>OX457114.1:20000-5020000 GCA_949752805.1 Deilephila elpenor
TTCTCGCATCGAATTGTCTTGGATTGTTGCAATTATAAACGCGTCCCGTCGCACCCGATACGTGGACTCCACGCCTGCTGGGATCTGGCGAACCGAAATTGTTTGTTTGTTTGTGATAGTCCATATAGTTCGATAATTTGTTTGAAAATTTTACTTAGTTATAAATAAAAATTGACTTTTTGGTCTAGAATTCTGGATTCTTTGTACAACCTGTGTCCTGCCGTTCGGTGGCACACAAGGGCCGTTGTGTTCGCATTGTTTTGTTGTTAATAATAGTAAATTTCACTGAATTTCTTATAAAATATCACTTTTTTGGCCCCCCTCGAAATTTTTTGCTCCCGGCTGTTCCCGATTATTGCACCATTGCACGCGTTTTGTCGAGCCCGACACGTGGATACCACGCATGCGGGGCCTAGTCGCACCAAAACTGCAAAAATTGCCCCGCCCACCCACCCGGTAGCGTCATTAGGCATATCAACTCGAGTTCAGTCATACAAAATTTTGGGTAAAATTAAAAATTAAAATTTTAATAAAAATTAATAACTTTAAACCCATCAGTGCATAAAATAGCCTACTATAGGCACCTCACTCTCGCTGAAATTAAACTTAAGACTTTTGTATTTTTAGTTCCAAAAACGTTTATTGTTAAACTGTGACTTACCTGACTGTGCTGCGCACTGCTCTAACTCACCACCTGAAATAAAGAATAAATTTCTTTAAAGTTTACACACAAATTGACCTTAACAGGCATTTTACACCTGTAACATTTTATTTCTATTATATCGACGCATCCCCTTGACAATTTATAAATCTCACTTCTTAAAACAAAATGTTTGGCTGCGGATTTAGAACTCCCGCGAAAGACGTCGGCAGCAAGCCGTCAACACATAATAAAACTCCCGACACAATTAGCCCAAAAGGGGCAACCGGGACAACTGTCGCGCAGGCGCGGCGTAGCATTGAATCCCAACTCGAACGAGTAGAGGAGACTGGAGGCGCCGGGCCTGTGAGACAGAGGCCACGGTTGAACCCAACTGACACCAAAACTGTGGGCAAGAAAACTGCAATACTTGCAAGCTCTTTCGACAAGTCCCCAAAAACGGACACTAAATATCTAAATAGAACATCTGAAGCAAAAGCCTGTCTTGTAAAACTTAGGCTCCAGATAAATAACAGTAGAAATCTCAAGACAGAAATAAAAAACGAAGTTATAGAAGCCGCGGAAAGATTATACAAGCTAGTTAGAGACGCAGAAGAAGACAGAGCATATAGAGAAGAAACAGGGAATGACGGGAGAAACGAGCAAAAAGGGAGAGACAAAATTGCAAACGAACAGGGAGAAACAAAGACGAAGAAAGGAGAAAACAACATTATTAGGAAACTGGAAGAACATAGCAAGCTGTTACAAGAAAATAAAGAAGAGATGATAAAACTTAATGAAGAAATGAAAAAGCAAAGAGAAGAGTGGGAAAATAAAGGAAGTTATGCTGATGTGCTGGCTGGACCACCGAAAAATAAACCAAGAGAGCCTACTACAACAATGCACTCAATTGTAATTACTTCGGTGGACCAGACAGAATCAGGTGACGAAGTGGTTGAACGAATTCGGAAAACGATTAACGCTAAAGAGGAAGGCCTAAAAGTAGATAAGATACGAAAAGCAAAAGACAGGAAAGTAATCGTAGGATGTAGGACGAAAGAAGAATTAGGAAAGATAAAGGAAAAGATAAGGAAAGCGAAAGGAGAACTAAACATGGAAGATGTAAAAAACAAGCAGCCTCTGATCATCTTGAAATATGTCCTTACCATCAACTCTGACGAGGACATTATAAAAGCCCTCATATCCCAAAACAACCACCTATTTGGGAAATTGAGCCAATCTGACACGGAGATGACCGTCAAATACCGCAGGAGGACCAGGAATCCGCATATTTGTCATGTGGTCCTGCAGGTGCAGACGGAGGCGTGGAAGATTCTCACAGAGGCGGCAGTAGTACACATCGACATTCAGCGAGTCAGAGTGGAGGACCAATCCCCCCTTGTGCAATGCTCGCGCTGCCTCGGCTTCGGTCATGGGAAGCGGTTCTGCCGGGATCAAACGGACGCATGCAGCCACTGCGGCGGGCCTCACCACAGGTCAGATTGTCCTGACTGGGTGGCGCAGGTACCGCCAACGTGTTGCAATTGCGTCCGGGCGAAACTGAGCGGAACCGACCATAACGCGTTCAGCGCGGAGTGCCCCGTGAGGAGAAAGTGGGAAACTCTGGCGAGATCCACAGTAGCATATTGCTGATGTGGATCCCAGAGTCCCAGATCAGACAAGACAAACTGTTGAAAAACTGGGACCCCACGAAATCCAAACGGGACACGAAAACGCCGAATGCATGGGGCGAGGCAGCGCGGGGATTGACGACAGGGGGAATGACGTCCCAACTCTTTGCATCGAACACAGTCTACAGGCACACACTGACGTAACAATCCCAAATTTAAACACCAGTGGGAAACTATATCGTGGGTATATAGATACTACCGTCTGCGTAAAGGATATCTAGGATCTGGTGGATGAAGCTTAAACCTTTAACATGATTAATTGTAAGAAATTATAAAATATTAAAATAAAAAAGCAGCATAAAGATATAAAATTGGGACGTTTTTATTCAAAAATTGAACAATTAAAATAAGTACATAAAACTTACAGTAAAAAGTAGAGAGAAAAATAAAGAGTTAAAAATAAATTTACGTTATAATGTAAAACAAAGATAAACAAATAAAATAAAATAAAATAAACTTACCTTTGTAAACAAGTAGTTTCATCACGATGAAAATAGTAAACGCCACTAGAAAGAGGAAAACCCGATGCGCAGCGTATGTCCGGAAAACAGCAACCGTCGATGATAACCTGCAAGAAAACATAAAGCATGAGAGTCAAACATGTCGATGTTACTATTTTAAGAAGAATGTTGTCCATGTTTCAACTAAACCCGCATATCCTGAATAAATTGTAAGCATTGAAAATAAAAACATTAAAATAAGCAATCAACATCATATACAAAAATAATAAGAAAGATAAAACATTAAAAAACTGTAAGAATTAAGCAATAGTTTACTAAAATACATAATAAAAGATTATGTAGGAATAGTAAATGTTAGATTATAAGATATAAATAATCAAGATTAGATAAGTTATGATGTAAACAATAGATTAAAAACTCCAAAAACAAAATATAAAAAAGATAAAAGAAAATTAAATACATAAAAATATATAAAAATAAAGAAATAAGTTAACACCAATAGCATAGATAAGTATAAAGAAAATAGATAATATATTCACTTAAAGAAAAGTGAACCAAAACTAACTACACTTACAATATAAAACTCCAAATATACAAAGGCCTTGATTTTTATTGATCAGGGGAGAAGAGTGGGCTTCACGCCCACATAAAAAAAAAAAAAAAAAAAAAAAAAAAAAAACCTAACCTAACCTAACCTAACCTAACCTAACCTAACCTAACCTAACCTAACCTAACCTAACCTAACCTAACCTAACCTAACCTAACCTAACCTAACCTAACCTAACCTAACCTAACCTAACCTAACCTAACCTAACCTAACCTAACCTAACCTAACCTAACCTAACCTAACCTAACCTAACCTAACCTAACCTAACCTAACCTAACCTAACCTAACCTAACCTAACCTAACCTAACCTAACCTAACCTAACCTAACCTAACCTAACCTAACCTAACCTAACCTAACCTAACCTAACCTAACCTAACCTAACCTAACCTAACCTAACCTAACCTAACCTAACCTAACCTAACCTAACCTAACCTAACCTAACCTAACCTAACCTAACCTAACCTAACCTAACCTAACCTAACCTAACCTAACCTAACCTAACCTAACCTAACCTAACCTAACCTAACCTAACCTAACCTAACCTAACCTAACCTAACCTAACCTAACCTAACCTAACCTAACCTAACCTAACCTAACCTAACCTAACCTAACCTAACCTAACCTAACCTAACCTAACCTAACCTAACCTAACCTAACCTAACCTAACCTAACCTAACCTAACCTAACCTAACCTAACCTAACCTAACCTAACCTAACCTAACCTAACCTAACCTAACCTAACCTAACCTAACCTAACCAGTCGCAACGCAACCGCACGTGAAAGCGCCACGAAAATCGAGCGCTCCGCAGTTAAATAATCTATTAAATAAGAAATTGTGCTCGGAAAACGACGATTTTTGGTGAAAAAGTGTAATTAAGTGAAAGTGACACATGGTGAAAGTTTGGTGAAAATCGGACCGAAACAAAGTGAGAAAGTGAGGAAAAACAGATTTCCTAACCTCAAAAACACGTGCTCAAACATAAAACGTGAAACGCTGCCTTTAAACGATCGGTAACATATACTTTTTTAATAGCCGAAAGTTGCGCTGTGACGACCTTAACAATCTGTGAAAAATCTAGATTTTTCTGCCCAGTAGTTTTCGAGAAAATTAAGAAAATAAAATCAAAACACGTGGTGGAAAATCGGAAAATTCGGGATTTCTTCAAAAATTTTGACGTTAAAATAACAGGGCCTAAGTGTAGAAGAGGACCCTGAAAGAAATTTTGAAGTTAACATAAAGACAAAGACAATATTTTAGTTTAAGTGACAAAAATTTTTAACTCCTAAGTTTGACAGATCATAAGTATTAAAAACGATCTACGACACACCTTTTTTCATCCAGAACTCAGTAGCCTAACTCATAGATATACGTGTGCAAAAAAGAAATTTTGAAAAACTTTATAAACAAAAAAGATATTAACCAAATAAACAAAAGTGAAAAAATGATATAAATTCAAAAAAGTTAAAACATCAAATTCTCGGAAAATTATAACCCCCAGGAACCGGGCAAAAGTGCAGGAAGCATTTTTTGCCCTCTCCCAAGTAGCCCACCAAGTTTAAGAAAAATCGCACGGGAAACAAAAAAGTCGATTTTAAAAATCACTTCCCTTGGGAATATCCTGGAACTTTGTGGATACGAAGTCTGTCCGCACAAAGATATAGGAAGAAGACGACATCACGAACCTAACGACACCAAGATCACCGGGATACGACCTTGGGAAGACCAGGAAATCGACGCCGAAAACATCACATAAGGTCAAAACTTAGTATTTAATATTTAGATTATTTAACTTAAAATAGAAATTAAATTAAGAAAGCTAGAATTATAGAGAAAATTGTCATAAATAGCCCATTTAACGTAGAATTTAAATCTCAAAATCTTATGAAAATATATTAAATAACTTAGAAGCTATAAAGAAAAAACCAAAGTAAGGTTAAATACTCTTAAATTACTTATAACTGTATTCATAGACTGTATATTAAAATTTAACTGATCATAAAAACCTATTCTGTAACTTAATTTTGAACTTAATAATTTTAAAAGAGAGCTTAATTACCCCAGAACCTAGAATAAAAAATCTTAATAAAAAATATTAATTAATAAAAAAAGATATAGCAGATAAACTGAACCAAACTTAAAATTAAATTTAAAATTGGCCTACTTACAAAATACTTTTATAAAATCTTTTATATTATAAAAGAAACTACTTGGCTTTCTACAAACAAAAGAGTTTATGGGTGAAAATATTTACGGATATTATTATTTCATAGAAAATAGTTTGTAAAAATTGGAAAATATCTGAACATTGAAATTAAATTTAACAAATTTAACAATACGTAGAAAAAGTCTACGAAATATTAATCTTAATTAATGGTGACTGTATTTAATGTGAATCCCACACCTGTTTAGCATCCCACACTTGGACCACCATATTAATATACAACATTGGAAATTCCCGTACAAGCCACACCCTCAACTGTCCCAAGTCCCACCCACAAATTTAAGTCCCGCCCACTTTTTTCAAAAATTGTTCCTGACCCCCTCCCCTGCCTTCCCCCACCCTAAACCTAAAACAGTGCCCAATAGCCTCCCCACGAAACCTCCCCCCCCCCCCCCCCCCGCCCTTACCCCCACCCAAAAATTTTACCTCACCCCCCCTAAAACCTATCTCCGGTCCTATCCAAGGTAGACCCACTGAGTTTGGTATCATTGGAACCGGCTCGGTGAGCTCTACAATCCTGCCCCAACAGAATCTCCAAATTCCCCAAAAATCCCCCCCCCCACAACCCAACATACCTAAAAATATTTTAGGTCTCCAATAGCCTCCCCACGAAACCTACCCCCCCCCCCCGCCCTTACCCCCACCCAAAAATTTTACCTCACCCCCCCTAAAACCTATCTCCTTTCCTATCCAAGGTAGACCCACTGAGTTTGGTATCATTGGAACCGGCTCGGTGAGCTCTACAATCCTGCCCCAACAGAATCTCCAAATTCCCCAAAAATCCCCCCCCCACAACCCAACATACCTAAAAATATTTTAGGTCTCCAATAGCCTCCCCACGAAACCTACCCCCCCCCCCCCCGCCCTTACCCCCACCAAAAAATTTTACCTCACCCCCCCTAAAACCTATCTCCGTTCCTATCCAAGGTAGACCCACTGAGTTTGGTATCATTGGAACCGGCTCGGTGAGCTCTACAATCCTGCCCCAACAGAATCTCCAAATTCCCCAAAAATCCCCCCCCCCCACAACCCAACATACCTAAAAATATTTTAGGTCTCCAATAGCCTCCCCACGAAACCTACCCCCCCCCCCCCGCCCCAACCCCCGCCCCAAAAATTTTACCTCACCCCCCCTAAACCTATCTCCGGCCCTATCCAAGGTAGACCCACTGAGTTTGGTATCATTGGAACCGGCTCGGTGAGCTCTACAAATTGGCCCCAGTGAAGTTCCTAAATCCCTTCCACCCTCCCCTATAAACTTAATTTTATTGTAATTCCGTCATCTATTGTCGTAAACACCCTGTGTTTGGTGTCTGGGCAATCGGCTTGACGAGCTGGACAACCAAGTGCAGTCAAAACACGACTTTGCACAGAAACCAACACCTCCAAAGTTGTAAAGTCATCAGAACGCGTAGACTTACCAAATTTTGCACGTTTGACGTGAAAGTATCGCTGCTGGCAGTACAGGGCTATTCCTGTAAATACCTTAGATATAAGTACATATTGTAAATATAGTATAGCTATAAGAAAGACTGTTGGAACAGGTAAACAATATTGACTATCCAAAATATCCCCTTGATAAAACACTATATTATTGTAACACTTACCTGAGCAATTCACCAACACGACGCACGCACGACGAGCTGCTTTAATACCGGCACCTGAAAAAGAAAAAAGGTATTTTATAAAATAATTATTTATTAAGACGCTTAGTGAGCTTTTACACTCACTATTCTAGTTAATAACGTAAGAGACTCCTGCAAGCCCTTTACACTTGCAGGTTTTAAAAAGTTGACGCATTCCCCTAGCACTATCTCTGGCCCTCCAGCAAAATGTTCGGCTTCCGAACCCCAGCGAAAGAGATCAGAGAAAAGAGTAAGACCCCAGAGAAGGAACAAAGCCCAACAGAAAGGCCAGGGTCAAAGGTTGCACAGGCGCGACTGAGCCTGGAGTCCCAGATGGGAAAACCAGAAGGGACCGGCCCAGTGGGGCCTGCGAAACCAAAGCCCAGGGGCCTCCAAGCAGAAGCAAAAGGGCAAACAAAACGATTAGTCCTGACAGCCTCGCCGCCCGGGAACGCCGGAGGTATGAGCAGAGTAGCCGAGGCCAAAGCTTGCCTCATGAAAATTAAGCTCCAAATAAATAATAGTCGGAATATAAAAACCGAGATAAAGAACGACGTCCTCGAGGCCACGGAGAAGCTGTATAGGATCGTAGTAGAGGGTGAAGGGGAAAGAAAAAAGGAGCAGAAAAAGGGAGTAGACCTGACCCAAAGCCCAGACGCAACAATAAAAAAGAAGGAATTGGACATAGGGGACTGGACCAGTCATGAACAGCTCCTTAAAAAATTGGACGAGCATAGTGAGATGCTGGGAAAAAACAAAGAGGAAATGGAAAGACTGAGGGAGGAAATTAAGACACATAGGGAAGACATGAAGGAAGGAAGAACCTATGCAGACGCATTGACAGGCCCCAAAAAAGCGAAACAAGGGGACACAGAAATGCACTCTATAGTGATAACGGCAGAAGATGAGAAGGCTTCCGGAGAGGAAGTTTTTGAAAGGATAAGGACAACATTAAATGCAAGGGAAGAGGGCATGAAAATCGATAGGATCAGAAAGGGAAAAGACAGAAAGGTAATAGTCGGGTGCAGGTCGAAAGAAGAGATTGGGAGGGTAAAAAATAGAATAAGATTAGCGGGGAAGGGACTTAACATGGAGGAAGTGAAAAATAAGGATCCGATGGTCCTGCTGAGGGACGTGCTCGCTTATAATAAGGATGAGGACATAGTGCGAGCACTCGTTGTCCAGAACAAGGACCTGCTGGGAGACGTGTGCGGGGACGGCGCGTGCCTGAAGGTAAAATTCAGGAGAAGGGCGCGGAATCCGCACGCATCTCACGTAGCAGTCCAAGTTCCGCCAACGGTGTGGAAGCGGCTCACAGAAGCGGGGTCAGTCCACATCGACGTACAAAGGATCAGGGTCGAAGACCAGTCTCCCTTGATTCAGTGCTCCCGCTGCCTGGGCTATGGGCATGGGAAGCGGTTCTGCCAGGAGCAGGTGGATGCGTGCAGTCACTGCGGGGGTGCTCACCACAGGTCGGAATGCGCCGATTGGCTGGCGAGGGCACCCCCGACGTGCTGCAACTGCGCAAAAGCCAAGCTCGGCGGAGCCGAACACAATGCTTTTAGCCCGGAGTGTCCTGTGAGGAGGAAGTGGGATATCCTGGCAAGATCCGCCGTAGCGTACTGCTAAGGTGGATCCCAGGAACCCAGATCAGACTCCCTCCCCAGCGAGTGCGGGGTCGACATTCGTGGCGCAAGCCAACCTCCAGAGGAAACAGCTGGCTACGCTAGAGTTTCTTCTGGAGGCCAAACAGCGAAAGGTCGACTTCGCGCTACTCCAGGAGCCCTACGTGGGGGGTCAAGGTAGAGTGAGGGACCACCGGGGGGTGAGGATCTTCCAGGGAGACATCGGGCAGGGGGCCGCGGTCAAGTCAGCCATTGCAGTGTTCAATGATGATTTGACCGTGACCCAATGCCCGACCCTCACCACAACCAACATCACTGTGGTGAAGATCCTCACCGGGGCCCGTGAAATAGTGGCCGTCTCATTCTACTTTGAACCCGACAAACCCATAGGGCCATACCTGGAGCAACTGGGGAATATAGTTGTAAAACTGGGATCCCGCGGAATCCTCATAGGGGGCGACACCAACGCGAAAAGCGTGTGGTGGGGCAGTGGGGACACTGACTCCAGGGGGGAATCAATGGCAGGGATGCTGGAGGAACACGGATTGCAGGTGCTCAACGACGGCCTACTACCAACGTTCGAGACGGTCAGAGGAGGAAGGCTCCTCACTAGTTACATCGACGTGACGGCGTGCACAGAGGACCTCCTCAACCTGGTGGAGGACTGGAGAGTCGATACCACGATGGCGAGCTCAGACCACAATAGCATATTATTTAGAATGAATAAAACAAAAATAAAATACACAAAATTAAATACAAAAACCACAAGGAAATTTAACACTAAAAAAGCAAATTGGGACCAGTTCAATAGAAAATTAGATGAGATTATAGAGGAGCGTAAAATAACAGAAGGAGGGATAAATAAAATTAAAAACAAAATAGAAATAGATAAAATAGTAGAAACATACACAGAAATAATAGTGAAAACATGCAGTGAAACAATACCAATAAAAAAGAATAAAAATAAAATCAACTTACCTTGGTGGTCCAAGGAGCTCGCCAGAATGAAGAAAGAAGTCACCACCAGGAAGAGAAGAATCCGATGTGCCGCGCCGGTCCGAAGAGCCAAGGTCGTCGCTGAGTACCTGCAATCAAAAGAAAAATATGAGTTAGAAGCCAAGAGGGCACAGATCGAAAGTTGGAAGGAGTATTGTAAAACCCAAGACAGGGAAAACATCTGGGACGGCATTTATAGATGCATAGGAAGGGTATCCAGAAAGCACGAAGACCTGCCATTGAAAAGTGGAGACACGATCCTGAGTGCAAGGGAATCGGCGGAAATGCTGGCAGTAACATTCTACCCAGAAGACAACCCACAGGAAGACAACTCAGACCACCAGAGAGTAAGAGAAGCAGCCGCTCGAGTAAATGACGTAGTCAATGATGAAACCCATGACCCACCATTTACAATCGATGAACTACACGCGGCCACAAACAGCTTCAATCCGAAGAAGGCACCGGGAGCAGATGGACTCACAGCAGACATCTGCAAAAAAGTCATAGACAGCCACCCGGGATTATTCCTATCACTGGCAAATAAGTGCCTAGAACTTGGCCACTTCCCGACCACCTGGAAGCAGGCTACGGTGATCATCCTCCGTAAGCCGGCCAAGGAGGACTATACACAGGTTAAGTCCTATCGACCAATAGGCCTTTTGCCTGTGATGGGAAAGATCCTGGAGAAGATGGTGGTGGGTCGAGTGAGGTGGCATCTTCACCCTAGGACGAGCCCCCGACA
Organism: Deilephila elpenor; assembly: GCA_949752805.1. Lineage (NCBI taxonomy): Eukaryota > Metazoa > Arthropoda > Insecta > Lepidoptera > Sphingidae > Deilephila > Deilephila elpenor. The sequence continues at coordinate 30,612 of OX457114.1, forward strand.
GTTTGGCTTTATGCCCCAAAGGAGCACCGAGGACTCCCTCTATGTCCTAATGAAACACGTAAGAGAGAAAATAAAGGAGAAAAAGATCGTTGTGCTCATATCATTGGACATAGAGGGAGCCTTCGATAGCGCCTGGTGGCCGGCAATTAGGGTCAGACTGTCGGAGGAGAAATGTCCAGTTAACATCCGTAGGGTGATAGACAGCTACCTCGAGAGCAGGAAAGTAAAAATTAGGTACGCGGAGGAGGAAGTGGAGAGATGGACGACGAAAGGTTGCGTCCAAGGCTCCATTGGAGGACCAACTTTTTGGAACCTGCTCCTCGACCCACTGCTATCCGGACTAGATGGGAGAGGATGTTACTGCCAAGCATTTGCGGATGACGTGGTGCTCGCATTCGACGGGCACGAAACGGGTAAAATACAACGCCAGGCCAATGAAACCCTCGCCTATGTGAGGGAATGGGGAATCAGAAACAAGCTACAATTCGCTCCACAAAAAACAAAAGCTATGGTGTTGACGCGAAAGCTTAAGTATGATTCCCCAATCCTCCACATGGGGGGGGTGGACATTGGCCTGGAAAAGCAAATTAAAATACTGGGCGTCACCATAGACAGCGGACTCACCTTCGGGGCCCACATAAGCGAGGTATGCGGGAAGGCGCTCGCGTTCTACAACCGGCTGTCCCGGGCGGCGAGACTACAATGGGGCCTGGGGCCAGAGATGATAAGGCTGCTATACACGGCTGTAGTGGAACCGGTCATCTTATATGCAGCCAGCGTCTGGGCTCCAGCTGCAAATAAGCTCGGAGTGCAAAAGCAGCTCGCCGTAGTGCAAAGGGGCTTCGCACAAAAGCTCACAAAGGCCTACAGGACAGTGTCACTGAACTCGGCCCTACTGCTCGCAGGGATATTGCCCCTAGACATTCGTGCCAGGGAAAATGCTTCCCTGTACGAAGTCAAAAGGGGTTACTCCCTGCGAGTAGTGGGCGACCGAGAGGTGGAATGTCCTGTGGCCTTTGAGAAGCTTGCTCACCCCGCGCAGAGGAGAGCGGCGCACTACAAGTGCGTGGTGGACGGTGCAGAAGTTAACCAGATCACTAACACCGGACTCAGCATTTTCACCGATGGCAGTAAGATCCAAGGAAAAGTCGGTGCAGCCATCTCCATTTGGGAGGAGGCCACCGAGAAGAAGGCCATCAAGCTGAAACTGGATAACTTCTGCACCGTCTACCAAGCGGAGCTGCTGGCCCTCCACAGGGCCGTGGAGGAAGCAGTGAAAAGTGGAAAGGCCCAGTGCAGCATCCTGAGCGACTCGAGGGCGGCGCTAGAAACCGTGACAAACGGTGTTTCCCTGCATCCCCTGGCGTTCGAGATTAATAAAAATTTACATCATTCAAGCGAACGCGGCAAAATAATTGATCTATTTTGGCTTAAAGCTCACGCAGGATTGCAGGGAAACGAGCGAGCGGACGAGCTTGCGAAGGATGCTGCACTGAAGCTGAAGGCGCGGCCCCACTACGACAGGTGTCCCGTTTCATTCGTCAAACGACAAATCCGTAAGGAGTCGGTTGACGAATGGAATGGGCGCTACGTGGCGGGGGAAACCGCGTCTACCACAAAACTCTTCTTCCCCGACGCTGTGGAGGCCTACAGCCTGGTGAAGAAGTTCGCCATCGACCCGATCACGACGCAGGTGTTCACGGGGCATGGGGGGTTCTCCGAGTACTTGAACCGATTCAAGTGCAAGGAGAGCCCGGCATGCATCTGTGACCCTGCGGCGAGCGAGTCAATAATACACGCGATAACAGATTGCCCAGTACATATTTTGGATAGGTTCAATATTGAACAGGAATTAGATATAGACATTACTGTAAATAATATAAGTAGTATAATAAGGGATAAATATAAAGCACCTAAATTTATTAACTATTGTAAAAAAGTAGCCATAAGTTTAATAAATAGAAATAAGATGTAGAATAGTTAGTCTAAAATATATAATATTAGTTATATGATTTTAGAAACGTAAGAAATTAGATATAAAATAGATTTAGGTTAAAATGTAATATGTAGCAATAAGAAAAAATGTAAAAGTCCTTAAAATTAAATAAATAAAGATAACCCTAAATATAAGAAAATTAGCCAGGCCATAAGCAGGATCTCCCTACGAAGGAGTTAGGAACACATAACAACTCCCAAAGACGGAGATAGACAGATAGGTGTAAGTATACACAAAGAGAAAGCACACAAAAGTCTCTGACGAAAGTTAGGGGAAGCAGCGGGCTAAACGCCCAAAAAAAAAAAAAAAAAAAAAAAAAAAAACCTAACCTAACCTAACCTAACCTAACCTAACCTAACCTAACCTAACCTAACCTAACCTAACCTAACCTAACCTAACCTAACCTAACCTAACCTAACCTAACCTAACCTAACCTAACCTAACCTAACCTAACCTAACCTAACCTAACCTAACCTAACCTAACCTAACCTAACCTAACCTAACCTAACCTAACCTAACCTAACCTAACCTAACCTAACCTAACCTAACCTAACCTAACCTAACCTAACCTAACCTAACCTAACCTAACCTAACCTAACCTAACCTAACCTAACCTAACCTAACCTAACCTAACCTAACCTAACCTAACCTAACCTAACCTAACCTAACCTAACCTAACCTAACCTAACCTAACCTAACCTAACCTAACCTAACCTAACCTAACCAGTCGCAGCGCGAACGCCGTACCGCGCGCATCACTTTTAAGCCGCTCCGCGTTCAAAAAATCCGAAAAATAGGTTATATGTGCGAAAATAACAAGTGTGATACACCAAAATGTGCGCGCTGTGACCCTCTATGTGTATCAAAAACAATTTCGAAAATCGGACAATAATTGACAAAGTTATAAAAGAAAAACATTTTGTGAAAATTTTCCCAAGTTACCCAAGTGACGTTATCTCCGTAAAACGATCTTTTACATATAGTTTTTGGACTGCAGTTCGACTCCGTGTATCCCCCCCCTCCCCTGTGCAAAGTTTCAGAATTTTCTCGTGGGAAATTTCGAAGATATCGAACAGTGAAGTGCGCCACACCCAGTTTTTCACAGTTAAAGACAGTTTTTCTTCCATAACTTCACAAACCTTCCAGCTAGAATTGATCCTGGACCCCACAGTGGTAGCCCCGAGCCAGGACTACATTGTTCACCAAATTGTACAACTCTAGCTGCCGTATTCTTCCATTGAGCGGTGCTTTCACCCTCAAAATTCATACTTCAACTTCGGAGGGCTCCCCTGCTCTCAGGAGCTGAGATCCTGGGCCAGCTCATACACCAGAAGTTGCGCCACTTCACCAAGAATCCCTGGACACCAAGTTCATCACCATCGGACAACCGGAAGTGCTTCGAATCCATCAGGACATATAGTGAGTTTTTAGCAGTACATTTACCAAGCGATTACTAAGTGACCTTCAGACCTAGGAACCTGGAACTAGTGTTCAAATCATTTTTTGTGGACCCCCAGCCTATATACCAAGAACCAGCAAATTCGAGCCAGAAATAAAAAAGTCATTTTCAGAATCACCGGAAGAAGGTCAGATCTCGTCATCATACAGGTACGAAGTCTGTCTGACAGAATAATTCGGTAGAGGGCAACCTCCCGAATTCAACGACACCACTCACGACCTGATCGGAGCAATGGGGGCTGATTGAGCGAGGTTTTCCTCTCAATATTCCCACTCACTAATATCCTATTTTAAAACCTTATTCATAGTTAAAACCATTTTAGTATTAAAATTGGGAAGTTGTGAAATTTTAAATATTCGTTATTCATAGTATAAAGTTAACTTACTGTTAAAATCTAATATTTATTTACTTCATCATTGGCCCCCTTAGCCTGGCCAATGACTATTTATTGATCACCCCATTGGTAAACTCTGTCAAGCCCATCCTAATTATCTTGCATCTCATTGGCCCTCTGCCAAAAGAGACTCCGCCCACTTCGTGTAAACTCCACCCACTTTGCCCCTAAACTCCGCCCACTTTTGTTAGCTCCTCCCACTTTTCCCGATTTAGCCCCGCCCACTTCAAGTTAAGTCCCGCCCCCTTGTACATTGGCCCCGCCCACTTTTGTTAGCTCCTCCCACTTTTTCCGTTTTAGCCCCGCCCACTTCAAGTTAAGTCCCGCCCCCTTTTACCTTGGCCCCGCCCACTTTTTCCCGGACTTAGCCATTTTAGTCTCCTCTACCCCCCGCTGCCCTTCTCACCAAACCCCTCCCAAACGTCACCCCACGAAACCTTCCCCCCCCCCCCTCCCCCCCCTCCCCGCATACTTACCTCACCCCCCCTAATCCTATCTCCGCCGTTTATGGTCCTGGACCCCCTGAGTTTGGGTTCGTTAGAACCGGCTCGGGTAGGCCTAGCGACTGGCCCCGGCGGAATCCCGGAATTCCCCCCCATATTCCCTCCTTCACCTCCCTAATCCTATCTCCGCCGTTTCTGGTCCTAGACCCCCTGAGTTTGGGTTCGTTAGAACCGGCTCGGGAAGGCCTAGCGACTGGCCCCGGCGGAATCCCGGAATTCCCCCCATATTCCCTCCCTCACCTCCCTAATCCTATCTCCGTCGTTCCCGGTCCTGGACCCCCTGAGTTTGGGTTCGTTAGAACCGGCTCGGGAAGGCCTAGCGACTGGCCCCGTCGGAATTCCCAAATTCCCCCCCTCCCCCTAGCTACACCCCTAATCTTGAAAACTCAAACCGCTCATGAGCAACAATGGACGTCCATTACGACCTTCCACCTGACTTCGTCAAGCTGGTGAACGACAGAGAGGAATACCCAGCATTTCCTGTGACCAAAGCTTTCCTGGCAGACATCATGGAGCAATACTGCCTACTACTCATGGAGGCCGTAAAACCCAAGAGCGTGAAGAAGGAGGGCAAAAATACGATTCTAAGCGTCGCCCACCAATTATTACAATTTTCGGAAGCACTCAACGACGAGCAGAAATTTCCCCATATCACCTACCCACCCGGCCCGGGACAAGAAACAACATCCCCCACCGCAGTCAATAACCTTAAAGAAGACATACTGAGCTGTGTTAAACAAGAACTCGCCAACCACCTCTCTGCCGTAAACACCATAAAGAACGAGCTAATAGCGCTACAGAAGGAGCAAGCCAAGACCACATACGCCACCGTCACATCCGCCACCACTTCTGCGCTGGCAACTTCGACCTCTCGCAACCGCACCCCTCAGAGCACAACCCCAAACAAGATCACACCCCAACCCACTCCACCTAAATCTCTACCCGCCATCATCGTTACCCCCACCACTGCAAGCAAGACCAAGGAAGAAGCTGTCACTGCACTAAGGAAGTCAATTTCATTCCGCGAAGCAAAGTACGCACCTGCCAAAGTAAAGACAATCTCCAAAGGGAAACTGAGGGTCGAGTTCGACACCGTTGAACAGCGGGACGACGCCCTCAATCGCCTGCGGACGGCGGAACGCGTCACCGCCGAACCCGCCCGCCGGCTCAGTCCGCTGATAATCTTGAAGGGCGTCACTTGCGACGTTCCGGCGGAAGAACTCCCCTCCATTATAAAATCACAAAACCCGGACTTAGAACCTCTAATCAAACACGACACCGACCTTCTCCTGCGCTTTAAGCGCAATAACAGAAACCCAGCGCTTTACAACGCGGTGCTGCAAGCGAGCCCGAGCGTCTGGCGCCGGATCACCGAAATGGGGCGAGTCTGCGTGGACTACATGCGGGTCCACGTTGCAGACTTTTCCCCGTTTCTCCAGTGCTTCCGGTGCCTGCAATTTGGGCACACCAAAGCCAAGTGCTCCTCAAACACCCAAACCTGCGGACACTGCGCCTCACCGCAACATACCATCGCCGACTGCCCCTCAAAAGAAGACAAAACCAAATCAAGATGCGCCAACTGCGAAGCTCACAACACCAGGTTCGGATCCAAAATCGACACGGGTCACAGAGCAACATCTCCCACATGCTCGAGACTCAAATCCATGAGGGAGAGGATTGACCAGAGGATCGATTACGGCCCTTAGTCCTCTCCTCTCCCCTTTGAACCATGGATCAATATTATCAGCCAAGTCCCGTGTCGGTTTTGGATACCGAAAACCGCGGTACACTCTGCACCCCTAGTATTAAGATTTTCCACTGTATTCCTTTAGACATAAGATAACTCAGTATAAACTAGTAAAAGATCGTTTCAAAACAATTTTAATTTTATATTCCTGTAACAATTAGTATTCTAGCGTCCCACTTTATTTTATTGTATACAACTTTATTTTTACACCAAAATTTTACCTTGTTAATAACATAACCTTATGTAAACAACTTATTTTTTTTACCAGAGTATCAATGTATAATTTCTTTTGTAAATCTAGATTTAAGTTAATAAAAAATAACCACGAATATCCCTCTAGCGACCACACATCTATCTCACCACATTTACTCACACAGCACACTCCCTTACTTACCCAGGGGGGCCGACGAGAGGCGGACGGAAGGGTTGCTACGCGGAAGTCCTGCCTCTCCGGAAGATCCCCCTACACCTACACTACCCCGGCAGAGGGCGGGTCATCGTATCAAATCGCGAGACCTTACCCCTCTGCCGGACCCATACCCCTTACTATCAATCACCACATTTTACAGCGACATAAATACAACACCCCTACAGCAGAACACAGGCAGATAAAAAAAAAAAAAAAAAAAAAAACCTAACCTAACCTAACCTAACCTAACCTAACCTAACCTAACCTAACCTAACCTAACCTAACCTAACCTAACCTAACCTAACCTAACCTAACCTAACCTAACCTAACCTAACCTAACCTAACCTAACCTAACCTAACCTAACCTAACCTAACCTAACCTAACCTAACCTAACCTAACCTAACCTAACCTAACCTAACCTAACCTAACCTAACCTAACCTAACCTAACCTAACCTAACCTAACCTAACCTAACCTAACCTAACCTAACCTAACCTAACCTAACCTAACCTAACCTAACCTAACCTAACCTAACCTAACCTAACCTAACCTAACCTAACCTAACCTAACCTAACCTAACCTAACCTAACCTAACCTAACCTAACCTAACCTAACCTAACCTAACCTAACCTAACCTAACCTAACCTAACCTAACCTAACCTAACCTAACCTAACCTAACCTAACCTAACCTAACCTAACCTAACCTAACCTAACCTAACCTAACCTAACCTAACCTAACCTAACCTAACCTAACCTAACCTAACCTAACCTAACCTAACCTAACCTAACCTAACCTAACCTAACCTAACCTAACCTAACCTAACCTAACCTAACCTAACCTAACCTAACCTAACCTAACCTAACCTAACCTAACCTAACCTAACCTAACCTAACCTAACCTAACCTAACCTAACCTAACCTAACCTAACCTAACCTAACCTAACCTAACCTAACCTAACCTAACCTAACCTAACCTAACCTAACCTAACCTAACCTAACCTTTTTTTTTTTTTTTTTTTTTTTGTTTTTTTTGGTATCGGGTTGGAAAATCCTCATGGACATCCTCCGCCCGGGGGAGGCGCGGAGGGGACTGTCAGACTCTTACTGACTAAAAACCAACCCGTGTTCCTCTCGTACCCGTGTGTCGGAGGGTCGGGTATCGCCGAAGCATTCGTCGCAACCCCCCGACGGGTATTGGCCCGCCATAGTCAGGCGGGCCCCGTCACCCACTGCGGCCGTCACCCCGGCCGCAGGACTCCACTACGAGGCGCGCGCGGAACACGACGCCGCCGCCTCAAGGCCTGCTGCTGGTCGGACGACAAGACGCCCCGAGTCTGTCGTCCACAGGCCGCGCCCTACGGTGGCCGAAAGTCGGCCACCCTACGACGCCCAGTGCGTCTGCTGCGGGAGGGGAGAGAGGAGGCAGCCTCTCTCTCCCTTTCTGCCACCTCCTTTGCGAGCATCACGAGCTCGCAGAAGGTGGCGACAGCTTTCCATCCTGACCTGCTCCCGACCATTGTAGACACAACGGCCGGAAGCGAGAGGTTTCCCGCAGCACCTACGGCCGCGACCAAGTCACGGCGCTGCTCAGCCCAAGCTGGGCACTCCGCCAGCGTATGCAACGCCGTGTCGTCGCGGCGATCACCACAATGGTGGCACTGGGACGTCGGCTCCCGGCCTAGTCGACACAGGTACTTCCCGAAACACCCATGTCCGGTAAGCACCTGCGTCAGCCGGAAGCTTAGGGCGCCGTGGCTCCTATTGAGCCACTCCTCAAGAACGGGCCTTACCGCCGCTACAGCGGCGTGCCCCGCCGTGGGTAGCGCTAGGCGCGTCTGCCACTCCGCCACTAAGACCTGGCGGAGCGCTGCCCTGCGTGCCTCTATCTGTCGAGGCACCAGGCGCTCGCCCCTCTCGACCGCCTCCACACGCCACCAATAGAGCGACGTGAGGAGCTTTGCGTCGAGGTCCCAGGGCGAGGATCCGGCTAGGAGGCTCGCTGCCTCAAAGGAGATCGTACGGTATCCCCTTATGATCCTGACGGCCATCGCGCGCTGCGGCCTTCGCAGCGCCGCGACGTTGCGGGCCGTCAGGGATTCCGACCAGACTGGCGCGGCGTATAACGCCATCGACCGTACGACCCCCATGTAGAGCCTCCGGCAGGAGGAGTTGGGCCCCCCCAGGTTGGGCAGCAAGCGCGAGAGCGCAGAAGCGGCGCCCATCAACCGGGGGGCGAGCCGTGTAAAGTGCGGCCCGAATGTCCACCGACTGTCAAGGACGAGTCCAAGGTACTTCATCGTCGACTCGACAGCGATGGAGACCCCTCCTACAATGATGCTGGACCCCGGAGGCGGCTTCGTCCTCGGCCCATGAAAACACAGAGCCTCGGACTTGTGCAATGCCACCTCTAAGCCCAGCCGCCGAATCCTACCCACGACGTGCGCGACACCAGCAGTCGCGCGTATGGCCGCCTGCCGGTACGACTTTCCACGCGCTGTTACTAGCGTATCGTCGGCGTAACAAATGACGCCGACGCCGTGGATAAGCGCACCGCGCAGAGCCCAGTCGTACCCCACGTTCCACAGGAGCGGCCCCAACACCGATCCCTGCGGAACGCCGCACGACGTCTCTCGCCGACACCACTCCTCTCGACCCGGGTACACCACCGATCTATCCGACAAATAGGCCCCGACAATGCGTTGGAGGTAGCGCGGCACCCCGTGGTACCGGAGTGCCTCTCGGATGATATTCCAGGGCAAGGTGTTGAAGGCGTTGGCGATGTCGAGCGACACCGCCAAGACCACCTCACCCCGGGCGACTGCCTCCTCCGCGAGGACCCTCACGCGCATGATTGCATCCACCGTGGAGCGCCCCTGGCGGAAACCAAATTGGTTGTCCGCCAAATCTGGGCCCACCCTGGTCATGTGCTGGACGAGGCGGCTAGCGATGATTCGCTCGAAAATCTTACACACCTCGTCCAGCAACACGATGGGCCTGTATGCAGATGGTGAGTCTGCGGGGCGCCCCTCCTTCTTGAGCAGGACCAGCTTTCCGGTCTTCCACCGGCTTGGAAACTGGCCCCGCTCCAAACATGCGCTCAAGAGCCCCGCTAGTCGGGGCCAGAGAGCCTCCATGGCCAGGACCCATGCACGGCCTGGAATGCCGTCGGGCCCTGGGGCGGTGTTCTTGATGCGAGCCACCGCCACTCTCAAATCTACCCGGGTCACTTCGGGCACGTCGTCGTCACTGTCGTCTTCCGCGTCGGGCACATTGCGAGGCGGAACCATAGCCGGTGGTGTGTGCTCCGGTCTCGACGGAAACAACGCACACACCACCTCCTCCAGCAGCTGTGGCTGGAGACTCCGGGACAGTGGGGGAGCCCGTTGGCGCAGTTTGCCCCGCACCATAAGGTAGGGGCGTCCCCACGGTTCTCGGTCCAGAGTCTCCAGCAGCTCTTCGTTGGCCTGGGCCTTTGCCCGGACGATTGCCAGCTGGAGGGCGCTCTTCGCTTCTCTGTAGCGGTTGTACAGTTCCGCCTCTTCCTGTTCGGCCGCCGCTGTAAAGGGGCGGCGGCGTCTTCTTCGGCACCTAGCGTACCGGCGTCGCTCCTGCACACAAGCGATGCGCAGCTGCGCGATCGACTGCGACCACCAGTACACTTGGCGCCTGGATGGTAGCGGCCGGACTCGGGGCATGCCAGCGTCGCAAATGTGCGACATGCTCTCCCGGAACCACTCCGCCTCCTCGTCGATGTTATTGGGCCTGTCTGGAGAGTCCAGCCAGGCCTTGACGATTGAGGCATCCAGGAGAGCCTCCCTGTCCAGCCGCTTCAGTGCCCAACGCGGGCCGTCTCCAACGCCCACCGGGGCCGCTTGGACCGGCCCAACCGAGGTCTGGGCGGAGACGCTAAATCGAATATACCGATGATCGGACAGCGTCTCCACCCCCTCCAGGACGTGCCAGTCCTGGACGGTGCGCGCGAGAGCGGGGCTAGCAAACGACAGGTCCACTATGGAACCACCCCGCATCCGCACGCACGTCTGCACGGAACCCCGGTTCAGGAGAAGCAGGCCCTGCTCGACCGCCCACTCCTCCACTAACTCGCCCCGTGCGTCCGTAGCCGGGGAACCCCAAGCCGTAGATTGGGCATTGAAGTCCCCCAGGACGATCACGGGACGAGGACGGCTACGACTGACGACCGTGCCCAACTCCAAAATGATGTCCTCCATGTCGGCGAGAGAAAGGCTGGGGGCGAAATACACCCCCGCGACCATGACATTCCCCCAAACTGCCGCGACATAGCCCCGCCCTCGGGTGACGGCCTCGAAGGGAAGGGTGTCGGCGGCAGACCTCATGAGCAGTGCCACCGAGCGGTTCGTGTCGCACACCCAGTCATCCCTGGGTGGCACAAAGTACGGCTCGGCGACAACTGCCACATCAATCGACCACTGCGCCATGCTCTGGAGCAAGAGATCCTGGGCCCTGGCGCAGTGGTTTATGTTGGCTTGGAGGAGACGACGTAGGGCCATTATTGTATTTCCATGGCAGTTGTCTCCTCCCCAGTCCTCGGCGGATGTTCTGCCGCAACCGGCGGGTGAACCGGCTGCGAGGAGCTGGTTGCCTTCTTTGTCATTTCCGTGACACTAACCGGTGGATGAGCCGGCTGTCTCCTGGCGTTTTTCCTCTTAGGCTTGGGCCTGGCGCAGGCCTTTGACCCGGTCTGATGGTCGGCTGGCTTGCCAGATGCCGCACAGATGACGCAGTGCGGCGTGGCAGTACAAGTGCCAGCCTTGTGACCGGGCTGACCGCAGCGGAAACACAATTGGCTGCGGTCTACCCCAGCGGTGCACCGTGCCCCCGCATGTCCCTCTTCAAGACAGCGGTAGCACCGGTAGGGCTTGGGCGCCAGGAGCGTGACCTGCGCCGAGACCCATCCAACCAGCAGCCGTTTGTCCTTGACTTTTTTGGCCGCCGCTACGGGACAGCTAACTAAGATTGTCCCGAGACCGGAGACACCCCGGCGAATCGTGCCCGCCTTGACTTGATCCGGCGGGCATCCTCCGGCCTTGGAGATGGCAGCGGCGACCTCTTCCACAGTGACGGAGTCGTCCAGGCCCGAAATGCGCAGATCTGCGCACTTGGTGGGCCTGGACACTCTAACGTCATCCGAGCCTAGAGACGCCCTGAGTTTATCGGCCAGGGCGTCTGCTTTTGGACCACTGGTTGTTCCCGGTATTTCTAGCAGGCGACCGCCGGTGGCAGTGGTCTTGCACCGGAGGCCCGTTATGCCGAGATCGCTGAGAGAGATCTCGGCTTTCGCTTTTGCCAATATCTTGGCATACGTCAGGCCCCGCTCCTCCGCCCCCGGCTGCAGGGTAAGAGCCACTGCTGTAGAGCGGGGGGTACTGAGCCTCGCATTCTGTCGTTTGGCCGCCGCTTGTTCTTTTTGGGCCTGCTTCTTGGCCCGCTGGCGCGTCTTTTTTGAGGTTTTGGCGGCGCCCGCCACCGTCCACTCCGCCTCAGGTCTAGTGGCGGGTTCGCGCGTTACTGGCCTAGTTGTTTGTGCTGGCGGAGCAGCCGAAGCACCTGTCTTTTTGGCCAGTTTGGTCTTCATTTTTAACTGCCTATTTGGTTTAGGCCCCGCAGTTTCCTTTTGCGGGGCGGCAGTTGGCACAGTCTTTTCCTGTGTAGCAGCAGCCACTTGTGCCGGTTGGGCGGCACGGGGCGTTGCGGTTTGGGCCGCATATGTTGGTGTGCTGCGTTGGTCTGCAGCAAGAGGGGGACGTAATATCCTCCCCTCAAGCACCGAGAACCGCGCGTTGAAGCTCGCCATCTCCTGTCGGATCAGGCGAGTCAACTCCGTCTCCTGCGACGGCAGCTGCGGTTGCGGTTGCGGCGTTGGCTGTGGAAGGCCCACCTCCCGCCTGAGGTGCTCGCGGCGGAAGTTGGCCACCTCCGCCTTTAGCTCCTCGTGCTCCTTGCGGAGCTCCGCCATTTGCGCCGCGAGCCTTAAGTTCTGGGCTCGCAGCAGCGCCGTCTCTTCGGTAGTGGTGCGGGTCAGAAGCACCTCCGCACTTTCGAGGATGGAGGTCGTGGCCTCTTTCAGCGCTTTTTGGCTGCAGCCGCTAAGGCCCTTCGAAACCTTGCTGACCCTTTTAATGGCTGCAACCGCGTCAGCCACCCTCTGGTTTAGGTCAGAGGCAGGTAAATTCTCTGCCTCGACCTCCATGTCTGAGACGGCCGACGACGACTCCGACAGGCGAGTGACTCTCCCTACCGTCACTCTTTTTGTCAGAGCCGCAATCTGCCGCTCGTCCTCCTCCAATTTTTCAGCGGCAACTGCGGCCTTCATGGCAGCCGCGGCCTCGCGCCTGGATAGGCCGATACCGGCATATTTGCCGGTAGTAGGAGGCCTACCTCTCCCTCCTTTTTTGGCACCGACCTTGGGGGCCGGCACCGCTGTGTCGCTCAGGGCCGAGTCCGACCCTGAGTCTCCACACTCTCTTGGGCGTTTGCGTATACGTTTTGCGCCCACGCTACTTCCGCTCGCCACACTCATGACGCTAGACGCGCTGTCGGAGTCCGACAGCACGCCCATCCGCTCAATTAGTACCAGAGGTACTTTATCTCCCACTACTTCATTTTCGTTTTTAGGTTTAATAAAAAGGTTATCCATTATGAATCCCACGAGTATGGGGGAAAAGAAGGTCCACCCAGGCAGTGCCCCCTGTACCTGGGTAAGCCTAGCGTAACCCGTCAGAGGGTCGGCTGGTACTCTGACGGGGGTCGCACTAGAGACTGAACTTCCCATCAGCCATGCATCCCCTCGCGGTGCGCCGCCGCTTGGGATTCGGGGTACTTTTTATAGAGGCATCCTCCCTCGCGGTCCGGGCGTTTAAGCCAGGACCCTCGGTCCGGTGGGAATGCGAGACATGACCACAAACTTCACAACCGGATTACGATATGCGACGGTGACCGTGAGAGGGACACTCCCACAGCCCGCCCGGCGGCGGGGTAAGCGCACACCGAGCCCGCCGAGACCTCCGGGACAGAACCGGAGGGTGGCCCAGAGATGGACCCCACCTAAAATAACGACAGATGGAGGCGGCCGCCACAAAAGACAGCGACCGCCAAACCCCCTGCCCTCCCCGTCGGATATTTGCCGTCGGCCATTGAAGTTGCAAAATCGCAACTACGATGACCCACGTTGCCCAGGGTGCACCACGTGGAGGTTCCCGACATAGCACCCCAACCTAACCTAACCTAACCTAACCTAACCTAACCTAACCTAACCTAACCTAACCTAACCAACCAGTCTCAGCTCAAGCGCGGTCGCGAGAGCATCGTTAACGCGACGCTCCTGCGCCGAAAATTCACAAAGTTACGTCAAAAATCGCGAAAAGTGGTTCAAATTGTGTCTATATAGATGTATTATACATCAAAATGTGCGCGCTGAGACGCTTTATCCTTCAGTGAAAACCCGGGTGTGATTGGACCTTTCTGTGAAAAGTTATCGAAGAAAAACCGGAACTCGGAAAATCTTCGGGACACAAAAGTGCGTGCGGCGTCACAGAACGATCTGTGACCCCCACTTTTTCAACTGCAGTTCGTCGCGGGAGGTCCTTCCGCAGTGCTCCCGAAAGTTCCAGATTTTTCCTGGCCAAAATGACTAATTTACAGACCTTTTTCCAGTGAAAAACGCCCCAAAAACAGTGAAAGTGACACTCTTTAGGTCTTAACTCAGGATTAAGATCTGTGACCTATAGTTTTTAGTGTTTACCCGTGTGCTCCCAACCCTTGGCTATCATCTCGCCGAATTCCAGATTTTTCTGGCCAGATTCGGCTGAGATATAGTACTTTCAAAAGTGACTCAAAACTTAACAATGACAGTGACATTCCAGTGACGATATCTATAGTATAATTAGTGTTTTAGTTTAGCTCGTAGTGTTCTTGGTTGCAGACAGACCTACTGTAGGCCCTCACCAAGTTTCACTTACATTTGGACACGGGAAACCTAGGAAATAAGACTTACTTTATAGCGCCTTTTTGTGTATCATACTAGTGTAATACTGTGATAGTGACACTTTCGAACTCAGTTCCTCTAATATTTATGTATATTTATCATTTTAATGTGTGTTTATGTGTGCTCATAGACCTCTACTAGTGCTGTACGAAGAACAGATATCCTAGTGCATCGGGAAGTGGGTCAAATGACCTAATTCCTAGAGTGCGATATCGCCATAGTACCCACGCATTCCGTTCCCACGGTCTCAGGCGACACCTGCGGCCTGGGAGGGGTGCGGGAGCGGCGGTGGCAGGAAGCGGCCGCGCCGGGTTTATGGCCCCTCGCGCTCGGCGATAAGGATTTCTCTGTGCGGAACATTTGACATTGACTCTTATTGTTGTACATTTTACGCCTACTTAGAATTTAATATTGCGTGAACTTTTTGGAACTTGTGACTATTTTAACATTTATAACGTGTGCCTCTGTGCTCACTTTTAGTGATTTTTAATTTTAACGTTTTAAAACTATTGACTTATGCTCAGTGGTTAGATTGGTGACTCTTTGACGACCCCGGTTTTTAGGAACTGGGACTGTGCATCGAGTCACTATGTCCCAACCGTCGGATGACTCCTTGTCGCTCATCGGGAGGGATGAGATCGACCCCACTGACATCTTCTCCTTCACTAATGCGCTCTCAAAACTGGCTGATATCATCGATGGCGCCATCTCCGATGGCAAAAGCGTAACAGCGCCCAACAAAAAGTTGGTTCGGCGTGCCGCTGATGACGTCCGAATGCTCGCCAACACCCTACTTTGCTGCGGGTTCGTGCCTCACGGCAGTTCCGGTCCTGCACCTACCGCTAAGGAAGACGCGAACAAGCTCAAAGACGAGATTATGTCCTGCGTCCGTGAGGAAATGACGAAACACCTCGCCGCCATCTCGACCATGAAAGATGACTTGTTGCAACAGCAACAAAAACACCAACAGCAAGCCAAAACAACCTTTGCGTCAGTCGCTGCGGCTGCGGTTAGCCGCGCTGTCAGCAAGCCAACGCCCGCGCAACAAACGCCCCGACCTACACCCCCGACATCTCGCCCTGCGATCATCGTGACACCGAAAGAAAATGTTAAGACGAAAGAAGAAGCCGTCACCGCCTTTAAAAGCAGCATTTCATTCCGTGAAACAAACTATGCACCGGCTAAGGTGCAAACACTGTCGAATAACAAGTTGAGAGTGGAATTTGACTCTACAGAGCAACGGGACGACGCCCTTAAGCGCCTTAAGACGGCTCAACGCGTTAGCGCTGAACCCGCACGCCGCCTGCAGCCTATGTGCATTTTAAAGGGCATATCGAACGATGTTCCCGCGGAAGAACTTCATGCGATTATCCGAGTACAAAACCCCGAGATAGGCGCGCTGATTGCGAGCGACGCGGACCTAAGCCTACGGTTTAAGCGCACAAATAGAAACCCCAACCTCTACAATGCTGTGTTTATTGCGTGTCCGAATGTTTGGCAGCGAATCATTGAGGCGGGGCGTATCTGCGTGGACTACCAGCGGGTTCACGCGGAGGATTTCTCCCCGTTCTTGCAGTGTTTCCGCTGCCTACAGTTCGGACACACCAAGGCAAAATGCACAGCCACAAACTCACCCTGCGCACACTGCGCAGATCATAAGCACACAGCTGATAGTTGTCCGATAAGGGAAAAGCAGGGTAAACCTACTTGTATCAATTGTGTCAATCACAACACCCGGTTCAACTCCAAACTCGATACGGGACATAAGGCGACCTCGCCTAGCTGTCCGCGATTACGGTCCATGAGAGAGAGAATCGGCCAACGAGTCGACTATGGACAATAGTCTATAGCCCACTTAATCTCTCTCATGACCCGCCACCAACACTAACATGCTCTAAGGTGACCCGTGTCGACGCTGGAATTGAACCGGCACACCTCACATTCCATAACTCGCCCATAACACATCATTCATAAACTCAATACAAGCATTACTCACACACGCCTCGCATACATACACACACTACACATCGCTTGGGCCTAACTCGGGTGCGCGTCGGTCGCGGTCAGTGCTACTAGCGCAGCGCCGGTTCGATGCTCGAGTCATTACTCAGGCATACTCGAGTTCCACTCTCAACTTGTTACAATTATAATATTTAAGACATTAATTTGTACAAAACCTTTTTAGTTAATACACCTAGGATTAGTGATTTACTGTATTTTTAATTGTATTGTGTCTGTATAATTGTTAACTTTGATTATTGTTCACAAACTCTGCACCAAACAATCGTTTACCATATACTTTATAACTTAACTATTGATTATCACAGCTTTGATTTTATGTTTGCTTATATTGTTTATTCTGTAAACTCTTACTTTATTTTATTCATTTTATACCATGTTCAATTTCCTCGCGTCAATTTATTATTATACTGATTAATTAGCTTTAAATGTGTTGTACAACGTATTGTCTCTTACCAGAGATAATACGTCAGGCGCCTGTCGCTGTGTTCTTAGCAACCCGCATTTGATGCGGGGAACTATAACAGTTGCGGCGGGCCCGACTTCGTACAACAGAGCGCGAGCGCCTGGCGAATGCTACCGCCTATATTGGTGTTAGCGCTCGACAGGGGCCGCGTACGCATACACCCGACATTAACAAATAACATCTATGTAACTAATTTATATCTTGCACTCTTTCGACAACTCATCACACTACATTTCTTCGATGATTACGAGCTTCTGTACTCTTTCACCTTATGTATTATTAACGCTTTCGCTCACTAACTTTACACTTCAATTCGTATACTATATTATTATTAAGCTATCTGCTGCATTGTAGTTCTTGGCACTTAATTATTGATAATTGATTTTACAAAATTATGTCACCTTTTGATTTACTTCGCTATTATTTATAACACTACTTGTAACTCAATGTTTAAATCTGTCGCACACTGCGGAGTTCTTTGTAAGGACTTTACGCTTAGCGCCTGACGCCGCGGTCATAGCAACCCACATTTTATGTCGGTGACTCGGGCCGCGGCTAAGGACTCGTATAATGTGCCACAGAGCGCGTGTGCCTGGCGAACGTTAAAGCATAATGTTGCTAATAGCTTTCGTCAGGGGCCGCGTACGTACGTACTTATATGTTTTCCTCATACAAATCACACACTTCGCATAACTAATCTCTGGTCACAACTTCTAATTTGTTTTAATTATAATTATCTATTTTCAAATCATAACTTAGCATTATACACTGTTGAATCTTCAGATATTTCAACTTGATTATATTCTGATATTCAGTCATCATTTAATTAACTTTACACTTCTTTAAGATGCACACAAATAAGGCACAACTATACTACCACACCCTATATAATTACATCACAATAACCTATTAATATTACATAACCAGTATATCAGATCTCTCACAACCTTAATTATTGTACATCACACAGATATATAAGTTACCTATTTTGGGACTAGCACAAATAACACCCTGGCACCCTTATGAAGGTTATTCATTTTAATATAACATTATTTAATATCATACCCAGCACACAAGTTAGAACTAGCTTATAAATATACAATTCTTACACCCCGAGCGAGCCCCCGGCGCCCCGAGCCGTCGCCTTTGTTCCCTTATCTCTTGGCGCCAACTACCGTGCTCAAAATGCAACACAAACTACGCCTTATCTCTCACACTTGTGACACATTTTCGCTCGCGCGGAGTCTAACTTAAAGAGCATTCATTGCTATTCGTGTAAAACCTGACTATTCTAATACCGTATACACTTTTTCTAGCTTGTAAGTCTCTTATTGAATAATCAAGCTAGTTATTAAAAAATGTATCTTAACAATTTGAGCATTTAATGTTTATGCGCATATCATAAAAGTTAATTTTTCTTTTTAAATTTGTCTCGATACTTAGATCACCTAATCAAACATAATTAACCGCTATCAGTTTTACGCATACTTCACACATAACACTAACACAGACTTACAACATCAATGATGTCACTTTCACCGACTGGACTTCCAGCGGCTATGATTTATGACTTTCTGCTCGCCGTATTGTTCAACACTTTCCCACTGCAAATTTTATCGAACGCATACCTACTACATTAAATATGCATACTAGGACATAACAATATATATATGTATGTATGTGTATATATATATATGTACAAATATATGCATGTATGTATGTATATGTATATATATATATATCTAAGCCCATGAGTTAACCTACTGTAATAACTAAAAACACAGATATACTAAATTCTTCTCATCTACCGTTTATAACTATATATAACACAAAACTCACATCAATTATAACTTTAAATAAAACACATCACATACTTAAATAAATGATTACAAACATTGTATTCCACTTACAAGAATTAAAACACAGATTTCACAAAATGTTATCACTATATTCAACACAAAACTTACATCGATAATAACCATAATTAACATATTTCACACAGTACACAAATGATTACAAACTTCATATTTTACTAATAAGGACTACACTTCCCAGAACAATCTTAATTGACATAGACTACATCATAATAACCACCTGGTATTCTCAACATCACCATCTTATCTATCCTTATATCAACACATACATTATTTTGTAATACACTATTCTTATCAAAATACTTATTTGAAAATACTCTCATTTGATTCCTAAATACCAATTAGAATTCAAATTGGAATTCTCATTGGGAACAAAATTGTCTTATTGGAATTTCCAATTGGAATATTTTTCTTATACATATTGGACTGGGCGGTATACCCACACCCAACAACGTCTATACTACTCGTTTATATACTTATTTATTTACTCCGATTATTTACCTCTACTATCATTAAGTCCACACTCTGCTACGTAACTTTGCACACATTATATTCTTTTCGCAATCAGTCCAATCACCCCACTCTGTTAGTACGCTACCTTCAGTAGCATTAGAAGAAATCTTGATTTATTATGCTACAAAAATCTTACTTTTGTGAAAACTTTTATTTATATAAAATACAAATTAGTTAATAAAAATGCACTCTTGCGACCACACATACAACTCAATACGCTTACTCACACTTCACCTTTCCTTACTCTGCCAAGGGGGGCCGACGAGGGGCGGACGAAAGCATTGCTATGCCGTAGTCCTGTCCCTCCGGAAGATCCCCCTACACCTACACATAAAACCGGCAAAGGGCGGGTCGTCGTATCAAATAGCGAGACCTTACCCCTTTGTCGGTTAATCCGCCCCACATGCTCAATCACAACACTCAGCAGCGATTCTAATCACACCCCAACATGAGAGAACACAGGAGAAAAAAAAAAAAAAAAAAAAAAAAAAAAAAAAAAAAAAAAAAAACCTAACCTAACCTAACCTAACCTAACCTAACCTAACCTAACCTAACCTAACCTAACCTAACCTAACCTAACCTAACCTAACCTAACCTAACCTAACCTAACCGAGTCGCAAGCCACCCGCAGCCACGAGCGCATCGTTTTTCCCCCGCTCCGCAAGTTTTAAAGTGTTAAAATCGGAAAGTGGTGGAAAAAGTTCCCGAAAGTTCGCGAAAGTTTGCACAGCTTACCACCCCAGTGCAACTTAACTTTTTGTTTTTAATTTTCAATTTTTTCTATTTGTGGTCTGTTCTCGTTTGAAAGCGCATAGAGGGCGCGGTGTTTTGATCGTTTCAGTGTGATATTGAATTGTATTTTGACATTTTTCGAAAATAACACTTTTTGAACATACTCTAAATTTCTCGCATCGAATTGTCTTGGATTGTTGCAATTATAAACGCGTCCCGTCGCACCCGATACGTGGACTCCACGCCTGCTGGGATCTGGCGAACCGAAATTGTTTGTTTGTTTGTGATAGTCCATATAGTTCGATAATTTGTTTGAAAATTTTACTTAGTTATAAATAAAAATTGACTTTTTGGTCTAGAATTCTGGATTCTTTGTACAACCTGTGTCCTGCCGTTCGGTGGCACACAAGGGCCGTTGTGTTCGCATTGTTTTGTTGTTAATAATAGTAAATTTCACTGAATTTCTTATAAAATATCACTTTTTTGGCCCCCCTCGAAATTTTTTGCTCCCGGCTGTTCCCGATTATTGCACCATTGCACGCGTTTTGTCGAGCCCGACACGTGGATACCACGCATGCGGGGCCTAGTCGCACCAAAACTGCAAAAATTGCTAATAATCGTTCATAATCGATTGTAATCGTGTTGAATGTATGAAAATCCACCTAAGCTGTGCAGTAGCGAAAAATTCGAAGTTAACTTTTTGTTTTTAATTTTCAATTTTTTCTATTTGTGGTCTGTTCTCGTTTGAAAGCGCATAGAGGGCGCGGTGTTTTGATCGTTTCAGTGTGATATTGAATTGTATTTTGACATTTTTCGAAAATAACACTTTTTGAACATACTCTAAATTTCTCGCATCGAATTGTCTTGGATTGTTGCAATTATAAACGCGTCCCGTCGCACCCGATACGTGGACTCCACGCCTGCTGGGATCTGGCGAACCGAAATTGTTTGTTTGTTTGTGATAGTCCATATAGTTCGATAATTTGTTTGAAAATTTTACTTAGTTATAAATAAAAATTGACTTTTTGGTCTAGAATTCTGGATTCTTTGTACAACCTGTGTCCTGCCGTTCGGTGGCACACAAGGGCCGTTGTGTTCGCATTGTTTTGTTGTTAATAATAGTAAATTTCACTGAATTTCTTATAAAATATCACTTTTTTGGCCCCCCTCGAAATTTTTTGCTCCCGGCTGTTCCCGATTATTGCACCATTGCACGCGTTTTGTCGAGCCCGACACGTGGATACCACGCATGCGGGGCCTAGTCGCACCAAAACTGCAAAAATTGCTAATAATCGTTCATAATCGATTGTAATCGTGTTGAATGTATGAAAATCCACCTAAGCTGTGCAGTAGCGAAAAATTCGAAGTTAACTTTTTGTTTTTAATTTTCAATTTTTTCTATTTGTGGTCTGTTCTCGTTTGAAAGCGCATAGAGGGCGCGGTGTTTTGATCGTTTCAGTGTGATATTGAATTGTATTTTGACATTTTTCGAAAATAACACTTTTTGAACATACTCTAAATTTCTCGCATCGAATTGTCTTGGATTGTTGCAATTATAAACGCGTCCCGTCGCACCCGATACGTGGACTCCACGCCTGCTGGGATCTGGCGAACCGAAATTGTTTGTTTGTTTGTGATAGTCCATATAGTTCGATAATTTGTTTGAAAATTTTACTTAGTTATAAATAAAAATTGACTTTTTGGTCTAGAATTCTGGATTCTTTGTACAACCTGTGTCCTGCCGTTCGGTGGCACACAAGGGCCGTTGTGTTCGCATTGTTTTGTTGTTAATAATAGTAAATTTCACTGAATTTCTTATAAAATATCACTTTTTTGGCCCCCCTCGAAATTTTTTGCTCCCGGCTGTTCCCGATTATTGCACCATTGCACGCGTTTTGTCGAGCCCGACACGTGGATACCACGCATGCGGGGCCTAGTCGCACCAAAACTGCAAAAATTGCTAATAATCGTTCATAATCGATTGTAATCGTGTTGAATGTATGAAAATCCACCTAAGCTGTGCAGTAGCGAAAAATTCGAAGTTAACTTTTTGTTTTTAATTTTCAATTTTTTCTATTTGTGGTCTGTTCTCGTTTGAAAGCGCATAGAGGGCGCGGTGTTTTGATCGTTTCAGTGTGATATTGAATTGTATTTTGACATTTTTCGAAAATAACACTTTTTGAACATACTCTAAATTTCTCGCATCGAATTGTCTTGGATTGTTGCAATTATAAACGCGTCCCGTCGCACCCGATACGTGGACTCCACGCCTGCTGGGATCTGGCGAACCGAAATTGTTTGTTTGTTTGTGATAGTCCATATAGTTCGATAATTTGTTTGAAAATTTTACTTAGTTATAAATAAAAATTGACTTTTTGGTCTAGAATTCTGGATTCTTTGTACAACCTGTGTCCTGCCGTTCGGTGGCACACAAGGGCCGTTGTGTTCGCATTGTTTTGTTGTTAATAATAGTAAATTTCACTGAATTTCTTATAAAATATCACTTTTTTGGCCCCCCTCGAAATTTTTTGCTCCCGGCTGTTCCCGATTATTGCACCATTGCACGCGTTTTGTCGAGCCCGACACGTGGATACCACGCATGCGGGGCCTAGTCGCACCAAAACTGCAAAAATTGCTAATAATCGTTCATAATCGATTGTAATCGTGTTGAATGTATGAAAATCCACCTAAGCTGTGCAGTAGCGAAAAATTCGAAGTTAACTTTTTGTTTTTAATTTTCAATTTTTTCTATTTGTGGTCTGTTCTCGTTTGAAAGCGCATAGAGGGCGCGGTGTTTTGATCGTTTCAGTGTGATATTGAATTGTATTTTGACATTTTTCGAAAATAACACTTTTTGAACATACTCTAAATTTCTCGCATCGAATTGTCTTGGATTGTTGCAATTATAAACGCGTCCCGTCGCACCCGATACGTGGACTCCACGCCTGCTGGGATCTGGCGAACCGAAATTGTTTGTTTGTTTGTGATAGTCCATATAGTTCGATAATTTGTTTGAAAATTTTACTTAGTTATAAATAAAAATTGACTTTTTGGTCTAGAATTCTGGATTCTTTGTACAACCTGTGTCCTGCCGTTCGGTGGCACACAAGGGCCGTTGTGTTCGCATTGTTTTGTTGTTAATAATAGTAAATTTCACTGAATTTCTTATAAAATATCACTTTTTTGGCCCCCCTCGAAATTTTTTGCTCCCGGCTGTTCCCGATTATTGCACCATTGCACGCGTTTTGTCGAGCCCGACACGTGGATACCACGCATGCGGGGCCTAGTCGCACCAAAACTGCAAAAATTGCTAATAATCGTTCATAATCGATTGTAATCGTGTTGAATGTATGAAAATCCACCTAAGCTGTGCAGTAGCGAAAAATTCGAAGTTAACTTTTTGTTTTTAATTTTCAATTTTTTCTATTTGTGGTCTGTTCTCGTTTGAAAGCGCATAGAGGGCGCGGTGTTTTGATCGTTTCAGTGTGATATTGAATTGTATTTTGACATTTTTCGAAAATAACACTTTTTGAACATACTCTAAATTTCTCGCATCGAATTGTCTTGGATTGTTGCAATTATAAACGCGTCCCGTCGCACCCGATACGTGGACTCCACGCCTGCTGGGATCTGGCGAACCGAAATTGTTTGTTTGTTTGTGATAGTCCATATAGTTCGATAATTTGTTTGAAAATTTTACTTAGTTATAAATAAAAATTGACTTTTTGGTCTAGAATTCTGGATTCTTTGTACAACCTGTGTCCTGCCGTTCGGTGGCACACAAGGGCCGTTGTGTTCGCATTGTTTTGTTGTTAATAATAGTAAATTTCACTGAATTTCTTATAAAATATCACTTTTTTGGCCCCCCTCGAAATTTTTTGCTCCCGGCTGTTCCCGATTATTGCACCATTGCACGCGTTTTGTCGAGCCCGACACGTGGATACCACGCATGCGGGGCCTAGTCGCACCAAAACTGCAAAAATTGCTAATAATCGTTCATAATCGATTGTAATCGTGTTGAATGTATGAAAATCCACCTAAGCTGTGCAGTAGCGAAAAATTCGAAGTTAACTTTTTGTTTTTAATTTTCAATTTTTTCTATTTGTGGTCTGTTCTCGTTTGAAAGCGCATAGAGGGCGCGGTGTTTTGATCGTTTCAGTGTGATATTGAATTGTATTTTGACATTTTTCGAAAATAACACTTTTTGAACATACTCTAAATTTCTCGCATCGAATTGTCTTGGATTGTTGCAATTATAAACGCGTCCCGTCGCACCCGATACGTGGACTCCACGCCTGCTGGGATCTGGCGAACCGAAATTGTTTGTTTGTTTGTGATAGTCCATATAGTTCGATAATTTGTTTGAAAATTTTACTTAGTTATAAATAAAAATTGACTTTTTGGTCTAGAATTCTGGATTCTTTGTACAACCTGTGTCCTGCCGTTCGGTGGCACACAAGGGCCGTTGTGTTCGCATTGTTTTGTTGTTAATAATAGTAAATTTCACTGAATTTCTTATAAAATATCACTTTTTTGGCCCCCCTCGAAATTTTTTGCTCCCGGCTGTTCCCGATTATTGCACCATTGCACGCGTTTTGTCGAGCCCGACACGTGGATACCACGCATGCGGGGCCTAGTCGCACCAAAACTGCAAAAATTGCTAATAATCGTTCATAATCGATTGTAATCGTGTTGAATGTATGAAAATCCACCTAAGCTGTGCAGTAGCGAAAAATTCGAAGTTAACTTTTTGTTTTTAATTTTCAATTTTTTCTATTTGTGGTCTGTTCTCGTTTGAAAGCGCATAGAGGGCGCGGTGTTTTGATCGTTTCAGTGTGATATTGAATTGTATTTTGACATTTTTCGAAAATAACACTTTTTGAACATACTCTAAATTTCTCGCATCGAATTGTCTTGGATTGTTGCAATTATAAACGCGTCCCGTCGCACCCGATACGTGGACTCCACGCCTGCTGGGATCTGGCGAACCGAAATTGTTTGTTTGTTTGTGATAGTCCATATAGTTCGATAATTTGTTTGAAAATTTTACTTAGTTATAAATAAAAATTGACTTTTTGGTCTAGAATTCTGGATTCTTTGTACAACCTGTGTCCTGCCGTTCGGTGGCACACAAGGGCCGTTGTGTTCGCATTGTTTTGTTGTTAATAATAGTAAATTTCACTGAATTTCTTATAAAATATCACTTTTTTGGCCCCCCTCGAAATTTTTTGCTCCCGGCTGTTCCCGATTATTGCACCATTGCACGCGTTTTGTCGAGCCCGACACGTGGATACCACGCATGCGGGGCCTAGTCGCACCAAAACTGCAAAAATTGCTAATAATCGTTCATAATCGATTGTAATCGTGTTGAATGTATGAAAATCCACCTAAGCTGTGCAGTAGCGAAAAATTCGAAGTTAACTTTTTGTTTTTAATTTTCAATTTTTTCTATTTGTGGTCTGTTCTCGTTTGAAAGCGCATAGAGGGCGCGGTGTTTTGATCGTTTCAGTGTGATATTGAATTGTATTTTGACATTTTTCGAAAATAACACTTTTTGAACATACTCTAAATTTCTCGCATCGAATTGTCTTGGATTGTTGCAATTATAAACGCGTCCCGTCGCACCCGATACGTGGACTCCACGCCTGCTGGGATCTGGCGAACCGAAATTGTTTGTTTGTTTGTGATAGTCCATATAGTTCGATAATTTGTTTGAAAATTTTACTTAGTTATAAATAAAAATTGACTTTTTGGTCTAGAATTCTGGATTCTTTGTACAACCTGTGTCCTGCCGTTCGGTGGCACACAAGGGCCGTTGTGTTCGCATTGTTTTGTTGTTAATAATAGTAAATTTCACTGAATTTCTTATAAAATATCACTTTTTTGGCCCCCCTCGAAATTTTTTGCTCCCGGCTGTTCCCGATTATTGCACCATTGCACGCGTTTTGTCGAGCCCGACACGTGGATACCACGCATGCGGGGCCTAGTCGCACCAAAACTGCAAAAATTGCTAATAATCGTTCATAATCGATTGTAATCGTGTTGAATGTATGAAAATCCACCTAAGCTGTGCAGTAGCGAAAAATTCGAAGTTAACTTTTTGTTTTTAATTTTCAATTTTTTCTATTTGTGGTCTGTTCTCGTTTGAAAGCGCATAGAGGGCGCGGTGTTTTGATCGTTTCAGTGTGATATTGAATTGTATTTTGACATTTTTCGAAAATAACACTTTTTGAACATACTCTAAATTTCTCGCATCGAATTGTCTTGGATTGTTGCAATTATAAACGCGTCCCGTCGCACCCGATACGTGGACTCCACGCCTGCTGGGATCTGGCGAACCGAAATTGTTTGTTTGTTTGTGATAGTCCATATAGTTCGATAATTTGTTTGAAAATTTTACTTAGTTATAAATAAAAATTGACTTTTTGGTCTAGAATTCTGGATTCTTTGTACAACCTGTGTCCTGCCGTTCGGTGGCACACAAGGGCCGTTGTGTTCGCATTGTTTTGTTGTTAATAATAGTAAATTTCACTGAATTTCTTATAAAATATCACTTTTTTGGCCCCCCTCGAAATTTTTTGCTCCCGGCTGTTCCCGATTATTGCACCATTGCACGCGTTTTGTCGAGCCCGACACGTGGATACCACGCATGCGGGGCCTAGTCGCACCAAAACTGCAAAAATTGCTAATAATCGTTCATAATCGATTGTAATCGTGTTGAATGTATGAAAATCCACCTAAGCTGTGCAGTAGCGAAAAATTCGAAGTTAACTTTTTGTTTTTAATTTTCAATTTTTTCTATTTGTGGTCTGTTCTCGTTTGAAAGCGCATAGAGGGCGCGGTGTTTTGATCGTTTCAGTGTGATATTGAATTGTATTTTGACATTTTTCGAAAATAACACTTTTTGAACATACTCTAAATTTCTCGCATCGAATTGTCTTGGATTGTTGCAATTATAAACGCGTCCCGTCGCACCCGATACGTGGACTCCACGCCTGCTGGGATCTGGCGAACCGAAATTGTTTGTTTGTTTGTGATAGTCCATATAGTTCGATAATTTGTTTGAAAATTTTACTTAGTTATAAATAAAAATTGACTTTTTGGTCTAGAATTCTGGATTCTTTGTACAACCTGTGTCCTGCCGTTCGGTGGCACACAAGGGCCGTTGTGTTCGCATTGTTTTGTTGTTAATAATAGTAAATTTCACTGAATTTCTTATAAAATATCACTTTTTTGGCCCCCCTCGAAATTTTTTGCTCCCGGCTGTTCCCGATTATTGCACCATTGCACGCGTTTTGTCGAGCCCGACACGTGGATACCACGCATGCGGGGCCTAGTCGCACCAAAACTGCAAAAATTGCTAATAATCGTTCATAATCGATTGTAATCGTGTTGAATGTATGAAAATCCACCTAAGCTGTGCAGTAGCGAAAAATTCGAAGTTAACTTTTTGTTTTTAATTTTCAATTTTTTCTATTTGTGGTCTGTTCTCGTTTGAAAGCGCATAGAGGGCGCGGTGTTTTGATCGTTTCAGTGTGATATTGAATTGTATTTTGACATTTTTCGAAAATAACACTTTTTGAACATACTCTAAATTTCTCGCATCGAATTGTCTTGGATTGTTGCAATTATAAACGCGTCCCGTCGCACCCGATACGTGGACTCCACGCCTGCTGGGATCTGGCGAACCGAAATTGTTTGTTTGTTTGTGATAGTCCATATAGTTCGATAATTTGTTTGAAAATTTTACTTAGTTATAAATAAAAATTGACTTTTTGGTCTAGAATTCTGGATTCTTTGTACAACCTGTGTCCTGCCGTTCGGTGGCACACAAGGGCCGTTGTGTTCGCATTGTTTTGTTGTTAATAATAGTAAATTTCACTGAATTTCTTATAAAATATCACTTTTTTGGCCCCCCTCGAAATTTTTTGCTCCCGGCTGTTCCCGATTATTGCACCATTGCACGCGTTTTGTCGAGCCCGACACGTGGATACCACGCATGCGGGGCCTAGTCGCACCAAAACTGCAAAAATTGCTAATAATCGTTCATAATCGATTGTAATCGTGTTGAATGTATGAAAATCCACCTAAGCTGTGCAGTAGCGAAAAATTCGAAGTTAACTTTTTGTTTTTAATTTTCAATTTTTTCTATTTGTGGTCTGTTCTCGTTTGAAAGCGCATAGAGGGCGCGGTGTTTTGATCGTTTCAGTGTGATATTGAATTGTATTTTGACATTTTTCGAAAATAACACTTTTTGAACATACTCTAAATTTCTCGCATCGAATTGTCTTGGATTGTTGCAATTATAAACGCGTCCCGTCGCACCCGATACGTGGACTCCACGCCTGCTGGGATCTGGCGAACCGAAATTGTTTGTTTGTTTGTGATAGTCCATATAGTTCGATAATTTGTTTGAAAATTTTACTTAGTTATAAATAAAAATTGACTTTTTGGTCTAGAATTCTGGATTCTTTGTACAACCTGTGTCCTGCCGTTCGGTGGCACACAAGGGCCGTTGTGTTCGCATTGTTTTGTTGTTAATAATAGTAAATTTCACTGAATTTCTTATAAAATATCACTTTTTTGGCCCCCCTCGAAATTTTTTGCTCCCGGCTGTTCCCGATTATTGCACCATTGCACGCGTTTTGTCGAGCCCGACACGTGGATACCACGCATGCGGGGCCTAGTCGCACCAAAACTGCAAAAATTGCTAATAATCGTTCATAATCGATTGTAATCGTGTTGAATGTATGAAAATCCACCTAAGCTGTGCAGTAGCGAAAAATTCGAAGTTAACTTTTTGTTTTTAATTTTCAATTTTTTCTATTTGTGGTCTGTTCTCGTTTGAAAGCGCATAGAGGGCGCGGTGTTTTGATCGTTTCAGTGTGATATTGAATTGTATTTTGACATTTTTCGAAAATAACACTTTTTGAACATACTCTAAATTTCTCGCATCGAATTGTCTTGGATTGTTGCAATTATAAACGCGTCCCGTCGCACCCGATACGTGGACTCCACGCCTGCTGGGATCTGGCGAACCGAAATTGTTTGTTTGTTTGTGATAGTCCATATAGTTCGATAATTTGTTTGAAAATTTTACTTAGTTATAAATAAAAATTGACTTTTTGGTCTAGAATTCTGGATTCTTTGTACAACCTGTGTCCTGCCGTTCGGTGGCACACAAGGGCCGTTGTGTTCGCATTGTTTTGTTGTTAATAATAGTAAATTTCACTGAATTTCTTATAAAATATCACTTTTTTGGCCCCCCTCGAAATTTTTTGCTCCCGGCTGTTCCCGATTATTGCACCATTGCACGCGTTTTGTCGAGCCCGACACGTGGATACCACGCATGCGGGGCCTAGTCGCACCAAAACTGCAAAAATTGCTAATAATCGTTCATAATCGATTGTAATCGTGTTGAATGTATGAAAATCCACCTAAGCTGTGCAGTAGCGAAAAATTCGAAGTTAACTTTTTGTTTTTAATTTTCAATTTTTTCTATTTGTGGTCTGTTCTCGTTTGAAAGCGCATAGAGGGCGCGGTGTTTTGATCGTTTCAGTGTGATATTGAATTGTATTTTGACATTTTTCGAAAATAACACTTTTTGAACATACTCTAAATTTCTCGCATCGAATTGTCTTGGATTGTTGCAATTATAAACGCGTCCCGTCGCACCCGATACGTGGACTCCACGCCTGCTGGGATCTGGCGAACCGAAATTGTTTGTTTGTTTGTGATAGTCCATATAGTTCGATAATTTGTTTGAAAATTTTACTTAGTTATAAATAAAAATTGACTTTTTGGTCTAGAATTCTGGATTCTTTGTACAACCTGTGTCCTGCCGTTCGGTGGCACACAAGGGCCGTTGTGTTCGCATTGTTTTGTTGTTAATAATAGTAAATTTCACTGAATTTCTTATAAAATATCACTTTTTTGGCCCCCCTCGAAATTTTTTGCTCCCGGCTGTTCCCGATTATTGCACCATTGCACGCGTTTTGTCGAGCCCGACACGTGGATACCACGCATGCGGGGCCTAGTCGCACCAAAACTGCAAAAATTGCTAATAATCGTTCATAATCGATTGTAATCGTGTTGAATGTATGAAAATCCACCTAAGCTGTGCAGTAGCGAAAAATTCGAAGTTAACTTTTTGTTTTTAATTTTCAATTTTTTCTATTTGTGGTCTGTTCTCGTTTGAAAGCGCATAGAGGGCGCGGTGTTTTGATCGTTTCAGTGTGATATTGAATTGTATTTTGACATTTTTCGAAAATAACACTTTTTGAACATACTCTAAATTTCTCGCATCGAATTGTCTTGGATTGTTGCAATTATAAACGCGTCCCGTCGCACCCGATACGTGGACTCCACGCCTGCTGGGATCTGGCGAACCGAAATTGTTTGTTTGTTTGTGATAGTCCATATAGTTCGATAATTTGTTTGAAAATTTTACTTAGTTATAAATAAAAATTGACTTTTTGGTCTAGAATTCTGGATTCTTTGTACAACCTGTGTCCTGCCGTTCGGTGGCACACAAGGGCCGTTGTGTTCGCATTGTTTTGTTGTTAATAATAGTAAATTTCACTGAATTTCTTATAAAATATCACTTTTTTGGCCCCCCTCGAAATTTTTTGCTCCCGGCTGTTCCCGATTATTGCACCATTGCACGCGTTTTGTCGAGCCCGACACGTGGATACCACGCATGCGGGGCCTAGTCGCACCAAAACTGCAAAAATTGCTAATAATCGTTCATAATCGATTGTAATCGTGTTGAATGTATGAAAATCCACCTAAGCTGTGCAGTAGCGAAAAATTCGAAGTTAACTTTTTGTTTTTAATTTTCAATTTTTTCTATTTGTGGTCTGTTCTCGTTTGAAAGCGCATAGAGGGCGCGGTGTTTTGATCGTTTCAGTGTGATATTGAATTGTATTTTGACATTTTTCGAAAATAACACTTTTTGAACATACTCTAAATTTCTCGCATCGAATTGTCTTGGATTGTTGCAATTATAAACGCGTCCCGTCGCACCCGATACGTGGACTCCACGCCTGCTGGGATCTGGCGAACCGAAATTGTTTGTTTGTTTGTGATAGTCCATATAGTTCGATAATTTGTTTGAAAATTTTACTTAGTTATAAATAAAAATTGACTTTTTGGTCTAGAATTCTGGATTCTTTGTACAACCTGTGTCCTGCCGTTCGGTGGCACACAAGGGCCGTTGTGTTCGCATTGTTTTGTTGTTAATAATAGTAAATTTCACTGAATTTCTTATAAAATATCACTTTTTTGGCCCCCCTCGAAATTTTTTGCTCCCGGCTGTTCCCGATTATTGCACCATTGCACGCGTTTTGTCGAGCCCGACACGTGGATACCACGCATGCGGGGCCTAGTCGCACCAAAACTGCAAAAATTGCTAATAATCGTTCATAATCGATTGTAATCGTGTTGAATGTATGAAAATCCACCTAAGCTGTGCAGTAGCGAAAAATTCGAAGTTAACTTTTTGTTTTTAATTTTCAATTTTTTCTATTTGTGGTCTGTTCTCGTTTGAAAGCGCATAGAGGGCGCGGTGTTTTGATCGTTTCAGTGTGATATTGAATTGTATTTTGACATTTTTCGAAAATAACACTTTTTGAACATACTCTAAATTTCTCGCATCGAATTGTCTTGGATTGTTGCAATTATAAACGCGTCCCGTCGCACCCGATACGTGGACTCCACGCCTGCTGGGATCTGGCGAACCGAAATTGTTTGTTTGTTTGTGATAGTCCATATAGTTCGATAATTTGTTTGAAAATTTTACTTAGTTATAAATAAAAATTGACTTTTTGGTCTAGAATTCTGGATTCTTTGTACAACCTGTGTCCTGCCGTTCGGTGGCACACAAGGGCCGTTGTGTTCGCATTGTTTTGTTGTTAATAATAGTAAATTTCACTGAATTTCTTATAAAATATCACTTTTTTGGCCCCCCTCGAAATTTTTTGCTCCCGGCTGTTCCCGATTATTGCACCATTGCACGCGTTTTGTCGAGCCCGACACGTGGATACCACGCATGCGGGGCCTAGTCGCACCAAAACTGCAAAAATTGCTAATAATCGTTCATAATCGATTGTAATCGTGTTGAATGTATGAAAATCCACCTAAGCTGTGCAGTAGCGAAAAATTCGAAGTTAACTTTTTGTTTTTAATTTTCAATTTTTTCTATTTGTGGTCTGTTCTCGTTTGAAAGCGCATAGAGGGCGCGGTGTTTTGATCGTTTCAGTGTGATATTGAATTGTATTTTGACATTTTTCGAAAATAACACTTTTTGAACATACTCTAAATTTCTCGCATCGAATTGTCTTGGATTGTTGCAATTATAAACGCGTCCCGTCGCACCCGATACGTGGACTCCACGCCTGCTGGGATCTGGCGAACCGAAATTGTTTGTTTGTTTGTGATAGTCCATATAGTTCGATAATTTGTTTGAAAATTTTACTTAGTTATAAATAAAAATTGACTTTTTGGTCTAGAATTCTGGATTCTTTGTACAACCTGTGTCCTGCCGTTCGGTGGCACACAAGGGCCGTTGTGTTCGCATTGTTTTGTTGTTAATAATAGTAAATTTCACTGAATTTCTTATAAAATATCACTTTTTTGGCCCCCCTCGAAATTTTTTGCTCCCGGCTGTTCCCGATTATTGCACCATTGCACGCGTTTTGTCGAGCCCGACACGTGGATACCACGCATGCGGGGCCTAGTCGCACCAAAACTGCAAAAATTGCCCCGCCCACCCACCCGGTAGCGTCATTAGGCATATCAACTCGAGTTCAGTCATACAAAATTTTGGGTAAAATTAAAAATTAAAATTTTAATAAAAATTAATAACTTTAAACCCATCAGTGCATAAAATAGCCTACTATAGGCACCTCACTCTCGCTGAAATTAAACTTAAGACTTTTGTATTTTTAGTTCCAAAAACGTTTATTGTTAAACTGTGACTTACCTGACTGTGCTGCGCACTGCTCTAACTCACCACCTGAAATAAAGAATAAATTTCTTTAAAGTTTACACACAAATTGACCTTAACAGGCATTTTACACCTGTAACATTTTATTTCTATTATATCGACGCATCCCCTTGACAATTTATAAATCTCACTTCTTAAAACAAAATGTTTGGCTGCGGATTTAGAACTCCCGCGAAAGACGTCGGCAGCAAGCCGTCAACACATAATAAAACTCCCGACACAATTAGCCCAAAAGGGGCAACCGGGACAACTGTCGCGCAGGCGCGGCGTAGCATTGAATCCCAACTCGAACGAGTAGAGGAGACTGGAGGCGCCGGGCCTGTGAGACAGAGGCCACGGTTGAACCCAACTGACACCAAAACTGTGGGCAAGAAAACTGCAATACTTGCAAGCTCTTTCGACAAGTCCCCAAAAACGGACACTAAATATCTAAATAGAACATCTGAAGCAAAAGCCTGTCTTGTAAAACTTAGGCTCCAGATAAATAACAGTAGAAATCTCAAGACAGAAATAAAAAACGAAGTTATAGAAGCCGCGGAAAGATTATACAAGCTAGTTAGAGACGCAGAAGAAGACAGAGCATATAGAGAAGAAACAGGGAATGACGGGAGAAACGAGCAAAAAGGGAGAGACAAAATTGCAAACGAACAGGGAGAAACAAAGACGAAGAAAGGAGAAAACAACATTATTAGGAAACTGGAAGAACATAGCAAGCTGTTACAAGAAAATAAAGAAGAGATGATAAAACTTAATGAAGAAATGAAAAAGCAAAGAGAAGAGTGGGAAAATAAAGGAAGTTATGCTGATGTGCTGGCTGGACCACCGAAAAATAAACCAAGAGAGCCTACTACAACAATGCACTCAATTGTAATTACTTCGGTGGACCAGACAGAATCAGGTGACGAAGTGGTTGAACGAATTCGGAAAACGATTAACGCTAAAGAGGAAGGCCTAAAAGTAGATAAGATACGAAAAGCAAAAGACAGGAAAGTAATCGTAGGATGTAGGACGAAAGAAGAATTAGGAAAGATAAAGGAAAAGATAAGGAAAGCGAAAGGAGAACTAAACATGGAAGATGTAAAAAACAAGCAGCCTCTGATCATCTTGAAATATGTCCTTACCATCAACTCTGACGAGGACATTATAAAAGCCCTCATATCCCAAAACAACCACCTATTTGGGAAATTGAGCCAATCTGACACGGAGATGACCGTCAAATACCGCAGGAGGACCAGGAATCCGCATATTTGTCATGTGGTCCTGCAGGTGCAGACGGAGGCGTGGAAGATTCTCACAGAGGCGGCAGTAGTACACATCGACATTCAGCGAGTCAGAGTGGAGGACCAATCCCCCCTTGTGCAATGCTCGCGCTGCCTCGGCTTCGGTCATGGGAAGCGGTTCTGCCGGGATCAAACGGACGCATGCAGCCACTGCGGCGGGCCTCACCACAGGTCAGATTGTCCTGACTGGGTGGCGCAGGTACCGCCAACGTGTTGCAATTGCGTCCGGGCGAAACTGAGCGGAACCGACCATAACGCGTTCAGCGCGGAGTGCCCCGTGAGGAGAAAGTGGGAAACTCTGGCGAGATCCACAGTAGCATATTGCTGATGTGGATCCCAGAGTCCCAGATCAGACAAGACAAACTGTTGAAAAACTGGGACCCCACGAAATCCAAACGGGACACGAAAACGCCGAATGCATGGGGCGAGGCAGCGCGGGGATTGACGACAGGGGGAATGACGTCCCAACTCTTTGCATCGAACACAGTCTACAGGCACACACTGACGTAACAATCCCAAATTTAAACACCAGTGGGAAACTATATCGTGGGTATATAGATACTACCGTCTGCGTAAAGGATATCTAGGATCTGGTGGATGAAGCTTAAACCTTTAACATGATTAATTGTAAGAAATTATAAAATATTAAAATAAAAAAGCAGCATAAAGATATAAAATTGGGACGTTTTTATTCAAAAATTGAACAATTAAAATAAGTACATAAAACTTACAGTAAAAAGTAGAGAGAAAAATAAAGAGTTAAAAATAAATTTACGTTATAATGTAAAACAAAGATAAACAAATAAAATAAAATAAAATAAACTTACCTTTGTAAACAAGTAGTTTCATCACGATGAAAATAGTAAACGCCACTAGAAAGAGGAAAACCCGATGCGCAGCGTATGTCCGGAAAACAGCAACCGTCGATGATAACCTGCAAGAAAACATAAAGCATGAGAGTCAAACATGTCGATGTTACTATTTTAAGAAGAATGTTGTCCATGTTTCAACTAAACCCGCATATCCTGAATAAATTGTAAGCATTGAAAATAAAAACATTAAAATAAGCAATCAACATCATATACAAAAATAATAAGAAAGATAAAACATTAAAAAACTGTAAGAATTAAGCAATAGTTTACTAAAATACATAATAAAAGATTATGTAGGAATAGTAAATGTTAGATTATAAGATATAAATAATCAAGATTAGATAAGTTATGATGTAAACAATAGATTAAAAACTCCAAAAACAAAATATAAAAAAGATAAAAGAAAATTAAATACATAAAAATATATAAAAATAAAGAAATAAGTTAACACCAATAGCATAGATAAGTATAAAGAAAATAGATAATATATTCACTTAAAGAAAAGTGAACCAAAACTAACTACACTTACAATATAAAACTCCAAATATACAAAGGCCTTGATTTTTATTGATCAGGGGAGAAGAGTGGGCTTCACGCCCACATAAAAAAAAAAAAAAAAAAACCTAACCTAACCTAACCTAACCTAACCTAACCTAACCTAACCTAACCTAACCTAACCTAACCTAACCTAACCTAACCTAACCTAACCTAACCTAACCTAACCTAACCTAACCTAACCTAACCTAACCTAACCTAACCTAACCTAACCTAACCTAACCTAACCTAACCCCCAGTCGCAGCGCGAACGCCGTACCGCGCGCATCACTTTTAAGCCGCTCCGCGTTCAAAAAATCCGAAAAATAGGTTTTATGTGCAAAACTAACAAGTGTGATACACCAAAATGTGCGCGCTGTGACCCTCTATGCGTATCCAAAAGAATTTTTAAAATCGGATAATAAGTGACAAAGATATTAAAGAAAAACTTTTTGTGAAAAATTTTCCAAGTGACTCAAGTGACTATATCTCCGTAAAACGATCTTTTACATATAGTTTTTGGACTGCAGTTCGACTCCGTATATCCCCCCCCTTCCCTGTGCAAAGTTCCAGAATTTTCTCGTGGGTACTTTTGAAGATATCGAACAGTGAAGTGCGCCACACCCAGTTTTACACAGTTAAAGACAGTTTTTCTTCCATAACTTCACAAACCTTCCAGCTAGAATTGATCCTGGACCCCACAGTGGTAGCCCCGAGCCAGGACTACATTGTCCACCAAAGTGTACAGTTCTAGCTGCCGTATTCTTCCATTGAGCGGTGCTTTCACCCTCAAAATTCATACTTCTACTTCGGAGGGCTCTCCTGCTCTCAGGAGCTGAGATCCTGGGCCAGCTCATATACCAGAAGTTGCGCCACTTCACCAAGAATCCCTGGACACCAAGATCATCACCATCGGACATCAGGAAGTGCCTGAAATCCACCTGGACACATAGTGAGTTTTCAGCCGTACTTTAACCAAGTGATTACTCCGTGACCTCCGGACCTAGAGACCTGGAACCAGTTCCCAAATCATTTTTTGGGGACCCTCAGCCTGCACACCAAGAACCAGCCTAATCCGCCCATAAACAAAAAAGTCATTTTTAAAATCACCAGAAGAAGGTCATATCTGAACAGCATACAGGTTCGAAGTCTGTCTGATGGAATAATCTGGTAGAGGGTAACCTCCCGGTTCCATCGACACCACTCACGACCTGATCGGAGCAATAGCGGCTGATTGAGCGAGGTTTTCCTTTCTCATTCCTACTCATCTAAAATCCTTTTTAAATCTTCTATTCATAAACTTACACAATTTTAAATTTAAAATCTGGAAGTTGTGAAAATTTTAAAATCCTTATTCATAATATATATTTAATTTACTTCTAAAATCTTATATTTATTTACTTGATCATTGGTCACTTATTTCAGACCAATGAATATTTATCTATCACTCTATTGGTAATTGCCGTACAACCCACTTATATTTATCTCACTTCTCATTGGCCCTCAGCCAAAACAGACTCCTCCCACTTAAGTTAAACTCCGCCCCTTTCACACTAAACTCCGCCCACTTTGTCCCTAAACCCCGCCCACTTTTGTTGGCTCCTCCCACTTTTTCCGTGTTAGCCCCGCCCACTCCAAGTTAAGTCCCACCCCCTTTTACTTTGGCCCCGCCCACTTTTTCCCGGACTTAGCTGTTTCAGTCTCCCCTACCCCCCGCTGCACCTTTCACCAAACCCCTCCCAAACGTCACCCCACGAAACCTTCCCCCCCCCCCCCTCTCCCCGCAATCTTACCTCACCCCCGCCGACCCTATCTCCGTCGTTCCTGGTCCTAGACCCCCTGAGTTTGGGTTCTTTGGAACCGGCTCGGGAAGGCCTAGCGATTGGCTCCGGCGGAATCCCGGAATTCCCCCCCACAGTCCCTTCCCCACTCCCCTAATCCTATCTCCGTCGTTACTGGTCCTAGACCCCCTGAGTTTGGGTTCGTTAGAACCGGCTCGGGAAGGCCTAGCGATTGGCTCCGGCGGAATCCCGGAATTCCCCCCCACACTCCCTTCCTTACCTCCCTAATCCTATCTCCGTCGTTTCCGGTCCTGGACCCCCTGAGTTTGGGTTCGTTAGAACCGGCTCGGGAAGGCCTAGCGACTGGCCCCGTCGGAATTCCCAAATTCCCCCCCTCCCCCTACACAAACCCTAATCTTAACACTCAAACCTCTCATGAGCAACAATGGCGGAGGTACATTATGATTACCCGCCCGATTTCATCAAGCTGGTGAATGACAGCAATGAATACCCAGCATTCCCTGTAACCAAAGCCTTCCTTGGAGACATGATGGAACAATACTGCTTACAACTCATGGAAGCCGTAAAACCAAAGAGCGTTAAAAAGGAGGGCAAGAACATGATTTTAAGCATCGCCCACCAACTGCTACAATTTTCCGAAGCAATTCTCGACGAACAGAAATACCCCCACATTACCTACCCACCCGGCCCGGAACACGAAACAGCACCCCCCACTGCAAGCAACAACAATCTCAAGGAAGACATCCTCAGCTGCGTCAAGAAGGAACTCGCTAACCACCTCTCCGCCGTCAACTCCATAAAGGAAGAACTCATAGCACTACAGAAGGAACAAACTAAATCTACTTACGCCGCAGTCGCCTCCGCTACCGCATCAGCCATCGCCCCTTCAACCTTCAAACGCCCGACCACCAACACATCCACACCATCTAGAAGCGCACCACACTCCAACCCCGTTATCTCACGCCCTGCGATGATTGTAACCCCCACAACCGCGGCTAAAACCAAAGAAGAAGCAGTCACGGCACTTCGAAAATCAATATCCTTCCGCGAAGCTAAATACGCACCTGCCAACGTGAAGACCATCTCAAAAGGAAAACTGAGGGTCGAGTTCGACACTGTTGAACAGCGGGACGACGCCCTCAATCGCCTGCGGACGGCAGAACGCGTCACCGCCGAACCCGCCCGCCGGCTCAGTCCGCTGATAATTTTGAAGGGCGTCACCTGCGACGTTCCGGCGGAAGAACTCCCCTCCATCATTAAGTCACAGAACCCTGAATTAGAACCACTGATCATCAATGACAACGACCTCCTCCTACGCTTTAAACGTAATAATAGGAACCCAGCGCTTTACAACGCGGTGCTGCAAGCTAGCCCGAGTGTCTGGCGCCGGATCACAGAGATGGGGCGAGTCTGTGTGGATTACATGCGGGTCCACGCTGCAGACTTCTCCCCGTTCCTCCAGTGCTTCCGGTGTCTGCAATTCGGGCACACTAAGGCCAAATGCTCATCCACCGCTCAGACCTGCGGTCACTGCGCTTCACCACAACACACCATCGCCGACTGCCCCTCCAAGGAAGACAAGGCCCAATCGAAGTGCTCAAACTGCGAAGCCCACAACACCAGATTCGGATCCAAACTCGACACGGGCCACAGAGCAACATCTCCCACATGCCCGAGACTCATATCTATGAGGGAGAGGATCGGTCAAAGGATCGATTACGGCCCTTAGTCCTCTCTACTCCCCCTGGGAAGCAATAAGAACCACGCTCAGCCAATCCCTGTGTCGATTCTGGATACCGACAACGGTGCTACACACTGTAAACCATTTTAGACCTAAGATTTTAATTGTATAGCTATTAGTCATAAGACTGTAAAAGATCGTTTAATTTTATATTCAAATTATTATTTACTAGCGACTCATTTTACCTTATTGTATACAGATTTATCTTTTCTCTTTCATTTTTACACCAAAATTTTATATTGTAAATAACATAACCTTATATAAACAAATTATTTCCTATCAGTGTATCATCTAACGTATAATTTCCTTGTAAATGTAGTTTTTAAGTTAATAAATATAACCACGATAATCCCTCTAGCGACCACACATATATCTCACCACACTTACTCACACAGCACACTCCCTTACTTACCCGGGGGGGCCGACGAGAGGCGGACGGAAGGGTTGCTACGCGGAAGTCCTGCCTCTCCGGAAGATCCCCCTACACCTACACTACCCCGGCAGAGGGCGGGCCATCGTATCAAATCGCGAGACCTTACCCCTCTGCCGGGCCCACACCCCACACTATCAATCACCACATCTGACAGCGACATAAATACAATACCCCTACAGCAGAACACAGGCAGATAAAAAAAAAAAAAAAAAAAAAAAACCTAACCTAACCTAACCTAACCAGTCGCAGCGCGAACGCCGTACCGCGCGCATCACTTTTAAGCCGCTCCGCGTTCAAAAATTCCGAAAAATAGGTTATATGTGCGAAAATAACAAGTGTGATACACCAAAATGTGCGCGCTGTGACCCTCTATGTGTATCAAAAACAATTTCGAAAATCGGACAATAATTGACAAAGTTATAAAAGAAAAACATTTTGTGAAAATTTTCCCAAGTTACCCAAGTGACGTTATCTCCGTAAAACGATCTTTTACATATAGTTTTTGGACTGCAGTTCGACTCCGTATATCCCCCCCCTTCCCTGTGCAAAGTTCCAGAATTTTCTCGTGGGTACCTTTGAAGATATCGAACAGTGAAGTGCGCCACACCCAGTTTCACACAGTTAAAGACAGTTTTTCTTCCATAACTTCACAAACCTTCCAGCTAGAATTGATCCTGGACCCCACAGTGGTAGCCCCGAGCCAGGACTACATTGTCCACCAAAGTGTACAGTTCTAGCTGCCGTATTCTTCCAATGAGCGGTGCTTTCACCCTCAAAATTCATACTTCTACTTCGGAGGGCTCTCCTGCTCTCAGGAGCTGAGATCCTGGGCCAGCTCATATACCAGACGTTGCGCCACTTCACCAAGAATCCCTGGACACCAAGATCATCACCATCGAACATCAGGAAGTGCCTTAAATCCACCTGGACACACAGTGAGTTTTCAGTCGTACATTCACCAAGTGATTACTCCGTGACCTTCGGACCTAGAGACCTGGAACCAGTTCCCAAATCATTTTTTGGGGACCCTCGGCCTGCACACCAAGAACCAGCCAAATCCACCCATAAACAAAAAAGTCATTTTAAAAATCACCAGAAGAAGGTCATATCTGAACAGCATACAGGTTCGAAGTCTGTCTGATGGAATAATCTGGTAGAGGGCAACCTCCCGGTTCCATCGACACCACTCACGACCTGATCGGAGCAATAGCGGCTGATTGAGCGAGGTTTTCCTTTCTCATTCCTACTCATCTAAAATCCTTTTTAAATCTTCTATTCATAAACTTACACAATTTTAAATTTAAAATCTGGAAGTTGTGAAAATTTTAAAATCCTTATTCATAATATATATTTAATTTACTTCTAAAATCTTATATTTATTTACTTGATCATTGGTCACTTATTTCAGACCAATGAATATTTATCTATCACTCTATTGGTAATTGCCGTACAACCCACTTATATTTATCTCACTTCTCATTGGCCCTCAGCCAAAACAGACTCCTCCCACTTAAGTTAAACTCCGCCCCTTTCACACTAAACTCCGCCCACTTTGTCCCTAAACCCCGCCCACTTTTGTTGGCTCCTCCCACTTTTTCCGTGTTAGCCCCGCCCACTCCAAGTTAAGTCCCACCCCCTTTTACTTTGGCCCCGCCCACTTTTTCCCGGACTTAGCTGTTTCAGTCTCCCCTACCCCCCGCTGCACCTTTCACCAAACCCCTCCCAAACGTCACCCCACGAAACCTTCCCCCCCCCCCCCCCTCTCCCCGCAATCTTACCTCACCCCCGCTGACCCTATCTCCGTCGTTCCTGGTCCTAGACCCCCTGAGTTTGGGTTCTTTGGAACCGGCTCGGGAAGGCCTAGCGATTGGCTCCGGCGGAATCCCGGAATTCCCCCCCACAGTCCCTTCCCCACTCCCCTAATCCTATCTCCGTCGTTTCTGGTCCTAGACCCCCTGAGTTTGGGTTCGTTAGAACCGGCTCGGGAAGGTCTAGCGATTGGCTCCGGCGGAATCCCGGAATTCCCCCCCACATTCCCTTCCTTACCTCCCTAATCCTATCTCCGTCGTTCCCGGTCCTGGACCCCCTGAGTTTGGGTTCGTTAGAACCGGCTCGGGAAGGCCTAGCGACTGGCCCCGTCGGAATTCCCAAATTCCCCCCCTCCCCCCTAGTTATACCTCAAATCCGTACACTCAAACCGCTCATGAGTAACAATGGACGTCCACTACGATCTTCCACCTGATTTCGTCAAGCTGGTGAACTACAGAGAAGGATACCCACCATTCCCAGTGACCAAAGCTTTCCTGGCAGACATCATGGAGCAATACTGCCTACTGCTCATGGAAGCAGTAAAACCCAAGAGCGTGAAGAAGGAGGGCAAGAATACGATTTTAAGCGTCGCACACCAACTGCTACAGTTCTCTGAAGCAATTAATGACGAGCAGCAATTCCCCCACATCACCTACCCATCCGGCCCGGAAGAACAACAGATAACATCCCCCACCGTAAACAACAACCTTAAAGAGGATATCCTCACCTGCGTCAAACAGGAACTCGCCAACCACCTCTCCGCTGTTAACAACATCAAGAACGAGCTAATCGCAATACAAAAGGAGCAAGCCAAGACCACTTATGCCGCTGTCACATCTGCTACCACTTCTGCACTCTCAACATCCACCTCTCGTAACCGCAACCCTCAGAGCACAACCCCGAACAAATACACACCTCAACCAACTTCGCCAAAATCACTACCCGCCATCATCGTTACCCCCACCACCGCAACCAAGACCAAGGAGGAGGCCGTCACCGCACTCAGAAAATCAATATCATTCCGCGAAGCGAAGTACGCACCTGCCAAGGTGACTACGATATCAAAAGGCAAACTGAGGGTCGAGTTCGACACCGTAGAGCAGCGGGACGACGCCCTCAATCGCCTGCGGACGGCGGAAAGCGTCACCGCCGAACCCGCCCGCCGGCTCAGTCCGCTGATAATTTTGAAGGGCGTCCCCTGCGACGTTCCGGCTGAAGAACTCCCCTCCATGATCAAAACTCAAAACCCCGAACTGGAATCGCTGATCAACAGCGACACCGACCTCCTCCTGCGATTTAAACGAAACAATAGAAACCCAGCGCTCTACAACGCGGTACTGCAAGCGAGCCCGAGCGTCTGGCGCCGGATCACGGAGATGGGGCGAGTCTGCGTGGACTACATGCGGGTCCATGCTGAAGACTTCTCCCCATTCCTCCAGTGCTTCCGGTGCCTGCAATTTGGGCACACGAAAGCCAAGTGTTCCTCCACCAGCCAAACATGCGGACACTGCGCTTCACCACAACACACCATCGCCGACTGCCCCTCCAAGGAAGACAAGACCAAATCCAAATGTGCAAACTGCGACGCCCACAACACCAGGTTCGGATCCAAACTCGACACGGGCCACAGAGCAACAGCTCCAACATGCCCGAGACTCAAATCCATGAGGGAGAGGATTGGCCAAAGGATCGACTACGGCCCTTAGTCCTCTCCTCTCCCCCTGGGAACCACAAAACAATCATGCTCAGCCAATCCCCGTGTCGGTTTGAATACCGAAAACGGTGTCACGCATTGTAAACCCTTTTAGACATAAGATTTTAACTGTATAACTGTTAGTCATAGAAACGGAAAAAGATCGTTTAATTTTATATTCTAATAATTAATCAATAGCGACTCATTTTTTACCTTATTGTATACAAATTTATTTCATTCTCTTCTTTACACCAAAAATTTTATTCTTTTTGTAACTAACACCATTTTATTGCAAACAAATTATTTCTTGTCAATGTATCACTCAACGTATATTTTTCTTGTAAATGTAGTTTTAAGTTAATAAAAATAACCACGACAACCCCTCTAGCGACCACACATATATCTCACCACACTTACTCACACAGCACACTCCCTTACTTACCCAGGGGGGCCAACGAGAGGCGGACGGAAGGGTTGCTACGCGGAAGTCCTGCCTCTCCGGAAGATCCCCCTACACCTACACTACCCCGGCAGAGGGCGGGCCATCGTATCAAATCGCGAGACCTTACCCCTCTGCCGGGCCCACACCCCCCACTATCAATCACCACATTTTACAGCGACATAAATACAACACCCTTACAGCAGAACACAGGCAGAAAAAAAAAAAAAAAAAAAAAAAAAAAAAAACCTAACCTAACCTAACCTAACCTAACCTAACCTAACCTAACCTAACCTAACCTAACCTTTTTTTTTTTTTTTTTTTTTTTTTTTGGTATCGGGTTGGAAAATCCTCATGGACATCCTCCGCCCGGGGGAGGCGCGGAGGGGACTGTCAGACTCTTACTGACTAAAAACCAACCCGTGTTCCTCTCGTACCCGTGTGTCGGAGGGTCGGGTATCGCCGAAGCATTCGTCGCAACCCCCCGACGGGTATTGGCCCGCCATAGTCAGGCGGGCCCCGTCACCCACTGCGGCCGTCACCCCGGCCGCAGGACTCCACTACGAGGCGCGCGCGGAACACGACGCCGCCGCCTCAAGGCCTGCTGCTGGTCGGACGACAAGACGCCCCGAGTCTGTCGTCCACAGGCCGCGCCCTACGGTGGCCGGAAGTCGGCCATCCTACGACGCCCAGTGCGTCTGCTGCGGGAGGGGAGAGAGGAGGC
Organism: Deilephila elpenor; assembly: GCA_949752805.1. Classification (NCBI taxonomy): domain Eukaryota; kingdom Metazoa; phylum Arthropoda; class Insecta; order Lepidoptera; family Sphingidae; genus Deilephila; species Deilephila elpenor. Next base: position 75,081 of record OX457114.1, read on the forward strand.
AGCCTCTCTCTCCCTTTCCGCCACCTCCTTTGCGAGCATAACGGCCTCGCAGAAGGTGGCGACAGTTCTCCACCCTGACTTGCTCCCGACCATTGTGGACACAACAGCCGGAAGCGAGATGCTTCCCGCAGCACCTACGGCCGCGACCAAGTCACGGCGCTGCTCGGCCCAAGCTGGGCACTCCGCCAACGTATGCAACGCCGTATCGTCGCGGCGATCACCACAATGGTGGCACTGGGACGTCGGCTCCCGGCCTAGTCGACACAGGTACTTCCCGAAACACCCATGTCCGGTAAGCACCTGCGTCAGCCGGAAGCTTAGGGCGCCGTGGCTCCTATTGAGCCACTCCTCAAGAACGGGCCTTACCGCCGCTACAGCGGCGTGCCCCGCCGTGGGTAGCGCTAGGCGCGTCTGCCACTCCGCCACTAAGACCTGGCGGAGCGCTGCCCTGCGTGCCTCAATCTGTCGAGGCACCAGGCGCTCGCCCCTCTCGACCGCCTCCACACGCCACCAATAGAGCGACGTGAGGAGCTTTGCGTCGAGGTCCCAGGGCGAGGATCCGGCTAGGAGGCTCGCTGCCTCAAAGGAGATCGTACGGTATCCCCTTATGATCCTGACGGCCATCGCGCGCTGCGGCCTTCGCAGCGCCGCGACGTTGCGAGCCGTCAGGGAGTCCGCCCAAACTGGCGCAGCGTATAACGCCATCGACCGTACGACCCCCATGTAGAGCCTCCGGCAGGAGGAGTTGGGCCCCCCCAGGTTGGGCAGCAAGCGGGAGAGCGCAGAAGCGGCGCCCATCAACCGGGGGGCGAGCCGTGTAAAGTGCGGCCCGAATGACCACCGACTGTCGAGGACGAGTCCAAGGTACTTCATCGTCGACTCGACAGCGATGGAGACCCCTCCTACAATGATGCTGGACCCCGGAGGCGGCTTCGTCCTCGGCCCATGAAAACATAGGGCCTCGGACTTGTGCAATGCCACCTCTAAGCCCAGCCGCCGGATCCTTCCCACGACGTGCGCGACACCAGCAGTCGCGCGTATGGCCGCCTGCCGGTACGTCTTTCCACGCGCTGTCACTAGCGTATCGTCGGCGTAACAAATGACGCCGACGCCGTGGATAAGCGCACCGCGCAGAGCCCAGTCGTACCCCACGTTCCACAGGAGCGGCCCCAACACCGATCCCTGCGGAACGCCGCACGACGTCTCTCGCCGACACCACTCTTCTCGACCCGGGTACACCACCGATCTTTCGGACAAATAGGCCCCGACAATGCGTTGGAGGTAGTGCGGCACCCCGTGGTACCGGAGTGCCTCTCGGATGATATTCCAGGGCAAGGTGTTGAAGGCGTTGGCGATGTCGAGCGACACCGCCAAGACCACCTCACCCCGGGCGACTGCCTCCTCCGCGAGGACCCTCACGCGCATGATTGCGTCCACCGTAGAGCGCCCCTGGCGGAAACCAAATTGGTTGTCCGCCAAATCCGGGCCCACCATGGTCATGTGCTGGACGAGGCGGCTAGCGATGATTCGCTCGAAAATCTTACACACCTCGTCCAGCAACACGATGGGCCTGTACGCAGATGGTGAGTCTGCGGGGCGCCCCTCCTTCTTGAGCAGGACCAGCTTTCCGGTCTTCCACCGGCTTGGAAACTGGCCCCGCTCCAAACATGCGCTCAAGAGCCCCGCTAGTCGGGGCCAGAGAGCCTCCATGGCCAGGACCCATGCACGGCCTGGAATGCCGTCGGGCCCTGGGGCGGTGTTCTTGATGCGAGCCACCGCCACTCTCAAATCTACCCGGGTCACTTCGGGCACGTCGTCGTCAATGTCGTCTTCCGCGTCGGGCACATTGCGAGGCGGAACCATAGCCGGTGGTGTGTGCTCCGGTCTCGACGGAAACAACGCACACACCACCTCCTCCAGCAGCTGTGGCTGGAGACTCCGGGACAGTGGGGGAGCCCGTTGGCGCAGTTTGCCCCGCACCATAAGGTAGGGGCGTCCCCACGGTTCTCGGTCCAGAGTCTCCAGCAGCTCTTCGTTGGCCTGGGCCTTTGCCCGGACGATGGCCAGCTGGAGGGCGCTCTTCGCTTCTCTGTAGCGGTTGTACAGTTCCGCCTCTTCCTGTTCGGCCGCCGCTGTAAAGGGGCGGCGGCGTCTTCTTCGGCACCTAGCGTACCGGCGTCGCTCCTGCACACAAGCGATGCGCAGCTGCGCGATCGACTGCGACCACCAGTACACTTGGCGCCTGGATGGTAGCGGCCGGACTCGGGGCATGCCAGCGTCGCAAATGTGCGACATGCTCTCCCGGAACCACTCCGCCTCCTCGTCGATGTTATTGGGCCTGTCTGGAGAGTCCAGCCAGGCCTTGACGATTGAGGCATCCAGGAGAGCCTCCCTGTCCAGCCGCTTCAGTGCCCAACGCGGGCCGTCTCCAACGCCCACCGGGGCCGCTTGGACCGGCCCAACCGAGGTCTGGGCGGAGACGCTAAATCGAATATATCGATGATCAGACAGCGTCTCCACCCCCTCCAGGACGTGCCAGTCCTGGACGGTGCGCGCGAGATCGGGGCTAGCGAACGACAGGTCCACTATCGACCCACCCCGCATCCGCACGCACGTCTGCACGGAACCCCGGTTCAGGAGAAGCAGGCCCTGCTCGACCGCCCACTCCTCCACTAACTCGCCCCGCGCGTCAGTAGCCGGGGAACCCCAAGCCGTAGATTGGGCGTTGAAATCCCCCAGGACGATCACGGGACGAGGACGGCTACGACTGACGACCGTGCCCAACTCCAAAATAAGATCCTCCATGTCGGCGAGAGAAAGGCTGGGGGCGAAATACACCCCCGCGACCATAATGTTTCCCCAAACTGCCGCGACATAGCCCCGCCCTCGGGTGACGGCCTCGAAGGGAAGGGTGTCGGCGGCAGACCTCATGAGCAGTGCCACCGAGCGGTTCGTGTCGCACACCCAGTCATCCCTGGGTGGCACAAAGTACGGCTCGGCGACAACTGCCACATCGATTGACCACTGCGCCATGCTCTGGAGCAAGAGATCCTGAGCCCTGGCGCAGTGGTTTATGTTGGCTTGGAGGAGACGACGTAGGGCCATTATTGTGTGTCCATGGCTGTTGTCTCCTCCCCAGCCCTCGGCGGATGTTCGGCCGCAACCGGCGGGTGAACCGGCTGCGAGGAGCTGGTTGCCTTCTTTGTTGTATCCTTGATACTAGCCGGTGGATGAGCCGGCTGTCTCCTGCCATTTTTGTTTTTGGGCCTGGCGCAGGCCTTTGACCCGGTCCTATGGTCGGCTGGCTTGCCAGATGCCGCACAGATGACGCAGTGCGGCGTGGCAGTGCAGGTGCCAGCCTTGTGACCGGGCTGACCGCAGCGGAAACACAATTGGCTGCGGTCTACCCCAGCGGTGCACCGTGCCCCCGCATGTCCTTCTTCTAGACATCGGTAGCACCGATAGGGCTTGGGCGCCAGTAGCGTGACCTGCGCCGAGACCCATCCCACCAGAAGCCGTTTATCTTTAAGCTTTTTGGCCGCCGCTACGGGACAACTAAGAAAGATTGTCCCGAGACCAGAGACACCCCGGCGTATCGTGCCCGCCTTGATTTGGTCCGGCGGGCAACCTCCGGCCTCGGAGACGGCAGCGGCGACCTCTTCTTGGGTGACGGAGTCGTCCAGGCCCGAAATGCGCAGATCTGCGCACTTGGTTGGCCTGGACACTCTAACGTCATCCGAGCCTAGAGACGCCCTTAGTTTGTCGGCGAGGGCGTCTGCTTTTGGACCACTCGTTGTTCCCGACACCTCTAGAAGGCGGCCGCCGGTTGCAGTGGTCTTACACCGGATGCCAGTTATGCCGAGATCGCTGAGAGAGATCTCGGCTTTCGCTTTTGCCAATATTTTGGCATACGTCAGGCCCCGCTCCTCCGCCCCCGGCTGCAGGGTAAGAGCCACTGCTGTAGAGCGGGGGGTACTGAGCCTTGCTGTCTGGCGTTTGGCCGCCGCTTGCTCTCTCTGGACCTTCTTTTTGGCCAGCTGGCGCGCCTTTTTGGCCTTTTTAGCGGCGCCCGCAACCGTCCACTCCGTCTCAGGTCTGACAGTTTGTGCTGGCGGAGCAGCCGGAGCAGCTGTCTTTTTCGCCAGTTTTGCGTCATTCTTCAACTGCCTATTTGATTTAGGCCTCGCAATTTCCTTCTGCGAGGCGGCAGTTGGAACAGCCCTCTTTTGCGAGGTGGCAGCCGCTTGTGCCGGTTGGGCGGCACGAGGCGTCGCGGTTTGGGCCGCATACGTCGGTGCCGGTGTGCTTCGTTGGTCTGCAGCTAGAGGGGGACGCAATATCCTCCCCTCAAGCACCGAGAAGCGCGCATTAAAACTCGCCATCTCCTTACGGATCAGGCGAGTCAATTCCGTCTCTTGTGACGGCAACTGTGGTTGCGGTGTCGGCGTTGTTGCGTGCGGAAGGCCCACCTCACGCCTGAGGTGCTCGCGGCGGAAGTTGGCCATCTCCGCCTTGAGCTCCTCGTGCTCCTTGCGGAGCTCCGCCATTTGCGCTGCGAGCCTTGCGTTCTGGGCCCGCAGCAGCGCCGTCTCTTCGGTAGTGGTGCGGGTCAGAAGCACCTGCGCACTTTCGACGATGGAGGTCGTGGCCTCTTTCAGCGCCTTCTGGCTGCAGCCGCTAAGGCCCTTTGAGACCTTGCTCACCCTTCTTATGGCTGCAACCGCGTCGGCCACTCTCTTATTTAGATCGGAGGCAGGTAACTCCTCTGCCTCGACCTCCATGTCTGAGACGGCAGACGACGACTCTGACAGGCGGGTGACTCTCCCTTCCGTCACCCTTTTCGTCAGAGCCGCAATCTGCCGCTCGTCCTCTTCCAATTTTTCGGCGGCCGCTGCAGCCTTCATGGCAGCCGCAGCCTCGCGCCTGGATAGGCCGATACCAGCATATTTGCCGGTAGTAACGGGCCTACCTCGCCCTCCTTTTTTGGTACCGACCTTGGGGGCCGGCACCGCTGTGTCGCTCAGGGCCGAATCCGACCCTGAGTCTGCGACCTCTCTCTGGCGTTTGCGCAAACGTTTCGAGTTCGCGCTCACACCGCTCACCACACTCATCACGCTGGATGCACTGTCAGAATCCGACAGCACGCCCATTCGCTCAACGAGTACCAAAGGTACTTTTGATCCCACTACGTCATCATTGGTTTTTGGTTGATTAAAAAATTCCATTTTTAGACCCACGAGTATGGGGGAAAAGACGGTCCACCCAGGCAGTGCCCCCTGTACCTGGGTAAGCCTAGCGTAACCCGTCAGAGGGTCGGCTGGTACTCTGACGGGGGTCGCACTAGAGACTGAACTTCCCATCAGCCATGCATCCCCTCGCGGTGCGCCGCCGCTTGGGATTCGGGGTACTTTTTATAGAGGCATCCTCCCTCGCGGTCCGGGCGTTTAAGCCAGGACCCTCGGTCCGGTGAGAATGCGAGACATGACCACAAACTTCACAACCGGATTACGATATGCGACGGCGACCATGAGAGGGACACTCCCACAGCCCGCCCGGCGGCGGGGTAAGCGCACACCGAGCCCGTCGAAACCTCCGGGACAGAACCGGAGGGTGGCCCAGAAATGGGCCCCACCTAAAAGAAACGACAGATGGAGGCGGCCGCCACAAAAGACAGCGACCGCCAAACCCCCTGCCCTCCCCGTCGGATATTTGCCGTCGGCCATTGAAGTTGCAAAATCGCAACTACGATGACCCACGTTGCCCAGGGTGCACCACGTGGAGGTTCCCGACATTGCACCCCAACCTAACCTAACCTAACCTAACCTAACCTTTTTTTTTTTTTTTTTTTGGTATCGGGTTGGAAAATCCTCATGGACATCCTCCGCCCGGGGGAGGCGCGGAGGGGACTGTCAGACTCTTACTGACTAAAAACCAACCCGTGTTCCTCTCGTACCCGTGTGTCGGAGGGTCGGGTATCGCCGAAGCATTCGTCGCAACCCCCCGACGGGTATTGGCCCGCCATAGTCGGGCGGGCCCCGTCACCCACTGCGGCCGTCACCCCGGCCGCAGGACTCCACTACGAGGCGCGCGCGGAACACGACGCCGCCGCCTCAAGGCCTGCTGCTGGTCGGACGACAAGACGCCCCGAGTCTGTCGTCCGCAGGCCGCGCCCTACGGTGGCCGGAAGTCGGCCACCCTACGACGCCCAGTGCGTCTGCTGCGGGAGGGGAGAGAGGAGGCAGCCTCTCTCTCCCTTTCCGCCACCTCCTTTGCGAGCATAACGGCCTCGCAGAAGGTGGCGACAACTCTCCACCCTGACTGGCTCCCGACCATTGTAGCCACAACAGCCGGAAGCGAGAGGTTTCCCGCAGCACCTACGGCCGCGACCAAGTCACGGCGCTGCTCAGCCCAAGCTGGGCACTCCGCCAACGTGTGCAACGCCGTGTCGTCGCGGCAATCACCACAATGGTGGCACTGGGACGTCGGCTCCCGGCCTAGTCGACACAGGTACTTCCCGAAACACCCATGTCCGGTAAGCACCTGCGTCAGCCGGAAGCTTAGGGCGCCGTGGCTCCTGTTGAGCCACTCCTCAAGAACGGGCCTTACCGCCGCTACAGCGGCGTGCCCCGCCGTGGGTAGCGCTAGGCGCGTCTGCCACTCCGCCACTAAGACCTGGCGGAGCGCTGCCCTGCGTGCCTCTATCTGTCGAGGCACCAGGCGCTCGCCCCTCTCGACCGCCTCCACACGCCACCAATAGAGCGACGTGAGGAGCTTTGCGTCGAGGTCCCAGGGCGAGGATCCGGCTAGGAGGCTCGCTGCCTCAAAGGAGATCGTACGGTATCCCCTTATGACCCTGACGGCCATCGCGCGTTGCGGCCTTCGCAGCGCGGCGACGTTACGGGCCGTCAGGGAGTCCGCCCACACTGGCGCGGCGTACAGCGCCATCGACCGTACGACCCCCATGTAGAGCCTCCGGCAGGAGGAGTTGGGCCCCCCCAGGTTGGGCAGCAAGCGCGAGAGCGCAGAAGCGGCGCCCATCAACCGGGGGGCGAGCCGTGTAAAGTGCGGCCCGAATGTCCACCGACTGTCGAGGACGAGTCCAAGGTACTTCATCGTCGACTCGACAGCGATGGAGACCCCTCCTACAATGATGCTGGACCCCGGAGGCGGCTTCGTCCTCGGCCCGTGAAAACACAGGGCCTCAGACTTGTGCAATGCCACCTCTAAGCCCAGCCGCCGGATCCTACCCACGACGTGCGCGACACCAGCAGTCGCGCGTATGGCCGCCTGCCGGTACGACTTTCCACGCGCTGTTACTAGCGTATCGTCGGCGTAACAAATGACGCCGACGCCGTGGATAAGCGCACCGCGCAGAGCCCAGTCGTACCCCACGTTCCACAGGAGCGGCCCCAACACCGATCCCTGTGGAACGCCGCACGACGTCTCTCGCCGACACCATTCCTCTCGACCCGGGTACACCACCGATCTTTCGGACAAATAGGCCCCGACAATGCGTTGGAGGTAGTGCGGCACCCCGTGGTACCGGAGTGCCTCTCGGATGATATTCCAGGGCAAGGTGTTGAAGGCGTTGGCGATGTCGAGCGACACCGCCAAGACCACCTCACCCCGGGCGACTGCCTCCTCCGCGAGGACCCTCACGCGCATGATTGCGTCCACCGTAGAGCGCCCCTGGCGGAAACCAAATTGGTTGTCCGCCAAATCCGGGCCCACCATGGTCATGTGCTGGACGAGGCGGCTAGCGATGATTCGCTCGAAAATCTTACACACCTCGTCCAGCAACACGATGGGCCTGTACGCAGATGGTGAGTCTGCGGGGCGCCCCTCCTTCTTGAGCAGGACCAGCTTTCCGGTCTTCCACCGGCTTGGAAACTGGCCCCGCTCCAAACATGCGCTCAAGAGCCCCGCTAGTCGGGGCCAGAGAGCCTCCATGGCCAGGACCCATGCACGGCCTGGAATGCCGTCGGGCCCTGGGGCGGTGTTCTTGATGCGAGCCACCGCCACTCTCAAATCTACCCGGGTCACTTCGGGCACGTCGTCGTCAATGTCGTCTTCCGCGTCGGGCACATTGCGAGGCGGAACCATAGCCGGTGGTGTGTGCTCCGGTCTCGACGGAAACAACGCACACACCACCTCCTCCAGCAGCTGTGGCTGGAGACTCCGGGACAGTGGGGGAGCCCGTTGGCGCAGTTTGCCCCGCACCATAAGGTAGGGGCGTCCCCACGGTTCTCGGTCCAGAGTCTCCAGCAGCTCTTCGTTGGCCTGGGCCTTTGCCCGGACGATGGCCAGCTGGAGGGCGCTCTTCGCTTCTCTGTAGCGGTTGTACAGTTCCGCCTCTTCCTGTTCGGCCGCCGCTGTAAAGGGGCGGCGGCGTCTTCTTCGGCACCTAGCGTACCGGCGTCGCTCCTGTACACAAGCGATGCGCAGCTGCGCGATCGACTGCGACCACCAGTACACTTGGCGCCTGGATGGTAGCGGCCGGACTCGGGGCATGCCAGCGTCGCAAATGTGCGACATGCTCTCCCGGAACCACTCCGCCTCCTCGTCGATGTTATTGGGCCTGTCTGGAGAGTCCAGCCAGGCCTTGACGATTGAGGCATCCAGGAGAGCCTCCCTGTCCAGCCGCTTCAGTGCCCAACGCGGGCCGTCTCCAACGCCCACCGGGGCCGCTTGGACCGGCCCAACCGAGGTCTGGGCGGAGACGCTAAATCGAATATACCGATGATCAGATAGCGTCTCCACCCCCTCCAGGACGTGCCAGTCCTGGACGGTGCGCGCGAGAGCGGGGCTAGCGAAAGACAGGTCCACTATCGACCCACCCCGCATCCGCACGCACGTCTGCACGGAACCCCGGTTCAGGAGAAGCAGGCCCTGCTCGACCGCCCACTCCTCCACTAACTCGCCCCGCGCGTCCGTAGCCGGGGAACCCCAAGCCGTAGATTGGGCGTTGAAGTCTCCCAGGACGATCACGGGACGAGGACGGCTACGACTGACGACCGTGCCCAACTCCAAAATAATATCCTCCATGTCGGCGAGAGAAAGGCTGGGGGCGAAATACACCCCCGCGACCATAATATTTCCCCAAACTGCCGCGACATAGCCCCGCCCTCGGGTGACGGCCTCGAAGGGAAGGGTGTCGGCGGCAGACCTCATGAGCAGTGCCACCGAGCGGTTCGTGTCGCACACCCAGTCATCCCTGGGTGGCATAAAGTACGGCTCGGCGACAACTGCCACATCGATCGACCACTGCGCCATGCTCTGGAGCAAGAGATCCTGAGCCCTGGCGCAGTGGTTTATGTTGGCTTGGAGGAGACGACGTAGGGCCATTATTGTATGTCCATGGCCGTTGTCTCCTCCCCAGCCCTCGGCGGATGTTCTGCCGCAACCGGCGGGTGAACCGGCTGCGAGGAGCTGGTTGCCTTCTTTGTAGTATCCTTGATACTAGCCGGTGGATGAACCGGCTGTCTCCTGCCATTTTTCTGTTTGGGCCTAGCGCAGGCCTTTGACCCGGTCCTATGGTCGGCTGGCTTGCCAGATGCCGCACAGATGACGCAGTGCGGCGTGGCAGTGCAGGTGCCAGCCTTGTGACCGGGCTGACCGCAGCGGAAACACAATTGGCTGCGGTCTACCCCAGCGGTGCACCGTGCCCCCGCATGTCCTTCTTCAAGACATCGGTAGCACCTATAGGGCTTGGGCGCCAGGAGCGTGACCTGCGCCGAGACCCATCCAACCAGCAGCCTTTTATCCTTCAGCTTTTTGGCCGCCGCTACGGGACAGCTGACAAAGATTGTCCCGAGACCGGAGACAGCCCGGCGTATCGTGCCCGCCTTGATTTGGTCTGGCGGGCAACCTCCGGCCTCGGAGACGGCAGCGGCGACCTCTTCTTGGGTGACGGAGTCGTCCAGGCCCGAAATGCGCAGATCTGCGCACTTTGTTGGCCTGGACACTCTAACGTCATCCGAGCCTAGAGACGCCCTTAGTTTGTCGGCGAGGGCGTCTGCTTTTGGACCACTCGTTGTTCCCGACACCTCTAGAAGGCGGCCGCCGGTTGCAGTGGTCTTACACCGGATGCCCGTTATGCCGAGATCGCTGAGAGAGATCTCGGCTTTCGCTTTTGCCAATATTTTGGCATACGTCAGGCCCCGCTCCTCCGCCCCCGGCTGCAGGGTAAGAGCCACTGCTGTAGAGCGGGGGGTACTGAGCCTTGCTGTCTGGCGTTTGGCCGCCGCTTGCTCTCTCTGGACCTTCTTTTTGGCCAGCTGGCGCGCCTTTTTGGCCTTTTTAGCGGCGCCCGCAACCGTCCACTCCGTCTCAGGTCTGACAGTTTGTGCTGGCGGAGCAGCCGGAGCAGCTGTCTTTTTCGCCAGTTTTGCGTCATTCTTCAACTGCCTATTTGATTTAGGCCTCGCAATTTCCTTTTGCGAGGCGGCAGTTGGAACAGCCCTCTTTTGCGAGGCGGCAGCCGCTTGTGCCGGTTGGGCGGCACGAGGCGTCGCGGTTTGGGCCGCATACGTCGGCGCCGGTGTGCTTCGTTGGTCCGCAGCTAGAGGGGGACGCAAAATCCTCCCCTCAAGCACCGAGAAGCGCGCATTAAAACTCGCCATCTCCTTACGGATCAGGCGAGTCAATTCCGTCTCTTGTGACGGCAACTGCGGTTGCGGTTGCGGCGTTGTTGCGTGCGGAAGGCCCACCTCACGCCTGAGGTGCTCGCGGCGGAAGTTGGCCATCTCCGCCTTGAGCTCCTCGTGCTCCTTGCGGAGCTCCGCCATTTGCGCTGCGAGCTTTATGTTCTGGGCTCGCAGCAGTGCCGTCTCTTCGGTAGTGGTGCGGGTCAGAAGCACCTCCGCGCTTTCGAGGATGGAGGTCGTGGCCTCTTTCAGCGCCTTTTGGCTGCAGCCGCTAAGGCCCTTCGAAACCTTGCTGACCCTTTTAATGGCTGCAACCGCGTCAGCCACCCTTTGGTTTAGGTCAGAGGCAGGTAAATTCTCTGCCTCGACCTCCATGTCAGAGACGGCAGACGACGACTCCGACAGGCGGGTGACTCTCCCTTCCGTCACCCTTTTAGTCAGAGCCGCAATCTGCCGCTCGTCCTCCTGCAGTTTTTCGGCGGCCGCTGCGGCCTTCATCGCAGCCGCAGCCTCGCGCCTGGATAGGCCGATACCGGCATATTTGCCGGTAGTGGCGGGCCTACCTCTTCCGCCTTTTTTGGCACCGACCTTGCGGGCCGGCACCGTTGTGTCGCTCAGAGCCGAGTCCGACCCTGAGTCTATGCCCTCTCTCCGGCGTTTGCGTAAACGATTTGAGTTTACGCTCACCGCGCTCGCCACACTCATAACGCTGGACGCACTGTCGGAATCCGACAGCACGCCCATTCGCTCAACGAGTACCAGAGGTACTTTTGCTCCCACTCCGTCATCATTGGTTTTTGGTTGTGTAAAAAATTCCATATTTAGACCCACGAGTATGGGGGAAAAGAAGGTCCACCCAGGCAGTGCCCCCTGTACCTGGGTAAGCCTAGCGTAACCCGTCAGAGGGTCGGCCGGTACTCTGACGGGGGTCGCACTAGAGACTGAACTTCCCATCAGCCATGCATCCCCTCGCGGTGCGCCGCCGCTTGGGATTCGGGGTACTTTTTATAGAGGCATCCTCCCTCGCGGTCCGGGCGTTTAAGCCAGGACCCTCGGTCCGGTGAGAATGCGAGACATGACCACAAACTTCACAACCGGATTACGATATGCGACGGTGACCGTGAGAGGGACACTCCCACAGCCCGCCCGGCGGCGGGGTAAGCGCACACCGGGCCCGCCGAAACCTCCGGGATAGAACCGGAGGGTGGCCCAGAGATGGGCCCCACCTAGAATAAACGACAGATAGAGGCGGCCGCCACAAAAGACAGCGACCGCCAAACCTGCCCTCCCCGTCGGATATTTGCCGTCGGCCATTGAAGTTGCAAAATCGCAACTACGATGACCCACGTTGCCCAGGGTGCACCACGTGGAGGTTCCCGACATAGCACCCCAACCTAACCTAACCTAACCTAACCTAACCTAACCTAACCTAACCTAACCTAACCTAACCGGTGACTTCAATGCTAAAAGCATGTGGTGGGGCAGCGCGGGTACTGACGGCAGGGGAGAGGACCTAGCAGAATGCATAGGAGAATGGGGCCTCCAGGTGCTCAATGAAGGCGACGTGCCCACGTTCGATACTATTAGGGGTGGTAAGCGCTTTACAAGCTATGTGGACATAACATTATGCACAGAGGACCTTCTCGGCCAGGTGAACGACTGGCGGATCAGTGAAGGCCTTGTGAGCTCCGACCACAACACCATATTATTTAACATCAATTTTGGCAAACTTGATCAGATACAAATCAGTAGAACTACTCGGATTTTTAACACTAAAAAAGCTAATTGGGCCGAATTTAGTGATAAATTAGCCCAATTAAAATTAGATTCAAAATTTAACACTAGCAATATTGTAAATTTAAAAAACAAAAAAGAAATAGATGGAATAGTAGAAGATTACACGCAAGTAATTCTGGAAGCCTGTAAACAGAGCATACCAAAATTCAAAATTAATAGGAAGCCTACTATTCCATGGTGGTCTGATGAGCTAGCCTCACTGAGAAAGGCCATGGTCACCAGGAGGAGAAGGATCCGCTGGGCAGCAGCAGTCCGCAGGGATTTCGTCGTCGGAGAGTACCTGAAAGCAAAGGAAGAGTATGAGACAGCAGCTAAAAAGGCCCAAACAAACAGCTGGAAAGCATTCTGCGAACGACAAGCAAAAGAAACCGTTTGGGACGGCATTTACAGAGTGATAGGGCGAGTGTCGAAAAGAGAGGAAGATCTCCCCCTGAAGAAAGACGGAGTTACCCTTAGTCCAGAGGAATCGGCAAAGGTTTTGGCGGAAGTCTTCTACCCGGAGGACCGGGTGGAGGACGATAACGGAGAACACCAACGGATTAGGGCAGAAGCTCATAGCATAAATGACGGATTAGCGGATAGTGATTATCACGATCCGCCATTTACCATGGATGAAACCTTGGCGGCTGTGAACAGCTTCAACCCTAAGAAAGCCCCCGGAGCAGATGGTCTAACAGCCGACATCTGCAAACAAGCTATCCTTAAGGATCCGGAGTTGTTCCTCGCACTGGCTAACAAATGCCTCGCAAATGGCCACTTCCCGACCATCTGGAAGGAGGCCACGGTCGTAGTGTAGGAGGACCCTAGCAGGACCTAGCAGAATGCATAGGAGAATGGGGCCTCCAGGTGCTCAATGAAGGCGACGTGCCCACGTTCGATACTATTAGGGGTGGTAAGCGCTTTACAAGCTATGTGGACATAACATTATGCACAGAGGACCTTCTCGGCCAGGTGAACGACTGGCGGATCAGTGAAGGCCTTGTGAGCTCCGACCACAACACCATATTATTTAACATCAATTTTGGCAAACTTGATCAGATACAAATCAGTAGAACTACTCGGATTTTTAACACTAAAAAAGCTAATTGGGCCGAATTTAGTGATAAATTAGCCCAATTAAAATTAGATTCAAAATTTAACACTAGCAATATTGTAAATTTAAAAAACAAAAAAGAAATAGATGGAATAGTAGAAGATTACACGCAAGTAATTCTGGAAGCCTGTAAACAGAGCATACCAAAATTCAAAATTAATAGGAAGCCTACTATTCCATGGTGGTCTGATGAGCTAGCCTCACTGAGAAAGGCCATGGTCACCAGGAGGAGAAGGATCCGCTGGGCAGCAGCAGTCCGCAGGGATTTCGTCGTCGGAGAGTACCTGAAAGCAAAGGAAGAGTATGAGACAGCAGCTAAAAAGGCCCAAACAAACAGCTGGAAAGCATTCTGCGAACGACAAGCAAAAGAAACCGTTTGGGACGGCATTTACAGAGTGATAGGGCGAGTGTCGAAAAGAGAGGAAGATCTCCCCCTGAAGAAAGACGGAGTTACCCTTAGTCCAGAGGAATCGGCAAAGGTTTTGGCGGAAGTCTTCTACCCGGAGGACCGGGTGGAGGACGATAACGCAGAACACCAACGGATTAGGGCAGAAGCTCATAGCATAAATGACGGATTAGCGGATAGTGATTATCACGATCCGCCATTTACCATGGATGAAACCTTGGCGGCTGTGAACAGCTTCAACCCTAAGAAAGCCCCCGGAGCAGATGGTCTAACAGCCGACATCTGCAAACAAGCTATCCTTAAGGATCCGGAGTTGTTCCTCGCACTGGCTAACAAATGCCTCGCAAATGGCCACTTCCCGACCATCTGGAAGGAGGCCACGGTCGTAGTGTAGGAGGACCCTAGCAGGACCTAGCAGAATGCATAGGAGAATGGGGCCTCCAGGTGCTCAATGAAGGCGACGTGCCCACGTTCGATACTATTAGGGGTGGTAAGCGCTTTACAAGCTATGTGGACATAACATTATGCACAGAGGACCTTCTCGGCCAGGTGAACGACTGGCGGATCAGTGAAGGCCTTGTGAGCTCCGACCACAACACCATATTATTTAACATCAATTTTGGCAAACTTGATCAGATACAAATCAGTAGAACTACTCGGATTTTTAACACTAAAAAAGCTAATTGGGCCGAATTTAGTGATAAATTAGCCCAATTAAAATTAGATTCAAAATTTAACACTAGCAATATTGTAAATTTAAAAAACAAAAAAGAAATAGATGGAATAGTAGAAGATTACACGCAAGTAATTCTGGAAGCCTGTAAACAGAGCATACCAAAATTCAAAATTAATAGGAAGCCTACTATTCCATGGTGGTCTGATGAGCTAGCCTCACTGAGAAAGGCCATGGTCACCAGGAGGAGAAGGATCCGCTGGGCAGCAGCAGTCCGCAGGGATTTCGTCGTCGGAGAGTACCTGAAAGCAAAGGAAGAGTATGAGACAGCAGCTAAAAAGGCCCAAACAAACAGCTGGAAAGCATTCTGCGAACGACAAGCAAAAGAAACCGTTTGGGACGGCATTTACAGAGTGATAGGGCGAGTGTCGAAAAGAGAGGAAGATCTCCCCCTGAAGAAAGACGGAGTTACCCTTAGTCCAGAGGAATCGGCAAAGGTTTTGGCGGAAGTCTTCTACCCGGAGGACCGGGTGGAGGACGATAACGGAGAACACCAACGGATTAGGGCAGAAGCTCATAGCATAAATGACGGATTAGCGGATAGTGATTATCACGATCCGCCATTTACCATGGATGAAACCTTGGCGGCTGTGAACAGCTTCAACCCTAAGAAAGCCCCCGGAGCAGATGGTCTAACAGCCGACATCTGCAAACAAGCTATCCTTAAGGATCCGGAGTTGTTCCTCGCACTGGCTAACAAATGCCTCGCAAATGGCCACTTCCCGACCATCTGGAAGGAGGCCACGGTCGTAGTGTAGGAGGACCCTAGCAGGACCTAGCAGAATGCATAGGAGAATGGGGCCTCCAGGTGCTCAATGAAGGCGACGTGCCCACGTTCGATACTATTAGGGGTGGTAAGCGCTTTACAAGCTATGTGGACATAACATTATGCACAGAGGACCTTCTCGGCCAGGTGAACGACTGGCGGATCAGTGAAGGCCTTGTGAGCTCCGACCACAACACCATATTATTTAACATCAATTTTGGCAAACTTGATCAGATACAAATCAGTAGAACTACTCGGATTTTTAACACTAAAAAAGCTAATTGGGCCGAATTTAGTGATAAATTAGCCCAATTAAAATTAGATTCAAAATTTAACACTAGCAATATTGTAAATTTAAAAAACAAAAAAGAAATAGATGGAATAGTAGAAGATTACACGCAAGTAATTCTGGAAGCCTGTAAACAGAGCATACCAAAATTCAAAATTAATAGGAAGCCTACTATTCCATGGTGGTCTGATGAGCTAGCCTCACTGAGAAAGGCCATGGTCACCAGGAGGAGAAGGATCCGCTGGGCAGCAGCAGTCCGCAGGGATTTCGTCGTCGGAGAGTACCTGAAAGCAAAGGAAGAGTATGAGACAGCAGCTAAAAAGGCCCAAACAAACAGCTGGAAAGCATTCTGCGAACGACAAGCAAAAGAAACCGTTTGGGACGGCATTTACAGAGTGATAGGGCGAGTGTCGAAAAGAGAGGAAGATCTCCCCCTGAAGAAAGACGGAGTTACCCTTAGTCCAGAGGAATCGGCAAAGGTTTTGGCGGAAGTCTTCTACCCGGAGGACCGGGTGGAGGACGATAACGCAGAACACCAACGGATTAGGGCAGAAGCTCATAGCATAAATGACGGATTAGCGGATAGTGATTATCACGATCCGCCATTTACCATGGATGAAACCTTGGCGGCTGTGAACAGCTTCAACCCTAAGAAAGCCCCCGGAGCAGATGGTCTAACAGCCGACATCTGCAAACAAGCTATCCTTAAGGATCCGGAGTTGTTCCTCGCACTGGCTAACAAATGCCTCGCAAATGGCCACTTCCCGACCATCTGGAAGGAGGCCACGGTCGTAGTGTAGGAGGACCCTAGCAGGACCTAGCAGAATGCATAGGAGAATGGGGCCTCCAGGTGCTCAATGAAGGCGACGTGCCCACGTTCGATACTATTAGGGGTGGTAAGCGCTTTACAAGCTATGTGGACATAACATTATGCACAGAGGACCTTCTCGGCCAGGTGAACGACTGGCGGATCAGTGAAGGCCTTGTGAGCTCCGACCACAACACCATATTATTTAACATCAATTTTGGCAAACTTGATCAGATACAAATCAGTAGAACTACTCGGATTTTTAACACTAAAAAAGCTAATTGGGCCGAATTTAGTGATAAATTAGCCCAATTAAAATTAGATTCAAAATTTAACACTAGCAATATTGTAAATTTAAAAAACAAAAAAGAAATAGATGGAATAGTAGAAGATTACACGCAAGTAATTCTGGAAGCCTGTAAACAGAGCATACCAAAATTCAAAATTAATAGGAAGCCTACTATTCCATGGTGGTCTGATGAGCTAGCCTCACTGAGAAAGGCCATGGTCACCAGGAGGAGAAGGATCCGCTGGGCAGCAGCAGTCCGCAGGGATTTCGTCGTCGGAGAGTACCTGAAAGCAAAGGAAGAGTATGAGACAGCAGCTAAAAAGGCCCAAACAAACAGCTGGAAAGCATTCTGCGAACGACAAGCAAAAGAAACCGTTTGGGACGGCATTTACAGAGTGATAGGGCGAGTGTCGAAAAGAGAGGAAGATCTCCCCCTGAAGAAAGACGGAGTTACCCTTAGTCCAGAGGAATCGGCAAAGGTTTTGGCGGAAGTCTTCTACCCGGAGGACCGGGTGGAGGACGATAACGCAGAACACCAACGGATTAGGGCAGAAGCTCATAGCATAAATGACGGATTAGCGGATAGTGATTATCACGATCCGCCATTTACCATGGATGAAACCTTGGCGGCTGTGAACAGCTTCAACCCTAAGAAAGCCCCCGGAGCAGATGGTCTAACAGCCGACATCTGCAAACAAGCTATCCTTAAGGATCCGGAGTTGTTCCTCGCACTGGCTAACAAATGCCTCGCAAATGGCCACTTCCCGACCATCTGGAAGGAGGCCACGGTCGTAGTCCTCCGTAAACCCGGAAAGGAGGACTACACACACGTTAAATCGTACAGACCGATAGGCTTGTTGCCGGTGCTGGGAAAGATTCTGGAGAAGATGGTAGTGGGAAGAGTGAAGTGGCATCTGCTACCTAGGATGAGTACACGACAGTTTGGCTTTATGCCCCAAAGAGGCACGGAAGACTCCCTCTATACCCTACTCCAGCACATCAGGGGTAAAGTGAGTGACAAGAAAATTGTCACACTGATCTCACTGGATATAGAGGGAGCCTTCGACAGTGCTTGGTGGCCTGCCATTAAGGTCAGACTGGCGGAGGAAGGTTGTCCGAAAAATATAAGACGGTTAGTAGACAGCTACTTCGAGAGCCGTAGAGTTAAAGTTCGCTACGCCGGAGTAGAACACACGAGAACGACCACCAAGGGATGTGTACAAGGGTCTATTGGTGGTCCTATCATGTGGAACTTGCTCCTCGACCCACTGCTAAAGGAGCTCGACAAGCGGGGCTTTTACTGCCAAGCCTTTGCCGATGACGTTGTGTTAGTGTTTCATGGAGATGAGACACTAAAAATACAGAAACAGGCCAATGAGGCGCTAGCGTATGTGCGGGATTGGGGAGTCCGGAATAAGCTGAATTTCGCTCCTCAGAAGACGAAGGCTATGGTCGTAACACGACGACTCAAGTACGACTCCCCAATCCTGCGTATGGGCGGAGTGGACATTGGCCTGTCACACGAAATTAAAATACTGGGCCTGACTGTGGATGACAAATTAACATTCAACACGCACGTCTCGGAAGTTTGTAGGAAGGCTATAGGCTTCTACAAACGATTGGCTACTGCAGCGAAGGTGCAGTGGGGACTGGGACCTGAAGTAGTGAAAACCCTGTATACGGCAGTCGTTGAACCCACGATATTATATGCGGCCAGTGCTTGGGCGCCAGCGAGTAATAAGATCGGTATACAGAAGAAGCTCGCTAGGGTTCAGCGGGGTTTTGCACAGAAAATGGTAAAGGGCTACAGGACCGTTTCGCTAAACTCGGCCCTGCTGCTTGCCGGGATCCTTCCGCTAGACATTCGTGTCCGAGAAGCGGCGCTTCTTTATGAAGTGAAAAAGGGACATACTCAGCAAGTGGTGGGTGACCGAGAGGTGGAATGTCCTGTGCCCTTTGCTATTTCGAAACACCCGGCTCACCGTAGAGCGTTGCAGTTCGAATGCGTGGTGAACGATGCAGAGCTGAACCTCAAGGCTGCAAATACCGTCAAGGTATTCACAGATGGCAGCAAAATTGGTGGCCAAGTCGGAGCATCGGTGTCCTTATGGGACGGCGATGCCGAGACGAAAGCCACCAAAATGAAGCTGGAATCGTTCTGCACCGTTTACCAGGCAGAGCTGCTCGCTCTGCGGAAAGCTGTGCAAATGGCCTTACAGGGCAGTCGTAAAGACTACAGCATCTTCTGCGATTCGAGGGCCGCGCTCGAGTCCGTCGCGAGCGGAAACTCCCTCCACCCCATTGCATTTGGCATCAACGATTTGTTGAGTAAGACCGTAGAGTGCGATAAAACCATTAACCTCTTTTGGGTTAAGGCGCACGTGGGGTTGGCTGGGAATGAGCGCGCAGACGAACTCGCTAAAGCAGCGGCCCAAACGCTGAAAAAGAAGCCCGACTACGACCTATGCCCCGTATCATTCGTCAAGCGACAGATCCGACAGGCGTCGATTGACGAGTGGAACGAGCGCTATCGGGCGGGAGAAACAGCTTCAGTGACCAAGCTGTTTTTCCCTGACGCCAGACAAGCATACAGCGTAATCAGGAAGATGCCAACGGAGCCGGTTCTCACGCAGGTTTTTACGGGTCATGGGGGATTCTCTGAGTACTTGAATCGCTTCAAGTGCAAGGAGAGCCCCTCATGCATCTGTGACCCAGCGGCCATTGAAGATGTCTTGCACGTGTTGACCGAATGCCCAGTATATCTGTATCAACGTCTGAAAGTCGAAAGCGAAATAGATATGAAAATTTGTAAAGATAACCTAAGCAGTATACTGGAGACCGGTGAAATAAGATCTAAATTTTTAAGATACTGTAGAGATATAGCATGTAAAGTGTTGGAAAGAAACAAATAGCCGGGGCAACTACTTAATATAATATAAGATTATATAAACCTAGTTGCCAAGGAATGTGGTTTTGATGAAGAAGACATGCTATATCTAAAAATGTGTAAATTTTACAAAGTTTGAAATTGTTTTAACAAGTATGTAAGCTCTTATGTTTTTAAAGTTATTTGATATTTTGTACATACTTGTATTTTTACTGTAAAATAGTTGTATCTTGTAGTTGTCGGATGACTGTAATCGTTCAGATAGGTAGATTAACATCAGACGAAGCACTTTATGTGTGATATTTTTACTTATGTAACTTTTTATTTTTCTAGTCGTTTTTAAACTAATGTATGTTAGTCATTAAACTTTTGTAGCAAAAACCTCTGAACGGTATCGGAGGGACAAGTATTTTTAAAAAAAAAAAAAAAAAAAAAAAAAAACCTAACCTAAACCTGGAACATGGAACGAAGTTATTATTTTTTATTATTTAATATATACAAAAAACAAAAAAAAAAAACGTTTTTTGTGTTTTTGTTTTTGTTTTTGGTTTGTTTGTTTTTGTTTTTGTTTTTGTTTTTGTTTTTGTTTTTGTTTTTGTTTTTGTTTTTGTTTTTGTTTTTGTTTTTGTTTTTGTTTTTGTTTTTGTTTTTGTTTTTGTTTTTGTTTTTGTTTTTGTTTTTGTTTTTGTTTTTGTTTTTGTTTTTGTTTTTGTTTTTGTTTTTGTTTTTGTTTTTGTTTTTGTTTTTGTTTTTGTTTTTGTTTTTGTTTTTGTTTTTGTTTTTGTTTTTGTTTTTGTTTTTGTTTTTGTTTTTGTTTTTGTTTTTGTTTTTGTTTTTGTTTTTGTTTTTGTTTTTGTTTTTGTTTTTGTTTTTGTTTTTGTTTTTGTTTTTGTTTTTGTTTTTGTTTTTGTTTTTGTTTTTGTTTTTGTTTTTGTTTTTGTTTTTGTTTTTGTTTTTGTTTTTGTTTTTGTTTTTGTTTTTGTTTTTGTTTTTGTTTTTGTTTTTGTTTTTGTTTTTGTTTTTGTTTTTGTTTTTGTTTTTGTTTTTGTTTTTGTTTTTGTTTTTGTTTTTGTTTTTGTTTTTGTTTTTGTTTTTGTTTTTGTTTTTGTTTTTGTTTTTGTTTTTGTTTTTGTTTTTGTTTTTGTTTTTGTTTTTGTTTTTGTTTTTGAAGTACGCGTTTTATTTTTTTATATATTTTTAATTAACACTGTACATTTGAACAGTTCAGGTGGACGTAATACATAATTTCTCTTCCAGTCAACCTTAAAGTGGTGCACGAAGACGGAAGCAGGTGTTTTCGTTTCGTCTTTTCAATGTGAAATGGAACTTCGCATTGAACAGTGTGGTGTCGCGACGATTATTTTTGTCGAGTGTATACAGGTTTTTGAAGTTATACTTCTTTAGGCGCGATGGAGAAAAATGATGAGAGTGAATTTTTACGATGCGCGCGCACACCGACACCTGAATTCTACATCGTAAAGTTAGTTCTCGGTGGTATGAAAACCGATAACTGTGTTTAAGTAGTATATTTTAGTATTTTTATATTTAGAACACGTGTTTCGTAACAGTAAAATGAAACAGTGTGAATAAATAAATATTATTTTGGTGTTTTTATTATATCAATGTCATATACGACGGTGATAGTATTTACTAATAATTTATCATTACTAATATTAGTGATAAAACTGATTTGAATAAACTGTTTTGAGTGCATTTATAGATTTGAGTGAAAAATTATTACATTATTATCTAAAAAATATTTTTGTTTGTTTTGTTTTATTTCTGATATATTAACAAATATTATGTATAAAAAAAAAATTATATATATATATATATATAAAGCGTGTATTTTTAGACGAATTACCTATTTAAACACATGACAGATCTTAATTGCGTGCAACTAATAGTAATATACACAAAGAATAATAATAATAAACGAGAGAGTAATACTCTTTCTTTTTTTCCTAAAAAGTCTCCTTACGTGTGGGTACCCTTGTACTAGGTTCTAGTTTGAACTATCTTATCGGTCATTGCACATGAACAACAACTTTTAGGTATGATGCGTTTGCCCTTCATACTACCATCCTGGCTTAGGACAAGCAAAAATACCTAGGTGCTAAATAACTATGTTTTTCCTACTAATGTTAATTCTTACCAACAAAGACAAGGTAGGTAATTTTGACAAAGACAACTAAGCACCTTAGTATTTTTGGCGTATATAAAAAATGGAATCATACCTATTTACAACGATTAATTTGATGATTTATTATGTACAAACTTAAACTAATCTTAATAATTGCTCGAAATGAGCACCACCTCGCGTAATACATAGTTCGGCACGTTTATGCATATTGTCTTTAATCCGGTTAATTACGAATGTGTCATTTTTAATTGTTATAAACCATTTGTAATACGCACCTTTAGCTGTTCCTTATTAGCATATTCTGTAGCGTATACGAGTTTTTTCACGTCACTCCACAAATAAAATCTTAGGGTGTGAGATCACGAGAGCGGGCCGGCCATGGCACAGGGCCTCCATGACCTATCCACTTATCACCAAAGTGTCTATTTAGGTAATCCCGCACTCGCCTCTCATAGTGCGCGGGGGCTCCGTCATGTTGATAAAATAAATTGTTGAGCATGATAACAGGCACATCGTCCAACATTTCATTAACAACACTGTTTCATATTAAATATGCGTGTACTAACTGACACAGCACTTATCACACGCGGGGTTGTCGATACGGACTCCGATACGCGCCGACGGGAGTAAATTAGACATGCGGAAGTGGCGATGTTTTTGCATAGACTGTGGACGGACCGGGGTGCGCGGGAGTGCGCTTTGTCGGCGCGGCGCGGTGCATCAAAAGAAAAGAAAGAGACGGGGCTTGCGAGCCGGGTGTTTTTTATGGAAGAATTGTGTTGCAACACGTTTTGCCGCGCGCAGCGCGATTACTCATTTTATCGTTTTCAAGCTCTATGGCCTAAAATAATGTTTTTAATGGAAATTCCCCTCAAAATGTAAGGTCATATGTTATATATATATTTGGAATGAGAATCGAACACTGAGTGACCTCCCTTAATAAGTCATTCGACCAACCTAACATATTGTAACCTTAAATGCTGAGTGTTTATCTTTATATTTGAGTGTTTATCTTCAAAGATAGTATATCTTTGATCTTAACTATTTGTTAAAATTTGATTTATTGATATTTTTCCATACGCCAAAGAAGTATAACTTCTAACGCGTGTACATAAGTATACACACAATTTTTTTTCCATAATAAATAGTAATAAATCGAACTCCGTCCCATCCGGGTGTCCCTTGACACCTCTCAAGTTTGTTTTTATTTTTTTTTATTTCTTTGCGAATAACCTGTTTTTACGTCAGTTTACAAAGTGCCAATAGCAAATAAATGAGCATATAATTTATTTTAATACGTATCATCATCATCATCAGCCCGTTGCAGTCCACTGCTGGACTTAGGCCTCTCTCAAGGTACGCCACAGAGCCCGGTCAGCTGCTTTACGCATCCAGTCGCTGCCGGCCCTTTTATGCAAGTCGTCCCGCCATAATAGGTATGAATGAGTATTAAATTATAATTTACGACTCATCTGTAGTGGACACAGACAACATCACGATATGAGCACGCGTTGCTGTCAAGTGTAAGGTAGCGTTGTTATTTTTGTTTAAAGATGGTGTTGAAGTGACATAATTTAATGTAACATGTACAAGATGAGCGTCCCGCGGCGACGTCTGCAGACGCGCGCACCCCACAGCGACACGCAGCCAGCTCCCGCGGGACGCCGCTCGCGACACACCATTGCCACCGCGCGTGTCCGCGACGCTTACACTCATGCCATGAAAAGGGAATTTTTAAGCAGCTCAAGTCACGCTGGGGTTCGCGGCACATGTCACAACATCTGAATTTATTTCAGTATACGTTGATACGCAAAAGCTACAAAATAATCATAATAAAAGTAAGATCGTTTTACAAAAAATGTACGCACATATATAATTTCTTCGAATTGAGAAATAATTTATATATACTTAGTATATTTTATGTGTACAAAATGAGATTGAATTGAGCAGACTGTTGGTCTGCGCGTACATCCAACAGTATCAGTACAGTATAAAGCGTATGTATCGCGGCTAGGCGATGCTGGAGTCGTCAATCTCGTAGTCGTCGGTGTACTCGCACAGTTGGCGCCACTCCTTCTCATCCAGCGCGGCAGCAGCGGTGAGCGCGACGAACTCGTCCAGCGGACACGGCAGCGCCGAGCACTCTTCCACGCGCAGGTACTGTGGCGCCTCGCCCGGCGAGCGCACGTACACCGGCTGCACAACACAATATGCGCTTGTACTCGGCTCTCTGTAAGGCCTGTCTCGCGTTAAGCATAGGGCGCTACACTCACCAAAACCACGTATTCCGCGGAGTCTACGAGTCGGCGCAGCTCGAGCGCGAACACGGAGCCGTACTTGGGCACGCCGGGTAGCGGTGCGACACGCGTCACCTTCATGAAGCTGTACACGTTGTAGTCGTGCGCCGAGTACACGTGCACGCGCTGCGTGGCGCCGCCGCCCGCCGCCGCGCGCGCCTCCTCCAAGAACTGCTGCAGTAGCACGCCTGCGCACAACACGCGTACACTTAAAGCTTTACTTACTGGAAAATACTGAACAACGACTATGGAGATGCGTTGTGCAGCAATTAAACAAAGTGACTTACCTGCCTGCAGTGGCGTGTAGTCGCCGTTACCGAACAGAACGTCAATAGCTTCGCCGGCGATCGCCTCGATGCTGGGGAACATCTCCTCCAGTGTGGCGCCCAGCGGCAGGCCGAGGTTCATCTGCGCAGCACCACTCATCAGTACACGTCAGTGCGCGGCTGTGAGTCGTGCCCACACACGTGTGGGTCGCTGAGACTCACCTGGCTGGTGTAGACGTCGTAAACGACGTACGCGAGCACGGGCAGCTGCGTGATGTTGAAACCGAGCAACTCCGACCACTGGTGCAGCTCGCTGGTGAAGCGCGACATACGCGCCGGCCTGCTCAGGAACTCGCCGTGATAGAAGTTCACGAACGTAGGGCAGTTCAGCATTGCGAGGTTCTGCGATACCAAGATGCACGACAGGTAGTGTTATGTGTGCATGCTGCGAGCGGTGATATTGAGTGTGTGGCTATATCGCAGCCAACTAGCTTAGCTGGCCTTTTATTCAACAGCCTAGTCTCTTTACTAAACAGAGCTGTTCAACTAGCCGCCTTAATGATATTCAGCCATTTGATCAAACAGCTAGGCAAATGATTTGGATCACTTTTAATGACTTGCCTAGCCTGTTGATTTCAATTTAGTTCTACTTTCTGCCACCTAGCGCAGAAACTCACCAAACTGTCAATATGAAATTGGCAAACAACAACTTTGATGGTGTTTCACAAAGTTTAGTTAAAAAAACAGTACAATGGAATGCCTACTGCCCCTCGATACCATTCCCGTGAAAAGGCAATGCACCATTCCTGAGGAAAACCAATTAAAGTAACTTAACCTCAAAACACTTGTTTTCAAAACAAACTTGCTCCAACGTCTCTGGCTTTTTATATACACTCTAGGGTTGGTAGCCACGTGGTAGCTACGTGAAGTCGGGGTGCCCTGAGTCGGTTGTGGGACAGCTTCGACCTAACTTAACCATAAAGTGAAAAAGTAAAGCTCAGATGGCCATGAGTTCCGGACAGCGAAGAACGGCTATGGATTATTACTGGTTGAGCAAATACGACATCTTTAATATAAAGAATTTCTTATGTCAGGTGTTCCATCTGTTTTATTTCTGTCACATAGTCGTCATGTCACCCTATCGTACGAATGGCCTAAGCATTAGCTAGCCAGTTTGTTAAATGTTGTAACAGACGCTACGGCTGAATATCATTTAGGCGGCTAGTTGAACGGCGCTGTTTAGTAAAGACGCTAGGCTGTTGATTGAACAGTTTGTTGATCGACAGCTACACAGGAAGCTACTTACGAAGTCGTATCGCACGGGCACGGTGGTGTAGGGCGTGGGCTGCCAGGGCAGGCTGGGGCTCCAGTTGTCGGCGGCGGGCGGGTAGAGCGCCGCCAGCGCCGTGAGCAAGGTCATCTTGGTGCGCGTGGAGTCGGTGGCACGCAAGTAGATCTCGGAACGGTTGTAGTGCGCCGACAGTAGGTCGCCGTAGCGCGCGCGGATCCACTGGCCCACGCGGTAGCCCGTGCGCTTGCCCTCCTGCAACACACGCAGCTTCAGATACGCTACTATAACTTCGGTGCAAATGGATCTCACGAAAATATAGCGGTCGCGAGTTCGCACCCGAAGTACACACCTTTGAGCTTGCGAAGTTTCGTGGTTAATCTTAGTTCATTATCGCAAGTTTTAAAGCTGAAAGAAAACATTTGATTGAACCGGCATGCCCTAAAAGAGTTCCCAGGAATGGCAAATGTAACAGAAGTTTATCAACTCGTACTAGGCCATCATGAATGTTTGTGTTATTTTCATAATAAAAAAATATAATATACCTATATTTCACTATAACTACTAACTTCTTTGTTTCTCTTTATAGGTAGTACAAGACTAAGAATGTTATTAGTGTAATTGATAGAACCGTATTAATTGAATAAAACTAATTAATTAATCTAATAACACTTAACTGCTGGTGAAAATTTGTGACGGTGATCCAAGCGATTGCGTTGTGTTTCTTATTCAGCACAGTTGCGGATCCTTAATTTGTCGTGCGCTGCTGGTACTGTCGTCGTCGTGATATTGTGGGCTCGGGGCGAGCTGGTCGCGTCCTCAGCGCGGAGGTTGGGTACGAGTGTGTGTAGTGTAAGGTGAGGGCGCGTGTGGGCGCGTGTGTAGCGTGTGTAGTGCACTCACGTTGGTGAGTTGTCCGTAGCCGTAGGGTGCGGTGAGCTGCGCCAGCGCGGCGGGGTCGGTGCTGAGCGGCAGCAAGCTTTCCACCGGCGTGCGCTCGCCATGCCGGTGCACCTGCACTCACACACACACACACATATACAACTCAAATTGACAACATTTAATAATTTCAAAGTGCATAAAATAAAAATACCGTTTCATTATTAACCTGCCCTGAGTACGTTTTTGATTTGATATTTTTTTTTAATTGCTAAATGACGGTCAAAAAAAAACTTGATGACGTCTTTTATACGACTTTATAAGTTATGTTCTTTGCCTTTGATTTCTAAGATTTAAATAATTACTTGAAATGTTTTGACATTTTAATTTGATAAATGTCATTGTCCTAAAAATAGAAACATCAATAGATAAAATAAAATTGTGTTTGAGAATTCTCGTCTAATTTATTGTTAAATTTGTTTAATATTATTACAAGATGATTTTTATTGATGAGTTCGCCAAATAGCCAATGAAAAGAAAGTGACAGGTATCAACTTCTAATATTTTTATAGTTCAAGTATAAAATAAAAGCATAAATGCCATAAAGCCATATAAATGACGTCATTTGGCGTTTACGTCTATTTAGAATGTACCAAAGTTTAAACATAAATTTATGAATGAAAACCAGTGAATTAAAAAAAAACAAAAAATATGGGTCCCTTCATTTTTCATCTTATTTAATTTATGAATAATATAATGTGTGTGTTAGAAAAATGAAATGTTGTCAATTGTCTCCAACATTATTTATTAATAAGCGAGGACCCACAGGTCGCTTTGGAAGTCCTTGGGGGAGGCCCATGTTCAGCAATAGACTTCCTATGACTGATACATTATAGTAGAACATAGTTGTATTTATAAATCAGTCAACACGCGCAACAGTCCTGCCGCAATGAGAAGGCTTGTCCTGTGTGTATCAAGGACAGCGTAATGTGACTTTTCAGTCTTACATCACCCAAAACAATATTTTCGTACAATTTGTCTTGGTGCGGAATCAAAGCCAAGTTTTCAGTTTCACAGTCGGCTTTAAACCCCACCACACCACAAAGGCTGCCAGAGATGCTAATGATGAAGGCACTACGGCCAGTGCGTGCATCACGAGGTGCTGACACTCACCAGGAAGGACATGACGAGCTCGGTGCCGGCGAGCGCGTCGTCAGCGCGCGCCGCCAGCGTCAGCGTCAGCAGCGTGAGTGCCGGGAGAAGCATGGCGGGGTCTGGTGCTGACGAGCGCCTCCGCCGCGCGTTATATACTGCCGCCCGCCTGCACACAACACACGCCACGCTTCTTTATGGCCCATCTTTAGCAAAATTACTTGGAGATTAGAAACGCTTAGCGATCCGCGCGCCGCGCCGCCACTTTACCGAGTCGCGCCCATAAGGGCAATGGAACCGAGCTAACACTGCATCCCTGCTATACTTGGAGTTCACACGTAGTTAGGCGACGTATACACACGAGTTCTATATGAATATTTGTAACATTACTGTGCTAGCACACAGTTAAAAATATAGTTCAGAACAGGACAATGTTCATTATTTATGAGTGAGTTGGCATATCTACGCTCGTAAAATAATATTGCCAAGAAATATTAAAAAGTATACTTGTTACCGTGTTAGTAATATTATGTAGAGAGTATCGTGCCGTGCAATTAACGAGTAGGTACCGAGCAATGCGTCAATGTGAGTGCGCCCTGGCCTGTTGATAAAACGCGGCTGCCAATATATTCTTGGCAGTCGCAGGTTCAAACCCCAGGGCACACCTCTGACTTTTTGGAATCATATGATTATTATTATGATATTACTGATAGTCAATCACCACGCACTGTAAAGGTGAATGAAAACATTGTGAAGAAACCTGCATACCATAGCGACAACATATTATTTCCAATTCCTATTAAAGACAAGCTAGACATTCCCGAAGACTTGCTGAGGTTCCATGTTCGGTGTCATTGAAATGCGTGCCCCTGTTGACCCTGCGACACAGGAGTCGCAGTGGCGGGTGTGAAGGCGGGACAGACTCCAAATACTATTGCGCTTTGTACTTCTTTTATTTTAACATACATTCTTCTTTAATTATTGTTTATGTACACCAACAGCACATAACATTATTATAAGAAATATAGAATCGTTCTGTACAAGGACACGTGACAATAACAGGCGAACAACACATTAGTTTTATCATTTATACTCTACAAAATAAATATTATTCTACAAAAACATAAAACAATATATATGTAGTTATATACATCTATACAGAGGAAAACATAAAATATAAAATAAAATGTAATCCCTGCTAATAATATTATAAATGTAAATGTAAGTTTGTTTGTTACGCTTTCACGCGAAAACTACTCAACCGATCATCATGATAGTTCGTACACATATTCTTGGAGGTATTAGCAGTAGCATAGGATACTTTGTATCACAAAAAGTTTAGTGTTCCCGTGGGTTGAAGAAGGAATTCCGATATATTTGCTAATTTTTTATATTTTTTAATCATAAGGATGGGATGGGACTGGACTACATTCCATTAGTGGGAATGAGACGGGGCGGGCGGGATATAAAGGGGACCGGAACGACTTTTTTTTGGTAATTTTTTACTTATCGTCGTATTTGGGTGATAAATACATAGTTTTGCTAAATTAATATGGTACACCAATTTTTTTTAAGACGCAATGGTACGTTACGGTTTTAATTATTATTTTCGCAATAACTAGGTATTTACTACACAAACACAAGGCTTTTTAAAAAAATTAAAAAACATCGGTCGCTTATTTTGCGAAATTTTTATTTGCATTGTGTCTGTTACCACTAAAACTACCACCCGGCTTCGTTTTTGGTCGCAGTCTTGATATACCCGGTATAAAAAGGTGTGCGACAATAGTAAAAGGGAATCAATCATTATGTACCGAACCCTTGTAATGGAGTGTCCGATAAGCCAAGGATAAGCAAGTGTTGATATACGCTGTATAACCATTAAAGTAAACGCTTGATTATCAACTGGTCGCAGCGCCGGTGTTGTCGACGCGTGGGCAGGGGCGGCGGCACGGGCGCGCCATGACGCGACCACGCGCAGATAACAACTGCGACACACCAGTGGCGTACTGTACACCCACCCCGCGGTCTCTACACAGCCGCGCCAGCACTCAGGCACAGCCTCACCACGTGTTGTGTTAGGCTTGTGATAAAGATCCCGTATCATCTGTTACTAGATGCTTGGACAACGCTCAAGAGTCATTGCAGTGAACGAGACCGATCTCCTGAATCATTTATAACGGACAAGTTATTGGTGACAATTCCGGAGTTTTGAGTTGTCATTATAATAAAATATTTATACAAGAAATGTGTAATTCACTTCACAATTATTAGTATCCAATGTGTAGTTTTTATTTGAAGTGATAAGTTTGGTCTTTATATTGATTTGTGTCCAATGTGACAGAGAGTGCATGCGGTGGCACGTCACGACAATGACCGATATCGATATCGGCCGCAGATACTGGTGTTGCAGCCCTCAAGATGCTGAACATCTTGAAGGATTTTGTCAGTGCGCTGTCCCGCTCCAGCATCGCCATTTCATCCGAAGTTATATGCCTTAAGAAATTATTCTTCTACGTGGCAAACATATTCGATGAGTCGTTAATTTGCATAACAGTAGCACACTATCGCGGCCTGCCTATGCCTATAAATATACTTCTACGATTTCTGTATTTTTGATCTCATTCTATTAATATTATTAATTGTTTAACTTAAAGTACATAATATAATAATATCATGTTTTTTTTTTTTCTTATTATTGTTACATTCATTACCAATTTCAATTTTAATTTACTTTGTTGATCTGTTTCAATTTTTAGTTTTATTTTAATTTAATTTGTGTTTAATTTGTGTTGATTTGTTTCAATTTTAAATTTTATTTTAACTTGTGTTGAGCATTCGTTGAGCTTGTTGTGATTTCCTATAAATGAGGAAACACGCGGATTGATTTTATTTGTTTAATATTGTT
This sequence comes from Deilephila elpenor, assembly GCA_949752805.1. Lineage (NCBI taxonomy): Eukaryota > Metazoa > Arthropoda > Insecta > Lepidoptera > Sphingidae > Deilephila > Deilephila elpenor. Next base: position 105,728 of record OX457114.1, read on the forward strand.
ATTCTAATGTTATGTGTATTCCTTGTGGGAAATCCTTTAATTAATAAAAATAATAAAAATAAAAATAAACAGATTACATTCCACCGATTCAGAGACGGGTTTCAACTCGTTATCTAACCGACATTTATAGACAGCTTGTATTATTACCAGTGATAAAATGATATGTCGATAGCGATGATTATACATTAGTTTTGTTACAAACGGTGTTAAAGCCGAGTATTTCCTTGATAATGGTCCATAATCTTGAACATCATAAATTAATTTCGAACCTTAGAATACAATTGATCACACCTAATTTGCTTTTACAAAATGATCTGGTACGTTCTGAGCGTCACCGCTCAATTGAGAAATCGATCATGGAAAGTAAACAAGATTGATTCAACTGTCTAGGAATACGTGAAGGCGGTACACATTGCGATTAGTTTAGAAACCGCTGAAGCTCGTCGCCGGGCTGGCGCCGCGCCGCGTGTTGTGTGTGTCCACACGGAGGTGCAAGAACACATACAGCGAGGAGTGCGTGTCGAGCCCCCCTTTTCGTCCCGTGTTTTTATATTCCCTCACTGGTTGTTGATATCTGTGATCTATGATCGCGACATCGCGAACAAAACAACTACAATTTTCACTGACCGTGGAAGTGCGTGGTGGGCTGTTAGCAACGGGCTTAAGCCCTGAATAAAACCTCTAACTTTTCGGAGTCATGTCTGTATTAACAGTGAGCTAAAACGCACGTTAATATAGTACGAAAACATGTATGGCAACATGCATACAACAGAGATATCTGCAAAGAAATTTAATGGTATGTGACATCCACCAATCCGCAATAGTCCAGCCTGGTTGACTACGCCGTAATCCCTGTTAATGAATCTGTCGAGTGTGGAGGAGACCGCGTGCGGCGGGCGGCGGCGGCGCAGAGCAGCGTGACTCTGCGGCGCACCTGCAGCATCTCCGTATTTATGACGCCGGTTGCGACACGAGCGGAACTAAACATATAGATAATCGAAGGCCGGCCTTGCGCAACAATGCATTTCCCGAGGCGCGAGGAGCTCCCGCCGCCGAGCACCGCTCTTACAGTGGCTGCTGTAGAAGCGCCGCACACAAACTAGTGCCGAGTGACAAGCGCTGGGCGAGTTTGTTTCTATCCAAAAAACTTGTAGGAGTAGAGCACCTACATCAAGATAAACACTATACCCGACACAACCACTTGGGAAAAATACAAAGAGCATGACCTGACCTGGAAATCGAACTCATGATGATCGTCGTCATGATTCGACATACATCTTGTCAGCTGAATAAATAACTCCTAACAATACGTCCCCATTTTATGGTGTACGTTTTTCGCCTACCTGGTGCGCCGTACAATCATTTGCCGTGACGTCACACACGCAGGGACTCGCTGCGTGTGTTCACACAGCTCACACAACTATTATACTAGTGCATATTCCATATGCGTGGTGGCCTGTGGGTAACGGACCAGACGCGGCTGCCTACATGTTCACGGTGGTCGCGGGTTCAAATCCCAGGGCACACCTCTGACTTTTCGGAGTTATGTGTGTATTGATAGTCAATCACCACGCACTTTAACGGTGAAGGAAAACATCGTGAGGAAACCTGCATACCGTAGCGATTTTAAAGAATTTCTACGGTATGTAAGTCCGCCAACCCGCACTAGGCCAGCGTGGTGGACTATATGGCCTAACCACTCAATCGATGCTCTCGATTGAAGAGTAGGCCCGTGCCCAGCAGTGGGACGTATATGGGCTGATACAGATATTCCAAGCTGCTGATACTGACCCACGTCTCGGCGCCGAACGCTCACTGGTCACCTCGTTACGTGGAGTGCTCGTACTCAAATACTTGCAAAACATAGATAAGCCGATCCCTAACTGATAACGAGTCGATAACGTGACACAGACATTGATCTCACAATGCCGGCGGTGCGAGGTGTTCCGCTCGCGCCCTTGGAGTGATTTGCACATGTGTGCCGCGGCCGACGATATTCAGAGTCATGAGCGATGTTTGAAGCGACATTGTTTGCAACTGTGTGAACAAGGTGTGGATAGGTGTCGTGGAGCTTGGTCGGTCCGGCGTTCCGGGGTGCTACCACTGTTTTTATTGACCTTTTACCATTTAGCATTTATTTTATGTAATTCTCTGCTTCTTTTCCTTACATAAAAAAATAAATAAATAAAATAAAACCTGCGCCAAAAGAAGGTTCCCTAAACCAGTTTGCGCAAATGATAAAGATTTCCGGTGACCTGACGCCATTTCTCCTTTCCTTTTTCGAGGCCCAGAATGTGCCTGCAGTTAAAATGTGGTAGGTGTTGATGGGTAACTGTAATCACTTACTAGCTGGTGAGTCGTGTGCTCGTTTGCTGAATGTGTGCAGTAAACAAAGAGATTCACACCGACAGGTACTCGTTACTTTGTGAGAGTTCGTATAGTTAATACGATGTGTAATGATTCAAGCCACTCAACAATCACACACAAATACTGTTGACCTCACAAAAAGGTCACCACCCTTCTGCCGTATTTTAAAAAAAACGAACTGAATCTAGACTAATATGAATGGGTATCACAAACATTTTTCACAATGGGGTCGAACCCGCGGCCCTTCGTTTCAGAATCAAGCTCTGTAGTGTCGACTACACTACAGAGGTTGTGAGGATTAGTTGTTGCTATAGTGCTGCGATGCTGGACTCACGTCATGCTGTAGGCATGTCACCATCGCATGCTCCTAGTGAGTGGCGTCAGCGAGGGCCGGGCGCGCGAATGAGAAATATCGAATGTTCCGCTGCGGTGGTCACGGCAGAGGTCATTGCCTCACTATTTGGCGACGCTTACTCTGATTAAACCGTTTGAGCAAGACGCTGCGGCGCTACAGGCTCGCCCCGCGGCTCCGGCCGCCGCGCCGCCCATAAATGGCACCACACTCCAACATGTTTATCTAACTAGTTGTAAGACCCGACGTTTTTTGGGTCGTTTCTGACGTCGACGATACAAGCCTCGCATCTTACGCGCGAGCTTGGTGCTGTGGAGGGTGAGAGGTCAATGTGTGTTTTCCTGTGTCAGTGCATAATGTGTCTGCACTCTGCCGCCACATTTGTCGGCTCACACGCCACTCCAAACGTTACGACTGTTAACTACGTTTTAATGGATCAACAACTCTGTTTAGTTCATGCTTAATATAACGTGGATAAGACGATGAGTAATTTCGACATGAGCAACTTGTATTTGCAATCTTGAGAAAAATGATTTCTGATTTAAAGTGTCTCTGATTCAAGATGTTTATACACATTAAATTCATTGCGGAAGCGGGTAGGGGATGTGCGGTGTTGTTCGAGTTGTGTCAGCTAGTGAATCCGTATGTACGGCTTTGGGTGGTACGGCGGGCAGCGCGCGGAGAGCGGCGCCGGCGGCAGCTCCACACAATGCTTAGAGCGTGATAGTTTTCTTTAGCGCGGAGAATCGTTTTATAAACAATATAAATAATAGTGGCCGCGCGCGGAGCGATCAGTATTGAGTGCGCCGTCGCCCGCGCGACACACGCTACACCGCACCTGCGCCACACCCGCGCCACGCTCACGCCACACGCGAGACGCACCGTGCGACACTACACACGCTGCGAGAGGAATGACACTGTAGGGCAACATGTGGCGCGCACTCGTGGTGGCCGGCGCCGCGCTAGCTGCCGCCCGCGCGCTCAGCATCGGTGCGGCGAGCGACAACGCAACCGCGCAGCAGATCAGCTCCAGCGAGTTCTACCCCGACTGGGTGCCCTTCAAGAACAAACATGGAGAAGACTTGGGGGAGTTCGTGCAAGTGCAAAACAAACCGAAGCCTAAAAAGAGGCTCGCGCCGCCTGTTAACTTCATACTGAGAGCGGTGGCGGAGCCCGAGAGCGACGACTACTACGATAAGGGACAGGGAGAGAGCGACAACGAAGACGACTTTGAGAAGAAGGAGTGGTCCGACTTGCACCGGGGCGCGAGCTCAGGAGAAGGCGCCGCGCCGCTCAACCACACCGACATCTCCGACATTGACGGCGTCGTGAGTATAATCACGCGCGAGCCCACCAGGCTCGTGCTCAACGCGCTGCACTCCAGCGAGGAGGCGGCGTCGGCCACCGCCTCGCAGGACCAAGACGATGTCGATAAATCACCAACGGAAGGCCAAAGCGCCGAGGTATCGAAAACAGAGTCAGAGAAGAAAGAAGATGACACCGACTATGAAGAGAGCGCCGGAGACAAGCCCAAACCGCAGCTCTCTGATGAGGAGCAACGCGAGAACGAGGCCAAGAAGGCGAAGATACTCGACAGCGTGGACGAGCTCAAGGAACGACACGCCGAGGAGCAGAAACTCATCTCGGAGAGGATAAAGGAGGAGGAGATGTACAAGGAGGAGCGAGAACGCGACGGCTTGCGGCCGCAGGAGCACGAGGACAAGTACAGCGGAAAGAAGACCGCAAAGAAAATGATGTTGGACTACGACGAGTACGACGAGGACTCGTCAGCCTCGCTCGAGAACAAGTACGAGGTGCTGCGGCCGCAGCACCCGGGGCTTCTCCCCGCTACCCGCGTCACCCCTGCGCACCGCAAGGACGGCGACAAGCACTCGCCACCCGGCAAGCAGTCCGTGTTTAAGAACCCGCGGCTTTACGTGTCCTACGACGACGACAGCGACGAGAGCACCAGCACCGCCACCTCCGCGCTGCCCACCACCATTCCCGCGCGCCGCGGCACCGAGCGGTTCTCGGCCAAGTACCGCTCCAGTACGGTGGGCACCACGCCCACGCCGCCCATCACGCCCGCAACCGAACCCGACGACGAGGGTAGGATATCGCTGGTGCCCGATGACACGGACGCCAAGGAGGGCGAACCCACGCGCTTCTTCCCCAAGAAGAGGAAGAGCAAGAAGCGGCGCATGAAGACCACGAGCACGCCGGCCGCCGACTCCTCCGCGGCTGAGTCGGCCACGGACAAGGCGGCGCGCACCAGCTCGCTGCCGGCGCCCAGCGCGGGGGACGTCGCGGATGCGGTGAGCGCCGCCGCCTCGTTGGCCGCCGGCACCAGCGCCGTCACCGACGCCGTGCCCGCCTCCACGCTGCACGACGACAAGAAAAAGCCCGAGGACTACGAAGAAGAGAAAGGTATAAACCCTGTCCTTCACGATTTTGTTATGAGCTTAAGATTTATGGCGCACTTTAAAACACATGTCTATATCAGGTGTAAGACGACATTTGTGGTCATACAGTAAAGGAATGTGAGGCGGGTGGAGCCCGCGACCTACGTAAGCTTGCTACTGACACATAAACGTAAACAAAAGTTCGGCGAGCGATGAGTCGCGACTCGCGGATAACTTCAACCTGCTAATTTGTTGGACAAGGTTTTGGTTTCAGCCGCGGAGCCGTCGCACGCAAGGAGATCGTTAAAATGCGGATTATCTTGGGAAAAGGCCATCAATAATAAATGTATGAGTAATGGAAGTTTTAGTAGGAAACCATGTCAGGTTTTACTGCGCACACGTTACACCTGCGCATTGGTTATTCGTTTGTGTGTACCACGGAGACAGTGGAGCTCCAGCAGTTATTCAAGAATCAATTAGTGCAGGAGTTCTCACAGTAAGCGTCGCGCCACTCTGGTGCATTGTAGGAATTGAGAAGTTATTCTGTCTTTCTCAATTTGAATTTTAACCGGTACGATTGTACACGTCACACGATAAAATAAATTAAAAAAAATGAATTTCATGTAAAGGCCGATTGAGGTCGCTTTGCGGGCGCTGGCACAGTGGCCACTTAGTGACGTCACTACTACGTCAGCGCTGTTTCACGACTCTACCAGTGTGACAAATTTAACATTAGTATTACGATATTGGGCAATTTTTTATGCTAAATGACAGTGGCAAGGAATAAAATCCACATGAATAAGATATATGGGATGGTAATTTACAAATAAAGTATATTTTTTTAACGAATATAGTAAGTATTATGTCCAATATTTCATAATGTGTACACAAAAGAAACGGCGCGTGTGACATATAACTATATGTAGTAACACAAACTGCATTTTAAAATTGGTTAGTACAAAGGATACATTTATAAGAACCAACAATTTATTTCAGAACAATTGAGTCGGGGGGAGATCACGTCTTTGTTCTGAAATCGCGGGTTTCATTGTGTCTCGGGAAATACCGCTTTCGGTTGTTGCCAAACCGATACTGTCAATAATCTGACTCAAAGCTGTTAAACCTAATGATTTGGTACCTTACTAGTTGAATAATATAGAACCATTGGCTATGGACAATCACTTAGGAGTTAACTTTTCGAAGTAACCGTGATTCAAACCATACCTACACTTAGAGGACGCTACGTGCATACATACGTATCCAAGAGATGCGTACGCGATATTTACACATAAAGTTAATGCTACTCAAACCCCGTTGGCCATCGCCAAAGTCGATGATCCTTGCAGTGCCGCTCTATTAGCTTCGCTGCCAACATCGTCGTGTTCCCACAACCGCTTTCTCTCTTCACTTTCATTTACAAAATTGATCAAATATGATTATTCACGGCCGCGGTTACGTAAGTCATCACCTGTAGCCGCGGCAACGATGTCACCGACATCAATAGAAAAGTCGGCCTATAGTAAACGACAAGAATGGTTTTGTAAATAATTTGCAGTACACAGAAGTGTACAAGTAGTTGTCATTGATATGATTGTGAAATATATATATATATATATAGCTAGTTTCCCTATTAAACTGCTCGACGTGAATTTTCTATGTGCTCTTGATCCACGTTAGCAAGAGTTGTAGTAATGAGTGAGATATTTGAAAATCGCGTTGTGTTGCAGGCGGCGGGCGCGAGTACCACTCGCAGCACGAGGAGGAGCACGCCGAGCACGGCAACAAGGCGTACGAGGTAACCACTCACGCACACAGCACACGCCCAACCATTACTCCACCAACACGAGACACAGCCACGCGCAATTTTCATACATACATTCATTCGATACGCGATTAAGAAGGTAGATGTTCACATAGAAAGTAAAAAAGGGCATCCACCGCACAAGTGTCCGCGAGAAACACCACGCGCAAGTACTTTGTGTGCGTATCACTGTAGTTGCTAGTTGAGGTGAAATTAGTTTCATTGTATTAATCAGTATCCAGCACGTACATCTATGTGCATTGAGCATCATTGAGCATTAGAGTCCGCGAGCAGTGAGTAAACGAGCTGTAATGCCATTGACTCTTCAATACTAGCAACATTTTGAGGTTCAAAGTGACACCTATTTCCCGAGTTGTTCCGACAGGAGTCAGACTATGTACGAATTTATTTTAATTCATAAAAAAAAATATTATATGTTAGTGTCTTCGTCCTTTATGTTCAACTTCCTTTATGTTCAGTTCAGTCCATACAGCAGCTAGAGTAGCATGATCATCTGGACCTTTAATTTAAATATTTGAAAGCTAGGTTTCAACAGCAGTTTCACGGTTTCCTACGCACTCATCTTCATGTTCAAGAGCATCAGTGCTCTCTAATTAGGTCTTATATTGCTTGTGTTCTCATATGTGACATTATGAACTTGGTGTGTTTAATTGATCGTGGAGTGAAGTATGGCATGGGGAGCTGTGATGGTCTACTCGCAGACACTCACACTCTCACAGACACAGCTTCAGATGTCGGGTGGTTCAAGTGTGTTGTGTCCAAGGTGTCCGCGGCGGGTGGGCGGCCGGCGCCGCGCGCGCGCCCCCCTCGCCCCCGCGCCGTCTCCCCCTGGTACTTACGTTACCAACAGCGCGTAAGTGGTGTGTGTCGAGTGTCGGTGAGTGGCTGCTAACCGAGCACCTCGAGCACGAGGCACGCCGCTCGGTCCCACGGCGCGCGGTCGCCGCGTATTATGAAAGGGCCGGCCGTGTTATCAAACAAGTCGATTGTCGCGCCCAAACTAATGTCTATTGTTCTATTCGTATTTGTGTTTTTGTCTAACGCGTGTTGTCATAACATGAGCGCCATGAGCCGCGGCGCCGCTCCGCTGGCGGCGGCTGTGGACCAACTCAGTACCACATCTCACAGCTCTACTATTGCGTTATGACGATCGTAATTCGACACGCTAACCACTCAATGAACGTAGATAATATCGACATTCCATCGATTCTTCTATAATCACAATGTTGGATGTTTCATCATAATTTATTTTGAAATTTAATACAATACAGCAAACAAGTACCTAGTCGAATCTGAAGCAGTCGCTACGCGAGTCCGAGTGAGTGTAGCGAGTCAGTTATGACAGGTTTCTTTCCAGGCAGCCAACAGTACCTTTGTAATGACTGCAGTATTTCGCCCTACTTGAACAAATCTTTGTATTTGACAAAATTCTCTATAAATAACATAGACCTCTCTTGATGCGTAAAAAGTTAACCGACTAATGTTAAACTCTTAGATTCACTGTGTACTGCGACTGAGTGTATAGGAACTAACGCGCGTGTCCCAGCTCCCCGGGGCGCGAGACGAGGCGCACAGACCCTAACGTGTAACTTTGTGTGTTAATGACTAACCAACACCAATGTTACCTATTATGCACTAATCCTAATACTTGGTAAAAGTTTTATTTCGTGAGTGTTTGTGTGTTTTTGTTTGCACTACTATTAACTAATTCGATGTGTAAGTTGCCGGTTATGCTCCGTACTACAACGTGTGATTTGTGTGTGATGCAGGGTTACCATGAGGATTCGAAGACCGCAAAAGGTCATACGGACAAGGAAAGCCATAGTGGGCGGTACAACGACCGCGGCGGCGTCGACAAGGAGCACCACGACGAGGCGGCGCACTACGGCGCGCACCACCACGAGGAGCGCGGCAACAAGCAGGCCAAGGTACAAACTCACCGCGCCGCCGAGCCATGGCGCATGCGCCGCATGTGCACTCGCACGGTAACCACCACGAGCGCTTCTGTTGCAGTACGAGGAGTCCGGCAAGCACTCGAAGGGCCACAGCACCAAGGGCAGCCACGACATCCACAAAAAGGAGGAGTACGAAAAAAATGTGGAGTTCTTTGAAGAAGAAGGCGATTCGGCGGAAGACGAGAAGCACGGCGGTTACCAGGACGACAGAGAGCATGAGACGGTGAGGCAGCGCCGCGAGCCACCTCGCGTGCGATTTCACTTAGCCCCGGTCGAGGCGCGCTTAGATAACTTGTTTTCTACATTCAAATGCAATTGAACGCTGTGTTGAAAGGTAAATTAGATTCTGAAGCGGATATAATGTCATATTATGCTGCTTTAGATCTATTGAATGTGACGTTACGCTCTGCTAGTCGCGGTATGTTTGTCGCATTGTTGGCGGCGCTCTCTCTGGCTGCGTCTGCGAGAGTGGTGGGCGCCTCGTTGCCGGCGACGGCGGTTGCGCCACGTAGCCGCGTGACGCAACACATAGACAAACACTGTTCATCGCAGTTTTTGCGCGGGTTGCCGTTTTTGTGCGCTTTCGAAACAAGGTGAAGGCCGCACTAGGAGTCGCGCTTTTTGCCTTTGGCATTGACACGGATGCACAGGCGGCGCGGGCGAGTGCGGTGAGGGGGGAGCACCTAGCGAGATTTCTGGTGAGTTGGACAACTGCTCTGGTACCTAAGGCCACGTATCACGGCTCTCACTATGGATATGTCTACAGTACTTCTCCATTGATGCGTGACGCAAGAATATCGTTCAATGAACTTTGCCTGCGGTGTGATCTTGTGTACGTAAAATTATTGGAATGAACTGTAAGTACAGAAAAGTGAATCTTTTCTGAAAGCGCGAAAACGATACGGCTGTAATGAGCGTTGTGTAAACATGATTATCAACTGAGTTTACAATCTGTTTGTAAGTGAGTGGCTCATAATATGCTTTTGTGTTTTCAGGGAGGACACTTCAAAGTGGGCGGACTTGAGGCGACCCACCAACACTTCGCCAAGGGCGAGTCGGGACACTTCGACAAGGGCGGCCACCTCCACACGCACAAGGTAACAGCTCTTCTCGTGTCGAATTTGTACTCAGATAGAAGACTTCAGGGACATAGAGTAAAAAACCACTGCACAGTATGTGCCTTTGTTGCTATTTTTGTGAAAAAAAATCACTCTCATCATTTTTCTCCATCGCGCCAAAAGAAGTATAACTTTAAAAAGTCTAGTCGCTTACTGATACTGAAAAGAATGGGTTTGCTTTTCTGGGCATAACTTAAACATAACTTCCCAAAACGGGACTCCAGTTTGGCTCATTCGATTCGGTCGCATCAACACGCGGCGCCCTGGGATGATGGTGCGACGCACCAGGGCGACGCGACGCACAGTTTTGGAAGCCCTGGTCTAAATATTAAATACAACCAACAATATATATTCCAAATCCCAAAATAAGATGGCAGTCTTGTCTCGTGTACCATGGGTATCAAAATCTAAGAGAGACTTTTTGTTACTCACTCACTCATCACAACATCTTCATTAGCTTGTTTACCAACTGTGCTTAAGAGGTTGGCTCTAGCTGGAGGTTGTGTAATATTGTTTGTGTGTGTGCAGGGGCACCGGGTCGCCGGCGGGCACGACGTGCACGGCCACGTGGGGGAGCAGCAGGCGCTGAGGAGCGGCCACCGCGCTGCCAAGAAGTGGGTGTTCCACCACGGACACCCCGCGCGCACCGTCAACCTGCTGCCAGTGGACCGCCGCGCCGACAAGTACGCACACGGACCGCTGTACTTCGGCTGAGTCGCTGCTTAAAGCGTAGTGCAACTACCAAGTCATCGACCCAAGTGTACCACTCACTTCCATACTCTGTGGACTGGATATGAACTAGAAAATGACAATTTTTGTGTCGATTTTAAGAGCTTCCTTGAGCGTCTTCTTGGACACTTACCGGCCTCACTGTTACTAACAGTGGCTATGATCAAATAGGCACACGACGACGATGTTTACCTCCAGTCCAGCGGTAGTGTAGAGGGATCAGTGGTACCTCTCCACAGTCTGCTTGTAATGTTATTGACGCTCTGTGTGTGTGTGTGTGAGTGTTGTGTGCCGTATAATCTTGTAAATATTGTAAGGAACTGATTTGTTAACTATTTTGTAAATACTCTGATCTTATTAAAATTTTATATTTTTTGTATTTTAACGAGTCAAATCGTTTTATTTGGTTGTCATGTTCAATGTCACCGCTGCCCCTCGCTTGTAGCGAGTCCCTTGCTTTTCTTAATACTTTTGGATCATTTTGCTGTATAAACGATCGCCATTTGCTAAAATTTTCCAAGCATTTTTTTTTACTTTATACATGTGCTCGATAACCAGTAAGTTTAGCACCTTACTGGCTAGCGCTGGGTCTGCGCCGAGCGCGAGTAATGACGTCACAGGAGCCGCTCACTCCACGGATGGAGTGTCGGGTTGCGATACAACCACACTACACTACACGGCGCAAGCCACCCTTACTGGGCGCTAACGAGCTCCGGCGCAAATAAAGCGTAAAGTAATGGCCATACGTCTTGTCTGCACATTATTGTTGAATAAGCGAGGTGACCCGTTTCATGGATAGCAAGCCGCTTCACATTACGGATTACTCCTCTCGTGGCTCACACTCTTTAAATGATGTTAATAAAAGCGTTGAATGTGGTGACACGTTATGCGCTGCGCTATTCTGTACATCTTACTCCGTTTTTGAATTCCACAGACACATCTTTAGCCAATATAGAGATTTTTTTTAATAATAACACAATCGGTAAATATTTATAAACCCTTTATTGTAAGTACACATAAGGAACTCGTGGCGTGGTCGCTCGGCGCGGCCGTCGGATTACAATCCAATATGTGTGCGGACAAGTTGCTGTATTTATAGTGCTTAGACTGAGTTTCCAACAATAAGTAAGTGAAGGCAGTACTTGAGCGCGTGTTATTGCCCCACTGGTGCAAGTTCCGCTTATTGTTTTGTTATTAGCCCGACCTGTTGCGGCGCTCCAATAACTTAGAGATTGCCGCGCGGGTCGAGGGCGGCGGACTGCAGTGCATATTGCCCGGCGCCGACGCGCGCTTATATTGCTTGCACTTCTCCACTTACTCACTAACCAAATATATCAACACTGATCCAGAAAACTAAAAAGCTGTAATTGGATACTCATTAGTGATATAGAGGTGCCTATAGGTAAAATATTGAAAACTTTTTAAGATAATGCATCTTGTATTAAGTAACCCTGTATTTACAGCTTAAATAAACATAGTTTAAAAACCTGTTAATAATACCTATTAAAATAGTACACGGGTCATTATAAACTTTTCTCTAGCATAGTATTAGCTGAGATGTACATGATGTGTGATCGCTATGAACGAGTGTGTTGTGGGGAAGTGACCGCTGCGTCGCCTCCGTTCTCACTTGACAGAAGTTAATTGACGTGGAGAGATAAGCGATGTGTAAGTATGAGCGGGAGACCGCGCCCTGACAGACCGCGGGTCTGCGCTCCTTCACAATAGGAGCACCACACATGGCTTGTTAGTGCGACTGACGAGGGGCTATTTTGTGGCGTCACATATTCACTACAATGTTACATTCATAAAAATGAGTGAGTGATTCCATGATTACATTACCAGGTCGTTAAGGAAGGTCCCTTACGCCGACATAAATATAATTCAATAATTCATAAGCTCAGGCCTGTATCTCCGGATGAGTAGGCAGAGGTGCTACTACAGGGTTCAAAATTCATTTGGGTTACGTATCGAGATGTTGGCCATGGGTAAATGCCGTCCTGAAGCGAAGATATTCAAACCGAAAACTCACATCGAGTAGGTAGACCAGGGACACAAATTCAATACCTCACCGTAAACTGCCCATATAGGCTTCCCCAGACAATTAACCGACGAATTCCGGTTTCATACATCCTTCGTAAAGGTTCATCGAGCTTCCACGCGGCTAATTGTTAAAAGGCGCTGAGTTGACAGTTGTTTTATGGTTGTTTTTGAGCGTTTCTTTTTTATTTACAGCCTTTTAAATATTTCTCTTTCCTACCTTTACATCGGGAATTACTGCGACGATTAAAGAGATGTTTGTTGTTAGTATTTTTGTTTATAGCCGCGGGATGTATTCTCTTGAAATTGGTAAGTGATAAGCTGCGTTTTATTTACGCAAATTAACATAAAGTGGCATTTTCACTCGCCAGTATTTGCAAACGAATTGCCCTTTATTTCATTGCAGAGGCCGTGGAACTAGTAATAAAGTGTATCGGTTATAGTTACCCACGCCAGTGTGTCTCGGATTACACGCTTGTTGTTTATCATAATGGTAAGCTAGCATAATTGTTCCGACCGACGAAAAGTAGCTGTTTCTTGCTGGAGCCACGCATTGTAGACGCTTGGCCATGCCGATATAAAAATCTATGCGAACTGTTAACGACTTAAAGGATCACGAGGACATGCGGCATCGGTAACAGTATATATTAATTCATGTCGATTCTCGCGCATGAAGTGCATGTGCCCGCGCGTGGGCGGCGCATAAAGCCTACACTAATTCCCTGCAATATGGGCAGATGGTGAAAAACGTGCGGCGATCAGTTTTAATGGCGGCCATAGCGCTGACGAGGTCAGTGCGATATGACACGACACGATACGACACGACACGACAACAGAGCGACAGCACTACGCCACAGTTGCACCGCCTGCAACACTCTCATGCGGTTAAAAAGCAGCTAGCATCCATTCACATGGACTGCGTGCCCCCCTCCGGATGCAAAGAGTTCTGATTGGTTTAGGTGTTCTTAGTCACTAGACTAGCTTCTTTCCAAGTGCCGCACAGAGGCCGTCGTGTTGACACAGATTGGTTTCGATAGCATTCGTTCGCATCGTTGCGTCATCATGTCTGTGGTCTTCAACCATGGGAAACTTCATGCAGCTGCTACAGGCTCCTCCAAGGTTCGCAGCACACTTATTGGAAGCCGCCCGTATGCAACGGTGTTCTGCACCTTTGCTATGCTTGCCGGTAGGTGGTTTCTTGCGGTGAGACGTCTAACGCCTTCAGGTCTATCGCTACTGGCACCTCGACTATTATTATTACCACTTAATTGTCTACTGAGATTGTGTACGATTTAGTCGCAGTTCCATGGATCTCTGGAACATACATAAGTATGATGACAAATATGATGAGGATGTGGGTCGCTGCAAGGTGCGGGGGTGCGCGGGGTGCGGGGGAGGGTTAACACAGTGACAGTTATCTGAATCACGAGTTATTATAAAGCGTGTTAATAAATTGCGGTATTACTCGCGCGCCGCAACCTGTACCCCTAGCCGGAACATTTTGCAGTATCGTAATAGAATAGTAATAGTAAAATTTTGTATGGGAATTTAAACAGCGCCATTGTAAGCGTATTTGGAACTAAAATGTGACAGCCGGGAAACGTTTACGATACTATAATATAGTTAGCGAGTAGTTTAACGATAGTTTTACTTTAGAAATGTATGAAAAGTGGCAGCAGGAATAATTTTTGACGTGTAGTATCGCCAATTTACTATAGTTTTCTGTCGAAAAATACCGAAAACTTCTCACCGAGATTTTTACAGTGAGAACTCTCTCGTGAGATTATTGCGGTTTATTTATTTCGAATTAAGGCAAAATGTGTTAATTACGATCATACTCAGTGCCCTCGACGTCTTATTGTTATTTTGTATAATTATCTACTCCGTGTTTCACTAAAAATAGGCAATTCAATATGGAGTTACAATTGTGTTATTTCAAATATTTATAATTCCTACTAATAGCGGCATTACCAAAAGAAGGTTAATTCCTATCCTAAGGTCTCCTCGGATTTGGAGCAACAAACTTAGGAACAAGTATGACGATATAAGAAGACTAGACTTAGTGTAGTTTTTAAAATGAATACCTAACTAACCTTTTATAAATAAAACAATCATATTATGCACTATTGTTGTATGTTTTGTGTACTTACTTATTTATTTAATGCACAGGCTCATTTCAATGTATAGTCGATATGGGCAAGTTCTCAGCTAGTTGTTCATATTATGTTATCAAAATGATATATATGAAGAAAGTTACCTAGGCTTTTTACGAGCAAAAATGTAGCGAATACATTCATAAAGTTTCCACCTTAAAGGTATAAAGGGATCATACTAAACAAATGTCCGTGTCTATATCTATTACCTATTTATGAGTTTATTTCTTTACATTCGTTGACGGGTGGCATCAGTATAAATTTGTTTGTTGTTGTTGTTATGTCAATTGTAAAACAATCACTCGATTAGTCCTACATACTTTCAATAGATTTCGGACACTCAACAAACGAAACATATTGGGCATTTTGTGAATATTTCATTTAGAAAATAAAACTGATTGGTTTAAAGAATATCGTAATGTTTCACACTTATTGAGGAGAGTGACTTCAGAGTCACGTCAGCGTGAATTGTGTTTAAATCTTATGAGTTAACAATGTTAGCAGTGGACCCGATCTGCATGGGAGTTCTAGCGTACATTGCGCACTTTTTATGACTCATGGAGACTGCTTATAAAAAAAGTGCCAAGCATGAGCGCCACTACTCACAATAAAATAACTAAAGATTTATATCATTTACAATATTTTTCGGATTATCAAATATTTTTGGACAACATTTTTGTAGCGGTTAAATGATAATTCATGGTTTAATGTAATTACTTATTGTATTCAGAAACATAAATTAAGTAGAGTTTTGCCACGCTAAGCTAGTTCTATTAAGATTTTTCAAACTTAGAAATTATTAAATGATATAATTAATTATATCTAAAATCTACCTACATATTACATATTTTCTTTTCCTATGTAGTTTTCGTATTTTGTACACTGTTAAAGACGTTTATTAATTGCCTCTTATTATTTCAGTTTTATTTTGTTCCACTGACTCAGATTAGAATTCTTACTAAATAATTAACTAATAGACAAAGGCTCCGTACACTTTTCAGATACGGAACCAAAAACATGTAGGCTTGGCGACATTGTGTTCCCTCGGAGCGCCACTAGTTGATCAGCATAATGGCGCGTTGTCTGCGCGGCGCCGACACTCACCAGACATGCTGAAGTGCTTGCTATCCGGAATAATCTAAATGTTCGAGTGTGGCGATGTGACGCCGCGTATTTGTGTCGCGAACACCGACACAGTATTTCAATATTGCCTCTCAAACCACTCGGAGCCGAGTGACATCATCTAACAATTTGTATCCTTTTACTTTTAGGGATCTGTGACGCACGATAATGTTATATTTTTTCTGAGCAAAATAATATTGTACCAACTTGACAGCCTCCGTGGCGCAGTTGGTTAGACGCCGCCTGTGTAACGAGAGGCCGCGGGTTCGATCCCCGCACCGAAACAAATATTTGTGTGATCCACAGGTATTTGTTTCGGGTCTGGGTGTTTGTGAGACCAAAAAGTCTCTCGTAGTTTCTGACACCCACGACACAAGATTCGATCTTAGTGTGGGGTCAGGACTATGTATGTGACTGTTGGGTGTATTTATTGAAGTGAAACTTCTTTATCGGGGTTGGAAAAAATTTTTCGTTACGCGTCACATTCTTCCGTTACGCGCCATCTTTTTTTATTTAGTAAATTAGTACCCACTTCAGTAAGCCACACCCCCAACCTTTTCCAAGCCCCACCCAAAATTTTAAGTCCCACCCACTTTTTTGTAATTTGATCCTTACCCCCCCCCCCCCCCCCGCTTACCCCCACCCTAAAAATTTTACCTCACCCCCCTACTCATATCTCCGGCATTATCCATCGTAAACCCACCGACCTTGGGTTCATTGGAACCGGCTCGGTGAGGGCTACAATCCTGCCCCAACAGAATTCCCGAATTCCCCCTCCACAACTTTCCCCAACCAAAAATATTTTAAGGTGCCCAATAGCCTCCCCACGAAACCTAACCCCCCCCGCCCCTACCCCCACCTAAAATTTTTACCTCACCCCCCCTATTCCTATCTCCGCCTATATCCATCGTAGACCCATCGACCCTGGGTTCATTAGAACCGGCTCGGTGAGGCCTACAATCCTGCCCCAACAGAATTCCCGAATTCCCCCTCCACAACTTTCCCCACCCAAAAATATTTTAAGGTGCCCAATAGCCCCCCCACGAAACCTAACCCCCCCCCCCCCCGCCCCTACCCCCACCTAAAATTTTTACCTCACCCCCCTAAACCTATCTCGGTCAATAAAGGTCGTGGACCCACCGAGCTTGGTATCCTCGGAACAGTCTCGGTGAGGGCTAAAAATTGGCCGCGATAGAAATCCCAAATTCCCTTAAAAATTTCCCCCCTCCTAAACTTAAACTTTATTAATTAATTTAGCTTTATTTTACCAATACTGTAAATTTGTAAATAGTAGATCATTTTTCGAAAAATGATGTCATAAAGAAGTTTCACTTCTTACGTGTGTACACTAATACACACACACATTTTTATTTATTTAACTACATTCGTATTGCTATTATAAGGGAAAACGAAATAGAAAACTCACACACCATTTTAGATTATTTTAATAAAGCGAAATATTTCCATATGAAGGAGAGGTTTACATCGATTTCAATAAGATTTGTCTACCTTGCACTATGACTTATTAAATTAAGCCGAATAATAGAACTTATAGGACTTAAATAAACTTACTTATTCTCAATTTCAACTACATATCATAGTTAAAGTAATATTATGATAATCCTCAGTTACTGCTTAGTAATATCGTGGTATAATAAAATGCTAATCATGACATATCGAATGAAGCCGGGTTAGCGTAACTGCCGCCCACCGCGCCCCGGCGAGATTACAAAAACTTAACAGATTAATATGAACTGCGCCCACCTACCTTAAACTGCAATGATTTCAAAAACAAAAGAAAATGAGGAAAGTTTTATATATCTGGCTTATATACCCATCGGGTTGACTAGTGTGGGCGAGCAGCGGACCAATCTCTCGTCTCCCGCTCTTCTCGCAAGTGAATAGTTTGGAAAAGCACTTGTGAATGTCTCGACGTATGTATATGTCGGCGCTAAGTGCGGGGGCTGAAGTGGCTCCACACTAACATTGTTTCTTGGAGACACTGAGTACAGCGTATGTGACGTCACCCGATGATCTTATATTTTAAGATGATTCATCACTGATTCACATCTAAAATTAACTTAAAAATATTTAATAAACTGGCACAAAATATAAATACGCTGAGAAGCAAAAATTAAAAAACATTTTTTTTGCAAAATTTTTAGTTGCATTGTGTCAGAAGTCTAATACTGCCAACTAACTTCAGTCGCAGTCTAGAAATACCCGGTACATACATAAGGTCACAACTTTTTGCCAGATTAGGGTAGGCAGGGGTGCTACCAGGACACCCACATTTCACCTTGTATGTGCCATCCCATTATGTAATACCGTAGAACAACTGCGCTACCGAGGCAGTCATTATAAACACTATTAAATAATTGTCGCTTGGAGAGCGATGCGCAGTATCTGCCTGCTGCGCGACACTGGCCAGATGCTGTTGCATGTCGTGCGACAAATCGCCGGCGACGCGACACCGACGCGCGATACGCGGGATACGTATAATGGCTTGTACATACAATGGTCCAGCATCGGCAACTGCGGGCGATGACGGCTGGTCGGCTATCTTCGCTGATGTTTGGTGACGTCACAACAGATTGAGCAGAGTTGCTAAAATCAATTTCCTAAATTCCAAATTTTAGCGTGACCAGTGTCCAGCAGTATTCCCAAATTTCAACAATCAAAATGTGTTATAAAGGCTGTGAGGTTACAAAGGCTTTGACAAATAAAATTCACAAGTAAAGTCAACTCATACTTGTAATCCAGTTTGGCTATAGATAAAGAATATAAGAAGCAAAACTTTTTATTGAATTCGTCATGCGTAATAATTTATTAATCGTTTAACGCCCACTCTCAGTAACTTTCGTGCATGTACTGGATGCAGCATTGACGACTCTAGTATGTTATAGCGCGGAACGTGTTAATTAACGCACGTGCACATCGCGTCACCTGGTCACCATCGTCTGGAGAAATGCTGTAATTGTGACGAAGGTTTCCGGACGCATCGTGGCTATCATCGGCGATAGTGTGGGCGCGCCATTAACGCGCCGCGTCCATACTATCGCTTTATCTAACTTTAAGACGAAATGAGCGCAGAACAAATCTCATTGATTTGTAATTGCACAGAAATATTGTGGTTTCAGATAGAACGCAACTTAATCATAATATGTCTTAAATTCTACGTTTCCGGTAATATACTGTTTTATTAAAGTTAATATTGAGTCATTAAGGAACTATAAAGAGACTGTGATGTGATCCTCGGGAAATCCCGAAGTCCCTTACTTATGCTGATTGTGTCACCATAAAGATTTAGATAGTAGAAATCCGACATGTCCTATTTACCATAGACAACATAAACAGAGGCCAAAGAGGTTATCAAATAATTTGTTCAGCTTTTTAATGATTTTAGAACTCCACTTTCAGCGTCAACATGTGGTCTAGTTATAGAATGAATAAAACCCTGTGAACTACACCGATACTCATAGATACTACAAATTATTATAAAGCCGAGTAGTGACAGGGGAGCGTGGGGCGCGATTCACTCCATGACACAAGTTTGGTTATTATTTTAAAAATAGCCGCGTAATAAGAAGTCGCGCTCGCCTGCTAATCTCCGTTCGCTATCGGATCTTGCAGAAGATGCTGCCCCCCCCCCACCGCACGTGCACGCCACCCCCGCGCACACCCACACCGAACCACCGACTCCCACGAGATGACTGACACTTATTGGATCCTATTCAATTTTATGTACATAGAGTACGTGATTACAAATTATATCAAGCTATACATATTATAAAGTAACCGATCGATGTATGCACATGAAAGAAAAATGAGAAATCTAAAATTGGGGTGTATTAACGTAGTAGATCGTTTACACGTTTTGGGTTCCAAAAACAATGATTTTGTGAATTTTTGTCTATTTGTCTGTTTGTCTCTATGGTTATGCGCGGTGAACTCAGAAACGGCTTAACGGATTTTGATTAAATTTGTTATGGCGGTAGGTCACTGGATTAACACTCCGGCTATTTTTTATCCCGAAAACATAGTGATCCCGTGGGATGAGGAAGGAATTTCGATATATTTGTTACTTTTTTATACTCAAAGGGATGGGATGAGACTGGATTACATGCCTTGAATGAGAATGAGACGGGACGGACGGGATAGAACGGGAAGGGACGGAATAGAAAATTCAAAATAAAGTAAATTTCAAATAAAGATAATCGCGCAGACGAAGTTTGCGGGCAGAATCTAGTCTACTTCTTCTTATACGAGTATAAAAATCAAAGTCGTGTTTATTCGAACACTTATAATTCTAGTACGACTGGATCGATTTTCATAGTTTTTGGTTTTGAATAATAAATTTTGAATAATTTTGAATTGCAGAATAACTATTAAAAACATTGGAAAATTGACGAAAAAAATAATTAAAAGAAAAACATTTTCGAATACAAAATGTTCATAGGTTTTGTAGAGAATTGACAATCAATTTATGTTCATCCCGTCGCTACAGTAACCAAAGTCAAGTCACAAAATGAACACATAATTCTAAGCACTCGCAAAATACGCAAGTATAATTTTTCTGATGTATCATTCGTACCTGTTACCTTTCCTGGTCCATAATGACCCTTGTTATTTCGTGAAAACCAGTTCAAATTGATTTTATTTCTTTTTTAAAATAAAACATAAATACACCAAAGAGTCATATAGATAACCCTGACCCACGACTAATATCAATTAAGTCTTGTGTCACGGGTATCAGAAACTACAAGAGACTTTTCGGTCTCACAAACACCTAGACCCGAAACAAATACTGGATCGCACAAATATTTGTTTCGTTTCACAGTTGGCGCTTAACCAACTGCGTCCTGGAAGGACGATCTAATAAATGTTAGCTTCTAACAAGCGGCTATGTACTACCGTGCGGAAAGCCTCTGTTTAGCAGTGGATAATGTATTTCTTGTGGTTGAGCATGACGGTGATTTGATAGTGGTTCTGCCACGATGTCATAAAATCATATGAAGTGTAAATTATAAAATTGTAGCTACGTTCAAAAAATAACCTACGGAAACGAACGCTACTCTACGTAGATATATTTATAGTTACTCACGGAGCATCTCATAGTATTTTTTTTTTGGGAAAGTGGAACAGCAAATCTAACAAGTCACTTGATTAACACGAACAACATGAGCAGTTAATTGGAAGAATAGACCCTATAATTTTTACTGATGCTCAAGTTCTTGGCCTTCGATAGATAATTTGATATTTTTTTTAAAGATAGTTGTCATCTATTTATATGAGGTGAAGGCACTGTAATTAAACTCGTTTTATGCCCTTCAAGCTTTTAATAGATACAAAAGCCTGTCAGTCTTTACCAGGGTATAGGATTATGTATGACGTCAAAGAATTTCATTCCCTGCTTTGAGGCACAAAAACAGGCGACCTCTACAGCGACCCTGTGACGTGTGCGGGGCGGAGGTGAACCGAAGGGGGGGGGGGGGGTATTGGTGACGCAATAGAATAATGCTCGTATTGCACAATATCGCACCACATAAATAATATGATATGAATGATTATAGTTCTGACTGTGGGCGCCGCGCTCGCCATCACACGTGTTGATAACAGATCCGTGTCCCGAATTACACACCAATATTAGTATTATAAATACATCATCACTATATAAATTGTAGCGGATGTCACTGTTTATGCTTATGTTTCAACTTTACCCTCTTAAAACAGTATTGCGACCAAATATTCGGATGCTACGTAAACCTCGTAATGGCTCCTCGCGCCACAGTCATTGGCACAGACTTATAGACTGATTTAATAAAAACTTAAATAGGTTAACTACAACTACACAAAAACTTCAACTGAAATAGGTACTTAAGGGCGACCTTCCAATTTCTTTAAAACGGAAACTCATCGATTGTGTGCCTGTTTGGATTGGAGACTTTTGCCAAGCAGCGGGATGAAACAAGTTAATTTAAAAAAAAACTTGTTACTTGTAGGTTAGATAGATATATGAGTAATTTAACATTGGTTATAAGTTTGTTCTTCGATAACTACACATAACGCTACATAACCTCACATTCAACATAACGGCACTAATAAATATATATGTTTCATTATTTCTGGTCACAAAGGAATGCAATTACAACGGCATCGTCCACAACAACGAGGCTCTGGCACTGTTAATGTTACCAGCAGAGCGTTAGTCTTGTCAATACATGCAGATGGTCTTAATACACAAAAAAAAAAATGGAGGAAATAAAGAAAATTCATAAGAAATGTCTTCTTACATGTTTAACCTGTTAACAATGTTTCGAATATCTTGAATTGAGATGCTACTTCATCAAGTACTGTGTTTTTAATGATTATCATCAATAGTAGTTACGTATTATAATGCTTGCAACTTGACCAATAATGAATTATTTTTCTAAGTATATTATTTAAGTATATTTATATATAATTTCTAAGTATATTTTTATAAGTATGTTTATAATGCTGCATATAGTGGCTGAGGAGTTTATTCAGATGGGGAAATGTCGCTTAGTTTAAAGGTTTTTCGAGTTTACTTACCAATTGAAAAAGATCTTTTTTGAATTTTGGAAACGAAGAAATAAGCCATAATGATACTAATACCTCTAGAGGTGGCGAAAAATAAGAATTGCTAATTGATTGTGTAATTTTATTGTGGTAAAGTGGGTTATAAATAGCCCGCTGTAAATAGCTACGCACATGGCGCGGAGCAATACTAGCTAATCTCTGATCGGTTTATGATCGTCAAACAATATCGCCTGCTGTTATAATTTATATGGCCACCACTCGAGGGCTCTCGTGTGAACCGTCGGTGTAGAGCTGCTCTACATCATATTATTTTACGTCAGAGCTGTTTGTCTGTGCCCTGGCCTATACTTATTTAATCTAATATTAAGTTTTATAGTACATAATGTGTTGAAGTATATAGTAGTTGAAGGGTATGTGTGTGTGTGTGTGTTTGTGTGGGAGTCTCGATTGCGCCGCCGTCACCGCCGCCCAACGCCTTTGGGAGGTGCTTAGTATATAAAGTGGTCGCGCGGCGTCCGCGGCAGTGGCACGGCTACGCTCGCCACCTCGCACGCGCTCTCCACGCTCTACACTCTACGGTCTACGCGCTACGAACTCTAACACGCTGTACGTCGAGCACATCGTCGTTCGCAGATCTCTTCTCGTGAGCTCCTGAACGAAGCAGTAAAGGTAAGTTGTAGTTTTCATAAATTTAAGTCGCCGAAAACTCACAAACATTTGGAAGTTTTTGAAAATATTTAAAAATAACGTAAATTTTTATTACTAATATTCTTCATAATTATTGAAAGTTGTCGCTGAAAATTTATATAGCAAGTGACACTAGAAGTACTTGTTTTACATGTTGAACGGAATATTACAAATATTTAAACTGGATAAAACTTTTTTAGTTCAGTAAACAAAGTATTTTCCTCAACGGAACACGTTTAAAATTTCTTACTACATGCAGTATGAGTTAACAGATCGATGTGTTGTGTTATACAATTATTATTGGATGTTTCAAGTTAAATAAAGACAAAAGTTTGGATAAAAGATAAAACTAGATACATAAAATATAAGGAACTTCTTTTGTTATAAAAGAGATTCTAACTTCCAAATATCATCGTCTACTTATTTTTTTATGTCTGTTGTAAATTTAAAGACTGTCAGTAGATAAAGATAGAATGTTTGAATTAAAAATATATGAAATTAATATTCAACGTACGCAGGCTATACTTCAGTATATCAAGGGACCTAGTTTCCGTGGAAGAGACATCTCAAGAGAGTAGAGCTAACGGTTGATTCTGTCTCTAATGCTAACTTAATCTAATCAAAGTTTAGAACTCGCGGTTACTTTTCTTTTAATATTGACTTTCTACAATTGTACACTTCGTTTACATTGCTTATTAAAATAATTTTACTAAGAAATGGAAAAAAGAAGCCGCGAACTGAGCAGAAGGTCCTCCACATTGAATATTAATACGCTGCCCTCAGCAGCCCGACACGAACACTCGGGCTAAGCAAGAAGTAAAATTAAATTAAAAAATAAGTTAGTTTATTATTGATTATTTGATTTTCATGTCGGCTTTAAAGTCTCTTGAGAGCAGACTTGGCTAACTAATAAGACGGTCTACTTTTAATGAACAAACGTAGCTAAGAACTTAATCTTTTAAATATTCTTTGAAATAATGTTCTCAAAGTTACTTTTTCAAAACCTTACGTAAATATTATAGTTTTATTTTTAAAATCACATTAGAACAGCATTTAATTGAAATAGGTTTTCTTTGTGTAATAATTAGGTTTGTAAGTGAACATTACCGGCGCGTGTCGAAGTGGTTACCCAGCCACACTTATCTAGCGCCGTGTGTTCGACATAGAAAACCAATCGCCACTATCGCCCCCCTCCCCTCCACTGTACCAACCACAACAACACCTGCAACCAAACATAACATTTCTTCAAAATATCCGCTAGTGTAGAAACAGCATATAGTCATAATATACGACATAATACAGCTCTGTATTGGAATAGTTATCATTTAAATTCATATTTTTCATTATGGCATTACTCTTCTGTATGCAATTCAGGAATATTATTTATTTTTAGATTTTTTTTATTTTGGAAAAAATAAATAATTGTATGAAATTGTAGCAGGTTGTGAATTAAGTATACGTCAATATAATTGTACTTAGAGTTAAACTTCTTCGAAAACAATATTTGCCTATATTTAATCGTATGTCAATTCACAAATATCTGGAGCAAGAGTAGAGTCGTTAGAGCGCTGGACACGATGTTATCGCACGGTGATTGTTATCACTCCGGTGTACCGCGGGGGAAAACAATGGAATAAAACGAGGAAATTGCTGCCTCAATCTTATCATACGGCAGGTTGTATTTATTCACTTCAGAATTTATTTTAAAAATACAGTAGTGATTAAAAATCATGCCTAATTATTACGCTTATAATTTTCTTATAATAGAATCTATTTCCGAAAATATTATTTTCCCTGCAACCACTCCCTGCAGTTCTACAAACATATTTATTGTGAGGAAGTTGTTTTTAATACTTTTAATTCGAGACTCTAGCTCGTTGAAGTCTTTTGTTCAAGCGCCAAAGTTGTCAGTGCAAGGCATAAAACAAACGAAATAAATTCCTTGCAATTACAATTATTTAAAAGGATACATGTCAATACATGTAAAATAAAATATAATAAAACGTGTATTCCGTTCGATAAATAATGAATATACTCAAAAACAATGCGTTTTTAAAAGAAATTATTTTAATAATTTTGTCTAATTTTTGTCTTTCACAAAACATTGAACACACAATTGAAACTCTTATATAATCTTTCTTAGCTTCAACTACTAAACATTATTGTAAGTAAATGCTGCACTTGAAAAGACATGAAGTGATATTTAATATTTCGTAATTTAAATTTCTATCTGCAACTTATTTTTGTAGCTATTGTAAGATTATATCATTGTAAATTTTTGCGTTATAACTGGTTTAAGTGGTCTGGGTCTCGATTATGTGCCCTGTTACCAACATACACAAGTCGTCTCAGGTGTTCTTGACAACTACGGCTGCAAGTTACAAAGCACTACTTGGCTACGCCGTAGAGCCGCTACGCTTTACCTCATCTTTATTGGTTGGGCAAAGTTTAAACACAAACTTGTAGCGCTCGCTTTATTAAAAGTCTGCTTGTGAAGCCGTATGTGTGTTAAAAATATTATTAATTCTGCACAAAAGACTGTTTTTGATCCATGGATAAGTTTATTCTTGGGCATAAACATAAGCTAAAAGCCAAAGTATTAGTAATTTGTATAAAAGGAATCTTATAATTATTTTCTGTTCTCCGACAATTTCTAGAGAATTTCTCTGTTAAAAGTTTTTACTTGGAAAAAATTGTTTAGATAAGCCAACCTAACAACTATTTTAAACTGTAATATGAGTTATAACAAGTAGCATCGATTGCGTTAGGTATATTTTTAGAAAGTTTTCGTTCAATATATTCCATTTCGTATGGATGACACAAAATATGGCTCTACCACGAGCCATTCATCGTACTAGTAGAGCGGACGTAGAGTTCAGTAACGCGTAAATATGAGGGCTCTACGGCGCTTGTCTGGCAGTTCGGGTAATGTCATGTATTAGTATTAGTAGTAATGAATTGGTTCCACCGAGGAGCAGCAGATGCGCGACAAGTGATTGACAAAGCTTTGTGCAGCTATTATTAGCTTCAGTGTGTTGATGCGATCTCTAAGGCAGCGTATAACTTTAAACACGCGTTGTCATGTCATCATGGCAATTAACCAAGTCTACATTATCTCCGTCAAACCCACCGTCAGCAAATTGACTAAGCCCAAGCCTTGACAGAGGTTTGTGATATTAACTTGACCTTGACGAGCATATCGTCTCGGGCGTGTAATGTACTGACTTATGCATCATAATCACTCCACTTGATAGAGACTATACGTAGAGCGACTCTACCGCGCCACTCAGGTTCGAGACAATTGTCCGCATGCAAATGTCACGATGTAATCACCACGCAGGCATTATCTATCTGGTAGAGCATTTACATTTAGATTTGGATTATAATTTGATGTCAGAACCTCGCCCACTAACTCACAAGTTTAATATATAGTTGACTCTGTAATTTAGCATTGTGAGATTAATCTACTTGGATGAAACTCAAAAAACCTTTTCTCTGGTAATCGTGATGTGCTTATCAATTAACGATTCAATAATGTTTTGTCAAAATGCAATCCTTAAGTTTAAGAAACGTGTTTAAACGTTAACGATGACGTATTTAATACAATCACGCAATATTTATTGCTAATTTCGATCCCAGACACAACCAAGGCACATGGTTGTTATTAAACATCACGAACTAGTAATGCTTGATTGCAGTTCTCGTAAATGGCAATTTGTATGAGCGTCGCGTGAGCTCTCATTACATAATTGAGTGATTATATACGAGTATGAGCCGTGCGGGTTTCCGCGAAAATGCTTCATTAGTAACGCGAACACGTCTCGTGTGTTACTCACTTATTGTTTTTCAATATTCATTCAGTCTACTTTAGAGGTTAGAATATTGACTCGTTAATTAGTAAAGTTTTGGATACTCCTTTAATTGAACAGCATTTTTTTCTTCTCTACTTATAATCTCAGATATTTGCATATTTTAGTGTACGCAACATGTTGCTATACTGACATCACAAGCCCAAAGCTCGTGGCAGACATGTCAACAAGAAGTGGAGTGCATGAATAAACTTGCATTGTGCAGAGGGTTCAAGTGTAGTGGCAGACGACTCCGCCGGCCGCTGCATTATTCAGCGGCCGCGTCGCGCTGAGTCTCGAGTCGCACGGACCCCTCATGCATCACGGGACACATGTCGAGGCTAACTAGCTGGCTTCACTACGTTACTTGCCATTTGTAATACTTATTATACTGTTGAATATACATTACATTGACTTTAGCTGAAGGAGCTTTAACATCCAGTGGCATAAACTAATATTGACAATAACTTTAACTTTGACAATGTCAACGCGATACATTTTGGCACCTCAAACGTAACAAAAATTGTAATGATTTCTTACTTTACATTCGTATTCTTAAAATTCATATACCTCACTAAAACGTTGTGTAAAAAGTAGAATATTATTTCTCAATTAACTTACATCTTACGGACAAATTGGAACCGTTAGGACTGCGGAGAGACTTCGGGTCTCTCTGTGTGTTCTATCGTCTGTTCCATGGGGAGTGCTCCGAGGAATTGTTTGAGATAGTACCAACGTCGCCCTTCTACCATCGCACCACCCGTCACCGCAGCAAAGTTCATTCCTACCACCTGGAAGCGTAACGCTCCCGAACGGTACGTTTTCAGCGTTCTTTCTTACCACGTACGTGCAAGCACTGGAATGAACTCCCTGCATCCGTGTTTCCTGAGCGCTATGACCTGTCCTTCTTCAAAAAAGGCTTAAAGAGAGTACTCTCCTTAAGGTAGGCAGCGACTTTGTTGTGCTGGAACCCTGGCACTGCGAAGTTCTCTGGGCAGCGGTAGTCGCTTACCATCAGGCGGGCCGCTAGCTCGTCTGCCTATAAAGGCAATAAAAAAAAAATGTGTGTGTGTATTAGTGTACACACGTAAGAAGTGAAACTTCTTTATGACATCATTTTTCGCAAAATGATCTACTATTTACAAATTTACAGAATTGGTAAAATAAAGCTAAATTAAATAAAGTTTAAGTTTAGGAGGGGGGAAATTTTTGAGGGAATTTGGGATTTCTATCGGGGCCAATTTGTAGCCCTCACCGAGACGGTTCCG
Source organism: Deilephila elpenor (assembly GCA_949752805.1). Classification (NCBI taxonomy): domain Eukaryota; kingdom Metazoa; phylum Arthropoda; class Insecta; order Lepidoptera; family Sphingidae; genus Deilephila; species Deilephila elpenor. The sequence goes on from OX457114.1 coordinate 134,152, forward strand.
AGGATACCAAGCTCGGTGGGTCCACGACCTTTATTGGCCGAGATAGGTTTAGGGGGGGTGAAGTAAAAATTTTAGGTGGGGGCAGGGGCGGGGGGGGGGGGGGGGGGGGGTTAGGTTTCGTGGGGGGGCTATTGGGCACCTTAAAATATTTTTGGGTGGGGAAAGTTGTGGAGGGGGAATTCGGGAATTCTGTTGGGGCAGGATTGTAGGCCTCACCGAGCCGGTTCTAATGAACCCAGGGTCGATGGGTCTACGATGGATATTGGCGGAGATAGGAATAGGGGGGGTGAGGTAAACATTTTAGGTGGGGGTAGGGGCGGGGGGGGGGGGGGTTAGGTTTCGTGGGGAGGCTATTGGGCACCTTAAAATATTTTTGAGTGGGGAAAGTTGTGAGGGGGTATTCGGGAATTCTGTTGGGGCAGGATTGTAGCCCTCACCGAGCCGGTTCCAATGAACCCAAGGTCGGTGGGTCTACGATGGATAATGCCGGAGATATGAGTAGGGGGGGTGAGGTAAAATTTTTAGGGTGGGGGTAAGCGGGGGGGGGAGGTTTCGTGGGGAGGCTATTGGGCACTGTTTTGGATTTAGGGTAGGGGAAGGCCAGAGGGGGGGTAAGGATCAAATTACAAAAAAGTGGGTGGGGCTTAAAATTTTGGGTGGGGCTTGGAAACGGTTGGGGGTGTGGCTTACTGAAGTGGGTACAGAATGTGTTCTAATGGTATACACTGTATTATGTCCAAATGTGGGATGATACACTAGTGTGGGATTCGTACTAAATACAGTTACAATACACAGGATTACTACTAAGTATTACTAATTTACTAAATAAATAAAGATGGCGCGTAACGCAAAAATGTGACGTAGAAATAAAGATGGCGCGTAACGCAAAATTTTTTCCAACCCCGATAAAGAAGTTTCACTTCAAAAACATTCTAAGATTTTAATCAATTTTCTTTAATACTGTGTTGACCGTATACTTCCATTGTAGCCACCGGCATATGAAAATATATGCTCTACATACATACAATTTACCTCATTTGTAAAAAATGCTTTAAACGATATGTGTCGTATATGTTCGTAAAGGTCAGTTCCAAGTGTTGGAAATACTTAATATGATACATTCATCTCGGGAACGGTTTGCGCGGACTCACCCGAGCATGACGTGGCGCGGCGACCCGCACGCGCCGCACGATAACGTCCACTGTCAGCCGCCGCGCGCGCTATCTCACTCGACATTGCTCGGGAACGTTGCCGAAACACAATTATATTTTAATGTCGCTGTATTATAGGAAAACTTTATTTCTTTTTGTTTTCTTATCAAAAAAGGATTCAAACTTTCTTTTTACTATTTATTTCATTTTTATTATATGTATAAATTACATCCATGACTTGTCTTAATATTTATATTCAGGGATTGGATTCTTGTTTTAATGACAGTAGAGGCAAATGATGTTTCTTTAATGGTGATGGTTGTTATTACATTGAAGTAGTCGAAAGTCAAGTACAAAAATACTTTTCTAATCCTTCAAACTTGCTAACTGTAACAATGAACTGCAAAAGTTATTTTAAGCACCTAAAATCATAGTTCCGTGTGAGCATGACGTCATATGACGTCGACCGGTTCCGTAACAACGAGCCTGGATATGACGCGAGCGCGGCGGCCGGCGTCGAGCCTCGTGAGCGATGTGTTAGTGTTGGCCGACACGCGACACCGCGACAATAAATGTTACCAATTAATAACGCGTGTGCACTCTATTTGCAACTAATGTTCTGTTACATGATAACACTCGCGGTGTGTATCAAACTTAATCAAAGTTCATTGATGACAGTTATAAAATCCAGTGGGTTATTCAATATCTCAAACATATTGCAAATCAAGCTTGTCAAGCGTAGCTATCTTCCTTGAAATAATTTAATTTATTAAAATAAAAGAAACAAACCGTACACAATAGAAAAAGTAGTTACATGCCATTTATATTTCATACTCCTTTGTGTGAAGGCCTTATCCAATTTATGCGTGCGAATACTTTATAAATATTCTACCAATATTAGTAATTGTTTAATGTATGTCCGCAAGTTTTTCTTCATCATTGTGTTTTGAATTCAGTTTTTTTTTGAACCCCAGCAACGTTTGCAATTAATTAAAAACGCTTTCTTGTAAAGTATTTCTGTTCTTGCAAGCTGTTGGCAATCACTGCAGCCGAGTGTTTGCGAAGCGGCCGGTGTGCTCAACAGCTCAGTGCTGCTCTCTATCGGCACAATGCGGCACTACGCGCGGCTGGCTAATAGGATTACAACGATAGCCGCCGCCCGTCGCCGTCTGACCGACCGACGGCTTAAACTTACTGTCGAGAGGAACCGATACCAGTCGTTGGTTCTCAGATAAATTACACTTGAATGGAATTGTTGCATTTATAGGTTTATACAAGCATATAAATATTTTACGAAAAAGTCGTAATCGTTCCCTAAAATACATTGGCTCAGATAAACAACATTTCTGTAATCGTGTGCGTTTGCACTCGATTCAGTCATAAGAATAAATTCAGTTGTTTATAATGGTAATTATCTATGATTGTTATATAAACCTCGTCCTAATAAGTATAATACGATAGTAAAAAATATATTATGGAACATAAAAAGCTCCCACTTACAGTTCATAATCTCCGCGTTAACTTAGTGACACCAAGGAACGGATTAAAAACCTTGCAAGTTGTAAGAACCGAGACATATCTCATCGCTTGTCTGGAGCGCAGCGCGGCTCGTAATGTGCCGCGATCACATGACGAGTGCCTCGAGCTGCACCTCCGCGTCATATCAGCACTCTCCATCTCGAGATGACTTGCTACATGAACTTTGATATTACTGACCCTATTAGAAAGTGGACATTTACTAAAAGCCAAGAGCTTTGCAGAACCGAGTCTTTTTATTAGGAGATCTGAAAAGTACTATGTTTTATATATGTATGTTATAGTGTTTCTCCCTTATTATTATTATGCTCATTTCTGAAAAGTCGCGCGGATTTTACCCGTGCTAGAGGCGAATTTAAACACATCCGTGTAATGTGATCACCGGGACGTGACGCACTTCATATTAACCGAGGCACCTGTACTTCTTTTTATACAAAAATCAGGTCATCTCAGGTCTTCTTATAATGTAGACTCAAATAAACACAGTATTTAGAACATATTATAAATTGATAAACAAAATTGTAAGTTATGGTTTTTGAAGGGCATACCATAAATAAAGGGCAACAAACTTATTATGAATTATATTTATAAATCGCTTGCATTTTGCTCTTTCTTAGTGTGGCATATTACGAGTATAGCTTGCGTGTTTTATCCATTTAATGAACGTGACTAAGTGAAGCGCCCAGACAACACCGACTCACCTACAGGAAGCCGAGCCAGTTACTGTGTCTGTGTACTACTGGAGCACTTTACTCGAACTGTCGTTTGTGTGCTAGGACTCGCGGGCTCGCGTGAGCTCTGCAAATGCCGCGACCCGTTCAATAGTGAGATAATATTGGCTCGAGCTCTCTCGCTCTTCACTCGTGAACACAGGCGATCCTCGGACCTTATAAAATTTACATAAAAGCGACATTGTACATTTTAATGATAGTTTTTACATACATATTATGTACATAAACCCACGCCTCTTTCCCAGAAGGGGTAGACAGATGTACTACCACTACACCAGTTCACCCACGTTTCGACTTGTGAGTTTTGTACCACGATGTGATAGAGAGCGTCTATCGTTATGTCGGGCACAAATTTCTGACTTTTGGCTGATATATAATTAATAAGTAGAAAAATCCAATACCTGACCTGGTATTCCAAAACAAGACCTTTACGGTACAATTATGCCGATATGCCACAGAGGCAAACGAATCAAAGATTATTTATAATATGAAGACACAGGAAAAGTGTGTGTGTATATTACTTTAATTCTCAAGAAATCATCATATTATTATGAATATGTCAGGCTTAATGAGAAGTTTACGCGTTCTGAACTGCCCGACCTGGGAATGGAATGCAGGAGGTCACGGTTCGCAGCCCACTATTGCCACTAGGTTGATTATAGGAAAGGTTTATTTCCTTTGTATTATTCACATGACTACCTTATAACAGTACGTTTCCCCGTAGTTGATATTAGTAATGAAAGCGCCGGTGGAGTGGTTTACGATGTCCATTCAATATAATCTCGTCATTACGTGTATACGAGCTAATATCGCGCTTCCGATGAGCGCCGAGCGACGCGAGAGTCGCCGCTCTCTTTATTAATAAAAACATAAGTGAACAAATGAACGAAATGAAATGTGTACACAAAAGACATAGAGTCCGAGGCGCTAGAACCACCATGCAACGTTGTGACATACTGAATATAGAACAACTGTGACAAAAGTGGCAACATACGAGTACAATGGATATTCAACTTTCGATAATTCAATTAAATGTCACGATTTATTTATTCATTGATGTGCTTGAATCAGCTCAATAATGAAGTATAAAGTACATTTATCGTTCGGTCCAATACATGCATGACATGTCCTTGGGTAACTTACGATATGAAAATTATAAATGTTTTTCTAATATTTAATGATATGAGTAAAAGCCAAGAACATGAGCACTAGCACTAGATGACAGCTCTAAAGTCCAAGCGTAGTACTTAGTCTTTAGAGCTTTAAAGTCATAGATCTTATGTCAGTACAGGCAATGAACTGTGCTATGATATAGTCACCTACTTTTAGCTCCTCGGGGATATACAGATATGAGCTCGTGGACTAGATATCGTTTGTCATCTTGCTACTCGCCGCTATTATAAAGTAACACCCTTTGTTGGTCAGCAATCTCTTGTTTACATTCGCTATGAATGCACACACACACGCGGTGACGCGCGGTGCATCAGGACAAGGTCTCATCTGCGATAGTGTCTGGCGCCAGTTCCGGCGCAGTTTCCGCCCCCATCCGCCACGAGGCGCGATTTCCGCCTTTACCTCCTTCGCCCCGCCGCCCCGACACCCTCGCCGCGAGATCAAGGCTGCATCCGCCGCCGGCGAACAATGCTCTAGCGACGCGAAGCAGGACATGTGGGCGTTAGTCGGGAGCATGACACTGAGTACCTCACTACTTGATGTTATATCAACTCTATGAGACTACTAACTATTATTTATGATACATGCAGGCAAAGTTGCCTTGCGCATTCTCTACCAGCCAACCTTTGGGTAGCCCAGAGGTTTTTTCACGTGGGGGAAGCCGCGAGTAATACTAACTGGTACCCAAATAAAACTACATTAAATATGAGTTGACGAGAGGCGACAGTGCAACGAAATTATCCGAACTTTAATGAGGTGTCACACACAACCACCCACGTCCCGAACACACTCTCATATTAAAAAGTTAATTTATTTCAATATTAAATGTGCATGAAGTTGGCGAAACTTTGAAATATCATTTATTAGTTTAATGCAGTTTTTAATAAATGTTTTGTATATTGTTTTGACAAGTTCATTGCTCCGGGTTGTTGATAATATCAAACCTATCGCCATTGTTGTGATGGCTTTTAAAGGATTAAAAAAAAGAAATGGGAGCGGCGACATAAGCAGTGATCATCGACAAGTCACTCAATGCTCAGTTATTTAAGTGGCTGTAATATATTTTAAGCTGGAATACAACAGCGTATACACACTGGCTTGACGGCAGAAATAAATACTTGAACACGGACCGCTTTTCCATGAAAACGAATAAAGCCGCCTCGAACAAACTGCAGGGTTGTCGGTCATTTGCACAGGAGTGGCCGCGTGTGATCATTTGTAACGCGATACTCCAGCACGTGGTGCCCGCCGCTGTCAGCTGTTATTGCACTATACATTGCGCGGTGTAGCTGACTAACTCCGAATATTGATTGACCATTCGGAACAATGGTATGCTAAAATTTTATGTTTAGGCACAGTGAGTGGTACCATAGCTTCTAGTGAAAAAGTTGCTTTTTATACGTCCGTGGCCCTGCTTTATTGTATTAAAGCATATATATTTTCCTTTCCATTGCATGCACATGCCAACATAACAATTTTTTGCGGATGCATTGTTGGAATATAAACTATAGCATGTTTTACAATAAAGAGAGCCGCCAGAGCGGTAGCTTTTATAACAATGAAATATCGTTGAATGTGTCAAAACTTCATCGTTTAATGAATTTAGTAGACAAACATGAGATACAAAAAAATATATTCGCTGATGAGGACATAGTACTGGTATACTAATGAGAGATACATATCGTCATGTAATTAGTCAAGCAAAAACGGCGACACGCACCGTTTTCAGCTTAGAAGTTAAACGCGTGTCGTACTTTTTACATGCAGGTAGTGCGTCACTTTTTTTCGTTCAAAAGTCAAATAAGTGAGGTAGTACATATGTGTGTGTACGTGTGTGTGTGTGACTGCGGTGTAGAGCCGTCGTTTATGGTTAATTGCTAGCCCTCGCCGCGAGAGCCACTCGCGCCACTTGACCCGCCGCCACCGCGCCTCCGCGCCACACCGCCGTACAGTCACCCAGCCGCGCCGCGCCGCCGGTGCCCACTTCACGTGTCAGTGCCACACATGAATTAGTTGATACTTTAACACGTTGCTAGTTTGTTAAACCTTTTGCTTTACCGTTTACTTTTTCTTCTACAAAAATTATGTGTCTTATCGACATTAAAAAATAATTTAAAAAAGTAAACCCACTTCAAAATTATTATTAAAAAGTGGGAAATAAAATTTTCTTTTTAAATTCTGCAATACCTAAAATGCTAACTATTTTTTTTGAATTCGATGCCAACCTTAATCTTAATTCTATGTATAAATAATAAATCAGGACCAAAGAGTATTAAATTTAAAAGTTTACAGACTATTATGAGTAGTGTGTGAGTGAATTTCGCGGCCTGTAGCGCAGGCGAGCGGCGAGAGAGCGCGCAGATTGTCTCATGAATACATTGCACTCTCTCCACATGCCAATGTCGCGACACTTCGACACCCGGCACTTGACACCACCGCACCTCATCTCACAACAACGTGATATCGCTCAACACTACCCTGAGGTGCACATCACGCATGCACACTCTCCCGATCGCGCCGATACACCGCTCATGTATTCAATAAAACTTTCAAACTCGATCCCTCAGAAAATATGCTTCACTTCAAAATTCATAGCGTGTGGGGCGAGACACTTTGTACAAGCGAGTTGAGTAAGGACAGAAAATAAAAGAGCATTAAATTATCAATTAAGTTTGCTGTCTCATAATTACGAACTCATAATGTCTTATACTAGTGTCATCAGATTTCTTACGAAATATTGTAGAAAGTCTTCTTTCCCGGCACTATACTATACTGTACCAGAGCATAATTACCCACTGTCGTGCACAAAATCAAATATTTATCCCTCTCCCTCCCAGCCACAGTAAGGTCACTGCTAAAGGTTTCACAAACAATTATCATAACCATGAAAGATCTGTCACTTATAAAGACATCTTATGATGCTATTTTCCACTTGATACAGTTGGCGAGTAAGAGCGTTCGTCATGTGTTATTGAAGGGCAATATCATTATGATGCGAACGACGGCGGCCGGTGTCCGCGCGCGTGAATATTGAATGTGTGGAGTCCCCGGGGCGCACCGCGCTCTCACCGCCGCGATATTGCTGCTAGGACGTATCAATACTCTAGTAAGAAAGGGCGACCTTCAACCGCAAACATTTGCACGGTACAGCGTACTGTGACGCCATTTATTGTGTTATCAAGGCTAGTTGAAGATCCCATGTCTAAGTGTAGTAGGATGTCACAAAATTACTAAGAGTTTATTGTCGTCTTCAGGCATATGAAATCTACAGCGAAATAGAGGCCTCCTCTTAGCATTAGTTCTAAAATAGCTCCATTCATAAAATCAATATCGTGCCTAATATTACCTAAAAGTGGTGTGAATTTACGAGCAACGGTGATCACTTCTCAACATTCAAGATATAATATGCGATCTCGGATAAGTCATACAAAATAAGACAGTATTTCCTATAAATTACCATGAAATAAATAATGAGGCTCCACAAATATACACATGAGCGATTATAAAATACAATATTACCGCGAAATCCGATGGAAAAGTCTCGCCAATTCTCGCATGCCTGAGTTCCGCACTCAAGATGTGCACTTACGAAAACAAATGTTCCGCGAGAGCACTCACACTCAAGAACTCTTCGATTGGCTTTTATTCCGCCCTTCACATTCATCGCACAGCAATTATAAAATGAAAAATCCAGCCCTTGAATAAATATTACCATCTACATGGATACGCCCTTACACTCGCTACAATTATTTCAAAATCAATTAAGTTAAATAAACAGAATTTACACCGATTGAATGATTGGTTTGTTATTATTCCATTGCTGATCGGAAATTATTCATTATCTGTCAATTACCATCAAAACGCGCAATGTATTCTTCGCCAATCTGAATTCGGGATTGAATAAAAACATTGATTTATCTCTGTTTCATCGCAGGCTGACGCTGATCATAGTTGATGATATTACTGTTTCTGTACTGTACTGTAAAATTCAAGTTATTCGGTAATTAATTTGTAACTTGCTTATGGTTCAGTGGTATCGCGTTGTTTCGGCGAGTCGTTCTTTTCGCTTCGCCTCGTGTTACGGAATTATGAAGCGAAGATTGGCGAGTTTTAATTGCCAGCCAAATTCAGCTTGTAAGCGATAATTTAATTAACTTTAAGTGTACAAGTTGATATTGTTCCGCGCTGGCGGAGTGTCTCGGTGCGCTGATTTCCATTGGTGTATTATTGGGTGGTAATAATACTTCAGTAAGTACTCGTTATTATATTGTCTAACGTAGCAGACAATTGATTCATAATATTCATTATACATCATACATTATTGGTTTATAATGTTATTGGTTATTATTATTGGTTCATAATGTTCATTAAATAATAAGAAAATCAATAAATAAGTCTAACTGTCACAGACACAACCCTAACTCCGCACTCAGTGTTGTGGGAGTTGTGGATGTGGAACACTATGCAAGATTTTCGGTATCACAAAGAGGAGGCGCGCGATCTTACAGTTCTGCTTGAAAAATGCTCCGCGGATGCTTGCAAATTAATACCACATAATTATGACGACGCAGTCACCTGATTCGCCCGAAGACAACCAGATAACTTCGAGTAACTGCTGGTTGTCAAAAAAGTAGACGGTAGAAGACCACGTGGCCCGATCGAATAATATCCGTAACTGGACTTACTGTCATGAGGAAGCCCGAAGACAGAGCGGTATGGGAACAGCTCGTCATCGAATCCCATAAAAAGTTCCAGACGGACACGATCTTCACCATCACCACCCAGCATAAAGACGATGTCTTGAAAAAATTACATAAATGCCTCTTGAACCCAGAAACAATCAACGAAACCTTCGAGCTCAAAGTAAGGTCAAAAATCGTATCCCTCTAACACCCGACGTTTCCGAGTTGAATTTCGGGTGAAATTACTCGCAGGTGCAAATTGTAGTAATTACCGGCACAACGACATTACCGGCGGCGAGCGTCCGGCCGGAAGTGACGCGGCGCCGTGCACCCAGAAATAACGCGCCGCGCGGAACTCACGCACTAATTAAACTCATTACTACCGTGACGTGTGTCAAACCTGCGCCGCTATTGTTGCTTTAATATATTGACATTTAGGGCAGCTGCCCAGTGCAACGTATACCAGGTCCGTGATATGAATGTGTCCCGTAAAATATATTCTATACCAGGTATATCAAGACTGCGACCGAAAACGAAGCCGGGTGGTAGTTTTAGTGCCTTTAGACACAATGCAACTAAAAATTTTGCAAAATAAGCGATAGATTATTTTTTACAATTTTTTAAAAATCATTGTTTTTAGGTGGTAAATCCTTAGATTTTGCGAAAATAGTAATTTAAACCCTTACATATCATTGCGTCTTTAAAAATAAAAAGGTGTACATCATTATTTTGGAAAAAATATGTATTTATCACCCAAATACGACGATAAGTAAAAAATTACAAAAAAAAAGTTAACGATTTTTTTTTGCGAAATTTTTAGTTGCATTGTGTCTGAAGTCAATAATACTACCACCTGGCTTCGTTTTCGGTCGCAGTCTTGATATACCCTGTATATCTAAAACCTTCCATTTACCTGAAGATTTCTCTAACGGATTTGCGAGTATGTGTATTTAAACTTGACAATTGTACTTTATATGGTTGTATGTAATAAGGTATTGTGAATATTGTATGAAATGAAAGATCGGTTGAACGAACGAACGTGTCTAGTTTGTTTAATACGCGACGTCTACAATACTAAAACCTTAACACTATGACATGAGCATGTACGTATACTCATTACTACAAAATAAATTAAAAAGTTTTATTAGCTACAAAGTACAACTGAATGTATTTCATTCACATAATCCCTTATAAGCTTAGTGAAAAAAAAGCCGTATGATGTAATTTTTGATCGAAATCCACCGATTCATGCGAGCCATAAACGGCGCCATATTAATAGCTGAAACAGCTCTCGATATAATGTTTGTCTCTGCGGCGGACACATTAACTACGGTTAACAACTTCCAGCAATAAAACCGGCTTTTGTTCGTAATTACACGTCATGTGTTACGATATAAATACTAAACAGAAACTAGTTAAAAGTTCCCGCGACATAATACAAGTTGATAGCGCCGCGCGGAGTGGAGAGCTCGCTTATGTCGCGACTATTAAATCACGGCATAAACAGATTACATCAAACGGAGGCGACATTTATGAGACGTTTCCAGCTCATTACCATATATTTATGTCGTCCTTCTGGGATGTAGTAAATAAAGCGATTGCCATTTTTGCTTTCGCAGAGTGTGAATCATAATATCTATGTCAAGTCAAGTCTATGCATTGGCTATGAAAAAAATCCTATGAATACTTGTTTGCTACGTAGTGCTACGATGCTACAAGTGTGTGGAGTGTTACTACTTATGTGTAGTGCTACGAACCATATGCGTGCTACGATTTTACGTAGATGTTGGATAAGTGTTCACTGTCCATATTTCCCTGTTTTGTAGTCTCATCATAATGACTGAAATTAGTATCTTAATGAGGGACGAAGACAAAAATATTACTACGCATAAAATCGTGTAATGTAAGTTTATATACCTATGCATAAATCAAAAATAGACTTATTAAAACCGAATCGATTCAAAGACATTGTAGCAATACAGTGGATATCAATAATTAAATCAAGTTGAATCTTTGGTTTGTTCTGGAAAACAAACGCGAGGAAATATCGACTTAACGTTTATAAAATAAGGTTTACAATTGAATGTGCTTGTCTGAATATCGCCGCGGGTGCTTTTTTCTAGTAGTGGAAGTTCAAAGTTTGTGTATTAATTGCGTGGTCAGTGACGGTGTGGGTGACAGCGGCCGGCGGCAGCTGGTGGTCGGTGGTAGGACGTCAACAGTGACGCGCAATCTGACTCTGAAATCGCCGAGAATTGAACAAACTTTACAATCAATTCTCAATTGAACTCCTAATTGAAATGTTATGAAGGTATCTGCTATCCGCCACACAGCCGACTTGTAACTGGACGTTCCCTCGATTCAAAGAGAGTACAATACTTTGTAGAGTATTATTTATCGACAAAGTATTTTTATTGGAAAATCCATGAATCGTGTACGACTTAATTATACAGCTTCCTTGTCTGGTATAAACCTCGCAGTAAGTTGAGATTTGTATAAGCGATATAAAAAACGAAAAAAACAATCAATCGCATTACATTAGATAGATATCACATAGGTTATTCCACATACTGTATTGTTTGTAATCAATACCTATCATGATGTTATTTTCTCGATGATTGTTTTGTGTGTTTATTGTGGCCAAAATAAACGTTTTTATCTATCTATCTATCTATCTTATTTTTTCCGACATCATTAAACTCTAATAAGTTAGAACGCTTAAAAGAAGATTTAAAATTAAGTGAAAACAACAAGTTATCGTAATGACTATAACGTATTACAGTTAGCTACAGTCGGTATGGGATGTGAGCGGTGACGTCACGTTGCGGTGAGCATCTTGTCTGTCTGTGACACTGATACTAACCAACTGATATTAACTCGCAACACGCGCGGTGCAGCGGTCACTGCTAATACATACTGATTATAAGGACACACACCGCACCATCTCCTTTACTGATAATAATAACATCTTCTTTTATAATTGACGGCTTCCGTGGCGCAGTTGGTTAGATGCCGCCTGTGAAACGAGAGGCCGCGGGTTCGATCCCCGCACCGAGACAAATATTTGTGTGAATCACAAGTATTTGTTTCGGGTCTGGGTGTTTGTGAGACCGAGAAGTCTCTCGTAGTTTCTGATACCCACGACACAAGACTGGATGTTAGTGTGGGGTCAGGACTATGTATGTGACTATTGGGTGTATTTATTTATTTATAATAAATAATACTCGTAATCCATTTCAAAGTTTTCAACAGATATCTTAACACTATGATTTGTAGTTAGTCTGCTGTATCCACCGTGGCTATAAACACGACCAGGAGAAAATTTATCATAAAGACGAAAGCTAATGAAGCTGATCACCTTTTAGAACCAATAGACAATTTCATAAGCTTGTGTCAATTGAACGATATGATTAGTTATTATAGAAGTAAGTTTACGAACTAAGTTCCAAGCTTCTAACTAAATCATTAATATTCATAAAAAGGGTAAGGTCAGTAGTCATAAACAGCTGTGAATGTGGGGAAAGATTAATGACAATAGGTGAAACTAGAAATATTATTATTGTTCTCTGCCAAAAACTACAGAAAAGGAATATTTTATGTGTAGTTGCGAAAACTATCCACTATCCAGTATTGCTCTATTTTTTTTTCTTTCATATTGAATATGGCGAAATAAGAAAAGGTAGTATTTTATTATGTTATTTCATCTCCTTTGACGTCTGAAACCCTCCCGTGTGACATGTACTCTACTCTCCGCGCCCATTACTAACGGAGCGTCTCGAACACAATGATGTAATTGTTGGGATGTTTATCGTACAATCGGCGGCATTATCCCGAGCGCCAATACATTGAGCGCAACATTCCCGCTTGCGATATTTACCAACAAGCGACGCAGATAAACATTTAATTAAGCTCGGCTGCCCGGCGGCGGCGCGGCGTACTAAACGCTCATAAACGCCGCGCGCTCACTTCGCAATGATCTCCGCTCACATGCCGCCTAGCACTCACTTCACGGCGCTGCCCGCTCGCTCGGCTGTCAATACGAGGAGAGCACGCGTTAATTTTTATGTCACTATAATATCTTATTATTGATGGTTCGCGAATGTTCTTACGGTCTATAGTTATCGATATAACACATTGTTTGCACATTTGGTGTGATATGTATGTATGGACATTTACATCACTCAACTCAATTACAGACATATTGGTTCTTTATTTTATGATAGAGAGACGTTGTATTTAATTTATTCAATACAGGGTATATCAATACTGCGACTGAAAACGAAGCCGGGTGGTAGTTTTAGTGGTTACAGACACAATGCAAATAATAATTTCGCAAAATAAGCGACAGATTTTTTTTTGCAATTTTTTGAATATCATTGTTTTTGGGTAGTAAATACCTAGTTATTGCGAAAATAGTATGTTAAACCCTATCGTACCAATGCGTCTTAAAAAATAAAAAGGTGTACATCATTATTTTAGGAAAACTATGTATATAACAGCCAAATACGACGATAAGTAAAAAATTACCAAAAAAAAGTTGACAATTTTTTTTGCGAAATTTTTCATTGCTTTGTGTCTGAAGTCACTAATACTACCACCTGGCTTCGTTTTCGGTCGCGGTCTTGATATACCCTGTATTAATCAATATTTTATTTTATATATATATATATATATATTATATTTAATATAATATAAATAATGCTAATGTGTTAATACTCGATAACCACGAGCCGGCGCGGCGCTGTCAGCCACACGGCGCCACAGCATTGTGTACTCGCCACTCGCCAGTGTGTTGTTGCACGGTGCTCGACACACAGTGGTCGGCTGCGTGCATAGACAATGTGAACTACTATAACATTCCGATATTTAAATAGGTCATGATAGACTGGTAATAATGATGACAATGAAACCAGTCGGCTTGAAATATTTCTGTTCATCAGCTACATCAGAAGACGTATAAAGATTGATTACATTAGAAGAAGTTGGTAATATGTTATGACGGTAGTCAGAGGAAAATTATGGCAACTCGTTACGTAAGAAAATGTAGGTGTAAAAACGAGGGTCTTATATAGACAACTATCGTTTAAGGATTCTGAAGCACGTTGCATCAAAGCTGGCATTTGAAATCAGTAACAGAATATAAAGTAGGCTTCCGCCTAATTACAACTGGCAGCAGGGTGACGCCACCGCCTGTAATTACTCTAGTGATATTGAATCTTGTAATACTCAAATTAAAATAATAAAGTTACTTCAAATTTGTTGGTAAACATTGTTTTCTATGGGCATGAAGACAATTAAACTTCCATCCTCATTTGAAAATGCATTGAAGATTTCCGTTTCGATAAAACTGCAAAATAAGTATGGCGAGTGGAAATCAAACAGCGCGGGCTCATCCAGCACATATTGGTGCTTCATCTTGTAGCGAGGCGAGCTCGCAGCGCACAGGCATCCACAAACAAATGCAGATTAAAACCCGCAGTATTTCAATACAAGTTTATTAAAACAATACCGCGGGTTGCAATATTGAAAAACACCATGCAGAGTGGAGCTCTCCGAGGACCTCGCCGCGGCGCGATATTATATACATTAATCCTGCATTGTGTGTGTGATATAAATACATTATAACCCTATCGGCTGTCTAAACTATTCTATGCCAAGTGTATTCATTGTGAATAAGATAAAAATATTTTTGCAAACAAAGATTACAATTTATTAATCTGCTTTAAAAAGTACAAGACCATTCTTAATTATTTTTAACATCTTTAATTGTCCTTAACGCATTTCAAGTTCGATTTAATTTATAAACATGCATACGTTCAACAGTTACACAAGCTCTGCCTTCACTGATAGAATTAGACCAAACACACAGACATATACCTGTTCCGGAGTAAGTGTAAAGACACTTACTCGTCACTCCTGTGCCGGTTTTTCTCCACCGCGATGAATTGGCACACGTTAGTTCAAAATGCAGATGTATAGCTTCTGTCCAACCGGTGATCCTCCAACGAGTCTGTTCCCGCCACGTTACGCGTGCGATGCATGTGAGTGACGCGGGCATCGAGTAAAGATAAACAATGGCGTCAGGTGCAGCCGCGACATCCCGGGATGTTGCTCCGACCCGGCGCGTGTTCCAACAATAAACCTGTCGGACATATTATTAGGCCCTATTAGTGAACATGTTTAGCTGACGGTAGTGACCTAAAATTGATTTAAAGGTAACCGTAGGACAACTAGTCCGCTCTGTAGAAACGCGAGTGTTGAAGCACCCAAAATTCAAACCGCTGCACTGCAATACGCCTCGAGTTTACATCAAACAAGTGCTATTTTCTGACTGTATTGTTTTCTTTTGTTCATCAAAGTGACACATTCGACAGTCTCTGCGGTGCAGTTGGTTTAAATCATGCAGTTCAATTAAGGTAGCGGTCAATCTTCGTACCGAGGGAAATAAGGAAACTGCAAATATTTAATTCGGGCCTGGCTTCGAGACCGAAAAGTCTGTCGTCGTTTTTACGTGTAATCCCCACGACTCAAAGCTATCTTAGGAAGGGGCCAGCAGTAAGTGTATGACTGTTCGGTTAAATTATTCCGTACAATACACATAATTATAAATTTAATTACAATTAAATATAATGAAGGTTTTCATTCGTGTTGTGTTATAATTTTAAATCACATTTGTAAAAGCAGTGAATATGTAACTCGGAATACATTTAAATATTTGTGGAGTAATTGAGTTTGGCACGGCCATAATGTAATGTGAGCAGAAAATTTATAATTAGTTCACAAAATTAATGTTTCTCACACCGCAGTCTCGCTGTTGATATCGTAATATACTAACTCCTACGTGCTCGCAGCTGAGCGTGGGACTGTAGGGCTCCTTTTTTTCGAAAGTGCGATTAGGGAGTATTTAAAATCCATTGCGGATGGACAAACTCCACACACCATAGATATTCTTGTAGAGATTTATAAGGTGGCAGGTAAATCCAGGTTTCCAATAAGTGATAGTCTGGGATGCTCATCATGTCCACATTGTAAGTAATATTTACATATTATCTAGAACGACTCTTATTGTAAATTGTAAGTTATTTATTATAATACATTTTTCTCTTGCAATAATAAATAAAAGTAAAAACAACAAAAAAAAAACTATTCTGAATAATAAATAATCTAATTCTATGATACACTCATACAAAATATTGTAAATAATACTCAAATATTGTATTAGCCGGAGTCGTTTTTTAACATCCGACGTTTCATACACAAAGCCGATAATCCGTTTCACGGTGACAATACACAGCGACACAATGCATTGTGCGCCAATACTTCGATACGATATTTTGAATAAGGACTCTTTTACAATACATTTTAAGTAACATCAAATTGAATACTTCATATTTTCTCACACTAAAATGGATCGCGAGGAAATGTTATTTGCTAAGTAATTGTGAGTAGCCGAGCCGCGGTAATGCGGGAGTGAAGCTCTGGGGACAAAAAAAAACATACTTCATTATTTTAGTTTAAAATTATACGTTTAAAAGTTGTTGCTGTTAAAAAATATATGTACACTCGAATATATATTTTTAATCTCACATCTTTAATTAAACTGACTCGACCATGTACATCCCTACAATTTCCATTTTTTACCGACACTTATGACTCTACTAGCTCTATCACCGCTCTACTCGGAGCACGTGTTTCTCGTGTCGTAGTTGCCATTTGTCAGGCTCCTTTGTCACGCGACAGTGGCTGGCAACACGACACTGTCGCTCGCATTGTCGGCGCCACTCGACGACAAAGAGCCGGACACCCACACCAAGTTGTATCGGAAAATTCCTTTCAATGCGTTTCGAAGTTTAAGTTACAAATACTATTGAACGTTTTGAGTTCATTGCTGTATTGTGTTTGCGGCTATTGAGTTTCAGTCATTGAGTGGTTATTGTGAAAATGTATCAGGGGAGATGTTTTTTAATACATATTTTTTATTGAGTGAATGTTGGGTGTGAAATAAACAACTGACAAAGTGTTTCCCTTTCGTCTATGTTGCTTGTCCAATGGTGAGATAAATTAATTTGCAAAAAAATTTTGAATAGCGTTAAGGCTAACATAAAACAATACTAACAATAATTCGCAAGTTTTTGAAGTTCGATAGAATATATTGTATTATTTGGTGGGCATTTGCTGATTTTACGACATGCTGCAACAAGTTTTAAACCATGAGCACGTTAGTCGGTGTTTCCGCGAATATTTATCAAGTGCCTTATAGAGTCATTAATAAAAACTGAATTTAATAGTGGATGGTCGTAAATGAATGTGAAACAATTGTAATAACTAAGCGCCGGCTGCGGAGGATCCAACTGCATTGCACTGAACATTTAAGCAGGTGTATCGTAGCATACCATTTTGTCGCGATTATAAAAACATAGCGGTACAAAAGTTCATAGTAATCCTCCAACCACAAAACATATAATGAAGAATAACTGCAGCCAAAAATTGGAAGAGACCGGTCACAAACTCAACTCACAATGAATGGGATGCACTACTCGTAGTAAATCATAACTATGTGCTCGTTACAAAAAATACAGTCTGCTGTCTGGCGGCGCCATTAAACGTGATTTATCTCAGTGTGGGCTGTCGGCGAGCTGTGTGGACGCGGCCTTATACCGCTTGTAAACAGTAAACAACATTAATCCACCGGGCGATCGTATAAATCTATTATAATTTTATGGCACCGTTTTGATACCATCTCAGTCATGTATTATGCAGATAGCTTTTATATCTATATCTAAGTGTAAATGAGATTTGTACAGATTATAAGTAACGTAAATAAAACCGTTTCGCGCGGCGGTGCTTGTTTTATAGTTGATTCATAGTGCTAAAGTTTAAAGGGGTGATTCTCTCAAGGGTAAATATTTGTACCGAAAAAATCCATAACGATTCTCGGCGGAGATACACAAAATCATTTATTTGTAACCTTTTCTGCCCAGCAGCATTGTCGGTTGGACACATTAACAACCCAATTGATCCTCAAAACTTCTACAAACCTTATAACCATACCTTGCTTGCATGATCTCGATTGAAATCTTATTCAAGGTTAAAATGTATTTTGGGCGGGTATAAAATATAATCTGGCGCGAGTTTTCCGTGTAAGTGGATTTTGCGCGGTGTGTGCCGCGCTGCCGCCTCACCGCGCCGCGGTCGCGATTGCATTACCAGTTTAAGGCAATGAGCCGCGTCGCAGGCGTACAGGCGTACCGGCAGGTAATGAGTACGACTGTACCCAACACACACAGTGCTTATCCTTTTTTTGTTCGAAAAAGTATGACTATATACAAATCATGACAGGAATAAACCAACTTGCAACACGCGAAAACATGTAAATGGTAATTTTGTAGATAATTTTATTATTTGTATAGACTATATTTTGTTAGTATTATAATGTCAAGATACTGTTTGTTTTAAGTACTAATAAAATAATGAAAATATATATATATATATATTAATTTTTTTTGCTCGGACACTTTTCAATGCATTTTTTATTCGGCCTAAGTCTACCTATGCTTGCCCCACTGCTGGCCAGAAGCTTCTTTTATGCACAAGATATTTTTCATAATAATAACATAATCTCAAACTGTCCACACATTCATAATAAATTACAACTGAATTATTGAACTGAAACTGAAGAATGTGCACAACGAGAAAAGTCTAAAACAATTTTACTAAAATACAATAATGGTGAAACCACAGCTTGTTTACACAAGTATGCTCTCAATAATCGCCGTAGAGCTCGGCGTCTCTACCGCAAACAGGTAGAGCGGCCGCTGTCGGCGCTCTCCCATGCCGCGACTCTACTGCACACCTTGGAGCGTGTACACGCTACGTGACAGCTTACTCTATACACATCCACTTAGCGCGGGCTCCGGGAGAGAATACACTCTGTATTCTAGTAACAATATATTATGGACTATAATTTATGAATATATTACCGACTGTAGGTTATTTGTCGGCGATCAACATGCGCGATGTGTAAAGCTGACCCATTTCTCAACCCCGAGTATCGAGTCTTTTAATGCAAAGGTTATCCGTGTAGCCTAAAGCAGACTGACATGATTTTATCGATCTATTACATCTCTAGCTAATCTTTATTAAATCTCGACAGCGCTCTCCTAAACGCAGAATATGCATTGTGCCATGCTTGTAATAATTTCTTTTTTGTGATAGTTCAAATAGACAAACTTCAGCGGAATATCGTAGCGAGTTGCATAATAACAAGACGCGTTGACCCTTGTCAATGGACATCCGCACACGACACACAATACCAGCGCACTATCCACGGGTCGTGTTAGTGAGTTATAACAATTAGTACAAGTGTGATGTTGTTGATACATAATAGTTACCAGTGGTTCGGGTCGAAGGGGGGTGGGGGACAAGGATCGTGTCCCTCGTCACACGACCTCACTGCGTGTCGCCTCATTACTGGACCCAAGTCGATAGCTTCCTTATTATTGACGACTCCTATTGCACCAAATGTATGTATGAGTATAAAATTGCTCTAAATAGCTATCCTGTTGTGATTTACTTCAGCTTCACGGAATTTCATAAACTTATACGTAAACACAGTACGTAACATATTAGTTATTACGTATGCATCTGGTAAAGGTCTACTAAACACGTTTGAAACTCGCTGTTTTGAACTATGCAAAAACTACACGAACTAAAATTATATTAGTGTTATCAATTGAACAAAACCTGTGTACCTACATACATTCAGTCAAACAATGAGTAATGATGTTGCTCGTCGCAAAAACCTCACATTAAAGTAATGACATTCTTGGAAACAAACAATTAAGGCGTGAGTGTAGAGAGACTTGGCGGTGTAGATAACCGAGCCGCCTGTTGCACGCGGAGACGGTGACGTCAAGAGCGACGCGGCGCCGCGCGGCCGCATCACACGTATTTACTAAACAAATACAACGCTCACTTACAACTTCAAGTTAAATTTAATCGAGCTCTCGGTTGTTGACTCCTGTGCTCGTAGTGATTATGGACTGTGGCTATGACTATGGATATGTCGTAAAGTACAGGTTCTACAGGGCGTCCCACGGCGATGCCACATGGAGCTGAAGTAACTTAAATATTATACATAGAAAATAATAAGGAAAGAAGATATAATTTTAATTTTGAATCAATGTTTTTTTTAATAATCGCATGTCTGAAACGGGAATCGAATCTGCCATGTGGTAAAAACTCAATTCCATAATTTTATGAGGCTAATCTAATCTCGATCATCAGGATTATTTTTCTCCATGAAACAGCATCTTAAATAAAAGGAAGGAATTTTAAATAAAATAATGTTATCTTCTTCCAGTAAAATTGTCTATGTATAAGGTACTTCCCCTCCATGTGGCAGCGCCGTGGGTCGCCCTGTATAAAAAAGTAATGTTTCCTTTCTGGTTATAATTATTAATCTATTTGACTACAGTTATTGTGTATTTTTAATGACTTTATTAGTTAAATAAAAAAACAATCTGTTATATAATTTAGTATACGCCATCGTGACTACATAACAGCTCTAAACTTAAATTCTGTGGGAACGTGTTTACAGAGCGCGGGATTTGATTTTAGTGCTTCGTTTTACATCCACTTGTCAACTAGAATTTAGAATGCAAATTGTGTTGACCGCAATAAAAGAGTAAATCAAAAGTGGTTTATTGCTGCAACCTAACTGTATGTGTACATTCATAACTGTTTTTTGTAGCTCTGCTCTGTGCATACTCTCGCTGATATTTTATTTTCTTTCTGATTTATTTCGTCGCAAGCTAATGACTTATGACACACAATCCAGTTAAAAAGTTGCAGCGTTACCCGAGTGTGTAGGCGGATAGTCTCATTTCAAACCTGCAGTAATATTCGCAAACTTTCGCAGTTTCCTTAACGTGCATCAATCACTTCAGGTGCAAAATTTCACAACACTCCAAACATCCAACTTGCAGAACAGACTTACTAGAACAGCTTGTACCGTACATGTAACAAATGCCTCTCGTTCAGGTGCCGTCTATAAATGTACGTGTAATGTGTGGTTTGGGTCCTTGAAGCCGGCAATTACTCGCTGAGCCTCCGCGCTAGATTGCCGCCAAATTGTTTCGTGTGCCGAAATAACCGAGGAGGTGGTTCTCACCACTTAATTCCGCGGCGACGAGGAAAACATTGGGACACCAACACGCAATTATTTGGGATTTGCACGAAATTAACTGACACGACTGCGTCGGTGGCGTAGTTGTACTGCGGGGCGATTGGAACGCTGAGGTCGGCGGTTCAAATCCCGGGTCGGACAAAGTGATATTGGATTTTTCCGTTCATAATTAGCCCGGAGTTAAGAATTTGTTCCCTATATGGTGACAGGCCCGCCATTGATGTAATATGTACATCATGGCGCGGGGCACACAAGGCGAAACGTGGGTGCACCTCTGCTAACCCCTATTGGAAAAAAGACGTGATGATTATGTAATTCATAATCATATTTGTTATAGTGTGGGAAAATTTACTAGGTGGTATGTTGTGTGAAGAACTGTGCAGACGTGTCAAATACATTTTCAATTGGAAGTTATGATGTATGGTACTTGTCTAATAAAATCCACGTGTCCTGTAAACTATATTTTGCTAACCTTGTTATATATTTAGTTCACTGGAGGCAATAGCAGCCGAGGCAGATACAAAAAAAATAATGCGCATTTTCCTTTCAACCTATGGACGAGTTATTTATACACTAAACTTTTTGAAGCTATAACATAAACACAGCAATCCATTTGTTGGAACATGAATAACACGAGTCCCTTCGGCCGAGGCCTAAAAAAACTATTCGCGACCGAAAGAATGCGCGTTATTGTATTAACTTGTAGACGCGGCGGCGTGGAAGCGGCGCGGCCACACACACGCTCTCTTTGTGCAAGGGCTCTGTAAAAACAACGAGGAACAGTGCTGAGCCGATTGTGTGGAGGCGGCGCGGCCGGCTCGAGGGCACACAACAAGTTGTTTAGTTTGCTCGCCTCCGCACAAAGCTTTGAAGTCCAGCCACCATACACTATTATTATATTTATGTGAATTTATTCCGCGGCCCGACCTCTTAAATCTTTTTTATATCATGGCTCTGGAAAATTTATACATAATAATTGACTTCACTCAACAATCCTATTTATAGTACACTACCTTTTGGATCAAACAACATCCAGATTGGACAACACTACGTGTGAGTTTTTAGTTTAAAAAAATAAATCGTATTTTGATAGAAAAACATGTAAAATATAAAATAAAAATTCATAACACCCTAATCACTTAATACGACGCAACACTTCTGCGTTTAAAACCATTTCAACAGTCCCACCTCGCGGGCGAAACAATAAAACGCGCAAGTTACGAGCGCTCGCGTTTGCAATAAACAAATGGGATTGTAATCACGAGATGATAACTCACCGTTTTATGGCCGCGCAGAATTAAATGTATCTGTTGGAGATGTTTGATAAATATCCGAATAGCGATCACCTTATACAACGGATGCTACTTTTCGTAGTGACATGTGCATGTGTCACATTTCAGATTTAACTAGCGTATAATCACAGAATACTAAGTATAATACTGTATACCTTTCGATTTTGTCTAAGTCGGTATGTTTAACTTTGATAGTCGATAATGTACATGAATTGAGCAGCGCTTACCATCGCGTGTATACATTTCGTCATACCATTTAAAAGCGCGAACGGTGCACGATGTTAATGTTTTAATTTTGCTAAAACATACGAGTATTGACAGCCTCCGTGGCGCAGTTGGTTAGACGCTGCCTGTGAAACGTGAGGTTGCGGGTTCGATCCCCGCACCGAAACAAATATTTGTGTGATCCACAGGTATTTGTTTCGGGTCTGGGTGTTTGTGAGACCGAAAAGTCTCTCGTAGCTTCTGATACCCACGACACAAGACTCGATCTTAGTGTGGGGTCAGGACTATGTATGTGACTGTTGGGTGTATTTATTATTTATTATTTAATAATAATAATAATTATTGGTTCCAGACAAGTGCGCTGTCGATGAACATTGTATCGCTTGCAATATGTTTTAATTTGCCGCCGCCTGTGCGAGTACCAATCCCCTAATGGTGTATTAATGACATTTTTACTGCACCATTGTTTTGTCTGGTGCACCCTTATTTGTATCGTATGACGCAGCCTTTATTTGTCGCCGTACTTTTTTTAATATACATTTTTTTAATATTTCTCAATTACAAAGTGTATCTTAAAAGAAAAATAATACATTATATCTAAAATTGAATCAAATAGGTACAAGGATTACGATCATTTTAATTGGTTTTTGGAGATGTAAACAAAGGTCTTACAATTTTTTTTTTATCTATTGTATTATGTATTGAAATATATTTAAAGAATTTAAAGAAATCGAAAAGTCAGTCATAGTAATTACTCTGTATCTACGTGCGATAGATTAGCATTAAGGCGGTTTCCATTGCACATATATCACTATGGTGTCTACTAGCACGGATCCTATATGCTATATAATATGCTAATACAATTCAGAATAATTGTTTAAAAAATGTAACACAGATGCAGTTTAATGTGACATTTTGAACATGACGTTGTAATATAACTTAACGTAATCTTACCGAGTCCTGCGTCAGACAGAATCTCTGACTCACTTAATTCTGTCGCCGCAAGCTACTGCTCAACACACTAAATCAACACATGCGTGAAGTAACGCCAACTTCAGCCAAAATATACTTAGGTACATACAAGTTTATCTGCGTTTGTCAAGTGTTGTTGCGTGACCAATGTCTCTATGTCATGTTCTAATTATTCAACCTCTTTATATTAAGATAATATTTTCTTCTGCTTCCTAACATAGGAGCAACATGGCTCCAGCTATTTAGCAAAATAAACCAACATATTTAAGAACCAGCTGTCTTACACAAGCCTTCGGGGAGCAAGCCTTTTTGTCGAGCGCGCCATCCTGAATACTTGCAAATATCTATCGGGTGCGTGGCATCATCTGAATATTTTCTTTTGTCTTAACGTATGCGGTAATTAATTTTGATACGCCACGAGAGAGTGCTCTAGTATCGTCCCCGTCACCATCGGTCTTGGTTATCATATCCATTCAAAACTAGGCTTCACTAACTTCAACAAACGCGGAATTTTTTAATAAAAAAGTATCGTCGGTAGCAAGCTTAATTAACTTTAACAGCATCCCACAGATGCACCGACCAACTGGCTTTTGCACTTTATTTTCTCCAGATGACCTTTGACTCTAAACGAAGTTTAAGGGTTTTTATTAATTTAGACTGTTATACGAGGGGCTCATAAGTTGGAAAATCCGCCGCAAAATGAGAAGATCCCGAAAAACATGTTTCAAGGCTCATAAAGCAATACGTTTATTGAGGACAAAGTTAATGTGCGGCGGCCCTGGAGTAAGGCGGGAGGGGGGGACATAATCCTATTCATAAAGGTTGTTCCGACACAATAAATACATTGGGTTTTGGCTCGGCGATGGTGCAGGACGTTAAAAATTGGGGGTTTCGCAAACGTGGGCAAGTTTTCGGCGAATTTGCAAAGTGCCGACTCAGAGGACCGCGATAATTTTACTGCACACAAAGCGATGCGGGGCACAACCTGCTTCGATTAGTATTGAACTTTGTTATCTTTTATAATGTAAAACCTTACAATCTTTGCATACCTAGTAATTTCATTAGTGTAGCAACATTATGTAAAACGAGATTAAACATCTTGTGACTTTAAATAAACATGCTGTGTTCACATCGAGTAGGATATAGTCTTCTTACCATGTAATTTGTAATAGTATTTAATTTTTTAAGTTTATCATAAGATTGTATCTAGTTTTGTGAACCAAACTAAAAAAAAATCCTGACAGAGGCGACACATTTTGTTCACATTTTAATTGAAACTGCATCATAAACATTTGATTACCAGTACAAAACCTTTACAACCTTTAAAACCTTTACAATTGAATAAAAAGTTCAAGAAAGTAGGATACATGCGTGACGATTACGTATGTATGTACATCAGTTCTAGTAACGCAATTAATTTAAGCAACTGCTTATCTAAGGTAGTTGAGGTACCTACTTTGAAGACAAACTTATTATTAGACTTATGTCTTCAGTCGATACTTATTACTTCCTGAATACTTCGAAACCATTTTAATATATTAAGAATGACTTCAGTATCGCAACAAAATATATAATCTGATTGAATTTCGGGAAGCCTTCACTACATGTTATCAGTAGGTAACCTTTCAGATAAGACCCGCGTGGCTCGGAGCGCTCCTCGCCGAATTAACGTGCCATCCCTAACCCCAAATAAAAGATAATATTTTTGTTTCGCGTATTTCATGTGAAGTAAAAATATTTCTTAAAATCCCATTTGCCTTTATTCTGCTAAGTGAATTTGATCTCTGTTCCCCTGTGATTAGGTAATGACTTCATCGAAGTCGCAAAAGTCGTTTCCTCCATGAAGCGTTTCCCTTTGAGTCCATTATGATATCCCGTTACGATGACGGTGTTGAGGGGTGCGGGGGTGAAGGGAACTGCGGCGAGAGGAGAGGGGAAGCTCGTTACAAATTTTACAACTACACGGCGTTGACATTATTGAAAAATACTCGTCTTTGAACGCGATTAATTCTTCCCGAGTTTGATACATGACTCGCGATTTTTTGTACACCGACGTGGCAAAAACTGATCCCGAGGGCTGGTGCAGTCCTATATCTACATAGATAGAGAAGAGATCGGTGAGAGAACGCGTTTTCCAGGTTGACACGGAATTTACCTTTTATATGTCTAGTTCCAAGATAAAGTGCTTAACCTTTTGGTTGAGTGGTCAACCTTGGCAATCTTAAAGCATAATTAAACGCGAACAAAATCCTTTTTAACATCCCCGAGCTGCCAACTTATTAAACTCATATAAAAATGTAATACCTTGTCACACCACAAAGTTTGTTAATTCAATTTTTTAAAGGTTGTCGCGTCATTCGAAGCGGTAAAGTTCCCGCGCCACGGCGGGACAGCGCGCGGGGTCGCGCCGCCGCGCAACACTCGCAGTTAAACTTGCACTCGCGGGACAAACATTAACAAGAGTAGTTAAAACGGTTATAGTTGTGGCGACACTTGGTTTTATAACGTCACGTCTTTTGGGAAATCATTGCGCTGACTAATGAAGGAGTTTACTAGTGGCCGAGGTTCGTGTCCCGCGGAGTATGGCGGTCACGCGGTGTCCCGACACTTAGCACTGCGCTATCGACACCACGCGCCTAAACATTAAAACTGCGGTGGATTGTTTCAACGAAATTATTGTAAGTTTAATTAGAGCTGCCAACCGTCTGATGTAGCAAATACTTCAATACTAAGTAGTTTCTTGTTGAAGATTAATTCAAGATTCCAAATTGTTGAGGAGATTCAAGTTTAGATGACTCTTCTAGGTACTATCAAAACATTTCGATGTCTAATAATTGTTCACTCAAACAATTCCACCTAAACTTGACCACTACAAATTGAATAATTTATTAATTTAATACTCTTAATTAATTTAGTCGACTCAATGATGAAGTGGCAGCGTGTATGGTCTGAAACTGTATGGTCCTGGATTAGGAACTCCAGTTTATGTGAGGTTTTCTGTTCGTAATGTATCTTACTGAATAAATAATTGTGCCCCATAGTCTGTCCTCTCACATCTTGGAGCGAAAATAAATTCGACGATAGGTATGTGGATGACACGGCGGCCTATCGTCCCCAGAGTATACTGATGCAAGCATGATACATGATTTATACATTTATTATAAAGAAAGATAACATAGTCTCATGTATGATGTAACCCTACCCCAGACCGAGATCAGGAACGAAAGTATGAATCTTACAAGTGACTTTCATTAGCTTAAAAGTAAAACAAAAATATGACTTCGGAACGGAATTTAACTTAACAAAAAACCGACAGGAACAATAAAGCAAGAATATAAAGAAGGAGTCATCAAAAGGCAATTTTATGTTATAAATAGAGAGAACAATCAACTAACTCGACGTGAAATGGTCTATAAATAGCCTTCGATGGAGCAACACCCACGAGGTTGTCGTCTGTATGTACACGACCTATCAGAAAGATATAAAGTATTTTTGCAGTGGAAACAATTTTCGTGTCGCCTTCAAGAATGATTTAGTAAAAGTATCAGCGAGGCTATGAGTAATATTTATTTGAAATAAAACCTGCAGTTTCTTTGGATTTTTCAATTTTAAAGTGTATTTAATTCTATGGAACGTTATTGATGGTGGAACACTTCCCATAGTTATCCAAGCAGCAATTTTGTAAAGAGTTCAGTCTGTGCTTATTCAGTTCGGAACAGACATACATTTTGTGTCGAGAGATGGTCATATTATCTCAATGCTGAATACTTTCTTTGGGTAGCAGTTCACTCATATTATCCCACTACTCACTAGTATAGACTCTTAGCAGCCAGGATCAACAGCACACAATGAACTGGCTCCAAGCTCCGGAGCTAGGCGAGGCTCTTAGGGACACTAGCTTGTTTTTAATCCGCATCGAAATTAATCAGTAAAATAAAACAAATAGGAGGACTTGATTCAACTAATTGTCGTCTACTCTCCGTAGCAAAGTAATAAAAATAGAACCGTGTGTGTCTGGTGGAGCTGGCGTGGTGCTGAGTGTTATTGCCTGGGAGTCGCCGACGTCGCGCTGGGCGTAATGACGTGTGGACGTGAGAGATAATGCTATTTGCATATTAATAGAAAACAACTGTTTATAAATAAACTGACGAGGGTGAAGCACACCACACCCCGCGCCCCGCGCACCCCCGCTAATATCGTTTTTTAATGACCCAAACATTGTGTTGTCTTCTAGTTTTGTAATTTTATTAATTAAAATACATATGACCACGACATACTGTATTTAAAAATATTTTTAATAGAACCAACGCTGTATTGATTTCTGAAGGTTATTTTGAGTTGGCGTTACATTTTATAGAATTAATAAGTATTCCATAAATCTAGCTTACATTATTAGTCGTTCCATTTTCAAGTCAAGAATAATGTCATATCATTCATTGCTGTACTTACATGTTGTACTTACTATTTGCAATTGGCATAGCGATATGCTCGCCTCAATCAATCAATCATTTATTGGTGTGATGTTTGGTGGAAAAGATCTGACACATAATTATTTATTGGTACCTACAAAAGTTCTTACAAATATGAGATTATCACAATATTATGAAATGGCTAAAAATCTCACGAAACAATTGTACCACTAGTAGTACGTTTACCTAAAGGTAGACACAAGCCTGCGAGCTTATGTAAAATATGTGTTGAGTACGAGGAACAAGGTGCTTCCTGATATAAAAACACACGCTCACATCCAACACAAAAGAGACATTTCCATCTAAATTAGCAGCGACGCGAGTGAATTTAATAACGTTAATCCGCGGCGGGTTCTGCAGAAAAAGCATTAGTTAAGAATTAATCCGGCGCGGCGCTGGCGGCGGCGAGGTACATGTGCTCGTAATTACAGGCGCGTGGCTTATCGCGATCTCGGCCCTGCGCGGTGCGAGAGGTCGCCACGCGTCCCGACTCACCCGCACTGTCCCATTTACACCATGTTCCGCGTCCCGATTATCTATCAATTTTTTAATCGACCTTTAATGCGATGACCGTATAAGTTCTTCCGGGTAGCTTGACTCTTATTTTTAAATATTTCATAAAGGATTGCGGAGTCAAAATTTAAAACATTATTATGAAAACCCCTACTAATAAATAAATACACTCACTAGTCACACGCATAGTCATAATGTTTGTTAATGAGAAACAAATCTTTTAAAATCACATTGTGGCAGTTATTGTGACAAATCTAAATTATATAAATATCTGAATGTTGAACCCGGCTTGTCCCGCTCTATTCAAATAAATGGGGACCCTGCTGGCTGTCCCGAGTAAGATCGTGTCGAGACATTGAAGTGCGTGGCAGCCTCGGTACACGCGATTACACGCCTCATCATATTCGTTAAGAGTGCTGCTCATAAAGCCGTGTGTTCGGCTGATGGGAAACGTGTGCACCTGCCGAGTGCCGACCTCATGAATAAACCATGCGAGACTTTGGATATTGACACTCGATCACGTGTATCGACGTAACTTATTAGTTATACCGCTAATTTTATGAGGAGTATGTCATTATTTATTACTTAAGCTGTGGTGGGTAATTAAACCTTTATTACATAAACTAGGTCTTTAGATATTCATTTAAATCAGCACAAATGCCCAAGTAGCACAAAAAAATATTTCATAATTTAATAGATCAATTTATCTAAACTGCCCTCATACCTCTCGATTATGACGATAGCGTATTTTTGAGACTAAAATTAACATAGATCGGCAGCACTAATACGTTCTCTAGTGACACCCGAACTACCAGTCAGTAATGATGCGCAGTTAATATTCCATTAATTAAAATATTATGTATCAGCTGTTAGTGCCCGACGGTGACGCCTAATCTCGCGGTAACTGTATTGTTCGTGGACAGATAAGCGTCGCCGCCGAGAGCGCTCCGATGTGAGATTGGGCAGACCCCCGGCGCCCACATCGCAACACGATCACGTGCGCTATTTCCTCCCGTAATTAGGAAATCGGAGCGGCAATACACGTCTCTAAAACGATTTTTATATTCTGAGAAAAAGTTACTATAGCGCAGTGTAATTCCAAATGATATTTGATCTATGAAAGATTACCATCGTTAATATAATTTTGAAATCTGATATACACAGACTGAACCCGAGGGGGACAGACATGCATGGACCATTACTGATTTACCAATATATTACTTCTAGGTTACCTCCACGTTCTGAAAACGGCTCTGTTTAGTAACACGCAAGGCCTTCATGAAAAGAGCCTTACACACGAGCCTTCATGTCTTAGAACATATTCGCTCACATTTTCATAAAATATCCACTTCTTTATTCAAAGTAAAATGTGCTCACGTATCAAAGAGTAATAAGTTTGTCCTGGCTTTTACCGCGGGAAAAACACTGGTTTTAAAATCTAAACAACAGTATTTGGCAGTACACAAGCGCGCCACACATCAACCCGCGACAAAATGCGAGCTATGCACTTACAAATCGTTTAGAATGTAAACGTCGTCGGAACAACAACCTCCATTCCCCTCTCCGCCTCCCTCACCCGTCGCGACCCCACTTTCCCTTGGTATGCACGTCTTATGTCGCTATTTCCTGTTTTAAAGAGAAAATTTAAACCTTAGCTTTGTATAAAGAATGATTCTTGCACAGCCATTGTGAAACGGTTTTCACAAATTAAACGGCGAGAGCGCAACATCTCGTCTGAATTTATATTAAACAACTTGTTACGAACACATCGCAGCGTTTACTTTGACATTTTACAAGCATGGCATACTATCACGCTATTATCTCTAAGAGTGTGGGCTACAGTTACTGCTATGACGTTTAGTTACTGCATAAACAGTATCAATATTTTCATCACATCATCTGAAGAATTTATGGAAACACTGACGGTGGACTGCTCGAACGGTGAATGGAATCGCTCTGTGAATGAAGGCAATTGTGGTTGAATTACAATTGGAGAGTCGGAAAGTACTTCGATACACAGAGGTTACAGATTCAATCACTGTCGAGACGCGTGTTTGTTCCGCAAATTATCTCAGTCTGAATGCTTCGGTGGCAGACGCGTACACAACACACAAATGCTAGAGCACCTTTCATTTACGTAATCAGAACTTTAATTAAATACTAAATGAAGTTACATTTCTACACCTCTCCGACTTCAAATATTCTGTTTAAATTTTGTCGGATTCACTCAAGCAGGAAAACATAAACTTCACTGTTTGATAACAATCTTGTGGTAGATCCATGCAATCCTGATAAGACCGTGAATGTCGCCAAGTCGGTGCGCGGTCTTAAAACTAACGCGAAATCACAGCTTTATTGTCCAGATTACTTGAACCAGTGATACTGCCCGAGGTCAAGTGAAATTATTGTAATAGTCAACGAGTGTTGAAATATCTGATGGTAATACAGCACTGCCGCCCAAACATATATGCATATTATAATACTTAACCAGTCATCATTCTACGATTCATAAACCATAACAACATAGATTGATAGAATGACAGTCGTATATGATCACGTCTAAATGTAATCCAGAATTTGATGGAGGAATAACTTACAAAACTCGAAGACAGACACGTTAAAAAGTGAGGAAAGCAATAGGACGTTTCATACGATATTATAACCGCTTTGTAAACGCTCGGGCGCTCTCGAGGTCAGTTGGAGTGCGCCGCTTGATGTCTTCTTTACTGCAAATAGTCTTTGTTATGAGTTGACGCTCGGTCGCTCGTCTCCACTCTTAAATAACAATATCTCCGTGTTCCTGTGTCAGAGAGTTCAATATCGCGCGGTGATTTCATAATAATGTACTAGATCGTAATTCGTAATTCTAATTTTATGTATGGAATTTGATTATTCGATTGGTGGTCCATTTTTGTTTTTTTACCCAATCTTCGCAAATTGACCCGGCCTTTAGCATTCTCGATTGTAACTCATCTGTTGACCATACTAGGCTCATAATAATATGTCGTTCTTAACTTAATCGAACTATTTGTTTTTCCGAATTTCGCTGGCCTATTTTAGATTGAATACATAGAAGCTGGTCCCATAATGCGACGTACTAGTGTTGGTCAGCATTGTGCTTATACGTGGAGTACGGCTATGTGTATACGCGGGGAATATTCTACCAGCAGAAAAGCAGTTCAATCAATGAGACGAGAATTTTTATCATCTGAATAGTTCGCAAGTAATTAGCGACAAGCGATTGCGCGGAGCTCTTTCATATCCGAGCTTATTGAAGACAGTTCTCAGCTCAGTCGGATGTCGCAGGGACGAACTCAATTCTATTGGAGTCACTTATTATATTCATTTATAGAAAAAAAATGGTATTTAAACAACGAAAATGGAAATTACACGTGATTTTTTGGCACATTAAAATGTCAACAATGCACAATCAATCAGCATAATCCAAATGGACTATTCATCTCATAACCACCTTGCATCGGTCGACACAATTATGCCAGGCTAGTCGAAACAAGATATACCCTGTGTATGTGTAACACGAAGGTTACTAAGACTACTGAATTCCGCTATCGTGTACGATGATCCCTATCCGAGTGTATACGAATATCATAACATCACCGTTTGTCTCATTGTTGCATCGATTTCCACTCACACTTAATGTCCTGCTTGTTTCCCACGCTCCCACAAATCCCTAGCATCGTATCTGGCTTTCAAACCCGAAGTTATTCCATTACTTAGCTAGTTATGAAGTAGTGACTGACAATAGGCCCACTGTCTGTAGACGCAATCTGCTCGGAGTCTTGCAAACTCAATCAGGCGGCCGGGTGTTGTTAGTTGTTTGCTCACTACCCTCTACCGGCGAATAATTCTATCAATAAATTCAATGTACACAATATTGCTCTAAGAAAATGGTAGATGAGTTTGAGGATCACATTTAATGATGAAAGAATGTGATCCTAGAAAGTACTATGATGACTACATGACTCAGTGCTTGGATAACTTCACAAAACTATGAGTGTTGTGCCACGTTAGAAACCCTATAAACAGTTATATAATTTAGTTTGTCGATCTACTCGTATTGGGAAAGAGCGGAAAGTTTTATGCTTTGTTTAAGACGCAGCTACAAACGTCTAGTAATTTTTTAATAACGTTTCACTTAAAAATCATTTTTATAACGAGATAATACTGTAATTAATTTATAAAGCATTGTGTATTTTTCGTATCAAAATTGCGCCTCATAAAGTGTAATTTATTAACGTTTCTATTTGTTTAGTTAACAAACATTTATTCAGACCTATCATAACACTATCGCCGAAAATTAATTCAAAACATACACAGCATTTCTAAATTACACAATGTAAACAAAACAAGTAAATTCTAGAAACAAATGAACAAAAATAATGATAGCGCGGCAAAAACTCGTAGGAAAACAGCAAACCTCGACGTAATATTTATGCGCCACTTCTGTGAATAATATCAGTCTACGCGTAATGTATTAAAAATGTTTTTTTTTTGTACTAATGTAAAAGTTTCACAATATAAGGCTCTATTAGGAATACGGCTTCCATTAGCCTATGAGTTGATACAGGACGTAAGGGAAAACTGCGCGAGAAGAAAAGCGGGATCGGTTGTAATATTTTTCATGTACATCAGCGGTAAATTATATCTATATCCTGTATATTAATATCTACTTGATATTTAGTAAACGACCTGCTCGAAAGAGGATATACTTGTAAACGAGCTGAGCCCGGAAAAAATATTTGCATGTATCACTATGACGGGGTTTATGTTTTGTGTCGTACTGAATTGTATCAGACCATATACGTCCCACTGCAGGGCACGGGCCTCCTCTACAAACGAGAGTACGATTGAGAAGGGCTTGGCAATATAATCCATCACGCTGGCCTAGTGCGGGTTGGCGGATGATCCATACCATGGAAATTCTTACAAATCGCTATGGTATGTAGGTTTCCTCACCATGTTTTCCTTTGCCGTTATAGTGCGTGGTAATTGACTTCAATACATACATGACTCCTGAAAAGTTAGAGGTGTGCCCTAGGATTTGAACCCGCGACCACCATGACCACGTTGGCGGCTGCGTGTCATCCATTACCGACAGGCCACCACGCACTAGTGGACTTAGTGGATTAGTTAGGTCTTGTGCAGGCACGATATTCACTGCCTAGTCGGATAAAGGTATTCTAACAGCGACGCGACGAAGCTGATGATTAATAATAATCACTTTAGTAAATAATCGTTACATTGGTCCATCCAAATATATCCATTAAAATTCTAATTCAAACTGAGAATCGTGATTTTACAGACAACGGGAAAACTGTAGGCGAGCTTATTGAAACAAAACAAATAAAAGCGTTTGTATCTGAGTAATATCTCAGTTTTAATCAGGAGCGGCCACTGGGATTATAAGATTTGGCCAGGGAGGTACCGTCGTTAGTTTCTTTCTTATTTTAAGAATAATTAAAAGCGAAACTTTTGTACTAATTTGCAATCTGTGGAATGAACTCGCTGCTACGGTGTTCTCCCAGTGCTCACTGATCTTCTTTAGATGGTGCGTAAGAAGAATGCACCACTGGTATTGAGAAAGTACGTGAACAAAGGCAGACGGACCAACACACAGGCGGCTAGGTCTGCCTACTACAGGAATAAGAACTACATAAATTATTACTCGGATCTCATTATCTGGTGGTGGTATACTGGCATCTGCTTAAAGAGCAACCACGGCGCATAAAGGTCAAAGTTTTCCAAACGAAGACAGCGATGAATTAACCGGTCACTTACACTATATCCTTTTTAGGCGGCTTTTCACTCTCAATGCTTGTATAGAAATATGCTTTGATACAATGAACACAATCTTGTATGCTCCTAGCTGAGTCAACAGATATCCAGAACTTTTACACAAGCATTTAACAAAAGTCTAACAGACTGTAAAGTATCTGAAATATAATCGGGATTGCAGCGGGGTCGCGGCGACGGGCGAGCAAATACAAAGCAGCTTGAAGCCGCTGGAGGCGCCCGCTATCTGTTGCGGCGCTTTATTATTCAGGGGACAGCGTGTGGCGCTGTGGCGCGCCGCGGGCCCACGCGCACTATCACGCATATGCTAACATATCTTGAATCTTAGCGTGTGGGGGCAGAGTCTATTTTAGATTGCGATGGAGTTGACAGCTCCAGATAGTTTAAAGGGAACAGAGCTCATTTAAAATTCAATCGGCGACGTTGTAAACAAACAGCGGCACGCGCGGCATCTCCTCACATATTGAAATGGCGAACATTTTTGTATCGCACGTCGCCGGCCGGCCTGGGGTGCTGCGGGGTGAAGTACGGGGCGCCGGGACGGGGAGCGGGGGTGCATCTAAAAATAACACTCTTGATAAAAGCTTTTTAGCATGTGCGGTTTACATTTCTAATGCTATTTCCGGACAGTTTCTTTGTAACATTTACGTTGAAAACTTTGGGCAACGCTTTAGAGATAATATTTCAAACAATTTTAAATAAAACACTTGTATTGAACATGAATTTGACACTTTAGATCACAGATGTTTTGCTAGATAATAATACTTTTAAGAATATGGATATATATTTATGTCGACTCATATACATTTGACCCACTACTGGTACACTATTGTTGGTCTCCTTTACAGTCTGCCCTAAAACCCTCTCGTTTTAGGGCTTAGTTCTCGGTGGCTTACTGCTTTGTGAACTTTACTTAATTATTATTTACATAATCTAGTGTTCTTGCATATCCAAATGTTATTAAAGTGGCTTAAAATCATGTGGCTTCTAAAAATCCATATTTATAATACCTCTAAGTAAAATAAAATGAAAGAAATAATATACGTATTATGGCAATGAACAAAATAGCTAGGTATAGCATCATGGGTGCGTTCCCCTACGTGTCGGCTGCACACTCTTGCGATACAAAGCGAGCGCGAGTCGCACCGCGCAGCTAACGAGCTCCGAACTTTACTCATTTGTCGCGCGGGCACGGCACGATGCCGACACGACACCGCGCCGACTACACGCACTCCACTAAACAAATTGCCTAGCGGTTACAACCAGCAGAGTTTATTCCGTGGAGACACGAGTTGTATAACGCAAACTGCTCTAAATGCCATCTATCTAATTTAGCCTTGATTTAAAAACTTGATAACATCAACTAATTAATGTTTAAATGTAACTTGCAATTTAATGGCGCAATGTTTGTTTTAATGTAGCACATCAAAACTAGATAATGCTGACTACAACTGTTGACAAATATGCTATATAAATGACTTTATCATTAAGATGGTTGATAGGGGTAAGGGGGGGGTTGATAGGGGATATGTGTCTCATGATAATAAATTAATATGATGAAAAACGAGCTTAAACAAAAATATTGAAAAACACAAAGATATAAAATAAATCATAAAAATTGATAAACAATAATGTTTTCGGATTAGCTGTTATTGCGCTGGAGGAGTGATCTCAAGAGCCCAATTGAGTTACGTTCCAATCATCGCTTGAAGCGCGGAGCCGCGGCGCCGACGCGTCTAACGAGCGCGCCATTACCGGTGATTACGAAACAATACGCCGAATTGTTATGGAGCGGTATATTATTGTTATATTTAGAAGTAATACCGTGCTCATCCGACCGTGAGATGTGTCGATGAGATTGACACCGATATCTTTACATATTGGTTTCGAGGAATTTTCCTCCCACAATTGTGTATTTATTACTTTTTCTGTTTGATGGCATCTCATATTGATAATAATGAGGATATAGCGCTCATTTCTAAGTGGAAAAAACGACCTTGTAGAAAGTTAAACCTGTAAGCGCGGTCTTCCCGAGATTGAGTCAGTGTGCTCAAAAGAGAGTTCGACACAAAATATCGTGGAATGCAAATTTTCATGAAATTTGGACTCTAGTCTATCCTCTTAATGAACAATTAAGCTAGTTTCCAAAACCTATTTGTTTTCTTGGGAATTAATTTCGTTGCGGGTTTAATGTTTCTAGGAGACCGTCCTGCTTAACTGCTCTGGATGATTTGTTTGAGTGCTGTTGGCTCTAGCTGACAGAAATTGCATAGTATTACCTACTTAAGCCCAGTTAGGTTGTATACTCTGTCTATTTCGAGGAGAATAAGAAGGGCAATAGCGCCGTCGTTACCAAAAACCAACGCGAAGTAATTGTTTTGCTATCGGGTTTCCTTCGGTCAGTGAGGTTACAGGAGCCACAATAATTAACACAATTTCGTCCTCCCAACCATTCCACACGTCATTATCTAAGGCTGGAAACGTACTTACAACTTCCTTAATGGACGAGTTTCCATACGGCATAGTAGGCCGTGATTATCGTTCAGATGATTCACTTGTTCTTTCTGCTTTCTACAACTCTCGTGATTGTAAGCTGCTAATTGATAATCTATGATGTCTCTAGACCTCTCTAAACCTGAAATACAGCACCGGATGGCTGTCACTTGGAGGTGTCGGTAAAAAGATCAAACTATGCAATATGCATCTTCAATGTATGCTCCCTACAGTCAGTCGAACCCCTTATTGTGTAGATGGCAGCACAGGCGGGTTGTAAATCTTGAGCCGTTAGATTAGTTGCCTTTTGTAATGTTTACAGCTCGTGAAGTTGAATGCCTGAGTTCGAATATTTCCCAAAAGACGTACGTCAGACAAGCCGACTGTATTATCATGAGTGCAACATCCGTTTGTGAAACATGTTTTATTTATGCTACGCGGATCCAAAGTACTTTGAGGATTACGAAAGGATAAATAACAAAATTAAATCGTTTGACTCACCCCTTGTAAATATTGTAATTATTTACTACGCAGTTACATAGAGTGCCGTTTTCGGGTTCATTGCACAAAGACATTTAGATGTTTTTAATCAAATTCTCTCTTATATTTTTGAACAAATAAAAATGATTACAGAAGCTTATAAGGAATATACCAAAATAGTATTAACGACAGCAATTTTATTAATATTATTTGATACTGTACGATTAGCCAAGCTGTCATATCCGTATGTGTCTTCTCGTATAATTTGATAAATAGCGGCAAAAATGCGGTTAATTTAATAAGCGCTGGTAATTACCGACCCGGCGAGCAGCGCCTCGCGACACAAAGGACGAGGCGCGTTATCAACTCATTAATTATTATCAATGGCTTGAGCTATAAGCCGCCTCCGTCCCCGCATCCATTATTCAATAAAAACATTATTAAAATAGGCCAATGGACATGTGTTTAAATACAGGTTAATTTTAAAGTTGAAAAGTTTAACTTTGTAACGCCACTGTTAAAATTATACTGTCATGGGAAAATGTATTTTAATGTTTATCCATGCCTCGCTAGAACCCAGGATTATAAAAGGCGGTAGACTGACGGTACAACGTAAAGCCAATAGCGTGGAACCTCTTAGGTGGAACTTATTGCGTCGGTTCGAGGTAGTCAAAACCAACAAACTATAGCTCCGGAAGTCAGCGCATGTGGATCTGATACGCAAAGCAGAGAACAAAGCATGCATAGCATGGTCAACTAGCCAAGAGCTAGCTAGCATTGTCGCCGATAGTTGAATTTATTCAACGTAGAGTTGCGTAGGCACTAGACTGTCGCATGCCAAGTGTTTGATCGATTATTAAAAGTAAATGTAAAAAGTTTGGAAGGTCCCGCCGACCCTCGAGTAGGCTCCAAGGCTGTGTTTTCTTAGGATATGAATAATCTGCTTTGTAAGTCTCGTTTGAGTTCGTGCGAAGAGTGTAAACTATGTGGACACAAGTTATTAAACATATCGCATTGTATCGGAACAATAGCCGCGGCAAGCTCAGCGTGTTTGCGCTCAAATATTAGGCCCTACATAATAGTTATGTTGTGTAAACCAACTCCAACATTTCAATAATATTTAGCACTATGAATAGAACACATGCTAATATCGATTCAATTTAAACAAACACGAGAGGCTCGTACGCTAACTTATTGTACTCAGGGGTGTGTTAAAAAATAACTTATTGTTTGATATTATACCAGACAGCTGCAAATATAACAATGTTGTTTTATTCATCACAATGTTATGAATTTATGGTAGTCTCCTCAATATAGTTTCATCAGCTTCAAGATAAACTCATAGCTAAAAAAGGATCAAATAAGCTTATGTTTAAATATGTCAAGAGATAGCTAGATGTTACTCCAAAGTCTTGCAGAATTCGTCGATTTTTTTTCCATCGTATTATAAAAAAATAAGACTAACGACATACCTGGCACACGGGCAATTCAAATGTTATATTATTGCCCTACTTATAAATTAAACCCAGGACCACACGATCCTCTTTACATACATGTACTACATCAATTAAAGCGCCCGAGACTAAAAATGCCTGACGCTTTGTCATTACACAAGATTTTCCTTTATGTAATAGGCCTTATTTTGGCCTATTCAGTAAAGTAGGCGACAGCAATAAAGTCAAGACACAAGTTAGTGGGTAGACAGATTGGGTTCCTTCCGGCGCGTGACCGCTCGCGACACAGTCGAGTGAGCCGGCGTGTCCGGGACAAAGTGTCCGGAATGATATGTCCGGGGCTTGTCCGAGGGACGGGCCACTTGTCCCGGCGCGTCCGGGAATACACGCTGCATCCGGGACACATACGAACAACGGTTTACGAGCGTTGCGGTGAACACGCATTAAGAGATCGCGTCTAGGAAATAAAACATCTGTTTATGGATTCAAGTGGTTGTAAATGAGTGAACGCACAGAATTACGTCCACCTGCCCTTTAATTTTTTAAGCTTTAGCTTATGAACGTTTAATTTATGTGGCCAAAATCCTAAAAAAAGATGATATAAACGGATTGTTTTTATTTTAATTATTTTTTATGACTTTATCCTAACTCCTAACTTATATCACGCTATACTGACAGAAGTGAAGTTCTGCTCAGGAGTTACACAGCTAATACAGAAAGCGAACCTTGTAAATTTTGCCAGTGGGAATTTCTTTGGACTGAATCAAGTCATGCTAACATCATCTGTTGTTCCAGCATGTTGTACATGATGGTGCCGCTGTGGCTGGTGCTGGCGCTGGGCAGCGCGCTCGCCGAGCCCGAGCACTCCCTCTCCGCCGCCCCCGCGCAGCCGCTC
This sequence comes from Deilephila elpenor, assembly GCA_949752805.1. Taxonomy (NCBI): domain Eukaryota; kingdom Metazoa; phylum Arthropoda; class Insecta; order Lepidoptera; family Sphingidae; genus Deilephila; species Deilephila elpenor. Next base: position 174,219 of record OX457114.1, read on the forward strand.
GACCTCGCCCCCGGCGCCCACACCGACCACGCCGCGCCGCTCGAGAAGCGCTCGCCGCACTACGACTTCGGGCTCGGCAAGCGCGCCTACAGCTACGTCTCCGAGTACAAGCGACTGCCCGTCTACAACTTCGGATTAGGCAAACGGTAATTATGGTCTTTTGTTCTTCAAGTGACAGTCTCTGTGGCGTAGTTGGTTTGACACCGGCTGTAACACGAGAGGCCACGGGCTCGATCCCCGCACAGAGACAAATGTTTATGTAAACCACAAGTATGATAAGTGCGACCGAAAAAGTCTCTCGTAGTTCCTGATACCCACGACACCAGGCTTGATTTTAGTGTGGGGTCAGGACTGTGTATGCGCCTCTTGCGTATTAGTGTATTGTAACGTGCCGGCAAACGAAGTGTCAAACGCCTGTCCACAAGGGGACGGACGACCTAGTCAGGTTGCTGGAAGTCGCAGGATGCAGGCTGCTTCCTACAGATCTATCTGGAGGCCTTCAGTCCTTGAGGAAGGCCTATGTTCAGCAATGGAGTTCATGTGAATGTAGAGAGAGAGAGAAAGAGAAATATGGAAGACAAGGTAGGAGTAGGAAAAACAGCCCATAGAAAAAGTTAGGTCAAACCAAATTATGTCTATCTGTAAGTTAGCAAAGACGATTCGCAATGGACAGTATGTTCGAGTGCGGAGAAGTAGTCTATCAAACAAGAAACCGCGAACTTGATCTCTACACCAAGTCTACTGTTTCAGAGATCATTAGTACTTTCTTGTTTAGGCTGGTACTCCTACTGTCCAGTTTAATACATCATGTCGGTAATGATTACAACAGTAGGTGTTACAAGAGCGATGTGGCCGCTGGCGCAATGTTCCACGCGTCGGCCGGTGACCGCGCGCCGCTGAGTTACGAGCTCCGTGGCCGCCGCCGCATTAATTTTGCAATACTATGCATGATTTGTAGCTGCCTACGTGGGGTTCAGACGCAGGCTGTGAAACGAGAAACTGCGGGTCCGATTCCCGTGCCGAGACAAATGTTTGTGCGTTCCACAAGTATATGTTTCGGCAGTGTGTGACCGATGAGTCTAACGCAATTCCTGAGACCCACGACAAAACCCGAAACGTGTCTATGTTTTTATTTATTATGGTAGCACATTTCACTAATATCTATTGTTGAATCGATACCCTTGAAACAATGACTAACAACTTGTTCAGTACTTCATAATGTATAATATTACACGTCAGGTTGTAACTTTGACTAACGAGGGATAATATTCAATCATAACTTTGCGATCTACAAACAATTTCATTGAAAACAGGATTTCACACAACTTGTGCGGTAACTTTAATTCAGTAAACAATACCAGTCGGTATATTCTTTACATGCCTCAAGCATTAAAGTCCACTTATACACAATTTGTATAAAGTGTTAAAAATAATGAATAAATAGTAATATTACTAAGACAAAATATGATTAGTCTGTCGGCTTTTATCTGGGCATCGGAGTGAAAATCCTTTGCAAATGAAACTATGGTAGTCCATGCAGGGAAACACAAAGAGAGCTTAAACGTGGAGATGTTTAAACATCGCGGAACCGGCTGATAGTCGCCCGCACTGTATGAGCACACGATAAACGAAATAGTCAATTTGTTATCGTTTATTCCCTTGGAATTAAAAATGAAAGTAGAAAATATTATCCGCATAAAATATGAAATGCAAAGGGAAACTTTATAAGGTTTCGTCCTCAGTCTTTATAGTTAAACCAATGTGGTGATAATAGGTTACCAAAATCAAAATCCGTATTATTTGCCTCCACATCGATAAATTTTCGCCATCCGTAATTTAATATTATGGGCTCATTTCAATTCGCCCGCTACACCTGAACCTCCATATGTGTGAATAATGTTTGTTTGTTTGTGCAGGTCCCGTCCTTACTCGTTCGGGCTGGGCAAGCGCTCGGCGGAGGAAGACACGCCGCAGCCTGAGGAGGTGTCCGCCGACGAGCACGCCGCGCTCGACGACCTCTTCGACCAGTACGAGGACGAACCCGGTACACTACCTTATGCTCCTTACATAATACTAAGTCAATACTAAATTAGGACCGATACACGCTGTAATGCCGGTCATGTTTTCATCTAAGAAGTTGTAATGAAATTAGAATCATTAAGTCATCATCATCTGTCTGAGCAGACAAATCACATGACCTGTCGCTTCCACCATTGAACGAATCATTGTTGTTAGGACGAACTTATAAGAAACATAGTTTATACAATTCACAGTATTTAAACAATTCTACTGCAAATTATACATTACTAGGTACTAATTAATTATTATAATTCTTTGCACGAACCTCCTCACAGAACGACTTACATCAGTGAGACGAAAACAAACACGCTCCTTATTTCACGCATTCAATTTGAATAAAGAATTGCCGAGGGGTTTGGACTTATATGAAAATTATAATTAAAATAGCCCCCTACCGCCCCCCCCCCCCCCCCTCCTGCGCCCCTCTCGCCACTCGCAAAAATATTGAACACTAGCGAGCCTCCCTAAAGTACTCACAAATAATGGCACGTCCCACGACCTTCCCACAAGACCGGAAAGTTTTAGAATAAAGTTAGTAAAAGTGTGTTTTTGCATACGTTTTCATTTAACATATTAGGAGTTAGTGAAGTCGGGAAAAATCCCTCAGCACTCAGTATTCCGTTGCTATCACCCCCGACACGGTTATGTCATAAATCTTAATCTATACCCTCTTAGCGACATAGCTATACAATTTCGAATTTGACTATCTTCATCCTCGCAGGTCTATCTGTGCTTTCATGCCCTATTATTTATTTATTTAAAGAGGAACAAGCTATTAAAGCCATTGTCCTCTTTAAGTTCTATCTCAAAGCTGATTCTTAATTTAATTATTGTAGGTAGTCATCTAAATAATTCGGCGTGTACAATCACCTTTGCCGACACTCGGTCACGCTGACAGATTGGAGTAGCTCGTCTACATTGTGTGTCGTGTATCTTGATGCATAAGCCCTCGTTGTTTCTCGGAAGTCTCCGCTCGTGACAGCCATTTGATTCATCTAATTTGTCTTGTACAGGCGAAGACATGTACTTGACGAGGCGAATATATAACATTTCATATTTCTTTGCACATTAGAATGTGTCGTGTATAATGAAATCTAAATCTCTGTGGTTAAATTTGGGAATTTCTTACCAACAGTCTGAAATATTTACTCAAACACTCTCGTTAAGTGTATTTGATAGTTAATTATTCTACTAGAACTTCTTCAATATTAAATTAATGAAATAAAGAAGGAACAGTGCGATAAGATATTCCATTCCGAGCATAAACTTTAGTTTAATTTTCAAACAGACGAGACCTGGCCTTTACAATCACAGACAGAACTATAGATTCAACATGGCAAGAATCCATTAATTAAATACTTAATTGAAACAATTTGAGTGCAAAACTGTTGGATCTTAATACAATTCATTTTAAAATGTTATACATTAATAAATGTAGATGTTTAGATACTACACATATAAGTTTAATCAGATGCAGTTGGACCGTAATGCAAATTTATAAACTCAAGTATCACCCGCACAAGAGACTTTTAATGACGTAGGTACTCGTGCACACGTCTTGTACTAACGACATGTAGCGATTCGTTGACGCTCGACACTCGAGTGTCGGCCGCCCGCGTGTCGTGTACGCAGCGATGTATCACTCATGTTATTTGGTGCACCGTGCAGGGTACGAGGTGAAGCGCGCACGGCCCTACAGCTTCGGGCTCGGCAAGCGCTACTCGGACGACGACGCCTCGGAGGAGAAGCGCGCGCGAATGTATGACTTCGGACTGGGCAAGCGGCTGCCCCTGTACAACTTCGGGCTAGGCAAGCGCGCCAAGAGCTACAGCTTCGGGCTGGGCAAGCGACTCAGCAGCAAGTTCAACTTCGGGCTGGGCAAGCGCGAGCGCGACATGAACCGGTTCCGCTTCGGGCTGGGCAAGCGAGCCGACGCGCCCGCTGCCGACACCGACAACTACTTCGACATCTAAATTGTTTTCTACTTACACTGAGAACTGTTGCGTGGAAATCGCATGACCGAGCTTTAACGACGCTGTCATTGTAAATCTTAATTAAGTATTGTGTTAACGTAAAGTCATTAGCTGATAACCGAATAAACAACAAGCAATACCGAAACAGTAATTAAAGTGTAACATTTGAACCATATTAAATGATTGCCTCGTGATAAATTCCAGCCAATTTGCACAAGACAATCGAACTATGTACTAATACTTAAAGTCAGTGCAATATAGTTTAAATAACGTTCGTAAAGTTAACATTAAATAGAATGTTTGTTCTGGAATGTTTAGTAAACGTGTTATTTTGGATTAGGTGGTGTAAAAGGTTTCCACGCGAGTTTTCTCTCACGAAATTAATTAATAACTTAAGGTTTCCGACTGCGTTCTATTTCTACGGTGTTGTTTGAGGTCCGGAGCTGCGAGCTGTGACGTCACGTGGCAGGAGTGAGCGTATTCCTTCACTAGTAGACGTGTTTCATTTTGTACATTATTGTTAAACTTGTAGTTACAGTTGCATTATATCATTGTAATTAAAAGTATTATTATCTAAGGGCGGGGCTGCGCCGCCGGCACGCCGACCACGCTCATAACGTGTATTTATTTATCTTTTATCTAACATTGTTCAATGCTTTATTTTAAATGTTATCCAAACAGTATTAATATTGTATAACGTAAACGGAGCTTGAGAGTTGAAATATCTTTGAAGTTCGTAATAAGGTTATGCTTGTTGTCATTTCTCAGTGTTCTTTAACAATGAAATTGTGTAAGGAAATCAAGTTTATTTGTTGTCAAAGTGTATTATATAACGCAATTGATTTCCCAATACGTGTTTAATTGTTCAGTGAGGACTAAGGAGTGTGAAGTGTCATAAAGGCGAGCTGAGTGTCAGCGGTGTCAGCGATGTCGGGGCGCAGTGTCGCGGAGTCTAGTCGCTAAGATAAACTAAGTTTCGTTAAGACTTAACTAGTTCGTTGTTTTAATGTAATCATTATTATACAATACAAGTCAAAGTAAATTATATAAATAATAGTGAAATTGCATCATTTGTTGTTGTCATTCATTCCCCACTCCCCTCTCCCGCTGCAACACACTGCTGGCAACATAAAAAAATACAAATGGAAGGTTGAACGCAGCATGCATTTAAATACGTCATTGTTCATGCAAATAATAAACAAACACTACGAAAAAGACACAAATACAAAAAATATACAAAAATATTTTCGCAAAGGCTTTCATAACGTACGTAACGTGCGTTAGTGTACGTGGATACGTACACTAACGCACTGTTTAAATATCTTCTAAGTTTCGAAGCATTCAATTTCCATAAATTATTATAACTTACTTTGTTTAAAAAAAGCTCAACATAAAAGTGAAAGATTTAATTAAACTATAATACATTCAATATAAGCTGGAGAACACTATTAAAAATGCAGTTTATGAACGTGTTCATATTCAAGTTTATCCGGACTAACAACAAAGCTGCATATTTAATTACTATTCTTAATTAAACGCACAACAACGCTGCGGTATAGTAGTTTAGTAGACATTAAACATGTATATACACACATACATAGGTGGACCATCACTCGCCAGTCGATATAATTATGTCGGTCCACTTCTTCCTATTATACATGTAAAGACAGGTTTGACACCATTTGTGCGGTTCCCTTTATTCTAGCAAGAATATCTTACTTATAACAAAATTCTCCTATGTTCCAGTACATTGAAAAATAATAAAAATAGAAAATAATAAAAATTGCAGCAATATAGCACGAAGTCAACTTAGATTTGAATGCATAAACAAATCCACACGATGCCAATGAAGGCGAGCAGTCTGGAGCGCCACGGACTACTGTTTAAGCATATTTCTTTTCTCCTGAACTAAGTTTAATTACTGCATCTACTCTCAATATTTAATTTCAATATAAGAACAATATAATACCAGGTTGTCTGTCGGCTTGCAGTATAACTAACAACTAGATGTTAAACTAGCACCGAAATAATCAAAGCGGAAAGTTTCAAACGACCACCATGTACTAACGCGCTCAAAGGTATCATGTTCTAAATAAAAATATAATTCTTAGCGCAATTTTCAATACTATTTAGATCACACTCAGAATACTAATTAATGTTAAATAAAAGTTCACGAAGCGACCATGAACATTTATTATCAAATGTGACAATATCTTACAGAAAATAAATTTATATTTAGGGATAATCTATTGATGTCCTGAGGGAAATAATTAAGTGAAAAAAGCTTAATTATACAAGAAATACTTCAATTCCTAATTAATGTAAGATGTCTGCCGGGTCGGGGCCTCGTGGCATTTTCCGCCGCCCTGGCCCCTGCCCCGCGATAGTTACGCCACTGCCAGGTAATACATGAATGAGTTGTAGTTGCGAGTTGCGACTTGTGATGACGTAATCAAAGCGCGGAAACTTGTACTATTGAAGCAAGTACAATGTTTTAATAAATTTCCACGTCACCGGTGGCCGGTGATTGAGAGCGTGCCTCTAACAAGCCAACTTCACAACTCGGCCGGCAAGTTGGCGTCGCTGCGAGCTCACGGAGTCGACTACGTAATAATCTGCGGTGTTATTGTACGCGCGGGGAACCGCTCGAACTAGTGAAGTTGGTAAGCTCGTTTGTATGTCTGCTGCGTTCCGTAATACCTTCACGCCCCACGATTTTTGTCCTTTTTATTAATTTCTGTGATAAATCCATATACCGGAAGGTTTGACATCAGGTAGCCAATCGTGAGATTATTATATGCAGCTAGAATGAAAATTATAGTACTTATATTACAATTTGACCTTCAATATCTTATTCTAAGTTATAAGAAGAGATGATACTACAAGTTGCCTTATATATTTAATGTTGTTACAAATAAATTTCAGGACTGACCATTGAACTTGGTAAGTACCCATTTAGATCTCATTTATTTTGTTGTTGAAGTCAACAACCAAGACACATATCATAATATCGAAATTACCTTTCGTTTCACTTTTTTTTAATGATTTCATTATTTTTTGTACAAAAAAATAATAGTACTCGTTCATAATAAAATTAATACCCAATGGTTTTTGTTATCTACTGTTACATCCTAAGTTTACGGGGTATAATTGTCTTTTTTTTGTTATTTTCTATATTTTCTTGTACTTCTGAAATGTTCGAGTGAATTGCCTATTTAGTATCCGGATATTTTTATGCATTTTCTGTTTATACTTAATTGGGCCAAGTCGGGGCTGTATAACATACGCAGAAAGTGGCTCCAAATTGTTCGTGTAATATAACACACGGTGCTGCTCGCGAGTTAGCAGCATGAACCTGGCTTGACACGCTACCGAGTGTCTAGATAAAGATTTCTAGACTTATTGAAGTCGCCTTCATCCAGCGACCCTCTGCGACCTTCAGTAGGTCATTCGACTATGCCAGACTACCCTCATTATATTAGGTACTTATGCGTGACAAATTAATATTAAAAATAATTATCGACACAGTGTCTGGCTGATAGTAATTATATTTTATTGGCGGTGTGGGAATAATAATGTTGGTTGTCTGTTCGCCACAGATAACTCCATATTTCTGGCACCTGACATTGTGGATATACATATTTAATAGAGCTCGGTTCACTAATATGTTTACTGCTCTGACTTTATTTTTTCCACCTCTATGTAATACGAGTATGTATATTTGAGCAATAACAAATTCTAAATTTTTGTGTATTTTTACATGTGTCAGGTCGCACGCCTGTAACTTGTGTGTATGTCTATAACATGTACCATATTTATATCGTTAAAACTTATATCGTATTTGCCTATTGAGTGTCTCGATAGCGCAGTTGTACTAGGGTACTATTACAAAGCTGAGGTCTTGGGTTCGAATCCCGGTTTGGGCAAAGTGTTATTGGATTTTTCTATTCATTGTGAGCCCGGAGTCAGGGATTTGTGCCCGATATGGCGATAAGCTCGCCCCCTATCAAATCGTGGGAAGGAACATACAAGGCGAAATGTGGTTACCCTGGTTTTTAGTCTCTACTGTGCAGACGTATGGATAGCTGAAGAATAACACATTCGTGTGAAAGCATTTTCATCTTTTGTGGATTATCCTGCGACCATTGTACAGCGCGGAAGGTGTGAAGACTTAAGTACTTGTATCTCTCTGCGTGTCTTTTAAAGTATTGTGTGAATAAATACATTCTTAAAAACGGTTCCTATTACTAACACTTTTATATCAACAGAGCAACACTTCTTTGAGAAACGACAACAACTAAAGATATTAAATTACCCGAGGTAAAGGTGAAAAAGTGCTTTATGGAGTGTAAATTAATATTGAAATGGAAATATTAAACTTTGAAACTTCTTGTGTAAAAAAAATTAATAAATAATTATATAAAGGTCATTTATCAGAATTAACACCAGCTGAATGTAGCATGAGTAAATAAAAAACCTTAGATATATGAGTGACCAGAAAATAAATTAACTTTCGTTCAAATAAGAAAACAATTCATCGGACAATATGATATTGTTTTGGAGGCTGTCACGTTATTTAGTTTTTGTCATTAGGTGAGATCGCGACAGAGCCATGTTATTGCGATGCCGCTCACGAAACAACCGAATGATATGTCTGCACTGTCCGAAATAAGAGGATTCATTATAAGCAGGACACGCAACATCCCCCTCCCCTCCCTTACCTTGTCCGCTCCCCTCTAAGCCCTTATTAGCCGCGACCAGCCTCAACACGTTGATTGCGACTCGTATTATTTCAATGAGTGATTTACTTTAGGTAGTTACGTAAGGAATAATGCTAGTGGTTGTAATTCTCACAATTCCAGTAAGTTTGCTCTGTGTTTAATAAAGATAATTATGTACCTAATACGTCGTTTGATACGTGTGTAAATTTTATGTCTCTTTAGTTACTCACTTCTTCGCAAAATTATAATAGCAATTAATACCGTAAGGACTATGCAAGTACAAGAAAATATACAATTGACTGTAAATACGGCAGATTACGGAAGCAGTTACCGCCGACCGTAAACATTTTGATAAAAAAATCCACTAGAAGCTGCATAAGTCTAGTAACAAAAGCGATACCAACACAAACATCCCGCTAAGAGAGAAATAGTGCGTACCAACGAAGCTAATTAGTTTCCATAAAGCGATCCGCTCACTCCGCTGTGGCACGCCGGCCGCCGCAGACGCGACGATCCTCCATACTACAGCACACACTCCACGGTACCCGCGGCATGTTCCATTACATCATAATGGAGTGCGTCGCGACTCGTCACACATCGCGGGGCAGGCGCACATCATCAGTCATCAGTCAGGGGCGCGTCTGCTCCCCGAGTGTACTGTGTACGCAATTTATACATATATGCGTTACATCACACATGCCACTATGAACTAGCAACGCCACTAGAATCTCCTACGATACGGCGAAATTATTTCCGTCGTAAGATATCAATGAGCCTAATGAACAAATTCCACACAAAGTTTTACAAGCTACGCCCTGAAATGACAAGAAAGTAATGGATCATAAGAGTAGATGCAGAGAAAATGATGCAGCACGCTTGTATTATGTCTACTCCAATGGGATGCAGGTTTGAACCTTGTGGTTTGAACGCTATGTATGAATTAAGACATAATCAAACAAACGATTAAAGGGAATAAAACCGAGAGCCTCTCGGTTAACAGCACATTAACGCAACCACTCCACCACTAAGGCGGCGTATTTTATAAAACATGAATTGTTCTTGGTGATCCCCTCACACTTCACAGGTTACACCTCATTTTGTCCGGATCATAAAATTGCTAAATCTTCCGCCTATAAGTGCTTTCGCTCATACGAGATAAAAGTGCTTACTTCCTTCCACGGTACTATGTTTTATATTCGCTGACATGACAAGACACGACGTGCAACACGAACTCTGTGTTTAGATTGCTATTTGTACAATGACTATAAAATTCGAAAATATGGATAACTTACCATTATTACTGGTGTGTATCCTATCTGGACTGCAAGGCTCGTAAAAGAAGTTGTGTTGTGGTATTTGGCATGTCATCATAAAAACAATTATATTTCATGCGAAGTTAATACAAAAATGATAATAATTATAATAAGAACATTTGACATTGACAGCCTCCGTGGCGCAGTTGGTTAGACGCCACCTGTGAAACGAGAGGCCGCGGGTTCGATCCCCGCACCGAGACAAATATTTGTGTGAATTACAAGTATTTGTTTCGGGTCTGGGTGTTTGTGAGACCGAAAAGTATCTCGTAGTTTCTGATACCCACGACACAAGACTCGATCTTAGTGTGGGGTCAGGACTATGTATGTGACTGTTGGGTGTATTTTATTTCTCAATTTTTCGATACTTTGTCCTCCAAATTCGTGATACTATAGCATTTTAAGTGTAATACGTCATGTTAGCGTGTCAGAGTCGTGCAGCGCGGCCGCTGCGGCGTCCCGCCGAGTTATCTTTTAATTATCCCTCTCACGGCACACCAGCCCCTTCACCCCTACACCTCACACGCGCACATTTCCCGCGGATTTTAATTAACCAGCCACAGTTCGTTTCATTAGCGCCACACAATATCCACTGCAAACGCGCCCACATCTGCCGACACTACTTCTTGTTACCGCCTTTATTAAAAACTGGCTATACCGTACATTAGCTGTTTAAGATAAATAAGGGCTCGCTTGTATTTCTCAAGGGTGGGCAGAGGTGGCATAACTACCACCTAAGTTTACAGGCTAATTTGAAAATCTACCCTATATATGTGGCACGCGTAACGCCATGCCAGGTGCAAATGTTTATAGACCCAGGTATATGTGATAATTTTCAAATCCAAAACTTTCGCACAGTAGATTGAATCCCAAACGTCAAGGTTCATAAGCGACACTCACTAGACCAACGGAAGCTAGTTAAATTGACGTACATGTGAATCTATGAAAGTTCTCCCCGCGGTAAAGCCGCATGTATTATTCAAGCGCGTCCGACGCGAGGTCCTGGCGAGGCGCGGGAGGTGCGCGGCGCTTGCCGACTAATCCAGGATTATCCCACATATTTGCAACTACGCGTTTGAATAAAAAGGAACGCACAATAAGGAACTGTATAAATTCCTTTTTGAAAGGTAAATGTCGCAAATCTCTCGTACAAGAGATTTACGCTGTACAGTACACACAGAGAATGAAATAGAGTAAAATCTAAGCCCAAGAAATGGTTGTGCATAGTATACTTATATTTTTAGCCGTCTTTTGTGATAAAATGCGTGGTTCCGCCATATTTATATATTTGTATAATTATTGATCGATGTTTTCTATACATATTTCGCGAGGTTGGCAGTACTGCAATTAGTGCTGTGTTGTTTCATATTCCCGCTATTTTCCCTTTCCCTCTAACGCACGCCTGACCTAATATGTCTGTACTCCTTGCGCGTACGTCGCGCGGGAGTTACGGGAAGTGGGGACGCGCTGTGCCCCACACGTACTTCGCTTCGAACCGCCGCACGCGCCGCACATGTACTCGTAAGGACGTAAGTGTTCCCGCCGCCGCTAACCCGCATGTGCAAATGGCGTTCCGCTAATCCGCGCTATACTGTGTAATCGCACCCCGCTTTGTGTGTACCTATTGATAATAAAGGACTGAGAACCGCAAGGTTGATGCTGGCATAGCTATTTTACGGGACAAGCCCCTGTTCGCGCGAGTGTCGTGAATACGTCGACGCCATCGCGCCGGGACCGCGTGCCACCTCGCCGAGGATGCAGATGTTAAGGTAAGGCGTGCACATCCCTTGCTCCCGATCCAACCGCATCGCACCGCGAATCAGCCCTTTGAAGGGGATGATAAAATACAGTCCACTCTTTGTTTCGTACTTGCCAACTCCGCCTTAGCTACCGTTTAGCATCAGTCCCCTTTAGGCGTCAGATAGGTACACATACCCACTTTGAAAATCAGGTCTACTTTAGCCTCCCCCGCACACCGCACAAAAACGCGTTGGGTCAATTACGCACCATAAATTTGGTCACTTCGAGTCGGATAAATATAGTCTTTGGTGCAACGTAATTTGCACCCAACTCGTTTATATATATATATATATTTATTTCGCTTAGTTTTACCGCATACCGCCATTCGCTAATCGCTTAAGAAATTATGATTATATAAAAATGTCGCGTTCAAGGACAAAGGGCGCCGAATCACCCGTGTACGACAGTGAGCTTACTTTATCGGAAAGTAAGCGAAACACATATTTTGCAATCATACAAAATATTTTCGATAAGTCGCAAAACGCATTCACTAGTGAGGAATGCATGGAAACATTTCTCAGTTCAGTAGGATCGATCGATAGATTGTCAGAACAATTTCGAGATTCAGTTGATGATTATAACCGCGCTTTGCTTAAGTCTGATCCTACTAGTAAACCGGATTTTCAGTCTTTAATTTCGTTTGAAGATCTATATTGCCGCATAAAACGCGTCTTAGCACGTGTTGAATCCACCCATTCGGGAGTGGACACGTTTCCGAGTCGCAATGTTATAAAACATAAGAAACCATCTTTGCCGCCGCTAGAAATAATGTGCTTTGACGGTGATATTCGTAACTGGCCTTTATTTTACGCAAGCTTTAAATCTATTGTACTTGATAATACAACGTTATCAGATAGTGATAGGTTACATTACCTAATTAGTAAACTTTCACAAAAGGCTAAGCACGTGTTCTCGGGTATTACGCCGTGCGCAGAAAATTATACAATTATACTGCAATGTCTTATTGATAGGTATCAAGACATTCGTACACTCGCGTCCACTTATTTGGACCAAATGATTAACTTCAAAAGTATGGGTTCCGCCTCAGCGTCTAAATTCCAAGAGTTTTTAGAACAATTTATTACCGCAGCAAGCGCTTTAAAAAACTTGCAATTAGATGATTTAGCGGACTTCATTCTGTTGTACCTCGCCTTGCGGAGACTTGACACTGAGACGGTTCATGCCTTTGAAGAAAGATACCGCGATGTAGAAATACCTACATTCCGCGACTTAAATGATTTTATTCGTAGTCAGTTTAAAATATACACTAACACGCAAATAAATTCCACCGGTACCAATATTCCGCGAAGTAATAATTTTATTAGAAATAAACCTCGTAATCACGTACCTAACCCGCAGGCCTACACGCTGGTCTCATCACCTAGTCAGAAATGTCTTTGTGATAATTTCGTACACGCTCATCTGTTTAAATGTCCTAAATTTAACCAGTTTACTACGCCTTCCGCACGATTTAAATGTGTTAAAGATTACAACGCTTGTATAAACTGCCTTAGTTTATCTCATAAATTACGAGATTGTAAGTCGAATTCCAGATGTCGAAATTGTAATTCAAAACATCATACTTTATTATATTTCAACAAAATAGTTTTTCAAACTCAACGTAATGTAACTTTGCCCGCACCGGGAGTCGAATCCGCTACCCCCGCGTCCACAGCTCACGCTACTCGGAGCGCGCGCGCCACATCTCTCGATGCGTCATCGATGCCGGCCAACGAGGCGCGCGACGTTGCATCGCTGCACATCGCTGCGCCAGTATCGAACGCAACCGCTAACGATTATCGTAACGAGCGATCTACGCTGTCCACTATGTTGTTGTCGACGGCTCAAGTAGTCGTGTATGACTTTGAAGGTCAGGCGCATTTTATTAAATGTTTACTTGATTCTGGTTCACAAAGTAATTTTATAACATCGGAATGTTGTGCGATGTTAGGTTTAAATTACAATAAGAATACGCAAACTATGGTACGTGGTTTCGGTGGTATAGAAAAGTGTATTAGAGGTTCCGCGCAATTTAAAGTATTCTCGCGTTTTAATAATAATATTTGTTTCAACGTATCCGCACTTGTTGTCGACCGCATCACGGATAGTCTACCTTCGGTTCCCGTTGATAGAACTTTTTTCGCGCATTATTTAAATACTTTGCCGCTCGCAGACGCTGCTTTCGCCACACCGTCAGAGGTACATGTACTTCTAGGTGCAGATATCTTCCCACATCTGTTATTGCCGGGTACTGTTAACAGTATGAATGGCTTACCACCCGCTATTAATACAATTTTAGGTTACGTACTAATGGGTTCCGCTCCAGTTTTGGTACCTAGAAAATCGAGTTTAAAGTCGACATCGGCTTGTTGTACGGTCGTCGACCAGATTTCTTTGGACATCCTTCTTAAAAGATTTTGGGAACTCGAGGAAATCTCCGCTCCGCCCGCCCACAGTCAAGATGACCTTGAATGTGAGAATCATTTCCGCGCCACCACTACGCGTGATGCTAGTGGCAGGTACTCAGTCGCCTTACCGTTTAAGGATGACGTTTATAAATTAGGTAATTCGTTTCAAACCGCACACAGACGTTTTCTTTGCTTGGAACGCAAGTTGCAGTCTTCGCCCATGTTGCGCGCCGCTTACGCCGACATAATCCGCGAATATGTTACCAAAGGTTATATTACCGAAATAGGACCTGTTGATAATGTCGATATTTCCGCATCTTATTTCGTACCGCACCATTGCGTGCAACGTGAAGACAAGTCAACTACCAAGGTACGTATGGTATTGGATGCCAGTTGCAAGACTAGTTCTGGGCTATCCTTGAACGAAGTTTTGCATTCAGGGCCTAATCTTCAAGGTGATTTAAATTCAATACTTCTTAATTTCCGCCTCTTTAAAATCGCTGTTTCCGCCGATTGCCGCCAGATGTTTTTACCGATTCTTATGAACGAATCCGATCGTAAATTCCAGCGTATTCTTTTTCGCTTTCAGGTCACTGACCCTTTGTCAATTTTTGAATTTAATCGCGTGTGTTTTGGAATGAAGTCTAGTGTATTCCACGCTGTCCGCGTCGTCAGACAGCTAATAACAGACGAAGGAGACAAATTTCCAGTGGCAGCCGCAATCGCATCCAGTTCGACTTATATGGACGATGTGTGTTTCAGCATAATGGCCGACGATTCGTTTCAGGATGATGAATCTGTTGCTGCAGATGCCTGCATCCAGCTTATAGGATTATTTAAGTCCGGCCAATTTGACCTCGTCAAGTGGTCCAGCAATTCCGCCGCAGCTCTTCGTGACATACCCGTTTCGCACCGCGCTTCCTCTTGTCTCGAAATTGATCGGGGCGCCATACCGCATAAAATTTTAGGCACGCATTGGGATAATTCCGACGATGTTTGCACGTTTAAGGTCGCCGCACCCAATCCGGGGTGCACCAAGCGTAACATTCTTTCCGCTGTAGCCCGTTTGTGGGATAATTTGGGTTTAGTGGCTCCCGTCAGTTTGTACGCCAAACTTCTCATCAGAGAACTTTGGATGGCAAAATGCGACTGGGATGACGCTCCACCAAAACGCATCGCAACGCTTTGGTCACAGTTCTGCAATGAACTGCCCGCCTTGAATGGGGTACGTATACCGCGACATTTGGGCGTAGTTCAAGGTTGCGCTGTCAACCTGTTAGGTTTTGCTGACGCTAGCGAACGTGCTTACGGCGCAGTGATATACATGCAAACCGTAATAAACTGCACTAGAAATATTGTACTTGTCAGTTCTAAGTCTAAAGTCTCGCCGCTTAAAACTGTTTCTATCGCTAGGTTGGAGTTATGTGCAGCGGTTCTTCTATCCGCTCTCATGAAGAAGGTTATCGACATATTTCAGCCGCGTTATAAAATTGCGAACGTATTCGCATTTACCGATTCGAAGGTAACACTGTGTTGGATCAACTCTTCTCCGCACCGCTGGCAGACGTTTGTCGCTAATCGAGTAGTTAAGGTGACCGACAACGTTCCCGCCAGCTGTTTCCATCACATAGCAGGAATTGAAAACCCTGCTGATTGCCTATCTCGTGGCTTATCGCCCGCGGCCCTTATTGACCATCCCTTGTGGTTTTCGGGACCGTCGTGGGCTTGTAAGGATCCTGCAGAGTGGCCTATCGCTTCGTTCGATGAAAATGATGTCGAAGACATACCTGATTTGAAACCGTTGATACATGCTGTCACCACACCCGCTGTTGATTCGCTAATTTACTCACTCGCGCTTCGTATTTCTTCTTGGTCTAAACTATTACGCATAATGGTTTATGTTTATCGCTTTTCGAAATTGTTACCGCGTCGACTTTTCGTAACCTCTTCTGATTTAAAATACGCCGAAAATCAAATCATACTCGCTCTTCAACGTGTTTATTTCACTGATGACATAATTAAATTAACAAAGAAACAGATTTGTTCGCCCGCTTTGCAAAGGCTTAGTCCATTCTTAGACACAGAGAATATAATTCGCGTCGGTGGCCGTTTGTCGAATGCGGTCGTCGACTATTCGCAGAGACATCCGCGTGTTCTCCCACGCCGCGATCACATAGTTGATTTGATAGTCGACTATTATCATAAGAAGTATTTACACGCTGGTCCTGAACTTCTAATGTCTATAATTAGGCGTCGCTATTGGATACTTGCCGCTCGACGAATTATTCGTCACCGTATATACAAGTGTAACACTTGTTTTCGGTCCAAACCGCGACCATTGTTTCCAAGGATGGCCGATTTACCCGCTTACCGCGTCAACCAGGTCGACAAACCCTTTTCGCATACGGGTTGTGATTACGCAGGTCCTATAAAATACACACCCGTGCGTGGCAGGGGCGTCAGGAGTCGCAAGGCCTGGCTCTGTATATTTACTTGTCTAACTACGCGTTGCTTGCACGTTGAAATAGCTTCCGACTTGAGCACGGTTAGTTTTCTCGCCGCACTGAAACGCTTCCTTTCTCGCCGCGGCCCGGTTCAGTGTTTGTATACGGATAACGCTACGAATTTTGTCGGTTGTAATTCGTATTTACGCGACCTATACAAATTTCTTGACCATTATCGCCCGCACCTTGAACTCGAACTTTCTGAAAGTCGTATAGACTTCAAGCAGATTCCACCTGCAAGCCCTCACTGGGGTGGATGCTGGGAATCTATGGTGAAGGTCGTAAAATCTCACCTGTTCAAGGTCATAGGACAGCAGCTGCTTTCCTATGAAGAGTTATTAACAGTACTCACACAGGTCGAGGCACTTATAAATTCGCGTCCGCTTACTTCGCTAAGTAGTGATCCCGCAGAGCCCGCAGCGCTCACGCCCGCTCATTTTCTTCAAACCGCTCCTTTATGTTCGCTACCCGCGTCTCATATAGACTCCTGTAATCTACGTGAGAGACATTCGCTTTTGGATAAAATGGTCCAATCCTTTTGGCAACGCTGGAGGATTGAGTATTTGCATCAATTGCAAGCTCGAGCTAAATGGACCACGCCTTCCACTCCCATTCAATTAGGGACGGTAGTGGTTATTATAGTTGATAATGCACCGCCTCTTTCATGGCCTCTCGGTGTGGTGGAAGCAGTCCACCCTTCGAAGGATGGAGCAACACGCGTCGTGACAGTTAAGACGAATAGGGGAAGCTTCGTGCGACCCGTCGTCCGGCTGTGCCCGTTGCCCAATCAATAACTTTATACCTCTCACGGTAGCTCGTAGGACTAGGACACCTAGTGGCTGCGAATATTAGATTCGTAGCCGATGCCGAGAGTTCCGTGGGTATAGTCGTTCACTTATTCGCTTCCGCTTTAAGGTTAGGTTTAGGGTCATTCTTTATTACCGCGTTACTTTTATTATTCGTAATTCGTAACATTTATTTTTATTATTATTATTAAAGGTACCCTTTAAGGCCGGGGGGAATGGTTCCGCCATATTTATATATTTGTATAATTATTGATCGATGTTTTCTATACATATTTCGCGAGGTTGGCAGTACTGCAATTAGTGCTGTGTTGTTTCATATTCCCGCTATTTTCCCTTTCCCTCTAACGCACGCCTGACCTAATATGTCTGTACTCCTTGCGCGTACGTCACGCGGGAGTTACGGGAAGTGGGGACGCGCTGTGCCCCACACGTACTTCGCTTCGAACCGCCGCACGCGCCGCACATGTACTCGTAAGGACGTAAGTGTTCCCGCCGCCGCTAACCCGCATGTGCAAATGGCGTTCCGCTAATCCGCGCTATACTGTGTAATCGCACCCCGCTTTGTGTGTACCTATTGATAATAAAGGACTGAGAACCGCAAGGTTGATGCTGGCATAGCTATTTTACGGGACAAGCCCCTGTTCGCGCGAGTGTCGTGAATACGTCGACGCCATCGCGCCGGGACCGCGTGCCACCTCGCCGAGGATGCAGATGTTAAGGTAAGGCGTGCACATCCCTTGCTCCCGATCCAACCGCATCGCACCGCGAATCAGCCCTTTGAAGGGGATGATAAAATACAGTCCACTCTTTGTTTCGTACTTGCCAACTCCGCCTTAGCTACCGTTTAGCATCAGTCCCCTTTAGGCGTCAGATAGGTACACATACCCACTTTGAAAATCAGGTCTACTTTAGCCTCCCCCGCACACCGCACAAAAACGCGTTGGGTCAATTACGCACCAATGCGTTTGATATGTTTTTATCGTGAATATATAGAGCCAATTGTCGAAATCGCATTTAAATCTATACCATTAAAACAACATTAATGCCGTCAGTTAATGATACGAATTATGAGCGCTGTCCCTACACATGTGGGGAAAATGATTCTATAATATTTGAATTACCTAAATAGGCTTAAAAAAACGCATACAATACATTAAAATACGGTCTAAATTTGAAGACAACAGACATCTAATCTTATAGCTTTTAATGAGTTGCATCGGTCCAGAAACCAAGCGAACCGCTCACCTCAGTCAGGAGGATTGTTATTATTGCTAACGCAATATGAACGTGGAACGAACGGTAACACACGCTTTAGTTCACTTCCATTTCATTACGTACCTAAACAGAAAATATGAATGAAATATCATTGTGCTAAAAGGAATCGACGCACATTTTTCCGTGGATTAAATCAAAGTTTTTGAGCGCAATGAAAAATACCCTAGTTTGTTAGCAATTGCTTTGAAATAGCTTAGTACGTGCCGAATTTACGTAGACTGGCTTAATCTAATCATCGCATTGCCTGTACTGAGCAAGGAAGCCATGGATGATACAGGATAGAGTTATTAATAGGTTTCTTTTTTTAAGTAGATAACTCATTTCATGTTCTTTACAAGCATTCTCATAAAAATCGTATGAGTAACATACAAAGGGATTATATAATCATTACGAGTATAACGTAATACTTCCATCGGTATAATACATTATGACACGATTTCAAATCAGCTCCCAGTCTAGAAGACAAAATCACTTTAGGCGAGACTACTGCGGCTCCCACATCTGCCATCGTATCCTGTGCTTAAAAGTGTTAGACTGGGACTGCAACGCCCCGTATTTTACACTTAATGCTAAAGACGTTTTTGGACTTAATACTGCTGACACCCAACATTAATACCTGTTCTGTGGTTAATACAAAACATACCAAAGGGCGAAATACCACTGAATCACTACAGCGACACACGACACAAAAACTTGTACGAGACATAAAGGCTAACCCCGGTGAGTCGTGACTGTCGGCTTACCTCAATTATTTGTATCTCGCAGTAAGGCAGCCTGAACATCACGTGCGGAAGGCCCAGGCTGGCTCTACAAAGGACGCTGATAACAGCTTCCTGCACACTCATTACCGTCACACGTCGCTGGCCACTGATTTCTATTTTATTTCGGAACGTTAAGGTAAATATTTAATGGCCTAATAGAGGGACATTATGTTTCCACGCTATAAAAGTGATGTAACCTTTAGCCCGACCTGAGGGTATCTAAAATGAAGATTTACTTAATTTTCAGGAAGTCAACTAACTATTCTTTTAATTTAATCCATAAGCACGTAACGCCTCTTCAGATGCCATAAAATATTGTTTTTCTTACACTAAAGTCGCTCCGACGTCGTATACTCGTATATCAGTTGTATATCGATTGTATACTAAGTTAACGCTGATTCTTTTTTCTCTACTTATATGCATTTGTTATTAACAACGACGAAAATGCAAACAAAACAATCAAATTTTACAGATGATAAGAAAACAAAAAATATTACTTAGCCTGGAAATACTTAAATTTATCGTTGTGTTATTCAACTCTATTTTTATGAAACTGCGCGACTAATGTCAAGGGAGGCACAATAATAAGTATTGTGAATGGGAATAAATTTATCCTCGGTTCATAATTAATTGGAGGTGAACTAGAAGACATACAATGAGCGAGTCGGTGGACAATTACAGCGACAAACAAATTAAAACTCACTTCATTATTATAGCACGCACAATATTTGTAGACAATAAAAACTTTAATTAGTTGAGGGAGTGGAAATGTTCTCAATATTGTAGGGGTTCTTTTATAACGCGGAGGAGGCGCGGTGGTACTAACCAAATTAGCGGTTCAAATATAGCTTCTCAAGGTATGAATGTTATGCAAATAACTTAAATAGCTGACGGATAATTGTAAGGTAAAGTTATAGTCATGATTACCCTATGAATAAGCTGGTATGACGAGGCAAGTATAAAGGTACCTCATCTCGTATTCGTTGCTCGGAAGTAGAAGCCATGAAATCGTGGCATTACAATGGATTCGCCACTTATTTCATCTTGAGACGGATGGGTCCGCTAAGCTTTGTGAGGCTCTGGTGGTACATTTGCCTATAAGCGTGTGGGTTTTCAAACTATAATAAAGAAAAACACACGTTTAATTATTAATAACCATTTATCTTCACATTATATTTGAAACTTGGTAATAGTTCAAACATTGACACAGTAATATCCACCCGCCATTAAACTAATTGGAAACGTGGCACAACTAATGTCAACGGACTGTGCGTTCAGCGGCGCTCATTCATACACGAGTACACGAGCCAATAACTATTAGCCGACTGACCGGGCGCGCAGGACAGCTGGACGTAAAGTTACAAGTTTATTGAAATTGGTAGACTATTTAGTATGGAAAATGTTAGGGAATGTATTTATATTTGGTCAGAATATGCTTCATTGGTCTTCTCTAATGTTGCCTTGGTTGACTACAGGCAATGTGTTTGGGGCTCGGAGGTTCTAGTTAATCTAATTAGTGTGAGTTTTTCGATTTGTGAAATCTAATTTGGTAGTTCGATTCTTTTGGATGGCGATTAGCTACAGGTTTACCCCCTATCATAACTTGGGACGGAAGGAAATTGGCGAAGATTGGGTTAATCTAGGCATAGGTTTATATGTAGGTATAATTTTTAATTACAAAAAATGAAGTAAGGATTTCTCAGTCGTTTTCACGGCTAAGTTTGCGATGTAGCGGCAATGTGTAGGCGCGTCGGGGTGCAACCCCGTATATAACATCACACGGCTCACTCTACAAACACAATTAGGATTTTTTAATTGTGCGGAGGTCGCGGCGCACGTGGTAATCCCGCTAATGGAGCTCCGGTAAAAAGGCGCGTAATTGCCGCTCGGTGGCTAAACGGGCCTCATGATGTAATTAACAACGAGTTAAATAGCCAACTAATTCCGTAAGCGAGTTATGATCAGCTGTATACCATCGACCTACTTCAACATAGTGGTATATGTAAACAAACTTTATCTATAGACTAATATTTTTTATTGTGATAATTAATTGGCACAAAGAACTTTACAAGAATTTTCGTGGCATTTGAAATCCGCCAAACTGTAATTAAACTCTATTGTAGAGGAGTCTTATGCTAATCAAAGGACTGATTGAGTAGCGCATTATATTCAATCCTATCTCGTCTCCTTTCTATCTCAGATCTACGCGAGGAAGTTCGGTTATTCTCAAACATCTAAGAAATAAGAAGTTTAGAAAGTAGTCATTTTGGGACAACTACGCAAGCCGCGTTTATTCCAGGATTTTAGCTATCTAGGCCATTAGGAAAGAGTACTAATAACACTTAAAATTATTTAACATTCTAATCTCTGAGGACACGTTTCTATTGTAGCCACTGTAGTCTGTACGTATCAGATAAGAAAGCTGTGACCTGCGTGTACATTGTAGTGTGCAGGTGTATGTAAATCGTAATGTAATGTAGGAGATAAGGGTAATGGCGGCCGGAGCGGAACGATTCTCCGTGTTATTAAAAACAACACGGGAACTTTGTAATCACGCGCTGTTGTTTTATACTCCGCTGCGGCCGCGTGGTTAATTACCGAGATCACGCGGAAACCGACTGTTTTGTTAAACTATTAAAAGGTGCAAGATCGCCAATCCAATTATTTCAATTGTTTCATATGCTCAGAATGATATTTGTTTAGTTGTGTCCATTGTCTAGGCCAAGCAAATGTAACATTGCCTTAGGTAAGAAGTGAGAAGAGAGGTGAGGGGAGAAACATCGTAACATACAGGGTGTAAGAAGAGTGTGTAGTTGGGTGGTAGTCTCAGTGATTTCAGAAAGAATGCAAGTAAACCTTCCGCAATGTGCATTACGTACTAAAAGCATATCCAGCCGGCAATTAGTAGAGAGATGTGTGACTCCATTGCTACTCATATCTATGCCAAATTAATACCTACTACATTGGATGATGTATCTGTGTATGTATTTGTAATTATATAAAGTTCTCATACACAGTGGTATAAAGTTAAGCAAGTCGAAATGAGCACAGAAGTGCAACACGAAAATGAACAAAACTATAATCCAGCCGAAAGGTAAAATAGATCAAGCTGACTCACCGGAGTCCCGCTCTCGAAGCTGCGTGGTCGGCGCCGACGACGAGGATGACTGTAGACCCACTAAACACCACTTTGTACAAGATAGTCCACAACACGCGAACGAACTAGGCGAATATCCGCCTCGGCCGCGGAGCACGCGCTACACAAAATGACGTAGCCAGCGAGGCTAGCGACTAACTACCCTGCACTGAATTATATTTCCGATAAAATGAAATTAATACTAACTTCGAAAAGTATATTATAATGAAACTGTTACCACGTATACGAAAACATTTTTAATATGATTTCAAACATAAATTCGCTGGCGGGCACGGAGTGTCTACAAAATATTTAATATAATTGTGTTTCTAAAAGAATAAAATCAATTTTAAATTAGGTAAGAACAAACGCTCCCACTTAGTAATTAATCGATGCCCTCTGCAAAGGCGACCTTCCTCGAGACCGTTGTTAACCCCGTGTGTTTCAACATACAAATTAAGGGTAAACAGTAAACACAATACGCGGAAGAATTAAAGCTATTTTCCGTTCGACAGCCGACGCCACCGTTCAGGATTGGCGCAAGATTTAAATATTATATGATCAAGAATTTTTTTATAATTACCAATTACAATACGCATGTGTATGGTTGCGTTAGTTAATGTCTGAAAATTCCAATCATTGCCAGCATCTTTAGTCAAGGAAAATTCACTACTGAACATATTCCTATACCAAAAATTATCAGGGTGACTTGATGCAAGCAGTTCACATCAAAGTAGTTCAAACGGTTCTCATGTGTGGGTCCATCAGAGGCGCTTGCTAAATGCGCCCCTGCCTTGTGCCGTTTCTGCCGCCGAAGACGTGGCGCGTCCACACATGAGTACTCCACGTGGTAAATTCACCGAGTTCCTGATGCCTGTGTTTATGATCCTTGTTTACCTTGCAAGGTTTCGAGAGCTAGGAGCAAACTAGTTGTTTCAGCTATTAATATTACGGCAAATGTGGATGAAGCCTTTTACTAACAACAACTGAGAGGCGAGAGGTCATATCGGGGTAAAATTCTAAAAATATACGCTATAAGGCATTGACGTCATTGTTTTCTTAACTTCCTTTTAACTTAAACCATTCAATTATAGAATTCAGTTGCTAGGTACTTCTTTATTTTTGCGTTTATTTAAAGGTATATTCATGAAACATCATATAGTCGAAGTATACAAGCTTTTCAATAGACGCAGCGTTGCCCAGGCTACAGTGCTGCAGCTAATCGTATCGGAACAGTCATTACGTGATCGATGGAGCCGATAACTGACATTCCAAGGCAGAAATACCACTGCAATAGACTAAAGTAATTTGTAATGGGAAATAGAGGAAGCGGTGCGTCCGGCGGCCGCGGCGGCGCTGCGAGCTGATGAGGCGCCGCGAGCTCATACCCTGCCCATAATGCCATTATCTAGCATATTAGCGCTGAAGGAGCTTGCATTTTGTTATTTTTTTTGTAAAGGAACTGTGAATCTCAACGTTTAATAAAGCTCTAATTTAACTGCTATTAAAATTTATTTTCTGTTCAATTGACTCAAGTATGAATTAGATCGCCGCGCTGCGCCGAAATTTTTTAATGTATGTGTGACATAAAATTATTTATTTGTCGATCGCATTGTTTGATCTCCTTTAGGGTACCTGAAAAAGAGCGAAAGAGCTATCCTCCAAGAAAACACGAAATATTAGTAATACTTTATGAAACTATCTAAGTAAGTACTAGGCAGTGCAGTCCCTAGTAGTCGAGCGCGCAGAAGAGCGCGACGCCGCGCTTGATCCAGTGCGGCTGCGGCTTGTGCGTGGGCAGCTCGATGGTCATCACGTAGTTGGTGGAGTGGCCCGTGGTGGACAGCGTGCCGGCGCGCAGCAGCGTCTTGTACGCGGGGCACAGGTACGCGCCCGCCGCCACCTTGTGCGCCTGCTCCGGCTTCATGTAGATTATCGCCATTTCTGCAGCAACACTCGAGTCAACACTCAACTAGACTAACACTGCTCATTCTTACTTCACTAATGTGCTTTAACAGTTAAGCAAAATATCCTGATGAAACCTGTAACCCCAAAAGTTCTTCGCAAGAATTTTGAAGGATTCTGACGTCTACCAACCGCGTGGTGGACTAGCAGGTCGTTAAATTAAGAACACATTATTCTAAAATCCTCCATAAGTTTAGTATGAATGAAGGCAGAAGATCGTGTGCATCTCACCTACATTCTTGGTGCTATGAACATTCCGGCATTGTCTAAAACTTTAATTTAGTCCATATTATCGTCTAAAATTAATTTGTAGATAGATCCTCTGAAGTTCAACGATTAGATACTACATAAAAAATACCAAGAAGTCTAAAAGAATTAAATACAAGAAGAAATTCAAGACTATGGGAGGACATCCCGTCTCCTGCACTTATAATAGCGTGTGGATGGGGCGTGTAGTGTACCGGTGTAGAGCTCCTTGGCGCGGCTCTCCTCGAGCGCCATGTCGCCCATGTTCCAGCGCGCGCCCTCCAGGTACAAGCCGCGCACGCAGCACCCGTCGTCCGGCTTCTTGACCGGCGCGCCCGCCAGCGGCTGCACACACACATACACGCGTACACTCACACAACTGTATCTACATTTACCCGTCTAGCAACACCAGCATTGACAATGAAACCGGCGGCAAGCAACGATTTTGCCATCGTATTTAGTGCGATGAGTGAAATAACCGGTGGCCCAAAACACCTTTTCTCCTCTCTTTCTTCCGACCTTCCATTTTGAGAGGTAAACCAAGAAAGTCCCTATAATACAAGTGTTGCAGATGTTCATAATTACAATGAGATGAGCCATTTACTCGTTAATCGGCCTTATCCAAAATCAAAATACACTGCAGGATAAGGAAGAATAGAAAATGATGTGCACCATATAATTAATATCGGTGATACAACTCACCTCGAACGCGTAGGAGACGGTGTCGATGGCGATGACGTGTTTGCGTGCGTAGTTCTGCAGCGCGCCCGTGAGGAACGCCTGCGGGAAGTAGAAGCCCGAGATCCAGAACACCTTGGGGATGCCCGCCTCCGCCCAGCCCGCCATGAACTGCACGCGCAGGCACAGGTCCTTCACCCACGCCGCTACACACACACACACACGTCACTACAGTAGCCGCGGCTATCCTTACCAATAAGTGTATTTGTTTATTACGCTGTCACGGCTCAAATACTCAACCGATCTTGTTATATTTTTGTGTACACGTTGTCAGGAGGACATCGGGTATGTTTTATTAAAAAAACAAGGGCAGTTCCCGCGGGATAGAAAGATAAGTATTAGGCGGTTGATCAAAAATTAAAGCTAGTCCGGCATAAAAACTCGGCCCACTGACTCCATAAAATTACAATTTAATGCTGGAATGTCAGAAATCGATATCTGCGGTATCTCGGATGAAAATGCGATATTTTAAAAAATCTATACGTCCCTTGGTTATTTGGCAGGCGCGGAAAAGGTGAACAAAATCTAGTAACTACACAAAACAACAACTACACAAAAAAAAGTTTATGAGTGATACTTTGTTTATGTTTGTTTAAAATTCTAACTTCATAAGTGTTACTTTGTTTTTCTTTTTTGTTTTGTTTAATGTCCAATGAAAATGTTTTGTACATGTGTAAATGAGACTCACCACCTCCACGGTCAAACCGAAGCCCGGTTTCGTGGAAATAATATTTATTTTTTGTTTGTAACTTTGTATTTTAATAAATAAATAAATAAAAAATAAAAAAACAATTGCAACCTGAACGAGGGTCGCTGAGAGAGGAGGGGAAATAATGACATTCTACGACAGGCGCCGGGACGCAGTTAGATGGCCGCGAGTTCGATCCAACTGCGTGTCCAGCACGCTGGCTAGGCATTTTAATTCTATCACGTATATACTATAATGTAACTGTAATAGTTACTGCAATCATTGGGAAGAAGACGTGCAATACTGTATTTTCTGACAAAACATATATTCTGACAACACGGAGTGCCGTTTTGTCAGCTGTTTTAGTGAAGGCCGAATACAATTGTCATATTAAAATGTATAACACATTGCAAGAAATAATTTTCAATTCACAAAATTTTCAGATATAAGAATACAAAACCCACTAATACTACCCCTGATGGGACTCGAACCCACAATTCCCGGCTTAGGAGGCCGATGCCTTATAAATTAGGCTACAGGGGCTGCTGACAAGTATGTAGAAATTAAACATCAATAACTACTCTTCTATGAATAGTATATTGAAAATATTATCCATATATTGTCAAAATAACTTGTGCAAATTGTTTCATTGTTACGTATAGCGCGTTAACTAAGCTGGCACAGAGGTAAGTGTGTAGCGATATGCAGATGAATCGCTAAGGCCAGTAAGACGCGGCTTTGTAGGTTCCTGCGGGATTACCAACTTCCCCGCAACATCTTACAACTATGGCCCACGCACACACACATTTATATGGCAATACCGACGAAATACCTGAGTTCGATGAGAATAAGGTAAAAATTACCAAGTAATATCAGGCTCCATTATAGAAAATACAAATGTGCTGGTGGGTCATTTTCAAATTTGGGGCCAAAAGTGAATTCTTTGATTTAATTCTTGTAGCCTTGATGCTACCCTAAATCAAAGTACGGTGTATTAGTTGTCTTGACAACACACACGTTGTCCAATTACTATATCTTTATAAGACCTAAAAAATTAGGAGTTATGCCTATAGAACTAGTTAAAATCTCATTCGTAGCACTGGTTCCAAATTCAAATTCCAACTTCTTTACTTTTTATTACATGAATACGAACTGAAAATTAGAATTTTATTTATTTCGTGTAATAATATAACTCTAACAGAAAATAAATCCTATAAGAACACATTTTTAGACACAAAAGAAATATGATTTCGAAGGGTTTTTAGAAAGTTCGTTTTTTCATTTTCATTTGTGTCCCCGTCATTAAATGTGTAATAATCGCGCTGGATACCGCCCTTTACCGCGCTCCTCGTCCCGCACGACCTTTGAGTGCTCAGTTGGCCTCGAGCGCGCTTGGTATGCAGTCGTGTACGTTAGAATTTTAGGAAAAAATCCAATTATCAGGTAAGATTATTCAACTTGTACAAAAATTACATCATTAGTGTTTGGCGACATATTGTGTTTGATTCAAGATGTTTTGTTTTCATTTTATTTACATAAGTAAAGTGTTACGTGCATATTACGATTTCAATGTTGTAAATAGTCTAGAAAGTTCCGTTTAGTCGGTAAATTCGAATAACTTCTAAAAATCTCATTTGTGTCCCTCTCATTCGTGTCGTTTCACGAGTTACACGAATGATATGAAATCGCATACAAATGATAATAATAACAAACCTATATTCTGTTTATTTTTTAGGTAAAATATTACTTTTAACTATGACAAAACCGAAAAAACAAAGGAGCGAGGAAGAGTTAGAAAAACGAAGAGTGGCCAGAAGGGAGAAATATAAAAAAAATAAAAGTAATCCTGCGCTATATGCCGCTGAACAGGAAAAAAAGAGACAAAACTACTTGAAAAGAAAAGAAAATAAAAAAATTAAAAGCATTAATGAAATGAGTCCACGGGAACAACGGATTCAAAGAAGAAAATGGAAAGAGAGCGCTAAAAAGTACTATCGAAAGAAAGTAGTTCAACGAATTATTGCATCTGTTACAGTTAGAGAAGAAGAAAATGAAGATATGGAAGTCAACTGCAGTGTTGATCCGTTGTACGCAGCAGAACAAGAAAAAAATACAAGTAAAAGGGAATTAAAACTAATCAAGAGGATTAAAACAATGAAAATACAACAGAGGAAACAAAAACAAAGTTTTATGCAATTGATAAATAAATACAAAGCCAGAATAAGGATTTTACACCGACAAATAATTAAACTAACAAGACAAACTAATAATGAAATTAAATATAATGTGGCTCAGGAAAGAGGCAAAATACAAACATTTGATAGAATTTTAAGAGAACAGATATCAGAAAAATTTTCGGCAGCCAGTAGAAAAGAAAAACGTGCTATTACAAATTTAATTGACAGAAAGCAATTCACACATTTTAAACTTTCCACAGGTCTTCGTAAAGTATGTCTTAGACAACGGCTTCAGAAAAAAATACAAAATGAAGGTTTGAATGTCCAAAAATATGTTGAAAATTTTTATGAAGACGAAATAAATAGTCGCATTACTCCCGGCAAAAAACAATATAAGAAAAAGAATGGAAAAGTCAAACAAATACGTTATCTTTTAGATTCAATGAAAAATTTACATAAGAAATTTCTAGCAGAAAACCCCAGTATTAAAATCAGTTACACCACATTTACAAGACTTAGGCCTTTTTGGGTTTCTCTTCCAGTTGATGATCGTGATACATGTGCATGTACATTGCACACGAATTTTAAATTGTTAATATCAGCACTACATAAAAATAACATAATTAATGTGAAAGACAGCAATAGTTTGATGTTACAAGTTTGTTGTGACAAATATAATGTCGATTGCCTTAGCCGCAAATGCGATCATTGTAAGGATAAGATGATAATATATAATGAATTTAGAAATGATCAAGAGATACAATACATGGAATGGGAAAAAGATACAAAAAAAGTAGATACCAAAGAAATAAAAATAATAAAAAAGAAGCCTAAGACGTTAGACCCACGTAATCTAATAATAAAATTGGAGAATGCATTGCCTAAATTTCTAACGCACACCAGTAATATTGTTAACCAATATTTTACAATAAAACGTTTAAAAGAATCACTGAATTACAACGAATCGTTGATACATATGGATTTTTCCGAGAATTATTCCTACAAATATGCCGAGGAAGTGCAGGGCATGCATTTTGGTGGTAGTCGGGGCCAAGCGTGTCTTCACACAGCGGTGGTATATTTAAAAAAAGGCATGCATACGAGAGATGCATATTCTTTTTGCACAATAAGCGAGTGCACACGTCACGGCGCGGCGGCGGTGTGGGCTCATTTAGACCAGTTAATCAAATTCATATCAAATAAATTGCCTCAAATGGACCGTCTTCACATTTTAACCGATGGCCCATCTAGCCAATACAGAAATAAGTATATTTTTTATATTCTCACTCAATTAAAGAATGATTTCCCTCAACTAAAGCTTGTTAGTTGGAACTATCAAGAAACTGGGCACGGAAAAGGAGCCCCCGATGGTATCGGTGCAGTAATAAAGAGAACTGCAGATTATCAAATTAAGTGCCAGCAGGATGT
Source organism: Deilephila elpenor (assembly GCA_949752805.1). NCBI lineage: Eukaryota > Metazoa > Arthropoda > Insecta > Lepidoptera > Sphingidae > Deilephila > Deilephila elpenor. The sequence goes on from OX457114.1 coordinate 204,237, forward strand.
TGGAACCTTTGATGAATTTATAGACATTATTCGAAAGCATGTTGAAAACGTGGAAATTAAAATTGTTGAGGAAGACGAAATTAAAATAAAAGGTTTGATGCTGCCCAAAGATATCGCAACTTTCAAAGGCACTATGGGAGTTCATCAGGTAACTTTTTTCACAATTATTTTATGTTTAGTGTTACTGTGTTTGATTCTGAAACGTGTTATTTCTTATTATATTTTTCTTTTAGGTTGTATGGTCGGCTGATTCTACTTATTTGGAATTCAGAAAACAGAGCTGCTTTGAATGCTTGAACTTTGCTTGCGTCCATGATAATAAACATTTACGTTTTTTTAAAATGTATCAAACTCCAATTGAATCTGCAATACAAAACGTAAATATTGTGCCCGAAAATAAAAAAATACGAATTCTCCAGGATATTACAATTAAATATGGTGGTAATCAGCAAGGCATAGCTTCGACTTCACAAACTACAAGCTTTTGCAACATTAGAAGTTCCTGGTCAAATCAATCTTTTATAGGAGATTACACTAAAGCATCGGGACATGAGAAGGAATTTCTTAAATTTATTGGAAAGTCTAAAGATGAAAATGATTGTATGTCTGATTAATATTTTTATGTTTTTATGTTTCTGATTATATTTTAAGTTACCAAATTTCATCAAACACGAAATCCTACCAATGATTAGTACGTAGTTAATTAATTGTGTGAAGAAGATTATAATTATATTTTATTTATTTTTCCAATACGAATTAGTAGCCGCATGAAGAGACAATATTTTTTTAATCTTTTGCATTTAAACTAATGATGATCGATGATTATGATAAAAATCCAATATTTTATTAATATTTTAATTACATTTATTATAAACAACTTTCAATCAAAATCATATTATCATTAGTGTAACCAAGTATCTCAACAGTATATCACAAAAAATCATTAGCCAAATTATGTGACTCATTTGTGTCTCTGAAATTGTTGATTATTGCGTATTATTTGAATAAATGAGTGATCGAGTTGATTATGATGAAGTGTGTTTTATTCTGAACTTACCCAAATACAAAAATAAGTAAAATTAAATTTCATGAAATCCGAAGTCAAGTCAAGTAGACATAACTTATGTCAGTGTATTTAATCAAGGACCGAGATATCAGAGTTCGGCCGGTAACAAACGTAATATTGTATTGTGTGATGTATTCCAGACCGATGTCGGTGACGGCGAGTTACGTAAAACTTTCGCCCACTTGAGAGAGCTTCATTAATGGGCTCTAAAATAGCACATTCTATGTTTGCAGTTACCTTTGCAGTAACAGCATTGTTATGATACAAGTGTTGGAACAGGTAGACAGTGTGGACTGACCGAGCGGCTTGAGCGATGGATAAGCCTTGGAGCTCCACATGAGCGGCACGGCGTTGCGCGCCATGCTGTTGGCCATGTTCTCCAGCGCCTCCGACATCACCACCAGCCCCTTCAGCGCCTTCAGCAGGTCCCTGCCGCATCACATACATACATACATACATAGTTTCACATACATACTCGCTTCCCGCTGGCCTTGTCAACACTTCGGTCCTTTCAACCACGGAATGGATTTCAATGCAGTATTCATCCACGGATGTGATTCAAGGAGAAGGTTTATAAGAATTATTTTATTGCAAAGACACGAAGCTGCGGCCGGCCTGCTAGTATAAAATTAAACGCCCCAAACAGTCACATACATAGTCCAGATTCACATGCTACGAGAAACTTTTCGGTATCACAGAAACCAACACACGAAACAAACATTTATGGACGGCATCAGCATTTGCCTCGGTGCGGGGATCGAACCCGCAACTCCTCGTTTCACAACCGGCTTCTAACCAACTGCGCCACGGAGGTTGTCGAACCAACAACATTACACTTTGATCTCGTGATGGGAACGTACAACGCAGCATCAGAAATGCCTCTCACCGGCAACGCCTACTGTTGAACAAGGTTCTTGAAGTTTGTCGGCATCATTGTGACTATCAGAGTATTACGTTTTATGAATTAATAAACCCAGGTGGATGACCGTTTAGAAAAAGTAATCAAGGCTATCCGATGTAGCAATAACATGTGTTTTTTTTAATATTTGTTTATACTTCAATGTGATAAGATTAAAAATTCAATTGGTTTTTGAATTAAACGTAATACCCACAATAATGTATTTATTACCTTTAAAAATATTCTAAAATATGTACACTGCGACGTTTACGAACGTCGCATAAACGAATAATGATAATTGTAATTCGCGACAAGGAAAGTTGAATCGAATGAAACAAACTTCAGGGAAGTTGCAAAATCTGACAAATTATTAAATAATTTGTGTTGTTAGACTTTCAAAGTGTTTTTAAACTGTTGATGAAATAATTAGAATATACAATTTGTTCGGGGAAAACCAGCCTCGTTGCGAACACAAAAATGTTATGATACATGTTCATGCATATTTTGGTACACAAAACTATCATGTTTTATCGATTTTTATTATTTCATTTTTTATCATTTCTACATTAGGCGAGCAGCTTGTTGTAAATTTATAAGCGAAATAATACTGTAACATGAAAAGTTATATTGCGCCTGTAACTGTGGTATAAGAGCAGACAAAAAAGGGATATTCCATGTTTCAGTAGACATCTGAATTGTAAATCTAAGAATGTCGTGCTGTACTAGTGATCAAGATGTGGCGCCTACCGCAGCGAGTTGTTGATGATGCTGAGCAGTCGGTTGTAGCGGATGGCCTCCTGGATCAGCACCGTGTTGAGCGACTCCTTGTACGACACCGGGTACCTGCACCATCACACGGAGTCTTTATGGCATCAACGGCTACCTGATACTATCAGCTTACCGCTGTTTATAAACACAGAAACCACTTGGATCAGAGATGTGTCAAAATGAGAAGAATGGAAAAGGACAAGAGGCGAAAAGGTATTTGGATATTCACCTCCTGATACTAGTGAAGGCCCAACACCACAGCAATCCAAGTTCACTACAGTGTGGCTCAACCACTTTAAAACTGTTTCTACCTTAGTACAGAGTGTACGTGTTTAAACCTGAACGTTCTTCGTCACTATTGCACTTCGTAATCCTGTTACAGTATCAGTTTTGGTAATGTTGTGTCCCGCATGAGTTTGGACTACGACCGTCACTGTTAATATTACTAGTATTCCTCAGGCACGTGAGGTCCTCAAGGTGTGATAAGTGTTAAATGTAATAAGTAGTATGGTGTGGTGTGGTGTGGTGTAGTTACGTGGCGGCGATGTGTCGCAGGTCGAGCGCGGGCGGCAGCTGCGCCAGCACGTCGTGCGCGGCGCGCTCGGTGGAGTGCTCGGCGCTGGCGCCGCCGCCGCCGCTCGCCTCGCGCGGCTGCAGCTCGCGCAGCGTGCCTGCACACACGCGCACGGGTCATGCACACGCACGCACGCACACACGTACGTATACATACACGCAGCTAATAACGATTAATTTAAATACTTTCTATTCAAATAAATTGCCACAAGATTATTGTATTGTTAAATTACCACTGCTTTATAGAAATGTTACAACAGTTAACACAAAACCAAACAAGAAACACTGATTGTCATAATATTCCTTATTTTTCATCTTTTTGAAATTTTTCAATAAAATAGTGTTTAAGAAAGTGAGCTCACGCAAGCAGGTGTTGGTCTCGGACATGGCGTAGCTGATGTTGGCGTTGGTGTGCAGGCCGAACAGCGAGGGGTCGTCGTTGAGCGGCAGCGTGCGGATGTACCGCGTGTAGTCCTCCACGCCCGCCGACGGAGATTGCTGCGCACACATGCCAAGCCAATTGAGATATTGGACAGCTATTAGCGACGACGAGTGAGTATGGAAGAATACAAAACTTGATTCTGAGACCGTCATAGTGCTATGTGATTCATTTATAAAATCACAGCCAGTGTTCTCAAATATAAACATCTGACATACATTAGTAGAGTCCTGAACTAGAAGTCCAACTGTTGAGTAGTACGCACCTGCTTGTAGGCGCCGGTCTCGTCGAACACGTAGCGGTCGCTGAGCACGGCGTTGGTGTAGTAGTCGCCCAGCAGGCACAGCAGGCAGCGCCGGTCCCAGTCGTCTGTCACGCGCCCGCCGTAGTTGATGTGCCCCGCCGTGTACGTCAGCATCTATCACAACAAACCGATATATTATGTATAAGATATATAATACGAAGTCACTGCATGTACAACTAGTGTGATGTATGGTGTTCTTTACCCTGAGCGGCACTTCAGTGTACTCGTTGAGGAACATGTGCAGCTGCGAAATGCAGATGCGCAGGTCGCCGTCCGTGAACTCGTAGGGGATGTTGAACCCCAGCGGCCCGAACTTGCGCCGCTCCAGCACCACGCCGTGGAACAGACACAGCGAGAACAGCAGCCACTGCACAAACACACACGCGCGCGCGTTTGCATCTTAAGTAGTTTGCTCAAATGATTGAGACCATTTTTAGATATTAAAACATTCCCGGACCTCGACCGCAGACCAAAGGAGTGCTGGCTAGATGTCATCAAGTGGGATATGAGAGGAGACTCAGCCGGAAGACTCCGGCCGGGATAGCGTCAGGAAGAAGGAAGGAAGGAAGGAAGAATTGGGACCATTTTTATACAGGCATGACTACAGTACACCTGATGGTAAATGCATCCAAATAGAATTTTAATCGGTGAGTGCTACCTGTCCCGTGGTCCAGCACAAATGTCGCTTTTCCCTGTCAAAACCGAACATACACAGGGTAAACCCGACGCCACATATCATATTATGTCAATATTACGGCTTATTATCATAGTATATCAAGGCCATCAGGACGGATGCAAATACCCTATTAACAGCATATTACTATAATACCTGTTATATCAACTGATGTTAACTGCAATTAAATTGTTGGCCACATCTCCCATTCGCTCTCTACACTATGCGCTATACCAACAACCACTTGCAACTTACTGATTCGCAGAGACAATTATTACTTCGTACCTTGAAGTTGGGCACTTTGCTGTCGCTGGAGTTGAAATAGTCGACGAAATCCGGCACCTGGTTCATATAGGCCTTCAGCAGGTTGGCCTTGATACCGCGGGGAGGTTCTACAGTCATCTTGTAGCCTGTGTGAATTAAGCGTATCTCTAACTCATTTATTGGGGGCCAGGGTGTATAAGCGAGTGAGTAAGAGCACAGATGAGATGAGACGAGATGTATGCGTGAGTAAGATGAATAAAAATGTGGGTGAATGAATGAGTGATTGGGTACACGACAGAGCGAGTGAATGAGCGGATGAATAAATCGTGAATGAGTGAGTGAGTGTTCGTGAGTGTGCGTACGTGTGTTCGTGTGAGTGTGTGCGTTCGTGCGTGGTGGTGCGTACCGTTCTGCAGCAGCGCGACGGGGAAGTGCGGCGAGGGCGTGGATGTGAGCCACAGCCGGAAGTCCTTGTGCACCTGCTCGGGTGAAATATGCTCCACGTTCAGCTCCAGCACCGGCATCCACGACGGAGACAGGTGGCAGTTCTGTACAACACACGCACCACGCTCACTACTTTATACTACTACACCAAAGGATTTCATTTTTTTATCCACATTTCTGTTAAAATCTAGTTCAAACAATTGTTCCAATATTATGTCAGTTCGGGTGTTGTGAATCATAGTGCTACCAAGGTATCGACGAAATAGGACACTAACGTATGATAAGTGTGACTATATGGTGAGATGGTAGTGTGTACCTGAAAGAACACCCAGTTGCCAAAGTCGCAGCCGACCTTCATCATGGCCTCGGCGAGCGGGCCCTGGCCTTGTCCCAGCGAGATGCTCTCGAACCGCTTGTTCATTTTCATCTTCTCCGCGAACTTCATCAGATCTGAGCGGGAACAAATGTACAAAAACTACTGCATAGTGCGATTTCTTTTCGGGATTCGCAGTGGGACGTTCAATAAAATAGCCATCACTTCCTTTGAAGCCGACAAAGCATCGAGGATTATTCACAAGAGGAGATGATTAATGACAACCATTATTGCATAGGTCAACAAGTTATTGACTAACTTAACAATAAGTGATTTCAAAGCACTTGGATCCAGCCTTGCCAGTTTCTTATAATAGGAAGGAAAAGAGCTCGAACAGAAGGTCATTAGGCTTCCGATATACTATCCAGCTCATATTCCACAATGAAGAAGCGTCAGTATCGTGTAGCGTGCAGTACCTGCGGCGGGGTCGGTTCCGGCGGACAGCACGAAGATGATGGGCGCGAGCGGGTCGGACTCGGCGTACAGCGCCGCCAGGTCGGCCGGCTGCGGCTCCACGAAGCGCGCGCCCAGCCCCCACACCACGTAGTCCTGCACACACACACACTCACACCCGCGCAGCTAGCACACCGGAAGGACTTCACCAACAGCGTGGGATAATTCACAAGGAATCTACTGCTTTCAAAATGCATCTTTTAAGGTCTTCTCTAATATCTACGTTTTAATTTGGGTAATACACTCACCTGCAAGCCGGGCACTAGTTTATCAGGTCGTATGCATTTCAACACTAGCAACTTCTGGAAGACATCTAGTTGCGTGTCCAGCGGCTTGGGGTACGGCAACCTGCAACGTTTACTTCTTAGCAATGGAGACTGATACTAACAAGCAATCGGAGCTATTGCTATCCAACTAGGTTTTGAAGCTCGGACTGATAAAACTAAAGTGATAGATTCGACCCTAAGCACACTGTTATGGCATTTACTAGATACATTTGTATTCGATTGCAATGGCAATAGACCTCATGATGCTCGAAGATTTATGAAATCCACTAACCTCCACATGGTCACAACGTTAGCTTAACGACTAATTTAAGAATAAAGGATAAAAAATGCTGAAATTTGAGAGACGGCCGCTACGTGTAAGTGTAAGAGCGACATAATACTTGTGGGGGTTGACCGCGTCGTAGTAGGTCTTGAAAAACTTGATGTGCGTGAGGAAGTCGTCGGTGACGAAGGCGCGCATGGTGGGCAGCGACGCTAGCTGCTGCATGTCCAGCCACATGCGCTCCGACACCCACTTGGGCTCGGGATTCTCCATCTCCTATTGAGGTACTCCAGAGTATGAGCATGGACAAGTGTTACTGGTGGAGATAGTACACTATGCAACAGGGTTTGTATAGCATACTATCCAGTCAGTAGACATTCCTTCTGTTGGTATCATGACTTCGGTTGCTGGTTTAAGATTTGAGTTGATATCATGAATTTGATATGATGAGAGATTTCGTTTCTTGGGTATAATTCCGTGTGATGTACGTAATTTCGTTGCTCGTATATGATTCGGTTTCTCGTATCGATCGATGGTTGCGTGTGTATGACTTGGTGGGCTACAGAAAAAGTTGTGTATGTGGCGTGTGCGGTGACCTGGTCGATCTTGCCGCCGTTGAGCAGGAAGTGGAACTCGTGGGCGCGGATGGTGCCGTGGTCGAGCAGCACGCGCGCGCACACGAGGAACGCGAACAGCAGCTTGTGGCGCTCGAACAGGCTGCGGCACACGTTCACGTACACCAGGAACGTCATGTGGTTTATTATTATCTCCACGCGCTCCACGATGTCCTCTGAACACAAACACAATATTCATTCGCATCATATACTATGTAAATACCACCCTATCTAGTAGCCGCAACTTCTGACAGATAAGCGTGAAATGTACTGAATACACTACAACGATTTTGACTAATAGTTCGATATTTAACCTCAATAATTAAATGAATTCTACCAGGCGTTATTAATTTAGTGTAAGATTTTTTTAAATGTTATATTAATAATACGGAACGAAAGTAGAACTATTGGATCGCCTGTATCTTAACGTGAGACGGAAATAAGCCTCTCGAACTGAAGATGATTACTAACGCTACCTCTGCTACTTTCTCGATTATATAATGGTGAGTTAAGGCTAGTGTGTGATGATATAGTATGGGTGATTTTCTGACCGTTGGGCTCGGTCTCAGCCATGCTGCGGATGAAGAGCTTGACGAACCACTCGAGTGAGTACTGGTACATGGGGTCCACGTTGGACATGCCGGACAGGCAGAAGAACAGGATCTGTCCGCGGTTGGCCACGGGCACGTAGCCGCCGCGCGCCTCTTCGATCTCCAGCGTCGTGCGCTCCATGTCCGCCACTTTTATCTGCACACATTTGTATCATTTCTATTATCTTCCCCCTTGGGAAGTGCTAGGTCTGGTGGTGGGTCTCTCATATGTGAGAGGACGCTTGGGTCGGTATAACCACAATGTCTATTTCCCGCCAAACACCAGTGTAAATGCACTGTTGTGTTCTGGTTTGCACGTCCGTAGTCTGTACGTCTACGTCGATGTCCTAACGTAGTGCAGCAACGCTTACTCCTTAAAGTTAAGTTAACCAAATGCGCGTATTAAATAATACTTTCGCTACCTATAAAATGAGTTTTATGAGTGATAGTGACTAACGAGTATCTCGGCGCTCTTGATCTTGATGGCCTCGAGCGTGAGGATGAGCGGCAGGTCGTCGACGGGCGAGCCCTCGGAGTTGGAGAGGCCGTAGAGGATGGCGGCCTGCATCTCGGCCAGCTGCGCCGCCATCTGCGCGCGCGACACGATCAGCGCGCCGCGCAGCTCCTCCAGGTCGGGCCGCTCCTGCGCCACCACGATCGACAGCAGCTGCTCCGCCAGCCCGCTGCACGCGCGCACACGTCAACCCACGCCACTCATACACGACGCAAACACACATCAAACCACAACATTCATACACACATAGAACTACATTTACACAATCATAACCACATATTAAGATATTTCTATCGTAATTGTCTGAAACTTGAATACCTGCCGCTGTCACAACAATTAGACCCGAATTTAAACGGCCCCTTACAAAAAAAACTAGCATGATAAATTGATAAGTGCAGTCGCAGTGGATAGCAAAATATATATTCTACCCAACAAGAACAATTGTTCTGTTGACGGTCCAACAGAGCGATACCATAATATGTTTGGTGGTTGCTATCTGGAATACGAAGGCACAAGGTCACCTGGGCACGAGCGCGAAGTTGACGATTTGCACCTTGACGGAAGTTTCAGGCGTGTACTTGGGGTTGGGCAGCTTGGTGGTGATGTAGAGGCGGAAGCCCGCCATGTACGGGATCAGCGAGTCCCCCAGCTTCAGCACCAGCTGGCCCGCTTGACGGAAATATTGACGCTGCGTACAAAATCATACAAATTTCAGAAGTACGTATATCATAAAATGGGTATAACTACGTATCTCTTGGTCTCATCGCGAAAATATTGATCGTTTCCTGATATGTACGATTTTTATGAAGTACTGACATTTTATAATAGGTCCGAGTATATAATATAGTCAATTGAAACTGATATAGTTAAAGTTTGGAATTTTACAATAGTACAGCAGTTCAGGGTTGGTCGTATCATTAACGTGGGCGGGATTGTTTACGATACACAATTGATTAAGAAAGGCTAGAGGGGTATTGAAAATGAACTCGAAATGACGTAAGTACGTAAATACGTTTTGAAACTAAGACTGCAGTGTGTGTGTGTGTGTGTGTGTGTGTGTGTGTGTGTGTGTGTGTGTGTGTGTGTGTGTGTGTGCGTGTGTGTGCGTACCTTGAGCACGGGGTCGAGCGCGGGGTCGAGCTCCTGGCCCACGTTCTCGAGCAGGATGGGCTTGCCGAAGCGCAGCGCAGACTCGAAGTTGCGCAACAGGTCGCGGTCGTTGGGCTTGCACACCACCAGGCCCTCCAGCTTGCCCTGCACGGTACGACCAGAGCTTTACGTTAACAGCTTTGTTCAAAATCTATTACATAAAGACCAATGCATACCCTACTGTGACAAAGACACCCAACCACATGAACATTTTTGAGCACGTCACTGATCGTAACGTTATAATGTTAATTAATACACTGCAAAATATTGAATACAGCATTTGTTTTCTACATGAATATTCAATCCCTCAATCAAAATAAAAACATAAACCTGGAATCTAATCTTAGGAATATCCATTGCGATAAAACAAATATACCTACATTGGCGTGTATACCGAGTATAACAAGACTAAAACCGAAAACGAAGCCAGGTGGGAGTTTAAGTGGTTACAGACACATTGCAACTAAAAATTTCACAAAAAAAACGACTGTTTTTTTGCAATTTTTCAAACATTATCGTGTTTGGGTGGTAAATACCTAGTTTTTGCGAAACTAGTAATTTAAACCATTGCGTACCATTGCGTCTTTGAAAATAAACAGGTGTAAATTATTATTTTAGTAAAATTATGTATTTGTCACCCACATACGACAATCAGAAAAAGATATAAAAAAAATTGTTGCATTGTGTTTAAAGTCACTAATAATACTAACTGGCTTCGTTTTCGGTTGCGGTCTTGAGATACCCTGTATATATTGTATATCTGATCTAGACTTGGTATAACATGTGTGATTTCTCTCACCGAATGAAACACGACGGCAAAGTCGCAGCTTCATCGGATGTCCGGGCAATTCGATCCGCTCCTACAGTACTTGGACAGTGTGGCTATACCACTGTATCACGTATGCGAATGTACTGTTTGAGATGTACCATGGCGCGTATCCACTTGTTGGCCTGCGTCTGCGGGTCGATGATGAGCGGCCAGCGGCGCGAGTTCCACATCAGCACGGCCGACTCCACCGACAGCGGGTCGCGCGGCAGCCCGTACATCTGCCACGTGCTGCACACACATACAACACTATACTATGCACTGTACAGTATCAGCACCTTACATCTGCCACGTGCTGCACACACATACAACACTATACTATGCACTGTACAGTATCAGCACCTTACATCTGCCACGTGCTACACACACATACAACACTATACTATGCACTGTACAGTATCAGCACCTTACATCTGCCACGTGCTACACACACATACAACACTATACTATGCACTGTACAGTATCAGCACCTTACATCTGCCACGTGCTACACACACATACAACACTATACTATGCACTGTACAGTATCAGCACCTTACATCTGCCACGTGCTGCACACACATACACCATACAGTGTGTTTACTGCCGCCACTAACTCACTGCATAGCACATACAACAATATACACACCGTACAGCCACTGAAAGCTACACCTGGACCAGATACAAACAGCTACCTACAACATGTTCCGAAAAGATGATACCTAGTTTAAAATAACCTTTCATATGTCTGTGATATTTTATTTCTTAGTTTTTTGTGTGCAATACAATGCATGTACATAAATTCAAAACATCTTGTAGAAAACTGTTGTTTTACAGAGAAAACAATATGCCGGCTCGTACGAAACCGGATATAATAAGGCTGTTTTAGTTTTAGAAACGTCGGGAAATTAAATTAATTAGCATCGCGATAAAATCAATAACATAGTTTTATTTCAATATTACATAAACATAAGAAACATTTTAGAGTTGCTAAGTAGTACCACAGTAGTAATAACGCTGTTTCAGAACGTAGCAAGTATACGAACGTATTCTGGGAAGAAATTAACAAGCAATATTTTTTCACAGCAACAATGTGATTTGTTTTTTAATCTTAAATGGAAATTGTTCCCCGCTACATACAAATAATGTTTTGTATAATTTTATTTTCGGATTTATTAAATCCAGTATATCTCATCCTATTAATAAAAATATCATCGTAATCTCATCGGCAATCTTTCGACAGTCTCTTATACCGTCCTCGAAGTGAGGACGAGCTAATTTCGGCTCAATATCTGTACTCGGTACAGGGCGCAGTTTCACGATATAAATCACCCCAATTTAATATAGAATACTGCGGCATCATTATTATGAACTCATTGTTGGATTATTTTCAACTCGAGTGTATTGTACACTTGCGCGGTGAGGCTTTGTAGCAATAAAAATACAGTAATAATATGCACTTATCAGGGCGCTATAATTCTTACATCGTTTGATAGCAGATAAGAGTCGGTGACTAATATATTGATGGCAATAACCTGCAGTAGCTGTAGATAGCGACGTCTCATTTATTACAGTTAAAGCGGTACACTTATGTTAATAAAAAGGTAAATCCACCAGTCATCTACAATTTCCGCTTCACATAAAGATTCACTAGCCAGTGTGTTATCTCTATTATAAGTGGATAAATAAACAAAGTAGTGAAGAGATGGAAACATATGTTTGTGTGTTCCATAGGTATTTGTCTCGGGTCTGGGTATCCTTGAGACCGAAATGTCTCTCGTAGTTTCTGATACCCACAACACAAGACTCGACGTTAATGTGAGGTCAGGAGTGTGTATGTGACTGTTGGGTGTGTATTGAGATGTAGTGCGCGTGCGAGTGCGTACCGGATCTGCACGGCGTCGCCCAGCACGGACAGCGGCGTGGCGCCCGCCGAGTGCGGCACCGCCACCGCCTGCAACACCGCCGCGCTGTACACTACACATTATACTACACCGCGCCACGCACACTACAAGCAGGCGACACACTGCCCACATTACGATTTAAAAATATCTAACTATCACAATCTATATAATTATATTATTATTAGCATAGATCGACACAATAGCGTTCAATGACGACAATCCATACTAAAGCTTGCTCACTCACCATCAAGTTTGCCGTGCCGGATTAAAAAAAAACCATTGATAATGTAAGCCCTAACTTTTTTTTTACCTATTAAACTGCATAAGGTGTTTCAACTATTGTAGTGAGAGAGAGTAAATTTGTACAAGTGCAAGGGGTGACCTCCATGTGTTCCATCCAGCTGGCGAGCAGCTCGCGCCGGTACTCGTCCGTGAAGGGCGTCACGTACCCCACCGCGCCTGCCGCACAACATCATTACTATTATCCACCTTATAGCAGCAATTGCAATATTTTCTATGGTAGATTTCTGCTTAACAAAGAGACCTTTACTACCTCTTCCATGGTATAAAAAGGTTCGCTAATCAGCAATAGACCAGCGGGTTCAATTAATCCTTAAGGAATGTCAATCCAATACCATTATAAAGGTGTCCCGTACACAGCTATGGGTGCAAGACTGACATGTGATTCGTTTCATACTTAACGTATACGTATCTAGTACACCGTACAAGAGTATTCACAACTGAGACTGTTGATGATAGGACAATGTCCCTATGTTCCCTACGACACATTACGTAGGTGATAGAATGAGGCACGGACATGCGCTGAGCAGGATGTCTCCGATGAGGTTGACGATGTCCACGTCCAGCTGCTTGATGGTGCTGATCCAGCGCACGCGCTCGCTCGACAGCCCGTTCAGCAGCCTGCGACACACAAGCACGGTGGGGGCGCGGCACAATACACTCACAAAAGTGCTATAAACTATCTTGTATCAGCATAATAGCTTCCTTAACCAGTGTTATAATAATTACTAATCTTAATCACCCTTATCACGCATATATACGAGTTGGCACAACATAAGCTTTACTCACAATACATATTGAAAAGTGACAATTATCTTTTAATTTCCTTGAGTATCTAAAAACAAATACGGGATCATTAATTTATCTAAATATATAATATTATGATTAATTCGTGCTATCAAATGATAACAGTTAATGTATGTTGGCAACCACTAGATAATTTCGGCACGCTGAGACGTAGCAGAGTGGCGCAGTGGAAGCGTGCTGGGCCCATAACCCAGAGGTCCGTGGATCGAAACCACGCTCTGCTAATATGTTTTTGGATTTGAAATCATACATTTTTTTAAAGAATTCCTCACTCCACGCGGAATAAAAATAAAGAGAAATATTAAAATAATTTTTCCCTTTATTTTCATCAAACTAGCTCCGATATGATAGCAATAACAAATCGTCAAAAATTTTGAAAATAGTAATTTGAGTAGTAAAATGAAAGTAATTTTTTTCTGACATATGCTAAAATATGTTGCACTTACTCCATACCACAGACAAATAAACAAAACTGCATATATGCAGATCGACCAAAATTTAGTATTTACAATTTAAAACAAAGCTACTAACGCCATCTAACGTCACATATCTTAAGTTTTAATAGCGCCACCTATATTGGTAAAGAGCAGTGTAATAATCCTATAATATTAGTTCAATGTAGTCCCGATAGAGCAATTATGTAATGAATTTATTATTGTAGGTCCGCTTGAACAATTGATAATATAAATTAAATGACATCTAAAATAATAAAGTTTGGTTGGAAATGAAGCGATTAGACTGCCCATTGTAATACCATAAGTTTCTTATATTTTATTAGTCTGATTTTTTATTTTATTTTTCTTTCTTCGGTTTACAATTAAGAGTATTGTATTTTATTGTATAATAAAAAATAAAGACGTTTAAAAAATTGTAAATTCGATAATTATCATTTATACTTTTTCATCGTATTTCTTTTTTATACTTTTATTTTAACACTGTAGACTCTGTCCGGGCGGATGTGTATATACTATATAATATAGTGTGTGGTGAGCGGTGAGTGTGACCTGTTGGCGCGGTCCATGCGCGCGAGGCACTGGTTGATGTCGTCCTCCATCTTGCGCTTCTCGTCCTCCTTCTCCTGCAGGTAGGCGTTGAGCTTGGCGATGCCCTCCAGCAGCGCCTGCATCTTCGCCTTCGCGCTCGCCAACATCGCTGTCACAAACACACACACATATTTACTCAATGTCAATAATTCAAGAATATATTTTTATTATATTTCTTACTCGTTCGATTTCGGAATTACTTGTGCACCATGGCAAATGCGCCTGTGTGAGTAAATGGTACCCACAGAAAACTATTCTGTGGGTACATATGAACGTGATGTGTAATGAGAAGTAAATGTTTTCCAGTGGTATTAAGATTAATTATAATTGTTAACGTTGTTGGACATTACGGACACCCCATTGAAAATCAGCGAAGCATTGCAGTCTAGCTGTATTGCAGCACAAAGCTGAATGGGGGGTTTTATTATTGGCCATCTCTAACTTTTCCTTTTGGATATTTAGTAGTAGTCTTGTTCGAAGTATATAAGCGTACCGTAAGTAGTAATATCTTGACTATTTACAGTATTCATTGTTGTTATTATTCTTGTTTGTGTGGGTCAGTAATTTTTTTTTTTACTTCTGTATTAATGATAGAACAATTATATTTCCTTTTTTAGTTGGGTCTCTTATTAAAGCGTGTTACTTTAGTTTTTTAACTATTATTTATTTATATTACTAAAAACTACCGGATATCATATCTAAGAAAGGCAGCTGTGCGATAATAATGTCAAAAACTTTTTAAATTATTGTATTGTCATCGGTCCTTGATAAGTGTGCTAAAATTAAATCCATTCGACGTTTCGAAGTGCTCCAAAGTCGACTTCAAAGATTATGTTATTAACAATTACGTACATACACATACAAAGGTTCTAAACGTAATTATTTCACCTTTGCGTCGGTCAATTAGGGGTTGAAAATTTATATGAGAGGTTCACAGGCCGAAGGAACAAGCACGATAAAAAGCTAAGTACGAGGTGGAAATGAATAACTAAGCTAGATAGGTTGAGTTTAGGTAAGTATCAAAAATGTCCGAAAATGATATAAGATGTTTCTGGTATGGAATATAGTTACTTCAGTATAGTAGTCGACATTGAGTTGATTTTTTAAAACGGTATGCCAACCCTATCTATAGGTGTTCGACAGACTCTACGCAACATAGTGACAAGAGTGGGTTTCATAAAAATGTGAGGAGCATCTTAACGATCTGTGAGCCTGCAGAACGGTTTGTTGCGATCAAGAGAGCAAATAGCATCATCACAAAATAGTGCTGTGTGTGCGTGGAAACTGTCTCGCGTTCCGTGACTGAGTACGTAAGACTGTGACTAACTATGCACCTACGGATTGATCCGACATTTCCCACATTCGCACACAATACTACGTAAACTGTAACTAGCTATGGATCACGATACCGAACATGATAACGAACATACACCCAGTACGTATAGGTATAATAACCACAACGGTAAATGTTTATTAAATTTGCGGAATCTCTAAACGAAGTAAAAGTCGTGTGTGTGTGTGTGTACGTGTGCGTACCCTCGACGGCGTTGAGGTCCCTGGTGGCCTGCTCGAGCGCCGCCTTCTTGGGCGCCACGGCCTTGTTGACGTGGTAGAACTTGTACATGGCGTGCACCCACATGCACAGCGACATGCACGCCTTCGACACCTGGCGCAAGCACAAACACATTCTATCCTGCTCATCACGTTATATACCGCTCAAATACCGCTCGAGCTCCCAATTTACCAGTATTGGTAAATAGGAGTGCTCCGGTACGTTTGAAATTCAAAATTACAATATACACAGGTCTAATAGTAGCACAGTACATTGTGAGATTAGAGGGACATGTCACATTACCTTAGCGATTTTAGCGGGCTCATAGTCCGGGTTCTGCACGTACTTCTTGAGGTTCTTGATCATGTTCTCGGTGATGGACTCCTTGTCGTACTTCATGAGCGAGTCGAGGAAGGCGGTGGGGTCGGCCAGCATCTGCGCGCCCGGCTTCCAGTAGTTCAGCACTTTCTCGCCGAACGACGCACCCGCTTCCTGCGCGCAAACATAAAGACAATACACTAAATATCATCGTTACATCAAATAAGTCAATGTTTAGAAAACGACAAGTTTCTTTGTTCTCAATATCGTGTCTCAAACTTGTGGCTTAACTAATCACACTTTAGTAGCAATATTTTATTAAAGTGATACTAATATGCAATGTGCATAATAGTTCACTCTTAATGACAAAGTTGTATACAAACTACTGGGCTAAGCGTATCACCCTCTGATATAAAGACATACAAGGGGGGATGTAAAGCAAATGTGGCGGTGTGATGTGTCCTACACGTGAGGAAGCGAGATGCGGTGCGATCGGTGCGGCGTACCTTGATGGGCTTGATGTCAAACACGACGCAGAGCGACTCAACGACGAGCAGCACGCCGCCCGGCGGCTTCTTCAGCGCCTTCACCTCCACGATGTCGTTGCGGTTCAGCTCCTGCAGCGCCTGCTCCGCCGCGCGCAGCGCCGGCAGCGCCTCGTCTGCACACACACACACATGTACACCCACACCTCACACTCACCACCCACGCGCACGCACACTACGCACCCAGGTCCCTCTGCGCGTCCTCCGCCATGGCTGTAGTCTCCGTCGCCATTTTCTCAGCCACCGCCTGCTCTTTCTCCACCTTTATTCTGGCTTCTTCAGCTATCGCCTTGAAATATAAATACATTAACGATTATAATGACTCGACAAACTTATTGTTTCAGGTAACGAGACTAGTTGATGTAGCAACGAGAAGTGTGTAGTGACCGTGTCGACGGCGATCTGTTCGATGACGTTGCGCGTCTCCTCGGCGGCGCGCTCCATCATGGGCTTGAGCTCGGCCAGCTCGATCTGCAGCTGCTTCACTTCCACCTCCGTCTGGTTCAGCTTGTTCAGCCCTGCCGCAAGGCACTCAACATTTACCTTGCTACATCATATAATAATACATCTACACAACTTCCTTAGTTTCTAAATTACACTTTTATACTATAACTGTGGATACTATGGATAAAAGAGAGACACCCACAGAGTGTTTTGTGAACCAGATTAAGAATTCATCCAAACATCGCCTGTTAAGGCTCCGGGAACCCAGAATAAATAATTTAACAAATATATTAATTGAAATTGAGTTCTTTTTTAATAATGTTCTAGAAATTGGTGTGGAGCCCAGTAAAGGTAAATAAGGTGTTGAGCAGAATTTATAAGATTGACCGAGACGTGAAATCCAGGACTAGACCAAAACAGCGTCAGATAAAACGAAAGGCATGGTGAAACAGTGTACGGTGCAGGGTACTGACCGGTCTTGAGCGCGTTGGACTCGTTGAGGATGTCGCGCTGCTTCTTCTTAAACATGTCTGCGTAGGCGGCCAGCATCTCCATGTAGGACATGGGCGTGACGTAGTTGAGGCGGTTGAGCTGCGCCAGGAAGCGCTCGCTCGCCTCCACCACGCTCTGGTGCACGAAGCAGCACACCGACTGCGCACCACACAATACTCATTACTGACGCCCACATACCACACGCAATCCAGTTTTCCTTTGTGATGATGGCAAGCTTCACGGTGATTCTACTATTGACACGCTTTATCCTATCAGCCTGTATTCACTCGCGTTTCAATTTGGCACCATTAACCATTATTAACTAACAGCCAATTACCTAGTGACATTGTCGCATGCGATAATCACTATAAGATATTTTAAATATTCAGGCGAATATTTACATGATGCTACTTTGTTATATCCTTAGAATAACCGTATGTTCGAGGCGAGAAACCGCCCCCGTGTAAGAAGTAGGGTTTAAGATATATTTGACTCACACATGCGGGCGAGCAGGTTGGTGACAATACTACTGACAGATCTCAAGGAAGAATTAGTTATAGAGCAAGAGTCTCACCACCATGGAGTCGTACACCTCCTCGGTGGTGTCGAGGTGCGGCATGTTGTGGAAGAAGTAGCTGGCGACGGACTCCAGCGCCGACTTGGGCCACTCGCTGAACCAGTCGATGGTGCAGCAGTTCACCAGCGACGGGAACTGGCGCAGCCGCGCGCGGAATATCTAACGAACACTCATTCCAGTTTAATATAGAGCTCCACGTATGGTAATAGAACACTTAATTTAGGATAAAAAAATCTAATTAACGAGACCTTCTAGGGATGATAAACAGGGTACACATTCTTTAAAAAATATCTTAAGCTAGCGGCCCGGCCCAGCTCCGCTCGGTTTACACTTTTTTGAGAATATTCTATCGCTTATGTTCATGAGGGATAATGTAGGATTCTAGTGGTAAAAGAATTTATCAAATCGGTCCAGTGGTTTCAGAGGCTATTCAATGCAAACAAACAATCAAGATTTATCATATTAGTTTAGAAAATCACTCAATGGGGGGCTACTACAAAAAACAACATATTGTGCAATTCTTTGTATTGAAATCTGCACCTAGTGACTTACATTTTATTGTGATGTCGATGAATATTCTCTATGCGGCACTTGTCAACATTGTTGAATCGCTCAACAGTCGATAGGAGTGAAAGTGCCTTTGCACTAGATGTAGGTTTTAATACACGGAATCGAACACGAATATCGTGTAGTAGCCCCTCAGGGTCCTTCCAACAAGTTTGTGTCTTTGAGGATTAAAATTATTATTCTGACTCAATAATATAAACTAAGATAATTAATGGCCTAGTACTAAGGGCCGTCCGTATCTAACATCCTGACAAATTCTATGACCTCTCCGATGGGACTCATGACGATGACGATGTGCAGGTTGCTCTTGACGCGGCGCTGGTAGCAGGCGAACAGGTTGGTCTTGGTGGCGGGCAGGTTCATCTCCATGACGGCGTGCCGCACCGACATATAGATGCGGTCCAGATCCTCCGCCTCGTAGATGTTGGGCACGTCGCCCGAGCTCAGGATGTTGTTCAGATCCTCCAAGAACGACTCCATTTTTATCTGTACAAGATATTTTATATAGGTATAGCAGTTTTGGAGTGGCTAACTTCCTGCGGTCCAAAGATAGTAAATAAAATAGAATAAATATAATAGCTTTTATAATAGCTGCAAATTGTTAAAAAAAGATATCTGCGGAAAAAGTAAATAAGCAAGTAAATATAGAACCTGAAGCAATTAGGAAGAAAATATATTATAATATATTTTTGAGAGAAAAAAAAACTATTTAAGCGTGTGCGTCGAGCGCGTGTGCGTGTCGGTACCTGTGCGTCGGAGAACAGGAAGACGACGCCTCTGTTCTCGGCGCCCGCCTTGAGCATGGTCTGCTTGAGGTCGTCGCGCCACTCCGTCTGCCCGTACGATTTGGTGATCTCGATTTGGATGCACACCAGCTCCGCCATGAACGCCGCCAGCCGAGACAGCGACTGTCGACCTGCACACACACACGCACATGCTGTACACTGCTCAATACTACCCGGCTGTCCTCAAAGCTGATACGGAATTGAGATACCAGTAAAGCTAACATACAGTCAGTGATTGTCTCCCAACACTGGCTACAAAATTGTTTTTTATAATTGTGGATTTCTTTAATTAAAACAGACACGACAATTCAATCGCAATTAGAATGCAGCTGACTGTACCTATATTTCCCATATTGGACGGTATCGATTGCATAAAAGTATCGAGAAGATTATCTCTCGCCCTCGATATTACCATGTAGCTTGTTATAAACAAAATATTCACTGGTCATAGAACTCTAAAGAATTTCAAAGGTGACTGAATTTCAAACTGATCATAAGTGAGGAAGGTCGCTAGTAGTACCGGAGCCGCCCATGCCGAGCATGAGTGCGTTGGCCATGGGTTGGCGCATGATGCGCGCCACGCGGCACAGGTGCGCCACGGCGTCGGGGAACAGCACCAGCTCCAGCGGCGCCGTCGACGCCATGTTGTACTCCGCCAAGTAGTGCTCTAGCATCTCCTGCAGCTGCACACACATACACAGGCCTTGCTGCTTCTCATTAAGCATATGCGATTAATCCACAGCACTTATGATTTCGCCAATTGGAGTGACGATTTGCGAAAGGTCGCTGGTAGATACTGGAGGCGACAAGCCGAATACAAAGCGAAATGGCGCAATTTTAAGGAGGCCTATGTCCAACAAGTGCATGTGCAAGTGCGTGGTGGCTTGTTGATAAACGGACCAGACGCGACTGCTAACATGTTCACGGTGGTCGCGGGTTCAAATCCCAGGGCACACCTCTGACTTTTCGGAGTTACGTGTGTATTGATAGTCAATCACCACGCACTATAACGGTGAAGGAAAACATCGTGAGAAAACCTGCATACCATAGCGATTTGTATTCATTTCTATGGTATGTTAGTCCGCCAACCTGCACTAGGCCAGCGTGGTGAACTATATTACCTAACTTCTCTCAATAGTACTCTCGATTGTAGAGGAGGCTTGTGCCCTGCAGTGGGATGTATATGGGCTGATCCAGTTAAGTCCAACAATGTACAATAAAAAGCTAATGATGAAGATGAGAAATATCATTCATTGAACACCTTCAGTATGCTTATGTACAGTAACGTCAAAGGACGAAAATAAACATCAAAAGTCTAAATAAAAGAATGCTATACAGTCGTATTTCCCATAGGGCGTAGATTGAGCCAATCCAGGCAGTATATTATTGAAATAGCAAGGCTAAAGATGTCAAAGAAGTTTACGCTGTAGCTTCGTAACATGGAGCGCAGACCCTGTAGTGTGTAGTTACCTCCTCAACGTCGGTTATCTCGACGTACTTCTTGTCCTCGGCGCCGAGGTCCATGAAGTCTCCGAACAGCATGAGCCTCCCGCCCACCACCTCCGCTGACTTCTTGCCAAATTCCGTGCGAATTTTCTTATTCAATAAACTATAGTCGAGAAAATAAATGTTACTCTTTTAAAAATATTTGTGTGCGTTTATTTCTTTCTCTGTGATAAAAGAAAAGTATGCGCGTAATAACCACGTTATTATTTACAAAATACTTCATGTAGAACCAAAACATACGTTATCATTAATTTGCACTCACCTTCACGCATTACCACTCATATTTTAAGAAAGGCTTAGGTCTAGTGCTTACTTGACGAACCACTGTCGGTCCTCGTTGCTGACGAGGCGGTCCTGGTACACGCGCTGGTGCTCATGGTACCACAGCCGGATCACGTCGTCCTCGTCCTGCCATCAACATTGCTTTCTGTTTCTATTGCAATTTGCAACGCTTACTTCACACTTTTTAGCCTGATGTGTAGTCAAACTTTGTGATGTAAAATAACTACCGAGATACTACCTAACGACGAAACTTACTCTAGACAGGACACCCTAGTTCAAGAGTAAGGGTGCCGGAAATTATTTTAATAAAATTCTATTTTTGACATGTGGCTAAATTCACTTACGTGAACAAGCCAACTAAGTTTAAGAACATAAAAGAAGTAACATAGACCTTGATCATCTTGGGATCCATCATGAGCATGCCCTGGAACACCTTGCTGAGGTCGCGCAGGTTGAATGTGTAGTGCGACTTGGCGGGCGTGGGCAGCAGCTCCTCCACCAGCGAGCTGAAGATCTCGATAGACGCCTTAAGGAATGGAGCCTCGCGCACCGCCACCTTCTCCAGGTTGCGCGTCCACGAGCACAGGATCACGTAGAAGATCGCGAACTGTCATTCATACACTTTTTTATCATAGCTCAGCAGTGATGGTCAGTACAATGCCGTCCAGGGGTATCGAATAGCGAGAGACTAATGTGTCTGGCTATTCAACACGCGCGACGTGACCAATCTAACTAAACACATAGTAAGTTTACGCCTATTGTACAGTGCACTATCTACATACTCATCGAGCACATCTGATGTTAGTCATCAGTCGACAGTCAGTTTTACCTACCGGTTCATAAATTAGCATGATTGGTATGCTACCTTGCTGGCGTACTCCATCTCAGTGAAGGAGATGTAGTGGAAGTGCCTCATGAGGCGCATGGTGACGGGGTTGCGGCCGCCGCCCGGCGGACCCATCGCCGCCACGATGCTCACGTCCACCAGCGTCTTGAACTCTCCGATGTTCAGCCGGTCGTACCAGCCTGCAACACCACAAACTCCAACTGTCACACACTGGGCTCATTTAGTTTTGGTGACAAACTCAGCCCGCCAATAAAATATACTCTATATGGATCTAGTTTCTTGCGCTGGACTGTAATGTTGTAACCTTTCAGAACAGCTACTAATGAGTTTGACTGGAGCAAGCTTTGATCGACTTTCTCTTATAGATAGATATCTCTTATAGAGAGATAGTGGTGTAGTCGTTACTGGAGCAAACATCACGAACAAAATCCATGAGAACTTCGCATGTACCAGACACATGGGAAGTCAGTGGCGAGATGAGGATAGTGTTACTGCGTGGCAGTGACAGAGATCAACTCGCCGGAGAAGTCCATGAACTGGCGCAGCAGCTCGATGGGCGGCTGCGCGCCGTACACCTCGAGCGCGGGCATGTTGAGGTCGTCGAAGAACAGCACGAGGCGCTTGGTGGGCGGCGGACCGAACACGCCGCGCCGCCGCCGCTCCAGCTTGCCGTCGATCACGTCCTGCACGCCAATACATTCCACTACACATTCGATCCAACGCCAGTTTCTGTACTGTATCGCACTCACACATCTAGTTATTGTAATAAAAATTAAATGGAAATGGTTTCTCAAAGTCAAGACACAGGCAACGCCTAATTTGAGAACCCTTGCAATATTATTTTATAGAAACTAACATTTGCCCGCGACTTCGTCTGCGTATGCATATAATATAAATTGGACATAAAAGAAAACAAACTTTTATCGTTTTTTTTGTAACACCTTGTGTAAACCTATGTCCACAATAAAAGTTTTTGATTTGATTTGATTTGATTTTTTTTATTTTATTGCAATGAATATCGAGACGAGCATGCCATTTGCCTGATGGTAAGCAATACGACCGCTCATGGACAGTAGCAAAACCAAACAACACCATGAATTCCAAGGTAATGTTTGACATAACTATCGTTATAACTATTATGAAATGAAATTAAATGAAATTCGTTTATTGGTCACGTAGGCAATTACATTGTAACCTCTTTGTAAGTCTTTAAATTGTCAATGTCTTTTTCAATGTCTTTTACAAAAATTAACGTGCAACATTTCTATTCCAAATTTTAATTCTAAATTGAAATTATCGGTACAATGGGTATCTCAGTTATCAATTTTGAAAACAATCGGATAAATAAAGAAAAGTTCAAAATGGCACCTACTATTTCCAATTCTGGCTCTGAATTTCGATTGTTAGAGCATGCTCGCTAAAACGTCTGTGCTTGCGGCGGCGTCGTGTGCCGGGTCGGTCACTTCCCTGTAACATGGTTGAGGAGGCCGATGGCTGGCACATGCGTCATACTCGTGAACGAGTGCTGCTTGTGTGGACTGGTCTGCTCGACTTGCTTATAATGATAACTTTTAATCACTTTAAAACTTTTATTTCTATTCATTGCTTTGGTGAAACAGTGTACTGATTCCGCGTTCTGGGCGACTTTACTTACCTAACTCAACCGTACAAAATCACTTGACCAATTACCCTATTCATCATTACTATTCTAAATTATCTATGAACTGCTCTGAATTTAACGCTGCAACCTCTGTATAAATACTGTATTGTAAACTTGTTTTAAAAGAGCAACGCTAGAGTTTCTTGCCCGTTCTTCTCTGGCGAAAACAGCCTTGTGAACCGGGTGGTAGTGGAAAAAAGTGACTGAATCTAAATAATGTATGACATTTCATGGGTTCAATAAATATTTTCATTTCATTTCATTTCAAGGGTTCCCTGAGGTAAACCTGGATAAAACTTCAAAATGGTGGCCAAAATGTTCTGACTATGAATTATGAATTTAGATTATCGGAGCAAAGGGTCGCTCAGACATCAATTTGAGACCAATCGGATCAATAAATAAAAAGTTGAAAATGGCGGCCACAATTTTTAAGTCCGATTATGAATTTTAGTATTTGAGTATAAAAAGGAAGAGTTGTAATAAAAATTTTCTACTTGGTGATCAGTGATCGGCACTACCTGCGTCTGGTTGGCGGAAGTCCTAGCGGAGAAGACGATGAACTCGCAAATGAACTTCTTGTGCAGGCCGCGCGACAGCTTGGAGGTGATGGTGACGGTCTTGCCGGTGCCGGTGGGTCCCACGCACACCACGTGGTTGTAGTTGGCCACCTTGTAGCCCAGCAGCGCCGCGCTGCGCACGTTGTCCAGCGTCGGCACCTCGATGTCTGGGACACGTGGAGCGTTACACACACCACACACACACTTAGTACTATCCCCACAGGGTCAAACTCTCACGTCGGGCGTATCAGAAAACACCAGGGAATGTTTAGTCTCACATTACCCAGACCCATATAGCGTAACCCTCTCAATCGTATTCTCGATTATAAAGTACACCCGTGACCTGCAGTGAGGCGTATATGGGTCGATACAGATGAACCAGACCCAAAAGATATCAGTTACTCGTGCCTATACATATGCATTGTTATTGACCTGCGTACTGCCACTCGGGGTCCACTTCATAGGGCTCCAGGTTGGCCATCCAGTTGTACCAGTAAGGGTTGGCGGGCTCGCCGTCGTCTGTGGGGTCTGTGAACCCGCCGTCGTGCAATCTGCAATTATACATCCAACTTGGTCACTATTTCCTACTTCGTTCCATCGCGGCAGCGCCAATGTTTAATGGTGTTTATAAATACGGAGATATTCACATCATTCAAATTCACTTTTATTACAACCCCACCTACAGCGGTAGGTAATAATATAAATTACATAAATTAATAATAATAATTATAATCAACATGTACAAGTCCTGAACACACATTTTTATTTTAGATTGCTAGTATAACGATAGCGTATATATTAATCAAATGATGCAGGACCGTGGACCATGGAACAAAGAACGTTACGAGATGTATCACAAAATATTCAGACGTCAGTGAAAACGGGTGAAATAGCTTCCCTTGTCTTTCCCTTGCTCTCTAATGAAGTACTGTTTCCACTCCCCACCCTCCCCTATGTCCTAAGTATAAGTGGAGTATACTAGCGGATGCAGTACGTGTAGTCGTAGACGCGGCCCTCCTTGGGGAAGAGCGGCTTGAGTCCGTTCTCCGCGCAGAGCTCGCGCATGAAGTCGGAGAAGATGGCGCGGCCGTTGTGGTCGCACGTGGCGCCCACCGACCACACCACCGCCCACACCACCCAGCACGGCGCCAGCCGCGCTGCCACACGCACCCAGTCACTACTACAACTTCTACAACTCGCCAACAACACACGTTACATCACTCTTATTAAATCGGTCTTCATCAATGCGCACTAGGCCAGATGTAAGTAAGCCTCTATTGCAGATGAGAACTAGGTTGTTTGTTGGGGTCCTTTCTTCAAGGCGGAGGGTCTTTATAGAATTTGGAATGCGGCCGTGGCTGATATAAATCGTATATCAAGTCTCAAAGCTGTGGCCTCTTTCTGGGGAATAGCTACGTATAAAAGTCATCATCCTCAGCCACTAGCAAGGCTCTCTTAAATATTGGTTTACCCCTAAACATTTCACAGCGATCTGTTGGCACTTTGTTTGTAAGTGTTTACATGATTAAGCGAATGTGTATGCAGCAGGGTACTGACGCATGAGCGCGAGGAAGGCTGCGCCGGGCGGCGGGCGGTCGTCCTTGCCGGTGAGCGGGCGCAGGCGGTAGTCCAGCAGCTCCAGGAACTTCAGCACCAGCGCCGAGTCGATGGACACCACGATCTCCGTCAGCTTGCTGCGCAGCGTCGCCAGCGCGGGGTACAGGTACGCCGAGATCAGACCCGGCAGGATCTTGCGGATGTTATCTGCCATCTGTGGAAATATTTTTTAAACTCCGTATGCACGTGGTAAGGGCATTACAATTCAAGTAGATTTCCATCAACCATGGTTGGGATATAAATATCCCAGTCTAATTATATCTGGATATAGAACAGAATAGCCCGAAACGCGATACATTACTTGTATCACTGTGACGAGTCGAATGCTTTAATAACGTACGGTGGACGCTGTCCGGCCTGATATTAATACCAGCGGTAAGATGAAAAACCTGTATGCAGTGTAGCGTTGTGTGGTGTGGTGTAGTGTGGTGTGTGTAGTGTGGTGTGTGTAGTGTGGTGTGTGTAGTGTGGTGTGTGTAGTGTAGTGTGTGTAGTGTGGTGTACCGGCGGCAGTGCAGAGCGCAGCCAGGCGTTGACGAGCGGCGGCAGGCCCACGACGCGCGTGTCGAGGTACACCATGCCGCAGCGCGACACCGTGGCGGGCGACGCCACGGCCAGGTCCGCCACCTCGAAGATCATGCGCTGCCGGTCCGTCAGCTTCATGATCTCGCCGCTCGACAGGCACAGCTTCTTATTGTCGTCCAGCACCTGACGCACACAATAACACGACATACTTGTCGATGCAATCACCATTCAGGTATTATGCCAGAGCGGATATAGCGAACCAAATCTGTACGTACTAACAGTTTCGCGGAAAGGTTTTATGAGGGGGAAGATGGTGTGCCTGCGTAAGAGTAACATAGACAAACAACTTGCGGTACGTCATCGCTCTTTTGTTCAACCATTGTCTTAGAGGTGTGGTTTCTACTATGTGTTAAAGTGTCGTACCGTATTCATGTTCTCAATCCAGACAGCGTCGACGGGTCCGTCGAACACGTACCAGCGCCGATCCAGGTCCTCCACGGCGATGCCGGCGCGCACCAGGCTCGAGAGAATGCCGTCCGTCCTCAACAGTCAAAACAGACATTAGAGAGAGAGCAACATTAAATAATGCCAAAACCGCAGAAAATAGAAATGAAACGTAATAATATCTTGTTTTCTTTCTTCAACCCGTAGCATTTCCACTGCTGGACAGAGGCCTTTCCAATGGCACGCCATCGAAATCGATCCTCGGCTTCTCTCATCCACCTTAAGTCAACCGCTCTGAGGAGATCATCACTCCACTTTGCCTGAGGGCTACTATGGTCATGATGAAACTAATAGAAAATGATTTAACAATTTTATATTTAGCGTGATTGTGATGGTGTCATAAAGGGAAGTGCGTGAGTACCACTCGTGCGTGTTGAGGTCGAACTCTCCGTAGAGCTGTCCCATGGTGATGGACTTGGGGTTGACGACGAAGGTGTAGACGGTGGTGAAGGGCATGCCGTCGGGCGCCGGCTTGCCGCGGATGGCCGTCAGCGCGTCGCGCAGCACCTCGTAGCACTGACACACGTAACCCTCACTTGACTGGTATTGTATTACCCTACATAGTCCCTCCACATATCCCTCTCAATCCAACTCTAAGTTGTGGGGGAATACAGTACAAGACAATTCTTAATCTTACTACAGATTAGCAGCTCGCTCCGTGAGGTCTTACTCACTTACCACCCCGTGAGCTTTTTGCTCAATAATAAAAAAAACGGTATTAAAATATTTGCTATTACACTGACCTTAGTTTTGCCGGCGCCAGCGGGCCCAACCAGCATGAGCCCGTGCCGCACCACCGTCGTCTCGTACAACTGAATTATCTTAAATATGAACGCTGAAAAACATGACTACGTCAACACAACACTTTAGGTTTTAAACAAAAGGTTAGTTTAGTTAGGTTGTATGCAAAAATAAAAAATAAAAAAATCTATTCATTATTGGAAGTATTGGCCTCTACACAACGATTTGCATATTGTTGAACTTACTGTAAAGATCGTCGTATCCTCTCTTGAGGAGCATGTTCCTGATGGACTGCTCCATGATGCCATAGTCAACCACCGGGATCTCCACGCGCGGGAACAGATCCGATATGATGCCTGTACCAACATGTACATATTATGTCAGACAAAATACTACATTATCTCGCTAAATACAGCTGTAACTGTACGAATTTAAGCCTTAAAGTTCACAAATCATATCATAACAAAGTGTAAATTGCGTCATATTAAACTATGATGTTAACACCACACGGCAAGCGGGAAGGGACGGCGACAGGACGCAAGCGCGGCGCTGACGGGGTGTCGGAGTTGTAATGTATGGGTTGGTATGGAACCCAGCATAAAGAGACTTCACGCCAAATTCAAGAACTAACTTGTAAACTCACGAGCCAATCGACGTATGTGTATCGATATCCTGTCCGAATAAAACGACATGCAGCGATGTGAGTTGAGCACAGTACCATTGAAAAGCAGCAGGTCGTCGGCGAGGAACTTGGGCACGTTGACGTCCCGCAGCGCGCGCAGCACGATCTGGCGCTCGTCCGCGTCGGGCTGCTGGCGGATCAGGTTGCCGGCCACCAGGATCACCGTCTTCACCGCGCGCATGCCGAAGTCGTAATGGTCCTACATAGACACGCACACACACACACTCATGTCGATTGCCACATCGTGTATCTTGCCTGATTAGTCTGGAACATTGGTTGCTAATTCGCTTTTTCTGCGTACTCTTTCAAAACCTAACTTACTCGCGTACCCCGTAAACCATGAATAAGGTCTAATTAATGGTGGTTTGGCGAACAAGCAACTTAAAATATATTCCATCGCTTGTTACTTGTGATATTGTTTTTCGGAATTAACTCAGCCAAAAGATTAACGCACGTACTTCTATATAGAAAGTCACCTTCAGTGGTTCACGTATCACTAATTAGGTAATACTAGCCTAGGAGAAACCTACCTGCGAAGACAGCTGCTCCGAGCTGAGTCGGAACGTGGTGGTGATCTTGCCGGCGAGGATCTTGGCCTCAAAGAACCCGTAGGAGAAGAGCGAAATCTCGGCGATGAGCGCGTAGTCCGGCACCATCATCGCGATGGGACGGAACAGCGCCTTCAGGTTGTCCGGCAGCTCCGTGCGACCTGACAACCACCGCCAGCTGTCTTACTATGTACCACTCGTACCATTTATTAAAAGAGGCGACGGTAAAAAGCCTTTTCCTCACAGTCAAATCCCTCTTTACCTCGCAAGTGTCAAAATAGTTTTTTATTGAGTTGATACTTCCCAGAACTACCATCTTTAAGAACAATAGTTGAAAAAATCACATGGATCACGTCTCACTCTTCAGATTTCAAAATCTTCAAAGAATCTGTGGAGCCAATACACGCATCCAACTCTTTCAGTGTAACGACACATTAAAACCTCTGGTTTATAAATCAAGCACAATTACAAAGCCTCGCTTGATTCACCTGCGTATCCCGGGTTCATGGTGATGAACACGGAGCAGGACATCTTGAGCGGCAGCTCGCAACCCTCGAATATGAACCGCTCCTGTTTCGCGATCTGCGCCTTTTGTATCGTCACCACCTGATACCAACACACATTCTCTTTACAGACTTCATTCATCATAACATCATCTCGATAAATCCACAGGATAGGATTGTGATGAGTTTCTATTTTTCTACGATTTCTGGTTGTGTCACAGCCAAGCTTTAGAAACATTAAAAATAATCTCGTTACCTGTTGCGCCACTACCGACAGTACTTCAATATCGATGCGGTTGAACTCGTCGAAACAAGCCCACGCGCCAGAACTAACAACACGTTATTTATTACTTAGAATGTCATAGATGTGGCTCATTACAAGACAAGCAATTACTACAACTCACGCGGCCAACCCTTTGAAAAACTTCCCCATCGCCATGTAGTCTAGCTGATCCGAACAGTTGAACACCACACACTGGACAGCTAGGGCTTTCGCCAGATCCTGGAATTAATGCCTTTTATCATTTATTGACTACTGAAAGTAATAATCTGATTTTGTTTTACCCGCACTCATATTTTGCGACTTGTTTTCAATTTGCTGTAACTAGTGAAGGATGATGTGAACAATTAGAAATTATTATTGATTTCCAGTTCCCCTTATTCCTTTCACTATTTAAGTTCGTTGAGACGTGATATTCCCAGAGACTAGGTAAGCTATAAAACTCAAAGCCATGAACTCGCAGGCCATGCGTGGAATTCCCGATTCTCAAGTCTTGTTTGCAGTAGCAGCAATGTCGGGCGTGAGGGCGGGTTGGTGTGTGAGGGAGTGGTGGTAGTGTACCTTGGTGGTCTCGGTCTTGCCGGTGCCGGCGGGTCCGGCGGGCGCGCCGCCGAACTTGAGGTGCATCGCGCACATCAGCGTCACGTAGCAGCGGTCCGTCAGCGGAGTGATCACCAGCCGCCCGCTACACACACACACATACGCACACTGTACCATCCATACTGAGTCGCAGAATGTAACACAACCAACTCAATGTGGATATATTCAGCACAGTGCTGCCAGAGTATCTAGATAATATCGACCGGCGACAGATGGTTCTCTCTATTGATGTTTCATCTCATTACTAGCACACGATATTTTACAGCTCAGTTCTCAATATTATTTAATTATATACTAGTAAGACCCGTTGTATTGGTAATTGACTCGCCTGTTGCCCAAGTACTCGTTGGAGTACTGGAACACGGAGTTGAGCGCCTTCACGTCGCAGTGGTTCTGGCTGAACTGGCGGTAGTAGGCGGACGTGTCGAGCCGCTCCTCGTCCTGGTAGATGTCGAACGTCTCGCCCTCCTCCGGCACGATCATGTCCTTTACTATCGAGTAGTACCTGTAGAGAAGCCACTTTTTTAGTATGGTCACGTATACACATATGGAATAAATATAGTTTTATCGTGAAACATATTATGTATTTTATTAAATATGTTTCATCATCAGGTAACCAGATTAAAACAATCAGGTAGCTAGAATAAAATCAAACTTCGCGCTACACTTTGTATTATAGATAGACCTATATAAACACAAAAATAATAATTTTACGAAAAAAATCTACAATAAATAACTTTATAGGAATTTGTGACATGTGTTGACATCCCTATTGTCGCACGGAGGTTGTCAATGCCAAGTGTATAGTATGTGTAGTGTGTAGCGTGACGTCACCGGAGCTGCACGATCCACTGGAAGTCGGACACGTTGCGCACGTTCTCGTCGACGAGCGAGCGCGTGACGTCACGTGCGTGCACCTCGATCACGATGAGTGCGCACAACACTTCCCGCTGGAAGAACGTCAGCTCGCCCTTCACCAGCGCGCGCAGGCTGTCCAGCTGCGCACACATACACACACTGGTGCTACTGAACAGTTAACACCATGACTAAATAACATTGACAATAAATCAATTTACTTTCTTTTTACTCTTATGTAATCTCTTTAATAAAATGAGGATGTCATACCATCAGGTAGGCTGAATGCATGTTCGCCTTTTCAAAAATAAAAAATAAATGAAAATCTCAGCTGCTGCCTCGGCAGCTCGCACGGACATATTAAAATAGTGAAAATATAATTAAATGTATCCTCGTCATTGACAGTGTGGCAAGCTCCTAATCCATCTATTAAACAAACATCTGTTAAACAATTCATGAGTGAACAAAGGTGCTGTAAGGACGTACCATAGCGAGGTTCTCGTCGCAGAACTCGTCCATGCGGTATTCCTTGATGGCGGCCTCGACGCCGGCCGTCCAGGCGGTCTGCGAGCCCGCGATCACCACCTGCCCCGGCCAGCGCAGCACCCACTGCGCGCGCGCCAGCGTCCACAGCTCCTCCAGCCCCGCCACCAGGCACAGCCGAACTGCACGCACGCACACGGGCCAATACTAACTCTACTAGTAAGCGTCTTATTATACGATTAACTTGATTATATCTGCAGTACATAATCAGTATAATTATCTGGAATTTGGAAACACACATTATATGGTATCCAATATACAAATTTGTCATATTTTGTAGATTATTTGTACTACATAGTATCAGCCCATAATCTCCCATTGCTGAGTAAGATACTCTTTCACAACCGATAATTCGAATGAGGGTTTGGACTATAGTCCACTGCGCGGTTTATCACAGGACTACTTTAGTCCCTATTTATCTATGCGTACCAATACAACACAACAACACATACTGGTGTGCCTCATAGTATCCTCAAGCAGCAGCAGCCACTGCTCCACGTTGGACGACGGGTAGAACTTGTACTTGAGCTCCACGATCTCGCCCTCGCTCGAGTGCATGTGGCTGATCTTCAGGTCCGGCTCGAACGTCACCTGCCACGGTAAATAACAAATGACACTTCACTTAAGTAATGGGTACCTCAATTTAAGTGTGTGCGTGCGTGCATGAGTACGGTCATGTGTGGGCGTGTATACGCACATACCTTGGCGATGTTCTCGAAGCACTTCCGCAGATGGGGTTGCACGGCACGCGGGTTGCGTGACTGCGACAGGATCTCGAGCAGCTCGTCGTCGCTGAGGAAGAAAAAGCGCGGGAAGCGCAGGCGCTTCAGCTCTATGTAGTCTGCGAGTCCGCGCGCCACCACGGCCAGCAGGTGGCGCGCCTCCGTCAGCGAGTCCAGCAGGCGGCTGTCGGGACACGCGACCATGATCTTGGGACACGCGGCCGCCGCGCCCATGATCCGCCGCCAGATGCGCTCCATCGTGCCGTACTTCTTCGCCTCCATCGGCAGCTGCCGTGAGATGTCCTCGGAAGTGAAGATCGGCTCCAGGTACATCCATTCCCTAAGATTGTACACCGTAAAAACACCTTAATATAAACCTATAAAAATATACATATATCACACAACATTATAACATTTAACACTAAAGTAACTAAAATAGCTGGACATGACTTACTTTTGGCACTCCATCCACTCCTCGACCACCTTCTGCGTGAGTCTCAGCTTGTCGTCCCACTCCTGGATGCGCAACTCGAAGGCCGCTTTGAAGGGGCTGAAGCCAAGCTGCTGCGTCGCTAGCAGGTGCTCGTCCAGCAGCTGTAGCGTCTCGTCCGCTATTTTCATGATGTACGTGCCTGCCATACAAGACAGTTATTTTGAAGGTCCTCAGCCACATGAAGTACACTGCTGAACGCACTTCCTCAAAAATTTTCACAAATTGTTTGGCCTGGCATTCAGAGTACCGTGTACACTGTTCAGGCCTGTACTATGTGCAGTGTGCACTGTACACTATACACTCCGTCTAATAGTAAATGCTTGCCTTTCGTCTTTTGGGTGCAGCCTCTAGTAAATGTAACATAAACTCGCGCGGGTTTTATACCTTCTGTATGGTGATGACTATCAGGACGACTAACTATATTTCATCCCCAACACGAGTAACGAGAGCCGTATGCAGTACCGGTGTTCTTGTAGGGCGACATCTCCATGGCGCGCACGGCCCAGTCGGCCTGCATCTTGTCCAGCGACTGCTCGATGACGTACTCCTTGGAGGCGAGCTCGCCGATCTCCGCGATGAGCGCGCCGTGCTGCGCCATGCCCTGCTTCAGGCACATCGTGAACGTCTGCTTCTCGTTCATCGTCACCGTTATACCTGCAACCAAACGAGTTTTCATAAAGAGACGAATTTCAATCAGTTTTCTTAATTTGTAATATTAATAAGTTTATTTTAATACATTTTAATAAATTTGCTTATTTTTGAATTTTAGTAATTTTGTAGGCGAGTAGAGTGCGTGGTGGCCTGTTGGTTAACGGACCAGACGCGGCTGCCTACATGTTCACGGTGGTCGCGGGTTCAAATCCCAGGGCACACCTCTGACTTTTGGGAGTTATGTGTGTATTGATAGTCAATCACCACGCACTTTAACGGTGAAGGAAAACATCGTGAGGAAACCTGCATACCGTAGCGATTTTAAAGAATTTCTACGGTATGTAAGTCCGCCAACCCGCACTAGGCCAGCGTGGTGGACTATATGGCCTTAACCACTCTCAATCGATTCTCTCGATTGTAGAGTAGGCCCGTGCCCTGCAGTGGGACGTATATGGGCTGATATAGAATAGAATAGAAAATTTTGTAGCCGAAAACAGAACAGTAGTATTTCCAGTGAAATAAAAATCACACCCTATGCACAATATAACTTTATTAGGTATTCCTGGTGGCGCCTCTGACAACCCTTCGGCGATAAAGGCGTGAGTTTATGTATGTATGTAACTTTATTAGGTCAAAGGTCAATTTGCAATTTTTATATCTATTAAGTTTACTTCTTTGGAATTTTTATAAATTTACTTATTTTGTTATTGTTATAAAAAGATGAATTTTAATAAGTTTGCTTGTTTGAAATTTTAATAATTTTGCTCCTTTAGGATTAATGATAAAAAGACAAATTTTAATAAGATTGCTTATTTTGGAATTTTGATAAGTTGCTTATTTGCTCTACTGTTATTAGCTACCCCAATTTATAAACTATCAGAATATATGCCGCACCCCGCACGCTTGCTTCATCAACTAAGATATTGTACATACCAGCTCTCTCCATGAACTCGTTCCAGTGCCTCTCCTTCATGCCGGGGTTCCGCACCGCCTGTATGACGGGCACCAGCGGCCTGAACTCATCGATGTCGTCCTACAACAACACTACTTTGACTACTAAAACGGAAACCTAGTGAAGTGAGCGGCAGAATATTGTTAGAATGACAAGGACAAAAATAATTCTCTAGGTGTAATTATCTGAATGTTTATTGTATAGAGTGAGCCGTGTACGTACCCGGATGGTGAGCGCGACGGTCTGCACCTTGGGCAGGTCGGCGAAGGTGCGCACGCACTTGACGATGGTCTTGTAGTACTCGTTGATGAGCGGCTCGATGGTGTCCGCGTCCACGTACATCAGCGGGTTGTCGAACCACACCTCACGCGCCTTCAGGAAGTCTACGCAACAGACAACAGCTTATAATTACGCGAACGTTGCAATGATAAAAAATACGGATTTTATCAGGTTTATTTTAACGACGTTTGGAAGATTTTATATCGTTTGCAGCCACGTGGCGAACAACAGTACAATAAGTGACTGAACTGACTCTGCGAAATGTTACAATAACCCACATTTTATGATTATAAAAACTATAACCATAAAATGACGGTAGTAGCGTTCAGTTCAGTTTTTTATTTATGGCAAACGGTGCCGATGACGACAATTCTGCCAATGTCAAATGTGCGATGAGAACTCGTGTGTTTTGGTCTATGGTTTGGGTTGATTATCAAATTCGAATCATTTGATTTAGCTGCTGTTAAAATACAAGATTTTATGGACTTTAAACTAAATGTATTAAATAACGGCAACGTTGTTAGTACACTGAAACAAAAGGACACACACATATTTAAAGGTACAATGAAATATATAATAATATAAAGAAAAAAATATATTAAAAACTAATAATTATTAAAAACTTTCGATAAAATATTTGTAAAATAATTAAAACCATTGGATAAAATATTTGTATTCGACCCTAAACATTTCCGAAGTTTCAGGTTCACAGTCTGATGGCATTAGTCCGTATGAAGGTTATCATTGCTTCAATAAGTTCAGGGGAAGAGTGTGTTAACAAAGAAGGAAAATTAATGGGGACAGGAATATTTAAAAGTATTATATTTTTGTACAAGTCGAGTGCTGGATTGTTCCTGGGGCAATTGAAAAATATGTGTTCCAGGGTACCTTCATCTAAGCCACACTCACATAATGACGAATCCCGAACCCGAATCTTGTTCAGAAATACAGGAGATGAGCAGTGACCAAGACGCATTCGACAGATCGTCGATATAACTGGTTTCGAAACCTTTTTAAACTTAAAGAACCAGGGTTTAGGTGGTATCACTGGTTGTATGGCGTAATAATGTTTGCCTATACGTTTTGATGAGTTGTTCCACTGACTCTGCCACGAGATCATCAGAGTCCTTTGGGAAAGGCTCAACAAGTCGTAGGGATGGTGTATGAAGTGTTTTAGATCGGCCGACTCAGATGAGATAGCATTTTTCGCCAATCTGTCCACACATTCATTTCCAAGAATACCGCAGTGGCTCGGGATCCACGCCAATTGTACTGTTTTATCCATTTTAGAACAAGATAATAAACACTCTTTGATTTGTAGAAGTATGGAGCTGTGTAATCTACTTTTGAAGGGATTTTCGATTAAGGCTTTAAGAGAGCTCAGTGAGTCAGTAAATATAATACCCTTTGTGATGTTATGGGTTTTTATGTATAGGCAAGCTTCCAAGATGGCAATGCACTCACCAGTGAACACTGAGGATTCCCTAGGACATTTAAATTGCAATACAATCTTAGAATTTTGGTAAAATACTGCAACACCGGTATAATCAGTATAGGAAAATTTAGATGCATCAGTGTAAAATTTATGGAAATCGGACCATTGCTCTCCAATCCGGGCATTAAAAGTTCTGTCTGCTGAAACTGAGTCTTTAAAGATTCCAATGTCAAAAAGAATAGTTGGTCTGAAAGATAAAATTTCGAATTCGACATTGAAGATTGGAAGTTTATGGGATATAGTTACTGGGCCCTCTAAATTTTTGAAAGACCGGTAAGTCTGAAGATAAAGTGGTATTTCTTTATGTGTCCAGTAACTAGATGCACTGCAGGCAAGGTCTAATTTGGTAATTTTTCCAAACAGGGGGTGGAGACTTTTACTGCAGATTTTGCTCCAGAACCGAGTAGCAAGATATTGTCTCCGTAAGGACAAGGGAGGCTCCGAGCATTCAACTTGCAAAGCATTTAGCGGAGAAGATTTCATACAGCCAGATATGATTCGGAGGCACTTAGCCTGAATTTTGTCCAGTCCTGATAATGCTAGTTTATTGCATGGGAATAATATGAACATACCATAGTCTAAGATACTTCTAACCAGCGCATTGTATACTAATTTCATTGTAAAGGGATGAGCACCCCACCAAACCCCAGCTAAAACCTTTAACATAGGGATAACCCGTTCACATCTTTTAGTCAAATAATTAATGTGGTGTACTCCAGTTAATTTTGTATCCAAATAGACACCTAAAAATTTTGCTTTGGGGAGAATTGGAATATTGTAGCCTTCAATGTCGATTTCTATTGGGGGGAGTTGTCTTTTACGACTGAATACCACTAGAGAACTTTTCTGAGGGGACAAACTCAGACCATGTCTCATAAGCCAATGGTTCAAGGACCTTAAAGAGAGAGAAAGGGATGTTGCTGCATCACAAATTGATAAATCGGATACGTATAAGGCTAGATCGTCGGCGTATTGCAATATATGACAGTTGTAGTTCAGGGATGTATCAATATCCGCTGTGTATAGATTGTACAGTATTGGGCTGAGCACTGAACCCTGAGGCAGACCTTTCCACGCCAGCCTTTCTTCAAACTCCTGACCTTGGACTCTTAGGGTCAGCGATCTAGACATAAGCATTAAGCATATGCACTGAATCATCCTTGCCGGAAATCTCAGCTGTTGCATTTTCTGCCTGAGAAGGGGAAGGAGGACGTTATCATATGCAGAAGACACGTCCAAGAAAGCAGCGACTACTGATTGGTTTTTGGATAGGGCCAATCGAATATCTGTCACTAAGGTTCCTAAGCTATCCGTCGTACCAAGTCCCTTCCGGAACCCGAATTGGGAGTTCGGCAGC
Organism: Deilephila elpenor; assembly: GCA_949752805.1. Taxonomy (NCBI): domain Eukaryota; kingdom Metazoa; phylum Arthropoda; class Insecta; order Lepidoptera; family Sphingidae; genus Deilephila; species Deilephila elpenor. The sequence continues at coordinate 242,246 of OX457114.1, forward strand.
ACATTTCTAGACTCTGTGATCCACTCTAACCGGTTTTTGATGAGATGTTCAAAAATTTTTGCCATGGTAGATGAGAGAGCTATTGGTCTAAAGTTTTTAGGGTCATCTGAATGTTTGCTGGGTTTTAATATAGGGATAATAATTTGTGTCTTCCAGTGTTTCGGAATCAGCCCATTTAAGAAACAGAAATTTATCAGTTCTAAAAAATATTTTTTTGCATTTGTGCTAGAATGCACTAGAAAAGAGTATGGCAGTCCGTCAAAACCAGGAGCAGAGTCCCGTACACTACCAAGAACCATATTTAGCTCTTCAGCGGTAAATGGGACATCCAGGGGGTCATCTGATGTGATTACTGGGCAAATGAATGTTTCTGGTAGTGAAGGCACGTAAGGAGGAGCAATTCTTCCAAAAAATTGTTCAGCAACATCACGGGAGATAGGAGAGGAGACTGATGGGGTACATCCAGCTCTGAATCTATTTATAGATTTCCATACAACCGAGCAGGGAGTAGAAGGCGACAAGGAGCTACAGAAGTTGGTCCATCCAATGCGTTTCTTTCGTCTCAGCATTTTTTGGGTTTTTGCGAATGTGTGTTTGAAGTTCAATAAATTTTGAGTGCTCATATCTTGGTTGTATCTCCTTTCTGCCTCTTTTCTTTCCCTGATAGCCATGGTGCATTCACGGTCCCACCATGGAGGAGATGGTACTTTTTGTCTGCTACTGTTTTTAGTGGGGAAGCAGGAGTCAGCGCAGGCAGTTAAGGCTTCCACAAAACGTTCACAGCAGAAATTCACATGGAACTGGAGAGTATTAATTGGGTTTGGGTCATTGACTTTGGGCAGGGATATCATTTTGTTTTCCAATAGCTGTGCGAATTTTGACCAATCCGGATCTAACAAATTGTATTTTAGCAGAGGGGGAGGGGATTTTTCCAGATAGGTTGTTTGGGTTAAGGTAATAAGAATAGGGTAGTGGTCACTCCCATGTGAGAGATCAGTACACTGCCAGCAAGCAGATGCTGCAATATCGGGTGAACAAAAGGAGATATCAACGCAACTTTTTTGTTGTCCTGGTAAAACTCGGCGAGTGGAACAACCATTATTGAGCACACAAAGATTGAGATCGTCCAGAATGTCCACTAAGCCTGTCCCGAAAGAATCGCATCGCTGAGAGCCCCATCTGTAGTGATGACAGTTAAAATCACCCATGACCAGCAGCGGTCTGCTTGTATTGTGCAATGTATCCCTTATAGCAGGAAGAAGGACTGGATCAGGATGGGCAATATAAATTGATATCACACTTATACCTTCCACTCTGCCAGCGGCAATGTTCATGTCTCCCATGAAGGGATTCACGGTGGACATGACAAAGGGGACCCGATTATTAATAAGCAGTGCAGAACCTGCGTAGCCATCAGGCCTGTCACATCTAAAAATGTTATAGTGAGGAATACGGAAGCTGAGGTTTGGTACTAACCAGGTTTCAGCCAAGGCGCAAGCCAGAGGCTTGTATTTATTTAAAAGGAATGCGAGGTCGTGTTTCTTATGAGACACGCTCCTCACATTCCACTGAAGGAATATTGTCGGGGTAGCCATTTTTAAAGTTTAATAAAGTTGTTAGTAATTGTTGGGCAACGTTGGACGGTTGATGTGAAGTCGAGGATGTAGGATTTTGGAAGGAATTCAAAGTTAAGAGAGATGTTAAAAGTTGGATAATAATATCTATAGTGTTAGTCTCAGAGTGAGTAGTATTTAGAGCACAGCCATTATGCTGTGAAGGTGGGGGTGGGTTAATAATGGAACGGTGAGTAACTTTGTCATAGGATGGGGACAATGGTACATGAGATTTAGGTTGTCGGGAAACAGTTTTGCGGTAGGAGAGGGGAGTATGGGGAGATTTAAGGGTGTCAGCATAGCTACGGGAAACAGCGGGTATGGATTTGCTTGCTTCCGCGTAGGATATCGTTTTTTCAGCCATGGTAGTTTTAATAGCTCTCTGTCTACTATATTCCGGGCATGCCTTGCTGTTCGCAAAGTGTTGTCCGGAACACAGCACACAGAAAGCCTCATTTTGTGAGACGTCACAGCCATTACCTGGGTGATCATGGCCACATTTATTACACCGAGGCTTTGATCTGCAGACACTCTCAATATGGCCAAATCTGCAACAATTCCTGCACTGTATTGTTGGATAAATATACTGTTCCACTGGCAAAGAAGTGTAGCAGCAAAACACTCGCTTAGGTAAGATCTGACCATCGAAGGTGAGAACACAAGTCTCTGTGTGTTTCCACTCAGAAACCCCGTCTCTAGTAATTCTTCTATTTATACGTCTAACTTTGAGGATGTGGCCACATCCCGGTGGAACAGTTATGTACTGTTTAACAGACTCTTCCGACATAACCACAGGGACTCCAGACACGACGCCCATTCTGGTCACATTAAATGTTGGAATTGAGGCAGCAAACTTGTGCTTTGTTAGAAGGTTGTTGATGAGGAAAGCATTTGCATCCTGTTGAGTACTGAACTCAACAGAAACTCGGTTTCGTCCAACTCTCTTGACTCCATCCTTAACTATATTGTGTATATTGTTATTAAAGAGGAAGAGACCAAAAGTTACAGGGTGTAAGGTGGTGCCAGAATTTGGTTGCGTTTCAATCCTTGATACGTGTACTATATAAGGGCCCCGGTCTACTATGTTGTATTTAGTACGCCCAACCTGGCTTTTTGAATGTTTCGATGGTCGGATATCGGAAGGTCTGTTGTCTTCTGCTGGCCGTTTATTAGCGTTGCTTGTTTGGGAGATAGCTTCCGTTTCCATTAGGCTGCAGGCAACTTCAGCAAATTGGGAAAGGGGATTGGGATTCTCATGTTGAACGGGAGGGGAAGACAAGGTTGCGGAAAAAGGTGTGGTTACGTCGGGAGGGTCGGGAGGATCAGGGGGTTTATTATTATTCATGATTAATCTAGTTGTACTAACCTAAAAAAACGATAACACTATTCTATACACATGCAATTAATACAAAAAAATATCCAATATGTATAAACAAAAACACTTCACAAAAACAATCACAATAAATTACAGTATTTAATACAATAAGAAATATCAGAATAACAAAAAATAAGGAAAAAAATCTGGACACACGTGTTGCTCAAAGACACACCGTGGCGAGAATCCCGGTAGTAGCGTTAAAAACTATAAAGTTTTTGAAACGTCAAAAACAAAATAAAAACGCAAAGGTATTTATAAAATTATATTTAGATATTAATTACATTTAGATCGTCGTGAAAAAATATTATTGGATTTCACGACGACTGGTAAAAGTATCTTAGGATAAAAAAATCACATTGAAGAGCATTCCATATCATTCCATTTCCATTCTTTATAAAACTATATATAAACACTTAAAACAGTGTCTAATGTCTATATTATTTGCATTATTCCATGAGAAATATCGAGATATCGGACCTGAAGCGGTGACCCAGAGGTTCCTGTAGGGCTCGAACTCCTTGACGAGGCGGTTGAGGTCTGCGAAGGGCACGACGGGCTGGCCGAACAGCTTCTGCCTCGCGTTGAGCACGCGCCCCCACTCCTGCCCGTCCTTCATGCCCTTCCACGCCTTCTTTATGTCGTTCGCGATCTCGTGCACCTGGCCACCAGATACTCTAGTGATTCATACTACTATAATAACTACTAGTTTAAAAAACTAAAGTAAACTTAACTTTTTAACGTTAGAATAGAAAATGGAGTGAAATATATTCATTTCATAGTCAAACACCGTAAGATGCCCGATGATAATTTTTGTAAGCACCGCTTATAAGCATGTTAAGAAACATGATTTACAATTTGTTTCTCGCGCTTTCACGACTTAGCTACTCGACGGAGCTCCATGATACACGTACATAATATGTCGGCCAAGTTAACCACTTCTTCATGCCATGACGAGAGGAGCCAGTGTTACAAAAAGGGTAATAGTTGCCGAGTTGTGTATGTTTTAGCAAATCAATAAATGCATCCATGCAACAGTGATATGCATAGTCTTGAGCCCGCTTTAGGATTTAAGTCATGTGTATCAGAAACTACGAAAGAATTGCAGTCTCACTCCACTCAAATACGCAATAAATACCTGTGGGTCACACAGACTTGTGTCCCTGAGCGGGAATATAACCCGGCGTCTGAGCAACTTCATCACGGAGCTGTTGACATACAGTATACAATATATATGTGTAGGTGTGTACCCTGGAGAAGTCGCTCATGAGCGTGAGCGCCATGCACTGCGCGGTGAACATGTCGATCTTGTCGAACAGCGTCTGCTCGTCCTGCTGGTGCAGCTTCCAGAACTTCTCCTGCTCCTCCTCCAGGAACTCTGTCGTCACCACCACCTGCACCACTCGCTCTATCACCACTTCATATTCATTTACTGACTATCACTCAACACGGCCAGCAATTTTATAATATTAATATGTTGGCCAACGTTCGCATGTCACTCTGGGTGACCACTGAAAATCAGCGTAGCGCTGTGGCTCGCGCCGCAGTCCAACATTATGCTGAGTGGTCACCGGAGTATCACAGACGCGACGCGCAAATTAGATAAAAAAAGATTCCCTTATTTTCTGCATGTTAATTTATGTTTGTACGTCGTATTCTGTGGCAATGTGTTTTCTTTCTTTCTTCCTTTCAATTCTCTGAGTACCTCGACAGCGACCTATCTTGTTATTCCACAAACATACGAATTAATGGGATTACATTTATACAATTGTTATCTGGGGCTTATCATGTGTCGTAAGATTTAAACTAATAATGTCTAATTAAAAACGCCTGAAATATTATTAAGCGTAAATCGAAGTTTACGACGAGACATTCTCGATAGCTAACATCAAATCTTTACATACAATATACATGTAGGATATAGTATGATTTACCTGTTTAGTAATGGTCAAAGGCCAACCGATAGCTTCCCATAAGCATTTAAAATCTTCATTTTCCAACGGCATGAAGAACGCATCCAGCACCTCGTAGTCCTTGAAACAAAATAAATTTATAGAAACTCATAAAGCATAAAAAAGGGAGGAAACAAATGGAGATCAAGGAACAAAATATTTAAGAGGTCTTCCTGTTAATGCTCCTCGACTCGACACAATAGTAAATATTGTTTGAATAACGAAAAGGCTTATGCCATTAACAGTTCAGAAACGTTTGTTTTGGCGTAGTGACTGCGCGTCGAAGTAACTCAATATATAGAGTAAGATCCCAGAGCGTTCTGACATAACTTATTTTCACATGGATGAAACCTTCACGACTTAGTAGCGTCTAGTATACTTTAAATACCTGCCTACTTGTGGAGCTTGCCCAGTGACACCTGGGCAGGTACCAGGTGAGAAAGGTAACTAAAAATATGAGTTATCTAACTTAAATTTGTATGGCTGATTTTTATATATTTTTTGTAGAATACTATTCTCAACTAGAATTATAAAGTGTCAGACACTTTTCATGAACCACAACTTTTGTCAGACGCTTTAAAGCTTGACAAAAAATTAATGAACTTTACTTATTTTTTCATGTCTGACTTTTAAATATGTTATTCAAGTAACTATTACAAACTTATATTTCATCAGTCAGACAAATTCGAGTGACCGAACATCCCCTAAACACAAAATTATTCAGCCGGGAGTGCGAGCGCGAGTCACTATGCGCATGCATTTCAGTGCGAGTGAGATGTTCACAACAATTTGGTTCCCCTTCTTAAATTGTTTTTCATGTTTTTAATACAGAGGTTGAAGCAAATTTCGTTATCAGATGCTCTAATACCGACATCGCTATAATAATGCTAGGACATATGCATAACTTGAAAAATGATGACTCGAATGTATGGTTAAACGCAGGCACCGGAAATAACCAAACATATATTAATTTGACAAAAGTTTACGAGCATTTAGGACCCTCTTTGTGTAGACTGCCAGGATTTCATGCATTGACTGGATGTGACTTCAATCCCGCCCTTTTTAAGAAAGGAAAAAAAACCATTCAATTTATTAATGAAAAGACATGAATATCAGCAAGCTTTAATGCAGTTTGGAGATCTAGAGTCGTGTACTGATGAGCATATTATACAATTTTTTTTTCCAATAAATTCAGAAATTCATCTGCGAAATTTACATTGTTTCTGGAGTATTCGATGTTGATGCTGTCCGACTTCAGCTGTTTGTAAATAATTACAGCGTAAGTAGTATTAACGAAGAATTCAATCGTAAAAAATTGAAAAATTTTGATGCAAGCAATTTACCACCATGTAAAATTGAATTATTTCAACAATTTCTCCGAGCGAATTACATTTCTAGTATATGGAATAACGCAAATGAAAAACTACCAACCATTTTAACTCCTGAACACAATGGGTGCAGGCTAGAAGAAAACCAATATCACTTTCATTGGTTTGATGGTGACCAATTGCCCGGAGACATTAGTGAATTCCCTAAAAAATCAGGTACTATACTTTGACTTAAGTTTTAAATTTATTGTATTTATAATTTTATGTTTTTGAATTCTTTTAACTGTTTTTGCATAAGACGCTGCCAGCAACGACAACATGACGACGAGGATGACTTGAATGGACAATATCATGATTGGATGAACGATGAAAATTCCAATGACTGTGTCGATAATTGCGATGATTAAAAGATAAACAAATATTTGCTGTAATTAATCATAGTTATATGTATATTTATTGGTAAAATATTTTTTTCTTAAATATTTTTTTCTTAAATATTTTCTTACTGGTATCTTTTTTACAATAAAATAAAGATAATTCCTTATAAAACAAAATGGCTCCTCATATATTCACTATCCCAAATACATGCAATAAATAAATTCACTTTAATATTTATTAATTCACAAATTAATATTGAATATCATCCCTGATTAGAAAAATATATTTGTAAAGATTCGAAATGGCTCAAAGAGATTAAAAAAGATTCAACTTGACAAATATATATACCTATACATTTTGCTTGGGTTTAATCTTTATAAATCTTTTTTTTGTTTAAATAAATGGTCTTATTCAATTAAGGATGCAAAAATCTGGGATTGAAATTAGTAAGTATTTTCAATATATTTCAATTTAATACTCTGAAATGCATGCGCATAGTGACTCGCGCTCGCACTCCCGGCTGAATAATTTTGTGTTTAGGGGATGTTCGGTCACTCGAATTTGTCTGACTGATGAAATATAAGTTTGTAATAGTTACTTGAATAACATATTTAAAAGTCAGACATGAAAAAATAAGTAAAGTTTATAATTTTTTTGTCGAGCTTTAAAGCGACTGACAAAAGTTGTGGTCCATGAAAAGTGTCTGACACTTTATAATTCTAGTTTAGAATAGTATTCTACAAAATATATATAAAAATCAGCCATACAAATTTAAGTTAGATAACTCATATTTTTAGTTACCTTTCTCACCTGGTACCTGCCCAGGTGTCACTGGGCAAGCTCCACAAGTAGGCAGGTATTTAAAGTATACTAGACGCTACTAAGTCGTGAAGGTTTCATCTATGTGAAAATAAGTTATGTCAGAACGCTCTGGGATCTAGGACTAATAGGCTAAGTACTAAGAAGAGTTGCGCCACTTACCGTGCTGACTCTCTTCATGATGTCCTCCTGCGTCTTGAGCGCGAAGGGGATGGACTCCATCCACTCGCGGATCTCGAACACGTGCTCGATGGTGTTGGGCTTCTCGCCCAGCTTGCGCATGACATTCTTGTAGGCCTGGATCACGTCGTCCAGCACCAGCCGCACCTCCTCCGCCCACATCGTCAGCAGCGCGCGGATTATGTCCGAGCGCTTCGTCACTAGCATTTGCTGCCCAAAAAACCGCACACAGCCATCAATCAAGTAAATAAATACATTAACATCAATTAAGTCTTGTATCATGGGTATCAGAAATTAAGAGACACTTTTTGGCACACACCCAGACCTTGTGGCGTCACAAATATTTATCTCGGTGCGGGGATCGTGCCCACGGTTTCCCGTTTTACAGCCGGCGTCTACCCAACTGCGCCAAAAAGGCTGTCATCATTTTGAATTACCAACCTAACCAGATTCCAGATCGAATCAGTATTTTATAAGCCTATTACAAGTGATAACAACCTACATTTTTATCGTGAAAAACTTAATAAGGCATGACTAAATTTCTTGACACATTTTCACAAGTCACAACCAAAGTAAGTTCAATGAAGGCAACGAAATACATGCTCCAATGGTGTAGATTATAGATGAACTGAAGTTGAAACCACCTAAACCCTAATTTTTCATCGATATTTGTATTTTAGGGCAAGAAAACACGGTATTAAATAAAACACATCTTGGTGGAGTTAGGAACAGTAATGCTCACCTTGAGCGAGTCGACGTTGATGGCGAAGGGGCCGATGCTGATGTACTGCGGCAGGCGCCAGACGAGCTCCTGCTTGGCGTCGTAGTGCATCTGCACCTCTTCGCGGGTCTCCGACGCCGAGTGCTTCTCCTGACGGAAGTTCCTGCACCCCACCATTACACAAATGCACATTGCACGCAATAGTGATTTGAAAGAATTTCTATGGTTGGCGGACCTTACGGTCCGCAAACTTGCAGTAGGCCAGCGTGTTGAACTACATTGCCTAACCTCCCTCAATCGTAATCTCGATTTTAGAGGAGGCCCGTGCGCTGCAGTGGCACGTATATGGGCTGTATCAGACACCGATACACATACACTATTCATACGATACCACTATAAGAAGAAAAAAAATCTAGAAAACTGCTCTACTATGAGATAAGTCTTACTGTGTATTTTAAGTATAAGGGTTAGTTATATTTACGCGAATGCGAAGAATACTCTAAAAAATTCACAGCGCTTACCATCACGTGCTTTGTAGCCACTTCGTTATGCCAGTATAAATTTGAAGATTTATATTCTTGTTTTCGATTTATCTTTATTTGTGAACTCACTCGACGTATGTCTCGATGTCGAGCATGTATATCTCCCGGTAGCAGTCGTACTTGCGCATGTAGGCGACGAGCGGGATGATGGCTTGCCGGTACGCCTTCAGCAGCCGCTCGCGGTACTCCACCACGTTGGGCTCCATCAGACCTTACCACAACCACATCACGTCTATCATCTACAGTAATAAGTTCTGCTAAGCACAGAAAACTGATGGTAGCGACCTGCATTCAGCAAGTTCCTAAAACCTTTTTTAAATTGTCCGTACATCACCGCTTTAATGGATACCAATATCGTTTTATACGAAAGCCAACCTAACAAACTTAGCATGAATTCGCTAAATGTAAACATTTACCATCAACTCATTATGGAATCGTGGGCTGTCTTAGTACAGCAATAGGGTTTATGACTTAGGAAGTTAAGAGCTACTAAGAGATAACTAACCAATGGAGGTAAGAAACAGTTCCTTATCGAATACAAGCCCACGTACGATCCGAGGATGCACTTGCGGTATGAAGTGGCAGCGGTACAACATCTCGCGGAACAGTCGCTGGATCACGACCTGCGTAATAATTTAACCTATAGCCGTGGACTGCTGAACCCAAGCCTACACAAGTATGATGTTAGAACTGACCATCCCGAAGCAGACTAGTTTATGAACAGCAATAATTACGAAATTATATATTATTGAATTTAAGATTATATTATATAAAACGCAGGTCATATAAGCTTTAAGCTCTGTGTTCTTCAATTCCATAATTCAACTACTTTTTTTTGCAAAATCACACACAACTCCTAAGAAGCTATCAATCTACACGTATCCTGGTGTAGTGATGTACATGGATTAGAGAAGCAGCTAGACCTCGAACTGTTCCGGCGGCGTGGTGTAGTAGGGCCCGGCGTCGGACATCATGAGGTGGAAGTAGAAGAGCGTGGGCGCGGGCGAGCGGAAGGGCGAGGAGATGAGGTCGACGTCGTCCCATTCGTAGTCGGCGCCGCACCAGTACGTGCACAGGCACGGCGACTCGCACAGCGCCACCAGCATCGCCATCGACTGCTCGATGCAGTACCGCAGCGCGTACTGACAACACACGTTAATAGTACCTACAGCCTCCGTGGCACAGTTTGTTAGGTAAGGCTGTATCACCGGCTGTGAAAGGCGGCAGGCGGCGGGTTCGATTCCCGCACTGAAACAAATGTTTGTGTGAAGCATTACTTCGTAATTTATGGTGTTGCTACTCTCCATGAGCGTTCGTGTCGCTTAACATCACGCGAATGGCATGCTCGTCTCGCATTCGTTACAATAAAAAAACACTTACGTATCAGCATCATCAGATGACAGATGGTATATTATCACTTTTCGAGTGAGTATCAAAAAACGAATTAATAAGTCGTTTATCGCACAATTTAAATGTGATTGTTGGTATAGTAAAGGTTACCCGATATTTCAATATTTTTTTAAAGTTCTTAACTATGTCGAATATTTTTAAGCAACTCATTGTACCCGCTCACCTGCATCCGGAACCGCACGAGCTGCATGAACCGACACAACTTGCTCACTCCGTAGAACTCCCACTTCTTCTCATATATGTTGAACCATCTGATACAAACAATATATTAACCCAGGTGTTCCCAAAATGTGCGTCGCAGCGCTCTGGAGGGCCGCATAAAGTTAAGGAGGGCGCCGTGAAACAATTCTCCCTCTTAATTTTATGTTTATGCCTAGCTACATAACTGCTGTCATAGCAACTATCTTTTTCGACCAGCTTATCAGGTTAGGGCACGGAGACAAAAAATACACATAAATGCTGCGCCGCGGACTGAAAAAGATTAGGAGCCCCTGTTAGCCTTATTGCTGGTTGAGACAATACCGTCCTCATACCAAACATTGAAACAGCTGTAACCCAGATTGCAACGCACGCATTTCACTCGTGCACTCGTCGAATCTTTGACAATACTTTTTTGCCAGCATCGTTATGTCATGACGAATGTACCCTCTAACTCCCGGGATACATACATACATTACCTCACGCCTTTATCCCCAGGAGGGGTAGGCAAAGGCGCCACCAGGACACCCACATTTCGCGTAGTATGTTCCGTCTCGTGATGTGATAGGGGGCGAGCCTTACGGGCGGAAATTTCTGACTCCGGGCTGATAATGAATAGAAAAATCCAACATCACTTTGCCCGACCCGGAAATCGAACCCGAGACCTTAGCAGTCATACCGTAGTACAACTACGCCACCGAGGCAGTCAGTCCCAGGATACATGACAATAAGATGCGTCGGGGTTTCATATTATCTATCTACTGTGTATACTACTCAAGTGTGTGGGTATGAGCACTAATATTCTGTGGTATATGGGTAGTGAAGTGTCGCACCCTTTGCCGACGTCCCGGAAGGACATGCGGATGGCGTGCGCCGTGTTGTTCAGCCACGTGATGTTCAGGTACTTCAGCATCTAAACACGACAACCACGCCTTCATATACCATACTATACCTATAGTAATATTATAAAGAGGAAAGATTTGGTTGTTTGTTTCCATTGAATAGGCTTCGAAACTACTGAACCGATTTTGAAAAATTATTTCACTGTTGGGAAGCTACACTATCCCCGGGTAACATAGCTTGGTTATAAAAAAAGATATTTAAAACAAAATAGGGATCCTTACTAAGACTCCAATAATGTAACCCAAGGTGTAAAAAGGTACCTAAAATATTATTTATTATGTGCACTGCGAAAACTATAATATGTTGTCGATGTTGACTTGACTCAAAAACTATCTGCACCCGGGCGAAGCCGGGCCGAACCGATAGTATTGTAATAAAATTGCAACACAAATATACTACAACTGTACTTAAGGACAAGGATTAATAACTAACAACGTTGATGGTGACAATCAATTTATTTCAATTTAAAATGCAGCTTTATTTTATTTCTACATGAGTTCGTAAACTAAATACAAACTAACATACATTAAAAGAATATAAATCACTAGACCATAATACGCAATAATATTAAAAAAACATTATACACAAAATAAATCTTAATGTCAATGAAACTTTATTTAAAAATCAACTTTTTATGTCTACAAACATATATGAATTATGAAGCACAAAATGTAACAAAATCCTTTTTAAAATACAATACGTCCAGAAAACGAGCAAACAGATCAGCTGATGGTAATTGATCACTGCCGCCCATGAGCTTCCACAACGCTTGGATCATAGGAACGTTGCCGGCCCATTTTATTCACGTTACATCAACAGAAACATACAAATGGGTATTGCAGTATACAGTACTATTATATTCTACATACTCAAACATAGATGTATGATTATTCTACACTTATTGGTTAAAGTAACAGCAATACGAGTATATGGTATGCGTGTGCGTGTGCGTGTGCGTGTGCGTGTGCGTGCGTGCGTGCGTGTGTGTGTGTGTGTGTGTGTGTGTGTGTTTGTGTGTGTGTGTGCGTGTGTTTGTGTGCGGGTACCATGGAGGTGCAGTGTTGCTGCGCAGCGTCGAACTCGGAGAGGCTCGCGTTGCGCCCGTAGTTGTGCGTGTAGAACAACATGGACTCCACCTGTACACATTCAATTATTAACTATTAACACCTCAAAGTTACTGTTATGTCTTTGAGTCAAAATATATGACACGTTTAAGATGATCATTTAGAAATTATAAAAAACAACCTAATAATGATGGTGGATCCAAGTACATGAAATCAAAGTATTCAAAGCTTACAGAAATGGAGTCAGTCATAGAAGTGTAATATTAAAAACCTAGTATTGTATTTATAAAAAAAATAATGGCAGTTGGATTTTAAAGAGGAACGCGGCAAATAATAACTCACATAAATTCGTAATATGAGTGGTTAAGACGACATAAATATGTATTATGGAATAAGGGTACGTTACAAGAGATATTGAATGAAACTTGGCACAATCCTTTCTGCTCATCTCCACCTATGGGGGAGTGGGGTATACAGACTAGTGTATTTGTTTGGGTGTATGCGTGCATGTGCATGTGCATGTGCGCGTGTGTGTGTGCGCGTGTATGAGCGTACTTGTGCGTGTACCTTGAGACACTCGTCAACGACGAGGTGTATGCACGACACGGACTCGCTGAGCACATACAGCGAGAACCACTGGTTGTACTGCACGCGTCCGCGGAAGTCCACCATCAGGCACTCGTGGTTACCTGCAACACCATCACCATCAGCATCAACCACAGCAAGTGCCACCACCAGCGTCGCACTGCAATCTTTGGTTATTTTTTGTCATTAAAAATACACCCTCCATGACCCTAAATAAAATATAAACGAATATACCGAACAGGCATGAATCGCGAGGTCCTGAATTCGATTTTTGTCAAGCAATCTCCTTAATGATTTTTTTGCTTTGCAAAAATAAATGTGTTGGCGACGACCGGAATTTGTGAGGGGCGTTTCGATAGGCACGTAAATTGTTGATGGCACCGGTGACACCTCTGTCTACCCCGTTGAGCACAAACAGTCATGAGCCATGTAACAATGTAGTGGGTACCGTAGTCGGGCACGGGCGGCACGTGGTCGGGCGCGGGCAGCTCGATGAAGTTGTACATGTCGGGGTACTTGCGGATCGTGTGCATGATCCTCATCTTGCCCTCCATCTTGCGGTACAGCAGCTCCGCCTGGCGACACACCGTACACCGACAACTTGTATAAAATATACTGCTGAATAATGGTAACATACAAACATTGATTTTAGAAAAACTTACAACTTTCGTAAAAAAAACAAGTAATAAATATTAACGGTAAAGAAAGGTCAATTAAACTGAACCCTTTATATTTATATATATTTATCCCCTATAGCAATCGAGGTTTCTTGAAGCAGACCTCCCCCTTCTTCTTGTGCAAACCTTACCCCTGTCAATGTTGGCACGCTAGTTGCTGATTACACATACATTTTCCGTTTTTTTAAGATTTAGTCTTGTAATGGAAACGCACTATGCAGCGCCAAGTGTACATCCTCCTTAGTGCAATTTGTTAAATGCTAGCTGTGAAACGAGATGGCGCTAGTTTGATCCCTACACCGAAACAAATATTAATGTGAACCACAAGTAAAAAAATGCATGTGGTTCACGTTAATATTAGAAGGTTCTAATGCCCACGACAAGACTCGACGTGAGTGTGACGTGAGGAGTGTGTGACGGTGACGCTGGGTGTACCTCGGCCCTGAAGGCGGCGAGTTGTTCGTTGGCGGGCGGCGCGCGCGCGCGTGAGCTGAACACCTGCGCCAGCACGCGCGGCAGCACGCCCAGCGCCACGCGCTGCAGCCCCGACAGCTCCACGCAGTCCAGGTACAGGTAGAACCTGCCCACAACATTATTAAGCCTCACTCATCTCGGCCGAGGTGGCGTAGTTGTATTACGGCAAGGTTACAAAGCCGAGGTCTCGGGTTCGAGTCCCGGGTCGGGCAAAGTGATATTGGATTTTTCTATTCATTATCAGTCCGAAGTCAGGAATTTGTGCCCGATATGGCGATAGGCTCGCCCCCCATCACATCGTGGGACGGAACATACAAGGCGAAATGTGGGTGTCCTGGCGGCGCCTCTGCCTACCCCTTCGGGGATAAAGGCGTGAGTTTATGTATGTATGTACTCATCTTTCGAGGTCAATGACTTGCACGTTTTGTACAGTGACCAATCGCCGCGTCTCAAATGTGCCACATACATTTTATTTCGTTTATTCAGAACAACACACACAGTTAGCAACTAATGAAGGATACGCAAAATAAATCAGTCATAGAAAATGTGTATGTATGACACTGGCCACTTCACTGTGTATGGAGCATACAGTATGGTTATAGACAGTGAACAGACATAGCATAGTTTTGTGTAAACTCTGTATGTATGGTTAGTGATGTGTAGTGCAGTAGCGGTGGGGACCTGAGATCGTTCTCGACGCGGCTGCGCAGCGTGACGGCGAAGTGCAGGCGCCGCGCGAACGTCTCGGGGTCGTCCGCCTTGAACATGAGCCGGATGCGAGGCACCCTGCATACACCACGTAGTTTAATAGAATTCACTCAACGCGTTATTTACATTACAATCTAATCAAACTACTTCTGTATATGTTAATGGATTAATAAATTAATAATCCCTTGTTGTAATTTACTAACATTTGTCATAAAGTAAGATTGCCACCGTTGAAACTAGTCGACTCAATTATAAACTACACGGGACATCGATAACTACACTTTCTACTATACACTATTTCTGTCTCCGTCACTTCTTCGCAAACATGCTTCTTCCCTCTCGTTCTACGGTGTACCCACGTAATACAATAACAACTTAATACATACCCAATTATAAGAAAAACTACTCTTCGTATGAATGAATATGAAAAACACTACCCATTTGACTATCCGGGCACTGATCGATGACGCTCAAAGATGAGAATGATATAAGGACACGACAAAATGACTACCAAACTACTAATCTGTCGCCGTTCAAATTACAATACAATTATGCTAGCCTAGCCCCTCCGGTGTCGATGTATAGACAATATTAGACAATAGACTTTTTGACAGTTCTACATAATAGAGAATAATGGGAGCATAATGGAGGCTGTCACATAAATCATGACTCAAAGCTCATTTGTGGCTTTGTGGACACCGGAAGGGCTAGAAACGCTATCATGCCTCACTGTGACGGTTAATCCCCCGTGTGTTGTACTTACTCTAGTCGTGGACTAATTGAGGCGTCTAATTGTATGTAAAATTAAAGAACTTCACTGGAATCGTCTCTTGGTTCCGTCCAGCGCCATTATGTCCCACTTGTCGGCGTCCTTGTCGAACCCAAACGCCGCCACGTTGGTCCACTACACACGAACCATATTATAGTATTAAGCATACGCTATATTTCATAACCTCTGTGACTCAGTTCATGAAGACGCCGCACTGAGCGAAACGTTTGTGAAGTCTTCACATATTTTGATTAAGATTGAATCAGCGTTCTCCAACGCCGAGACTTTAACCAACTGCGCGACGGAGGCAATCAGTGATTAAATTATTGTTAACGAATTTATGTTTATTGTTATGCAATAACTACACTAACACAGTGAATAACATCCTCGAGTGAATACAATAGCAATACATACTTCGTACAAGTTGTTAAGCGCATTTATGACATCGCCGTCGCTCTTGGGTCCCTTCGAGTCCTCCTTAGGGATGAAGGCGAGTCCCGGACACGGATACTGCTCGCCCTCGATCATGCCCAGCGACAACCACTCCTCGGGGACCCTACACATCACAAGTACAACTTATTTACACACCTTTATCATTAAATAAATACCCCAACACACACATGTTGACTTACTCCTCATCAATATATTATCAAGTCTTCTTCGTCAAGAGTCTGTCTTACTGTAAGCTGTAGATATGAGTGTTGACTGTATTTAACCATTTACAAGCGCTAAAATAATCTTTTTAGCGTTTCCATACATACATAAACTCATCCTCATTTCGCCTTTATCCCAGAAGGGGTGGGCAGAGGCGCCACCAGGACACCCACATTTCGCCTTGTATGTTCCGTCCCATGATGTGATAGGAAGCGAGCCTATCGCCATATCGGGCACAAATTCCTGACTCCGGGCTGATAATGAATAGAAAAACACAATATCACTTTGCTCGACCCGAGATTCGAACCCGAGACGTCAGTTTTGTAGTCGTACCGTAGTACAACTTCGCCACCGAGGCAGTCCAACTACGTCATTTTAGCGTCAATTACATATAATCAACTTGTTAATATACGTATACAACCAACTTAACAAATCGCGAGCAAATCTGCATACCACAGAGACATTAACAAGAATTTCTATGGTATGCCAAGTCCGCCGGACTGCACTAGTTCAGAGTGGGCTATGGCCGAACCCCTCTCAGCTGAACTGTCGATTGTAAAACATTCTCGTGCAGTCAAGATCATGATCAGATATAATAGAATACAGTAAGGTTCCACTGACCGACAGTCGAAGTCGGTGTTGTCGAATATCTCGAGCGGCAGCTTGGGGAAGGGGCTGTAGAGTCCGTAGTACTCCTGGTCCGTGAACTTGAACTCGGTGGGCGGCAGCAGCCAGAACGGCTGGATGCCCAGCCCGCGCAACATCTTCTGCAATACACAATGCCAACTACATTCATTTTGTGTATTTTATATATTTGGTGTATTTTGGGTGTGGAAATAGAACCCCGAAAATGAAGTTTCTGTGGCTACTCTGTGGCTTGCATGTTAGTGTGAGGAGGGCTTTGTGTGTAACTGTTAGCTTTATTCTTTTGTTTTATTTTATACTAGCTTCTGCCCGCTAACTTCGTCTGCGTGATTAACTTTGTTTTAAAAAATATACATGTATAGATCATTTGGTATTTCTCATCCCGTCCCGTCCCGTCTCGTTATATCCCGCCCGTCCTATCTCATTCTCACTCAAGGTATGTAATCCACGCCCATCGCATCCCTTTGAGTATAAAAAGTAACAAATATATCGGATTTCCGTCCTCATCCCACGGGAACACTTAATTTATCTGGATAAAATGTAGCCTAAGTGTTAATCCAGTTTTAATATGGGGAATATTAGTTTTTCTCATTTATCTTCCATCATTTATCTTCCATAATACAAAGAAACACCCTGTATGTAAATAAGACATTTACCAAGTTTTTAAGTTGGACTTATACCTATATAACTGTGAAACCGCATCTCATTTCGTCTTGTAGTTTTTGCGTTATGCGCAAGTAAATAAAAAGAAACACCCTGTCTATAAATAAAATATATACCAGTTTTCAAATTGGACGTGCACCATTATTACTGTGAAAACTGCATCTCATTTCGTATGGTAGTTTTTGAGTAATGTGCAAGCAAATAAAAAGAAACATCCTGTATGTAAATGAAATATATACCAGTTTTTAAGTTGGACTTGCACCATTGTAATTGTGAAAACTGCATCTCATTTGGTGCAGTAGTTTATGAGTAATGTGCAAGCAAATAAAAAGAAACACCCTGTATGTCAATGCAACATATACCAGTTTTTAAGTTGAACCTGCAGCAATATAACTGTGAAAACCGCATCTCATTTGGTGCGGTAGTTTATGAGTAATGTGCAAGCAAACAAAAAGAAACACCCTGTATGCAAATGCAACATATACCAGTTTTTAAGTTGAACCTGCAGCAATACAACTGTGAAAACCGCATCTCATTTGGTGCAGTAGTTTTTGCGTGATGCGCAAGCAAACATACAGACAGACAGACAGACAAAAATTCTAAAAATAATTGTTTTGGATTCTGTTGCTGTTATAAAGACGCCCCGCGTTGAAATTTCTTAAATATCTTCCATGTACAGACATCGACCATTTACATTTTTATTATATGTATAGATCACTCTTCCTCCTTTTTATCAAATCTTACTAAGTTATTTGACACTTACTGTATCATTATTAAGGATTAGGTTGTTTTATACCTCAGTATATTATAGCTGTGGCTTTATATCAGATAATTACAATATCAGAAACCTTTTTAATTAAATATTTACAGATTGTGAGTATAATAACATAGCAGTGTTTTAGATATCATGTTTAGAAAATGTGTATAATTTATCACTGTGAGTAAAATAGTAAATATTCTAAGTTTGAATAATATACCTTTATATTAGCAGCCAAGAACTTTCTTCTCAAGCGTTCAATCTTAACTAACCGGGGAAGCTCCTTGGGCAGCACCACACTCAGAAACTGTAGTTTCGGAACAAATGTTTCAAACGGAAATTGCTGAAAAAGAAAAACAGTATCATTGGTATAATGAAAGGTACTCTCCTAAATCCACTACAAAGTGATCAAATATAAATAACACAATTAGATCAATTAATTATTACAAGTTATTTTTCAATTTGGGAAAAAGGGTCTACCCCTTGTGGGAAAGGCGTTAGTTTATGCATGTATTTTTCAATTTTTTCATGTTCTATTTTATCTTATGAATATCTTAATATTGACAATTGATAAATCTAAATACATTATGTAGTCCTTGATGCACATCAAGATTATAAAAAATAAAAAATATGATTCCCCAAAATATGAGGCTAATACACAGCATTGGTTAATTAAGGCTAATTAAATACTCAATCTATTTTTATCCGTGCTATGTCCCCTGACTTTTTCCTTAGCACTCTAACTCACCTTTTGTTAATGATCCACTACCATCAAGAAGTTCCAATAGATCATTTGTTGTTAATTAGGAGTCACATATGCCAGGCATACAGTAAATTGATCTTTAACATCAGGATTTTGAGTTTATAAGAAAATTCAACATGACCTGTTTGGAGCAGCCAGAATTTAACAACTCTCTTCAATGCATAATATCTATTATTTATGCCTTTTTTCTTTGCTTAATGCATTAATTTTACATCACTGCTGACTCTCTGCCTAGATTTTATTTTGATATTAATAATCAACATTCGACAGACATCAAGTAAATAAGGTACAAAATTAATCTTGAAATTGATGTTGTGTATTCATATGAACCAAATGAATTAAATCAATGGCCTAATAAGCTGTGGTTCAAAATATGACCCATTCAATGACAAACAAACACTAGCTCGTTGTAGCATATCTTCATAGAGTCGTGTCATCATTGTGCGGTCGCTGATACATTCTTCACGCAACTTGTCAAAAGCATGGGCAATTCTGCGACGCATTTGGTCTGCTCTACTACACTCTCTATCATATACTCTTTCCCTTACATGTCCCCACAAAAAGAAATCTAAGGGTGTAAGATCAGGTGAGTGAGGTGGCCAAGAGTGTGGTCCTCCTCTGCCAATCCAGCGGGTTGCAAGTATTTCAGTGAGTCGCATGCAAACTGAATGAACTCCGTATGATGGGGCACCATCATGTTGAAACCATGTTTGTTGGTACTCAACTAGCGATAAGTCATCTAAGATATCCACTAAATTTTCATTTATGAAATTCAAGTAACCAGCTCCATCAAGCTTTTGTGACAGAAATATCGGACCAAGTATGCGACCTTTATAGATACCGGCCCACACATTCACTGACCATTGGGTTTGTTGTTTCTCTTGAGCTTCGGAAGTCCTCCAGTCTGACCATTCGTAGGCACTTCTCCTGTTAGTCATTCCGTTCTTGGTGAATGTGGCCTCGTCGGTCCATATAACCTGCTCGACGAAACAGGGCAGCTGTCGTTGCTGGTCCAACAGCCAGCGACAGTAGGCCGCACGACGTTCGCGATCTTCGCCTACCAAAGCCGGTACTTTGTGGATCCTATAAGGGCGCCTTTTTATTTTCGGGGAGCCAATTTGTCCCAACACTCTCCGAACTAGACTTTGAGAGACATTATTTCCGTTTCTCCGCCGAATCAACTTGGCCAGGTCACGTATACTCAGGTTCGAATTTCGGCGCGCAATCTCACTTACTTTGTCATATAACTTATAGTCGGGTTGTGGTCCACCAGTTTGAATTGGAGTTATAGGTTGGTTTTCTATGACACGTTGGAAGGCTGCGGTTAATACACGCGCGTCCACCGGGTGCTTTACTTTTGGAAATTTCTCTTTGTATATTCTCAACCCTAGAGACGCATTCCCTTTTGCTTCCCCTAAACACATCACCATGTTGCCGTATTCACGAGCACTGTATAAATATGGGTTAGCCTTAGACATAGTTCGCCACAACATTAAAGAAATACAGTATAAAGTACAACAAAAATCAGTGCAGTTTATTCATTGTTTATTGTTATTGTTATTGTTATTCACAGATTACTTAGATCACTTTGTTATTCACAGACTACCCTACCACAGGCTAAGGAGTAAACCATAGACGAAAAATCTTTTTCGTCTATGGTTATTGTATGGTATGCACAGACTACGAATTATTTGCACAGATTATAATATTTTGACTGCCTCGGTGGCGTAGTTGTATCATGATTCATGGTAATTGGCTATTTGACTAATTTCTGAAAAGTGTTTTAAAGTCTAGATATAATCACTCTATACCTCTTCAAACTATTAATTTATTTTTAAAGAGTTGTTTATAACGAATAAACATATTTTTCAGTTTTATCATCATATATGTCACCAAAACGGTAGGTCACGTGACTTTGAAAAAGTTACGTCACGCTTTATAAATGGTGAATGATCTTAGTGGCAGAGATGAATGAAAATTGTAAATCGTGACATCACACGCTGCACAATGACAGCTTGTCGTGTTTTGTTACATTTAATCAACAGATAAAAAATGGCAAACTTATTTTAGATAATTTAAATATTTATAATTTAGATAAATGTAAATAAACTCACCTATAATTATTGTTTACCAAAAAGCTATCATATGCAACACATTTTATAATTTATTGCCACAACAGTCAAATACCCAATTGGTATGGTTACAAAGCTGAGGTCTCGGGTTCGAGTCCCGGGTCGGGCAAAGTGATATTAGGTTTTTCTATTCATTATCAGTCCGGAGTCAGGAACTTGTGCCCGATATGGCGATAGGCTCGCCCCCTATCACATCGTGGGACGGTACATACAAGGCGAAATGTGGGTGTCTTGGTGGCGCCTCTGCCTACCCCTTCGAGGATAAAGGCGTGAGTTTATGTATGTATGTATGTATAATATTTTTTCTTCATTCTCCCATTACATCTCCCATTATAATGGGAAGGACAGATTATAAAGTTCAGTACTTGTTTTAAAGGCTTTAGCAGCATTGCGAAGCCCCAATTCTACATTGTAACGTAGTTAATACAAGCCGAAACAGAATTTCCGGATTTTATCTTGTTAAATGACACGAAATAAACGATACGAACAACTTATGTAAGTTTTCGTTGTAAAAATTATATACTTACTATACTATCGTCTTCTCGATACGTCGTCCATCGACCAGGGGGCAGAAGCAATCTTGGTTTCTGCGGCTTCGGCAGTGATAAAAGCGTGGGGGCCAACTTGTCCGTCTTCGCCTACATATTATGAAAAAGAAACCTTTATTTTTCAATTCAGAATATTATGTATAGTGAAACATATAGACTAGTGAAACATGACGAAAAAACGCGGCCAAAATTCAATATATCACTTTTGAATACCATTACCTAATTAAATAAATAAATAATACACCCAACAGTCACACACATAGCTCTGACCCACAATAAGATCGGGTGTCTTGTGTCGCGGGTATCAGAAACTACGAGAGACTTTTCGGTCTCATAAGCACCCACAAACGAAACAAATACCTGTAGATCACACTAATATTTGTTTTACAGGCGGCGTCTAACTTTGCCAATTAATAGCTATAGCCACTAATAGCTTTTCCTCTTCAAAATATAAAATATATAACTGCCAGCACCATGGTCATAATAGAATAGATTGCTTTACCTACTCATCGCTTATAAAAATCACCCGTTACAATATTAATATTATATATAACTAACTTTTGCGTTATTTACTTAATTTGTAATATGTTATGTATTATAGTCTATAGATGTATAGTTAAATTCTTATGTGAAACCTGCATGGAATATACTGCTAGGTGGCGAGTCGACCCAGCGACCTTTGCAGGAAATCACTGGTCGCAGGCCACTTTGAACAGGTTGCTATGAAAATAGTTTGGGTAGGATTATGTGCTGCGGCATACTTCTTGTGGCTAAAGAAAGCTTTAATCTTTTACCTGCAAAATCAATTTCATTCGTTTCTTGGCACATACATCTTTAGTCGGATCATCTTTTTGCATATCCGACACCAATTCAGAATAATATCCTCTTTTTGGGATCGTATCTCTACTTGTATTATCGTAAACGATGTCATGTTTCCTTATCTTTTTCTTTTTACTATACATTTTTACAATATTGCACAAAACTTAAAACACATATTTCAAAATCTTTGATTTGACTATTTAATAATTACATTGTCATTGTTCAAAAAAAGAAACTTTTATAATAGGTAGCTTTGTGCCAGTTCTAAATTAATCTATACTAATATTATAAAGAGGAAAGATATTATGATTGTTTGTTTTCTTTGAATAGGCGCCGAAACTACTGAACTGATATGAAAAATTATTTCTTTCCTAAAAATTTGTTTGATTTCATCGTGTAATGAAGTAATAAAAAACTAGGGGAGACTTTTCGGTCACACAAACACCCCGACCCGAAACAATTTTCTTCGGACGCATAGATGGCGCTGTTTACAAGAATCGATTTAAACGCGTAATTTATATAATCGATTTACTAAAAATTGGTTAATATTATTATTATTACTGTAAAAATCGGTTATAAGAAAATAATAATCGATGTAAATAAATATCGATGATTTTTTTCACGTTCCTATTTGTGTTACAGACTAAACTAGTGTCTTATCTTTACTCCTTAGTCTGTACTAATAAACAAGACCACGATTTGATCTTGTGGTGGGCAAAGAATTATTTGCTTTTTTATTTTTGTTTGTTATTTCTTCATAGTTCATCATCAGTTTCTTGTTGCATGTGTGCCTAGTCACACAAATATATTACTTCAAAATTGTTCTATATTACCCGAGTATTTAATATTTACCTTGGCAATCGAGAAATGGTGAAAATACGTAGTGATTACTTACTCTATGGTGAAAATGATTATGATGTTATAACGCGTCGGAAATATGAAATATCTGTGGACCTGAATAATAAACGTCACTGGAACCATGCCTGACTAACCTCCTAATTATAAATTTTGCCCTTCTATAATCTGTGTTCCAATGATACATGACTTTTGCACCCCCCGCGCACACATCGCATTCCCTGCGGTCACCTATCGGTGGGCGGTACCTAATTCCGCGGCGTCTACGCCGCCATTGTTGATTGTTTATTTGCGGCTGTGTTTGCGGCGGTTACCTGTGCATTACAAGTACTGCGTCGATTAAGTAAACTTATCCTCTCCGTAGTGTTTTAAAACAAAAGTATAACTTTCTCGTGGTGAACGGTGGTTTTGCTTTGAGGAAAATGACAGTGTTGTGTTCGCAAATGCCTAAATTCGCGACCAGACGCTATATTATTTAAGATTCCGAGAAATGAAAAAAGACACAATGTGTGGTTGCAATGTCTTCAAATATTCATTTGACTTTGTAAGCTGTGACGACCACCAACAGTATATTCTTAATAATTATATTAATATTGTTGTGAAATTTACCATAATGAATTGGTGCAAAACAATTATTAGGATTTTAAAGGGTACCGACATTTCTAGGTTAATTATAAGGACGATGTTACCAAAATTATAACAAAAAGCTTTAGAGATGTACAAAATTAAATAAATAAATCATTTAATAAATAATTATAGGGGTTTTATTTACAATTCATAAATCTATTATCAAAAAGTTGCATTTATTTTATTATTTTGCTAGTAAAATAATAAAATCGATGAAATTTAAAAATTACCCTGTGGAGCCACGCGCGGCGCTCGTAACAAGGCTGAATACAACTTCTGCCTTTGGCTGCTCCACGTACCATTTTTAAGAAGAAAAAAACTGTCATGTAATTCTAGCGAATGATTGAATGAATGAGACTGGGCTAAAAAAAATGTAGGCGAGTTGGTCGTCTGTTTACTCCTTACAATGATTAAAGAATATTGAATATTCTATAATCATTGACTTCTTAGTCTGTGGTCTGTGACTGGAACATAAGTTAAGCTAATTCAAAATATAGGTTAAACAAATTGAATTAAAACAGAAAAACGAATAAAAAATTGAATTCGCATCCATCTCAAAACGTTTTTAATGTAAAATAACATAGTAGATAGGGGAACACAAAAAAATTAAATGTGAACCGCATGACAGCTAGGTTCACAGATATTTCCGACGAGTTATACCATTGGTAGGTGCGTTTCTTTTCGGTTAAGATTGTGTAGTTATTTATTGGGACTGTTCAAACTGTAAAGTTATTTTGATGCATAATGCGTATTGTCGTCTCATTTATAAGTTTATGAGACCTACGTACCAAATACCAACTTGTTATTGCCAACTTATTGTATGTTTTATTCCATCTGGTTTTCAAGTCGTCGTCGTAATGTATCTTGTTAATATGTTTCGCTGGATATTTAATAACTTTGTTCTGTGTGTTTGGTGCTGTTAGTTTTCTTGTTTGTCCTCGCGCATTGTATACTGCTACAATACATGAATCTACATAATTCATATTAAATACTCAATTTTATTGTAGCAGTAATAGTACTTAAGTAGTCTCATAGATGTTCTATAGTTCCTAGTTTTATTATTTAGGTCTTGGATATACAAAGTAGAAATAACAATTACTATTCAAAATTACCACCAAGATTATGTTAAGTTGCAAAATTTACAACTGAACACTAAGTGGTCCTGAGTGTATTCTATGATATCCAAAGCTGTTTGTGACTTAAAAATATATTATGATGTAAACTTTCAGTAACAGTAACTTAAATATTTTATATAAATGAAATCGTATGCTCTTGCAAAATTTTAAAATACATTATAAAAAAAAAATTGTGGGTCTTCGCACATTCAAATACCATTTTACTATTTTTACACTGGCAATAGAACCTTACAAATTATAACTAATAAATATTTAAAAAAATGGTGTAAAACCAGTGTATCTTTTGCTGTATGCAATTCCTTAGACCCAACCAAGGCATGGATATAAGAAACAGGAAAGGGCAGTCTGTCATTCAGGTGTATAGGATAATGAACATGATGTTAATAAATAGATATAACACACAAAAGCTTTGTTATATGTATATTTTAAACAATAAAATATTTCAAGAGCTCTGTGGTAGAATTAAATTGATGGTTTTGGTGGTATTTCATTTGGCTGGGGTCTAGTATCATTTGACACAAGGATATGGTTAAAAGTGAATGACCTGAGACCCAATACTAAAATATATAACCTACATTTGAGATTGCTCCCTTTACTAGATAGGCACTACTCATTAAAACAAGAGACAAAAATTATCTCTCCCCTTTTGGCATAAAGTATGGTACCACAGGCAATAACTTGGGACTGCAATAATTTAAAACAAGGTTAATAATCATACTATTTTTTTTTTTCAATTCGCAACTAAATAGTAAATATGGCACATTAATCAGACTTTAAATTAAAAAAGCTAGTGGGAAGTGTTATAATCAAAAAGCAGTTCCTATTCACATTAAGAAAAATATTACAATTGTAACATTTTACTAATATCAAGTTTCTACAACCTTTTCGACTTTTTGATCATAATGGATTAGTTTGCAGAATTAGTTGGCAGATGTTTTGCTTCTTTCTACCTTTTGTCTTCCTTTCTTCAATATGAGGTATAGGTTTAACCCTTAAACAAATGCGGCGCTGATCACATTCTCAGTTCACATTTCGGGGTAGTTTTTTATTGTCTATAGTAAAAAATAAAAAAAACTTGGCAAAATAGGTTTTTTTATGGTGGGAATATACTTCCCTATATTTGGATAGGTTATGCCAAGTTTTGGTGGTGGGAAATTATTTCCCTATATCCTATGCTGCAAAGCTTGCTTGACTAGTTGTTGCCCTCGACTTGCTTGTACTTTTTTGCATTTAAATGGATAGTGAAAAATAAATAGAAATCAATGACATCAATTATTTATTAAAATTAAAAAAAACATATTATTACTTATTCTAACTTGGCTTAATTAATATAAAAACAAAACAGATCAGCTTTATGATAATGAGTAAATTTAATTAACTTTTTTCATTATCATTTAAGTAATTAAATTTAATCCTCATTTAAATATTTTTTTTTTAATTATTTTATTTAGTCTGCATGACGAAATTCGCTTATATGAAAGCTTTGAAAACACTTTTGTTCTTTTTTCTTTTGATTTTGTGCTACAAAATCGACATCTTTTGTAAGAATTATCTTTCGTAGGAAAGTGTTCGCCTACGTTTCTCAGTCGAATTTCGTCAGGTACGCCAAAATTACCACCTTTTTTGTTTTTAAATTGAACTGGTCTGCGCTTTTTACTTGTAAACCCATCTATCAAACTTCGGGCTAGCCGCAGCTGAAAGTCTCTATGTAAGTGAACCGTTGTAGGGTGTATGGTCGTATACGTAATATACGCATTAATTACTGATGCATCTAACATAAATAGGAACAGCCTCATCCAAAATTTCCTTGACTTTCTATTTATAGGGTATGATGATCTAAAATGATCAAAACGATCAACGCCACCCATTGTAAGCGTATATGAAGCTATAGCTGTAGGAATAAGCGTATCTCTTCTAGTGCCATATTTTTGGGTACGTTTCACAATCATTGTGTCTTTCGGATCATGAGCGGTAGTCAAAACGCTAACTAGTCGCGAGTCAGCCCATTTTATTGCAGATAATGGTCCTGCAGTCATTGCTGCAAATTAATTTTTATTGAGTTTGTGTGCGCGGTCGTTCTTTGTAATAGCATGAGGGAGATCTACCCTATTAGCCCTTACTGTTCCCACAGCATAAATATTGTTTGCAAATAAATCTTCCATCAGGTTACATCCCGTAAAAAAGTTGTCAAATGCCACCAATGTGTTTGGTGGTACATTTTGGCATAATCTCCATACAACGTTATATCCAAGTCCTTCATTTTCCGTGGAATCTCCCTTACCAGCATAAACCTCGAATTGGTAAAGGTACCCTGTTATAGCATCACACCTGGCCCAAATTTTAAATCCTCTTTTCACTGGTTTCTTAGGCATGTATTGTTTGAGACAACTTCGCCCTTTAAATTTAACCATGCACTCATCTATGGATTGCCTACTGGAATTTGCGGTTTGCTTTTGAAAAACGTCATTCAGGGTATCAATTAAAGTTCGCAATTTATATAATTTGTCATGATTGGCCGATGTTTTTGGCGGTTCCTCTGCATTATTTCGTAAATGTATGTTTTCAGTGATCTTCTTGAATCTTGTAATTGGAAAAACAGAACTAATTTCCGGATTGTTATAAAAAGGATCACTAGACCAATATAATTCACTGTCAGGAAGTGGATTTAAGCCCATCATTATCAGCGCACCAAAGTACGCTTTTATTTCAAGAAGAGATACGTCTTGCCAATTTTTGGATTCCTTTTGTGAAGCATATCTATTAGTTTCTACTACTATGGACTCTATGACGCTATCAGGGAAAAAGTTACTAAACATTGATATAGGCTGCGTTTTATGCGTTTATGTAGATTGAGGCATTATTTTCTTGTCGAATTCGGGTACGGGATGATGCTCTTGGGCGATTTTCCATTCTCTTGGAGGTGCGTTTCTTGCTCTGGTGGATATTAAAGTACGTGATGTGCTGTTTGTACTTATAATGGATTGATTGTTTGATATGCTAGAATTCACAGGTGACTGAAAACATTGTAAAGATCCTGTAGGCATCGACGGAATAGTGAACGATTGAGGTTCAGATAAAGGTGACAATTCGACAGACTTCGGCAATGGTAGTATTGAAGAAACACTGATCACTTTTGAGCTGGTAGGTGCTGAAGGTGCTGTAAGTACAGGTAATTGGTAACCGGATGAATATGCGGTGTTTCTATATGGAAGACTTATACATGACAATATTTTTACACTAGATGCCTTAGATTGATGTACAGATGTAGGTGTTAATTTTTCCGGTACAGGTGTAGCCACTTCTGACCTTATAGGCGCAGTTGATAATTCGGTGGAAGGTTCTGTGAATTTTCTAGGTGACGTGAATGTTTCTTCAATTTGAACTAATGAAGCTGATGTAGATGGTTCTTCTAATATATTTTGGAGCGAATTCGAAGATGTTGGTTCATAATATTCATGTAGGTCAGTAGCTTCTTCTTCTATATTTGGTACCCCGAATAACTGTTCCAATCGTTTCTCAATTCCATCAGATGAACCAGTAAACTCTTTCAAGTAAGAAGATGAATTACTACATACCTCATCATCGGAGTCGGTATCAATGTCAGATAAATCTGACAAGTTTTCGACAATTCTCTGCAGCTTTTTGGTGTCGGGAATAATACTTTTTCTTTTGCGTTTTGATGACGAAGCCATTTTGCAACGTTCCTAAAAATATCAATAATATTGTAATTTCTTAATAAAAAAATACGAAACAAAAATACAGAACAACATTTTATATATATAGAAAGAATTATAAATGATAAACAGATATAGGGAATTATTTTCCCACTTAAGTATTACCCAATTGGACATAGGATAATAATTTCCCACCTAGTTTAGACAGGCAAAACTACCACAACTTATTGGTTTTATACACAGTTTATATCGTTATTCTATTAGAAATATAGTCTACTAAAAGATATAATAACATTTATATACTTACAAGAATTTTTCTGCTCGTCAGATGAAAATCACTTCAAAACGACTCAACTACGGCGCTAAATTTGTGAAAATAAACGAACTTCTATTTTGAACTGACATTGACGTTTGGCATGTGACGTTTTAGAAGAAAGTGTTGCCACAGATTGAAATAAATATTTTTCTAAAGTGATGTGTTCAAGTAGTTAGCAAAATCGGTTAGTAATTTTTCGACTAGCACCAAAACTGTGCAACACAGTCGAGTGGGAAATAATTTCCCTATATTTGAATAAGGGTTAACCCTAGAAAGATAATCTTATTTTGACCTACGGTAAAGATAATCATACGTCTTTGAGACATATTCGAATTTATTTGTGCCTATGGGACAAGTTTCCGTAAATAACCTTTTAAAAAGTTATTGAATAACTAGTTTAGGGGTTTCTACTACAAATAAAAACATAATAACATTTAGAAATTTAAAATAATTTAAAAACATAACGAAATTTCGAAAACTTCTTACAAATTAACTAAAAATTATTAAGTCTTTCTTTGTTGAGTAATTATGTTAATCTTAAATTTAAAATCACTTTTTTTTTTACTTAATATTATAGAATAAGGACTAAATAACAGCTTCATATAAAAAATCAACAAGTTTTAAGTTAAAATCACATTTAGATACAGCCTTTACATATATCAGTTTTTTGTTTTTTTTTTTATTTATTCGAGGACATCCAACGGCAATTACAATGTTTTTAAATCTAATACGTAATTATTGATTCAGTATCATGCTTAAAGCATTGCCTGCAGGTGTCACAACACGCATAGTATAATTTAGGAGTATTAGACAGACTTAACATTAAAATTAAGGTGAAATTAACAAGGTTATTTAGAACACAATAAAAAACAGAAACATAAAAACTCTGTGAATGACAATCATACTAAACATAATATAAATGTAACAAAATGACATACTTCTAAAACAACATAAGTCCACTACCTAAGTGCTAAAACTTAACTAACTACAAAAATCACAGTAATAGTAATACAGTAACACAGCAATATAAAATCAACAAAATCACAACAGAATTAAATTAAATTAGCTATAGAAATTGAATGACATTTTAATAAAACTTGAATAAGACAAAACAAAAACAAGAAACATAAAATTTATCATTTAAATTAATATTAATATTTTAAGAGTACAGTAACATTATACCATGCCATCGAGACAACACAAAAAAGAGAATAAATATAAATAGCAACCACCCAACAATATAGGAATTTAAAATATTATACCATTTCTTTTAAAATATTATTAAATGTGTGAGAGCTATTAGTTATAAGGTCGAGTTTCTTAAGCTTGGTTGCATGTACATTATTATGTCGGGAAATGGTTTTATTGCATTTATAACATGTCATTTTCGAAATCCTTCTTATTTTTGACGGACAATACGCACAATATCTCTTCTTTTTAATTACTGGTTCTTCGTTATTATCTAAAGTATTACTTTTTGGTAGCAACTCTTGGATATTTACACGGACATGTCTTTTAAGAGTAGGAGCTTCTAACCTTTTCTCCATCCAAGGTGGTATAAGTTCTGTGCTCAGCTTTTTCATGTAATTTCTGCGACTTAAAGGCTTATCATTGTTAGTTATCATATTATGACAGTAAATGACGTAAGAATTCACAAACGATATACAGTAGGGCCTCGTTAATCCGGAGAGGGAAAAACAAGACCCTTTTCGGATTATCGAGGCGTCCGGATTATAGTATGCCATATTTAATATTAATAAAACACATGTTTAACCTTAGTGTCTTATCAGTTTTTTAATTATAGCATAAAGACAAAATGTACATGTTAAAAATTACATACAACCACGTAAGGAAATCAGTATGTTAAAATATGTAAAACATTAGTTAATTCTTCTTGAAAATGTCTGTAATACTCTTCTGTTTATAATTTTCGCACTTCATTTCGAAAGCCCGGTCTCTAAGTCGACGGAGAAACATAACTTCGTGGCTATCAAATTCGTTATCTTCAGCCCATTTTAAAGCAGTGTTTAAAGCTCCTACTGCCTCTGAATTACCAATTTTTGTGATTTCTACAATTTCAACGCTATTGTCCTCATCTTGCTCATCGTCCTCACACAGCCGCTCGCACAATCTCCTCATCAGTTAACACTTCATATCTTTGTAACTCGCTTTCGGCACCACCAGCAGCCCATTCTTGAGCTTCTGCCTCACTTATTTGAGGATCATTGGGTCCCCTCAACCTGTTAAAAAGCTGGGCTAAAGGAACATCATCTTCTGGTTCGTCATTATCACTGAGAAATTCAGGGTGCAAATTCTTCCATGATTTGTTAATTAGCGATGTCTTAACATTGGCCTAGCAATTAGCCAAAAGAAAAACTGTGTCCTTTAAAGTTATCGATTTCAATGAGTCCATGAGGTTTTCAGAAAATAATGCAAGACAGTTAAAGTGATTTGCGGTAATTTAACTTCACATTTTGTATAACGTTCTGATCCATTGGTTGTATACACGCCGTGGTGTTAGGTGGCAGGAACATTGCAAAAATGTGGCCGTCTTCAGATACAAGTTCATCTGCTGATGGATGCCCAGGACAATTATCCAACAATAACAGTGCCTGAGGAGGCAAATTAACAGACAAAAGATGGCGGCGGACCGCGGGAACGAATTCAGTTTTAAACCACTCAAGAAACAAGTCTTTCGTAACCCAAGCATTTTTTTGTGCACGATAGCAAACAGGTAGACGTGTTGATTTAAATGCTCGTGGGTTTTTTGATTTTCCAACAACAAGCAATTGAAGTTCATGAGTTCCAGCCGCATTTGCACAAGGCATGAATGTCACTCTCATCTTCATCATCTGTCGAACGTACGCCATCCCTGTATCTACGTAATTATTGTACTTACCAGGGCGACACAGCCGTCTCGCGTAAGGTCTGCCCGGCCACTGGGATAACCCAGAAGGACAGAGCGCTACGATGCGAAATAAAAAAGAGATAGCAATATTTGTGTCGGCCGTGCGTCTCAAAGACGTAGATTATCTTTCTAGGGTTAATGAGTCTGGCCATATGAAAGGGGGTGGCGGATAAGGAACATAACGAAAATATTACATTGCATGATTAAGAAATAATATACTTATTCCAAATCACGTCCGCAATATGTTACGCACCGAAAGCGAAACAAAACCGTAATGTGCACTTAACTCATCTAAGGCGTGCATGGACATGTTACTATGGTGAACAATAAATTAAAGATTTCTAAATTCTGTCTACAGTTCATAACTTCCTGTTTTCGATGTGTCGGGGTATCTTAAATACCAGTTAATTAACCGATGTTATAAACTTTTAATTTCCCTTATCAAGGCATACACTATACAGTGCCTATACCTTTAACCTTTAAGTATGGACGTATTTTTTTCCTAACACTACTGCGTACGTGGAGTCTCACAGGCTCCTATATGCACACACGTTTTTTTTTGAGAATTTGATATAAGGTTGCTTTAAAACTGATTGGATATTGAAGTTAAGGGATTTAGCAATAAAATAACGTGCTTATGTAATCAACTTTTATTTAAAAAAAATATAGAAATGTGAAAAATAAAAAATTATGGCACTTTTAAGTCTAAATTTACTTAGGTTACATTTTTAGATATTAAAAACAGCCGAACTTATTACTATAACAAAATAAGTCTTTTTTTTCTTAAAATATAATACATAAGGAACCGAAAACACAAAACACCTACTTCAGGTAACTAAAGGCCGACCGTTTAACTCGCGTATCGCCTGCGTAAGAAGGGAACGGGGGCGGGTAACGCTACACACGGAGTCAATAATCCAAAGATTTGTCTCGAGATAGACATTGTTGGTAAAGAATAAAATAATAGGTGTCTTTTTTTTAAGTATTTATTTTTAAGTTTTACAAATATTTTATTAATAGCTTCTTAGGTACAAAATCATAAAAACAATAATTAACTTCGCTTAAGAAATATTTAACCACAGATAAAAGTTATAGGACTATTCATCACTAACATCCATATCGCTTGAATCATTATCACTGTCTGTGTAGCTTGAGGAGTCAGAATCTTGCAAATTAATAATAAATCGGTCCATCTCTTCATCAACGATACGATCGTGCAGACAATATTCATTTTCAATAGTTTGTACATGTTTATCGCAGTTAACCCATTTTTCTACAGAGAATTCGGCAAATAACTGTTCCAGTGTATTTTTCTTTTTGTCTAAATTAGAATCAATTTCAATTTTTGCGAGCTGTCCTTTGATATCCCCCCAAACCAATTCGATTGGGTTCAAGTCTGGGTGATATGGAGGCAGTCGTAAGACTTCATGACCTGCCGCCTTTAAAATTTCATCTATTTTGTAAATATTTTCTGTCGCGTGTTGTTTAATTAAATTCAATAAATCACATTTTCTTAAAGACGTATCAAATTCAACATTGTGTCTTTGCAGCCAGGTCTGCATGATGGCTTTTGTGGATGTCATTGTAGGCTTTTTGTCCTCTTGTACCAAGTGGTATGCGGCATTATCCATAACAATGACTGACCTTGGCGGTAAATTTGGCAATAGCTTTTCTCTAGTCCATTTGCTGAAGTTTACAAAATTCATATCGCTATGATAATCTCCGGTTTTGCTTTTGGATTTAAAAATTAAAAGAGCTCCATCGATAAATCCGGCTTGTCCACCAGCATGTACAATAATTAAACGTGGCCTTTTGCCAATATGCGACAGCACCCCTCGTTCTTCATTGGATTGCCAACACGCCGGTACATTTAATGACGAATTGACATATGTTTCATCGAGGTAAACAATGTTTCTTTGATCTCTTCTGTGCTTCTTTATCGCATTAAGATAACGCCACCGTCACGATACGATGTTTGGTTGTTCAATCAGTAATTTTCTTTTTGATTGACATTTCTTAAATCGAAAGCCAAGTTTATGAATCAATGTTCTTAAATATTCTCGGCCACAATTTAAAATTCCTTCTTCTCTGAGTTTCGCATTCAAAATTTTTAATGTAGGAACCTTCTTATAAACCGTATAAAATTGAGTTATTTTTCTTCTAACAACGCCCTCTGTAAAACTGTCAACTTCAATTTTTTTCTTTCGGATCTGTTTATTTATTTTTATTTACATTATTTTGTATATCTTTTAGTTCATTTCCTTCTTTTATTATTTTACATATGGTAGTCACCGAGAGTCCTGTAGCTTTAGCAACAAGTTTGTTTAGGTTTACGTCTTCAAGATACTCTGTAGAATTATGATCTTGTTTTCTGGCTTTAAAAAAGGAATATACATTGTATGCTATTTGTTTAGCTTGCTTGTTAATTTTGTTCGCAAAACTGCAAGAGCGATTCATCTTGAGATTTATCTTGGCAAGTCGTATACCTTGTGCGTTTATGTCCAAGTGTCCGTAAGAGACCCATTATAATAAGTAGGTACTTCTAAATAGGCGTTGATTTCTTCAGATGAAATTGATGTCCAATTGGATGTAGATAACCAAAAAGGATCCACCCCACAAAATGTTACAATTGAGTTATTGAAGATTGAAGTGTAACCTGTGTTTGCTCATTAATAGACTTGCTTGCAGTTAATGTTTCTTAAGAAAATATGTGTGTGTTAATGTATATTTTATTCATACAAATAAATTTTAACGAGTTTAGTTTTATTTCTTGAGATATTCGGCTAAATGTGAGTTAGGATCCTTTTTGATAAAAGTTATGTTAAGCTCATTTTCATTTCGCAAAAACGATTCAAAGTAGCTAATTGCCACTTAAATTGTTAAAAATTGTTTATTTCATTAATAAAACAACTAGTTTTCTAAAATTTTGTATATAAAACACACACACAAAAAATATAAAACATCAATCGAATTTACTCTTCTTCCTGTGCGAAGTCCGGTTCACCGCCAAACCCGTCCATATCGTCATGAAGACTCGGATTGCACCTTAAAGATTTATAGAAATCCAGGCAGTCTTTAGGTATATAGTCAAAGATTGACTCCAAATCATCTAATTTTGCTTGTGGTATTTCTTTCCCATTTGGCCATAGTAATGTGAAATCGTTTTCTGATACTTCCAAAGATTTTCCTTTTAACTTTTTTTCTAAATTCAATTTTTGAAACCGGTCTTCGTTTTGAGTTTTCATAAATATAACGTACTTTTCTTCTTTTTTAAGTAATATTTCTTTGGTTTGTAACCAGTTAGCTTTAGTCTTATCCAAGAAGACTTTTTGATTAACTATATTTTTCTCAATTTTTTTTGTACTAAGGAAGTCTTTCTTTTCCATTCTCTGCACTTGAAGAGGATTTTTCTTCTTACTTTTTTTTATTATTGCAACATATTCGTCCGCTGTGTAAATTCTTTCGTGGTATTTCAACTGTGCCTCTATTTTAGAAAAATCGGTATCATTGGGCAAAAATTTGCGACCAGATTCAAGATACTTGAGTGTAGGGATGAGATATACTTGCAAAATTAAGTACCAGGGCTTCTAAGTATGAGTACGTAAAAATACTAAAGTTCAAAACCAGGTTCTAAAATACTTGAAAGTATTTTGTTAGTATGAGTCGGCAACCCTTCGCGTCCCAGCCGCGGCGCGGCGTCTATAAAATACTCACATAGGATTTCAATCCGTATTCCGTAACTAATAAGGAGCAAAAAAACACAAATAAAAAAAATACTTTGAATTTCAAAGTATTTTCTATTCACAAATGGATAAAGTCGCGAAAACATGTTCATTAACACACTGGAAATTGGGTTACACAATAACACACTGGAAGTTTATAACACACGAGAAAATAGATAGCCCTAGTCTACACCTAGCTAATTAACATATTTAAATTAAAAGGGGAATTTCACTTTTAACCTAAATGGGTACAGAGTGAGCGGTGAATAGGGTAGGACGGAAGGCCAAAAGTGGAGAAAGATTAGGTTTGATGTTGATGAAGGATGATGCTAAATTATAGATCAAAGTAAAAATGCAAATATAAGGCATTTAAAATATATTGAAAGGCAAATACTTATTACTTATTAATAATTTATATAAAAAACACACTTGTGTAGCGACTAGCGAGCGATGCATTACTTATCTATAAAAACTCGCCACTATATTATCCGTTCACATAAAGGCACATAAACAGACGAAGCTTATGGTTAATAATAGCTAAAAATATATACTCTTTTTGTGTCATTATACGATACTTAAATGGCACATTCGAATTACTTACCGTAAAATGAGGTGAATAGATAGGCTTTCGACCATTGACGGTGGTTTTTGTGGTGTTGCAAATGCGGTGCTCAATTATAAAACATCTGTATATGTTGAGTCTTAGGTCTAGTGTTGAGTAGGACATGACTTGAAAAAGAGTTTGTAAGAGTAGCCTCATTTTTGTACTGAGCCAGTACAATGTCCCACTTCAATTGAAACGAGGCGTACTGACGCTTCGCAGTACGTTAGATAGTTTGAAGGTATTAGTACAATTAGTGCAGTCTGACATGACATGATAATATCGAATATTATGTATATTAATTGTAAGTAAATAAAAAATAGTATTTTTTTTCAAGTATGCAATAGAAAAGATATAATAAAAAATATATTTAAAAAATATAAAAAATGTAATTTATAAATAATATGAGGTGAAGTGGCGAATAAAATAAGAACATTTTGCGATGCATGTGTCCAGTTGGTCCAGTTCATTAGAGGCATTGATTAGAGGTCAGTGCTTCTCTGTCATGTAAAATATTCCTCTCTCCCTCGTTTGAAGCACGATCATGTAATTGTCGTAGTACCGGGACACAAAATATGAAGTAGTACACAGTACTAAGTTAGGTCAAACTTATGAAATATATTCTTCCTTATTTATATAATATGTTTTTAATTATTTAAAAATTCCACAAAATACAAGCGATTTCTAACTATTATTTTTTTTTTCTTATTAATCAACGTTTGCAAAGGTATATTTTTACATTTTACTATATCAACTACTAGTGCATCATCATTCTTTACTTTTACATTAATTTGATTTCAAACTTCTTATTTGGCTTTTTATCTTCTTTGGCTTCCAATGTTTTTCTGTTATATCTTTCAAATCGATCACCCTCCTCGAGTGGATCCATGAATTCACTGAATATTGTATCTGGCTCTATTTCAGGCAAGTAAGAGACTTTTCCATCAATGTAATTGTTAATTAATTCCTCATCCTCGTTCAGAGACTCATGTAATATATCACACTCATCTAGAAGGACAACGGGCAGCTCTTTGATGTCTATGTCTTCTTTATTATTATTCAAAGGCAGCATACCCATTTTAGATGTCTTCGGCAAGTCTTTTGTTATCGTTCCGTTTTGTTGTTTATTTTGTCCCCTTTTACATTTAGATGTTTCACTTTTCTTTTTATTTGTTGATTTAACAATGTTTGGGGCAACATTTTCGATTTCGTTATTCATAGTGTCTTGCTCTTTTGGCTCAAAATCCACAACTTTCTCCGGAATCACATTTATCTTCTTTTTCTTGTTATCTTTCTTACATACTTTAGTTTCATGTTCGGAGTGACTTTCTATATTATCACTATCTATATTTCCTAAACTTCTACTCGGTTCCACATTTAATTTTCTCTTACGTGTTGGTTCTTTGATATTGATAGTGCCATTTCGCATTTCTTTTAGAATGTCTAGAACTGATTTGTCTATGACATATCTAGATTTCTCCGGATCTTCGTTAACTTCATTGGGAAGTCGAGATAATACTTGTTGAGGATCGATGGGATATATTCCTGCTTTACTAAAGCCTGCTTTCAGATCAGACTCGACATTTTCTGATAAATCAGACATTAGATTTTTTAATACTTTTGGGAAGCATCCCTTCGGTAAAGATGATTGATTTCTACCATCTGTTTTTTTCCATTTAAGTAGAATATTCCTCCACGCAACTTTCATAGGCCTAAAAAAAGCGATATCTAATGGTTTTTTTTTTTTTTTTTTTTTAATAGAAATAAGGATGCAAACGAGCAGACGGGCCACCTGATGGTGAGTAGTCACCGCCGCCCATAAACACCTACGACAGCAGAGCTATCGTCGGCACGTTGCCGGCCTTTGAGGAAAGTGTAGGCTCTTTTCTTGAAGGTCCCTAGGTCGTATCGGCCTGGAAACACCACGGAAGAGAGATCGTTCCACAATGAGGTTGTGCGGGGAAGAAAATTCCGCATAAATCTCACAGTTGAGGAGCGCCATCCATCCAGATGGTGGGAATGGAATTTTGACTTCCAGCGTGTAGTGCGTTGATGGAATTTCGCGGCTGGTATTAATCCAAATAATTCCTCGGAACACTCCCCATGATATATTCGATATAAAACGCAGAGAGATGCAACGTCTCTTCGAAGTGCCAGTGGGTCAAGTGTATCGGAAAGGACACGATTGCCGATGATCCGAGCCGCTCTTCGTTGAATACGATCAAATGGAAGGAGCTGGTACTGGGGGGCCCCTGCCCACAGATGAGAACAATATTCCATGTGAGGCCGGACTTGTGCCTTATATAGTTGAAGGCGATGGGCCGGCGTGAAATATTGCCTCGCTCTGCTGAGCGCCCCGAGCTTTTTAGAAGCTAATTTAGCTTTTCCTTCCAGTTGACCGCGAAACTGAACGTCACTCGAAACATCAATACCGAGGATTCCGATACTAGGCGAAATACCAAGGGGAGTGTTAACGAACCGAGGTGATACTACGAAGGGATTCTTTTTGCGGTAAACGCGCATACTTGCGTCTTAGTGGGGTTAAATTGGACCAAGTTCAGTCGCCCCCAATCTGAGACTCGATCCAGCAAAGACTCCACTTCAGACACAAGTTTGTTCCGGCACTCGTTGACTTCTTCCCGAGAGAGGTTTGCACGGCCGGTGTACAAGGCATCCCCAGTACTGTCATCCGCAAAACAATGAATGTTATTTGTTAATAACAAGTCATTGATGTGCAGAAGGAACAGTGTTGGGGATAGGACACAGCCTTGTGGTACGCCAGCATTCACAGGCATGGAGTTCGAGCATGAGCCGTCGACTACCACTTTAATGCTCCGCTCTGTGAGAAAACTTGCGACCCAATTGCAAAGTCTCTCGGGAAGCCCGAAGGAGGGAAGTTTCGAAAGAAGAGCTTTGTGCCAAACCCGATCAAAGACCTTCGCTATGTCCAAGCTAAATGGTTGAGTTAAATGTGTTGAATTAGCCGGTAGGAATACAACTGATATATCGTGTTGTTGACAATTTTGTAGTTTCTATAGATAAAGCTGACTATGCTGAAATACAGAATGAGTTAAGAAATGTTGATTGGATCGCAGCGTTTTCTTTTTGTAATGATGTCAATGCAATAGTGTCAGTGTTCTATGATAAACTAAGATACATCATAGCTAAATATGTCCCAGTGCGTAAAAAAAATAAACTTAAATACCCACCTTGGTTCAACTACTCACTAATAAAAAGACTTGCTGAGAAGGATAAATTAAGAAGCCAATATCGCAAGTACAAAAATCCTCGTGACTTGATTTCCTTTGAAATAGTTCGCGAACACTGTAAAAAACTGTATAAATTTTGTCTATCCCAGCACCTTACAACTATTGAAGCTAACTTGACCAAAAATCCCAAATCCTTCTGGAGCTTTATCAAAAACAAAAATTCTAACCATTCATCTTTTCCTGAGTATGTCCAGAATGAAAGTAGCACTGCTACTACAGGTTCGGATATTGCTGACATTTTTGCACAGCAGTTTTCATCCACTCAAAATACCTTCAATGGTGCAATATCTTCCTTAAATTTGAACCCACCAAGTAGCCACGATATTCTATGTCACATTCATCTAACTGAATCGGAAGTACTCAAAAAAATTAAACATCTTGACTGCTTCAAAGGTGCCGGCCCGGACTCCATACCACCTGTCTTTGTGAAACGATGTGGATCTACGTTGACTTTGCCATTAACTTATATTTTCAACAAGTCACTTAATGACGGAGTGTTCCCTGATGAGTGGAAAAGGGCGAAAGTTGTCCCATTACACAAAAAGGGTAATCCAAACGAAGCTAAGAACTATCGTCCCATAGCCATTCTCTCCTGTTTCTCTAAGCTTTTTGAGTCTCTGGTCTGCCCAAAATTTTCAAATTATATTGATCCTTTCTTATCACCTAACCAACACGGGTTCCGACCGAGACATTCGACTATAACTAATTTGACATCATACGTTTCCGACCTTTCACACGAACTTGACAAAGGATGTGAAGTAGACGCCATCTATACTGATTTTACTAGTGCCTTCGATAAAGTTACGCACTCAATACTATTAAAAAAAATGGAACATTATGGCATACAAGGGTCCCTACTCCATTGGTTTCGATCTTACCTAGCCAAGAGACTCCAGTATGTTGTAGCCAACGGCTATAATTCATACGAATACAACGCAACTTCTGGTGTACCTCAGGGATCCCATCTAGGCCCAATATTATTTTCTGTATTCATTAATGATATTGTCTCAGTTATACATCATTGTAAACATCTGTTATTTGCAGATGACCTAAAAATATATTTAACAGTTCACTCCCTAGAGGATGTCAGACATATTCAAGACGACTTAACCAGAATTGAGAACTGGTGCGCTCATAATCGCATGGAACTGAATCCTAGTAAATGCTTCCATATAAAATTTACGAAGAAAAAAAATCCTATAGCATCAGATTACACAATAAATAATATTAGACTAAGTACAGTCAATGAAATCAAAGATCTTGGCGTGTTAATCGACAAGGAACTACGTTTTTCATCACACGTTGACTGTGTAGTTAAAAAATCTGCTCAAATGCTCGGTTTTTTAAAACGTAACACCAGAGGTTTTAAAAATATAACGACTAAACTCGTCTTATACAACGCTCTCGTGCGTAGTCATTTAGAATACGGCAGCTCAATCTGGAGTCCGTTCTATGCGATACATTCTCAACGCGTAGAAAATGTTCAACGAGCTTTTACCAGACACTTGGCATTTCACTCTTCCGGCATAAGTCACCGAAGTCCCTATAAGTCACGATTATCTTTCTTCAAAATGACCTCATTATGTGATCGACGCAAGTTAATAGATGCAATATTTCTGTATAAAATAATCAACAACATGACCAATAGCAGCAATATTCTTAACCGTATTTGTTTAACCGTCCCGTATAAATTACCAAGACATCGCATAACCAACACCTTTTATGTACCATCGATACGTACTAACACTGGACTCAATTCACCAATCACTAGAATGTGTAGCACATATAATGCTCTGAACCAGTGGCGTGCCTAGGGTTTTGGAGTAGGGCAAGCCGAATATTTTTTTACGTTTAAATAATATTATTTTAGGAACACAAAGTTACTAAGAACGAAGAAAATTAATTTATAATACGTCGGCTAACCTACCACCTAATCTTACGATTAAAACAATTAATATAGATTACTTGCGAACATGCATCCGTAACTTTTCAATTTTCATTGCATTTCTATTGCCGTCACTATTCTGTGGTGCCGTGTTCGACCTCGAGGTTAACCGAAATTGCAGACAGAAATTATTATTAACGCATTCATGTTTAAATGTTTTTCTGAATTTAAAATAATAGATTGCCTTTTGAAAGGACCACCTAAATTAATGAAAATTTAAAGCATTTTAATCCAAACAATCTAACACACAAGACGTGTCATTTAAAAACATATGAATCACGAATTTTTAATAGCTTTAAAGGGAGCATGTAGTAATAAAAGTACGTACCTAGTTTATTAAACTGAACTGAAGAAATGTCTATTGTGATTTACCACGACTTACTAAATGTACAAACCCAGCATAGGTTTCGCGCCGGTTTATTTTTCAATATAATTTAATGAATTTACCTTTTTACCGGCAATGAACGCTTTCACCATCGCACTCAAACCATCACAGAAAACAATACAACTCATAATAGTATCAAAAAGTTTAAATAACATAAAAAAACTAAACATTAACCTTAAACAAAACATCTGTCACATTCACAACTCATAAATCATAATACAAATGAAGTTAGTAGAAATATGTGCTGTATTGCCAGTAAACGTGAAATAAACAATACAAAAGATACAATTTATTTAAAGAAATATTAAAACTTCATTATTTGTTCTAAAAAAAATATTAGAAATATTTTCTAAAAGGAATCAACTTAATTTAATAACAATAGATATAATTGATTTAACAAATAATCACGTGACGACCATGCAACGCACGATGTTTTTACATCATCAAGGCCGAAGCCGGGCATTTCGTGTACAGTAAACAGCTATATAACATATCTATAGCTATACATTCGTAGCGATCGAGTAATATCATTTCCCCATACAGTTCACGCGTTGCTAGAAGCCCCGTAAAAGCACACGAGAGAGAAAAGGATAGATATATGTGCTGTGTGCTCCGTCCTTTCAAGTTCAGTATAGTTTAAATGAATGAATATTACGCGGCGCTTCGGCGCTGGCGTCTCATTGAATCGCGGCGCGGTAAATTCAAAAAATTTAAATGCTTGATGTTTTCTAATAAATGATTGTTGTATTGAATGTAATAGTTTGTATTCAATATGGAGTAAATACGTATTATGTAGGGCAAGCCGGGCTTTTGGGCTTGTATGGAAGTACCGCCACTACTCTGAACAATAAAACATTAGATCTGGACATATTTAGTACTCCAATATCTAAATTCAAAAAACAAGCACTGACCCTATTGCTCAAAAATTAACGAAATTACAAGATCTGTTATTTATACCTTCTTATTTTTTTACCTAGATACTATATTATTTTGATTAGAATTACAGTTTATTTTTTATATTTTACCATTATCGTGTAATACCCTCGCTTTGTGAATGTTGTACACACCTCTTATAGGCATGTGCATCAGAATTTTATTTTGTAAGTGTTTTTGTATATTTTTAATGCATATGTTGTTGGTGTGTCTTTTTTAAATAAATAAATAAATAAATAAATAAATAAATAAATAAATGAGATGACAAATTGTCACCAATAACAACTTTTTTCCCTGTCCTGTCTTGAAAAAATGGGATCACAATTGACTTAATGTAATCTTCAAATGTGCTGCTTTCAATCCATCCAGAAGCAGTTCGGTTATAACGTGTACCTTTAGGACCTCCAGTGGTCCATGTGTCATACACATTA
The DNA here is from genome assembly GCA_949752805.1 of Deilephila elpenor. Lineage (NCBI taxonomy): Eukaryota > Metazoa > Arthropoda > Insecta > Lepidoptera > Sphingidae > Deilephila > Deilephila elpenor. The sequence goes on from OX457114.1 coordinate 285,725, forward strand.
CTCGCTTTATAGATCACGTATGGCGGTAACAGTTCACCTGCAGCTGTACCAGCTATCATTATAGATATTGCACTTTTGGACTGGTTTAAAACTCGTTCAGGGTACTTAGTTCCCCGTTATACTATTATTTTCTTACGTCCAGGATCGTCGCTGAGGTTCGTTTCATCGTAATTAAGAATATTTTTGGGATCAATATCTTTCAGTGAACCTTTTAATTGCTGAAAATATTCTTCAATAGTCACAGATGAAACCCGAGCTCTCGACTTTTTGATATTCTGACAAAATCTAAGAGAAATGGAGTCTTTATATCGTTTTAAAAATCTAGAAGCATAATCATTACCTGGCAAATTGATTTTGAAACGATTGTGCGTGACACCTAAATTGTCTAAATATGATTTAATCATCATTCTTAAATCATAAGTGTCGAATGGATATCCCCAGTTGCTGCATATATTCAAATATTCTACAATGTAGCGTTCCGTGTCTTCATCTAAAGCATTCTGTCCTCCCTGTTTTTTCATAGTTCTCCTATTATGTCTATATATAAAACGGATTTATGTATATCATATTTATCTGCAACATAAGCTAATGAACATTCGGGGTAGTTTGGTACTCTTCCAAAGCTCGCTTAATAGTTTCACTATCATATGTGCGATATTGCCTTCCTCTTGGGTCTGATTTATAATTTCGAGGCATTTTGCACCTGAGAAATTAAACAAAAACAATTAACTAAAGCAGTTAATCAGTACGTGTAGTACATACCTACGCAATCATTACTTTACCATAAAATCATCTGATACGGATTTAAAAATAGGATTTATTTATACTATTTAGATAGTAAATAAATAAATATAAATCGGTCAGTCACAATAATTATTCATCCAATATTTGAAGAAATAAAAGTGTGTGCGATTCACACACCACAGCAGCGAAACTTGATATGATGATATGTAAGAACTTTTTTCAAGTAGCCTTTTTCGTTGGGAAATCTCAATTCATAAAATTTCAAATCAGAACTATTTTAAAGAAATATTCACTTCAAAAAGTAGATCAAAACTATTTGTTTAAGCTTTGTGACAACCCTGTAGTAATAAAGGGTGTCCCAAAATTAACGCAAGATTTGAATTAAATAGAAAACACAGTTTTTAGTCTTTTGATTGTAATTTTTTTATTGATTCATAAAGTACATAGGATAGGGTTATTTATGGAATAACACATCGGGCAAATGGCCTCCGCGGCTTTGCATACACATACGCACTCGTTTGTCGAAATTTTCCATGACCGTTCTGCATAAATGTGGCTGAATTTCGTTGATGCAACGTTGAATCTCCTCCTTTAATGCACGCGTAGTTGTGGGCTTGTTGACGTAGACCTGTGATTTTAGATATCCCCATAAAAAGAAATCTAATGGTGTTAAATCACACGATCTAGGGGGCCAATTCTGATCACCGAAACGAGAGAGTACACGACCTGGAAATGTCTCATGCAATAATTGAAGTGTTTCACGGGCTGTATGGCATGTGGCACCGACTTGTTGAAACCACATATTAGCCACATCAATATCATCCAATTTCGGCAAAAAGAACCGTGTTATCATATCGCGATATCGAGCAGAAGTAACAGTCACTGCTTGACCAGCCTCATTTTCAAAAAAGTATGGTCCAATTATGCCTCCAGCCCAAAATGCACACCAAACTGTGACACGTTGTGGATGCATTTGTTTTTCGACAATCACATGTGGATTTTCAGAACCCCAAAAGCGGCAATTTTGGCGATTAACAAAGCCATCAAGGTGAAAATGTGCTTCGTCGCTTAGGATGAGTTTGCTCGAAAAATCAGCATTCATTTGTTGTTGCTCAATAATCCATTCAACAAACTCTCTTCGCTGTGCATGGTCATTGGGCTTCAGTAGTTGTGTTAATTGAATTTTGTAAGCATGGAGACACAGATCTTTAGTGAGTATACGCTGTAGAGAGCTTCTTGAAATTTGCAATTCTTGTCCACGACGCCGAATTGAGGTTCCTGGATTGTCACCGACACTCGCACGCACTGCCTCTATATTGACATTTGAACGGCTTGTTTTTGGACGACCAGTGTGTTTGGCGTCTCCCACGGATCCTGTCTCTCGGAATTTTTCAATTAATCGCTTCACAGTTGACGAAGTTAAAACACTATTCCGACCATATTTTGTATGAAATTTTCGAACTACGGCCGCCAAGCATTCATTATTTTTGAAATATTGCTCAACAATGAAGACACGTTGTTCTATTGCGTAACGCTCCATTTTTACTAACCCTAAACTGTCAACTGTCGATTTATTTTGTTTTTAGGGTTGGCAAGACTGTACTGCATAAATGGCGGCAAATTCAAATCTTGCGTTAATTTTGGGACACCCTTTAGTTACTAAACACCTCACTGACGTGTCTAATCACCAATTTACTGTATCTATTCACTATATTCGCGTGTCTATTGACCTTTCAGGCGTGTCTATTTACCTAATTCGCGTGTCTAGTCACACCGAAAAAACAAAGAAAATTAAAGCTTGCGAAATTATAGCTATTTAATATAAAAATGCGTGTTCTTACCCTAAATTATGTAGCCAAATATATTCACAATAACACTCACGATGATATTTAAAACACACTTCGAAAATATCACTAAAATTGCGACTTTTAGTACGATTAGACTGTGGGTGTTGGAATCGCCTCGATTTCGTTTTACAACTTTAACGACTGTTATGACGTTATTTCGAAAATGTTGCCAGAAATTAAATGATGACAGAGTAAAAATCCATGATCTACCAATTTGTTACCAAATCGGGATTTTCGGAAACATTGCCAAGTTTGCCACAAAAAACGTTTGAAATTCTACTCAATTTTTTTGTCTATTCCCCCCGCGATTTCTATTCACCTCATTTTACGGTACTTATTTTTAACCTTCCTATACTCACGCCAATTTTTGTTACACCTATACTCGCGCACGGTGTCACAGACCGATAGATTCATACCCCTTCAATATATATTTTTAAATATATATTTTTAAAATATTACCATTATTTTAAAGTTTAGGATATAATTAAACAAAATAGTATGGATAGTACTTAATTTATTAATTATTTTATAGACTTTCAGTCTATTACAAATCAGTCTTCAAATTTGAGATATTTTTCTTAAGTAATAGGAAAACGGCATATCAAAGGCTATATTTATCTATGTTTGGCTTAGTTTGAAGCTTCACCATAACAATCAGGGCATACAGTTACAGCATGTTCCAAACAAAAGTATTTTTTGCAGGTGGCACAGTTGTAACGTGTCTTGCGGTTTTTTTTTGACGAACAGTATCCACAACGACCAATCTTATTATTGTTAGAAATATTGCTGAAGACTTGGGTTCATCTAATTTACATATTTCGGCGAGCCTGAGCCTTATGGTTCTCGGCAAGGATGTATTTAGAGCCCGACGTCTAAGATGCGGATTGATCAGATCGTATGCTAAGGCTTCAAGAAAGATCCTACGGCTAATTTTCTTCGAAGGGTTGTTCTGCAGATATATTATAGACGTGTTTATACCCGCTACATTCATTAGACTATAAAATACCACCATCGGCCATCTATTAGTACCACGTGCAACGTTGTAAGCCTCACACATTTTGTCCACGGTATCAACTCCACCTTTGGTTCTATTGTAGTCCATTATAATTTCTGGTTTACCGGTATCTTCATTGATTTGAGCATCTTCATGCATGCTGGATACGAGAAGGACATCCGGCAGCTAGCACAGAACTCGACTTCTCAGGATTATCGTGCATAAAAATAATTACGAGAATGTGTTTCGTCGGTCTCAGAGACCAATGCGCGAGTGTAGGAAGGTTAATCAGTTTTCATTGGTATTTTAACACCGGGTATACCAAGACTGCGACCGAAAACGAAGCCGGGTGGTAGTTTTAGTGGTTACAGACACGATGCATATAAAAATTTTGCAAAATAAGCCACAGATTCTTTTTTGCATTTTTTTTAAACATCGTTGTGTTTGGGTAGTTAATACTTAGTTATTGCGAAAATAATAATTTAAACCCTAAAGTACCATTGCGTCTTAAAAAATAAAAAGGTGTACATCATTATTTTAGGAAAACTGTGTAATTATCACCCAAATAAGACGATAAGTAAAGAATTACCAAAAAAATTTTGAAGGTTTTTTTTTTTTACGAAATTTTTGTTTTATTGTGTCTGAAGTCACTAATACTACCATCTGGCTTCGTTTTCGGTCGCGGTCTTGATATACCCTGTATAAGGGCTTAGTGAATGAATGAAAATATTAATCATAATTTTAATAAGATATTCATGAGATCAATCAAGCTAAAATAAAAATAAAAACACTTAATTAAAATATATCTCATCACAAGAGTTTTTCAAGAAATAATCTGACTGATGTAGAAAATCACGATTTAATTCTATTTTTTGATAATACAGTTTGTTGGTACAATGTCCCAGTCCTTTTTTTTCCGATTACAAATTTCTTCTTTTGGTGTCTTATTTCTTTTAGAAAGTTAATTTTGTAGTGGTTGTCTTCTTCTTTTTCTATGATATCTTCCACAAATCCAACATAATATTTCCAATTTCCTCTTTGGTAGTACCTAATTAGTACACTATCGTTCCTTCTTACTTCAGTATCATCTAAGTTTTCTTGAACAGTTTGTATGTTTTCAGAGGAATTATTGGTGTAGTCCAAAATATCTTTATCGTCAATTTTTTTGGTTGTCATAATTTTACGATCATTTTCTTTTTGTAATGAATTTGTTTCTGTCGGCATATTTAAATTTTCAAAGATAAACTCGTCATCGCTGTTTTCATCCAAAATATAATCATCATCATCTTCATCAGAATCTCTTAAAGAATATCCATCGTCATCCGTACTACTGTTATTCTGAACTTTATATTTTTTAGCTTTATTTTTTGGTCTCTTGTTAATTATTTTCCTTTTCTTCGGTTTACGTAAAGTCATGGTAGCTGAAGTAGATGGTTTGTCGTTATCATATTGACTTGTTGATGCAATGTTAAAATTTTTATCGATCTCATTGAGTGTGAAAGGCCCAAATTTAGTTAAGTCGAAATATTTTTTGTTATCTGCTGTATTTTTTATATCGGACAATACAGTCACAGGCGTCTTTACCAGTTTCGCTGTCTTCGGTCTAGTTAGTACATTTTCCTTATTTGTGCACTCTGTGTGTTTTATCAAACAGCATCGTTTGATATCTAGACAGCGACAAAATCCACGTCTATCCCCTGTACAAAAACAACTTAAGCTGCGGTACATTATGGTCTTAGGTATGTCAGTATTAATTATCTGGTGTAATTTCATTGTATTTTGATTTGGTGTCAACTCAGCAGTTATTTTCAAAAACTTATCATCGGGAGTATAGAATAATTTTATTGACGTTTTAGTTTCTTTGAGCAACAATTCAAATGCCGTTTTTGCATCAGGAATATCGTGGCCATAAGCAACCAACGAATCAAGATTTCGTTTCAAAGCTCCGCCAACCCCATCTGCAGCTCCTTTTCCATGTGACGACTGACGCCTCAAAGAAATTCCAAGTAGAATAAGGAAAGTTGAGTTGTTTTGTAACTTCTGAGAAATAATAAAAGTTTTTTTTTGCCGGTATTGCGTGGTAGGACCATCTGAGTAAAAATGAATTGAGTCTGTATTTGGAATGTTTCTCTGATCCACTGTAAACCTGGTTGAAGATGAGCCAGATAGCATCCGGTCCATGGTCATTATTAGGAGAAATCTATGCAAATGCTATCTTGTTGTTTTTACCATATAAAATACCGATGTGAAGAGTAATTTGCTGCTTTGATGACCCAAAATGCATGGATTGAATTTCTTTACTAAGTTTGCAAACATAGTTTTCTGAAAAATCAATATGTAATAAAACTGAGCGTTAATCTAAGTTTTCTATGCAGCGTCTATACACAGTCAGGTCATAAGTATTGTCACACAGTAAAAACTTTTCTTTTAGAATGCTAGCCACAAAAAAGTTTATTGAATTCGAATTTCGACTTGTTCATGAAAATAAAAATGTATATTTTTAGAATTTTACTCATTTTGAAATATGGAGTGAACACTTAAAGAAGACCGTGTTGCAGTTATTGCGTTGCATCGTTGCGGTTACGCGCCAATTAAAATTTTTGACATACTGAAAAATTTGAACATAACCAAAAGATTAGTTTATCAGGCAGACTCGACTTAATATTTGGTATATGTTGCATTCACGTACAGGGTGTTTCTTTTTGTTTGCTTGCACATTACTCATAAACTACCGCACAAAATGAGATGCAGTTTTCACAATTACATTGGTGCAGGTCCAACTCAAAAACTGGTATATATTTCATTTACATACAGGCTGTTTCTCTGTTTCAAATGGCTGTAGAACTACGAGTAACGACTTACAAATATCCCATTCTTGGTTCGTCAGTGTCGTTAAATTATGTATGTTTAAATTACTTAGCGCGCAATATATTTCATCTTTTAATTCCACAAATCTTTCAAGTATATAGAATGTGGAGTTCCACCTTGTAGGGACATCCTGGATTGGTCTCTACCAATTTATTGGCCTGTTCCTGGTATTTTTTTAATTTATTCCAGGCCACGTTACTTCGTTTAAAGAGCGAAACTATCATCTTCACTTTACTAATTAATTCGCTTATATACCGACTTCCTATTACTTTTTGAACTGCCAAGTTTAGGGTATGTGCATAACACCCAAAATGTCTCCACTCCAATTGACTAATCGCGCTTTTGATATTAGCACCGTTATCTGACACTATCAGAAGAATTTTTTTCAGTTACATTCCACTCTTCGGCGACTTTTCTCAATTCCTCGGCTAAATGAAGCCCCGTGTGACGGCTCTCCAGTACTTTACATTCCAGTAACACCGATTTTAAAATGTAATTTTTGTCAATATAATGACCCGTGACCGCTAGGTACGAGTCATTGTTTCTGGACGTCCACATATCAATAGTTAAACATATACTTTTGGCGTCTTCATTTATAGTTGTCCTAGTCGTTATTCTTACCTCTTAATATAGCGCCGGCAATAAATTAATGGCAGAATATTTTCGCGATGGCATGATATAATTTGGGAAAGCAAACTTGACTAATTCCCGAAACCCCCTGTCTTCCACTATAGAAAATGGCTGCAAGTTCCATATAAATAAGTTCATTAAATGATCGTCAATGTCTTTTTTTATTTTATTGCAGTCGCGACGAAGGAATGCTGACATAGTCGCTTGATTTATTAGTTGTTACCTTATTGTAGTGGATGTTGTGGTAATTTGCAGTGCAGTACCAGATGGTGGTATTTGTGTACTACATGAAGCAATCGACTGTATCTCTTGTTGATGCACATCACCTTCCCTTCTTACTAGATTGACAGAAATATGCTTTCTCTGTAAATGTTCAGTAAGATTTGACACTCCAGATTTGTATGATATAACTGTTTTGCACATCTTGCACTCAGCTTTATTTTCTCCTTTGTCTACAAAATGGTCCCACGCCAAACTTTTCTTAGGAGCCATACTTATAGTTTTACACAATATTATTTACGGTTTACAAATCGTCATCCGAGAACCAAATTTCTGGAGAAACCGGAGCTCGATTCCTTTAAATATTTTGTGATACCCTCTGTGATATTTTGTCATTGTGCCTCTTTAAAAAGCTTTTAGCGAAATCCGTTACAGGCATATTGACTTTAAATATTTTTTCTGTAACGCCTAATTTATCTAAATATTTTTTAACAAGTATTTAGATAAATTGCCTCGGTGGCGTAGTTGTATTACGGTACGGTTACAAAGCTGAGGTCTCGGGTTCGAGTCCCGGGTCGGGCAAAGTGATATTGGATTTTTCTATTCATTATCAGCCCGGAGTCAGGAATTTGTGCCCGATATGGCGATAGGCTCGCCCCCTATCACATCATGGGACGGAACATACAAGGCGAAATGTGGGTGTCCCGGTGGCGCCTCTGCCTACCCCTTCGGGGATAAAGGCGTGAGTTTATGTATGTATGTATGTTTTTAACAAGTAATCGTAAGTCGTATACCTCGAGAGATATCCCCATTCAGCACATAAGTTTATGTATTTTATAAATGCTAGTTCGGTCTCTTGGGATAGCACTGTTTGACCGCCTTGTCTCTTCATATTTTTTATACTATGTCTATAAAGAACGGATTTGTCAATTTCAAACTTTTTAGCAATGACACTTAACGAACCTTCACCATCATGATATTTTCGAACAGCTTGCTCAATGAGTTCTTTAGAATACTTTTTGTACCTCTTACCACGCGGATCTGGCTTATATATTCTCGGCTTGATACACCGCGGTACAGTATATCTGTTAAAGATACACTCGTGGCTATTCACCTCGAATACAAGGAAAATTCGACTGTTCTGTATTACTAGAAAAAAACAAAACAAAATCATTGAATGTTAATACTCATTACTATTTATGGAATAGATGGAAAACTAAACTGTCGAAATAATTAACTTTCAAGTACTTAATCACTTCAAATCTTGGTGTTAACGAAAAGTTTTTTCGGGGCACAAAGACACACGTACATAACCACTTTAACCGCTTTTTTCTTTAAACTGTCAAACTTGACAATAATTTATGGGTTGCCAGAAAAGGAGGCATAAGTTGCTACTAATTTAAGAGCAGAAATTACAACCATCAACTGGCTCTAGAGATATTTAGAGATAACTTTATAAAACTACCACCTTTTTTTCTATTCACCCCGCGAATTCTATTCACCCCATTTTACGGTACTTCTTTTGGCGGGTTTTTTACTGACATTTATTTCTTGTGTAATATTTTTTTTTCTCAGTTTTTTTCCCCTTTCTTTTTCTGTTATAGGTTTAATTTTTGTATTTTTTTAAATAGTTTCACTTAAATTTTTGGTTCATGTGCTTTCAACCCATTTTGGTTTAGAATATTCGAAGGGCCCGGTCATGATCACTTACATTCAAATAGTTTTTAACTCTTTTCTGTGTCTGTTTCTGGTCTAATTCTTTACTTTTTTCCAAAATAGTTCGTGTTATAACTTCAGCTCCCTTTGCCACCCGTGTTAATTTAGTTGCATTTTTATTTCCGGTGTTCTGAGTTAACTTCTCTAAAAGTAGTTCTTCAAAAGAAATATCTGCATATGTTGAACCTTTGGCCGTATCAGTCATGGTTTTATTAAGAGTATCCACGCATAACTGTTTTAATGACTTAAAGTTGGTTGAAACTCGTATATCATTAAAGCTGGTTTGTTTTGGGCCAAAACGGGTATAACGATTTTAGACTGGTGGTAGGTCTACTGGTGGTAGGTCTCTCATATGTGAGAGGCCGCCTGGGTGGGTACCACCGCAATGTCTATTTCTCCCGCCAAACAGCAGTGTTAATGCGCTGTTGTGTTCCGGTTTGAAGGACATTGTAGCCAGAGTAACTACTGGACATATTGAGACTTAACATCTTATGTCTCAGGATGGCGAGCGCAGTGGAATTCCAAGGATTGCCTTGTAATTCATGGTGCTGTTCAGCGGCGTGCACAGGATTATGACACTGGGCATGCGGCGGAGTACTCGGTCACAAAAAAAAATCTTTTAAATAGATTTTTAGCATAGCCACAGCCACGCGACGGATCCCTAAGTCGGAAACCATTCCAACAGAACAAGTCTTAGATGTACTACTATGAACATGTACATCTTCTACGGCAACGCAGAAAAAACAGCGATCGATTGTCGCGGCGGAAGAAATTCTAATAAGTAAAATAATAGTTATACGTTTCATAACTTTTAACATGAAACTTTCGAGTTACATTCCCTTTTTGCTGGTTTAATTGTTGTAACTCGGGTACACACCTACCTTTAGACACAATTTGAATCTTTTCACTGAATCACAATAATTGTGAGAACTTGTTATTTTTAATAAAAAAACATTTCAACACAAACCTCACAATCCAATAACATTTAAAAAAAATCAACAAACGCACTAGTAAAAGCAAATCACTACAATTATTATAGAAACTCAGTAATAAACTGTTAAATGTACACACTTTAAATGTTAAAATAAAAAATCTTATAATTATGAAAACTATAAATAAACTGGCGCAAACAAAATAGTAAACAATGCTTATTACATGAAAAAAGCAAAATGGCCCCCGCGAAACACAAAACATTTCTGCTATTTATACAAATAAAACCTTACTAAACAAAAATGCATAATGTGCATACGTGATTTATTAGATTTCCGTCTATTATTTTTACTCGGGTTATAGGCAACGAACATTTCCGATTACTCCCGACAACTGCCGAACTTCCGTAGCCTGCCGCAGGAGTTGATTTAGATTCGGCCAATTAGGCTTTCGATATTCATGGGTGTGTGCGTTTGCGAACTGTGCACGGACACCAAAATTACTACACACATACGAACAAATCTCCTGCGGGACGCGGCGGCATGACTTGGTGGATTAGGTACATTATTTTGTAGCGCTATTGCTATTTATAAAATAGGCGTTTTTAATTTATTATATTTTGTTTATTCATTTATTTACTATTAATTAAAGTCATCTAAAACGTACGAACGTTTTATTAAAATATCTGTGAATGGCAAGTAAAGCACTGCATTTCTGCCTACAAGGAGCGCACGCCCCTGGTGCTGTTTGGTTTTGCTACTGTCCATGAGCGGTCGTATCGCTTACCATCAGGCGAATGGCATGCTCGTCTCGCCATTCATTGCAATAAAAAAATAGGACATATAATTAAAAAATATGTCGGTTTCGATCCAACCACGCTTACTAGCGGCATATTATGCTATTTCGAAGTCATGTTCCGGTCTTTCCGGTTATTTTTTGGAACTTGTAATCGATAATCGCGTGATTAAGGTATGGATTTTATAAAATAATTTCTTTAAACTTCTTTATTTATTTTATTCTTTATTTATTATTAACCGGACCAGAAATATTATTGTTACAATCGTGGAGTCAATATATACTATTTTTTATATCCATTTTCTAGTATAACACCAAAAAATATGACTGGGTAACTTTTATTCAATGCACATATTTTATCATGTAATCAGTACTGTTAATGGAACATACTTCGGCAATCAAGACACAAATTATTTTTATGTATTGTTTTCATTTCAAAACCGATTATTGATAGTCTGCGGTTATTCGTTATGCGTGGCACATCTCTAAGGGGGCGGTACCCATCCATGAAGTACGGTATTTATCTGTATGACACCATAACAAAAAGAATGCCTAACTTTATAGGCGTGAGCTGTTATGCCAAAGAAGTTTTACTTCAATCGCGTGTGAACGTTACACGCACTCTTTTTTTTTAAGTCTTGTGGAGAGTACGCCATTGCCCGTAACGATTTTCTTTTGTAATTTCGAGGCATAATGAATCTGTAAAATGAAATAGAATAATATTATACTATCTTCCACCCGTTTCTTCGATATAGTAATCTGTCGTATGTGTCAAATTTCACTCAAATATATGTACTTGTTGGAGCGAGATCAGCTGAACATACTAAACTTACTCACTGGCTTACGCATTTATTATAAATATAATGTCTCGACGGTAGACACAAATCATCGGAATAAGAAGACCACGACGAGCACCGAAATACCTCTTTGGTTTTCCTTCACCGTTACTGTATAAGCCATATATGCCCATTGCTGAGCATGTAGTGCCTCTACGATTGAGATGGTTTAGGCCTATAGTCACGCTGTACTGGCACAGTGTGTGTAGGCAGAGATCCATTACCTTTGAGTTCTTATTCAAAACTCTTAGATATTTATTTGTTTCTTCACGATGTTTTTCTTCACCGGTAAGTATGAAATAATGAACACTGTTAATATGCACACCATCTAAAAGTGTCAAGCAGTCCACTAGTAGCTCTAGTGTTTATTAACAACTACACTGTAGTGATAACAGGTAAACTAAAATAAATATTGACACACATACAAAAGTGAATACTTTTATCCGCTGTAAAAGTTTGACAGCCAGTTGCATTTTTTACCAGTAAAAGATCGGACGTATTTCATCCCTTCTTTCACCGTAAGAATTTGCATGGGGGAAGATAGGATCTCCGCATATATACGTGATAGGACTATATTTCGTAGTGAAACTTTACAATAATTTGATATTTGTTATCATAAAGATGAGCAATTCAATAAAAAGTAAGAAATACTCACCAAAACTAAAAAAATATTTTCTTGGGAAAGTCCGGATCTTCAGCTACAGTGCAAAATGTCAGTGTTTTTTCCATTTGCACAAGAAACACGTTTTACTCCACCGAATGTTCAGCTAGCACTAGCGGGAGCTGTGTTGCCAACTAAATTTTTTAAAAAGAGCTAAATCTCCTTCGAAATAGAGCTAAATTTTTGGAAAAAAAGGGCTAAAATAAAAGAAAGTTTAAAAATTAAAATTTTAATTATTAATAAAGAGAAACCTAACATTATTTTATATCTTGTTAGATTAATAAGAGAGATATTTAAAAATACGGTTATTCCTCGTCAGAATTATCGAAATTGTGGGTCAAATTCACTAATTCTAATCCACTTGTGCTTGGTCCTGAGTTTTCCTCATCATAAGTTGCCATGGTACCAATTTTTTTTAGGTCATCTTTTGGCACTTCATAGTTGTGGCAGCATTTTTTTGTCCGTCGTAATCCAGATTTGACAGTTAAAATCGCATTGGTGGTGTAAATTTTTAGTCGATTTCTTATTTTGTTTTTGACAATATTTAGTTGGCTAAATACTCTTTCTACTTCTCCGTTTGACCATGGCAATGAAATCATTGCAAGAGCAAAAGAACATAGTTCTTTGAAAGGATTTATGTCAGCTGCATTTTTGTACTGCAAAACTTCAGACCAAAATGCAATTGTGTTCTCCTTCTTTTGCCATGGCACCAGGGATATGCTGTTCCATTGCATTTCTACTTTACTGATAAATTCTTCATCGTGGCCCATTTCCTGCACCAGTGGTGCAATATTCTCTTTGACTTGTTTCAAAGTATTTGAAACCGATAATTGGTTGACCTTTTTTAAAATACGGTAGTTGTCTGGCAACCTTTGTCTGAGCTGTTTAATTAACGCTATCGTAAAATTTACGCATTTCTCTCGGAATTGTTTTTCATCTTCTGCTGAAAATCGATTAGTGTTTGTGATCTCTTGGAGTTTGTTCTCTATTCTGTATCCTAAATAGGGCTGTGGAATCAAAAAATCTTCTAAATTTTGTACTTCGAAAACATCAATTTGTCGGTTGGGGTTAAGGACCTTTCTACCCAGAGATTCAATGGCCATTATTAAATCATTCAACAATTTACTTGGGTCAATATTGTTCGATTGGAATATTTTCACGAGACTTTGCATTTGTTTCAAGACAGAATGAATATATAGCAAATACGCTTCATTTGTAGGATTTTGGAATAGGTTGTAAAGAGTTTCTGCGGCGTAACATTTTTCAGTATGTCTGGTGAGGTTAAAATGTAATTTTAATTCTGTCCACTGAGCCAATATTTTTTTTACTGCTGGTTCTATTGAAAGCCATCTCGTGGCACAGGTTTGAGTTATTTTTAAAGGTTCTTCGTCATTAATTGTCAAATTTAGATTTCTGTACTCGTTTTGTCTGTTTGAGGACTTTGAAAACCAATTATAAGTCTCCTGAACTAGATATTCTAAATGTCTGGGTAAGTATTCAGCAGAAGCATGAGAAACGGCGAGTTGAATAGAATGACAAGAGCATTTAATCATAATCAGATGAGGTACATCCAATTTCAGTCTCTGGTACACTCCATTGTGTATTCCTGTCATAACATTTGCATTGTCAACTCCAATACAACAAAGTTTTTTGATATCAAGTCCATATAACAGCAAAGTATTTTTCACAGCTTCTGTAATAGATTCAGAGTCCCCTTTGTTTAACTCTGCTAACGTAAGAAAGGAAGTTACAATTTCGAATGATGTATTGCTAAAATATTGCACTACTATTCCTAGTAACTTGGTTACGCTTATATCGGTGCTCTCGTCAAGCAATAAGCTATATGGTCCATCTCCAATATCATTTCTCAAGACAGAAATAAAATGTGGCGCAAGTACATTCTTTATCACTGCGGTGCACTTAGATCGGTTGAGTTTAATTTCTCTTTTGAATTCTTTTTTGCAAAGAACTCTCAAGATGATCTACCGGTAATATAGAAGTATGAGCAGCTATAAATAATGATAAACAAGCCTCAGCTGAACTTTTTGCATCGTCAAATTTAGGTTTGGGTTGGAAGACCAATTTCTGTTGTCGTAGTGTAAATGGCTCTGCAGCTTTGATATGTTTTTTGCGCGTAATGTGATTCAATAAATCTTTTTTTTTCGCATTTAATTCACATCGACAATAGCAGCAATACGCTTTGGTTATGTCATCACTAACTTCTTTCAACCAACCTTGAAAAGCAGTCTCGGAGAGCCATTCTTTTCGGAACTTTTGTATGTATGGCTTACTCGATGACTTTTTGCATGTTGCACTTTCATTTAAGTACTAATTTGTTGTAATTCGCACTTTAATTACACGAATAATCAACACAGTATTCCATCAAGATCAAACACACGAATGAATGATCGAACGAAACGAAGTACTTAAATGAAGCAAACGAAATAAAAACAATACGGGGCTTCCCCGTAGTTCAAATCATAGACTAAATATGGCTCCATTTATTAATTTACTCGTTGGTTGTTACATATTTTAAATTTGGCGCCTTTTTAATGTGCATCATAGAGTGCAACAGTCACTTGTTTATTGTTACTATTTTGTTTTACTCTGTGCTCTCTGCTCTTTGCAATACGCGTCCATTGTACTATAAGTATTTTTGTAAATCCTCAATTAGTGTTAATATATCAGTTATTATCTTTCAATATAATCGTTTAATTTATCATTGGTCATCACGAAATTCGGATATACACCTAAAATTTGCAAAGTATTGGAATGGAGCTAAAATTTTAAAATTAAAGAGCTAAAGAGCTAAAATTGTTGTTTTGGAGCCTATTAATTGAAAAAGGACCTGAATTTAGCTCTAAAAGAGCTAAATTGGCAACACTGAGCGGGAGGAAGGGAACAAAATGGCGTCATAGGTAATGTTGCCAGAAATAAGAAATAATTCCGAAATAGGCAGTTAGTCTATTTATACGGTGTTACCCCGCCTACGATCTTACCCCAACGCACCTTATAAATAAAAATGCATTTAAAAATATTTTTTTTTTGATTAAATAGAAATTGTAATATTAAATGGAAATTAGATATAGGTAACTAATTTATAATGAGATCATAATATTATAATGTTCTTACAAAACGCGTGACATCTCTATATTATTATAAAATGGGTCACTAGACCTGTAGGCTAATTCACGTAATTAAATAAAATCAGTTGCAGTGCAGTTGCAGTTAAGTTTCGATCAAAACAGCCCTTTTTGTATTCTCGTAATTTAGACAACCGCTGTCAGATACGCTCGCGTCAAGTTCGCGTCACGCGAGCGCTTTAGCGTATATGCGTGATTCAGATCGCAACCTGATTGGTATTTACCTATTCATTTGACGTCTCCAATGACAGTTTAGTCCGACCAACGTGCAGCACAAGCGCAGTAAATGCATATCTTACGCGCAGCTAAACAATTACAAGAATACCATTTTGACGTACGTATCATTAAGACGTAAACCTAATCGCAACTGCATCGGAACTTGATCGGAGCGTCAAGAAATTACGTGAATTAGCCTACAATACAATTGTATATCCGGAAGTGGGTTGAGAGTTAAGACCCATTATAATAAGTACTCCTAAATAGGCGTTGATTTCTTCAGATGAAACTGATGTCCAATTGTTACTCTTAGTTTGTTCTGCATATCTATTAGTTTGTTCAACAATTATTTAAATTATGTAATTGGGAAAAAAGTCATTAAAAACCTCAATCGGCTGTGTTTTGTGTGTGTAATATGAACGTGCTTCGGCTTTTTTTATCAAAGGAAGGAATAGCGTGGGGCTGATCTACTATTTGCCATTCACGTGGAGTAGAACGGTTCCTGCGTACAGGTGGAGGATCATGATTGTAAGTGGACGCTACTGCCTCTGCCGAACTGCCGACAACCGGAACAGTGTCTTGTAATAACGTTTCCAATAACGGACTAACACATAGGAATCCATTAGTATCTTCTTGATGATATTCATTTTCCAAAAATTGTAAAAGGCACTCACTTGATGGCTCAGGACTCCGTAATTATTTCTTCATGGTCCACATCGCATCCAAACATTTCTTCCAAACATTTTTCTATAATGTTTTTGTCCGTCAATTTTAATATTGTATCTGATGGACTTGGAATGAAGTCTCCCCAACAAACTTCATCATCTTCATCGCATTCAGATAAATCCGATACGTTATCTAGATTATCATTTTTTGTGAGGCCGACGCAATCTTCGTGGTACCACTGACGACACTCCACACATTGTCTCGATGTCTGCAATCCTCTCTTCTTTACATGCAAGACAGAAGCACTCTTCTTCAATTGATTTTGCAAAGTAACGTAATTGGGGTTTACATTTTCAATGTCACATTCTAAGTCTGAAGAAGAATAAAGTTTTAAACGTTTCGGAGGAATAACCCTGTTTATAAATGCGTGGATCATGTCTCCTTCAGACGCTATACTGTCTTGCTCATTTTCTGTACTATCACTATATTCTACTAGTCGGTGGGTAATCTGTAAGCCGCTGGGCCCGGGAAGATTTTCGAGATAATTTGGTTTGGAGAGGTGGTGTACTGTGTTCTATGGGGGAAGCAGATGAAAATACTCGAAGATCAGGTGTGGCGGGAGATAATGGTAAGACATTTTCGGCATCGATCAGATTTTGCAAATGCTGAATGTTACCGATGGGTGAGGACTGACGTGAGCTATTATCTGTTTCAATATATGTATGTATGGATTCTGACAAATTTTCGTGAGGTCCTCTTACATTTGCATTGATTAGTTGTGAAGATTCACCACAGTCGTTTGAAACTATTTCACTGATACTACGCTCTGTTAATATGGAAAGAGTAAAAGCAGTTCTAGGTATTGCATCAGCGTTTAATGGAAAAAGTCCAGTAAGTAGCCTTGAATCCACTCGTTATGTTCGCATAGGTCATGCTCTTTGACCAGACCTTAGATAAAATTACGTTAAAACGGGTTTTAGTGACCTGTTTGGCACGTGTATCGTACATATATTGCAGAACTTCTTAATCCCAGTACGATTCAAAAGGTTTGTAACGAGCTTTGTCAAGAGGCTGCAATTCATGCGTCATATTAGATGGTAAACAATAAAGCACAATGTCATGTTTTTCAGCTGCTTCGGCAATACGAAAATCCAGATGACATTTGGCACCGTCAAAGATGAGGAGGCACTTTCCAGGCGTTTTATACTTTGCTGAGTGTTCAATATAAACAGTAAGCAATTCCGCTGTCATACTCCCTTTTGGTGCCATGTGGACAATAGATCCTGCAGGCATATTATCGTCATACTCCGGTTTCTTCCTTTTTCCCTTAAAAAGAATCATGGGCGGTATCGGATTCCCTATTGCATTAACGCATCCAACAACAGTCACGTTCTCACTATGCACAGAACCTGGCATGTGCACCATTTTAACACCCTTCTGAGCAATCACTGTTTGTTGGTGATGTAATATAAGCCGTCAGCCTTTCTCGTCCATATTGTAAATTTTCTCAGGATGGTAATGAAGATCTAATTCATCATAAAGCTTACGAACTTCATTGAAATGATGAGAGACAATAGTTTTATTTAATTTCTTGGCTCGAGCTGGGTTTAGGAATTGTACTTTTCGTTTTGCTAAGTTGGATTTCGTTGTAAAAATAATCTCAACCAGCCGTTTCCTGCAAGTCCTGTTTCTTTGTTGAAATTATTGCCAATGTTATATTTGTCACAAAAAGGAAATACTTGAATCTGTATCATTTTTGACGTCAAGAGGTATTCCTAATTTAGAGAATTTTATTATACGACTAACGAAATCTTTTTCTTGCGCTTTCGTAAATAAAGCGTTCCTCCCTTACCTCTTATGCAAAATACCACTTTTTAGATGATTTCTAATAGTTCTTCTCGGAACATATTGCGCCGCAGCTTTCAAAGTTGACAAATCGTCCACAACGAACATCATTAGCTGCCGCTCTCAAACTTTCTTCATACCACGTTTTGGTCTACTGTTAAAATAATATCAATTGAAACGGCACAAACTACATATTATATTTTATTACTTATAAACTTAACGAACTTTTTATTACATATCCTTTTCTAAGACTACAACATTCTTCAATACAATTTTTCATCAGCCATCTTGTTGTCACGTTTCATTTTACACAGTAGTGGCAGTGTTGCCAATGTAAATGTACAATATCTCAACAAATTGCTCTATTAGTTCGAGTTCCATTAACATACCCAGGAGCTGGAGCAGGATCTGCGCCAGCACCATAGGGTTATCTATCTTGTTCCTCAGTAACAAACAATAGTGCATAATAACTGACAATTTCCGTCTTAAGGATAGAGTGTCTCGACCAAATTTATTTTTTTATAAAATTTCATTTCTTCGGTACTTTCTTCCAAGTAAGTTTCAGTGCCACTATTAGATGGAAGAAAATGTCTATAGAAAAGATTGCTTTATTCCAAAAAAGGTTGCATTTTCCAACAAGTTTTCACACTGTTGCTTATCATAATCCACTTCGATAATACAATCATTTTTTGATGATTCAAAATCAGTGTGACTAACACAAAACAGAGCCTTTACTTTATTAGGAAAATGCATCTGTAGTTGCACTTGTGCCATGTATTTTGCAGTTACTTTATTTCCTGGACTAACATATCGTCCCATGGCTTTTTCAGATATTGGGCATTTTATCTCAATGTTGTATACACTACTTTCACCATCTGGAGAAGCACCCACATTAGGATATGTACTATTTAACTAGCTGACCCGACAGACGTTGTCCTGTCTTAACGATGAATATTGAATTCGAATTGGTATAATTAATAAAAAAAGTGTGTTTATTATTCTAATGCTTTATGATATACAATATTATTAGTTTCATTTTCTTGGTATTCTGACACGGGAACAGGCGATGTATAACTGGCCATGTGAAAAACATGGATTTTCAAGATTGACGCCACAAACGCTTAGCGACTGCCCTTGAGATTCATTTATCGACATTGCGAATGCTAGCCGCACTGGAAATCGTAACCGTTTAAAGTCGAATGGCATGTCGTTCGGAATTAAAGGAATCCGTGGAATCAAAATGTCTTCGCCTTTGTACTACCCTTTCAAAATTGTGGCTTCGATGACGTTGTTCATTAATTTCTTCACCGCAAGTCGGGTGCCATTACAAAGACGTGGCTGGTTTATATTCCGCAACATAATGATTACTGATCAGATTTTTAATTGCAGATTATGAGGTGGTAATCCAGGCAATTCCAGCGAATTTAAAAACTCCGTTGGATAATTGACAACATCATCTTGGTTAGTAACGGAATCAATCGATTTGTATGTTATTAATTCGCCAGCTTTTTTGTTTTGAATCTGAAAATTCATTTCGTTCACATCAACGTTTTTTGCAGCCCACCAAACCAAATCAACGTTTTCTTTCGCTAAACCATTCATGATCTTTGTAATTTTGAGCAATGTTTGGGAAAACCTTCTCGATGAGTTCGGTCTTAGTTTCAGTAAATTGACAAAAATTGGTAGGAAATATAATGTATACTAATTGTAATGCAGTACAATTATCAGAAAGGCGGAATGCTTCTGAATATGTAAATCATAATCGTAGCAGTAATGAAGCATTAGAGATACGAAATACATTTTGTGAATACTTCAATACTGCCACAGTGCCATATCAGTATACCGCTATTGAAGGAGGTAATGATTAGTAACCCAACGAAATACTTCTTGTTATTTATTTATTATTCCACCATTTACGAAATCATTGTATTGTGAAGTATGGGAAACAAATAAATAAGTGTTATTACTGGTTTTTGTTTTTATACGCTTTATATTAGCTTCACCTGTATGTATGTTTGTAACCGACTTCTTTCGGCGCGATTTTTACCCCCTTCAAAACGTCGGATTAACTCGAAATTTGGCGTTTATTTATATATTTATCTTTATTGTACACAATTACAAATGAAAAAACACAATACAGAAAAAACAAAAAAAAAAGTACAAATGGCGGTCTTATCGCTCTACAGCAATGTCTTAAAGACAACCATGGAATGGATTTAAAAGATGGCATTCTTCTTAAGGACCGATGACAATTCAATATTTTAAACAGTTTGACCCGTTATCCTTACTAGGATAATCAGGAATAACGATTTTTGTTTTCCTGAGACCCGGAGTGTCTGCGTCAAGACCAATAAAGGAATCTACCAGGCGGATTCGACTAAAAAATGAAAAATAAATAATAGTTAAAAAAAAACTAAAAACATGTTTTTTTTACTATAAAATCATTTTTTCTTACAGTATTTTTAATTCAAATTTATTAAAATTTATTTTCTATTTCTTAAAGCGTATTTTTTTAGTTTTTTTTAACTATGATTTTTTAGCTGCGATTATTATTGCTTCACGAGAAAATAAAATAACCCGTGTATTATGAATGTTATTTTAATTGTAACAAATATATTAGTACAAACTTTTCCCGGGTTATGCATACTTCGTATTCACTTCTTAATTTTTAGATCGCTGATAGTCAGTAGTTTTTGCATTAATAATTAATTGCGTGACTTGATAATGGTTTCTTAGATTTACGCGAATGTTACAAATTGAAATAAAACTATTTTATACGGATTTTATCGCGATTTGGTTTAATTTTTACATTTTTTAACTTCCCGACGTTTCGATTACTTTACAGCTTTCGTGGTCACGGGGCGGACTGAGGTATTAGTCATCCGCTCTGTGACTGTCACAATTAAACTACCCTTAATTTTCAATTATTAAATTAAAAAGTTAATTTAAAAAAGTTAACTAGTTGTTGCGATCCGATCTACGCAGTAGGAGCTCACAGTGTCTTGAGGTCTGGCAGCTGGTCTTTTGGGTTCCGATTTAATCAAATGTAGAATTGGATCCCATGATGGTGCAAGCTTCAAGCCATCTTCTCTATTGAAATTTGGATGTTTTTTAATTTCAATAGCCTCGCGAAACATCCTGGGTAGGAAGCGGTGTTCTTCGAAGCGTAGATCGGATCGCAACAACTAGTTAACTTTTTTAAATTAACTTTTTAATTTAATAATTGAAAATTAAGGGTAGTTTAATTGTGACAGTCACAGAGCGGATGACTAATACCTCAGTCCGCCTCGTGACCACGAAAGCTGTAAAGTAATCGAAACGTCGGGAAGTTAAAAAATGTAAAAATTAAACCAAATCGCGATAAAATCCGTATAAAATAGTTTTATTTCAATGCGTGACTTGATTCATTACATCTAACTTTAATTCTTCATCTTGAAAGCCGTTCGCAGTGAGCTTCCCATGAATGTTAGAAAACCGTCTACCGTGTCCGGAGTTGAGTTTGTTGCAAATGTGTTTATGGCGATAGGAGTATTTATTGAATTTGTCAGATTCTGGATGGCGGTAGAAAACTCGTCGCTGTCGTCGGTCACTTGAGGAGACTTTTTTTGCGCCTTCCTGATGTATATACGCCAGACGTTGAAGAACCAGATTAGGTTGACGTGCTGGGGCGTAAAAATACATCTTCTTGCTGGTTGTTGGCCGTCACTGATATCATGGATGATGAGCGACACCTCTGTGAAGATAGTGATGCTAAACGCCTTGTTCTCTGCAGTGAATTTGTCTCGCACACTTGTTTTGCCGCAGAACACTCATATGACACACGATTTTCCCGATTTTCACGATAAAACATCCTCCAAGTACTCAATGTCCTCATAACAATTTGCGTCCTCGGAATCATCTGCGGTTGTATGTGTTGCTGTATTCTACAAATAAAAAAAACATGAGTTGCATATGCAGTTTTTTTTTTTCATTTTCAGCATTACCTGACTCAGCGGCACATCGGACAGCGAAACCTCACTACTTAAGGATTCCCTACTCTTACTCGAGATCACGTAGGATTCGAGGAAGAAGAGCTTTTCATAGTACCAAAAGCTCGGTGTATAAACCTGAAAATGTTTACATAAATATTTATAATTTATTGTATTTTTAATTTTACATTTTTAAGAAATATTAAAAAATACTCACGTCATCAGTGCTAGTCCCGCTTTTTAAAGAAGATTTTACTTTGGAATTCTCGATGTTAAACTGATTCCGCAAATTATGAAATTTGCTTGAGCATTCTTTTGCCGTTACTGTCGGCCTTAACTTTAAAACTGCGGTGCTCACTCTATTAAGAGCCGCAGTTCGAAGATGCTTATTGTGATAATTTGGAGTATTTGTAGCATATAAACACGTTTCTTCTTTGAATGCGTCAATTAAAACATTTATTTGCTCCGAAGACCACTTTTGAGACATCTTTCAAAATCAATGTCAATAACGTAGTGTTTGTTTTCTCTATGATCAATGTAGCACGAAAAAACCACAAACACGCAAGCAAGCTATCACGAAAAATAACACGCGTTCGATCACCAAAATCCAACACGCGACCACGTTTCAGTGACAGCAGTGACGTCACTTTCTCGCAGCGCTGCCAGCAGAGCAGCCATCGGCGAACCCCGCAAGCAATCTAGCAGTAAAACAAGCGTCGTGTGCAGCAGGCTTTATTTAGACATTTTTAAGAAAATCTTCCACACATTTTTCTTTAAACTTAAATATTAGTTGGTGCATTGAGACTGCTTGTGTTTCATTTGAAAAGTAATTGGGTTGGTATTTTACAAGTTCACAGTTAGGTATTTTTCTCTTCCTTGCTTGTTCCAAAAGCTTTGTCACAACTGATGAATTAGGTAGCAATAAAGGATTGCCATTGGCCAACTCTTTCACCGTCATAGACTTCAGGCTGCTACCGACTCTGGACAGTTTTGATTTTTTCCAGTAGCACTCTACCGAGGTGCATGACGGTTCTTCACTTATACTATGAACCCACATAAGGAAAGCTATCGCATGCTTACAGCCACCTTGTGACGCCACACAGTCTTGACATTCAACAGAGAGTATCAAATCAATTTCTTCATCAAGAGCCAGTACGCATCCATATAATTTTGCATGAACTTTATGTTCTGGACATATTTTGCACTTTACATTACAAAATTTGCTGTCACGTTTAAGCTGCACATAGCTTACGGCGTCGTCTACATATGAAGCTCGTGAGCACCTAAAATTTAATTTATTTATTAGCTACACTACATAAAGACATGGGTACGATGTAATTCTAACCTCAAAATAGGATCGATCAAATTACAATACATATCTCAAACCAATAGCGATTTATAACATATTTCTGTAGCTTATAATAAATAATTTACACTAGTATATGCACTTACATCGATGTTTTAATATTGCGAAATTCCGATGAGCAAAAGTTACTGTTTGACGCAAAAAAAATGTCAAGCATAACTACGTCGATTTTGGGCAAGTTATTAGAATTTGCTTTAATAAATCCTGCTTCCATGGCTATTCTATGGTTGCCTCTTAATAGAGGTAGATATATTAATATTGCTTAAAAAAACTGTATCAAGTCGGCAGAATTTCCCCAAAACGAAAATTAAACTGAGTAACAACTAACACGTATAGTTCTGTCAACAACACTATTGATGTTTTGCAAGGTGTGACGTAGCAGGTTTTGATTGGCGTTTATTTTTACGTGTGATATGGCTAATTTTTATTGAATTTATTACCTGAAAATAATAATAATCTTGAGTTATTTTTGACAATAAAGTGGTTTTTTCTTAAATTCATTTGATAAATAATCACAAGAAACTCTCATGTACTTGATTTGTTCTAAGTGGAAATAAGCCTATTATTTTTAATAACGTGGGAAAGCTTTCACTATGCAAAGGTAGCACAAGTTTAGGTGCTTCAGAAATTTCCTTGGCTTTAATGAACTTCAGG
This sequence comes from Deilephila elpenor, assembly GCA_949752805.1. NCBI lineage: Eukaryota > Metazoa > Arthropoda > Insecta > Lepidoptera > Sphingidae > Deilephila > Deilephila elpenor. Next base: position 309,823 of record OX457114.1, read on the forward strand.
CTAGTACCGATGGTTGATAATTTTGATTTCTTTCAGTGTGGAATGTTGGTGTACTCGGGTATCTTGAAATGAAACTCCCCACTTTGCGTTAGTTAGCACTTTAATATTGGTGAAAAATTTTACTCGCATTCGCCGCGCCGTCGACGATCTTTTGCGACTGGCGTGGTGCTGCGTATCATTGGTATCATCACAGAGTACTAACATAAGTCAAGTGCGCTCGGCCTCGGTGCGCCGGTGCATGCGGCGAACCTAGGTCCTTCCGGCTTCCACCACACCAATAACACACGGCGCTAGTTGTGGATGGATCTTCACTACGCCGATGTAGCTATGCTAAAAAAGCTATAGCATGCTTGCATCCTAACCTAAAACAAAACAAAAGAAATGTAAATTGGTTGATGTTTGTTATGGAAATAATACTTAAAAAAAACCGTGTGGTGTCATGGGACACCAGATAGGAACGAAGTTCCTTATTATAAAAATAATAATTTTAAGTTCTATTCGAGGTACCGTAATGTGGGGTGAATAGGGACAAAATCGAACTTTAGGAAAAGATTGCTAGTATTTATTATTAGGTTTAGTACTGTTTGACGATTTAAGTAATTGAGTCTTGGTGGTATCTACGTTATCAAGTCTAAAAAAAAGCAGTTAGCATTACGATTTCAGTAAAAAAAGCCAAAATGTATTTTTTCCCTATTGACCTGAAAATTTGGGTTAATCGGTTCATCGGGATGACAATCGACTCAATAGGGAAATTCACTAGGGCTGACACGAGTAATTTTTAGTCAGGTCTATTAATTCACTTATAAAAACATAAAATATTTTCCTAAACATAAATAATCATTTCATATTTTATTATACTTTAGGTAGAGTAGTAGTCAATTCTGTAGGCTTGAAAGGTATCAAACAATAGGAATCACATTCGAATTAACCATTTTCGTGTTAAAAAAAATGAAATATAATACTCTCTTGCCATCCATTTTATTTTACATAAATCAATTAATAAGAATAACGTCAGGAGTCTCAGGATAACATAAAATAACAAGTATCAGTAAAATATAACTAGAATTTATTTAATGTTTAAAACATGACATACAAAAACTTAGTCTTATTCATCGCAAAAATTGTAATTAAGTATTAGTTCAAAGGTATGAGATCACATGCTTTGGAATGTTATCTAAAAATAGGAAAATAAAAATAACAAACATCTTAAAATTAAAAACGTATAAAATCTTCACGTAAGTAGCATCGCATCATATGCTTTTTCTTTTACAAAACAAAATACGCTTATGTAGTAATGTTTAGATATCACAATTAGTTGGATAATAATCATTTATACCTTTGCATAATAATCATTTAAATAAAATTTAAGATCAGGCGAACAAACAGGTTATAATTATAACAACTGAAATATTAAAAAACAAGTATTATGGGCATCTTGTCAATATCCGTCAGTTCTTGTAAATTATCCTTGACTATTGTTTTTTTGACGGTTTGCTTTATTACCTTTGATTTTTTGTTTATAATTTTTTCGTCAATATCTGATAAGAACCCATTTGGGCTCGAAATATAGCTATCTATATAATCACTATCTTCTACACTTTTTCCTGGCTTTACATTTATTTTATTCATTTTGTTAATAGTTCTTGTATTTTCTGGTCCGCATCTCATTTCTTTTAACAAAGAAAGAACTGATTCTTCAATTGCTTTTTTTTCATCGCTAAATTCGTGGCTTGTATTATTTCCTGGTAATCTACTAAGTACTTTTTCTTTATTTATTGGGCTTATTCCAGCTTTTGTAAACCCGGCTATAATATTATGTTTAACATTTGGTTCATTTTTCTAGCATCTTCTTAAGAAGCTTAGGGAATACATTTTTGGGTATTGTTGGCAATATCCGGCCTTCTGTTTTCTTCCACGTGAATAAGATGTCACGCCAAGCTATCTTCATCGGCATAAAAAATGCAACGTCGAGTGGCTGTGTCAAATGGGTTGAGTTTGGTGGGAAAAAAACGAAGTGCACATCATATTCTAGACATATTAGAATTATGTCTATTGAAAGGTGCGAGGAAAGGTTGTCTCCGATCAATATTTTTCTCCCTGGCTTATTAATGAAATATGGAATTGCTACAGTTTCCACCCAATCTTCGAACGTATTACCATCAAACCAACCCGAGCTAGTACGGTTATATCGACAGTTAGGAGGGCCATTTGTTGTCCATGTATTGTATAGATGAGTGGCCTTGTAAACTACATAGCATGGCAATAGTCAGCTGTCCCATTTCAAAACCTAGTAAGGACTTATAACGAAATTTTACAAGGGAGCGCATAAACGTAAAATAGGTCAGCCTATGAAAAATATTTATGTTAGGTTAAAAAAAAGGTTAAATTGGTTGTAGAAAATACTAAATAATGAATACATAGTACTAGCAACATTTTAATACATGTGTATATTACATATTTTAAACCCCTTACTAACTTTGATAATTGACACGAGGTAGGAGGTTAATGTAGCCAATTAGTTTTATAACATAGTAAGAGTACTTGCTAGGTTTTGTTATGGTTTATGGTACATGAAACTTGCACATCTCATAGACTAAATTCTAGTAACTCTATGGGTATATGAATAAAATAATGATTAATTTAATAAATCAGTTTCTTTATTTTTAAATCAGGTCAAACACAAAACAAAATAAATGCTGAATAGCTCTATTCAGCTTCTGTAGACATTTGCCCACCATTTGTCAAATCAACAGACGAGTCATTAACGGGTAAATTATGCCAAAATGCCTTTCTTGTTTCAGGCATCAGGCATACCAATTTATTTATAATTTCTTCTTTCTTATTTTGTTTAATGCCCCTTGGTGACAATAGTTTCAGGAAGGACCGTACAATCAAATTTTTTCATTAAAAAATCCAGTTCCTGCCGGGGTTCATCAAATCTGAAAAATAAAATAAGTTCAAGTCAAAATAGTAAAACAAATCTGACATAAAACGATGTTTAAATAAATGTTACATACCCTGTTTTATAATAAAGGTTTCTTGATCCAGCGACAAATTCCACTTGTACAACAGAGTTTAAATTAAAAGTTTTTAGCGGTTCATTATGACGCGCTGCAGCCCTACCATGACCGTTGTATAAGCGATTCAATTGCGATGCAATTCAGTTTAGGTTATCGTTTTATTTCGTACCATGACCATGTTTATACTGAATCGCAAGTGAGTCGCAAACTAACCAAATGAGTGAACGAAAAGTCTCTAATCCGTAAAGCTAAAAAGAGACAGCGCTATAGAATCACCATATCCTTTGTTTCTTTCTCACCGCACCAGTTAGCAGCGTTCTGAAACTTAATCGTGGAAAAGTTACGATAATATTTTCGATTGATAATTTATATAATTGTACTATGTATTAACTTTTGGATAAGTTTTCCTTCAATGTGAATGTTGCAGATTGACACAGAATAGTATTTTAGCTGACGTTATATCAATTTGTATTATTTTTAATTGATTATAATATCATGAATATTATGCCCATCAACTTGCAGAATTACGTGTCAAACTTATGAACGTTTCTCTATGATATTTATGACATTCAAGATTGTGAATTGTCACATTCTCGGAACGCGGGTGTTTTGATTATTATGCTAAAGTGATATTGAATTGTTGTTGTTTCATTAATTTTACGGCGTGAAATATTATCCTCATTATCACACTCCAAATATTCGAAGAATAATAAATTATGCGACATCTAAAATAATATAAATTATGCTTTTACAATGTACATTACTTAGAAATTTAATTAAAAAACCACTATTGACCGTTACCTACTTTGCTAATGAATTCATTTCACTGAAATATCTAATTTATTCAATAACGATACAGTTTCGGTAGTAAATAAAGAACTTTATTTGAATCGTAAGTTTTGACAGATAAGCGACTCAACTGAGGTCTTGAAGTTTAGTCATGGTACGAATTGAATGAATGTAAACGCGATTTGCGAACGCTTTGCGATTCAGTTTAGGCGCTAACCTAAATTGATCGGCTAAAACGATGTCATGGTACGAAAACACAAAGCGGTTCAGAATAGGTCCTGAATTGCGTCGCATTAAGAGGTCATGGTAAGGCTGCTGTTCTCTTTTTTTTTGGCCATTCATGTCTACAAGTGATTTCTACCACTTTTATATTTTTCCTTGACTGCATCACCGTATCTTTAAAATCTTGAAAATCATAAATATTTTGTTGCCTCTTCATTTTCAATTCTATATTGCCGTGTACGGCATCCGCGGACATGTGAGTATGACCTTTTGTTAGATAGCTAATAGTTACCGATTTAAGATCATTCAAAGAATTGTTGACTATCATAATCATTGCTGTGTAAAGGGTCCAATTTTTATTTTGGGCTGTACAATTATCAGTCCATATATACAAGTGCTCCAAATCCCTATTCGCCTGTAAGAAAGCATATATGGCGTTCACAATATCACTCGCCTCTCTTCCAGCTTGAGCTTCATGCCAAAGGACACATGTGGCAGAATCGCTGGACTTCTTTTCAATTGGAGCAAATGTTAAATTAAAAGTAATCAAACGACTCATGAAAAACCCATCTTTAATGGCAGGCATTTCTGGTAAAATAATCACTTTCTGCAAATCCATTGATATATATTTAACTCTGTTTGAGTTTTTGCTTGTTCCATCTAATCTGTATCTTTGTAAAGCAGAGTCAGCTTTAGACTTATGATTTTCATATTTTGTTCTTATTTCTACAGGCATCGAGTTAACATCGCAGTACTTCTTCAGTTCTTCTTCATACACCGAGCATTCTCCACATCTGTCGCCTTTAAGCATGTGGAATGAAATTTTCAGTTCTTTTATTTTTTGCCTGTATAATTCAATCCCACATTTAAAACTTGGATTTTTTGATTGAAATCTTTGTACATTTGCTGTAATGTTAAATGTCTCGGCAGATATTTAGCTAATGGCGCATTGTGACGGCGATAATGACTGACAGTGGGATGAAAAGTCATGATATGTTCGGTTATAATGTTTCCATTAATTTTTCTTCGATTGCCACCCCTGTTTTTTTTGGAAACAGATGCATTCAATACTCCTTTTTTTATAGCTCTACTTAGTTCTGTTATCACGGTATCGGTTTTATATCCAAGAGTTGCCAAAAAAAAGTTACGACACAAAAAAAAAATAACGACTTTCGTTTTTAAAAAAAGTTTCATTAGAATTTGAGGTTTGAATCTTACGTCGCTTTATTGAACAAATATTTATACATTTATTTAGGAAATTACGCCTTGATACAAAATTTTGATCCCAATATTTATCCCAAATCTCCTTCCGCCATTCAAGTGAAAACATAGCACATTGTCTCTTGCATTTGCCATCACAACTGTTTACGATAATCGGGTGTTTTATTTTATTTTTATTTTCTTTTATAACATTTGATACAGAGGCGTCTGTAGATTGCGGGGTGGAATTTTGTGGTGTAGTGATGTTAGATATATTATTATATTCATAATAAGTAAAGACTGGGCCAGGATATGCAGCTACAAAATGTATTTCAGGTTGTCTATTTTGCTGTAGAGTATCACCCAACACAAAGTCTCGGAATGTAAAATCAGTATCAGAAGAAGTATCTTTCACAGATTCAGGCAACTCAAAATCAGGATCTTCAACAGAGTCGTCCAAATCGCAGCTGACTGTAATTAATTCTTCTAATTCTTTAAGGCCAATGACGCCTAAAGACGTGTTAGTTGTTAAAGCAGTGTTATTTTGAGATGAAGAGGTAGATGGTTCATTATGTTCAATTGAGCAGTTATTATTAGCAGGCAAACTGAAGCAAAGAAAAAAAATGCAACACACAAATCACAAGCTTGCTTTAATATTATTTTAAAAGTCATCATTAATTCCTTTTGATGCCAAAACCAACAACCTCAAAACCAAACACACCCTACCAAACCCAAAACATAACAATAATCAGGCACAGAGGTTAAAGTATGAATGTTAGAATCATAACTCTTAGTGCACGTGTTATAAACGAAAAGAAATATTCTAGAATATAACATAGAAATATAACATGTAGGTATAATGAACTTACCACTTCTCTGTCTCTAAATCACAATCTCTATTGTTATTAATTGCAGCAGCAACAATCTTTTTCGAACGGTAAAATTGCATATTTTGGCGGTTTATTTTACGATTATATACAGCAATAACTGTCCATGAGCGTCGTATCGCTTAGCATCAGGCGAAACTGAAATTAAAACTTAAACTTACACAGAAATTAAACCGTTCGCTCCTCGACGTCGATTGAAGCTCACTGCCGCGTGAGCGCAACGTGTCGCGAGAAGCCCCCCGCCCGCGCCCTTCCCCACTCGCTTTACGTGTTTCAAAAACCTAGTAAACGCATCGACCATTTAAAAACCTAGCAAGTCCAGAGAGTTACTAGGTTTTGAAATGGTTAAAGTGACATACTAGGTTCTAAAGTGGTCACGAGGGAGTGAATGGAGCACTTACTAGGTTTCGATGTGTAAATATATCTGCTTTCAAGCGAGTTTAAGACGCTGGTGTTTTTGTATTTGGTAGGGACTTACTAGGTTAGCAAGATTGTGCAATAAAACGATTTTTATAAAAAATGTCGCTTACTAGGTTTTGAAATGGGACAGCCGTACGCCACCGAGGCAGTCTTAGCCTTCTTTTACTTCGAAATATTATTTTTAGAGCGAAGTTTTGAGCACACAAGCTAATTTCATGCTTATTCAGTGCTAAAGGAACTTTCAATAATCTACTACAACACCGAAAAAAATAGTATTTATTGTAAAAAAGCAGTGAAAAATATTCTGCTTTGAAATTTTTTTCCAGTTTTACCCCTATTTACCTCTTGATCCCTATTCACCCCAAATTACAGTATAAAGAAAATTATTATTCGGGTATACATTTTTTATTATGATATTTTTATTGATATAAGTAAATAAAAAAAACTACTCTCGTTTAGTAAACCATGACTAGTAGCTCTGGATATACATGGTTTTCTAACCAACATCTCGGCTGCTTAAAATCAAAACATAGTAACTCGTTCCAACAAAAATGTTCAGGAGAGCCAAAAAACTGGTCGGCTACTTTGATTCGTTCGCCCGAAGAAACCAGAAGAGATAGCGATTTGGATGTTTGGCGAAAAGTTGTGCTATATTGTTGACATTTTAGTTTGTTATACTCGTAATATTTTTAGAGTATAGTTACAGTTGAATCGCTCATACTTTATTTTTATTTGTGAATTTACCCAAATATGAATGTAAAAACAATATCAAAACTTAGTAAGTCTGCTTACTAGGTTATCAATTTGATTTTCTATGGTAAACGTGAAGACTAAACAAATTCATTATACATTATAGTGTTTATAAGATTAAAAAAATTATCCCAAACTACCTATGAATGCAGATTTTGAATAAAAATCCTGTTGACTTATAAAAATATATTTATTAACGTACTTTAAAGAACTCTTAAATTAAAACATGACTCACACTCTCAACAGTCAACCAAAACTAAAAAAAAAATAAACTTAAGATATAATCATTCTTATTGATATTGAACTACTCGTTGTTATTGGTAACGATTTGACCATCAGTTTGCAAATCAATTGAGTTATCACTCGTGGGTAGATTCAGCCAAAACTCCCTTCTGTTCAATGGCATTAGGGGGACCAATTTTGAAACAATACCATCTTTCTTCGATGATTTCACCCCTCGGGGGATAGTATTTGAAAGTGGGGGAATAGTGTTGACATTAAATTTCTGCATCAAGAAGTTCAGTTCTTGGTAAGACTCATCAAAATCTGTTTTATAGAACAGATTTCGTGATCCTTTGAGGAACTTAGCTTCAACCACTGGGTTTAGCAAAAATGTGCTGAGAGCTGTATCGTCATTTGTGTTACGCCGTGGAACTCGTTTCTTTTTCACCCATTGGTATGATTTTTGCACTTCGATAACGTCAATGTTCTTTCTACAGTTCGCTATAATGAAATGAAATGAAATGAAAATATTTATTGAACCCATGAAATGTCATACATTATTTAGATTCAGTCACTTTTTTCCACTACCACCCGGTTCACAAGGCTGTTTTCGCCAGAGAAGAACGGGCAAGAAACTCTAGCGTTGCTCTTTTAAAACAAGTTTACAATACAGTATTTATACAGAGGTTGCAGCGTTAAATTCAGAGCAGTTCATAGATAATTTTTATTTTATTTTATTTTATTTTTTATTTTATATTTATTGGAAAACCAACAGCTTACATACAACACAATAGGTAAAAGAGTAAGAAATAGATAGCCAATTACAGGTTTTCACGATTATGTGATTGAATTATACTTAGAACATAAGAGTAACACTAAAATAGTAACTCGTTACTGACTTAAGATAAACTAGTTCGAAAAGAAAGAAAGGCTTAGCAACCGTCGTACCGAAACAATGCTTGTATTAAAAGGGTCTACATCGAATTTTTCGCAAATTGAGTTTAAGTTCTTGCTTGCTCGCACCATATAGGAATTTTGTCTGAGATTAGAAGAGGCTGGTGGGACTTGGATAGGAGGAATGAACCTGATTATCTTACGTGGGACTCTAAACGAGACTTTATCCAAAAGGGCTGGACAATCAATTTCACCAGATATTAATTTTAATAAAAATAGAGTGCTGTCCGCTATTTCGCGACGTTTTTCGATTGGGAGAAGATGGAACTTTTTACAGAGTTCATAGTAAATGCTAGAGCTATAGGGTATTTTTAAGCGAAAACATAAATATCGAATGAACCGTTTTTGGATGTTTTCAATACGATATGTATATTTATTGTAATGGGGGTTCAAAATTTGCGACGCGTATTCTAAATGGCTTCTGACATAGGTGCAGTATAAAATTTTAAATGTTTTAGCTTCGGAAAAGGAATTAGAGAGTCGTATTATGAAACCCAATGCTTTAGAGGCTTTTTTTATAATTTCGTCTACGTGAACGTCAAATGCTAGCTTAGAGTCATGAAAAACCCCCAAGTCACGAATCGTATTCATTGTTGGTAGACATTGACCACGTAGAGTATATGATGTGGGGAGAGCCAGACGTTTTCGGGTAAAAGTCACCAAGGAGCACTTTGACGGATTGAGATCAAGCAAATTCAAGCAGCAGTAGTCTTCGAGACGCGACAGATCAGCCTGCAAGGCAGCCATGTCATCTGTAGATGAAACTGTCTTGAATATTTTCATATCGTCAGCAAAACAGAGTAAATGAGATGACTGAAGGCACGAAGATATATCGTCGACATATATAACAAAAAGTAACGGGCCCAGCAGAGACCCCTGAGGTACGCCACTAGGTATAGAAACCCAGCCGGATGTGTAGTTATTCAAGACTACTGCTTGTGATCTATTCTCAATGTAAGATGAGAACCATCTGAGTAAGTCACCGTGTATGCCAATTTTGTTAAGTTTCAGTAAAAGGATGTTGTGGTCAATTCGGTCAAAGGCCTTGCTGTAGTCCGTGTAAATAACATCAACCTGTTTACCGTCGTCCATCGCCTTGGTGATATAGTCATTAAAATAAATTAAATTTGTGACAGTCGATCGCCCCTTCAGAAAACCATGTTGGTAAGGACTTAATAAGTTTTTCAGGCAACTATAAATTTGTTTGTATATTATTGACTCAAAGACTTTAGCAACTACACATAGCTTGGAAATCGGCCTATAATTGGAAATTTCAGTTTTGGAACCTTTCTTGAGAATTGGAGTAATGTAAGCTGATTTCCATATGCGAGGTACCGTACAGAGTGAGATTGACTTCTGAAAGAGAAGAGAAATTGGGATGGCAACAGATCTGGCGCATTTGATAAGGAATTTTGGTGTAAGATTGTCCGGTCCCGAAGATTTAGAGGGATCAAGTTTCCGTAGTAGTGTTGTAACTTCTTCTATTTCTATGATAATCTTGGAAATGCCGGGGAATGAGAATGAACTTGCACTCTGATGAGAAGACTGAGCATTGGAGCTGGGGCTTGGTGAGTGATTAAGAAATGAAGAATAAAAGTAAGACGAAAATGCGTTACAAATAGTTTCAGGAGTGCTGAAAGTGACATTACTATGGGTGAAGGTACTAGGTATTGAATTAGACTTACACCTGTTCTTGACGAAAGTCCAAAAATGTTTTGGATTGTCTAAGATAGATTGTTCAGTTACATCTAAATAACGTCTATAACATGTAGCTTCTAACGTTTTTGCTCTTTTCTGTAAAATTTTGAAAGACTGCCAATCTGACAAATTTCTGTATGTTTTAAACTTTCGCCAATATTTAAGTTTTTCTTTAAGTATTTTTCTTAATGAACTATCGTACCAGATAGGAAAGTTATTGTTTAGTATTCGCTTGGTGGGAATATATTTTGTGTGCAAATCAAAAATAATTTTTAAGAAATTATCAAGAGATTCATCGACTGACAAGTTTCGAAATTGGATTTCCCAATCAATGGCAGATATCTCCCTATTAATAGAGTCATAGTCTCCTTTATTGTAAATATAACAGGTACGAGGTGCCGGTTTTAAAGTACTAATTTCAAGAAAATCAGCATTTAATAAGAGTGCAGGGTGAAACTCATCAATTGTAATAAGAGCATCCTCGCATTTCTGAACTTGTATAGAAGTGTTTGAAAATACAAGATCTAAGGATTTGTTGAATTTATTAGTCACCCCATTGAATTGACGGAGGCCAAGAGTACACATCTCATCTGTAAGCAGGTATTCGTCATTAGTGTTGACATTTGTCGGAAGTAATGCAAAGTTATGATCGTCATCACGAACCCAAGATATATTGCTCAAATTAAAATCTCCCAATATAATAAATTTATCAGAGGAGTTACTTGCGGTTGCGTCCGCTAGTTTTGATAGGAAGTTGGAAAGTTGTCTTGTGAAAGAGAGACCCTGATTTTGCTGACACAGGTAAACTACACATAGGTGTAGTTTGATGCGACACCGTGACTCAGACAGGCGAAGACGCATAGTCAGCCAAAGATCTTCAGCTGTAGATTGCATAAACGGCTGCGATTCTACGGGAATATCTCTATGCGTAGCTATCAACACCCCCCCGCCTCGCGTTTGACATGTTAAATTGTAGTCACGGTCTCTACGCCACACAATGTAGCGGTCATCAAAAACCTCAGAGTTTATGAAACCTTCCGTCAGCCACGTTTCGGTAAGGATAATAATGTCATAAGAGTTAAGACGAACTTGACGACGAAAAGATTCAGTTTTAGTGCGGAGCCCACGTACATTTTGGTAATAGATGTTTAAATTCCGTCCATAATTAGCCATTAAATATAGCATCCATAGCAGCATGATAGTCTGTAATGTAGATATTATATCGTTCAACTCTACATACGTTACGGGGACAGCAATTCAAAAAACAAAGTAACATATAATAGCATCTAACGAGCAAACAAGCCAGACAGCACAAATAAATATTAAAATAAGAGTGAGAGCGATATTTTGTGCGCACTCTTTGGAGACAACGGGGTAAATTAACAATACAGGTGAACAATTGATTTGAACAAAAGCAATGGACATGGGTGCCAAACCTTTTACAAATTATTATTATTTTACAAATTATAATATGAATATGAATGAAGCATGGAAGCAGAACATCGGTTAGCTTTATATAAAAGCGAAGCATCGCGGGAATACATTTTAGCATAATATAAGTTAGCAGTAGCAAAAATATGTGAAGCAAAATAAAAAAGTAGACTAGATTATTTTGTTTAAATCAGCCTCCTTTGATATTATAAATACACGCGATGTATCGTTTTTACGTACGTGAATTTTCCCATGCTTCACCCAAATATAGTTATAGTTTTTGTCTTTACAAATCAATTTGGCGTTATTTAGTAATTTCTTTGACTCTGCACTGAGATGGTCATTAATGTAAACTCGATGACACTCGCCATGAAATCCGAGACTGCCAGTGGACAGTTTCTTATCAGATCGGGCAGTTGAAATAAACTCCTCTTTAATATACCTGTTAATGAAACTTACAATTATGGGCTTCTCCTTAGAGTTATGAGAAGGTATACGCGTAATGAAATTTATCTGCGTTTTCGGAATACTGTAATTAAGATTCAGCGTAATTGAATCGAGTATCGCAAACAAATTTTCATCTTTTTTTACCGGGATGCCCTTAATCTCCACATTATTCTGACGCGATCTTTGATCGAACGTTGACAGCTCTTCTTGGATCTTACCAATGTTAGTTTGCAGAGCTTCGGTTGAAAGGCGAAATTTCTCCAGATCGGTTATCCTGTGATCCAGGTCCGATGCTTTGGTGCCAAATTCGTCAAGTTTGGCACCGTTAAACTCGCAGGAAGCTCTGAGTTCTACAATTTCGTTCTTGAGTGCACGAACGTCTTCTGCCATGGCGGGCAATGTCGAGAGCTGCCGTTTTAGGTCACGAATTTCGATTAGTATAGTTTCTAGCGATGCTATTTCCGGGGCTGGCGGGGTAGGGGGTGGGGCTGGGGACGATAGCCGACACGATGGACACTTCCACTGCGCTTGTCTCCCGGCGCCTAGCTTTCTCCATCCAGCTTCCGTGATATTCGCACATGCAAAATCCAGGTGAACTTTACAGTTGCCGCACTGAACGCCGTCATTGAAATTTGAGTTACACATAGCACATCTCATTATGATAACGTTTATTAGCGTTGGACACCGAATAATTAACGAAGCGACAGCAGGGAACCGATGGGGCGATAGAGCAAGCTTATTTCGTCAGCGCAGGCGACTTGTGAGTTGGCCTAACTCCCAGCGATGCCTCGTTCAACGACGCACGGCTCGCCGACCGCAGGTTCAAAACCTGTCCACACAGCGACTCTTTTTCCAAATATTTGTATTTGTCCACACGGTTTGAAGTACGAGTACACGCTGAGTTACAGCTGTCTATCTCACTCGAGCTCCTCCCAGTAGGCGTAGACAACAGGTAAAGACACTACGAGTGCGACGAGGAATTGTCCAAAGATGAATATAACCAATCACAAAGCCGAACTTGCAAAAAAAATATTAAATTCGCGGAAACAAGTGTCACACGTCTGTTCACTTTGGAATACAAGAGCATACTGTAATTTAGAATAGTAATGATGAATAGGGTAATTGGTCAAGTAATTTTGTACGGATGAGTTAGGTAAGTAAAGTCGCCCAGAACGCGGAATCAGTACACTGTTTCACCAAAGCAATGAATAGAAATAAAAGTATCAAAGTGATTAAAAGTTATCATTATAAGCAAATCGAGCAGACCAGTCCACACAAGCAGCACTCGTTCACGAGTATGACGCATGTGCCAGCCATCGGCCTCCTCAACCATGTTACAGGGAAGTGACCGACCCGGCACACGACGCCGCCGCAAGCACAGACGTTTTAGCGAGCATGACTTACTCAAATTGCTTACAACTACGATGAAATCAAATGAACGAATTATTACATCTATACTAAACAATGCACATCCGGTTGGGGGACTTATATTATGTTATGTTCCCAAGCCTTATTATCCTCTAGGTATTCTGAAATTTTATAGTTAGCTTTGTTACACAACTGTCGCTTAACAGTGGATTTAAATTTGTTTATACTTAAGGCTTTTATGTGAGTGGGAACTTTATTATAGAAGTGTATACAGTAACCCTTAAAAGATTTGCTGATTTTGTGGAGCCTGGTCTTATGACTGACTAGATTATTTCTATTTCTAGTATTTTTGTCATGAACATCGCTTAACTTTTTAAATTTCTCTATATTTTTATGGACATACATAAGATTAGTAAATATGAATTCAGATGCTACTGTCATTATGGTTATTTCTTTGAATTTTTCCCTCAGAGATTGTTTGGAGCTTAGTGAATAAATAGATCTTATGGCTCGCTTTTGGAGAACAAAGATTGCATTAATGTCAGCAGCACCACCCCACAGCAAAATTCCATAACTCATAAGGCTATGAAAGTAAGCAAAATAGACCAATCGAGCCGTATCAATGTCAGTCAATTGGCGAATCTTGCCCACCGCATAAACAGCAGCACTCAGCTTTTTTGCTAAGGCAGTTATGTGGGGACCCCATTGAAGTTTAGGATCCAATGTAATTCCCAAGAATTTGGTAGTCTCCACAAGGCTCAACACATCCCCATTCATCAAGATGTTGGCATTAACTTTCTTTACTTGACTTTAATAGACTTGTAGTCCTCGTAATCGTAAACTCCATCTCGACGCCTCATCTCTTTTTCTATATTCCCGTGTACGCCGTCGGCAGACATATGGGTATGGCCTTTAGTGAGAAATCTCAGAGTGATAGTATCAATATTAATGCACTCAGAATTAACAATCATTACCAGTGCTGTAAATAAAAACCAATTTTTATTTTGTCCAGTGCAATTGTCACACCACAGTGTTAATTTTTTCACATCTCTTTCCGAAATAAGAAAAGCCATCAATGCATCTATTATATTATTAGCATCTCGACCCATCATTGCTTCATGCCACACAACACACTTGCTGTTTATCTTTGCATCTTTACATAGTGGTGCAAATGTTAAATTGAAAGCCACTAGAGGGCTCAAAAAAAATACATCCTTTATTTTTGGCATATCTGGCAATAATGTCACTTTCTGAAGATCCATAGAAAAATAGTGTTCCATAGTATCGTTGCCTTTCTTCGCATCTTTTTTGTAATTTTTTATAGCTTTTTCAGCTTTAACCTTTGTTGAGCGAAATCATTCTGTAAACTTTCCACAGCTGATGCCTCACTTCCATTTTTAATCTTTTCCATGAATACTCCGCAATCAACACATTGGTCTCCTTTGGGATATTTTAAGGAAACTTTCATTGATTTCATAGTATTTCTGTAGGTTTCAATGGAACATTTGACATCAGGATTCTTCGATATGAAGTCAGTATGCATAGATTGCAGCGTAAGCGTTCGTGGCAAGTACCGTGTCAACGGTGCGTTGTTTCTCCTGTAGTGGCTCAATGCCGGGTTATAGCTCATGATATGGTCTTCGATTGGTGTTCTTGATAGTCTAGGTTTCTTACCACCTCGATTTTCTTTAACTAATTCGTAAAAGGGTTTCCGTTTTAAAGCTCTACTTAGCTCGGTAATAACGCCATCAGTACAATGACCCAGAGTATTCAGGAAAAATGATTTACAAACATTTATCTCTTCATTCCCGAGACAAAAGTAGTAATACCTCGACTCGTTTTTTACGTGTTTTTTGTCTGAGTTAGGAACAGATGCAGATTTCTCTTTGACTGGTGCAATCTTTACACATTTGTTCAAAAACTGGCGGCGCTGAGTATAATTAAGATTCCAGTAACCATTTCAAATATCCTCTCGCTGTTTTTCTGTGAAGTTATTGCAACGTCGTCTACATTTACCGTCGCACATTTTAGATATCATGGGATGCATCGTTTTATTTTTTATAACCTTTGCTGTTTCTTTGGGATTATCTGAAATGTCGATTAATGTACCCGTATCAAATATGGGGCCTGGATAATCTGCTTGTTCAGAGTCGATGAAAATAATTGTATTTGGGTAAGTAGCAATGAAAATTGGCATTTCTGGTACAGGGGATTGCATTGGAGGTGGTTGGGGTAGATTTTCTATGGCAAACGTAGGTTCTAGGAGATCGATATCTTGAAAACAATCTTCGGAATTATCAGCAAACAACTGTAGTGCAGGTTTTTGTACTACCAAAGGTATATAATCGGGATCAGCTACGGAGTCATCACTCAAGTAAGCTGCAGTATCAAATCCAAGGTTACTACTATCAGAAACGATACTATCACAGATCGTTACATTGTCGGCTGATGACCCAGGGATAGGATTGCTGTAGTCGATAACAGTTTCAGTATCTGTTTTAGCTTCATCATTTGCTCTGAAAGCGGAAAAAAGAACCAAGCTAACACGCAACCAACACCGAAAACAAAAAGGCAAATGATAAGGCAATAAGTATTAGTTAAATAGCTTGGGTAAAGAAAAAAAACTTTCTTTCATTGTTTGGGTAAAGTCCCGTTCTGTTCTATAGGGCAACAAGTAAAGGGGATTTATGTGGCGCTAGTAGCGCCTGCACTAGTTAAAATTACACACATACCATCACGCCTGTATTCCCCGAAGGGTTAGGCAGAGGTGTAGCAGCGTACACCCACAGTGTTCGCCGGTATGTTTTAGGTCCCATGTAATAGGGGGCGAGCCTATTGCCATTAACCGGGCACAAATCCTAAATCCGAGCTGCTACTGAGAATTTCGTAGAAAAACCCAATAACACTTTTTGCTCGACCTGGGATTCGAACCCAAGACCTCTAGCGTAACAGTCGCGCTTAGGACTACTAGGCTACCGAGGCAGTTAAAAGTATTATCTCTGTAAATACAATTAAATTTAAAAATCGGCCACAAAATATGGGCACTTCGATAAAATGTTTCTAGTATCTTTTGATAGAGCATAGGGTGTTTTTAATGAAAAGTGGCTACTTTTGTTATAAACATACCCCTGTATGTTACATTACTGTTTTAATTAGAAACTTCTTATATGAGATCACATTAAAAATTACCGAGATACCCGTTGTGGCTGATTTTTACAATAAAATTTTCTTTACAGAGGTAATAATTTATAACCAGTGCAGGTGCCACTAGCGCCGCCTAAGGCCCCTTAACTCGGAACTACTACTTTTTGTCGATAATTAGCAAAACATACCATTAAAATAAGCAAAATCGGCTTTTGCACATTCATTATACGAAAGCCAGCACAACATACTACTTTTGTTAGTTTTATTATGAAGATAATGCAACGACAATTTTATTTTGAGGTTATGTCACATTTCTTTTACATTTTCGTAACCATAATGAATAAGTTATTTCTTACCTGCATTCGTTTACGTTCTGCAAAGCACGCAGTATACGCCTGGACCGATAAAATTGCTTGTAACTCATTTTATTATTTTTTAACACGGAGCGAAACACTCGTGCGCCGGTGACACTGGACTTACTAAACGAAATGTCATCTATTTTACAATCGGCGCCAAATTCAAAACATAGCAAGTTGGTATTTCAAATTCATAACTTAGTAAGTCGCTTGAGCTGCTAGGGTTTTAAATTTGTATTTTGACATACTAAGTTTAAAATTTGTACTTCAAGGAAATTTTCGTAATCATGCCAAATTGCTTAGACTTGCTAAATATTTTTTTTTAAATTACGTATGAAACTGGGTGTTTTAAGGTCCACATCATTTTGATACTGCCTAGTAAGTCGAAAAACACCAAAAGCCGTTTTTTTTCAAATCACCTGTTACTAGGTTTTGAATTTGGGCAGCCGATCTCCCTTGTATATTTCCCCATTGTTGACGGTTTCAGGTGGCAAATGGTGTGAAAATTGCTTGCTGTTAACCTGACCTTTCTATATTCATGGCATTCCAAACATTCATTTTGTCCAACTGTAATTGCTTGAATTTCAGAAATACTAGCACTGGTAACATTCATCAATTTTAGGTCTACCAACAATTTTTCTTCAGGATTTATGTTGGTATATTTGTGATCCCCATGTACTGCATATGGGTTGGCTGGTTCATACAGCTGCTTTAAGGGCATGGCAGATTTAGAAAAAATTATGATGATGTTTCTAAATCTCTGGTTGTAATTGTCTCTATCTATATTTTTGAGTGGGTATGGCTCAAAAAGTATATGTTTCTTACTTTTTTTTCTGTTAAGCTTTTCAGCCTTAACAGGGGTACCCATATAACGTTTTTTAGGCACATTAAACTGTTGCAATTCTTGGGTACATACTTCCTGCATAAGGATAACCTTTTCTCGCACCATGTTTTCAACTCCAAGTAGGAGTATTGCAACATGTTTGCACACTGCATTTACTCCACTGCCGGCAGGGCATTCACAATGTGATGCTTCAGGATTTCCACACTTATTTAATATAATGTCCACTTCATATTGTAAATTTTTCATTGGTTTACTGCAATAGCCTTTAATGAAAGTATTGTCACCAACAATACAAGACCTCACTGTCTGTATATGACGTGTTTCATACAGCTGTATAGCCACATCCATTTTTTTCTGAGTGCTGAAAAATAATTAAATTATTACCAATATGTACTCTTACCTTTGGGGAAATGCAACATGAAGCTTTATGTCTATAATAAGTACTTACTACCATAAATAATGTCTTATCATATTGAAATAAAACTATTTTATACGGATTTTATCGCGATTTGGTTTAATTTTTACATTTTTTAACTTCCCGACGTTTCGATTACTTTACAGCTTTCATGGTCACGGGGCAGACTCACTTAGTTTTATTTCAATGTGTAACATTCGCGTAAATCTAAGAAACCATAATGTCTTATCATAGTTTTGTTCAGGGGCGGCAGAATAGTATTACTGTTGATATCCTTATACGTATCTGTCAAAGGTAACTGTAGGCTCTGATCTTCAACATCTACGCGTTCAGGGCGACCAAAATTGAAGTTTTGATCATAAAGTTCTAACCTGAAACAAGTGTAGTATTATGGACTGCAATTTCAATTTTAACACTGTTATGTTCACAATAAGTAATACTAACAATAATACAAGATATTCTTCATCGAACTTAAGTTAAAATATGATTATGCGTGCAAAGACATTTAAAGAAACAATACCTTTCTATTAAGTCTGCTTTTTTCCCGCGCAAAGATGCACCACGTTTTTTCAACTCCTCCTTGAGTTCTTTAATACGCCAGTTCGAATACATTATTACAATTTAGTACAAACAACTTAAAATCACTTGTATTAAATCGCTTCCCAATCACTTAGCTGATAAAAACTCAAATCTTCAACATCAACACTCAACTCGGCAATGACAACAATACTGACAGTAGACCTAGCTACGGTGGCGCCATCTAATATTAGCTTCAACCGGCCAACCCCATTGCCAACATGAAGTTACATTAGTAGAAAACTTCATTAAATCTTCTATACATGCTTAGTCATTCCTAGGCGACACGTTGCTCTCGTAGCACAAGAATATCTGTTCATCTATTTCTCTGCACGGGCAAAGAGTTTGTCCCGCTCGTTTCCTGTCGCCATGCCCATTATAAATTTATCCAGCTGGGCGTCCTCCCAGTTCTTGAATGCACAGTGCGCTGCCAATCCTCTTAATCTTGCCGCCCACTGAGTGACTCTCGCCTGGCTTTTGGAATGCGGAGTAGAAGACCGATTTCTCCGCGAAGCCGAATCTTTTGGGAGTGAAATGACCGTCGAGGAGGTCGTCGTACCGCAGATCCTCCGCTTTATTCGGCAAGGCCAGGTCGCTTGTCAGCTTGTAAGTAGATTCACTCAAAGCGCTTAATAATATCGCTCGCATTTGGCGATGAACCATTGATTTAAACGCGACTTATAACAGCTCCGATCTTGTAAGAGGTGGTCAAAGGTGGATAAAACGCCAAAAGTGATACCCGTAGACATTATAAATAATAATGAGTCCGGTCGTCGCCACGTCTTATATACCTGTACGGATACTTATTAGGTACTACGTTAATCAAACAAGCAGGTTGCAGTCACACTGATTTATTAAGGCGCTCGGACGTAGGACCCGGGGAGCGGAACGCGGGGTGCGGGACGCAGCCTGCCGCATGCGACGTTCCGTTTATGCATACATAAATCACAGTTTTTAACCCTTACATAAGGATAAAGGACTGTTTCGGAATAATGAGGAATGTATTATTCCGGTTTGGATTGAACGTAGGAAAGGGGTGTAGTTGGTTATAGTTATACACTTTTAATTGGTAGGTTTTACCGCTTTTCCGAAGTGATTTAACGACATTTTGTTTCCATTGTGGTGGATTGCACAGGCGTTTTCTAGATTTTTTATTCTGTAGAAGTAAGTCGGAGAAAACAATTCCTTCGCTAACATTATTTCCACTATCGGATGTGGTGGTTGGTGACCAAGAAGGGCGTCTTAAGCCGGCTCTACACTCGCCCGCGATAAATATAGCCCTCTACACTCGCAACCTTTCGCATTAACGTTCGCGCATTTGACTAAAATGGACGTGGAAGTTGCTGCTGCTCTGACATTGTGCGCTTTAGCGAATTACAATTATGCATTTATAAAGTCCAAAAAACAAATTAAGAAGAAATGGAGGAGAAGAAGGTGGTGGATGACACAAATCCATCGCAACAGAACCAGGCAAGTCTAGTATGACCTTAATAAGTTACTACAAATGGGGTTGGCCGGGCGAAGGTATTTGCAGATGGCGCCAGCATAGGATGAACCTGTCAGTCTTACCAAAACTCAAATTCTTGTATTTTTCGGAATTTTCTTGTTTAAGCCAAATCCCATAGAAAAAGGCTATTGACAGATCTATAATGGCACCATCAGTCAAATATTTGACAGTTGCCAACCCCATTTCCTTTAGCAGATTATATAGCATGGCTTGTTGCTGACTGTAGATAGCACAGCGAAAAAATATTATTAGCCATTTAAAAAAATAAGTTTTTTTTTTCAATTATTTATTTCAGTGCGATTATGGAAAAGCAGCTGGCCGAATTAGTAGGAGAACCTTCGGGTGAATTCAAAAAGTTTACAAGAATGTTTCTCTTAGATTTCGAGAAGTTATTATGTAAAGTTTCTCCACTAATTGCTAAGGAAGATACGCAATTACGAAAAGCAATCCCTGCTAAAACACGCCTCGCCATTACATTACGATTTTTGGCAACTGGAGATAGCCTAGAAAGTTTACACTTTTTGTTTAAAGTGTCACCTCAACTGATATCGCTGATAATACCCGAAGTGTGCCAAGCTTTGAATCAAGTACTGGAGACGGAAATAAAGGTAATTTAATATAAAACAAATACATAATAATCAAAAACATTTACTACGATAAGTGTCATATTAGCTTTTACAATTTGTAAACTAAACTTAGTAACTCAAGGAACCTGTGTGCCTAAATGTGATTTGGTTTCAATATTAAGAGAACTTGAAAGCCTTATCAATCAAATTGTCATAATCTGTTGGACCTTCATTAGGTTGGTCGCTCGTGTCATTAGTATAATCTGTGTAGTCTTCAGTAGTTTTTGGAATCAACTCATTGCTTATTATAATCACTGATGAATCTCCTGCGGTTGCTGCTTCTTCTGGAATATGAATTACTGGTGAATGAAATGGTAGTGACTCTGAGTAGATGCGCTGTTGAATAGGTGCCCTCTGTTGCTGCATTGGCTGCTCTGAATAAGTGCTGCATGAACTAGTTCCCCTCTGTTGTTGCATGGGCGGCTCAGAGTAAGTACTGCGTGAACTAGTTCCCCTCTGTTGTTGCATGGGCGGCTCAGAGTAAGTACTGCGTGAACTAGTTGCCCTGAGTTGTTGCTGTGGTGATGGAGACTGTGATGAAACATACGTTTGAGCAGGCGAAAAATATCCAGGAATTTCTGATCGAGCTAGTGAAAAATAGGCAGGGGATTGTGGTTCTTTGCGTCGGTTATAACGCTGGAACATTTGATACATTTCACATATGAACTGTTCTCTTTCTTCTTCAGATAATAATCTCAACTTTTTGGCAATTATTTTACCGTGTAAGTCACATTCATCATCTTCCTGTGGCTGTCGAGCGCTTAATGTCGTTTTGAGTGTCGAAAGACAATCTTTAACCGTTTCTCCAGCAATCAAAAGCTCAGAGGGGTTGTTACGACGACGAATCGTTTTAGATATCATTTGTTGACTGTTTATATTACGACTCGGTCCAGCCTCCTGAGCCTCCTCATTTGTTTCATTATTTGCTGATTGTTCCTGAAATATAAAAAAATAATAATATTATAACTACTCGAAAATGTGCAACTTGTTTGTTTACCTTTATTTAAATACCTAAAAATACAGACTATAACGCTAAGTTGAATAAATTAAAGAAATTTATTTTCTTTTACAGATACCGACGTGCGCAGAAGAATGGCTTGAAATTGAAAAAGGATTTAAATTTCCTCGAGCTCTTGGTTCAATTGATGGAAAACATGTCGTTATACAATGCCCACCTGAAGCAGGATCGGAATATTTTAATTATAAGAAAACACACAGCATAGTATTGTTAGCTTTAGTTGACAGCAATTATAATTTTATATTTGCAGATATAGGATGCCGGGGCAGAATTAGTGATGGCGGCGTGTTTAGAAATAGTTTACTATGGAAAAAAATATGTCTGAATACATTAAACTTGCCTACACCACACCCCTTGCCTGGTTCATACAAAGATGTGCCCTATGTATTTTTAGGAGATGGTGCTTTTGCGCTGTCGACACATGTAATGAAACCTTATCCGGGTAACCATGATTCAGGATCCCCAAAACGTATATTTAATCAGAATCTATCAAGATCAAGGGTTGTAGTAGAAAATACGTTTGGGATACTTGTCACAAAATTTAGAATATTTAAAAAACCGATTCCATTTAACCCGGAAAAAGTCTCACTTATAACAATGACGTGCATTTTACTGCATAATTTCTTACGAAAAAGTACCACTTCTTCACATATATATATATACACCGCCTGGAAACATAGACATTTATGATGAAAATAGTGTACTAATCGCACCTGGCTCATGGAGAAACGAAATCGAAACTACTTGTGCTGTTCGTAATATTCCAATCACAGCACGCCGATCAGCTCTGAATGCCCATGAAATAAGAGAAGAATTTACGAAGTACTTTGTAAGTAGGTACCTAGATAGATAAGTATAGATTATAATTAGGTATAAGATCTTTTTTTAAATTATCAAATAAAACATACTTACACTATTTATTGTTTTATTAAATGCCACTCCTTCTCCGAGAAATGAATCCATAGTTTCATAGGCGAACCATATAGGTATACTTCATCTGTGCTGGCACCACTGTGGATAGAATCCTTCACTTTTTTTCTGTACGTTCTGTAGCTGGACATTAGGGAATCCCTTTTCTTCTTCAAATCTGGCACTGGAATTTCCATGATTGCACTAATTCTCGTCCATGCATCGTGTGTCTTATTTTTATTTTTATGTCCTTCATGTTGGGCTTGCCAAAGCACGGGTTCTGCTTGATAGCACTCCAGGAACACTAATTCGCGATCGTTGCTCCACTGGGTGCTCATTTTGACGTCCGCTTGCTACTGCGTCTCGCACACAACTGTGAACACAGCGCAAGTGTGGATGCGTTCGCGTTCGCGCTTTGTTCGCGCTTCGCAAACCCTTTGAAGCGGACCAAAAAACCGCCACCGGACGGGGAACGCCGCGAAGCGCGAACGCGATGTCGCGAAATTATCCACACTCGCGGTTCGCGGCCTTCGCGGGCCTTCGCGGCGCGAGTGTAGAGCCGGCTTTAGCAGTGTCTCGTTATAAGTCGGATCATTGTCACTCAGATCAGCATCTGATTCCTCGGAACTTACAGGTGATTGACGGTAGTTTATGTCTTTGTATGAAATGTCTTTTGCTAGTTGAAGGATCGTTATCGTTGATATTTGAAACTGTGAAATTATAGCAGTTAAGCTTTGACTTTGGCTAATTTGGTAAGTTTTTCAATCTCTTTTTCTGACTGGTTGATGTTTTTGTCTGCCACCCTTTGTTTTATCAAGTTCCAAATGTATTCGATGGGATTAAGGTCACAATGGTAGGGTGGCAGACGTACAATTTCTTGGTCATGCTCTCTCATCAATTCATCGACGACATATTTTTTTGGTGGCTTTGTTCTTAATATAAGAGGGTACAATTCTCTCTTCGTCATTTTTTCATCAAAAGGAATATTATTAACTCGCAGCCAATTTTGCATATTAGCTTTAAGAGATGCACTCGTAGGCGCCTTCACTGACTGTGTCGAATAATAAGGCGCGTTGTCAATGACAACTATACCATTCGGCGGTAAGTTCGGTATTAATTTCTCTTTCAGCCATTTTACAAAATTTTTTGTTTCCATCTCGTGATGATAGTGACCAGTAGTAGTTTTACACTTGTATAATAATTCTGCACCTGAAATGAACCCATTTTCTCCCTCGGCATGCACAATAATTTTTCTTCACACTGCTATCACTACTGCTCTGCCAGCATTTATTTACCGTGTAGTGGGAATGGATCCATGTTTCGTCAAGGTAAGTGACCGGTTTCTTATCTGCCCCAAGGTCATTGTTCTCTTTCATCCTTCGCAAGTATCGGGCCCTCCACGCGGCGATATCTGGTTTTTGTATCAGCACTGTACGGGCATTTTTGCACTTTTTGAATTTATAACCTAACTTATCGGGTTCGGGTTGCCATTCATACTCAACAGTATGTCAACTTCATACTGCAAATTCTTCATTGTCTTCCTTCGATGTCCTTTTATAAAGGTATTATCACCAACAATAGAAGACCTTGCTGTCAGTAAATGATGTGTCTCATACAGCTGCATAGCAGCATCCATTTTTTTCTGTGTGCTGGAAAATAATTAAATAATATTATCAATATATAGCTGCAAGAAGATACATTATGGAAATGTTAAATTTTTATATCTTTAATACTTACTACCATAAATAATGCCTTGTCATTGTATTGTCCAGGGGTGGCAGAATGGTATTGGTATTTATATCGCGATAAGTCTCTCTTAATGGTAGTTGCATTTTTTGGTCTCCAGCATCTACGCATTCAGGACGTACAAAATTAAAATTCTGGTCATAAAGTTCTAGCCTGAAAGAATTGGATTATGAACTTCTATATAAAGTAAAATAGTCGAGGAACAAACGTTCTATCAGTTATTCGTTAGAATATATTAATTCCATGTTAACTCTCTTTAATTTTTACTCTGGTTGACAATGTCAATAATACTCTGTATTATAAAGCGAATATAGGCTAAATTATGACTATATAAGCAAAGAAATATTAAAGAAACTACCTTTCTACAAGGTCTGTTTTTTCCCGCGTAAAGATGCACCACGTTTTTTCAGTTCTTCTTTGAGTTCTTTAATCCGCCAGTTCGAATACATGGTTATATAATACACAAAAGACTTAAAATAACTTGTATGAATCGTCTTACTACAAAAAAAAATCGTCAATAAATTCAATTCTTCACCAACAAAAAAACTTAGCAATGAGTAAAACAACGTGACAGTAGAACTACAGATAGCGCGCGAGTCGAATGCAGAGCTTAGGAATGCGATAGTGCTGTGACCTAATTATAATTATTGATGACCACAATGAGTAATGAATGTCGATAAATTTAAACAATGTTATAAGTTTAATTTTATTTTTTACACTAGGTTAACATGATGAAAAAAAACAATATCATAATGATCACATGTTTTTTAATAATCATTTCACAAAACGGAATAATTTTTTTTTATCAGATTCAGAAATGGCAGATATGGTTGAATCGGTGTCACTATCCTCGCCGTCGCTGGCCTCAATGACGAATCGATCTATGGTATCTTCAAGTAGTCCATCTCTTTGCCAATAATGTTCTTCTAAAATTATGACGTGATCATCGAAGCCACGCCAATCTTCCTCTGTAACCTGAGAAATCGCCAGCTCCGTAACTTCTTTTAACTTTTTTAGGGATAAATCTGAAGTAACATTGTGATGCCGTACTATTCTTTTCACTTTTGCCCAAGCCAACTCAATCGGATTGAGGCCGCACATGTACGGTGGTAGTCTTACTACGACATGGCCATGACTCCTGATGAATTCATCGACTTTAAATGATTTTTCTATTGGTTTATGTAACTGAACCAAATGGAAGAGCTCATCTTTTCTCATCGTGATTGAAGCTTCCACATTATTCTTTGTTAGCCATTCTAACATTATAGGTTTGGTGCTGGACTTTGTTGGGACTTTATTTTCTTGCACACTGTGCTACGGCGCGTTGTCCATCACAACAACGCTGTTTTGCGGTAGATTAGGGATTAACATACCAGTGGCCCACTTTTCAAAATTAACACTGTTCATCTGTCCGTGATAATCACCTGAGGTAGTACCAGCTTTAAAAAGTAGTTTTGCCCCATTTAAAAACCCTCCTCTTGATCCCGCGTGAACAAGAATAAGCCTGTTTGTGGAGCTTGTGTCTGTCAACACGGCGTCGATCATTTCGTTTCGCCAACTTTTTTTAAAAGTGAGGTTATTATCTATCCATGTTTCATCTAGAAAAAAATTTATTTCGATCGTCTTGCCTGTATTGACGAATTTTCCGCAAATAATTTGACCGTGCATATACAACAGCAGGCCTTTCCACCAGAATTCTGCGTTTATTATGACATTTAAGCCATTTATATCCCATGTCTTTTAACAATTTTCATAAACTGGTCACTCCCCATGGAAACTCGATTTTTTCACGAATAGCTGCGAGGAGTTTAATGCAGGTCGGAACAATTTTTTAGTTAATAAAATTCTTCAATGGTTCTGTGTATAACACTTCGATCAAAATCATCGACATTTAATTTTTTCTTTTTAATACATGGCCTTTTCTTTTTAGAAGGAGAACAAAGAGGCCCTTTCTTAGACTCATTTTGAATTGCAGCCAATGTTCTTTTGGAAAGTCCGGTATAACGGCTTGCTCGGTCGAAAGCATTATTCAAATTAAATGTCAAATTTTTGTTCTGCCTTTCTTCAACACACATGTCTAAAACATTTTTCGCCATTTCTCGTGCTTGGCCATGAATAAAAGCTCGTTTTTTTGATGGACTCGGATCAGTCATTATTAAAATAAAAAAAATAACACGGGAACTTCAGTATTAACACAATAACACGGCAAACGTACGATAGTTGACAAGGATGGCACAGCACTACACTGCAGGCGCGTGAGGTGGGGCGTGCGGATAGCGGGGGGAGATGCTCCCGCTCTTTACCAAGACCCCGACTGCATTCAACTCGCGCGCTATCTGTAGCTAAGGTGGCGCCATCTGATATTAGGTTTGACTGGCCAACCCCATTGCAAATGATATTCTTTATAGGTAGAAATAATAAGCAACACTTCCTTTTTGGTCCAGTTGTGTATTGCTGTAATTAAACATTAACAATTTATTAATTAAAAAGAAGCTGAACAATCTATATATATGTTATCATAAAACACAGGAAGGAGCATATATTATGTAAATGTTAAAATAAATTCTTTAACCAATAAGTAATTTAATTATTTCATATTTTTCAAAGATTTTCTGCTTTATATTAGATATTTAATTTTACAAAATTTTAAACTACACACATTATATTACCTATTTTGCTATTTAGAATGTTAATATGATCATGTTATCATATTAGATTTTGCTATAATTAGCATAAATTTCATGTTTCAATATTATCTTACCAATTTGTGCATTGCTTTTCTCTTGATTAGATTTGATTGTTCCCGTTGATGTTGAAGGTCCTGTTTCCTGAGATTGTGAGGTTGTGAGGTGCTCTTTGGTTGTGACTTAATCATTATTTTCTGAAAGTTATTAAATACTGTTATTCCTGCAATTTATAAACAATTACATACATGGACAAACACACGCCTTTTTCCCAGACGGGGTAGGAAGAGGTGCAACCAGGACATCCACGTTTCGACTTATAAGTTCCGTCTCACGATGTGATAAAGGGCGAACATAATATATATTGGGAACAAATTCCTAACTCTGGGCTGATAATGAATAGAAATATCCAATATCACTTTGCACGAATTCGAATTCGACTGACCCCGACCGTAGTACAACTGCGCTACCGAGGCAGCGTATTAAACAATATTACAACAGTTTAAAAAATTATAACCGATTTTATGGGAAAGGAAAAAATATGTCATTTTTCTCGCTTACCTTTATTAATGTGTTTTTGTAAAAGATTGGCTGCGAAAACCATGTCTGCAAGATATCAAGAAAATATTTTAAAATAAAATAAAAAGTGTAGTGGTCAATGTGTGTGGAGTGCGTGGTGGCCTGTTGGTAACGGACCAGACGCGGCTGCCTACATGTTCACGGTGGTCGCGGGTTCAAATCCCAGGGCACACCTCTGACTTTTCGGAGTTATGTGTGTATTGATAGTCAATCACCACGCACTTTAACGGTGACGGAAAACATCGTGAGGAAATCTGCATACCGTAGCGATTTTAAAGAATTTCTACGGTATGTAAGTCCGCCAACCCGCACTTGGCCAGCGTGGTGGACTATATGGCCTAACCACTCTCAATCGATTCTCTCGATTGAAGAGTAGGCCCGTGCCCTGCAATGGGCTGTGGGACGCATATGGGCTGATATAGATATAGTGGTCAATGTGTGTTAGGATAAATCGTCTTTGAAATGAAACTAGCACTTACAACGCACTTTTGATCTACAAACAAAACGTACATAGGAAACACAATAACGCGCCACGCAGGGCACACGGCACACGGAGTACACGCGGTGTGGCGGTGGCGGGCCGACTAATTGCGCGAGCGCGTCCGGTCGCGGCGTCCCGTAGGAGCAAGCGGGAGAGCGAGGTGGAGGCGGAGGGCGGAACAACGGTGTGGCGTGATCCGGGCATCGCGCGACGCGGGTCACCGTGGCGTGGCGCGAGAGGCGCCCGGTGGCGGACCAACGCGGAACTAATGCCATTCGAATTTGAGCACGCTACAAAAGCCTTTTATTTCTTGCTTTCCATAATACAATTTAAATAACAGTGTGCATGCAAAATAAATTAAAATGAGATTTAAAATTAATGTGATACGATTAGTAAATAATTAGATTGTAATGGTAATAAAATATATTCTAATACATTACATTTTTGAAATTTCTCCTTAAAAATTATTAATAAGAATAATGAATTATTGATAGATTAGAAATTAATGTTGTAATTGACATAATAATAATATTCAATAATTTTTAGCAAGAACCCTCTCCATGAAAGGTAAAGGCCTCCTCCAGAGAGGACCAGTATTCTCTATTCTCTGCCGCTAACCATTGAGTACCTGCTACTTTTATTATATCGTCTGCCCAGCGTGCATTTGGTCTTCCTCTCCTTCTCTGTCCTAGTGGGCCTGTCCATTGTGTTGTCTCTCTTGTCCATCGATTATCGCTTGCCTCGCTACGTGTCCAGCCCATCGCCATTTGAGCTTTTGTGAGTGATTGAGAGCGTCTTGACTTTTCTGACTTGAGTTTTCTGTGTATATCTAAGTTTTTCTCTAAATATGAATTTACTTCTACATATTTTATAAAATCATATTCCAAGTTTTCATTTATTAATTTTAGATCTAAAATCTTAACTATTTCCCAGTTATAGAAACTAAGGTAAGCGTGACCTTCTTTTACTGTAAGTATACCTGGGTTGGCTTCAATTTGCTGAAGTTGAAGTGCCAGTTTTTGGACTGCTTGGATGATTAGGAGAAGGATGTACCTGTGGAGGACGTTTTATATCTTTAATAGGTACCCTTTTTCCTCTATTTTTGGCTTGGACCATAACAGTATTTCTAATTATATTGTCTGTTAGTTTGGCCTATTGAAGGCGAGGTTTATCCTTGCCACGCCGTAAATATACTCCTTTTATGAAAACTGTATCTCCGGGTTTAACGTCGAATTCTTTTTCACCGCCCCGCTTTTCAATAATCTTTTTTTTGAATCCCTTATATTCTATCTGTTAAGTAATTATACAAATATTTTGTCCTCTTAGAATGTTCACGTAGCAACCGCTGTGTATACATTCTATTAAAATCTATATCAAAACTATATACTACATATTTGACTGAGTATGTGCAAATAAAACTTCAAATGGTGTAAGGCCTGTTGATGTATGTATGGAATGATTATATGACATTATCGCATATGTCATAACTGATACAGGATCAGTAATTTTTCGCTCGTATTTTGCGAGTCTATAAATCTCTATAATAGTAAAGTGGAATCTTTCTACTATTCCTACTGAGTTCGGATTATGAGGAGTTCCTATGTGTAACTCTATTTTATATAATGATAACATTTCTTTTAAAAGATTGTTATTGAATTCAGAACCTGAGTCTGAACTAATTTTATTCGGTACTCCGTAATATGAAAAGTACTTTAATAACGCCCTTATAACCTTTGACGTGGTCCTATTAGATATCTCTAACGCTTGACCTAACTTGCTAAATGCGTCTACTAGAGTTAAATAATTTATTATTTATTTATTTCAATCTTTATTGTACACAATTACAAATGAAAATACACAATACAGAAACAACAAAAAAAAAAGTACAAATGGCGGTTTTATCGCTCTACAGCAATGTCTTACAAACAACCATGGGATGGATTTAAAAGAAGGAAAGAGAGAGGGCAGTGTAACTAATAAATAATTAAGGCTTAATAATAGAAATTAAACATATTACATAAATACACAAACAATATACATATACATACATAATATATTATCATAAATACATATATAAATAAATAA
Organism: Deilephila elpenor; assembly: GCA_949752805.1. Classification (NCBI taxonomy): domain Eukaryota; kingdom Metazoa; phylum Arthropoda; class Insecta; order Lepidoptera; family Sphingidae; genus Deilephila; species Deilephila elpenor. Next base: position 340,201 of record OX457114.1, read on the forward strand.
ATTCTTGACCTTTGCATTATTTAGATGTGATAAAAAAAACAATTGTAAATTAATAACTCATTTTATTAATCGAAAAAAATCGAAGACAATATAATTAAAGGATTAAGCACAAAATAAATCTAATATATCTTCTTCCAAATATTCGACACCAGAATATTGTTCTTCATTCATTACTTCCGAAGACCTTGCTATATCTTCGTACTCTGAGTCAGTTGAAGAATCGGTGTTGTCGGAGTCCCTTAAATTTATTATAAGGTGATCTATTGTCTCATACATTGTGTGACCTCTTTTAAAGTATTCTTTTTCTATTTTTGTTACGTGAGCCAGCTATAATTATTTGTAAACAAATACTGAAACTATTACGATCGCTATTTGCAAAAAACAATAAATCTAACTGAAGTTATAAAAAGATATAACTTTATATATGTGTAAAAGTTAACATTTATGATAAGAGACAGTATAAATCAATATTTACCAGTCATGTCCGAAGTTCTTTGATAAACATATGCAATATCGGTTAGTAACTTTCCCGCTTGAAATTCAGCTAAACAACGCAGGAAAACCTTATACACAACTTGTCTTGTTCCACTGCGTATAGTTTTATTAATGTTTCAAAATGATCACAACGATAATTTTCATACGAGAACTATTCTGACAGTTTGGACATTTTTTTAGTGTACTTGGAAATATAAATTTGGTTTAGTTCAATTTTATTTAACTTAAATTCTTTATTGCCAAGCTGTAATTTTTTAAGAAGGTATCTATCGCGTTAATATTTATACGCGATAACGCATCTGCGTTACTATTTTGTTTGCCAGGCTTATGCTTTATATCAAAGTCATATTCTGCTAAACTCAACTTCCAACTGTTTACATTTCTCAAATGCATACTAAATACAAGACAATATTCTTTATTGTAAACCAATACAAAGAAGTAACATTACAAAAAGAAAGAAAATATGAAAATGGTATTACAAGTGGCGGTCTTATCGCTTGGAGCGATCTCTTCCAGACAATGCATCTATATACTGTTGGGTTATGACAACTTAATTCCTCTTTTTTGAACAATTCGTAAGAGGTTGAGTGATTTTCTGTTGAAATTATGAAACGGTCCATTTCATCGTCCATCAATCCATCGTTTTTAAAGTATTGATCTTCCAAATTTTTTACGTGTTTTACTTGTATGGACCAATCTTCTGGCGTTATACTTGCAAACGCATCTTCTACCAATTGCACTATTTTTTTGGGTCTTGATCTACATTATTATCTGCCACGCGTCTTTTCACAAGGCTCCAAATTTTTTCAATAGGATTGAGATCGCAATGATAGGGTGGCAGTTTTAAAACCTCATGGCCATGACTTTTTAAAAGTTCATCCACAGCATATGTTGGTTGACCTTTATTTTGTTTGATAAGATCAAAAAGTACGACTTTTATCCAGCTCTCCTCAAAGAACTAACCTAACCTAACCTACACCATTTTCGTGCAACCACTTTTGCATTTCACTTTTTAAATTCGTCATGGTAGGTGCCTTATTGATTTGAGAGCAGTGGTATGGAGCATTGTCCATAACCACAAGAGATTTTTCTGGCAGATTCGATATCAACTTTTCAGTCAACCACTTTTAAAAAATTGTAGTATTCATGTCATCATGATAATCAGATGACTTTGATTGTGACTTAAAAATCAACAATGCATTGTTAATAAATCTATGCTCGGATCCAGCATGGGCAATTATCCATCGACTTCCAACAGACTGAAGTGAAAAGTCCTGGCTTAGTTTCGCTTTGCCAACAGCTTTTGGCATGGTATGTGTTATGAATATATGTTTCATCCAAAAACTACACACTGTGTAGTACACAGGCCTTTTGTCAACCGTTCAATTTTTTCGTATTTTTAAGATATATCTAGCGCGCTACGCGGATATGTCATAGAGCTCCATTAGCAGTTTTCGTTTTGATTGGCATTTTTTTGTATCTAAATCCAATACTTTGCAATATTCTATGCAATGTGGCTCGGCTTCCTTAAAAATTTATGTCGTCTTTCAATGCTGCTCGCAATTTATTCAGAGTAGGCAGCTCTTTCTTTACTATATAAAATTCTTGATTTTTATGGCGAATAGCACACAAATCAAAACCATCCAAATTAATCTTTCTCGGGCGTGGACGACTCTTCCCAGGTGTCACAATTTTTTTTGATGTACTTGCAGCTGTTTTACCATCTTGTGTAATTCTTGAAACGATTTTTTCGGATACACCTGTCAAAAATATTTATTCTATTATTTGGGACCGCCATCAACACAAAGAAGGAGGTGTTTAACAAATGACGACGACAAAAATAAACATAATTGTATAAAATAATGAGAAAGGCGACATTGATAAACATATGATATATTTTAGGTGTAAGCTATTTAATGGAATTTTAAATAATGCCTTTTACGTAATTGAAATAGAATACTTACTAAATACGGAATATTCGTAGGAAACTCAGTAACTAGCAACCCCAAATATGTACCTGTGATGGCGGCAACTCTCTTGCGAACATTGTTTAATAGTATTAAAACGCTTTGATTCTGCTTTTCTGCTTCACAGAACTCCCTCACTTTTAACATCAATTTACGACCAGCACTTTTTACAACTTTAGGCATCGTTAACAATACTTTTAATCATGCAAATTAAATAAAACTCAATAGCAAACGCTCACACCTGACAACGACAACCACAGACAACAAAATAATAGAACGTTAGATCTGTCAAATTTAAACATCTACATTATGTTTGTTAAATGCAGATGCACGTCCTGCACTGGTCGCTTCTGATGATCGTATGGACAATGTTGGGTTCATTTTTATGAACCCAGGGAACCAATTCTCCCCAGCTTCCCCATTATTATGCCAAGTAGGGGGAATGTTCCCCAAAGAAAATTTAACGGCACATTCATATGTGAGTTTTCGCACCTCTCCTGGCAGCGAACCGAAGTATATTGATGAACACTTTAAAATGTACCTTACTCTTTTTCTTGTTCCGTGGTTAACACTGATTTGCTTTTGTAGCCTGCGATAGGATCTTTACCAGCTCTCATTTTTTTAACAAATCTATGTAACGTCACGTGGTAAATTTCCAGTTCTCTGGCGACCGTTTTTATTTTTCTTCCATCTTGTATGACAGCATTGGCAGCTTGGCGTAATAACAATTTGGAAGTTTTACCTCTGTGGCAGTCCACTGCCACCGCCTTTGCCTCACCGCAGAAAAACTGGCGCGTGCGCCGGGCGGAGGCGGAAGCGGGCATCTGAGCCATATGGGTTTTAATTTGCTTCTGTCGTGACAGTTCAGGACAAGCTTTGCTTATTGCATAATGATGACCTAAGCAAAAGCAGCATGAGGCATTTGCCTCCTCTATCTCACAAGTCTGACCCGAGTGATTTTGTCCACATTTATAGCAGCGAAGCTTTGACTTTAATAGGTATCGTTGAACGACCGACACGCGCTGGATTTTTATTAATCAACAAGGTAACCAGCTTGACGGAATTTTAATATGTTTTTGGGATAAAATATAACGTATGTTAAAATTTTGTGCAGTGGATGGAAAACCTTGTATTAAACTTATATTTATTTTTAAGCTCTTTAATCATTCTGGTGCGCCCTTCGTGACCAATAGAAATATGAGTCTCATGAATAATATCAAAATTTTCCTCTAAATAAGTGTAGTAAATAAGCGAGTCTTTCTCGTCCTTCACTGGAACTACTAATTTTTTTATACATACATATTTCCTATATATTAACAACATCGTATCTTGACAGACGTTGATAGTCTTCTGGCGTTTTTTGCTTTGTTTTCTCTTTTGAACTTATAACCTTGTTTAAAAAAGTAAAATACTCATCTCGTGTAAATAATTGGTGATTTTTTCCTTTCTTCGATTTTATTTCAAGGCATTTCTCATTAAATCTGGTTTTCATAATAAGAAGGTCTTCCATTTTAATACGAAAACAGTACTCAAACTCAAAATTTCACAAACTTTTTACGTCAGCAACAACAAATAACGTGCGCGTGCTTTTAAAACAATAACACCGAGCCAACTAACGCGTCGCCTACGCGGTTCCCTCGCGTGGCATCCCCCTCCGCGCCATCCCCCATCCGCGCCTCTCGCACGTCGCACACATCACCCCGCCCCGCAACCCTTGGCCACTTATTACATTTATCACTACTAGGGTCAAATTATTAATAAAAACCGACAAATGTGATTAATTTATCACTTTAACCTCGACTTTCGGTAATTATTGTGTGACCTGTGAATAATAATAGATAATTATTAATAATCTTCAATTATTCACTCTTACCGTAACATATATATAAACTTACCAAAACTAGAAGAAAATAATAAAAAAAAAAAATACTACTCAAAGTAAAAATAACTACAAAACACTGCTGATAGAAATACAGTCAAAACCGTTTATAACGACATCGTTTACAACGACCTATCGGTTATTACAGATAGATTGTATGGTCCCGTACGAATCCCTAGTAAACTATTCAGTAAACAAACCGCTTATAACAACATCGGATACAGCGACATATCGCTTACAACGACGAAATTTTATCGATATTCATCGGCTATAACGACCAACGGCTCCTTGTCTCAGCAAAACAAAAAAAAAACAAACGATTTTAAATCTTATTGATAATAAGCATTGAAGGAATATTTGATATATTATTATTACCTACGCACTTTCTCCCACCTCATCCGAACCTCTTCGCGGCCATTTGACCTTGCATATTTTACACCAATTGTTTAGTGCGCTAATAGACTGCGTGAGTAAAAGCTTGATTTAAAGTGTTGGACTGTTTGTGTTGTTTAGACTGTGCATTTATGTGTTATCATGTCACAAAAAAAGAGGAAACCGTTTTCTATTGAAGAAAAATCTCATGTTATATGGAGATTAGAAAATGGCGAGTCGAATAGTGAAATTGCAAAGGAATGTGTGAGTTTTGCACTCGACGATATCAACGATTTGGAAGAGTAGAGATAAAATAAAAGCTCTTTTCGAAAACAACTCTTTAAAACTTAAACGAGCGAGGACAAGTGAACATAAAATTATAGAAGATGCTTTATTAACATGGTTTAAACATCAGAGGGCAAACAACGTTCCAATAAGTGGTCCGATTCTGCAACAAAAAGCCAATGACTTTGCGCGTCTTATGGGTAAGGAAAACTTTGAGTGCTCGTCGTCTTGGGTACCACGTTTTCGTGCTCGTCATAATATTGTGGCAGGAAAAGTTTGCGGTGAAGCGGCTGGCGTTCCTGAAGTAGTGTCTGAAGAGTGGCTCTCTCATAAGTGGCCTGCACTGTGCGAAGGATACACGCCAGAGGAAATCTTTAATGCTGATGAAACATGATTATTTTACAATTTAACCCCTGACAAAACACTTAAATTCAAAGGCGCGAATGCAGGGGCGGAAAGTTGTCCAAAACAAGAATTACAGTATTGGTTGCGGCAAACATGACTGGCAAATCTAAAAAACCTCGTTGCTTTAAGAACATTCAATCTTTGCCTGTAATTTATGAAAACAACACTAGGTCCTGGATGACATCGCAATTTTTTGACAAAATGGCTGCGTAGTTGGGATGCGGAATTGAAGTCTGAAGGAAATAAAATTCTTCTCCTAGTAGACAACTGTCCCGCTCACCCTGTAGTCTCCAATCTGAAATGCATAAAGCTTGTGTTTTTACCGCCCAATGTCACTTCTGTTTTACAGCCCATGGACCATGAGTGATAAAAGCTTTAAAAACAACATACAGAAAACTTCAAGTGTTACAAATGATACAGAATATTGAAAACAGTCAAGGTATTAAAAGTCTTTCTGTTCTGGATGTAATTCTAATGATATCGGAAGCTTGGGAAAAGGTCACACAGACCACTATAGCTAACTGTTATCGCCATGCAGGTTTCAAAGATCTCTCTGCATCACAAGCGGAGGACAACGATGGTATTCCGCTAGCGAGACTGACACAATCTACAGATGAAGATGACAACGTACCACTTGCTGAGCTGCTTACTCAGTTGCAAAGATCTACTGCTACAGAACAAAGAATTGAGATAGAGGAATTTATTGGAATAGATGACAGTATCGCCGTGTGTGCCTTAGCTACCGAAGAAGAAATTCTCGCAGAAGCTGAAAGTAACAACCGTAACACTGACGAAGAAAACGAAGACCAGCAAGACCCAAAAGAACAGTTTCAGCCAACAACAATTTCCGAGGCTCTTAACGCTGTAACAGTTTTGCAAAAAATTGTTGCCTTTAACGAACAGTTTGATACTGATGATACTCATACCTTGAGGCGTATGAAATGTAAAATGCAAAAAAAAAATTTGAGACTGGCCTAAAAAAAAGTTTTATAACTCGTAACTGTAAGCAGCTAAATACATTTTGTATTCTAATTATTTCGTAATAAATATTTTTATTTCTTTTCTAACTCGTTTACATACTTAACCTATACTTATACTAGATAGATGACTATGATAATGTAACTACTGTACTTGTGTATATGACTGTATTGCTTATAACGACTATCGGATATAACGTCGGCAACTATACGGTCCCTTCGATGTCGTTATATCAGGTTTTGACTGTATTTACAATAATTAAAAGATTGAACTATAAAAAGTACGTCCACTAAAATCGAAGTTTTCCGCGCTTTTTCAAAATGTTAATTAAATACTGGTATTTCATAATCGGTGCATATGGAGGGAAACGCGCCAATACAAGAGCCCTGCTGGTGGCATTCGGAGACGAAAACCCTGTAGAAGAACAATTTGGGCAGAAGTAAACGATGTCATAAGTTCTAGATGGAAAAACATATTATTAAAAGATAGTGAAGATGTCAAAGATATACGAAAATTATACAAAATTCCTAAAAAATACACTCTATTAAAAACACAACAACTAAACCCAGAGGTATAATTAGCCTTAACGGATGCGGCACGTAACCGTGATAATTCTCTTCAGGAAAGACAACAACAATTGGGCATTGCAATGACCTGCCTGGGACTGGCAATGTCTGGAGTCTTGAGAGGCCAGGAAACAACTGAGGTTTTCAAGTTGATGGGCGATGCAGCAAAACTCCATGCATCTCTACACTATAAGGAAACCTATACAAGGATAAAACCAGTAGCGCCTCTCTTGGATTAGTCATTTATAACAATAACGGAGATACTTACAAGAAACCAGTATTTGTATGGTGATAATCTAGCAGAGAAAATCAAAAATAACAAAGAAATCGAAAAATTAGGCATACGCAAAACTGGACTGCCCCCTCACGCATTCAGGACCACTGCATGTGGGGCAGAAACGTTCTATTCCACAGTCCAAAGACCGAGTGAAAAAGACTCACCAATTGCCCAAGCGCTTGCCCAAACGCGCACTGGCCAGCCATGCGGAGAGGAGCTACCAGCGTGCTCAACGTCAACCTCAACGTCAATAACTCCACAGGTACAACATGCCGGTAATGTATATAAATGATTTAATTATATTAAGACTGGATTCAAGGATATACCATTTTCCGTCTAAACTAGTCCAAACAAGATTGCCTGTAAACATTAATAAATCAATTGAGAATTTACTTGCATTAGCTACTTTAAGTGATGGCGAGCGGGGCAGCGCGGCGCGTGTGCACCGGCGGGCACTTGGCGTGCTCCGAACACGCCACAATCCTCCGCACTGGTTGGCTGCCGCGCGTACGCCGACTAATCCGATGCAATGTAGAGGTGCTGCACACGCCGCGACCGGCACTGCGCATTGGCGCAGGCCCGCATCACGTCACAATTCGGTGATGTTGTTGGCTGGTCGCCACGCCGTTTTTCATAGGACGGCGCGGCGCACATGACTACCTAATAGCCCGAAAGATGGCGTAAATTCTTCAGAATCTTCAACAAATTATTAAGTCCCAAGTCTCCGTTTTCACGTCTATATTCTTTAGAGCCTTCAAACATGTTGATGTAGGGTCTACTAATTGTAAAATTTTCGTAGATGCAGTTTGTATTGATTTTTGTGTAAACAATTTCCTCAAAATTTCGTGAGCATTATAGTTTTTGTTAATTATATCTTTTGTCAAACTCGTTCCACACCTCATCGTCGTTTGCATTGGTTATCGAAAAAATGCGTTGCAATACTTCTGGTTCTCCCATTTAAGTCTTCAAATAATGTTATTTTTTGCACGACAATGTTTTATTATTGTTTATTAGAGATAGATTAAATAAGTCGTAAAACGGTTGGCATTCGTCGTATTTGCCACTAACTATAGGTATCTGAATACGGGCTAGTTTGGTGTCACCTTTAGTAAAATGTTCTATGTCACTCCATTTCGTAGACAACCAGGGGTTTGCAATTTAGATAATTCCCATAAACGAGAGCCTCCTTCAAACTTGTTTTTATTGAATGTATAACTCTTCAGACTGCTCGTACATATCTTTTTTGAAATAAGAATCACATTTGTCTTCGTCGTTGTAGACCTTTAAAATAATATTTTTATTTCCTTTTCTAATTGTTTTGCAAATATTTTCCAAAGTTTCTAATCTGTATCCTATTATCAATTCTTCGAACTCTCACGATAAGCCTCAAACAGGAAGGGCATAACGGAGGCTTAACTGGGCAACTTTTACAGCGGTTGCGGTACTTTCAGAACATTTTGTTTAGTAAAACCTTGCACTTTAGGGAGGCAAATATTTTGATGTTCCAGGTCGAGCTGGTATTTACTCTGGTCAATGATCACTTGTGTAATTTTCAGTTACAGTAATATTTTCTGGCCGAGGAGCAGAATATGTACTAGGTCGAAATCGTCTGTTATCATAAATGCTACCTTTATTTACAATATCCTTTCCTTTAAATTTCCACCATGGCCAGTCATGACCTCTATCAATTCATCTCGGTAGTTTATGTATTGGTGTGTCTCTGAAATACAGTTTTGCGGCAGTGTCTCGTAGGAGGTCTACCATTCTTATACAAGTCTTTTCCATATTTATTTGTACAGCTTACCAGATGTTCCAAGTAATTTTGTGGAAACATAAGACGAAAAAATCAATAACTTAACTGAGAGGTTTCAAGATTGAAATCTGGTATTTCAATTAATGTTTCGAAACCATTATAAATCAATTACAGATGTTTCTGATGTTCTAGGACTAAGGACTGGTCAGAAGTGACTGATCTAAGGAGTCGTCATTTATAGGATTATTAGTCACAATTTCAACCGATATTTGTGTTGGATCTGCAGCGTGGCAATTAGAATGTTTGCTAATCGTTGTATTTTCACGGTTTTTGTGCTCAGTCTTCACTCTTTGAGTCGTCTAGTTGAAAACTTGTTGCGACGCGTACACGAACCGCCGCGGTTCACTACCCGACTGATCGTGTAAAAAATGACGGCCGCAGGTGTAGTGTATGGGTGATAAACAAATGGGCAAATCAAAACGTGAAAATTAAAAACATACTCTTTTTATGTAAATATTCAACGTTTATTATAAAATGTAACAAAAGAATCATATTATAATTCAAATCAGAGATCAAAACCTTGTTTTCTACATAATTAGTCCAATTTTAATTTTTTTGTGTCCACCTAAAAGACGATATAATCAACAGAAAAGATAAAGTTAAGGCCTTTAATCAATATCGGTGACGCCAAAACTTTGTATTCTTGAACATAATAATAATTGCAATGCACTTAAATGGTTTTAACAAAAGAGACAACTTGTTATACAACAATTGACAAGAATAAAAAAAAAAGTAATTGTCCAGGGAAGTGATTTCTTCTCTGTGGACGTTTGATAAAAAGTAGGAATCAGCTATAAAGCAATATGTACGAACATATTTAATCAAAACGTAGAATCCTCATCGTCACTGTCAGGGAATAAAGGGATATTAATTTTCTTTTTCACATGTAAAGGAAAATTTCCGACTCATCAGAATCAGATTCCTGATTCATCCTTTTTTTAGGGTGAAGAGAACAAGCTTTAAAAATTCCTTCTTCTGGTGTTATATAATCGGACCTAAAAGACTCTGTATCTGCCTCATATGTGGGTGGACTTCTAGGAGACAAAGAATTTACAGACACAGAATTTGAAGATGAATCTGATACAACTCTCTCGTGTGTAATAGTTATCTGGCCGATTTCAAAACGAGGGCAAACTGCTTGTGCTGGGCAGAATAAACAACTTAATCGTCGAGCGTGTAAAATGTTTGGCTGACTTCGACTCCAAGAAACTTGATGTATCTTCAACGTCCCTTTAAAAGTTGTAATAGAACTCTTATCAATGATTTCTTGAATTTCTAGAATATTAGGATCACCAATTCCGTAAATCTCTATTCCTCTGCAATTTTCCTTTAAACACGTCATAAGAGAATTGTAATTAGATACGTCTCTACCCATTGCTACCGAATTATCACACAGCCTCTTGACACAACCACCTATGCCATCTGGGGCTCCTTTACCGTGACCTTTTTCGCTGTAATGCCATGTAATATTGTCAACATTACTCAGTTCTTTGCCTAAAAAGTTTGCAATCAAATAAAACAAACTTATTTCTATATTGGGTGGTTGGACCGTCACTCAGTATATGCAAATCTTTTAAGTTGGGACTTATTTCTTTAATCCTGTGAAGAACAGAGGGCCTAGACAAGTGGCTTTTACGTTAGTAGAATAGAATAGAATACGATAATCATTGTATGAGATTGACATTCGCCTTCGACATGTAATTGGATACCACATGTAGAATAGAAAATTTGTAGCCAAATGTCCAAATAATCTATTCGTTGAAACGAAACGACAGACTAGTACATTGTTCTTTATAGAAATGCTAGCCAAGTGGCACTTATGACAAACGTTTTCGCTTGCTAGCGTTCGACACTTAGCGAACGCTAGGACCCTGTAGATAACGCTACAAAATGGCGAATACTTGATCAGCCGGTACATTTGATGGAAGTGTTGTAATCGTGCTTGTGTGAATTTTGATTTATTTTTCGTAAAATGCATAAACTTAGATTATTATGGGCTGCGCATAATGAAGAAATGTGGCTCAGGCGCTACGAAAGGCGTATTTCTCGAGAGTGTTTGGAGCAAATTAGTGAAATGCCGGATGTTTTATTTCGGGCAAGATATCGACTCGACAAACAAAGTTTTAGGAAACTATGCCAGGATTTACTTGCTCATACTGTATTCCGAGGAACTAAAGAGATTCCTTTGGAAATAAAGGTAAATGCATTATTATTATCTATTTTTTATTAAATACACGCAATGTTATGTATGTAGATATATCTAGTTGATAACATTAACTTAATGTTATTAGTGTATGCCGTTTTAATTAAATTAAAATAAATAAATGGATAAAAAAGGCCTTTACTATTCCCATATTATTTTTTTGCAGGTCCTGTGTACTTTGAGCTTCTTGGCTACGGGGTCTTATCAAAGGATAGTGGGTGTCACGCAACATTTGCCGCAACGAACAGCAAGTCGTTGTATTAGGCAAGTTGTAGGGGCACTCAACAGTAATTATATGTTACGGTATATTCAATTCCCGAAAACACTTGCAGTGTTCGATCGAAAGATCGGGAATAAGACAGGAGTAAGTTACATTGAGGTAAATAATATAATAATAAATAAATCATCGTTCCCTCACTACTGAGGATCGCGACCACATGTGATGTTCCTCCAACGTGTTCGGTCCTGGGTGGCATGGACCGCGTGGTATAGGCTACCACCAACCGCCTTCTTCACAATGTCCGACCATTTGGCTGGTGTTCTGCCTCTGGCGCGCTTGCCTTCTATTCGTCCCAATATTATGAGCTTCTCTAATTCATGTCTGGGAGACCGCATGATGTGTCCAAAGAAGCTCAAAACACGTTCCTGACAAATGGCAGAGAGTCTCTTTTGAATATTTAGTTCGATTAAAATAGACTCATTGGTTCTCATGGCGGTCCATGGTATACGGAGCATTCTCCGCCACACCCACATCTCAAAGGCATCAATCTTCTTCAAATCGCAGCTCTTCAAGCACCATGTCTCTGCTCCGTAAAGGAATATGGAAAAAACTAGCGCCCGTATTAAGCGCACTTTGGTTTCACGGCGTATGCTTCGGTTTTTCCAGATCCTCTCGAGATTGGTCATCGCACTTTTAGCCATACCGGACCTTCGGCGTATTTCCCCAGAGCAGCTACCTTCGCATGTTATTTGCGATCCGAGATAAATGAAGTCCTCTACTTTTTCGTAGCCGCTGAGTGCATCCGATTGTGGTAGAAGTTGAGCTCTATCTATCACCATTATTTTAGTTTTCGAATGGTTTATCTTAAGATCAAACTTAGCACTTTCAGCTTCTATTCGTTTTAGCAGAACTGCCATTTCTTGTTCGCTTGATGTAATTATGGTAGTGTCGTCAGCATACCTAAGGTTCGTGAGTGTTTCACCACCCACCGAAATACCACCTTCCCAGCCATCAAGTGCTCTCCTCATAATATATTCACCGTAAAGGTTGAATAATTTAGGCGACAAAATGCAACCCTGACGCACACCTCGTTCTGGATGAAAAGGCTTAGATCTCCGACTATCCAATTTCACGAAGTTAGAGCTGTCAAGGTACAGATTCTGTATCAGAAATATAAGATGAGAAGGTACACCCATATCAATAAGCACATTAAACATGCTACTCCACTGAACGCAGTCAAATGCCTTCGCATAATCTATGAAACACAGCACCAGAGGTTTGTTAAACTCACGATATTTCTCTATGAGCAGTCGGATGTTTAAAATTTGTTCTCGAGTACCTTTTCCGGCTACAAAACCTGATTGTTCTCTCGGTATCTGGTGGTCTATAAAGGCTGATAGTCTGTTGTTTATTATGCTAAGAAGTACTTTACTCGCATGGGACATGAGCGACAGGGTTCGATAGTTTCCACACTTCTTCACGGAACCTTTCTTGTGAAGTGGCACCACTGCTGATTGAGTCCAATCTGTAGGCCATTGGCCTGTCTTCCAGATCTTAGCACAAATTTGGTGTATAATCTTGATCCCAGCTGAACCCAGATGTTGAAGCATCGCTGCTGAAACGCCATCTGGACCAACAGCTTTGTGCTTAAGTTTTTGTAAGGCACACTCAACCTCAGACAACAATATACTGGGCTCTTCTTTGTAATCGTCCCATCTCCTTTCGGTACAGAAATTACGTTCATCCCGAAATAATTCGCAGCAGTAGTTTCTCCACCTCTCCAAGACTTGTTCCAGTTCTGTCAAGGTGTTACCTCTGCTGTCTTCGATAACCCAGGTCTTCGGTTTGTAGACACCTGTAAGCCTTTTTACTTTCTGGAAGAGGTCTTTGGTTTGCGATTTATCAGCATGACTTTCAATCTCTTCGCATATTTTATTGATGTGCTCATCTCTATCTCTCCGAGTAGATCTTTGAATCTCTGCATGTAGTTGGTTATAGCGGCTTTTTTGACTATCGTCTGTTATGCCTTGTTCTTTTAGTATTTTCCTTTCTTCAATTAACGCCCAGGACTCCTTGCTAATCCATTCTGCACGTTTTGGAACCGATTTGTGTAGATCTTTACTTTTTTTTGCCGTATCCAGTACAACCTTCTTCAGATTATACCAGTCTGCCTCACTCGAGTCAAAGGGATCCCACTGCATTGACCGGATGTTCACGTCTACAGTGTTTTGAAAATGGATTAGAGCTGGCTTACTAAGAGCTATATTCACTGGAGGTTTTGGCTTAGTGGTTTTCAAACGGAGTCTGAAGTCAGCTATTAACAATTGGTGGTCACTTCCGCAGTCGGCACCAGGGAGAGTTTTCGTATTGGTTACTGAAGATCGCCATCTAGACTTGATGGTTATATAGTCAATCTGGTTTCTATGCCCAGATGGGGATGTCCATGTATATAACCTTCGTGGATGGTGTTGAAACCAGGTGTTCATGATCACTAGCTGATTTTCTACGCAAAATTGAAGAAATTTTTCGCCTCTGTCATTTCTCACTCCAAGTCCATAGTTTCCAACTGTTGTCCCTAGCAGTACATCATCTCTGGTAGTACCAACTTTGGCGTTCCAATCGCCGTAAACAATTGTCACTTGTTTAGATGGAATAGTGCGTAACAAGTTATCCAAATCGGAATAGAACTGGTCAGCTACGGTTTCTTCAGATTGAGAGGTTGGGGCATATACCTGGATGATGTTGATCGGTACTGGGCTAGCATGAAGTTTAACAGCAATAATACGATCATTAGGGGTTTGATATCCTAAGACACTGTTTTCAAGTTTTTGCGGTATGAGAATCGCAACCCCATTACTGCTATGATTTTCTGCTCCAGAAAAGTACAAGATGTTCCCGTTGCTAGTTTTTATATGACCGCTGCCTCTTTTATGAACTTCGCTGAGCCCCAATATGTCGATACTGCACCTTGACATCTCCTTCTCAATGACTTCCTGCTTTCCTGGTTTTAACATTCCTCTCACATTCCAAGTTCCCATACGTAGATATTTTCTCAGTTGGGTTTTACTTTTGCCAGTGCCATTACCAGTTACATAATATCCAGTGCTTGCCTGGTGGTCCACAAAGCAATAATATAATACCCACTTTATTTATTATCCATATATAATACTTAATAAACTGATTTTAGGTTCCAAAGAAGATTTAATTTGCCGGGCGTTATTGGTTGCTTAGATTGTACACATATAGCCATTGTTAAACCGGACAAAGAAGAACATCTGTATTTTAATAGGAAAGGATACCACTCTTTAAATTTACAAATGGTAAGTTTAGTTTAGTAGTAGTAGTAGAATACAAACAACTAGGTCTATTTTAAAAATAATTAGAGCAGTTTAATGTAATAACGTCAGGCGAGGTTATAATATGTATATTATGATCTGAATGAGCCTTAACTATTCATTACTTTCGAAAGACTTAATAAAAAACTAATATTATTGGTTTTACAGATTTGTAAATTCGATAAGTGTACATATACGTTAATATTTGGTTTAACTAAACAATAATCTTCACTAAATAAAATCGTTTGTTTCAGGCGATTCCGGGTACCCTCAGAGGCCTTGGCTAATGACACACATAAGCAAGAAATTGCATTGAACGATGTTTTGGTGTAATTAAAGGCGCTGGAGATGCTTATTAAAGCACCGAACGCTTCATTACCATCCTTATGTTGCCAGCCAAATAGTGTCAGCATGTTGTGTGTTGCACAACATTGCTTTACAAGCTCAGCTGCTACCACCAGTAGATGTAGCTGAGCAACATAATGATGGTGATAATGTGGCACCGGCAGCCTCTTCTGCTCCCAGCAGCCAACAAGATCTTATGCGTGGCAGAGCAATACTTGCCTGCTTAATAAATAGACTGTAATAGATTTAATAGATAATAGGTTACATACATAATTATTTTAAATATACATATTTTTATCAATAAAAGACCTTTTAATTTATTATTTTTTTATATTTATAATCCTACATTCGTATTTCCACTACTAACTAAACACAGCTCAGTCTAATTACTTAGGTACATTTATTAACGCTATACTCGTATAATATGTGCCGGAGATATACACCACTGTCACTCGATATGACTCTCCTAGACACGATCAAGGTTGAAAACAACAAAGCATACGTGCGATTTGTAAATTACAGAAATGTTATAAATATCCGCGCATCACCTATTATACACCATAACGATCACAATCACAACAATAGGATCCTTGTCTATTAAGCCTGTTGTTAATATAACGTGCCAGCCCTCTGGATAAAATCCGCATCATAATATGATGAGCTCAATTAATGGTATATCAAATAAAATCACTCAATGAAACAGTGACTTCTAAATAAAATTTTAAATTGCTAAATCGAGTGCAATACTATTATGATTTACAAAAAAAAGACAATTAGTTGTAAAAACTATTGGAGAATCAAATTCTAATTACTTCCTCCACTATACAGGGTGTCCCACGGCGATGTCACATGGAGAGGAAGTATCAAATATATTATTGGTAGATAAATTAACTAAGATAAGATAATTTTAATTTTGAAAACTATTTAAACTGCATTCATACAATTTTGAATAATGGTATGTCTTAAGCGGGAGTCGAACCCGCTATGTGGTAAAAAAGAGAAACCATCATTTTACGATACCAATCAAAAGGCTCGATCATAAGGATTATTTTTCTTCATATAACACAGCATCTTAAATAAAAGGAAGACCGTGAAATTATACATTTATTCTAAGGATTATGTACGTTTAAAATATTAAATAATATTTTGTATACATAATTAAATACTTTAAATATATAAAATATTATTAAATATGGACTGCAAAAAACAGAATTGCCATCCACATCCTAATCTAAAGGATCTGTGGATGGCAAACTGTCAACTGGTCGCTGTATTACATCAATAACCCGTTGACAAAGGTGGGTTAACTGATGTAGCAAAGTATTGTGAGCTCGAGCCACCTCGATTCTCTCTGCCTCCAGACGTAGTCTCTGCATCTCCCGTTCATGGAGACGCCTATCGCTTGCCACCTCATGCCGAAGGCGGCTTTGCTCGATAGCCGCTAATTGATCTGAGGCCCGTTCATAGGGACTCAGTCCCCTGTTCCTTCGCGCCCTAAGTAGTTCCCGACGTGGAGTAGGAGGAATCGAACGCGGAGATGCAGAGACCTGCCGTCGACTGTTTCGTGTCGGTGACTCTACCGACACGAAACAGTCGACAGTACACGGAGGCGGCGCCGGCGGCGTTGATGGTAGTTCTTGTGAGGGTGGTGGCGGGGGCGATGCTCCTATAGCTGGTGTTGCCGTAGCGACAATTACACGCGGTGTAGTTTGTTGCGTTTGGGATATTGCTGGTACGCGACTAAGGGCTGAAGCGGAAACAACTGGAACTGAAAATAATTGAAATTATTATTTTACCCATTATATAATTATTGTATTATATTAGATGTACTATTTTAAATTTACAAGTCATAAAAAGACTGGACTTTAATTCAATGTAGGTACTAATTCTCTATTATCATTGAGTTTCAACATTATTTATTAAATTACTTAAATAATACATCGTGTTTGATATAATTCTAAACATCATGTACATTGACTATAATTTTTGCTAGTATGATTTAACTTACTATTTTCGTTGTGGTGCTCTGGTTCAATGTCACCATAATTCTGTTGCTCCAATGCTATCTCAATGGCGTTTTCAGCATCAATCATTGGTATCCCCTGGAAACAGTAGATGGGTATTTATATGTATTTATACATTTCGTTTAAAAAATATGCAATATATTATTATAACAACTATTATAAAGACAATTTAAACATGACAAAAACACATTAACTTTTTATCATTCGAAATTGTTTACGGACATCAACATTTAATACGACATTGACTTAGCGTCATATGTAAAGTGTAAAATTAGGTACATAATACTTTGAAACAATTATTAGGTAGGTAATAGAGATTGCGACAAGTGTACAATATAATAATATAAAAGCATTAAAGTACCTATATTCAAATAGAAGAGCTATTTTAGGTATACGTATATGTATAAGTTGTATATGTATTATAAAACTAACATTGAAACCTTGCTCCCGAATGCCAGCTTGCCCAACCACCGCAGATACTCCAATGACCGCCACCACCCTCTCCTCCAAAGCAGTTAAAATAATTCGGCTGCTTGGACCACCACCAGTGCCTCTGGCTTGTTGCTTTAGGCATAAATATTTTTTTTTGGTTTTGGTCTTCCAGTCAGCCCAAACCTAGTAAATGCAAGTATTTAAAAGCAGTGCCCAACAACGCTGAAAACTATAACAGTATATACTAAAATATTTACCTTTTTCCATTTATCTGTTGATTTTTGAATACCACCACCGAAAGAATTTAACAGATTTGTTAATTCCTGCCACAACCGATTACTTTTAATCCGTCCTTGAGGACCGGGCTGGGGTCTTGAGAGGTCTCCATGTCTAAAACAAAAAATCTTAAGTGTTTGACAAACTTAAGTACAGTGCGTTGGTGATATCATTGTTTATGTTATAGTCTACTAACATTCCCAAGGTGTGTAGCAATATTGCATTAATTTACTGATTTATATAGATGACATTTTAAGTCACACAAATTTAATAATACCTCTCCATAAAGTCTATTAAAACAGAGAATTGTTCTGGACTAGCTCTTGACCGCGGTTCCATTACTAAAACAAAACAATAATAAAATACACTTAAAGATTAGATAAAATTACTAGGTGTAACAATAAAACCGAAATAATAAAATAATTAATAATCAAACTAATATAAAGTACTTACCAAAATACTTTGAAACTTTTCTTCCTAGTTTTTGTATGGAAACTGAACACTGCTATCGTAATAAAAACTGTAAGGCGAACTATCGCTTAAAATAAACTAGAAAACTTAAAAAATACCTAATATTGTCTTAGAAATAACTAGCAAAACTTATATGAATCGTCGAAAGTTTATATTTTAGCGCACTTTACAATGTTGAAATGACGTTCATTAGCGAAACCATAGAGTTGAAGACTGATTTTTTTCTAACGAACGAATCGACTGAGCGTTCGCTAAGTGTTTATACGCTTGGCTAGCAATTTTTTATCGTTGACGCTGAGGCGTTAATGTTTATAGAAATAGAATCGATATGGAGCGTTTGCCACTTGTCTAGGCCCGCAGG
The DNA here is from genome assembly GCA_949752805.1 of Deilephila elpenor. NCBI lineage: Eukaryota > Metazoa > Arthropoda > Insecta > Lepidoptera > Sphingidae > Deilephila > Deilephila elpenor. The sequence continues at coordinate 358,905 of OX457114.1, forward strand.
TCTAAGATGAGCACATATCATAACAGGGTCATGTCGCAAGTTTTCTGATACAGTGCACATTGATGTCGTCTTAAAACCACTGCCATTAATACAGATGTGTGAAGGGACAACTGTAGCTTAGAGCCACCAAAGTGAGCAGATTGTACTTCAGCACTGTATTTACAATTATAGTTTTCCGAGAAATCTATGTGTAACAAACCATCTGTTGGGGATAATTGTTGCTTAAGGATTTGTATGGACCTAACCTGATGAATTAAATTAGCCATGTGCTGCGCTGCATATACACTGGTAAGTTACAATTAAACAACCGTACAAGAGATTTCTTTGTGGTTTTTACCGTCTCTTTCACACATTTCTTGCACTGCTTCTCCTTCCCTTTAATAATTAACTCAACATTTTTAATAACCCATCTATCATAGGTGATAAAGTTGCTTTCATTGAAATCATTAAATGTAATTTTCTTGTTTTGACAATCCTTACACATTCGCTCTAAACAACATCGGTTAAGAGTATTGTTGCAGCAAATTGCTTTACATACATCAGAAGCAGATCCATAAGGAATAATGCGTGCTTTTTGGAGTGATCGGACTATATAATCACTATTTTCATGTAATACACATAGGCATGTATTTCTTGAAGATACTTTCGGGAACAAAACCCAAAACGGACGGTATCTTCGAAAGGTCTGATATGAAATTTTAATACCAGTTTGATTTTGAAAAACAACATGCAATTTTAAGAGTGTGTCATTCAATAAACGAATCTGTCGTTTGCTCTTTTTTCTGGTAATAGCTTCGCTTTTGCCAGCGGTCAATCTGCTATATTCATCTTGAACTAAAAAATCATGCACAGCTTTTCTTACTTTACCTGTCTGGAAGATTTTTTTGTTAGAATCTGACCTCATTAAAACTTTTTTTTTTCTCTGTCTTTTTATGCGCATTCTATATATCTTAATTTTTCTTTGCATTTCTAAAACTTTTACTGGTATATTCAAAGCTTTATTTTCTAAAGTATTTTTTCTCTTGTTACGAGCAGCTATTGCCTTTCCAACTTCCACACGCGAAAATGACGAAGAAGGGCTCGTCGGTGGAGTATCATCTTCTAGAAAAGCAGTGGCGGCTTTTCGCATTTTTAATAACTCACGACGTCTTTTTGATTTTTCACGCCACATTTTTCTTATCTGGCGCTGTTTTCTTGGAGTATACTGATCAATCGTTTTAATTCCACCCATTTGTTTCTTCTTGTGATATCTTTCTCTGTCCTTCTTACGAATTTCTTCCTTGGCAGTTACGCTCAATTTTTTACGTGCAAGGTGCATACTGTTTATTTTTTGTTCACGACGTCGTTTCTTTTTATCTTCTTCACTTAGCTGGAGCTGAGATCTGTACGTTCGAGGCATTTCTATCTGCAATACGCAAATTTTCATATATACACACCGCTGTCATCATTATGTTAATAAAACAAGTAGGGCATAGCAACATTTTTCACAAATAAAAATAAATTCTCGTAAAAATTGACGTAAATCACAAATAATCACTTAAATTATCAAAATAAAATTTTATTTCAACACAGAACACGAAAGATTAGATAGATTTTCAAAGTCAATCTGACTATCGGGTATAGAATTTGTGTCAGATGAGTCATCATGTAGAACAATAGCTGTAGGTTTACAGGTAAGTGAATGATAGCTGTCATGCTGCATAATAGGGTTGGATGAATTATAGTGTTCCTTCGGTGCAATTGAATTGGCTGGCTCTTGATTTTGTGAATAAATAAAATTGGTGTTTTCAGGCAATACCATGTTTAAAATTATTTTTATTCTTTATGTTCGGTCACTCATTCTGCAAGAAAAATTCAATTCATAAATAACACCGTTGAGAAGTAAATCAATAAAAATCACATCAACAAGAAAATGACTGTATTTTACTGGTGGTAGATCACGAACATGTAGGCAGCCGCGTCTAGTCCGTTACCAACAGGCCACCACGCACAGTAACAATATGTTAAACACAGTAAAAATATGATTTATCTAAGCATAAAGCAAAGTGTTCCATTTACAAATATATTCCATTTTTTATCAAAGCGTTTTAACTCTAGAGAAAACACACTAGGTACAACAATATTTGAAGCTAAAAAGGCGTTTCACAAAAACAACTCCTTAGCAATAACAAAAATAACATAATCAGGCATTTCTTATTTGCTTTACGGACACTTTACTAAATGTGGCACTTTTGATTTAAAAATGATTGTATACTTACTTGTGTTATAAATACTGAACGGACGCAATCTAAAATGTGGCCCTGTTGTTCATAAAACACACACTCAATACAGCAGCTTTTCGCGATGTGGCCCTTTAGCAAAAAAGTTACGTGCTCTCGCGCCGACTGTCGGACCGCAACTAAAAAGATGGCTGCTTTGCTCTGAACTTAGTCACCAATTTGTCAAAATGCCAATATGTGTAAATAAGTCATTTATAAGTCGATTTTGACTAGTGTCTTTGTGCAATATGAAAATAAAGGTGATTTTAGCCCCATTTTTTGAATAAAAGTAATTTTGGACAACTTTGTTTTGTGGCCCTTTCGTTTTTAAGTAGCGATAGGTATATTAAAAATACATAACAAAACCCTCTGATATTGTGACTGCTTCTTCGACACTCATCTCTTTAGTTACATCTTTGAAATGTGATAAAATTTCTATAGCTGAATCTAAAATGTCTATATCTTCGGGAGTCAGGTTTATAGTGTCGGGATAATCGATGGCTATTGTGGATATTAAACTATTTTTAATTTTTACTACCCTCTCAAACACGCGAGTTGACTTCCAGCGTGTGGAAATGTCTTGTTTGAGTTTTAGTATGGGTTCATCTAGCTTTTTTTGCATGTTCTTTAACCTCTCAGATGGAAGTGGACTTCTTCGGAATATTTCAACAATATGTTTGATTTTTGTGACAATATCTTTAATTTCTTTGAATGCAGATTGAACTATGGATTGACGGTATGAGCGAAACAAGGTATGTTTCCAATTATTTAGCCTTATAGCAGCTTGAGTCGTCTCTTGTCGTTTTATGCGCTAAGACTACGGTCTCCAGTTTCTCGTTGAGTTTTTCTTGTGACGCGGCTTTCGTTTAATTGACTTTTTTTGCTTTTTATATCAACCGTGACGCTAATTTGGACTGCGATCTTGTTTGTCGGACTAAAGTTTAGTGCAACAATGCAGAAACGTGGACAAACAATTAATTTGAGCGTGAAAGGCAAAATGGCCGACCCTTGATTCCTGTCGACCGTGTCCCAAGATCCTTTATTCTCATAATATTACATTAGCAAAATATTATATTCGCAAAATATAACATTCTCAAAATATTACAAAACGAACAATCACATGCAAATTTGTTTCTGATTTAGACGAAATCTATATTTACAAAAAAAGATCTTAGCAACTTGAAACTGCAGTACTATTTAAGCTGTGCATTAGAATATACACATGGGATTGTTTACATTAACATTCCGTAATCTCAAGTGCCTACTCTTGCTGAGAAATCGAAGTTATGAGATATTGTTACATTTTTTCCATTACTTTTTGAAAATGTTCAGAGGTGCGCATGATATTCCGAACATCAGTCTTTTGTATCGATTAAGCCCTTTGCTAGTTATGAAAGTTGTTATATATCTACTACTTTCTTTAAGCTCAACGTGATGAAAAGCATTTTGACATCTAATTTTGAAAATTTTTTAGCTTTTCCAAACTTGGGAATTAGCTGTTCCCTAGTGGGTAAGGGGTGATTTTCTCTAATAATAGCTTTATTAGCAGCACGCACATCTAAACAAATACGTATATCGTTATCAGGTTTTAGGACCGGTACCATAGGAGAAACCCAAGATGATGCCTTGTCTACTGGTTCAATTATGTCCATTTTACCATTTCCTCTATTTTATCATTTATTCTAAATTCTAGAGGAATAGGAACTCGTCTATATGGTTGACAAACTGGAGTTATAGTTTTGTCAATAGAGATTTCGAGTTGGATATCTTTCAATTTGGGATATTCTTGTTGATCAATGGCATTAATATCTAACCCTAATTTAAGGACGTTTAAGGAAATAGCTGTTTCTTTTCCCAAAAGGTTTCTTGACCCGTTTTCAATTACATAAAACGTAGCTTTTACTTATTTAGGACCAACTTTTATTTGTGCATCAAACAAACCCAATATTTTTAATGGATATTTCGCACTATAAGCTCGAAATATTTTATCTGATGTTTTTTGTTGGTTGGAGACTACTACATTTGATCGTTTCATGTAGTCAGTTTTTTTTTAATCAGTAATTACACAGTCAGTAACAAGTTTTATCAGTAATTATATTAGATTTGCTACCAGAATCAATAAGCATTTTGATGTTAGCTCCACCTACCTGGCAGTCAATTGTGTCATTGCCATCGATGTGAAAAATATAGTCCACAGGTGCGTATTTTGTGGTTCCCGTTTTTGGCTGCTTAGGTTTATTATTTTCATTTAATAAGAGGTGAGAACGCTTTCTTTTGTTGGCCCTTGTTTTGCAGTGGTTTTGAAAATGGCCTCTGTAGCCACATTTGATGCAATTTGCATTGCTTGCAGGGCAGGTACTACTGTCACGTTTGTGATTTTTACTGCCACACCGGCAGCAGGTATTAACCTCTTTTTTGGTGTATCGTTTTATAGTTTTTGTTTAGGCTGATTGAAGTATTGCTCTGTTTATCGTTGAAATCAGTTAGTTGTCTTTCGACAGTTTCTTAAGTATTAGCTTCGGCAACGATTTTTTCGATTGTTACCGTGTCACCAAGCGTCAAAATATTTTTTCTTAATTTATTGGAGCTACACTTCTCTGTTATTTGATCAATAAGGTTTTCGTCTTCTTTAGCAAAATTACATTTGGAACTTTGTTGCCTGAGACGAATTAGAAATATTTCGAATTTTTCGTCAACCTCTTGCTTCATTAAACGAAATATATGTCGTTCATACAAATAACTCTGTTTTGGGGAGAAATATTCATCCAATTTTTTTACTGCTATTTCATATACATCAGTTTCGTCGGGATCAGTCACGTGAGCTCCGGGTATATTGAAATAAATGTCTTGTAATGCTATTCCTCCAGACTGAAGAAGAATTGCACGCTTTGTCTTATGATCACTGACGTTGGTTGCTATAAAATAGATTTCTAAAGCTCTTTTCCATTTTTCCCAACGGGATCCCATAGAAGTTGGATCACCTTCGCAGCTAAATGGTTCGATTGTTGTTATTTGTAAGTGTGACATGTTGGGATGATCTGCAAATAACAAAGGGGACCCCATGAACATACAGATTTCAATTAATCTATACCCACGACAAATATCTTAAACCTGTGAGAAGTTATTTAAATTTATGTAAAGTTGTTTATTTTATCTTTTAAGATTGAACACCCGTGTGTAACCTGTGTATAGCGTTGTTCTAAATATATCCCAACATAATAATAACGTACACAATAAAATAACTCAGTACGGTCTCATGTTTAATTTAAACATAAACAAAATCTAACACAGTCTCAGAGTCCCTGCATGAAAGAAATTAGTCATCCGATATATTAACAAGACGGGCATTCAAAGTAAACACAATTTTGAATCGGATATTTTGCTCGGTAACCAACGATAGACAGAGCACATTACTTTCGATACATTTGTTTTATTATCTTAGCCTTATTGTTTTACGACACTCATTACCTTTTGGCAGGAACGCATTTGTATCTCCTCAAAACATTATTGAGGTGACAATTGGTTGTAACAGATAATTAGCGATTTATTGCTGGAACATTATTAATCTGTTATAGCAGGTAATTAGCGATATCATCGCTGGAACATGACGAATCTTTGATCGAGTATTTTATTACTCGATAGGTATAAACAATCGGATTGTGATCAACAATAGAATACTTTTGTATTGAATTGCATACAAACTTTTTGTACCATTTTTTTTTTTTACCTTTGATGTGTAGGCAATAATTTGTTGCACAAATGATCTGTACATTTACTTAAACGTAAGAATTAAATACGTACTTAGTATCGTAATACAAAATATACATAAATATTTGTCTTTTCAAACAAAACATTTTGCTGATCAATATCCGTGAGCAGGTACTAAGTTCGTAATTTTGGTGTGATTTTACTTACTGCGCATTTACTCGTCGCCAATGTGGTGTTCTCCACTAGGATCTCCTTGGGTCCTTGGGTAGTGGAATAAAACTACAAAGTGTACAGTAAATACAGCACAACACACCGGAGACGTCCGCCCCGCGCCGCCAACGACTCGGGAGTGTATCGTGACCAAGTGGCTATGCTGATCTTTATAATCAATACATCACACTAGCAATAAATGAAATTGCTTAGTGCACGCACGCAGTCTGGACTTCATCTTGAGATCGAAACAAATGTTTGACAATCTTTTAAACTAAAAATACCGTGTTATGTTTCTCATATTAATATTTATAGTTATATAAAAATATTTATTTTATTCCTACCAACAACCCACAACAATATAAATTATCACTTATTTTGAAATAACTACTTGTTACACAGTGCAAAGTCACTACTGGCATCTGGCGAGCGAATGTGTTGCTTTAATTTGTTGCAAAGTGAAGTTAGGAAGTTAAAGAAATAAGCGTTATGAAATCATAAAAAGAAAATTAAAATTACGTGGCGCCATCTGTACGCATGAAGTGTTAATATAAAAAACGATATCAAAATAAAAGATTAGTGCCTGCAGATGGCGCGCAAATGTAAAAATAAAAAATGAATGAAATACAAATGATTTGTATCATGGTGTTCGTTTCCAGATTGAAATAATGTACGATAACACTGGTCAACAAAATTCAAACTTTTTCGTGCCACACGGACTTTTTTGATATTTTTTACTTTAGTTGGTGATTGTAAGAAAAAATAAACAGTTAAAAAAAATTTGCTAGCCAAGGATTTTATTCTATTGAGTAATTAAAAATATTAAGAAAAAATACAGATCTCGTAAATAAAACTTTTTTTTTATATAAATTACTTAATAATTTAAGATTTTCTTGAATGTTTAGCTTCTGGTTGGTCCCTTTTAATTGTCCAGCAGTAATCCGCTAACATATTTGGGCTCCATTTTCCCTGGTACCGCTTTTCCATACTAGAAATGTCCTGGTGGAACCTCTCGCCGTGCTCGTCACTGACAGCCCCTAAATTGTCAGGAAAAAAATCCAGGTGCGAGTCTAAAAAATGGATCTTGAGTGACATGTTGCAACCCAATGCTTGATATGACAATAAGAGCTCGCTAACCAACTCTCTGTAGCTGTCACTCTTGTGGTTGCCCAAAAAATTTGCAACAACATTTTTAAATGCGTTCCATGCACATTTTTCTAAACCGCTTAATTTTTCTTCAAATGTTGAATCTTTTATTAACTCCCTGATTTGAGGGCCAACAAAAATACCCTCTTTTATTTTTGCATCACTTATTTTAGGGAATTTTTCTTTTAGGTACAAAAATCCACTCCCACTGCGATCCATTCCCTTCACAAATTTTTTTATTAATCCTAATTTGATATGCAATGGTGGTAAAAGCACATTATTTGGCTCTACAAGGGGTAAATACTTTACATTTTTTTGGCCAGGAACTAACGATGCACGCATAGGCCATGTTTTTTTTATATAGTGATTAGTTCTGTCTCGGCTATCCCATTCACATAAAAAGCAGCAAAATTTTGTATAACCCAGCTGAAGTCCAAGTAATAATGCAACAACTTTAAGATCACCGCAGATTTTGAAGGAATATGTACTGTAATTTATTTTTTCAAGTAAAACTTTCATATTTTCATAGGTTTCTTTCATATTTGAAGCATGGGCCACAGGAACAGACGGAAGCATATTTCCATTATGCAATAAAACTGCTTTTAGACTTGCCTTCGAAGAATCAATAAATAAACGCCACTGAGAGATTTCAAAATCTATGTCCAACATTTTCATGATCTCATTTATGTTATTGCAAAACACCAAATCTCCATCCTGAGAAAAATACGTTCTGAAGTGTTCATCACGGTTTCGAAAATAGCTAACTTTTGTATTATGATGTAGCAAATTCCATTCTTTTAGACGAGATCCTAATAGTTCCGACTGCTTTTTTGACAAATTTAAATCCCTAACCAAATCATTTAGGTCTCCTTGAGTTATCAAATGTGGCTCCTTTTCAATTCCTTCAAACTCAAAGTCATCATCCTCGTCAACACACCGACTTGAAGTAGACGGTTGTGAATGGTCGTTATCAACAGACGTTGTTGCAACTGGTATTAGTTCTGGCATTTTTTTACAATGAGAGACTGGTCTTATAGCAGAAGATACGTTAGGGTAGATAACTGTGTTTTTTTTCTTGTAATTTATACCTCTTAAGTCAGTGAGACAAAAATAGCAATCCGAAACGTGATCTCGCTGTTCAGTCCATATCATGGGTACAGCAAAAGGCATAGCTCGTGCACCTTTCTTCCAGTCGGTTAAATTTTTCACACACGTTATGCAACAGACATGAGGGGCCCAGAATTTGTCTTGATGGGCGACAGAAAAACCAAAACATTGGTGATAACACTCCAGCACAAGATTCGTAAAATTTCGTCGTTGTTTTTTGAATGTAAGTTCTCCGCAGATATAACAAAAAGAGTTAGGGTTATTTTTACACTTCCTCGACATGTTCACAGGATTAATAAATCACAAAAAATATTCAAATTCAACTACAAATACTTTTATGACGATTTACTTGTGAGCGTTTCTGTTAATTTACCGCCGTAGTACTAGTTATGAGTATTACCGTATCACAACAAATATGAGGCTAACAGACAAATGAAAACTGTGATTTAATGATGAGGGTAGATTGATAAAACAAAATTAGCTATCAAAGTTCGTGTGGCAAAATCAGTGTTGACCAGTGTAATTTATGGAATCAGCCACATAAGTAATCATACTATTATAATTGATGTTATTTGGACACGTCATAAAGATTTTCTCGCATGATTGTATTATTTTCATAACAACAGAAAACTGATATATCAAACCTCCTCTGTCCTTTGTGTTTATCAATGAAGTTCATTGAATGAACACAACAAATTTTCTTTAACGCCTATTACGAACATTTGGCAATTGAACATTTTACAACTTTAATAACTTTTCTCGCTACAAAACCTGCAATATAAATGGTGATGTGATGTGTATAATAGTCTAATGGCGTAGAAAGAATATTATTTAGAAAGCAATCAACATCTTCTTCGTCAATTTCACACAAATTCATTACATTTTTTCATTACGCTTAGAGCTTGCTCAGCGCGCCATACTTAAAGTTAGCACCTATCGCCCCTTTCGATTCGCAACCAAACTTCTTTATGAAAACTGTAAAGTTCTTACGGTTAGGCAAATATTTATCCTCGGTATTATTCTCAAGCAACACTCGGTGGTCTTATTTGACCCCCATAAAATAAAAACCGTATGAGCAGTAGAGACTGCGAGGTAACTAAATTTTATCATACTTCTTTTACCCGGAGGTTTTACTGTTCGTTAGGTCCATTTATCTACAACAAAGTCAAAAAAATCATTTTCGTCTATTCATTAAATAAAATATCATGCAAAAGGAAGACTTTATCTTGGTTATAAACTTTGGGATACGACAAAACAGAGGAACTATTAACCGTTATAAAGTAGTACCTACCTATTATTTAGCTAATTTTAATACTTAATTAAACTAATATACGATATTACAGATTTTTTAATTTACTTTAGGTCTTGGATTTATAATAATAATAATCATTTTATCATAATTCATTCATTCATCATTTTATCATAAATTTTATAATAATCATTTTTAACTCATGTTTTCATTTATACGTATAATGTTTGTGTTCTAATACACACATTCTCACGTGCACACCGAGTGGGTGCATGGACAATATTGGTATATTTGCATATGTGTATTTATATATGTCTAGACAATGTGTGAAGAATGTGTTTCTACCCGTGAAAATGTGTGAAGTGGCGCCGTGTGCAGAGATACAGGTTTTTTAAACTAGTTCGGCATACGGATGCTTACAATTGCTTCTTGTCATATTTATTAGTGGCGGTACTTCCATACAAGCCCAAAAGCCAGGCTTGCCCTACATAATACGTATATACTAAATTCTGAACGAAACCATTACATTCAATACAAAACAGTAATTACGAAACATCTACCATTTTTAAATTTACCGCGTTCCGTCGCGGCATGGCGCTCTTCAATGAAGCGCCTGCGATGGCGAGCCGAAGCGCCGCCCGCGCTGCGCAACGCTTGTAATAAATTCATTCAATAATTTTACCTCTCACGTTGAACGTGGCTCCACGGATTTTTTAAAAGACGGTACGCGCAAAAAATATATCTGCCTTTTTCTCTCTCGTGTGCTTTTACGTGGCTTTTGGCAACGCATGCTATCTCTTTCACACTGACGGGTGAAATGCTACACTCTGGCACTACGAATGTATAGCTACAGATATTTATATATAGCAATAAAGTACTAAACCAAAAGCCCAGCTTTTGACCACAGGATTGTTTTGAGTGAACATCGTACGTTTGAAGGTCGTCGATGTGTAACATTATTTGTTAACTAAAATATATTTATTGTTTTATTATGTTGGTTCTTTTTTAAAATTATTTAATCATTTTTTAAATACAAATAATGAGGTTTTTATATTTATTTCATAAATTATAATTCCATGTTGTAATGTTTATTTTTTTCGTTTAGTAGCAATACTGTACGAATTACTACTAACTTCATAAGTATTTGTGAAATTGTAAATAGTTCGGTTGTAGGTTAATTATTCGTTTTTTAATGTTATTTAAACTTTTTGATACGAAAATGATTTGTAATGTTTCCTGTGATGGTTTTAGTGTGATGGTGAAAGTGTTCATTGCCGTTATAAAGGTAATTTAATTCAATTATATTGAAACTGGCGCGAAAACTACGCCGAGTTTGTGCATTTCTTAAGTTCGTGGTAAATCACAAGAGGCATTTTATCGGTTCAGTTTACTAAACTACGTAATTCGATTTCTAAATGCTCCCCTTCATATAGGTTATTAAACAGTCGTGTTACATAATATATTTTTCAAGGGACACTTGTGTATTAGAATGTTTGGATTAATTCTAATGATTTCAATGAGTTTGTGGTCCTTTCAAAAAGGCATGCTATTACATGTATTTATAACAATTTCTGTCCGCAATTTTGGTTAACTGCGCAGTCAAACACGGGACCATAGTAGCTATCGTTGAGCTAGTGTAATGCCGGGTATTAAAAGTACTCAGTAGTTAGGGCATTAAAAAGTTACGGTTGCATGACCACAAGCTATCTACGTATATATTTGTATTACCTAATCCTAATATTGTACAGATAGTGTGGTAGGTCTGCCGCCGCGCCGTAAATTCGATTTCGTCGTTCTTAGTATTTTTTTCCTTCTAAATAAATATGTATTAAAATTAAAATAATATTGGGCTTGCCCTATTCCAAAACCCTAGGCACGCCACTGATATTTATAAGAGCCTATGTTTCTTGGTATTGTAATACTCTAAAGCAAATGTTATTATGCCAATAAAGTATTATACTATACTATTTTGTTCAAAACTTGGGGTGCTAGTGTTCAGTGTTTTTATGGAATTTCGGGCAGACGATACAGATAGAATTGCATTAGGTGTAGTAAACCCATCCTTTTGCAATTTTAGTTTTCATTGTATGAGATTTTTTTTGTACGCAGACTTAAATTGAACGACATTGGGGTTATCATTAAAACCACCTTGTGCTCTCATTTTTCCAAAAAACATTTCTAAGAAATCTTGACTATTTTTATATACAGTTAAAAATCTTGATTGCTCTTTACAAATTAAATCTTCAAACATGTTAACAGCACTTTGCAAACATATTATAAATCCTATGAAACCAGTTTTACGGGCCGAAGTTGTTACCAAATTGCCGTTCGATAGTTTTAAATCCTTTTAATAAGATGTCCATAATTTTGTGTCTTCTTTGATTTTATTAATATTACCCGCACATAATGCTTTTTTGTAGTCTGGTGCTAACGTAGAACAACTGTTAAGAACATCAAAATTATCATTTATTATTGTTATAAATGTAGCGGCACAATCTTTAAATTCTTCAATCAATAAATTATTTTTACAGAACGACAAGGCGTTGGCTACTGATTTGCTCAATAATTGTGTTGCTATGCGAACTTTCATTTTTTGTTTTGAAAACATTATGTGGGCCTGTCTTAATTTATTGGCCATGTGTAAACCTTTTTCGGTTTGTAAATGAAGCAATAAATGGAGATATTTAAAATCAATTACATTGCCATCTAGATCAATTAGTGTTTTTAAATCCCCCAGCGTGTTTCTTATCAATTTGACCATGTGGCATGGGTCGAAAAATACATTGACCCTTAAATTTCGAAAATAAAAATACGGTTTGATGTTATTTATTGTGAAATCTACGCATAAATGCATTGCCATGCTAATATTCGAAGCAGCTCCATCAAAAGTAATTCCACACACAAAAACATTAATATTAAACAGCATTTATATTGCCATTTTCATAATATTCGCCCGCTGTTCGCCTGTTAGAGAGTGTATAAAAAAATAAGCGATAGGCAATACCCAATTAAAATTGATTGCCTTAACCAACAAGACTAAGGTTTGTGTTGCCAAAGGAAGACTATCGTCGGAAACGCCGGTGCCAGTGTTAACGTAACCTTTGTACCTATTTTCGCTTCCATCCCAGATTAATCCTTTTCTAATAGCCATTTCGTCAATGCTTAAGTTAACGTATATTTTTTTATTGCTGTTCTTCGATAACGCTTCTAAAGTTACGAAAGCTTCAGAGGTGAAGCTTGGTTCTGCTTCGATGTTTTTGTACCAGCGCGACAATGTGCCTGGGTGTAGTACTGAAAGTATTTCTAACGTAGTTATACGCCCTAGGCGAATAAAAGTGCAACTGCAATGCAAACGACCTCAACTCCGGAGAATAAGATTTTTCTAATGCTGCACCTTTTTGTATTTTCAGATAACGGGTGAAAAATTCCTTGTTATTTACAGGTATACTTGAAAGAATATTGATGTCATCTTGACAAATTTTGTTTTTCAAGTTACTTATGACTTCTGATAATTTCGATATTTTGCTCAGACGTCTAGTTTTTTGCCGTAACGTTTTAATTTTTTTTATTTTTCAATAGTAGTTTAAGTTTCAAATCCCGAGCGTGGAATGAAACAGGTTGATGATCTTCAATATGAAATAATATTGCTATCGTTAGTGTTGCCCATAAGTAGTTTATTCTTAAATAACAATCTGCCCGTGTCCAGCTTTTCCAGATCTTGATCTCTTTTTTCCACAATTTAATGCAAATGTTATAGTTACATAAACATTCTCCTACCTTTTTTGTCATATCACTTTGAACTTTGAGAAGATAATGATGGTTGGGGTTCCGGTATATCATGGTATCAAATTCTGTGCAATTCTCATGCACCCAAAGAAAACAAATGGCACATTGAATCCAGTCTTCGTTTAGCTGTGTTTGGTAATAATTTTCTCCACAGCCTACACAATTGTCTTCTTCTTTCGTGTCGCTCTCTTCATCTGTGTCATTCAAAACTATCTCTTCTTCTTCGTCATCGCTGCTTATTGATATTTTCCTTGTCGATTTTCTTTTAAGAGGTAATTTATTTTTTGGTTTGTCAGTCATCTTATTGCTATTATCAGTCTTTTTTACTTTCTTAGTCTTGATGTCTTCTTTTATTTGTATTTTTTTCTTACTTTCTTGTTCCTTCTTAATCTTTTTTTCTTCCTTGAGTAGTTGAGCCTCTTCTTTCGACTTTCTTACATTAATATGTTTCTCAGAAGTGAGAAGTTTGCCAACTTGCTTTGCTCGTTTGCGTACCTCTTCTAACCTTTCAGGAATCGGAGACAGATTTTTTAAAATTTGTGTTGGAGTTATATCCGGTTCATCCTTTGACAGTGATGAAATTTCTCTAGGAATCGCCTCGTTTCCTGTGTGGAGTATCGTTTCCGTACTTGTGCTAGAAATCTGCTCCTGTTTTGACTGCGGCTGAGCCTCAAATATTGCGACATTATCTTCTCTATTGTCTCGGGTCACCTCAGAAGCCTTGGCAATAGGAATTGAAGATTCAGATTCGCTAGTAGCAGTGTGATTTAAAATCTTAGGTCGTTTTTTGGGTATCATTTCCGGCCTTGTATTTAAAATTTGTCTTTGGTCTTTTCTATTATGAGTATTAACAGAGTTTGCGGCATCAGTATCACAATCGCTGTCTTCTGCATCATCAAGGACTTACTGTTGTATATTTTCAGAATTAATGGTTGCGTTGTTTCGCCGATTTTGTGCGGGGTTTCGTGACTGAGGCTCCATTACAGACAGTTCTTTTTGTATGAATGCATATTCTGGGATCGCACTTGGATTAAGCGGGTAAACTCCAGCCGGAAATGAGGAGATCCGTAGGAGAACTAAAGTAACCGACATAGCCCAGCGGATTAGTAAGTTGAAGTGGCAATGGGCGGGACACATAGCGGGGAGAACTGATAGCCGATGGGGCCAAAAAGTTCTCGAATGGAGGCCACGTAGCGGAAAGCGCAGCGTAGGACGTCCACCCACAAGATGGTCAGACGACCTGGTAAAGGTGGCGGGACGTCGCTGGATGCAGGCTGCCTCCAACAGGTCACTGTGGAAATCATTGGGAGAGGCCTATGTTCAGCAGTGGACGTCCTTTGGCTGATGGATGGATGGATGGACAACATTTTTTCGTAGTTACTTCGAAATATCATGTGTAATGTGTAATCAATGTGGTATCTAAAAAAAAAATAGTCATAGAAAAATGAAACCGAGACCATTTGATGCGGTATTTTTTTCTGAATCGAATGATGTATAAAACTCATTTTCGCATTTTTTTGAGATACGACAAAATCGCTTTCCAGCGTCGATATATACAAATAAACCTTAGTTTACAAATATTATTAGATAAGTTGATGATGTTGGAAGACGCGGTAATGTTCGCCCAACTAGGAACCCTACATCCTAGTGTGATAAGCCCACATAACCTTCTCGAGGAGCTCGTAATTATGCGTAATACTTACTCAATTAAATTAGTAGCAGACATAGACATTTCGGACATTCATAAAATAGAAAAGGCTATACGCGTGAAAGCATACAGTACTGCACATTCAATAAACTTCATTTTGGAAATCCCTTCTATTGATACCAAAACATATGACCTAATACATCTCTATTCCATCCCAGACCCAAATTTCCTTACGGTCATTCCAAAATCCAAATACCTTGCACTTGGAAGCGACGAGTACGCCTACATGAAGGAGAGCTGCCAAGCGATCACTGAAGACACCCAGTTCTGCACAACATTGGAAGTTCAGCGAATTGATGCGGCAGAAGACTGCATTACATCATTAATACAACATCGAAGACCCAACTGCACGTATGCCAAGATGAATCTTGCCAGAGGGAAATTACAAAAGATCAGACAAAATAGCTGGTTGGTGATATTGCTCGAGGATGAAGTCATTAAAACGCAGTGCGGCAAGAAAATTGAATACAAAAAGATCAGAGGAGTCCACATTACGACGCTCACAGAAGACTGCCAAGTACATCTTCTCAACGAAACCTTAAGGACATACTCTAAAACAAGGACTTTCGACGAAATCATTCCTCTGCCAACGGAAAACCAGATAGCAGAAGCGTCAATCAAGTACGAGCTGCACTTAGAAGATATTGAGCTCGACAGCATCTATGAGCTCATTAATACGGCGAATGACATCACCCTGCACAATGAAGACGACAGCTGGGCAACCATTATGGCAATACTAAGCTGGAGCACGCTACTTCTCTACATCCTGTTGGGAGGAACAATCAGTTGGAAGCTGTATAAATGGCGAACTTCACGACCACCGGTGGACACCAGGAGCAGCGAGGACGCTGCCGGAAGCTCCAGCCCTCGCTTCCGTCTTGGGGAGGGAGGAGTTAACAAGGCGTAACACCCCACAAGAACGCGACATCAGCACCGATAGCAGCAACCAATATCGCTGACTATGAAATACCTATCATTTTGTTGATCAATTTTATATTCATTTAATTTTAGTCTTGTACCAACCTTTCGGCAATAAACACTGTATTATTATTACAAATAAATTATTTCTTTTTAAAAACATAATTCCCGATCGCCGTAACGTAACTCGGAACGTAATAAAATATTTACGAGTTGCGATAAGTGTCAGTGTAATTTGATTTGGGTTCATTCCGTTTCTCTCCAATTTGCGTGAATATGTTCGTGGAGCTCCGTGGTGTTTATATTGTGGATTTCTTTGACGACTTTGGCTTATTCTCTGGACTTTGATTGATTACCTTCACGACTGACCTACGCTTTTATACTGGACACCGATTTCCTGCCTAAACGACTGACAACTGCGTGTACGACCCCGGACCCCGATTTGCTGCTTACACGATTGACCTACGCTACAATTTAGGAACCCCAACCGTCAACCAGCCGTTTTTCAGACGACGAACCACAAGCTAAGCGTCGTCGCAATGTGGAAGAAGTGCGCGGACAGTAGAATTTAGCAAAAGTCATACGCCAACTGGGCACGCCGCGCCGGAGCAAGCTGTTGCTTTTGCTGAAGAAAAGCTAATGTTACCGCGACAAAAAAATTGCCACTACCACAAACTACCGATGAAAATTGAATATAATACAAATAAAATGGTGGGCTCTTTTGTCTGCAACAAGGGGCCCTGCAGGATTAAATCAAAAGTAAACTGAGGCAAAGGCACTTGGTTTGAAAATGTCAAAATAGAAATAACACAAGTATTTTACGTTATGTATGCCTACGCTGCCAATTTTTCGCATGAAAGAGCTATGAAAGAGGATTTCTCCGAAAGTGAACACTGCCTCTCTAGTGCCACTATAAGTCATTGGTACAATTATTGTAGAGAGGCAGTGGTATCTTACTAATCAAATAAGCAAGCAATCACTGGGAAGATTGAAGGTCCCGGCAAAATTATTCAAATAGATGAAAGCAAGTTTCGAAAAAGAAAATTTATAAGAAAATATTATAAATTCAAGTAATGTAAGATTGCCACACCAAATTGTAAAATACTTTTTTATACGGTGACTACGATTATGAAGCGGATGATAGAATCGTACAGTTTCCGATGTTACCCGCTAAAAAGCTGCGCGAATTATTCCAGACAATTGATGTTATACAAAGTTGATACGACCGATGGGCATTTTTTTAAACTGCATATACTAGGTACCATTTCCAAGTTCTGTACTAAAAATCAATTAAATAGGAGCACTAGTTGAGTCATAAGTGATTTTGTAAGTTTTTGCTCCATTTGAACACGATGTAGCTTTTCTAACAGCTGATTACGTATAACGCACAGGTCAAACACCTTAAAACGATAGATCCTACTAAAATCTACGCGCTGTTGCCGCTCTTACACAAGTCACATAAATAAGTACAACTAAATTACTTAAAAAGTTGGCGATGCAAATAAGGAAGCAATAAATACACACCTGCACTTTCATTACGAGAGAGACAAATCATAGCAAAACATCCCACGCGTAAAAGAAATAGAAATAGGTCAGTGTGTTGCTATTGCATCTTAACAAATAAAAATTGTTTGCTAAAGAAATTGTTATTTTAGTGCGCCGTCGCTATACACACGTCGCTATACACGCCCGCACAATAACATTGGCAGTACAAAGATACGAGACAACAAAAGTATAGTGCCTTATCAGGAGGGAGTGCCAGCGCGGCACATACCCGCTGCTTAGAAAGAACGAATTTTAGACTTAAAACTACCTCCAAAACTACGTAACTACGCGCGGTGCGCCGGCGCGCGGCGTCTCGCCACGCCACGATGATAACACACGCCCCGCGCGACGTTGCCAGTTCAGTTCATCAATGGTCAGTGAAAGGACAATGGCAGATTCCTATACATGATTTTAGTTGATAGAAATGTGGAGCGTTTACTAATGAAAAAATTATATAAAAATGTAGCTGCTGTTCCTATACAATAATCTGATAAGAAAAACTGCTGAGAAAGTCTAATAAATATTTATTCAAGGTTTTTCAATCGATTTTGAGGTTATAATCTATTTGACATTTCCGAATGAACTATATTTTTGTTCTCATAAATGATAATTGCCGTGAGCCAGGACTGTGTAAATAAACATTTATCGCACTTAATTCTTAATTCTTACCTCTATTCTAGGGAAGCATGATCTGCAAAGCCGCGTTGTACCATTAAGGTATATCTAAATGCGTTGTACTTATAAACAAGCGCGCGCGATTTGCATTCCCGCCATAAATGTGCGAATAGGAACTTAATATAATGCTCTGATTAATAACTTAGTCTAAGAAATCAATCTTAAAGGTTTTTTTTCTTGTTATTGATTAATTCTTTTCACTTATAGATTGTTGAACTGGTTTTAATAATTCATCATTAGATACATACTAGGAACAAAAATAACATAAACCACATATTACTTACAGGAAGCACAAGCTAGTAAAGGAACAAAGGTAATTTATGAATAATAACCAAGAAAGGTACTTAAAATAATATGTGGTCCAGAAACCAATAAAACACTTTTTCTTTTTAATTATTTATTCATCTTCATCATAATTTCTTACAAAAACTTCATCTAAAAATGCTGCTGGGGCAGATATATTATTTTGATGTCTGGCCCATCCCAAATACCAGACAATTGTCATAGTATGAGCGCAGCAGCCAACTGTACGGCGCCCAACCAAGCAACTACAACAGTATTCTGCAATACCAGCTCGACCAGGTACATTATTTTTTATTAATATGTAAACATAATATTGTTTATTAGACACATGTCGTGATTTTATTTTCCCTCTAATTAATGAGGTCTCCTCTGAACTGCCTCGTAAATTAAATTCAGATGCACAAATTGATTCTTTGCACACTTCAATTCTATAGCTACCGTGGAAACGTACATGTTCACCATAATAAGAACGTGCTTGCCGAATTTGGTACGTCCCCACGGCAAATAGTATTAAATCTTTCATCTCCAAGATGGGAAAGGATAGCGTATTACTACGGTCTGCCGTCATATTTTGGAAATTGGATGACCTCCTGTTCATATTTGTGGCTGCAATGAGGTTTGCCAGATTATTTTCTAAATCAAATCTCTCACATATTATTTGTAGCATTTCTTCAGCATATTCATGGTCACGAAAGCGAACACCAAACTTATTCAAAAGAGCCACTGCAATTTGGAAGTTCTCCATCATGTGTGGAAGGGCCTTGTGAAAATAGTCCTGTCTAAGTAATTTAAAATCTCTTTTTATGTGCCCATTGACCGCTTCCACTACCCATCTACAAATAGTTATGCAGCGGCTTCGGTTTGCTTGTGCTGTTGTTAGCTGGTGTTCACCTTCTAACAATGAATCTGGCATACGTGCATCATAACCACAATCTTCAAGCAGACTAATGCTATCCCTAAACCCTTTATCTAATATAAAAGTGTCATTAGGTCTGAAATATAATCTTAGAGGACAGTTTTCATTACCAAATAATTCCTTCATAATTTCAGCATCTGATGTAGTTGCTTTATATGGGCCAAAACAATCAACAACATATCCATCACAGGCAACAATTAAAAATGGTTTAAGGAGGTTTTTGTATTTGTGTAATGAATATGTTTGCTTTTGAAAGCTATAATTGGAACTCTTATTTATATATATATATATATGTTCCATCGCAAATAACTATTGCCTTATTTTCCCCATATAACCCTTTTGGTATTATCAAAGCACGACTTATTAATTCTTCCCTGCTTATGGTATTGGTTCCTAAATATTTTGGAACAAATTCCAAAATTAAAATATTTCGCACCTGATCCATTAACACTTCCAGTGTCCTACGTGGCACTTGTACCAGTGACGAGATTCGCTCGTCAGAGTCACCAGTACGCATTTTCAATAGCAATGCTGCAAGACCTAAGGACCCCCTTTTTATTGCAGCCAACTGAGGTATGTCAGTTATAATATCACGATATTGAGCCTTTGTGAATCCCAGCCAATATTGACAAATCCTGTCATCCATATTCTCTAGATTTTCAAAATCTAATGTTGGGTTGTATGCATTAACAAGTGAAAAAACATGCTGTATATGGTCAACACTAAAAGTCTCAATGCTATTATTTGACTCAAACAATGTGTCCCACATATTACTAGATAAATGTTCAGCACATATGCGAGCTAAATGTGGCAAATAATACCTATACTGACTAATTATTTGGGCCCGTAATTTGTTAGGTATACCATGCAGAGTAGTACTGTGGCAATTCGGAAACACACAATGGTTATTTGAATTAGCAGCCCTCCTATAATTTGGCAATATTATTTCTCCAGGTTGAAATAATTGCGGCTGCTGTTTTGGCACATTGATTAATTCAGGTTGTGATCTGTCCTCTTGTTGTTGTTCATGATGCTCATCTAATCTGGCCAGGTCTTGACATATTCCCCTTTCCACTTCTCTTTTACAACGCAACCAGCAAGTAATGCAGACGTAATTTGATGGCGTAATCTAAAACCAAGAAAAACCAAATTCAATGTGTGATTGTTTTACTAATATATGCTAACTGGAGTAATATGTTCCAATCATACTTTAAATATTATTATGGTATAAAGATATTATGTTTTTAATCATGTTATTATTTACAACATAGTTATGTTACCCTGTCACACCCCTAGAATAGTGAATGTCAACGCATGACTCTTGATTTGCTATAGAGCAAGGGCCAACACAGCTTGCGTTGGCATTTCGAGAAACAGAATATGTTTTGTCTAGACTTAGAGATAACTATTAGGCTAAGGTGTAATTGTATTTTTAATTAATATACGAGAGCATCTCAATCTGCTCACACGTATCACTCTAGTTTTAATTAATTAATATTTTAATTTTTAAAAAGTAAATTTACGTTCCCTCAATCTTGACTGGCGCAGCCGGTAGGATCTGCTTATAAAGGTGCCACCGTTTTCGTGTATATTCGGGCCTAAAAATTTGTTCGATCGCGATCGCGGCGCGCACGAGGCGGATCCTCGAACCAAATAAATTCGTCAAGGAATCGTCCTGGAACGTGATGACGCTGGCGGGTTGGTGAGTAAGCCTTTTTCACCTTCCTTATCCTATTATTTAGTGTTTTGTTATATCGGAATATTCATTTTTCGTATAACTGTTGTCTGGTTTCCCATATAACTTTGTGTGACCATTCTATTACTATTAATTAGTGATTTAAGTTGAAAACGATATTAATGAATAAAAAGTGATATATAAAATAAATAAAGTGTTAAAGTTTTGAAGTAATTTCATAATTAATTCGCATATTTCTGTGAGTAATTAATAATATAATTTTAGTCGAACGCATATTAGATATTCCTGTTTTGTGTTAAATATTATAAAGTATTTAATTGTAAAATGGAAAATTCAGGTGAAACAGTTGCTCAAAAAATTGAACAAATAATTCTTATCCCAAATGAAATGTTAAAACTTATCCCATTATTTGGTGGTGATCAAAGACAATTAAATTTGTTTCTTCGTAAATGTGAATATGTAATTAATAAATACCAAGGGAGTCCGGCGCAAAACATATACGTCATGCATTCCATTACGAGTCGATTAGTAGACAATGCAGCTGCCCTTATCAGTGAGCGCGATGATATTAATACGTGGGTTGATTTCAAGGAATTATTAGTACAACATTTTGGTGACGCTAGGACTGAGGAATGTATCGCTATTGAATTAGAATCTTTAAAACTAAAACATAATGAAAGTTATTTAGAGTTTTGTAACCGAATTCAGTCAGCTAGATCATTATTAATTTCAAAATTAAATCAATCAACAGATCAGTTAGACACACCGAGTAAAATTAGTATTTATAACAATAAATGTCTGAAAGTTTTCTTGAACAATTTGCCGATTGATATGTTACGAGTTGTGAGATTAAGTAAACCACGCACCTTGGAACAAGCACTTAGTGTCGTTATAGAAGAGGTTAACTTCTTTGAACAGTACTCAGCTCAGAATAAATTACAGAATTCTCACATTAGTAAACCACAATTGCAGTCTAGCCCCACACAATTTAAGTTTGGTGTTCAAAATTCACAAAGCTTAGGTTTTAAACCCCAATTTACCCCTAATAAATATTTTAATGTCAGTATGCCACAACAAAAGACAGCAGCTTTCTTGCAACAGAGACCATTAGCTCAACAGGCGATCGGTTATCGCCCGCAGTTTGGTTTTACCCCACAGGTGGGATATCGCCCTCAATTTGGTTACCGTCCCCCATCTGGATATCGTCCTCAATTTGGCTATCGCCCACAGTTAGGATATAGACCCTCTTTCAATTCGTCTAATAATATTATGAAACCTCAGCAATTTGGTATTAATTCACAACCCTTTGGATATAAGCCTAACTTTAATAATAATAATCAAAATACCGATGTTTCAATGAGAACGGCCCCACTTTACAGAAAAGAAGGTTTTAATTTAAATGAATTAGAATTCAATGACGAAAATAATTATAGTGAATATTATCCTGCAGATTATCAATATAACTACAGTAATTCACAAGTGGAAGATAGTTATGAATATTACATAGGAAATGAAAACTTTGAACCGCTTTCTAAAAACGTTGACCAAGTAGATGAAACCGATACTACTGAAATTCCTGAAACTACTGAACAGATGGAAAATTTTCATCTAAGCCCTTTAGAAAAAACCAAGAAGTGATAGAAATTAATTGTGACCCTAATTTGAAATTGCCGTATGTTTACATTCCCGAAATAGACTCTAAATTTATGATAGACACCGGAAGTATGAGATCCTTTTTAAAGCCAGATAAAGCGTATGCATATTTTTATAGTGAAATACGTAATGAACCATTTAAGGTGATTAGCACCCACGCATCTAGCTCTCACGGCGAGGTCGTGGAGATCCCTTTATTTCCAACATTTAACAGTAACTTTCTTCAAAAGTTTTATTTATATAATGTTGATTCACGTTATGATGGTGTAATTGGTGATGACCTGTTAACGAAAGTTGGAGCAATTATCGATCGAAAACATAACGTTATAAGAACAAATTCAACCACTATCCCCATTGTTAATCATTGTCGTAATAAGCATGAATTTATATTACAACCGCGTACTGAACATCGTCTTAAATTACCTACAGATTTATATTCAGGTGAAGGAATTTTAGAGTATAAAGAATTCAGTAAGGATATAAGAATGCCAAGTGCAATTGTGAAATGTGAAAGAGGATATGCATCTACTATAATTCAGAATACTTCAGATAAGGAATGGAAGTTGACAATAGATAAACCTTTTAATGTAATAAGCTTTGATGGTAATAAAGAATGGAAGATTAATAATATGCATGTTGGAAGAAATATAGAGATAGATAGTATGTTAGAGGAAAATTTAAAAAATAAATTACGTTTAGATCATATGAATGAGGAGGAAAGAAAGAAAATATATGGATTATGCAAGGAATATAGGGATATATTTTATTGTGAGGAATTTCCGCTAACTTTTACCAATCAGGTTAAACATTCTATTCGAACTAAAAACGAAGATCCCATCTATATTAAGCCATATAGGCAACCTCCTGCTCAAGCCGTTGAAATTAAAGCTCAAGTAGATTCACTTTTGAAAAATAATGTAATACAGGAGTCATTTTCACCATGGAGTGCACCTGTTCACTTAGTGCCAAAAAAAATGGACGCTACAGGTAAGCCCAAGTATCGAATGGTGATTGACTATAGACGACTTAACGAAATTACGACTGATGACAAGTACCCCTTACCTAACATTACCGACCTTTTTGACAAACTAGGAAAGAGCATTTACTTTACAACATTAGACTTAGCATCAGGATACCATCAGATCGAGGTCAAGGATGAGGACCGACAAAAAACCGCTTTTAGTACTCAATTCGGACATTTTGAATTTCTTAGGATGCCGTTTGGACTTAAAACGGCACCGGCAACCTTTCAAAGAGCCATGGACAGTATTTTAAGAGGACTGCAAGGTATACATTGCCTTGTTTACTTAGATAACATTCATTTTAGATATCCCTCTCACAGATAATGTTATATACAATTATTTTAAACTTTATTCTTTCCCTATTTTTAATATTTCCTATAACAAAACACTCGCCATTGTTCCCAAATACCCTTATCTCCTGGTGAAAGGGCTAAAATACCTATCCGCCGCGCACTCCTGCGAGCTGATTGACGACGGCGAGTATCTCTGCACCGACGACGACATCGTCCCCTACTCCGAAGAAACCTGTGTAGAACAGTTGATGAAAATGAGTGAAAATCTTACCAACTGTATAGTTCACCCCGTTGACATAGAGGATAAGAAAATACAGAGAGTCAAATACAACACCTGGCTCATCTACCTGAAAACCTCTACAGTAATGACTGAAAGATGTGATGACGAAATCTCACACTCCTCGCTTCGTGGTTCATATATCCTGAAAATGGAGGAAAACTGTGAAGTAACACTGGACAGCATTCATATTGTACATCATAGAGTATACAGCGATAAGATACAATATCGACTGAAACCCCTGATTACGTTGCCTGTACTTCAGACACCAGCTGTAGCTGAAAACGTCTCACTAGACATGCGTGAGGCAAACTTCGACGACCTGAAACATCTCGCGTACATGCTGAAAGTGAAATCCGAAAGTAGTGTTAGTGAAAATGATGAAAATCAAAGTTCGGTGAAAGTGAATTCAGTGAGTTTAGCATCCCTATTGCTGTACGTGATAGTTATCATTTGTGTTTTAGGTTATTGTCTGTATAAGTCTAGAATAAGATTATGTTCATTCACGCGAAATTACCGGAATCAAGAGTCTTCAGGTAATTCCGCTCTTGGTGAGGGAGGAGTTATGTTACCCTGTCACACCCCTAGAATAGTGAATGTCAACGCATGACTCTTGATTTGCTATAGAGCAAGGGCCAACACAGCTTGCGTTGGCATTTCGAGAAACAGAATATGTTTTGTCTAGACTTAGAGATAACTATTAGGCTAAGGTGTAATTGTATTTTTAATTAATATACGAGAGCATCTCAATCTGCTCACACGTATCACTCTAGTTTTAATTAATTAATATTTTAATTTTTAAAAAGTAAATTTACGTTCCCTCAATCTTGACTACATATTTAGTGTATTTTTAAAATCCTAATATCAACTAATGCTAAATGTCAATATGGGCATGAAAAATAAGTTGAAATATAACTGTATAGCATAGTTAATAAAAATAATTTGTTCATAATTATAGGTTTAATAGAGTTTATTACAATTATTTCTACATACCTCTCTTGGTGCTACTCTGCTTTCAATGATGTGGTATATTGATTGCTGCATTTCAGTTGCATTTTCTCTTATAATTTTGCATTTCTGTTTATGTGCTGTTGAGCATCCACACAAAAAGCATACATCAGTTCTGATGTTGCGACTTGGTCCAGCTTCTTGGGTATTACTACCAGAATCACGTCTAAGCAAGGCAACATTCACAGCAGCCCTAGCAAGATCTAGGCATGTTTCGCAAACCACGTCATCTTCAGCGATCTAAAACAATTAACATGTACTGTAATTATTATTGCCAACCATTTATTTTAAGTGCATTAATTCACATTTTTCAGATTGGTATACACAAATTATGCTCATTCAAAACTGATAAGGTTGGTCGCCGGTTAACAGTTAACCGTATAAAATAGTTATCTAAAATACTTACAATTTGTGGGTATACCCAGCTGCAGAGTATAGAACTAACTCTTGCATCGGATTCCAAAGCAGGATACCGCCGTAGTTTGTTGACACAAACATTGCAGTTGATACACAAAATTCGTGTAGGTCTGTTTGCCATTTCACCGGTAAACGATCCAAACAATTAAGCACAATCGTAGTCCAATATGTACAGCAGAATGTCGTCGTATAGGCAAACAATCAGAGTCCTGGGGCAAGCACGGGTCACGCAGAGAAAAATCAGGGTCCAATAAGCAGTCCGGGTCGAATAAGGAAATGAAATTACTATAATCGCACGAAAATACCACGAGTCAAGAACAAGTAACGAGTACAAGTGTGAACTGTGAAGTGACACAATACCACTAAAATACCACGCTCCCCACGCTCAAAACAAAACCACGCTACACAAATCACAGATACGCATAAAATCACCATAGCGGTGTTACCAGATGGAAAACGGTAAACTACCGTGTCAAAAGGCCAAAAATATCAGTTTTCAGAAAATAAATTATAGTTTACAAAAACAAGAAAACACGCTCTTATAAACGATCCATGAAAGATATTTTTTGTCGTCCATACGACCGTACGCCATTTTTAAAAATCTTACGGACTTATTTTATACTCTGTGCTTTAGACCTATATAAACTACGGACATTCCTATCGGCCATTATACTTTACAAAAAGTCAATTAAACTTTATATTTTATTGTGAAACTTATATATCGTTACACAACTATAAATAGTATGCTGAAAAATCATACAATAAAATGATATAAAGATTCTCACATATGACATTTCTAAACGCTGACTTTTATTTCAAATACGATTTCGCCATTGTCCTTTATTTACAAAGGATGGTTGCGTTTTACTCTTATTTGTAGGTTATTTAGTTTGCTTGAAACAAACAAAATCTCATTTTTGGTATTATTAATTTTTGTGCCGTGTCGAATTAATACTAAGGACGTATAGTATACGTAGTGTAATTTAATGCCCATCTGTCGTATCAACGCGGTATACTGATACAGCTGTTATCCTCGTATATTATAATTGGATCAGTTACTTGTGTAAAAATACTGCTACGTAATGATTTGATCCAAATCGTTTCTTTCACAGCCTCAAATAAAGCCATATATTCAGCTCCTGTGGAGGAAACGGCTAGTGTTCTGTTTGCGTGTGTTCCAGGATATTGTACAAATATCAAATATTTGGAATAAATATCCACTCGTACTTTTCCTGTCTATTTCGTCTCCATCCCAGTCTGAATCAGCATATCCAACAATCAAAATTTTATAATTACATTTTTTATATGTCAATTTTAAGATTAAAGTACCTTTAATATACCTTGAACATACATACATACATAAACTCACGCCTTTATCCCCGAAGGGGTAGGCAGAGGCGCCACTAGGACACCCACATTTCGCCTTGCATGTTCCGTCCCATGATGTGATAGGGGACGAGCCTATCGCCATATCGGGCACAAATTCCTGACTCCGGGCTGATAATGAATAGAAAAATCCAATATCACTTTGCCCGACCCGGGATTCGAACCCGAAACCCCAGCTTTGTAACCGTACCGTAATACAACTACGCCACCGAAGCAGTTATATACCTTGAAATATGCTTTAAATATTTTCAAAGTTCTTCATTATTCTTACTCTGATATCTGATTAATATATTCACAGCAGCACAGATATCTGGTCGCGAACAAACCATAGATATACATTAAAAAACCTATAACATTCCTGCAAGGTGCATCATAGTGATCATCAGAGTTCAAAGCTAAATAATTCAACTTAGAGGATATTTGTAATTTACATGAATTACAGTCAATTTGTTTAATCGATCTAGATTCTAGAGTGATAGTATTTGTGGTTCTCTCTTTTCTTATACCAAGAAAAAATTTAATTTCGTTTAAATCTGTCATTTTAAAAGTATTCATTAAACATTCTTTATAATATAATAGTACTTTAGTATTTTTTTGTGCAAATTAACAAGTCATCTACATGTAATATTATATATACATTTGTATCTATGCTAGTTTTGTGCAAAATATGGATCAACATTTGAACTTGAAAAACCCATAGCTTTCAAACCATGATCGAAACGTTCAAACCAACATCTAGAAGATTGTTTTAGTCCATATAAAGTTATTTAATTTACATACCTCATTTGGTTCACTTCTGGCACTTCCATATAAGGGTAATATTAAAAAAAAATACATTTCGACGTGGTGAAATGTCCATGCTAATTTCTGTCAATATTTATGTGAAGTTTTCTTTGTTATTAGTGGCTACCTCAAGTTTTAATTGTAGTTTGGGCTATATAATGACTATTGACTATATATGACACGGCGGGCTTTTCCGAAACGGGGAACCGGTGCTCCTGCCGGGTCAACAAGCGGAGGACGCAGATACGTCGATCCTGATTTAGCGATGGTCCTCCTCACGCACGTGTTCACCGATCCCCGATTGAGAACGATGAGGCTGATGAGACCAAACATCCCTCTAGGACAGCTATACTCAACCTGCGGCAGGCCGGGCCTTTTTGATTGGCCCACTTGAAGTTTCTATGCTCCATTCTATTTTAAATTTCGCGCCTATCAGAGAACGAGTGATTCGGAACAAAAATTGAACGTAGCCTATTATTGTAGTCTATGGTTGCGCGAGCGAGACAGAACGCAGGCCGGGAATTCCTTTTCCACCTACGAACCCATGCCCGACTAACCTCCTAAATAAAAATTTTGCCCTTCTATATCTGTGTTCCAATGTTACATGACATTTGCACCCCCGCGCACACATCACATTCCCCGCGGTCACCTATCGGTGGGCGGTACCTAATTCCGCGGCGTCTGCGCCGCCATTGTTGATTTGCGGCTGTGTTTGCGGCGGTTACCTGTGCATTACAATTTACAAGTACTGCGTCGATTGAGTGAACTTATCCTCTCCGTAGTGTTTTAAAACAAAAGTATTACTTTCTCGTGGTGAACGGTGATTTTGCTTTGAGGAAAATGACAGTGTTGTGTTGGCAAATGCCTAAATTCGCGACCAGACGCTATATTATTTAAGATTCCGAGAAATTAGAAAAGACTCAATGTGTGGTTGCAATGTCTTCAAATATTCATTTGACTTTGTAAGCTGTGACGACTACCAACCGTATATTCTTAATAATTTATTATACTCTTTATTTATTATACAATTTTTTTACATTTTTACATATATAATAAAAAATCAAAATACATATAAAAATATAAAAAAAGAGATTAACCCAACAGTGGCGAGGCTCGAGACCCAAGCCACCGGTGGTTAGGACCCCAAAGTGAGGAACCTCCTCACTATACGTGCCGTGTCAAGCAATACTGCCTTCTGAATCTGGCTCATGACCCAACGGCCCATTGAGAGCCTCTGGAGATATTGGTCAAGGCTCTTTGGTATCAATCCATGTGCAGAAACAACTATCGGGACAATAATTGTTGAGTCGACATCCCACAATTCAGTAACCTCGTGTGCCAAGTCTAAATATTTTGTCAATTTATCTTTTTCTGCTTTAACGAGGTTATCGTCATGCGGAATGGTGACGTCAACAAGTATTGCCCGGCGCGCCAATCGATCTATTATCACAATATCAGGCTTATTGGCAACAATAGTCCTGTCCGTGATAACAGACCGATCCCAAAACAGCGTAGCATGACCATTTTCAAGAACTGGTTGGGGAACATACTGGTAATATGGCACTTCAGGAGTCACAAGTCCATACCGAAGAGCAAATTGCTGATGTATGATCTTGGCTACTAGATTGTGTCCATGCAAATACTCGCCGTTAGCAAGATACGAACAACCGGAGATAACATGCCTGATGGACTCGCCAGGACGGTGGCATGCCCGACAGATGTCGACGGTACCGTCCTTCAGGATGTATTTCCTATAGTTGTTCGTCTTAATAACTTCGTCCATAATTGCAAAGACAAAACCCTCAGTTTCCCCAAAGAGGTTACCGAAACGTAGCCAAGACACAGACGCTAATCGGTCCACATCAGGCCCATGGAGAGCCCGATAGAACCGACCATGCAGCTCCTTGCCCTTCCATATTTCCTCGCGATCCTTAATGCCCATCACCAGAGGTTTCCGCCAGTTCTCATTCGCCAAAGAGAGCGGGGTAAATCCTTTATCTACCATGACTACAACCCCATGCATATCCACGTCGCTGTTAAGGAAATAATCCCTGAGATTGCACACCTCGCGATTATGCAGGTCATTAGCATTAAGCATACCTCGGCCCCCACATCTCCGCGTGATGTACAATCTCATTACTGACGAACGTGGATGGTGTGCATACGATGTGCAGTCAGTAGAGTTCGGACTTTACGATCCAGGGCGTCCAATTCGGTCTGAGTCCATCTGAGTATGCCGAAAGAGTACTTAATAATTTTATTATTATTGTTGTAAAATTTACTACAATGAATTGGTGCAAAACAATTAATAGGAGTTTAAAGGATACCGACATTTCTAGGTTAATTAAAAGGACGATGTTACCAAAATTACTACAAAAAGCTTTAGAGATGTACAAAAAAAAATCATTTAAAAAATAATTATAAGGCTTTTATTTACAATTTATAAAATTATTACCAAAAAGTTGCATTTATTTTATTATTTTGCTATTTCATTATTTTATTATTTTTTATTTATTTTATTATTTTTCTATTTTTATATTTTTATTTATTTTATTAAATCACATTATAGTGATTTATAGAGACTTAGCGTAATAATAAAATCGATGAAATTTTGAAATTACCCTGTGGAGCCACGCGCGGCACCCGTAACAAGGCTGAATACAACTTCTGCCTTTGCCTGCCCCACGTACCATGTTTAAGAAGGAAAGAACTGTCATGTAATTCTGGCGAATTGAAAGCGCGGGAAACTTGGTTGTGGCGGGAGCGTTACTTTTTGTTAAAAATATTTTTTTATTATTTTATCTCATAAGGGATCAGTTTGTATATAAATATTTTATTTAGCTTAGTTCTTAGTAGTTTGTAAATATGTTCATTTCTATTAGGTAAGTTTTTGTATATATATTTTTGTAGTTACATTAAAAAATGGACGTGCCCCCCGATCCCGGGGGTGGCTCGATCCCTGTTGCTGCCTACGTCACTGTGGAGCAATCAGAATCCGGAATGGATACTGATTGCTCCACTGGTATCAATCCAAGGAAACGTAGTCTGGCGAAGGCTAGAAAACGCATTTGCCGTGATTGCAATAAAAAGAAGAGAACAAATAAAATGGCTATTGACCCGTCGAGGGAATCTTGTAATTGTTCTGACAGCGACTGCACTAAACCGACATCTTCACTGGCTCCTGAGGTTTTGGAGGGAAATAATGATTTCCCTCCATCGCTTCTGTAACAACTCAGGTTGGCAGGCAAACATACTCGGCTTGTGATTTGGCCCCTTATTTAATTCATGTTCAGAAAAAACAATCTAAACCTGACGAAAATGTTATATTGCACCCATTATCCTTTGGGTATTTTTTGAAGAAAAATAATTTTAAGAATATTATAAACGGTAGCGTCAAGCGAATTGGTAGAAATAGAGTCACTCTGTCATTTTCTAACTTTAATGATGCTAACTCCTTTTTGACTTATGGAGGTTTGGAGACCAATAATCTTAAGGCTTTCATCCCCACTTATAATATTACTAGAATGGGTTTAAACAAAGGTATACCAACCGAGTGGTCCGAGACTGATATTATGAATAACATTTCTGTTCCGACCGGGTGTGGTACAATATTAAAAATAAGACGATTAAACTTTAAAACATTTATTGATGGTACTGCTACATGGAAACCCTCTCAGACTGTAGTTTTAACTTTCGACGGTCAAATTTTGCCAAAACGTGTATTTGCATATTATATGCTTATTAATGCTCTACCAGTTCAGTTATATCACTATCCAACTATTCAATGCTATAACTGCTGTCGATATGGCCATACGAAAATTCAATGTCGTGGAAAACCTCGCTGTTACAAGTGTGCCCAGGATCATTCTGGAGAGTCTTGCGGTGTTGGAGATGACCAGAGTGTGTGTTGCATGTGCTCTGGTTATCACAAAAAAATTATGAAACCATATTCTCATATGGTATCAAACCCTCAAAATACATTTACTAGCCTTCGAAATAACCAAGTTAATAATGAAAATACATCTTATAAGAAAACAGTTTATATAAAAACCAAACCTCGTACACATTTAGCTTCTGGCTATGATCAAGTAGGACATAACACTTCACTCAATGAATACAATAATGTATTGTTATCTGGAAATGGTTGTGCCATTCCCAAAGAAAAGGACAATAATAAAAACAATCAATTATCCATCTCTGAAATTATTACGACACTGTTGAATGTTCTTTGTAAAAATAATATTATCATACCGGCCAACGTTGCACCAATACTTGAAAATACGATATACCAATTAAACAATGGACAGACACATTATTCAATGGAATTGCCGGAGTGTGAATAATAAAAGGAGTGACTTGATATATCTTTTGAATAAATATAATCCAGTTTTAGTATGTTTGTCAGAAACATGGTTAAAACCTCACTACAACTTTAGAATCCCTAGATATTCTTGTATAAGGGAAGATAGACAGGATGGTTATGGTGGTGTGGCCATCCTAGTTGTCAAAAATGTTCTCTTTAAAATTGTTTCCATTCCTTCTCATTCCAGTGATTTTTCTATAGTTTGTATAAATGTTAATAATATTTCATTTGTTTCAATTTATATTCCACACCCCTCTTTAAACATTTTTAGTGAAGTCAGTAATATATTGCATCTTATTTTATTCCTCAACCTTTTATCTTGTTAGGAGACTTCAATTCCCAGCATAGGTCTTGGGGAAGCTCTTCATCAAATATTAATGGTGAAAATTTACTGGACATTCTAAATTTGCACAATTTGTGCATAATAAACACTGGGTCTGCCACTCGTTGCTCACCTCCCTGCGAAGGAAAAAGTGTTGTGGATTTATCCATATGCACTCCTGACCTGGCTTCTGTTGTCAATTGGCAAACCCTTCCATCTACGTTTGGAAGTGAACATTATCCAATTGTTATATCACTACCCTATCCTAAACTTAATTTTAATGTTTCACAACCTAAATCTCCACGTTTAAAATATAAATTAGATTCTGAAAAGTGGGCAATGTACAAGTCTTCAGTTGAAAAAAAAAAAATTCTTTGTCTGAATCTCCTGATTTTCTTAAAAATGTTGAAGCTTTTACTAAAGCTTTATTGGATACAGCTGATGAGATATTTTCTCATAAAAAGTGTCTAAAAGACTACCTTCTCCACCATGGTGGGACAAAGAGTGTACTGAAGCTGTTAAAAAAAGAAAAGAGGTTGAAATTAGGTATAAAAATGTTATGTCTGATGATAATTTTAATAGTTTGGTAAAAACTATGAACCATACACGTAATTTGTTAAAAAATAAAAAAGTTGAAGGGTGGAGAAATTTTTGTGCTTCAATTTCCCCTGACACATCATTCACTGAAGTCTGGAACTGTTTAAAAAGATTTCGCTCATCCTTTACCCCCAGCACTTCCTCATTTCTTTCCTCTTTGTCTGAAAGATATTTAGATCTTTTAGCCCCGCCAACAGTGCTGCAAAAAGAAGTAATAGCTCCTTTTTCTGAGTATATTCCGTACACATCAGAAAATAGTTTGTTTACACTCACTGAATTAAAATTTGTTGTGACTAGTGTTAAAGATTCAGCCCCAGGAGAGGACGGCATTCCCTATTCTTTTTTTTTTCTAATTTAGGAGATGACGCATTAAATTATTATTTAGAATTGATAAATAAAATAATTGAGACAGGATATATCCCCCCGTGCTGGAAACGACAATTAGTGTTGCCAATATTGCAGCCACATAAAGATCCCAACGATTTAAACTCATATCGTCCCATAGCCTTATCACCAGTAATTATAAAAATAGTCGAACATTTAGTTAAAAATAAATTGGAATGGTTTCTTGAGCATAATAATATTCTTTCTAATAGTCAATATGGTTTTCGAAAGGGCAGAAGTACTACTGACAGTCTTAGCATTTTCACAACTGATATTCGTATTGCTTTATCCAGGAATCACTCCACTATAGCTGCCTTCTTAGATATTTCTGGAGCATATGACAACGTTGTGATTTCAATTCTTAGAAATAAGTTATATAAATTAAAGTTTCCTTTTTTATTAACACGATTCATAATTAATATGCTGTCCGAAAGAACTTTAATATTAGATGTTGAATCCAAGCCGTCACGATCTGTTTGGAAAGGTCTTCCTCAGGGCTCGGTACTAAGCCCCATATTGTATGATGTATACACATACGACCTGGATTCCAATCTAAATAACTCAATTGATATTTTACAATATGCAGATGACTTACTCTTATATTGTTCGGATCATTCTGTTCATAACTTAATTGAAAATTTGACCAGTTCACTCATCCTTCTGAATAAATGGTTGGATAACCATGGATTAAAACTATCCACATCTAAAAGTAATATTATGTTGTTTTCCAGACAAAAAAATCCATTCCCCATATTGATAAAATACAACCAGGAAATCATTCCATTTAAAACGTCTGTAAAATTCTTAGGTCTTATATTAGACTCTAAAATGACTGCAACAGTTCATTGCGACTATATTTCTGAAAAGTGCGAACAGATTGTTAATATGATTAGATGTCTATCTGGTGTGTGATGGGGGGGCCCACCCCTCTTCATTGAAATTAATTTACAATGGACTGATCAGGTCAATATTAGACTATGGAACCTTTTTGTTAGAACCCTGCAATTTATCTGGCCTTAGAAAATTAGAGAAAATTCAATCAAAAGCATTACGGTTAATTACGGGTGCAATGAGGTCAAGTCCCTTAAATGCCCTAGGCGTGGAGTGTGTAGAGCCCCCGTTACATTTACGACGTCAATATTTATCGGATAGATTTTTATTCAGGGTTATGCAATTCTCAAACCATCCCTTGCAGTATAAACTGCCTATATTAATAACTGAATTATCGTCTTCACCTTACTGGCTCCATAAATCAACTCCATGTCTCGTTTTGAGCTATAAGAAATATAAATTATTAAGTGCTCCTTCGTATAGCTCGCATCTTCTCCCATTGTTTAAGCACGATTATTACACATTAATAACAACTCCAACTATCATAGATGTTGGTATTAGTAAAAATGACCCTCACGGGAACAGGAAATTCAATGATATAGTGCATTCTCAGTGGCCTGACTGGCATCAAATTTACAGCGATGCTTCAAAAAAGGGCCCGTCAACTGTCGGGGTAGGAACATATCACCTGCAGTATAACATTGTCCAAAAAGTTAAACTTCCCCTGGAAACGTCTGTGTTTACGGGGGAATGTTATGGAATTTTCAAGTGTTTAGAATATACCTACATTTTTAATTTAAAAGACAACACATTTTACAGACAACATGAGTGCCCTTCAGGCGTTAGCTAAAAACCCGTTTAAGTCGAACAGTAACGTTATTATCAGCGACTGTAGGAATATGCTTTGCAAGTGTGTTCATAATAAAGCTAACATCATTTTTCTTCGGATCCCTAGCCATACGGGTATTTTTGGTAATGAAAAAGCTGACCAACTCGCTAAAGACGCTACCGTAAGTGGAGATTTGTACCCGTATAAGAATTGTTGCCATGACCTATTAACTTTGCCTAAACATTATCTCTTGAAGTCCTGGAATAATGTTTGGTCGACCAATAGTCAGCTTAAAGGAAAGTTTTATCACAGCATTCAACCAAATATTCCAAGCAAGCCTTGGTTCTGCAAAATAGACCTTTGTAAAAGAGCAACATCTATTTTAATTCGTATGCGTCTGGGACATGTTTGCACTCCTCATTATCTGGCAAGGTTTGGAATGGTGCAATCTCCGCAATGTGAGTGTGGTGAAGATGTCGGAGATTTAAATCACATATTTTTCTCTTGCTCTAAAAATGATAATACTTCCTTGTTCCATGAATTAAAATCACTTGAAATTCCATTTCCTACATCTATCCGTATTCTCCTTAATTCTAATGATTATCATGTGTATAAAACTTTAAGTACGTTTATAATTCAAAATGATATAAAAATTTAAGTATATTTATTTCCTATTCTCTTCCTATGATCCTTCCTATGATCCTGTCGCTTACATTACTGATCCTTTCCAAATTCCTAAGTTTTCCAATATTTATTACCCACTTGTCCAGTTTCCCTAACTTGAGATTGGCATAATGTTTATAAAATTGCCATTAAAAAAAAAAAATTCTGGCGAAGTTGAAAAAGCGCGGGTACTTCTGAGTAAAAAAGGCGCAATTTTTGAGTTGTAAATTTTTTTTATTGTAAATTATTTATAATATATAGGAAAAGTAAATAAATAAATAAATAAATAAATACACCCAACAGTCACATACATAGTCCTGACCCCACACTAAGATCGAGTCTTGTGTTGTGGGTATCAGAAGCTACGAGAGACTTTTCGGTCTCACAAACACCCAGACCCGAAACAAATACCTGTGGATCACACAAATATTTGTTTCGGTGCGGGGATCGAACCCGCGGCCTCTCGTTTCACAGGCGGCGTCAAACCAACTGCGCCACGGAGGCTGTCAAAAGTGTACATAATTTGTAAATATATATTAATTTAATTAACGTAAAAGTAATTGTCCAAAATGGGGGGACAAAGAAACGAAAAAAAGGGTGGGTGTGAAGAGACGGAGTTGGCAGACTCCGATTCCTCCTCCATGAAGTCTATTGATGCTGTGGACAACTATAAAACCTTTTTAATACCTAACTACAGTAGATCATATCCGGAAAATGGAGGTAACTTCGAATATATTGTATTTTTGGAGAGCATAGAAATCAACAAGCCTCTCGGGGACAGAGACATGATGTTTCTGGCCAACAATTTAAAGCGACATAATAAGGGCATCAAACAACTAGTACGAATGAATCGTTTTAAAACGGGCGTAATTTTTGACAGTGCCAGTATGGCAAATGCTGCACTTTCTCATAAAAAATTCTTGGACCTAAATAAATTGAAAGCCAGTATTCCGGCTGCCGCTACTGAAACCACCGGTGTTATTCAACATGTACCATTAGAACTATCTAATGAGCAGATATATACTGCACTTACTAGCACCAGAAATATAATTTCAATCCGCAGAATAATGAAAAGAGTAAGGAATGAAGATGGCTCCTTTCAGCTTCAACCTATAAAATCAGTAACAATTACTTTTTCTTGTCCCAGTTTACCAGACAGCGTTGACTTAAATAGTTGGCGTTTCAGGATCACTCCATACATTCCTCCAGTAAAGCAGTGTCTACGTTGTCTCAGGTATGGCCACTTAGCAAAATTTTGCAAGAACTCTGAAAAATGCTTAATTTGCGCTGGCAGTCACAATTATAAGAATTGTACTGTTGCTTCAACGAATGCCAGTTGTTACAATTGCAAAGGAAATCATATAGCCATATAACCTTAGAGTGTCCTGTAAAGCAAAACAAAATTAAAGTAAATAAAGAAAAGTTAAATAAAAAGTCCTATGTTGATGCTGTTAATGAAAAATCATTTCCTTGATTGGGTGTAAAGCCAAAAAGTCCCACCGAACAATTTATTTCACTATTAGATTGTGATAATTTTCTCAAGTTTATAGTTGATTCTGTCGTTAAAATTATTACCATGAGTAAAACAAATGAAAGTAACATAATATGTAGCAAAACAATTAAAGAATTTCTAATTAAAAACATACATAACATAAAGCTTCCTCTTAATTTTTACCTTTATGGACCATTTAAATATTGTACAATGGAATGCTCAGAGTTTACTGAGTAATCAACATATTTTTTCATACTTTCTTTACGAGAAAAACATTCACATTGCTGTTATATGTGAAACATGGCTTAAGCCTCACCATCTAATTACTTTTAAAAATTACAAACTAGTAAGATTAGACAGTGGCAATTATCATAATGGAGTTGTCATTTTGATACACAATAGCCTCAGTTTTAAAACTGTTGCCACTTTTAGTGATAATTCTATTCAGAATATCGCTATTCGCTTATATTA
Organism: Deilephila elpenor; assembly: GCA_949752805.1. Classification (NCBI taxonomy): domain Eukaryota; kingdom Metazoa; phylum Arthropoda; class Insecta; order Lepidoptera; family Sphingidae; genus Deilephila; species Deilephila elpenor. The sequence goes on from OX457114.1 coordinate 396,921, forward strand.
TGGTCACAACAAAGAACTTACTATAGTAAGTTTTTACAGCCCCAAGTTATGCTCTCCAACTTTTACCAAACACAAACTTAATAATTTGATTCAAAGTCTACCACAGCCCTTGCTTATTGCTGGAGACTTTAATGCTCTTCATTGTAACTGGGGTTGCATGACTTCTGATGCTCGTGGATCTGATATATTAGAATGTATTGATGATAACTTGTTGGTCATTTTAAATGATGGTCAAATGGCAACAGTAGGTTCTCACAAATGGCGTCAAAATGCGCTTGATTTGACAATAGTTTCTCCAGATCTAGCAGCTACTTTTGATTGGTCTGTACATCATGACCCTTTAGGAAGCTATCATTTACCAGTAATCACGAAAATCTTTATAAGCAATATTTCTGGTGGTGAATATTCTATAATACCCATAGATGTAGCATAACATAGATCGGCAATGTGAAAGAGATAGAATGATTCAAATCATACATTAAAGCGAGACGCATGATGCGACCATGCGTTTACACGGAGAGCTTTCTATAGTGATTTGTGTGAAAATATGTCATTTAAGCGAACGACAAATTTCGCTTATTTTCTTGATTTATTTAATATTTCAGAACTGAGCTACTTTTATTAAATGTAATTTATTATGGTGAGTTGTCCAGTGCCTGGATGTGATTGATTTTAGTGTAAAAACCCGAATAATCATAGTTTTTCATAAGATCGTATCACTTTTTAACCGACTTCAAAAAAAGGAGGAGGTTCTCAATTCGACTGTATGTTGCTTTTTTTTCAATGTTGTTTAGTGACAATATTGTAGAATTGTAAGACAAACCTTGTATGTATATCGGTAGAACAGAATGTCCTTATTTATTATTTAAATGCGTAGAAAGCATCCATTGCCTATATAAAATGGAAGTGATGGAATTCCCGCAGTATTTTTAAAAAAATGTGCCATTCATATATCTAAGCCGCTTGAAATATTATATAACAGATCATTGAAGGAGGGCATCTTTCCGCTGCTTTGGAAAGAAGCAATGGTCATACCAATACCAAAGAACGGTGAAAAAATAGATGTCTTTAACTATAGACCTATAAGTATTTTACCTGTAGTGGCAAAAGTATTCGAGGCTTTGATATGTCCATTCCTTAATTGTCATATTAAACAATCCATAACTGAACATCAACATGGTTTTGTGAGAAATCGATCCACAGCCACTAATCTAACTAACTTTGTCGAAAGTACTCTTACAAGTATAAGCAATGGTTATGAAGTAGATGCTATCTATAGTGATTTTAGCAAAGCATTTGACAAAGTAAATCACCATGTCCTTTTACAAAAACTTGATATTATTTACGGTATCCATGGACCTTTACTGAAATGGTTTGAATCATATTTAACAGGCAGAACCGCTAAAGTTGTCATCAACGGCTTTTCTTCTGGTGCTTTTAGACCCAGTTCCGGAGTCCCGCAAGGCTCACATCTGGGTCCTATCTTATTCACAATGTTCATCGACGATATTAAATATAGTATATGGCACGCTGAATTCGAAATGTATGCTGATGACCTAAAACTTTTTAAAATTGTCAGTAGCGTAAGTGATCAAAAATTGTTGCAGGATGATATTAAACGTATCTGTGAATGGTGTGACAAAAATTGTATGGAACTCAATATTGGAAAATGTTACCATATAAAATTTTCCCGCAAAAAACAAAGTTTTCATACAAGCTATAAGATGAAAGGCCAAACTCTGACTTATGTGAGTAGTGTAAGAGATCTTGGCATCCAAATTGACTCCGAAATGAAATTTCTCCATCACGTTGAAAAAACTCAAAAGAAATGTCTTAGAATGTTGAATTTCGTAAACCGCAGTACAAAAGAATTCAATTCCCCACTGGCGTTAAAAACATTATTCTATGCTTTAGTGCGCAGTCATATCGAGTACTGCTGTTCCGTTTGGTATCCCAGATACCAAAATAGTATAGAACGTCTGGAAAAAATTCAAAAAAAGTTTTTAAAGAGACTCTCTTATGTGACTGGTAAGCATAGACTACTTAAAAATTACGAAGACAGAATGCACCACTTCAATGTTACATCGTTACAAGCTCGGAGTGGATACTCAAGCTGCATGTTCATATTTAAATTATTAAATGGACGATTGATAGTCCTTGCTTATTATCTAAAGTCAACATAAACGTACCTAGAGTAACCGCCAGGCTTCACAACTACAGACCTTTCTCGATAAACTGTAGCAAAACCAAATATGGAAAAAACACACCTATCACCTTTGCGCTCAGAAAATGCAATGATATATTTTGTAAAGACCATATTGACATATTTGATGGGGATATCAAAAAATTCAAAAAAGCCTTGTGTAATGTTCAATTGTAAGTGTGTTTTTGTTCAGTGTTTTATGAAATGTAACAGTTGATTAATTTATTTACAATTGCTACTATAGATATTTATACTTGGATTGTTTTCGTAGATGAATTGTTGTTGTTTTTTCTTTTTTTTATTTTTTTATTATTATTTTGTTTTATTCTGTTTTTCTTAATCAACAAAGTTTTGTTGAATGTTTTAACCACTACCTCGCGTCGTTGAGAACATTACAGTTAGCAATTTTGCACGGTTTAATGTTAATCATTCTGAATATTGTATGTTTTTGATATGTGTTTATGAGTGATGCTCCTATTATATTAGTAACAACTATGTATGCTAAGCAATGCTGAGCTAACCTCTAATTTAAATACATTTAAGATCTTTTTTCTGCAAATATAAGTATAAGTTTGGTTTATGTATTTAGTTGGTAAGCCGATTTATAAATAAATAAATAAATAAATGATATTATATACGTGAATTTATAATAATTTCAACCAACATTTGCTAGAGATTGATTGACAGTTTCGATCAATAATATTATGTCGATAAAAATAGTCAATGACCATAGAGGTTTCACTTCATTTTATAATCTCGTAGTATAACATCAATTCTATAATAACAGTTATCACTTCACTTTATTTATTCACTACTGATATTTGCTAAATATTAATTAATATTTAGTGTGCGTAATTTACCATTTCTGAGCCGGTTTCAAATTAACTGTGCCACGGAGGCTGCCATTCTAATAAAACAATAGAACATTAGATATTATTATAAGGAATGCTTTACAAAACTTGTGAAATAAAAGTATTCTCAAATATGACGATTTTTCTTTATTTACTTGTGTTTACGTATCTGTGTTGAAATAAACACAATCATTATTTTTCTGTTAAAATACCATGAAATGTCTCATATATATCTATAAAATTTAATTTTATTGGTTGGCCGTAAGGTATATCGATATGATGGTATCGACAGTGCATGGCGCAGCATTATCTGTCACGCACACATGCAAACTTCACGCACACTATCATATTCTCGTTTTGGTTTCACTCAAAATGATACATTGCCGATCTATGTTATACTACATCTATGATAATACCAGATAGTAAGCCATATCCACAGCAGCATAATTATCGTACTATAGATTGGAATTTATTTTCCGTGACAGTAGATAGCTTGTTGCATAATTTTCATTGTGATCAGGAAAATCCTTTAAAGTCTTATGAGGAATTTATTGATTTCATAAATACAGCTATTCAGCTATCTATGCCAGTGCGGCGCAGCCGTGTCAATTCTCAAAGTTCATCCAACGTTAATATCAATAGAAATAGAAGACCTCTTCCTTGGTGGAATATTAGATGCAGCGACGCTGTTGAACAGTCTAAACTTGCATATGTAAACTTCAGGCGTGATCCAACTGAAGCCAATTATATAAATTTTAAAAAGCTGCAGGCTGCTAAAAAGTTAATTCTGAAACAAGAAAGACGAATAAGTCGGGAATATTTATATACAAGTTTCAATAGTATACTTCAATAGTAACTACTCCCATATCAAGAATTTGGTATTATATGAGAATTTTTAAAAAAGTAAATGCAAACTATAATTCCTGTAACAAAGTAGATTGGGTTTTTGAATTTATAAGAAAATATACTCCTTCTACTGTTGAGGCCGAATTGAATCTACTTAACAACTTTATCTTCCAACTGTAACTACCTTACATAAAAAAAAAACTACGTTTAAAAAAACCGACTTCAACTACTAAAAAGTATTAAATAACTTAAGAAAGATTTGTTTTAATACACCTCTTATGCAAACCTATACCTTTCATATCAATAAAATACAATTATTTATATGTGCTACCTATTCATAGGTTTGGAATCGGTGCCAAGCCAAATGGAATAGCAGGTACCTACACTTGCCGCACGTGACCTTGAGCGGGATAGCTTTATCTACAACAGTGTTTTTCAATCTGTGGGTCGCGACCACCTGAGGGCCTTACTAGTCGCCATTCTTACAGAGCATAGGTGTTCATAATAAATGTAGGTACCAAAATGGAGAAACTCATTAACACAGTCTTCTAAATCACTAACTTCTAGTCTGTGTATCGCCCACGGGGGTCGCCAGAATTTTTAAAGCGAAAGCGAAATGTTTCTATTCCTATTTACGAGAGCATGATGAAACCACGATTTCAATATCATTTGATTGCCAGAAAAACCAAGTATTGCCAAAGGTTCCAGACCAAGCGGCCTATTATTCACGTCAACTTTACATCTACAATTTTACCATTGTACTGGGAAATAGCACACACACATTTCCAAGAGAAAATGTCCATATATATACCTGGACTGAAAATGTCTACGCCAAATCTGCAAACGAGATTGCATCTTGCATCAGTTTTTAATTTACTTTCGCATACTAATTTCACTGGGAAAAAAAAGTTGCGAATGATGGCAGACGGATGTGGCTCACAAAATAAAAATACGGTCATGATAGCTATGGTTGCGTACTGGCTAACTTTAACTTTAAGTACGTTTATAATTCAAAATAATATAAAATTTTAGTATATTTATTTCCTTTTCTCTTTATATGTAATTCCTGTCGCTTACATTACTGATCCTTTCCAAATTCCTAAGTTTTCCAATATTTATTACCTACTTGTCCAGTTTCCCTAAATTGAGATTGGCATAATGTTTATACAATTGCCATGCAATGTTATTGCATTTTCTACATAATGTCAGGAGTGTCATCAAAGTATAAAAGAAAAATAACAAGTGAAAATAGATTGTTTCAAGATGAGTGGGAAACATATTATTTTGTTGTGCCGAACAAAAACAATGCAGCTACTTGTTTGATGTGTCGTGAAAGTATTATATTGAAGAAATACAATATTTCGCGTCATTTTACCACAAAACATAAATAATAAAAAAGAAGTCATTGTATCAAGAACAAAAGTGAATGGCCGTGACAATATCACAGGACTCAGCGGTAACCAAGGCGTCATATGAAATTTGTTACATTCTTGGTAAGCATATGAAACCATTTACCGACGCAGAAATCATAAAGGAATGCCTTGTTAGTACTGCTGATATACTTTTTGATAAATACAGTAACAAGAAACAAATACTTTCTGATATAAAAAAACTACAGCTTTCGGATTCAACCTGTGTGAGGCGAATCGAAGACATTTCTAAATTTATTGCTGATGAGATATTAGACAACCTAAGAAAGTGCAAGTTTTTTAGTTTGGCATGCGATTCCAGCACCGACATTTCATCAACATCGCAATGCTCGGTGTTTGTTAGATATTGTTCTGAAAACAATTTAATTCATGAAATTTTTTTGAAACTCCTGTCAATGGAAGGTCAAACGCGAGGCACAGATTACCTTAATACTATTTGTAATTTTTTAGAACAAAATGAAATTGACATACAAAAAACCGTGTGTGTATGTACAGATGGTTGTCCTTCGATGACTGGATCCGAAAATGCATTTATTTCGCTATTTAAGAAAAAATACAATTTCGCACGCTTAATAATAGACTGACCAATTACGGTTTAAGCCCGAAGTGAGATAAGCAAACAGATAGATTAATTACAACGCTATCTATCTACCAATCCCAGAATTTTTACGATATTTTATTCCTGGACTGAGTAAATGCTATGTTTGTCTCTTTTACTCAAACAAAATTTTGACATGGTCCTAAAATGACAGTGACATAAACCATTATGCGTCTGAAACTGCGACAGTCAACACGCGATGGTTTAAAAAAAAAGTGACCTATAATCAATTGAGTCTGTTTATTATAAAAATCTCAGGTAAGTTTCATTCCATTTTTTATGCAACTATGACTGATTAGTTATTAGGTCAGCTTAGTACAAAAAGTGTTAATTTATAATTATTTTGTTTGAGGTTTAGGTCTGTTTTTTATAAAAATGTGTTAGTGTAAGTGTGACCAATTACGAGTTATGTCTGTTATTGATAAAACATCATATGCATTTTTGGTAGGATTTTTTCTCATTAGGAGTTTGGTCGTTTTATTATAAAAACGTTTTCAATATTAATGGTCATAACTTGATATCAGTCTTTTTATTACAAAACAAAGGTGATGGCAAAATATTTGTGTTCGTCTTATTCGGTATTGCGTCACTATTTGATAAAAAATGTTCCAAAAGTTAATAAATTAAAAAAAAAAATAACTTGATAAATTATTTTAGGATGACTTCAAGATCGAAGAAGATAATGGATATCTTAAATAATAAAACAATGCCGATCGTAGGCACTCGAGATCATGAAAACCGGGTTCAGACTTCAAATTATCTTCTCAAACAAACCCAATCTTCATTGAAAGATGGTCACACCGATAATAGTAAATCTCCAACGCACAAAACCCTATCCGACCACAGCAAATTGATAATGAACATAGTTGAAGATTCAGTTCAAACAACTCCAGTTAATATTGTGGTATTTTTTTTAAATACATCACACAGTCACATACAATATAGTCTTAACCCTACACTGATTTTTATTAGTATAATTTCCAATGCTATATTCCTATTTATTTACAAAAAAAATATATATTTTCTAAGATACTATTTAACTATTGTTACAGTTGTTATCTGATATAACCAATAAGCCAGAAAACCAACGTTATTATAATGTCAGCACCTTTTTTGATGCGGAAGGCTTGGCTCATGAAAATTACGCCAACCGAAAAAGAAACAATGTTGATTACAATGTCTCACCCGTACATTCTAATGAATCAGACGCAGATCTAAGTGACCAAGATCCAACTTATGACCATCGAAACAAAAAAGCGAAACCTGTACCCGCTTTATTACGATGACTCGGCTGTCCCATTTCAAAACCTAGTAAGCGACATTTTTTATAAAAATCGTTTTATTGCACAATCTTGCTAACCTATTAAGTCCCTACCAAATCGGCTGCCCAAATTCAAAACCTAGTAACAGGTGATTTGAAAAAAAAACGGCTTTTGGTGTTTTTCGACTTACTAGGCAGTATCAAAATGATGTGGACCTTAAAACACCCAGTTTCATACGTAATTTAAAAAAATATATTTAGCAAGTCTAAGCAATTTGGCATGATTACGAAAATTTCCTTGAAGTACAAATTTTAAACTTAGTATGTCAAAATACAAATTTAAAACCCTAGCAGCTCAAGCGACTTACTAAGTTATGAATTTGAAATACCAACTTGCTATGTTTTGAATTTGGCGCCGATTGTAAAATAGATGACATTTCGTTTAGTAAGTCCAGTGTCACCGGCGCACGAGTGTTTCGCTCCGTGTTAAAAAATAATAAAATGAGTTACAAGCAATTTTATCGGTCCAGGCGTATACTGCGTGCTTTGCAGAACGTAAACGAATGCAGGTAAGAAATAACTTATTCATTATGGTTACGAAAATGTAAAAGAAATGTGACATAACCACAAAATAAAATTGTCGTTGCATTATCTTCATAATAAAACTAACAAAACTAGTATGTTGTGCTGGCTTTCGTATAATGAATGTGCAAAAGCCGATTTTGCTTATTTTAATGGTATGTTTTGCTAATTATCGACAAAAAGTAGTGGTTCCGAGTTAAGGGGCCTTAGGCGGCGCTAGTGGCACCTGCACTGGTTATAAATTATTACCTCTGTAAAGAAAATTTAATGTAAAAATCAGCCACAACGGGTATCTCGGTAATTTTTAATGTGATCTCATATAAGAAGTTTCTAAATAAAACAGTAATGTATCATACAGGGGTATGTTTATACCAAAAGTAGCCACTTTTCATTAAAAACGCCCTATGCTCTATCAAAAGATACTAGAAACATTTTATCGAAGTGCCCATATTTTGTGGCCGATTTTTAAATTTAATTGTATTTACAGAGATAATACTTTTAACTGCCTCGGTAGCCTAGTAGTCCTAAGCGCGACTGTTACGCTAGAGGTCTTGGGTTCGAATCCCAGGTCGAGCAAAAAGTGTTATTGGGTTTTTCTACGAAATTCTCAGTAGCAGCTCGGATTTAGGATTTGTGCCCGGTTAATGGCAATAGGCTCGCCCCCTATTACATGGGACCTAAAACATACCGGCGAACACTGTGGGTGTACGCTGCTACACCTCTGCCTAACCCTTCAGGGAATACAGGCGTGATGGTATGTGTGTAATTTTAACTAGTGCAGGCGCTACTAGCGCCACATAAATCCCCTTTACTTGTTGCCCTATAGAACAGAACGGGACTTTACCCAAACAATGAAAGAAAGTTTTTTTTCTTTACCCAAGCTATTTAACTAGTATTTATTGCCTTATCATTTGCCTTTTTGTTTTCGGTGTTGGTTGCGTGTTAGCTTGGTTCTTTTTTCCGCTTTCAGAGCAAATGATGAAGCTAAAACAGATACTGAAACTGTTATCGACTACAGCAATCCTATCCCTGGGTCATCAGCCGACAATGTAACGATCTGTGATAGTATCGTTTCTGATAGTAACCTTGGATTTGATACTGCAGCTTACTTGAGTGATGACTCCGTAGCTGATCCCGATTATATACCTTTGGTAGTACAAAAACCTGCACTACAGTTGTTTGCTGATAATTCCGAAGATTGTTTTCAAGATATCGATCTTCTAGAACCTACGTTTGCCATAGAAAATCTACCCCAACCACCTCCAATGCAATCCCCTGTACCAGAAATGCCAATTTTCATTGCTACTTACCCAAATACAATTATTTTCATCGACTCTGAACAAGCAGATTATCCAGGCCCCATATTTGATACGGGTACATTAATCGACATTTCAGATAATCCCAAAGAAACAGCAAAGGTTATAAAAAATAAAACGATGCATCCCATGATATCTAAAATGTGCGACGGTAAATGTAGACGACGTTGCAATAACTTCACAGAAAAACAGCGAGAGGATATTTGGAATGGTTACTGGAATTTTAATTATACTCAGCGCCGCCAGTTTTTGAACAAATGTGTAAAGATTGCACCAGTCAAAGAGAAATCTGCATCTGTTCCTAACTCAGACAAAAAACACGTAAAAAACGAGTCGAGGTATTACTACTTTTGTCTCGGGAATGAAGAGATAAATGTTTGTAAATCATTTTTCCTGAATACTCTGGGTCATTGTACTGATGGCGTTATTACCGAGCTAAGTAGAGCTTTAAAACGGAAACCCTTTTACGAATTAGTTAAAGAAAATCGAGGTGGTAAGAAACCTAGACTATCAAGAACACCAATCGAAGACCATATCATGAGCTATAACCCGGCATTGAGCCACTACAGGAGAAACAACGCACCGTTGACACGGTACTTGCCACGAACGTTTACGCTGCAATCTATGCATACTGACTTCATATCGAAGAATCCTGATGTCAAATGTTCCATTGAAACCTACAGAAATACTATGAAATCAATGAAAGTTTCCTTAAAATATCCCAAAGGAGACCAATGTGTTGATTGCGGAGTATTCATGGAAAAGATTAAAAATGGAAGTGAGGCATCAGCTGTGGAAAGTTTACAGAATGATTTCGCTCAACACAAGGTTAAAGCTGAAAAAGCTATAAACAATTACAAAGAAGATGCGAAGAAAGGCAACGATACTATGGAACACTATTTTTCTATGGATCTTCAGAAAGTGACATTATTGCCAGATATGCCAAAAATAAAGGATTCATTTTTTTTGAGCCGTCTAGTGGCTTTCAATTTAACACTTGCACCACTATGTAAAGATGCAAAGATAAACAGCAAGTGTGTTGTGTGGCATGAAGCAATGATGGGTCGAGATGCTAATAATATAATAGATGCATTGACGGCTTTTCTTATTTCGGAAAGAGATGTGAAAAAATTAACACTGTGGTGTGACAATTGCACTGGACAAAATAAAAATTGGTTTTTATTTACAGCGCTGGTAATGATTGTTAATTCTGAGTGCATTAATATTGATACTATCACTCTGAGATTTCTCACTAAAGGCCATACCCATATGTCTGCCGACGGCGTACACGGAAATATAGAAAAAGAGATGAGGCGTCGAGATGGAGTTTACGATGAGGACTACAAGTCTATTATAGCGAACTGTAGAAAGAACATTGACGTTATCGAAGTGCAAAAATCATACCAATGGGTGAAAAAGAAACGAGTTCCACGGCGTAACACAAATGACGATACAGCTCTCAGCACATTTTTGCTAAACCCAGTGGTTGAAGCTAAGTTCCTCAAAGGATCACGAAATCTGTTCTATAAAACAGATTTTGATGAGTCTTACCAAGAACTGAATTTCTTGATGCAGAAATTTAATGTCAACACTATTCCCCCACTTTCAAATACTATCCCCCGAGGGGTGAAATCATCGAAGAAAGATGGTATTGTTTCAAAATTGGTCCCCCTAATGCCATTGAACAGAAGGGAGTTTTGGCTGAATCTACCCACGAGTGATAACTCCATTGATTTGCAAACTGATGGTCAAATCGTTACCAATAACAACGAGTAGTTCAATATCAATAAGAATGATTTTATCTTAAGTTTTTTTTTTTTTTAGTATTGGTTGACTGTTGAGAGTGTGAGTCATGTTTTAATTTAAGAGTTCTTTAAAGTACGTTAATAAATATATTTTTATAAGTCAAAAGGATTTTTATTCAAAATCTGCATTCATAGGTACTTTGGGATAATTTTTTTAATCTTATAAACACTATAATGTATAATGAATTTGTTTAGTCTTCACGTTTACCATAGAAAATCAAATTGATAACCTAGTAAGCAGACTTACTAAGTTTTGATATTGTTTTTACATTCATATTTGGGTAAATTCACAAATAAAAATAAAGTATGAGCGATTCAACTGTAACTATACTCTAAAAATATTACGAGTATAACAAACTAAAATGTCAACAATATAGCACAACTTTTCGCCAAACATCCAAATCGCTATCTCTTCTGGTTTCTTCGGGCGAACGAATCAAAGTAGCCGACCAGTTTTTTGGCTCTCCTGAACATTTTTGTTGGAACGAGTTACTATGTTTTGATTTTAAGCAGCCGAGATGTTGGTTAGAAAACCATGTATATCCAGAGCTACTAGTCATGGTTTACTAAACGAGAGTAGTTTTTTTTATTTACTTATATCAATAAAAATATCATAATAAAAAATGTATACCCGAATAATAATTTTCTTTATACTGTAATTTGGGGTGAATAGGGATCAAGAGGTAAATAGGGGTAAAACTGGAAAAAAATTTCAAAGCAGAATATTTTTCACTGCTTTTTTACAATAAATACTATTTTTTTCGGTGTTGTAGTAGATTATTGAAAGTTCCTTTAGCACTGAATAAGCATGAAATTAGCTTGTGTGCTCAAAACTTCGCTCTAAAAATAATATTTCGAAGTAAAAGAAGGCTAAGACTGCCTCGGTGGCGTACGGCTGTCCCATTTGAAAACCTAGTAAGCGACATTTTTTATAAAAATCGTTTTATTGCACAATCTTGCTAACCTAGTAAGTCCCTACCAAATACAAAAACACCAGCGTCTTAAACTCGCTTGAAAGCAGATATATTTACACATCGAAACCTAGTAAGTGCTCCATTCACTCCCTCGTGACCACTTTAGAACCTAGTATGTCACTTTAACCATTTCAAAACCTAGTAACTCTCTGGACTTGCTAGGTTTTTAAATGGTCGATGCGTTTACTAGGTTTTTGAAACACGTAAAGCGAGTGGGGAAGGGCGCGGGCGGGGGGCTTCTCGCGACACGTTGCGCTCACGCGGCAGTGAGCTTCAATCGACGTCGACGAGCGAACGGTTTAATTTCTGTGTATTAAGTTTTAATTTCAGTTTCGCCTGATGCTAAGCGATACGACGCTCATGGACAGTTATTGCTGTATATAATCGTAAAATAAACCGCCAAAATATGCAATTTTACCGTTCGAAAAAGATTGTTGCTGCTGCAATTAATAACAATAGAGATTGTGATTTAGAGACAGAGAAGTGGTAAGTTCATTATACCTACATGTTATATTTCTATGTTATATTCTAGAATATTTCTTTTCGTTTATAACACGCGCACTAAGAGTTATGATTCTAACATTCATACTTTAACCTCTGTGCCTGATTATTGTTATGTTTTGGGTTTGGTAGGGTGTGTTTGGTTTTGAGGTTGTTGGTTTTGGCATCAAAAGGAATTAATGATGACTTTTAAAATAATATTAAAGCAAGCTTGTGATTTGTGTGTTGCATTTTTTTTTCTTTGCTTCAGTTTGCCTGCTAATAATAACTGCTCAATTGAACATAATGAACCATCTACCTCTTCATCTCAAAATAACACTGCTTTAACAACTAACACGTCTTTAGGCGTCATTGGCCTTGAAGAATTAGAAGAATTAATTACAGTCAGCTGCGATTTGGACGACTCTGTTGAAGATCCTGATTTTGAGTTGCCTGAATCTGTGAAAGATACTTCTTCTGATACTGATTTTACATTCCGAGACTTTGTGTTGGGTGATACTCTACAGCAAAATAGACAACCTGAAATACATTTTGTAGCTGCATATCCTGGCCCAGTCTTTAATTATTATGAATATAATAATATATCTAACATCACTACACCACAAAATGCCACCCCGCAATCTACAGACGCCTCTGTATCAAATGTTATAACAGAAAATAAAAATAAAATAAAACACCCGATTATCGTAAACAGTTGTGATGGCAAATGCAAGAGACAATGTGCTATGTTTTCACTTGAATGGCGGATGGAGATTTGGGATAAATATTGGGATCAAAATTTTGTATCAAGGCGTAATTTCCTAAATAAATGTATAAATATTTGTTCAATAAAGCGACGTAAGATTCAAACCTCAAATTCTAATGAAACTTTTTTTAAAAACGAACGTCGTTATTTTTCTTTGCCAAATAAAGACAACGAGATGATTTCCGTGTGTCGTAACTTTTTTTTGGCTACTCTTGGATATAAAACCGATGCCGTGATAACAGAACTAAGTAGAGCTATAAAAAAAGGAGTATTGAATGCATCTGTTTCCAAAGAAAACAGGGGTGGCAATCGAAGAAAAATTAATGGAAACATTATAACCGAACATATCATGACTTTTCATCCCACTGTCAGTCATTATCGCCGTCACAATGCGCCATTAGCTAAATATCTGCCGAGACATTTAACATTACAGCAAATGTACAAAGATTTCAAGCAAAAAAAATCCAAGTTTTAAATGTGGGATTGAATTATACAGGCAAAAAATAAAAGAACTGAAAATTTCATTCCACATGCCTAAAGGCGACAGATATGGAGAATGCTCGGTGTATGAAGAAGAACTGAAGAAGTACTGCGATGTTAACTCGATGCCTGTAGAAATAAGAACAAAATATGAAAATCATAAGTCTAAAGCTGACTCTGCTTTACAAAGATACAGATTAGATGGAACAAGCAAAAACTCAAACAGAGTTAAATATATATCAATGGATTTGCAGAAAGTGATTATTTTACCAGAAATGCCTGCCATTAAAGATGGGTTTTTCATGAGTCGTTTGATTACTTTTAATTTAACATTTGCTCCAATTGAAAAGAAGTCCAGCGATTCTGCCACATGTGTCCTTTGGCATGAAGCTCAAGCTGGAAGAGAGGCGAGTGATATTGTGAACGCCATATATGCTTTCTTACAGGCGAATAGGGATTTGGAGCACTTGTATATATGGACTGATAATTGTACAGCCCAAAATAAAAATTGGACCCTTTACACAGCAATGATTATGATAGTCAACAATTCTTTGAATGATCTTAAATCGGTAACTATTAGCTATCTAACAAAAGGTCATACTCACATGTCCGCGGATGCCGTACACGGCAATATAGAATTGAAAATGAAGAGGCAACAAAATATTTATGATTTTCAAGATTTTAAAGATACGGTGATGCAGTCAAGGAAAAATATAAAAGTGGTAGAAATCACTTGTAGACATGAATGGCCAAAAAAAAAGAGAACAGCGCGTCATAATGAACCGCTAAAAACTTTTAATTTAAACTCTGTTGTACAAGTGGAATTTGTCGCTGGATCAAGAAACCTTTATTATAAAACAGGGTATGTAACATTTATTTAAACATCGTTTTATGTCAGATTTGTTTAACTATTTTGACTTGAACTTATTTTATTTTTCAGATTTGATGAACCCCGGCAGGAACTGGATTTTTTAATGAAAAAATTTAATTGTACGGTCCTTCCTGAAACTATTGTCACTCCAAGGGGCATTAAACAAAATAAGGAAGAAGAAATTATAAATAAATTGGTATGTCTGATGCCTGAAACAAGAAAGGCATTTTGGCATAATTTACCCGTTAATGACTCGTCTGTTGATTTGACAAATGGTGGGCAAATGTCTACAGAAGCTGAATAGAGCTATTCAGCATTTATTTTGTTTTGTGTTTGACCTGATTTAAAAATAAAGAAACTGATTTATTAAATTAATCATTATTTTATTCATATACCCATAGAGTTACTAGAATTTAGTCTATGAGATGTGCAAGTTTCATGTACCATAAACCATAACAAAACCTAGCAAGTGCTCTTACTATGCTATAAAACTAATTGGCTACATGAACCTCCTACCTCGTGTCAATTATCAAAGTTAGTAAGGGGTTTAAAATATGTAATATACACATGTATTAAAATGTTGCTAGTACTATGTATTCATTATTTAGTATTTTCTACAACCAATACCTTTTTTTTAACCTAACATAAATACTTTTCATAGGCTGACCTATTTCACGTTTATGCGCTCCCCTGTAAAATTTCGTTATAAGTCCTTACTAGGTTTTGAAATGGGACAGCCGGACTGTCATGAAGCTCCTCGTCCTCGTCCAGTTCCTCGTCAACAAGTACTAGCAGCTCCTCTTTGACTAATTCGAGCAGCTCTTCTCATCTGCTTTTGGTAATTCCCCGACTCGTCCCACCGTATCTGGTGCTAAACCCGAAATTTTTTATTGCATTTGGTATTGTTGAGTTAATTTTTATTTAATGTTTTTTAAAAGTGTGCTTTTTTATGAAGTCTTTTTTTATAAAAACTTTTATATGACAAGAAATGAGTAGAAGTAAGTTTGATATATTGAATGATTACCAAATATTTAAACTTTAGGTTTGATCACCTTACTACCTACTTATTTTATTGGCATTTAATCATTAGTTACTAGCTTATGTTAAGTTGAGACTGTTTTTTACATTCCTTTATTATTAGGATTAAGTCTACAAATTTTTTTATGGCCTAATTATTTGTCACAAACATTTTTTTTTTAAATAATATATGATCAAACGAACTTACCAAGTGAAGTTCGATCGATATTATATTAGTATGCTTCATTCGAAGATATAAAAACAACAGTAGTACTTTTATCCTGCTGGCAACTTCCGCACTATAAAAAAAATGTTAAGAGTAGGGACGGTAGTCATTGTCGTGGCAACATTGTAGTAACATCTCATTCTTTTTTAGAGATTAGCTAACAAAATTTTCTAGTTTGGGTTAAGGGTGGGTGGGTGTTTATATCTTCGAATGAAGCATACTAATATAATATCGATCGAACTTCACTTGGTAAGTTCGTTTGATCATATATTATATTTCGTAAGCTTCATTCTTCAGATATAAAAACAACAGTAGATGTTTAGAGACGAAAATTTTGTGTAAAAATTAATGTAATAAAATTTCAGATAATATAAACAAATCAACTTTTATTTTTTATATTTATCACAGATTTTAATCACAAATATTTGGTAATAAAATAGATCTTGCAAAATCTTCTTGAACCATTATTTGGCGGTGGTAAAATTTTGCAAAAGTATGAGACGTAGTAGTCCATCCAGCCGTCTTTCTAATCATCTCCAAGGATATACCGGATGCTCGCGCTGCTGATGTGGCGGCGTGCCTTGTACTGTGCGCGCTGTATGTTGACACATCTATCCCGCTTAGCTTCAGTATATCTTTAACCCATCTGCTAATAGTTTGGGTAGTAGCAGGTTTGTGAGGGCGCTTGTATGTTATCAAAAGATGACTTGTGTTTGATGGTCTGATATTTCTTGTACAGAAAATGTAGTCTTCAATAGCTGTAGCGGGACAGATTGCTTTATTTTCGTTAAAGTATGGTAAGACTAGCACTGGTTGTTCGCGTCCTACGGCGGATGTTTTAACTGAATTAAAAATACCTATCTTTACCCCGGAAGGGTTAATAAGAATATTTTCTAATTTTATGGAGGCTAACGTTTGTACCCTATGCGCTGTGCAAAGTGCCAAGAGAATGACTAATTTCTTGGTTAGTTTCTCTAGGGGTAGTTCTCTATTGGGTATCCAGTTATTTATAAAATTTAAAACTACTTGTGGATCCCAGGTGAAATTATATTTAGGAGCCGTGGGTCTTAATTTATAAGCGCCTTTAAGCAAACGTTTAATTTGTTCGTTACCTGTTACAGGACTACCTAGCAAAAGAGAAAGAGCTGAACGATGAGAATTTAATGTCCCATAAGTTTTGCCTTTACTAAACTGCTCTGTTAGAAAAATAATTACTGAGGATAATGAACATTCGAAAGGGTCACAATTATTTGACTGTGAATACTGCCACCATAATTTATATGTACTGTTGTGGACGCTCAACCACATAAATAAACACACATGTACACATTCACATTTAAACATACATTCACATCAAACAAACACGCATACGTACATACATTCATATATACAAACATACATACATACATATATACAAACATACAAACATACATACATACATATCTACACTCGTACACACATATAAATTACTGACAAACTCACTGACGCGAGTGACACAACTGGTCGTTTCCGAAATTGTCTGGAAATGCGTTACGGGCTACTACAATAACTGTGCGCCCGAGTTCGGCTAGCTTCACTGCACATGACGTGTGGTTCGGGTGCCCGAACCACATCCGAGGGCCGCCGAACTCGACCGAACGCGCGGAGCAAATGGTTAACCAGTCAGACCCTACCCGCGCTGATATACGTTGCTATCTGATTAGACCAGCTGTTTTCGCTATTCGCTCGCTTTAATTCAGTACGCACTGGCTAATAATTAACTTACGTAGTAGTTACTGTATATATGTGTCTTCCATCTTTTGTGCTTGTTTGCTGTTCTTTGTGTGTACGTGTGAACTGTCGCTTACGACCCTTCTGTCCATTTTTCTATAGTGTGTGTGGTGAACAATAAACTGTGAACTATCTGTGTACTAGCTTTTACTTCTCTGCTGTACCCTTACATACTTCACGCTATCGACTACAAGGTACCCACACATCTTTTTACTACTACATTGGTGACCCCGAGGAAAACGCTAGAATGAGCGACAGCAGTGAATCCAACAGTACCGTCGAATCACGGAAATGCGGCGAGACTGGCAACGTCACCCGTCGGGCCAGAAAGGTACGCCCGCCAGCAGAGCGACCTTCATATGACCTTCCAATTAATTTGAAGGTACCGGCATTTTCTCCCGACGAACCGGAAATTTGGTTTGCCTTATTAGAGGGTCAATTTGAAATGTATGGCATAACCGACGACTCTTTTATGTTTTCCAACACCCTCAAGAATTTGGATGTTGCAACAGCCAAGGAAGTAAAGGACATAATTATAAATCCTCCACTTCGAAGGAGGTATGAAAAACTCAAAAGTGAGCTTGTTAGACGATTGACTGCCTCCAAAGAGAAGAAAATGAGACAGGTTCTGACTCACGAGCAACTTGGAGACCGAAAGCCATCACAGTTTCTTCGGCACCTTCAAGATTTGGCTGGCCCAAGCTTTCCGGACGATTTCTTGCGGACCATTTGGTGCGACCGTTTGCCACGAGAGATTCAAACTGTTCTGGCGTCGCAAACCAGTCAATCTTTGGAGCAGCTAGCAGAATTAGCTGATCGTGTACAAGATATAGCTGCGCCTTCCAACGTGGCAGCAGCTTCAGCATGTACCTGTTCCTGCAGTGGGACTTCATCCAGCGAGGTCGCGGACTAAAGTTGATGGTGGCACGGTTAGAAGCGAAACTGGAAGAGCGCGGACGTGTTCGTACAGCAGCTGACCATTCCAGACCACGGCGCCAGCGATCTTCGTCCCGGAGTAGAACGCGGTCAACGTCCAGCTATCGTCGGGCTCCAACCTGTTGGTACCACCTCAACTTCGGATCCAAGGCGCGGAGATGTCTTCAGCCGTGCGACTACAAGCCAGCGGGAAATGCCACGGGCAGTCGTTAAAGGCGACTGATGATTGCCCCGCTTCCCCAGGTCGCCTCTTTGTAACCGACCGCTATACGAAGACGCAGTTTTTGGTCGACACAGGCAGCGACCTCTGCGTTTTCCCAAGGTCGCAACTGCGCCAACGTCGAGCACCTACTAGCTACGAACTCATCGCAGCCAACGGGACGACCATCAGCACCTACGGCTACACGGACCTCAACCTGGACCTAGGACTTCGCCGGGTCTACCCATGGCGATTTATCGTTGCGGACGTAACTAGACCTATTTTAGGAGTAGACTTTTTGTGTCACTATAGTTTAGTTGTTGACTGTAAACATCAAAAATTAGTAGATAATACAACTACTCTTTCTACTCCAGCTTCACTGGCTATTGATTGTAGTGTCTATTCGGTGAAGGTTCTGACTGGCAATTCACATTACCATCTTTTACTTTCACAGGAATTTCCGGTGATTACACGACCAGCTGGGACACATCGCACTGTACCTCACAGCACACAACATCACATCCGCACAACATCAGGCCCCCCCGTTTCATGTCCTCCCAGACGTTTGGCTCCTGACAAGCTGAAGGTGGCTAAGGAGGAATTCCAGGCCATGCTTAACGATGGTACCGCAAGGCCTTCTGAGAGCCCGTGGTCATCGCCGTTACACCTGGCGCCGAAAAAAGATAACGGCTGGCGTCCCTGCGGTGACTACCGACAGCTCAATGCCCGCACAATACCGGATAAGTATCCAGTACGTCATATCCATGACTTCGCCCACAATATTGCTGGTTGTAGGATCTTTACCACGATTGACCTCGTTAAAGCCTACAACCAAATACCAGTGTGCGAGGAGGATATACCGAAGACGGCTATTACCACGCCCTTCGGTATGTACGAATTCCCGTACATGACGTTCGGGTTGCGGAACGCCGCCCAGACATTTCAGCGTTTCGTCGATGAAATGATGCGCGGACTGGACTTCGTCTACTGCTATCTTGATGACTTTCTCATCTTCAGCAGGGACGAAGTCGAGCATGAAAACCATCTCCGTCAAGTATTTTCACGGCTGAAAACTTACGGAATGGTTATCAATCCGGCGAAATGCGTTTTCGGCGTCCCGGAAGTTTCCTTTCTGGGATATCACATCTCGGCGGAAGGAACCAAGCCTTTGGACGAGAAAGTTCAAGCCATTCGCGATTTTCCTCCACCGAAGACCGTCAGAGCATTGAGGAGGTTTTTGGGCATGGTAAATTTTTACCGGCGTTTTTTGCCCCATGCCGCAGAAACCCAATCTCCTCTCAACTCTCTCCTCATGGGTGCAGTCAAGGGTTCAACACCCATTGCCCTAACTGACGAAGCCTTAAAGGCCTTCACTAATGCCAAAGAGAGCCTATCAGAAGCAGCTCTACTCACACATCCTAACTGCAATGCCAAACTGGCTTTAGTTACGGATGCGTCGGACGTGGCTATGGGGGCAGTTTTGCAACAGCTACAGGACAATGCTTGGCGTCCGCTAGCTTTCTTTTCCCGCAGACTGAACCCTACACAACAAAAATATTCCCCATATGATCGCGAGCTTCTCGCGATCTATGAGGCAATCAAATATTTCAGGTTTATGCTCGAGGCAAGGGACTTCATAGTTTACACCGACCACAAGCCTATCAGTTATGCTTTCACTGAGAGGAAACATAACTGCTCGCCTAGGCAGTTTCGGCAATTGGACTATATTTCCCAGTTCACGACCGACATAAGGCACATCTCAGGCAAAAACAACGTCGTGGCCGATGCCTTATCTCGAATCGATGAGCTGGGGGCTCCAATCAATCTAGCCGAACTTGCTAAGAGCCAAGAGTCGGATTCTGAGTTGTCTCAATATTTGGATGGCAATTCATCTCTCCGCCTCTCCAAAATACAATTACCCGGGAGTTGCATACATTTGTACTGTGATACGAGTACACCAAATGCCCGGCCCTTTGTTACCAAAAACTTTCGTAGGCAAGTATTCCAGAGCTTACACTCTTTTAGTCATCCTGGCGCTACTGCCACTGCGAAGTTGGTTGCCGAACGATTTGTTTGGCCGGGCGTCAGGGACTGCCGAGAGTGGGCTCGTACTTGCCTACAATGCCAACGTGCGAAAGTAACAAAGCACGTGTCGGCGCCGGTAGGGAAATTTGATTTACCCCGTGCACGCTTCAAGCACGTGCATATAGATCTGGTGGGACCCCTACCCATATCCCAAGGACACCGCTACTGTCTTACGGCTATCGACCGGTTCACTCGTTGGCCCGAGGTGATACCCATACCGGACATCACGGCTGAAACAGTAGCCAAGGCCTTATTATCCGGTTGGATATCCCGATTTGGGTGCCCAGAGCAGATAGTGACAGATCGCGGACGTCAATTCGAGTCCGCACTGTTCCAATATCTGGCAAAAATTGCTGGGTTCCAACACAGACGCACCACTGCATACCACCCAGCCTGCAATGGCATGGTTGAGCGCTTCCATCGGCAGCTTAAAGCGTCAATCACATCCCATGTCAGCCAAAACTGGACTGAAGTCCTGCCTCTAGTGATGCTGGGAATACGCAGCGCATACAAAGAGGATCTCCAAGCTTCTTCAGCTGAGCTGGTCTATGGAGAGCCGCTAAGACTTCCTGGCGAATTTTTCGATCCGAGCGCGCCATGTACATCTGACATGTCAGATTTTATGGCGCGTCTCCACTCGTTCGCCAAGAAACTTAAACCAGTACCGGCCTCCCGCCATACCAAATCGAGGATCTTTATTCACAAGGATCTGACTTCCACCAAATATGTATTTCTGCGTGAGGATGCCTCACGTGCCCCTCTTCAACCGGCTTATACAGGACCCTACAAGGTCTTGGAACGAACCGACAAGGTTTATAAGCTCCTGATAAAGGGAAAACCAGTTACTGTCACAATAGACCGTCTTAAACCGGCCTATGTGACTAGCGACGAGCAGGAGTTGGCACCAGTACCACCTTTGCGGCGCACGTTCGTTACGCCTGTCCCAGACACTACTCATTCTCAGGACGCAGCGCCACTTTTAAAGACAGTGCCAGTAACCACACGCTCTGGACGCCGTGTCCATTTTCCAGATTTTTATCGCCCCTAGCCAGGTCTCTGGGGGGGAGTGATGTGGACGCTCACCCACATAAATAAACACACATGTACACATTCACATTTAAACATACATTCACATCAAACAAACACGCATACGTACATACATTCATATATACAAACATACATACATACATATATACAAACATACAAACATACATACATACATATCTACACTCGTACACACATATAAATTACTGACAAACTCACTGACGCGAGTGACACAACTGGTCGTTTCCGAAATTGTCTGGAAATGCGTTACGGGCTACTACAATAACTGTGCGCCCGAGTTCGGCTAGCTTCACTGCACATGACGTGTGGTTCGGGTGCCCGAACCACATCCGAGGGCCGCCGAACTCGACCGAACGCGCGGAGCAAATGGTTAACCAGTCAGACCCTACCCGCGCTGATATACGTTGCTATCTGATTAGACCAGCTGTTTTCGCTATTCGCTCGCTTTAATTCAGTACGCACTGGCTAATAATTAACTTACGTAGTAGTTACTGTATATATGTGTCTTCCATCTTTTGTGCTTGTTTGCTGTTCTTTGTGTGTACGTGTGAACTGTCGCTTACGACCCTTCTGTCCATTTTTCTATAGTGTGTGTGGTGAACAATAAACTGTGAACTATCTGTGTACTAGCTTTTACTTCTCTGCTGTACCCTTACATACTTCACGCTATCGACTACAAGGTACCCACACATCTTTTTACTACTACACTGTTATACTGAGCCAGTGTGCTTTTTGAGAGCGATGCCATGACTAGGTCCAGTGCAGATATTGGTGTTCCTCTTAACTCGAAGGCTTTCCTGATAACACTGCTGCAGCCAGGGTAAACGGCTTTTTCGATTGTTGAGGCGTCCTGGAAGACGATGAAACAGAATTTTTATTTTGTGTGAAGTAAATTATATTTGACGAAATTATTCTTAGTACTAGAGGAAACCATGGTTGGGATGGCCAATATGGAAATACTAGTATTCCTGTGGCCTCGTCACAAATAATCTTTTGTATGCATTTTAGTATAAGTGGAAATGGTGGGAATGCATAGAAATACATGGTTTTCCAATTAATCGTAAAGGCGTCTATGGTCACGGCATCTGGATCGGGTTTCCATGAAATGTATTTTTTACATTTTGTATTGGTACGAGATGCAAAAAGGTCTATTACTGGTTCACCAAAATTGTTAATAATCTGTTGATATTCAAAGTTAGATAGGCACAATTCGATATCTGAATTAACTTTTCTTGACTCTTGATCAGCTTCAATATTATCTTTTGTGTTAATATATGAAGCAAACAGCCAGATATTACGATCCTCACACCATTGCCAAATATTTTTTGTAAGTTCTGTTAAATGAGGAAATTGAATCCCGCCCATTCTATTAATATAACTCACCGCAGTTGTATTATCGATGCGTAATAAAATATTGCAACTATTAAGATTTGGGGCAAAACATTTTAGTCCGAAAAAGGCTGCAAGTAATTCTAAATAATTTATGTGAAATAACTTTTCGCTTTCTTTCCAGGCTCCGTTTATGCGTTTATGGTCACAAAATGCACCCCAACCTATTCTAGATGCGTCAGAAAATATTTCTAGACTGAAATGGGGTGTTTCGAATGAATTTGACGTGGAAAGGATATTTCTTTTCCACCAATATAAGTCCGGTAAAATTATTCGTGAAGGTTGGAATTTTTCCCCATATGATTTATATTTTAAAAGAGCTAAATATTTATGTCGTTCTAGTATTTTAGTATAGAGCCAACCATATTTGACGGCTGGGCAGGCTGATGTTAATAGACCTATCAACCGAGCAAAATTTCTAATGGATGAGGTCGGTAATCCTATAAAATGTTGGACTGATTGAAATATTTTATAACGCTTGTCTAAAGGTAAGGATATTGATAAATCCACAGAATTATATAAAAAACCTAAGAATTTACAAGACTGCTGTGGCTCTATATGGCTCTTCCGAAAGTTAATTACAAAACCTAGGCATTTAAGTAACTTAATAGTTTCAGTAACGTTTCGTTTGCAACTATCATAACTATCCCCTATGCATAACCAATCATCTAGATACACTACGGACTGAAAGCCGCGACGTCTTTGGAAACAAGCCACTTCTTTCATAATTTTTGTGAAAGTACGTGGCGCTGATGACAAACCGTATGGCATAGCATTAAATTCATAAATATGCTTACATCGTTTTTCATCTTCAAATTCAAATCTTAAATATTTGCGATGCGATGTAGCTATAGGTACAAGTAAATATGATTCTTTAAGGTCTATAGTTGACATAAAACCACCTTTTGGTATCATTTTAGATGCGGTTCTATGATCTTCCATTTTAAAATGAGTATTTGAAATAAATTTATTTAACTGTTTAAGGTTAAGTATAAATCTATATTGATTATCAGGTTTTGGTGCTAAAAAAATATTGGATATAAATTGACCTACTTTAGGTTTACATTTTGTAATTGCACCCAAATTGATTAAATCATTAATGGCAGAAGCCATTATTGCTTTTTGCTTACTTGAAAAAGAATTTTGGGTAAAAAGGTGTTGTTCAACTTTACACTTGAAAGGTATACGATAGCCTTTGTTAATCAAATTTAGAATAACTTTATTCTTTGTGACGCCAAGCCAACATTTATAAAAATATTGCAATCTGCCCCCATGTACCTGTGTTATTGTCTCGCAGGGACACGTTTGTTGACATTGGAGTTCGCCGGAAGGCGTTTCGGTTGTGCTGGTCCTGGCGTTTGTGGAGTCCTCCGAAATTGATGTGCCGCAGTTCTGTAGGAGGTTGTGTGCCCCCCCCTTCTCGGCGGCGGATAACGAGGGGGCGCCGCCCAGTTTCCCTGATTGAAACCACGAGTGACTGTCATAGTATTTGTCATTGGTACTCTTGCACTGTGAACCTTCTTAATTTGGAGTCCCTGTCTTTCGATAGCCCGGGAAGCTTTAATTTTTTCGGGTAAAGTCTCCCCAAATAAGGTACCATCTCTTTCCTGGTTTTGAATTATAGACAAGAATGCTTTATCCAGTCCTGGTGTAACCAGCTTTGTTCGTACCTGTGTTTCTGTATAATGCAGGTCTGTTAATATGCGACAACCGTCTGATAAGATTTTTATACATTCTATCTTATTATCTTCCGTTAGGAGTAAAGTAAGTGCTTTGTTGATGGCTGCTATACCTGAGCCCAATTGATCTTGTTTTACCTGGAGTTTTTTGTCGCGACTTCTTATCAAATCATTTACGGCTGCAAATATCTCTGCATTCAATGTTGGGGCTTTTAAAAGTCGACAATTGTCGGGTATGTTGTACTCTTTCAAAAGTTTTTCTTTGATATCTCCTTGTAAGCCCTTTTTCAAGATAGGAAGCCAACGCTTTGCTAAGTTATTGTGGATATTTGGTCCATATACTGGTGTCTCGTCACAAGTATCGCCTAAAGCATCTAACAGTTGTGGGTCGAGTTCCGGTTCCTCTAATGCGTCGGCTACTGACGAAGAATGTTGAGGTTCATCCGGCATTAAATCCGCGATTAAGTCATCGGGGGGTATTTCTGGTGTCTTACATAGTTTTTCATCTTCACATTGTAGCCCATCATCTACAAAAATAAAATGTATGCTATAACATTTTTGTGGGTAGGTAGTTAAAAATGTTTAAAATTTTACTCATAAGAGATTGCCCAAAGTAACGCCCTCGTGTTGACCCGCAGTCAAACCTCCAGGCTGGTTTTAAAACGTCATGCTTGCCTATCGTGATAACCCGCAGTTATCCTCCAAGGAAGCTTAAAGACGTTAGTTATAACACTTAGGTATAGAGAATAGACCCTCTATCCATTATAGCGGAACTCTTATCACTTCACATGCTTAATAAGATATTATAAACTCACTTGCAATACTTTCAGGTTCTGGCGATGAAGATAATATTCTATTACTACGTTTACGCGTTTTTGCCTGTAACTTGCGAATTTTTTCATTGTAATAATTAATTTTTTCTTCAGCTGTTCGTTTCGGCATTTTATCAACTTATTTAAAAAGTAACCTAAACTAGTGTCACCGATAAGTGCTCGTTGCCGCGCACGAAAAAAGAATGAGATGTTACTACAATGTTGCCACGACAATGACTACCGTCCCTACTCTTAACATTTTTTTTATAGTGCGGAAGTTGCCAGCAGGATAAAAGTACTACTGTTGTTTTTATATCTGAAGAATGAAGCTTACGAAATATAAAAGATGTTACTTATGATAATAAAACAATTAGCTTATCTGAGAAAAATGTTTCTAGCCTTATGATTTTGTTTATTTTCTATTTTTTGTATACTAATAGTAAAGACTTACAACATAAAAATAATGTATTATTATTTAATCAAGTATAGGCTTAAAGCCTCAAAAAGAAAAGTTTCAGTGAAATATTTAATAAAATACTGACACATTACAAAAAGTGTCATCAACAGTACATAAATATAACATTGATTTAATTATTAAATAGACGTATCTTGAAGAATTTTTTTAAACCCCATTATATTATAAATAATAATACATTTCTTTAAAATTATAATTTATTTTAGACAATTACATAATAAACTAATCTTACAATACATAACTTATTATTATTACGCTATTTCAATTTAGGTACCTGTAAGTAATAAAGTCGGACAAGTCGTTAATGACAAAACGTTTTTTGCTTTTTTGAGTTAGGTCGAGGTATTATTAAGCGTGCGATTTGTCCAATTTAATTACATTTCACTGCATTATACATCAAGAAAACTTGGCGGCGCGTGCTGCAAATCCAGAGTTGGAAGCTGTAATGAAGACCGTTATAAATATTGTTAATTTTATACGAGCAAGAGAATTGAACCACAGAAGATTTAAAAGCCTTCTGCAAGAACTGGGAAGTGAGCATAATGACGTAATTTTACATACCTCGGCGCGATGGCTTAGTAGAGGTATAGTTTTGGAAAGGTTTTTCTCATTACGCAATGAAATAATACTGTTATTAGACCAAAATAATAAAGTGTACCCTGAATTACAAAATGATGGATGATGGTGTCTTTTAGCTTTTCTATGCGATATTACGGAAAAACTGAACAATCTCAATCGGAACTTACAAGGTGAAGATAATATAGTTTCTAATAAGGCGAATAAAGTGTTTGCATTTGAGGAAAAGCTAAGTATTTATCACACAGAAATACAGAACCAACAGCTGCACAATTTTCCAACAACAATTAAAACTACAGAAGATGGTATCAACATTTCGGAAGAAAACTGCACTATAATTTCAAATTTTATAACTGCTCTAATAAACGACTTTCAAAAAAGGTTCCAAGATCTAAGAAAAATAAAAGAATGTTTGTTGCTTATAGAAAATCCATGGCATTTAGAAACAACTACTATCACAGAGTTGGCTTCAGTTTTAAGTTGTAATTACGTGGAGTTGTTTGATGAATTTATTGATTTTAAAAACGACACCAACCTAGAAGTCGTGTTTAAAGAAAAAAGGGAGAACAGAGAATATGACGAGTTTTGGAGCATTGTTCCCCAAAAATATTAAAACGTACAAAGATGTGCTCAAATCTTACTAACATTCTTTGGGTCTACGTATGTGTGCGAATGTTCTTTTTCTAAAATGAAATATACAAAGAATGTATACAGAAATAAACTTACAGATTCTCATCTGGATGATGTAATAAGAGTAGCATGTAGCAAGAAGCCAGATCTTGATAAAGTTGTGAAAAAGTGTTCACAGTATCAAATATCGCATTAAAATATAGTTTTTTCAATTTTCTTCTCAGCAATAAAGTAAATATGTCGTTACCTTTGATTTATGTTTTATTTATGACCTAATAATTTCTCGCTTGCGGCCCGGGATCCCATGACCGAAACGTTTTTTGGCCCTAGTAAAAAAAAGGTCGAGTATGGCTGCTCTAGGACCTCGCCACGCGCGTCGGTTGCCGGCAAAGCCCAGGCCATGGACTTGGCGTTGAAGTCACCAGGTAAAATTACGAGGCGAGTTTGGCATTGCTTTATCAGGGCCCCCAGGCGTACGAGGAAAGCCTCGAAGTCGGCTAGAGGTCTGTTGGGAGAAAAATAAAGTCACCCAAGCTACACAAGTCTCCCAACAGCCGGCACGCATCCCCGATCCTTATTAGCTACTTATTCGAAGGATGGCGAGCCGACGGACCCCTGGGTTACGACAGCTACGAAGCTGTCCAGATCCCCTGCCCAAGCGTTATTGGGCGGGATTCAGTGCGGCTCGGCGACGACAGCCACATTCATCAACCACTGCGTCATGCTCTGCAAGAGCATGTATTGTCTGGTAGCACAGTTTTTTTTTTTTTTTTTTTTTTTTTTATTACGCGAGGAAATCCATTTACGGATCCATGATGGTATGTCGGGCTCACCGCTCCAATATATAAGACCAATAGTCTTATATATTAGACCGTCCTACCGACTAAAACCCCGTGGTATTTCACGATCTCCCTTGAAGGAGGGGCGCGGGATTCGCGCGAGCATGCATCCGCAACCCTCCAGGAGTTGGCTCTTAAGACAGCCCCTTCGTAGATTGTACTTTACTTTCTCTTCCATTCTACTCATAAATCACAATCAGCTTTTGAGTAGTAGGTGCTTTATGGAGGGCGCAAATCATCTCTCCTTTGATTACGACCACGTCTCGCGCGAGACGAGGCCCTGATTGTTCGCTCTCGTTCTCTTCCCGCCGCTTCCTTCACTGACATGACGTCCTCGCAAAACAAAGCGACGGAGTTCCAACTGTTATCGCTCGCTACCATAGCCAGAGCCACAGTCGGGAGCGATAGATCGTTCCCTATTGCTGCGATGAGATCGCTACGCGAATATTGAAATGCCGGACATTCAGACAAAGTATGTTGTGCTGAGTCTTCTTCGCATCCACAAGCATGACACTCAGGTGTCGGCTCCCGTCTTATTCGACACAGGTACTTTCCAAAACAGCCATGTCCTGTGAGTACCTGTGTCATTCTGAATGTAAGAGCTCCATGCCGCCTCTGGAGCCATTCGGCCCAGATAGGCCGAATTGCCTCAATTGTTGGGATGCCTGAGCTGGGGTGCTCGAGTCGTCTATTCCACTCCGCTATAAGATCCTGATGGATTATCAATTTGTGTGCCTCGACTTCACGGGGCACCGGTCGCATGTGTTGTGTTAGACGATCTTCACGCCACTGGTATAGGCATGCAATGGCTCTTGCTTCTAAGTCCCAGGGCGGGAAACCTGCCAAGACCGTGGCTGCCTCGTAAGACACTGTACGGTATCCTCTAATGGCTCTTATGGCCATTACCCTTTGTGGTCGGTGTAAAGCAGCAACATTCCGAGCAGTTAAACTGTTCACCCAGACTGGTGCGCCGTAAAGGGCAATAGACCGTACGATCCCTGCGTAAAGCTTTCGGCAGGCAGAATTTGGTCCTCTAAGGTTAGGCAAAAGTCGCGCAAGAGCGGCTGCAGTGCCTGCGAGCTTAGGTCCCAATCGACGGAAATGTTCCGTGAACTTCCAACGGCTGTCAAGAGTAAGTCCTAGGTATTTTAATGTTTTATCAATAATAATACGGACGCCTCCTACTACTATATGAGCACCGCGAGGTGGTGCATTTCGCGGACCGTGAAAGCACAGAGCTTCTGATTTGCTGAGGGCCACCTCAAGTCCTAGACGCCGAATTCGGTCCACTACTTGAGCTACCCCAGCCGTGGCCAACATTGTGGCTTCTCGGTGTGATCTTCCCCGCGCCGCAATCAACGTATCATCGGCGTAGCAAATTACACTGATTCCAGGGGCGTAAGAACCGCGCAACACCCAGTCATATCCGATGTTCCACAAGAGTGGACCGAGGACCGACCCCTGTGGAACACCGCACATTATATCTCGCCGTTTCCATCCCTCGTGACTCGGGAAGACAACGGCCCTATCAGATAAGTAATGTCCGACAATGCGCTGAAGATATGTTGGTATCCTGTGGTATTGTAGTGCCTCTCTAACACAGCTCCAGGGTAAAGTGTTAAAAGCATTTGCAATATCAAGGGACACCGCCAACACAACCTCGCCCCTTGCGACAGCTTCCTCCGTCAAGCGTTTTACCTGTGCGATTGCCTGTATTGTAGAGCGACCTTTCCGAAAACCGAATTGGTTCTCCGCTAAATCTGGACCTATACTTCCCAAATGGTGAACAATACGGTCTGCAATTATTCGTTCGCAGAGTTTGCCTATCTCGTCCAACAATACTATTGGACGATATGCGGAGGGCGAGCCCGCAGGGCGTCCGTCTTTCTTAAGTAGTACTAATTTACCAATCTTCCAGCTTTTTGGAAACTGGCCCTGTTCAAAGCAGGCACTAAAAAGTCTTCTCAGGTAGCACAGTGATTGATATTCGCCGAGAAGATCTTGGCATCCATTATTGGGCGATCTCCATAGCCTCCCCTTCAGCCCACGATGGGTGGACGGGCTGCGACTTGGCCTGGGCCTCAGCGGCAGTCCTTCCCCGTCCGTTACAGCGCCTGCGGCGTTTACGGCGGTCGCCTGGGCGGAAGAAACGCACCCTTTCCCTCCGATCTTGTGCCCCGTTGGCTTCCCGCTCGCCACTCACAGTGCACAGAACGGACGCGGCTAACCTAACCACCAAAATTTTACAATAAATTACGTTTATCAGATGGATAATTTACTTAAATTGTTTTCTTTAGTTACAATGGTTAGAACAGGTGCCCTTATTGCCTTGTTGTAAATTTTCACCATGTAAACAATTAAGATTTTTTAGAATTATAATTATTATTTGCTTTAGAAAAATGCCTATGACATCTGCCGAACGACAACGCAGATATAGAGAACGACTGAAACAAAATGATTCTGAAAAATATGAAGAAATTCGTAGAAAAAACTTAGAAAGAATAAAGGCCAGGTATATTAAAATATCTAAGCTATCTGAAAGTAACAAATATAAGAGAAGAAGAGAATGGAGAAGATTAAAGAATAACCAGAAAATGAATCAAGAAAATTGTGAAAAGAAAACTACATCAAGAAAACTTTATTTACAGAACTACTACAAATTGAGAGCAATTATCAAAAAAGCACAAAGAAAAAATAGAAACGCAAAGAAATAAAATAGCTGCCCTCCAAAAAAGACTTTATCGACAGAAGATGCTGTTTGAATGTCAAAAAGCTGAAAGTAATTTAGTTACAAATACAAGCGATGCTACCCCAGAATTAACACCTAATTCAAAAGCTGATTCATTTTTAAAGGAAATAACCAGCGTTACAGAACAAGATAAAAAGAAAGTAAAAAGAATTCTGGTACAGAATAATGTTTTCACAGAAAATTTAAAGAAACAGTACACAAATACGAGAAGCAATTCCGATAGAGATATATATTAAAAAGACTCCGATTTAGCCCAACGTTATAAAGTTCAAATGCGACTAGGTGGTTTTACTGGGTTGAAAGGCAGGTTAAGATTCTGCAAGAAAACTACTATGAACTGACGTATGTTCAGCGTGTACAGAGCTTGGTGAACGTTTAAAAATAGAAACAAATACATAAAAAAAAAACAATTAATGATTGAAAAACGTATTCACAGATTAAAATACAAAGCATTTTACAGCATATTGCGGGAAGAAGTTGATGGGCTTTTGACAATTTCTTTTGCCTGCCAAAAAAACCAAGCACTTCCTAAATTACCGGATCAGTCTGCCTATTATAGCAGACAATTTGGTTTCTATCACTTCGCTATAGTAGTAGGGAACTCAAAGGCAAAATTGACGCCAGATAATGTTCATTCCTATTACTGGGACGATACAACCCACGCAAAAGGCAGTAATGAAATAATCAGTGCTGTATACCACTTTCTGCAAAATATTAATATGACTGACAATAATAAGGTATTAAGAATAATATCAGATGGATGTTATGGACAGAACAAGAATACCGGCATGATCTCAATGCTCGGTAAATGGCTTTACTCAGAATCGCCAAAGCATCTTAAAAGAATTGAATTGATTTACCCAATCGTTGGTCACTCATTTATTCCCCCAGACTAGGGATGGACATTAAAAAAATACATCGATGTTTTTTTCGATGTAATGCATCGTTTGGTTACATCGATGGTAATTCGATGTATTGAGAAATACATCGATGTTTCTTAAACATCGATTGTTTTAGGTTAGGCATTAATTAAAACAAAAACATGTATTAAGAAAATCAGAAAACATATGTATTAAAATTTAAAATCACAGAGCCAACACATTTTTCTCTTTATAAATTCCAATATTTTTTTCAATGCTATGTAAAAACAACAGTTTGTTTAATCTCTTTCCCTTTAACCGGTTTCTTTGTTCCGTCATAACCAGCCCTGCCTGTGAAAAAAGTATTTCAGAAGGGACTGACGTGCCAACTATTGTTAAATACTTAAAAGCTGTTTTATACAGCTTCGGGAATTGTATTTTATAATCTCTCCAGATTTCTAATGGATTTTCGTTCAGTCTTCCAACAGGAGTTCTGAGATAAACTGAAAGTTCGTCAGACAAAACATTTTCAGATTTGTTAATTTTCCAGTTATGATGCACTAACTTATGGTGATCAGTCCACAATGAAAATGCTTCTTCATTTTTATCGGACTTGTCAGAATCGGACTCAGTTTCTTCATTAGTTTGCAAATTCTTCTTCATCATCAAACCCTTAATTTTAGCAACAGCATTTGAACAAGCTATTGCATCATTGAAATGCATTTTTTTAAATCGTGGATCTCAAATACATGCGACAGCCAGAGCAGTCACATGTTCTATTGAACCCATTATTTTATTTAATTCGTTAATAGCAAGTTTCTGCACCTCTTTCGCTACGGGATCTTCTATAACAGCTGAAGTTATTTTAGAGAGCATGCAACGAACTAAGGGAATAATTTTACTGCTTGTGCAGTATTTATTACCCGAAATTTCATTAGTAGCCGCTTCCAAGGGCCGCAATACCAGGATGACAGACGTTACAGTAGCTATTTCCGATGCGCTGAGCATTGCAGGTGCTCTAGGATGGCGGAAGAGAATATCATTTAATAGACTACGGAGTTCTAGAAATCTTTGCATCATATAATATATACTATTCCAACGAGTATCCACGCTTTGTATTAATTTTACCCCAGCAGGAGTCTCCATAGCCGCAGCAGTAGCTTTACGTAATTCGTCACTCGCAATGCAACTCTGTTAAACCAAGTCACGATTGATTTTACTTTAGAAACAATGTTTCTCCACTCAGTACATATCATTGTGCCTTCAGCCACCAAATTCAGAGTATGGTCAAAACATGGGATGTGTTTCCTTTTACCGAACGCTAATTCGATCGCCTTAACTATATTGGCTGCGTTGTCAGTAACAACAGCTGTTACATTTTCTAGATCTATTTTCCAGTCTTGGCATACCTTTAAGAGAATTTCAGAAAGATAATCTGATGTATGTCTTTCATCCAATTCATACACACCTAAAGTGACTGAATGCAGTTCAATGTCTATTCCGAAATATGCTGTGACGCCCAAAAAACTTTTCATATTTGAGGTATCCGACCAAATATCCGTTGTTAGGGGCATATCTTCTATAGAGGACAGCGTTTTCTTAATTGTTTCTGAAATTACTTTATATTTATCGTCCAGCCAGCGTCTTAGAGTTGTTCTACTCGGGAGTTTATATTGAGCAACTGCTTTTATTAGAGTTCTAAAGCCTTCGTTTTCAACGATTGAGAAAGGCTGATGGTCTTTGCAAATCATGAATAATAAACAGTTGTTCAGTTTCCTTGTCTTCGCTCCAGATTCTGAGTAAGAGGAAATATCTTTGAAGGCAGCCTGTATTGTTTTTTGGCGTTTTAAAGGGGTGGGGACGTTTTCGTCTAAGTCTGAATCAATAGTTACATTTTCGAGTTTCGGTAACGGTTCACTGGATCTTAGACTGCCACTTCCACTTGTACTTGTACTAGGAATAGGTTCAAACTGAAGTACACCATCATCAATTTTATTACAAGGCGTAACCTTGGTATCCAGAGGTTTCGATATTTCTTCTGTAGTATTTACTGCATTGGATGTATTTTGTTTCGGCAGAATTTCCAGATAAGTTGCCTTATGAACATTACGAATGTGTCCAATTAAATTCGTAGTATTTCCAGCAGACTTAATTTCCTTTTGACATAGTTTACATTTCGTTTTCTTATCATCAATTTTGTTAAAGAATTGCCAAACGAAACTTCTTTCAAAAAACTTCTTTCTTCAAACCGATCTTTGTTTCTTCCTGTAGCTGTGGGTGCCTTAGACAAAAAGACCTGTAATCCTTTATTCCAATCTTCAATAAGGTAGCTAGCCATCAATACATTAAACGGGCTAGGATTGCTTCTTGCTGATGACATTACTTTCAAATATTGTTCAGCTGACTCAATAGTTTCCAAAGATTTTAGCAATATGCCATACCTTCCGAAGTTTCTGTCACATTGGTTATAAGAGTGGCCTCTTACTGGAAATATATGTTCAATTGGCATATTTAAGCTTTTGGACAACCATGTAGAGAACATTACCACTGTTATGTTTTTATTTTGGCCTCCACAAGCATCAGAAAAAAATACTATCTTCTTAATATTAGGTAAGTCTTGCAACTTTTCTTTAACAAAATGATGTATGAAAGAACACACAGTGTTGGGCCCCTTTTTGGAATCAATTTCCAGAAAACAATAAAAGGAACTTGATCCATCATTGTGACAGTGAATGTTGAAGTTAAAAAGCCATAATAATCTTTTATAAAATTGTGAAGTTATGTTAAGTTTTGGTATGGGCAAGTTTTGAGCATAATCAAACTCCAATACAAGTGTTTCTGTGTCAGGATTATTCTGAACTGACTCCAAAAGCTTTTTTTTGAGCGCATTATATGATTCTATCTTTTTCAAATGCAACATGTATTGAATCTGACATGGATCTTCAGGTTTAGTTTCCAACAGAACTCTACATTTTGTACAGTAGTCACAGACATCTGTTCTAGGTTGTCTAAACGAGTAAATACTGTTTTCACGAAAATATCTGTGATAAGTGTTGTACTTCATTTTTAAAACAGTATTCTTTCGCTCGAAATAATACTGCTGAAAGGCTCTGTAAAGTTTTAAAACTGATAAATCCGGATTTTCGAAATATCTCCTTTCACTGGCTCGACCATAGTGTGATTTGTTACTAGGAAATAAAGCCCAGTGCTCTTTTATCATATTATAGACGTCCTGATCAATTTTGTTGGGCCGATTGTCATGTTTTCCTCTCATGTCACGAACTGGTTCTCCTGACAATTTAGTTTTTTGGACTATTCTTAACCGTTTTTCCGAGATTTTTAGTAGCGACAGTAATAACTTTCTGCAAATGTTTATCTTTAATCCGTCTACAGTTAAAAAGTATTTCCATTGATTATCTCGTTTCAACTTATCAGGCCCAACATTCTCTCTCAACTTTAACACTTTTTCTAAACACGACATTAAGAGGTTATCTTGCTGCGCTTTGTCACCTATGTTCCAAAAGTTACAAAAAAATCTTCTCTGTGCATTTTGATCGAGGTTAATACAACATTTTTTGGAACAACACGTATGTTTAAAAACTTTTTTAGGTATCTTCTTTCCTTGAGCTGATGTATATTCTTCACCTAAACTTCTCTTTAACTTTCGCACGTTTTTTTTCCACATGTTTTCATTCTTCACCTTCTTTCTTCCCCTTTTTTTGAGGGGCTCATATTCGCTCTGGTCAGTATCTGATCTTGAGTTACTTGAATCACTCGTTTCAGTAATTTTTTACACTAATAAGTTTTTACAAACTGCAGACAGGTCGTAACGTGTTCGAATTTAAACGAACTTTTGATATCTATGCAACAAGGGCGTAGCGCCACCTTTGACATTATTGATTCTCACGCCATCTAAAAGCGGCTGATCTAAACAAGTTGTCGGGATACGAAACTAGATGGCTCTGTGCATGTTTTGATGTAATAACATCAAAACGGACTTTAGGTACCGAACGCCCTTGTTGCTCCCAATGCTTCAATTAAAGTAAATACTTAGTTATATAAAATATTCATATGTATCCAACAACATATCAATTGAATACAAAGTTATTATTCCTCTTTATTTTAAATCTCAGTTTTTTTTTACATATTTTTATTTGTAAAAAACCAAATGCATATACAAATATTATTATTATAAAGTTTATCATTATAAACTATAATATACAAGAAAGATTCCAACTTCAAGCTAAATAGGGAATATGCATGGAATTCAAATTGAGACCAATTTTTTTTTTTGTAGATTCTTTATTGCTTTAGATTGACAACTACATACTTTTTCATTAAGAAAATAATTATTAAAATCTGCATAAAATGAGTGCAAAATTCAAGGTAGTTGAAACGCAACTCTATAGGTCAATGAGAATTTGACGTCACAGTCTAGTAAGTTAATATCAAGAAGTGCATATTCGTTCGGTATTTGCGATTGAATTAACTTTTGTTGTAACTTCCTAGCATATTTCGGAGTGATATTAATTGTTTCTCCTTAAAATAGCAAGTACGTTTCCAAGAATAATGACTGACAGTGGTTATGTAAAGGCGCAATCGGATAATCTTCCCAAAATTGATGTATAGATGAGTACATATTTCGCATCTAATCCGGATTTTACGGCTGCTGAAATCAGAGGTGTTAAAGCTGCAAGATAATTACATTATATATATTTCTTGTACATAGTTTTACAATACTTATTTCACAAATTAATGGTTAGAAGACATAACATAACCTAAAACTAGAGTAAAACTAGCTTGAACTTGTTTGATAATGTATTTGTATGTAATTTATGTTATATGTATATCATACTTATTTAGAAACATCCTCTTTATGTCATCTCTGCATCTTCCAAAAGTTGACGTGTAAAAAATACCTACGGTATCAAGTCCGCCTTTATATAAAAAAGATAACCAACCATTTCTCGCCGGAGGATACCCTATTTGAATTTCGGGACACTTGCCGCGTCTCAGTATAAAATTATAAAAATGTGTGTGTGTATTAGTGTACACACGTAAGAAGTGAAACTTCTTTATGACATCATTTTTCGAAAAATGATCTACTATTTACAAATTTACAGAATTGGTAAAATAAAGCTAAATTAAATAAAGTTTAAGCAAAAGGCTTTTATTATCATAGACAAGGATACAAATAATACAATTATTTCACCTTATTGCTACTTAGATTATGATAGCTTTTCATTAATTATAATAGAATTATTACTATTATTGTTATCGTTATACTTTCAAATATGAAGCACGCAAATAAATATGGCACGTATCGGAAAAATGTGACTTAGAAATAAAGATGGCGCGTAACACAAAAACGTTACAATTTTTTGACATTGCTATAAAATTTCTCCCATACGTCGATAAAGAAGTTTCACTTCAAAAAGATGGCGCGTAACGGAAGAATGTGACGCGTAACGAAAAAATTTTACACTAAATTTTTTTCCAACCCCGATAAAGAAGTTTCACTTCAAAAATAAAACTCGTGACCATCTCTAAAATAGATGAATTTGGTCGTATTTACACTTTTTTGTTTTTTTTTTATAGGTCCGTGCGGGAGTCGTATGGTGACTCAGCAGTTGGATATGTCCAAGTTAAACGGGAGGGTGATTTATGTATTGTGAAGGCCCGAATAACACCTGAGCATAATGTCCGTCAAAAGTGTTACACTGTAACAGTTACTTGCAATGAGGCTGAAGAAACTGTATTGTCTGCTCAGTGTGAAGACTGTATTGCACATAAAGGTAAGTTAGCTTGATTAACACTCTTACAATCTATAAATGTACAAAAGTTACTTAAGTTATTTATTCTTAGTTTTTAAGAGAATATAAAGTTATGTGAACTTTAAACTAATTAATTTGTGTCTGTTACTACTATAATATTGGTATTGTTGTAAGTAGTGTCTTTAGTTTATATTTAGCTGTGGTGTGTTGTTTACAATCCTTTTATTTTTAGGAGGCTGTAAGCATGCCATTGCCTTCTTGGCCTGGCTGCATAGACGTAGTGAAGAACCATCATCCACTAGCATTGAATGCTTCTGGAAAAAGCCAAAGCTGTCATCAGTGGGTACAAGTATTAAATTCATAAAAGCAAAGGATATCTTCAATATACCTAAGACACAACCGAACCCATCATCAACACAGACTTCACAAGAAAGTTTTTTAACTATAGTTAAAAATTACAGCAAAGAAGTTGGTGACACACAAAATCAGCTAACAAAATATTACAATGAGCCAAGTTTGTGTGAAA
The DNA here is from genome assembly GCA_949752805.1 of Deilephila elpenor. Lineage (NCBI taxonomy): Eukaryota > Metazoa > Arthropoda > Insecta > Lepidoptera > Sphingidae > Deilephila > Deilephila elpenor. The sequence goes on from OX457114.1 coordinate 434,991, forward strand.
AATTATCAATCCATTATTTGGTAAGCATGATGCACAATAAAAAGATCAACGCTCAACAGTTTATTGAGTTTTGCAAGCAGATGATGCTAACTAAAGCATGTAAAGATGCTGCACTGGCCACCGTGGAGCAAAGTGACTGTCCTTTATGGCATGAGCTCCGATATGGGAGAATCACTGCTTCAAAACCCTATGAAGCTGCACACTGCAAAGTTTTTAATGGAACTTTAACAGAAGTTATCTTGGGTGCAAAACTAAAAGACAAAAATGCTATGAAAAGAGAGTGATGTGATTAAAGTGGTGGAAGAAATAAAGAAAATAAAAATAAATAAATGTGGTATTATATTGGATCCATTGTATCCCATCATGGGTGCTTCACCTGATGGAGAAAATACTGAATTTAGTATTGAAGTTAAGTGCCCTGTATCCGAGAAATCTGCAAGTTGCTATGTTAAAAGTAATATCATATCTCCAAAATACATGGCACAAATTAGCTACAGATGCATTTTTCAAAGAAAAGCAAGGGACTGTTTTGTGTCGCTAGCAGTAATTTTGAGTAATTAGAAATAAAATTTACTAACCCATCGGGGGTGCATGAAATTAAATATTTTATTGTATTACATTTTTTTGTAGTGGGACCAAGTAAGTGCTTGGTGGACTGGATTTGATGGTTTCTCTATTTGTATTTCTAAACAATCGATTATAGAAACAACCTTAGAATACCTGGCCCTAAATGGCAAAGGTAATTTGTTAAAAAATCTCTGCAGGTGTTGGCCATATAATTAATTCCTTCATTTTCTTTGCCAATAATGGCACACTTTTTGAAAAAAAATCTGCTGATTGTACTCTGGGTATACCCAAATTGTATACCTAATATACTAAAACTTTCATTTAGTTTTTTTTTAATGTGATTAAAATATCTAAAACAGGAAGTGGTATGTGTTCACTTAACAGTTTAATTAAATAATAAGATTTTTTGGGTAAACCTAAAAACATTTTGACATCTTTGGTCAGCTGTTAAAGCTCAAACATCGCACAGAAATCCAGCTATAAACATAGTCCGCGTCCTCGGGGTCCGGCTCGCATGTTCAAAAATGTTTTTATCCTGTGCAATATTTAATTTATTTATAACTGATAAAATTTTATCTCAAATAGTGAAATGGACTAATGTTGAAATGATTTCTTAACGCCAAAAGTTAGGAATAATTACAGCAACTCATAGAGATGTCACTGATTTAGAAATTCGTGCATTTATTGGATTATTGACTTTGACTGCAGTCATGAAGGATAATCATCTTTCAACAGATGAACTTTTTGATCCTACCTTTTCTGGTACACGATACATATCAGTTATGAACAAAGAAAGATTCGAATTCATAGTCCGATGCCTTAGGATGGATGATAAGACCCTGAGATCAACGCTTAGACCAAATGATGCCTTTATACCAGTTAGGAATATTTGGGAATTGTTTATAAAGCAATGTCGAATCAATTATATCCCTGGATCTGAGGGGACAATTGATAAACAGTTGCTCTGTTTTAGAGGCAGATGTCCATTTCAGATTTACTTACCAAACAAGCCGGATAAATACGGCATCAAGTTTCCGATGATGTGCGATGCAACTTCCAAATACATGATCGACGCTGATCCATATATTGGCAGGACAACAAATACTGGCGGGGTACCACTTGGTGAATTTTATATCAAGAAATTGTCACAAACTATTCATGGATCAAACAGAAACATCACTTGTGACAATTGGTTTACATCCATACCATTAGCTAAAAGTTTACTTCAAATTATAAAATAAAAAAAATACTTATATCATTAGGATACCAATGTTGTATGCAAAAAGAAATTAATTATACCTCTTATATATTACAACTAGCATTTGCCCGCGACTTCATCTGCGTGTATAAGATCATGTGAACGTAAAACAATGTTATATCACTGCAACTGAAGTGGCTTTACACTCTTACATACAGCAACATTGAAGATATTACCAAGATTATTAAATAGTAACCTATCTCTATTCCCACTCAAATACATATTATATAATAATGTTCCACACTTTAACTTCAGACACTCTACTATGTTTATATACTGACACACATACATTCTCTAAAAATTACAGAGGTTTGTACTATGATATTACAATAGTGTTTAATACTGTAATCAAAATTTATTCTTAAAATGTTGGAGGAGTTTTAAATTTTGTAATTTAAAAATAGTTTTAGAATGCGTGTAACCGTTAATATATAATTTGTTAATATATTTATAATATGTTGGATGATACGGGAAACAAAAACACCCAATTTGATTTATCTAAAAATAGAAACATTTAATGTTATTTTAAACTTACAATATACAAATTAATAGTATTTTTTTAGACTAAATGTTAACACACTGAATATACTAACCTAAAAATAGAAAAATCGACAATTAAAGGTTTTTACTTCCAATATTTTAGTAGATCGACACTATTATTAACTTTAATGAATTTATGTGATTTACTCCTATTTCTCACAATTACGGTTAGCTATTTTAAAAATCACTTTACGAGCCGGCTTATATTCTACTACCTCTCATAACCCTCTTAAATCTTATGTCAGTGTGGCAACGTCATTTTAAGGCGGCGTACATATAGTGTAAATATTAGGACGCGTACACAACATATAGTATACAAAGCTTACATATTTTTATGTGATTTGGTCACCTACAATACAGGCAATGCCTAGTGTAGGGGCCGCTGTTATAATTTTATTTTAATTGTGCCTAAAAGTTTATCTTCTTAAATTAATTTAGCATTAACGAATGTAAAACTAATTCTTTTATAAAGATTATTATTATCTCTTTATTTTTATATTTCATTTTTACATTTTTATATACATACATTAAAAAACAAAAATATACATATAAAAATATAAAAAAAATATATAACCCTTCGGTGGCGAGGCTCTAGGCCCAAGCCACCGGTGGTTAGGGATCCAAAGTGAGGAACCTCCTCACTATGCGAGCCGTGTCCAGCAAAACTGCCTTTTGGATCTGGCTCTTGACCCAACGACCATTTGAGAGTCTCTGTAGATGTTGGTCGAGGCTCTTTTCTATCAACCCATGAGCAGAAACGACAATCGGGACAATAATTGTTGAGTCCACATCCCACATGTCGGTAACCTCGTGTGCCAAATCTAAATATTTAGACAATTTGTCTTTTTCGGCTTTTACAAGGTTATCGTCAAGCGGAATGGTAACGTCAACAAATATAGCCCGGCGCGCACATCGATCTATTATCACAATATCAGGCTTATTGGCAACAATAGTCCTGTCTGTAATAACAGACCGATCCCAGTACAGCGTAGCATGACCATTTTCAAGAACTGGTTGGGGAACGTACTGATAATATGGCACTTCAGGAGTCACAAGTTTATACTATTTTCTGGATTCCAGAAAAACCCACCATCATTATGAGTTACCAACGAAGGAATGACCGCGCAAGCCGTCAGTCTTTCCCCCAGTCGAACCAACGACCACAAAATACCAATCGCAATTGGCGTGAGCCCGTCGATGATGACAGGCAACCCCAGCAACCACAAACTCAGCGAAAATATCGTCCACCCAGCCAGCGCAAGCGCGACAGTGCTAGACAGGATGCCTTCCGCGAGAATCATCCCAAATCCCATCAAGCGTTAAAGGACATTGAAGATAAGATTAACAAGGCGCTGTACTTTGGATTTGGTGATGCCTTGACTGCTGAAAAGCAAGTCGATTTCTCGATTCAAAAGACAGCCGCAATCATGCCCGTAACAACTAGGGCAGTGGGATTATTCTACACTCAGTGGCTATTCAAGAAGGTGTACGAGTTATACGACCGTATCCCAGAGTGCTCACCTTACGCGTTTTATTTATTTATTTATTGAAAACTTTATTGTACACCAGTGATATACAAAATTACAAATTAGAAAAGAGAAAAACAAAAAACGTACAAAAGGCGGTCTTATCGCTCAAGGCGAAGGCCACATTCATCACATTCAGAGCCACCAAACACATATATAACATTTTCGAATCGGTCTAATGAAAGTCAACATATTTACATGCAACAGCCAACCGAAACAACTTATGACTAACACTCTTCAAAGATACGTGTCATAAGCGATGAAGTTATTGTACCGGAAACCCAAATTAAATCAGTTCGTCTACACTATAAGAAGCAGTCTGAATCGGAAAATACTGGTGTTTATAACGTTATAGTTCCTCCATCTTAAGATGTATGTAATGATAGTCAATTTATGTTACATATACCAGAAACAGAGACCCAAGCCGTTGCTCCAGACGATAACACTCCTAAGAATGATTTAATATATCAGGCATACTATCAGTCATAAAAATTAACTCTTCATTGTTATTTTCACATAACACAAAATAATAATTTTGAATAACTAATTGTATACCTACGTGGAGTTGATTTATTTCATCCTTCAGAGCCATGTTCAAAGCTTTACAGACTTCAACTACAATTTTTGAAATCAACTGGCTTGAAATTTTATATAAATAGTGCATAGATCTGTAGATGTCACCGCTTGCTAAAAACCTCAAGGTGATTGATAATCGAATTTTGGGAGGTGTAGCTTCTCTGAGATGAGTGTCTTGTTTACAGATGAAGGGTTCGACTTTGGAGAGCAAATAATTAAAATCGTCCAATGACATTCGATGAAAATTTTCAAATTCCCCAGATGGCTCCCGTGTGAGTTCGAGAAATTGTTTCTCCATAGTACATCTGCAAAAACGAAAATTCAGTTATGCAGATATGTATCCGAACGGCGTTTAAAGAAGCTCAAGACGCTTCGAGAAAGATCCCGCAGGTAAACCAAGGAGGTGGCTAACTTAGAGGAAATTATAAGTGAATTAAAATCAAAGATGCTTGTTGGCGAAGAAGAGGGTGAACTATTAAAATCGATAGACAATTTCAACAAAGATTTTCTAAAAAGCCTTGGTAACTCTACAGTTACTCAAAAATATTCCCCATCACTCCGTAAGTTTGCGTTATCCACGTGGATATAATCATGTTAGAAAAATGTTCAATTCTTGTCTTTCACATCCATCCACATTACGTTCATGGTATAAAAGCACATATACAAGACTGCCTCGGTGGCGTAGTTGTATTGCGGTACAGTTACAAAGCTGAGGTCTCGGGTTCGAGTCCCGGGTCGGGCGGAGTGGTATTGGATTTTTCTATTCATTATCAGCCCGGAGTCAGGAATTTGTGCCCGATATAGGGGCGATAGGCTCGCCCCCTATCACATCGTGGGACGGAACATACAAGGCGAAATGTGGGCGTCCTGGTGGCGCCTCTGCCTTCCCCTTCGGGGATAAAGGCGTGAGTTTATGTATCTATCTATGTATGTATGTATGTATATATAAAAGCATTGTTGGCATTCCTGGATTTACTAATAAATCTCTAGATTGTTTAATGATACTAGTAAATCGTGCTCACGTTGATAACAAAAACATTTTTTGCGCGTTTAGTATGGATTTGATGGCAAAATTGAATTCGCAAGCACGTCCAATGGGATGGAAAAAAATGTTTATATGGATTATATTATTATTATTGGTTTATATAAGGTCCATAAAATATTGGTCTATTCGTAAATAATGGATATAATAAATGTTGTAATGAATATTCTTGTCTTTCTGTATCTGCATGTGATTTATTTAAAAGTAAATAATAAATATTGCCTAAATACTGCCCTCTCTTTCTCCTTCTCTTAAATCCATCCCATGGTTGTCTGTAAGACATTGCTTTATGCGATAAGACCGCCATTTGTACTTTTTTTTTTTCTTCTTCTGTTTCTGTATGTTAATTAACTGTGTACAATAAAGATTTAAATAAATAAATAAAATAAATATTGGAATAAACATTGTATTTTTCTATACCTTGTTATATTACCCTGTCACACCCCTACAATAGTGAATGTCAACGCATGACTCTTGATTTGCTATAGAGCAAGGGCCAACACAGCTTGCGTTGGCATATCGAGAAACCGAATACGTTTAGTCTAGACTTATAGATAAACTATTAGGCTAAGGTACGATTGTATTTTTTAATTAATATAAGAGAGCATCTAAATCTACTCACACGTATCACTCAGTTTTAATTTTTAAAAAGTAAAAATACGTTCCCTCAATCTTGACTACCTACAGATATTTTTTCTAAATTGTTATTTGTAAGTTATAATTTTAATTATTTAATATTTTAGGTGTTTCCGAACGGACTGTCACCAAAATTACCCGCGAAGGTAATGAAGCTACTGCGTCAACGTCTAAAATTGTGACTCCCGGAAAAAAACAGTAAGCGCATGAGGGGTATTATGGAAGTAGACGATTTCGATAAGTGTGCCATAAGATACATGATTCATTATGTTTACGTTGTGACGAAATAAATTCCAACAATAACAAAACTTTGGGTGGAATTAAAAGCTGATATTGATTTTAAATACAGCAGGACGTCATTGAAACGGATATTAAAAGTTATGAGCTACAAATACCAAAAATGTCAATCGAAGCGTAAAGTTTTAATGGAACGCAATGATATAGCAGCTTGGAGGGCAAAATATATTTTAAGGATGCGAAAGAATCGTTTTGAAGAAAACCACCCGGTCGTATACCTCGACGAAACATACATCCACGCTTCGTATCACGCCCAAAAATGTTGGCAATCGAAAGAGCAGCCAGGGATTCTTGCATCCGACAGCGCTGGTACAAGATGGATAATTGCTCATGCTGGTGGTAAAAGAGGATTTGTAAATGATGGCTTGCTATTATTTAAATCGAAATCCAAATCAAACGACTATCATGATGACATAAATGCCTCCAACTTTTTGCGTTGGCTAAAGGAAAAAATTATACCGAATTTACCACTAAACTGTATAGTCGTTATGGACAATGCTCTGTATGAAATGGCTTAGCAAAAATAATATTCCATTTGAAGATTGTTGGACGAAACCTCAATTATATGAATTAATAAAGAGACACAAAGGTGATCCAGTATATGAAGCTGAAAAAATATTAAATGAAAAGGGACATGAAGTGGTTACATTACCGCCATACCATTGCGATCACAACCCAATCGAAAAAAATTGCAATTGTGAAAAGGCGTTAAGCAGAAAAAAATTGTAATCAAGAATCAAATAAAATAGCTTCCATCACGGAAGCAGCTTTTAAAACTTTAACCTCAGAAGAATGGGTCAGTGTCTGCAATCATGTGGAAAAAATAGAAGATAATTATTTTCAATGGATTTCATCAAAAGAAAAAGGCCATTGAAAGTCATCGTTTGCTTGTAGAAGCTTACAGAGAGCATGCTCCAAGCGTAAAAACGTGTGAGACGAAGTTTCGAAAATTTAAAAGTGGGGATTTTGATTTAACAGACAGTAGACGTTCGGGTAGACCAAAAAGATTTGTGGACGCGGAATTGCAGGAGTTATTAGACGAAGACCCAACTCAAACTCAAAAACAATTGGCAGTACGGTTAAATGTGGCACAAGAAACAATTAGCGACCGCTTACGAGCAATGGGAAAGATTTTAAAACTAGGAAGATGAGTGCCACATGAGCTGAATGATAGACAAATGGAAAATCGAAAAACCATTTGTGAAATGCTACATCAACGGTACGAAAAAGTCATTTTTGTATCGGATTGTGACGGGTGATGAAAAATGGATTATTTAAAAAAATGCAAAACGTAAAAAATCTAGACACTATCTCAGTACCCCTAGCCGGAACATTTTGCAGTATCGTAATAGAATAGTAATAGTAAAATTTTGTATGGGAATTTAAACAGCGCCATTGTGAGCGTATTTGGAACTAAAATGTGACAGCCGGGAAAAGTTTACGATACTGTAGTATAGTTAGCGAGTAGTATAACGATAGTTTTACTTTAGAAATTTTCTTTTTGTTTCTTCTTATACAAATACGAGTATTTTTTTCTTATTATTCGACATTTCACACGTATGTAATCTCTGACTACCAGTTCAAAACTAACGCATATAGACGGCAGACCATCCATCCGGTGAAAAAAAACGGACGTCTACAAGCGCTCATACTGTGCGTTGTTATTATCGTTGTGTTTTGGACAACTTGTTAGTTAACTTTCGCTAACTACAACGGAAGAACATCGTTTTTCAAGCCACGACTCGGCTGACATCCATTATATCTATGGATTTTGCAACGGGAACGCGAATGCTGCTGTGAGAGAGTATTCAAGAAGATTCACCAATAGGCATACGCCGAATGCTCGCACATTCATCAGATTACACTCGAATCTCGACGAATATGGAATCAGAAGACCCGCTAACGAACGTTCACGTTTGATATCATCTCGAGAGGAAGAAGAAGTGTTGGAATTAATAACGCAAGACCCACAACTGAGTGTCCGACGCATTGCAAATAGACTTAATATGCCGAATTGTACAATTTGGCAGATTTTAAAACGAGAAGGATTGCATCCATTCCATCTTAGAAAAGTACAAGATTTAATCGGACCTTACGTCGCCCGAAGGACAGTTTTTTGGTCTTGGATATCACGAATTTAGTGCGATCTAACCCCAATTTTTTAAAGAGAATTATGTGGACTGATGAAGCAACATTTACGAGATCTGGATATACAAACTATCGGAACGAGCACCTGTGGCTTCACGAAAACCCGCACGCAGTGAGACCGAGTAGCTTCCAACACAAGTTTTCAGTGAATGTATGGGCTGGAATGATCGATGACATTTTAATTGGGCCTCTTATGTTGCCTGCTACTATGAATGGCCCAAGATTTTTGGAGTTTCTTCAAACGGAGTAACTAGATGCTCTAACTGATTTACCATTGGCTTATAGGAGTAGAATGATACTTCAGTTAGATGGAGCTCCTGCACACTTTGCCGTTAATGTGAGAAATTATCTCAACGACACTTACACAACGTGGATTGGACGAGGTGGAACAATCGCTTGGCCGCCGCGATCCCCAGATTTGACGCCCCTTGATTTTTTTTTATGGGGCACTATGAAACAAAAAGTTTAGGTTAATGTGCCAAACACAAAAGAAGAATTAATTGAAAAAATATTGCAAGTCGGGGATGAATTTAAAGGCGGACAAAGCCATGATTAAGAGAGCCACACAACATGTGTCAATGGGGGACATTTTGAATCGTGGTTGTACTATTATTGAAACATTAAACGTTATTGTATCGATTTACTTTGTTTTATTTATCTCTTCGCACTCTTGGGTTAGAAACCATTATCTTGTTTTAATTATCATAACGTATAAACTATCTTTCGGGCTTTGATGTAATATTTGTTTGAAAGGAAATACCATGTACTTTGAGAAAACAACCAAAAAAATGTTGGTTGACAGGTTAATTTTCATAACAAGTTAAAAAAACTAAAAAAAATAAACTTTTTTTTTGTTTTTCTTTGCTTTTTTGTTCTTTTATAAAGATCATCACTAAAATGTATCACTAATTGATTGTCTGCATTGTTATCTTTCAAATGAGGTATCTTTAGTCTTCCTAGGACGTCCACAACGATACCAATGATTAAATCAGTATAGGCGCTCGAACTTCGAGGTAAAAAAAATAAAATGGCTGCCATTTTATTACGGAGGGAGCAAGAAAAAATTGGGGTAGTGATTTGTCGATAAAAAAACACTATATTTTACCCCCCCCCCCCCCCCCATAAGTCTCCGACACTGGTGACCGGTCACATTGTATACAGCCTACAAAGCAAGTTCAATATTACGATAAATATATAAAAGCAATAATATTTGTTTTTGTTGTCTGTCAAATCGACACGAAAATAATATATGCCCGGCACCAGTGTGCGCTCCAGTGTGCAACACTACGTACTACTAACTACGTCACGCCTGCCGCAACGAGAGTACGAGAACAACAATCCAGCCGCCCCGGACGACGAGCCGTCCTCCGTGGCGCACGTGCTCTCTGCGCCCGCGCCCCAGCCCTGCGCGGAGCCCGAGACGCGTCGCAACGGCAGCGCTGCCGCCGCCGCCGCCGCTCCTGTCTGCGATGTCGCCGTAAAAATAGTTAAAGTACAACTAAAGGGACCTAACGGTTTTGTAAACACCCACGCCATTTCGGACTGTTTTAACACAATCGTTCGCTTGAACGGGTCATTTGGACCGGATCATTTTATAGATCGATCAGTATTGATCCGGATCTTAAAAATTTAACGATTTGCACATTGCTACAATGAAAGCCGAAGGAGAAATATCAATGTATACTTAGCAGAGAGTATAGTAAAACGTACGGAATGTCCGTTGCAGTGGTGGAGAAACCACCGATATATCTATCCAACTCTATACCTTTTACTTTTAAAACACTGCAGTATTACGGTAACGTCGGTTCTTTGCAAACGTAGTTTTTCTAAAACGGGATATCCATATATTAAATGAACGACGCTTTCGGCTCACTCGGCTCAAAACTAAACAAAATTATGTTTTTTAAACTGTAATAAATTTGATTAACCTTCAAGCGGGCGCGCGTAGTCGAATCGACCGCGCTTAGTACATTTTTGTTTATATTATTGTTACTACCCACCACATTAATTTCTCATTCCTAGTAGCCTGTCGCTATGTCATTGGGAGTAAAATAAACAATAAACCGTCGCTCGAGGCGCTCTTCCCACTCCGCAGATCGCAATTGTTTTAGTCCCGGCGTAGTCGTCGAAAAGATTACACGCGCCTGTCGTCGAAAAGATTACGCGCGACGCTCAACGCGACATACACTCGTTCATGCTTGTAATAGTTCTTCGGACATTATTCAATATTATCTAATTTATTTTGGATTTTTATATAGCAATGAGTCGTAGACAGTTATCACAAAGTGCAATCGAGGATTTACTAAGAGAAGACGAAGAAGAGAGTGAATCAGAGCTCAGCGACCATGGCTCTGAAAATTCCGACCACATCGTGGCAGAGGAACCTCGATCTGCTGAGGAGTCAAACTGCTCAGACGAAGAAGAGGATGATTTGCCACTTTCAGTAATAAATAGCTATTTTACAGGACGCGATAAAGTAACGAAGTGGCAAAAATCTAACAATAACAGAGTGAGACGTCAAGTGCAAAATGTTCTGACGGAAGATGCGGGTATTCGGAGAAATGGTGTGGGAGCAACAACATTTACGCAAGCCTGGAGTTTATTCATTTCAGAGAATATTATTGAAAAAGTTGTTAGATATACCAACGAATTTATTCAAAAAAAGGCGCAATCGTATAACAGAATACGTGACTGCAAACCAACTGATGCGGTAGAAATTCGAGCACTTTTCGGATTGTTGTACATAGCAGGATCCTTGAAGACATCACACGCCAATTTAGAAGATTTATATGCAAGTGATGGAACAGGTATACCTATTTTTCCTACTACTATGTCAGTGAAAAGAGTAAAATTTCTACTGAATTCATTGCGGTTTGATGATGCTACTACGCGACAAGCTCGTCGAACTTTAGACAAAGCTGCACCAATAAGAGAAGTTTTAGATATGTTTACACAAAACTGTCTTTTGCCATATTCAGTGGGAGAGAATGTTGTAATCGACGAGATGATGATTGGCTTTCGAGGAAAATGTCCTTTCCGACAGTACATGAAATCAAAGCCCGACAAATACGGAATCAAACTGTATCCACTAGTAGATGCTGCTACGTTTTACGTTCTAAATATTGAACTTTATGCTGGCAGGCAGCCTGAAGGCCCATATCAATTGAGTAATGCTGCGGCAGACGTCGTAAAGAGGCTAATTACACCGATTTCTGGCACTGGAAGAAACCTTACCATCGACAATTGGTATACGAGTGTGCCGTTGATAAACGATTTGGCCAAGGATTATAAAATTTCTGTTGTGGGTACCATGCGTAAGAACAAGAGAGAAATACCTCCTTGCTTTATAGATAAAAACCAACCTGAATATTCAAGTCAATTTGGATTTTCAGATACATCTACACTCGTGTCTTACGTACCTAAAAAGAAAAGATCAGTAGTTCTTATATCATCACTTCACTGTGCTGCAGAAATAGATGAAAGTACAAATGAAAAGCGCAAACCTAGCATCATTACTTTTTACAATAAAACAAAGGGGGGTGTTGATGAAGTCGATAAAAAAGCAAAAATGTATTCGGTTTCAAGGAAGAATAATAGATGGCCATTGACACTCTTCTTTCGTCTCCTGGATATTGCAGGAATAAATAGTATGGTGATATTGAGGGCAAATAATGTCATTCTAAGGAAAAGGCGAATGTATTTACGGGCATTAGGCATTGAATTGATAAAAGAGTATGTCCAAAGAAGATCAACGATGTCAGGCCTTCCAAGAAAACTAAAAAGAAACATAAGGGAGCATTTGAATATGGAGGATAGTGCTGCTGATGCAGAAGCAGGTAGTTCTGGCACATGCAGAGGAACCTGTAAAATATGTCCAGCCAAAAAAAGGAGGCAATCAAAAACGCAATGTAACTTATGTATGAAAAATATTTGCAGAAGTCATACAACATTTATTTGCAATCAATGTTATATGAACGAAGAAACTGATTCCAATGAAAACTAAACCAAAGTTAATTATTATTATTCTTATTTTGAATTTTTATTATTAGACTAGGTATATATACTAGTCTTAGATATAAAAAAGGGTTTTGTGTTCCTAATTTTTGTTTTGATTTATAGAATGTTTGAGTTATGTTTATTAATGTAAAAATTGTTTCTTTTTCATAATTTTAATTACTTTTTTTGACAAATTACACTTTAAACACAATCATAATGTATCTGAGTACAAATAAATAAGAGAATATCGAATAATTAGTGCTTTATTTGTCTTATTCATCCCATAGGTCTTTTCGGTTACGCGCGCCCGCTCCCGTTACAAATGACCGCGCGCCCGCTTGAAGGTTAAAAGACATTAAGTATAAATAGACAATACCATAGATTGACAAAAAAAATTCTAAGATTTGTGGAAAATTCGAAAATGTGAAAATTATCAAAAAATAAATAAAAAACTAATTATGTGTAAATAAATAGATAAAAAATAAATTTAAACTGTTAGGCTTTATAATACGTAGTTGTCATCAGTTCAAGAACCACAAACAAAAATAACCCTTTTTTTCATTAGTAGGAAGCAACTTGGAATACGCTAGTGTAATCTGGAATCCACAATACGATATTTTTAAAAAAACAATCGAACGTATTAGCAAAAGATTTTTATGGCATCTTGTATATATTGTAATTTATTCAAACAGCTCCCCAGTTACTCGTCACGCCTTAAGTACTTTAAGTTACATTCTCTGTCTGACAGGGGGATTCAACTTGATACAGTGTTTCTGCACAAACTTTTTAATGGTAACATAGAGCGATGATCTAGTAGAATTATTCATTATTCCGGACTTTGGGAAGCCGGTATTAAATCTGCGAAGCACCACATAACTCGTATATTACGCGATAGACATTTTACATTCGAGGAATTATCAACTTTATTTTCGCAAGTCGAAGTTATCCTCATTCCAGGCCCCTAACTCCTCTTTCATCAGATCCAAGTGACCTGGATCCCTTGACTCCTGCGCACTTCTTAATCGGTAAACCACTCACTGCGCTACCTTCAAAATACTTGATGAATGTGAACCCACATCGACTCGACCGTTGCCGACATCTGGAAAAAATCAGGACATCAAATTCCTCAGAATCTACTGACGCAGAAGAACAAGTGATATATTTAGAAGCTGGTAAATGTGACTGTCAAATAAATTTTGAGGCTGATGCTACTTTTCAAGAAGTAGAAACTCGTCACTCGTGTCCTCAATTTTGTCATCAAATGTTGCTACACATTTGCTTCTAGGTGTCACTGCTGCTCCAAACAATGACGGTATTCCTCAAGAAGCTGAAAATCAGAAAATGTTGTTATGAATTTGTTACAAGATCAAGACGTCAATATTTTGTTTCTCCTGCCAATGCTTCTAAAGTCTGATCCTAAGAATGCCAAAGAACAGATTAATGTCATTGTTCCAATAAATAGCTATCAAGGGCAGACGACGATGAAGCTGTTCTAGAAACTCTCTGTGAAAATGATATAGAATCATCCTTAGATACCAATCAAATAGCTGGACTTGCATTTGCAACCAGAATGAATAACACTAAGTAATAATTTTCCCACAAAATCTATACTTCGAGAAATTTCACCACTACCAAAACCTGCCTCTACGGGAAAGTTAAGAGTAAACAGAAAAGTTGGTGGATCGCAAGTTTTCACGTCCAGTCCTTTTATGAAATAAAATAAATGAAATAAAAGCAGCAGCATAAAAGAACAAGGAAAGTCGGGATGTGCGATTTAAAAAAACAAAAGCGAACCATTTTTAATCAATCAATATCAAAGCCATCGTTTTGGACGATGACAAGAACCGCGGGAAAGGTAATAGCGTAGAACCTTTTGTCCCCACCTACAAACGCAGGTCTACGAGAAGTCGAAAGCAAAAGCAGCGTGTTGGCGACGAGGGAGAAGATGATGCAGCTTGCATACAGGGTATATCAAGACTGCATCCTGTTATATCCCAGGAATGCAAGGGTTAAAGCCTATTCCAGCCTAGCAATAGCCCAGTCAGCATTCCATCATTCGATTCACGTGTTAGTCTACGTCTAGTTCCCTAATTAAGCGGTTATCCTTAAATAAGTCATAATTAAGTGTATTCTTTATTTTCAAATAATTATTTTCTTTTTCAAAAAGTATCTTATTTCCCGGGCTAACATTTTGGTGGCAGCGGGGGGATACGGAATTCCCCAGTGCCAGACACCGCTCAGTAGACTCGCCCGTATCCTACAAGTTTACAAACAGTGTTATGTTCGTCAAACGTAAAAGTGTTAACAACAACTCGATATCCTTATAAGTGCCGTAAGACTGTGCGGCAAGTGTGTAGTGCCTAAAGTCGGATTTATTCCGCCCTAATTGTGTGGGGCCAGCTCCGTGCTCCTACCTTTAAAGGAGACCTACATCAACACTCATCTCTTCACATCATCCAACGTGAACGTCCTGCGTGTGTCCTTCGTGTATCCTGCCAGGTCTTGGGACCCAGCGTGTCCGACCTGTGAAACATTCGTCATTGCGTCATCCCAAGGAGTGGAGTCGTCGCGCGTCGATCTACAGCCAGTCAAGGTCAAGCAAGCGTCATCAGTATGCAGCTGCTGAGCGTCGCCGTGTTCTTATCGGTCGCCCACGCGTTTATAGAGTAAGTCTTTGGTCATTGTTTTGTCTAACGAATTAGGGTTCTTTGTTACAAATTTCATAACCCATTTCAATCCGTGGTCTCGTACAAGTTTATTATTGTTTTTTTATTGCATATACTGTTTTTATAATTTTTGTGTTAGAATGTAATTATGCTAAAAGTGCCAAAATCGGAGAACGGTAAACTTAACGTGGACATCCCCGAATTAGACCAAGGTACTGTTGATATTTCCCGTAAATCCCCTACAAATTTTCCTCGTATCACAAGGCGAACTGCCGCCACTATCGCTGTGGCCGAATTAGACCCACCTCTAATATCTTATTTAAATTCGTCAATTCTTACGATGGCAGTAGAGAAACTCTGATTTAATTTCTAGTGAATTGCGATAACGTTTTCGAACTCGCATCGGATTCTCAGAAACCAATCTTATTCAAATACATACTTGCACAACTTAATGGAAAAGTGGAAGTTGCCTGTTCCACCAAAGAATTTACGAACTGGGAACAACTTAAGGAATTTCTTAAGACCCAATTCAGCGAGAGGAAACACTACTTTGGAAGGACTTCACTTGAAATTATAACAAGCAAAGTCCGACAAGGAACTAGATATTATTGTATCTAAGAGAATTGAAGAAGAGGGTGAATATTTTAACACGTGCATATTACGCGGCTGTAAGTAAATAACTACCTAGTTAAATATTATTTAATGTTTTTTTTTTTATTTCACCTATAACTTAGTTCCTGGGCTATATACAGACGTGCATAACATATCAGTATTGAATGAATAGAAAAGTTATCTTTAAAAACGTGTGTTAAATTTAATTACCATCAGTGTCACAATTTCCATATTTCCAGAAAATTCCAGAATTCCAATTTCCAGAAAAGTAGTAAAAATATTTTCAAGGTCGTGTTTTTTTTTAGTAATTTAGATAATAAAATACATACTCTACAACTTAACAACACCAAACATGTTAAAGAACACTTTTACGTTATTTTTAACCACTTTGAAAATTGTCCCGACACTTTTAACTACCATTTGTCGAAATAATCAAAGAGTTAAAATGTTTGGTTTACTCAGCAGCTCGCGTTCAGTGTTGTCTCGCGACTCGAGTGGGTTACACGTCAAGGACTGATTAAACGACGATGCAGCTTAATAAATAAATAAATAAAAATCCTGGAAAGAAAACAAATGCGCTGGAAAAGATTGGGCAGCTGGCTTCAGGAAAAGAAACCCAGAATTGAGTCTACGAAAACCAGAAAACACAAGCGCAGCAAGAAGCTTTGCTTTCAATAAAGCTGCTGTAGCTCAATTTCATGATCATTACGAACGCATAATGAGACAATACAATTTTACACCCGATCGAATAATAAACTTAGACGAAACAGGCATAAGCACAGTCCTTTCCACTCTTAAAGTTATTGCTGGAAGCAAACAAAGACAAGTGGGACAAATATTTTCTGCAGAACGCGGAGAGTGAGTTACTTTCTGTGGTATTATTACTGCAACTGGTTCTTCTCTTCCTCCAGTTTATGTCTTCATCTATTCCTTAACCTTAAATTCACTAACATTCATAATGGGCACTCACCCTATTTAATATTTCCTACTAAATAAAAGTGAACTGAGTTACGAAGTCTTAATTCGCGGTGAAAACCCGACTGACACAGTCCTACAACTACGTAAACAAATTCACAAATTATCTGTGTTATATCCATCTGAGGACATTGATTTTAAACCTAGAATATTCATTCGATACTTACATGTTTAAACGCACATCTACTTTGGCAAATCACATTTTTTACAGAGCACGTAGATTGAAACCGTCGACATCTGCCGATAAAAAGTTATTGCATGCATTTCACACTGATTACGATATGATTGTCAATAGGCTTAAAAAACTTAACTCTAGTGAACCGACTACATTTAAGTTACCCACATCGGTTGATAAAACAGATCTTACAACGTATTTATGAGAGCGTCCTCGAACGTCCGATTTCAAACTATTGAAATCCGACGGTTCTACTTGTGTCCGAATATTTTTACAAAAGGTCGATGATTTTAAACTCGCTAGATGTATGTCGTCTTCTGATTCATTGAATTTTGCTACCGAAATATTTTGTGGCAATGCACTACATTGGTTCCGTAGCATTAAAACATCGTTTTCAACAACCGCGACATCATTTTGTACAGTAAGCGAAAATTTGCGGCACTATTCAGCCGCTGCACTGTATGGGCGCACATTGTCTCTTTATTTTAATTTATTAACTCCACAAATAAAAAGATAAACACTACATTTTTTGTCAGATTCGCCCAGGTATTTCCATGGATTAAAAATGGTCTCCTAGAATTACTCCGAATCAGCTCACGGAAAAGGTGCCGCAGATGGAATAGGAGCAGTTGTTTAACGCACTGGAGACTCTGCTGTTGATGGATTTTTGAAAGTTGTAAGACAAATAGACAAAATATAAATCTGCAAATTATTGATGAATACCAAATAATAGAAAAAGATTTATTGATACCTTCAGAACTACTATTATTAAATATTATTACCGTAAAAACTGACAAACATATGAGGTTTTGAGATATTTTATAATCCGTGGAAGAAATTTGATTATGTGTCTGGCAACACTGACTAAGTGAGTTTTGGTAATGACAGTTCAGTTGACTTCCAGGTTTCTTCAAAGTTTGTGACGTTGTAGAATGTCACCCGGATTGGTTTAGGTCTATGGCTCAATAATCATATTGTCTATGCCAATCAACGCCTCCATTGCGCTGATTGGTCGATTCAATTCTGACAGCTAAAACGTGCGAACTGTCATCGTACGCATAAATACGCGAGTAACCTCGCTCGCGTCCTCTTTCTAAAAATTAGCTGCGTGCTACCACGCGTGTTGTGTTCCCGCTGGGGTGAGTGTTAAAAGTGCTAACTTGCTAACCGCTTAACCGCTTGCTTCGCAGCTTATTCTGTCCGCCGGCTTGTGAACTACCACGAGTCGCTGGCACGGAATGTAAGCGTAGTTTGCATTCCGATTTCTTGGACGCTGATTCCAGGTTCACCTTCACCTTCACCTTCACGTGCTTCACTTCTTCATCCTATCTGCTATCTACTCTCTTCCTGCTTACGGCACGGAGCGTGCCGTGCTCAGGCTTCACTCCGCACCGCTTCCTGCCCGTGCTGCGACCGCACCTGCGCCGAGCCGCTGACCTGCGCACCACTACCGGCCACGTGGCAGCCAACCTTGCCGGCGAGCTGTCGTCGGAAACCGCCACGTGCAGAAGACCCGGATCAGTGTCCACAGAAGGCCAGTGACTCTTGTTGCATAACACCAGCAACAGTACCGAGTGTAAGACGGTGATGCGAAATATTAAAGCCTGTACCACGTAATCACCCTGAGTTCTTATTTTCTACCTACTCCTATCTGCGGGCGGTCCCTAAACCCGCCGCAAGTTGGTGGTGTAATTTGCCGGCCAAAAGTGGTGTAAAAAACTTTTCACAAAACTTGATTTACAATTATTACAGATAAGTAAGAATTTTACTGTTATTATTTTGTAACAAATTAGTAAGAAAGAGCGTATTCCGTACTCTAAATTTGTCATACATTCGAAAATAAGAAGGTGGGCAAATGATAAATCAGTTTTCTTGAAAGAGTTGTTACGACTTTGCCCACTGAATTAATACCGCTATGGTTGTCACCTCCGTGAAAACTGAAAAAACCTGATAGGTACCTACTTGAAATGAAATTTAAAATAATGTTTTACGTTCAGTTCGGTGTAGTCAACTAAGTTCAAGTGTTAAGAAGTATGTATAAATGTAGAATAAATGTAGTAACTATTAATTCTTCAACGTTGTTTTAATTAGATTTAACGACACAATTTTCTACGTAAAATTGATATTTATATTTATTTCAGAATGCAGAGTAAGCCTTAAAATACACGAAAAAGAAGAAGAGTATTAGGATCGACACCATATATCAATTATTCGATGGATATGTTAGAACTAGCAGTCGACATGGTAGAAAACAACAGAATTGTCAAGTCGTGAGGCAGAAAAGACGTTTGGGATCCCTCGTTTGACTATTTTGAATAAAGTAAAAAAAATACACATGATATCAGCTGGAGGGCAAAGAAAACTCACTAACGAAGAGGAAGAAAAACCGGCAAACGTGTTGGTAGCTTCAGCAGATTATGGCAGTCCCATGACGAAAATGGATGCTAAGATGTTAGTTTATAAATAGGTCGAAAAAATTCACGATCTGATTTATTCGATGATAAATTACCCAGCGATACATGGATTGAAGGATTTTTGAGCAGACACCGTTCAAAACTAACTTTCAGAATGACACAAAATATAAAAACGGTAGTGAGCAATAACCACAAAAATTCCGTTAAAAAACAGATTTACTTATTATTTAAAAATAAACTATATAATGGTCGCGCAATACTCCTTAGACAACTTCTGACCAATACCTGGATTGAATTTATGGTATTTCATCATATCACAAAACTGAAACAGAACCCATTTCACGTACATTAGTAGTATGTTGAAAATTCTTGTCTTGCGTAAATAATTAACAATTACATTTTAAAACGGTGGACTTTATTACAGATGCAGGAAATACATGTTTTTGGATTGTAATACAGCGCAATTTGCTGAATCTTGCAAGATATCGAACGATAAACACAGTGAGAGATTTATTGGATCGCTCGTCATTATTGGACAATAGGCTATGAGACCTACATATGGCCCTCGCGATATCTTTGTCGAAATATTTTTTTTAATACAGCTATTCGGGATTTCTTGCCAAAGAAGAAGTTGTAGAAAACGAAGAGAGCTTTCGAATGACATATCGCTCGTCGTTATTGGACAATAGGCTATGAGTACATGTTCATGTTTTCATCCTTGCGCTACCTTTACGCAGCGATATTTTTTTACACACACAGATTTGAGACTTGTCGCCGTAGAAGAAGTTGTAGCATTTTAAAAGACCTTTCCAACAACGTATCGCTTGTGGTTATTGCTCACTATGCCGAGGCGCTTTCGTGTGATTTTCGGGCTGTCTTTAAGTAGCTATATTTTTTTAAATACAGCGATTTGATTTTAATTGTCATAGAAGAAGTTGTAGCATCTGAAAAGACCTTTCGAATGACATATCGCTCGTCGTTATTGGCCAGTAGGCTGGTATGCGCCTTCTCCTTTATTAATTTCACTATGCCGTGTTACTTGTACAATAATGTACAGTACACCGACATGGTTTTGGCCTACGGAATGGCCCATGGTAGTTATAGTGAAGCGTTATTTTTATACTTGGACTATTTCGGGCATTGCAATGATGAGCACGTGCCCACAAGCGGTAGAACACTTATGCGAGTTGTGCAACGGTTGAGGGAATGTGGAAGTTTCATGCGGCCTAACATAGATGCTAGCGGGAATGTTGATTTGGATATTCGCACTGTGGTACTTAACCATTTTGACGAGCATCCTGAAGACAGTACAAGATCGGCGGGAAGATTACTCGCAGTACCTCACACCACGGTCCAGAACATTCTTAATGAAGATATGCGTCACCCTTATAAGCTCACTACAGTGCAAGCCTTACTACCTGCCGACTTTCAAAGGCGTGTTGATTACTGTCAGTGGTTAATCTATAAATTGAGCGACGATGCCAGCTTTGTAAACAATGTTTTATGGTCCGACGAGTGCACATTTGAAAGAAATGGAATGTTTAACCGTCGCAACACCCATCTGTGGGCAAGACAAAACCCACATGCTTGCAGACCAAATAGTCACCAGCATCGCTGGTCCATTAACGTCTGGGCTGGAATATTAGGACAGCGTGTAGCAGGTCCATTTTTTTTGCCCAGCCGGCTAACGGGAGAGGCTTATCATAATTTCCTTTTGCATGATCTTGCCGAATTCTTAGATGATTTGCCATTAGATTTAAGGTGCAGAATGTGGTTCCAGCAAGATGGCGCTGCAGATCCAGCAAGATGAAATTAGTTCTGAATCAGAAGTTGAAGAAGATGAATTAGAAGGTTTTTCAGGCATGTGTAATCTTCAGGATATTAATTTACTGCCTGCTCATTTACGATGCTCTGCACATACATTAAGCTTATGTGCAACTACAGACATGAACAAAATTGTAAACGAGCAAACTACGCCAATGTCCGAAATGCATGCTGCCGTGATGAAGAAATGTAATGTTTTGTGGAAGGCTGCAGGGCGACCAAAGAGCGCTGAATTAATTCAGGAGTGTTACAACACACTTTAAGCCGTCCGGGTGAGACGAGATGGAATAGCTTGTATGACGCACTCCAGCAAATTTACAATATTAAAGAAAAAAGTTCACTTTTACATAGATCAATAAACATAAAAAATGCTATCAAAGAGAACGAATTCGCCTATACAACATATACAAGAATATTTGACCTGTGCTTCGCCAGTGGCAGAAGCCCTCGACATTATGCAGAGTGAGAATAATACATATTACGGCATAGTTTTGCCATGCCTCCTGGCGCTAAGAAGAAAAATACAGAAAATAGAAAAAAATAAGTTTTCTTATTGCCAACCTCTGATACATGCATACAGACAGAGCGTCGAAAAAAGATTCGAAAATCTGTTTGACATGAGTGAGCTTCAGGAGTGCTCCTGAAGCAGAAAATGCTGCTATTGCTGCATTATCTTATCCAAGATTTAAAAATAAATGGTTAACTAGCTTAGAGCCCGCTGATCGTACAAGAATCCTAAAAATTTTCAAGACCTGCATTTCGAAACAAATAAATGATAATGAAATCGCAACAGTTGCAACAAAAAAGACTACCAAAGAAAATGTTTTTTTCAGTTTTGACTCTGACTCTGATATTTCTATGACAGAAACTAATCGAAATTCCTCTGACGCACCACTAACTACAGCCGAACTTTTGATGTTGCATTTTTTTGCAGAAGAAAGCCAGGATCTGCAACTTCTTAAGAGATATCCTGAGATAAAAAGTGTTTTCATAAAATATAAAACGCCCTTGCCGTCGTCAGCAGCAGTTGAAAGGCTTTTTTCTTTTGCTACAATGACAAATCTGCCGAAGAGCCACAAATTGTCCGACAGTATGTTTGAGAAGAGAGTCGTGTTAAAATGCAATCTAAACTATTATAAGAAGTAAAATGTCAAATCTTGCATTAATTAAAGGTATTAATGATTAATATTGATGTTTTATTTGTTACTCACAAGGGTATTTTCACACAACGGACACTATTCATTTTTGGAAAAAGTAATTGTAAACATATTAGTTGTTAATTGTAGAAAATCATAATATAATTGACAATTAATTAATTGTTAATTGCTACCACTGCAATTAACAATTATTTAATTGTTAATTGTAGTTTTCACATTTGTAATTAATCAATTGTTAGTTGTTAGGATCACAATTAACAATTAATTGTTTATCTTTAATTGTTTCTGCAATTAAATTTTGCCCAACACTGATTGGCAGCCATATTCGAGCCAATAGTTATTCTGTTTGTTAAAACCCATTTTCTATTAGTCCTACCCACATTCATGTTTTTGTTTTGTATTCAAATACGGCTAAAGTTTTCATATTAGAATTAATAAATACGTTATTTATAGTTGAAATTATACTCTGATGTTAGCTTTAGTTATTAGTGTACCTACTTATCTCATAAAGTGAAATGTAAATTTATTTTGAGAAAATAAAGTTCTTTAACCACAATTGTTTCTGAGTAGTGTAATTGATTTTGTATAGTCGTACTATTCGAATAAATTAATAAATAAATTACTAAATTTTATTGATCATTTTTTTTCATTTATTTAACATATTTACAAAAAGATAAAAACATTTGTTAGTAGATAACAACGAGAAAAGTTCGAGTATCCAAGACCGATTTGTGTGTCATAAACAAGTCAGGTAAAAAAATATTTCTTTGATATAAGCCGCGTATTATTTATTATTGTGAAATTGGGAGGGTTAACCAGCAATAAAGTTGTTTTGTGACCGCTATTTATTATCTTTAGAGACATGTGGTTCAAATTTGCGAACCAAGATTGAAGTCAACGGAAATAATATATTTTTTTTGATATGATTTTTTTTTCTCAAAAGCCGCGCTTTGCCCCCTGTGGTGTGATACATCAAAAAATTGCAAAAAAAATAGAGCAAAAATCATACGAGAGGAAATAACGGCCATTCTTGTGCCAGCCGAGATATACCTTATTTTATGGTTTTCTCCATACAACATTAAAAAAAAAACGAAAGTGTACCGTTTCCTGTGATTTATGTCTTCATACTTAAAAGGTATCATGAACAAGCATGTTTTAATAGATTCCAATTAAAAAACCCGTCAAATTGGAAAAAAAATTTGAATGTCTATGAAACGCGATTTTCAGCCTACTGTGCGGCGCGTGGATACAAGACGGGGTCCGGTCACCAGTGACCGGGCTGGCAGTCAACGTGTTAAAGACTGATTATTGATTGAAAATAAAAAGTTACAGCCCTAGCTTATTGTTTTATTTAAGTGAAAAATAAAGATTATTTTTTGGTGACATTGCCCATTCAATTTTGACAGATAAAATGAAAGTTTAGCATTTTAGTTAAAATACCGTATCTTACATTGATTATTTTTCTAACATATTCTCTGAATAGTTTGGATCTAAAGCAAAAAATACCGACGTTATGAAAGCTCTTGCAAAATGGGCAAACTTGTACAAATTGATAAACTTTTGGCCCGCTTTAAAATTGAGGTCTTTATGATACAAATATACAGTTGTTGGACATTATCATAATTTTTATTAATACGACAGTGCATTTAACTATAGTGTAACACATAAAATGATTACAACTTATATTATTATTTCAAATCAAATTAAAAAACGCGAGCAATTCGGGCAAAGTCATGAGGTTTTACGGTACTTATAAAAATATTTAATAAGATGCCTTAAAAGCATTAAAAATTAAACAATTTAAAAAATATCTAATCACACTCCTTGCAGATAAATGCTACTATTCAATACAAGATTACTTTACAAGACTCATTCGCTTCTACTACTACATAATTACATTTTTTATTTTTGGACTTATTATTATTTTCTCTCTCAATGTTAACTAGGTTTGTAGTAATTATTGCAGGTATTTTTTGTAACTTTTATATTATTGTATGCCAATTTGGCGGGCCATAATTGTACAGATGAACAAAATGTAACAGCTTATGTAAACCTATGTCCACAATAAAAGTATTTGATTTGATTTGCTACTAAAACCGTTAAAAAATACAATGAAAGTTCACCAAGTATTGTGGCAAAAAGAAAAGGATCACCTAATAGTTGTTTTCTGTGTTTCGGAATGGATTGTAGACATACTAAGTACTACCTTCCAAAGACTTATGAACTCTGTATTGTCTGGTCTACAAGGCATTCGATGCTTCGTCATCTCGACGACGTGGTCTGCTATGGCCATGACCTCAAATCTAGTATTTTTAACTTAGAAACAATTTTCCAAAGAATCCGAAATTTTAATTTAAAACTCCAGCCAGACAAATTCGAGTTCCTTCGACATGAAGTCTGCTATCTCGGACACATCATTACCGAGCAGGGAGTTAAGCCAAATCCCGAGAAGATAAAAGCTGTAGCTGCGTTCCCAATTCGCCGGATTCGCCCAATTCGCCGAAATTTCGTATGTCGGAAAATTATAGTGCGAAAGCCAAAATGAATCTACTAATATTATGAATAAGGAAAATGATAAAGACACCATAATTGACATGACTGAAAATGTTACAACTCAAACTAAAGCTACAAATAACAGGTCTGTCAAAATCTTAAGTAATATTGTAATAAATCCAAAACGCAAAACGGATAAAAACACCGTTAAAATGTTGTCTACTGATTGTTCCATCCACTAATCTTTAATGTCTTTCAACTTATGTTTACGAATGTTTCGTTCATTTTATGTTGTTCAGAGTAAAAGAACAAGGTGGTTTGTACATAAAATAATGGGAAACATCTCAATAGTCTTATTTCATAAACCACAATATTGAATTAACTAATCCCTATATTTCAGTTATAACTATTTTTTAACCGACTTCAAAAAAAGGAGGAGGTTCTCAATTCGACTGTATGTTGCTTTTTTTTTTTTTATGTTTGTTACCTCATTTCTCTGAACTGGGTAAACCGATTTCGATAATTCTTTCTTTAATTGAAAGCTGGTGCTTGTCATTTGGTCCCATAAAAATATGGTGACGATCTGATGAATATCTTCGGACCTGGAGAGGGGAACACCTTAAAATAAAGTAGGATTCCAATGGTTCTTCTTGCATTGAATTAAGTATAAAACCAAAATTACAGTGGTGGAGGAAAGTAGGGGTAGGGGCAAGGGGGGGGGTGAGAAAATTAAGAAATATGTAAATAGTCAATATCTTCGGCAGCTTTTGACCGATTTTAGTAATTTTTTTTGCATCAGAAAGATCGTATTAATACTTTGATCTCACCAATAAGTTATGAAAATCTGATGAATATCTTCAGATCTGGAGAGTAGAACTCCTCAAAATTGAGTACGATTCCAATGGTTCTTTTTGCATTGGATTCAGTATAAAAGTAAAGTTACAGTGGTGGATGAAAGTAGGGGTAGGGGCGAGGGGGGCGGTTGATAAAAAGAACAAACATGTAAATAGTCAATATCTTCGGCGACTATACCAATAAATCATGAAGATCTGTTGTAAATTGTAATAGTGACAAAGAATCATATTATTACAGTTTAATAGTATGCCATATACCATTCCGTAATGAAACAGATATCGGCAATTGGGGGCATTGCCGATTGTTATGTGTTGGTGAATAAATTGTACATGACGATGATAACTTTTGTGAAAACATGGAAGAACGAGCCGTCATGTCGGATGAATTGTTCCTAAGAAGCATTCGAGGATTAAATATCCAACAAAAGAATGTGTTTCAGAAAGTCTTAACGGCAATCAAACTCAATTTGAAAGGACGAGAAAGTCAGCTGTTAGTTTGTCACGGGTGGTGCAGGTAATGGTAAATCATTTCTGCTAAAATTAATCGCGGAGCATATCAAACGTTGTTACGCACCAACAATAGATATACCTAACGAAGCCTAAATTTGTGGAAGTCCAGTCGCTAACCGGGGTTGCTGCTCGTCAAACTTTTGGCAAAACGCTACACAGTATTTTCTTGCTGCCGATTGAGAAAAAAAGTACCATGATGTAAAAAAAAAATACGGTCTATTGTTTCTTATGAGAACCTAAGATTAATTTATTTAAGCTACCAAAAGCTGTGTACGTAAAAATTTGACTATCGAACATTTAAGTCACTAAAAATGAAAAAATAAACCAAAATTTTAACAAAAAAAAATAACCGACTTCAAAAAACTGACAAAAAATCCTATTAAAAATAAAATTCTAAAAAAAGAAAAAAATCTGACTTATGACAAACTAAAATGCACTAAAAAGTAAAAAAATAATTGCGTGTTTTTCACGCAAGATTGTATTTATACACATATATTATGTATCCAGTTAAACTTTATTGTAACTCAACACATACCTATGAGTAACAAATAATTATAATAAAAAAAATTAATTACAGTTCACCTAAGCTAAAATTTGAAATATATGTATGCACTACTTAAAAGACGATCAAATTATTAGAATAATGTACAATTATAGTTATTTTTGGAGTCGGTGTCAGCCAAAGATACCTGACAATATTAAATGACAACAACTTTATGAAATCTATTTTATACGAATATCCTCTTGTACTATTATGTGGGCCGCGTAGAGGCGCGGTTAGTTTTGATTTATTGTTTATTAACCTTAATTCAATAAAATATAATATCTGACGTTTATGTAGTTACTAACTCATAAAACTTGGCTGACACCGACTCCAAAAATAACTATAATTGTACATTATTCTAATAATTTGATCGTCTTTTAAGTAGTGCATACATATATTTCAAATTTTAGCTTAGGTGAACTGTAATTAATTTTTTTTATTATAATTATTTGTTACTCATAGGTATGTGTTGAGTTACAATAAAGTTTAACTGGATACATAATATATGTGTATAAATACAATCTTGCGTGAAAAACACGCAATTATTTTTTTACTTTTTAGTGCATTTTAGTTTGTCATAAGTCAGATTTTTTTCTTTTTTTAGAATTTTATTTTTAATAGGATTTTTTGTCAGTTTTTTGAAGTCGGTTATTTTTTTTTTTATTGTAATTAGATTTTAAACAAACACTTTCATATTACAGGTTCTGCAAACATATTGGTACAGAAAGGCATAATGTAGTTGCACAAAAAATGTGGGCAAAAATATACATGTTTTATGTTTTTGTTCCAGCTAAACCAATAAAGGATATGTCAAAGCGGGTAGGTTTTGCCAACCAATTAAAAAAACGGGCAATAGCTGTGGGAGAAATGCCTTTCAGTGAAAGACTTGCCGAAGCAGAAGCTTTGAACCAAAATGTTACTTTTATGAAAAAAATTGTTAAAATAAATAAGCAAGCACAGAATTTTATATGATGCAACTAAAAGCAGTCAATAAAAAGAATAAAGGAATGACGTTCACAGAT
The DNA here is from genome assembly GCA_949752805.1 of Deilephila elpenor. Lineage (NCBI taxonomy): Eukaryota > Metazoa > Arthropoda > Insecta > Lepidoptera > Sphingidae > Deilephila > Deilephila elpenor. The sequence goes on from OX457114.1 coordinate 462,823, forward strand.
GACGAAAAATTGCATGCCTTGACTCTCATGTAAGAGAGCCCGAAAGAATACAAATTATTGCAAAAAATATTTAAACTCCCTGCAAAAAGAACTCTGAATCGACTGGCTGAAAAAAATACCTTTGGTGTGGGGATTAATGGAAATATTTTTAGGCTTATTAAAAATAAGGCTATGAACTAGGCCATTAAAAAAAATCTGCGCGATTGTTTTCGACGAAATGGCGCTCACGCCACATTTGATGTATGTTGAATCGAAAGATGAAATCAATGGATTTAAAGACTTGGGGAACCAAACATTTAAGAAGTTCTCAGACCATGCACTGGTTTTTATGCTAAGAGGTGTCTGTTCAAACTGGAGACAACCCATTGAAAACTACTTTTGTGAAGGCTCAACTTCTGCTGCTGACATTATCAGAATTCTTAAGGAGTTAGTGGCAAAAGTGTCGCAGTCGGATCAAATAACCCTAGCACTCATTTGTGACTAAGGTGCCACATTTCTATCTATATCAGCCCATATACGTCCCACTGCAGGGCACGGGCCTACTCTACAATCGAGAGAATCGATTGAGAGTGGTTAGGCCATATAGTCCACCACGGTGGCCTAGTGCGGGTTGGCGGACTTACATACCGTAGAAATTCTTTAAAATCGCTACGGTATGCAGGTTTCCTCACGATGTTTTCCTTCACCGTTAAAGTGCGTGGTGATTGACTATCAATACACACATAACTCCGAAAAGTCAGAGGTGTGCCCTGGGATTTGAACCCGCGACCACCGTGAACATGTAGGCAGCCGCGTCTGGTCCGTTTACCAACAGGCCACCACGCACTTTTTTACCAACAGGCCACCACGCACTTTTTTTACCACATTTAGGAGTGCATTAAAAATGCTGCGGATGTACATAATACACAAAAGAAACCTGAATGGTGAACTTAACGGTTAGTAATCAGGATATGTATGTTCATTAAAATTGTTTAGTTGAGGTTTTAAATAAAATTTCATACTTATAATTGCAGATGGAACTATTGAAATATCTGGGAAAAACTTTAGTGTTTGATCCTTCACATTTGCAAAAAGGCACCGAAATAACTTTTTAACTAAAAATATATTATACTCGTATAATGGTGCCATTGCCAAATGGGATGACATTATGGCAGTTTATTTGAATGATTGCCAACTTGCGACACACAAGAATGAATAAAAATTGACAAATCACCATGTAATTCCTTCAAAAATAAAGAAGATGAAAGTGAGTGCAGCTGCTCAAGTTCTAAATGCACAAACCAGCGCAATGCTGAAATACACATCGTTATTCAGTAAGTTATTTATTAATAAAAAGTATCTGACAATTGCTTTTGATTTTTCTTAATAAGAGATAGTGTACTTAACACACTCAAAATCCCAGAAAGAACAATTGTAATGTAGTATACAAATTTAATGTTTTTTTATCACATATTTGTGGTCTTCAGGTACAACTTTGAATGGAGACAATGTAAGCCAATCGATGAGGACGACAGGTGAAGCTGTTGACTTTTTCGACCAGCTATTTGACAGTGTATATGGGTCAAATCCAGCACAAAAAAGGGGAAAATGAGAGGACCCATCAAACCAGAATCAGGCCATCTTAAATTTCGGCGCGAAGCAATCAATATTTTAAATAATATAAGATTTGTGGACTCAGCCAGCAAACGGGCAATACAAAATAAGACCTAATATTATATTCGCGTTCCTTCACTTGATGGTTGGGTCACAAGTTTAGAAAGCTTAGAAAGGATTGCCAACTTACTGTTTGATAAGTATAAATTAAGTTGTTTCTACCCAAGACTATTAAATCAGGATCCACTTGAGAATTTTTTTGGGCGTATAAGAGCCAATAATTATAGAAATGTAAATCCTGATGCATATACTTTCATTAATTCATTTAAATTTTTATTAATTTCCTATATAATGGGCCCTCACAGTTTCTATTCTAACTGTGAAGAAGATGAGGGCCAAAACTTAACACGTTCAACGCCGATGGAAAAATTGAGAAATCGTAAAAAAAACTTTTTGCTGTAATTTGTGTATTATGTTGAAAAATGTGTAGAAAATTTATTTTAATTAATTCTAGCCGTGGGTTATATAGTTATAGTGAAATATATAACTGAGGTCACCGATGCCCCCAAGGCGCACAAATACAGAAAAGAAAGTTTCCGTTACAAAGCGCCGCGCCGCCCACCCCGCCGGCCACCCGCAAATTCTAGCTCAAGTCAGTAGTGCGCTCGCGCTTGCGACAATAGCATGTGTGTTACTGTTTCTATTATTTTCTTACTATAATTGTTTTCGCGATTTTTTGTGTTGTACGTAAATAATGTACGAGCCCATAGATATTGGTTTATCTATGGAGGAATTCGAATTTACACAGGATGAATTGCAACAAATCGACGCGTTGGAATTTTCTTTTACAACAAGTCCTCCGAGAAACAATGATTGTCATTTGGATTCGGAATCAAATAATGAACAGATGCAAATACCGAAAAGAAGAAGACGTTTAGTTATAGCTAGTGATAGTGATACCGACGTTGAGTCGGCTGAAGATTTTGTTGCCGCCAATATATCGCAAAAGACCGCATTTCTTCAAAATGGTCGAGGCCAAGAAGACGACAGCCATCCGTAATTCCTTTCACCGAGTCTGAAGGATGAAGCTTCGATATTCTACTTTGTTGAAAGAAGCTGAACCCGATGAGTGTTATAGCCTATTAGTGCCTGAAGAAATTTTCCAAATGATTGCTGAGCAAACAAATTTGTTTTTTAGCCAAAATTAGATTAGAGACTCCTGTCAATCGGCCTGTTAGAGACAGGACACAAAGGCCACGATATAAATCAAATAATGTAAATCAGCAAAAGATGAGTATGTTAATATTATTTAATTTGACAGTCTCCGTGGCCCAGTTGGTTAGACGCCGGCTGTAAAACGAAAGGCCGCGGGTTCGATCCCCACACCAAGAGAAATGTTTGTGCGGCCCACAAATATTTCTTTCGGGTCTGCGTGTTTGTGACACCGAAAAGTCTCTCGTAGTTCTGATACCTACGACACAAGACTTAATTGATTTGAATGTGGGGTCAGGACTATGTATGTGTCTGTTGAGTGTATTTATTTATTTATAATACGAGGGCGGTCTGAAAAGTTTCCGACCTCAACGTGAAGATGGCAACACTCTTCAATAAAAGTCAGGGAATGTAGTTATGCATCTACACATTAAAGTTTCAGCCATTTTGAACGCGCAGTTTTTATTTGACAGTCATTTGAGTGAGTCGATCTGAGGATTTTCGTGAAAATGGAAAAAATCGAGTACCGCGCTATCATAAAATATTTGTTTTTAAAAGGGAATACGCCTACGCAAATCAAAAATGAGTTAGACTCTGTGTACGGGGACTCTTCACCGTCATTTACAACTGTAAAATTTTGGGCAGCTGAATTTAAACGTGGCCGTACGAGCTTGGGAGATGATGAACGTTCGGGACGTCCAAAAACTGTAACTACTGACGATAACATCGCTAAAGTTCACCAAATGGTGTTAGACAACCGCCGAATTAAAGTGAGAGAGATAGCAGAGGCAATGAAAATGTCCAAAGAACGTGTTTGTCACATATTAAATCAAGATCTAGGCATGAGAAAGCTGTCCGCGCGTTGGGTGCCGCGTTTGCTAACGTTAGACCAAAAACTTGTTCGAATGAACATTTCCAATGCTCTGTTGGCGCAGTTTAGGCGCAATAAATCCGAGTTTTGGCGCCGATTAATTACTGTGGATGAAACTTGGATATACCACTACACGCCTGAAACAAAAATACAGTCAAAACACTGGACTGCAAAGGGGGCACCGGCTCCAAAAAAAGCAAAATCTGTTTTTTCGGCTGGGAAAGTGATGGCGACTGTTTTTTGGGATAGTCATGGAGTTATCCTAATCGATTATCTTCAAAAAGGGAAAACCATTACAGGAGCATACTACGCATCATTACTTGACAAGCTAAAGGCAGAAATTGCTGATAAACGGCCACATTTGCAGAAAAAGAAAATCCTGTTACACCAAGACAACGCCCCGTCTCAGACCTCAACAGTTGCCATGGCGAAAATCCACGAACTACGGTTTGAACTGCTTGACCATCCACCTTATTCATCCGATCTAGCCCCAAGCGACTTCTTTCTGTTCCCTCAACTAAAAAATTCGCTCGGAGGACAAAGGTTTTCGTCAAATGAGGAGGTGATCACCTTCGTGAGTAATTATTTTACAGAGAAGAACGCCGAGTACTATTTGGACGGATTGAAGAGATGGGAGCATCGCTGGGAGAAGTGTATAGTCACAAGGAGACTATGTAGAAAAATAAAAATAAATTCTAATATAAAAATTATTGTATCTATGTTAGGTCGGAAACTTTTCAGACCACCTACGTACTTAACTATTTGTAAAGGTGTATACCTTTTGTTTTATTAAAGTATTTTAATGCTATACCTATTTGTTTCAGAAACTCAATCGAGAATTGATCCCGAATAAGAAAAATATTTGGAGGAGCTCAGAATAGAAGCTGAGATCAGACTTGCCAGTGCTGCCAGCATTATGGCTGAATCTTCTTGCATTCAAGCACAACCCTCAGCCTATGCCACCAGCGTTATGGCAAAAGCTTTCATCTACAAGCAGAAGCCTTTAAAATGCAAGCAGAAAAGCCTTAAAAATGCTGGCACGTACCTTTTTAATGACCAAGAATATGTTTTTGAATATACGATATGTATGTATGTATGTTTGAATATAATATTGGAATTAACAGTAATTTTGGAAAAGCCACACACAAGGACTTAGCTTCGAGGTGGCGATAAATTCTCGAGAAAATTCTACCTAAAGAAGGAAAGGACAAATCTCTCCAAGACCATTTGATACCGGAAAACTGCGACTTTCTTGTCGCTCTCGCACTTAATACAGAGGTTAAGGCTGCGTTGGCAGAGACAATGGTCACGATAAACTTTTCACTAATGACTAAACAAAAACGAACTTGGTATTGCCATAGTAGCTTAGAACCAAGCTATGGAAATGCTTATTTCTAAAGGAAATCATGTGAAGATACTGAAACCCGTAAGTGGATGCATGCAGATTGTTATGCGACAGCTACTATGACTACACAGAAACGTGTCGCGGGTTTGTTGTCTCGTCCATCAATACAGATATGAAGGAAACAATTTCCGAAGCCAAGCGAGACAAGTACTTATTCGGCGAGAATCTCTTGGAGAAACTTAAAACTGCCGCTTTTAAGTCTATAAAGAAGTCAGGGATGGACCCAAAACAACCTAAAAATGACCGGTCCTCTATATTTAATAATAAACAATCTCTATAGACACGGCAGAATTTGGTATTACGTATAGCTTTTATTAGCGATATAGGAGCAATCAGCGAACAAATATAACTGTCAAATCGTAAATGGTAAATCATTGATTGTTTGGTCGATCGCTAAGTTCGTAACGCAGTTTATTCACCGTTTTAAGTTAATTTTTAATTGTTTGTATTTCGATTTGTACTTGTTTGAAGATGGCTCGTTCAGTTTTGTTGTTGGAAGCTATAAACGAGGAAACTAGATGGCTAGAAAACCGTAATACATCTACTTTACGGCGCAATCTTCGAGATGACGACAAAGCTTTGGATTTCCCTGATAACGAATTTTAAGCTCATAATAGGCTCTACAAGGAGCTATTTCAAAAATTGTGTGATGAATGACGGCCTTTGATGTCGCAAAACAAGCAGGAAAAAAAATCGGTAGAGTGTTAAGTGAGTACTTATACCTATTTTGATAGTTCTGTGCTTTTCTGTCAGTTGATTAATATAATCTTAACAATATTTTTTTTATTACAGGTACTAACAGCGCTCTCCTTTTTCGCCACAGGCTCATACCAAAACCCTGTAGGTATGAACTACTTACATGGTCTGAGCCAAACCAGTGTCTCAAATTCCTTGAATGCTGTGAAGAAAGCTCTAAATTCAAGAGAAATCTTAATGAAATATACTCGTTTCTCTCAGTCACGACAGGAAAGACGAGTAATTATAGACGGGTAAGATGCTAATTAATAGTAGGTATAAAAATGTATTTTAACTCAAAGTACAATTAACAGACAAAAACTGAATTTATTTTAGCCTTTCAACCAAATTTGATTGATTTCCTGGCTGTGTGGGTTGCATTGATTGCACTCATGTAGCATTAATTCAGCCAAACGACCATCCCGAAAGATTTTTTAATCCACAGCAGAAATATTCAAATTGTAAGTTAAAACATAATACATATGAACTACTACTAATATTTAATTTGATTACTGATTGTATGGATACCTTTTTTATTTGCAGATATGCGACAGTGATTTAAATATAACTAATGTGGATGCATCATTTGGTTGGGCTACTCATGATGTATATATTTGGAGAATCTGTGAAATACACACATTTACAGGATCTGCAAAGTAGAGCAGAAAGCATCTGGTTATTAGGTATGTAATTAGCATAATAAATTTGATATACATAAACATATTAAATTATTTAAATGTGATGTTAATGAAAAACACTTTTTCAATTGCAGGAGACTCAGGATATCCACCGCAACCGTGGCTTTTAACCTAAATTGTGGACGCAGAAACTGGTTCTGCAAAGGAACATTATACCAATATTCACTGCCTCTCCAGGAATACGGTTGATCGTTGCATTGTAGAATTAAAAGTGCGTTGGAGATGCTAGCACACAGAGTGTTGCATTTTGATCACCATATGGTAGCTATGATCATGAATGCCTCTGTTGTTGTGCACAACATCTGCAACAGACATGGGCTGCCAGTTCCACAATTGGCAATAATTCCACCTTCATTTTTCTGCAATTACGAGTGTACTCAGATTCTAGAATTTGAATCTAATGACTTCGAAAACGAAACATTTTCATATGATGGAGACTATTCCGGCATTGATAGTGACGCAACTTACCATCCTAGTTCTGATCATAATCAAGAGTCGGACTATTCTAGTTCACGGTTACCTCTAGATGAACCATCCACGTCGTCGGGCATTTACCACGGTAATCAAAATGAGGGAAGAAAACGCCAAGCTAAACGTGACCCAGATAAATGGAAGAAATTGAAAAATAAAAAACTTCGTATGTTAGGAGAGGAATATTTAGGATATACAAAACCAAGGAACAGAAAACTAAGCCAAGATAAAATAAGACCTGCCAGAATATTAGGTGATAAGTGTAATTCGCAGTTTTGTAGAAAGAGTAAGATGCGAAATTGTGAAAAATTTGATGATGAAAGACGCCAAGAGATACACAACCGTTTTTGGAAAACTATAAATTGGGAGCAGCGCAAAGTATATGTGGTCGGACTTGTTAATCGTAAGAGTACCACTCGTAAAACTAGTGATCAGGGATCCAGACGGGAAGGTACTTTAGATTACTTTTTGCCAATGAAAGAAGGTCAAAATTTACAGGTTTGCAGAACAACATTTTAAAATACTCTATGTCTGGGACCATACACAGTTCAATCTTGGGTTATTAAATCGCGAGATAGAGCAATTCCTTGTCAAGAAATCCAAAACGCCATGAGGGTCAAGACGCCACATTAATCTGGAACACACCGCAAACTTGTAACCGCGCGCAACTTTTTTGACAATATTCCCAAATTACCTTCTCACTATGCCAGGAAGGAAACATCAAAGTTGTATCTAGAACCCATCTACCGTTCCCTGAGTGAATTATATAAACAATACAAAGAACATTGCACTAAAAATGAAGAGCCTGTGCTTTCTCGATTTACTTTCGAGAAACTGTTTCACGAGAAAAATCTCTCTCTATACACCTTAACAAAAGACATGTGTGACACCTGCTGTGGTCACGCAGTGGGTAATATTACCACGTCCGATTATGAGCAACATATCTTACGCAAAAATAGAGCCAGACAGGAAAAGGAAACGGACAAAAAGAAAGCTATATCCGGCGAATTCATTTTGTTATCTATGGATTTAGAGTCTGTAAAATTATGCCCTTATCTAACCGCCAGTGCTCTATACTTTAAGACAAAGCTAACGTGTCATAACTTTACAATGTATGAGCTGGTTACTCACCAAGCCTCCTGTTATTGGTTTGATGAAACATGCGCAGATCTTACCGCAAGTACTTTTACATCGTTTGTATCCGATTATATCATGAGATATTGTTTGCCTAGAGAATTACCTATAGTAATTTATTCAGATGGATGCCAAAACAGGAATAATATAATGTCAAATGCCTTGTTAAATATTAGTATTAAAGATGAAGTGATTCATCATCATCATCATCATCATCAGCCCGTTGCAGTCCACTGCTGGACATAGGCCTCTCCCGCGGTACGCCACAGACCCCGGTCTGCTGCTTTACGCATCCAGTCGCAGCCGGCCCTTTTATGCATGTCGTCCCGCCATCTGGCCAGAGGACGTCCCGGAGGACGACGATGAAGTGATTATCACACAGAAATACTTAGAGCCTGGGCATACACAAATGGAATGCGATTCAGTCCATGCTGCAATCGAGAGGAAACTAAAAAATAGGGAGATACATCTTCCCAGCGACTATATTATAACTGTAACGAAAGAGGCTCGGGTAAATCCTTTTCCGTATGAAGCTGTTCATATTAACTACGATTTTGCTAAGGATTACAATAATAAAACAAATTGGAGATACAACACCATAAGACCGGGTCGAAAAGTAGGCGATCCTGTAGTTGTTGATCTGAGAGCAATCCAATACAGACCAAATGGTATTATTTATTATAAATTTAACTTTGATGATGATTGGCAAAGTTACCTCTTAGACCGAGAAAACTAAATTCTGTCACTTACTCAGCTTTGCATCCTGCGCCAATACCAATTGCTACTACCAAATTTAATTATCTTCAACAATTAAAGGAAGTCTTGCCAAGGGATTGTCACTGTTTGCAATAAAGTGTATATAAATAATAAATAAACATCGTATTCCGGACCGCCACACCTGCGACAAGCACTCGCGCCCTGGTAAATCGAAAGTAGACTGAATTTGTTAAATAAATTGAACCAATGTTAAATCGAAAGGTCAAAATTAATGCTCCAAAGAATTAGGGAACCGTGAAATCATACAACTATAGTCCTGTAATACAACTATGGTCCATTACCATACTTTGACATTTTGTGTTAATAATGGGAAAGTAACTCCATCTAGCGATTTTTTGGCTACATTTGGTTAAAATGGATTGTAGGTTTCGTAATTTAGTGCAAATACGATAGATGGCAAGTATGTGCATGTATATGATGCAGCCTTTAGATCTCACATTTTTTGGGCCGCTCAAAGCTAGCTATAAAAAAGAATGTGATTTATTTTTAAAGAATCGTCGAGCAAAAAGAATAACTCCATATAACGTGGCTGCAATATTAAACAGTGCATATTCAAACGTGGCATCTATCAACAATGGTGAATCCGGATTCCGAGCGGCAGGCATTGTCCCATATAACCCCAACCACTTCACTGAAGAAGATTTTATCGCAGCTGAAGTGTTAGCTCAACCTGCTGTTATAGTTCAAGATTAATCCATGGTTATACCTGCATCTACTTCATTTAATCCAATGACAGCTACATCATCTGATGCAATCATTCCAGCACCATCGACATCATCTGCTACCATAGATCCTATGACATCGACGTCACCTGCTACCATAAATCTTGTGCCGTCGACATCATCTGCTACCATAGATCCTGTGCCATTGACATCATCTGCTACAATAGATACAAGGCTGCTTAGATCACACACAGTAATGAATGCAACGCCATCCACCTCGTCCTGAACTATACAATCAAACATCGCAAATTTACTTCCATTTCCGACGCAAACAACTCGTGAAAGACACGTACGGAAAGGACAAATGAAAAAACACGCAAAGATTTTAATATCAACACCCATGAAAGATAGTCTCATAGAAAAAGAAAATAAGAAAGCATCAATAGGCAAAAATGCAGCGCCGAAAGCTAAAGGAAAACAGAAAAAACAAGTGGCAAATAAGGCTAAAAGGCGCGTGCTGCAGGAGTCAAACAGCTCTTCAGATAAATCAGACATCAGTCTTACCAAGATTTGCGATGATGACGAAGACGATGATTTAAATAAATGCCTCGTATGCGGTGAATTTGGTCGCAATAACGAACTATGGTACAGGTGCACCTCTTGCGGATTGTGGGCACACCAAGACTGCACTGGATGGGATTCACCACGTGGATATGTGTGTGATAATTGTTAAGGGGTAGTCTGACTATCATTGTACACATAGTGACTTTAATTACCCTCATGTGCGGACAATTGTGGTCGAAGCTGATTTTTTTTTTTTAAGTTTAATTGCTAGTAATTTATCATTCCAAAAGTAATGAAACTAATTGAGACTGATAGTTTAATAATAATGCTATCGTAAGTGTTGATTTTCATAAAGTTTATACAAATATTTTGTGTTTTATTTAATTTCTTGCTTAAGTGACTCCCGTTACCCCCTTTTCCCCTAACAGGATTAATTCACAACCTCAGACACCCCAACTTAAAAATATTATTGGAATCATAGTGGAAGTTTGAAATTGTACTCCGAAGATTACAAAAAATATTTATTTATGAAATTAGTTATACCAAATATAGGCGCGCAACATAGTCATCTTACGAATAAAGTGCACTACTGTATAGTACACACGCGCGCGGACACGCACACATGTTCACAAGGCCTATTCACACGAGTACCTACGCGACTGGCCCGAACGCCGCGCCGCGCCGGTGGAAACAGCCGACAATAAACGAAATACAAATTTCATACGTAACTGATTACCGGGTAGTTTTGTAAACCAATTATTATTTATTTACTGTGTAAGCTTATCATTATTATTTGAGCTACAAAACGAAATATTTTAACTTACATTGTAATGGGCACGAAGACAAAACAAGACTTTTCTTGCATTCATCGGTTATTAAATATTATTAATTTAACTTCTGTTTAACCTAGTCCATACAGGCAGGCATGATACAGGCGTTATTTATTTTGCATTACTGATAAATTACACGCAATATCATACAACGAACACTAGATTGGTAATAATAACAAAGAAATAAAAACAAAATTAACTTACATGTTAAATGGCACTCATACGGCGACTTCTTGTTAAAATATGTTCGAAATGTCCACCACCTTACTCAATACATCTCAATGCACGTTTGCGTAATTAGTCACGTAATTTATCTAAAACTTCAGTGTCACTCTTAACTTTTTCGAACGCTGCCACTATCCTACTTTTAAGTTCCTCCACACTAGTAGTTTCACTGAAGTATACCAGAGATTTAATACGTCCCCACAAAAAAAAGTCAAGAGGCGTCAAGTCAGGTGACCTAGGAGGCCATTGCACGGGCCCGCCGCGACCGATCCAATTCTAAGATAGCCACTCTAATCGTGGTGCGTAATCACGTGGAATTAGGTCCTGACAGCTTCTCAGATGGAAACGACGCTCCCCATCACCGTGAAGCGTTCGCCACACGTTTTTCGCGGAACTACCCTACACCGACCGCCCAAACCTTTTAAGATTCCGCCGCGCGCGCCATCGTTTATCGGATGATTCAAATTTCATTAAACAATAGCTGCGTCTTGCTCTGTTTAACCGTTGTTAAATATGCGGAAAAGAGAATATGGTAATTATTTATTTTGGTAGGTAATTACGTTTATTCAGGCCTATCGTTGTGTGCGTTTATTTAATGCTAGATTGTTTGCGAATTTGAAAGGACCTTTATGACTGTCGAAATAAAGTTCATATTTGTTTATTATTTGATTTATTAAAGTATTCGTTTATTATGTCATTTAGAAAGGACCTTATACTCTGGAGTTACGTTTCAATTTCGTTTGTTCGGTGCATTATAGGAAAGGGTGTCTGTTATTTACTAAGTTTTAATTAATTATTTAAAAAAAATAAACCTATAGAAAAAAGGTGTTATATCGATTCAGTAGCAGATTCTGAACCTACTACTTTCGGCTTTTACATTTAATACTGTTACTCGTTGTATATTTTTTATACGCTTAAACATTGTGCTACTATCGATTATAATCGATAAGTATAGTCCGGACGCGCGGCAGAAAGAATTTCGTTCATTAACCTGTTATTACATATCTCTGTCGCTCCTGCGTAAATATAATGCGTCCCGCTCGCACGGAAGCAATGGCCGCCGTCATAAGGGATTGCAAACCTTTTACCTGTCATGATAAGGTTTGTTCTTGTATGCATGAGTTTTTTGTTTTGACATTGGTGTTTTGACAAACGACCGTCATGGCATTCCATTGTGGGATGCGCTAGTGATCGTACAGTTTTCGGACATAAGAAATCGTTACTAAGTTGTTTTTGTATTTGTTTTGTTGTTGTTTTAATTCTAAAGTTGTTATGCTAATAGTTGAATTATTCTATAAACTTTCTTCACTGTTTTAAAATGGAACCAGGGCCGTCTACGGTCTACCTCGCGGCCATTCAAGGAGTTTGTGTCTCCGCGAAAAAAGAGAAAAATGTCTCACTTTAGTGAATCTGAGAAGATGATGATCATTAACGTTTTTAAATACGTTAATGAATCTTGGCCCGCCGATAAATATGCTTCAAAACAAGAAATGAAGAATAAAACAACCGATATCTTGGCCATATCAAAATCGGCCGTGTATCGTATTTTGAAAGAATATACCCAAACAGATACCGTCAATCTAGCTGCACCACCGAAAAAACGTCTCTCATTGATTGAAAGAATTGATGAATTTGATTTATTTGATTTATTTCTGGTAAATATTTTGCTAGTTATGTAAAACAGTTATATTTGCACACAGGTCCCCTTTTACTGAAATATTTGTATAAAACTATTAAATAATTCATCTCATAAATTATAATTAGCAAAAATGTTGCTCAGTAGATAATTCAAAATTATTTTGTTTTAGTTACGAGCATCAGACAAGATTTGCCATCCATGTTGGCAGGAGTTTTCGTACAATTCAGCGCAATTCATCTGAGCCAGTGCCTTCTACATCACTCATGTCAGGAACAACTTCCATTTTAAATGTACAGCATGTATCTACGTCATCAAGTGAAGATGAGTCCCAGCCTTCACTACAGGAAGTGCCCCTGATTCCTCAAGCTCTTATGAATACTATAGTGTTATTAGAATATGGAAGAGCATCTGATACTCAGGCTCACTGTTTTTTCTCTAGTTGTGCTCAACCTGAGAGGCTTTGCGTTCCGTTATCAATTAGGAAGTGATTATTCTCTGATTATTCATTTTAAGTACCACAATCATGCGGGATTTGTTCATTTCATCTGAGAAGTAACCTTTGGCATGAATTAATGGAAACTGATAATGTTAATCACACATTTACAGCAGAACATATATATGATTGCACAGATTTGTTAAGGCACCAGAGTAAAATTGATATTGAAGACATTCAAAATATGGATGAATATCTTGTTCATTTTTGGTTTGGCATTAGCAAGGAAGAGTTTATGGCCATTTTAACTGAAACACCACCTTTAGCAAGTAGGCATAGAGGTTCTACTGCACTTGCTGCTTATTTGTTAAAATTTAGAAATGGGGACTCTGATGACAGAATAAGCTTATTATTTCAAATGCCAAGAAGTACATTGGAGAGTTTAATGGCAAAGGCAAGGGAGGTACTTCATATACATTTTGTTCCAATGCATTTAGGGCTGAACCATATTAATGGGCAGGAAATAGCACAGAGAAACCTTCCGATTCCTGATGGACTCTTTGGTGGTAACATACCTAATACAAAACCAATTATCATAGCTGATGGGACTTACATTTATTGTAATAAAAGTTCCAATTACCATTATCAAAAAAAAACGTATTCCCTGCACAAATGCCGCAATTTGGTGAAACCTTTTTTATTTGTATGTTCTGATGGACATATTATTGATGTATTGGGTCCCTATCCAGCAACAATGTCAGATGCTCAAATTATGATAAATGAATTCAATGAAGAATCTCAACCACTAAGGCAGTACTTTCAAGATGTCGATGTTTTTATCTTAGATAGTGGCTTTAGAGATTCAATCTCGTTATTACAGAGTTGTAATTATTCTGTTTATGTACCCTCGTCCTTAGAAGAAAATGAAGTACAGCTATCAACTATAGAAGCCAATAAAAGTAGGACGGTCACGATTTGCAGATGGGTGGTTGAAACTGTCAATGGAATTTTTAAACCACAGTTTAAAATATTTCGACATGAATTTAATAATCGAGCCTCAGCTCATTTAATGATTGATTTTTCTATTGCTGCTGCTCTAATTAACCGTTTTAGACCACCCTATACAAATAGATCTGATGCTGTACAGATTTTACAAATTATTCAAGAAAAGATGTATCAACATAATAACTTGAGTGATTATATCATAAACAATAATTACAACAGAAGAAGGGCTCAATTTGTAAATATTAATATACAGTCAGGAAATGTGATTGACTTTACTGTATTTGAATACAATGATTTGATTTTAATTGCTTGCGGAACTTATCAATTGCGACAAGCTCGTTCCTATTACGGAGAGCATATTCGATTCAATGGACGTTATATGATACAGGTGTGGAGGGATACTTCGCTTGTTGATATAAGAACAGGATTGTCTCTCTCTCTCAAAGCATCAGACTTGAGCAAAAATCCAAAGTAGGCATGTTGGAAGGAAAATATATTTTGATTATATTTTATTTGATATAAATCTAAGTGGGAGAGAGGCAGTTAATCAATACTATTGTAACTGTGTAGTGGGCAAAAGAACTGTAGGGTGTTGTTCCCATATAATGACAATTTTGTGGTATCTCGGCTGGGCACAACATCAAAGTAATATGGAGCCCCCTGCACAGTTTCTTGACACTTTATTAGTTGATTATGATCAAAATGATACTGAATAAAATATTTATGGCACCGTTGTTTTTATTTTTATTACCAGGATTTGTTTGTGGGTAACTATGCTATAATATGGTGGTCATAAATATAGCATAGTCCGTATATTCATTCCATAAATATAAAAATGTTAAGTAAAACTTATTCAATATGGAAAATATTGAGTAACTACTAATGTCTGAAAAATCAGATACCTAGATTTTTTCTATTTTTATTATCTTTATGTACCTATTTACCCGCCATGTTTTGCACTTCTATACAGGATAACTTGTATGAACGATTTGGTTTGATCGTGGTTGTATACATAACACGTCTCAATCGAGTGGAGACCCGTGCTCAATAGTACCTTAATATTATATGAGTAAGGTTATCATCTTAGAGTAAGGTAAACAAAATTACATAACCTCAAAAGTAAACACAATTTTGAAAATAACTTTTTTTAAGCAGTTCCCAGTGAAAAATAGTAACACACAACCGTTTCTGATACTATGTTTTGCAAATCGAAATACTTTTCAGGTTTGTCCGTGAATATTTTGCATCAAGACTAAGTCTCTATGGAAATCTGGCATCCTTCTTTAGTAAATAATTGTAATTGGCGGAGTTAAACAGTGATAAAATTGTTTTTGTGTCGGACAATCTGTGTTCTAAGGAAAAGTAAGTATATTTTTTTATTTACACAATGTTTTGGTACTACAATTGTACAATGTGTTGTTTTTATTTTAGGAAATGTCGAAGAAAAGATTATTCAGCTCTCAAATACAACATTATTTGACTATACCATCAGGCAGTGAAGACGAACAAGACTCTTTAGGCGCTGAAAGTGATAATGATATGACCACAATTCGAACTACCGTCAACCAACTTCGTGAAACGTTTAGCGATGCGGATGATGAAGAGATTAGTGTTTTGCCGAACAGGTTTGAACTCGATGTACCATTATCAGGGTCTTATAATGATGTGGCTGGAAGTTCTGGTTCAATTCCTGCAGTTCCAAGTTCCTCTAGATCAACTCCTTTGCGAACACGTCAGGTTGCATCTTCTGCCTCTACTACCTCACGGGTAGCTAATTCTAGAGCTACTGCTTCCGCCATCAGAAGAAAGCGAAATATAATTTGGAAGAAAATACCTTTCCAAATAACCAACCGTGAGTTTTGTGGGAAAACCGATCTAGAGCCACCAATTACAGATTTTGAAACGTCATTACAATAATTTTTATACTTTTTTGATGATGATTTACTAAACCATATCGTAGAAGAAATGCATAAGTTTAGTGTCCAAAAAAAAACCCTCAAAGCCTTTTTCTATAAGTATTACTGAGCTAAAAAAATACATAGGCATTTGTTTGCTTATGGGTATTGCTCCATTAGCCCATACTCGAATGTACTGGGAATCCGAATTAGGTTTGCCATTGATACGGAATACTATGTCAGTAAACCAATTTGAAAAAATTCGTCAATACCTACACTTCAACCTACAATCAGCACATGGGTGGAGTCGACTTACTTGACTCATTCCTGGGAAAGTACAAGATAAAGATGAGAACAAAGAAGTGGTACTTGAGGCTTTTTTACCATTTCCTGGATATAGCCACCATAAATAGTCGGTTGCTATACAAAAGAGTTGGGGAGATGCGGCAAAGCGCAACACCCCTAAAGTTGAAAGACTTCAAGTTAGAAGTGGCAAAGAGCCTCTGCATGTGTGGTTCATCAATGACTAAGAAAAAAGGCCGTTCATCTTCTGCAGATAATAACCTGATAGAGAAGAAAAGAATGAGAGCCAATGTAGCGATTCTTCCTCCTCAAGATGTAAGGCGCGATGGATATGAGCACTTTCCTATATGGGGACAGAAGCGCCAGCAATGCAAGTATCCAGGCTGTCAAGGAAAATCATTTGTCGTGTGCGAAAAATGCAGGGTCGAACTTTGTTTCAACAAAGATAACAACTGTTTCCGTTCGTTTCACCTGTAGTTATATTAGTAAGAAAAGGTAGGTCATTACATGTAGTGCCACATATGGAACCAAATAAAAAAAACATTTTTCTCCATTATTATATGCTTTTTTATTATTTTAACCATTTTTCCCGGGATCTAGACCACAACTACGATAGGATAAGATTTTTTTTGCAAAGAAAAAAAAAGTCATGCAGTGTAGGGTTAAATTAATGATTAATGTCTTATATTTATAACGTAATTATTTATAATTTCAATAATATTTAAGGGTGTATTTCTATTTAGAGAATTGACTGCAAAAGTAAAACTGTAAAACATGTGCGAGTTGTAAAATTTGTTTAAGCAAGGAATTTGTAAAGAATGTAACGTATTGTGTCATTAAATTATATGATAAAACATCAATAGCTCATGAACCCAACCCCACAGATGAAAACATTTTAGATCTGGACACCCCTTATAAATGTTTTAGTCATTATTTTACCCCGGATTTTTTACAAAAAATTGCTAACGAGACAAATCTATATTCTTGCCAAAATAAGCCAGCTCATCCGATCAACATTACATGTAGCGACATAAAAAAAATGTAGGTATTCTTTTATTTATGTCTGTTGAACATTTTCCGAGTGTGCGGTCGTATTGGAACGAAAAGTTCGGTTACGACCCTGTAAAAACCGTTATGCCTGTCAATAAATTTGAACAAATACGAAGTTTGCTGCATTTTAACGACAATACGAAGCATTTGCCGAAAGAACACCCAGATCATGACCGGTTACATAAAATCAGACCTGTAATAGAGCACCTAAATGAAACGTTTTCATCGATACCTATAGACCAACGTCTCTCTATAGATGAGCAAATGTGCTCTACAAAAATTGCACATTTCCTCAAACAGTATCTACCAAATAAACCACATAAATGGGGATACAAGCTCTTCGTTTTGTGCAGTCTCATGGGGTACGCATACCGTTTTGAAATTTATTCTGGGCAAGATAGCAAGAAAGATAAACCAGCAGGTGAACCGGACTTAGGGAGTAACGAACAATGTGGTTTTACGCTTGGCGAGGGTGATTCCGAGGATGAGAAATCACATCGTATTTTTTGATAATTTATACACTTCCTTGCCTCTCGTGTATTACCTGGCAAAACAGGGTATTCACTGCGTCTACCAGACAAGAAGGACTTATTGAAGGCAACAGTCCCTAGAGGAACACACGAGGAAAGGACGGCGCACTTCGACGGTGTTGATTTTTCAGCAACTGTATGGAAGGACAATAAAGTAGTAACGCTATTGTCAAATTACATAGGCTCTCAACCAATGGGAAAAGTCGTGCGTTTCGACAAGAAACATAAACGTAAGGTAGAAGTGCCTTGTCCCAAAATTGTACAGGAGTAAAATATGCATATGGGCGGAGTGGACCTTATGGATAGTTTCTTAGGACGCTATCGCATCCGCAGTAAGAGTCGCAAATGGTACCTTCGGCTATTTTACCACCTTTTAGACTTAGCAGTTATAAATTCCTGGGTGTTGTTCAAAAAGAATGGCATTGCAAAGGGCATTCCCAAAAAACAACTACAAAATCTTGGTCAGTTTCGTAACGAATTGGCTGATGCCCTTTGCAATATGGGATCAACCAATGGCTGCAAAAGAGGACGGCCAAGTAATGCCTCTCTTGACGAGGAATTGCAGGCAAAGAAACAAAAAGGTCCTAGTCATCCAATTCCAAGTGTTGATGTAAGGAAAGATGGTATTGATCATTGGCCTGTATTTTCTAATCGTCTTAGGTGCAAAATACCTAATTGCAAAGGTACTACACAATGGTCATGTTCTAAATATAACGTGCCTCTTTGTCTGAATGCAAGAAATAACTGTTTTAGAGATTTTCACCTGTAATATTAGTTATATCAAGATATTATACCTCCTTTATTGTTTAATTGACATATCAGCTGACTGGAACCTATTTTGCATAATGATGTAGAAATACATCAACAATATTTTTTCGAAAAATAATAATATTTTTATTTCTATGATTTTTTTCTTTATTTTTCCCATAATCTATGGAACTGTTCCCATCTATTTCAATTTATTGGGAAGTAATACAAAAAATCATGCATTTTAATTGTCCTTTAGTAAACTATTGTTCCTTGTTTCTAACAGTCCTGAACATGCCGAGGCGATAAAACGGTTACATTTAAGCTCTTTGTCAACAGCAATCCTTAGCCGGAACGACATAAAAACCAATGTATCGTTCTTGCACAAATAGGACAGATGTTTGGGTGACCATTGGTTTTTTTTACATTTTTTCCATTATCGAGCCCATCACGCTCCAAGTTGCGTCAGAAATAATATTGGCTATTACTTTACTCTGTCTTTGCATTGTAGTAAGTTTCCTGGACTTAAGTGCGTCCTTTCTAATACTTAAACCCACCAAAAATTCATAGGCAATAAAAGAAATAAAAAACCGATGCCCTCTGTAAATATAAATACGATATTAAAAAGTTTCATAAGGTTACCTATACCAAGTTCCTTTAGCCAAGCCACACAAGGCCAGCAACATCAAGTGCTTTTGTATCTTGTGGATTTAAATTTTTCAAACCAGTCGTTTTTTGACTGAACAAGCACATGGTTTGCACACTGGACACTATCCCACCATGAGATATCCTTACTAATGGTGTTGAACACTGGTTGATGAAATTTTTCAAATATAGCTCCATATGAGACAATTATCACTAAAATATTAGGATTAAATAAATTAAATGGATTTCAGCGTTATAAAGTAGGGATTTAACAATTGATATAGTTAAAATTGAATATAACATCCTAACCGCTGGTGACATGAACTCCAAACATGTGCCACAAGACTTTCAAGGTTAATTTGTGTTAGCCAATCTTACAAAGTGGAAAAGTAGATTACGTGCTTGCAGAAAAAGGCTAAAAAAGAGTAGGGCCAATTGAAACAATGAACGAGACAGAAACATTACAACTATGTGTGATATGAGTGCGTCGGGAAACTTTATACTACCAATGTTGCATCTTTATGACACCAAGAATGACACCTTTATTAGAAAAGGGAGGGCCACCTAGTGCATTATACACGATCTCTAAGAATGGTTGTATAAATAAAAAATATAAATATCGATTGACCTCAACATTTTGGAGCATATTATGACAAGACTATGCAGGAATCTCCGGTGCTGTAATACTGGTGTTAGCGACAGAATTATCTAAACCCCATAAGGACAACTACGGGGGTGCCGCGTCGGGGATCGGTGCCACTTGACACCGGGAGCGCGGCGGAGGAGCCGTGCGGGGTCCGCGGCATGGCACCAGGCTGGCCGCAAGCCGACCCACTAAAGACAGTCCACACCGTTCTCCAAGAGCGTTCACTCATATGTATCAATATTTAAATTGTAACCGCTATTTTTATTAATTAAAGAAAACTTTTCAAAGTCTCTGGCATTTACCTTCACATCTTACAACTGGATAACCATAGCAGTCACATCCTATTCAGCTTTTAATTACTGTATGGAAAGACACATATTAAACAGCAGTGGCGTGCCTAGGGTTTTGGAGTAGGGCAAGCCCAATATTATTTTAGTTTTAATACATATTTATTTAGAAGGACAGAAAATAATAAGAACGACGAAATCGAATTTACGGCGCGGCGGCAGACCTACCACACAATCTGTACAATATTAGGATTAGGTAATACAAATATAGATAGCCTGCGGTCATGCAACCGTAACTTTTTAATGCACTAACTACTGAGCACTTTTAATACCCGGCATTACACGAGCACAACGATAGCTACTATGCTCCCGTGTTTGACTGCGTAGTTAACCAAAATTGCGGACAGAAATTGTTATAAATTCATTAAGGATAAGTTTTTACAAGTAATTTTAATTACAAGTAATAGCATGCCTTTTGAAAGGACCACAAACTCATTGAAATCATAAGAATTAATCCAAACATTCTAATACACAAGTGTCCCTTGAAAAGCATATGTAACACGACTGTTTAATATAATTACCTATATGAATGGGAGCATTTAAAAATCGAATTACGTAGTTAAGTAAACTCAACCGATAAAATGCCTCTTGTGATTTACCACGAATTTAAGAAATGCACAAACTCGGCGTAGTTTTCGCGCCAGTTTCAATATAATTGAATTAAATTACCTTTATAACGGCAATAAACACTTTCACCATCACACTAAAACTATCACAGGAAACAATACAAATCATTTTCGTATCAAAAAGTTTATATAACATTAAAAAAACGAATAAATAACCTTCAACCGAACTATTTACAATAATTGCACAATGTCAAAATACTTATGAAGTTAGTAGTAATTCGTACAGTATTGCTAGTAAACGAAAAAATAAACATTACAACATGCAATTATAATTTATGAAATAAATATAAAAACTTCATTATTTGTATTCAAAAATGATTAAATAATTTTAAAAAAGAACCAACGTAATTTATTAACAATAAATATAATTTAGTTAACAAATAATGTTACACATGACGACCTTCAAATGTACGATGTTCAGTCAAAACAATTCTGTGGTCAAAAGCTGGGCTTTTGGTTTAGTACTTTATCGCTATATATTGATATCTGTAGCTATACATTCGTAGTGCCAGAGTGTAGCAGTTTCACCCGTCAGTGTGAAAGAGATAGCATGCGTTGCCAAAAGCCTCGTAAAAGCACACGAGAGAGAAGAAGGCAGATATATGTTTTGCGCGTACCGTCTTTTAAAAAATGCGTGGAGCTACGTTCAACGTGAGAGTTAAAATTATTGAATGAATTTATTAAATGCGTTGCGCAGCGCGGGCGGCGCGGCGCTTCGGCTCGCGCTTCATTGAAGAGCGCCATGCATGCCGCGACGGAACGCGGTAAATTCAAAAATGGTAGATGTTTCGTAATTACTGTTTTGTATTGAATGTAATGGTTTCGTTCAGAATTTAGTATATACGTATTAAGTAGGGCAAGCCGGGCTTTTGGGCTTGTATGGAAGTACCGCCACTATTAAACAGTATGGTTCTGCCTCTTGCTGTGTGTTAATGGGGGAAACAATAAAAATCATCCAAAATCCAATTACTTGGTTACGATGACAAGAGCAAAGCCACTTGGATCAAGTTGCAGTGATTAAACTTAGCTTTGTTTCGTGAAATAAACCACCCAAATGTAAACTGTTAGAGAATGCTTCTGGCATTAAATCAACCTTTATACATTTTGGTATATGAAGCAATAATTAAATAACTACGGATCACCGAAGACAAAATCTCAAATGCATCCATATATTATATAACGTTAACATTAATCAAAATTAGCTTGTAAACTCACAACTAACGTTAAGAATATTGTTATAAATACAGAAACAAATAGAACTAACTTGTATGTAAGTATAATCACAACATTTGCTACACTGCCAAATGTCTTTCTCTAAATTCTTCGTGAGTTGCCCACGGCTTTCCAAGGACAAGAGGAATGAATTGGCAATCAACACATTCATATTAAAATAATTTGCATTGTACTCCGGCTCAGGAGGCAATCAGGATATAATAAGGAAATATCATTGTCAAAGAACATCGCCCAAATACAAAGTTCTGTTGAAGTGCCAGTATTGAATTTCAGCTATGTGGAGTGACGATTTGCGAAAGCCATAGACAGGGTGAAATGGCGCAATTTGGAGAAGGCCTTGGTCCAGCAGTGGACAACAGTATAGGCTGATGATGACGACGATGATGATGATGATGACGAATGAAATAACGTCAAATCGCTTGGTTACGAGAACAAGAAAGAAGTCAAAGGCTTTAAGACTTGTCATTCAAAAATCACACAAAAACATCCAATGTTCATTAACCATCACCATTTAGGATGTAAAGTGAGACCATCAATAGAAATATGGTTTGTAAAAGTGGTGCGAGAAATCCTACCGCGATAGACCACCCCTGCACTGACAGCCTCATGAGTTATGTGTAAGTTAGTTTAAAATAAATTAATGTTCAATTATAAGCTATGTAACCTCACATTGCAACTTTGGACTACAAGCTTTTAGTTCATTTTGTGATTAAAAAACTATTCATAAAAACATGTTTTCATGACGTACCACAACTGTTACTTTTAATTATTCATAATGGTTTTGGTAAAACAATGAAATTCGCCATAATAAGCTTGAGAATTGAGAATAAAACATATCATAGTGTTTAAGTCTTGTGTTATTTCCCACAGGTTACAATCCAAATTCCATGAAAAATAGTGAAACTCTGCTAATACACACACTAATATACAGTTATCTATTTTCATCAAGTTCTTTGATTTATAGATTGGCCACTGTTACAATGCAATTAAAATGGCTATCAATAATGTTCAAATTGACAAATTCATAGGCATTGAATCTATTGCACCTGGAAATTTGCAGTACAGATGTTAGTTATTGATTCAAGTTATTGCAAACAATACTTTGTTGATCGGCAACAAAAGAGATAAATGCTAGAATACATATTTTAT
This sequence comes from Deilephila elpenor, assembly GCA_949752805.1. Taxonomy (NCBI): domain Eukaryota; kingdom Metazoa; phylum Arthropoda; class Insecta; order Lepidoptera; family Sphingidae; genus Deilephila; species Deilephila elpenor. Next base: position 486,248 of record OX457114.1, read on the forward strand.
TTTGGAAAGTAAAGTAAGCTGGTATTATGGTTCAACCACAGAAACAGATTCGACAAGGGATTAACATCCTTGAGCCCCTTTAACCCATTAAACCAAAAACATACAACACATTTTCATACCATGATACAAATGGCACAGAGATGAGGCAAATTGCATGATGGAAAAAAATAATTCCCAGCTGTGGGACTTCAAATGACATCACCTAACAAATGAGAAATAAATGTCAAGTAATTGCACCCAGAAAGTTTAGGTACATTTTTTTTGCCACAATAATTGGTAACAGTTTAACCACCTGAGATTTCATAATAATAGGACTCAAGTTTTAAAATATGCCCATTCTAACTTTACAGATTTTTAACCATGTCTACTCAAAGATTAAGTTCGATTAAATAGATTAAAGGTACTAAATACTGCCGAAATGCATGATTGTCTTTGAGAACATAAACATAATTCGGTATAAATTCCGAGAACCCAAATATTACTTTAATACTTTACAGACCAACTCGCATAAGTTAAATCTTTGCATAGATATACCAACGCAGGACGCAACGCATCAAAACATAATAAGATCTCAAATCAGGTGATGAAAAACCGAAAACACATTCAAACCTTTCTGACAAATTCAGCGCACTTAAACATTTTTTTAAAACCAATGCCAGACTATGCGACCGAACCAAATGCAACAGGCAAATATTTGTGAATTGTGATGTACAATTTTATAACATTGATAATTAATGTTGTCTAATATCACTAACGAATAATAAACAAATGTAACGAATCAAAAATCATTATGACCATTGACCACAATCACAGACCAATAAAAAATCCACAACTATGAAGATTGCGCCCACAGATTACTATTGCGTCCACAATTGCGCCCAAAGCGGGCTGCGCACAGACCATGCTGTGTCGACTTAGAACAATTCTTATATTAATATTCTAATGTATGGAAACTAGCGCCTCCCGACAGACGTTCATTGAGTTACTTGTTTAATTGTCAGACACGAAAAATAAAACGGAACAAGTTTTTTTCGGATGGCAATTTTTCTACTAAACATCAAACACATAATGGCCGCGAGTCTATTAATACTATTAATTTATTAATTTAATAGTCAAATCAATTCATGTTTGCTGTGTTTGCTGTTCGTTGCGTACACGCACGTGAATTTTGCCCACATTTTATGTGACCATTTTTCAATAAAATATTACTCGTAGTGCATTCCCCTAGTCACGTCGAATTGAGAATTAAATTTCTCCTCCGTGCTAGTGTGAAAACTTCAGTGGTGTTTATATATTTTGAGACAGGACTCTATTATTTTGTGAAAGTGTTTTGCATTTTCCAAAAACATGTCGTTTTTAAATTGTTGTGTACCTGGTTGTTCAACGAAAGTTACTGACGGTAAGTAATATTTTTCATTTTATTGTACTTAGTATTGCAACCATGGTATTTTATAAAATAGCCATTTTAAATTGTAATGAAAATAATTGCGTTTAAAGTTGAATTACATAATTATTATGTTCAACTTCAATGTTTCTATTTTATAAAAGTATGGTTAACACTCCTACAGTGTAAGAATATTCAAATACCACATGTGGTATATAATTAAAATATTATTGACACTCCTACAGTGTAATAATATTCAAATACTACATGTGGTATTTATTTAAAACATTATTGACACTCCTACAGTGTAAGAATATTCAAATACTTCATGTGGTATTTATTTAAAACATTATTGACACTCCTACAGTGTAATAATATTCAAATACTACATGTGGTATTTATTTAAAACATTATTGACACTCCTACAGTGTAAGAATATTCAAATACTACATGTGGTATTTATTTAAAACATTATTGAAACTCCTACAGTGTAAGAATATTCAACTACTACATGTGGTATTTATTTAAAACATTATTGACACTCCTACAGTGTAAGCATATTCAAATACTTCATGTGGTATTTATTTAAAACATTATTGACACTGCTACAGTGCAAGAATATTAAAACATTATTGAAAAACCAGTGTCAAATCAAACTATTAAAATCTTTTGAATGATAATTAAGATATAAGCAACATAATGTAATTTGTTATAAAATATCAACTAATTATATTTAATTAACTTAAAATTTATTATTGATAATTGAATATTTATACTATAATTTATAAAAAAATAATTTATTTCAGGTATACCGTTGCATCGTTTCCCTAATCCAGTTAACAATATGGAACGTTTTCGTGCATGGGTGGCAAATGTTGGAGGTGAAATTTACACTTTTGATGACAATTATATTTTTAAAAATAGAAGAGTTTGTCATAAACATTTTCATGCAAAATGGTTTTACATGAAGAATCATTTATGTCCTCTGGCTATACCAGTTCTGCATCTATCAGGTCAGTTGATTATTTTATTATAATATTTATATAATATAATTTATTGTGCATATTAAATAATATTCTTCTTCTGCCTACCTTTATCCAGACTTACATGAGGTTGTCACAACATATTTTTTCACTAATATTAACCTTCAAGCGGGCGCGCGGTCATTTGTAACGGGAGCGGGCGCGCGTAACCGAAAAGACCTATGGGATGAATAAGACAAATAAAGCACTAATTATTCGATATTCTCTTATTTATTTGTACTCAGATACATTATGATTGTGTTTAAAGTGTAATTTGTCAAAAAAAGTAATTAAAATTATGAAAAAGAAACAATTTTTACATTAATAAACATAACTCAAACATTCTATAAATCAAAACAAAAATTAGGAACACAAAACCCTTTTTTATATCTAAGACTAGTATATATACCTAGTCTAATAATAAAAATTCAAAATAAGAATAATAATAATTAACTTTGGTTTAGTTTTCATTGGAATCAGTTTCTTCGTTCATATAACATTGATTGCAAATAAATGTTGTATGACTTCTGCAAATATTTTTCATACATAAGTTACATTGCGTTTTTGATTGCCTCCTTTTTTTGGCTGGACATATTTTACAGGTTCCTCTGCATGTGCCAGAACTACCTGCTTCTGCATCAGCAGCACTATCCTCCATATTCAAATGCTCCCTTATGTTTCTTTTTAGTTTTCTTGGAAGGCCTGACATCGTTGATCTTCTTTGGACATACTCTTTTATCAATTCAATGCCTAATGCCCGTAAATACATTCGCCTTTTCCTTAGAATGACATTATTTGCCCTCAATATCACCATACTATTTATTCCTGCAATATCCAGGAGACGAAAGAAGAGTGTCAATGGCCATCTATTATTCTTCCTTGAAACCGAATACATTTTTGCTTTTTTATCGACTTCATCAACACCCCCCTTTGTTTTATTGTAAAAAGTAATGATGCTAGGTTTGCGCTTTTCATTTGTACTTTCATCTATTTCTGCAGCACAGTGAAGTGATGATATAAGAACTACTGATCTTTTCTTTTTAGGTACGTAAGACACGAGTGTAGATGTATCTGAAAATCCAAATTGACTTGAATATTCAGGTTGGTTTTTATCTATAAAGCAAGGAGGTATTTCTCTCTTGTTCTTACGCATGGTACCCACAACAGAAATTTTATAATCCTTGGCCAAATCGTTTATCAACGGCACACTCGTATACCAATTGTCGATGGTAAGGTTTCTTCCAGTGCCAGAAATCGGTGTAATTAGCCTCTTTACGACGTCTGCCGCAGCATTACTCAATTGATATGGGCCTTCAGGCTGCCTGCCAGCATAAAGTTCAATATTTAGAACGTAAAACGTAGCAGCATCTACTAGTGGATACAGTTTGATTCCGTATTTGTCGGGCTTTGATTTCATGTACTGTCGGAAAGGACATTTTCCTCGAAAGCCAATCATCATCTCGTCGATTACAACATTCTCTCCCACTGAATATGGCAAAAGACAGTTTTGTGTAAACATATCTAAAACTTCTCTTATTGGTGCAGCTTTGTCTAAAGTTCGACGAGCTTGTCGCGTAGTAGCATCATCAAACCGCAATGAATTCAGTAGAAATTTTACTCTTTTCACTGACATAGTAGTAGGAAAAATAGGTATACCTGTTCCATCACTTGCATATAAATCTTCTAAATTGGCGTGTGATGTCTTCAAGGATCCTGCTATGTACAACAATCCGAAAAGTGCTCGAATTTCTACCGCATCAGTTGGTTTGCAGTCACGTATTCTGTTATACGATTGCGCCTTTTTTTGAATAAATTCGTTGGTATATCTAACAACTTTTTCAATAATATTCTCTGAAATGAATAAACTCCAGGCTTGCGTAAATGTTGTTGCTCCCACACCATTTCTCCGAATACCCGCATCTTCCGTCAGAACATTTTGCACTTGACGTCTCACTCTGTTATTGTTAGATTTTTGCCACTTCGTTACTTTATCGCGTCCTGTAAAATAGCTATTTATTACTGAAAGTGGCAAATCATCCTCTTCTTCGTCTGAGCAGTTTGACTCCTCAGCAGATCGAGGTTCCTCTGCCACGATGTGGTCGGAATTTTCAGAGCCATGGTCGCTGAGCTCTGATTCACTCTCTTCTTCGTCTTCTCTTAGTAAATCCTCGATTGCACTTTGTGATAACTGTCTACGACTCATTGCTATATAAAAATCCAAAATAAATTAGATAATATTGAATAATGTCCGAAGAACTATTACAAGCATGAACGAGTGTATGTCGCGTTGAGCGTCGCGCGTAATCTTTTCGACGACAGGCGCGTGTAATCTTTTCGACGACTACGCCGGGACTAAAACAATTGCGATCTGCGGAGTGGGAAGAGCGCCTCGAGCGACGGTTTATTGTTTATTTTACTCCCAATGACATAGCGACAGGCTACTAGGAATGAGAAATTAATGTGGTGGGTAGTAACAATAATATAAACAAAAATGTACTAAGCGCGGTCGATTCGACTACGCGCGCCCGCTTGAAGGTTAAGAGAATGAACCAGTGACCACCGGTTTGGCAGTCTGATCATCAACAAATAGAGCTATCACTCACTATAGTATTACATAAATTATGATTGAAGATTGAATTATGTTGTAATAATTTGTTAATTTTTTTATCAGGACATCCAACTTTCCAACATTTAGAAGAGCTAAACTCTTCAACATCAAGTAGGATAGTAGAGAATGCCAGTGTATCCATGGAATCACTGTTAACTGAACAAACTCCATCAACCAATTCTATGGCTCCAAGAACACGTACACAACAGAATCAGTCTACAAGTGAGTATAGTTTTTTTAATTTAAAAAAGACAATAAGATAGGTCTAGCCAAGTGGCAGCATTTAATAGAATTGGTGAGGAAAAGTCCAGGGTATAGGGGGATAAGACTAGTACCAAAACTTACAGAAAAACATGTAATGCCACATTTAATACCGAAGATGAGAGTGAAGCACTGCAGGTGTTCAGTCGAACTGTGTATGCGGCTCTAGGTTTCATGGCAGGTTTGTATATTTTTTAATATCATCAAGTATATGGCGATAGGCTCGCCCCCTATCACATCATGGGACGAAACATACAAGGCGAAATGTGGGTGTCCTGGTGGCGCCTCTGCCTACCCCTTCGGGGATAAAGGCGTGAGTTTATGTATGTATGTATGTATCAAGTATTTAGTGCCACAACAAAATTTTAACTGTTTCTTGATATGATTTATTTTTTTTATAATCAATCAATATTATGATTCATGTTTTAACTATTTTAAAATTAATGTGGCACCCGAATTTCGTAATTTCGTCATCTTAATTTCTCATATCAGGCTTTTAATTTGTATATTTATGTTCATTTCTCTGAATTTCAGAAGCAGGCAAACTTCCAGAAGAAGTGAAACAAACAGCGGAAATATTGTTATTATTTGACAATATATTTGATACATTAAATGGAAGTTACAGTAAGGTTAAATCAGGAAAAATTTATAGGACTGCTGTAACACCCACGTCGCCCCATCATCAATTATGGCGAAAAAGTCTACCGGTTCTAAGGACAATGACTTATGTGGACAAAAACGGCAAAAATTCAGTGGTTCACACAATCTCTAGCTGGATTAAAACTATCGAGGGGTTTAAAATGTTATGTTCACACTTACATAAATTAGGTATGAAATCAATATTACCAAGGAATTTTAACCAAGATCCCCTCGAATTTTTTTTTGGAGCAATCAGAGCACATGGACGTAGTAACATCATGCCAACTGCATTAGGATTCCAAGCTGCATACAAAACGTTGTTAATTAATAATATGGTTTCATCACACTCTGTAGAGGCAAATTGCGAAAAAGACAAAAGCAAATGTCTGCAGAACCTTAGATATTATTTGGAAATAGATACTTCTGCAGACAATAATCAGTCCGAATACACAATGTTTGAAGATCATTTGAATATCATGCATAATAATATCGAATTATTGAACAGCAATTTGCCCCAAAACATAGAGAGGTGTGCAGCTATTGGATACTGTAGTGGTTGGCTAGTAAAAATGCAAAAAAGTATGTATACAAAAGTTGAACTGTTTGCTCTAGCCAGTTGGAGACTACAGAAAAACAATCATTCCATAATTTAATAAAAATATCGGAATACAGTAATAAAGATTGGTTATGTTACCCATCAAGAAATATTTTTGACGCTTTTGCTCATATGGAAGTCATAGCTATGGAAATAATGAAACATCAGAGCCATAAACAAAATGTTATAGAATATATCAAATTAATAATAACTACAATTGTAAATTTTGGATTTCTCACTTGCAATGATCATAGAATGAAACTAATTGAGTACCTGATTAAAAAGAATGTGTATTTCTGTGTTAATAATTGGTGTAAGGAAATAAACAATATAATGTCTGGAAAAAGCACAAACTGTGATGAAAGTGATCCAATAAAAATAGTGGCCCAAAACTACTATAATAAGAATAAATTAAAAAAGAAAAAAAGGGCTACACGGGTATAGATGTGTAGTAATTATACCGGGTATATCAAGACTGCGACCGAAAACGAAGTCAGGTGATAGTATTAGTGGTTACAGGCACAATGCAATGAAAAATATCGCAAAAAAAGCGGCAGATTTTTTTTGCAATTTTTTAAATATCATCGTGTTGGGCGGTAAATATATAGTTTTTGGGAAAATAGTCGTTTAAACCCACACGTACTATTGCGTCTTTAAAAATAATAACGTATACATTATTATTTTCGAAAAAATATGTATTTATCACCCAAATACAACGAGTAAAAAATTCCAAAAAAATTGTCAATTTTTTTTGCGGAATTTTTAATTGCGTTGTGTCTGAAGTCTTTAATACTACCACCTGGCTTCGTTTTCGGTCGCAGTCTTGATATACCCTGTAAATACTAAAATGGGAGCCTATGGTTAAAAACACAAATTATCGGGTTTTAGCCTAATTGTGAAGATTGGGTTATATTACACATCTATACACAAGGGAATCTGTTTCAGTAAAGGTGTCTTTTTACAAACATTAATTTATTTCTTGATAATTGTTATAGCCTAATACATCCTCAGTTTTTAATTTGCTGCATTCATGCAAACTATCGTATATTTGAATTATTTTATCGCATTATAATGTGCAATTTCTCCTAGTATTGTATAATATTATGGTTAAAGTATTATAATTATTTTTTTCTATTATTTTTCGAAATAAATCCATGCAATATCTTAAACAAAATAATAAATGGAATGTTTAAATACAAATAACTAGACGGTTTTAGCTTGTTATATTATAATTAAAATTATTTTGATAGATTCAATATGACCTAACGAATCATTTCTCATGCATTAGTAATACTTCAATTTATACTATATCTATTTTTGATGGCAAAAGTAGATACTTTTTCTATCAAAAATGCATTTATTTTTTTTAACGAATATAAAAATATAACTTATGTTTCTTTTTATAATTTGTCGAAAAATAATGCAAATATAGCGAAAATATGCGTCATTATGTATTACATTTGAGATGAAATATGCAATAGTCGGTTAGAATGCTTGTATTCCGGTTTTAAGCTATAACCATTAATATTAATAATATACAATTAAATAATATTTCTAATTACATAAATACATCACCACCCATTACTTCGAATAGTGTTTACAATATGGGTGACAGAAATATAATCAACCTAGTGCATCAAAACAGTCAGGGCATGCTAGGTAAAGAATTACAAATGGAATTGTTCATGAGTTGTCAAAATATTGATATACTATGTCTCACAGAACATTGGCTGAGAACTGAACAGCTCATGTTCAATTTCAAAAATCATATAGTTGGTAGCAACTTTTGCAGAAAAAATGCTATACATGGTGGCTCACTAATATTAATTAATAAGAATATTAAATTTAAAGAACGTAAGGATATAGTGAGTCTCTCTGTGGAGCAAATAATAGAAATGTCATGTATAGAGTCAGAGCAGTTCATAGTTGTAAGTGTATACAGACCGCCCGCCTCATTGTATGATAACTTTGAATTAATACTTGAAGATGCATTGAGGAAACTAAGTAAAACAAATAAAAGATTATTGGTGTGTGGCGATTACAATGTTAATATGCTAGAAACATCTGCTATGACTGGAAGGTTAATAAATCTTTTTTGGTCGTTTGGTTTAGTCCATCTATTTTTGGAGCCAACTAGAATAACCAACACTAGCGCTACTTGTATAGATAATGTGTTCACTGATATAGTGCCTATTAATAATTCGATTATTACTAAGTTAGATTCTGACCATTGTGGACAACTAGTCACATTTATAGGTGAATTCCAGCAAACTTGCATTGAAAAACTTAACATTGTTCCAGTAACAAAGACCCGGTTAGAGAAACTGAGATATAAATTATTAGATAAATTCAATATACTTGTACAGGGTAATGACCCTAATATTCTTTATAATTCTGTATTTGACATACTTTGTAAGGAATTTGAATCAATCTTTACATCCAGGTCAGTTTCCACAGCCAAAAAAACCTGCTTCAACAATTGGGCCACTGTTGGTATCCACAGAAGTAGAGAGAAATTATATGATCTTTATTCTGAAAAAACATATAATCATAGCGAGAAATTTAAAAATTATGTTAAAACATATTCAAAACTATTCAAACAAGTTTGTTATAAAGCTAAGTCACTATATTTGAAAAATAAAATAAAAAACTCCACAAATAAAATTAGAATGACATGGAGTGTAATTAATAAGGAAACTGGGAGAGCTAAACCTCGTGACACCGAGTTTAGCTTAAATATTAATAATAATATAATTAACTCTGATGTAGAAGTAGCTAGGGCTTTTGAAAACTTCTTCACAGATATACCAGTTTCCATAACAAAAAACTTAAATTCATCTCCTTCCTTAGCTGATAAGTTACTGCAGGAAAGTGTGGCTGGGTGTGGGGATTCATTTGCATTCCATTTCGTTGACAGTATGGACATTATAAAAACGTTTAAATTAATAAATATTAAAAATACATGTGACCTCTGGGGAATCTCTACAAAAATACTCAAATCTGTAATACCTGTATTAGCACCCCAGCTAGCTATAGTTTTCAACACTTGTATTAATAGTGGCATATTTCCTGATAAAATGAAACTTAGCAAGATCATACCTCTTTTTAAATCTGGTAGTACAGATGACCCCTCAAATTTTAGACCTATTTCAGTACTACCTTCATTAAGTAAAATTTTTGAAAAATTAATGCTATTACAATTACAAAGATATTTTAAAACAAATAATATACTTCATGGTAAACAATTTGGTTTCACTCGGGGTCGCTCCACTACTGATGCTGGTGTGGAGCTTATAAATAACATTTTTGATGCTTGGGAAAATTCTCAGGATGCTTTAGGTGTATTCTGTGATCTATCCAAAGCATTTGATTGTGTTCACCATGATATTCTTATCAGGAAATTGAGCCACTATGGAATTAATGGTCCAGCTCTTGAATTATGTAAATCATACTTAAGTGATAGGGTTCAGAGCGTTGATGTCAACGGAAAAAGATCTCCTGGATCTGTTGTTACTATGGGGGTTCCGCAGGGCTCGATTCTTGGACCCTTTCTATTTTTGATCTATATTAATGACTTACCTTATTTTATAAGGGACAAATGTGAGGTAGTGTTGTTTGCTGATGATACTTCATTGATATTTAAAGTAAAACGACATCAACCATTCCTTGACGATGTAAACCACACTCTCTCAAATATAGTCCATTGGTTTGGCGTGAATAATTTATTATTAAATAGTCAGAAAACGAAATGTATACGGTTCGTGACACCTAATGTAAAGAAAGTTAATGCCAACATATTTATGAATGGGGATGTGTTGAGCCTTGTGGAGACTACTAAGTTCTTGGGAATCACATTGGATCCTAAACTTCAATGGGGTCCCCACATAACTGCCTTAGCAAAAAAGCTGAGTGCTGCAGTTTATGCGGTGGGCAAGATTCGCCAATTGACTGACATTGATACGGCTCGATTGGTCTATTTTGCTTACTTTCATAGCCTTATGAGTTATGGAATTTTGCTGTGGGGTGGTGCTGCTGACATTAATGCAATCTTTGTTCTCCAAAAGCGAGCCATAAGATCTATTTATTCGCTAAGCTCCAGACAATCTCTGAGGGAAAAATTCAAAGAAATAAACATAATGACAGTAGCATCTGAATTCATATTTACTAATCTTATGTATGTCCATAAAAATATAGAGAAATTTAAAAAGTTAAGCGATGTTCATGACAGAAATACTAGAAATAGAAATAATCTAGTCAGTCATAAGACCAGGCTCCACAAAATCAGCAAATCTTTTAAGGGTTACTGTATACACTTCTATAATAAAGTTCCCACTCACATAAAAGCCTTAAGTATAAACAAATTTAAATCCACTGTTAAGCGACAGTTGTGTAATAAAGCTTACTATAAAATTTCAGATTACCTAGAGGATAATAAGGCTTGGGAACATAACATAATATAAGTCCCCCAACCGGATGTGCATTGTTTGATATAGATGTGATGTAATAATTAGTTCATTTGATTTCATCGCAGTTGTAAGCAATTTGAGTAAGTCATGCTCGCTAAAACGTCTGTGCTTGCGGCGGCGTCGTGTGCCGGGTCGGTCACTTCCCTGTAACATGGTTGAGGAGGCCGATGGCTGGCACATGCGTCATACTCGTGAACGTGTGCTGCTTGTGTGGACTGGTCTGCTCGACTTGCTTATAATGATAACTTTTAATTGCTTTAAAACTATTACTACTATTCATTGCTTTGGTGAAGCAGTGCACTGATTCCGCGTTCTGGGCGACTTTACTTACCTAACTCAACCGTACCAAAATCACTTGACCAATAACACTATTCTTCATTATTCTTCTAAATTATCTATGAACTGCTCTGAATTTAACTGCGCTGCAACCTCTGTATAATTATTGTATTGTAAACTTGTTTTAAAAAGAGCAACGCTAGAGTTTCTTGCCCGTTCTTCTCTGGCGAAAACAGCCTTGTGAACCGGGTGGTAGTGGAAAAAAGTGACTGAATCTAAATAATGTATGACATTTCATGGGTTCAATAAATATTTTCATTTCATTTCATTTCATTTCATAAATTAAATACCTTACATAAATTTGAACAGAGATACACTTAGGTACTCATCTTAGTAGTAGTCATTGCAATAGAGAAATCCAAAATACATAATATTTTGTGTTTCGGAAATTTTAAAAGGGCCAGGTTTTCGATTTCAGTAACATGTGATTGCAAACTCTGGGCAATTATTTGAATTACGAATTAAAAATTTATTTAATCTTTATTCGTTATTTGAATACTTACTGTTATATTATATATTACTCGTCGGAAATATCTGTGGACCTGAATAATTAACGTCACTGGAACATAAGTTCAGCAAATTTAAAATATAGGTTAAACAAATTGAATTAAAACAGAAAAACGAATAAAAAATTGAATTCGCATCCATCTCAAAACATAGTAGATAGGGAACACAAAAATATGAAATGTGAACTGCATTCCAGCTAGGTTCACTGATATTTCCGACGAGTTATACAAAAAATATTCGAATAACGAATAATTCCTTATTAGTTTTGAAATAATGAATAAAATAAACCAAGGAATAAATAGATATTGAACCAGTAGTAATTTTTATTTAAATAAATAAAATTATTCCAACGACGAATAACAAATGTATGTTTACTGCGATAGGGTTGGTTACTAAAAATATTCACTATTTATAATTATTTAAGTTTGTGGAATAAATTGTTTACAAGTATTCAAAAATACACCAATGCGTTTTATTTTTCCCGCCAGAAATCTTAAAAATCTAAAAAGAAATACAAAACATAAACATGCTACTTAAACCTATATGTATATATATCGAGTATTGAGTTTCCATTAATGTCTACTTGGGGCGCTGTTGCTGCATGGATTCAAATAAACCGCGAAGTCAGCACTCTATTTAGTACTGTACTCTTTGGCACAGACTAAGGAGTAAGGGCTGCGGATTGACGGAAAATTAAAAATGGATGCTTGCTAGGGACGCCCGACACATATCAACAACACGCGACACAAAAGCATCGAAATAGTCGATTATTCTAGTGGACTTGGTATTCCCTGTCGACGATCGATAGTTGCGGTCAATAGAGGCAACTTTGACCTAACATGTTCGTATGTGTAGGATTGCTGATAATATGCTAACATGGTTATCCTTTACTTAAGATGCTATGATTAATTGGAGAAAAATAATCGTTGTGATTAAGCCTTTTGATTGGTATTGTAAAATGGTGGATGACTGTTTCTTTCTAACTTGGTGGGTTCGAATCCAGCTTCAGAGAGGCGATTATTTAAAATTTATTAAATGCAGTTTAAATTATTTTAGCATTATATTAGTAAAATTTTCTGTTTACTGGAATCGTACTGATTCCGAACGATATGTTTCCAGCGTTCTTTTTTATCACGCATGTGTAAGCACTGGACTGGAATGCTTCGGTGTTTCCTGAGCGCTACCTGTCCTTCTTCAAACGAGGCTTAAAGAGAGTACTCTCCTTAAAGTAAGCAGTCACTTTGTTGTGCTGGACCTCTGGCACTGCGAAGGTTTATGAGCAGCGGTAGCAGCTTCCCATCAGGCGAGCCGCTATAATAGCTCTTCCGCCTATAACGGCTATAAAAAAATCTAAGTTTTAAGATAGGTACTTCCTTCCAAGTAGCATAACCGTGGGTAGTACCATAGTAAGGTAATTAGTACAGGTCGGACCAGAACGAACGCACCACACCTCTTATTAAATAATCATAGTAAATACCCAGTTTATATTTTTGGACTTCCTTTATTTGATTTTTTTTTATAAACCCAATTAAGCTTTTAATGAAAGTGGTTTAATTTCAAAAATGTAGGTACGGGCCGATTTTACCCCACTTGGCAAGTTGGCTTCCTGTCCAAGTACTTTTGGAGAGTGTATTGGCTTTTGGTGTTTCTATTTAGCATACATACATACATAAACTCACGCCTTTATCCCCGAAGGGGTAGGCAGAGGCGCCACCAGGACACCCACATTTCGCCTTGTATGTTCCGTCCCATGATGTGATAGGGGGCGAGCCTATCGCCATATCGGGCACAAATTGCTGACTCCGGGCTGATAATGAATAGAAAAATCCAATACCACTTTGCCCGACCCGGGACTCGAACCAGAGACCTCAGCTTTGTAGCCGTACCGTAATACAACTACGCCACCGAGGCAGTCTATTTAGGATTCATATATTCATATTCATATAGAGGCAGTTTCTATTTAGGATTCATATATTCATATTCATATAGAGGCAGTTTCTATTTAGGATTCATATATTCATATTCATATAGAGGCAGTTTCTATTTAGGATTCCCAGAATCCCAGTAACAACTTTTTTGGCGGTTCACAGTTCTATTGAGGGCATGGTCTATGATTGAGGTGGAAATAAGCTTCGTCCGAGAAAGTTATGATTGTGGCATTGATGCCACATATTTTATAACGTGTATTTGAATCCACGCTATAAAATATGTCGCACACTTAGCGGTCGCACGTTATTTCTGATTTCTGGACCTATCACTCTTTCGATGTTTTGCTTCGATTCGTGACTGATCTGAAGGAATTTTCTGTGCATCGTGAAAACCCAAGATCAAATTGCAAAGGTTTTAGTATAAATACAGGCATCGCTAATAAAAGCGTGTTAAAACCAAATGCCTACAGAATTTTACTGCGGGATCCTTGATGATAGGAGATGATTGTGTGACCGCGACAGAAACAGAATAGAGGAACATTTTGTTGGGCAATGTGTAATAATTAAAAATAATAACAACGTATTGACAGCAAATAATTCACTGGGTAATATTTTTTATTACAAAATTACATCATTCATATTTTCTTCAAGTCGAAACATTTCCACTACATTGATTGTATCTTCCAAGCGCCAGTTAAAATACTTTCCAGCTGCAACAATCAGAAATTAAACTTCTTTTTTTTTTATTTTATTGAGCGATATGTAATGAATAAATGTGGGTGTTCCTGGTTGTACCTCTACCTACCACATCTAAGAAAAACGCGTGATGTTAACGTATTATACTATATGTATATCGTGGTCGACGGAACAAAACCGACTAAAAACAAATAAAGTAATATGCCACTAAAACGGGGGTAATCCAAGAATCTCGAGGAAAATTATTTTGGGAAACCTGTTTTGGACAATAGAGATAATATTGTTGTTGGGGGGGGGGGGGGGGGGGAGACTAAGGTACTGACTTTTTAATGCACGGTCCCGGGTCCTTGAGCTGTTCGTCGGGCAGGTAGGTGCACTGCGTCTCCGGGAAGCCCAGCAGCCCCGCCAGCATGTTGATATCCTTGTACGACGGCCGAGCGCGGAGCATCTGTCACAAACCAACATCAATGCAATGTATAGTGACCCAGTCACAGCCTCCGTGGCGTAATTATAAGCTGGCTTTAAAACGAGGCTTTTGTGTGATCCTTTGCTATTTGTTTCAGGTTGGTGTTGTGAGCCCGAATAGTCTAGTTTCTGATAACAAATCTTTTAGAATGGGAACAGGAATATAAGTGACTGATGGGTTTATTTAAATATGTACTACATTGGTATAGATTCGGTATGTTGGACGTCCAGCTTCTAAAACCGATCCTAAGGTTAGAGGCAGTCGCTGGCTTCAGGGAACTGCATGCTTCCAACAGGTCAGTAAGCCTTTTGGGGAGAGATATGGTCGGCAGTGATCTTTCTGTGGCAAAACAGAGAGAGAACATATGTGTGGTGATCAACGGTGGTGGCAGACCTCAGTGACCACCTCCTTCCTGTCGTCGACGGGCGGCAGGTTCCAGAACACCATGCCCACGACGATCTCGTCGCGCAAGTAGAACAGGATGCCGCGCTTGTACCGGTTCAGGTACTCGTCGGACCTGCAGGATACACCATATTTATACAGAATGATAATGACATAATATTGTATTTAATATAAACCACATGCTCCTAACCACTCCAGGTAACATTGTACCAAGTTTGAAAAAAGAATTGCCTGGTAATTTTGTCAAAAATCGCGAACCCAACGGAATTTAAAAATCTAGGTTTTTTTAAATTTTTTACAATGTCAGCTGGGGCGATGAGAAATATGTGGGTTAAATTAAATTCCATAATATGTCAATATCACACACAACATACAAAGTTTTTTTTATTTTTTTGGGGTGTTAACTTTCAGCGATATGATAAGTCATATCGTGGAGGTATAACAGGGCGGAATGCGCTAACAAAATCAGTCCGCATTGCCTATGTATCAATTATAAACCATGACCGAAGAAAAATATTGTGCATATTGATGACATAGGTTTAACGATATGTCCTACCTTTTGGTCGTGTCTGTGTCGCTTTTTCTTTTCATCGAATTTAATCACAACGGTGCTAAAGAAGTTTCACTTCAGAAATATTTATTTGTAGGATTATGTACATATATTGAAGAATGTATGTGGAAGAGATCGCTTAAAGCGATAAGACCGTCGATTATGTCACCATATTTGTCTGTTTTTTTGTTTGTTTTTACTTTGATAACTATTGTATTTTGTTTTGTGATGGTACATTATGATAATATTGTGTAGGATGTATAGACGGGTAGATACTTCTTGTAGCAGGGGCGGTCGCCGGCGGCGCTGACGGCGCGCGGCGTCAGCTCGGCGGGCTCATCGGCGCAGCGCTTGAACAGCGCCACCGTGGGCAGGCACGCGCCCACCTCGCCCACCACCTGCACACACGACAAACAAGACATACAATATAGGGAGTAAAGAGTATATAAGACACCATTTATACTCCAAACTAGACTTGATATTCACTAGAAAATGTGTATTATTTATAGTGTTTCGAATTAGAAACTGAATTTGACTTGCCTAGTTGAAATCTGTCTCACTAGTCCCGTGGCCACTCACTAGCCTCGCTACTGCTACCTGCCAAATGGGTACGAGGGGGCACAGAGCAATGATGTCCCGGGGCAGTACCTGCATCTCCAGCTCGTGGCCGAGTCGCAGCCAGTAGTGCGGCTCCATGTTGCAGGGCGTCCAGTAGCCGGTCATGTTGGCGCCGGCCACGAGGCCCTGCTCCTCCGCGTTGTCGTAGTGCTCCATGCGCAGGCGCGTGTCGTGCCACTGCGAGTACAGGCTGGCCGCGTCGCCCGCCTGCCACAACACAATGCCACCATAGCCTCGCATATCCTAGGAGTCTTATGGCAAATGGAAGGCACACGAACTGTGGCAGTCATAAAGGTTACTGGAGGGGACACGCACGCAATTTGATCACATTGCGTACCCAGCAGTCACGCGGGAAATCAGCATTCATTACTCAATAATAAGTTCAAATGGTGTTGCACCTGTTCTCGCAGGCGAGCCGCTTACCAGCAGACAAATGAACTGCTTCGACATTCTCAGTTATAACTTTAAAATATTCGAAGACCGTAACTTTTGTACTTTGAAAATGGATGACGAAAGGTCGAAAAATTGATATCAAAATTCTGAAGGAAATGTGGAGTCTTTGTGGTGCTTGTGAAGAACCGGCATTTGAATTGTCTGTATGAGGCCAGTGTGGCAGACTATAGCCTATGCTCTCTCAACCTTACCCTCCATTATAGACTTATGCTCAGGGGTGGGCAGTTATTGGCTGATACAGACCACATATAGGTGAGTCCTGGCCTCGAGCTCAGTGTTGACCTTGAACCCGCCATTCACGTAGTCCTGCTCCAGGAACGAGGGCTCCGCCATATCCACGCGCGGCTCCGCGCCCACAGCCACCAGGA
The DNA here is from genome assembly GCA_949752805.1 of Deilephila elpenor. Lineage (NCBI taxonomy): Eukaryota > Metazoa > Arthropoda > Insecta > Lepidoptera > Sphingidae > Deilephila > Deilephila elpenor. The sequence continues at coordinate 503,547 of OX457114.1, forward strand.
CCTGCCCACCATTCATTATCAATAGCCCCAGTTTATACATCATCTGGACCCTACACTTAGATACAAAGGTAAAATGTAATGTATCAGAAACTCCAAAACAATTTTCGGTGTGACAAACACCCACCTCCGAATTAAATACTAGTGGGACACAGATTTTTTTTTTCGGCGCATGAGTCGAACCTACTGCCCCTCGTTCTACAGTAGACGTCTCAATTGCGCCACGGAGGTTGTTATATCATATCTCTTTATGCTATATTAGCATAATATTTGTTTAAAACCATTGTTGAAACTTCGGGAAGAATTATGTTCCTGGGGCTGCAAGTGATAATCATTATGAATAGCTATTACATTAAATCAAGAGTACAAGATCTATGCAAATATTAATATTAATATAAATCTGTCTCGAAGAGAGTGTCTCGTCCTATTTAACAAGAACATTTTTAAAGTCGGTTAAAAATAGAAAGACATACGTAATCAGTGATCAAGGAGGTCCCGTCAGATAATGTTAGTTCCAGCCTTCCGTCGGGTGCCTCAAAAGCATCATATACTTGAGCTGGAAAAATAATAAGAAACAAATAAATACACCCAACAGTCACATACACAGTCTGACACAGGAGTCAAAAATATTGCTATTAAAACTCTATTTCTTTAGTTTGCCGCAGTTACGTCATTACTTCCAAGAAGTTGATCCTTATTAGTAACTCTATCGAGTGGTGTAATAATACATAATGCGTTCTTCTCAAAATTATCAGTTTCGTTTTCTTGCTAGGAATATTGCTTTTTCAAAAACCCAAGTATGCAGTTTTAATTTTCATTGAAATAGGGTTTGGCCATCCACGCTCACTTGAAAAATCCGCCCTGTATACTGAACTACTAAAAAAATTACCCATTGTACAAAAAGTAGTTTTCCGAGACGGTAGCAAGAAACGCACCAATTAACTAGGTGTATAAAATAATTATTTCTGGCGTCAAATGGAGTAAAAAATATCCGCTAACGCTAGTTCTATGAAAGAAAAGATAGAAACTTGACACGTTGATCTTACTCTTGGGCATGAGGGTAACGCCCTCGCACTTGATCTTCTCGGCGGCCCACTCGCCCAGGTACTCGGGCAGCACGCCCGCCATGATGCCCTTGTCCTTGAACATGTGCACCAGCTGCACCGGCTCCTGGCCCTCGGGACGCTCCACCACTTCATCTGCAAACAAAACAAGTCTTTAATCTTCAGTCTTCCTGCTACTTGGGCGCTATGCGATATTTTTTAATACGTGTTGAGGAAATTAGTTTCAAGTTTCGTCGGCTGACTGTTTTAGTCCTGTTACGGAAAGTTATTCTAATACTCAACATAAGTGGATAACGGAATTTATGGGTGTATTAAAAGAAAATTTAAAAACTCTCGTAGTTTCTGATACCCACGACACAAGACTCGATCTTAGTGTGGGGTTATGACTATGTATGTGACTGTTGGGTGTATTTATCATTTATTTATTAATGCTCTTAAAACACTAAGTATGATGAAACGTGTTTGCGAGCAGGTTCGCGAGTCAGTTCGCGCAGGCGTTATGCGCGTCGCAGGGTTATGACTATGTATGTGACTGTTGGGTGTATTTATTTATTTATTTTATTTTTTTACTTTTTAATAATGTGTACTGCACAGTACAAACCAGTAAGTACTAAAAATATATCATGGCAATTCAAAATTGCAGAACTCGCTGGACACGGGCCATGTAGCTGTGGAAATTTTTAAAAGAGACATATTCAGTAGTGAACTTCCTGTGGCTGAAAAGAGAGAAAGATAGAATGCACTCACTCATCTTCCCTAGGTGCCAGGCCAGCTCGCAGGCGAGAGGGCCGCCGCCGATGATCACCACGTGCTTGGCTGCCTTCACCTTCCGGTACGCGATCTCCAGGTCTCGTATCGTCCGGAGATTGGTCACTCTGTCGCGCACAGCCTTAGGGGCTGACTTGAACACGCTCAGGGTCTTCGCCTTCGAGCCTGCAAGGAGACTTGTGTACATAAGCAGATTGTTAATAAATCAAAAGCAGCTTGCTTACATTGAAGTACAGAAGATACTACCAATTCTTTTACGCACACACGGCAACCATTTCATTTACACTGCAAATTAAACTACATTTATTATTTTTTATTAGTAACTGATTTCCGTCGCTACATAACATCTACAACAATCGGATCATTTTTCAAAATGAAAGTGGAAGGATTAAGGAAAGGAAAAAAGACGGAAGATGAAACGGGTATTTAAGTGTCTGGAAATCTCACTCACCGAATGAAACACTATAGCAACATTCACGGTACCTTTGTGAAGTCGAGCCATTACTGCAACAGTCCTAGCTACAGAGTGGTACTAGCACCTAGCTCTTAGAGTGCTGACCTGGCGCGAGCAGACAGCGCTCGTAGTAGATGGGTTGTTCGCCGCACATGGTGCGCACGTACACCACGTGCTCGTCGGCGTCCACGCGCAGCACGCACCAGCCCGTCGCGATCGACACCGCCGGGCCCGTCTTCTTGCGGTAGAACGACACCGGGTCCAAGAACTTGGTGCACTCTGACAGGTACATGCTGGAAGCAAAGCACTCCGTCGGCTTTGATCCAGTTATCTTTACTCTACACGATTACTGGTGGCAGGTCTCTCATATGTGAGAGGCCATGTGGCCATGTCGAGCATGCCCATCAGGCGAATGGCATGCCCGACTCGCCATTCACGCAACGAAAAAAATACACAAAGTAGCATATTCGTATCTGAGAGCGCACAAAGGATGGCTAAAAAAGTGACTCATGCGAGAATGTCGCGTTAACCGTGGCAAGAGTTAACCGTCTTTCCACAAGCGGATACTCTATATTGCACTTACCATCGTATGCACTGTATTCACTTTATGGTATCAAGATAAAAGCTATTTTACTTTCATCAATTCTTTCCCTAAGACAAGAAGCGCTGAAGTGACCTTCATTCAGCGTCTACTAGCAGCCTTCATTAGGTCGGCCGTCGACCTTGTAATGCACAACCGACGCTACACTAGTGGCCTCCCCTAAGAACATATTAGGCCCATCGATAAGTAAATAAAAAAAAATATTCCAAGAAGGGCTAAAACAAGAACGGCACGCACGTCTTTCTCCTGCCCTCCTCGACGTAGTTGAGAGTCTTGAGGTCTGGAGGGTCGGGGTTCCACCACATGTGCTTCGACATTGGCGGGCGAGTGTACGGCATACAGTCCTCCTTTGATATGAAGAATACCTGAACGCAAATAGGTACCGTTACTCAAGTTCTTTATTATATTTTTGTATTTTAAAACGTAGTTGAAAGCTGGTTAGATCAGTAATTGTCTGTAGGGTTTTCATCAGCATCAGCATAAGTTCCAGGCGCATGCAGCACGCTACTAAAGATACGCCAAGGATTACATAGATTTCGCTAGTGAACGATTTGTAACTTGCTTATCAAATGTCAACTATGTACCTTTATCTCCAGACATGGTTGCTTATAGGCGGAAGTGATTACCATTCGCATAATCACGTGATCAAATATAAAGGCTATATTTAACTACATCAGCTCACATACGTCCCACTGTTGGAAACAAACTTCATAGTTGCAAGTGACTGGTCCCATGCTTTGGAGCCTGTCCCGCCCTCACACCCGCCACTGTAACTGTAAGCCAGGATCAACAGTGGCACGCATTTTAATGACACTGACCATTGAAGCTCAGTGAGTCTCCGGGAATGTCTAACTTGTCTTTAACCCGCAACGAAATCAATTAAAAAGTGAATGCCTATGCTTTCAACCTTGTGTTAAATATGATTACCTTAGCTTTCTTGTCGTGATGCATGATGGCTCTGTAGGCGGCCCAGCCGGCCGCACCCGCGCCCACTATCAAGTACTGGACGCACGCGGGCAGGTCCTTGTCGTGGTACGGACGTTTGATCTTGCGGCGAGGACGCCCTGAACAGTTTTGGAACCACATACAATGCAGATAAAATAAACAAGTACCAGTAAATTCATGTTGGATACAGCGCACAAACAAACGAGCCAGCAATATTATATAGTCTTGTACGGTTTCGTACATCAAAGTATGTGTTTACGTCAATTTATGCTGACTCTACATTTACTTCAGTGAACAATTTTATAGACTAGTGTGCAATATCGTTCGATGCTCAATACACGCGTCGCGTATTAGAACAAAATTGGCTAACTCACATAAAGTGTTAATAAAGAAATAAATCTTTGAACTTCAATTGGAGTCTGATTCTGCTGCACCTCAACTACAACTAACTACCATACATCCACTTCTCCAACGAGCTATTATGTCACTGTACAAGTCTATTCGGCTAAATCTGAAAGTCGGGAAATTCCAATAATAACTAAACTCTTATGAATAATTCCTTTGAAGAAATCTGAGTCAACCAGATAGGGTGAACAAATTGCCAGGGCCGGGCGGTTAGATTAATCTCGGGAGCAAAATATAAGTAACCATATTTAGAAGAATTTAGTGAATATCGGAATTATCCGACAATCGGATTTACCAGAATAAACCATAATAGTTAAGGAAACCTTCCACTTACATATTGGTTTATAGTCACCGAGCTTGTCCTTCTCTTCTTTCCAAACATAATATTTATATATCTGAAATTAATTTGGTAAGAAAAATCAATGAAAGACGATCATACTCGAAGGAAAGTATTAATTTTTATCATTTTTTTAAATTCCTGGATCAGTTTATAAAGGTGTTGGGATTGCTAAAACCAGCACTGAGCTATGTAAAGTAAACTGCCGTCCAAAATCATACCATTCAATAAAGAAATAGGTATCATGTTTCAGGCTAGCCTTTAAAAACTTGCCTGTGCAAGGAATACGTATCTACAAAAAATTTAACGATAAAATTTGTTTTCAAAGAAGATGAATATATTTTGTACTTACAATACCAACAACTGAGCAGAAAGATGTGAGGAGCCACACGTAGATCCATGGGAATGGTTTGGGCGGGGGCGGGGGGCAAGGCGGGGGCGGCGGCGCGGCCTTCGCCGAGCACGGGCCGCGCGTGCGCGCGCAGTCTATCATCGGCTGTGCACGTGCGAGGCCCAACAAATTGATACTTAGCACAGCCCAGTAGTAAAAAACTATAGGCATCAACTTGACAGAATCACAAAACATATCTCGTTTACCACAAATAAATCACATTATAATTGTACCATTGTTTGATACCTCTATTCTTAGAATAAAAACGTCGCTGGGTTCGGAAATATTCAACAACAATACCGATCAGTCAAGATGGCAATTAGCTGTTAATTACAATTGGTAAACTTTTCAAGATATCATTTTTGATCCCGCCACCTTGGCGCTCACAATAAATCGTAAAATTGAAGTTACACACAGTCATGCTTCATTCAGACAAATAAGTATCTGATTTCAATAACATTGCTGATTACCCTTGCCATCAGAGGCTTTGTAGTCACCGCACTTAAGATGATTTCTTTCTACGCACTTACCATCTGGGTTTCGAGTGCTGTGCTAATATCAAAATGATCGTAGACGTCGAAGAAAGCTATCTTGGGACTCGGCGTAAAGCTCTGACATTAATTGAACTATTTCTCAATGGTAAATAAAGAACTAGCATAGTATCAAAGAAATTTGGTGTTGAAAATAACTTCACCTAGGTCATTTATTGCTCAAAAGAAAGGCTTTCCTGTTCATAAATTACACATGAATAATATAAATTAATATTTATTTAATAAACCATGCGACATTTAACCAAAAAATCAACAGATACTGTGTGCTAAATAAATCCGAAATCAGAGCCACCGATTCACTTCTCAGTTTTGACGGCAGCAGCTTTTTTCTCCACCACGTCCAGCTCTTGTTTCGCGGCTTCCTCCAGCAGCGTTATGCGGTCCAGCGGCCGCCACGGCTCGTGAAAAGCGTATTTATACTTGCTGCGACCATGGTAACCAAGCTTGGGCGAAGCTTCCTTAGGTTCCTCAACATTGCTCAATTTTCTCTCCGGCTTGTCCTTCCAGTAATCAGGATGTACAATCGGAGAGTTGTGAAATAGATCTTGCATGCCATGAACCGGTTCGCCGTAATGGATCTCCGGATTCGTGAACAACTCCCTCGAGTCCTCGTTAGGTATTGCCTGCCAAAAAACATCACAGTCATCGGGGGTGGGGAGGGGCAGAAGTATTTTAGTGCGTTGGACGAAATCCGTAATCGAGGAACAATCCAATGCGTGCTTTCTTCGTTGTGTCGTCGTCTATAGAGTTTTGGAGCTCAAAAGGAACGGTCGATCCTGTCATGGCGTCGCTGCCTCTCTTGGATTTGCCCTTGAGCCGGTCGAAGAGGCCCCTGAGCATGCCCATGAAGGTCTCGTCTGCGGGATCCTCAGCGACGGGGTTTTGCGGTTGTTGGTGCTTGGAGCCGTCGCGCTGGTCTTCCTCGTCGTCCTCGGACCCGTGGCCCGCGCGGCTTCCGTGCTCAGACCTCGTCAGCACCACCCCGCTCCACTGATGAAGAAAGCACATGCTGGATTTCATTAGATATTTAATTTTCACGGCGCGTGGTGGGCTCTGATTTCGTCAAACGCACATAACACAATTTCGCTTTTGTCGCAAGGTTTCAACTACTTTGTATTAAATATGCATAAGAGTTAAATTTGTAAAATATATTTTATCATGTTATTGCAGGTATATCTTGGAAAATGTGACAATATGAAAACTAAGGATGTACAAATTACAGATATTAGGATAGGTCGACTTCCCTACAGGACGCCATAAAGAAGGGGCGTCTTGGTTTTTTGCTGTCGCTTGGGTTTGGATACCGAATAAAGAGCTCGTTAGCAATCTCATCCAGGTTGTCTTAGTAAGATTATTAGGGCAACTTGGGCGAGGGCCCAGGGCACCAGTAATGGATAAACCGGTGCCGTATTTTGCTGTGTATTTTCCTGCTTTACTCTACACACAAGCTATTCTCCTAGTCTCACCTTAGCGTTGCTGGGCGGCAGGGGTGGCACGACGACATCGGGCACTTTGATCCTGTAGGGGTCGTAGTTGGGCGGCTGCGGCTCTCTGGGGCACTCGCAGCGCCACGCCGGCGGCGGAGTGTCCACCTTGGGCCACGGCTCCACCTTCCTGCCCTCTGTTTGTGCCACGTCTTTGCAGCAGCCCATTCCTTTGTCTTTTGAATACGCTTTACCTGGATTTTTTGTAATAGTTTTACAATAGCTCCTGCAATATCAGCTAAGTTTTTTTACTTAGCGGATTGCAATAGCATAGACCTTTCATTATAGACAAGTCTACACTTAGACGTTTATTATCCACGCGGCATGAGACGCTTTAAGCGTCACGTCTCGGGGGCCGCCAAGGTAGGGACGGCGGCCCCATGTTAATGTTACGGGAAAGATTAATCTTTACGGAAATAAATTTACGTCATGAGAACATGATTGGCATTATAAAGCGTCCATGTCATGCTTTCTCATCGCCTCTAGGTGGAGCACTACTCACATGACACTGAAAAATCTACCAAACATAAGCTCACACCAGGATATCCAGTGGAGCAGGTAGAGGTCTACAAATACCATATCTGAGCCAAATAATGTCATTTTTCATACCAAAAACTCATTAGAATGACCAACCAGAGCATGGAATCCAAGATCTGGTATTGCACAGTCCATAAAGTATCAATAGAGCAATGAGGCGGTGGAACTCACCAGGACTGTAGCTGTGACCATTCCCCAAGGCCAAGATACCTTGGTTCACAATCTTCATGTTTTTGTAACAGCGCAGCGGTGAGGCCAACATCGTGGCGACAGACATTATTGATTTATAATACACAACAGATTTTTATTACTATTATTTTTGATACTACATTGTTTTTTGCGCACTAAAATTTCGTTTTGTTGCTTGTGGAAAATTCTTCTGACGCGTTTTGGAATATGGAACGGTTTCTTTTTCAATGTTGACAGAATACGAACATATTGATGCAAGAAGGATTGAATGCAAAAAGTCTCGACCGAAAATTTATAGCAAGAGAACTGCTTTCTGATCCCTTTATTGAAAATAAACATTCAGATGTTCGACGGTTGACTAACACCGAAGTGTACAGTCTAACCTTTGGCGTTAGATGATAGCCGTTCAAGAAAGCGGAGGAATCGGCAGGAAAATGGGAGTATTTTGTATTGCGCGAAGAAATACATCACTAATCAAAATTACGATGATCGAATCTACCCATTGAAGATAGATATAGAAGAAACTTGTGTTCCCTTTCAGTGGCAATTATATTTCAAGACAGAAGGCATCATAGCTTACTTAACATAACACTTTAATGTGAACACTAGTAGATGAAAAACGACGTTACTTGGTGACTTAAAAAGCTCAAATCGACATTTTGAAACAAGTGATTGCCATTTAGAGCATTTAATTTATTTATGAGAGCTGTAATTGTTAAACCGTACGTACGATGTATTGTTAGTATCTATAGCTTTTACATCTTCACCGAAAAAATGGAAATAAAATATTTTGACATGCCAGCTTATTTGTCAAATGTCGATTAATAAGCCGCCAAACCGCACTAGGCCAGCGTGGACTTTATGACCTAACCCCTCTCAATCGTACTCTCGATTGTAGAGGAGGGCCGTGCCCTGCAGTGGGACATAAAGGGGCTAACATAACATAGTAGCCGGTATCGAACCTGCGCTATACTTACTATAAGATGCAAAGCTTTTACTCGGCCGACTAGATGTAAGTAAATAAAACACATTTTCAATACATTTATATTTTATACAAAAATAATACTTAACAGTTAACACATATTCCGCGTACACAGGTCGACAGCCGACGGTGGCTGTATCTTTCGAATGTACACTCCGGGTTCGATTCCCCGCGTACTGTAACATAAGCCCGCTTGTTCAGACCAAGCGAGTCGCGAATTTTCAGTCGATATGAAATTCGCTCGCTAGAATTCGCGCGTCGCGTCGTTTAGTTACTATTATGTTCATTTGTCAATTTCTTATGCCCCTGTTTGTAACTTAGGCCAGTCTTGGGGTAATGTAAAGCCATTTTTGGCACCATGCAAAGAACTTGAGTGTAATAGGTTACAGAAATTTTCCCAATTCGCCTCGTCTGAACAAGATTTGAAAGAAAAAATATATTCACTTTAAAAAATCCATATTAAGCTAGAATGTGATCATTAAAAATAAATATTTGAACTATGACTAGGTACGCTTTAACAATTTCTCCTAGCTACTTTGTATACCAGAGCCAAACGCCCATTAATTGACTACAAAATATAATGTTCAAGAACATAAATGAACACAATAGGTCGCCAAGAAAGAATAGTTATTCAGTATTTCAGGTCAGAAAATTTACAAATAGTATAAATAAATGTTTACTTTGGAAATGCAAATTTCATAAAAGATATTAATTTTGAGTGTAATTGTACGCTTACAGATGTCCCTTAATATTAAATTAAAATAAATAACAACAAGTGAATTGGATCGAAACTGTTTTACAAAATCAACGTACTACGATTGCTCAATGCGAAGTGCATTGTAATCGTTAGAAATTTAATGAATGAGATTGCTACGACAATTAATAATTTCTCATTAGATACTTTATAAGGTAGCAGCTATCTACCTTGAGATACCGTCAAGTGTGATGTAGTCACTGAAAAAAGTGGTCCCAATTCACCCAAATTGGTTTTAAAAGTTAATGTATAAATGCGGTATTCGGATATCCGCTAGAATTGCGTGTATTTTAGTGTCATATAATCCACAAATCGTGTTTGGAATGCGAAGCAGTAACAAGTGAAGTTGTTCGAAGCATAGATTAGCTAAATTCAGCACCAAATGAACTCTCCACACAAAATTGATTTATTTGCCAAAGCGTAAAAACAGCTAATAATTAAATGCATATTTTGCAATGTGTCTTGTGTCGAGAATAACAGAAATTAAAAGTGTATTTGGGTCCAACTCTAGGTCTGAATCATATTTTGTTGATCAAACATTTGTCTTGACGCGACGAAAGTATTTATCATATTTTTAAAGACGGCTGGACGTACAGGACAGGCTGTGGTTTTTTAATGCCAAATCAGAATTTTGTCTCGTCATCAATACTATAATGTTATTCGTTTTGGACCCAATACTCATATCAATTATTATAGAAACACAATATAATATTAAATTTTTACACTTTTATCTGTACGTTACTTTTTTTTTACAAATATTTTTGTATTAGAGCATTTTCATTTTTTGCAAGTTCATCTGTATTGCAATAATCCCAATATATTATGAATTATTTGTCTATCTGATCAGGGATCATTAACTGCAAATGCTGAAGTCGAATATAAATGTTATTCCATATTTTCTCTCGAACCCTGATCATTGCTATTTAATATTAAGTTATCTTATTGCATTTTATAAATTAGTTCATACAATCATAAAAGTTTAAAACAAAATAACGCACGCTTATTAAAGTGATAAAATTTAGATAGTTTTGGAAATATGTTTTTTTTTTTGTAATAAGGTAATCACAAAACAATTGTTTTTTCTTGATGAAAAAAAAGGTAAATTGTACCCAGACGTCGTCAAAATAACGATTACTCTGTGTATAACTCGTTTAATTCTGTCACTTTTTTAAGAACCGTGCGATTTTAGAAACACAATTAACAGTGTTTCATGTCAGCATGTGCGACACTCATAATTTAATACATAAAAAAAATCCAAAAGAAAAAAATCACAAAGAAATGTGTAAAGAATTTCACAAGCCATTTATTGTACTTATTAAAAATAAATAATTTTATTTATTTATCTATAACGTTGATCGTTCATTCATTGACCATGTTAATGTGTTGTGTTTTGTGTAACGCTGTTTGACTGTGAAATACAAAGTTTGCATTACTAGCCTGTAAAACGGGACTAATACAAGTTTTCGCAACAGTTTTCAGTTGCCACGATTATAAATTTAATAGAATTTAACTGGTTTCAACTACGGTTACTCTGTGAGCACAGCGCCTTAATTACATTTGCTACCTTGTAAGACTGCGAAGTATTTTATTCCAGAAGTAATAGTTCAAATCACTAGTTAAGATGGTTCCATCATCGCCTTTGTTCTACCCATCATTATATTTTAAAAAGTATCAACGTGTTGGTCGTTGCCTGCGGCGTACACACACGTTGCGTTATATAAGTATGTAATATCACACACGATGTGTTATTTACCTGAAAATTCCTCCCGAGCCGCACGAATAGATAGTTCCTTGTTCTAGCTCCACAGTAAACGTTAAAATATAGGCAAGAAACTTGACATAGCTTACATTAATTCGTTCTATATTATATGATTTAAAATACCCACTATTTAGCCATAAGTTTCTGTTTTTTGATAATTGATAAAACTATAATTATTGACACAATTAGTATTGGGACATACACAAAAATCTAGGATAAGAAAGGCTGGTTTACATCCTATTTTAGCATATTAGCATTAGCAACTATTTTAGCATTATTTTAGCAACAAATTAGCATATCCAAAATATTTTCTGTAGTCTTGTAACATTATAGAATATTTCACATTACCAAACTACCTATATAAACAAAACACAACGCATTAATGAACGGGGCATCGAACCCGACCGCGCATCGGGGTAGGTCACAAGGAACTGACCATGGAGGAAAATCTCTATTTTTACACCACAATAGATCTTTTGAAGTAGGCATTTGAGTAATTTAGTATGTGATATCCCATGCCTGCTATACCACTAGACTGATGTAAAAAGTAATCAGTTTTATTAAAACATTGAAAATGAACTTAATCATAAAGAACATACAGTTGGAAATAGCGTGCAAGGGATAACTACCGCATGTTTGCATACATCTCGCAAACTATTTTCAACTCTATACCTGTTATTATAAAGTCCATTATCGATATACTCTAACATATCCCCACTTGGTACTTGATGTTGATAGACTTAATATGGTTTGTAGTACTTTCCTCCGCGGTCAGTTTGGCGATGTTGTCCTTATTCAAGTCCGAAGAGCCAGTTGATCCCCTGCGAGAGGAAGATGATGAGCGGCTGCCACGCCACGAGCCACCGGATCCAGTCCAGCAGCTGTCCGTAGAAGATGTGCGGCCGGTCCCAACTGTACCACGTTAAGGGCGTTACGAGCAAGATATTAAATAAATAATTAATACACCCAACAGTCACATAGGAGCCGTCCATTAATCACGCAGGGCTCGAAAGGGGGGGGAGGGGGTTTATCAAAAATCACGAAATATCACAACTGGGCAAGATATCACGTGTATTTATTTTTTCGTCCATGCGCGTTTTCTAAACCGAAATGCGGCGTGTAGTGTGAACTTGACTCGCCTTTATCAGGCAACGAAAGAAGTCCTAGATTGTACTTTACTTATACCTGTATAGAAACTAGAAAGATTCTAAAAAAATTAAGATAAGATTCTTTGTAGGTACTAAAAATATCAATCGTACCCTCGATTGTAGAGGAAGCCCGTGCCCTACAGTGCATGTATATGGGCTGATACAATACAATAAATTATATCCCTCAAATGTATTCGTGTTAATTTCCTGTGTTGATGTTATTTTTTAGATTGTATATTGTAGCCAAAATAAACATTTTTATCTACTTTTACTCAGCAAAAAATCTATATCAACCATGGAATAAACGATTAAAAAGCCTAAAGTACATATATTACACAGATACGTAAAGTAGCATACGGCCCGCCTGGTGGTAAGCAGATACCGTAAGCTATAGACGTCTGCGACAGCAGAGGAGTCACTCGCGCGTTGGCGACCCTGGAAAGTGTAAAACTGAGTTGGTAAAGGATACGGGTTGGTGATCATCCTCTTGAGGTCCACCTTCTCCTTGCAGTAGGGGCAGGTCTGCTTCTTGCCCACGATGCACCAGCCGCGGATGCAGAACTCGTGGAATACGTGCCCGCACGCCAGCTTGTACGTGTCCTCTGCAACCGAAACACATTATAAACATCAATACGGATGCTTCCGATGTTTCATCATCAACAGTATTTCATTATAACTGAAAAATATCCTTTATAACATTAATTTGTAACAGCATCACATTAATACTTATATTGCAGATATACAACATTTACACAACGCTGTAAACTTAAAAATATGGTACTATGATTTTTTACTAACTACATACATACATAGATAAACTCACGCCTTTTTCCCAGAAGGAGTAGGCAGAGGTGCAACCAGGACACTCACGTGTCGCCTTGTATTTTTCGTCACACGATGTGATAGTCATCATATCAGCCATATCGCTCACAAATTCCTGACTCCGGGTTGAAAATGAATTGAAAAATCCAATATCACTTCGCCCGACCCGGGACTCGAACCCGAGACCTGAGCTTTGCAATCATACCGTAGTACAACTGCGCCACCGAGGCACTAAATAAAATTATATGTGAATAGGCTAGTCGAAATTCGAATTGATTTGTACCTGTCATGAATGATGGAAAGATAATGTAATGTACTACCCGTCGTAAATATCTGTGGACCTGAATAATTGACGTCACTGGAACATAAGTTCAGCAAATTCAAAATATAGGTTCAACAAATTGAATTAAAATAGAAAAAAGAATAAAAAATAGAATTCGCATCCATCTCAAAACGTTTTTAATGTAAAATAACACAGTAGATAGGGGAACACAAAAAAATGAAATGTGAACCGCATTCCAGCTAGGTTCACAGATATTTCCGACAGGTTATAATTACCTAGAACTCCTTGTTCGTCGACGTTGACGAGCAGTTGGTTGCCGCACACGGCGCACACGTTGCTCTCCAGCTGCCTGGTGGGCATGCCCTCTTTCGTGTAGTACTGGAAACCGACACTTCCCATTAGCGGCTTTTAGCCATTAGCGGCCCAGGTGCAGACACTTGATAGGGAAACCGTTTATGCTACAATTGCTCATGCTCTGCTTCTTTTTGCCTTTGATAAATGGTCTAATACCAAAATTTTTAAATTCTAACCTATATTTCCTGTGATTAGCGTGTTTATACATACAAACACTTCAGCTTTATATATTAGTATATTTTCGGGATAGGAAGCGATCACCATCATCCTAAGCACCAAAACCAATGTTGAATATACTACATTTTGTTTTCAGTATGATGTTTTATACTTTATAGCAAAAAATTATTTAAAAATCCGTATTATATATTTTTCTAAAAAGTTGTAATTGTTTTGATTTAACTTGGTATGTAGTGCTTAAATTTGTTAATTATTGAAAATTACAAAATATAAAATTATAGAATTTACTGGTTACAATGCCACTAAATATTGGTCAAATATTTTTTTAAACATTTTTACTAAAAAGGTTGTTCTTTGAGAACTATCGGAGATAGGACGCAATTTTTTATGCCCTTATATTGCTATTTCTTCCGTTGCCATATTATACGTGAGTTTTGGGACGTATATGTAAAACCCTTGTAAGCAATAATATACCTTATTGAAGTTGCAGTTTCGTGTAATTTTCCAGTGGATAAATGAGCTAGTAATGAAACTGGACTTACCCCAATAGACGCGGCCATTTTATCAGTGCAGTACTCCGCGACGTCCCTCCCTAGCACTCCGAAGTACAGGCCGTAGAACAGCAGCGTGAGGGCCACGTCCATCCACACCTGCGGCTTCTGGTTGAACATGAGGTTCACGCCGAAGAACGTCAGCATCATGATGATGTAGCCCAACACGCCGATGAAACAGCTCGCTATGTATATTAAGTAGAACCATTTGTACACTAACCTGTGTGAAAATGGCATACGTTATTCAAGATGTTGTAATTGAAATTAACAAAATTTTATATAACTAAAGCCCGTTGAACCGCAATAGGCCAGCGTGTTGAACTATAGCCTAAACCCTCTCAATCGGGATGTTAAATCAATTATCACTACAAATAATTAATTTTAATTTATTTAAAACAACTTCAAAATTGTTCGTAAAATGACAGAGGTATTAATATTTTGGTAGTGCAGTGGACACTCGCTTTCTCTTTCGCACCCACGCGCCTTATGGAAGATGACGTCACAGCACGATAGCTGCTTCCTTTTCTGTTCCTTCTACCATCATTTTAACTTTTTAAGTATTAAACGTATTTAGTAAAGTATTTCTGTTTACGTTTTTGCATAGCTTAAACTTTTGATATAAATAATAAAAATAGAATCATCTCTATTATAGAGGAGGCCCGTGCCTTAAGAGGGTGTTATGTGGGTTGATATTATTATTATTATATGACATGACACGTACCTAGGCGTGGTGACCGACATCGGTTTGGTGGTGGATTTCCTGATGACCAGCGCCGTGAGCAACGTGAAGATGTTCCATATGATAATGAACCTCCACCACTGGTTCTTGGCGCTCATCATCACGGGAAACGACCACATCGCCACCATTGTGAATAACTGCGAGAAAAAATAGAGCGTTTATCTCACCCGCATACCACTATTATAACTTCTATAAGCCTGGCTACCGTATTTTGAAGCTCAGCGAGCCTAAGAGACACTAGCTTGTCTTTAACGCGTCATTTCATTAATCCAGATGATAATAAAATGAGGGTGTTGCTTTTAAAGTTATCTACTTTCTTTGGTAGATTAAATATTGGGCTAAGAGGAAGATGGATATAAAAATGTCTTTTCATATAGAAGTAACCCCAAAAAGACACAAGTTTTGTGACACGGAGATTATAGCAGGCAGGATTAAAGTCAAACCTTAGACTTCGTACACTCCCTTAATAATTCAAGTCCAGTAAGAATGGCCCGGCTCGACTGAGGTGGTACCATTTCCTCATAGAAAACTGACGCAAAACGACTGCTTTAATGTCGTGTTTCATTGGCTGAATCCCCACCTAGAGTTCCTATATTTTTCCTTACCCGTCCCATAATTTAAGAGGCCAGCGGCAGTTTTACGATCTAAGCATTGTAGATGTTCATGGTCGGAGGTAATCCCTATCACATGCGCCATTTGCCCATTGAATGCAATAGGAGAAACAACTACAAGTAGATAACTCACGGCATATGTTCTGTAATGCCGCTTCTTCCACTCGATGACGACGATCTGTGCGATCACAACAGTGGCAATGAATATCATCACCATGGTCGTGTGCATGGACTCATGGCCCTTGTGCAGCTCATGGAGCTTCTGGTGGTCATACCTGCAACACCAAACGTCTTAAATGTAGAACAAACTTGCGTTTAGGCTATATCTAATAAGTTACATCCACACCACAGTTACTTTTTATTGAGCAATGTTTCCGAATGTTACTCAGCAACATCTGATAACAAAATGTTATTTTTTGTTAGCACATGTTGCCATGTTTGTATATGTTAAATAATGTTGCCTAACATGTGATAACAATCGATAACATTCCTGTACAATGTTGCTCTACAAAAGGCAACTGCAGTGTGGATGCACCATTAGGCTATGTTAAGTTATATGCTTAAAGGCTAACCACTCATGATCGTCCGCCTAAGGCTAGGAATTGAGTATTTCCCTCCTCCCCAACTAGTATGTCAAGAAACATACTACTTTCGACATCAAATTTATGGGTTAATTTTTCACAAGTAATATAGCAGAATTTGAAATAATACATTTAAATATATACATTCCTTTTTCCTGTCTCAGTTCAAATGTATTGTATAAAGTAATAAGGAGCTTGTTTCCTTATCATAGTAGGTAAAATCAGATATAGTTAACCAACATTTTTGTTTAGTTAGTCACAGCAACACAATAATGTGAAAAATATTCAAAAACTCGAATCTTAAAACAACAGCAAAACTAAACTAATGTAAAATGCAAATGAATAATTGTTATGAGTGAGAGAATTATGTGAATTTATACCATAGCTATTTCATATTATTTGACAATATATTCATCATTGTTTGTAACCCTTGAGACCAAGCCATTCAAAATACTGTTACTTTAAATGAAATTTATTATAATTATAAATATTTTAGTTAATTTGTATTTGCACCGACACACACATTACACATACTATATTACCCACACTCTGATATTTTCATCAAGTTTGTCTTCAGGATGTGGATAGATATCCAACAATGTTGCATATATTTTATTACATCCTGTGAGGTGATCATAATATATTACATACATTTTCAGTGTAACCCAAACCCATGATACCAATAAGCAATTACAGAACTATAATTTTGTTTTAAGTTGCATATTTCTAACACATTATAACAAACTAAGCACTTTCAAATATAGGGCATGCTCAGCTGTGGGACATATGTGCCAATATTATAAGTAAACGTTAGACAGTTATGATACAGAATTATCCATTTACAGACTATATTTGGACTATGTGTGTCAGTACAATGATATATTATATGCAACATAAAATGGGACAACTGTACCATATGCAATATCAACCTATATACAAAATATGTAATTATGTGAAAAATAATGAAGTATGACAATTCAATTTTACCGAATTTGAGACATTGAACCATCTGATCCATATTTGTGAGACTCGACGACAGCCAACCTGAGTTAAAGTTGTTATAGAAGTAAATTTTTCTTGTGGCCTAAATAGAGCTGTTATTTGACTGCAATTTTAGCAACATCAGCCCATACACTCACCACTTTTGAACATAGATTTCCAACGAGCATATAGGTGAAAGCTAGGAGCTCACTCTAAAACCCTGGCATGCAGTGACTTTCTGCAAGCTTCACTAGGATGTCAGTCTATGTAATGGTAGACACATCTGTGTTTGGTGGTATATTGATCTATGTTTCAAAACTTTCGACTCCCCTCAGAGATTCGTTTTCGGCAGCCGGCCTGCTGCCAGTGCCACTAGCTAATATGCTGGGCTACACTGATAACTTATGATCTTTATTTCCTTTTTCATTTCCTGGCATGAGAGTGAATGTACCTACCACCAGATTTTGGGTGTCTCAATCTCCCTCACCGCACAAAACACTAGAGGAAAACTGATTATACAATTTACATTAAATAATATCTCAGTTTTGAATGCTTTTTTCTATTATCTTTTTGACGAATTCACTCTTCGATTTGACGAAACTATTTGGATGACTATACCCAAAAGATTTCTTTGAATATATAACTTATTCTTATTTTACTATGATTAAGTGATTTTAACGCTAATGTTCAGTTAATTAATTACTCGACATTTTTATAAGCTGACAAGGAGATCAGTCGAACACATACTCACTGTACTGCTGAAGGTTTGAGTAATTTGCCGGATAATATACTAATATGATTTAAAACTATTTACTACATGTATTAATACAGATCAATCTCACCTCACTTTCTCTTCAGCCGTCAATTCCTCGTAAGTCTAAACAAATAGAGCACGGAGTTGATTAATAAAATAAATAAAATTGAAATATTGCTCGTACACTCAGGATTTGAAATACCTTATTGGGGTCGACTGGTAAGTGGAGATCCATGGTTTTGCTAATCATTCAGTAAAGCCCAAATTGATACACTCTTTACAACTATATTAATCGAATAAATGCATTAATTTAATTATATTTTTTGGATCTATATTAACACGACAACATATTAGCAAACCTTGCCGGACGAAGGTTTATTCCTGACCCCAGAAAACAAATTTGATATTTTTTGGAAATACTCTGTCTCTGTCATACTCTTTGCATTTGCAAGCCTGTATTTCAAGTTTTTGCTAGGTATACTAAATAAGTATCTATGAAACGCTAGATTGTTATAAAACTGTCAAAATGACATTCGATCACGGATGTGATGTTAATCGACTACACAAAAACGTTTGATAAAAGTCCGCAGGAATCGAATGATAAAATACATTAAGTAGTAATAAAAATGGACAGCCCTAGCCCAATGTCAAGCGGCAAAATAAATTATGAAATGTCAATGTTTGTTATGAACTTTAGAATCATTTTTATTATTATGTTTTAATTTACAAAACGGTAGATTAATTGAATGTCCATTAAGGCTTCAATATCGACGATGCCAAACAAAGGTATATATTTGTTAATAAGGTTATATTCTTTTATATTTAATTTAGATAATGCGAAGGAATTAACGAACTAGAGTTCTAAGCATTTGCGCTAAATTTGTTTTGGTCTTTAAGGATTTTGAGACGTGTTGACGTGGATTTAAAGTGATGATATCAATCATCAATATCATTAAAACGAATGCGTATTTACTAAATATTTATGATTGTGCCAAATCTACCATTAAGATGAATTCGCATGTACATAAGTGTATGAATTTGTATGAATACGATCATGTGGACACAATTGTATAATGAAACAAGGCTTTTCAATGCATCTAGATATCATTGTCTTATTTATCATCTTAACAGATACCAAGTAAAATCATAATTGACAGGATTTAATATAAGAAAAGTTATTATTGGACAAGAAACAATGGTAAACCAAGTACAAAATGTTTTATTGTAATTATTAAATAATATTTAGACATAACTACATGTTATGTTCTTTCATTAGACTAAAATGTATAAGTAAAGTAATGATTAATCCACCCAAAGGTTGCCTGGAAGAGATCGCAGTTAGCGATAAGGCCACCAATTGTAACCATGACATTAGCTTTAAGTGATTTACTGTTACTGTTTTATTCTCTTTTATTGTGGTGTACAATAAAGTGTGTAAATAAATAAATAAATAAAAAACGCAATTTAACTGACTTCATGAAAGTTATATTTGTTGGTTATACAACCAATCTACTTTAAATTAAGTATTCACACAACAGTCTCATAGTTTTTGATACCCATAAAACAAAACTTATATTGTAACATGGGGTCAGAACTACATTTAAGTGACTCTAATGGGTGTTATTTCACATGTAAAATATAGAAAGTATGGAGTACATTATGTTCAATAGTGACTCATAACTAAATACTTATTTGTGAATTAATATAGTATATCCAACCTATCTGAAACTATTTTAAGTACATACTCCATCAATTTGTAGAAAGTACACTACATTATTTATATTGTTATGCATGTGTTACATTTATTTGGCAAAAAATCTTTCAAGGAAGGCTGAATGTAATTAATGATTTTATCATCATAATTGTCTATAGCCAAAGTATGTCTAGTGAGAGTCCTATAATCCTTAAATCATTAAAACTTAAAAAATATCCAAAGGTTTTTATTTAAGATTTCTTAAATTTGGATAAGAACTGCAAAATAGTAGCGCATAAAACATAATTTTCTTTTTTATCAAAATTTCAGAAGCTGGTAAAGTTCAAAATGCTGAGACAAAACTTCCAAACCCAGTATCACATGTTATTCCTAAAACAAAGGTATGTGGATATATATTTTGCTACATCAATATAAGTAATAAATAAATAAATACACCCAACAGTCACATACATACTCCTGACCCCACACTAAGATCGAGTCTTGTGTCGTGGGTATCAGGAACTACAAGAGATTTTTTGGGTATCACAAACACCCAGACTCGAAACAAATACTTGTGGTTCTCACAAACATTTGTCTCGGTGCGGGGATCGAACCTGCGGCCTCTCGTTTCACAGGTGGCGTCTAACCAACTGCGCCACGGAGGCTGTCAATTTTATTTCTTCAGTATTTTCAGTATTTAGTTCTCTCAGTATTTTATTCCTTTTATTCTGAAAGTACCAAAAAAAATTTAAGTCTAGTTATCTATGTGTGAGCTTTTTAGAAAGCTGTTATTTCAAGTTTAATGGTAATAAATAGAAAAATCCAATATCACTTTGCCCGACCCGGGACTCGAACCCGAGACCACAGCTTTGTAACCGTACCGTAATACAACTACGCCACCGAGGCAGTCTTGTTTAGGGATAAATTTGGCTTCAATCACATCTTGAAAGGAAATCATCCATGACGAAATATGGGTGCCACTAGTGGTTCCTCTGCCCACCCCTTCAAGGATGTGTGAACTTATTTTTATATGCATGTAGTATGGAATAGAAGTAGGAAATTCGATCGCAGCTGTCTTATTCGATCCTGGGATTTTAGAATGTTAAATAAAAAGTATAGAAAATACTAAATATTCAGTTTTTATTGAGAACTTTGCAATGAAAATTTAATGGACAATATGGTCATTAAATAATTAGAACTTACGAAAACAACTTTTAGAGAACGATAGGTACTTAGTACTGAGGTTTTGACACAGTAAGTTATTTTATATAAATAAATAAATCTTGAAACTTTATGCACAGCTTTTGTGCCTCCCAATAGTTACTTACTGCCATTAATACAAACGATTTTTTATTTTTTTATTCTTTTATTTTTATTGTATTTAGCCATTCTAGTTGGATGTGACGTACGAGTATAAACTAAAAAAATCAGACACGAATATCTAACTATTTTACTTTAACTACAATTAGTATTTTGCCTCGGAAAAATAACTGCGTAATACAAGGTTTTCTCCTTTAAAGTAGCATTTAAAAATATGGGTTTGTTACCATTGTTTATTTTTTAATCCAGAAATCCCCAGATTTTACAGATGTATTCTCAGGATTTTAATCCTGAAAACTAAGCCGGGACGCTTACAGGATCTAGGAATCAGATTCCGTAAGAAGTAGTGTTTAATAAAATGCATGTTCAATTATAACCATTGTAATATTTACTGTACATTTTATCTATGTGTCCTATAAGCGGTTTGTTGACTAAGTTTCCAACATCCTTGGCGAACACGAAGTCGAGATGGTTGAATTTGGGCCACGAGCAGCCGGGCCTTACATCTTCCAGCACACCGTTTTGTTTCAGTATGTCTGCTAGCCTCATTATTTGCTGTAAACAATAAATCATTCATACATCTTACTGTTACAAATATAAAATGTCAATATAATTTTTTTATAGTATGGTAAATTCGCCAACAAAAAATAGGCTAGAAGAATGGACTAGGACTTCTTAATCGTAGGTTGTAGAGCTGTCTCATCAGGGGCTGTACATGGGCTGTTGGAATACTTACGTGTTTTTCTGTGAGCTGATCATTTTCTCCATAGAGCAAAGTGACCGGAACCTTCACATTAGAGAGGTTGTAAGGTTTGACAGCACCCCATAGTCCGTCCTCCCATGATGTGAATACACCTGGAAATAATAAAAATATTCGTTTTATAAATTCAATAGACTGTTCAATTGGATATTTTGCTAGATATCTTTTTATATGAGAGGCAAGGATTAATTTTTCAAAATAAGTGATTAAAATGGATTTTCTGTGCTATACGAGTAATTAAGGTAGTCTCAACAAATACATACCAGTTATAGCTATTTTGCCAAAATGCTCAAACTGCCTCCAAGACGCTGGCTGCATTCTGGCTATTATTACTGACTGCATTTCCTGAAAATTTAATAATAAAATATTTACACGTAGAAACTTCTATTTAATGTCTGGCTCAGTAAAAGTATATTCTGCACCCGTTTTTTTTAAACTTAGATCTTAAGCGATACTTCTTAGAACTTGGAAAGAATATTCCAGCTAGCTAGTGAAGTTTGCAATATCGTTCAAAATGTTTACTTTTGCCTCTACTGTATTTTTTCTTAAGCTAGCATCGCAACTGCTAATAGCCATCTTACGCTCCTTACTTATTGGTGCTATTAAAAAGAAATAAATTCTTTGACGACATTGGTTTCCTGTGAATTGAGTAATATTTAGACTACTGTCTGATTAATGAATAAATTAATCGAATGAATTTCACAAAATATCCGAGATCTCTGTTAAGCAGTATTAGATGATGTATATTGGAAGAACCACAGATATTTCCAAAAAATACTATGAAACGTGAAGTCTGCCAACAATAGCCTAAACCTACTCAGTTGACTCTCTATTGTAGCGGAGGTATATGCTGTGCAGTGGGACGTGTATGGGCTGGAATATTGTTATAGAATTGTAATAATCTTACCAAATCGTTCTGCTCGTAGTCCTCGCCGACTATGGAGAATATAAGGGAGGTACACATGTCCAGTTGGAGATTCTTGAAGTTGCACACGTTCCCGAGAATGAATTCTATGATTTCCGGCTTTAGGGTAGCTGATATCATGTTGCGTGACCTCATGATTCCCTAAAATTAATAATTATAATTAAGTAAAAAAACCGTTACTCACAGGAAGACTTCTTATATACTTATGGCGTATGTTCGTTTTGTATGAATAAATATTATCACGTTCGTGAAAAACGGAGATTGGTAGTCTCTGCCTACCTTTATGAGTTGTCGGCGTAATAATTATGTATGACACTAATGAGCACTCGACTCCTCAACATTTAAAGGTTCGATTTAGTAGTCATTGTCAAGTGGCCAAATGCGAGTTTCCGGATTTTACATACCATGGATTTTTTACAGATGTCCACAGGTTTACTCACAAGGTATTCCTTAACAGTTAAAGTAAGGATAACAGAGAAATGTACTGAACGAACTGCTTTAAGAGATAAATTTTCATAAACCACTCACAGGCACGTCTACAGTCTTCAGAAGTAGCGTTGCCGTTTGCTTGATGTTGTCGAGGTACACCGCTGGTGCCAAGGCGACGAACGATATCACCTTGCCATTGTACTCCGGCCTTTGCGCCATCATGGTGAAGAAGCTGGTGGTGCCCATGGAGTAGCCCACGTACATAAACTTGGGCAGACGAGTCACGCTCAGGATGTGGTCTATCATTGCTGGAATGTCGTACTTGCCGTGCTCGTGGAAACTGCAATGATTAGTGTGCAAGATTTTTCAGTGATTTGTAGTTATTCTTTGATTTTATCACAAAGCCTTGTTAATATTTTATGACCTGGTGTTACAATCAGTACCAAGTCCACGGCTGTACATAAATTCAAAAGGTCTTCCCCGAAAAAATCCGAAGTGTTTTGAAGAATCCTAAGTATCCTATTATCAAACTGTTTCTCTAATGTATTTTTCTAATTGTAGCGCTATTTCTGTGTATTATCACGGCTTATTAGACATTTCTCATAGTCACATCGGATTAGTCGTAGATTGAACTGTTAAATAAGGAAGTTCTGGTTTCAATTTCAAACCCTAGATATTTAATTTGCATATGTTTTGCGCTTCGAAAGACATATTTTTTTTGGGACTAAACATTCGTAAAATCATAAGCGGATTTTTCTACAGCATTTAGCAGTAGAATGTACAAGTAAGTTAAACATTATTCCTTACAGTTTATCAATTTAACTGACAAAACTGTAACAATTGCGTTATTTTCATTTATACTAAACTTAAGTCTAGTCTACCCAACTAAAACTCTTTGTATTCAATAAGTACCTATATTGCCAAAATTGTGGATCTTTCCGCGTTAGATTCTTGTGTGTGGTGTAGTAATTGCCTCGGAGGTTGCCCAGCCACACGTCGTAGCCTGCGTCTGCTAACAAATACGCTGGAAAGAAATAATTCTATTACAATCACGTTTATTTACATTTCTTCAAATTTATTGGAATTGGTACAAAAGGGTCCCAAATTATTACAATTGACTGCCAGTAAATTATATTTTTTCTACAACTATCTTTACAAGATACATACTTACATAACTCAAATAATAGTATCAGCCACCTATGTTAAACCTACCCTTATACCTCGGCTCAAAGATCAGACTGCTAACTCATTTTATTACCCGCCCGATGGTTCCCACTTATTTAGGAAGATAAGACTGCCTTTTGTAAATATTATGATTCCCCTGGATGGAAATAAAGCATGAACAAATAAAACTCACTGCCGAATATTATATTTTTGTCCTTTCTTATCCATGCACAATGTACATATTAAGCCGTTAAAGCATCTACAATCCATCACAGTATTGGGCAGAACATTTGCACGTTTAATGTCCCATTAAGATACAAAAATAATCTCTTACAAAGGCTCCTCTCCGGGCCCATGATGACGAAGTCCCCGCTGCTGCCCATGAGGCCGTGTATCACCAGCACCGCCCTCTTGCCCTTGCCGCCAGGGTCGCCAGCGCGCCTGGGCGTCCGCCTGCCTGCCGGTATACGATGCAACTGCAGTATGTAGCCATCTTCAGTGGTCACCCGGTGTCTCTCAACTGGATATCCTGTCAGGGAGATTAGTTTCGGCTGGAAAGAGAGAAAATTGTTGATATTTTAAAATGTAGTTTGGACCCTTAAAGGATTTGAAGATTGGGTTGGGATAGTTGAGAAGAGATATAGAAGCTGGCATCGGCTCAGATTACGAAACTATTACCTACTGGATGCCGAGAAATTTACTATGGTATTAAAAATATGCTTCAAGTATTTTAAACAAATGTGAGAAATAACAACTGAAAATCCACTGATAATTATAAATTTCCTTTAATATATTCCACTGAAACCTTTCGAAAACTACCTACAATCTACATCCAACGATATTGAAATGACAGTGGACAGGGCAAATTATAAGTTGACAGGTCATATAGAAATGTTCTTAAGTGAGGGCTGTTAAAAACACAGCATCGGACATGTACCCACAAAGAGCACGGAGTAAAAGTTGCAGATTTAGATAAACTATGAGACTCAGAACTGCAGCATATATTCCAGTATTGCCATTTAGAAGGACGTGATAAAACACAGCCAAGTCGCATTTGTTTTTAATAAGTCATCATATACCGTCCGGACACTAATGGAAAACAATATTTTAGATTGCATTAATTACATTTTACATTATTCTCATGGCTAGGTCATTAAGTTAAACTATGTTTTTAACTATACATAAGCTGCAATCACTTCTCTGTTATATCATCTTTATAAATATCTTCATACCCTCCGATACGAAACGCTATTTCAATTTAATTTAGTAGATCGCTTGAATCATGACTTTGTAGCCTTCATTTTGGCGTTTTTATATCTATTGATGATTATAAACACATATTAAGTTACATTGGGAATGGTATGTCCATTTCAAGTATCGCAATCATTATCCAGAGCCATAGTAAGTTAGCTGCTGAACCCCAATGAATTCCACAATTCCTAGTTGGAACCATTCGACATCCAATGACTACATACGTAAACTCACGCCATTTTCACAGAAGGAGTAGGCAAAAGTGCTACCAGGACACCCACGTATCGCCTTGTGTGTTCCGTCCTACGATAATAAGGGCTAGCCTATCGGGCACAAATTTCTGACTCACTATCTCAATGACTATTTGCAAATTTTACCAGTTCGCCTGTTCACCTCGTTCAAATCTGCTCTTGTACGTAGTGTCCACTCCTTCTAATACTATCCTTATTACTTAAGAATTAGTCGATTATTGAATTATTTGGGTCTCGACTTCAACTCAATGAAATGTAAGGAGGGAAATCCCTTTGAGTTCAGTTGCAAAATGCACAATTAAGAAACAGTGACTAAACTAAGCAGTAATGGGATGAGGTTTGTTTAGCCTCAATTTTAATACCTTTTAACGCTTGCAAGCAAATATTGTCATAAGAGTGAGAAACTTTATTGTTTATTTGCATGTAAAATAAAGCACGATGAAATATTAGAGGAAACCGTCAAAGTTGTTTATACAATTGCGAAGTCTTTCTTTAGCTATTCTTAACTACAGTAGATTCCTCGCGACGTTTTCCTTCACCGTTATAGTGCGTGGTGATTGACTATCCATACACACATGACTCCCAAAAGTCAAAGGTGTATTGACAGTCAATCTGCTCCATAGTTTAACAAATTTGAGTATTTCTACTTTATGATTTTACATAAAAATACATATAGCCCATTACTGATATCCCAAATCATTTCTGATAATCTTCATTTAATTACAAATAACATTAATTAAAATATTGAGGTCATAATGATTTTATAGATTTACGCGAATGTTACACATTGAAATAAAACTAATTTTTAAACTAAATCGCGATACAATCCGTAAAAAATAGTTTTATTTCAATATTTATTTCATTTTACAATTTAATTATTATATTAAGAGTTCACATGTCACGCATTATATTAAGGATAAGTCATTACGGTTATTAAAATTATAATTATCTTCGACATCGACATTTGGTATAGGCTTAGCATAGGTCATGATGTTAGATAGCAATAGTTAAAGCACTGGTAAGCATTCTCGGAACGACTCATTGATGAGACAATAAACTTACGCATTCTTTTGTTATGGACTGATTTGAATGAACATAACAGAAACAATACGAATCGAACTATATTCGAGTGGAATACTAAACAACGGTTATAGAATAATGTTAGTTTTTTCAAGGGCCCCACAGTTATATTATTTAAGACATAAAACACAGGACTCGATCTATGTGTGGGGTCAGGACTACGAATGTCACTGTTAGGTGTATTTCTTTATTAATTTATTTTTAAAGCAAACGACTCAAAGCATCCCCTGGTAAGGACTAATAAAGGGTAGTAGAGATTATTAAGTCACTGGCAAGCTATCTCTTACGCGACATTAGAGCTGCAGCTGTTTGTCGACCGCGGGTACCATGGATAATGGGCTAAAATAATAATTATCTCACGGACCGAAAAGTGTTAAAAATATCGTAATAAAGTTTTTATTTATTGTTAAAAAAAAAATAATGTACATATGATCCGTATTGCGCTTATTCAAACTGGCAGTTTCCAGAGCTGTACTAGCGTCGGTTTCCTTTGACCCCCCACGTCGCGATCACTTCTCGTATCCAAGGTCATCTCCTAATGGTAAATGTAAACAATAGGAGGGAAGCATTCTTATCACGTATGTTATTATTATGTCATGTGGATGCGACGCGTGCGAATCCGAAATTCATATTTACGTCACGCGCGTCTGTTTATGGATGTTCTGTCGCATAAAGAATTGATTATTATTTCCTACCTATTCGCAAAATATTTCAGTATTTTATAGTGATCTTTTTGACAAAGGATTAGTCCAAATGTTTGTGTTGGTGATTGAGAACTAATGAAACCATCTTCCATCTTCTTCATTTTAAATTAGGCTATCAAACACCGTTAAATTTATGAGTTCTGCACTTCCGTCCATCCCTCTGCCAATACTTCCCACGTTTTCATATTTTAATTTACTCTAACTCACATATTTTTATTTTTAGTATTTATTTATATAAAGTTAATACTACCAATTGATCTAATGAAGGATTTAATTAAAAGCTTTATTTTATTTTTCTTTACCTAGGTAAAAGTCGGAGGTTATATTCTCGGTTAGATAGAAAGCATAGAAAATAAATTTAACATCCTTCCCCTTACTTTTCCTCATCACATTGATTCACTTTGCTGTTGTTATAAGCACTACTTAATAGCTCTAGTATAACCAAATTTTCCTTGCCTTATTAAATGTCAACCTAAAGGTTCTTATCCTATGGGGCAAGAAAATTGTACCGATGTTCAGGAAATTCCCTTAAACAAAATGCCTATTGAAATAATTGCATTAATATGTCTAATGTGCTGCAAACGCTATTTACATATTGGATGTTTTGTAATGCGGTTCTGTCCTGATAAATATATTTTTGAATATGTAAAAGTGAGAGAACAAATTATGAAAGTCAAAGGATAGATGCGGTGAGAATCTATCAAATATTTCTGGGGCTCATCATGTATGTGTTAAATATTATTTAAAGTGCGGGGGTGGAGCCCACGACTCCTTATTTCTCAGCCGACCACAGCACCACGGTAGGGAATGCAATATTTATAGAGCATCTAGCACGAAGTCTGTCATACAGACGACAGCCAGGTTCGAATCCCAGACTGCGGCAAATGTTCAAGTTTGTATGTCGAGACAGGATAGTCTTTCTTAATTTCTGTTACTGTTACGTAAAAAAACTTATTAACGAAGACGAATTCGTTAGATACGGAACAAAAATTAACAAACTGCACAATATTTCTACTCCCTCGAGCATAGAAGTCGCACTCTTCCACAAATCTACTGTCCTAACCGCTGCGCAAATCGATCGAATAAGGTCTGATAATAAACCACGTGGGAGCCATCCTGAAGCCTTTGTTATGTCTAAACAGCGCAAATGCGTCGTTTCCATATCATCTTGAGGATTCTTTGTCATTTAATATTATGGTGAAACTAGCGGATTGGTCCGGGTATGCCTGGGCTCAATTATGTTTAATTCATCCTGGTTCTATCCACTGATCCCTCCACGCTACTCCCAGCTATTTTCCAATACAATATACATTATATGAAAAATGATTATACTCAATTTGAAAATTTCTTGATCAATATATTATTTGCTTCTACTTCCACCCTCAATTTTCCCGTTAGGAGCAAAATTTATTTTAAAATAATAGTTTAAATCTGTCTCCAGATTAACAAACCTCTTTACCAAACTTTAGCTTATCGCGCACAGAGAACAAACAGACAGCATTACTTTTCGTTTTTTATTAGTATATGTTAACATCAAAGCAGAGATAATCTTCGAAGACATTACAATGATGTATGATGATAGTGCCCCATTAGATAAGTTTAATAGCGCTAAATGGAAATTGTACGTAGTGGAATATTAATAGAATACGCAAGAAGTTCCTTTGTAAAATAATTGATGAAGTTTTTGTCGATGAACGGGATCTGGTTTGTAATATTTAGCAGGCATTTATTATATTTATTTGCATAACTGAGCTAAAAATTTATTTTGAAAAAATATTACCCCTATTTCACAATTGAGTTCAAGCTAGGTTGATAGCTGGTTGTTGCATGACTGAATCCTTTCGCGTGAAACGACCGCACTTGTCAAAAGCTTTAAAGTCTGTAAATTCTTTAAGTAATACTGTCGTATTTGTGGTTAATACTGTATATCCAGGTTTAACGAAACATTCACATACCATATCAGCTTTCATGAGCGGATATTATATCACTTAGCACAAATCACGGGGCACAACGTAGTTTGCACTCACTTTGTCGTGCAGCTATAACAATACGACTGCCTCGGTGGCGCACTTGTACTACGGTACGATTAGAACGCCGAGGTCTCGGGTTCGAATCCCGGGTCGGGCAAAATGACATTGGATTTTTCTATTAATTATCAGCCAGGAGTCAGGAATTTGTGCCGGATATGGCGATAATCTCGCCCTCTATCACATCCTGGGACGGAACTGTAGCACTTCTGCCTACACCTTCTAGGAAAAGGCGTGATGTTTATGTATCTAGGTACTATAAAAATGATATTGTGTATGTGTCCAGCATTATACTGATGATAGCATTTAACCCGTAGCTAAATGGCCATAACATGCTAAATATAATACAATTGTTTACGACATAATTGTGTGCTCGTCGTCCCATTACCACCTTATTATCACCATAATAAAAGTCTCAACATTGTCATGATCAAGTTAATGGTGGGCGACATAGAAATGTGTAAATTGATTCAGATTGATAGGTTATTCTATGCTATTCATATTCAATGGAGAGTTGTAAATGAATCGTGGTATTATAGGTTTGTTAGCCGAAACGAACATCATTATTTTATCTAGAGCACATGTATTTTTAAATATTTATGTCTATTTTTATATAATATATAAACATCATAAACATCGTATATATAAACTCACGCTTTTTCCCAAAAGGGGTTGGCAGAGGTGCAACCAGGACACCCACGTTTCGCTTTGTATTATCCGTTCCAAGATGTGATAGGGGGCGAGCCTATCGCCACATCGGGCACAAATTCCTGACTCCGGGTTGATAATAAATAGAAAAATCCAATCATTTATCTCTATTGTCAAAAATATGTGTTTACACTATAGTTTTAACTAGTGCTCTAGCATTTATACGAGCGTGAATAAAATACACTTGATATTTGATAATATCTGCAATGCAATGCAGTTTCATTATCCATAATCCTCAAGTCAAGAGCCTCTGTGGCGCATGTTTTCCGGTTTTGAACGATATTTCGAGGGTTCGATACCTGCACCGAGACACGTTTGTGCGTCATACTAATATGTTTCACACTGGGTATTGTGACACCGTAATATAATATTAATAAATTTATACATATAATAAATTTGTAACCGATCGATGTCTGTACATGGAAGATAAGTGAGAAATACAAATATGGGTGGTCTGTATTAATACACTATTTGGGGTCTGAAAACAATGATTTTTAGAATTTTTGTCTATTTATATTTGTAAGTTATCGGGCAGAAGCTAATCTTAAATAATCGTGTATGATCCCCATGACAGAAGACTTGTGTCATAGGGTGGACCTTTCCATGCTTGTGACTTTTTAAGGCTCGAAAATGTGCCATCCTAGTCTAGTAAGGAGACATTTCAAAATACGGGCGAGAATTAATGTATGTATTGTCACGATTTATTTAACAAAAAGAACTGTCATAGCATCATCAGTATCCACGTGGCTTGCCATGCGTCCAGCTGTCGCCGTAATACCTGTAATGATGTGAAACGTACACACGTCTGCGAAGAAATTGTTATATATCAATGCAAAATACTATGCATTGTTTAGTGTTGAAGGTTGTGGCTCCAACATCTGCCGATAGAGTGATTACAGTTTCTATTACAACAGAAAGTGTCTTCTTTATTTATACCGGGTGGATCCAGAATCCGGCCGAAAACGAAGTCAGGTTGTATTTTTAGCAATTTTAGCCACAATGCAACTAAAAAGCAATAATTTTTTATACCTAAAATCTTGTTTGGGAGGTAAATACATCGTTTTGTTCGCTAATCCACCCAAACCCGATGGAAGATGAAAATAAATTCATCGTGGTTTATTGTGTTTTTAGTTGCATTGTGTCTAAAATTACTAAAACCACCACCTTCATTTCCGTCTCGGTCTGGATACAACGGGTGTATCAAATAGTATAAATCATAGCAAGATCTCAGTACTGACAGTGTTTTAGCAACGCTGTAATTTTGTTGTGAGAACTAGTGACCACTTACCAGCCTGGATAAGCTACAGTGCTGCCCATTTGTACAGCAGTTACAGGTAAATACAATGGCTCTACCACTTGTGTATGTCACCCGGGTCATCTCAATTTTGGAGAAATCCTAAAACATCTGATATCTCTATTTTTATCTTGAGAAAGAAAATTAACTTGGTAACATAGATCCCATAGTCTACATAGTCTAGATAACATCGTCTTTTCGTGTCTGGAGGATATTAGGGCTCGCGAAATCGGTTTGTAATCTAACTTTTTATGGGTGTTAGTAGGCATATGTTGACACATTGTCTTTCAAAAGGTGGTGTTGATATGATTCCACCCACATGGACATAAACATGTCTTTGTCGTTTAACCTAATTGGTATAAATCAGTTGCGAGTCTTATTTTTCCTAAAAGGTTTAATAGTTTAATCGTCGTGCACATTATGGTTGGGTCTTTTTCCCTGGCAGATAGTGTCCATAACATACATATAATAGAATTCATAATATGTACGATTATACTTTGATAATTTAAAAAATATTGTTTGTTTCACGTAGCACACTCAAATTTTAGGTCTTTACCCGAGCAGCACGGATATTTGATACAATATGTTGTTAATATTGTAATGAGCTTATCTTTGTTTTCCTACTGTTATTAGTTAAAACACACACGTAATTTTTTACAAATTCAAACGGCCGTACGGGCAAACGTGACGACCATTTTAAACATTCGAAATACTACAATGTGTGTTATGAAAGAATTTAGACAATGGACGTAATTTATATTACTTCTTACGTAGATACTTTAATTTAAAGTAATTTATATTTTGTAGACATTTGGAATATATAATTTATTAGTGGTAACATTACAATATAACGTCTATGTTAGATGTGATTTTTTTTGTGGTCTAAAAGTCACATAGTTTGAAGTGTAAGCTGCTCTTCATAAAGTGTTCCACGTGCGAATAATAGTTAATTAAAAATAGGCATGAAATTAAAAATCGGTTTATAGCAATGCACTTACCACTGATAAGTATGATTCTTTCTTCAATATCTGTGCATCACACGCCATCGACATGTAAACAAATATCACAGATACGATGAATTTTATTATTACACTCATGGTTATGTATTTATTTTTCTAAAACCACAAACTTTTTGTTAGTTATTTACTTAATTGTAATTTCCTTCGGCAATAAAAACATATATTCCTTTTAATTTTATCGATAAAAACAATAATAGACTATCAATAAATAAGCTAAAAAATAAATATTTTAAAAATTAAATTGTTCTAAATTCAAATAGCGCGCGTAACAGCGTATCGCGCTCATAACACTCAAAATAAGCGCGTCCTGCCGATTGTTTTTATCACTTTGCGTCTGCCGGGCAGGTATGCGGTATGTTCGGATGATCGCGCATGACGTATCGTGCATCATATTGTATTGCAATGACCGTTATTTCACACCGATGCAAAGAATACCACATTCAATACAAAACAGGTGCAACAAACCCTTTTTTCTATATTTATATTATTATGCTAATAACGTTGAAAACGAATCTGATGAAAAAAACAATGGCATTGTTAACCTGAAAAATAATCTTAAAAAATATTGATTCTCAAATAAGAAAAAAATAAATATAAATTTTTTTTTTCGTAATTTATAATTATATTCTTATTAAATTTAAAAAAATGACTGGGTTTTTACCAAAACAATACTGTTGTATCATGGGAAATATATAAATTTTAAATATTTCCTAGACTATTAATTTACCTGCCTCTTGGGAAAAATAATCTATCATAATTATTGACTTTTACAACACGTAATGTGTACAATTATATGGTATGCATACACTGCAATTTATCACAAGTATGGTAATAACGAATTTTACATTTACAGAAACATTTATTATCAGTTCATTCGCAAACAAGTAACATTGATATATTGTATAATTGACAATAACGCAAAAATAGCGTTCTTATTCTCATTCAATCCGTCCTAAAATAAAAAGGCGAATTATTCCGCAATATTGCTGAATAAGTCATAAGCGAGTGAAATAGTGATATAATTCCACTTCCCTGGCTTGTATCTGTACTATACTATATCGGCCCATATACGTCCCACCGCAAGGCACAGGCCTCCTCGGCAATCGAGAATACGATTGAGAGGGGTTAGGCCATATATTCCACCACGCTGGCTAATGTGTTTTGGACGGCTTTGCATACCATAGAAATTCTTTAAAGACTTATAAAGATATTCTTTAAAGACAGACTTACACAGATGTCATGGAAGAAGGTTTTCTAGATACATCCTACCGCATTAGCCTGCATAAGTCAACTTAAATTACGATTGACGCTAATGAAGCGGTTAATTAACTAATCACCTGCGTAACCGCGAGCTGTTAAAAGTCGATTATGTAACATATTCGATCACGATGTACCGAAATCGATAGCGATGTGGAGGAAAAACACATGTGTGCGACCGCAATTTCCTTACCATGTTGTGTAATTGATAAAATCCCATGGTACATTCCGATTTGAATGAGGAATCGATTGCAAATATTGCTTATAAGTGAAAATGACCTAAATATGTATTTCCCGGGTGTTGATAGATTAACCCTGTAAATGATTAGATGGGTATTTGTAAATCTGTAAGTTAATGCTGTGTAATCCAACGATTACCTGCTGCGCTAGAAATGAAGCGGCACTGAACCCCTATTTTTAATGTTGGATTGGGTCTGCAAACTGCCGTATGATCTAAATCCAATATAAAGAACGTATATAAAGCACGTACCCAGGATAAGGAGGGAAGGATCTTGAAGTTTAATTCCGTCTTAACCCACCCTTTTAAGTAAGGTCTGTAGTAATAATGGACGATTAAAAATTAAGCTTATGAAATAACCGAAGCGGAATTAATAGGTTAATTAATTACTTGGATATAAATTGTACAGTGCTTACGTGGAGAAGAATAATTCAGTTGCCATTGCAATTTTTCATTGGAAAATAAAAATATCGGATTAAGTTGTGCATATTGAAATCATCTAGTGTCATCTTTATTATATCTTTATCACATTCCGATTGCCTGCGGTCTTAAGCCCTGGTCTGACGAACGGTACGCGCGGCACTGCGTCGCGCGCAATGCGATGTCAGACTCGGTTTTGTATGAAAAACGTCATCATTTGTCTTTTGTTCTATTGCGGTATGCGTCAACCAGCACGCACGGTGAAGGGTCAACTCCATGATGATATTTTGGTCGCTTGATAGAAACTGACAGCGATTTGCGGTAGCGGCACAGATTTATATGAAAAACGTCAAGTATTGCCTTTTGTTCCGTCGCAGTATGCGTCTACGTTGAGGGGCAAGCGGTGATGCGGGGGGTGGATATAACGCACGGCGCGCAGTCATTCTTATCTAATCGCCGCGGCATGCGACATTGCGGCAAGGATTTATTTGTTGATAATTTGACAGAAATAATAGCAGGAGCCTTTGTGTTTTATATCAAGATAGAGAAAACGCATTAATATTTGATAATAAAAGGGAAAAAATCTCCGATGGTAGATGCCCACTTTTTTTATATGATCACCAAAATGTAACCGCAATGCATCGGATGTATTACAATTTTAAATCCCTTGTTAATATTATTCCGTGTTGCTTTACATCTAGCTTCTCCAGTCCGTATTTTTGAGCGGTCAATTCTAATTCAATATTTAATTGTCTTTCACTTTGTAGTGGAGGGAAATAGACGATTCTTTGTTTTTAACTCCTACTATTTAGTTCCTTTTTGATAAAGCTGCGGATTTCAACAAGTTAATGTGCTCAGATCTATAACATATTCTATACGAAAATAATGGTGTGCAAATTTTCAGAGACATTTACATTTACAGAGTGCGAACCAGTGCGAACGGAGTGCGACAATTTTCGGTGGCGTAGTTACGGTACGACTAGAAAGCTGAGGTCTCGGATTCGAATCCCGGGTCGGGCAACCTGATATTGGGTTTTTCTATTCATCATCAGCCCGGAGTCAGGAATTTGTGCCCGATATGGCGATAGGCTCGCCCCCTATCACATCATGGGACGGAACATACAAGGCGAAATGTGGGTGTCCTGGTAGCACTTAGGCCTATCCCTTCTGGGATAAAGGCGTGATTTTATGTATGTATGTATGCAAATAAAGTTAAACCTAGGATCAAGAACTGCTGATGTGCTGGAGGTTGTGTAGATATATACCTACTACCTACCTATACCTACGTGTATTAGTTGACCTCAATGTCCTGAAAAGTGTCCATAAGTATTGATCCAGGTTTTGCTTGTGATAATTTATAACAAAATAATTTATTTTTATAATAGTAAAACAAATCGTTTTTATCAAATTACGGTACAATCGGCGATAATTTAAGAGTAGGTATCTATTAAGTCCAGTGAAATATAACTTGATCAAAGAATAGGTTTATTAGCAGAAAAAAATAAAATAATATAGTTAATAACACGCGAATTTACATGAGAAAATATAAACTAAATAAGTCACGTATCAATATTTGAGAAAATGGTCTTATGTGCCTTTTTACCGACTTCGTTTAGAATGACGCACAAACAATTTTTTAAGAAATTCTATATATTTTTGAACTCAAGTAATTGTTATCCGTTGTTATGGAGACCCGTGAAGACTTCAATGTAAAATTGTCATAATAACATTTGTTGTCAAGTTTCGGCTCTCCCATTGGTCAACGGATTTATGCACGGAGTGAAACCTATCTGTGAAACCTCCTTAGTTGCTAGAACTGCGTTGCTTGCCGCAGTGCCGCAGGTACCGTTTAGCCCTGGTCTGACAAACGGTACCTGCGGCACTGCGGCAAGCAACGCAGTTCAAGCAACTAAGGAGGTTTCACAGATAGGTTTCACTCCGTGCATAAATCCGTTGACCAATGGGAGAGCCGAAACTTGACAACAAATGTTATTATGACAATTTTGCATTGAAGTCTTCACGGGTCTCCATAACAACGGATAACAATTATTTGAGTTCAAAAATATATAGAATTTCTTAAAAAATTGTTTGTGCGTCATTCTAAACGAAGTCGGTAAAAAGGCACATAAGACCATTTTCTCAAATATTGACACGTGACTTATTTAGTTTATATTTTCTCATGTAAATTCGCGTGTTATTAACTATATTATTTTATTTTTTTCAACTAATAAACCTATTCTTTGATCAATTTATATTTCACTGGACTTACCTACTATACCTACTCTTAAATTGTCGCCGATTGTACCGTAATTTGATAAAAACGAATTGTATTACTATTATAAAAATAAATTATTTTGTTATAAATTATCACAAGCAAAACCTGGATCAATACTTATGGACACTTTTCACAATAATCATTTAATTGTACTTTTTATATAAATTTACAATACGGAGCTCAACTAATACACGTAGGTATAGGTTGATCTTGATCCTAGGTTTAACTTTATTTGCATACATACATACATAAAATCACGCCTTTATCCCAGAAGGGATAGGCCTAAGTGCTACCAGGACACCCACATTTCGCCTTGTATGTTCCGTCCCATGATGTGATAGGGGCCATATCGGGCACAAATTCCTGACTCCGGGCTGATGATGAATAGAAAAACCCAATATCAGGTTGCCCGACCCGGGATTCGAATCCGAGACCTCAGCTTTCTAGTCGTACCGTAACTACGCCACCGAAAATTGTCGCACTCCGTTCGCACTGGTTCGCACTCTGTAAATGTAAATGTCTCTGAAAATTTGCACACCATTATTTTCGTATAGAATATGTTATAGATCTGAGCACATTAACTTGTTGAAATCCGCAGCTTTATCAAAAAGGAACTAAATAGTTGGAGTTAAAAACAAAGAATCGTCTATTTCCCTCCATTACAAAGTGAAAGACAATTAAATATTGAACTAAGAATTGACCGCTCAAAAATACGGACTGGAGAAGCTAGATGTAAAGCAACACGGACTAATATTAACAAGGGATTTAAAATTGTAATACATCCGATGCATTGCGGTTACATTTTGGTGATCATATGAAAAAAAATGGGCATACTACCATCGGAGATTTTTTCCCTTTTATTATCAAATGTTAATGCGTTTTCTCTATCTTGATATAAAACACAAAGGCTCCTGCTATTATTTCTGTCAAATTATCAACAAATAAATCCTTGCCGCAATGTCGCATGCCGCGGCGATTAGATAAGAATGACTGCGCGCCGTGCGTTATATCCACCCCCCGCATCACCGCTTGCCCCTCAACGTAGACGCATACTGCGACGGAACAAAAGGCAATACTTGACGTTTTTCATATAAATCTGTGCCGCTACCTCAAATCGCTGTCAGTTTCTATCAAGCGACCAAAATATCATTATGGAGTTGACCCTTCACCGTGCGCGCTGGTTGACGCATACCGCAATAGAACAAAAGACAAATGATGACGTTTTTCATACAAAACCGAGTCTGACATCGCATTGCGCGCGACGCAGTGCCGCGCGTACCGTTCGTCAGACCAGGGCTTTTGTCAGACCAGGGCTTTACACTGCGCAAGCCAGGAATACTAAATTAAGAATAACAATATCCAGGAATTTAAAACTATCCCATGCTATTGGAGATATTCATGCGCGGCGGTTATTACGTTCTATCAGATGAACAGTATGCTTGTTTGTCTCCTACAACAAAAGAAAAACTATGTATATTTATTTATGCATTTTAAATTAAAAATACTATTTTAAGTACTTAATGTTTATACTTTTTTCTATTATGCTTGTTTTTAAGAATTTGTGGCAAATTTCGTTATCTTATTCCTTTTAACATAAATTAAACCCTTTCAAGTGTTTATTGGCATTTGCTCTTATAAAGGTTTTTAATGAAGATACAAACTGATTCGATTTTAAGCGCCATCGAGTTTGTTGTTATTTGGAGAGGTTAAAAAGATGTCGACTTATTTTAATATTCTTCTAATTGCTTTACAATAAAGTAAAGTAAAAAAATATATATTTATCCCAATTTATAAAAAGGAAACACGATTGTGTTCATATAATTTTTAATCCTTGTGTTATGCTTCATGGTAATTGTTATCCTTAATTTGTGGGCATCCAACCGATTTTAAAACATCCCACATAAACCGGTCTCACTATACCAGGTAGGCATCAATACAGAGCAACAATCTGAATGTATTATTTCTTATTATTTATTGAATATATTTTTATCATTGATCTGCTTATGTCGGTACGTTGATCGGGTGCGTGTTATAATATAACCACAGTAAGAACAATTACCATTAGTACTTGTAGATATTAATCTAAATGGCATAAAAAGTCGATTAAAATGATCAGTCATCCAAACTGATGGTGACTGACATTAGTACTGCTTGTATCTCAGGCAAATAGAAATATGTATGAGCGGCTCTGAACTAATAAAAATATAGCTATACATGTGGTCCCGACTCCTCATTTAGACACAATATGTGTAATGTGCATATTGACTGGCGAGTAGGGTATCGCGATTAACACAAGGTCACATACCACACTTGTGATAACTTGTTTCCTGTGTAAGTTTTTCAGCGACGTGTGCCGTGGAAAAATAGATTTGTTTACAAAAAATAAATCGGTAGAATGTTTCTTACGACGTCATGGAAATTACTGTGATTAGGCTAATCAATGAGATAAAATTAGAGTTATCAGGAAAGTCGTATAGACCTAGGCATATCTGTGGGGACCTGTCTCCAGCTAAGCATTCAAAAATGGTGGTGCTTGCAGGTAGCAGTGAAAGACGCGGCGATGTCGCCGTCCGCGCCCGCTCCCGCGCCGGACGCCGAGCGCCCCGAGCTGCTGGGCTCACTCACCACGCTGCAGCAACAACGCACCAGCGCCAGGGTTATTAAGAAGCTGCGCCTCGAACCGCAGCCCGACAGGGACAAACGAGCAGGTATACGCCTCATCTTTGACAGAAATTAATCTTTGATATAAAAATAATATCAGCGATAAAATAATTTAAATGTATAACAAAGTAGTGAGTTAATAAGCGTGTTAATTGCTGCGTTTATAGTGTAATCATTTAATGTCCTGCTACACTTCGGGGAACATTTATAACCAATACAATGTCCCATCTTTTATGTCCTTACAATATCAGGAAAATAAAATCTAGAAAGCTTTTATACGGCTTACAAGGTGGTGGTAATCACTTACTGTAAAATGACTTGCTTACTTGTTTGCAGGTCCCTGTCTTCTACTTAACACTAACAATAGACTTAAGACGCACAGGCTTAAGCAGGCGGAAGGTGATGCGTGAAATTTTTCCCAGGATTTCTTAAAAATATCAATTTAAGAAATGAATTTAAAAATTGTCCATGGGACATAGCGAAAAAAAACAGATACCATAAATATATGAAATACTAATTTCACCTACAGAAATACCAGAATGCGAGACACCAAGCAAAATAGACGACAAAGAGCTGAAATTCCCGACGGTGAAACAGCGCATGCCCAAGGCTCTCTGGTCCACGGATGAGAAGAGCCTGTTCTTCGAGGCGCTCAACGAGTACGGCAAGGACTTCGACGCCATCACCGCCTACGTCCGCGCCAAGATGAAGAAGAAGGGCATGCCCGACATCAACCTCAAGACCAAGACGCAAGTCAGCCACTTCTACTACCGGACCTGGCACAAGCTCTCCAAACACGTGCATTTTGACGAGAGTGAGTATCTAACATTTTCTTTTTAATACAATATGTCCGGCACACGAGCAAACAAGCCACCTGTTGTAGGTGAAGACTCCCGCCCATGAACATCCGCAACGCTTGGATCACGGATGTGTTGCTGGCCCATCAAATTAGGAGGGGAGTCGGAAGGCTAGAGGAAAGGGGCATCCGTCATTTTTTTTACATTCTAAAGACGATACTGTTTCCGTCTCCTGGTGACGTTTATTGCGACTTGAAGACTTAGGTACGCCCAAATACTGGAACGCAACTTAAATATAACTTGCGCTTAACTACGTTAATCCCGATTAAATGTACTGGCTAAGTGAGCCGTGCGCTGTTAAGAGCAACTTATTATTTGAATGTCGTTCCAGTATTCGGGCGATAGAGTCATAGAATATCGCCGAGCTTCGGTGCTGGAGGTCAATTATTTACGTGCCTTCGAACCTGAGCAACAGAAGTTAGTACAGTAAAACCATGTCATCTTTAAATGCTCTTTTCTATAGTGATAGCAGTTTTGTCGTATTTCAGCTGGTTCGTAACATTGTTGAAGGATTATCGCAATATTATTTTGATAATATCCTGATCCAGATGGTAGGATATTCGTATTGTTCCGCATAACAACCTTATAGTAATGTAGAATAATAATCAAGTGATGTATCACATAAGTGAAAATTGCAGTGTAGTGCGTGATATCGCATTAAATACAATAATGATGCGCCAAGGTGACTTGTTGTCTCATTTTGTAATAAAATTACTATTGTCGCTAACACCGTCCATTGCAAATAAGTTACAATACAAAGTATGTACTTGTACAAAAATATACATATAAAGTATATTTTTATTACAATTTCACAAGTCACGAACTATGAAAAACTACGCGAGAAAATCTTTCACCATGAACTATTTTGTTTGTTTATGAACAGAACAAATAAAAAGAACAAAAAATAAAACTTAAGACTAAAATACGCTACGCATACTATGGACTGGAAAGTGCGTGGGGAGCTTGTTGGTAACGGACCAGGCGCGGCTGCCTTCATGTTCACGGTGGTCGCGGGTTCGAATCCCAGAGCATACCTCTGACTTTTCGGAGTCATGTGTGTATTGATAGTTAATCACCATTCACCACGCACTATAACGGTGAAGGAAAACATCGTGAAGAAACCTTAGCCATTTTTAAGAATTTATAGGGTATGTCCGCCAACCCGCACTAGGCCAGCGTGGTGGACTATATGGCCTAGACACACTCTCGTACCCTTGATTGTAGATTAAACCCGTGGCTTGCAGTGGGACGTATATGGGCTGATACAATACAATACTATGAACTTATGCAATATGAATTGTGTACGTAAAAGAGTTGTCTGGTTCGCAAATGATGCAAGTGCTGCAGACAATGGACATGTCATTTGTTGTTCATTATAATGTGCACTTTACTCTGCCTGATTTTTTAAATTGTATAAGATTAGCAAGTAGGAAGAATGATTGCAAATGCTCAACGCCTCATAAACAATTAGTTATCTCGGCGAGACTCTTGGGATATTATTTTATGTATCTTGCAATGGAATTAATAAAAGAAAAATACAAATACGCAGAATTGATCTTGGATCGGGGCATTATGAAGACGTTATTTAATTTCAACCGAATTTTCATTAGAAAATTAATATCAAGGAATGAATTGTACCCAAGACAAGAATTTTTCTTCAACAAATTGACGTGACAATGTAATTCTAGCAATATGTTTCATGACATTTAAAATTATAATACAATTCCGCCATTGCAGATGTAAAGAAGGTGGCTCAGGAACTGTATGCGCTGATCAATTACGGCGAGCTGCGCAAGAAGCTGGTGTCGGTGAACGAGAAGACGTGCGCGCGCCTGGGCGAGATGGTGCTAGGCGGCAGCATGGTGGTGCGAGCGAGAGGCAAGAACCTGCGCGTGCGCACGCCCATGTGTCGTGCATTGAGGAGGCTCAACCAGATCACAGGTATGTGGCACTTAGATAACATCACGCTTTTATCTATATGTCCTGACTAGGTCATATAATAGTTGATTTAATATAATTTTCGAATATTCCATACGAAACTTTAAGCTCCTGCATACTGTTATATGGAATACTGTTGACATTAGTAACCAAAATGGCCGAACCTGGACGCAAAATTAATGTTGACGTTGAAACGATGTGGTTAGCTTTATTTGGCTATATCTTGAATTGAAGGCTAGTTTGAGGATGCCCTTAAATCCATTTATCTATAAGACAGATGTTGGTTAATGCTGGGAAATGAAAGGCCGCGGGTTTAATCCCCACACGAAAACAAATATTAGTGCGATCCACAAGTATTTGTTTCGAGTCTGGGTGTGTGTGATACGCGATACGAGCGTTGTGCTTGCAGAGCGCGCGTGCGGGTCGCGCGTGTGCTCGCGCGCGCAGGTGGTGCTGCGGGCGCGCGACGCGGGCGCGTGGGCGCGCGTGCAGGCGGCCGCGCACAACCCGCGCGCCGCGCTCGCGCTGCCGCTGCGCACGCGCCTGCACGCGCTGCTGCACGCGCTGCACTACCGCTGGAGGGGCCGGGTACGTCGCCACGCTCTATCTCTACAGCTCTATCTCTACATCAATTTAGAAAAAGAGCTTGGTTCTATTGATATCATATGTCTCTGCGAAACGTTTATAAAGAGAGGTAATGAATGTAACTTAATTATGAAGAATTATAAAACAGCAGCTTTCTACTCTAGGGCAAACGAACGAAGAGGTGGAACTTGCATTTTAATAAAAAAAGGGATAGATTACAAGCAAATTTCAATAGATTGTGCAATGCCCTACTGTTTTGAATGCTGTTGTGTAGAATTAACCGATTTAAACTTAATAATTGCACGTATATATAGAACACCATCATCAAATATAAACTTGTTTTTTGAAGCGATTAACATTCTTTTGAGGCAGCTAACGAATAAAATAACAAAAAAAGTCATATTATGTGGTGATTGGAACGTAGATATAATAAAACATACTAAACATTCTCAAGAATTAGGCTCCATATTAAAAAAATTACAACTTTGTAAATCATATATTGTTACCAACAAGAAAGCTATCATGCATCGATCTAATTACAAGTAATTTAACTAAGGTAAACTCTGGACTGCATTATGTGGCGTTATCAGATCACGAAACTTGCCAAAGTATAACATTTACTACAGATTCAGTAGGCATAAAGACGAAACCACCTAAAATTTGGTTTGAAAAGAAACGTGATTTTAGTAAAGACAATATAAGAAAATTTAAAAACTGTATTTCCGTTTTATCATTCGCTAACGTCTTATGTGAAACACACGCAGAAACAGCATTCAACATGTTTCACGAAGAACTAATACTATTTTATAATCTTTGCTTTCCCGAAATTAGTGTAAAGATGGTACGCAAACTGGTTCGTAATAAATGGCTCACTAAAAATCTAAAGTTATGTTGCGTCAGAAAGCGAATACTATATCTAAAGTATCACTTTAGCCAAGCTAGTAAAAAACAAAATAAACACATATATTTAAAATATAGTAAAATACTCAAGCGATGTATATTTAAAGCTCAACAATTAGATAACACAAATTATATCATAAAAAGTAAAAATAAATGTAAAGCAACTTGGAACATAATAAAAGAAAGTACTTCTAATAAAACACAGATGACGGACATCAGTCAATTAAACTATAACAATATTATTTATAGCGATCCACGAACACTTACAAATATATTTAACAACCATTTTATAAATATAGCTAACAACACCAATACCTTAACGAATTGTAATTTTAATCGAAACATAATACCCCTTTATGAAAAGACAATGTTTTTAACACCAACCGACGAGTTGGAGGTGCTTCGGATCATCAATGCACTAAAAAATAAAAAGTCAGCAGGATATGATTTGGTAACTACTAATATTTAAAAAAAATGTGCCACTTATATAACAAAACCTTTAACTCATTTAATCAATATAAGTATTGAACAGGGTATTTTTCCAAACAGGTTAAAATATTCAATTGTTAAGCCACTTTTTAAAAAGGGAGAATATGATCAAATTAATAATTACAGGCCAATCGCACTAGTTCCTATAATCTCAAAAATCTACGAAAAAATAATTTACAATAAAATATACAATTTCATTTCTTCAAATAAGATCTTGAAAAATGAACAATTTGGTTTCAGGAGGAAATGTTCTACAACATTAGCGTGTTTTTCTTTGATTAAAAATGTAACTGAATCTTTAAATAGAGGAGATCATGTTGCAGCAGTTTTCTTGGATATGAGCAAAGCATTTGACTTTGTTTCACATGATATCTTATTAAGCAAATTATATAATTATGGACTAAGAGGAAAAATATTAGATTGGC
Source organism: Deilephila elpenor (assembly GCA_949752805.1). Lineage (NCBI taxonomy): Eukaryota > Metazoa > Arthropoda > Insecta > Lepidoptera > Sphingidae > Deilephila > Deilephila elpenor. Next base: position 548,436 of record OX457114.1, read on the forward strand.
TTAAAAGCTATTTATGTGACCGTAAACAATGCGTAGAAATAACCAGACTAGCAAATAAGTATATGAAAACATATAGATCAGAATATAAGCGAATTTATCATGGGGTACCACAAGGTAGTGTACTTGGACCCCTTCTGTTCTTATTATACATAAACGATCTTCCAAATGCAACTCAAGATGACTGTATTTTGTTTGCTGACGACACGACATTAATTATAAAAGCTAAAGATAAAAGCGACATTGAAGATAAAATGAGCCGATCTCTTAAAAACATCATTGATTGGCTTAGACATAATAATTTAAATATAAATATAGATAAAACGAAAATTATTCACTTCAAAAATTACAATAGTAAAACAATTGACATTAATATACAATTTGAAAATAAAATAGTGGAACAAACTGATGAAGCCATATTTTTGGGATTGAAAATCGATAAATATCTGAATTGGAAGGCACATGTGGAACGCCTATGCAATAAATTGAACAGATTTGTGTTTGCGTTGCATAGACTAAGAAACATCGTCTCTAAAGATGCGGCTCTATTGTCATATCACGGATATGTGGTTTCATCACTGAGATACGGCCTACCATTATGGGGTAACTCGGTAGACATACAAAGAATTTTCGTAGTACAGAAAAAATGCGTAAGAGCTCTTTGTAACGCTAATAATATGGAAAGTTGTAAACCATTATTTAAAGAATTAAAAATATTGCCCCTTCCATGTCTCTATATCTTAGAAATATCACTTCTAGTACATAAATACCCTTCCTTATTCCCAACAATGGCGGATATGGGATGCAAGAGCAAAAGACTAAAAGATAAATTGTATATACCATTACAAAGACGCAATATTTTTATAAAAAATGCTTATTGTATGGGCATAAAAATTTACAATCATTTACCTGAGTATATAAAACAAAGCGAATTAAATAGATTTAAAAATAAATTGACACAAATACTCCAACATAAGTTATATTACAACATAAATGATTATTTTAATGATAAAAATATTAATATAAATTAACATTGACATAATATTATTCGTTTTCCTTTAAATAACTAATGAAATCTAAAGTATGATTATTAATATCATCTTGACATCTTTTAACCTTTATATGATTACATACTAAGTTCTATTTCTCTATTTTTTTATTATTAGTTGTAATGTATAATGCCAACATTAATGTAAACCAATTTCTTAAAATATTTGCACGTCAACTATGACAGATTGTGAGACTCCAAGGAACAAAATGTCATCTTTATGTAACCACATTCTTGCAAATAATTTTTTCATTTCATTTCATTTTCATTTCATTTCATTTCATTTCATTTCATTTCATTTCATTACAGCCACAGCAGCTCTCCGTAGCCACCTGTTGAAACAGCTTCAAATACCGCGTTGATACGACAGATGGGCATTAATTATTTATTCGCCGTAAATAAAAACCAAGCAGTGTATTCTGACGCAGTGTATGTTACACGAGGCATTGTTAAACAGTTTAATTACAAATACAAACACAATTTAATTACGTGTCCTTGACAATAAAAACAATCAATAACTAAAAAAACATTTACTAATAATTATCCCAAGTTACGTGTCTTATCACAATAACAATACAAAATCACAATTGTCGGCGCGAGATCGACAAGATAAAAGCGGCGCGGCGGCGCAGGAGTTTCCGTGTTACATCCGTTCCGAAAGGATAGCGACGGCGCACTAAAATAACAATTTCTTTAGCAAACAATTTTTATTTGTTAAGATGCAATAGCAACACACTGACCTATTTCTATTTCTTTTACGCGCGGGATGTTTTGCTATGATTTGTCTCTCTCGTAATGAAAGTGCAGGTGTGTATTTATTGCTTCCTTATTTGCATCGCCAACTTTTTAAGTAAGTTAGTTGTACTTTATTATGTGACTTGTGTAAGAGCGGCAACAGCGCGTAGATTTTAGTAGGATCTATCGTTTTAAGGTGTTTGACCTGTGCGTTAGACGTAATCAGCTGTTAGAAAAGCTACATCGTGTTCAAATGGGGCAAAAACTTACAAAATCATTTATGACTAAGCTACTGCTCCTATTTAATTGATTTTTAGTACAGAACTTTGAAATGGTACCTAGTATAAGAAGTTTAAAAAAATGCCCATCGGTCGTATCAACTTTGTATATTCAAATACCTAACTGATTTATTTGAAATTATGTTTATTTATTTAGTTAAAACAGAATATTTTGAATAACTTGAACCACTTTAAATATATACTCTATAATCACTATTGACATAAATGTGAAAATTGCTTGTGTCAGTGTTTTTATAAATATCAATAAATATTATAGTAAAGATTGCACAACTACTATTTCCATCTGCTAAATTCCTTCACAATTTATACAACTTTCATACAGGTAAAGCACACAAGATCACAGACAATTTACCCTAAAATAGAAGAGAATCAAAGTAAGGAAGTCGACGAGCCTTACCCGGAGATTCAACCGCGCATCTGTGCGGAAGACAGGGACGACGACCGAGAGGATCTGGAAGACCACCTCAACCTCGAACCTGAAAGAATTATTGTTCAAGGTTTGTTTCTGATTGGGTCAGGTTTTATTAGAAGAATTGAGTAATAGGAGTCTCTCGTAGGTTTATTTATCTAGTAGGCAATCAGGATTAAACAAAGTTGCAAACGGGATGCTATACTCACCTGAATGATAATAATGATCGTGTACAGAACAAAGACAGAGCAAGAAACTGGCCCTGCACGTTGGCCCGAGACCAAACGCGGAGATCCACCTGCCCATAGTGAGTCCTAGCGAGCAGCTGTCCAGCCAGAAAATCTGCTTCTCCTCCTACCTGGAGAGAATGGGCTCGCAGCGGACGGATCAGGACAGCGGCTGTGAGTAACCTATACATAAGGATAGATGTCTCTGGCTTTTTAAATGTTGTATGTGTTCTTAGTTAATTATCGCGCAAATCGACGGAGCAGGTTAACATGTCGGAAACCTGCATACCATCGAGATTTCATAGAAATGTCTATCTGACTTGTCACTTCTCTCGTTAGGCATTGAATGTAGAAATAAAACATAGCTTACCAAGTCGAAACTTGGAAAAGGAGATAAACATTTTTTTATTCGTGAAAATTAGTTATTTAAATTTGATGTATAATTAATTACCTTAACAGCAAAAATCAGAACACCAAAACGTCAACGAAAAGACAGCACAACAGACAAAGATATAGAGCCAAAGAAATTCAAAGTCGAAGATACAGAACCTAAACTGCTGAACATTGAAGAGACAGCTATAGACGGCATAGAACTCATGGCCTCGTACAAGCACCATGTTGAAGACGAAGAGAAACCAAGCACGGAGGACGAGAAAGAGCTGAAGTCAGAGGAAACGGCTGAGGAAGAGGTAGAAAACCTGCCGGAGAGGGACAAAGATATGTCGGAGAAAGAGAAGGATAGTTTCTCAGAGATGGAAGATGATGAGAAATTTAATAAGAGTGACAGTGATAGTGATCAAGGGAAGAGTGATAAGTCGAAAGAGCAGAAGTTCAAGAACTTGAAGGTGAGTTGTGTACTCATTAGTACTATGGAATTCTTCTAATCTTGTTTCATGTTTTTAAAACATCACAGCTATTTATAATCTTCAGAAAAAATATAAATTCGCGTATTTTTGGATCCGTTTTTTACGAGGTCTAACAAATCGAGACAAATTCCGTGTTGTCATTGTGGGCGCTATGAAGTATGAATAATATATCCCAATATTGTTCAAAATGCGACATCATCGACTTTGAAGCTAGACAGGCTTAAAGAATTATCGAGAAATCGCATAAGCTAATAAATTGATTCCAGGTGAAGTTCCGCATACGTCCGAAGAAGCGTGGCGGCAGCATATACACGCTAGTGATGGAGCAGCCCGACGAGCAGAAGGAGGGGCCGGCCAAGGCGGAGGAGAAGCCCGACATCGACGTGGACACCGCGCTGCGACAGATCAGGAAGGGCTGGAGCGTGCACGACGCGGGGGACCTCACCGTCGGAGACTTGTACCTCATGGTGGGCTACACACATATTAACTCGGGATTACTGCCTCCCACTTTCGAGCTTATAGCTTTCTCTACATGTGACAGGAGCGCCCAAATTCCAGTCTAGGATAATATACTAGATATTTTAACGTAAAAACTCGCACAAAGCATTGTGCTCCACCTGGGAGTGCAGAGTCAGTGGGTCTGGGAGGACAACGTGGTGATAGACAAATCTCATCTTGGGAACGTAATAAGCTTGGCAAAGTAAAAGTGATAAAGTGGCGTCTGTTATAAGTTTGTATCCGAAATTGATGAGTCAGTAAAATCAATAGGTATATTAAGTTCATATTCTTCTTGGTTCTAGTTTGGTTCCCGTTCGAAACTAGAGCTGGACTATTGGTGGGCGGAGCCAACGCCGCCCCTGCCGCAGCCGGCCAAGTCCAAGGAGACAGACAAGGACAGACCCATGGAGAAGAGGGAGAAAGCAGACAAGACACCGGACAAAGGCGCCGACAGCTCCGTGGAGGATGACAGGGGCGCGAGAGAGAGCGACAATGACATGTTCTCGCCCAAGAACACCTTCAGCCAGGACAGTAATGACGGCATGTCCGGCGACGAGAGGAAATGTTAGTATTTGCGTTTTAGGTACAGCGTGAGTGATAACATCATTTATGGAGGGTAATGGGTAAACCTTGGGCAAGGCATATGTTTAGCAACGGATTTCCTGGTGCTGAGAGAAAATTATCAGGCCTGGATATTATTTTCTGCTGGTCTAAGGTAACGTGGAGTAAATGAATGATTGGCAAGAGTGACTTTGTCCATACGCTTATCTACGCGTACACCACTCATGGTATAACGTGAGTTCGGGTACGTTGTTTATTCTATTTTAAAGAATGACATATCCGGTGTCTGTTATATAAGGAAATAATATATTGGTTTATGTAACAGGCGAACAGTTAGCGTCCCCGGACCACAAGTCTTCATCGTCGGGATGCAGCAGCACTCTGAAGTTGGTCAGCAAGTTGATCAACAGACCGCAGTCTTCTCCGCCAGCCAATAACAACGGATTCTCACAACTCAGTGAAAGGTATACTAAAATAATGTCATACTCATTAAACATCCAAGAATTATGTTAAGAGGTTTTGCCAGAATTTGTCTTCAATTTTATCCAAATATAGGTAATTTATATGTGCCTAAAACGACTAAATTGACAAGCTGAAATCCGAAACTTACCTCTTCGATAAAATAACAATTACTATACGGTATCAGTCACAAAAGTATCGTACCAGGCTATAGATTTATGAAGTTAGTAAGGAATATGATTAACATGCAATCAGAAAAATAACTCTGAACATATTTGGTCCTTCGAGCCGGATGTTATTGCAAATGTTTCCAGGTTGAAGCGGTTGTTGGCGCTGGCGGGTAACGCGCACGCGGGCGGCGGCATCGCGCGCTGCAACTGCGGACACGTGTGCGTGCAACAGAGGAAACCGGTAATGTACTCTATTAATGCAGAAGATTACAATTATGTAAACATGGATTTTATGTGTATTACCATTCTTATTTTATATTTATTTCAATTGCATGGTGGCTGGTAACGAACCGGACTTGGTTAAAGACACGGCAATCGCGAGTTAAAATTTGAGAGCTCACTTCGGACTTTTCATACACACGTTTAGTTATTATATATTTTTTTAAATTTAATGTAGTTCTTTGACATGTCCATGATGAACGTTTAAATACTATGAAATAATCATTGAAAACTGTTTTTTTTTCATAACAAAATATAGCATTCATTAAAACATTATTTTATATTTTTATTTATTTATTTAAATCTTTATTGTACACAAAAAAATAACATACAGAAACAGTAAAAAAACATTACAAACGGCGGTCTTATCGCATAAAGCAATATCTTACAGAAAACCATGTTAACAGATGTTTAAACTAGTACATATAATGCGTGTGCAGGTGGCGCAGGCGCGCGGGTGTCCGCGGGGCGCGGGTGCGGCGGGCGCGGGGGCGGCGGCGGGGGGCGCGCCGCTGTTCCGCCACCCCACGCCCATCGCGCCGCGCCCGCAGCAACAGGTACACACATTGCCTACATAAACTTCACATACTTCACAGGGACTCTTTATATTGTAACTTACATTATTGCAAAAAATTGTAAAACTTATTTTACACAAAATGATCGTTCAATTCAAAGATTTGACAATAAGCAGATGCATATAGATTCTAGCGCATGGTTATTTTCATATTTTTCATCATTACCAGCTCGTTGCAGTCCACTGCTGGACGTAGGACTCTCTCACGGTACGCCACAGAGCCTTACATATGGTTATCTAAACTAATATTTAAAAGAGGAAATATTTGATTGTTTGCATTGAATAGACTCTGGAACTTTTAGACCGTTTTGAAAAATTCTTTCACCATTAGTATCATTACATAGGCGATAAAATATTTTATCTAAAAAGTGTATCTGCACCTGGGTGTAGCCGGGCCGGGGGGTTAGTAAGGAGTATATGTGTGTGTGTGTGTGCAGACGCCCCGCGCCGTGAACCTGGAGGGTCTGCCGCGCTGGCGGCGCCGCGTGCCCTCGCGCGTCGTGGTGCAGCGCCTGCTGCCGCTGCTGCCCAAGCTGCCGCCGCCCTCCAGTACGCGCACGCTACTCACCACACCACCACCACCACCAACACCAACACCAACATCATCGTCATCACAAAACACACCATCAACATAATCACAATCATCATCGTCCTAAACATAATCACAATCATCATCATCTGTAATGTATGTGTGTAAAGTAATGAAAATCAGAACCGGATTTTTCTTTTCAACTAGATTATAAGTATTGTAATAATGCCTCATGGACATCACCTTAAGCCACATTAAGTCCATCAGTCAACATAGGCCTCCAAAATATTTTAACAGCAACATACATTTTGTTCCAGATTTGATACCGGTGAAGATAGTGTCTAATTCGCCACCACCGCCCCCCAAAATACTGCCCAAACCGCCGCCGCCGACCACCAACTCAGAGTACGACACTTATAATTATTTAAATATATATAAACTGGTTTTCAAATACTCCATATTTTGATTTCGCTTGTGAAATTGACGGAAAATAGTGGCCAGTCTTAACTTGCAATAAATAAATAATCAACGGTTTATTTGAAGATGGCGAACGAGGCCCTAATACTAATAATTATACTGAATGTACTCACGGGCTAAATTTTTTTCCGAAAATAATATTGTGTTCCTGCGGGATGAGCAAGGAATTCAAATATATTTGCTAATCTTTCAAACTCAAATGCATGGAATGAAATAGAACAGGATTGATTGAACAGCCTTGATTCCTTAGACAGAATTAGACAGAATAGAACGGGGTGTAAAGGGACGGAAAAAGTAGTATAGAGTCACGTGGAATAAAGTTTCTGATGTGGACTGGAGTTAATAATTATCTGCACCCGGGTGAAGCCGGGACGGGCCGCTAGTATATTCCTATAAGCTATGAAGGCATGTGTGTTGGCAGCACGTCGTTCTTCTACGTGCTGAGCGAATCCAACGGCCAGTTCTACTTCCACGACGGCGACCGCCGCATCCCCATCACGCTGCCCGCACACGGAACACTACCCAACGAAGGTACCTACACTCACATCATCTGCCCTAATTTTGTCTTTGCTATTAATTTTACTTTATGATTACGTAGCGGGTTAAATACAACTTAGACATTCCCAGGGATTTGCTAAGTTTCAAGGTTCGGTGTCAATAAAATGCATGCTGTTGATCCTGCGACACAGGAGCTGCAGTGGCGGGTGTGAGGAGACAATCTCCAGAATATCTGCCTTCTTGATATTTATTCCAAATAAGTGTTACTCATACATCTTGAAGGTGTCTCCTTCATACTTTTTTTCTACTATTTCCAGGGTCTTCATTTCATCTTCAATCTCCATTATTTACAACACTTCGTCCTAATTAATCCTACTTTAGCATTCTTCTTTCAGATGTACAATATCCTTGATAATATTAATTAACTTTTGTCCAAGCATCATTCAATTATTAAAAGTATTTATGTATTATTTTAATGAATAATTTTCATGCTGATACACAAAGTAATATAATAATAAATTCCACAAAAAATTAACAGGCAATAGCTTTATGTATAATTTAATCATAATATTGTTCTACAGAAAGTGACGAAGAAGACTTAAGTGAAGAAAATAAATCAATAAAGGCGGAGATAAAGTTAGAAACTGCGAGTTCGAATAACTTGAAAGAGTCCAAAGAGCCCGAGTCGAGCGTAGAACCCAACGCAACAGAACACAAGACTGACCATGCTGACATCGGACGTGAGTACAAAAAAATATATTATACATTAATTACGCCTTATTGGTGAACGGATTAAGGTTGCAGGAAATCGCTGGATAAGCCTATGTTTAGTAGTGGACTTCCTTTGGCTGAAGAGAGAAAGAGAGAGAACGCCTCATTGATGAGGTTTTATTTCGACGCCGTGCAATCAATTTTGTTTGAGTTCGCCTGTTTAAAATATCTGAAATGCTCTGGTTCGGGATTTGTGTCTATAATGGCGATATCTCTTGATGCGATAGATGGCCATCTATACAACCTCTTGAAATGGAAATAAGTTCAGTTATCTATTTATAGCAATAGTAACTTCTGTTTATGTCTGCAGTGGTGTAGGATTTGGTTTATGTGTTGCCATTGCCATTAATAATAAAGAGCGTGAATATTCGGCAGACTTCCTGCCGTCGGAGTCGATGTCGCTGTCTCCGTCGCGGCTGCTGCGCGACTCGGAGACGTGGCTGGAGGGCGCGGTGCAGGACTTCTCGCTCAGCAGCTTCCTCGGACACCTGGAGGGCCGCGCGCAGCCCGACCTGGCCGTGAGCACACGCTTCCTGCCTTGCAATCTGACTACACTCATTTGACAGCCTCCGTGGGGCAGTTAGTTAGACGCTTTCGGGTTCGATCCCCGCAGCGAAACAAATGTTTATGTGATCCCTAGGTATTTATTTCAGGTCTCAGTATTTGTGATCCCGAAAAATCTCTTGCAGGTCCTGATACCCACGACACAAGACTCGATCTTAGTGTGGGGTCAGGACTATGTATGTGACAGTTGGGTGTATTTATTAACCAGACCATGTGGTTATAGACCACACATATTATATTGTTTGTTTCTAGGTGGACTCTCATCTGCAGTCCCTGATGGCAGAATCAAGCGTCGACTACGTGGCCAAGTTCGCCGACTTAGCAGCCGAGGTGACAGACGAGACGAGCCCACTGCACAACGACGAACTCACTTAAACATTAACGCATATATTTTTTTATCATTTTGACGTTTTGTTTTAGGGTTGCCAGTACTAAATATTGCGTATTATCTATTAATGGGATTGTAACAATAACTGACGCACTGCCGACAGCACGTCTAATAATTATGCATTATTTTTTTGCAGAAGTTCATGTAAAGGTGCCTAAGAAAGGATAGTGAAAAAATTGTGAATAGAGGATTAAATATTGTAGTGCAGCTGTATTTACGATAAAGTATCCGCCTGTGAAAAAAACATCCTTATTCTATATTTTTATAAACACTTTTTTTTATATATTGTTTATAAATATAAAATCACATGATTAAATCTTGGCAACCCTAAATCTATGGTCTCCATGAAGTAGTGTTTTTTTTTTTTTAATTACTCTTGATAAAATGAAATGTTGCAGGATCGAGCCAACAGCATAAAAGTTTGCAGGATTATGTATTCTGGTATGAGCTGCTAGATAATAATGTTGATTTTAAAAAGCATATTTGATAATATTAGTTTTTAATAAGTTTTCTTCAGTTTAGAGATTATTTATTAATCGATGGTCTAGGGAATTAGAGACGTAAGTTCAAATAATTATGATCAAGGGACTTTTATCAATATCCAAATATTGAAAATGAGGCTGACTTTGCTTGGGCTCATACTTTTGAATAAATACCTAAATTGTTAAATGATAAAGAAGGTACACAAAAGAGGGCTAACTTAGATTGAAATAATGATCTGCTATCAATTACTTCTACGACCCTGGGGAACAACAGGCGTATTGTCGGACTTTGAAAGTGGATGGAAGAAGATACAATAGTGTAAATATAGCCTGTCCTTTTGTGATGACAACCCTTTTTCTCCCTGAATCATTTTATACATTGCGCATTTATTTCCTAGATCATGCAGTTCATAATACTTAGATTTAGTGGCTAAGAAAAGCAAAATGAAATAATAATAATTAAGCCTAAATGTGATTCACTGTCACTTGAAAAGCAATATTTTAATCATTTTGTTGTAAATTTTTAAAAATATCAATTTTATTATACACCAATTATGTAATATTATTGAAATAAATTACTTTTTTATATTTGTTTGTTTATTAGTAAAAGCGCAATTACCTGAAGTACGATTAAATTATGCCTAGTAAGGTTGACTGTTGGCAACACCCAAAGAATTACACTGGCGAAGGTCTATCCTCAACACTGGATTTCCCGTAGCTGAAAATAATTATAATGAATTATTTGTTCTCGTTGCCTACAGTGTTGTTTCTTTTTATCTAAATAAACAACTAAGAGAAGTATAAAGAATGCACACAAAAGGGTATATAAAGGATTTTCACAATTAGGTATTTGACTGTTGTGGCAATAAATTATAAAATGTGTTGCATATGATAGCTTTTTGGTAAACAATAATTATAGGTATTTTTATTTACATTTATCTAAATTATAAATATTTAAATCATCTATCTAAAATAAGTTTGCCATTTTTTATCTGTTGATTAAATGTAACAAAACACGACAAGCTGTCATTGTGCAGCGTGTGTTGTCCAGATTGTGTTGTCACGATTTACAATTTTCATTCATCTCTGCCACTAAGATCATTCACCATTTATAAAGCGTGACGTAACTTTTTCAAAGTCACGTGACCTACCGTTTTGGTGACATATATGATGATAAAACTGAAAAATATGTTTATTCGTTATAAACAACTCTTTAAAAATAAATTAATAGTTTGAACAGGTATAGAGTGATTATATCTAGACTTTAAAACACTTTTCAGAAATTAGTCAAATAGCCAATTCTTGTCCCCTTGTTCAGAAAGGTGTCGCAGCGCAGCATTGCATAGGATCGGTTCCCACGGTCATGCCGCAGGATCCTGGAGCCTTTCCAATGCGCTGCAGGGGGCCATTTAGGGTGTTTGGTTGGTATGCTGGTGGTGGAATGTCTTGACACAATGGTCGTCCTGATGGTAACACCCATAACGTTTTTTCCGGATGGCTCCACATAAAGTCGTATAATCGGCGAGCCAAACATCACCACTCCGCCAGCTCCCAGGCAGTGGTAAAAAATCATGTTTCCCCGCGAAAAAACATTGACTCTTTATTCTTACTTTATCAAAATTGCTTCAGACTATAAAATGGGTGATAAATATAAACTTACACACAGAGAATATAAACATTTAGTTACTTTTGTGTGCGGGGTGGCCTGATAGTAACGGAACAGCTAAAACTGCCAGCATGTTCACGGTGGTCGCGGGTTCAAATCTCCGGGCATACCTCTTGACTTTTCGAAGCCATGTGTTTAAAACCGTACCTTGAAAAATTATTTAAAACCATTTGTAATAAACTATCTACTAGCAAAATCTTCAAAAGAACTAGCTGAAGATTCGTAAACACATTCAAATTAGTGGCCTTCCTTGATTAATTCTGTTTCAGATTATCATCGATTGACGATTACAAATGACAAACGATCGCAAATCATCGCGCAGCAACACTATGTTGCAGTCTTACATGAAAAAAAAACTGACATTATTGAAATGTCAATAAAGTTGTGATGTCAGATGTTTACTTATTAGGTTATGATGAACAAATCATTAAAATAATATAAAAACTTGTATTAATTACTATTTGTAAAAGCACTAAATACTTCATTATAGTTCATGTTGATAAATCCCGACATTGAAATTTGACGAAGTCGTCGGCACGACAATGTTTTGGCAGTGGTTCATGTAAGTAAATTTTGATAAGATTTACTTTGTATTTATGTGGATACCTTTGTGTATTGACAATTATATATCTGATACGTGTAATCCTGCATGAAATATTCACTCCACGTCATCGATTTTTCGACTGCAATGAGCTTATAAAGCTATGCTGACTATCGACCTAACATCAGTTTAGGCACTACCGGAATCATGTGATAATACTGTAATATTTTTCAAGAATGTCGTAAAGAATTTAAATAGTCATAAACATATTTATAAATGCAGTTGCAGTCTTTTTTTTTGTAGGCATAAACTTTTCAAAGCCAATCCCAATAGATTTGTTATTATAAATTATTAGTAATAAGTATACTTTTAATTTAATTTACATTATTACAACAAGTTATTGCCGAGTCATAGACTAATTACCAGAAATAATAAAAAAAAAAGCTTGATTTCTCCTAAACACTTCAATGATTCACAAATTCTTTATGCTATTTTAAATGTCTTAATTGCACATTCAATAATATACTTTGTTACTTTAGTCCATTAATTAGGTAATGACTTCCCATCACTTTTTAGAAAGGCCATCATTATAATCACAATGATTATTATAGCATGGAAACTTCAATGAAGTAGGGAGTTCTGAATAATGTTTATATCAGTTTTGTTTGATTTAAAAATATATATATCCATAGTTAGGAAAGGTATACATACATACATACATACATACATAAAATCACGCCTGTATCCCAGAAGGGGTAGGCGGAGGCGCCCCTAGGACACCCGCATTTTGCCTTGTATGTTCCGTCCAATGATGTTATAAAGGACTAGCCTATCGCCATATGAGGCACACATTCCTCACTCCGGGCTGATAATGAATAAAAAACCCAACATCACTTTGCCCGATCCAGCATTCGAACTCGAGACCTCAGCTTTGTAGTTGTACCGTTGTACTACCACACCACTGAGACAGTCAAAGGTATATTAGGATCAAATTCTGGGAAGTAATGTCATATGGCAAACATGGGAAGAGGTCATTTTAGGTAAATACTAATTACTCTTCCATTACCTTAACACCACAAATGTCTCAATATTGCAGCTCCAACAACTGCAATTTCATCAAGCGATTCCATGATATTAGAATACATGTAATATTCATTTTGGAAAATGAAAGACTGGTTTATTTTTGTCTAGGGCTAACAAAAGGGTATTAATAAAGCATATTATTTCCATATATAAAAATACAAGTCGCACTTTTACATAGTTGTCTTGTGCCTGACTCATGATTAAAAAATCATTTTGGTTCATTTTCATTCCAGGATCCTAGTTATCCTGCCTGCGCTATTCATAGGAATCCTGTTGACATGTTGCTTCATTCTAATCCCTTTCGCGTTCATATTCGCGTCGTGGTACATGAGGATCAAGGAGAGGAAGCTGCAGAGACGTAAGACTTCTGGTGCTAATGTTGCGTTCTTCCATCCATACTGCAATGCCGGTGGCGGTGGAGAGCGAGTGCTGTGGGTCGCCATCAAGGCTTTGCTGACGCGGTAAGATGTTTAGACAATGTTTTATGATAAATAAACAAAATAAAATAAATTAGCCTTTAAACAGTGCTGCAATTAGTATACTTAGATGTGGAAAAATAAGGACATGATCTTTTCTCTATGCCTGGCTGCGCTTTAACTACGATGACCTCATAAATATGCTGTGCGTTATTTTCCAGTTACTCGACAATTGCCCCCACTGTTAGGATGTTTTTGAATTGTTGAATTGTGAAGATAAAAAACTGATATACTATATATATATACAATAGTTACACTAATGTCCATTTGTTTCAGATACCCAGATACAAACATATTCATATACACAGTGGAGACGGCGGAGGCTCAGACTATCCTGGACAAGGCTCAGAATCAGTTCAACGTGAAGGTGGAGCCGTCCAAGGTGCAGTTTGTGCGCCTCAGCATGCGGAAGCCTATAGAGGCACTGACCTATCCGTACTTCACGCTGCTGATGCAGAGCCTCGACTCCATGCTGTTGGGCATGGAGGCCTTCATGAAGTTGAATCCCGGTCAGTATAAAACCATCTTAGTCAAGCGAGCGACATCTCAATTGGGTGGGAAACAGACTGTCAGGTTCTATTATCATTTGCTTTACCGACGAAGGAATATACCGTTTGGAAGCCACCCCGAGTATTCACACGAGAATATGAATATACCAGTGTCGGTAATAAATGAAAACAATACTTTTTATTACTTCTATTGATTTATTTATCGGTCAACTTAAATATAGCACCATAACACATAACATTTAATACGCTGTATGTAAATAAATAAATAATCCCATATAAGATTCCCTGCAAGGCTTGAGTCCCGTCTACGGTTTGAGGGCTTATTCTACAGTCAACAAGCTGATTTATTTTAGATTGGTGGATTTCACACCATAATAATTGTTGTATGGATACCAATAATTTACTAAGTCGTAAAAACACATGACTGAAAGTCATAGGCTGTAATAGGCTCGCCCCCTATCACATCGTATGATAGAACACATAAGGCGAAACGTGGTTGTCATGATAGCAATTCTGCCTACCTCTTCTAAAAAAAGGCGTGAGTTTTTGTATGAAAAGCCAAATGTGTGCCCTGGAGTTAAAACAGCGACCAACGTAATCGCAGACTATTTCAACTGGCCACTGTGTAATTAATAATTATACGATAAGTATGTAAATACTGAATGTGTTTATTCCCAGACGTGTACATAGACACGATGGGCTGCGCGTTCACGTACCCGATATTCCGGTACCTGGCGGCGTGCCCGGTGGGCTGCTACGTGCACTACCCCACCATCACGGCCGCCATGATGCGCCGCGTCAAGCACCGCATCGTGGCCTACAACAACTCCAGCCTCATCGCCAGGAACCCGCTCTTCACCTGGTTCAAACTGCTCTATTACAAGATTTTTGGTTGGGTGAGTGTGATTGCAATTTATGTGATGGATAGATGTTGTAAAAGTATTAGACGCGAATACATCATCTGATTGTAGTAATTGTCTCTGGGCTAAAGTAAATAGTGGTTTATAAATTTGATGGAAGGATTTATCTGGTATATTGCTCAAAATCTTTTTCTGTGTACTAATTATTTTTTAAACAATATATCATTAATTATTTTCATACTATTTTGTAGTGTGGCTGGCAACCCTGATTGCAGTCAAGCTTCATTTATTACATTTACAACACTCCAATTTCATAAAAACATTTATCTAATGGCCTTTATCTAGATTCTCTGATAAATATAAAATTGAAACAAGATTAGATTTGTTGCACATGCTTTATGTCTAAAATATAACTACTACCCTCATGTTTGACCAATAAATAAAATTGTATGTAACAATGTGTTCCCCGGCAGTTGTACGGCGTGGTGGGTCGCTGCGCGGACGTGGTGATGGTGAACGGCACCTGGACGGAGGACCACATCAATGAGCTGTGGAAGATGCCCTTCAGCACCTACAGGGTGTACCCGCCGTGCGAGGTCAGTTCGCACACCATGTATATTCACATCCACAATTTCGATTTTTTTTTATTTAGCTATAGTGCTCTATGTGAAGTTCTTTGTGAAACATTTATAGATTTTTTAGTATTTCGCCTAAATTAATTATCGTTATTTTTTATAACACGTACTACTCCATACTTTGTGTCTATCTTTAAATAATGCACAAAATGGGATTAAATTATGATCGACTGGAGGAAGTGCGAACCGCAATTTCTATCACAAACATTTTATTCGTCGCACAACTTGCATACTTAGGTACTGTTTTGAGGAAACATCAAAAATGAACTTTGTACTTTAGAAATAAAGCTCATTGTGCATTACTCATACATTTGGTGTAAGGTGACGGAGCTGAAGCAACTACGCTCCCTGGTGAAGGACTCGGACCCCATCCGCATCCTGTCGGTAGCGCAGTTCCGCCCGGAGAAGGACCACCCGCTCATGCTGCAAGCTATGTACGAGCTCCGGAACTTACTCGTCAAGAATGAGCTGCTTTGGAACAAGGTAAATGCGAATGACATAGATGTTATCATCATCCATAGCCTTCTCCCGGTCTGATGGGCCGGCAACACGTCCACGATCCAAGCGTTGTGGATGTTCATAGGCCATGGCCATGGCTGCTCACTTACTATCTAATGTGCAATGTATAAAAAAACACATTCGGTCATTATCAAAGACGGTTTTAAAACCTATTTTAGTTATCGAATGTTTTGTCTTCTTTCCATCCATCCATCCATCAGCCAAAGGAAGTCCACTGCTGAACATAGGCCTCACCCAATGATTTCCACAGTGACATGTTGGAGGCAGCCTGCATCCAGCGACGTCCCGCGACCTTTACTAGGTCGTCTGACCACCTTGTGGGTGGACGTCTTACGCTGCGGTTTCCGCTACGTGGCCTCCATTGGAGATCTTTTTGAATGAAATCAGAAATGTGGAGATCCGTAGAACTAAAGTAACCGACATAGCCCAGCGGATTAGTAAGTTGAAGTGGCAATGGGCGGGGCACATAGCGCGGAGAACTGATGGCCGATGGGGCCAAAAAGTTCTCGAATGTCTTCTTTGCTGAAACTGAATTCCAAAGTCGTTTGAAAGAGACAAAACATTCTAGCACTAAAATAGGTTTTAAACTGTGTATGAATCAGGTCGTTTATGTGTAATGTGCGGTGTGTGCAGATCCAGCTGGTGCTGGTGGGTTCGTGCCGCGGGCCGGAGGACGCGGCGCGCGTGGGCGGGCTGCGCGACCTGGCGCGCCACCTGGCGCTGGAGCGCAGCGTCGTGTTCGAGGTCAACGCCTCCTACGCGCGCCTGCTGCAGCTCTACCAGACCGCCTCCATCGCGCTGCACGCCATGTGGAACGAGCACTTCGGCATCAGTCAGTACTCACACACACACACACACAGATACACATATTTCAACCCCCCCCCCCCTAAACTCACGTCCAGTCTTGTCGTATTAGAACCTACGAGAGTCTTTCCGGTCTTAGCACCCAGACCCGAGACAAATATATTATGTCTTCACTAATCCTCACTCGTCAATGTAATTTCAGCTTTATATCAATTTCAATAAGGTGTATTTTAAAAAACTACTAATTGTCCAGAGAAATTGACTTCCAAGTTCCCTATGATATAACTGATTTTGATGTGGTATTCCGACTGGTGTCCAGGCGTGGTGGAGTGCATGGCGGCGGGGCTGATCACGATAGCGCACCGCTCGGGCGGGCCGCTGGCGGACATCGTGTCGACGGGCGAGGGCTCGCGCACCGGCTTCCTGGCCGCCGAGCCCGACGAGTACGCGCGCGCCATCCTCGAGGCCATCGCCATGCCCGCCGACCAGAGGAAACGGATCGTCGAGGCTGCCAGGTACGACATACAGGCTTACAAGTCAGGGTACACTAAGCTGGGGGAATGTTATACACATAATGAACAACTTTTATTATTAGGCCTACCCTGATCGCGAAAGAAAGATTGTTGTTCCATACAAATATATTTTTTGTTTATTTGTACTATGTATTTACTATTTACCGCCCAACCACGAAGATAGATAAAAAATAAAATATGCGAATTTTTGGTTGCATTGTGTCTAAACTCTAAAGCCACTTAAATCACCACCTGACTTCGTTTTCGGTCGCATTTTGGATATACCCTGTATATCCGCGTTTTTCATAGTGGGAAAAATACTTAATTTTTTTTAAGTTTTACATATTTTACCTAATTGAAAATACTTACTAAAAGATAATATTTGGTTTCTCTCTTAGCTTGTGGCGATTAGTAATTAGGCCCTGCGCAGACGACAGACTATCCGTGACGCACTTTTTAGTCTGTGAAAATAGAACCTATGCAATTATATGCAGTAACGCACACGACGCGCAAAAAGTCCGGCGCACAAAAAATCCGTGTAATTCGGGCAGACCGCACCGCGCCGCAGCGCGCCGCTCCGCACAAAAAGTGTGTGAAAAAAATTGAACGTTTGCTTCAACGCGCGCTAACGCAGACGGCGCACTCTTTAGTCGGCAATCTGCATTTGCTAGGGGTGGGTGGACGTAACGCACGCGATCTATTATCATGGCGCCAGAGGTCGATGTAACTATGTTAATTCAAGAAATACAAAACAGACCAGCAATTTATGATACTTCTAAGGCAGAATATCATGATTGACATTTAAAAAGAAAAATGTGGGAAGAAGTGTGCTATAATGTTTATTCCGCTCCTGTTTGGACATGTATGACGTCTAAAGAAAAAACAAAATACGATAAGTTTAAGTTTTTATTAGACTTTTTAGTAGTAATTGGAGATAAAACTTGCAAAACTATAAAAAAACGATTAGATGAAAAACATAGAGGTTATTTGTTTATTTTTTCTTATGCAAAAATTAGGGATGGGTATCAATATTGAATGATAATGAACGAATGACAGTTATCGATTAATGAATCGATACAAGATTCAATATATCAAAATCGCTTTGATTATTATGTATAACACCTATACCTTGGTATTTTGAACAAAATAATTAATTAATTAACTTCTTTTTCTGTACTTCATGTACAAAATAATACTTCGCGATCTCTGCACGATTTCCATAGCATCTACGTCCCTACAGCTCTGCCGACAAAATGATCGAAGATGTGCGTCGTGTGCGTTGAGTCTGTGCAAAATCCGCGACCGACTTTTTGCGCGCCATGCAGACTTTTTGTGCGCCGCAGACTCGATCGCACAAAAAGTGTGCCGTCTGCGCAGGGCCTTAATGTTATTTTTCTGCCTTTACAGAGCTTCAGTGGATCGTTTTTCTGAGACGGAGTTTGAGAAATCCTTCCTGAGGGCCGTCGAGCCTCTGATGCGACTAGAGTAGTAGACATACAATCTAATTATATTATTGTACATTTCGTTCCATTAATTTTAAGTGTAATAATAAATCTTACCAAAGTCATATGCAGTCTCACTTATTCCCAGACCCGAAACAAATACCCGTGGACCACACAAATATTTATCTAAGTACGGGGATCGAATCCGCGTCCTCTCGTTTCATAGCCGGCGTCTGACCAACAGCGCCAGCGAGGCTGCTGCTCATAAGGAAAGGTTATAAAATGAATCTTAAAAATGTATAAATAAAATGAATTGACAAGCGACTTTATTGGAAAGGTAATCTGATCAATTTTACAAATTATCTATATGTAACATAAAAATAAACTTACATTATTGTAAAAACATGACACCCTTGGTTTTCTATATTGGATTGAAAAACATAAATCATTAACAAAAAGAAACCGCCAATATTTTTTTACAAAATTATTTAATCAAAATAAACAAAAATATAGAATATATTATAGAATATATAAGGTAATGCTTAAATTAACGGAATGTACATATTCGTGCCTAGACGAGCGGCCGGCCGACGCGGTCTCGCGGGATTAACCTCAGCTCAGATCCGTGCTTCAGAAACACATTGCCTGGAACAAGATTTCTTTGTTTACTTATGAATTAAAACTTTAATGTCTTATGTGCGGTATACAATGACTTAATACATGCTTCTCCCGTCTGCCCAAAGATTCACTTTAATGATAATATTATGGGAATTTTAAAGTGGAAGAACAGTGTAGTTACTATTGAATACAGCGGGAATTGGCCGTTCCACCAGGTTGGTACTACTCACAGAGAAAATGTAAAGCGACAGCTTAACTGTGGAGCGTGAGTGAGTCAGACGGCCGGAGGTTCATTACCCCTTTCCATATATAACACTTTATCTTTCTTCTTTTCTCGTTTTTTAAAAGTAGTCTGAACGCAATGCCTAGTGCTTAGATGTTCAAAGGCAGCAATAACCACATACCATCTGGAGAGGCGTTTACGTTTACTCGTTTCCCAGACCAATACGATAAAAAAAGGAAGGAAAATGGAATGTATTGTTACCGGCGGTTTGTTGAGGGTTGATGCCGATGCCGTCGTCGGTGATGATGGCGCTGGTGGCGGGGTCCACGCGGAACTCCTCGGCCGCGAACTTCAGCACAGCAGTGAATGGTGTTCCCTCGGGCACACTCAGTCTACATACACATTTAACACTTATAAATAAAGGGTTGGTAAGATTGATATTTTTTTATAATATTCGAATATGAATGTTATATGCAATAGCTACTTCATATTACTACATAATTATCTCATGGGGGTATGCAGAGACCAAGCAAATATAATAGGCAAGTTTTGATTGGGTAGGGGTCGACTCTCACCAAACCTACACTTGGAGTTGTTAAACATACTGACAAGTATGTATAAAAATGAATGAACCGAAATCAATATTTGAAAAAGGCGTAAAATTATGGTACAGTCTCTGCCTACCCCTCTTCATATTAGATGGTATAATCCATTATAATTAAATTAAGTAATTAAATATTTCACATCAAATGTTAATACATGTGACAAAAATGTATTACCTTTCTCCAATAACAAATTTGCGTATTCTTTGGTTTTAAGAATGAATAAATAAATGTCTACTTTAAAAAAAACAAACAAAGACACATCACACAATTCATAATATATTAAATACATTTACAAACATCAAATGACTACATTGCAACAATGTTTACCCAAAATTCATAATCATCACTATCTCTAACCATACACATAAATAGTTCTCTTAGATCGTCACAATTAGTTATTCTCTTCACAATACCAATTAACTCTTTCAACGATAACTCTATGTAGAAAAATGTCATGGACAAGTCCTCCTTCAATAGCTTCCCGCAATCTAACAAAGCTTCTACAATGTAATTAAATATTATAGTATGTTCAGTGCATAATTTAATAAAATATTGCTCTTTGATATTAAAAAGGAATTTCCAAAAAGCTTTATATTTTTCATTTTTAGCCATAATGAAAGTTACAAATGCTTCTAAAATATGTGTTTGTGCTGTTTGGTATTGCGCCATGTTGTTAATCAGAGAAAAAACTAATAGTTCTACTGTTGATTCAGTACATTTATTTAGCATTTCTAAAACCATTTGCTTAGGGTTGTCACAAGCTATGAGTTCATTTACAAATGATTGGCTTTTGAGATTGAGCAGTTTTTCTTCTGGTAATTCAGTATTAAAATTTTGAATTAATGTGTCTTTAGATGCAGCTTCAACCATTATATCTGTCAGATAGTCCTCTAATTTCTCCTCACTGAATAACTCAATAAATAGTTTTAAACCAATGTCCATTTGCGTGATGTTGGAGTCAGCAGTAATAATTTTCCTTAATATGTATTTGGGGGGATCTATAAAGCAACTCTTAAGTAACATACTGGATGCATCTTGATTGTTCATTGTGGTGATAAATTCACTCATAACGTTTTGTTTGTGCAATTCCTCTAAGCATTTTTCTACATGTTGAGCGATAACAAATGCATTTTTTATTTCACTCTCAGCTGTATCATCACCAGGCCAATTGTCTGTCTGACACAAACTGATAAAGTCTTGGAAAAACTCGAGAAACTGTTGTACGACTGCCGTGTCCATGACAACCTGGTGTAAGTTCAACGCAGAACCCTGGTCAACAGCATCTGTTAAACAATGAACAATCTCTCTTTAGCTGCTATCTTTACCTTAAAAATTGAACTTATAATGAGAATATTAAGGATTCGTTACGTTGGAGTTACACGAGGTGTCGGACTAACTAATTTATTGGGACTTACACTTTAAATGGCAGCTTTGGATCTGAAGTCAGCGTGATCTTGAATGTTACTTTCGACCTGTGAACAATAGTTTTTATATGAGAAACTGACGAAAAATTCGACTTCATAAAATTTGGTTGGTGTTAAAATGTCTTACATTTTATTAAAATGATATGCACTTTACTACACAAGTTTAATAATTATTTCGTGCAAATTGCAGTCGTAACTCGTAAGAAAACTGGAAAATGACGTATACATCAACGTCAGATATGACAACAAATAGCACAGACTACATCACTATACGTTTGGATACCGTTTTTGCTTGTAAATCAAAGTCCTTTGATAAAACATTGGTCCACACATGAGGGTAAAATATTTTATGTACAATTACTGGTCCCCTTACATCATCATCATCGTTATCTTCCACAACCTGTAGGATCCACTGCTGAGTATAAACCTCCCTCATATTATGCCACTTTTCTCTGGACTTAAAAAATGCCATAACTATAAAATAGAGTGTGAGAGACCGCTTCCGACAGGTTTATGTGGAAATCTTTGGGGAGTCCTTTGTTAAGTAGTGAACTTCCTGTGGCTGAATAGGTAGATAGATAGAAGTTACATAACTTGATTATTATCGTAGACAGTATTCTCGGTTTACGGTTATTATTTAAATTGTTTTATGTCCATTTTGTATATAATAATAGGTTCTGAGTTTAATACGTAGCACAGGCTAAGGAGTAAAGTACGTAGCTACAGGTTTAATATGCGTCTTAGCTCTACATAAGCTGTGGGTTTAATTAAACTCCTTAGTCTGTGCTCTCTACGAATTTCGATTGTGACAATCAGCTGATGTTTAGCATCCTGTGTTAGCATCTCTACATAGTCTGTGATCAGCTGTTTAATTTTCAGATTACACTTTTTTATGCTAATTCTGATGCTGTCTAAATTTATTTATTGCAATCGTTGAAGTATGAGCGAGTTAGAATCTATGTTCTTGTTATAAAATAATGATTGATCCGCGATCAATACAAATTACAATGTTGTAGTACGGTTGAAGTACCTCAGTGTTTCCCGTCGTAAAGAATATTAAAAATAACAAAATGTTGTTAAAGTGGAATTTACTGGAATGTTTAACTATCATATCTTGCAGTGGTACTAGTGTGTGCATATTATTACACTATTTAACAAATATATCACCTGTTACCGGAGTATGGTTTCACATGTACGTGTTGACGCTGTTTTTCGGGTCTATTTTTCTTAATTTTAAGTTCATTCAGTGGTTATTACGGTTGAACAAACCGGTGAAGTATGATTTGGAGGCTTTGGCAACGGAATATCCACGTTTGTATTTCTTGGCGAAAATATTGCCTGATACCAAGCGAGGTTCTAAGAACGTTCCGTACAAGGAGTATGATACAAATGAGCTGAGCATAATATCGACAGTTTTGGAGAAGAAGTTGGTGTCATCATGGTACATACCGTACATCTCGGAGGAGATCGGCTTCCCCTTTGCGTGCAAGCAGATGTTAGATCAAATGATTGGCAAGACATTTCAGGTAAACAGCTTTAGCATTAATATTCACTTTTTAAATTAATAATCAAACACAATAAGATCTTATATTATGATCAGATTAGCTACTAGAATTTACTGAAGTGCATTACAACCAATTGATTGCTTAGTTATTAGTAAATTAACTATTAGATTATCTAGAACCTCCCGGATTCTCTTCTCTTTACTTCATCATCCTATCAACGATTAATACTTGTGGATAACACCCATTTGATTTTGTCCAACTACCTTCATAAAATGGAAAAAATGTGTTAGTTTATATTGTTAGTTTAATCATAATTTGATCCACAGATATGCCATAAAATTGAAACAAAGGATGTGTATGTAGATGTATGCACTATACTAACATTGCATCTGAAAGAGTACCGCAAAGCACTAAAACGTCACGAGAAACTCAAGGACCAGCCAATTGAGTCATGTTACAACAAAACCCATCCAACTTCCCTACCCATCAAAAAGATAGCTACTGCAGATCACTGCACTAACATTTTGAGGGTAGTTTTTAAGGAATTAGTTCCTTGGGAGCTCTGGGACACACCACATTCTGAGCTTCTCATACGTATTTTGGCAAAAAAATTGGACAATTTTGTGACCAACACACTAGCAGATCCGGTTTGGTTGAATGACAAATTGGTGACTATATTGCTAGGAGATGAAGTGAAACCTGAACCAGAGAAGGAGGAACAACAACCTGAACCAGTAGATGAAGAACCAAAAGAGGCGGTTTCAAGTGTTGAGACGGCTCTAGCCACCTTTGTTACCAAGAGTACTGCTCCAATACTCCAGAGAAATATTAATGGGGATGCTGTTGAACTTCCCAGTGTGGAGCCCAAGCCTCTCAAGGTAGAGAAGATGGTTGAAGAAG
Organism: Deilephila elpenor; assembly: GCA_949752805.1. Taxonomy (NCBI): domain Eukaryota; kingdom Metazoa; phylum Arthropoda; class Insecta; order Lepidoptera; family Sphingidae; genus Deilephila; species Deilephila elpenor. Next base: position 572,589 of record OX457114.1, read on the forward strand.
TACCGGTAGGCACGGAGCCTGTGGAGATCAAGTCCTCTCCAATACTAAGACAGCGAAGAGGAAGACAGGGAAGGAATGAAGTGAAAATATATGACAGAGTTATTGAAGGTATGTGTTTTATTTATATAATCTCTGTAAATTATATTTATTCATTGAGTTCATCCATTTTATGTGTTTAGGGTCTACTGCTGTTCTATATTAATGTGACAACAGCTGTGCTGTTAAATTTTTTTAATGCATTACTTTTCTTCAAAAGTGGGTTTCAAACAGTTTTTCTAAAGTAGATTTATTTTAAACCTCCACTTAAGTCTTGAGCATGATTTTGTTACTATGATTAGGCAGTGTGAAGACGTGGGAGACGGACATGGACCTGCAGTGCATCAGCCTCGGGCAGGACTTGCTGGCCAGCCTGGACGGCGAGATCACGCTCAGCCGCCTGTGGGGGCAGGACGGCAGCCCCAACCCGCCTCGAGCGGCCTCTCCCCAGCCGCTTTGGTTTGGTGAGTACAATATGCCTAGTTTCAAATAATTCTTATTTTTGTGGCCCAACCTGGAGGGTTACTCTATGACCCGCAATGACGTTCGAATGTTCGAACTTTATATGTAAAACTGTACCAATGTGCCTAGGTACTCCATGAAATGTTCGAATACACTATCGTACGTCGTGTCCATAGACTTATACCGGAGTGAATGATAAGTTTCATAAGAAAATAGAAGAAAAAATATATACTCGTGTGCCGGACCTACGCAATATAAAATGAATAAATAAATAAATAATAAATACACCCAACAGTCACATACATAGTCTTGACCCCACATTAAGATCAATTAAGTCTTGTGTCGTGGGTATCAGAAACTACTAGACTTTCCGGTCTCACAAACACCCAGACCCGATATTTGTGGACTTCACAAACATTTGTCTTGGTGGGAGGTCGAACCCGCGGCCTGTCGTTTCACAGGCTGCGTCTAATCAACTGTGCCACGGAGACTGTCAAATGTCAAATTCGGGTCGACATCGTCAAAACAATATATTTTTTAAATGGTTGCCTCGCACTCGCAACCGCAGTGTTGGATGTCCAATGATGAATGTCCACATGCATGGTGGACGGACGACCCAAATAAAATTTTAGAAAGTAGCTGGAAGTAGAAAATAGCTTTCCTTAATCCTGGCAAGAGGCCAATGATTATAATATAATAATAATAACATTTATTTCAGATAAATATTCATACATTGAAATGACACTTAGAACAACCAGTAATCTATAACAAACTTAGAAGATATGAGACTAGTGTTACTTGAGACAGATACAATTTATAAATATAAATTGTAATTAGTGGAAACTTTGCTGGATTGAGTATTATTATTTCTAACTTGTTTATAGTTACTATTGTTCTGTTTGTTTCCCAAAGATTAATAAAATATAATAAAAAATATATATTTGGTGTTATAATGAAAACTTACTAAACTAAATTATATTGTTAGCAGTGGAAAATCAAATTATATTATTAGCAGTGGAAAATCAAATTATATTATTAGCAGTGGAAAATCAAATTATATTATTAGCAATGAAGTATATTATGAGTAGTGGACTTTCTACAATAAAAGTAATTATTTTTCTATTGTAAAGGAAGTAGGAGTTATGAAATGGGGCAAATTTTAAAGACATTAATGATGCTTAATGTTTTTAATAAGCACATTTATACAATTTTATAACACACGAATAAACGAAAGCACACAACGTCTCACTAGGACGGATTGCCGCTGACAACATTTTTTCATAACAACGGGTTCTTGTTATGCTTCATCGAAATTAATCAAATAGAATTTCAATAAGAGTTATTTATTACGTTTTTATTTTGTTATCGCAAACGATGAACAAACCAACGTTTCCATAACGATCGATATTTCCATAAATTCTCCGCAACGAACGTCAATGTGGATATACCCACGCCAAAGCTATACAGATACCAAGGCGCCACGAATCGAAACTCTAACTCACGATGCTTAAAATTGGGCAAAAGTTTCAATAAATAATATTGGTAGGCGAAATATTTGTCAACCAAACCAGCTTCCCTCAACCGAATCGCTAACTCTTGCATGCGTTGCTGCATTGGAAACCCTTTAGTCACAAAAATACTATAAGTTAATTTGTACACGTCATTCTTAAATATATACAGGCCAGAATCACCATACTCATCACAAACTCGATGGTAGTTATATAAATATATCGTCTTCAAGACCATGGTGAATTTTTTATCAGATTTTCTAATAACTCTCATGGTAGAAACGAAATCGTTGCAACCTGATTCAACTTTAACCTGGTACGTTAAATTCCATTCAACTCTTAATATTTTTGTGATGAGTGGGGACATGCAAGGCTTCATATTGTATTTTTCGATGTCGTTCAGTTCTGATATCTGCGACTCTGCGCTTGGTTCTGTAGTAACACTCTTCAGATTCGATTGATAAAAACAGTTTATTAGATACGCGAACCACACCCAAAAGATGAATATACATTTTACTGTCCCCCGGTATCGAACGCGGTGGCCGTGGAGGATTAGGCTCTGCAGCATAATGAAAATTATGTAACTTTTATCATTGACTCTTAGTAACCGAATCAACAGCACTGCAAAGATCACTAGAACTAAGAACAGCATCAACCAGACTACAGGATGAAATTCTAAATAAAAGCTTTGCCACACCGGTTTGTACAAGGCTTTTTTAACTACAATTCTCATATCATCCGCTACTGCTAAATGACCAGTTATGAAATCAAACGCTTTAGCTCTTAGTGGCGACAAAATCATCGCACCCATCACCATGTCAGCTGTATTGTCCTGTAACATTTCCAGCGTTCCTGCTGCTGTCATGTTGTCACTTATGGTGGAGTAATCCTCATCTTCAAAGTAAATGTAAGTAATATTGAATTGTTCCTTTTCTGCTATGGTTTCTATTACGTATTGCTCCGTGCCTTGAGGAAGCATGCCATGTTGCATCTTAGCAGGGTGGACTGTGTACGGTGGCCAGTGCGGTGCCGCGATTCTTAACGTGCACCTTTGAAAACCCGTTGTCAGTTTGTTTGGAAATTTATCGACTTTTGTTGGACAGCGGCCGAAATTTATAATTCTGTTATAATATCTTCCACATGCATAGTCTTCGTATGGGCTGTAAGTGTATAAGGAAGGCTCTTTGCCGTGTACAATGACAACGTTTAGAACATTATACTTCATCAGTATATCGAATATTGTTCTGTACTCAGATTCCCTCAAGGATCTTATGATTACGATGAATTTAACGCTTGGATTCCACGATGATTCTTCAGTTATGCGTGGAAAGTTATTTACAAAGTCAACAATGCTGCCAGCTGTTAGTAAATATCCTTCGTTGTACACAAAATGTCTGCTAATACTCGTAGCTTTACGATACGCAACAGACAGGACTCCCATAGAATGCAAAGCTCGCACCATGTGGTCATCATCGTAGTTCATGTCGACGATTGTAATAAATCCTTTTTCTACGTAATATTTCTTTACTATGCTCCCAACGCATTTTACTAAGTTATCTTCATTGGGATGATGTCTGTGATTCATCAAGACATGTTGATGTAATATTTTATTTTCACTGGTAACACCTAGTGCGAGGCATAGTGCTAATAACAACACGACTACCATTATGAAGCTCTCATTGGTGTATAGTCGTTATTTTTCATTTCTGAACGTGTTTTAAGGTAAGAAAACTAATTATGACTTCATTAGCCGTTGTGATTAAACCAGATAAAAAGTTACTTACAATATGTCGAAAAAGAAAAAAGTGTTTTAATAACTAATGCACGATAGAGCCGCGGAAATATGGAACGATTTATCATGACCTATAGGGCGGTTAGATGTTGAAATGAAATAAAAAAAAACGATGTCTGAAGTATTTACAAAGTTTCATCAAGTCAGTTTACATTTAAACAGTTCAGTTTAATAAACTACGTACTTTTATTTCTACGTGCTCTCTTCAAAGCTATTAAACAATCGTGTTCCATACTATGTTTTGTATGTTTTTTAAACGACACGTCTTGTGTGTTAGATTGTTTGGATTATAATGCTTTAAATTTTAAATAAATTAGGCGGTACTTTCAAAATTTTCAATTCACAAAAACATAACATGAATGCATTAATTATAATTTAGTTCTGCAATTTCGGTTAACTAAAATAGTCGGTTTGCTCTGGTTCAAAACACTAGGCACGCTACTGCCATCGACTACTTTATCAGTCGTAGAAAAAAAAGGAAATTAGATGACAGAAAGATAAATTGTTACACATTTTGCCGGTCGATATCTATCATACATAAAAACATTAATTGCCTGTTACTACGTATTGTAATTAAACTTTTATCTTGTTAATCACGACAACGGCTAATGAAGTTATGATTAATTATCCTTCCTTAAAAGCAATTTAAGAAACTTTTACGGTTTCTTAAATTATACATCGATCAGAATTTCCAAACGTAAGACATGTTTTTGGTAATTCTAAGCCTAGTCCTGGGCGCCAGCAGTGAAAATAAAATATTAGATAAACATAATTTGATGAATCATGACTATACTCCCAATGATAGCTTAGTACTCTGCGTTGTGAGTATAGTACAAAAACATTACATAGAAGAAGAAGTAATTACAATCGTTGATATGGACTACGATGACGATCACATCCTGCGGGCATTGCATGCAATCGGTACCCTGTCTGTTGTTTATCGCAAACCAACAAGCCATCATTACCTTTACAACAACGGATATTTACTAACAGCTGGCAACGTCACGGACTTCACAAAAAACTTTCCACGCCTAACTGAAGAACCAACGTGGAATCCAAATGCAAAGTTCATGGTAATCATAAGATCCTTGAAAGAAAGTGAATTCAGGATAATATTTGATATCCTTTTGAAGTATTACGTTTTGAACGTATTGATTGTGAATGGAAAGGAGTCATTCGTATACACTTATAACCCCTATGAGGACTACGCATGTGGAAGATATTACAAAAGAATTATAAATTTCGGTCGCTGTCCAACAAAAGTCGATGTTTTTCCAAATAAACTGATAACGGGTTTGCGACATTGTACGTTGAGGATCGCCATACCTCACTGGCCGCCGTACACAATCCACCCGTCTAAGATGCAACGTGGTATGGCTTCTGAAGGCACGGAGCAATACGTATTAGAGACCGTAGGAGAAAAGGAACAATTCAACATTACTTATATTTACATTGAAGATTTAGATTACTCTACCATAAGCAAGACCATGAAGGCAACTGGAGCACTGAAAATGTTACAGGATAATTCCACTGATATGATAATGGGCGCAATGATTTTGACCCCATTACGATCGAGAGCATTTGATTTCTTATCTGGTCATCTTGCAGTGTCCGACCAATTGAGTATTATTGTTAAAAAATCTTCGCTGAGACCGGCATGGGTAAATTTTTATCTAGAATTTCATCCCATTGTGTGGCTGGCATTGTTCTTAGCTCTGGTGGTCTTCGCAGGGCTTATGATTCACTTGCTAAGGGTGAAAGATAAAAGTTACATAATTTTCATAATGCTGCAGAGTTTAATCCTCCACAGCCATCGCGTTCGTCACCGAGGAACAATGAAATGTATATTCATCTTTTGGGTGTGGTTCGCGTATCTAATAAACTGTTTTTATCAATCGAATCTGATGAGTCTTACTACGAAGCCAAGCGCAGAGCCGCAGATATCAATTCCGAGAGAACTCTACACAAACAAAGTGAAGCCTTGCTTGACCCCGAGCATAAGGCAACTTTTACTAACCGAAATGAATTATACATATAAGCATAAAGATGTATCAGGTTGTGATGACTTCCCGTCCACCATGAGAACTATCAGCCGCACTGATAAGAAATTTACCGTCTTAGCAAATACGATGTATCAATATCATATCTACCAATTTTATGATAAGTATGGTAATTCTCCAATATATGAATTTAAGACTGCCGTGTTCAAGCTCACATATTGTGCCTTTATGTCTAAAGGATTTCCGATGCAACACCGCCTGCAAATGCAGACACTTCGTTTAAGGGAAGCTGGTTTGGTCGAACAATATTTTTCCTACCAATTCACGTTATTGGAACTGTTGCATCGATTCAAGCACCGAGACTTCGAGGTTCGTTTCGTGGCGCCCTGGGTTCTTTATAGTTTTGGCGTGATTATATCCACATTGACGTTCTTTGCAGAGAATTTGTGGAAACATGGACCGCTATGGAAGAATTGGCTCGTTCAACGTCTTCGATATTACAGATAATTATCTTAATAGACGATATTCTGCTATTAATGTAAACGGTTATCTATAAATATTGTATGTTATTTTTTCCTGCATTATTTTGTGCAAATATTAAATACATTAAACTGTTTAATTTTGTTTGTCTGCAAAATTGAATCTCCTAATAGAATGATATGTTCATGAACGTTTTCTTAAATTTAAAACGCTAGGTGTGTGTGTAGGTATTTGTGATGTAGAGTTTTCTAGATGTGGTTATTAAAATGTTTACTACAAAATGTTCTTTCAAATTTGACTTCCTCCATTACTTTTATGTCCTTAATAATCCTAATGTTGTAATATTACAAATGAACGTATTTGTGAAGATGAATGTTTGTTAGAGGTTAACGGTGACCCTTCAACGAATTTGATGAATTTTGGCACACATGCATAAGTCCGTTAATTTTGATTTTGACACGTTCAGAGATACAGACGCGGCGGATGATTTAGTTATATATTTAAAGACAAGATATAAATAGCCAAAAATGCCTTTACAAATAAAAGGAACCATACATTTACAATGAATAAGTTGTGTAACAAAAAGTTAATTCCATGAAACATTGAGATCAGTTTTAAAAGTACAATTATTCACAGCCTGTCGAATGTCTTTTATAATAAACTGTAAACTTACACTCGTTAACCAACATTTACAGAGCAGTATCGTGAAATGTGAGAGACTGGTTCTTGTAGTCTATAACCGAAAATCAAATGTTTATGGGTCACAAAAACAACCGATGACTTAATTAAAAATAATGTGGTTTTTTGTAAGGAATGGACCGGCATGTCCGGGGTGGTACCGCTATCTCACAGAAAACCTATGCGAAGGATCCGCATTGCTTTCGTGGTCCGTTCGGTAAATGTGATTGCCGGAGGCCTCAATGCTTCATTCCGCCACAGATCGTTTTGTCTTCTCTTTCCCTTCACATTTTAAGAAACTAGCCTATCACTACCGATTCCGGTATTGTAGATGTTCAGTTGGTGGCATTCACTTACCATGTCACAGCCTCTGTGGCGCAGTTGGTTGGGGACTGACTGTGTAACATGAGGACGTAGGTTGGATCCCGCACTGAGACAAATATTTGTGTGACCCACAGGTATTTGTTTCGGGTCTGGATGCTTGCGCGACCGAAAAGTCTTTCGTAGTTTATGAAATCCACGACAATGATCTTAGTGTGGTGTCAGGGCCTGTGTGTGACTGTTGGGTGTATTTATTTATAATTATTATATCTGTTGAGAAATTTGCCATTTTACCTGCTTTACCTCTCCCAGGAGAAGAAGACAACATAGAAGTGGAGTTTGACGCGAGCCCACAGAAGGAAGCCAAGAAGGAGCACAGTCCCAAGCCAACAGACGCGCTGCTGAAGGACATCCAGAGCACCGTCAGCCAGGCGAAGACCAAGATCGGAGACCTGCAGGTCCGATTAGATGGCCACAAGTCCTCTGCTGTATGTGGTTTGCACGTTCTATCCGCTTACTTCAGTTCTGTCACGCTTTACAGCGCTCGGTGCATGACCCTTGGGTTCCTAGTGGAGCCTGGTGACCCTGGATTGTAGTAGGTAAGGATGCATGAAGTATTTAGCGGGACAATTTTGTTGATATATTCCATATGTCTATGATTATATTATAGATAACTGTATAATGCGTTCTTGTGTTTTTCTACTGGCAATTATAATTACTGCAGTACACTTGGTGGTTAGTGTTTTAAGATATTTTGATAATGGGAATGCATGTAAACTAAATATTGTAGGTTATTGTCGCATGATTTTTGTGTAATCGTTTAAATGTATTGTTGTATTATAGGCATAGCGATGAAGACATGACTACCTAATTCGGTCGTTGCGAGTTAATCAAAAGTAGTTTTGCTTTTTTGAATATTAATTTAGGTGTCTGATCAAAATTGATTTCAATAAACGTTGTCATATTTTTATCAGCCGATTATAATACGAGCAAAGACGCATTGTAACGAAATAAAAAGCTAAACTGCATTTAATGAGCTGAATAAAAAAAATCATGGGTGTTGTTAAATTTATAGGATCACTTAAAAATGTTAATTTAAAGTCAAAATAATCACGAGCAGAATTTTGATTTTCTAATCTTGCCTCTTTGTAAAAGTTCATATTTCCCAGCAGTAGCGTGAAAGGGTCAATGGATACGTTGCATTCCATTTATACCAGTGGATATAATGATATAATGAAAAAATTAGAGCGTTAGTTAATCGCCTACACGATTGCATGTTGCCAAATGACCTAGAGAAAGTTGCGTAAAGATTTCGGAGTAGTTTGCATGACTATTATTGATATAATGACTACAGAACAAGAATTCGCTACTACCCAGTTATCTCTTTGAAATATTTTATACCACTGTTCATTATAAACACTATTTAAGGTGGCAGTATAACTGCTTCAGAACTCACGTTTTGACAATGGATTGGCTTTTAAGCATCAAGTATTCTATCACACCTAAAAGCTTCCTTTAGGTACATTAGACACACATGAATAAGTCGTAACAATAAATGTTACTGATATGTTGTGAGAGACTACATGCCGATTTATTTCAACACTAGCTTCTGCTCGCAAACTTGGTCTGCGTTATTACAGACACTTTTATTTATATGTATAGATTATAAACAAACCTACCTTTACTTATATTTATTCTGACGGAAACTAGATTTTGTTAGCAAATATAATATGATGCCTAGAGCCTACCAGTCTGTGCCTATCTGTGGCAAAAAATGTGCGAAGACGAACTGCATGTAGTTAGTGGCGGTACTTCCATACAAGCCCAAAAGCCCGGCTTGCCCTACATAATACGTGTTTACTCCATATTGAATACAAACTATTACATTCAATACAACAGTCATTTATTAGAAAACATCTAGCATTTAAATTTTTTGAATTTACCGCGCCGCGATTCAATGAGACGCCAGCGCCGAAGCGCCGCGTAATATTCATTCATTAAAACTATACTGAACTTGAAAAGACGGAGCACACAGCAGATATATCTATCCTTTTCTCTCTCGTGTGCGTTTACGGGGCTTCTAGCAACGCGTGAACTGTATGGGGAAATGATATTACTCGATCGCTACGAATGTATAGCTATAGTTAGGTTATATAGCTGTTTACTGTACACGAAATGCCCGGCTTCGGCCTTGATGATATAAAAACATCGTGCGTTGCATGGTCGTCACGTGATTATTTGTTAAATCAATTATATCTATTGTTATTAAATTAAGTTGGTTCCTTTTAGAAATTATTTCTAATATTTTTTTTAGAACAAATAATGAAGTTTTAATATTTCTTTTAATAAATTGTATCTTTTGTATTGTTTATTTTACGTTTACTGGCAATACAGCACATATTTCTACTAACTTCATTTGTATTATGATTTATGAGTTGTGAATGTGTTTTGTTTAAGGTTAATGTTTAGTTTTTTTATGTTATTTAAACTTTTTGATACTATTATGAGTTGTATTGTTTTCTGTGATGGTTTGAGTGCGATGGTGAAAGCGTTCATTGCCGGTAAAAAGGTAAATTCATTCAATTATATTGAAAAATAAACCGGCGCGAAACCTATGCCGGGTGTACATTTAGTAAGTCGCGGTAAATCACAATAGACATTTCTTCAGGTCAGTTTAATAAACTACGTACTTTTATTATAGTCTAAGAGGTAGCAACGTTTTTGAGAGAGAATTTCAGGTAGGCCAGTTTTTAGATATGCTATCTCTCTCACTCTCCCGGACGTCATACAGGCTATCTGGCTGGCGGTAGTGGTTGCGTTCGTCAGTGCGCAGCCTACCTATACAGGTAAAATATCGAATTTTAAAATCATTTTAAGAAGCTTTTTTCCTTTATTATTATTTCTATTGAACTTTTTGCAACATGAATCTATTATTGCCAGATATTTCTATTGTTGTTTAAACTGTGCCAGACGCTAATTTTGAATTAAAAAAATATTATTTTTCAAAGTATTTCAGTATGGCTGTAATTTTTATATGATGTTATTTAAGTATCTAAAAACCTAAATTTCATTTGCCAGACAATAATTCGATTGTTAAACCTTCAGCCAGACCGATCTAAAAGTGAAAAGTGATTGGGCATGTTGAAAGAGTACAGACAATCACGTGTTATTTTTAATGTGTATAACAAAATTGTATTACAATGGCTAGCGAAAAATTAAAATGTGGTTTTTGTAAAGACAGAAATGGAAAAATAATAACTTTTGTTGAAGATACATTAAAAAAGTGTAAAGAAGTTCTGCAAATACGTGTAAATTTTAAAGTGAAATACAGGGTATATCAAGACCGCGACCGAAAACGAAGCCAGGTGGTAGTATTAGTGACTTCAGACACAATGCAAGTAAAAATTTCGCAAAAAAAATCGTCAACTTTTTTTTGTAATTTTTTACTAATCGTCCTATTTGGGTGATAAAAACATAATTTTCCTAAAATAAAGATGTAGACCTCTTTATTTTTAAACACGCAATGGTACATAAGGGTTTAAATTAGTATTTTCGCAAAAAATAGGTATTTTCCACCAAAACAAGATGATTTTAAAAAATATATAAAAAAATATCTATCACTGTTTTGGCGAAATTTTATTTGCATTGTGTTTGGAGCCACTAAAACTACAACCTGGCTTCGTTTTCGGTCGCAGTCTTGATATACCCGGTATAATAGTGTACAGTTACCGGAGCAAGTTAATGACACTGATGGATATCACAGAAATTGTTACAGCAGTTTTACAGCTCTAATGACAAAATATCGTAATTTATCTGAAATTAATTTCTCGTCAACAGTAGATCTTCCCAGCACATCTAGTTCAACTTCGTTATCAAATACTGCAGTAGATGTTAGCGAAACCCTGCCAGATAATACGTCTCAGAATTCACATACAGAAGTTAATATCCAAGAAATTGACACTTCTAATGCAATTAACAAGTGCTTTTCATACCGGGTTGAAAGTAATAAGGTTATTAAAACTGTTGAAGATGTACTGTCTTGCGAAGAACAAGAAGAAGCCGATTCTCAAATAATAATATGTCACATTTGTCAAATAAATGTCGATGGCGAAGTTGTGATACGCTGCTCAGACACATATATTTTAATAATACTTCTTGGTAACATGGAGCATTTGAATGCATCACTAAAATCTGGGTAAATTTGGGCGTGGGGAATTATGAGCGATTTATAAGCGTCATCAAGTACACGAAATTCTAGAGAATTCTTTATCGAAAGCTCTACCGTGCTTTTATGCACTCACTGGATGCGACTACACACCAGGTTTTTTCCGGAAAGGCAAACTTCGATCTTTAAACTGTTAGAGCAATCAGAAGAGTATCAATTAGCCTGTCAAAATATTATAACAGATGATGAAGAATTGCTGGATGAGACATTTAAGATCTTAGAAAAGTTAATTTGTCGTATTTACGGAGCTCGGGATTCATGGAACGTCAATGAAGTTCGGTGTCATCTGTTTTCAAACACATATCGGTCTACAAAATCAGATGATAATTTTGAAAAAACAAAATCGTAATTTTGATCCATCAAGCCTACCACCATGCAAAACTGAATTTTATCAGCATTTACTACGAGTTCGTTACGTTACAAAGTTTGGAGAAATGATCATTTACAACAACCAACATCTCTATCACCTCAAGTTTCCGGCTGGACCATAAATATGATTTTATCTGGTTTGTTGGAGAGCAATTGCCATCATTAGTTGCCGACATTATCATTAAAGGTAAAAATTAAAAATAAAATACTAATAAATTTATTTGCCGATAGATTATAAAATGTTTCATTCTTTTACAGATAATAACTTATTACAAGACGATGACATTTCAAAAGACGACGATGACAATAAAAATGACAACAGTGCTGAAGATGATGATGATGATGATAATTATCAAGATGCCTCCGTTTTTTTTGTGATAAAATTATGGATTGAAAAATATAATTTTTGGTTATTTTCATCCTTGAGATTGATTATTATCTTATTTTGTACAACGATAAATAGTTATTTTGATACTATATTAATCCACACATTAATTCAATAGTTTTTAATTAGTTCTATGTAATTTATTCGACAACTATTCCTAGATCAAGCAAAATGATACCACATCACTTTTCACTTTTAGGTCGGTCTGGCTGAAGGTTTAACAATCGAATTAATGTCTGGCAAATGAAATTTAGGTTTTTAGATACTTAAATAACATCATATAAAAATTACAGCCATACTGAAATACTTTGAAAAATAATATTTTTTTAATTCAAAATTAGCGTCTGGCATAGTTTAAACAACAATAGAAATATCTGGCAATAATAGATTCATGTTGCAAAAAGTTCAATAAAAATAATAATAAAGGAAAAAAGCTTCTTAAAATGATTTTAAAATTCGATATTTTACCTGTATAGGTAGGATGCGCACTGACGAACGCAACCACTACCGCCAGCCAGATAGCCTGTATGACGTCCGGGAGAGTGAGAGAGATAGCATATCTAAAAACTGGCCTACCTGAAATGCTTGTTTTCCAGACGTTGCTAGCTCCCGTACCATTACTACATGCTCCCTTTAAAGCTATTAAACAATCGTGATTCATATGTTTTTAAATGACACGTCTTGTGTGTTAGATTGTTTGGATTATAATGCTTTAAATTTTCATTAATTTAGGTGGTCCTTTCAAAAGGCAATCTATTATTTTAAATTCAGAAAAACATTTAAACATGAATGCGTTAATAATAATTTCTGTCTGCAATTTCGGTTAACCTCGAAGTCGAACACGGCACCACAGAATAGTGACGGCAATAGAAATGCAATGAAAAGTTACGGATGCATGTTCACAAGTAATCTATATTAATTGTTTTAATCTTAAGATTGTGTTGAAGGTTTGCCGACGTATTATAAATTAATTTTCTTCGTTCTTAGTAACTTTGTGTTAAATAATATTAATTAAACGTAAAAAAATATTCGGCTTGCCCTACTCCAAAACCCTAGGCACGCCACTGCATGTAGTGTATGCAAATACTATAATTTTCTTTCCGGGTTTAAGACAACTGGTATGCCTAAGAGACCCGCCGTCCGCTGAGCTTCAGTGCTCGGTGTCAGTGCTTTGCTACTGTCGGTCCTGGGTGACGAGAGCTGCAGAGTCGGTTTAGATTGCATATCATTAATTTGAAAAGCTGTTGGTTTCCCAGGACGAAGCTGCAGGCATGATGGAAGGTCTCCTGGACTTCGGCATCGCCGGGCTCAAGAAGGGCCTTCGATTTACAGGCCTCAGTGATGATTCACAGGTAAGTTGTGATGTAATATTTTAAGAAATGTATGGCTGTCATGGTCCATCAGGTCAGGTCAGTTATTAGTAATTGATACACGGTTAATGATAAGAGTGGGAGTTTAAGCGACTATTCTTTAATATCATTTGTAGGAGAAATCTCCCTCCCACAAAAGCAGTGACAAGTCGGGGGACAAGACGCCGCCGGAGCTGAAGACCAAGCCGGCGTTTGAAGCCAAGGAGATTACGTCAGTTTCAGCAATGCAGAGAGGTATTATGAATATTAGCCTATAATATGACACAATTATTTATCTCATGTATATTATATTTAAGACTATATTACATTTGTGAATTTTAGTTGACATTTAATAAATAATTGGTTGCAGAAGAGAACGGTGTGAACTCAGTGCCGCCGCTAACGAAACAGCAGCGAGTAGTCTCACAAGACAGTGTGGTGAGATATTTTTAGTTATTTTTTTTGAGTGGAAGTTATATGTAAATGAGAGCTAGGATACTACAAAAGTTAATTTATAGAAATTGGTGTAAGTATTTTTGTCATCGATGGATTCAGAACCTCAAAATAATATTATAGACCTCGTCCATACAACAAAGCACGTTGTTCGTGTTGGTGAATTATAAAGATATTAGACTAAACGGGATATCGCGAGCAGAGTAAAAATAGCGGTACAAGTACCCGAATTATCGTTCGAGAATGTGCTCCTGCGCAGTGCACTATCATCTTCCTTCAGGGGATTCTTGCAGTCCTAGTTGGTACATGTGGAGTACAGTTCCTTAGCGGCGTGTGTGTGTCAGCCGTCGCAGCCCCGGCCGGTGCCGGCGTCGCGGGGCGAGTCCCCCGAGCCGCAGTACGAGGAGGTGGCCGACCTGTCCACCAGCATCGCGCGCCTCCGCAGCCTGCTGCAGCAGCGCGCGCAGTCCAGCAGGTCGGAGGAGGTGTGGTGGGACAGCGCCGAGGAGACGCGCGGCCGCACGCAGCAGCACCACTCCACCCGCCCCGTCGACACCGCCACTCTCGCCGGTAACCGAATCTGTCATATCACATACATAGGAGGTAGGACACCCACGTTTCCCCATGTGTTTTGGCCCACGATGTGATATGGAGCTATCCTATCGCCATATCGGGCACTCCGGGCTGATAATATGCATAGAAAAATCCAATATCACTTTGCCCAAGCCGGCAATTCACAACGCCACAGACAGAGGCAGTCAGTCCTTAGACAAATATGATAAATTTGATTTTGACAATATGCCACTTGAAGTGCGCGGATGCCCTGCATTCTTAAGACATATCCGATGTTATGGACGGACATGGAATGAACGAAGTTATATGATTTCGCCACCTTGGCTGTTATTGGTAAGAAGACACCATACGTTCTGATCAACTGTCACTCTTGATAACTTGAATATATGCACCCAGCAGACATATAGTCGAGGTTCGTTAGTAAGACACCAAGTCATGTGTAGTGAGTATCAGAAATTAAGATTTGTTGTTTTATTTTTTCAGATGAATACGACATGAACATGGAGAGAAACTCTTCGCCCGGACAGAGCTCCAACAATATGCAGAGACTTGACAAGTAAGTCAATAATATCTTCAATAGACCCTGTGTGAAGACGTGTCGCGTGCGCGCGTACGTACGTGCGTGCGTGCATGATGCGTGCGTACGAGCGTGCCGTAAATGGTCTTTTAAGATATTAATATACTACATCACCTTGGTATTTGACAAGAGTAACTCTTTCTAGCAGAATATTCGCTTTTCACTGTGGTAGCTACGTAATAAAAGTTTGAACAGAAAATAAATGGATATGTATGAAACTCGCGTATTGAAATGTATAATTTTGCGCTTACGGCAAGTTTGTAAACCAATACACGATTGTTACAGAATAAATTTTACATACAATTAATGTTTTTTTTATTTTATTAATTGGAGTATGTTTGCGCATTGCAGGCTGTTCCAGCGCACGGTGACGGGCGTGTTCAACTCCATCCGCACGGCGGTGGGCGCGGAGGGCGAGGGCGCGCCGCCCCCGCGCAACCCCTACGACTGGGTGTACGTGTGCACGTCCGCCGAGCACAGCGTACGTACTTACATTTCCAAAACTGTAGGCTGTGAAAAAGACCGCTGGTTCGATCATTGCAGACTTTTGACCTCTTTCTCTCTCTCCTTTGTGAGACTGAAAAGTCGTTCGTAGTTTCTAATACCCACATCATAAAGTTCGATTTGGATGTGAGTTGAGAATGTATGTGACTGTTAAGTATTTAATATTTATGTATGTATTACAAATTTGTTATATGTATAGAAGCGGCTAACGATCTCATGTAGATGATGAAGGTGATGGTGATGATGACGGTGGTGTTGTGGTGCAGGTGGGCGGCGCCGTGTCTCGCGCGGTGGGGTGTCGGCGCGCCTACTCGCACGTGGACGCGGCGCTGGACTCGCTGCGGCACATGGCGCCGCCCGCCCCCGCGCCGGCGCTGGTGCCCGAGGACTTCGGTCAGTACACACTAGCTACACTAGATGTGCAGCTCGTACACTTGTGAGATCCGTGTAGTAACCGAGTGCGTGTGCAGAGGAGTGGTGCGCGTGCGCGGGCGCGCGCTGGGCGGCGCTGGCGGCGCTGGGCGGTGCGGCGGGGCTGGGCGGCGCGCACGTCACGCAGCGCCTCGCCACGCTGCTCTGCGCCGGTAACCACCTCACACTCCTCACACACCTCCTCAACCTTATACTACCAATATATCATGCTCGCATTGCTTAAATCATTGCCTGTTCTTTTATGTGGGATTGTTTTGTTGGGGTCAAAATCAGACAGGATTATTCAAAATTTCTTTAATTAATACTTAAAATACGTCTTTACGTCATTGCTCATTCACGTCTTTCTTTCACTTCTATCGTTCCATCCTTCCCCACTTCAACATCTCAAGCATTCATTCTCTATTTTTTTCCATCTTTAGTACTTTTATTCATCATCGCTTTTACACAAGCTACGTTCCATACCAGTCATTCGTCTTCCATTATACTGATCCTTCACCATAACATTCAAATACTACATTTATTTGGTTGAAAATTAATTATCACACTTTAATACTATTTGGATGTTACAAGACAATAATTTAAAGAAGCATCGAAAGTTATTTAAAAAACAATACATGGAACATGGCCTTTACAGATATATTTATACATTAAAATTAAATGCCGCTTTCAGATCTGGCCGAGTCCCTGATAAGCGAGTGGCTGGATGTGTTCACGTCGTGGCTCCGGCAGCAAGTGTTCGTAGTCTTCGAGCAGATGTCCAGCCAGACAGACACGCCCTTCGTGAAGACCAAACAACTCAGGAAGCTCGACCTAGACCAGACCTGCAAGGCTATCATCGACAGAGTGCCACGTAATAGCAATATTTTCTATATTCTTTTTAACTAAGCCAACCCGCATTACAACTGCCCCGGTAGCGTAGTTGTACTACGGTACGACTAAAGCTGAGGTCTCGGGTTCGAATCCCGGGTCGGGCAGAGTGATATTGGGTTTTTCTATTTATTATCAGTCCGGAGTTAGGAATTTGTGTCCGATATAGCGATATGCTCGCCACCTATCACATCATGGGACGGAACATACAAGGTGAAATGTGGGTGGCCTGGTGGCGCCTCTGCCTTCCCTTCTGGGATAAAAGCGTGAGTTTATGTATATAACCCGCATTAGAGCCGACCCACACTAAGCCAGCGTGGTGGACTGTATGGCCTTACCCCTCCCAATCGTACTCTCGCTTGTAGAGAAGACTCGTGCCCTGCTGTGGGACGTATATTGAGTAAAACAGGTCATGATTTGAGCTTGGTTCCAGTGCTGCACGTGTTCGGCGAGGAGAGTCTATCGGGCGCGGTGCGGCTGGTGGTGTCCAGCTTCAGCCACCAGCTCCTCAACCAGGACATCAGCTTCCGTCTGCTGGACCTCCTCGCGCTGCACTTCAAGAACGCCGCGGCGCTCAGAAACCCATCCTTTGATAACAATTAAATTCATTAAGATAGTACTGACCGGTGTTACGCGGTGTAACATTCGCAGCGAGCATTAATGTTACGCTGTGTGCTAAAATCGTTAGTATATCGTTACGCTCTGTAACCCCCGTCAGTACAGCTTTAGTTAATACTGTGAAAATATTTGTGGGAATTGCGGAAACCAAATAATCCTATTCTTTTTCTTCTTATTTCTCTCTTTCTCTATTTGAAGACTGATGTTTCTGAAGTAGTTTTTATTCGCGATGGTGACAATGTTATGAGTTTAACTAATTCCTAGATCGTCGTTATCTTTAACAGTAGAAAGTTCGCTAAACAAAGACCCTCCCCAAGTATTTCCACAGTTTACATATTTATACATTCAACGACTTTCGGCATCCTACATTGGACCTATGCTATCACACGTCGAGGCTGTGAGATTCCAGATAATTGTATGAGAACGTTGACTACGGCGCCAAAATTAAGTATCGAACTAAACTTCTTAAATATATTGCTTTACGGGTAATGTTCCATTGCGGTGTGTATCGATTTTATTATAGATATTACTATATCAAACCCACCGATATTTAGATCTTCATTATAAGGTTGTTTCTCAATATTAATGTTATAATACTATGGTATTTAAGCTTATTTCATATATGTATGTTTAATATTATCTGCCATGACGATACCATGTTAGAAAAGTAAATGTGTTACTCTAAGTTTTATGTTTCATATAATGTCTTAAATATATTGAATAATTTATCAAAATGATTTTAGTTTTATTGATAAACAAATACCTATACAATACTATTAAATGTCACTGAAATTCTGAAGCAGTGCGTTACACTTCCATAATAAAATACGGTTAGCTTACGACAGATGGCGTTGTATACACGTGCTCGGACAATTTTAATTTTCTTTTTTTTTTCACAAATATGATAAATATAATTGGAGGGTAGTTAGTTATCTTTAGCGATGTCGCTTGGCTGGCAGTTACGTCTCGCGCGGGGTTCCGAGCTTTCTTACTGCTTAAGTCCTCGTGTAGTGTTAGTAGTTCTGTGGACATTCTACAAGTGTTTAGTGCTACAATAGAGCTTCGTTTCGTTGTGCATCCGTCTTGAAGAGCAGGAGTTTCGGTGAGTTTTTTTACTTTTACAATATTTTACTATTTTTCGTGGTTGAGTTAAAAGTCGTTGTTTCGTTAGCGAGTGTTTAGATTTAACAATGTTAGGAATGTTACTATGTAAAAAATCGTTATAAATTTAAATTGAGGTCAGTTTATTAAAGTTTGTACTCAAAATGAATAGCGCCGGATATTGCATGATAAGTGTGCAAAATGCGTCCTACACGAGCGCATTTATCCCCAGTATAGACAAATAGTTAAAATCTCTTAATTAAATCTCTCAACGTAAGACAAATGTGGTGACGTCGTTAGATCTTTGCCCCTGAACAAAGCTTCCGGTGAAGATAACATAGGTACATACATACATAATCGTCACGCCTGTATCCCATAGGGGTAGGCAGAGACTATGGATCGCCACTTTGCTCGATCCTATTACTTTCGCTTCATCCATTTTCAATAATCTCTTCATGCATTCTTGTCGGTTCAGTGTACTTTTGACCTGACCCTTCTTGAGGGTATCACCGATTCGGATGGTATAGAAGAAGATAAAATATATATAATTTGAAAAAAGCGTGGTTTGAAGCTTCAAAAAAGACCCTTATTTTATATTGATAATGTGGGTGGCACAACTGGATTAATATTATTTCCGTTAAAATAACTATAAATAATTTAAATAAATATACAGGGTATATCAAGACTGCGAGCGAAAACGAAACCGGGTGGTAGTATTAGTGATATAAAAAACAACGCAATTAAAAATTTCACAAAAAAATCGTCAACTTTTTTTTGTAATTTTTTACTTATCGTCGTATTTGAGTGATAAATACATAGTTTTTCTAAAATTATGACGTAGGTACATCGCTTTATTTTTAAACACGCAATGGTACGTAAGGGTTTAAATTAGGTACTATTTTTGCAAAAAGTAGGTTTTTAAAAAATTGTAAAAAAAAAACGTGTATTTTTGCAAAATTTTTAGTTGCATTGTGTCTGTAAACGCTAAAACTACCACCTGGCTTCGTTTTCGGTCGCGGTCTTGATATACCCTGTATATACAATTATTTTTGCTGTCATAGTTCGAGATATTAATGAAGAATGCAAAACCCTTGCCTTATCTAATATATAAAATTCTCGTGTCACAGTTTTCGTTGCCATACTCCTCCGAAACGGCTTGACCGATTTTGATGAATTTTTTTGTGCTTATCCGGTATCTATCAACATCTATTTTTCATCCCCCTAAATGTTAGGGGTAGTCCACCCCTAATTTTTTTTTATTTTTTAGACAAAATTTTTAATTTCTATTTTTTTATGATACAACATACAAAAATACATACAATCCTCAATTTTCAACCCTCTACGATTAACCCCTATGTTTTAATAGCATTTTATATTTTTTAACCAAAACCAAAACCACTTAAGTTATTTCTATGTAAAATTATATTTCAGCTCTTGATTACAAACAAAAAATAATGGCGACCAACAATTTTGGAAAAGAACATTATGGAGGTGAAATAAGGAATGATAATATGTTGTATGGAAACCAAAATCGCGTCCGTATTACTGATCTGATTTTCCGTATCCGCGATGACTGAAGTTTTTAATGTCAAAAAATCGTAAGGCACACTATTTGGGTATAGAGGGGATAGAATAGAGTGAGAGGGACGGGATAGGATTGGATAGTTGACAGATTTCTAAAGTAAAGGCACGGGATGAAACAGGATGGATAATGAACAGAAAGAACGGGACGGATCGGGAAGTGACTTGACACACGGGACATGACGGGATTGACGAGGATAGGTCATAGTTAGAAAAAAAGTGACAGTAGGATGGCTAGGTCGAGTTTAGGTTTCAAGAGGTTTAGGTTTACAAGAGTGTGTATAAAAAATAACATCTATCTGATCTGGAATGGAATCAAAAGATATCTGCACCCAGGCGAAGCTGGGACGGGCCGTTAGTCTTAATTTAAATAAGCTCGTTCCATATATTATTTTTTGTAGGAATATTTTCCGGGATATTTTCGGAATTTCAAAATGTAATTTACACAAAACGCAAAAAAGGCGTTCGAATATTCAAAATCGTTTGGATGTAAAATTGGGGTGAGTATTTCTTGGTTTTACAGGAAACTGCTTTAATTATAGTTAGTATTTGATTATAAAATTAATTAAAATGAACTTGGGTGAAATTTGAGTTAATTTTTTAAATTTTTAGTTTTCATTTAATTCGTCCTTATTCCACTTTGTGACAAACAATAGTGATTTCTAATTAGTGGGAAAAAACGTGGCCCCGGTACCACCACTTTTATCTCCGTTTTTGAAGCGCTCTATCTAGCCGTTATACAATATAAAGCCCCGTTTACATGAGGAGAGTTTCTCGACTCGAAGATACGATTATCGTAAGAATATAAAAAAGTTGCATCGTGTAAACATTTGTCAGAACACAATAATCTATGGGGGTTATGTCATACGATAATCGCCTACTGGTGGTAGGTCTCTCATATGTGAGAGACTGCCTGGGTAGGTACCACCGCAATGTCTATTTCTCCCGCCTGCTAAAAGCGTTCTCTTAAATATGTTTGAAGTAATGTCGAAATTCGATATGTATCCAGTCCTAATAAACAAATAATAAAAAACGAATAATGTCCATATACCATTCATTTATTTCGATAATCTATTTACGTATAATTATTAAATATCACAGAGCTTGCGTATCTCTTATAAAATAATCGTAAAATATTAAGAATCTTGAATTTCTAGTGCCGGTTATTATTAATAAAAAAGGTGAGAGCACATTTAAATATTGGAGTCTATTCCTGGCACTACGTTTAAAGTTTGTTCGCGCGGTTTTCTTACAACATACTTACTATTGATTCGATCGGTACAAGATACAAGGCACAGACCTCCATACATCGGCGCTGGGAGCATTCATTCACGGAGGTACAAAAGATATTATAATTTCTCTTATTATATTAATTAATATACAGGTTTGCGTCATAATTAAAATTTGTCTTTATTTCCTTCCTCCCAGAGCCCACGCATGTATCAAAACGTCATTATGTTCAACACAATAAACGCATTGTCAAAATATAATATTCTTACATAATTAAGTACGTCTTAGGGTTAGTATTATCACAAATCCATGCATTTGCTTACATACTTTCCAATCCATCCTAAATATTTAATAATCTGTAGTCGTTTGTATTGGATATTTACATTTCATGCCTTAAAAATAATATGGACGACTGCCATAACGTACAAAAATACATTTGTTCATTTATGAATGTTGATTATTTATTGTAAAATTTCAGTATTTACAAACACTACCGCTTCCAATTTATACATTGTTATAAAAATATATCTCTGAAAATATCTCCCGGTACATTTCATTAGGAACAATAATTTGTTACTTTCCTCATAATTTTAACTTGAATATTTATCATGAATTTGTATAAAAATACTTAATTTATTACTTAATACAATATAAAATGGTTCTCATAATTCATTAAAAATATACAAGTTAAAATCATATTTAGTTCATTCAGCTCACATTATATTAGCATAAACACATAGTCTGTACGAGGTAGGCAGAGATAAATTTTTAATTCGATTCGTATTTGTATTTTTAGGGCGATTTGTGTGTTACAAGATTTGCAAATACGACACACAATTATTACTCGTAAAAAATCATATTGCATAGTAGATGGATCCAGGATAAGAAAGACTGAAATAGCGAAGAAAAATAAAATATAGAACTTCAGCATTTAAAAGTAGTACGAACCAAACATGTTACGGTAAAACTTTTTTTAGTTAAGAGTTTCAAACTGTAGTGTGTAATTCGTTTTTGGTTACACAAATATAATTTTAAGAGTATTTTCTGTTGGGACCTGTCTTGACTGCTAAGCCGATTGGGATGCGATTTTCAATCGTGAAATATTTTTTACGGCAGTCGTTTTTAAATCTCTTCTAAATTGCCAAATCCGTAACACCCAAAAAGCCCTAAGTTTGAGCATTAATACTAAGAGATTGGTATCAGAGCGAGGTGATGCTGTCGAGTTCCTCGTGGTCCCTCCGCAGCGCCTCCGGGGAGGGCAGCGGCTCGATGTCCACCGTGTCCAGGTCCATCTCCGCCTTGTCCGTGAAGCTTAGGAACATCTGCCGAATATTCAGCATTTTACAATCCATTGCTAGACTGATGAACTGATTACCCAAAAGGATATGCAAAGGTACTCCTCCTACGTAGTGGCAAATGTGACAAGAAGCTAGGTTATCGCCATGCCGGGCGCGATTTCCTATTCTGGGCATTACATAAGCCCATTCATGGCCGTACTGATGGATACAACTGTTCTCTCTATGTAGGTTTACAATATTCTTTTTTATAAATCAGTAAAAAACATCTTAGATTAACTATATCACTTGTGCCTGTTGTATTAAGTGCGCAGTTTCGTCTCGATATTATTTTTCATTATAAATTAAATAGGCATACCTGTTCTAGAGAGCTTTGGTTGACGGTGTAGTCTTCTATGTCGCACGTGGATTGCAACTCCGACATCAGCCTGAAGATGTCGCTCAGGCGCGTCGTCACTTCCTTCTTATCCACTGGGCAAGAAATAGTACACACTATAGGGCGAAGTCTTGTAATATATTGCCTGCCAGATTTGACTTTCTTTCTTTCGGGTACTGCATGAATTAGTTTTTTGTAATGGCAACAGAGAGCGTAACAAAGGCTAGTCATACCGGTGGCGGTGGTGGGCAGCAGGAAGTGCAGCGCGTGTTGGTGGCGCACGCGCAGGCGAGCGTGCGGCGCGCGCGCCCGCAGCCCGCGCCACGCGCCGCGCGGGCAGCCCGACACGCGGCACTGCACCACGTAGCCGCCGCCGAACCTGCGCACCACACGGCTTGTGAGATACCACGTACGATATAATAACGCTACTCCATTAGTAACCGCGCGTATGTGCTAGTGTGTAGTGAGGAGTGATGTGTCACCTGGTGAGGCATTGGTCCAGCGGCGCCAGCGCCACTAGTGAGCCAGCTCGCAGCAGCGCCACGGTGCTGGCCAGCCGGCGCGCGTCGTCCAGCGCGTGCGTGGACACCAGCACGGCGCGCCGCCCCGCGCCCCCGCCCCCGCCACCACCCCCGCCGCACGCGCGCACCGCGCGGGACACGCACGCGCGCGACGCAGGGTCCATGCCGCTGGAAACCACACAATGAATAATTACTACACATTGAAATACACATTATTGAACTGTTACATTACCAGGGCCTGCGAACATTGGCCCAAAAAATGGGTAAGTTTCACTTTGTGTGTCTTACTCGGTCAAACTATATTCGCTCTCGCTTCACTGATTTCGCGCGTGGTTGGTAAGTAGCAACGCATTACGCACAGACTTCCTTTGTAATGTCCGTTCGAGTACAATTGACGTCTACTAATAATTATACTGCAATAGACATTGTAACAAAAATCGATACGTAATGCGGTGTTACCTATGAGCCACGCCTTCGTGAAGTGAAAGGGAAGATAGTGTGACTACACAAACACAAACCGAAACAAAAATACATATTTAAATATTTTTCCTAGACACCGCAGACATGTTAATTGTTATGGATTTAATATGGATAGTATGAGGTCAGTAGTTGTCGCAGAGTGCGCACCTGGTGGGTTCGTCGAGCAGCACGAGCGGCGTGCGCGCCATGAAGGCGAGCGCGGTGCAGAGCTTGCGTCGGTTGCCGCCGCTCAGCGAGCCCGCGCGCGCCGCCGCGTAGCCGCACAGCTCGAACGTCTGCAGCGCGCGCCGCGCCACCTGACACGCGCACACGACGGTCAATCTAGCGCGGTTCAACGCCGACCAGACACGGTATCAAATGGCATCCGACGGCGGTCCAATGTCATTCAAAACAATTATACCAACCTGCTGAGATGCTTCTTTACACTACGTCATTACACGCATAGGTACACTACGACACCATATATCGATAATATAATATTAGTGTCAGATAAGCTTTTTTGAAGTGAAACTTCTTTATCGGGGTTGGAAAAAATTTTGCGTTACGCGCCATCTTTATTTCTACGTCACATTTTTGCGTTACGCGCCATCTTTATTTATTTAGTAAATTAGTAATACTTAGTAGTAATCCTGTGTATTGTAACTGTATTTAGTACGAATCCCACACTAGTGTATCATCCCACATTTGGACATAATACAGTGTATACCATTAGAACACATTCTGTACCCACTTCAGTAAGCCACACCCCCAACCGTTTCCAAGCCCCACCCAAAATTTTAAGCCCCACCCACTTTTTTGTAATTTGATCCTTACCCCCCCTCTGGCCTTCCCCTACCCTAAATCCAAAACAGTGCCCAATAGCCTCCCCACGAAACCTCCCCCCCCCGCTTACCCCCACCCTAAAAATTTTACCTCACCCCCCCTACTCATATCTCCGGCATTATCCATCGTAGACCCACCGACCTTGGGTTCATTGGAACCGGCTCGGTGAGGGCTACAATCCTGCCCCAACAGAATTCCCGAATACCCCCTCACAACTTTCCCCACTCAAAAATATTTTAAGGTGCCCAATAGCCTCCCCACGAAACCTAACCCCCCCCCCGCCCCTACCCCCACCTAAAATGTTTACCTCACCCCCCCTATTCCTATCTCCGCCAATATCCATCGTAGACCCATCGACCCTGGGTTCATTAGAACCGGCTCGGTGAGGCCTACAATCCTGCCCCAACAGAATTCCCGAATTCCCCCTCCACAACTTTCCCCACCCAAAAATATTTTAAGGTGCCCAATAGCCCCCCCACGAAACCTAACCCCCCCCCCCCCCCGCCCCTGCCCCCACCTAAAATTTTTACTTCACCCCCCCTAAACCTATCTCGGCCAATAAAGGTCGTGGACCCACCGAGCTTGGTATCCTCGGAACCGTCTCGGTGAGGGCTACAAATTGGCCCCGATAGAAATCCCAAATTCCCTCAAAAATTTCCCCCCTCCTAAACTTAAACTTTATTTAATTTAGCTTTATTTTACCAATTCTGTAAATTTGTAAATAGTAGATCATTTTGCGAAAAATGATGTCATAAAGAAGTTTCACTTCTTACGTGTGTACACTAATACACACACACATTTTTTGTTCATACACTTATTGCTCTCGAAAAACTAGCATCTGTTTAAAGCATTCCACTGCTGGGGACATACGCCTCACCAACTGCAAGCCATCGCACATTATTTTTATTGAAATAAAATGGGTAGTTTTGGGATAATTCAAGTAAAAAACATAAAGCCGCTGGGATTAGCCATTTTCGAGCGGTATAGGCTAGTCGAAAAGTCTTCGTGTGGGGTCAAAATTATTTATGTGACTGTTTGGTGCATTTATTTATTTAAATACATAATAACAGTACCTCCTCATGGTTAGCGATTCCTCGGAGCCGGCAGTAGAACTGAAGCGTTTCTGTCACAGTCAACAAGGGGTCTATCGCATCGCTTTGTGGACAATAACCTGCAAATTAAAATGATTATAATATTTGACAGTGTCCACGGGTTCTCCGCCGTTGGAAATAAGAACCATAAATTTAAAAAAATGCTGATTATAAGCTTCCGCCTATAAGAAATATGTTATATTGATTACTAACTTATTAATCCTTGGCAGAGTTTCCTGGAGTCAACCTTCTTGTCGTTGAGGTAGAGTTTCCCTGACGTCGGCTGCACTTCACCAGTCAGCAGGCCAAATGTGGTGGACTTGCCCGCGCCGTTCTGACCCAGCAGCGCGGTGCACTGCAATCAGATTTAAGTTTTAGCACCATATAAATGAGGTACTAATATTTGTGTGGATTTTTGTGTTCCTGGTTCATGGTTCTTCTACGTGCTTCTCCAAACTACTGCTTCACCTACACCTGCCCAGGCACAAAAAGAGCTACTACAGTCTTTACCGCTTGGGAAGGTAATTTTCACCTTCGAGCAACTTCTACCACGTGCCCGGGTCCCTCCAGCTGGACACTGTCCCAACCTGCCATTGTTCCCGGCGAGCTGTCACCCAGCGCACCCTATGCACCCCCGCGATAGCTGCCCGAACCTTGGATCTACGTGCCACGTGGAGACTGGGACAACGCGTCGAGTTCCATCAACCAGCTAGTGACATGCGTTAATTGTGCCGGGAAGTCTTCTATTTTTATTAGCATACTGCGAACGTCACACTATAAGTAACCAACAATCGAAGACTCGCTGTGAGTCGTTCGTGTAGCGCTCGTTGCAGACTCGTGAACCTCGTACACACTATGTTTTTGGGTTACATACATGGCAACGGCGGCATTCGGCTCGCCAGTGAGGACCCGACTTTATACGAGTACAAGTAATGCACGATACCTGTCCGGCGCGCACGCCCAAGGTGAGATGCCTGAGCGCCACGCGCTTGCCGCCCGCGCTGGCGAAGCGCACGCCCACGTCGCACAGCTGCGCCACGTCACCATCATCATCACCAGCGTACCACGAGTCACGGGACCTCTTGTCGCTGTCCGAGTGCACGAACCCTGCAACACATGCTTTATGTCAACACGGGGCGCAATCAACAGGCTACGAACGGGATAGTTCTTTAGCTAAATCCTACGATGACGTAGGAATCTACTTCAGTCTCCGTGACTGAACAGAACAGAATTGGCACAAGTCAAATTAATGGTTGAGAGTCAACTGTGAAGCGAAATCCGCAGGTACCGAGACATGTTTTTGCTGTTATCAAAAATATCTGGTCTGGGTGGCGAAACCAGAAAGTCTCATGGTTTCCGATACCCACTATACAAGACCTATTGTAATGTGGGTCAGAACTAATAATACAACCAATAGTCGCATATTCTGAGTTCTGACCCTGCACAAAGATACAGTAAGATACTTGTGTCGTGGGTATCGAAAACTGCAAAATACTTTTTGGCCTCAAAAACCCCAGAAACGAGACAAATAATTGAAAGGCACACAGACATATATCTTTGTATGCGGACTGTGACAGCGGCCTTTTGTTTCACAGCAGATTTCTAACTAACTGCATCACAGAGGCTGTGTAATGTGTGTGTATGTACTACGCGTCGAAGTATTTATAACGTTCTTGAAAGACAAAATCTGAAGCTGATAACAGCAGGTAAGTAACACCGACCCCGGTTGATGTTGCCGATGGTGTTGATGCGGATGGGCGCCCGCGCCCGCGCCCGCGCCGCGCGCACTCGCTTGCGCTCCGCCGCCACCTCCAGCGGCTCCATCTCTCCACTGCATGGCTCCGCGTCGCTCTCCCGACGGAACCTGCAACACAGCAATACCTTATTGTATACTACTGCTTAGAATAGTTTACAGTACAGTATTGGCCTATATGCGGCCAACTTAGGGTTGCCAGATAGTAACTTATCAAATCTGGGACAATTCTAGGACAACAATGTCGGGTCGTGGCCATAGTGGAAAATATACATACATACATAAACTCACGCCTGTTTCCCAAAAGGGGTAGGCAGAGGTGTCTTAGTAAGTAACCAGGACACCCATATTTTGCCGTATATATTCCGTCCCACAATAGGTGGCGAGCCTATTGTCATATCGGGCACAAATTCCTGACTCCGGGCTGACTCCAAAATATAGTATTTTTTTAGAATCCGGGACAATAAGCTCTAATTACTGGATACGGGACAAGAGGCAAATTTCCGGGACAATCCCGGAAATCCCGGCCGTCTGGCAAGCCTAGTCCCACTGCAGGGCACGTGCTTCCTCTACAAAAGAGAGAATTATTCAGAGGGTTCAAGCCATATAGTCCACAACGTTGGCCTCAAGTGTATTTGTATTTAGCTTATGCGAATCCTTAGCACTTACACCTCGATATAGTCATGAAATGACTTACCTGAGTAATATAGCTTCGAAGTACCCGTACTCGATGGCAAGGTTGAATAGGAACAGCGCGGTGCCCACCACGAGCAGGCAGGCGTAGTGGTAGACGATCAGGTCGGTGGTGAACGGGTCCCGATACGTGTCCATGCCGAAATGTTGCAGCACCTGATGGAGGAATAAATATGGAAGCATTTTCGGTACACTGGAAATAAGACTGGAACGAGCAACCGTGGAACCTGGAAATCATTTTTAAGTAAGGGTGTTTCGCTACCGAAAATTACCAATATAGACGGCACAAGACATTATATTATGGGAACTATTAATACAAACATTCTTCAGAAAAAAACATGGCTCTGATGCAAGCAACATCTGTAGGCTAATTCACGTAATTTATTGACGCGCCGATCAAGTTTCGATGCAGTTTCGATTAGGTTTACGTCTTAATCGTACGTACGTCAAAATGGTATTCTTGTAATTGTGTAGCTGCGCGTAAGATATGCATAAACTGCGCATGTGCTGCACGTTGGTGGGACTAAACTGTCATTGGAGACGTCAAATGAATAGGTAATTTACCAATCAAGTTGCGATCTGAATCACGCATGTATAAAACGCGCAGCCGTAGAATAAGCTAAAGCGATCGCGTGACGCGAACTTGACGCGAGCGTATCTGACAGCGGTTATTCTAAATTACGAGAATACAAAACGGGCTGTTTTGATCGAAACTTAACTGCAACTGCACTTATTTAATTACGTGAATTGGCCTACTGATAAAAAATTGATATTTATTGTTAGTATACGAGTATTTTGTCATGTAGTATATTATGTTAAGTAATGTTGCCTAGCATGAGGTAACAATCGATAACGTTGTTGTACAATGTTGCTCCACAAAAGTTACCGGCGGTGTGAATGCACCATAATGATCTGGATTTGTTCGCTTTGTTATTTTAAACGTTAAATTTAAATAAAATATTGCAAGCATGTAACAACACCGTTAAGATATTCAAAGCAGCATCAAATTATCCTTCTAAAGTGTCCATTTACCTGCGCTTGAATGGTGTTCTTGGCGATTTCGAGCATTCCATCGCCCAACGCGAACTGTGGCGACAGCATGAAGATCTTGTGCAGGTACCAGCGGGCATTGTCTGTAGCCTGTAAAACGGAATTCTGTTAATTTGGTAGTCTAAGATATGGAGATGCCAAAAAGAGTTGGGGGAGGCATATGTTCACCAGTGGACTTTCTGTTGCTGGAGAGAGAGGAGTCAAGGGTCAGAATCATGCTGTAACTGTTTTGTAGGGTTTGTCGGTTGCAGAGGCCACTGTCTCACAAATCTGACGTGAGCTTCGCAACATTTCTTTCAATAATTATTCATATTGTTTCAGAATTTATTGAATAACAATGTCACTGACGAATCGCAACGGGTCTTTGCCTGTAAAACAGTGATACTGCCCCAGTCGACCTATAATTTTTGAGATGATAAAGTGAAGATTGGCTACATTGAAGGTGTCAGGGAAACAGACAGGGATTAGTGCTAAAGATACCTATGATAATGGGCCTTTACTAAAACAAAAACCTGCATACACAAAATTGAAAACACCGGAGCATGAATAATGCTAATAAAACGTTGTAATAATTATGTTCAACGATTTTTTTTCGGACCCATCAAAGGTATTATTACTACTATCGTCTGTTCGCTAACACCCTGTATGTGGGTACTGACGTCAGACTCGGAGATGATGTCGAGTATGAGCAGGACGGTGAGGCCGACGAGGCCGCACAGCGCGTTGCCGCAGAACAGCAGCATGTTGGCCATGCTGGGCTCGCTGAACAGCTTCTCCGCGATGTGGATCAGGCTCGCACACGCGTACCTGACGACAGAGATACCATTATTTTTATTATCTGTTATATTTTAGCGCGTGTGTGGATAAGACAGTGGTTAGACTAACACGGCATGCTAAGCGACATTAAAGTCAGTACGTAACGAATCACGGGTTGTTTCACTTGTCTTTGACCTACTTACGTGCATTATCAATTCACTATTGTAAGCAAAAGGTGCTCGAAGGATCATTTTGATACAACAAGAAAGTTTGGATTATGTTAAAAGAAACTTGGATATATTATCCGTGTTACATTGATGAAAAAATATTCAATTAGTGATATTCGTGGTGTTTGGTTTTGCTACTGCGATGAGCGATTGTATCGCTTACCATCAAGCGAATGGCATGCTCGTCTCACCATTTAATACAATAAAATCTGTTATAGTGTATGTCTCTTAAAGTGTATGTTATCAATTATTGAAAAATAGTGCGATTAATTACCCGTAGAATAAGAAGAGCAGGCAGATGGCTGGCAGGTTGTTCCGCGCGACGAACACCGGGAACCCGAACGCGAGCATCACCAGCGCCGTTATCCCCATGTTTATGCAGATTATCTGGGGAAGACAAATATATCGTTTAGCATATTTTATATAGAACTACACTTTAAAAATATACTACTAGAGAGGTCATTACGTTGTCGTCACTTCATTGACATATTTGGTTTTTAACATCGGCTTTTAAATTTGTTATTCTAATCACATTGTAAAAATACTGTAAAAACATCAGGAGGCACTAACATATCTGAAATTATTCCATACATGAATTCCCAAGGTATGTGAAGTTAACCAGTCATTTAGATAGCTGGTCGTAAAATTATAAGCGAAAAACCGTTGGGTAGGCAGGTAGTAAGGCTAGGTAGCGACCATGATGTCCCAGACGAGCGCGGTGGTCCAGTACAGCGCGGGCGACACGGCGCACAGCAGCTGCAGGCGCTTCTGCTGCGAGCGCCGCGCCTGCACCAGGTAGATGGCGGCGCCCGCGCTCACCAGGCTGTAGCCGATCAGCACCAGGCTCGAGATGCCCGCGTCCGCGATGTGCTGGTACCTGCCACATGCCATCATCATCAACAGACTGCCGCGCAGTTGCACTACGGAGTACAACGCTGAGGTCTCGGTGCGAATCCCGGATCGAGTAAAGTAATATTACATTTGTCTATTCATTATCACCCCGGAATCAAGAATTTGTGCCTGATTATGGGATAGGTTCGCGAAACATGGGTGTCCTGGTAGGACTATTATATAAGAATCCGCCCAAAAATTAAATATAGAAAAACGAATTAAATAATGTGTGTATACTTTAGGTTCACAAGCGGTGTCAAGCAGGCGGGCTTATTTATACTACATGCAGTATAAATGCAGTGTTATTTTGTCGTGTGTGTCCAAAAATATCTGACTTTGTCTAATCATAAACTTCAAAAAATTGTGGGAGATTATTCAACAGTTTAAAAGTTCTGTTAAAAATGCAAAAATAACGACGAGGATGGGATTCGAACCCACGCGTGCAGAGCACATTGGATTAGCAGTCCAACGCCTTAACCTCTCGGCCACCTCGTCACGTCGAATGCCGGCGAATTTTAGAAATACGTCTTTCACTTATTTAAAAGGAATTAAGTGTTGGAAAAAGATTCTTTTTTATTTTACCTTCATCCTTCAAAAATGCAAATTATAGTGTATTCATCTTTGTCGGATAATTATATTTTTACGAAGTTTGTCAATGTGATAGTATGGGATGAGGGTGTTGAGACTCCTGCAGCCTTTTCTCTCGGACTAGCTGATCCATTGAAGATCTATTTCATTTGTTTAGAGGCCGAAACACGGCACATATGTGGGTCACTAACTCTCGCTTTTTTTTTCTTTCCCTCTCTATCTTGCAATGACAAAAAGGAGAACTATCAACGAAATATGTTGGACAACCAAGGACGAAATATTTTTGGAAAATTTTTAGTGTTTTAAATTTTGAATGTACTGTTTCAGCTCATATACATAGGGCACACTGCAGGGCACGGGCCTTCTCTACAAAAGTGAGCACGATTGAGAGGGGCTAGGTCATATAGTCCACCACGCTGGCCTAGAGCAGTTTTGCGGATTTACACATCACAGACATTTTTACAAATCGCTATAGTATGCAGGTTTCCTTACCATGTTTTCCTTCACCGATAATGTGTGTGTAGAGCGTAAAAAAAGAATATCTGCAGCCATCCGAAGCTGGGCTGGGTTGCTAGTGTATATTAAGTGCTTACACAGTGTCCTTGCTGATGGGTTCCTTGGAGATCTTCATGGGGTGCGTGGCGACGGTGATGTTGGCTTGCTGTCCCGCCAGCGCCCGCAAGAGGGCGTTGTTGGCCACGTTCACGAACACGGGCAGTGCGTGATAGCCCTTGTTGTTGTACCACGCTATTATGTTGGTAGCATTGTCTTTCAACGCTGACGTCACTCCGCCGTACCTGGCAATACAAGGGAGTTATTGTTGAGTGTTACTGGCATTTTTAAAAGGATTTTGGAGTATATATTATATTTTATCAGTTTAAGGTTATAGTGAATATGTGTTATAGGTAAAACAAGATGAGGATTCATGAGCATAAGGCGTATAGTAGATTACGCATTGATATACAATGCAGATGTAATGAGGACAGCTAATCTCTAGCCGTGGTTTCATGATGATTTGCACCAGCAATATTGATTGTTCTGGGTACCATAATGATTTAACAATACCAAATATAAGGAGATTTCATCATCACCCAATTAAACCATTGCCCGTTTCTATGTTATACTTGGTTTAAATCTAAACATAAAAAAAGTACCTCCTCTCTATGTAAACTTCTTGCGAGTCGAGCAGCCAGCTGTTGAGAGTGTCCACGTTAGGAAGCGACATCATCTCGGGCAGGGAACTAGTAGCGTTCGACTCGATGTCGCACACCTGCCGAGTTATCTCGCACACGCAAGTCGGTGAATCCTGAAAAAAAATGTTCCTTATTCACACAGTCGAAATGATGACTATTAGACACGTGTCTTAAATCACTACAAAATATGGATGGTGAATGCAGTATACAGCTTTAAGGGCGCGATTCCATTGGGCAAGTCTTGCATGCAAGCGTGACGTCACATTTGCGTCCAAGTTGCTTACTTTGGAAATAAGTTTTCGGGAGTGTGCATGGAAGTTTAACTAGGATACAAGAGACGTTCACTATTGAGTAGGAAATCATTGGTGGAAGCTACCTGCAACATACCTGCGATTGTTCAATTTGCGCGTCACTTGAATAAAAATTGATAAGTTCAAACTACCCACATGTAAGTTGTAGCTTATATGCAGGTTTGTTCAAGTTGCATGCAATTTGCAACTTTCATACATGTAACTTGCCCAATGGAATGGCACCCTAAGTTTAATTAGAACATCAACTTGCAGTTATGTTAAAAGTGCCAGGAAAAGCATACGAACCTTCAAACTGGCCCTATTCTAAGTTAGGAGACTGTCCCGCACTTGTAGTACAAATACATTATCCATCCGCGAGAGACAACCATATCTCGTCGACACAATCATGCCGGCCTGGCCGCAACGAGCTGATGCAATAGACCAAGTAAAATTGCAAGTACAATGGAGAATTCAAAATACCTTTTCCGTCCAGTTTCGGACTTGCTTGCCATATTCCGCTTGGTTCAAGACATGTTGAGCGAATGTGGGGTCCATTTGGGCTGAATCGGGATACACCGATGGATGAGGTCTGTAAACAATAATGAAATACTTCAAACTTACACTAATCTTCGATCTCATAGTTCAAAGAGCATATACGTAAGCAGTCTAAACCATGAAAAATATTTAGATTAGGTCTATCGATAATCTTGGAAAATGTGAATCAAACTAAATATAGAATTACACTCCATCGTCACATACATAATCGTGATCTATCACAAGAAGATCAAGTTTTATGTCGTGGCTATTCCACGTCACAAGCTTCAAGAAATTTTTCAGTCTCATAATCACCGAGACCCGAAACAAATACCTGTGGACACCAGAAACGTTTGTTCCAGTGTGTGTATCGAACCCACGGCCTCTGGTTTCACAAACGGCGTCTAACTAACTGCGCTACGGAGGCCTCAAATTCCTCCCGTTTTCATTATTTACCAGTATTTCCCCTCTAAAAGCTGATGTACTTACACGAGGAACTGCGTGGAGCCCGCGTAGAGTTGCTCCCCGAGCGTGAGTACGACCTCGTTGTCTGCGGGCGGCCGCAGCATGGAGAAGGCCATGGCCGTCGTCACGAACAGCGACGGCAGCGCCACCAGCATGAACACCAGCCATCTGACAAGCCATGTCCACATTTCAATCATATTACGTCATCAATACCGGATTATTTCTAGATCCCTCTTTGATAATTAGTGCTGTGATAGCTTAGGCTGTACCTACTGTAGAGCAAAGCTGAACGTTCCTATTGTTGACTCGATAAGTAAATAAAATATGCTTCTCTCATTTATCAATGTCGATATCTATTATTTGTTATTGTCATCACTATTTTATTAATTGCAATATTTTAGATTTTTACTTATATTGAAATATGTTTTTATTTTATTTTCTTCTTCATAAATGTGATTTTTAACCAATAATAAATCTTCTTTTTCTTTTTTTTTCAATACCCTTCTTTATTTGCCGCTCCCCACCCAATTTCATTGGAGTGGAGATAGTAAACGCACCTGTTCCTGATGTGGTGTATGTATCTCGCGTGCAGGAGCGCCCGGAACTGTTGGCAGCGGGTGGCGCGCAGCGGGCCGGCGGGCGGCACGAGCGGCTCGCACTCCGCGCGCACGCTCGAGCCCGACGAACTCTTCGACGTGCTGCACGGAGACTCCTCCACTGGACGATTAAACATACATCCATCAATGGCAAAAGTTGATGTTTGACATTAAATGGTGACCTATCGTAACACCACGCTCTATCACTGTAGGGTGGTGAAGTCGCGAGCCACGGCTCAATGCTTATTTTCAATGGTCACCTAGAGTGACATGCGAATCATGAGAAAACCTGTATAGCGATTTGTAAGAATTTCTACGGTATGTAATCCGGAAACCCGCACTAGGCCATCGGGGTGGACTCTATGGCCTAACCCTTCTCAATCGTACTCTCGATTGTAGAGTAGGCCTATATCCTGCAGTGGGACGTATATATATATGGGCCGATACAGATATCATTCGAATATGCCTTGCTGAAGAGTGGTTCCTAGCCTTGGTACTCAATATTAGTAGCTCGCTGATGAGTTACAAATAATGGAACTATCAAGAAGTGCGTCATACCATATTGAAAGCCGATGGGTTCGGGCGCGTCGGCTTGCTGGCAGATGTCGTAGAACACCTGCTCGAGGCTGCCGCAGTCCAGGCTGAAGCTCTTGAAGCCCAGCACGCTCTGGCTCGCCTCCAACACCTCGCACAGTTGCAGGAAGCTACGGAACAAGTTTATTGCTAACAGTTGCTTGGATTTGTATGTAAATACTATTTTGTATACATGACTAGAAATAATAATGTAACCTTAGCATCTATGAGATAAACCTAATACAAAAACTAGAAGTAAATATGTAACCTCTTGTAGACGTGATACAATTTCAAAAGTGAAAAATTGTTAGGCATTACGAGCAACATAACATTCACAATTAATCGATTTCGTTACACAAATATATTCAATAAAAAAAATACTAACTTATTATTAACACCATTGAGATCGTAGAAGGGCAAGGCAATTTCCACCTCCAGTCCGTTGACATCGACCACGTTCGCGTTCTTGATGGTATCCCGCACCACCGCGAGGAGTTGCTTGGTCTTCTCCTCCAGCGTGACGTCATCAGCCCAGTCCTCAGCGCTCTTGTCCGGGTACACTACGGTGAGCTTGTACCCGTTGCCCAGGGCTCGCTTGATCTCTATAGGAGAGCCGGTTGTGTGGATTTGACCCTGAGGTAAATTAAGTTACTGGTTAGAATCACGAATTGCTTAGTATTATGTGTAATTAATAGAATTAGTTTCGTAACATAGTTTTTTGTATGGCTGTCGACCGTCGTGTTCGAATCACAAGGTTAGTCTTTCGTTTTGTGAATCGAATTTTTAAAACTGTAGGCCGCACTAATAACTCTGTCTACCTCTTCGGGTATACATGCTGTAGACTACAGGGTAGATTCGATATTTTCATATTAAAACCCTGAAACTTTTAAGATAATATAAAATAAGCTTGCCTTATGCATGATGACGATCTGGTCGCTGAGCAGTTCCGCCTCGTCGAGGTGATGCGTCGTCAGCAGGATCGTCCTGTCTTGCTTCAACTTCACTATCATCGACCAAATGTCTCTGTTGAATTAAATATTTATTGTTATTCCTGTTAGCAGATATCCGTGTTTGTCAACTACCGGGAGTTGCCACCGAACATGGTCGTGGAACACTCCTAATAGTGAACCATACAGGTGTGTTGTGTTAGAGTTAAGCCTGTTTATAGATTAAGGATTTGAATGATAAAAGATGAGTAGTATGAAGCGTTATACGAATGACTGATATGGAACGTAGTTTAAGTAAAAGAGATAACGAATGAAAGTACTAAAGAGTAAAAGAGTTAGAGGATGAATTATTAAGATGTTGAAATATGAAAGGACGGAAAAAGAGATAACAGTTTAGAAGACGATGGAAGACTTGAACGACGTACGACGAAGGTGATGAAGACGTATTCAAAGAGAAAATAATTATACTTAAGAACTATTCCCACATATTTATTTATTTGGTTGTATCATGTTCTGTGTACCTTTATCAAATAAAGAAACAATACTAGTCTTCGAGCAGGCCGGCAAAATTGGTATAATTGGCATCACTGGACGATACTCAATTTGTATGCAATGAACTAACCAACAGGTGTATTGTACGACAGGCTAAATTCAAGACGCGATACACTTGGGAAATCACTACAACAGGTTTTCATCATATACAGTGGCTGCTATCCTGGCAGGTACAATGTTGTACCACCAGCAATAATATGAATGAATTTTTATTACCTTCTGGCAGCCGGGTCGACGCCTGAAGTGGGTTCGTCGAGAGACACGAGGTGCGGCTTGGCGATGAAGGCCAGCGCCACGCAGAGCCGCCGCCGCGTGCCTCCGGACAGGCGCGCCACCGGCTCCTCGCTCCACGGGCCCAGGGATAGCACTTGCAACATCCTGGGAAACGGTCACTATGGTCAAAGCATGGTCATACATACGCTACACCATTATCGACCGCAGTCGGAGACTGGAGCTGGTAATCCGTCGAATGGTCTTAAGAAGACCTTAGCATCTTTTCTCCAGACACACGTATACGAAATGCTCTTCATAGTATCTCACTGCCGCGGACACATTATTATGAATCGCGACACTACGCACCATCTTTAAGGATTCAATGTTGCTGTAACAAAAAGTCGATACGTGCGCAAAGTCGTCTGTGCAAAATTACAAGACATGCATTAAATGAGCTTCTTTTGGGGTAACTAATTAATAAATCAAACGCATTGTCACGTCGCCGCAGGGAGCGAGCGGGATCTGTACGAGGGAGCAAGTTGCAAAGAAATACTTGTCTAGGGGAAAATTAGTGCAATGGAATGTTCTACTGATTCTCGACAATCTACTTTCAGCTTTGTAGTAATTACTCAAAATAATGTTTTGTATTTTTGTGCTTTTTTGGGAGACTGTCCCGCCCTCAAACCCGCCACTGTTGATCCTGTAAGCCAGGATCAACAGTGGCACGCATTTTAATGACACTGAGCATTGAAGCTCAGCGAGTCTCCGCGAAAGTCTAACTTGTCTTTAACCCGCAAAGAAATCAATCACTAATTTAAATTAATAGGAGTTGGAAGTATAAGTTAGAAATAATAATATTTTTTTGTGCTATTAAAATGTGTGAACATGGCCGACCTGTCCACCTCGTCGTCCACCTGGTGCGGCTGCAGCGCGGCGTTGAGCATGGCGTAGAGGCGCACGTGCTCGCGCGGCGTGAGGTGCGCGTGCAGCACGTCGCGCTGCGGACACACGCCCACGCGCGCGCCGCCCGCCGCCGCGCACCGCATGATCACGTGGCCCGCGCTCGGACGCAGCATGCCCGTCAGGATCTTACTGCAATCACGGTATCATCTCTCAGCTGCTAATAGTGGGCCAGTAGCCAACGTAGCCCACGCATATACAGACGTGTATGTTGTGTATTAGATTCGGAATGTTTTTCCCGGTTTCTTACAGGATGGTACAATTGTGACATCCAACGATAAATGGTGGTCTCCAAAGGTACTCTATTAAAGGTCGGATTTTTAATACCCAGTGCATTGAAGTCAAATTGTAAATACCGTATAAACAAATAACGTCAGATAAACCATTTACTTTGCGCTGAATCTAAAAAAAAACAAGGAAAAGACAAAAAACCAAGAAACTGATCAGGTCCAGCGTCTATGGGCTTCAAAAAAACGAATTAAAGAGAGAGTGGTAGGTCCAGCTGTGGGATTTATATAACGCACATAAGCGTGGTCTTCCCGGCGCCGTTGTGTCCGAGCAGCGTGGTGATCTGTCCGCGGTGCAACTCCACGGACACGTTGCAGAGCGCCTGGCGCGCGCCGAACGCCTTGCTCACGCCCACGATGCTCACGCCCGCCTTCTCGTCCGTCGCCACGCACGTTGTAATGTTGTTGCTTAGTGTCTTTATTCCTGCAGTTACATATATCCATTTTAAATAAATAATACCGTAGTAACTTGGCAAATACCAGAGAAGGTAGGTAAATTTTCTCCGAATTAGTTCGGTTGTTTTATTTATTTTATC
Organism: Deilephila elpenor; assembly: GCA_949752805.1. Classification (NCBI taxonomy): domain Eukaryota; kingdom Metazoa; phylum Arthropoda; class Insecta; order Lepidoptera; family Sphingidae; genus Deilephila; species Deilephila elpenor. The sequence goes on from OX457114.1 coordinate 611,819, forward strand.
TACAGCTAGACCAAATTCCAGATGATAATGTTTATACAGGGTATATCAAGACTGCGACCGAAAACGAAGTCAGGTGGTAGTATTAGTGACTTCAGACACAAGCAAGTATAAATTTCGCAAAAAAAATCGACAACTTTTTTTTGTATTTTTTTTACTTATCGTCGTATTTAGGTGATAAATACGTAGTTTTCCTAGAATAATGATGCAGATCTCTTTATTTTTCAATACTCAATGGTACGTAAGAGTTTAAATTATTATTAGGTTTTTTTCCACCCAAACAAGATAATTTTTAAAAAAATCTAAAGAAATATCTGTCGCTGTTTTGGTGAAATTTTTATTTGCATCGTGTCTGCAACCACTCAAACTACCACCTGGCTTCGTTTTCGATCGCGGTCTTGAGATACCCTGTATAATAGGATTTATAAGAGACCACAAAAAAACATACCAAAGTATCGATCAATGAGCCACCCGATAACGAAGTAGATGGCTGCGTCGACCAGCACCATGATGCCGGCGAGCCCGATGCTCATGTCTTCGCTGCCGGTGGGCGAGACCCACAGGTCCTCCCACCGCGCGCCCGTGCCCACCGCCTCGTACCGCGTGATGTACAGGAACGCGTAGCACAGCGACGACGACATCGACAGGCACTGCGGGTAACATCATCATCACCATCACCGACGTATATAAATACACCCAACAGTCATACATGGTCCTGAGCCCACACTAAGATCGAGTCTTGTGCCGTGTATCAGAAACTAAAAAATACTTTTCGGTCTCATAAATACCCAGAACCTAAATTAATATTTGCGGATCACACAAACATTGATGTCAGTGTGGAGATCGAACACGCAGCGTCTCGTTTCACAGCCGGCGTCTGACTATTACTAGTATAGTGATCTGTGCGTCTGACCAACTGCGCCACAGAGGCTGTTGTAACTAAGCTCATTGTTGAATATACATAGACCAACCAAACTATTAGAAGTGGCCTGCACCCATGTCAATAAAAGACAGTCCTGCTCTCATACCCGCTACTGCAACTCCTATAAACTAGGATCTAATGAAAGGAAGAGGATTCTTTCTGTGTAAGATTATGCATAAAGTAATATGCATTAAAAATTGAGCCAACATCCGTATTGCACTCACCACAAGCCGTTTCAGCGAGCTAACCATGACGGCTTCGAGGGAGAGGATCATTACGAACGGCATGAAGGTGGTGAGGTACGCGAGCGCGGTGCACACCGCCGCCAGACTCGCCGTCGAAAACAACTTCGACATCATGTAGCTGTGGAAACCATATCATAAATAGGGTAGGGTAAATTAAAAGTGTGACTTGAGGAAGAAAATTTTGTGGATTTTTCGCTTCCTGTCATATTTCTTATCCTAGAATCTTTCAATCTCAGTTATTTTTACTACACAGATACGTAATTACGACTGCCAAGTGCCGTTGTACTCCATACAACTGTTTGAAGTATCATAGAGATTAAAACGAAGTTCACAATAACGCAATCAATAATTTATTTATTAAGTAGTTTTTATTTTCACGACGAACTTCAACTTCTCTGAAGTTCTGCAGAGGCTAGAGTAGGCAATATCTGAGCTGGATATTCGAAGCCTCAAGTCCATAATCAATTTACACTAACAATCAACCAACACTATCAATTATTCGATACAACACCAAGTGAACTCACCAGAAACTGAGAACAGATATGGCGAAGATAAAAAGCAGCACGAATATGAGCGAGGGGTCTGTCCGCGGCACCACGAGCCCGTAGCGCAGCACCAGCGTCATGCACGCCGCCGTCACCACCAGCTCCGCGAGGGACACCATGAACCACGACAGCGTGTGGTAGCTCAGATTCACGCCCATCACCGACATCAACTAGCGGAACAAAGAGATCATTGGGAGCATTAGCTTCTTCTACGTTTGTATATAACCTTCGTACCTCTATCCCACAGAGGCCACAGGAGTATATATAGATTTTTCTCCTTCTTAAAACGAATTACATGGAATACCGCTATCGTTCTTTAATCTGCAAGGATTGCAACTCCAATATGAACAAAGCTGCCTTTTCATGCATTATCGTTGGTTTAATAACTTCTAATCTACCTGTCCCGATATATATATATATATATTTCAATGGGGTCTACGAATTAAACTGTTCATCTCTCAGTTCATGATTTGTCTTATAATATTAAGGCCGGTCATTTTCCTAAGATCAAACGTTTCTGTAGCTTGATTGGCTTCACATACCATCATATCCTTCTCCACATAGTATGTGTATATAATGGTCTTTTTTCCAGTATATTTGATGAACATACGTACCATAGTGTTGCCAGTCTCCTTGTCGGACACAATGAAGCGCACGGCCGAGGCGACGGTGAAGAGTAGAGAGAAGAAGAAAGCCACTATCAGCGCCTGCGACTCGTACAACGACGTTTGGAAGCTGAAGCAATAATATACTCATGTTAGTTATATTCGGTACATCATCATTATGATCATCAGTCTGCTGCTTTATGCATCCAGTTGCTGAAGAAGAATTAATCACTTATTCGGTACATGAAGAAGATCAAATCTTGTGTTCAGCGTATCGGAAAGTACGCGAAACTTTTCTGATGTGCATACAGAGTTTTGGCTAGACCTCTCTGAACTTTTCATTTCAAGTCCACGTTCTGCACTTTGTCGTGATGTAGGTACCTATATGGTGATATTTGTTTCACTTATAAAATCGACACTCACTAATCCTTCCTATAGCAAGGGTATGGTATCTGTTGCGTGTACATCGCCCAGTCTTGTTCCTGCACCTCCCGCTTGTGTCTCCGTGAAGAGTTGCGAGCCAGCTGGATAATGGCCTTGTCCACCAAGTCCTGGATCTGCACGAAGCCGCGGAAGTAGCGCATGTTCTCCACGAAGTTGGCTTCAGGGCCGGGGATCCATAGGCTGTGGCAAAGACGTTAATATACATATATATTAAATCAAAGCACATGCACTATGCTAAGCTAAGTCCATAAATTCAGTCAAATTGGACCCGTAGTTTAATCAGTAATTAGGTTACTTAGTTTTGACATACTTTAAACATTATGCAACTGTTATAATCACGTGTCTACATGCAAGATCCTTACTATAATCGACGCATGAGACGTTGCCACTTAAAATAAATTCACCTACAGCACGGATTTTAACCGCCGCCTTATATAATGGCCCTACCAATCCTGTATAGATACATGCGCAATCTCAATCAAAATCTCGTAATGGTAACTGATTGTCGTCGCATTTGCAACACTGTTGACGGTATTAGGGTAACGATTGGAAATTGTTATAAATATAATAATTAAACTATATTGTATTGTTATATCCAATTACTTATTTGAATTTACTTACTAGCTCTTCTTCCATTTGGTGGTGGGCACGTTTTCTATGTCCATTCTGATGATGTAGTCCACGTTCACTGGCCCGTCGTTCAGCTCCGCGTTTCTGAACACAATACCTGTAGGAACAGAGGTAATTTTGACGCGTTCAGTACACTCAAACCAGCACAACAGTTTCGATCGGCGATAGATCACCACCTCTCTCTTAGAGTGACTTAGTCTAGACTTCATTAGGCTTACCATTAAGTGTACTTACTTTTAGTAACTTGGTAGTATGTAAAATATGTAAATGTATGGAGTATGAATAAAGCTTATTAATGAGTTCATTTTGTATTTACTCAATACTCAATATTTGTATGGCACAAGTTACAAGATTACAAGTGTACTACGAACCTTGTAGGATACGATAAAAACAAAAATAATATTGTTTATTCCAATACATTCTGCTTCTATTTTCCAGTGGGCGTTTTATTGCTTATGATCAGCAGTGGACTTCCAACTACAGCTATTGCCGCTTCCAATATGGTCTTTTGGTGCTTATCATAATACATACCAGCGGAGAACTCGTTGACCAAGCTGAGCTCAGCGGCTTGGTGCGTCATGTCGTACTCGTTGCGCGCTCCCCTAAACCGGTTCAGGTTGAAGCACTGCAGCAGATCCGATGCCTTGCTCAGGATGTTGCCTAGACCCTGGGGCGAAATATTAATCATTAACTTCAAAATCAACATTATGCACTAACAGATTAGGATTCCCCCATTCACAAAAAATCTCCCAGCGTTAATTTTCTCCGCTTTTGCAACGTTTTTATTGATGCTCCCCTTTTATTGGATATAGTGTGATGTTATGTAGCCTATAGCCTTCCTTGATAAATGAGCTATCCAGCACTAAACAAAAAAATTAACCTTATAAGTTTACCTCTTTCAGTTATGTCACCATAACAATTTTCAAACGTAAGAACTCGACTGTTATTTATATACCATTTAGTAAAAATAGTAAAAGCCAAATAACAATTTATAATACTAGCTCATGATCCGTTTATTCCATTTTAATTACCTATTGAGCAATTAATTGACCAAAAAACGTTTCTTTTATATAAAACATGATAATTCATATTAAAATATCTGGTCACATATAAAAACATTAATGTTTTTAACACATACCTTCATGTCTCCAAACTGTTCGAACACTGAATCTAGATCCATGTCAGGTATGTGCACATCGTCTCCGATGACCATGCTCCTCAGCTCCTGGAAGTTGGGCGAGGTGACCAGGTTCCTGAGGGCAGCGACGCCATCGCGGTGGCTGGACAACTTGTCCAGCGCTGGGAACGATCGGGCGAACGAGTGGACTAGATCTGTCATCCTTATCATTGATGCGAACGTTGCGTTAGCCTGTAGATGAAATAATAACATACTAAACGAATTCATAAAAAAATATGATAGATTAGAGAGAAAGAAATGTTATAAACATGAAAAGTTATAAACATGTAAAAATGTGAAACAATTCGACTTTAAGCCGTATGCCCGACTTAACAACGCAAGAATATTAATTTTGAATTTCAGATAGTTAAGTCAGGTGACACTAAATTCGTATTTCATCATCATCCAATTTAATTCATTATGTTGGAGGAATTCGGCATTTCTTTCACTTATCAGTAATGGAAAAGTTGATTCCTACTTAATAAAGCTTGAATGTTTTTAAATACCTTTTCAATAATCGTGTGGACATTAGGATCCATTGGCGTGTAGATAATTTTGCCCATGATCAGAGGTTTAATGAAACTCCACACAATTTTACCGCCGTCTACACTCACAATCTCCTTGTACAGCGAACGGCAGAAATCAGCTGAAAAATAACATATTGATTTTACCAACTAATTTCATCGCGATATTTTTATATGTATTTTTATTTGCAGAACGTTTCACAGACTTTACAGATTTCGTGGTCGCTTGGTTCCAACGGAATCTTGTCAGTTACTGTATAACATTCTACAATCGACGACTTTTTATACTCAGAAATTAGTCACGATATCACAAATACCCACAAAATTATCAATCAACACCAGGCCGTTGCAGTTCACTGCTGGGCATAAGCCTCTCCCAAAGTACGCCATAGTGCCCGGTCTGCTGCTTTGTGCAATATTAAAATTATCAATACTGGCGAACTATTGTGAAACTAACCAAGTAAATTATTACATATTATGTTAAATTCATAAGGTCACGACAGTATTCCCAAATGGTAGGCAGAGAAGCCCCTAGTTCTTAGTGACTATTGCCAACCGAAGATGTATTAACTTCGATGTAATTGACAAAACATGAGAACCAAAAATTTTTTGTAAAGGATGATAATTTGTATCTTGTATGTTCTGGTATAGGCTATAAGCAACTTTAATATAGCTAATTCGTTAATTAATTCCCCTTTTCGACATTCATAACAGTTTGGTCACCACCCAGTAAACGTTTTAATACGTTATATGTGTAGGAGGCCAACAATTTCGAGGATCGTTGATAGAGTTAATTGTTTTTTATAAATGGTGGTACATACTGGGCAAGACGTCGAGCTGCGCCTGGCTGGGCGCGGCGGCGTTGTCGTGGGTGCTGATGATGTTCTTGAGCAGGCGCGGCACGTGCGTGTTGAACGGCTTGCCGCACAACATCTTGCCCGCGTTCGACATCAAGTCCGAACCTGACACAATTAGATCAATCATTTATTGCACCAAATCATTATGAATATATATATGATTAGGATTTTATGGCAGTCAGAAAGTTTTAAATGTCGAGTATTTTAGTAGCACAAATTACTTTTTAGATGTAATTTCAATGTGTAATGTGATGTAATTTCAATAATACTTGAAAACTATTTTAAACACAATTGCATAATTTGGTGTACTATTGTATTACAGCTTCTTAAGCTCTTTTATAAAAAAACCGAAATAAAATTCAAACAAATCAAATGGATGATAACCATGACTTCTCTGCACTTTTATCCAAAAATAAATAATTTTAGTACGACTCAAATATGTACCCGTCAGCAAATTCCCAATGGACGTAAAGTCCTTCAGGCTCTGGAAGATGGGTTCGTTGGCCAGGGTGTCGCTGATCTCGGCCACGTTCTCTTGCACCACGGGGAGTAGAGCGGCCATCTGCGAGAACTTCGCCAGCACCGTACTGCCTTCCTCTTGGGTCAGGTTTGACGTGGCGTAGAGTTTCACCAGGAGCTTTTCAGATATCTGTCAAGAAGGAAATAAACTGTATAAAGGTTATAACAATGTAAATGACAAGTTTGGGTTCTGGTCTATTGATATTTGATAAAGTCGTAATTTACCATCAGCATCAATAAATTGCCTGAAAGCGTTTTCAGTCTTACTGAACTTATCGGAACCCCCATAATAATCAGATAAAAAATAAAAAGATCAGTTAAGATTGATTAAGATATGTTCTAATGCTTAATAATTTTGATTGTGATCTATAGTTTTTCTTAATTTATTTTTATAAACTTAGTTGGAGCCAATAATTTCAAACCAATAATTAATTATTATTAATGCTACGTATCTGCAAACTCATGCAACTGGAATTATAACTACCTTCTCCACTATGAAGCTAAAGTTGAGGTTCTCCAGCAGCACTGGGATGAGCTGCTTGGCTCTGGAGTCGTCCAGGTCGCAGAACTGTTCCACCACAGCGGCGAACACCTCCTCCGAGCTGACCACGTCCAGGTCTGCCGGGAAGAACACCTGCGCCAGGTACTCTGGCTGACACACGAACGTCGATATGCGGAATGGCTGTTGCTTGTTGAAAATCTGAAATTGTAAAGTTTAGGTAATAGGTCAGATGACATTAGAGAGTCGCAGGAAAACAGACAGCTATTAGCTGATTATAATTATTTATTTGTCGTCGGTATCTTACCGGCTTAAGCTGGACGTAGCCAGCGTGTAGCCTCGGAGCAGCCAAGGACCAGAAGTTGGTGTTGTTGATGCCCAAAGCGCTGAGTCCTGACTCTACGGCGTCGGGGTTAGGGAACACCGTCGCCATGTTTACTAGGCACAAAGACTACTTGTTAACACAAATACCCAATTTAAACAGTCATGTCCTCCATTCAAAGCGCCCGGATTGATAATTAATATTTTTAAAACGCGATCAATACTATTCTCGTTATAAATACAAATTATCGTATCGTATAAAACCCTCAGGTATTTTAAAATGAATGTTATAGTTCCAATGTCTTATAAACTTACCCCTGAGATCTTCTTCTTCAATCAAATAAGTTTTGAATTGATGGATGGTCTTCAAGCCGATTGATAATGACTTCAAGTCGAATTCCAGCGCCGTTCCTCTTAGCAGCGGATGTAGCTCTTCGATTAGACAGTGCATGCTGTAAGTAAGAATTTTTACAGATTGACAATTACTTCCATTATGTCCTTTATAGTTTGAGCTTCCGAAAGTTACAGTGGTAATGTCTTACAACCTCAATCAAGACCACAGAAACCTAGTTTGATTTTGATATAGCAAAAAAAGAGTAGGTTAAGGGTTTATGATATTTAAAAATGAATAATGAAACATGTCTAATCTATTGAATGGCAAATGATAATCGCTTGTCGCCACTTGATATTCTACCATCTTTACTTACTTACCTTGCCTAGCTAAACTAAACTTACTAAGTCTAATTTTTAACATTTTTATCGCGTGTTTGTTTTAACATTTTTTTCAACTTTCTGACGTTACTGACCTAAATCCGTCCCATGACTAACAAAAGTAAAGTCATCGAAAAGTTGGAAAGTAAAAAAATGTTGAATGAAACAAAATCAGCTATATAATAAAAAAAAGTAGTATAATTTATATGTCCATTCACGTGATTATAAGCAACCATTATCTTAAAAAGTGGTTTTATCTTACCTGTACAGTACGCTGTCCATGGTATCGTCCATGAGGACGGTCATCATCATGTCTATCAGGGCCTCCAACTTGCCCTGCATCACTCCCTTCACGTCCACTTGACTCGCCACCCCCATCAGTCTCGTGGCATGCGATACCAACCGCTCAATGTGCCGGATTATGTTCGAGACGAAAGAGAAACGCCAGAATTCGTCCGTTTGCAGTTTTGGCAGCTGGAAAGTAGAATATTTGGGTATGACAGTGCATCTTCAAGAAAAGCAATTGTGAAACTAATAAGTGGTCGTATCCTTCTATGAAAGAAACGTTGTCTAAGCTGATAAATAAAAAAGTATTTGAAAATAGCAAAGCCAAACTCACAAGATGTGAGTCAGTTTATTGAGTTTTCAGCCTATTAACATCCCCACCGGAAAATATATCTATTAGGTGTGCTAACATTTGTTTCGGGATGCAACCCGTAGCCTTTCGATTCACAGACGCATTCTTATCGAAGCTGTCGGGTTGGTTGTACAAAATTCACAATATAATAAAGTAGGTGTAACTAGTAAATAATATATTACTTCTTGTTCAATGAGACTTCTATTCAGGTTGTTGACGATAATAACTGCGATGGTGGTGCAGTTATGATCTTCACAAACGTCCTTCCATTCTGATCTCCGAAGTCTTACGTTATCTTCGATTGAAATGTCGTCCATGTTGATCTGAAAAATATAAAAACACACATCGAAAGCATCGAAAGAGGTTGAGGGTGCAATCGGACAATACGGAACGTAATCTTCGAATTTAAATAATGTATTAAAAACTGATGCATTTAAATTACAATAGATATTTCTATATTTTTGGAATGTACATACATAAAGAACTGCGGTAATCTCTCGTTATGTGAATAGAAAAGTAAAAATTTTAGTTATTACATTTTTTATTTCGTTTACTAGATAAACATTCAATATACTTACAATTCTCAGATTAACTTCGGATCTCTCTATATCAGCCACTACAACTTCATCTCGTATCTCCGTCATCAGTTCGTCCCTCAAGCTATTTTTCTTGGCTAAGTACTCTGCCATGGGCTTGTAGATGTCCAGATTGTGCGCCACTTCTGTGGACAGTTGTTTGAGGTACGGCACGTCTTTGATGCCGGCTACTTCGTGGAGGTGTGGTAGCTCTGCGCGAAGCAGGCGTGCAGTTTGCGTTGCTATTGAGAGGAAACTGAAAAACAAAGTAGTTAGGTAACTAGATCATAACTTGACACTAAGTATGCAACTCTTGTATCGTAAGTGTTAAAGAACATTTTGACCTAAAACGAATAGGTAGGTAGCAAATTACAATTAGGTCATTGTCTCGGTGTAGTTTTAATAAAATGCATTTTGCAGCAGTAAAATCTCACATGTTTATTTTTTTCTACGGCTATAGGACATTACTTGCACTTGCCAACTACATAATATCTCTCTCTCTCTTCAGCCGCAGGAAGTCCACTGCTGAACATAGGCCTCCCACGAGTATCTCCACATCAACCTTTTGGAAACATGCATCTATGCATATCATGCTATTTCCTGCAACCTTGACCTGGCCGTTCGTCCTGCTTGTAGGCCGGCGTCCGACTTGGCTTGTCTGTATATGATTTACTTACAGCGTGATGTTTCCGATCTGGTTGGTGGTGACGTTGGCGGCGAGGCACTGCGCCAGCTTGTGGGGGTCTGCCGCCAGGTCCTGCAGCAAGTGCTGCTTCACCAGCTCCACGAACTCGTTCATCGACTTGTTCAGCTCATACTTTGTGTAGTTGCGAGTCGATATTAACTGAAACCATAATTTTTATAGATTGTTTTTAATTTTAGATGGTACCAGATACTTTTGACTACACAGAAACCTGTGGTGAATATCTTCTGTTCCTTATTCATCTTAAATTATTAAAAACTAACACCTGACGTCCATTTATCTGTTATTAACGACTTTTCTCTCTCAGGATAAGTATTGCATATTGGGTTTTTCGAAGTGGCTTACCTAACCTAAAGTGATCGATACTGCAACACTGAATCAATGTTGTATCCTTTTCTTTCTTCATACTCTTAGGGTTTTCAAATAAGTAGTGAAGGACAAAAACGCTTAGAAGGGGATACCTTAACATCGACTGTACCAGTGCTCACCTCTCTAATGGCCATGTCCCAGTGGAAGTCGTTCTTCAGCGTGTTGTAGATGTCCTCCAAGCTCATGGAGTGCATGTGACACAGCAGGATATCGTACTCCTCTTTCTTGATCAGTTGCAGGTTCAACTGTTTGAACCACGTCGTGAATTTGGAACATGGGATGCATTGGCTGTAAAATATCGGTTTTAGATATTTGATTTTAGTCATAATTGGGTAAAAAAACTTTGAACATGTGCCTCCAGCAGTTTTAATTGCTGTAGTAACTTTATTTTGTAAGAAATACATATTGTACAATTTTAACAACAAAAATATTTCTCTCAGGTTTTTTTCCTACTATGTTATGCAAATTTAATTTATTCTAAATCCCTACAAATCAATAAGGCACTATTTTAGGTTAAGGATATTAAATATGAAGTAGGTACCTGTTATTTATGAACAGCGTGCCAGCATCAATAAGATTGCTCAGCAGTCCAAAAGAAATTTTCGTCAGAGATTCTTTGGACAACAAATCAACTGCCTTGCCCCTCAACCGTGCTATCTTTTCGTCTGTGACCCACGGCGGTAACTGAGGGGTCATTGGCCCATCCTTGATCTGCTCCAAATTGGATTCTATTGTTGTTATATCGTAGTATAGAGATGTGTAGTTGATGTCCTTGGGGAGTTTCAGCGATGCTTCATATCCCTGAAATAATATAAAAGTTAAGAAAAGTCAGGGGTGTCTGTATCGTTCTTCATTTCGTAGATCTAACTTACATCTAATATATAATAGAGGTCGAGAGTATTATCACGTCTAGCACAATTAGTAAAATCACATGATATTTTTATAACCGAATGACACAAAATATATCGCCTGGTTTGGGAATCGAACCCATGTTTCCCTACTACAGTCTATTAAAGCTTATAGATCAATGAAACGACAAACCCCAAAAATAATAGCATTTAAAGCCACAAAAGTGATGAGCTGACCTGAGAAGCGAACAGCAGCGGCGGCACCTCCCTGAAGAGCTGCTGGTCGTCCTTCTCGCACATCTGTGTTTTCAGCTCCGTCAAGATGTGGCTGCTGTCGGGGACATAGTCGGACAGCGTGATGTTGCGCTGGCAGATAGATTCTGTCTCGTTCACGTTCACGTCGCGTAAGAGACGCACTAGCTGTGGAGGGAGATTACGTATTATGAAGACATATAATCGTTTTCATTTTCTCCGGGTTTCTTCAATATTTTTCATGATTACCAGAACTACAGCATCAGTATGCCAAGTCTTAAGGTCTACTGGGTTTGCAATCGTGTTATTTAAACTTAAGTAAAGTAGCTTTAGTTAAAATAACAAGATTGCTAGAATAACGTGTGTTTTTTTTCCTAGGTCCCTGAAATGGTGGAAACTTGCTGTATTTCCTGACAACTATCCTACCAATCGAGAAGCTGTACTTTTGTCTCATTTTTCTAAAGTAGTTCTAAACAATATACATGTTAGTCGAAATTGATATGCTACATGGCATACTAAAAGATAACTCACATGTATCCTATCAACATTGTCCAAAACGTCATCAGCGACTTCAAAACTTTGCTCCAGGTAGCCCAAAAACTTTGATGCATATGGGCCATTGTATAGGTTCTTCAGTTGCTCCCACCAGTTGCCTCCGGAGAGGAAGGTGGCGATGACATTGTAGCCCTGGACGTTGGACTGAAGGTACTTGAGGTAGATGGGCAAGCCAAGTTCGTAGGAGTACTTGATGTTGGTCTTTAGAGATGATAGTAATTGCTTCCTGAAATAAATGAATTACTTGACATGATTGATAAATTTCTAAATATTTTTTAAATGGTTATAAAACAGGTGCCTTGATAACTATTACTCGTAATTTAAGAGGTTTGTTCAGTTAAAATCCTATTGAATTCTCGAGATATCTCATTGTAACCAGTAAGAAATGATGGAATAATACAGTACAGTCCAAAGGCCATAAATACAGTAATTATTATTAAATATCATTTAAATCATTCAATTCCTTACCTTTCCTTTAGAAACTGGAATATATCCGTAACATTCTCCTTGCTATCATTTTCACTATTCACTAAGTTCTCTAGTCTTCTTCCAGCGAGTTCATAATCATCTTCAATGGCATTCTGCAACTCTCCATAAATAACTTCGTAATGTACGGCACATAGCTGTTGCTTAGTCCTCTTTTCTTCCCCTAATATTATTCTATCAGTATTATTGTTTTTTAAATTATCACACATTGTTTTCATAGCATCTAATAACATGTAGTCTTTGTTAGCATACTTCCTAGTCCATAATACATCAGTTATCATGTCATACTGCATCGAAATCGTATCAATTGTTCGTCTTTTATACATACTTTTAATTAAATTTATTTCCCCTTTTATTTTATCAACATCTTCTTGGATAACTTCAAAGTTGAAATGTTCTACGGCAGCAGACAGCTTGTTTACCATAGCTACTATTTGAGTGAGATAAATTGAAGATATGTACTGTTTTCTGTTTATTTCATAAAACTCAATGTATTTTGGATCTGTTCTGTTGATTCGGTAGTAAAACATCTGGTCAACGAAGACTTCTAGTTTCTTCCTTAGAATATCTATTTTGAGGTCTTCTTTGGTAATAAAGGAGGTGTTCGTTTTGGCTAAGTCGGTTATCATTTCGGTTAACTCGGTGGTTTTAGAGAAGGCTTTTTCAAAATTGCTTGTCGTGTTCTCTATGAGGAAGGTGTAGAAGAAATATTGCTGGAAGGAAAAAAAAAATTTTTGTGACCATGATTTCTCCAAAAATACTAAACAGCGAATGACTCGAGAAAAAAAAATTAAACTCTATACAAAAAATATTTTTATTTAAATTCATATTATTAAAGAAAGGGCTACCTATTAATTAATAAAATAAAATATACCGGCTTAGCAACTAAATCGAAGAACGTGTTGTCTCCTATGGGCAGCGACAGCCAGTACAGCAGAGAGGGGCACACGAACGGCTGGGTCTTCTGAATCATCTCCTTAGTAATAGGGCTTCCTGGAGGTGGCACCAGGGCTGACACGACGGCCTGGCAGTCCCAGAACTGAGACTGTGTTGCTCGACGAACCTGAAATAGTATTAATGCTGTGTTACTGAGAATGTTTTTGCGTTTATTCTTCATAATAATTTAGTTAAAAGTGATGATAGTAATAATTAAAAATTTCTAAAGGTATTCTAAAATTTCGTCATTTTAGTAGTACAATTGATGATAGCTTTAGATTAGTTAAAAATGTAAATATAAAACCAAATCGCGATAAAATTATCATCCTTTGTCTGTACAAAACTGATTGAAAAATACCTGCGACATGAATCCGTAGTCCCAATACGAGTTGAGCAGTACGTTGACGAAATCTCCGATTCTGTCGTACAGTATATAGAGCCCGGTGTTCTTTGTGAAACCCATGATCTGCAGTACGTTCGAATTCGGCTCTGAAAATTTTATGGCACCATTTATTTGTCATCATCTGTAAAGTAACTGGAAGTACACCAGCTACGAAAAGTCCAATGTTTAACAAGAATTTGGGCCAGTGAATATGTTGGAAGTAGCTAGAATGGAGTTACTTCCGACGAACTTTATTAAATCAACGATTATTACGACCAGATGCGGCTGTCAACACGTTCACGGTGGTCGTGTGTCCAAATACCACACACACACGCATATCTGTCTTTTCGGAGTCATGTGTGTATTGACGAATCACCACTCATTATAACGGTGAAGGAAAACAACGTTAGGAAACCTGCACGCCATAGCGATTTGTAAGATTTTTTATGGTATGTAAATTTCGCCAACCCGCACTAGGCTAGCGTGGTGAACTACATGGACTGAATCCTCTCAATCGTACTCTCATTTGTAAAGGAGACTCGTGCACTGCAGTGGGACGTATATGGGCCGATACAGATAATGATAATCAATGCTGAAGTTACCTCTAGTCTCCTGGAAGTACGTGAGCAAGTCTTCAGCAGTATTGTCCAGGATCAAGGACATGGTCTGCAGCAGGTACTTCCAGGCGGCGCGGCCAGTCTTCTTGCAGTCGTCATCGATGTACGTAGCGTTGGTGCACTTCGTGTAGTCCTCCCATAGCTTGGACATTGGTATGTTCGTGTTCGTAGAAACGGCGACTGAATTCAGCACTGTGTCGCATTTGCTCAGGAATTTGCTGTAAATAATGTGTGTAGTATTTTTTGTACTGGGGAATATTATTTATTTAAAGGTATAAAAAATCATAGAACCATATTGTACTTAGGTAGTAAACAGTTAGTTAAATACTAGGACCAGTGATAGTAATTTCTCTCGGATCCACATATTATATACCAAATTGCTCGAAACCAAATATACAGGCTGAACCCAAAACGAACCCTTTGTATCGCTAAACGGGTTCTTCAACATCTCTGTAAAGATGAAAATAACTAGGATATTTGTAACCAGCAATATTAAAAGTATAAGTGACTTACCCGAAAACAATGTTCTTTTCAGTGGTATTTAGAACTTGGACAGCGTGATTCCACGCTCCCATTAGTTCTGAATCGTCATCCATGACGTAAGAGAAAGCTTCCTTCGCTGAGGCGGTGTCGTTTATCAGAGCGTCGAAAGCAGACGAAAATTTTAGAAACACTAGCGGAGTGTACCGCGTTGTGTTGTAGTCGTGCCATTTCTGAAACAAAGTTGTAGAACCTTAAAACCCAGTCCATATACGTCCCACTGTTAGACACCGGCCTTCTATACATTCGATAATACATTTGAGTGGGGTTAGGCCTTATTAGTTCGAATCTCGCTTCAGCCAATTTAGATAACAAGGTAGTTAGGGTGGCTTAAAGGGCCGTTATTTTTATCTTAGTAAAAAACAATGTTCATTAATAGCTCGTAATGTCAGTTAGGTTCTTATTCGCGCAGGGGTAGATAAAGATAGAGTTGCTGGAAGTCGGAATAGAACACAAGGCCCTTAAATTGTCAGCTTGTAAAAACTGCCACTAGATAAACAACAGACTTATTGTTATTGTTATCAGCCATTAGTGTCCCACTGCTGGGCACAGACCCAACGTTCCTCTAGTCTTATAAAATTTGGGACCAATCAGACATCATTGAAAAGAAAATAAAATTGTCTAATTACAAATCACGAATATGATTTCATACTTACAGGAACTCGAGCGTTCTTCCCATTCAAGTACTGGACCCACTCCATCTGCAGGTCTTGGTGGAGACACAGCAGTTTCTCTATACCCTTGACCGCCTCCTTCGAGCTCGGAGCCATTTGGATCAGTTCAGATAAGCTCGTGGCAGAGCAAGGCCAGGCTGGCTCCGCGTTCATTAAAGATATTACTGGGTCTATCTGCAAACACAATTTCATTAGAACAATGAGCACATCTTGAGAAAATTAGAAGGTATAGAGGTAACAATAATTTGCCGTCGCGTATCCATCACACAAGATCGTTAAGGGGAATGTGTGGAGATCGTTAAGGGGAATGTGTGGAGATCGTTAAGGGGAATGTGTGGAGATCGTTAAGGGGAATGTGTGGAGATCGTTAAGGGGAATGTGTGGAGATCGTTAAGGGGAATGTGTGGAGATCGTTAAGGGGAATGTGTGGAGATCGTTAAGGGGAATGTGTGGAGATCGTTAAGGGGAATGTGTGGAGATCGTTAAGGGGAATGTGTGGAGATCGTTAAGGGGAATGTGTGGTGTGAGTTTGCGTGACAGAGTGCGGAATAGCGTGGTGATGAAAACTTGTAGCGTGAAAGAGGATGTAGTGACAAGAATTGACAAAGGCATGTTACGATGGTTTGGTCATGTAGAGAGGATGGATGAAAGGAGAATAACTAAGCAAATATACAAGGGAAGTGTGGATGGAAGAGTCGGTAGGGGTCGACCTCATCGAACCTACACCATCCAAATCGGTGATACCCTCAAGAAGGGTCAGGTCAAAAGTACCCTGAACCGACGAGAATGCATGAAGAGAATAATGAAAGTGGATGAAGCGAAAGTTGTATGTCAGGATCGAGCAAAGTGGCGATCCATAGTCTCTGCCTACCCCTATGGGATACAGGCGTGATGATTATGTATGTATGTATCCATCACACAGATTGACGAAAGTACACGAAACCTGTTCCCCTCCAAGCCTCATTGTTACCTAGTAAACGAATTTACTTTTTTTTTGTTGTATAAATATGACACCCTATTAGGTGAAATTCCATTAGTTATATCAGCGAAATCATTAATACTTACATCGGTATCATCACTGACTATAATGTTAACAGCGTCGATGATCAGTTGTGGCAAGTTGGGGATGATGATGTCCAGAGAGCTTGTGGTAATTGGGGGAAGCTTCGATGGCCGAGTTTGGTTCGTAAATAGAACTGAAACATATACATGTGTTACTTCTAACTTCCTGAAGGTCAAATGGGGTATATAATATTTTTTTTATTTTTGCACTGACACGTTGTGACCTCACCCGAAGGTAAATATGATGCTCTGCCAATTAAACACCGGTGGTTTTCGAGTCTTTAGTGAATTCTATAATACTTTTAGAGTCACGTAATCAACTACTCTAAATAATATGATGTGTCTCCTGTTTTGGGATCTGGCGAAACCGATAACTAATGTCAAGTAATATAAGCAAAATAGAGCAATATAGATATTATCCTTACCGGTAACAGTATCCACCGTATCATGAAATACATTCACAGGTCCAGTGGCCACGCTAATGATGTACTTCATCCTCAACCACATGGCATTGGAGATGTCGAAGAGACCATGGTCGAGGAGGTCCAGGAATCGAAAACCAAGCTTGACGCTGAAACAAAACTTTTTTAAATCTTGTTCGACAAAGCCATTTTCATTCATTTCATTGGCTCTTCTAATATTATTAAAAATAGACCCGTCTGAATAGAGAAACTATCTCTAGCCATTGATCCATTGAAGGTGATGTGTACATTTCTCATGCAGAGACATATTGCCCAAAAGAGTGGTCTAATTATGCAAGTTTATCATCGTAACTTTTCGCTATCATAATACATGCACCTCCACTTTCCTAAAGGTATAAGTATCGAAACGATGGTAGTATATTGATTATATAAAAGACTAAGTTCTTACCTCAAATGCAAACTCCTGCCCAAGTTTATAAGTCCAAACCAGAAGACCTTGGCATCAGCACACATTTCGTCTACCTCTGCTTTGATAGTCGCGTTCATCCCGTAGTTGGCGAAATCAAATAAATATGTATAGTCCTTGTTGATTCTAACGTACAGCTGTTTGATGCTGTTGATCAGCTTAGACCAGTTTACTGGCTCCAGACCACTGTATGATGAGTTCGTGATTGTTTTGATCTAAAAGGGAATGCATGGTTAATTGAGATGATTATAATATAGAAATTATTACTATTGATTATCTGCTAATCATGTATTATTTTAAATTCCACTATTAAAGATAAATTTTAAATTTTCTTCATAAACTGTAATAGCTTACAATAGACTTGAAAAAATACAACAGATTAAAACTAATTTTATCATCAAAGAACAAAATACTACAGGAGGTAATAGTTTTACTCACAGCCTTCGAAATAATGGATGTGTTCTTCAACCCGTCTTCAATGGCTCTGGATGCGTCACATAAAGTAGCGACCAGGGCCTCTCTGTCCACCTGGCTGGGATACTCCATGTACTCCTCAGCATTATCCACGCCTTTGCAAAAAATCTCTTCGCTGTACGTTGACAAGGCTTTGTATGTCTGAAAACATACGAAGAAACTTCTAATTGTAATTCTTTAGACTTAATTTATTAAGTACTTATGCATATTAGATAATATAACTCTCAAGCCATTTTAACCCCTAATGAACATTGCATAGAGTCGCAATATGTAAGTTAAGGACAACTATTTGCACATCATATGAATATCAATATAGAGAATGAACTCACAAATCACAATTGATTCAGCAGTTTTATCTTTTATGAACTGATATTGAAGTAATATAGAAGACCTCTTGCAGCTATGATCTTATATTTTCATGATGACATCAATATTTTCATTAACAACAGATACGGTAACGTCATAGTAATCCTTCTCTCTCTCTCTCTCTCTCTCTTAAGCTATAGTCCACTGCTGATCATAGGCGTCCCCCACGCAGATCTCCACATGGACCTCTTGGAAGTTTTAAAATGTTTCTATTAATCTTACCTTATACTCATTCAAAGAAGTTTCCATAACAGTTCTGACGATGTCTCCATATTTATTCTTCAAATTGTCAACTACATCAGCGGGCGCTGTGTCCAATTGTTCGTTGATTGCTACCACCATTGTGGTCATGTCCAGTAACGTTGGTGTGATCTTGAATGCCAGTATTGGTTTTTGGCTGACCACTTCTTTAGCCAGCGCACCGTGGATTGTTATTCTGGAAGAGCAAATAATTTTGAAAATTAATATTTTAATATAGGGTTAAAATGAGCATCGTAGTTGCGGTGGCGTAGTTGTATTACGGTACGGTTACAAAGCTGAGGTCTCGGGTTCGAATCCCGGGTCGGGCAAAGTGATATTGACTCGACATTTTGCTGATACTACAGCCTTCATAATAACTGGATGGAGTGTGGTGTTACACATATGCAAAGTGTGGGTTACAAT
Organism: Deilephila elpenor; assembly: GCA_949752805.1. Classification (NCBI taxonomy): domain Eukaryota; kingdom Metazoa; phylum Arthropoda; class Insecta; order Lepidoptera; family Sphingidae; genus Deilephila; species Deilephila elpenor. The sequence goes on from OX457114.1 coordinate 630,842, forward strand.
AACTATCTTCACTAGGTTGGTTGTTGACAATATTCGTAGAAGGAGCTCGTAATGTATTGTTCTCTGTCCATAGGTCTTCAGGGTTTCAATTTATTTACATGTGTAGTTGGATTTAAATCATCCACCCATCCATCAGACAAAGGACGTCCACTGCTGAACATAGGCCTCTCCCAATGATTTCCACAGTGACCTGTTGGAGGCAGCCTGCATCCAGGCATCCTAATCATAATTAGTCTGAATAAGAAAAGATGCGGACACGAATAATTCACCACAAATATACCATTGTCGAGGCTATGTGGGAAATGGATCAAATTCGCGAACATATTAAACGAAAAATACACTTACAAAATTATTTTTCCAAGATGTCCCTTCTCTTTTGCTATCTTCATAAACTCCGAATCTTCGGCCACGTTAAACAAAGTTTTCCAGTCGATGTTTATTTTGTTCTGTTCGTCAATTTCCATCAAAGAATAGGTAAAATTCTTCAATATCTTAAAATCTTTGTCTATAGGGTACATCTGGTCTGTCGTATCTTGGCCCAACCATTCTTGAGTGGCGAGATCCGCCATATTGTAAATCTGTGAATTAATTGATTGATGATTAAAGTTGATACAATTTCTAGTGGCCAAGTTAATGGAAAGGAAATTTTAAAAAGCCTTCAAATTGTGATTCCCTTTCTTAAAGCTCATTTTAAAATGGTACTTTCAGGGACACACCCATACGAACGGTATGGATCACTTACACTATTGCGCACGTCGAATATCCCAAACGATTGGACCAAATCTGTCACATAGTTCTTCCAAGCATCGGTACAGAACTGCTGCCTCAAAGAGTCCGCCTCAGTCTTGGACACTACGAAGAAGTTGGCTATTTGATTGGCGTCGCAGAACATTTGCCCTGGTTTGGTAAATTTTGATGTAAGAATCTGAAAAAAAAAAATGTGGATAATAAGTACCTATATGTCTTTAACATACATATATCGATCTTTTAGCACAAAGGTATCTCTGACTTTTTTAATTTATGTGGTCAAAATTGTTTATCACTCAGTTGAACGGTGAAGGCTTAACCTCTCTTAAACATAGAGAAATTCCGTGCTTGGCAGTATGTCTTTGAGATGTATATAAGGGAGTCTGGCCGACCTTCGCATTTTAAGATGTCAGAAATGCGCTTACAAGTTACAACCAAAAGTTGTAAATGCCCATAGTCCGCGGTAATCACAATGAGAAGCGCGAATGAGCAGTTTCCTCGCTCCTACGCAATAAAAAATAAAAATATCTATTACCTGCACCCGATCAGTATCCGCGAGAGCATCAAACGCCTTGCCTAGCACGTGTGGTGGCAAAGACACAAAAATCTTAACACCAGCGGGGTTCCTCAACGATGTCTCGTAAGCAATCTTCTCAATATTCATGTTGATGGCGATCACTTTCTCGGCACTCTCCATCAGTTTGGCCAAAAGTGTAGAATAGAAGAGAAAGTCGTGCTTGTAGTTGTCCGGGAGGAATTTGTGGATGAAATTTGTCACACGGGCTAGTCTGGAATTAGACAAAACGTTCTTTGAAGTTGTTACTATTTCTACGACTATCCTTATTTTTTTATGTCCTGACTTAGCCGGGCCAAGATTTCTTAAAGTAACATACGTAGCCTAAATGAAATCATCATCAACACCTTATTTAGCTACAGGAAGTCCGCTTCCGAGAGTAGCTTCTTGTTTTGGTGTCTTTGAGGCTGAGTATTTGTATACTTACCGTCATAACATATGCATGTTTGTACAATACGTGGGTTCATGCAGGCCGACACAATTGTTTCGACTTGTGAGGGATAACAAATGTTCATCGTGGTGGGCGTGTATACTTTATACCGATGTATTGGACCGAAGTCAGTATACAAGATACTTACACTTCAAACGTATCTGTAGTTTGACTGCTTTCATCAATGTCTTCAAGAACATCTACTGCATTGTTTAATAGTGTGTTCACTTTCTTCAGACCATCTTTATTCACATTCTTCTCATTTGTTTTAAATTGGTCGGCGTTTTTTGAGAATATCTTGTCCATGTATTGCATGACGTGTACCGCTGCGTCCGAGACATCTTTTATTGATTGGAACGATTGTGTGTCTGAGAACGCTGGTTCGAATAGATGGATAAGTTTTGGTAATCTGAAATGTGAACCACAAAATACACTATCAATCTTTATTGCACGTTAATAAAATGCTGGTAAATACAATTTGTAGTTATGTGTTATTAGGCATTCGGTAATCTCACTTATTAAATTAAACCTAAGCCGGAATCTTGTGTATTTATTACAGTTTTCTGTGAAACTGCAGTCCCAGGATTTAGTCAAAGTTGATATTTCGTAAGATTTGATGCCAGGGACGCAGCCGATGGTAAAATCAAAAGACAAATTACTAACATGGAAGTATGGCATGAGTAACTAATCTGCTTACAAAGAGAGGTGAATGTAGCTGAAGTCAGGCTTCTCCCCGTAGAAGATGCTGACGATCTCCGGCGGCAGGAAGTTCTTGAGCGAGGTCAGGTGCACCACGCTCGTCAGCATGTCGCCCAGCTGCGTCACCCGGTTGTCTCCAGACAACTTGTAGTACATGCCACCGAACTGGGAATTATAATATTTAGATATAAAACTATTTACGGATTGTATCGGACTCGGTGTATCTTGTACCTAACCAAAACTTCGGGAAGTTAAATATTATTCACTCGCTTAGTAGTTTCAAACATAGCCTTTATACTTTGAACCAATGCAATGGTGTGAATCATGAGGTCCTGAGTTAAGTTTGACATCGAGCCACTTTGTGCTCCTCTTAATTAGATGATACCTCGGGTTTTTTTATTAACAAGAATAATATAAGAGGCATGACTCACCATTTTAATATATTTACTGAAGTTAATCTCCACCAGAAGATCCATGAACATCCTCTGCACGTCTTCAGTGGATAAGGAGCAGAGTTTGGACACCAAGACTCTCATATCATCGGTGTTGTTCATAATCAAGGTCCGCGAGACAGTTTCTATATTGCACTTATTCATGCTGCCTTTTGACAACTGGAATGAGAATTTTTAGGTTAGTATTTTTTGGCTCTGTGGCGTACCTTGGGAGAGGCCTACGTCCAGCAGTGGACTGCAACGGGCTGATGACGATGATGATGATAGTCTTTTTAATAAAAACGCTACAAAACACTTTGGGGACTAATTTAATATTACTAATTACATATTTGATTAAAATATCGATCGCTATATCATGTTTAATCGAATATGATTGTATTAAAAAAAAACATATTTTATTTAACATGTTACTATAAATTAACAACGCCCATTCTAAAAGCCTCCAGTGCTCACAAAGAAGGTTATGTCCGCTTTGAGAAACATTGTTTTAGTAGCAGCATGTACGGTGTATCTCAGCATTGAAGGTTCGATAATTATTAGCTCGGCCCATTTATATTAAATAACGTTTATGTTGGCAAATTTCATACAAGTCATATCTTCTGAGATACGATGGAACTTACGCCTGCGAAGCTGATGTCGGAGTCCATAACGCTCTGAGCCACGTCATCGTCCAGGTCCAGGCGAGACTCCAAGTATCTCTTCACTCTCGACGGGTTCCCGAACAGGTCGCGGACTCTTAAACCATTCTCTGAAGTAAAAGTAGAATTATCTATACAATGAATATACCCAACAATCAGACACCTGGTCGTAGGTAATGACATCAAGACTATGTGTGTCTGTTGGGTGTATAATGTTTCCTTAGATTTACGCGAATGTTACACATTGAAATAAAACTATATTTTTACGGATTTTATCACGGATTTCGTTTAATTTTAACACTTTTTAACTCCCCGACGTTTCGATTGTTTTACAGCTTTCGTGGTCACGGGGCGGACTGATGTATTAGTAATCCTCTCAGTGACTGTTACAATTTTGTATTTATTTATTTGTATCGGTGTGGGGATCGAACCCGCAACTTCTCGTTTCTTACTTTGGTCTCAATTAATATGCGACAAAGGCTTTGATAAATCCTAAATAATTGCTGCTCCATTCGTAAAGCATTGCAAACTGCAAAAACAATTTTAGTATATTTATTAGCTCATTATCTAGGACTTGTGAAAATTGCATCTCGGATGCTAATTGAATGTCTAGGCATTCATTACCGCGATAAACATCCTCCACGACAATCGGCACTACCATAAAAATATTTTTCCCTTTTCTTTATGTATGCTTTTTGTTTTATTAAAAAAAAATGGTCTGTCTGTCGATAAACTGTCAGTGATATACACACACACGTTGTAAAAACAAATGAAATCAAAGTTCAAACATAGCTCCGAAATATTTTTGGTGTTTAATCGTTTGTATCATACCTGATACAAATATTGAGGGCAATAAATGGTGGTAGTATCCGTATACTCGTTTATAAACGTACATTTAATATTTCAGGCGTATTTCCGTTAAAGCCTTTCAAGCTTCAATTAATAAGGCGCCGTATTCAAGCCTGCTGCAACAAATGCATAATATAAAGCATAATATGAACAACGGAAACATCATGAAACTGCGCCGATGCTCTCATTATACAACCCAAGCCTGTAGTTGCGTTTTACAAAGAGTACGAATATGCTCCTGGAAATCAAGGCGAGTGTCAATCGAAATCCAAAGTCCCGAACGAAAGTGTCTCTTTACAGAATAGAACCATTCAAAGTGATTACATTGATTACAGTCATTCGCCATTACAGCCGAATGTCAACGAGTAAATGTCATAACTTTACACTCGGAAACATTAAATGGAAGGTTATTTAGCCGTCCCCAAGCCTCAACACAGTATTTAATCATGTAAAATCAAGCAATCAGGCGTAATTGATTGATTAACAGTATGATAAACTTTTACGTAATCAGCAAACATAGACACTTAGCAGCTTTAAAAACTTTAGGAAGATCGTTTATTAAATCTGCAAATATAATTGGCCCAATGTTACTACCCTGGGTAACACCGGATCTTGTGAAATATTCCTTTAAAACGTGTGTTTCAATTCGAACATACTACGATCTTTGAGGTAGTTATTAAAAATTCAGGAACTTAGGTGAGATACCCAATGATGGTATTTTTATTAAAAGGATGTATTTGTCTACCATGTGAAATGCTCTGCTAAAATCAAGGAAAACAACATCAATCTGCCGGCCAGCGTCTAGCGCCGATACATTGTCTACAAAGATGGTGTAATTAGTAGTTGTGGAAAACCTAGACCCGAAATAAATACTTGTGAATGAAGCAAACATTTGTCTCGGTATGGAGGTAGTACAGCCGGTGTGAACCACAAGCCCTACTATATTGTGGTCTTGTACTTACGTGTGAAATCAAGGAAGGCTGGTTCGTCAACGACGTCTGCGAGCGTGGACAGCAGCTTGAGCGCGTCGGGCACAGAGGACGCCACCTCCATCACCGTCTCGTTCATTATCGGAGACAGCTTCCGTCTTAACTGAGTTAACCTGCACAAATAGTTTCTATCAGACTTGGAAATAAGACAAACAACAGTTAAATATTCTAAGATTTTAATGCTATATTTTTGACGTGATTTCGATTTTAATTGCATCAATATTTCTATTGGATTTTATCACACATTGCAAGATTTTTGCGAGGCCCTTGTAGTCTGTGCTTGTAGTGTACATTTCTTTCATATGATTCCCATACACTATGTTAGTAATGCCATTTTTGCAAGTCATTGGGATTTATAAACTAATAAGCATAATCTAAAGCGGTAAAATTTGGTGAAACCTCATGAGATCTTGGAAGTGTAAGGCGTTTTAGGCCAGGCGGCTAATGCCCGGGCGCTGTTAATCATCATATCAATGATATAAATATTATGTACTTACGTGGAGTTCTCATACGTGGGTATTTGTTCGTATCTGTCCATGGGGGAGCACTCATTGTTCACGCTACATATAAACGACTGTAGAAAGGTCATAACCCCAGCACTGGGAAGGGCGCGGGCGGGGAACTGACCTGCAAAAAGAATTGGTATTTTATTATTACCTTACAGCAGAGTTCTTTAAAGTCTACAATAATTCAGAAAGTTAAGGCTAATATTAAAGAAAAAAAAACATTTAAAAGAAATGAAAAGAAAATTGTTATAAAGAGTAACCGGTTTAATCAAATATTTAATTAATAGGTATATAAATAAGTTCAAACTTATTTTCGTCCCAAAATGTGATGGCCAAAAATGATTAATAACCAGTATACTTACACGCAGGATAATCTTCATTGTCTACGTTAATTCTGACTATATACAAACTAAACATAATGCATGATGCCCACAGCACTCCTGCTAATGTTATCTGAAACAAACGACACAAAATCAGAATACGAAGAACAATTACAATTTACACGACGGAGTTACATAGGCTGGAGTAACATGGAGATCTTTGAAGAGGCAGATTCCTTTGTAGTTTTAAAAGAAGCGTGACGCGCTTGAAGCTATGAAACTTATGTATCAGAAAATACAGAATTGCAGTCCTCGTTCTTGAAACAAAATGATGGTTAGTATAAAATGATCACAACACGGTTTTCACAAGACTATTGTATGTTACGACTGCAGTCCCTATTTATATAAAAAATATGAGTCATAACGATACGATCGGGGAACATTTTCTCAACATTTCGTAGGGTAGTTTGAATTTTACATTTCAAATATTTTTTTTTATTTTTATTTTATTAATCTTTGGGAAACAAACAGAACAAAAGTAACTATAAACAAGTTAAAATAATAATACTCAATCCAGCAAAGTTTCCACTAATTACTTAAACATAAACAAAGAAAGTGTACGTATTAGAATTAAAGACAAGATAATTAAATCCTAATAGTGCTGTGCTTCAGTAACAAAAAACTATCAAGAATAATACAAAAATACAAAACCATAACATACAAACAAACCAAGGATTTAAACAAAACAAGGATTGAACCAATGTGCTACAGTATCACAGCAGATAAGAATATTTTTAAAACTTAAGAACAAAACTTATTAATTTCTTCCTCTTTATTGCTTGTATTCATGGCTTCACACCGTCATCCATAATATTATCTCCTAATACTTCAATTTTGAAAGATTGTGAGGTTATATGTTTGTTTGTTAGTCTTTCCCGCAACACCTATTGAATTGATTTTGTTGAAAATTTACAGAATGTAAATATCAAAACAACATACAGACTATAATTTACCCGACGAAGACTCCGGGCTGGTATATGTAACACAAATCTTAGTGATGACGTACCACATTTCGTTTCCTGGTGAGGTAGTCCTTCCAGAGCAGGAGACGCAGCTGTCTCCCGCCAGCCATGGTCTCGCCGTGCCCAACACCTCATCACTGCAACAAACAAACAAAATTAAAGCAAGACATGCTTATTATGCTGTGCATTACACCGTTACTGATTAAAAACTGGAAAGGTTATACTCTTAGGACTTTCGACATCTCTCTATACAGGGTATATCGAATCGAAAGGGAATGCGACCGAAAACCAGAAAGACCAGACCGAAAGCCAGGTGGTAGTATCAGTGACTTCAGACACAATTAAAATTTCGCAGTTACATTTTTTTTGGATTTTTTACTAATCTTCGTTTTTGGGTGATAAATACAAAGTTTTCCTGAAATAATAATATGTACACCGTTTTATTTTTAAAGACGCAATGTTAAGCAAGGGTTAGAATCAAGATGGTTGATGGTAGAATAAATTGAATCATTGCAATATGGACTAATAGTAGTTGCATGATGTTGTTAGATCGAGACCGAGAAATTGTAGATGAGACCCTTGGAAAAGGCTTGTTCAGTAGTGTACTTTTTAAGACTGAAATAGACGATATTGATGATGAAATAATAAAGATGAATTGAGAATTTGTGAGAATGTAAAAGAATATCGAATCCTGTTTTCTTCAAAATTATAGCAGGATTACAGGTATTGTCCACTGACACGGAAAAAGTGTTGCAAACATTGATTGTTGTAATCAGAAGCGCGTTCGCCGCCACTCACAACTGGGGAACAATGAGTTATTCTTTCTGTATGAATGGGACATCCGAGTTAGTTTTCATGACGGGACAATAAGCGAAAATCAACAGTTTTTTCATTACAACAAACAGTGTATTGCAGTTCAGTTTGGACAATTTTACGCTAGTTTTTTTAAATTTCTTCTTATTGTAATGAATGGCGAGACGAGCATGCTATTCGCCTGATTCCATTCCACTGCACTTGCCATCCTGAGACATTAAATGTTAAGTCTCAAAAATTCCAGTAATTACTCTGGCTCAAATGTTCTTCAAACCGGAATACAACATTGCGGTGGTGCCTACCCAGGTGGCCTCTCACATATGAGAGACCTACCACGTGTATGAAAGTTCGGTCTATTTATACATTTTTGTTTACATTATGTGTAAGAAATTCCTATTCATTGTAAGCCTTGACTTGTTTGGTATTTTTTACGGCTCGGCAAATGGCTGCATCCAATAGTAGGCGCAGTGCTGTAAGGATGAAGTATTCATCAGTATAAAGTATCAAGTAGTTATCGCAGTGGTTAAACAATGGTTATAAACTATAATTAATACCGTTATACAATGTAAATTAATATTATTAGCACGCAAGGAGGTTGCTAGAGGTTCAATTTACCATGGAGACGCAATTATGTAATTGCGATTAATTATTACGTAAAATCTTCGTTCAAAGTTGATTGTAGTGTAACCGATATTATCCTGCACTGATTGTTGTCTACCGATGTTTCATAGATATTACATCGGCATCACTTAAGCAGATAAGTTACGAGACATTGCAGAAAGCCTTGGGAAACACAAAACATAGGTGTGTAACATCCCTTCGTTTTTAACGTCGCCTTACCGCGCTTTACGGTAGCTCCACACCGTATACAGAGGACTAAGTCCTGGAAGATAGGATATTTTATTACCAGCAGTATAATCAATAACAAATACACCCAACAGTCCCCGAGTCTTGTGTTGTGGGTATCAAGAACTACGAAACTTTTCGGTTTTCCAAATACCTAGACCCGAAACAAATACCTACGGTCTGTGAATCACACAAATATTTGTCTCGGTGCAGGTATTGAACCAGCGGCCTTATGTTTCATAGCTGGCGTCTCACCAAATTCGCTACGCTACGCTAACGGAGCTGTATTATAATAAAATTCTTCAGCCACAGGATGACTGCTAAACATAGGGGTTAACTTCTTCCAAGAGTTTCTACATCGACTTTTTGAAAATGTCATACATCCAAGAACTTCCTTCAACCGTTTTTTTATCTTTGCAATCATAAATTTGTTAGAACACTATCAACGCGGTTTCCTCTATAATTAATTAACCAAAATAGGTAATGTGTTGTAAGCTGGGGTACTGCGAGCGTGTTGTGTTCAAAATGACAGGTGTCACGCACGCCACGTCAAACCGCATGACAGCTCCGGTGACAGAATGCGTCAAAACGGAAGTGACAGGCGCTATTATCTGTGGCTATTATCTTGAGCTGAGGTGGGGGAAGCCGAGATTTCAAAGATATGCATTTATTGAATAGCCTAGTTAATCCATTAAAGCTTGCACTTATGTACAATTATATAGCCCTACAGGGATTGTGTGCAATTTCGGTAAATGACCTTAGGTTGTAGTATAACCGTAAGCGATACGACCGCTCATAGACAGTAGCAAAACCAAACAACACCATTAATTACAAAGCAATGCTTGGCATAGCCCTTCGCTCGCCATCCTGGGATATAAAATGTTAAGTCTCATTATGTCCAGTAGTTACTCTGGCTACAATGTCCTTTAAACCGGAACACAACCGTGTATTTACACTGCTGTTTGGCGGGAGAAATAGACATTGCAGTGGTACGTACTCAGGCGGCCTCTCACATATGAGAGATCTATCACTAGTGAAAGAGCCGTCAGTGAATGATGATTGACTATACATCATACTTTAAAGCTTGGTTAAATTCAATCAAAGCCAATTGAAATAAAACTAATTTTTACGGCTTTTATCGCGATAAAATTTGTAACATTCGCAATTATGTGAAATATTCGCTTAAATCTAAGAAACCATTATCAAAGCCAATTTTTAAACCGGATTCCTTTAATCCCTTTACAATCGATTGAGAGGGCTTTGGCTATGGTTCACCTCGCTAGCTGTGGATTAGTGTTTTTCGCATACTATAGAAATTCTTGTAAAATGAGTAAACCTTGTAAAAAGACGTGAGGGTGTGAGTACGTGCGCGGCGCTCGCTGAGGTTATCTGTAATTGCAGAAACGTGATACATACGCACGTCACGTAATTAATTCTGCACTTCAACACTCCTGCACTGCCAATGTCGTGTATTATTAGATGTTTTTTGTATGATTTTGTTGTTTTCACACATATCCAAACTTCACCATACTCGCCATCTAGTTAAATTACTTCTGGATGCTCATAAAGTGTACATAGATGTCACTACTGCTACCACAGAAATAAAATCGAAATATTTCTGTGAACTACCTATTTGACAATGAGTTTATTTTAGTGCCGGAATTTGATGTCGGACACGAATTCCAGTCCCGAATCTTCTTTTTTTTTTAGCAGAACTTCATAGAATAATCAGAAAATTAATACAGCCGTGGCGGAGTTGTTTAGACGCTGACTATGAAACGAGAGGCCGCGGGTTCGATCCCCTTAACAAATATTTGTGGGAACGTGTGAACAACTAGTATTTGTCCGGGGTCCAGTGGCGGCGTAAAGGGGGGGCGATGGGGGCGGTCCGCCCCGGGTACCAAGTACCAAGGGGTGACAACGACAACCTGATAAGCGACAACAAACGAAGAGCGTGGACCACGATCGTGGGTGAAACGATCCTGCTCGCAGCCGCCTACAAAGAAGGAGTACTCTTGAACAAAAAAGTGTGATCTTATACGAGCGCGAAAAGTCCACAGTAAGCATGTATAGTATTTGGTGTCATATTTTAGGTAGGGGTGCTCAATACAAAATCGCCCAGGGTGCCAACCTACCTAACGCCGCCACTGCCGGGGTCTGGGTGTTTTTGAGATCTAAAAGTCTTTCGTACTTTCTGATACACGCTACAAGCCTTGCATCTTAGTGTGGAACCTGGACAATGTGTTACCTGGCCTGGGCATAGAACAAATGCCTCACGGTTCAAAGTCCATGTTCGTTGTCACTAGTTTATTGTAGTGACGTGACACTTACGAATGGCCTTATGTCACACATATTTGGACAAAAAGCGTGTGAACCATCATACCACTGTGTTGAGTTAAAAATGTTTAAATTAACAAAAAAAAAAATCGCGAAGATTCAGTAAACAGACAAAAAGATACACAAAAAGATGTTACGTAACTTTATAGAATGGAATATTTTGTAATGGTTATAATTATTATTTAATTTCCGTACACTAAACTATGGGGGAATGACGTTTGATGGATTTTTTAGCTTCCGCCGCTCAGTTGGTCAGACGCCGGCTGTGAATCGAAAGGCCACGGGTTTGATCCCCGCACCCAAATGATAAAGTGGCCAACAAGTATTTTTTTGTTTTTTTTTTTTAATCTGGCACGGCATAGTGACTGCATTGCGCCTGGTGGTTAGTGCTAATGCCGTCCAGATAGAGCATCGAATGGTACCAGACGGTAGGCTCATACCATTTGATACAATCATGCCGGCCCGCTGAGATGCCTCTTCACGCTACGGCGGAAGGACCCAGGATTATAGGAAGGAGGTGTGATGACAAACCGTTACACAGCTTGACCGTTAAGGAAGAGGACGTTAAGGAAAGAGAAGAGGGGATTAAATTAAACAATTGCTCAGAGCATTCGCCATGATACAGACGGTAGAACACGCTTAGAGAGGCGACATGCCTCCGTAGTTGTAGACTCTAGCGAGTCTCTATAGTTCTCGCTCTCTAGTTTTTGGTTTGGGTGTTTACATGAGACCGAAAAGTGTCTCGTAGTTTTGCGATACCCGACTTAAATGTTATTAGGGTCAGGACTGTTTAAGTGAATGTTGGAGTCAAGGAATCTCATAAATCTGTTAAGCTACGTACGTACGTACGATAAACGTTATTGCCGAAGAAACAATTGCAGAATAAATGCCTGGTTTATAATTTGATGATATTAACATGCCTTCGATGTTTTGTTTAAAACTTTTTGATTTGCAGGTTTCCTTATATATTCCTTGAAGCGAGCGATAATTATTTATATATAAATAGGTGTTATCTCAATTTTTGATGCGATAATGAGCCATATATACTAACTTTATTTTTGGTACCATCAATTGTTTTAGAATAAGTGGTTCCCATGTAACCGGCGCGGCGTTAATAAGCAGCTGATGCAGTGCAAATTGACCTTTGAGTCCGACACCTGAAGGTCAGTTATAAAATGACGCTGTTTCTAGTGAGATACGTCCCAATACAATAGCTTAGGGGAAGAATACCTATAATTATTACGAAAATCTTGTTTCATAACAAAATGTCGTTAAGTAATTAATTGCATATCATTATAGTTTCAATTACTTTCCCGGACTTGTATACTTCATGCATTCAGTGCGTGGTGGCCAGTCGGTAACAAACTAGACGCGGCTGCCTACATGTTCGCGGTGGTCGCGGGTTCAAATCCCAGGGCACACCCCTGAATTTTCGGAGTGATGTGTGTAGGCAATCACCACACACTATAACGGTGAAGGAAAATATCGTGAGGAAACCTGCAAACCGTCGCGATTTTAAAGAATTTCTACGGTATGTAAAGTCCGCCAGCCGCACTAGGCAGCATGGTGGACTATACGGCCTAACCCCTCTCTATCTTAGTCTCGATTGTAGTGAGACGTATATGGGTCGATACAGATACAGATGCAATACTTCAAGCAATTGCCTTTTCGGGTGAGAAGCTCGTGGTCTCAGTGAATTTTCATCCTTTACTTCCGTTTTGATAGCATGAGTTATAAAGATATTAAATACATGCATAAACTCACGCCTTTGTCCCAGAAGGGGTAGGCAGAGACGCCACCATGACACCCACATTTCGCCTTGTATTTTCCGTCCCATGATGTGATAGGGGGCCAGTCTATCGCAATATCGAGCACAAATTCCTGACTCCGGGCTAATAATGAATAGAAAAACCTAAAATCACTTCTTCCGACCTTGGATTCGAACCCGAGACCTCAGCTTTGTAGTCGTACGGTAGTACAACTACGCCACCGAGACAGTCAGGCATAAAGATATTATGTTGTCTTAAATTCCTAGTAAGCAGTTACCAGTCAATCTCGACTTGTTAGAACGCATACATAATTACGCCTCTATTAACACAATACCATACCGGAAAATAGCCGTGGAATATTGTTCGCTGCAATTAATTGTGACGCCATATTAATCTTCAAATGACGTACATTGATTAGACTAATCGTTTTCTAAACATTTCAGATTATTTTCTTTAGATGCTATTGTATTCAGATATAATTGATGACCTCATGGGTCTCTCTTTAGCGTAGTTAAGTATAAATTACACGCGAAAACATTTAACAGCTTCCGTGGTGCAGTTGGTTTGACACCGGTTATGAAACATGAGGTGGCGGGTCATCTCCGCAGCGTGACAAATGTTTGTGTGATCCACAGGCATTAGTTCGGTTAGTGTGTGAGAGACTGAAAAGTCTCTCGTAGTTTTTGATACCCACGACACAAGTCTCGATCTTAGTGTGGGGTCAGGATGTATGTGATTGTTGAGTGTATTTATTCATTATTATTTATTTCAATACTAAGTCTTAAACAGCTAAAAATAGGTCAGACCTCTCAAAATAGACAAACGACGTGAGCATCAGAACCAGGAGATATTTGCTGACTCAAAACGCCTAGAAATATATGTTTCACTGTCGGAATGGAGCCCGCGATTTCATGACCAGCTTATATTATTAGATCTACTGTCATGGCTTCCCAATTTTTCGCCAGCATAGGTAGTTACCCTTGTCCCTTGGGTCGTCTCAGGGCTCCAAATAGACTACTTAACTACTTAGGGTATGAATATCTTGTTCCTAAAGCCATCTTTAATATCTTTCTTTACACAACTTGAAACACGCATCTTGATAAATCTACGAAATAAAACGATCATACTAATAAACTATTAGTGGCTGGAAAAAAAATTAATTCAACTCAAAGTTTACTAGCGTTGAAGGTTAAAATATTAATTTGCATATTAATATATGTTGCATAACATATAACTGTAAGCTGTTTTAATAATTAATAAAAATGTCCACCTGGCCGCACCATCCGAGATATGTTTACAAACTAACTGGCTTAGTGATTCGACTTTGTTTGGTGTGGTTACTATCCCCTTCTAATAATGTATCCTGCTTTATTATTATTTTTTATACAACGTTTATCTGGCTGTAACACACGTGATTGCAAGTGCAGAGCATTCGGCATAGAGCGTTCACTTATGAGAGTACATCTCTCAACGCAATGATGCCGGTCTGGTCGCAATATACACGGACTGAAGCCGAAAGGCGACACTCGTTCGTGAATGGCAATCTTTACCCTACGTGCGGTGGTATCCGGGCGGATAGGAAATACTACCTCCTTCATTAATTCGGATCGTTTGTACTGTAGGTCGTAGTTTACACACGACAGAAAGCTTGTTACTTCGTGTGAAGTCAGGGAAAAATGTGCTTGGTACATGTCTATTACCAGCGTAAGCAAGCTTACTAATAATCGGGAAATACAGAGGCAACTAGTTGCCCTCAGAGTTCGCACATGCGTGAAAAGGGTCGAAAACGATCTAGAATAGGGAGTCTCTAGGTTATACGGACGAATGACGTATGATGGGAAAAAGATGGTAGTTTTATGCGTGTATTAAATGATTTTTTGCTTTATTAAAGAATCATTTCATATAGCACAGGGTACATCAAAACGCCACGGTCCGACGAGCGCAGTGCTGTGTATAATTTGACAATAATGTCGGTGTAATTGACGTCACCACTCGGTGACTCCGCGCAATCATAACATTATGTTTTACTATGTCTAATTTTCGATATGCGCTTTTCAATCACCATTATCCAATTGTGTTCTTGGTCGACTATTATATCATATTGGATGAAGCAACTAACCACAAAATGGGGAATGATTAGGCTTATTTTTAGGCGGAATACTAATAAATTAATACATTTAACAGTCACACGTGTGACCCTACACTAAGATACGTATCTTATGTCGTAAAATAAAAAAGGAAGCTGTAAATTTATCACGCAGGACACGAAAAGTTCTCGGTGGAGGCCACGCATCGACAAACGTAGTATTCGGAAAATGCGATCCGATAAACATCACAGGAAATATAAAGATACAACCTACAGCCCACTTCTATCGGATATAGATAGCTATTAGATATGTATCAAATAACAATAATAATTTAATTGCCTATAAAATTATTCAGAAGTATATAACCCTGATATACTAATTAGAAGGAGGAGCCCTCGCTGAAGACTGAACAACTACGCTTGTTTATAGTTAACCATACTCTTGGACATCCGGCGGTACCGAGCAGAACATTGTAATGACACACCGCAATGTGATTGTTGTACAATCATCTGCACATTATGGAATGACGGAGTTTATTTCATTTTTACCGTGGAACAGTTTGTCAGCCCACGTGTGCCCTGTTTAGTTATAAGTTAATCCTTTAAACCCAACAAATTTAATTCATATTCGTCCAGTGACCACCCTAGGAGGTCGACCCACAGGAGATTGACGTGAAACGAAAGTTTTGCTGTCGCGGTTCATTCGGTAAGAGAGATTGCCAGATGCCTAATAACCGTTTTCTCGTCCCGTTCTTTTCCTTCCCACTCCCCTCCCGATTTGACGGTCCGGCAACACGTCATGATCCAGCGTTATGGATGATCATGGGCTGCAGTTGTCACTTACCATCAGCTGACCTGTTTGCACTTTTGCCGGACCTATTGTATACAGGGTATATCAAGACCGCGACCGAAAACGAAGCCAGGTGGTAGTTTTAGCGGCTACAGACACAATGCAACTAAAAATCTTTCAAAATAAGCGACGGATTTTTTTTTACAATTTTTAAAAAATCATCGTTTTTGAGGGGTAAATACCTAGTTTTTTGCAAAAATAGTAATTTATACCCTTACGTACCATTGCGTGTTTAAAAATTAAGCGATGTACGTCATTATTTTAGAAAAACTATGTTTAATCACTCAAATACGACGATATGTAAAAAATAACAAAAACAAATGACGAATTTTTTTGTAAAATATTTACTTGCATTGTGTTTGATATCACTAATACTACCACCTGGCTTCGTTTTTGGTCGCGGTCTTGATATACCCTGTATAAAAACCCTAGATAATAGTTTGAGGACCTGTGACCCACGTAAGTATCGCGTTTTGGATCCACCTGTGTATATCCGGATACATTGCAGTGAATTTGTCGTACTGTATAAAAAATGTTGATAAATTAATTCCAAAATCAACTTCAAATAAATGCCAACTGTCACAAACATAGTCTTTACCTCACATTGAGATGCAAGCTTAGCGTCGCACGAATCTGAAACTACGAGAGACTTCTTTGTATCATGATTCACAAACTCAAAACATATCACAAACATTTTCTTTAATAGGCCCTCAAGTCGTACAATCTCAATAATCCTTTGGGTTTCGAGATAATCATTCTGTTTACTACAACGGATCAGGATGTCTCGTAAATTCTGCTATCCACGATAACGTGTAATTTATTGTGGGGTCAGAAATATATATTATGCGACAGGCAGTTGTATGTATTAAGCACACTACACACCAAATCCGGTGACTCTATGTACGAGTATGTATGTCGGCAAAGTTTGCTGGGCTTGTTGGCGATTTCACTCATTGCAAGTCGGCAACATTTAAAATAACGTTAAGATTTTTTGGACAATTTGCACGCAGCTGCCTTCCTGTGTTGAGATAGCAGTAGATAGAGGTATTTTTAATAATAAAAAAAAAGGTTTCAAAATACTAAAATACACGCTTTAGTCTAATCTTCAAATCATTATTCAACTCTTATCATTTTTTGCTATTGTATAAATATTTAAATTTGCACACTGTGGTCTCCTGTATTTGAAGATCACGTCACAATGTAAACTAGAATAATGCTACACCATTGTGTTTAATAAATAATGCCGTGAATCCTTCGTTGGAGTCCTTAAATAAATAAAATAAAAAAAGTCAATAAACTCAGTATCAATTATTTTCACTTTTTTAATTACGTTTTTTTACTAAAGCGAGTTTTCTATTTTTTAATAACGTTGTTGATTGTCGCCGGGCAACTAAGATGTACGCTTGTTGCCGACATGATTATGTTCTTATAGGCCGCTGTGTTGAGTCAAAGGGCAGTGTATTATGCGGCGGTATTGGTGTGTAGTGTGCCTTAGAACAATCTCAGAAATGTACCGCTCGTCCTATTATGGCGATTAATTGTGACCAAGTGTTTTCTGACTAAGCGATGTCAGATACAGATTATGCATAAAGCTGCCATTAAGGAATTATCTGCATAATGAAAAAAATGGCACATTAACGAACTATTTACCATTCTTTGTTATTTTTTATCATTTTTTTATATTTTTGTCATTGATCTAATGATAGTATAAAAGACATTGAAACGTGATTTCTTGGGTTCAATTCCCAGTTTCCCATTATCACAAAATTTCACAGAATTGCGTTACATATCAAGGTAATTTGAAAGAAACATTTATTTTACTGGCATTTTATATTTTAACGTAAATATTTTTCTTTAAATCGAACATAAGAACTACCATATTCTAGTAAATTAAAAGTGTATTACAATCCTGCCAACCTACGCATATTTTTGTTAAATTACTAAAAAATGACGTCATATTAATACGCCTCGCAGTATTTATCGTCTCTTTTCTAAATTAAAAATAAATTAATGTTCTTATTTACACACAAGCCTATGAAGGTTATTTAAATATCAATTCTTAACATATGTATCACCGATATTATTAAATTAAAAATAGCTTCGTTGTAAAGCAAGTTAAAAGGTTAATCTGGAACTTGGAAAATTAAACAGAATTGTTTACTATTTTTTAAATCAATGCCTACATATTTACATTACTAAAAACTGTTTGGGAATTAAAAGGAAATATGTTTTATATTTTTGGTCACGTTAAATCGAAACTTGACAATCGAGCTCTTTGACATGTTTTACAAAACACGTAACTAGTCGGTTTTATTTATTGTCATATTATCAAAAACAAATATAATATGTATTTTATTCACTTTGTTGTTTTAATTTTGTAAACGTTTTGTCCTATTACTGCTTATATGATGACAAAGACACTATAGCAATACGGAAACATGTAGTAAGTTGGCAACATAAAGATATAGATTCTATGATGTATTACGAATGAATTATTTTTCTCATCAACTTCTAAAGTTAGAAAGGAGGTAAAACGTTTCAATGGCTCTCTTAGCTCTAGTCACCCGGAAGAACTGTCCAGTAGTTAGTATTTAGTAAATAAATTGTAATACAGTCATTGATACAGTTATCAGCGTGAATGAAGGGTGTTTGACCGTGGATTGTTTTAAACGCGTGTATCAGGTTTTCTCAATATCTTACATTAAATATCTTTGTGTCCTTTCCAAGTTTATTTGTAGAACGTTCGCAGAAATCGTGGTACTTGCTTTTTCGTTTTCGATACAGATTGTTAAGAAGTTCAATGTGTAATGTTATTGATTTTTATCCTAGTTTGTTTTATTCATTTATTTGTTATATGATAATTCCATTTATTGTATGTAGGCATTTCTATCCAGGTCATATCAACACCTCAGCTTCTTGTATTTAGATTTCCAAACTAAAATACTTCTTTACAATACGTGCCTTGACCAATAACAACGCCTTATGTATTTCTCTTCGCACAAAAGTTAAATATTATTGTTATTATTATTTTATTAATATAAAATGACTTCTAACACATTAATCCCTGTATTAAGTTCAGCCTTGTCAGTTATCGACCGACATACGGAAACCAATTGACCCAAATATTTTAGGAAGATCGTAGAAATAGTTGTCAATATGATATTAATCAACTTTTAGTGTAAGCGAATCAAGGAGAACAGCAGGACCGGTTTAGACGAAGTATCTTACAAATGTTACATAAAAACGAACGCAGTTTAGTTAAGTAGGGGTATTGTGCTTAACATGACATACTCAGATAAGATGACACACCAGCAGTATCTTTTAAATAATTCGTGGTCTATGCAAACCCGTGACGTTTTTGGGAAGCGTTATAGATGTCGCTAGTACCGAAATTCAGTATGGCGGACAGCAAATGCATATCGCAAAGTAGTAAACGTTTTCGTGATTTTAATGTGAAAAAAATTTTGTTTACTCTTTTGTTTGGTGGTGAAAATACACTTAAGGTAAGAATGTTACGTTTGAAATAATTTAAATTGTTAACAGGGATTATTATACGACTCAAATATTGATAAAAACGTTTTCAAACAAAAAAGGTTTTGTCATTACATTTAAATAATTTTTTTATCATCTATTGGGTAAGATGACATAGTAAACGTCGGTGTAAGATGGCATACTATGCCATCTTTCCCTTATTTTATTTTTTCTTGTTTTATTACAGAATGCCTGGCAATTACAAAAGAACATCGACTCGGAAGAGTTGGTCACAAGAAGACATGAACAAGGCCATCGAAGCTGAAAAAGGAAATAGGATGGGTTGGCTCTTAGCATCCAAACATTTTAATGTGCCACAAGCAACTCTTCGTCGTCATTTTTATAGTGTTCCGGTAAATCTTGGTCGTTTTAAACCAACTTTTAACGCAGATATGGAAAAAGCACTAGTGGATCATATGCTCGAGTTCGAAGGTCGACTATTTGGATTTAATACAACCGATATAAGAAAATTAGCTTTTCAATTTGCTGAAAGATTAGGGCTGGATCACAGATTTGATAAGCATGAAAAAATAGCTGGGTGGGATTGGTTAAAAGGATTTAGAGAACGCAATCCTCAAATCTCACTCAGAGCTCCAGAGCCGACGTCTGCAGCGAGGGCAAAGGCATTTAATAAGCCTCAGGTAATTAAGTTTTTTTCTCTTTTGGAAAAAGCAGTGACAGACAATGACATTCAGGCACATAGAATTTACAATATGGACGAGTCTGGACTGACTACTGTTCAAAAGCCCCCAAAAGTCTTTGCATCCAAAGGAAAAAAACAAGTTGGGTCTGTCACTAGTGATGAACGGGGTCAACATTTCACAGTTGTTATCTGTGCTAATGCCATCGGAAATTTCGTTCCACCAGCAATAATAATTCCCAGAAAAAATCACAAAGCCGAATATTTTGACGGTGCTCCACCTGGCACTTTACAGCTGTGCAGCCCCTCTGGGTATATGATTGGTGACTTATTTGTGAGGTGGATGCGCCACTTCGTTACTTTTGTTAATTCTACTGTAACTAACAAGGTGCTGCTAATCCTAGATGGTCATTCCAGCCACAAAAATCTGGAGGCACTTGAATTTGCCAAGTGTCAACTGTGTTCCAATTGGTGTCATACACTTTGCGCAGGCATACCTTCAAAAACAAAACAATTTATCTGCGAAATGTGCATGTAAAAAAATTATTTTCAATTTGTAGGTATACTACTACAAAAGTGTGCTTTTTGTTACTTGTGAAAGATGACATACCAATGAAGTCTAAGATGGCATAGTGTGTCATCTTACACTATTGATATGTCATCATACACAAGTAGACTTAAGTGCTATTAATAGTAATTTTTTAATTTTCCATTATGTTGATTGTTCCGAAACTCTAGTAATGTCGTTTATTATGAAACATTCATAAATATACGCAAGTTGCTGATCTGACATGGCCTCATTTATTTTCAATATTGGTCTTAAAACCAAAAGTGTGTCATCTTAAGCACAATTCCCCTAGTATATTACCTATACGGACAAACAAAACAAAATTTTGGACTATTGCCTGTTACAAAGTGTGTAGATTTTACTTTTTTTTTATCTATTTTGATACACAAAGTCCAAATCCGAGGCTTTAACAAGCTTTATTGCTTACTCTTGCTTTCTTACACCCAACAGACACATACATAGTATGTATGACCCGGAACACATATTAAGATCAATTTAGTCTTGCATCATAGGTATCAGAAACTACGAGAGATTTTTCGAGTATAATTTACAGATTCAATAAAATTTATTTTATTACAAAATACTTTTAGGTCTCATTTAACACCCAGAAACAAATACTTGTGAACCGCACAAACATTTGTTGCGGGGATCTACCGCGCGGTCGCTCGTTTCACAGCCGGCGTCTAACCAACTGCGCCACGGAGGCTGTCAAACATAAAGAAACCATAAAATTTTAAATAATGTGATTGATGGT
Organism: Deilephila elpenor; assembly: GCA_949752805.1. Taxonomy (NCBI): domain Eukaryota; kingdom Metazoa; phylum Arthropoda; class Insecta; order Lepidoptera; family Sphingidae; genus Deilephila; species Deilephila elpenor. The sequence continues at coordinate 652,262 of OX457114.1, forward strand.
GATAAAAGGTAGTCGTATGTCAAAAGAATAAGTATTATCGGGTAGGAATAAATAAAATAACTACACGTCGACGCGGCATTCTGAAAACAAGAATGATTGTTGTCAGCAGAAAAGAACAAATGGAAATATGCAAACCATTCGGTGATTCCACGTAGTAACAAAGCATGATGGCGTTGAAACAAAATATATTATTTTTATGGCCAAATGTAATTTAGTATCTTGACGAAGCTTTGATCACATTGTCAAGTTTTACAGACATACATAGACTCACGCCTTTTTTCCCAGAAGGGGTAGGCAGAGATGCAACCAGGAAACCCACGCGTTAGTCTTGTATTTTCCGTCCCACGATGTTATAGAAAGCGAGCCTATCGTCATATCGGCCACAAATTCCTGACTCTGGGCTGATAATGAATAGAAAAATCCAATATCACTTTGCCCGACCCGTGATTAGAACCAGAGACCTCAGCTTTGCAGTCATACCGTAAAACAACTGCGCCAATGAGGCAGTCAAATTTTATAAAATAAATGTAAGTACCTACAGCGCATTTACTAGAAGTGACGAGTGGCGAAATTAGTAACTATATGTAAAAAATATGTGTTGAAGCATTTTTATATATGCTAACATAATGTAAATATAGCAATTGTTAATCATTGATACCTCGAACAAGGGTCAGGACAGGAATGGACGAAGAGATTGATGAAAGTAGAAAAGCGAAAGTAGCATGTCAGTAGGTACCAAAGTTAAGTTGCCCAGCATCTGCCTTATTCAAAATTTTTATCTACTTACCTACTAGGTCTAGAATTATAGCATAATAGATTTTTTTATTTATCATTTGTCAAAAACCACAAGTTGTAAAATAATATACTTTTTTATTTTAATAATTGTACTATGAAGCTTTCGTAACATTTACTACGCGGATGACTATACCTCAGTCCGCCCTGTGACTACGAAAGCTGCAAAGTAATCGAAACGTCGGGAAGTTAAAAATGTAAAAATTAAACAAAATCCGCGATAAAATCCGTAAAAGTTAGTTTTATTTCAATGTGTATTCGCGTATATCTAAGAAACCATTATTAAAACCAGAAGTGTTAACTTTTTAACAGAAATATAGTGTGAACTTTATAGGCTTTTTTAATATGCAAAATAAAATAACCACACAGGTTTACAATACATTAAAATAATTACTCGTAAAACAAAAAAAGACACTGTTACTTTTCGTGTTCTCAAGTAACTTATATAAGAAAATCAGGTTTAAACTACACGTAGTGGTAGTTTGAATATTTAATAATAAGTAAATAAACCCAATACAACATATTCCTGACTCCTTACCAAATCTTTAAGCGTTGGTATAGAAATAAACAACAGACATTTTAATCTCATAACACCTCGACACGAAACAAATATTTGTGGGCTACACTACGAAACCCGCGGCCTCTTGATTCGTAGCCGGGACTCAACCAACGCCACGGAGGCTGACAAAGTTTTTTATTTCCTTTATTTCTGTCAAAGTTATTGTTGACTTGATATTGTATCCAAGACGTTTTTACCGCATCAAACATTAATCAACATATTTTAAAAACGTAAGCAAATATGCCACGAGTGTAACGCCTTCTCAGAAAACAATATGGACATATTATGTATTTCGTTTATTTTTCAAGATGGCTGCCAAAGCAGTGATGAAATTTTTCCTTTATTTTTAGCTCATGTTGATTATTTTCGATTGCATTTCTCAAAAACTAATTATGTGTCAGTATTTTTGTTGGAACTTCATAGGGTCTAATTTATTGTTTCATGCTTCAATTAAACGTTTTTCTGCCTTTTTTGTTACATAAGGTTTGCACATTAGTTTTCGGCCATGACCACCAATAATTTACGGTATAACAGCCTACCTAGTACCTGGTACCAAATATTTCACTACCAGACCTCTTCAGTCTATCATGCTGGTCTGACATAATCAAATTTCGTCACACGATATGTTTTTGAACACAAAGTCGACGTAACAATTCTACCAGAAAGGAAGAAAGTTATGATTAGTCAAAATTAATTTGAAGTGCACAAGTGCTTATCTAGTTAATATTTTGTTTAGATTAATTAAGACTCTTAATTTTAACAATATGAAAAACAGACTATAGTAAATTGTTAATTTAAATATTATGAATATTAAGATGGCATTTTCATTGTGAACTCACGGCGTGATTTTGATCAAACCGAGCGAAACAATAGCGGAGCCAGCCGAGCCAGGAAACGATTCCGACGTCGTTTGTACAATAATTGTATAATTCCACTTAATATGCATCTTTATCCGTACACGCTCGTTTGCAAAAGTGTTGTTTATAAGCTTCGCATGTTAAATCAAGGCTTTTTTATCGCTAGTCCGGCGAAGAAGTAAACTGATCGTCTAATAATACGTGATTACCGCGACTCATCTACAACACTTAAATTGTAGATGCGTGTCTATTAAAATAAAAGAAAAAAAGGTAAACTGAGCGTCCAGCAATCTTACTTACTGACCGGAACACGATAACAAATGATTTCTATGACAGTCTTTCTATGTCAGCAGTTTTGTAGCAGTGGAGGCCACGTACAAGCAAGCGAAGTGTCGGACGCCCACACACAAGGTGGACGGACGACCTGGTCAAGGTCGCAGGAAGTCGCTGGATGCAGGCCGCTTCCAACAGTTCTATGTAGCTATTCATGGAGGAGCTCTATGTTCATCAGTGGGCTTCCTCTAGCTGAAGTGAAGAAGAAGTTTTCTATGTTACAGTGGCGCCACCCCGATCAAACCGACCCAACTATACTCAGTCACTCACGGAGGCTCCATCTATTTTTGCTGGCATTACTAAGCAACCGCAACGCGATTGAGGTGAATGCCTTGTAAAAAAATACACTTATCAGTTGCATACATAGTCCTGAGATCTAAGATCGAGTCTTGTGTCGTAGGTAACTACGAGAGACTTTTCGTTCTAAGAAATACCTAGACCCGAAACAAATGCTTGTGGTTCACACAAACATTTGTCTCGGTGAGTTTTGATTAACACAAATAAAGTTTAATTCTACGGCATTTTGATCAAAGTTTATATAATTTTTAGAGGTTATTTCCATAGAAAATAGATCCGCAGTTCTTTATTATTTAATGCCATGCAATTATCTACATAACTTAAAGTCATTTATTGCTAAAGGAAGCAGATCGATTTACATATAAATGGTTGATATTGACATCACTGGCACAGTGGATAAGGAACCGGTTGTTAAACGGGAGGCGATTATTTCGATCTAAGTAAGTAAGTATCTTACTAATGATTGTGTGAACAATTTTATCATTCTTTTCCGTTCTGTTTGTAGCGAATAGGTTTGGAGTAAAGTCTCATTTCTGTTTAACACATGTGGGAATCAGAAACGAGACTTGTATTGAATGTATCTTAATGTGGGGTCTATGCGTCTTATACTGGAATCTTACGTGCTAGTTTAAATAGCTTTTGTATAGAGTTTTGAACTCGACAGTACTTGAAAATAACCCATCGTACAGTTTTTCTAAGTAAACGCCGAGACGAGCCGTGGAAGCCTGCGCGAACTCTGGTATACATCACGACGCAATACGTTTCTAAATCAATTTATGTAGTAAATGTCAAACAAAACATACTATTCGCAACATATTCAAAAGATACGATAATAAATAATTATTAAAGTGGTTATATTTCACTGCAGGGCACAGCCGTAGTGGTAAGAAATTAGTGATGCGAATAGTGATCACCGTATATGAAGGCCCAGTGATAATTTTGCACCGGCCATTACACGGACGTAAATCAGGGCCCTTCTCGCCCTGGGATATCCGGTGCCACCCAAAATGTGTGTAAAGGTCATCGAGAAGTTTTAATGAGTGCTGGCGTAGATTTTGTTAGGGATCCGGCTCGGCTGCGATATTCGCAGCGTGCCGGACTGAAAGGCCAGTGATACCGGGATACCCCTTCCAGCCTTCCCCGGGGTATCGAAAGGGGGCTAAACAGCTTTTCGCTAAAAATATAAAAATGTAGACGAATCAGGCGATTGCAAATTATTATCAGTATGCAATCCTGCTCGTACGATGTTGCTTCACGCAGCCGCGTCGTTAGTTTCTGTGCTAATATTATAATTCGGTAGAAACGATAATGTGTGAAGGTCCCCGGAGGCGCGGCATTAAGATGTGGTCAGGACCGCGACATTGGCCCTCTTCGGACGCTCTGACGTGGCACACATTAATTTTATAATTTATTATGTACACGCGTAGATTAAAGTCACCTGAGAAATATGTTTACCTTAATATATAATTATGTATATTATAAAGGTATATAGTAAACACACTACACGCTCTCACTGGCACACCCAATTTTGTATCAAAATTTTGTTTATAATTCATCTGAATTCTAGAGGCGTGTGGCGAAATTTGGAACTACAAATAAAATTAAAAAATAAATAATTAACTGTGATATGTGATGTGTAGATAGTATAAACATGTCCAATAACAGAATGTGAAGATTAATAGTTCTTAACATTTTGGCAACAGCATGACAACAACGCATTCGGACGCCAAAAAGACCGTAGAAGACCTATAACTGGTTTCTCATGATACAGGAAATACTTGTTTTGAAAAGCCTTGAATTATTCTTTGTGTCATAAGTTTTTTTTATTTGTAACTTTTATTAAGATAAGCCCTGTGTTCCATTCAGAAGTCAGACACTACATAGTGTCTTCTATTGGAGAAATTTCATGAGTTAACCGTGCCTGGAATGTGTGCCCAGTATTGTACCAGAGACGCTGCTATCTGGGGACAAAATGAGCCTGGCGATTTGTGTATCCCAGGTACTTATTCTTATTGAAGTATATGGGCTAACACCTCTGCAATATTCTCTTGAATATAGAGGAGGCCTGTGCTCTATAGTGGGACGTATATGGGCTGATGCTTTAACGATGAAGGAAAACATCGTGAGGAAACCTGCATACCGTAGCGATTTTAAAGAATTTCTACGGTATGTAAGTCCGCCAACCCGCACTAGGCCAGCGTGGTGGACTATGTGGCCTAACCACTCTCAATCGATTCTCTCGATTGTAGAGTAGGCCCGTGCCCAGCAGTGGGACGTATATGGGTTGATACAATACAACAAAATGGGCTTTGCCATCGGTAATAAAGTCGTGACTCGTGTGCGTATATGCTAATGTAATGTAAAGAGGCTCTGTTGCCCGTTGACAACGGTAAAGATTAATGGTAGGATGTTACAAATTCGATACCAAGAAACATCTATAACTTTAATATTACGTATGCAAAATGATTTGATGTACAATTTTACGTCCGGGCTTGGCTTATTTCAAATCTTTAGGGAGTAGACTGTTTAATCGAGGACGCTGGGTTAACGTGGCTAGAAAACTTCCCATACCTTCGTTATTTTCAGCTGGGAACTCGAGGGTATACAGTTTTGCTTCACCATTAAAAAAAAAACGATTTCGAAAAATTAGTTGTGTATGCCTTGCCCGGGATATGAACCCGCACCTTTCAGGTTAGTGGTACTCATCTGAGCCATGTAAGAAATTTCTATTGAACACAGCAATATTCGCCGCGGTCGGTCGTTACCCTCTGACAATCAATTTAAGGAAACAAACATGACGGTTTTGCATTAATTAAAGAAACAGGAATTTCCTGATTATTTCCTACTTTAACAAACATATTCTGCCAATAAGTAGAGGCGCATTTTGTAAAGATACAGTTTATGGAAATCATCTCCGACTAAAAATGATCTCCATACTCCCGCACGTCATGTACTCGGTCTTCGCCACATTAAACTTCAGAACACCGTTCTCAAGTTTCCTGCCACCGATTAACAATTAAATGTACAATAATATTATTAGTATATCTATGTCTATGTTATAAATTACGTACACTAAATACATAAATAAATACACCCAACAGTCACATACATAGTTCTGACCTCACATTAAGATCGAGTCTTGTGTCGCCTGTATCAGAAACTACGAGACTTTTCGGTCTCATAAACACCCAGACCCGAAACAATACCTGTGGATAACACAAACATTTGTTTCGGTACGGGGATCGAACCCGCCGCCTCTCGTTTCACAGCCGACGTCTTATCAACTGCACCACGGAGGCTGTCAAATATTATAGTTGGCACGTCCTGTGTCTTCATTATTCTAGACTCTAGGCTATTTTCGTCTGTTCTTCGGCGAGAAAGTGATGTGACTACGCAAACGCCTCTCGCGTATAATACTGCATTTTTAACACATCACTTTGCAACACTTCTTTAACGTAATATCGCAAACTAAACTATGATGTTCAGGATTCTATTGCTTGACTATGTTTTAAGCTCAAGTTAAATATTACTTAATACAGTACCCTAATACAATTCATCACTAGATAGAGTGATTCAAAAGGAAGGTTAATAATTATACATGGTTTTTTTCCATAGGTTTCGGGTGTGGACTTGGAGTGGAGCATAATAAATACCATTGTGTACAGGAAACAGATCGCACGCGTTGATGCGGTCCCTCAAGTCTCAACAAAACGGTTTTATTAAACAGGAAATTATGTAAACGATGATATTATCTATTAAGGAGGTACCTTTTATTTTATTTTTAATACATATGTTTTATTTATAGCTGTCTTTGAAAATTGTTAAGGAATCTTTAGATTCCTAGCATCTTTAGTAAAGCCTTTTTTTACCAGAGAAGAACGGGCAAGAAAATCCAGCGTCGCTCTTTTCAAAAGAAGATTACAATACAGTGATTATACAGGAGTCGCAGTTTACTTGAATTCAGAGCAGTTTATTATATGCTATTTTTGAATATAGAAGTCCATATGTTACGAGAACAATGTCAATTAGTACATGTGTACGTATGAATGCGAGCCCTATTAATATAGCTAAAAGGCTCGTCAAGACTCTACGATATAATCCCTAAAGAAATTAAGAAGAAAGAAAACAAATAGAAAGTTGAATTACTAATATTAAAAATGCGAATGTAAATGTGATACGCTTTCACGCTTTAGCTTCTTATCTAATCGTCATAAAATTTTGCATGTACGTTATTGGAAATTTTTTTGCAGGAAAGGAAAGAAGTTCAAAACTTACTGTTCACGAAAGACTGAAAAAATACTTTCGTATTTTAAATCAATGTGTGCTGGGTCAAGTGTCGACAAACAGTCTAAAACGATGAACAAATTGACAAAACACACATTAATACTAGTGAAGAATAAACGAAAACAAATTTTGTTTTTATTTAGAATGTTATAACCATCCCTTTACAGTTTACATTGTCACAACCAACCCTAGGGGTAGGAATAATTGTAACAAATACCACTGTTTTTATTTGATCATTTTACTCAAAATCTGTGAAGTTAGCCGTTGCAAACAAGTTGGGGTTAAAAACTAGCTGAAAGACCAATATACCAAGAGTATTTTGTGAGCTAATAAGATTTGTGAGATATTACAAGATTTAAAATCTTAACGTTCGTCCCTGTTCTCCCCTAACTACATAGTTACAAATAAGAATCGAAGATTAAACACCTTTAATAGGAGTAATGGCACAGGATAGTAAACGCATAATATACTAGGTGCGTGTGCGTAGTAGCCCTGACCCAATGTATACGCAAAATAAGCGGAATGACAGCTTTGGGGCGGCCGCGTCCTTGACACCGTATGTTAATATTTCGGCAATTCAAATGTACGTATGTAATATTAGTTCGACAGAACGAGCACGTATCTCATAATCTTGCTAATCCTAATTACTTAAATTCTGCAAGGCACTGTTTGAGATTTTGGAAATATTTAATCATTAATGTTTGACAACCTCTGCGGTGAGTGCAAGAAGTTCGTATAACTTTGACCCATTCTTTCTTATAATTAATGTGTAATTGTGTGTGTGCTTCTTTTTCTAATAATACTTAGAATTCAAAATGGTGGGATTTCGGTGGCTTCTGACAAGTTCCAAACTAATTTAATTTATATTAAGGTGAACACTGGAAATAAAACCCCTCCAAACTACAAAACAACAAACAAATCTTTTTAATTGAGATAAAAATAAAGAAGACTATTCGAGTTGTAAACAATTTTTTCGGAGCCCCGAAAAACGCCGGCAAAAAACCTAAATGCAACTTTTATTTTTTGTAATAATTAATAATCTTATTGTGAGCGAACAAAATACCAAATACGGGCCATTAGTCGCCAAAAGAAATAATGAAATAATTAAGTTGACAGATCTTAAGGTTAAAACACATCTCGACACACAGGAAATTCCTACATTTGGGCCCACTCGTTACATTACTACCAACTAGATATTATTCCAGAAGTAAATATATCAGGTTCAATTAAAAGTAAAAGAGCAAACTACATTTTAAGTGGCAAAAAGTCAAGTTTATAATGTAAAAACTAGACTAGACTAGCGACTCACTTCGCCATTAAGTCCATATAATAATGTATGTCGAGAACGCAATTGTTTGTTACTCTGAATTTAATTTGTTTATTAAGGCCCGGTTACACATTTTGAACATAAATTTAATTTGACAATGTCATCGCCATACATTTGTGACGTATTTGGCATTGCTTGTTTAAGGGATTGACATTTGCAACTTTAGAGTTATGGGCAAAGTTAGTTTATGCAATTGGCCACTAGTCAATTATAGTTTAGTCGATACCGACGAGCGTGTATGAGATTGATGACAGTTGATGAAGCGAAAGAGACCGTAGTTTATGGACCGTAGTATTTCGCGCACGGTAGTCTCTGCCTACCCCAACGGGACATAGGCGTGAGTATGCTGGTCAAAACCAGCTAATGTTATTACATAAATTACACTGAGAAATGGCAAAGTTTCTAGTAGATTTTTATACTTTAGGGTCTAATGTGTGTGGCTGCACAATGTTTTTATTGTTGCAGAAACCCGTAGATCAACAAACTCTTAAGGATACATTTATGGAAATATCCGTCGGTCAACCGTATGAGGATGGTACGTGGTCATTGACCGTTTATGTAATTAGGTAGAAACAAAGAGCATGGACATACGCATGGTCATAATGCAAGACACCAACACAACCGTTAATAAGATATTTACATGCATAGAATCATCCCGATTGCCGGCTAAAAAAGTTTAACCTCGAGTATTAGATAAAGCTGTGGGGTAAAACATTGAATATAAATAAATAAATACACCTAACAGTCATATAGTCACATACATAGTTCTGACCCCACATTAAGATCGAGTCTTGTGTCGTCTGTATCAGAAAGTACGAGAGACTTTTCGGTCTCACAAACACCCAGACCCGACACAAATATCTGTGGGCCTCACAAACATTTGTCTCGGTGCGGGGATCGAACCCGCGGCCTCTCGTTTCACAGCCGGCGTCTAAGCAACTGTCAAATATTATTATCTATTAAATGATTATTTTACAGCCTGCGTGACGCCATTGGTAACCACCAGGCAAAATTATTATCAGCATCATAATCCTTTAATATTAGCATGCATATTAAAAACGTAGTTATTTATACTGAAACAAGTTCCAATGCTTGTCGTCACTTTGAGATAATTCGTTAGTGAGGTCGCATCGAGCCGGTTTTGGTCGATTGATAAAATAAATAAATACTTATTTCGTAATTCTTTTTTACCTTTAAATACGAGTTTGTTCCTTTTACCTGGTTTCAATCCAGGGTCCTCAAACAACTCTTCTTCAAATCGACAATCTTCAGCGCTCTTATTTGCAAAACCATTGGCTGTCGTATTCTCATCGACGACATCTGAAGATCTTCTTGTATCCCGAGGTCTTCGCCCGGCTTTCTGATATACTTCAGGTTCATTTTAGGTTGAAAGTTCAGACAATATTATGTATTATATATATCGTCTAATTACTAATATTTCTTATTGCCTCCGAATGTAATGACTCGTTTTATTAGTGTTTACTCTTACCTCCGAATATCTACAGACTACAAGTATTGTATTGCAAGAGAACTTTTCATACCCTCTCACTTTCTCTAAAATGGCAGGCTGAGGGTTCGATCCCCGCGTCGAGACCAATAATTGTCATAAAATATATTTGTTACGGGACTGGATGTTTCTTGTACTTTCTGATTTCCCTGTCGCAAGACTTCTGTGTAAGTGTGATCTGTGACTGGTAATTATTTCATTTTACTACAAAAATTATGTCGGTAAAATTTCAATGGTATGTAATGACCGAGTACGTCCAGTGTTCTGACTAGAACTATATGGTCCCCCCCTAACTTGAAAGCTGGATCCGCCCTTGCCGTCATGGTTTTGAAATTGTCCTTAATCGTAAAGGAGGTGCTTTTCAACAGTCGGATTTATAAGAGCTGATAATATTATTACAAAGTTTTGCTAAGAGGATTAAAGGTGATTAAGGAAAATTCTCGTTATTTGTGCCTTTTGCGGATCAATTTGTTTGTGATCACGCGACCACTGGCCGGTCTGACGTCAAACCTTGTAGGAAATTAAAATGCACACATTTTATGAAAATGATAGCTCCCGTGGTTGGTTGGTAGACGTCGGCTGTAAACAAGAGGCCGCGGGATCGATTCCCGAACCGAGACGAATGTTTGTGTGATCCAGAGGTATTTGCTTCGGGTGTGGGTGTTTGTGAGACCGAAAAAGTATTGTGGTTTCTGATATTCACACAAGACTCGATCTTAGTGCAAGTCAGAACTATGTACGTGACTGTTGCGTGTATTTTTTTTTTATTATTATCATTTAATGAAAACGCTCTGTTTTTGTAGTAGTTTATTAAGACAGTGATCAGGTGTTCGGTTTGGTAAAAAGGTCAAACAGTTCTTGATGTGACGTTTTATGAAAGTCAAAATCACAGCGGTTTTTAATTAAGACAGTATAGTACAACAACTAGGCTTTCATGGATTTTCAAATATGTAGTAAGTAGGTACCCTAAAAAGCATAATATATCAGATTTAGACTAGCTATTATTACGTAGCCGTAACGTTCCCTACGTTACGTGGACACTGACTGTGGGGCTCATCCATAAGCTTAAAGTCGCTAAACGTGTTATGAAAAGACCTATGCACGGAGTTTCTCTGAAGGATAAAATTCGGAACGAAATGATCCGCCAGAGAACCATGGTGTCGGTTATAGCTCTGTAAGTTAGTAAGTTGAAGTGGCAATGGGCTGGCCACACATGTCGCAGAACAGATAACCGCTGGAGTAAGCGTGTTCTGGAGTGGAGACCGCGTCTTGGCAAACGTAGCATGTGACGTCCTCTAGCCAGAAGGCGGGATGACTTGTACAAAAAGGCCGGGAGTGGCTGGATGCGTTAAGCAGCAGACCGGGCTCTGTGCCATACCATAGAGGCCTATGTCCAGCACTGGACTGCAACGGACTGATGATGATTATTACGTAGTCTAAATATTTGTATAAATAATTCCAGCACCTAGCATCTACAAAAAACAACCTAAATAAAACCGGTGTGATACAACGGAGAGGTATAGTGTAAGTTGTGACGTAACGAGCGTTACCCAATCGATCGCGCCGCTTACTTGCAGAACCATGAGAACTGTCACATAAGCGTCATATACCGAGTATTTATTGATATATCAATTTTTGCTTCAATATATGACGCCATATACAAATACAAATGAACACGGGACCTTTTTATAGCTGTTATAGGCAAATGAACTATGCCTGATGGTGATTATCATAGTTCATGGTCTTTCGTAATATAAGACAGGGCGAAGCCTAACTGCTGCCTTTTGAGGTCTCGGGTTCGAGTCCCGGGTCGGGCAAAGTCATATTGGATTTTTGTATTCATTATCAGCCCGGAGTCAGGAATTTGTGCCCGATATGGCGATAGGCTCGCCCCCTATCACATCCTGGGACTGAACATACAAGGTGAAATGTGGGTGTCCTGGTGGCGCCTTTGCCTACCCCTTCGGGGATAAAGGCGTGAGTTTATGTATATTATATGTATGTATGTATGTATGCTTAAAGGACGCTAAGTCAGAACCTTCGGGTTTAATTTAGTAGAGTTTAGTTTAGGTCGAAGAACGATTGAGGTAAGAACAAGAGTAAGAACGGCCTCTAGAAACGTATCGTATGAGAACGGACTGTCTCATGGCGACGTTGATGACTGGATGGTGGTGCGATGATAAAAGTCGATCATGACCCTGTATTAACAATTCCTCAGTTGGAGTACTTCTTCTTGAATAACGCAGTCCTAAAGCTGACAGATTATCTATATCTATACAGTATACATATAATAAATTTGTAACCGATCGATGTCTGTACATGGAAGATAAATGAGAAAAATAATAATGATTTTTTAGAATTTTTGTCTGCGTTTCTGTGCGGTTGTGCGCGATGAACTCAGAAACGGCTTAACATCACCCTGGATTAACAGCTAAGGCTACTTTTTACCCCAAATAATTTAGTGTTCCCGTGGAATTAGAAAGGAATTATGATATATTTGTTACATTTTTATACTCAAAGGGATGGGACTGGATTACATGCTTTGAGTGAGGCTGAGACGGCACGGACGAGATATAGACATAGACCGATAGATATAGATATAGTTCTTAGACTAAAAATCTTCTACAATCGAGAGTGCATAAGCAAGACTGAGGCCATAGTCCACCACACTAGCCTCTTGGGTTGGCGGACTTCACATAGGTACCATACAAATTCTTGTAAAGATCTCTATAGGACGTTTACATGAACACCAATAATACCGGGTATATTAAGATATATTCACACTGATTTGCATCAAATCACAGACTAGCTAGAGTTATTCAAATTAATACATAAAACAATAGAAATAACATGTCCAATATAGTTTTAAAAGGCATACGAGGTGCGCAGTCGCATGTACAAATATTGACTGTGTCATTAGCGCAACATGGCGAAAACGTTCAACATCATTGCAATGCTTGCTTGGGAACTGGTACAATTGCGCTTATTACTTGAGATTATGTAGGTACTAATTTATTTAGACGAACGAATAAAAGACCTACGTACAGGGCAGGCAGAAACTAAGGGAGAAAAAGAAGAAAGATACAAACTATTTCATATACATACACTTTAGACTGCCTCTCATTTTCCTATTTATACATCCATCCAATGGTTGCCGGGGAGAAATTGCCTAGTGTGATAAGGTCGCCTCTTGTACTATTATTATTATGTCATATCTTCAATGCAATTATTCCTCTATGTAGGGCAAAAAAGAATTGAATAAATAAATATGCAATAAAAATATAGCTTCGGTTGTTTGCTTGAACATAATATTACAGAATGATTCCTATATGTGATTTTTAAAAATACGAACACGGAATTATATCACAGATGGTGTTTGCTAAGGATCACATTATGTCAGCTCATTTTAAATTCGGTCGCTTTATTATTAGCCTGTGATATTTATTTTGAGTCTGTATGTTATTCGACGAAAAAGCCCCTCGCAGTTTAAATACCTAAGAGAATAGACGGTGAAGTCATGTGTGCGTATTACCTAAAGACACTATCGACAGCTTATAAGATCATGTAAATTCTAAAGGCGCGTGGCGAAATTTGGAACTACAAATACAATATAAAAAATATTTATTTAACCTCAGATTACTTCATACTACAAATAACAAGCATTTATACTTGTAATATAATAGTATTAAATATCCAATGTAATAAAACGAAAAAAGAGATAAACTTATTTTTGACAACAACACATTCGGACACCAGAATATCGCAGGACTGTAGTTATTTTCAATCCATTGTAGAATCTAAAAAGCGCAATTTTATGCCAAAGTTCAAGTCAAAGTGAGAAAGATTACTATTTTTTTATTTGATGGTTCGACACCCTCCTTGAACGACTCCCCATCAAATGTTGGGAATAAAATAAGACGAACTGTAACGCACTTGTTTCAGAGATGTCGGTGTATTCTGCGATGGACAACCCGTGACGACGTACATTTATTATTCTAATCGAAATACTCGACTGGCTCGGTGGCGCAGTTCTACTACGATACGATTACAAAGCTGAGGTGTCGGGTTCGAGTACCGGGTCGGGCAAAATGATATTGGATTATTCTATTCATTGCCAGCCTGGAGCCAGGAATTTGTGCCTGATATGGCAATAGGCTTGTCCCCTATCACATCATGGGACGGAACACACAAGGCGAAACGAGGGTGTCCCAGGTAGCTGCCAGGACAGAGCGGTATGCAGAGGTGCCCCTCTGCCTACCCCTTCTAGGAAAAGGCATGAGTTAATGCATGTAAATAAAATACAACTTAATTAATGATAAGACATAAATTAATTTCTTTTTGTGTAACAAGACAAATCTGTTAAGTATGTTATCGCTTATTTGCAAATCTTTTCATCTTTCTGGGACAAAATAATACAGCGATTTCCTTGAGCGTGTCTCATATTCTAGGTCAAAATATGGACCGAGAGCAACTAGTGTATCAACACTTGCGACTCTGTGACTGAGTTAAAAACCCGGAGATGAAATACTGGGTTCGATTCCCGCACCTAGTAAAGTGTTTGTTTCTTGTCTGGGTGTTGTAAGAATTATCTCGTAGTTTCTAGAATGACTAGATGATAAGTTGTATAAGAAACGAATTAATTCGTTTTAATGATGTAGTTTCAAATCATAGAAGATTTAAGATCCATTGTTTCGTTTTAATTATTTTCTCAGAAGCTACATTATGGCTTTGATAATATACAATTGAGAATAAAATATAACATCAAAATTAAAGATATTTTCAAACGATTTCAGCATATTATTACGATTATGAACAATATTTTGCTGGTAATAGAATATAATAGTCTCCGTGGCGCAGTTGGTTGGACGCCGGCTGTGAAACGAGAGGCCGCGGGTTCGATCCCCGCATGAAACAAATATTAGTGTGAGCCACAGGTATTTGTTTCGGGTCTGGGTGTTTGTGAGACCGAAAAGTCTCTCGTAGTTTCTGACACCCACGACACAAGACTCGATCTTAGTGTGGAGTCAGAATTATTTATGTGACTGTTTCGTGTATTTATTTATTTATTTTGAAACTGGGTGTTTGAGAGACCGAAGACATACAACTAGTTTCTTTTCAGCACTATGTTTGTGACTGTTGGTTGTAGTTTTTTGCCGACATAATATCGTCGGCGGGCGTAGAAAGGGTTAACTTTCGACGATAGATATAGCAGGGACAATTATTTGTTTCTAACTCCTGTTTTTTCATTCTGATTAATTTCGATGCGTGTTAAAGACCAGCTAATGTCCCTATGAGACTTGCTAAGCTCCGGAGCTCGGTGCCAATTTATTGTTGTTGATCCTGACTAACAGGAGTTGCAGTGGTGGGTGTGCAGGCGGGTTAGTCTCTAGATGATGGATATATCATTAGTTTTTGCAAATCAGGTGGATTGTAGTCAGTTTATCTCCAATATGTTAAGTCTCAATATGTCCAGTGCCCCTAGCCGGCACGTATTGCAGTATCGTAATAGAATAGTATCTAATAGTAAAATTTTGTATGGGAAATTAAACAGCGCCATTGTGAGCGTTTTGAAACTAAAATTTGACAGCGGGAAACTTTTACGATACTATACGAGAATTACTATGCGATACTTCAAAATGTTCCGGCTAGGGGCACAGACTGTGCCGCACAGTAGTTCCTCTGGTTACAGTGTCCTTCAAACTGGAACACAACAGTGCATTTACGCTGAAGTTTGGCGGGAGAAATAGACATTGCGGTGGAACCTACCCAGGCGGCCTCTTACATATATGAGAGACCTACCACCAGTAAGTAGTAACATATTCTTATAAAACATATAAAGAACCTTTTAAATATGTCCACAAGTACCTATAATACTCTCGGTAAGCCACGAGAAAAAATCCGTATCAGCTAAATAAACAAAAGTAATGTTAGGAAACAAAGGCTTTTCACAAGTGGCGCTGCACTGTGAGAATAGCTATAATCGACTTGTTGGCCAACCCACGTACCTCTGTGAGAAATACTGCACTCGTAAATAATTCGTATAGGGCCCGATTTTAGTGTTCAAAAGATATTTGCAGGTTGAAACAACGTGAACATAATAAAAAATACAGACGTATTAATAACATATCGTAATAATTTTTATATTCAGTGAGATTATTATTCAATTGATGAATAAGTTATTTGACGATTAAAAAACCAGCTGATATTCAAAAAAATACATCTTTACTGCTTAAAAGCCAGTTATGAACATAGCTGGCTTCTTCCACTATACCTACGTGCCAATTTGGCACTCTTTGGGATTTTTTAGATATCCCAGTAGTGATAGTTCGGTAGGGTCAAAACCTAACCATGATATTCTTACGCGTTATTTTTAGTAGTGCATTGCCGTGATGTAATACTCGTACAAACCTTCAAAATGATCCTAAAGAAATTCGCATTATGGTCTCCTATGGGTATTACGCGTGACCTTTACGAAATCTATTTATAGAAAAAAATATACATTTCGAAATAAAGTACAACCCAGATTGCATAATTAATCTGCAAGCCTAAATAGAAGGTCGCTTGTTGAATTGACGCATCTACACGAATGTCTTACATTTAATTAAACAATTTTTTACGGATTTTATCGCGGATTTGAGTGAATTTTACATTAACACTTCCCGCCCTTGACGACCCCACACTAAAATTAATAAAGTCTTTGTCGTTGGTAACACAAACACCTAGAACTAAAGCCTCATTTACACTGGAGAGTTTCTCGCCTCGCAGATACGATAATCGTAAGGATAAAAAAGTTGCATCGTGTAAACATTGTCGGAACGCTATAATCTTATGGCCGTTATGTCATGCGATATTGGCACACGATTCTCGTACGAGAAACTCTCCCCGTGTAAATGGCGCTTAAGGATTTTTTTATTTTATTTTTTATTTTATCTATTATTAACAAAAGAATAAACTTATAATCTACACAAGCGTCCTGCAAAACTATACAAACAGTTTGACTGCAGGATCAATTTATACATTTAATTAATTATACATTGGGGCAAATTGGTTAAGTATTGCTTTTTAAGAATCGACTTAAATATTTTTTTATTAGATTCTTGTCTTTTTAACGCCATAATCTTTCGTATCACAATCAAAGTCTAACCAATAGCGCCACGGAGACGGTCAATCATTGTCTATGTCTATGGGATTTATTTTAAAGTTTTAATGAATATGTTATTGCGAGTTGGCAGACTTCACATAGGTATCAAACTTAGTTCCTTTGAACTCCACGTGTACGTGTTTGTTGACTACCGAACGTTATAGCGATTTGGTAGTTTTCACTTTTCATCACTGATATGTATATTGTTTATTTATTTACTTTTAAAACCGAATGACATGGTTGCTTGTTAGACATTGCTGTACAGCAATAAGACCGCCATTTGAACTTTTTTTTATTGTTCCTGTATAGTGTTTTTGTGTATATTTATGTACAATAAAGATTGTAAATAAAAAATAACTTATACAAACTAAATTTCCCTATCTGGACATCAAACAGAGGACTTCAGGATCGGCACAATTCATACAACTAGGCGTTTGACTTAATTAATCCTCATACCTCAAAAGAAATTGCATTAAATCACAATCACTGAGAATCGGCACGGTTAGGAAACAGTGAAACCGCAGCCTCTGTAAATATGCGCAAAAACTCGCACCGATTGTACTTTGACACTTCACTTTGTAGAATTTTCGCTTCAGTGTGTAAACTTGATTCGCTAAATGCCTGAACTAATATGGATAGATGATTTATTTCATTTGTTGGGGGATTTGGGAAAATTAAAGATGACTTTGTGAACGTCATCATCATCGTGACGTATCATCGTGAGTAGTTATTGTCATACAATACATGATAGCAAATACATTACAACTCAGAGATAAAAATATGTTAGCCTATATGGACTATATAGCCTAACCCCTGTCAATCGTACTCTCGATTGTAGAGGAGGGCCGTATCCTACGTCACATACACACATGATAAACTTGTAACGCGATAAATTGATGAGTTACTATAGCGGGTTTGACTTTGCACAACTAAAAACAAGCTGTAAGACAGTAAGCTGAGCTTAAAATAAATCTCAAAACAATAGAAGAGCGGCCTAATTAATTAATCTGAGCCGGGTCGCCCCCAAATGCCACAGGTCAAGCGCGGACGGCGATGACATTTATTATATCACCTCGAAGTCTGTAAGGTCAACAAATAAACCATTTCGTAACATACATATATGTTTTTAAACATGTATACAATGTTGGTTTGGACCTTTGGATCTACGATTTTATTACATTACGAAATAATATTTAAAAACAGTAGAGCCTTGCGGGTGGGTTGGTTCGATTCGTGTGGCCATTGTCCTAGAAAACAGACTTGATATAATGGTTTTATCAGTTTTGTCATGGCATACCCCTATTCATTTACATATGTATGTCCCACAAGTTCCCACCTTTTTGTAATAATATTAATACTACCATAATCCAAAATAGATTTGTGCCCTATGTTTGAGTGTTGTTTATTAAAATAAAACTATTTTTTACGAATATTTTCGCGAATTTGGTTGTTGTTCGCGAATTTGAATTTGGTTGTCGCGAATGTTCTCGCAGACGTGGACGAAGTCGTTAAAGTATCATACCAGACATAGGTATATTTTGTGTACATCACTTTAACAGTGAAGGAAAACATCGTGAGCAAGCCTCCATAGCGATTCGGAAGAATTTCTATGGTATGTAAAAGTCCGCCAACCCGCACTAGGCAAGCGTGAGGGACTTTATGGTTTACCCCTCTCAATCGTACTCCCGATTGTAGAGGAGGCCCGTGCCTTGCAGTGGGACGTATATGCGCTGATACAGATACAGATGTGTATATCAAACATATCATATATAAGGATATATCCCAGAAGGGATAGGCATTGGCGCTACTAGTATCAGGGACAATTAGCCTAAGTATTTTCCGTCCCAATTTTTATAAGGAGCGAGTCATTTCAAGCATAAACGATATAAAATAAGATTGTTAAAAAAATCACAAATTAATAAAATCTCAATAATCTGCCAATTAATAGCGATTATTCCTTGAGTAATCAAAATCGTTATACCTAATCTGCGTTTTGTGACAAAGCTGATGTTTCGTTGACAGGGCAATGCCCTGACCACCGCGAATAACTGATGATTCAATAAAAAAAACCTGATTGTAATAATACTAGATTGATTTTGTATTTTATTCGACTATTTTGACAGCCTCCATGGCGCAGTTCATTAGACGTTGGCTGTGAAACGAAATGCCGCGGGTTCGATTCCCGCACCGAAAAAAATATTTGTGTGATCCAAGGTATTTTTTTCTGGTCTGGGTGTTTGTGAGACCGAAATCTCGTAGTTTCTGATACCCACGACACAAGACTCAATCTTAGTGTGGGGTCAGGACTATGTATGTGGCTGTTGGGTGTGTTTATCTATTTATTTGCTAAGTTTTAGTCAGAATCGTCAATTCTTGGGTGCATTTTTAAAGTGAGACATAGTTGAGTGTGACACCTCTCTGATTTCACCGCCGGGAACTGTTGTACCATTATTAGGTATATCTATCTATTCAGTCTCAGGAAGTCCACTGCTGAACAAAGGCCTCCCCAAGTAGGTATATATCAACTGGGTATTACACAGTACCGTAATGTTATTGAAGAAATAAACACATTTTGTTGCTAAAGAAATATACATAATAACTAATTAGAATTTATAATTCTGTGTAAAAATTATAATAGTCGTTGTGTCCTTTGCTTTTTTATTATTACACGTTTTTATCCTTATAAATTTTATTACTTTTTCTAAAGCTAGATTTGAGCATATTTTTCTTGAATATTCATGCTTGAAAAGCGAATTACGGAGAATTTTATTATAAAAATAAAGATTCTTAATTTTATTTTTAATGCATGTACCCGATCTCATAAATAAACATTTTTTTTTTTATTTTGAAAGTCGTCAATTCGATTCCGAGGTCAGAACAATTCTTTAGATTTATGTTGACATTTTTCAACATTCCTTTGCCCGGTTTTGCGACTCACATTGTTGAAAAATATATACCGTTGGAAGTTTAATCCATACTTATAATAAATTATAACTGATCGATGTCTGTATATGGAAGATATATGAGAAAAACCTATTATGGGGTGATTGTATTAACGGAATAGAACCTGAAACAATGATTGTTAGAATTTTTAGCTGTTGTGACACCAGTTTATATTTACTTATAGGATACATGACGTGTGAACTTATTTTAAGTGTAAATAAACATGCCGAGTTAATATTTATATTGCTTCGAGATATTGTCCTCGATGCATTAGTCGGCAAATTGTGGGATCATCAAATATTTATATTTAAAGAAACTCCAACAAACGATACACTATTCTTGCTTATTTTACTAGGTTTTATAACCATTTATAACACCAATATAATTTTTGAACCACGTATTATTTCAGATGTACACTAGATTACATTTTACCTATAAAAAATGGTTAATAGAACATTTATATTAAAATTAATAAACATAAAATACGGCAACCGAACGTTATTTAGAAGGTAACACTTGTACACACAACAAAATAAAATAAGCAAAAATTGAATCAACAACAATAAAAATATTTTACAAAATGAACACTACATGCTTGTTAAAATAATTAGTCAGTTATTTAAATTGTTATTTTAAAATAAGTGTTTATAATTGCTTCAGCTGTAGTTGTTATTCTCCCAAATGTCCCACGTGGTTCATATTCACGACATTTATCTTAGCAAAGGATATATTATGAAAAATGTATCCTCGAAGAGGTAGCCAGAGACGTCAACGGTGAACTCAAAGATAACAAAACTTATTTCTAAAATAAAATGCTATACGGGGCAAAACTAACTTCATTAGCATAAATTCGCATAAATAGCTTAAGAGTGCCCAACCTAGGATACAAACCCACGATTCATAGACCAAACACACTGCCACAAAGCTAATGCGGAAACGAATATAGTTTTCCTAATTACCTGTCTGATTGAAGTACTTACAATGTTGAAATAATAAAGTTGTTTTTGACGACATTACCGTCTACACTTTTTCGTCGCTTCTGACGCAAATAGCCGTGTTACGTAACAAAAAAATATAATCTTCCTGAATTATGATACTATTATATTATGATACTTTGGAATAAAATGTATTTTGAAGGTCTTGCTACCGTACTCAGACATTTAATATCATTTAAATAATTATTTGTAAAGATTTTGAGAAGCAAATCTATATTACATTTACATACTGTTACATTAAAATCATTTAAGTCTTGTTTCGTGGGTATTATAAACTAAGAAAGACTTTGGTCTAACAAACTTGCAGGTCCGAAACAGATACCTGTGGATCACACAACATATTTTGTCGGTGCGGGGATCGAACCTGCGGCCTCTTTGTCCCACAGCCGGCGTCTAACCAACTGCGCCACGGAGGCTGTCAAAATAGTGTAATAATTAATATATTTTAAATCGAATACTACGGAGATATTTAGTTTCGTATGTAAGTCCAGTTCTGGGCACTACATGGTCATTTCGATCGCGATGGTAGCTTTGTTTAAGAAAACTGAATAAACAAATCCACTGTTGCTTTTCTTACTGTCAGTGAGATTGCCGGAGACCCATGGTGATAGGATATCTCGGTGCATGGAGACCATCGCACACAATAGAGGAAACTCTTCACAATCAGGCACGTGTCGAGTTTCGGGTTCAGCCTTTGTATATCCAGCTCGATTGGCCGACATAATTTTTTCGAGTGATGTAAAATATCTCCGGTGTATATTTTAACTAGCATTTAGTTACTTCGCGATTTAGATCAAATAGAATATATTTTTTAATTAGAATTTGTATGGTACTTAATTGACCGATAAATCAGTCAAAATATGTTAATCATCATTCTAAATATTCGTTGATGTTTCGTTCTCTGAAGGCTATTGCGCTTAATGCTTACGACCATCTACCCGACATCTATAAAGAACAGCCAAAAGACCTTACGTCACATATAATATCCTGCGAGATTGTTGTTTCACTCCACTCAATGATATTGAGGTGGTCTTCTATAGACTATGAGTCACGGCCAAAATGTCGAATGTATTTTAATTTCGTTTTACCCTTTTTAATACTGGTATTTATATTTTACCAATTATTCGTCTAATTAAACAATGTTCCTTCCTTCATTCTGCTTTCAATATCAATGAATATAAGTCAATGTATTTGAATCGTCAAATAGCGAGAAAAATACAATGCAATCACACGGACCGATTCGTCAAAATAAAACAGAAAATATAAGTGCATTAACAAAAACAAACCAAGGATTCAGCGGTGATGTTAATTACCACTTACCCACGACAAATATGAATATACTTACAAATATAAATCCGTGTGAAATAACTGCCGTATCACTTCACTTTGCACAAAGAATGGATGCAAGTATAACTATTTCGCGAACTTTTTGGAGACGCGACGGCGCGTCAGTCCCCTTGGAGAGCGCGAGCCGGACTATCGTAACTCGTAAGGTAGTGGTGGCCAGATGAGTTGCGCGAACGCAGGTTCTATTGCGCAGGTCCGCATGCTACAGAACTGTGGGGTCTTGATCCCCTGGTATATGAAATGGGGCTTTGTTGGGAAAAACGCAGACATATCCGTTGGGTGTGTTCGTTAATTATTAACATCTAAAAAAAATGCGTATGCATACTTTGTGCTGTATCGTAATTTCTTGTTCTATTTTTCGTTTTGTCATTGCTACAAATAATTATTGGAATTATATTTAACTAAATATTGTTGTTGTTTATTTAATTCATCAGGTTTATAGACCTGCAAACAAATATATTCATCCAAATCATCATTAGACATAGATAATCTACTGTAAAACACAAGCCATGATTTTAATAACTGACTGAACTAACGCGGCCTAAACCCATACACTTCTGCGAACTTTATTATGTAGTCTTACGTTGTGGTAACCTAAAAATTGTACAAATCGGTGTTGTAATTTGAATAGGACATACGTTGAATGGGGGAATCGATCGAAGGATAAATCAAAATGTTTTGAGAAAAGCTCAAATACTCATTGAGTTCATGATAAAATAGATCTGACATATACTCGAACATTTTACTCCAATAATACTTATAATTTAAACTTTTAAATAGTCCCCACAGTGAGCACCAATTGCGGCCCTGCGTGCAAATTTTAAAGGTTACTCTGGAAATGTTGCAAAGCGTGTACTTGGATCTTATTTTGTACAGTCTAAATCTCTGCAGCTTGTCCGTGTACGCACCATGTATAAACTATGACTCATTCTCTTGTTCTGTTTCGATTGTATCCTGTAAATAAGATAAAGAAGCTTTTTTGGACATGGTAGTACACCGTGGGTGCGAAACCTGGGTTTTTCCAAGTCGGGCATGTTACATCTAGCAATTTTTTCACTTTGTAAATTATCTTAAGTTACCCGAGACTGTAATCTGTGTTTGGCATATTTACTATTGACTTGACTTGGCTTGACTAATGCCTAATATCCTGGAACGCAATACGCTACGCTTAAAAAAAAAGTATGTGGGGAATCACAATTCTGAACTGATCAAAATTAACTAGGTAGGTACTGCATGTTACGGGTCTGCGCTTGAGGCGCTGAGAAGTAAGATATTAGATATTTAATAAACTATAATAATATGTAGAAATAGCCAAAGCGAATGGTCTTACTCTTGGGTCCTTACTGCCTTTCACACATGAAGCACTTAGTACTTGCCACTAATTCCTGCTCCACGTCATAACGATCATGTGTCCACAATGTAGACGGTGGTGAATACAGTGCATTTCATATGGCATCTCTCGCCGGCGATACAATTATACCGACCTGCTGCAAACAAGATATAAAAATAAAATAAATAAATACACTCAACAGACACATACATTGTCCCCCACATCAAGATCGAATCTTGTGTCGTGGATATCAGAAACTACAAGAGAACTTTCGGTCTCACAAACACCAAGACCCGAAACAAATACCCGTGGATCACACAAACATTTATTTCGTTGTGCGGATCGAACCCGCGGTCTTCCTTTTCAGTCAGCGTTTAACCAACAGCGCCACGGAGGCCTCATTATGGGTACTGGTTTTTCGATCACGCAACTTATTTAAGTCCTTAAAACCTAGGACACTACTAACATGCATGGCCGCAATGGTTTTACACCTTTGTGAAGTGGTTGCTGTCCGGGCGGATTGATATCTTGCCGTTACATCTGGTTTGTACTGCCACTATGTTTGTATCCCACTCTACCTAAGTACATACATACATAAACTCACGCCTCTATCCCAGAAGGGGTAGGCAGAGGCGCCACCAGGACACCCACATTTCGCCTTTCTACCTTAGTAATACAGGGTATATCCAAATTGCGACCGAAAACGGAGGCGGGTGGTAGTATTAGTGACTTCGGACACAATGCAACCAAAAGTTTGGAAAAAAATCGTAATATTTGTGTATTTTTTTTAACTTATCGTAGTATTTAGGTGGTAAATACATAATTATCCTAAAGTAATGATGTATACCTTTTATTTTTAAAGACGCAATGGTACCGAAGGCTTTAAGTAACAATTTTCGAAAACACTAGGTTTTTACCACCCAAACACGACGATTTTCGAAAAAAATGCAAAATACTTCCTTTGTGTCTCTAACCACTAAAACTTCGTTTGAAATACCCAGTATTATCAGAATTTTGTGAACTGCTTGGTGATCCATTAATACTTTTCACTCACAATGTTTATCTAACTCTTAACATTCGTTCAAGGTTGTCTGTGCAATGGCTGCTAGATCAAATATTGATATTTCCAGTCAATAACTTTATGCCCTTTAAAGACATCAAATACTCAAACATAAAATCAATATTACGATGTGAAATGTTTTTTGTCAATTTAACTTAGCATACATATTCTTATTCTATAAAATCACGCTAAAATTTTATATGAGGTTTCTGGAACTGGAAATAGGCTCGTCTTTGTCAAGTGAAGAAAGCAATTCTACAAGCTCTGAGTGGCGCTAGTAGTAACTACATCTGCCTACATTTAATACACGTAGGCGTGAACTTATACCTACCTACGTGTTACAAACACTGAACCGTACTCTTATCATAATAAAATGCAGGTCTCAATTTACGTCGAAGAAAATTTTTGAAGTCCTTTCGCATTCAGATGTTTTTTTTTTCGTGAATTTAATTGGAAACCAGAACCTATTTATAAGTCATGAACAGAACACGAGAAGCGTGGTCTGCACACGCGCTTTCAAAGTTTAGCGTGGGATAGTGTTGTCAACTTGCTTTGAAATATACCCGACTAAGAATATTTTTGATAATAATTATTTAAATTGTAACATTAGGGCTGTTTGGCTACTTTGAAATTGGAAATATTTTGTGAAAATTATTTTATCTTATACTAAGTACAATAAGTCACGCTATGTCTCCTACAGACGATTGTCCGATCTGTTGATAAACACAAGATTTAGCGTTCAAGAATACATTTTACCATGTTTTTTATCGCGTAGCTCCAAACAATTTACATAACGGCAAGTGGTTACCACCACTTGTAACAACTATAACATTTTGAACTTAAATCGTAGTTGTGTCGCAGGCAAATGCCAGGAAAGGGAAAAAGACCGAAAGAATCAAAGATGTATTGTTTCTCTGGAAATGACACTTGACGAACGCAATACGATAGCAATGCACGACAGCCTCCGTGGCGCAGTTGGTTAGACGCCGGCTGTGAAACGAGAGGCCGCGGGTTCGATCCCCGCACCGAGACAAATGTTTGTGTGAACCACAAGTATTTGTTTCGGGTCTGGGTGTTTGTGAGACCGAAAAGTCTCTCGTAGTTCCTGATACCCACAACACAAGACTCGATCTTAGTGTGGGGTCAGGACTATGTATGTGACTGTTGGGTGTATTTATTTTTTTATTTATTTATAATGCACACGCAGGTTTGATATTGATATATCTCGGCAGAACAGGTCTATTCCTACAATAGTCCGTAGTCGAAGGCAACGTTATGTTCAAAGCATAATGTGTAATCATATCCCTAATTTAGCTATAGATTTTTTCTGGCAACACAGTGCCAAGCACGACAGCCGATGTACGCTACTGATAAAGCTCCATTCGTAGAGCGTGCCTTGCAAACAAAAATATATACATATTTAGGATATATTTATCAGCCTCCGTGGCGAAGTTAGACGTCGGCTGGGAAACGGGAGGGCGCGGGGTCAATCCCCGCACGCGAGACAAATGTTTGTGGCCCACAATTATTTGTTTCGAGTCCGGGTGTTTATGAGACCGAAAAGTCTGTCGAAGTTTCTGATGCCCGCGACACATAAGCAGCGAGTTCGGTCCCTGCACCAAAACAATTATATTTATGTGTGTGATAACTACAATTATATGGTAGTTTTTACTAAGTGTTTGATCCACGACACCCTTAGTATCTGTTTACGGAGTAAGGACTGTGTGTGTGACTGTTGGCTGTATTAACTAAATACAAATCTATAATATGTTTATTGTTTTAGTAATAATTTTGTCTATTTTATCTTGTTGCACGTTAAACGGAAATTATAAGAGCAATAAAGTTAATATAACGATTTCTATCTTTCTCTTTCTCTTATATGCCAAGGTTGTAAGTAAGATATTGCCTAGAACGATAACACCGCAATTTTACTTTTATCTTATGTTATTTTGTTGTCTTTGAGTATGTACGAGAAATAACAAAATATAAAAAAATGAGTTTTTAGTTCCTCTATGTAAACATAGATGGCGCTACACATTTCCACATTGCACATTTCACTTTTTAAATCAAGGGCAATATTATTCAACTGTTGTTACACTTTGAACTGAATAATAATATATGTCATTTTACAACCTTTTACAATTTTATCACTTGTGAGACACGTGCAAAGGTACAAGGTAAAGGGCTCGGATAAAACATGAAACTACTAAATAATACTTTATGTATTTATACCGACAGATGTTGAATGTTCCTCACGAATTCTATGTCTTAAATAATAAATAAATACACCCAACAGTCACATACATAGTCCTGACCCGACATTAAGATCTAGTCTTGTGTCGTGGTTAGGTATCAGAAACTACGTTCTGGTTTCACAAACACCCAGACTCGAAACAAATACGTGTTGATCACATAAATATTTGTCTTAGGGACCATCGAAGCCGCGGCCACTCGTTTCACAGCCGGCGTCTACCAACTGCGCATATTGCTACTCTTCTTAATAAAAAGTAGATAAGAAAGAAGCAAATACTAAAGAAACTGATCACTTAATAATTAATATTGCACGATGACGAGCGAAGTGCCGTGCAGTTTATTTAACAATAGTTCTGATTAATGTTGCTCCTGGTTAAGCGCAGGCGGGACGCCTATATTTCCAAGAGATAATAAAATATACTCTCATCTTATTCATAGACATATTTAAAACATATAGGTATTAGTAATAAAATGTTTTGTCTTCTTCGCTCAAACTAAATTCTAAAGTCGTTCGAAAAGGACAAAACATTCGATAACTAAAATAGGTTTTAAATCTGTCTTTGAATAATGCCGTCAGACCCTAAGGTACATATCTATAAAACTCCACCTTGACCTACAATAGAACATACCAGATGCAAGTATATGTTATCTGTTATCACACAACGCCCAGTATCGAGTGTCATCGGTGATAACAACCTGAATCATAATGTAACAAAGAATGCGCGGATTAAACGTGCACACAGCTCGCGGGTTCTGAATAAAACACTATTTTAGACAGTGCTGTAGTGGAGTGACTTGGATTTAACAAGTGTAGGGTATAGTGAGTGATTATTTAGGCCCTGTGGATTATACTCGGTGAAATTGAAAATCTCTTAGGGGGTTAAGTAGAGCAGATGAATAAGGACTGAACTTACAAATAATATTTGCAAGTTTTCAATTGCATCGAGTATATTTACTGTATATTTTGTCGGGATAATTTAAACAGGAAAAAGCTAAAATCCTAGCCTATATGGCAATTAGTCAAATATTAAATGACAACATTTCTTGATAAAGTTTTGTAATACAAGGATTCATAAACATTGAAAACAATGAGTTTTAACTGATGTAAAAGTTGCAAAACAACGCTAAGATCGGGACCAAAATGAGTTTAAGAAAAAGTCTAGAAATGGTGGATTCAGACGGGACCGGGAGCGACAGGGAACGACCGTGCTACTTCTGCAATGAACTGTTCGAGTTGGGGCATCTACAGGTAAAAAAAATATTCTTAATGATTCTTAACCCGCTTCTAATAGCACACTGTTCTTCTTCGTTCGAGTCAATGGCTCAAAATTACTAGACCGTTAAACCTTTACAATTTCCCGGCCCAGTAGGTCGCTAAAGTTATGGCAGCGTCAGTAGCCTCCATTATGTCTTTTCTTGTGCAGGTAGTAGGACACTGTGAAAATGACTGACTGATGGGTTAAAGACAGCATGATACAGTATTGTTTGTATAGTAAAAGATTACATAAAGATTTGATTGAAAACTATCATAATGGATAGAAAATGTAGGCAGAGAACACATTTTCGCCAATGACGGCACTATTTACAAATTACATAAATTGTTTCGATTAGTTATTGTTTCTAAGCAGTTGTATTGACGAAACGAGTAGGCTTTAATCCCGTAAAAGTGACGATAAGTTTGTCACGCTTGCACATTAGCAAGACCGACACCTCTCGGAACTTGTTATGCCTACTACTGAAGAGCACCCCAATACGCTCGTCTTCATCAGATTACCTCCAAACGAGACATTACATGTTTAGTCCATATTGCCCAATTCAAACCTGAATTTCTCTATAACACTGCTGATGGTGATTTCATTTCATATTTCACGCCCCACGTTTTTGTGTCAGCTCATATACGTCCCACTGCAGTGCATGGACCTCCTCTACAATCGAGAGTATGGTTATTGACTGAGAGGGGTTGCCCCACGTTAACAAATGAAGATTTATAATATTGACTCTTATTTTTACATGCAATTTAATAACAAATAAGTTTCGGCAGTATTTTTGTGATTTATATGTCATGTGCATGATGGAATATTGCCGAATCTGTAAAGCATGTGCGATAACGTTTGTTATCGCCGTGAAGGACATTCGCCAAATATCAATAGATACTGTTTCAATAATCTACGATACCAGTATTGTTGTAAATTAAGGGGATTTTGAAATACCACATGGGTTTACGAAAACATAAATTGTACCGTGTTTTGATTTTTCATACATATTTACCGCTTCTCAAATGTACTCTCGTTTGTAGAAAAGGCATGTGCCAACATGACGAAAGGAATTTCATTTTTTTATACAGCGGCCCAGCCCAGCTTCGCCCGAGAGCAGGAGCCAACCTTATAAGATAGACATTTGCTATCTCATCCATTTAAGAGAAACAGTACCGTCATACATAATTGTTTGTTAAACTTTAACTTTTGACCATAGCTTGATGTTATATGGCCTATAGCTTTCCTCGATAAATGGGCTATCTAACACTACAATAATTTTTACATTTGGACCAGTAGCTCCTGAGATCAGTGCTGTCAAACAAACGAACGAACCCTTCAGCTTTATAAATATAGACATAGATATTTCTAGGTTCTAACATATTATTGTTGCAGAACCACCTGAAGCTATGCGGGAGCATCCTGGAGCAGTGTCCGCTGCGATGCGGCGCCTGGATCCAGCGCAAGCACAAGGAGGCACACGTCAAAGAATGCCCGCAGATGGAAAAGGTAACATTACTACCTACTTTTAACTTATGGTTGTTTTTTACGGTAAATATTATCCCATAAGGGAGGGCTGTCTAGGCAGATACTATGGGTCTTTTATTCATCAACCTCTTCATGCATTCTTGTTGGTTGAGGGTATTTTTGATCTGATCCCTGTTCAGAGCATCTTGACCCTTGTTCCGACCAACATGACCGTTCCAAAACGACAGGCCGTGTATTCGGTCTTCGCATTGAGACAAGTGTTTGCTCCACAAGTATTTCTTGTCCTGGTGTTTGTGAGACCGAGAAGTCTCTCGTAGTTTCTGATATACGACAGTGTATCACGTCTTGTATCATAGTGTTGAGTCAGGGCATCATCACCTACACGATTGTTTCTGTATCTGTATCAGCCCGTAAACCTCTTACTGCAGGACTCAGGCCTCCTCTACAATCGAGAGTACGATTAAGAGGGGTTAGGTCTTATAGTCCACCACACTGGCCTAGTTTCGGTTGGTGGACTTTCCATACCATAAAAATTCTCATAAATTACTATGGTATGCAGGTTTCCTCACGATATTCACCAGTCTAGCTATGTGCTTCTATGTGAATGTTTTTTTTTCAGACTAAGAACGCGGCGTACCCGAGCCACGCCAGCATGCCGGCGCCGATGCCGCCGTCCATACCCGTCAGCAACCACACGTGGTCGCCGCGCGCCACGCCGCTCGACGACTGCGTGTCTTACTTGGAGAAGGAAATCGCTAACATCAAGTAATGTTTTGAAAACGCAAGAAATATAACCTTAATTAAAATCTGTCAGGGTCTCAAGGTCCTTGTGGTCTCACAACGTTCGGCTATACGTCTAGTATCTTTTTCTAAAAAATACTAAGTTATCGATGTTAATTCAAAATAAACATTTTTTACATCAACCTAGCAGAATTGAAATATGCACTGTATGCAGTACTGCAGTTTTCAAATACGAACGCCCTACGGTGTGTCCCGTACAAATACAGCAGACAGTAATAATATAACACTGCTATAATATAAATGCTGTATCCGAGGTATATAGGAATTTGTGTTGGATATGGCGATAGGCTCGCCCCCTATCACATCGTGAGACGGAACTCACAAGACGAAACGTTCACCTGGTAGCACCTCTGCATACCCTTCTGGGAAAAAGGTGTGATGTTTGTATGTTGTGTCTAATACACAACTCCTTATACTCACCCCGTTTCTTCTCTCTGTTCAGACTGGTGGTCACTGAGGAGTCGAGTCACCGCGAGGTGCAGGCGACGGAGCTGGAGACGCTGCGCTCCAAGCTAGTGCTGGTAGAGGAGCGCAGCCAGCACTTCCTGTCAACCCTGGTATCGCTGCGGGCCGCCGTGGACGACGAGGCCAGCAGGTCCGCCAACTGGGCCGCGCAGTTCAAACACGATCTGTCCAATGTGCAGCTCGCTTTGCAGGTATTCCTCATATGTTATTTTTAGGGTTTTAACAAGTAATATACAGGATAATTTTTTGTTTTTAAAATACTACAGCATTTTGAATAAAACTATTGCTTATCGAGTCAGTTTTCCTGGCCTCTGGTTTCACAGACGGCGTCTAACCAATAGCACCACGGAGTCTGAGAATATTGTTTGTACAGGAGTTGCAAGGGCAGCAGCTCAATACGGTGATGCGGCTGGAGAGCGCGGTGAGCAGTCTGGTGCACGAGCAGCACGAACGAGAGCTCTTGGAGCAGGCTCTAACGCAGCATGACAACCGGATCCGATCCGTCAACAAACTTGGTAAGCCTACGCGATATTATGACCAAGTTAAACCTGTTGCTGTATGCTACTAACTGGTCGATGTGGAATCCAAGGGGGGCCATGTTCAGCACAAGATTTGCTGTGGCTGAAGAGAGATAGTTAAACCAATATCAAAGTTTAAAAAAATATCAAATAAGTGTATAATATGTTCATTGGACTGTTCACTGCACCTAACCGGTATGAAAATATTTATCAACACGATTCCTTTACCTAAGTTTTACTTAACAATATTCCAATCGGTGACAGAATCTAATTTCTTGTTCAATTTCTCCTTAAGTCAATCTTCAGTATCATCAGATGTAAAACCATTAACTCTCACATTTTCTTAAACTTCAAGCCAGCGCGGCGTTATGACATTCAATCACAAACCCCTACTTCCTCTTTACTGAAGCTCAAGTTTATATTACCGACGCATTCCTAAGGTTTACTACGACACCAAACTACCTGAAACGATATCTTGTATTTTAATTGCCACTTCGTAGACATAAAGATTCCATCAAAAGTTATACAAGGATTTGTTGTATATTCTTTATTTTGTTTTCCAGAGGATGTGATAGCATACTTGAAGCAGACAGTAGAGGAGGAGCGGGAGAGAAACGCTGAGAACAGAGCTGCTTTGGAAGCAGAGTTGGTCGAGGCCCGCCGGTCTTCAGAGCAACTGGCGCAACTATCTATGTTGAGAGCACAAATTCAGTCCACTGGGGCTGACAGACCGGTAATCATAATACTAAATTGTATAACATTGCACCTGTTGGTATATGCAGTGCTATCCAGGTAGTCTATAAACTTGTGAGAGGGAATCATACCGGACATCACAATTATACTGGCCTGCTAAAAATCTTATATACCCGGCTGATCTTCAACCGCGACACATTTGCGTGGGCTATTGTACTATGAGGGGTATTAGACCCAAATATTGCTAGATCAGACTTAACAACAGAATAAAATATATTTTTATAATGAGCATAGTATAATGATCGTAACGGTCGAAGAGAGTAATGATAGAGGTTGTTTGGTGTTCGATATGCGGGTGTTTATAGAGCCTTAATATATTTGCAAATATGTCAGTATCCCCGAACTGTCTATATCTTCCAGTCGATAGACCGCTTGGCAGTCCTAGAAGTGGCTACAGCGGACGCGCGTGCCGAGGCTGCGGAGCAAGCAACTAGGATGGACATAGTCGCCAGAGATCTCAGAGCCCTCATCAAGTCCTACCACAAGTTGAGGACAGAATTGGCTGACTTCCAGACCAGGGTCAACTTCGATCACCATGGCATGGGGAGTGATAATGGCAAGTACATATATGGTAGACGGGAGGGGGGAGGCGGGGAGAGGGGGAGGGTTGTGGGACACATTTGGGTGTATTATATTGATAAGTGTACATGAAGAACTGAATAAATATAATATCAATGATAATTCCAGGTCATTTCATATGGAGGATAGACAACTACTCAGCGCGTATGAAGGAAGCGAAAGACAACGACACGGTGCTCACCAGCAACATCTTCAGAACCAGTAAATACGGATACACTTTAAAGGTAATAATAGGTTCTTTTGCTTTCTATGCGGGCATATTTTTATCTTACACATACTTTTACCCGGACTGCATCTTGATAGAATTGGTGTCCGGCAAACAATCGATATTTAAATCGTGACTCAAATTATTTTAGAACTAAAAAACACATTTTGCTCCAAAGTCCGAACTCATGTACCTATCTAAGCTTAAGATAACGGCATATGGCGCCCAAATGAAAAATTATCACAATTATTTTTGTTCCTGTGCAATGTTTCGAATCCTACAAGACAAAAGAATTTCTGTCCATAGGCAGAGTTAAATCTGAACGGTATAGGCAAATGGAAGGGCCGGCACATAACCTCCACGGTGCGGCTTGTCGGGGGACCCTACGACCCTCTGCTGGAGTGGCCCTGTGACTTCACCATCAACATCATACTCAAGGACCAGCCTGCTAACAGGAGACAGGTAACAGAACTGAAGAGACTTTACCTCATTGACAAAATAATATGGTACAGCTAGTGGCGGCTGAAAAAGGCTGAATCCGTGAGGACGTGGGTCCGATTCCCAAGTTAAGCAATCCTTTTTTGTGAGGTTTTCATTAAATACCTTGGTATCAATTAAATTGGACTGGATTTACACTCAGCATGATGTTGGACTCGCGCGAGAGGAACCAAATTATATCTTGGGACGGGAATTAGCTCGCTAGTTTCATTGGCAGTTGGCACCTACACCTGTCTTCAGTTATATGTATAAAGGCGTGACCATAATATGAACTATAGCTTTGTCGTAAATTAATCATACTTTGAAAGAGAAATTATAGAATAGTTCTTATCTAGTTTGAGCTTCTTACCAACAAAATTATGTTATCCTCTACAGGCGAACGACATAGTGAAGTCCCTTCAGCTTCGCCGCAAGTCGTCTTCACAACGCCACGACTACGATGACGCTGACGATCTGAAGACCAAGTCGAACGAGGCGCTCGACAAATCCGTGTTGCAGATGAAGCGCCAGTACATATTCATACCGCACACCAGCTTGGACAAATTCGAATACGTCAAGAACGATGTTATGTTCCTCGAGTTTATTGTTAATCAGTGAAGAAAGATAATAGCACTATTTTGCTGTCTGTACTATCAGCCTGTAACCACACGGTTTGGGTTGCCAACACAAATAATTGCAAATGTGTTGCGAAGAGTACTATAGCAGAAATAATTGTGTACAAATAAACGCAAAGTGAAAATATGAGCCTTTGTAATAAATTGTATTACATCGATGTTTAGATTTGATTTTCGTATCAGCCCATATGCGTCCCACTGCAGTGCACGGGCCTACTCTAAAATCGAGAGTACGATTGAGAGGGGTTAGGTTATAGTCCACCACGCTGGCCTAGTGCGGATTGTCATATACTGCTTTTATTATATTTTGTATAAAATATCCATGACTTGTTTTCCGTTTTAAAAAAAAATTACCACCGATAAAATACTTAAACCCAAAAGATGATTTAACATGTTTTGGCCTTTCTTCCTTTTAAACAATATGTTTACCATATAAAAACATAATATAATGTAAATAATAAAATTGATAAATAAAAGAATATTATTGTGGTACATTTATTATTGTATTCTACAATATTTTGAGTAAAGAACTACGTATACATATTTTTGTTATTTATTTTCATACACGAATACAATACATAGAAAAACTTATTTTATACTTAAAACCAATATTCAAAATATTCATATTTTATTCCGTCGTGAGGAGTCAATACATAATACTAAGTAAAATGTAGATAAGACGAAGCACTCTTTTAAAATATTAAACATGTCTTAAAGTATGGGGGTTGCCAAGTCATCAAATGCATGTATAACAGAATAAGGTTGGCAACCCTAATAGATTTGAATTATGTCCTACAGATACACAATATAAAATAATATTCTTTTTGGCTACTTTTATAATAATGTTAAATGCATAATATATTAATAATTCACAAAAAATGGTACAGAAGTATGCAACAAAAATAAGCAGTCTCTTTTCATGGCTCGAAGCATTTTTAATGAGTCTAATTAGTTAGACCGTAGCTAATAACCTTAGAGTATTTAATATCTGGAGGGATCGTTCCAAATTCAAAACCATTAATAAAAATGTGCCAGACCACCTTTTTCTGTCCTCTTATTGGCTGACATTTGACAGTGTTGGAATACGCACGAAATATTTGAACAAGAAAAAAAAAGTAGTTTAGTGCTATTGAATTCTATTCGAAACCGTTTTGGGCGGAAAAATCAATATATTTTCGGTTACCAACGAAATTTATGTCAATTTGCTGGTTACTAAAATTAGCTCAAATTCACTGACAGCAGTACTACCAACATTACGAACAAAAAATATCTACGTTTTTGAAAACGCAAATGTATGACAGCGCTACCTAGACATTAAATACTCTAAAAGTAACCTTATAGTTTAAAATCACACGCACTATGAGTATTCTAAGATTATTCATAGTTTCTTACACTAACATCGAGATAAACAGTCAAAAATTACGTACAATAATTGCCTCCCAAATACTACATAGGACGAAAACTACTTTTAGGCCAATTACACTACCTAAGCTCATTATGGTCTCAATTACATGTAATTCTTTTTCAAAAGAATTTTGAAACTTGATATGGCACCAAAAATTGGAATAATAGTGTATTTAAACAGCTTTTTAGGAGTGGGAGGGAGGGAAAAATATGTAGACTAGTACCTACACATAAATATTATATAAGCTCATGCCTTTGCCCCAGAAGGGGTAGGCATACGTGCCAGGAAACCCACGTTTCGCTATCTGTGTTCCGTCCCACGATGTCATAGGAGGCGAGCCTGTTGCCATATCGGACTGTCCTGACTCCGGGCTAATAATGAATTGAGAAATCCAATGTCACTTTGCCCTACCCGGGATTCGAATACAACACCTCAGCATGGTAATCGTACCGTAGTACAACTGCGCGACCGAGAAGTCTATAAAAGTAATATTTTACTGACACGTTGAATGTGTTGTTTTTTTACTGGCACAATAAACTGACTACAATCCGTGATGGTAAGTGTCGTGTAGTCCATAGTGAAAATGGGTTCCCACCTATTCACTACACTACAGTTCAATGTCAGAGTATCCACGACGCGAACATCTATTTCGTCCGTCGGGACAGTTATGCTGTTCTGATGTAGCGCAGGGGCGTGCGCTCCTTGTAGGCAGAAATGCAGTGCTTTACTTGCTATTCACAGATATTTTAATAAAACGTTCGTACGTTTTAGATGACTTTAATTAATAGTAAATAAATGAATAAACAAAATATAATAACTTAAAAACGCCTAATATTTTATAAATAGCAATAGCGCTGCAAAATAATGTACCTAATCAACCAAGTCATGCCGCCGCGTCCCGCAGGAGATTTGTTCGTATGTGTGTAGTAATTTTGGTGTCCGTGCACAGTTCGCAAACGCACACACCCATGAATATCGAAAGCATCGAAAGCCGCGACTCCTGCGGCAGGCTACGGAAGTTCGGCAGTTGTCGGGAGTAATCGGAAATGTTCGTCGCGTATAATCCGAGTAAAAATAATAGACGGACATCTAATAAATCACGTATGCACATTATGCATTTTTGTTTGGTAAGGTTTTATTTGTTTAAATAGCAGAAATGTTTTGTTTTTCGCGGTGGCCATTTTGCTTTTTTCATGTGATAAGCATTGTTTGCGCCAGTATATTTATATTTTTCTTAAAAGAATTTTCTACTTAACATTTGAAAGTGTACACATTTAACAGTTTATTACTGAGTTTCTATAATAATTGTGATTTGCTTTTACTAGTGCGTTTGTTGATTTTTTTAAAATGTTATTTGATTGTGAGGTTTGGGTTGAAACTGTGTGTTTATTAAAAATAACAAGTTCGCACAATTGTCATTCAGTGAAAAGATTCAAATTGTGTCTAAACTCTAAAGGTAGGTGTGTACCCGAGTTACAACAATTATACCAGCAAAAAGGGAATGTAAGTCGAAAGTTTTTCATGTTGAAAGTTATGAAACGTATTTAACTATTATTTTACTTATTAGAATTTCTTCCGCCGCGACGATCGATTGCTGTTTTGTCTGCGTTGCCGTAGAAGATGTACATGAATAGTAGTACATCTAAGACTTGTTCTTTTGGAATAGTTTCCGACTTAGATATCCGTCGCGTGGCTGTGGCTATGCTTAAAAATCTATAAAAGAAAAAGTTTTTGTGACTGAGTACTCCGCCGCATACCCAGTGTCATAATCCTGTGCACGCCGCTGATGTAGCGTAATGTTTACCTACATTATACGCTGTTATTGATATAGTTTAGTTATATTTCATTTTCATCTAACACCGCAGTCTGAATCTAAATATGATAATAAGGCATTTTTTATATTCATTTTGGTCTGGATATGATATTTAATTTAATTTAGGTCTAATATATATCACTGCGATCAAAATCGTGGAATACTGTACCTTTTAATAGTATTAAAATGACACGTTTTTCATCCTAATCTTTTTGAAATGAAATCGATTATGCCGCAAATGATTTTGATTTATCAGGATTTTTCATGTAGTACATTTTTTGTCCGTGTCGACTACATATTAACTAAAGGGGCAAGGCCCTACTAAACATCTAAAACAAGTATATTATTTATACAATTCCGTCTCATAATACACTTGGAAGAACACAAAATATCACATAATTTCTACATTTTTTTTTTGAGTATAATTTATGTTTTAAATCGTTAAGTATATTTAAAATATTACGATTATAAATTAACATAATTTCGAAAAGTTTTTAAAACTTTATTCCGAAACCGGAAATAAAAGTTGATCCAACTGTTGGAAGGTTGGATGACTGTGTGGAGGCACAATAATTTACATTAGTTCTACAATACTAAAATAGCTTCCATTTATGGAATATGGACCATGATATGCCTATGTATGTTCCATCATATTGTTTATATAGATAACTCAATTGAAGTTCAAGATTTAGTAGTTTTTTTTTTTCAGATTATAGACGTTAATGAATTACGGGAGCTCAAAAAAGACCAGCAGTAAAATCTCATCAAATATGAGCGGAGGGGAAGGATAATTAAATTTACAGAAGATTAAAATCTTATGTTTGATCGGGTTTGCGGGTTCGATCCCCGTACCGAGATAAATGTTGGTGAGGCCCACAGGTTGTCTCGGGTCTCGGTATTTGTGAGACCGAAAAGTCTCTCGTAGTTTCTGATACCCACGACACAAGACTTACTTGATCTTAGTGTGAGGTTCTCATGTAATTACAAAAAGTGAGTCCAAATAGACAGAATAACTAGTCACGGTAGCCTTTCCGTAATTTTTGAGTTATCAAACACGAAATAAGTAATTTGAGCATACGTAGAAATAAATACAGCCCCGTTTAGAGCAAGGATTTGTACTGGGCCAGGCATTCCTCTTCATCAACAAGAGACGTGTCCAAATAATCGTCTTCTTCTGTCTTGATTGTGGAGGAGAGGCGCTGCAGGGCCATTTCACGCTCTCTCCTCCTGTGAAGTAACAAAACATAATATTTTAAAACTTAAAACACGCTCAAAAGACCCGAGTGAAGAAATAATTTATGTTTAATAACAATTACATATATACATACATAAACTCACGCCTTTATCCCCGACGGGGTAGGCAGAAGTGCCACTAGGACACCCACATTTCGCCTTGCATGTTCCGTCCCACGATGTGATAGGGGGCGAGCCTGTCGCCATATTGGGCACAAATTCCTGACTCCAGGCTGATAATGAATAGAAAAATCCAACATCACTTTGCCCGACCCAGAATTCGAACCCGAGACCTCAAATTTGTAACCGTACCGTAATACAACTACGCCATCGAGGCAGATTGTTAATAACAATTATATTATTCCTTTTCAGACAGATCATTTAGTTTTTTAAATTACTATTATTGTTATGTTTTCAAATTTTTCGTTTTTTATTAAATGTATGGCGGAGTTAGATGTATGACGGAACTAATCCCACATATATTATTGTCATGGGTTCTTTATAGTGTGCAATATTTCAAATTAATCCGACGCGACGTTTAGAACTTGTCTATTTTGTTTACCTCTTTATCTTGATCATTCGCCTCTCAGACGGAGGCTCGCCCGTGCTAGTAGACGGGTTCGACTGGTCTTGCACTAAAAATATAAAAAAAATAATCAAATTGCTGCCGTAAATGAAGGGTACTTTTTAGATTCAGTAGGAATGTGAAGGTCGGAAGGAGAACAAAGGTTACCGATATAGCCCAAAGAATTAGCAAGTTGAAGTGGCTGTGGGCAGAAAACTAGTTTGTTGGGCCGAAAGATTCTGGAATGGAAGCCACGTGCAGACAATCGAAGTGTCGGACGCCCACCCACAAGGTGTACGACGACCTGGGTAAGGTTGAGGTCGCTGGATGCAGGCCGCTTCTAACAATGATGTGGAGATCTTGGGGGAAGGCCTTTGTATGTTCAGCAGACTTCCTGTGACAACAGTGAGAGACGGGGTATCCCCACCGCCCCTTGCCAATGCTACGAGTAATACCGTACCATTGATGAGATGTCCGCCGGCCGCTACAAGTATCTCCACAGCATCCGTGACGTTGTTCTGAGCGAGCCGGAGCGCCGTCTTAGCCTCTTCTGTCGGGTACCCCATAGCTTCCAACTGCGGAATAAAATCCTTTTAGAATATTCTATGACATACTGGGTATATCAAGACTGCGACCGAAAACGAAACCAGGTGGCAGTTTTAGTGGTTACAGACACGATGCAAATAAAAATTGCACCAAAACAGCGACAGATTTTTTTTTAGATTTTTTTAATAATCATCTTGTTTAGGTGGTAAATACCTAGTTTTTGCGAAAATAATAATTTAAGCCCTTACGTACCATTAAGTGTTTAAAAATAAAGAGGTCTACATCATTATTTTAGGAAAACTATGTATTTATCACCCAAATACGACGTAAAGTAAAAAGTTACAAAAAAAAATGTTGATTTTTTTTTTGCGAAATTTTTGCTTGCATTTTGTCTGAAGTCACTAATACTACCACCTGGCTTCGTTTTCGGTCGCAGTCTTGATATACCCGGTATAAAGCTTATTGGTGAAACTTGCTCTAGTTCGATGAAAAATTCATCGGGTGCTACCTTAACGCTCCCGAAAACAGACAGACAGTATTACCATGGAGGTTGAACATTTATCTTTTCGATTATTATAACCCAGAATTGACAGCCTCCGTGGCGCAGTTGGTTAGACGCCGGCTGTGAAACGAGAGGCCGCGGGTTCGATCCCCGCACCGAGACAAATGTTTGTGTGAACCACAAGTATTTGTTTCGGGTCTGGGTGTTTGTGAGACCGAAAAGTCTCTCGTAGTTCCTGATACCCACGACACGAGGCTCGTTCTTAGTGTGGGGTCATGACTATGTATGTGACTGTTGGGTGTATTTACTTATTTATTTTAATTCAATAGGTAGAGCTTAGGCTAGAGCGAGCAGCGTCTCGTTGCCGTGCCGGGCGTCATGTCCAATATGGCTCTTTATAAATAAGGAGAGCACAGACGCCGTCTATTTTCTTCAGACGTCTATATTGAGATGAGCGTCCGCAATACTGGCCTAGAGGAGGGTTGGTGATAATAGAATATAGAATAAAATACACACCCCTGCAACGAGTCGGTTGTCTGGCTCGATGAGGGATTCGTCCTCACTGGATGGTTCCGAGTCTGACGACGAGCCGCTAGAGTAGTCCCACTGTAACAAACAACGTATATTATTGACCGGAAGCTATCTCTGTCTCTCTCACACATGGCATGCGTAATGTGTAGATGAGTCTTGTTTCTTATAAGAAGCTCGGTATAGAAATAAACTAAGAATGTAATCAATAGTCTGTAAGTAAAATTTAAATGTAATTAAATGAAAACAATCTATTAAATTTGTAAAATGTTACACGTTATTTAAATTTAGAT
The DNA here is from genome assembly GCA_949752805.1 of Deilephila elpenor. Lineage (NCBI taxonomy): Eukaryota > Metazoa > Arthropoda > Insecta > Lepidoptera > Sphingidae > Deilephila > Deilephila elpenor. The sequence continues at coordinate 693,346 of OX457114.1, forward strand.
TTTTTTTTTGTTATACTAAGCGGTTTTCACTAGAGAAGAACGGATGGGAAATTTTAGTGTTGCTCTTTTCAAAATTAGTTTTTAGTGACTATAGAGAAGTCATAGTTTGTTTTAATTCAACATGCTTCATGAACCATTTATGATAGCAAATTGAACAATTATATGTCATTTTGTACGGCGGCGTAAAGTAAAGTCGCACAGTTTCGCCAAAGCATGAGTCTACCATGTATGTGTGTACGTGCTTGCGGGCTTGCGTATCCGTGCGTTCGTGTGTGCGTGTGCGCGTGCGTGCGTGCGCGTGTACTGGCCTGGTCCTGGCGCGTGAGCAGGCGCGCGGCGTGCGGCAGCGACCCCCGCGCGTGCTGCAGCGCCAGGCGCGCGCGCCGCCGCGAGTGCCCCGCCGCCACCAGCGCCGCCAGCGCGCGCCCTCCCGCCCTGCAAGCGAGGAGCCGCCGGTCACTGCCTGGGAGTATTCAACACTAACTGCCAAGCGGGGATCCAGTGCTGACGGTGGAGATATTCAGTGCGTAGAAGTGAAACACGGAAGGCAGCGACATGTCAGTGCCCCTGGCATTATAGAGTGCGTGAGCAGCGGTAGCCACTTACCATCAGGCTGGCCGCAAGCTCGTCTGCATAAGGCGGCAATAAAAAAAAAAAAACAAAAACAGAGCGTATACAAACAATTAGCTCACAATGTGCTTGTTTTAATGCGTACTTAAGTGCGTGCGTAATAGTTCAAGATCCCAGGGCCCCCAGACGTTACTTATTTTCTCATAAAAAATATAAATGGGATAAAGTAGTGTTAGTACGTACTTTGAGTGTGTGCATACCTGCTAGCTTGGGTCGTCGGCCAATTCATAGGTACGAGGTGCTAAAGGTAGATAAATACAGTACTGATTTTTCTTAAATTCTCAGTGCTGATTTTTACATATGCTTTAGATAATTTTGTTAAAAATTAATAATCATTATTGCCAGACACTTTCCATCGGCGCTTACCCTTACCAGACGCTTTAAAGCTTCAAAAAAAATAACATATTTTTACTTATAATCTCACTCTTGATTTTTATATATGATACTTAGGGAACTATTTGAACACCCCTGGTCAGCAGCCAGACCAATTGGAGGGGCCAAACATCCCCCCAGACACACATAAAGTGTCGCTATGTGTATGAGCGCGAGCTCATTATTTGTACGCTTGAATGTGAGAGAGATATCTATGTGCCGTTAGAGTAGTAATAAAAATGATTGAGATTTAAGAAGAAAATTATCAGTGGTGTGTAATGAACTATTATCAGAATCACTATTGTAAACACAATGGAACCACGATACCTTCTAAAATTCTGCTCTGTTCGATATCAAGAGAGATTAAAGATTCGTTACATACAAAATAGAATCGAACCTGAAGATTACAAGGTATTTTAAAGTGATCTGAGTTGAGAAAATTTTATAAATAATAAATATAAGTTTCTTTAACTTATGTTTTATATCTTATCATCGAGTAAAATTGAATACTACTATTAAAAAAATTCATGTTTATTAAATCTTGAAATTACACAAAGCTATACATGTCTTTCTTCTTTCGGATTATTTGTAGTTTGAACGTTTTACAATTCAGCGTGATCTTTACTGTCATCATCGTCTAAGTTTGATAAGTCATCATCAACCCAATGTTGGCATTGACTATCTTCATTATCATCCTTATTACTTTCATTTTCTGTAACAAAAATAACATAATTAAGAATCAAAGAGTTACCCGGTTATATCAATTATTCAAAGTTAAAATATAATACCTGATTCTTCTTAAAGCGATCCACTGACAAAGCTCGGCAAACAAATACTTTTTCAACGTTTCTTCCGTAAACAATATTAAATTCACATCGGAATTCTCACAAAACACACACTTTAATAATTCTGCCATTATATTTTTTAGAATACTATAAATATTTTTTCTTTTATTTCAACACGTTGTAAATAAAATCACAGATGCACTGAATAGAGTAGCCTAGAGACGACAATAAGTATAAGAAAGATATCGATAAATAGATATCTCTCTCACACTCAAGCGTACAAATAATGACCTCGCGCTCATACACATAGCGACACTTTATGTGTGTCTGGGGGGATGTTTGGCCCCTCCAATTGGTCTGGCTGCTGACCAGGGGTGTTCAAATAGTTCCCTAAGTATCATATATAAAAATCAAGAGTGACATTAAAAGTCAAAATATGTTATTTTTTTTGAAGCTTTAAAGCGTCTGGTAAGGGTAAGCGCCGATGGAAAGTGTCTGGCAATAATGATTATTAATTTTTAACAAAATTATCTAAAGCATATGTAAAAATCAGCACTGAGAATTTAAGAAAAATCAGTACTGTATTTATCTACCTTTAGCACCTCGTACCTATGAATTGGCCGACGACCCAAGCTAGCAGGTATGCACACACTCAAAGTACGTACTAACACTACTTTATCCCATTTATATTTTTTATGAGAAAATAAGTAACGTCTGGGGGCCCTGGGATCTTACTCTATAAGTACGTGCATGCGTGCGGGCGCACGGCGTTGTGTGTATGTTTGCCGTGTACCTGTCCTGTCGCTGCTGGTCGCGCTGCTGGCGGCGACTCTCGGCCTTGTGCTCGAGGTGGTGGTGCGCGCGGTCCACGTCGCCGGCCGTGGCCCGCAGCGCCGTGCGCGCCTGGCTGCGCGACCAGCCCAGCTCCATCAGCGACGACACCGCCGCCTCATCCACCTGCACACGCGTACATTCCTCTCAAACATATTACCCACCCTCCTAAACTAAAGTGGAAGACAAATCTACGAACCAAGGCCAAATTACAAATAACCTACTCAACCCGTTAACCCACACTAGAACAGCATGGTGGATTATATAGCATAACCCCTATGAAACGTGCTCTCGATTGTGATAGAGGCCCGTGCCCTGCAGTGGAACATATATGGGCTGATAAAAAAAAAAAAAACAAATTAAAGTTACACATTCCCAGGGACTCGCTAAGCTTCAATGCTCATTGTCATTAAAATTCGTGCCATTGTGTATCCTGTGACATTGTGTATCCTGTGACATTGTGTATCCTGTGACATTGTGTATCCTGTGACATTGTGTATCCTGTGACATTGGAGTGCGATTTTTATAAAAAATGTTTGTTTATTATGTTTCTGTGCACTTGATAAGAAGTCTAATGCGATCTAAGGTATCCGATACCTTAGATCGTAGTTAATGACAGTTAGTTAAGAACAATTATAATGACATATTTGTATCTAGATTCCATTCTAAAAAGGGAGGCTTACCCGCAAGAAGGTCATCTCATGCTCCGCCTTTTCTAGGAGTCGCTTGGCCTCCTCCCTGTTGTTCTGGTGGTAGGCCACGATGCCTTGCAGCAGGTGCAGCCGCATGAACAACACGCGCTCGTTTTCTACAACAATACACATCCATATACACTTGATATTCTTCGTGGCGCAGATGGTTAGATGCCAGCTATGAAACGAGACAGCGGGTTCGATCTCCACTATGAGATATTTTTTCATGCGGCCCACAAATATTCGTCGGGTCTGGGTGTTTGCCAGGTCGAAGTGTTTCGAAGTGACATTCACGACACAATAATGAATTGATGTTAATGTGGGGCCTTATTATGTATTTACCGGTTGGGTGTATATTCATTAATATTTTTTGGGTGTATATTACTGCCTCGGTGGCGTAGTTGCATTACGGTATGACTACAAAACTGAGGTCTCGGGTTCGAATCCCGAGTCGGGCAAAGTGATATTGGGTTTTTCTATTCATTATCAGCCCGGAGTCAGGAATTAGTGCCCGATATGGCGATAGGCTCGCCCCCTATCACATCATGGGACGGAACATACAAGGCGAAATGTGGGTGTCCTAGTGGCGCCTCTGCCTACCCCTTCTGGGATAAAGGCGTGAGATTATGTATGTATGTATGTAATTAATATTTTTTACCGGCGGTGCCCTTGAGCGCGATGAGGCGGTGCTGGTTGTCCCCGTAGGTGTGGTGGAAGGCGCGCGCGGCGCGCTGCAGGCGGGCGGCGGCGTCGGCGGCGCTGGACACGGCGCGCAGGCGCTCGTAGCACCAGCACACGTCCAGCTGCATCACCGCCACGTTGTCCACGCTCTGCAGCAGCGACGACCGACACTCGCTGCGTGGGAAATCGTGAGGGGTGAATAGAGACCTGGGGGGTGCGAATAGAGATACCGAAGGGAGGATGAACAGATAGAATAGGGGGATTCGCACAAACCGTTGTCGCCTAACAAAAAAATATGCGGAGAGAGATCGTGTGTCGAGAAATAACATCATCAGGTCACAAATTATCATGAACACGACCGCTCTGTCAAGAGTGAAACGACGATGAAGATAAGTAGGAATGGGATTAAATTAATTGTCATCAACTTTTTTAAATCAATTGAAATAAATTCGTTAACATACACACATTATTGTCCTCAAATTCGCAAAGTCGATCGAATCTCTAGACTCTCGTTCTTAGCGTAGATCAGGATTATGTGACTGTTGGGTGTGTTTGTCTGGTTACCTGAGCTGCCGGTCTGCCTCCAGTAACAGGATGAGGGCCAGGGCGTAGTCCTTGTGCTTGATGGCGACGCGGCCGCGCTCGTGCAGGGCGAGGCCCACCATCAGCGCCCTCCGCTCAGCCGGGGGCAGATCCACTGGCTTCCCGTCCTGATCTTCTAGCTATATCCAATACATCGACATTCGATAAACATAGTGGACAACTGCAAAATCCAACTCCTATTTGTTATTTTCTTTCTAATTCATTTCGATGTGGGTTAAAGTTACCTAGTGTTTCTAAGAGGGTTTGCAGAGTTATCCTAAGAGGCTGTCAGGAATTGCTGTGGTATGTGCGTGGGCGGGAAAATATCTATAACAATCATACGTCCAGAAACGGGTACTGTAACGCGATTAAGGACAAGTTTTAAAGTTGAATTATAGGCCTTATTGCTATTGAGATAGTGTCTATGCTTTAATTCGCTGGTAGAATATTAATAAAAATCCGGAAATCGATCACCCTACGCTTAGTTTGTAAAATTTATATAAATAACTTTCTGGTTCAACTGTATATTCCGGTCTAACCAGGCCGGCATAATAAATAAACGACAGTCGCCATACTAACATACAAAATAACTAAAAGCACATAGAAAGTCGCAGGCACATTACACGCGTGGTCATTCGCGCGAATATGTTCCTGCGTTAATATGTCATCTGCCAATCTACATAGTTGCTAATTCAACAGCGTTACAATACCTTCATATAGTCATCGTCTCCCTGAAAGCCGCCGCTGTACTCAGACAGCAACGTGGCATCTTCTAACGTGGACTTCAACTCTCTGTACATGGAGTCTTCCTTGCTAATCGCCTCTGGGTTATCTGAATGAAAAAAAAAACAAATACATACATACATAAACTCACGCCTTTATCCCCGAAGGGGTAGGCAGAGGTGCCACTAGGACACCCACATTTCGCCTTGCATGTTCCGTCCCACGATGTGATAGGGGGCGAGCCTATCGCCATATCGGGCACAAATTCCTGACTCCGGGCTGATAATGAATAGAAAAACCAATATCACTTTGCCCGACCCGGGATTCGAACCCGAGACCTCAGCTTTGTAACCGTACCGTAATACAACTACGCCACCGAGGCAGTCAGGCAAAAAAAAACAAATTAATATATAATATATTATATACACCCAACAATCACATACATTTAGTCCTGACCCAAGGCTAAGATACATTTTGGGGTTATCAGAAACTACGAGACTTTTCGGTCTCACAAATACTCAGACCCGAAACAAATACATACTTGTGTGTGATACTAACATACAGAATGAATTTTATAAGTGGGCATGGATGGCCAAATCCGAAATTATGAAGAATAGCGAAAAATGCTGAAAGGAGTCACGAGCCCGATTTTTATGAAAATTAAAACTACACTCTTGGATTTTTGCTAAATCAGTATTCCTAGCGAGGAATCAGAAACCAGATGATTTTGGAAAACAATACACCCACATTATGCCTTGCGTGTTCCGTCCCATGATGTGATAGGGGGCGAGCCTATCGTCACATCGGGCACAAATTCCTGACTCCAGGCTGATAATGAATAGAAAAACCCAATATCACTTTGCCCGAAGCGGGAAAAGTGATATTGAGACCTCAGTGTTGTAATTGTACCATAATACAACTGCGCCACTGAGGCAGTGGTTACAAACATGGAGTCTGTTTAAACTTTAAACCATTGCAATTTTGACATTAATAAGCAAAGTATACATACCTGCCATTATCAATGCCATGATCTGAGCACCGTTCTTCACACCCTGTTCTTCAAGGGTCACCAATGGCTTTATTACTTTCCCATTGAATATCAACTTCAACCTGGAACAATAATATTAATATATTATTGAGATTAAATAAAATGCATAGAACTTTAGACTCAAAACATTTTAATAAGAAAAAAGACCAAAGCAAATACATGACAAGGTACATCACAGGACATTACACAGACACATTATAAAAGAAATAAAGCTACCACCTTTTAAATTATGTTGCTATTTTACAACAAAACTATATCATTACCTTTTTGGTTGCAATTATTGTGTTATAATAAAACATATGGACTGTAAAACACAATGCCATGGATTGAATTTCCATCTCAATCTATTTTCTATACATATTGAAAAAGAAAACAAGAAACAATAAAATAACGAAAATAGTTGATTATAAAAAGCTATTAATATATTTATATTTCCTGTTACTAATATTGCCAATTCTTTACATAGACAATTTAGATTATAAACTAAAGAAATATGGCTAAGACTACACAGGCAATCAGCTCCAACAACAATTGGCGGAACAAAAAAAAGCCAGTTTAAAAAAATTACTCATAAAATTGATGTAACCAACCTATGTGTCAGTTAGGTAGGTAATATTGTATATATTAGTGATGTAACGAATGTTCGCATTCGCATTCGCGAATCGCGAATATTCGCATATTTTTTGGCATTCGCATTCGCATTCGTATTCGCAAGAAACGAAGCGAATGTTAAGCGAATGTTTTTGACAAACAAAAAGGAAATTTATACAAATTTTGATGGTTATGGAAAAATAATACAACTATTATAATTAGCGTATTTTTTAATCTATCTATACATCTAATAAAAATGTAAATGGTCGATGTCTGTACATGGAAGACATTTAAGAAATTTCAACGCGGGAGGTCTTTATAACAGCAACAGAATCCAAAACATTTTTTTTTAGAATTTTTGTCTGTTTGTCTGTCTGTCTGTATGTTTGCTTGCGCATCACGCAAAAACTACTGCACCATATGAGATGCGGTTTTCACAGTTGTATTGCTGCAGGTTCAACTTAAAAACTGGTATATGTTGCATTTGCATACAGGATGTTTCTTTTTGTTTGCTTGCACATTACTCATAAAGTACCGCACCAAATGAGATGCGGTTTTCAAAGTTATATTGATGCAGGTTCAACTTAAAAACTGGTATATGTTGCATTGACATACAGGGTGTTTCTTTTTGTTTGCTTGCACCTTACTCATAAACTACCGCACCAAATGAGATGCAGTTTTCACAATTACAATGGTGCAGGTCCAACTTAAAAACTGGTATACATTTCATTTACATACAGGATGTTTCTTTTTGTTTGCTTGCACATTACTCAAAAACTACCATACGAAATGAGATGCAGTTTTCACAGTAATATTGGTGCAAGTCCAATTTCAAAACTGGTAAATGTCTTATTTACATACAGGGTGTTTTTTGTATTATGGAAGATAAATGAGAAAAACGATATTCCCCATATTAACATTTGATTAACACTTAGGCTACATTTTATCCAGTTATATTAAGTGTTCCCGTGGGATGAGGACGGAAATCCGATATATTTGTTACTTTTTATACTCAAAGGGATGCGATGGGCGTGGATTACATACCTTGAGTGAGAATGAGATAGGACGGGCGGGATATAACGGGACGGGACGAGACTGGATGAGAAATATCAAATAATCTATACATGTATATTTTTTTAAACAAAGTTTATCACGCAGACGAAGTTAGCGGGCAGAAGCTAGTTATTTATAATATTGATAATATCTACGTCTCGTAAGTCTTTTGACTGTACTTATTAAGTTATAGCTTCTATTTTTTTTAACAGTACTACACAACACACACTACACACTTAACAGTGCTATTTACAGTTATAAAAAATAATCAACCAAAATTAAACATTTAATATCCAAAATGTTATATTTTTAAAATCTTCATTTTCAATTATTTTTCAATGCAATTAATAAACATACTCAAGAAAACAAAATAATAAATACGGGCCGGCTCGACATGCTCGACTATGTTCGTTTTAAACATGGCTGGCCCGAAATGTTGCGCGCCAAATTTGAAAAACAACATTCGCATTCGCATTCGTATTCGCGAATGTTAGATATGAATATTCGCATCCGCATTCGCATTCGCGAATGTGAGAAAACTAACATTCGTTACATCACTAGTATATATACATAAGCCCACGCCTTTTCCCGGAAGGGGTAAGCAGAGGTTTTCCTGGTAGCAACCATGACATCCACCTTTCGCCTTGTACTTTCCGTAATATTAATATTACATTTACCTGTTATCTGGTATATTGATTTCCTCAGCAACAGCAGATATGAGTTCATTGCCCAATGTGTCCAACTTCTTCTGTATGTTCATAAGCCTTGGTTTCTGACCTTGTAGTGTGGCTTTTACCCTGAATGTGGCTAAACCCGTCTCTTTAAACTCTTCGTTAGCTTTCAAACGTTCTAAGGAGTGAAGCTGCAACTCATGCAGTGCGCTTACGATGGTTTCACTATCACCCCCGAACTCTGTTGCATATTTTTTTGCCAGATCCTGAACAGTAGAAATAAAATTACACTCATAGAAATATTATGAAACTGTAGCACAAACTTACATTATTTATTTTAAGGTATTTATTTGTGTAGTGATAAGTCCCAAAAACAAAATTATATGAAAAATGTGTCTAAACTTTTGTTTACAATTTATTTATAATATAGCTATTTTTATAACTGTCTATTATTTTTACTTACAAAAAAGCCAATCAATTCTCAATATAAATAAGTGTATTTATTGTTACAATTGTCTGCACAAGGAAAATATATTTCAGTTGTGAGAAGCCATTGCTCACTCTGTGGCATCATAGCTTTCAAAAGGTCAAAATGTATATCTTATTGTGAAATACCTACACATAAAAATAAATGTCAACAAATATATACATATGAATTATCTTTGTTGAATTCCGTATTGTCTTATCAGAACAAAATTATTATTTGGAATGTGTTCTTTGTTTACATTTAACTGATTTATAAGTACTTTGTTGGTTTATTTTTCTCTTTTTGCTTGAAAGGCAACTTTATAACTTTTTTACATAAATGAGTCTTTAAAAGTGTTTATATGGTTAAAATAAATATATATTTTATTTACATCCAACTAAATGCGCCATTGCGCAGATCTTGCAATAATTCATCTAGTTTCCACTAACGACGTCCTCAAATCACTAGTTTGCTCTACGTTTGGTGTATTATACTTATGTTAGGTGTCTAAATGGGGTAAACAATCATATTATAAATATTTACAAAACAATTTTACCTGTAAACTTTGCGGTATTGCAGCATCTGTCTGAACATATGGCGGTTCCCATAATTTAATCTTTTCTTCATTTAGTTTAGCTCGCAGTTTTATTAACAAGTCTTCATGTAGGAAATTATTCTCCATTGTTTTCACAATACCATCAAACCCGACGAATAATGAACTTGCAAAATAGCGGATATTTTTAGCAAAATATCAATGACTTTGTCAAATGTCAATTTCGATTTGAATTCTGTTTTTTTTTGCCTCCAATTTCTTTAAACAATAAAGAGCTAAGATCGTTCGGCCTACAGCGTCATAATTTACCATATATAAAAAATATGTTTAAAAATAAAAAAAAGGCAGATTTCATATATATTTTTGCATTTGAGGTATTTTTTATTTAAGTATCTTTTGTTATTTAGCGTCACTGAATATTTTTTTCCTCCATAGTAAAATAACTTACTCACAAAGTTACGAGATGGCGCTATCCCTACTTAAGAGTAATTAATTATTTTTACTCCTTACATATTTTTTATTTATTTACTCCGAAAATCCATTCTTATATATTCTTATTATTTTATCTTTTTGTGTATTAAGATCGTATTACGACCGATTAATTATAGTACGATAAATACGATGATTGAAATTAAATCTGGATTTCATCCTTTTTATTAGGTAATTTCAGTAATTTCACAGTACATAAAATTCTAAAATTTTCAAATAAATTGGTAATTAACGTACCTATTCTATAGACATTTTTTATTTGAAAACTAAACGAATACCAATGGCGACTGTTTGTTGGATATTTAGTAAGTGAAGAAAAAAAATGAGTTACATTCTTGGTATTTTTATATAATTGTTTTTATAAAGTGAATATTGGCAGAAAATTGCTGCAGCTGGTTTAAACTTTGAACATATTAAGCTGACTTTTACTTTACTTGGTTTTATGTAAACTACGACCGCGATGGAATATGCCCTCTCCTACTGTAGTAGGGAAACTGTAGGTACTATGGCAGTACCCATTAAAAATTCCTAAAAACTATCCTTAGCTGTCCTGTCCACGTACCACGTGGTGCAAAGTTACATACTCTTGACCGCCGACCTGGAGGATGTCCACGCCATAGCGCGGCAGATAGCATCCTCGCCGGTGGCGGGACAGCTGAACAAGATCATCAGGAGAGCTTCCAGCCTCTTCAACCAGCAGGTCTCCAGCGCCAAACAGCATAAACGAGCTGACGAGAATCTGGATAAATCTAGCGGTATGTACGCAAATTTCTAGCAGTACACTGGTAGACTCCGTGGCGCAATAGGTTAGACAACGGCTGTGAAACGTGAGGTCACGGGTTCGACCCCCCACCGAAACAAATATTTGTGTGACTCACAGATATTTGTTTCGTGTCTGAGTATTTCGTCAGGCGGAAAATCCTCTCGTAGTTTCTTATATCCATGACACAGGAATCGATCTTTGTGTGGGGATAAACTATGTATGTGACTACTGACTGTTGGGTGTAGTTATTTATTTACAATAGTCATAATAGGCACGTTAGGAGAAGCTGTCTGGGTTATCACCGCTTTGCCTATTTCCGCTATAAGAATTTGTGTAAACCCTAATTTGAAAGTCGTTTTAGTCAATTAAATAACTAAGTATTAAAAAACGAAATACCATCAAAATACCTAATTTCTCGGAGCGACATACGCAACGGGTAGAAAATCAACAATTGAAAATATTATTTAAAAAAATAACTTGACTCTATTTTCCATACCGGTAAAATCTACGGCGTGAAGCGTAGACAGAGAATAACTGTCTAAGGCGTGAAGTGAAGTGACAACAAAATAGATTAATTCCTTTACTAAAAAGGTGCGTGCATGTACTTTCGGAAATTGGAGAATGTAGGGAAAAGGATAATGCGAGTACCTGAGATTTATTTACGGGCGCGATTCCCTAAGGAAATGTGCCGGGATGAGATTAAATTACGCCAAATTATCCCAAAAAGTAGTGTTAAATATTTAAATCAGTAAGTACTTCGTATGAAATTTTACACTTTCAATTAATCAAATTCAGTTTATCTTTAAGAGCTGATGCTCTTTAAATGGCTAAACAGGATTTCTCGAATCATAGCTAAGAACACGCTCAATCAAGTTATTAGTCATCTCAAATCTATTGGAGTGTGGCTAAATTCGGAACTACTAATACATATTACTATTAACATGTCCAATGTAAAAAAATGTGAAGAGAGAAAAACTATTCTGATTGTTTTGACAACAGATTCAGACGCCAGACGATCGCAGACGATCTATACTTTTCAAACTTATTGTATTTTTAATATTGGGGGAGCGCTGGTACCTACTTCAAAAACATAGATAAAAGTAGTGGTGCCAGGCCACCTTTCTCTGCCCTCCTATTGGCTGACACTTGACAGGTTGTCCAACATGCATTAATTATTTGAAGAAAAAAAAATGGTTAAGGCACTCAAGTTCGTTTTAGACGGATAACTAAATTTACTTTCGGTTACCGATGGAAATTATAATAATTTGTTGTTAAATAATAAGTTCAATTTTCGCAAATATAGCAGTGCCACCAACATTACGAACTAAAAATCTACGTTTTTGAAGACGCAAATGTATGAGCGCTCCTTTTATATTTTAGATATTCAGTGACAAGTTCAGGACTACCCTTTCGGTAAACAGATGACGGAACTCGTTCAAAATCTTTTTCGGAAACCAATATTTGCCGTGGGAATGGACTTTCTGTTTGCATTTCAATTTTTAGATTTAAAAACTGTTTTTTTCCGTTGCGGTAATTGATTAAATACAAGATCGAGTACCGTCTTTATTTTGTTTTATTAGTTAGAACGGAAAATATTCACTACTCGTACTACAAAGCAATATAAGAAACCATATTTTAATATAATTTTTAGTAGATTCAGGCCTCAATTCTTTCACACTCTTAATTTTTATCATGGCTCATTTTAAATGCTTAGGAAAACAATGTAAAAAAAGCTGCATATCACCACAATCATTTGAAAAATATTTAAGTCTGTTGACCAAACGTTTGGATATCCTCTGGGAACTTCTAGGCCATGAGTGATGGCGACCACTTACCATCAGCCGGCGTCGAACCAACTGCATCACGGAGGCTGTAAAAATAGTTAATGACGCAAAAAATAGCACAGGCTGGATTTTTACGTAATTACGGGTTATATTCATAGACGAAAGCCAGAAAACAGCGGCGAGCACCGAAGATCGCGGGGACCGCAGCGACGGCGGCGAGAGACGAAGAAACGATGCTGATGTAATGGCCCTGGGCAAGAACGCTACCTACTACCTGCAGTCTATCAAGAAGATATTTGAAAATGTTTAAATATATAACACACTTGAAGTTGTAACTGATGTTTTATTTATATTAAGATACGACAAAGTAACCCTGGACTGTCCCGCCCTTACACCCACCACAGCATGTAATTCCGCTTTTAATTTTTATTATAAAGCTGCTAGAATTACATATTACGATATTTTCAAAATTTAATAAAATATAATTCTACCTAAGTTATGTTGTTAAAGCTGAATTTTATAAATAATGATCGGAGAACAATCAAAAAGTGTGTCTTTAGAAGCTAGACACTTTTGATGGTTCTTTCAACTTGCCAGACACATAGAAGCAGCCTCGTTGATCCAAACTTCATATTCGCTAATCGAATGTGTCTAATGACTATGTTAGAATCATGCACAAACTTCAGTTTTTATAAAATGACGAAGTCTGGGGCTCACGGGCTTTTATATTATTATAAAATTCCGTATCAGCCAACATAAGCCCCAGTGTAGGGCATGGGCCTCCTCACAATCTAGAGTATGATTAAGAGGCGTTAGGCCATATAGTCCTACGCGTTGATTTTTATAAAATACAATAAACTTAAAAGCACATTCTCTTTCAAATATTATGTTCTTGGGTATTGTAAAGTAAAAATTTCAGAAATTAACGCCTCGCTGCACACGTCGCGAGTGCATGCGACTAACAATAAGGCAACTTTTAATTAGCTCACATGTAGTTCTAGAACTGCGTAATTAGTATATTCTTTGCAATGTCTTCACGTCGTTCGCGGAACTTCTAATTAATTAATTAGCCTCAATTTTATCTGCCATGTTTTCGGAATCGTCAGCGGATGTAATATCTGCAGGGAATTTCAATTCTTATGGCGATATGAATAAAAGTCATGAACGATTTCGGTCACCGTCTATGTAACTAAAAAAAAAATTAAAAAAAAAGTTATTTATTGACACGTAAATTAAACTTGGTTATTCTGTTGTATATAATTCAATAAATACAAATAACACCCCCACACAAACACACAAGTCTTGTAACGTGCCACGTGGGCATCGGAAATAACGAGAGACTTTTCGGTTTCACAAATACCCAAACCCGGAACAAATACATTTGGATCACACAAATATTTGTCTCGGTGCGGAGATCGAACCTGCGGCTTTTTTTCACAACTGGTGTCTAACCAACTGCGCCGCGGAGAGTGCTATTGTCAAGTTGCTAAATCAGAAATCAAGGAAATCCTAGGGTCCAACAGTGGACTTACAGTTTTCTGTTGCTGAAGATAATAATAATAACATGTGATTCCCCGGCGGACAATAAATAATGTCACTAATGATATTACACCATGATAGTATATCAATTATGTTTATCTCTTATCTGTGTTTATTTAATCGAAATCAATACATATTATGATGTTATAATACACGTTTTTGAAATCTGATGTCAGTAATGATAGAGACAGCCTCCGTGGCGAAGTTGGTTGGACGCCGCCTGTGAAACGAGAGGCAGCGGGTTCGATCCCCGCACCGAGACAAATGTTTGTGTGAACCACAAATATTTGTTTCGGGTCTGGGTGTTTGTGAGACCGAAAAGTCTCTCGTAGTTTCTGATACCCACGACACAAGACTCGATCTTAGTGTGGGGTCAGGACTATGTATCTGACTGTTGGGTGTATTTATTTATTATTTATTTAGAGTAAAGCCCCATTCACACGGATTGCGGCGAGAATCTTATACTATTATCGTATGACATAACCGCCATTTAATATTGTGTTTTGACAAACGTTACACGATGCAACTTTTATATCCTTCGAATAATCGTATCTTCGATGCGAGAAACTCTCCCCGGGGTTTAAATATTGATTTTAAGACACAAAATCATGTGCAATTTGTGCCTACTACCTACTCGTAGAAAAAATAAGCCGGAATTTATAGTCGAGATTATAATAGAAGGAAAATCGTCTCAATTTGTTGTAGTTATTTGCCTGTCTATTTCTGACAGGAGGCGAGCGTATCGCCCATCCAGGATAGTAGTAAAAAATATTTCATTATAAAGCCCCAAATTAATACATAAATTGTTTATTTTCAAAAAAATAAGCAGTAAATTACATAACTAAAAATGTATAAAAGTACAAAAGATAGATTATCTAGTGAGACTTTAACTACTCCAATAATAAAATTTCAAATTGATAATTATTTATGAAGTTATAGATTCACCAAATACAATTTAAAAAAAAAACATTTTTAAAATAAGTTTTTAAATCAGTCTTAACATTATCATGGAAATTTCTTTACCTACCTACTATAAAAGAACAATAATTAAATTCAATCTTGAGACTAAACAACATAAGATGTCAAAGATATTACTAACACAATGAGTATTAAAATATGTGAAACAGTAACAAAATAACATTCTATTTTAAGTAAAGAGCAGTGGTCTTACTGTGACTGATTATTGTAACATCAACAGACATTAAGCGTAGTGAAACTACTGCATTAATATTCTAGAGATAGATTTAAGTTCTATGATAATAAACGTAAACAATTTCTTGGCAAACGTAGCGTGGCACGTTCTCTGGTCAGATGGCGGGAACACTTGCACTAAAGGGCCGGCACTGGACGCATAAAGCAGCAGACCGGGCTCTGTGGCGTACCTTGAGAGAGGCCTATGTCCAGCAGTGGACTGCAACGGGCTTATGATAATGACTATTTCAAATCATTTTTAACTATTCCTTATATACACCTTCTATCATTTTTAACTATTCTTTATAGTTTCGAATTTTGCCATCCACGCCCACTTGAAAAAATCAACCTGTATATACCATCAAAATAACTTTTGTTTACAGGATAGAATTTTGATCACTCGACAAATTTCAAGATTCATTCCATCTGTCTATACTCCACGTCAACTATATTCCTTTTGAAATCCATTGCTTTTCAGCATTTAATTTACTAATTTTCTCTATTTTCTTCGCAGTTTTTCAGCATTTCCGCCAATCGTTGAAACAATTCTACGTTTTCTTCACTCAGTCCAAAATTTTCAGCAGCTTTATCTACCAAACGCTTTCGAGCCCTGTTAAGAGACTTGCGAGTCCGGTCTACCACGTCGTTATCAACAAATAACGACAGCACAGCCATTGGCAATGCAACTGTTTGCTCCGACTTCAGAACATCTGCAACCTTATCAAGTCGCATGTCTGTAAAAAACTGTGTGAAGTTGGTAGATGTGTTGCCACCCAAAAAGTTTAATAACAGGCTGAATATATCTACAGTTTTCATAAATTTCATGAATAAACTCTTGTTTTCCTGTGTTAAGTTTGTCTCTATACTCTTCAACATTAGTTTGACGAGGTTGTTCATTCCGCAGTTCACGGCTGTCTGCAGACAGTTCGGTCCATCGAAGGCCGTCGCTCCCGCCCCTTCTATATTTTGCTTCATAATCATTTCGAATATAGTGTTCCTACAATGTTGTCCAGTGGTGAGCTCAACTACGTCTGGATCGTTTTTTAACTTGTAGTCAAAAGCTGAACGTACTGAATTTGAACACGAATATAGCAAGATGTTCACTATAAAATCCCAAATATAATTAATTCTTATGTCGTTCGATTCGTCACGAGATACCTTTAAAATGTCAATCAACAGCTCTACAGCGCAATGTTCTGCATACATGAGATGAAAGAATCTGGGTACGTTGTCTAAAACGCACTCAACGAGAGCGGATTTCTCTTCGCCGGTTTGTATTCTTCGCATGGTGTCTTTTAACTCATCGATCTCTTCAGCGGGTAGCAGCTTACATAAGTCTTTTTCTTTGCATATAGCTAACAAAGCCAGTTTTTTGTGTCTCTCGAAGAATTTCTTACGTTTATCACCTTCAAGACCTATGTCCAAATCAGAAGTGTCACTTTGGCCGTATACTTTATTCATATTATGCATCAAGAAACTCTCATATAACTCTAACGCGTCGATCCATATATCTCTTCTATTGCGAATTTCAGAAATATCGGGTTGTATTTTTAGACCACCATTGATTTTACAGGCAAAGTAATTCGCTGCTACGTACATGAATAACGGTGTGCCTGCCAGCTCGGCTGCCTCCTTAGTTGTAGGTGTTTCGTCTATATACGTACCAATATTTACTTTGTTCAATTTAGCGGCAACATTGGGCTTCAACTTGCTTTTTATATTTTCAAATGACAAATTGCAGAGTTCAGTTTTAAAGAACTTAGTTGAAAACAAGTACAACATATGTAGTGGCATCGTAATCCAGGGCATTATTATTCGATCTCTTTTAGGATCGGGATCATCAAGCAAAGATTCGAAAATATTTGAGATAGTACTGCACAGTTCATTGTTTATTTTTTCCATCTGAACATTTGTCTTCCAGAATTTATAGAAGAACCCTGCTTGTGCTGTTTCATCTATTGTTTGTAACGTATACGGATCGCCAAACATCTTTACTAACATCTTCATCGGCTCACCGACAGCATGGCTCGCAATCCACATAGGAATACTATTAGCTTTTACTTTTTTTAATAACCTTATAGCTTCCTTTCCAAAAGGCGGACAAATGTAATCAAAGCCATAGAAGAGAAATGTTATTTTACCTTCATTATAGTAATGTAAAAATAATTCTAACTCCAACAAAGCTTCTCCGTCAATAGCATCACAACTATCCAAAACTATTTTGACATCTCGTTTCGCTAGCTGAAATATAGTTTTTCTATTAATGTAAGTTAGGGATTTCATGCACAAAAGCTTTAAAGCATTGGCTTTATTAATTTTGGTTCCCTTTGTCTGCCATTCATGGAAGTCATTTACATAATCTGCCAGATTGGCACGGACTATCCATCGTGTAGGGTTGACTTTTTTGCTTTCTAGTGCAATATGGGTGAACAAAGTAGACTTGCCAGTCCCATGTTTTGTGATAATTAATACAACCGAGTCATCCATGTCCTCCAAAGAGTTTACTGGATACAATTCATCGCTATCTTCTTTTGTTAGGCGTCTAGGAACGTAGAAATCTTTGATGTCTTCATAATTCTTGTTCATCAGTGGTTGTCCTATTTCAATTCTCTCGTTGGTCATAAGTCTCGACAGTATTTTGGCATTGATCTTTGTTTTAAAAGTATCGTCTAACAGATCTATAAAGGTTATTTCCTCATCTTGAAACTTTACAGTAACCTCCTCAGGAAACTTATTCTGTGAATGCTCATCCAAATGTATGAAATCATTCCATTGATCTTTAACTGTTTTAAATTTTTCTGCAAGCAGATGATTGACATTTAAATTTTCAACATCCATAGTCACAATAATGATTTTACTTCCTTTGAAACTGTTTATAATATGAATTAAATCTTCATGGACAGACTTTTCAGTTTCGGATAGCCCATATATGACAATAAGAATATCTGTGCTCGTTAGATTTACTTCTTCCAATATAGTGTTTCGGTCGTCTATGGGAAGACTTAACATGTAATTAAAATAAATAAAGTTGTAATTATTTGTTGTCTTGTAATGTTGTTGTATTTTAATTGCAGTGAGCGTCTCACAATCAGTTTTAATATTGAGGAATTTCTCAGGACATTCATCCAATTGTAGGTTTTTTACTGATTCAGGAATAAATTCAATACCTGTTCTTTTAAGTGTATTCACGTACATTTGACTATGTAGCGTCAACAGTGGACTTTCGACAACACCTTCTTGAGCTTTGCGAAAAATCTCGTCCTCGCTCGTAAGATAACGTGCGAATGAATCAACTGTGGACACCATCCACCATTTTTGTAATTCATTGTGAAATGTTGAAAAAATACTATCAATATGTGTGCGGAATCCGAGCGCCTTGCGACCTCTGTGTTCGTTGTAATATTTCTCGATTTCCTCTTTTACACATTTTTCAACTTCGTCTTCTTTCCCCTGATTAGTATAAAACCATAAGCGATTGAGGAAATTTTTCGCCATTACGATGTCATACTCATCATTCGAAAATGAAGCCCTAGGAAAATTGTACGTATTTACTTTTATTACATATTGTTCTAGTTTTTTGCCTTCGGGTACCACCTTTTCGAGTTTTTCTAATAATGCATAGGCTTTTTCAAATTGTGGTCTTGCAGTGTTAAATTTTAACATTTGTGTATTTTCGTCGTAAAGCAGCAAGTTTCCAACAGCTCCTCCGATACCGCCATTGTGGCCCAAAAATCCTTCAGTCAATGTATTTTGTGTATCTTGTTTAACATTTTTACCCAAGTCACTCTCATTTATTATTATTATTCCGCTGTTTCTATTAATTTCGAACAAATCTTTAAATATTGAAACCATGTGTGCCATTCTAGCATCCTTTATCGTCATATCTGTATTGCCAAAGGAAGATGGAAGCTTAAATTCAGCCGAAATAAGTTTTTGCTCTCCGGCCCTTATAATAGCATCTCCAATGACCGTAGGATTTGCGTGTATTTGTTTTAAATGTTCATTCAACAATTTAATGTCATTTGACTTTAATCCTCTTTTTGATACGTTATCTAACACTTTCAGTCTATTATTTTTTACATCATACGAGATCACGGTACCAATAAATTGGCTAAGAGCATCACTCGATGGCTCCTTTGGCAATTGTGTGAAATCCTTAACGATTCCTACATTTACTTTGGTGGGTTTTGTGCAACACTTTTCAATCATTACTTTACATAACTCTTCTTTCAGTAGAACGTTTAAGGGGTCATTAGCAAGTAATAATTCTGGGCGAAATTTAGCGTTTATGCAATTATTTCCAACACCGCAATTTTGGACTGCTTTCTGCGCTAAAACACAGTGATACTTTTTTATAAGATCATCTTCCATCATATGTTTATATTTGTCTTTGTCTCCTAAAATAAAGTCAATGAAATTTTGTGCTAGCTGCTTAATTCTCATTCTTTGGACGTCTGTGGTAATCTTATTGATGTCGTAATCTTTATAATCATACTGGAAGATAGCCTTCTTGCCACCGGTATAAATAAGGTAATGAATTTTGGGGCTCCGTTCGTTTCTACCGATTAATTTCTGTTGAAAACTCTCTTCAGCTGATGTATAGATTATGAAATGTAATTCCACATTTTCGTAACTTTCGCCGAAAATTGGATCGGCTTTTTTGGGATCTAGCTTTTTCTTTATTTGCAGAAAACTATCGAAACAACTTGCCAAACCAAGGTCTCCATCTGGTTTCATTACGTCTTCCACAGTAAGTCTACCTTTTTTAGGTAATTCTCTATGTTTGGCTTGCAAGAATAATCTAATTGATTTATTACGCCCTTTAACATTGTATTTAAAACAGATGTCGTCAAAAACGCCAATCCCAGACATATTTGAAGCCAGATAGTAATCTTCTATATCTTTATCATTTGCAGCTCTCAAGAGAACTAGGCTCAATAATTTCGTCTCATATAAGTGTCCCCTCACTCCAGTGTTTCTATCTTGCATCTGAAAAACCTTTGGTCCAATATTTTCTACGTTTTGGATAAGTTCTTCCTCTACCAACTCAGTTTCGGCGTGATCATCTAAATTCTGTGTATTCTTGACAATATGATTCTCTAATAGAGCAATGATTTCATCTTTCGCATCACTTTTAAGTGTATTGGCGATATCTAATGGAGTTTCGTCTAAGCTGTTTGTACTATCTATATCCGCACCCCTCTCTAAAAGCAGCTTAACAATATCTACTTCAGCTTTTTTGACAGCAATGTGCAATGGAGTATTGTTTTTAAAATTTACATTCGGGGTATTTACTTCAGCTCCAAGTTTTAAATAATTCTCTACATTAATTTTCTTTTCTGGTGGTTTGGTATTCTCCCATATGGCGATAAATAAACGGTTATTCTTTACGAGCTGCGCTGCTTTTTCTCCACCTGACGCCATTATATTAGTTATAGGCAATGATCTTCTTGAATAATATATTACGTAATTTTATTCTTAGTGCGCAATTTTTCCCGCTGTCAACGTCCTGTAAAGAAATCATGAAATAATTAGTGTAATGTTTAACAATATTTCTCGCATCCATTGTCTCGCATTAATAAGTGTTTTAGATGTTCATGGGCGGTGACTGTTTACGAACAGGCGACGTTTGCTTGTTTATCTGCTCAAAAAAAAAATGAGTTAAGCAACCAAGGAGCAAAATAATTTCCATAACATAATACAAAAAAGTTGTACCACAAGCTTGTTATATTTTTGGTTTATCATGGTTTAGATTTTATTTTAAATGCGAAGTTTAAATGAACTGAAGGTATTTTGGTTGAAAAGCGAATCGTTGCACCGAACGGGAACAGCGCCGGGTACGAACCTATAGTAAAACAATCCCACTCATAAACTTATAGTTACCAATGCATAACTTCGTAACAGGAAAAAACTGTGTTCATTGACATCTTCGCAAATGTAATGCAGATATAAGGAAAACAGGCGAAAATAATAGCAGTTTTTATTTTAGGAGTGTGTGACTCATATGTGGTTTAATGGGACTGTTCATCTGCCTGTCACGTCATATGAGGCGATGAAGAGGAGGGGGGGGGGGGGGGAGAGGGGATGTCTCGACGCCCGCCATAAATACTTGTTAGCCAGATTATAACTCAAGGACTTTTTTTGCAGCGTTCGCTATAATTTACACCATTATAGTCATTAAAGGCTTAGATTAATTATCTTCATTTGCAATAAAAATGCAGCTCAAAAAAATTACTTATTGCTAACATAGATCGTTATGCTTTTATAGTAAAATGAATACGAGATATTTTATTTCAACGAGTGATTTTTTTTTTCAATTCATTTATGTCACAACGGAACAATGACATTTGGCAGCCTTAAATAACGAAGGCCGTACATATGCCGTTCACCGATTTCGTGCATGCAAAACTGTTGGATGGTTTTAATCAAAGTTTTGTTCGACTCATTAGGCATGTAAATACAGCAGCAATATTGCCGATATTTTCATCGATACTTTATCATAATATAACTATAGTATAGAATTGTAATTTAATATACACGCGTAAAAGATTGATTTATTTAATTCATAATATTCGCTTTTGTTGTCCAGAACTATTTGTATTTATTAAAAAAATCCTCACAACATTCGAAAAGGCCATACCACACTGTCATAATAATGAATCATCTCGTTTTTATCTACAGGAAATCCATCGTTAAACGTAATTCGACGGGTGCAAAGCAAAAAATGTTATCTGCAATTTGGCCATTTTCTGATTATTATTGTCGTGACTGCCTCGGTGGCGCAGTTGTACTACTGTTTGATTGCAAAGCTGAGATCTTCGAGTCCCGGGTCGGGCAAAGTGATATTGAATTTTTTTATTCATTATCAGCCTGGAGTCAGGAATTTGTGCCCAATGTGGCGATAGGCTCGATGTCACAAGGTTCGAAACGTTGGTGTCTCGGTTGCACCTCTGCCTGCCCTTTCTGGGAAAAAGGCATGAGTTTATTTATGTATGTAACTTACTAAGAATATTGAATTCTATAATGTGGTATCAGAAATTATAAAAATGTCTTAATTCTTGTACTTTTGTCACGTTAAAGAAGACAAACTACACATTTGTTGTAAACTTGCGTTATTGTATAAAGGGTTTTAAATATCTTCCCATCAAAACGTGTTTCCTTGGCAGCCGAACACTTTCGATGGTTCTTTTAACTTGTCAGACACATTAAAGTTGATATCTACCAAAGCCATCACGATCCAAACTTCATAATAGCTGATCGTGTGATGCCTATGTTAGAGGCATGCGCAGACAAACTTTCAACTTTTATAAAATGACGAAGGTCTGGCAGTCACAGACTGTTGGTCTAAATAACCCAAGAGATAATATAAACAAGCATCGTGAATGAGTTCTGCATTATTATCCATATTTATAGAAAACAATGCTTTGCACTGTGCTATCACCAGTTTAAGCTTCTGTATAATGAGGCCTCTGGCCACCATGTGCTTTATTGTTTGTGTATAGAAATGTGCAAGATGATGCAGATCTGCAAATCCGCAAACACGCGCGTATGTCCGTCACCACGCACCTCGCAGCGTGGTGCGAATACCGAAGATTATAAAATAAGTAACGAAATAACTACATAAACTCACGCATTTTTCGGTAAAGGTAAAGGCAAAGGTTCCCCTGGTAGCAACCAGGACACCCACGCCTTCTGTTTTCCGTCCTACTATGTGATAGATGGCGAACCTATCGCCATATCGGACACAAGTTCCTGACTCTGGGCTGATAATGAATAGAAAAATCAGTATCATTAAATAAACTAAAACTCATTAAAAATAATTATCAGTCCAAAACACAAATTAAATATTTGACTACATAAGTGATCGAATAATTCTTTTTATTACCGAGGTCTTGCAAACGAGCAAACTCGTCCGATGTTTTGTGAATACCGCTGCCCGTGAACTCCATCTGATAGAATCGTAGATGCATAGCCAGCTTCTCAAAACGGGAGGGGAAATGAAAGGAAAGTCATTTCACGGCGGGTTATGTATGAAAGTTATACCACATCGGACTAAGTGCCCCATATCTCATTTCTACAATAGTCATAGATAGCTAATAACTAGTAACTACAGAATGGCTCTACCTTTTCAATGATAATAAGCTTGATGCACGTCGCTACCAATGTCGTTTTGATTTTGAAGACGCTTGGCGGAGACCTATGTTCGGCAGTGGAATTCGCGTGACTTATATGATAATAATTGATTACTATATAAATTATAACCAGTTATATGCAATATTGTTTCTATCATAAAAAATACATGACAAGTTTATACGTGTCAATTCACGAAATTTATAACATACTCGCAAAGAACACTTTACACTAAACTATCTAATTAAATACAATTTAAAAAGTTTCATAACTCATGTTCATTATTAGCAATATCTACAAAATTACTTCCTTTTCGAGATGTTTTTAGATAACTAACTACTAATGAGTAATAGCACTTACACACTGACACAAAGATATATGTATATTTTACATACTTACTACATTTTTCACGATGCAAACTTCATATGAGTTTCACATGACACAAAACACTTTATTATCCCAAAAACAGTAATATATGTAAACAATACCATTTAATAAAAGAATTAAATCACTAAGCACGGGGGCGCCAAACACAACTATGAAGATAAAAATAACCTACTGAATACTGATAAACAAATCATTGTCTCTGGCATGGACTTGTAGCGCCATCTACATTATCCGATTAAATTTATTTTTGCAAGGTTGCAAACATTGCAAAACCTGGGGGCGCTATAAGTAATTTTGAGCATTAAAATTACAATTCATAGAAATTACAAATGAAGTCTAGTATGAGTGTGTAAAGAGAAAAGTATTATTACAAATATTATATTATGTAGTATTCTTAAAATTGATATTTTATTACCTTACTGATCTTGAAATAGCTTGTGAGGGCTTAGAAATGTGGGATCCTGTGTTTGATTTCCAGATTCAGCTTAAACTTTCTTGATCGATTTCTCCATTAAAGAGGAGGCCCATAGGTGCTAAGCAGGGGGCGATTATGAAAGAATATAGCAAAAAGCCTTCTAATAACTTTACATTAATAATGTTATACCTATTTGGTTATCACTATTACACTAGTCGCTTGTTCATTCAAAACTTCAACAGTGAACCATTCCTTCAGATGAGTTGTTTAACATTTAACATGTGACACTAGTAAGGTAATTAACGAATCCAATTAGTGCATATTGGAGTTTTAAAGTATCGCAATTCACTCAACAAAAAGCGTCGTCGAGCTGAGTAAAATCCATTACGAGCCAGTTAAACCACTTACTGAAGTTCGCTGAAAATAAAATAAAATACACTACCGTTTTATATGGAAAAAATTACGACATGTTTTAAATTGATAGCCGGTAGGTTTTAATCCGTGGTTATAGCTTTTAAGCTCGGCAGAGGGAATAAACAGTATGTCATGGTGTGTAATGAGATAAGAGTATCGACTGCCTCGGTGGCGAATACAACGCCGAGGTTTCCTGTTCAATCCAGGGTCAGGCAAATTGATAATGGATTTTTCTACTCATCATCAGCCCGGAGTCAGGAATTTATTCCCCAAAAAACGATAGGCTCGCCCCCTATCATATCGTGGGACGGAACACAAGACGAATCGTGGGTGTCCTCATGCACCTCTGCATACCCCTTCTGGCAAAAAGGTGTACTTATGTATATATACATAAGTAACGAATGATGATCACTCGATACAAACATGTCGACCTGCGCAATTACTTGTTCACGTAACTCTAACACCATGGGTTACACGAAGGCAGAAACATATAGCGCGGTAAACCGTTTCAAGTGTTTGATATGAGCGAGAAATCGTATATCTACGGAGGTTAATTCTATTTCAAGGCACACCTCTAAGGCTATTCAGTCACATGTTTAATAATAATTATCGCTCACGTGGAATCGAGGGCTATGGAGGCAGTGTTACAGTAATTAGCAGTGAAAATGCCGGGTATTAGGTACTCCTGTGGTGTGGTGAAGGTTCTAAATTAATGAGCGGTAGCAAGTTATTTAACCGAATGCTAAGCCTGTGCGTTTAACAATAGTCCTGCGGGTCCTGGATTGTTTTTGGTGATCTGCTATGTTGCCCTTCACATGTGCGGGTTTGGGGCTTGGTGCGGCTCACAGAAATATCCATATTATTTTTCTGTGATGTGGCCCGTGCGAGCTGCTCAAAAATATATGTATAAATTGTGAATGAAAATGTATTTTTAAGGCAGAGATACAGATATTATTTATACACTATCAATATCCCGCCGACGACATGGGATGAGAATGAAACACAACGTTCTTTTAATTTTTTTATTAAAACATATAACAATGATTAAAAGTTTACTTTTGAAGTTTTCGTTAATAATACATTTGAAGATTTATAATTTAAGTTTCGCTATAAAAGTTAAAATAAATTATGTAGTCCTGCGATACACGCACAACCAACCACATACAAAAAATACACGTATTCTTCAAATTGAATTAACATAATATGCTTATAAGCTCCTTGCTGTTCATAGTATTCTTACCCATTCTTCCCATTTACCATAACCATTTCGTACTTTCATTGCACTACACACCATAGCCGCCAACCTGCGCGCCGGCCAATGTCGGCAACTTTTTGTTGGCGGGCTAGTTGGCGCTTTTACCCATTGCAAGTCGGAAAACTTTGTCGGTGACACGTCAGCGGCTCGACATTACATGAGGAATATTTTTATGACGTTGTTGATGTTATGACGAGCATATTGCTTGCCAAATGTCATTTCAGCGGGCAACACGTGCGGGCGCTTGTTGCCGACATGATTCTCTTATAGGTCGCTGGGTTGTATCGCGGGCTGTGTCGCCGTGTCGGCGTCTTTGGTGTGTAGTGGGCTTAAGATATACAAATACAATTTTTATTTCATGCTCAATATAAAAAAAATACAAACCACATTTATCGGTGTATAAAGTCACATTAGTAAAATAAATAAGCTGCAGTCGTGTTAATTCAATGATTTGGACTCCGTTTCGATGAAAATGCTGCATTCGACCTTAATCCATAAAAGAAAGAAGAAATTGCGTCAATCCGCACGAAACAAAGCAAACTCGAGCAGACCAATAGCCGAGAAATACAAAATAGCTTCAAGACCCTTTCATGCGATCAAGAGTAGAACAATATACTCGTTAAAGTATTATAGAGGAGCGAACATCATGAATAAAATTATGCACGCGGGTAATAAAGCGAAAACAATCCTCCAGCCTCTGTGGCGCAGTTGGCTAGACTCCGGCTGTGACGTGAGGCTGCGGGTTTGATCCCCTCACAGTTAAATATTTGTGACATATGTATTTGTTTTGGCTTGGGTATTTATGAGACCGAAGTCTCTCGTAGTTTCTGATACCCACGTCACAAGACTCGATCTAATTGTGGTCAGGACTGTGTACGTGACTGTTGGGTGTATTTTTTATTTACAGCACGTTGGAGAGACAGACAGAAACAATAATTCCGGTATGGTACGCCATGTTTTCTTACAAATATTTTGCACGCCATGTCTGCTTTACTATATCTTAACAAATATATTTAATGACGCAAATAATTTTTCAAGAAGTATATCCTAAAAGTTAATCTATCGAGTGCAAGTGACTAGATCAATATCAAAATAAATTAAGACAACGTGTAATATTTTCTGTACAGCCCAATTAGTGGATGAGTAATTTACACGCTAAAGCCGATTTATATTACGAAAGTAGATGCATGCATAATGAAAGCAATTCTTTGATAGTTGCTTCCTTAAATAAGTAGTGTCATGAACTGTATCGCCAGTAACATGACGCGGCTTACACGTTAGTAACTATATAAGTGATGGTATGGCAATTACATTTAGGACAGGTTATTGTTTAGAAGGACTTATAGATGAAAATGCTGATGACGGAAATTAACAAATGAATATCAATTTTTCAATTAATGACATTGACAAAATTAATTTCTCACAACAAATTTCACTTAACTAATTTCGTAACATAAATTCGGCTTTAAACTTTACACATCCAAATTGCACTGCGGAATTCAGGTAACATCAGAATCTAATTTGAAATCCTCATTGAATAGCCTGGCTTCGCTATTGTTGCACAGCGGTACAGTGGCGCCATCTTTATAATTTGTCAGCGCTTTGGTCTGGCAGACATCTTTCTTCCACTCCACGCAGAGGCTTGTGGTTTCCGTGCCGTAGGAGCAGCGTCTTCTGTCCAACCTGTACGGTTTGTGTGAGCGGACCCTGACGATGTTGGTGCCGTCGGTGGTGTGGTTGACGGTTGTCTCCCGGACGCTGGAGTGCTCTCTGTGGTACTTGCTCTGGGTTCTTCGCACCTTTCTGCAGCACAGCGTCTCGCGGAACGCTAATCTATACCTGAAAGTTTGAAGAATTAGTAATTGTCTTTTGGTATGATGGTAAGTCGCTCGTATGCGAAAGACCGTCCATAACTTTGTCTATTTATTAGTTGCGTTTGCACTGTTTTAGATATTGAATTACTGGACATTCGGGGACTGAATACTTAAAGTTCGGCCAGTGAATTAAAGTAAAAACGCCAAAGTCAGTGGAAATGGAATCCCAATTAAAAAAGTGATTAAAAGGGCAAAGTTTGTTACAAGGGGAGACGTTGATTGACATACCTTTTAAAATAGTTTAGATTGAAATGGGTCCAAATATAATAAAATCAGCGAATTTGAATTAATTGTATTACTGACAGCTTCTGTGGCGCAATTAGTTAAAGTGCTGGCTGTGAAACGAGAGGTGGACGATTTATAATATTTGTGAAATATATACCTAAGTAGGTACCTATAATGTTTGTTTGGGGTCTGGGTATTTTGATACCGAAAAGTCGGTCGTAGTTTTTGATACCCACGACACAAGATTTGTTTCTCAGTTTGAAGTAAGAGCCATACAGGCGACTTTGGATGAAAGACTTAAAACGCAAAAAGAAACATCCACACATATCTAGAAATAAATAATTAGTCGTGGACATACACTAAAAGTATTATTATATAGCTAAATTAAATATCCTTGTCCTATTTTTTGAGATCAACTAAAGACGTGATATGCTCACAGATGATTGAACAAAGTTCAGAAACGAAAACCCATCGTGTAGGTCATCATTGATTTGTGTTATACAAATTTACTGCGCAGAACAGATATACATATTTGTATCGTGCCAAAGACATCACCGTTTTGTTTTACAACATAGATATGGTCGGCTGATTGTTCTGCATAAATCAATCAGCTGCAAATGTTAATCGGAAGGTGGGCGGTGAACCTTGCTGGATTTAGAAACATCATTCTGTCTGCGCGGAGTAAACATTGCTGCAGGATTGATTGCGCGATAAACAAGTCGCTGTTTGTGACTTGTGTTTTAGATTACTAAATATTTAATCCTGCTGTTTTGGTATCTCGCTCTGTTGTTTTGCTGGTAGAATATTGCCATTGATAATAGCGAAATCCGTGAGCATAGATGTTTAACCTGATATAGTGGCTTAGGCTTGTGTCGTTTTCTAGGCGTCCAACAGACGTCATTCATTTCTAGAATATCTTATAACAGCGTGTTACCGATCCTCGAATTCAAATTTAGCACCTCGCTACTCACAACCACTCGCTCAAAGAACCGTCATTATACTACGCTCCAATGTTTCTTTATACATACATACATACATACATAAACTCACGCCTTTATCCCAGAAGGGGTAGGCAGAGGCGCCACCAGGACACCCACATTTCACCTTGTATGTTCCGTCCCATGATGTGATAGGGTGCGAGCCTATCGCCATATCGGGCACAAATTCCTGACTCCGGACTGATAATAAATAGAAAAACCCAATATCACTTTGCCCGACCCGGGATTCGAACCCGAGACCTCAGCTTTGTAGCCGTACCGTAATACAACTACGCCACCTAGGCAGTAGTATCTTTATTATTTAAGATAAAAATAATTTTTCACTGGCACAATGGTTTAATGGGCACTGTTTAAAGATCCTAATTCGGATATTGAAGAATTTGATCAAAGCGTCATATTGGTGTAGGTAACTATATAAGGTAAGGATTTATACGAGAATAAACATATATCCGCATACGAAACCCAAACTTAAGTCGAGGGTATCGAGAACTACGAGACATGTCCTCACACTACCCATTCCTTAACAAATATTTGTGAACACGAATATTATGCTTACGACCTATCGTTTTACAGCCACTAATTCCACGGAAAATCATAGACATAGCTGTTGTACACTCTCACTTTGTAGGCATCAGTTTGTCTGCCCCTGGCATTAAATCCTTAAGCGACGTTGAACGCTTACCACCAGGAGGTCTGCTAGCTTGTCTACAGGCAATAAAAAGGCTTACCGATGGCTCATAACGTTGTACAAGATGGGGTTGACGGTGGCGGACACGTAATACAGCGCTCCTGCCACGTAGAAGAGGTACTCGTTGATGGTATGGTAGTGGGAGCTGCTGGCGCCGTAGATGAAAAACAATCTTTGAAAGTGGAACGGAGCCCAGCACACGAAGAACGCCACCACTACTGCAGCTGGTTAGAAGAAGCTGTTATTCGTAGGACCTCCCGATTTTGGTGAAGTTTATTCGTACTGAATTGCGATCAGTTATCAAGTCAGACATGGTGACCCACGCAAGAGCCACGTTCTGGAATCAACCTATGCATACCCAGTTTCGGCCGCCTAACATTTTTACTAACCTAACCTTTAGGAGTTTGTCCGGTCATTTTTCCGTGCCATATGTGATAAAGCAAAAACTTTTTACTACTGTTTCCGTGATGCAGAACTGGGTTAGACGATCTAAAAGGTTTCGATATTAGCTTTGGTGATGTTCTAAAAACCCCAATTTCAGAAGGTATGATGTCAAAAAGTACCGGCAATTTTAAGGTAAAAGAGTAGATGTTATTCAAGGTTTTTTTATAGAGCTTTTACTTATCTTCAGTCATTAAACTGGATCCGTTGAAATATCCGGTCCAGACGTGAAAGTGTACATGCCATTGAGCTATTACTCCAGAGCGAACGACAGGACTAAAACCTGCCCGCGTATCGCACACGGGAAGTTATGATTACGTTTGAATGAGAAAGACAAGCAGAAATTGCGGTCCACGCGCCGCATTTATTTGTTATGGTGTTTCCACACCGCAGTTACCTTTTGTGGGGCAACAATGTGTAAAGCAGTAACATTAGGTAACAATCTGTTACTTTTGTGGCTATTTGTTACTATTTGTTAAATGTATCTTGTCGATACCGCCAATAACAGAAATCAACGAAATATTACAAAAAGTAATTAACATGCTCGATTGATTGTTGACAAATGTTGAATGTTTTTCAAAAGTTAGGCAACATTACATAATAAACACTAACACGGCAACATGTACTAAAAATAAATAACATTTTGTTATTCAGATGTTGCTGAGTAACATTTAGTAACGTTGTTCCACAAAAAGTAACCGCGGTGTGGATGCCCCTTTACAAATTTTGTACTCTGTATATTGTCTAGTTTATTATCTCAATGGTCCAACCCTGTGTATAGCGTTTTATCAGTCGCTATTACACCTAATTAAAACCAAAACCACGTACGTGCGCACGGAGGTCGGCTGTCATAAATCCACCATAATCTGGGCTAAGGCCACATGCTTGTGAACGAAATATATCTAAACGGCCTTTAGCAAAGGAGAAAGGGTATGTTTACGTCCCTTTTAGCAATTAGTGTTGAGGTTATGAAGGAACGCGATCTTATTTCAGAAAGCTAAGAACATAGAGGACATTTTTATGGAGCTCTTGGGATCACAGCAGCCTGATGATATCGTTTTATGTGTAATTTATTGGCTTTTTTGTCCTCTTTGTAAGAGGATCCGTAAGTGATTTATTGAGGATATAAATAATACGCTTACTACTCGTTTTTTTTCCGTACACCGCTCGGAAAAAAGTCGTAGCGAGCTTTTTCCCTAAGGAAAGCGCGAAGATATTCAAATTCTGTAAAATAGACACTACAAGTGATTATATTATTATTTAGTGATTATCATTTTCAGTACCACCATTTACTCCCTACCTGTAGCCTGTTCAAAAACACCACTTTTTCAATTGTTTTTTTTTTCTAGTGCATTATGAGTCTTGGGTTCTTGACAATCGTTATATTAACATATTTGGCAGTGCTAATGGGCTACTGTCCAGGACACCAATAATACAAGTACGACGCAAGCGTAGCTTTCTGATTTTCCCTTTATTTATATGTATGTTTAGGTTTGAAACGCGGAAATTTCACCCATATCGCTGTAGAGCTAAAACTGGCAAAGTACGGAATATCTTACCAAGCATCCGTATAATGGTCTTCTTGGATTGAGCCTGTCTCGCCTCTCCGTGGACGCTGCCGTTGACACCGTTCAGCGTGCCCGGGCTCCCAGGCTTGTTGTTGTGGGAAGACCTGTTTCAATTAATTTTCAAATCAATTTTAATGACCTTAATCCAACGTAGTTTGTTCGCGAAAATACAAGATTGTTATTCGATGGCAGCGAGCTCGATGAGATGAGGCTCAAGATGTTACCTACAAAACAGCGTTCTTAGTATGCCTTATTTCGAGATGTCCAACAGCCTACAAGCCTAATGTTTACCGTCTTTATGACTAATAAGAAATAATGTCAAAACCCTCCAGCAATTTTAAACCTTAAATTCGTACATAAAGAGTACATCGAAATACGCCTCCCACCTACCATCAGCTTTTACGAGGCAGTCGTAAAGATACCCGTGATGAGTCTACACAATTCAGTAATCTGATTGTCAAAAATCTAAATAAATGAGTTTGCAAACTCAGTTGAGACGGTAATAACCTGAAGTTAGAGAAATGGCGATTCTTGGATTAAAGGCTTACGGAAAATCGGGGAAATGAAGTAAAATCAAGTTTGTAATTCCGAGACGAGGCGAAGGAGGTAGATAACACGAAATGGCGTATTTTTGTATTCCTAAATACTGAAATTAAATGCCAAGATGTTGTAGCTTGTTGTTTAGAAAGATTGTTTAATTGATTCGTTTGTTTGATTGAGTAAGTTGTTTTACAATTGAAGAAACTAAAGATAAGCTAAGGTGAAAGAAACGGTGCAGTAAGCCGATCATTGGCTCAAGAATTTCAGAGGTTTTTAAAATACACGTACCAAAGCAGCGGAATAAATGTTAAAATATCTAAGCCCTTGAACAAATCCCCTCAAAAATAACAAGTAACGATAATAGTCCCAAGACGGCTAGACCTAAAATAAATACTAATCTAATAGAATTTATTTTACCTTTTTCTCCGCCCAACGAGCTGTAGTCAACAAATGACAAACATTAAATATAAAAGATTACAAATATTTATGGACAGATGAGACACCATCCTTAATGTTTAGAAATAATTAGAACCCATATTATGCTTATTTAACAAGTATAACACTGGATGAAGCCGTCATGGAGGCACATTCTCCTGGTTTAATAAGGGGAGAAAAGCTCTGCAGTTATCAAATATTTCTTTATTTGTCCTATAAATAAAACATTATCCAAGGGATCCAAATATGATCGAAATAATAAGTTGGAAAATATATTTTGCCATTTAACTTGGGAAACCTAAATTACACCTTGTAGACTAGTTTGTAGTTTACAAAACCGTATTTTTATTTTCTCCACGATAATAATTATTTCTCGAGTCAAAATCAGAAAGGGCCTTTTGCTTTGATCGACGATAACTCGGCATCAAATTATTGTTCAGAGCTCGCTTGTAGGTAAATAGATCATATTAAAGCGATTTAAATATTATCTAAGAGCGTCTACAATGACTTTGCCAACAAAAAATTGGTCTGTGGACCGTTCAGGCGAGATAAATGTTTTTTTGATGTTTATTTTACGATTTTTGTAAGTAATAAGTTTTCATTCAAGCAAAATGTTTTATTAAATAAAGTCACTTAATAATAGGCACTTATATATTATGTATATTGTATTCATTAGTCATTTATTTGCTATATAATAAAGGCGTAAGTTCGTAATGTGTTCAATATTAATTGAATGTTATATAATCATTTGCGTCAGCCCATATACGTCCCACTACAGGGCACGAGCCTCCTCTACAATCTGAATCGAGAGTATGGTTGAGAGGGGTTAGGCCACATAGTCCACCACGCTGGCCTAATGCGTGTTGGCTGACTTTACATACCATAGTAATTCATACAAATCGCTATGGTATGCAGGTTTCCTCACAATGTTTTCCTTCCTTATTATGGTGCGTGGTGATTGACTATCAATACATACATGACTCCGAAAAGTCAGAAAAGGGTCCTAGTATTAGAGCCCTCGACCATCGTAAACATGTTGGCAGCCGCATCTGGTCCGTTACCAACAGGCCACCACATACGTCCATATTAATATAATCGTACTAAATATAAACTTTACGAGAGGAAATCTGGTAAGTTCCCTCTCGACACTACCCAAGTCAAAGCCCCGGTTCATGCCGAGCTAAGAGCCGTTTAAACCCTTTGCAATTGCGGAGATTAATTAATATAGAACATTTTCACGCCAATACTCGAGTTGTTAATGTGGTTTTTCTTTTATTGTAGTCGAAGTATTGCAGGAATAACATTTATCTGATACCGTACCGCATTGTCTATGTCTACCTCTTTCACTCCCACGCAGTCACTATATGCCATCTCGCTCCTTTAATTTTTCCCTTAATGTCTAATGCATAATATACGTACATATTTGATTTTATTAATCACATTATTTCAAAAACTATGGCTGTGAAACTACTGGCCGGCGGTTCGATTCCCGCACCGAGACAAATTGAACCACAAATATTTGTATCAGGTCTGAGCGTTGTGAGACCAAAAAGCCTCTCATAGTTTCTGATACCCACGACAGAAGACTCGCTCTTAGTGTAGGGGTCAGGACTATGTGTGTGACTGTTGGGTGTATTATTAATTAATTTAATGTAAACAAAATAAGCAGAATCCAAATGCTATCAAGTGTCAGCTGGATTTGGAAAGCCGGCTAAGGTTTCATAATTTTAATTAACTCGCCGACACAGCATTCGTAATCTTTTAGTACTTTTTGTTTTGTTATCCTGCGTTATATAAAATTACTAGTACAAGCAGATTGCTCTGTTTGTTATGAAGGTAGATGATATTATATTCCTTTTACCTATACCTATGTTAGTTCGCACGGACTTTCAGTTCATTAAGTCAGTCATCCGTTTTCTAGTCAGGTTCAAACTTGGCTATTTATAGTTAATTTTAATAGAAAGTAATTAATTTACTTTATACTTAAACATGGAAAATTGTTTCTTTTAAGACGAAATTCAGGCAAGTTATGATAAACGTGGTACCTGTTAAGATTTAATCTATTTTTATCGAAATTAAAATATTCTTTTTTCAAGTAGTGTTTACAAAATCTTTTAAATTATTTGTTAATTATTACGAGAATTATCGGCGCAAGAAACTACTTCAGCAACAACTTAATCTCTGTTTTTTTATCATTCCTTTTAATTGTACTATGGTTCGATTTCAACGCTGAGGTCTAAGGGTCGAACCCCGGGTCGGGCAAAGTGATATTTGATTTTTCTATTCATTATCAGCCCGGAGTGAAAAATTCGTACCCGATATGTTGACAGGCTTACCCCTACCACATCGTGGGGCGGAGGAAGGCGAAACGTGGGTGTCCTGGCAGTACCTTTGGCAGTACCTCTGGAAAAAAGCGTGAGTTTATGTATGTATCAACACAATCGAGTTCGGCATCGATGCTTACACCTCGAAATAGTATTGTTTAATTGTAATTTCTATACACGGTGAAGAAGATTTAAAGGCAATTTTAAAACGGAGACACGAAAACAAATTTAGCTCTTAATGCGGCTTAGTAAAATAAACACATTCACTCGCTTTCGTTCGCCAATCACAGGTTTATGTGAAGAGGAACTGAATTAAAGCGAATTAGTGTAATCAGGAACTTTCTAGAAGGCGCTTTGATTTACCAAAATCCATTGCATCAAAGCTAGTAAGCCTCGGGTTTCATCATTTTCAAGTAATGGCAAATGTACGGGAGTCGATATAGAGTACCTTTCGTGAGATAGTCCTGATTGTATCCAGAAATACACGGGATAAACACGAAAAGCGTATCTACTTACGCAGATCAAAAGGTCTGTTTGTGAGTCTTTATCCGAGGTTATTTACCTCTTTAGTTCAATGTTTTGTCACCCGATTTGCTACGGAAGGAAGTGGACAAAAATATTTCCAACTCCTATTAATTTAACTTTGTGATTGATTTTGCGGGTTAACCGTTAAAGACATGTTAGACATTCCAAGAGACTCGCTGAGCTTCAATGCTCGGTGTCATCAATTAAAATGTGTGCCACTGTTGATCCTGCGGTACAGGAGTTTGCAGGGGCGGTTTTTAGGTCGGGAAAGTCGATACGATTCTCGAAGAGACGATTATCGTAAGGAATAAAATTGCGTTTCTTTTCCTTCCCTATGCAATACTGACTTTTTTTATTATACAGGGTATATCAAGACCGCGACCGAAAACGAAGCCAGGAGGTAGTATTAGGAAATGCAAGGAAAATTTTACAAAAAAATCGTCAAATTATTTTTTTTATTTTTACATATCGTCGTATTTGAGTGATTAAACATAGTTTTTCTAAAATAATGACGTACATCGCTTAATTTTTAAACACGCAATGGTACGTAAGGGTTTAAATTACTATTTTTGCAAAAACTAGGTATTTACCCCTCAAAAACGATGATTTTTTAAAAAATTAAAAAAAAATCCGTCGCTTATTTTGCAAAATTTTTAGTTGCATTGTGTCTGTAGCCGCTAAAACTACCACCTGGCTTCGTTTTCGGTCGCGGTCTTGATATACTCTGTATAATCAAGAACGCAAATAAGTTTACGGCTCCCCTAATAATAAGCAATTACTGTATCCTACCCTCTGCAACACCAAAAGTGTCAGTTGCGTGTAGCTTACCATCAAGTGACCGATTTCCCACACAAACGCAATAAAGGAAAGATGACACTCACCCCATGACGTACCGTATCCTCAAGCCCATCCTGACGTAGAGGCACAGCATGACGATGGCCGGCAGGATGAAGAACAGCAGACTGCTCAGTTCGCACAGGTACCACGAGGGCAGCTCCAGCATCGCGCAGAACGCCGACTCCAGGGATGCGTTCCCGGATCCTACGGGATAGCAACAAATATATCAACCCTAGATCATACACTATAGCAACAAATGTGTGTTTGAGTCACTGAAACTAACCTTAGATTGTAGAAATGGCGTGGTTTTGTCGGCTTAAGAATCAAATGATAATAATAATCTGGTCTATATATATACATACGTCCCACTGCAAGGCACGGAGGCTCTACAATCGAGTGTGATCGAGTCCACCACGCTGACCAAGTGTAGGTTGGCTATAGTTAATGGTATGCAGGTTTCTTCACAATGTTTTCATTCCCCGTCACAGTGCGTGGTGATTGACTATCAATACACATTCAACTCCGAAAAGCCGGATGTGTAACTACTTACCATCGGACGGGCCGTATGATTGTTTGCCTACTACTAGTATTAAAAAAAGCAATTCCCCTCGTGTATAATATTGAAGGAGGTTAGTTACCTGGTGGGTAGTCGTGGTAACTAACAGTGGTGTAGAGGGCGAAGGGTGAAGCGGCGAACAGAGACACCACCCACAACGCGGCCACGATGCGCAGCGCCCGCCGCAGACCAGCCATGGCGTACAGATGCAGGGGATGGCAGATAGCCAGGTACCGCTCCAGGGAGAACGCCACTATCGTCAGCACTGACACGTATGAAGACCTACAGAAAAAAATGATTGTTTCTGTATCGCAAATGGTTGAGAGGAAAAATGATCTGTGTGTTAAATCCACCACTGAGACAAATGTTTGTGCCTACAAATACTTGTTTCGCATCTAGATGTTTGTGAGACCGAAAAGTCTCTCGTAGTTTCTGAAACCCACGACACAAGATTTTAGTGTGGAGTCAGGACTATATATGTGACTGTTAGGTGTATTTATTTATTTAAAACTTATTTTAGTTATCAATTGTTTTGTTCCTTTCGAACGACTTTAGGATTCAGTTTGAGCAAAGAAGACAAAACTTTCGATAACTGAAATAGGTTTTAAATCCGTCTATGAATAAGGCCGTTTGCATTACCATAAAAAAACTAATTTTAAAGTTATACAAAGAACTGTCACCTGTCAATCTCATAATTATTTATGACTGTTCTTAATTATAATTTAGTTTTCAATTAATTATGGATGACTAATTACGTTTCAGTCAGGGCCGTAAGATTTAGCGTCTCCTTAGAGATTCTTGAAAGGCGAAACTAATGGATTACATGGCTATTTCTCCCCTCTGAGGTTTTATGCTCTAAACTCTAAAGCTATTAAGCTTTTGAAAGTAGCTCTGCCTACAATACAATGGACCACAAATACCAACATTGTTGAGTATTCATATTGTTTCAACTCTGCCCTAATATCGATATTTAATACAGACAATAGTCCCTTCAACGCATTCCCTTTTCAGTTTTCCCTTTTTAGATGTGACGACCTCGGGAACACAGATTATAAAGCTTAGGAGCTGTAACTACACGGTGATTATTATTGATACAATAAAGTAAGCACAAAGGAATACAATTATACGATTTTACTGTAATGCTTCCAACAGGTCGATGTGGAGGTCTTTGGGGAGTGGGGAGGCTATATTCATCAATGAACTTTCTGTGGCTGTTGAAAGAGAGAGAGGGAGAGATACTGACTGCTATAATAACTGTGAAGTGCGTACTAGTCTGTTGGTAACGGACTGGAGGAGAGTCGAGACACCGGTGGCCGGTTCGAATCCCATGAGAAGGAAGTTTCGAAGTCATGCATTACTCACGTCGATCTCCATTCTCCTGTTAAATTGGTAACACTTCATAATCAATTATATCATTGTATTAAATCGGTTTTAAAAGTGAAACTTCAGACCTATACAAACTTTATTGAAAATAATTGATTACAACATTGAAAACAGTTTTAAAATTGAAAATTCAATTGCATCCATTTTGAGGTAGAAAACGGTAGATTGAAACATTTGGCATTTTACTTTAGCGTTCCGTTTCATGTGCATATTTGTTCTCTCTTTATAGTATTATAATTATTTTACTGCCTCATTGACGCAGTTGTAATACGGAACGATTACCAAGCTGATTTCTCGGGTTCGAATCCCAGGTCGGGCCAAGTGATATTGGACTTTTCGATTCATTATCAGCCCGATGTTAAGAATTTGTGCCCGGTATGGCGATAGGCTCGCCCCCTATTATATCATGGGACAAGGAAAAACATAGATGTCCTGGCAGCCTCAGTCCTCTGCCTACCCCTTCTGAAAAAAAGGCGTGAGCTTATATACTCGTACCTACGTATGTATGTAGTGCGTTAAAAAGACTTTTTTTATTCTGAACGGACGCCTAATTGAACCATTTTTAAGTATTGAAAATGACGCGTATCGTATTTGTAGTAACTACATGTTTTTGTCTTGTAAAAAAACTACTGAACCCTCGCTCCACGAACGAAAGTCTCTTATTCCTTTTGCATTTCACTTTGAACAATAGCATTGGAAACAGTTTGCCGAATGTTTCTAAATCGCGCAAAAACTCTGTTTCCACGTTCATTTTTGCGGAAAACTCACCACTTGTTTGTTCGACGTGAGAAAGAGGGTTAATTTCTGTATTTTTGTTCAGACGGAAAGCTACTAACAGGTTTTTGAACTAAAATAGTCCCATAAAACTTTTTGATATACTTATCTATAACATGTCATTGCAAAAATAAAGTTATTTGTTATTCAGAGGTGGACAGAATATATATTACATAATTATAAGTTTGTTGTTAAACCTAATACCCTTTTTACGGTATTCTGTGCCTACAGGCCTGGGAGGATATATTATAATCTAGAAACGCACTACTTTCATAAAGGTCAGCGATACCGAGTATGAATAGAAGCACACAATCTGGATTGCCTAACCTGGGAAGCGATGGTAGGACATCAGTCATAACCACACAATAAAGCCCCATTTATACGGGGAGAGTTTGTCGCCTCAAATAAACGATTATCGTAAGGATTTTAAAAAGTTGCATCGTGTAAACGTTTGTCAGAACACGATAATCTATGGCGGTTATGTCATGCGATAATCGCATACGAATCCTTCTGCGAGAAACTCTCCCCGTGTAAGTGGCGCTTCAGGCGACAAGAGAACAGGAGTTTTGTCAGCCCACCCACTGGCCAAGATGCAACCACTGGATGTGGTTTGTCCAATCCCAGTTAAGTTAAATTCAAAGAATATTATCTCGTTTTTATGTTTGTTAAATCCTCACGCCCAAACGGCTGGATCAAGTTTGATAAAATTTGGCATGGAGGTAGCTGAAACTCTAAATTAACACATAGTTTTGTTTCAACATTTTATATCTAAAAAAGCGGATGAAATCGTGGGGTGCAGCTAGTTTAAAAAATAGTTATATTGCGTATGGAATTATAAGATGTCAATGTACATTCAAAGGGTGCTTTGTCTTCAAAAACACAAAGGGCGGTCGTTATCGCTTTGTTTTCTCAAAGCAAGCCAGCCAAAACCAGTCTGGATTCAAGATAACTTCCAAAAGAAAGTTGGGGCTTAAAAACTTCTTAGACTGGGACAGGTTCATAATAAGTTTTATTTCCAAACATGATTAGAAATCTTGATTTTCATACTAGCCACCCGACTCGGCTTCGCTTGCTAAATACTTTTAAAATTTAAACAACTCATAAGATAATTATTAAAATGACATGGTTCAAAATATCTTGTAAATTACATATTTTGTACGGGAAAATTATTTTATAACTTTAAATTAAAACCATATCTATTAAAAGAACTCTGGAAATTGTGCTTTATTTGTCAATCAAAGTAATAAGGTATTTAACTAAATGGTTCCATATTTATACAGGGTATATCAAGACTGCGACCGAAAACGAAGCCAGGTGGTAGTATTAGTGACTTCAGACACAATGCAAGTAAAAATTTCGCAAAAAAAATCGACAACTTTTTTTTGTAATTTTCTACTTATCGTCGTATTTGGGTGATATATACATAGTTTTCCTAAAATAATGATGCAGACCTCTTTATTTTTCAACACTCAATGGTACGTAATGGTTTAAATTATTAATTTCGCAAAAACTAGGTTTTTTCCACTCAAACAAGAAGATTTTTAATTAATTCTAAAAAAATATCGGTGCATCGTGTCTGTAACCACTAAAACTACCACCTGGCTTCGTTTTCGGTCGCGGTCTTGAGATACCCGGTATAAAGCATACTGGCTATCACTGACTTATTGTAATGGCATTTTAATTAAACCAGACTCGGGAAAACACATTTGTATGCCACATAAACACATATTTATTTATAGCTTAATCTACACTAGATATAACTACTTACAACAAAAAAGAAGTTAATAAATAGACAAAAAAACGTACATTTTGCGGTCTTATTGGTCTTATAGGCACTCTCCGACAGACAACCATTTATACACAGATTTAAACAAAAAGCTATTTTAACCGTCGCGTCACTCATTCAAAAAAGTTCATTTGCATCTGTCAAGTGTAAATACCTCTTAATCCAACAATTCAGTTACTAATTACACACTGCAAAAACTAATAACAGTGTATTTCGTTCACAATTTGTAAAATTAAATTTAAAAAAGGATTCTAAAATTAAATTCAGCTTGGTATTTGCAAAACACACCTTATCCCGTTCATTATATAGAATATTTTAGTTCAAACATACCTCAAGGCATGGACTTAATAATTTATGAAATAGCTGCGATAGGGATTTAAAAAAGCTACTCATTCATTTTATATTAATAAAGGATTATTATTTAAAAAATAACCAAGAGCAAAGCTTTGGATACAAAATATGATTTATCCTCTTTGTTAAGGTGAAGTTCAACCTTGTCCAAAGATCTTTTCATACGAAACCATTGTAAATTGGTACAAGTAGGCCTACGGCACCTTTTCATCTCTCACTTTTATTTTGTAAGACAAAGACTACATGGTCATGAAACCACTGGTACCACATTGGTATTCTCAACGTAGAAACTGCAGTTGGTAAAATCGTATCTTCCCAGACTGAATACTATAAA
This sequence comes from Deilephila elpenor, assembly GCA_949752805.1. Lineage (NCBI taxonomy): Eukaryota > Metazoa > Arthropoda > Insecta > Lepidoptera > Sphingidae > Deilephila > Deilephila elpenor. Next base: position 735,030 of record OX457114.1, read on the forward strand.
ACATTGGTAGAAAACTAGAGGGAAAGACCTGTTATATTGACTCAAGGCAAGACACAGGACCTGATCTTAGTGCGGGGTCAGGACTCTGGTTTTTTTATTCAATAAATATTTATTAAAAATCTCGATAAACTAACTTTTACAAGATAATAAATGTCTGTAAATATCGCACGCAATGTCGACAGCTGCAAGATATAACAAAATTAGGCATTAGGCAATTTCTATTTCTATCTTTATCTCTATTAGACTGATGGGTGTATTAATTAATTATTATTATTCAGTCAAGAGCAGGACAGCATAATTGTTTCAATAGAATATCTAGTAAATAGCCTGGATTTCACCTTAGCTTTTATATATTTAGTCCACGTGTATTGTATTCGCTTTTCTTGTAAGTAAATAATGCCCTATTGTGTTTCGAAATTCATTAAGATTAATCGTATTAGTTAACACGCCATTCTTAAAAGTTTTACACAGAAGCACTCGACATTTTGTTCAAAGCTTTTAGTTTTATTAATCTGCAAATTGGGTTGTGGAAAATTAGAATTAGCAGCGTACTTGATGAAAAAGTTGGGTAGACAATGAGCCTTTTTCCCAGAAGGGGTAGGCAGAGGTGACAACAGGACACCTACGCTTTGCATTGTGTGTTCCGTCCCACGATGTGCACTATATAACGAGTTATTGCAAAAGAAAAATTCTATCTATCCATCTATTCAGCCCCACAGGAAGTCCACTGCTGGACATAGGCCTCCCCCAAGGATTTTCACATCGACCTGTTGGAAGCGGCCTGCAACCAGCCACTTCCTGCAACCTTAACCAGGTCATCCGTCCACCTTGTAGGCGGGCGTCCGACACTTTGCTTGCCTGTCCGTGGCCTCCACTCCAGAACCTTTCGGCCCCAACGGCCAAAAGAAAATTTATCTTGACTAAATGAACGAGAACAAATATTTTTTACTAGATAAAACAATTTGCTCCCGACGAGGCAGCGTCGAGCCATTAGTTATTACATGAATATTCAGGAAATTGTTAGTGTCGGCGCATTTCCGCTGCAAAATGGCCGCCGAGTTGCACAATGGCGCACTTGTCGACTCCACTGGAACTCCCAAGCATGGCAAATCAAATTGTAAAATTACCGACGATCGTGTCGCAGCGCTGTGGAGTCGCAGTGTTAGCGATTCCAATTAAGTTGTTGGAGGTAAGATGTTCTGGTGCGAAGTGCGCGGTGGCCTGTAGGTAACATACCAGTAGGCTAATTCACGTGATTTCTTGACGCGCCGATCAAGTTCCGATGCAGTTGCGATTAGGTTTACGTCTTAATGGTATGTACGTCAAAATGGTATTCTTGTAATTGTTTAGCTGCGCGTAAGATATGCATATACTGCGCATGTGCTGCACGTTGGTTGGACTAAACTGTCATTGGAGACGTCAAATGAATAGGTAAATACCAATCAAGTTGCGATCTGTAGGCCAATTCACGTAATTAAATTAGTTCAGTTGCAGTGCAGTTGCAGTTAAGTTTCGATCAAAACAGCCCTTTTTGTATTCTCGTAATTTAGACAACCGCTGTCAGACACGCTCGCGTCAAGTTCGCGTCACGCGAACGCTTAAGCGTATTCTACTGCTACGCGTTTTATACATGCTTGATTCAGATCGCAACTTGATTGGTATTTACCTATTCATTTGACGTCTCTAATGACAGTTTAGTCCAACCAACGTGCAGCACATGCGCAGTTTATGCATATCTTACGCGCCCCTAAACAATTACAAGAATACCATTTTGACGTACGTACCATTAAGACGTAAACCTAATCGAAACTGCATCAGAACTTGTTCGGCGCGTCAATAAATTACGTGAATTAGCCTACTGAATCACGCATGTATAAAACGCGCAACAGTAGAATACGCTAAAGCGCTCGCGTGACGAGAACTTGACGCGAGCGTATCTGACAGCGGTTGTCTAAATTACGAGAATACAAAAAGGGCTGTTTTGATCGAAACTTAACTGCAACTGCACTGCAACTGAACTTATTTAATTACGCGAATTAGCCTACAGATCTAGCTGCCAACATGTTCACGATGGTCACGGGTTCAAACCCAGCGAATATTTATAACTTTTTGAATGAATGTGTGTTTTGATAGTCGATGACCACTATAAAGGTGAAGGAAAACACCGTGAGGAATCCTGCATACCATAGCGATTTGTACATATTTTTCGCAGTGGGCTATTGTGGTGGACTATGAGGCTGGCAAAATTATGTCGGCTGGCGGGTTATGATGTTCCGCAGGTGGATATTTTAATTGATTTGCAATTCATTTACCATCAGGTGCATGCTTGTCAATTTTCCTGTCTGTCATAAAAACATACTTCTTCATGCAACATATCAGATATTTATCGGTAAAGTATTCTTTGCGCTCCTATTATCAAAACCATACCATATTTATTTACAACTTGCATAGATAAAATTTAAAATTAAAATTATAAATAGACAATATATTTGGAATAATATTAGCACCAACAATTTTGAAGTAAAACTTCGGTTTAATATTTTTTAATAGAAATTCGCTATACATGTCACCCCACCTTTAGTCTATAAAGGCGCGCCCACACAAACACTGAAACAGGCAACAGTATTCAGTAACAGCGTCGGTCTCCGTACAATCCCTGTTGTCTGGGTGAGGCGCTGGAGCGTATGCCTCAGGCGTTGCTAACAGCTGATCTATGGCTCCTTCACACTATTGGATTAAACGCATCACAGAATTTATATAAACATCTGCACGTCTTTAAATAAACTTCCGACATTGAAACTGAATGAATGTTAAGTCAAAATGAGAGTCAGAGCGTGCTGTTGGAAGAATGAGATTTTAAGTGTATACTATATGTCAGTTTTACACCCAACATGTTTTATGTTGCGGGTATCAAAAACAAAGAGAGACTTTTCGATCTCACTCAGACTCATCACTATCTGAGGTGTAAAATACACTACATAATAACCAGATTGTCCCTTTACGTGTTTAATGTGCAACCTTCCTTATCCATGCGTTTATATACAATTACACTAAGTAAGTAAAAAAAACATTTAAAAAAATTAAACCGACATCAAAACTGTAATTAAAAAAAGATAAATAAAGAATATCTTTTACCTTTCTAAAATAGCTAAATACGCCAACTTTTTTTGTGTGTAAAACCACGGGACGCACCTTCCTAAATATTAAAGTTGGTAAAATGGTTAATATGTTTTTATTGCTTATTTATCAATGGAATTCCAAAAAAAAACCTTACATTTTGGATAATGCTTAATTAAAATGCTCAATTAAATTACTCAAAAATTTAAAATATATAAAACCTTTCAATATTTTAATAATACCTATCTATTTAAAGCTGCAACCCAATATCGTCTTTGAAAACAAATATTTTGGTACAACATCCAATTACCGTCGAGAGGCAACAGTGATCGACATTCTGTCAACTTGTAGTCTGGGGAATAGATACCTTCGAATAAAGTCTACAATGTTGCCATCGCTTTGATTTTCTATTGCTATTCACTATACAGAGTGCACACGGAGCTCCACTAACCACAAAAAGTGGAGAAGCCTTAGTAGTGTTACAAACATCGAAGAGAAGACGAATTACGTAGGCATCTCTCCATGTACCACCACGACTACGCTGCAAAGAGTGCCTGATTGAGAAGATCCGGCGGACATATTTACATTCTTCCAGCTTGTGGGTCTCCTACAATTAATCACCGAACGAAAGGCAATAGCAAACTGCTACATCAGTGTTATTTATTTTTAATTTAAACGGCCGAGTCTCAATATTCCTTCATTAGTATGTACTTGGTAATGACAATGTTGCTCACCACATTTTGAGCCTATTTTCAAATATCTGGTCACTGGTCTACCAACTACCAACTTGAATTCGTATTTAAATTTAATTGAAATCCCATAATTCGATATCAAAGGCATTGCTTTCGACACGTGTAAGAGTTCATTAACCTCTCTACAGATAAGCTGTGATGACCGCCGCTCATCACAGCGTTTGCAATTAAGCTCAATACCTTTATATTAAGCTTGCAGAATCGTATCGTAAGTCCTAACTGGAGCTATTCAAAAAGCGCTTTTGTTTCTATGACATTAAAGTCAGTTTTTCATTAAAGATGCTTTGGCAGTTGTGTTCTATTTGAATGGTGTCTCGGTTTAATACATTGCGTTGCATTAAGTATGAAAAAAGATGAAAAATTGTATTATTTGAGATTACTATTTGATATAAATGTCGATAATACGTGAGAGATAGCTCAGTAATATAACGTCTAGTTTGTTTGGACAAACTCTTCTCCATATCGCATCTTGAAATGGAAATAAACTCGACGATTTATGGCTTTAGTGTCTACCTACCTCCTGTATATACAGGTGTAATTGTATGTATGTGTGCGATAGTATGGAGACTGTCCCGCCCTCACACCCGCCACAGCAAGCTCCGGTGTCGCAGGATCAACAATGGCACGCATTTCAATGACACCGCATTGAAGCTCAGCGAGTCCCCGGAGATTTCCATTTTATAACCCATATACTACAATCTGTTTTATTCCCTGTTCTATAGTATACGCCAGCCTCCCAACACACCGGGTATAGTTTTAGCGATTACATATAAAATAAAACCAAAATTTCCAAAAATAGCTTGGCTTTTTTTTTAATATCATCGTGACTCGTTGTCAAATACCTATTAGTTACCTAGTTTTTGCTAAAATAATAATATAAGCCTTTGCGTACCATTGCGTCATTAAAAATAAAAAGGTGTACATTATTATTTTGGGAAAACTATTTAGTTACCCATCCAAATACAACGAAAATAAAAAAACAAAAAAATGTATGATTATTTTGCGAAACTTTTAGTTGCATTGTGTCTGTCCCTGATATTACCACCTGGCCTCCTTTTCGGTCGTAGTCTGGATATACCCTGTATACTCGAAGTGTACGCGAAACTAACAAGACTTGCAGTATAAGACAGGCAGGAATTCCAAGTATGTCTTTGTGTCTCATAGTTCCGCCAGGAAACATTCTGTATAATGGAACGATGGAATCTCTATCAGACCCTTGATGTAATACTTAGTATACAATTTATTCGATGGCTCTAACACGACTTGTCTTGATACAATTTTTACTGTATCGTTTTCTTGTAAGCCTAGTTGCTTTTACATAACATATATGAAATCACGTCTATAAAATCACGTCTTTTTTCCTGAAGGGGTAGGCAGAGGCCAGGACCAGGACACCCACATTTCGCCTTGTATGATCCGTCCCACGATGTGATAGTGGGCGAGCCTTTTACTATATCGGGCACAAACTCCTGACTCTGGGCTGATAATGAGTAGAAAAGCTAATGTCACTTGGACCGATGCAGTCGTAGTTGCTTTTATGTTTAAAATTAAATATAATAAAGGATTTAACAAGGATCAGGTCAAAAGTACCCTGAATGCATGAAGAGATTGATGAAACTTGATGAAGCGAAAGTAATATGTCAGGATCGAGTAAAGTGGCGATCCATAGTCTCGCCTACCCCTATGGGATACAGGCGTGACGATTATGTATGTCTGTATAAAGGATTCGATCTATCGAAATTATACAAATAAATAGATACACTCAACAGTAACTAATTCCCACCTCCAAACTAAGATATCGACTTATACTACAATCAATTTAGAAATCAAAGATTATGAGTTACTTTTCGGTTTCATAAAATCCAGACTTAGAACAAATATTATCGGTGCTGGGATCGAACCTGCGGCTTCTCGTTTTACAGTCGACTCTCCAACTGCGCAACAAAGGATGCTACTGTTATGCAGTAAAAATTCATCAATTTATTACGATAATAATTAATAAAAAAGACTTTGTAACTACCAAGTTATTACGAACACATCTAGATGTATTAAACGATATTTCGAATGGATATCGATATTACATAAAACTTTCTGAATTGATTAAGCTATTCACTTGTAATAAAAAAGTTTACGCGTGTCGGTCAACAGATGTCTCCGTTCAATTTTGCGTGGATTTAACTTGTAGCACATCGGCGAAACTTTCGCAGACTGCGATACAATCTTCTAATACATTTACGCAAAACTTGTAATTTGAACTTTAACGCTGTGAATTGTGGGACTCATTTACAATAGTTATTAGTAGTTTCTTAAAGTATTCCAATAATTAATTGCTATTGAAGTTTCGGCCCTAAATTTAGCAAGGTTTTGTGTAAGAAACCAATAAAAATATGTTTATTAGATAATTCTTATTTATTTCATTAAGTTTTTATTGATTTTGTTTTCCATTTTCTGAAAAAACAATGTTCAAGTTTAATTATAATCTGGGTTTACTTTGGTAATGCAGTTGCAGTTACTATCAATAATTTTGTTTGTGGATTACCAATAAATATTAGTATATTATGATAAATTGTATTGTATCAGCCCATATACGTCCCACTGCACGGACCAACTCTACAATCAAGGGTACGATTGAGAGTGGTTAGGCCATATCATCCACCACGCTGGCCTAATACGGGTTGGCGGAAATATACATACCACAGTGTTAATATTATAATTAATATAATATTAACACTAATATAATAAATATCAAAAAATATTATGAAATGTCAATGGTATGGAGATTTTGTGTTCCTCATTGCTCATTATAATTAACTATCAACATAAGTCCACAAAGGAGTAACCTGGGATTGGAACCCACGGCCACCGCATCAGCAATTCGTATCCGGTTGACCAACAAGCCTCGTATAAAATGAAAAATTCGTCAGGCATTTGCATAGTTATTCCGGCTATGTCAGAGTACCCAGCGAAGCGTACAAATGTGAGAGGGATGGGAGCGACGCACTCGTCTGTCCCTCTTTAGCAAAATGATAAGCGCCCACTATGCTCTTTACTGTATTTTGTATATGGCAATAATAATATATAGCAATATGATCTTACGATTTGTAACATCAGCCATTGTAAGTATTAAAAGCTTTAAAAAAGAAAGAAACAATAAGGAAAAAAATGAATAGAGTTGGTGTTGCTGAGGGAGTTTCTTGCGCAGTTCTTCTTCACAGCTACAACACGTTTCGAAACGGTGATAGCAGTAATAAAAGATTCAAAAGATCTTGTGAAAAATCTTGATTTGATGTTATGGACGGGCAAAGTGACCAGACATACACTGATTCAAAACGTAATGTGATATTTATGCATAGGTCAATATCACAAAGTTTCCTTCATCGAATTTTAGTATAATAGAACTTTATGATACTTTATTGTATGTGTAATATTTTATTCTAGCACAATACATTGACTGCAATGTACCTGATCGTAAATACAGTGCTTCTTGAATAGAGGCAATGAAAACAATCACCGCAGCCTGTTCGAAATGTACGCACTTGAATGGTCATCATGGTTAGTTTAACGCCTTTTATGTTCTCGGTGGTCACTCTTTAGGCGGGTAGGGACATCCAGTATATTTGTTGCTAATTTTTTTAAGAACTTAATACTTATCAATTTCGCCTCGTAATAAAAAGGCTTTATGGACTGCAACATTTACACGTACCTACACAAATACAAAAATATGTTTAATATCAAAAGAAGAACATTTCAGAAGAAGCATCGCGGATGCATTTTTAAAATCCTATGATGGTTTTGGTTGAATAAATGATATGTGCAAATAATATTATTTTAAACATGTGCAAGCTATTTTCTTTTACGGTTCGTAGCGTAAATGTTCAAAGTAAATCATGTGGTTCAATCATGGAATGTAACAACTTTTGCTTTGCGTTCTTTCGATGAACTATTTCATCGAAAGAACGCAAAGCAAATACAGCATATAAATGTATCTATATACAGCAGAGTCAGACACAGGTCATTAATATTAATCGTTTTCACATGGATACTGGGCCAAAGTATTTTTTTATTTAATGGAGCAAAAAACAGTTAAATTTAGAGAAACAAAACGATATATGCCATATATTCAAATTATATATAAAAGTACAATTTAGTGAGATGAAATTACAAATATTCAAATTACATGTAAGTCATCTATCATCTGTTAGCGTGTGGCGAAATTTGGAACTAAAAAATAAATTTGAAAAAATATCTATTAAGGCATTGTTTGACATATGTTTGTAATATAAACAACAAGCATTTATACATGTTATCTATTTAGTATTAACATGTCCAATGTAATAAAATGTAAAGAGAGAAAAACTATTCTTATTATTTGGACAACAGTGCTTTCGGCTACAGAAAGTCTTTGACGACCTAAATAATATGTAGGTCACATGTGACATATCATGTCATATGGTGGAAAAGATAGTGATTCATACAAGCGTGTTTTTCTTAATCCGTGTAAATTCGGCTGTGACCAGACCTTTTATTGTAGTAATAGGCGAAAGATCATCATCTCCAGTAGACACTATACTTCGATTGCATTGTATTTACTACAAAATGCATTGTGTAACTTGGTCGTGCTGGCATATAAATACTGATAGGTTTATCGTTCAATATAAAAATAGATAATAAATGAATACGCCACACAGTCATATATACAGTCCTGACCCCACACTAAGATCGAGTCATATATCATGTGTACTACGAGAGACGTTTCGCTCTCACAAACACTCTCGCAAATAAATACCTATGGATGACACAAGTATTACATAGCGGCCTCTCGTTTCACAGCCGGCGCCTAACAAATTGCAACACGGAAGCTATCTAATAAAACGGCTAAGTGTTAGTCGTGCGGCATAGAACCATAAGTGCGCGTTCCTCTCAAACTTAGCCATTTTTTCTACTCCAATAATAAGTATTCTATTTAAAGCTTCTTTCTTTAGATCAAAGAATTCATCAGCAGAAAGTTTCCCTTAGTTTTATAAACTTAATTAACAAATTAAATAACTTTTGTAAAGCTTAGACTGAGTAAAACTTCAGTCTGAAATCTTTTAACTTTATTACGTAACATCATCAAGTTTGTGATTGAAGTATAAATAGACTGAGTAAAAGCACTTATGGGAATAATCGATCAATTAATTAATTTATACACTATAACCATATTAGTGTAACTACATGAAATCGACTTAAGGGATGAATTTATAGCAACTAACATAGCCAGCAAAATAGCGCACTTGGTTTCACGCCGGCTGTGAAACGAGAAGCCGCGGATTCGATCCCCGCACCGAGATAAATATTTGTGAGATCCACTAGTACCTGTTTCGGTCCTCTGTGTTGGCGAGACCGAAAAGTCTGTCGTAGTTTCTGATACTCACGACACAAGACTCGATCCTAGTGTGGGATCAGGGGCCTTACTACCGTCTCTTATAGCAGTAATGTTTTAACCTTACTTAGAAATTTTGTACCATGACGCCTTTAAAACAAGCTTAAAACCATCATGTTTTAATTAGCAGTTTTGTGACGCAATCGCAAATCATTCATTCTAAACCGTACCACGACGTGTCCTTTGACAGTAAGTAATATTACTTTAATGTAGTGATGGGCGATTCCGAGATGTTATATCAATCGAAAGAATCGGAGTCGTTAAAATAAATAATCGAGTCAACCATCGACTCGCCGTTCTACAAAACAATCGAGATGTTTTTCGATTGTTTCGAGTCAATGGATTTGACCGTTAGTTTTCGATCGTTCGAATCAGTCACCGAGTCTCGCTCGGTTCTTGTTTAATAGTCTGTGCGCTCGGTCACCGAGTCGATTGCATAGATTAGTATTTGGTCGATTGCATGCATCGAGCCGAGGTGCATGTTAGTTAGAGGCGTGCGTAATTTGTGAACTTTAATACATTTACTTACGATTAATTACGATACACTGTTTTATTTTTAACTAGTTTTTTAATTAATTAATATGCCACGAATTTTTAAAAGATCAATAGTATGGGAGTTTTGTTAATAAACAATTAGTAATTATTGAAGTGAAACTTCTTTATCGGGGTTGGAAAAATTTTTTCGTTACGCGTCACATTCTTCCGTTACGCGCCATCTTTTTTTATTTAGTAAATTAGTACCCACTTCAGTAAGCCACACCCCCAACCGTTTCCAAGCCCCACCCAAAATTTTAAGTCCCACCCAATTTTTTGTAATTTGATCCTTACCCCCCCTCTGGCCTTCCCCCACCCTAAATCCAAAACAGTGCCCAATAGCCTCCCCACGAAACCTCCCCCCCCCCGCTTACCCCACCCTAAAAATTTTACCTCACCCCCCCTACTCATATCTCCGGCATTATCCATCGTAGACCCACCGACCTTGGGTTCATTGGAACCGGCTCGGTGAGGGCTACAATCCTGCCCCAACAGAATTCCCGAATTCCCCCTCCACAACTTTCCCCACCCAAAAATATTTTAAGGTGCCCAATAGCCTCCCCACGAAACCTAAAGGTCGTGGACCCACCCACCGTGGTATCCTCGGAACCGTCTCGGTGAGGGCTACAAATTGGCCCCGATAGAAATCCCAAATTCCCTCAAAAATTTCCCCCCTCCTAAACTTAAACTTTATTTAATTTAGCTTTATTTTACCAATTCTGTAAATTTGTAAATAGTAGATCATTTTTCGAAAAATGATGTCATAAAGAAGTTTCACTTCTTACGTGTGTACACTAATACACACACACATTTTTTTATTTATTCGTACGTAAGTTAACTACTTATATTTTATTCACGTCGCGGTATTGATTATTGTTGATTGCTCTTGTTAAAAGAATTATTAGTTTAAATTCGCAATCTCAACGCAAGTCAAGAACTCGCGTCTAAACCATCGAGTAACAACACTCGATTACTCTCGAGTCTCGAATGAACGCGCCGCGCGCCAATCGCATTCGGACTCGAGTCCAAGTTGAAACAATCGAGAACCATCGAGATGTTCGAACAATCGAAACAATCGAATGAAACCTCTCGTCATCGCGCATCGCTACTTTAATGTCAAACTTAGCAGTCACAAAACAGTTGTGAGAAAGCAACTTTTTTAACATTACTTTTCAGTTTTCTGTGATATATCCTCGTAAAGTCAGTAAAAAAAAAAAATGCATATTTATTTTAAATACTTATGGTGTGCGATAAAGTGGTTTCTTGTCCAAAAAGGGCCGATAATTATTATGAATGTTATATGGTTGTAGATGGCCAATGATTACGAAATCTTCGAATTTCTGGAGGATGATAATTCTGCTAATAACTCGTTAAGTAAGCTACGACAAAGGCGATTACGCGAGGAATGCGATCCCTTCAATCTATACGACTCTGAGTTTATTAGTAGATACAGGCTAATGACCAAGAACGCAACAAAATAAAAGCAAAGTAAGTATACTACAATTTATCGATTTCATAGTCAATTGTAACGGACCATTCAATATGAAACCTCAGCTATGTTTTGAATATGTAAAAAAATGAAACTGTTATAACTAGAATTATATTTTTGATTAAACAACATTACCAAGGTGGAACCAAAACTTGAGTTTGTATCTGCAATGATAGTGATCAAAAGTGATGTTTCTATGACATATTGCATAAATAATAATATCATACATTACAATTGTATAAAATAAAATTGCCCTGTGATAATTTTACATGGTAATTTATTATTTAAGTTCAACTTATTAATGCACGCATAACAAAGAACTTAAATGAATTATATTTTTTCTAATACAGAATATATTTTCATCTCTAGACAACACAGAGAATAACTAATAACATAAAGAATATGAAATATAACAATGATTTAAATAACAAATAAATATAGTAACATTAATTTATTCAATCTCATAAAATTTCAGATTTGTGATGCAAACATGCAAATTATGAGTGTAGAGGAGGCAAGCCATGGTGGTGCTACTATTGACTCCTTTATATGGTCAAATCATCCACTGAGGAGTCACTTGGAAGAACTGAGCAACAATGAAAATATCTGGTTTCTAGGTAAAACTCCAATATAACATATATAAAAAAGTTATTTTAATATCAGATACTTTAATTATTCAAATTACATACTTATATTTATATATTGTCCTTAATCAGTGAAAATAATTAATTATATTTTAAAAAAATTACAGATGATATGATGAAAAACCATGATGAATCCCATACTCAATGCAGCACCACAGACACCTGAAGCACACCACAAGAATTTGCATGTTCGCACTAGAATCATAGTTGAATAAACAATTGGACTTCTCAAAACACATTTTCGTTGCTTACTTGTACACAGAGTGTTGCATTATGCACCTCAGGTGGCAGGATTATTAATATTACACAACATAATATGCAGCACAGCCAATATTCCTAATGAAGAGAACCAATTGCAGCTCAATTATACTGTTGGTGAAGCATCATCAGCACTCCAACAGTAGCAATGTTGCTTTACAGCAGGATTGGGCAGCACGGAGGGCTCTCACTCCGCAGGTCTGGACAAGGTGGCAGTTATAGATGTTAATAGATGTTAGAATGCTGGAAGAGAGATTGTCGGTGTATTTATACTATTGCCTATTGTTTTGTATAAATTTAATTATTTTACTTTCCAATTTTTTATTTGTAATCTCTAAAGGTGGGTGCTCTAAATTGTAACACAGATAAACTAACTACTGCAGTAAGCAAAGTTAAAATTATACTTTATGTAATGTAATGAAACCAAATAAAGATTATTTTTCTGAACCAAATAAAGATTAGTATCATTTTTCTAGAAATCAGTAGAGCCTACATATTTGTTTTCTTGTTGTTTAGGTACACTTACTTCTATGAACGGTTCCAATTGCACACTTGGTAACCCTTGACTATAATCAACCCAGAGTAATCGCAAAAAATTGTTTTCACCCAGTACTGAAAAATCCACAGGTGTAGTTTAGCATACAGTTATCATGGGTAGTATCATGAAACCATTATAAATAACATTTTATTCTAGACCAGATATTACACTCATGCAGCTGTCCATAATCTTACCTATATATCTAATCATAATCACATAAATTAATATAAGTAGTTACTTTAGACCACCCTTTCCAGTCTATGTGCCTTCGCCTTGAGAGTTTAAGATCACTGCAAGCACGCCACACTTTTGTTTAGAATATTCCTTTGCCTGCAGTGGTTTGATTGTACGCCACATATTAAATCGAGTTGTTGCGTCGCGTCGCCCCAAAACTCTCCGAACTCTGACGCTGCAAAAAGTTTAAACCACTTGAAATTCCAACTTCTTTTCACAGCCACATTTGATTTCTTTGTTTTATAAATAATATTATTCGTATTGCATATATATATTTTTAGACATAATAGTATATTACGTGTCGACTCTAATTATTTAATTAACATAAATGATATTAAAATCAAAGTTGAGATAGCGATTATAATTAAACATGCGATCAAAGTATCGCAATACATAAATTTGTTCATTGTTTTATCTATTAAAACATACTTACTCGTTGCTAGAAATGATATCGAGACTTTTAAAACTGCATAAAATAAATTAAAAAGTTTGTATTGCACCACTTCCACTTCATAAGATTTTTAAACACCGACCGCGTCCCGCGAGCGAGCTCGTATGAGTAATGACATTCGTAAAACCGTTTCGTTCCCGTTGCATACATTCCCAAAGAAATACAAATATACAAAATCTTTGCTCTGCAAGACAAAGGGATATTTTCTTTTATTTAAAATTATACAATATAATTTTTACTTGATAATCCGTTAAGAAATCTAGAAGTAAATTTAATTTGTTTAGCTTCAATATTTATCGGCATATGCGTGTCTTGGAACGTAAATAAAAAGGTTAGCGATCTTGTATACAATCATTCGTTCTTTTCCAGCACTATGCAGGAATAAAGTAATATTGTTTTATAAGGTCATGGTACGAATCTGAGTAATATTACTATAAGCTTGAAACAAAACGTTCCTGCAATAAGATTGTTTAGTAAAAGATGGTAGTAAGGCCCCAGGACTATGTGTATGACTGTTGGCTGTATTATTTATTTACTAATAAATGAAATACTCACGCTTCAGATATGAGGGCTCGTAGCTTGCAGAAGACGAGTCCCAGGCTGTACGGGTACTGGTGCCAGGAGACTGACAGGTCGTTTGGAAGACCTGCCAACAACATCCACAATTAATTTTGGTAAAATGTTTATTCGCTCGGTGACCCCTGAAAACGATGGTAAAATCCCGTCATAGTAACCCACACAATTGTGTCATGTTTTCGTTTTAACCATTGGAATCCCACTCAATTTTGAGGAGTTCTACTCTCCAGATCCGAAGATATTTGTCAGGTCTTCACTGATTTTTATGAGACCACTACTGAAGTACACGCTTTCAAACAAAAAAATAATTTTCTAAATCGGTTTAGGCGTATTCGACTTACTGGTGAACATCCCTACTAATATTATAAATGTGAATGTATGTTTGTTACGCTTTCACGCAAAAACTACTCAACCGATCATCATGAAACTTTGTACACATATTCTAGGAGGTATTAGAAGCAACATAGGCTACTTTTTATCCCGAAAAGTTTAGTGTTCCCGTGGTATGAAGAAGGAATTCCGATATATTTGCTACTTTTTTATACTCAAAAGGATGGGATGGGACTGGATTACATTCCATTATGAGAATGACACGGGGCGGGCGGTTTATAACGGGACGGGACGGGATGGTAGATTTCAAATAAAGTTACCCACGCAGACGAAGTTTGCGGGCAGAAGCTAGTATATACATAAAAAAGATACCGACGAATTGAGAACCTCCTCTTATTTTTAAATTCGGTTAAAACACCATATGAGGCAAGTTGTTCAGAGTGAGTCAATAAAGCGTTGTTTTTGAAGTACTCCGGCGTATGAAAACAAATGTAGGTAGTTGTTTATTACATAAGCATATTAAAGCGCAATCTGAGCGAGTACTACGCGGAGCCACGAATTAATTACGTTGAGAACTACAGAGCTGTACTCGAGCTGTATTTTCTTGTTTTCTTTTTTAAACACGATATACAAGGTTATTTTAATTAGAGTATTCATATTTTAACAGGAGCTTCAGAATCAAGAATCAAGTATTGTTTTTTTATTATTCAATCATTCTATTCGTCATAAAAGAAATTGACTGCCTCGAGACTGCCTCGGTGTCGTAGGTATGCTACGGTACGACTACAAAGCTGAGGTCTCGGGTTCGAATCCCGTGTCGGCCAAGTGTTATTGGGTTTTTCTATTCATTATCAGCCCGGAGTCAGGAATTTGTATCCAATATGGCGATAGGCTCGCCCTATCACATCATGGGACGGAACATACAAGGTAAAGTGTGGGTGAACTGGTGGCGCCTTTGCCTGCCTCTGCTGGGATAAAGGCGTGTTTTTATGTATGTATGTATATCAACAAATTACTTAGACAATACGCATGACTTTATTAAGCCAATTCATAAATGGATAAATGGTAACACCTTTCCCGTGTGGCTCAACGCTGAGTCGTAAGACTGGTGAAACCAACATCGCCGCTCCGAAGAAGGCAGCGGTAGCAATAAATTCTTTTTGCCCACGAAAACAAAAAAGCACACAAACGCGCGCGTATCTATGACCAATGACCGGCGACCGTGCTTGTAGTAGATGTTCACATTTGGACTTGCGTGTTTGGATGTGATGGGGGGCGAGTCTATCGCCATATCGGCCACAAATTCCTGACTCCGGGCAGATAATAGGATAAATGGGTATCACTTTGCCTAGCCCGGGATTCGGACCCGAGAAGTAATATGCGTAATACGTTGTAGTCGTACCGTAGAACTGCGCTTCCTAGGCAGTGACTCCTAGTGTAGATTGATAAAGGTACCTACCTACCTACATAATTGTTTAGATTTTAACTTATTCATTCATTTTTGGTTTTATTGTTATTATTTCCACTAAATTATTTTCTTGCTACGCGTCTGGATCTATTCAACGGAGTTCAGTCGTCGAATGAGACGGCCGCGTCAGTTAATTAAGCCAAGTTTTACTTGGAAAATACAAACTGCCGTAGTTTTTCTATATCAGAGTCTGGACCGGCGAACGAGCCGTGAATACACACAATAACTTCTTCACTTGATAACGAAGAGGCGGTAACGTCTATATTAGATTTTTTTGTGAACTGGGACGACAAATTGCCTGCTATCCTGCACTAGGCCAGCGTGGTGAACTGTATGGCCTAACCTTTTTTATTCGTACTCTCGATTGTACAGGAGAATCGTGCTCTGCAGCATGATGTACATATGGGCTGATACAACAGGACAAAGTTATTTTAATGCGCATGATTGTGAGGAGGCTCGTGCCCTGCAGTGGGACGTATATGGGCTGACACAATATGACAATGTAACTTTAATATACCCTGGTAAGCGCAGTGCAGTTGATATGACTATGCCCACAAGATTTTGCGGAGACCGCGGCTTATCAAGCATAGTGTAGGACGGCGTCCAGCTAGGTGGAGTGACGATTTGCGAAAGGTTGCTGCCAGATGCTGGACGTGATAAGAAGAAGACAGAGAAATGGCGCAAATGAGAGGAGGCCTATGTCCAGCCGTGGACAACTATAGTCTGATGATGATGACAATGTTCGGATTAACACAGGGTAAACCCAAAACGCGACTCCTACGTGGGTCACTTTGACGGCTTCTCAACGGAGGTCACTACGGACGGTGGTCGCTAACCGGATACGAATGTCCTTCCAGTAGTCTGCATAAAATCCGTCTTGTAATCCCGCTGCTGAAGACAATACTCCAAAAATACGCTTGAGAAGAGCAGGCCATTGTCTACCAAGCTACCATAATTGGTGGTCTCCATGTACTAGAGAAATTGTTAAGATCTATACGGCATGCAGATTAGCATGATAATTTTTAGCTACTGCCTACTGCTAAATACACGTCTTCTATATAAAGAGTACGGTTGAGAGTGCTCAGGCTTCAGGTATTTGTCTACCATATCACTACTGGCAAACGTGCCTACCCTTTCGAGGAATGCTTACTAATGCGATCGAACTATTTAACTAGTTAGTGAATAAAAGAAAATCTCTCCGTAGGTAACATATTTATGATATTGAGTTACTGAAATCTTTATTTAGAATAAATACATTTATTAAATAGATAGGGATACGTGTAGGTTAACCTACGATGTAGATTAAAGCCAACAAGACATTGTTACGATACAGGGGCAATATCGTTCGACTCGACTTCCCGCAGACATGGGCTCATTGCGGCCCCTTTATAGCCATCATCAAATTGAACGCTATTAAATTATAGCACTGACCTTATTATACGTCTACTATAATGTACTATCGGGGATAATACTCAGAATAGTTTTAAACTTGATATTTGTAGCCACAAGCCAATTTGTTATTTGCATTTTAGACAAATAAAAAACTATAGTTGTGTAAAAATAAAAAACAAATTAAAGAAATCACAAAAGTAAAGTATGATTAAATGGAAAACAAAAGAAATGTGGTGAAAATTAACATTTTTGTTAATTAATTTAGCATTTGAATCTTTTAAGAAGCTACCAATTGAGCAGTGAGCATTGAGGTAATGAAACTGAAATGAGAACGAACGAAATAGCCGAGAGATTTGGCTTACGTACAATTACTTAATAGCAATTTTGTTCAGGTAATGCCTATAATAATACAAATATTTTAACAAACAAACCTACTGAAACTGACAAAAAAAAGAAGATTTACGATATGTCAAACGATTGTATTGCCTTAAAAGGAACGCCACAAAGGTTCCGGGCGCCATTATTCAAAAGGAAAATCGGTTATTCAAAGTTTTTGACAAATACATTTTTCCTCGCTTCTCCATTGTTAGTTATAGGTCTTTATTTTCCTAAGGACTGATTATTCAGTCGTCAGATAAATATTATCCATGTTTTAAATTATAATCTGACCGAATTCAAAAGTGACCTACTGGCATTTTCCCCAAGGCAGTATTCTAGGCCCTCTTTTATTCATTGTCTATATGGATGACATCCATAGTCTAAAATTAACCTCGGCGGAATTGTTTTGCTATGCAGACGATACCGCAATTCTTTTCTACGGGAAAACCTGGGAGACCGCGAGACGGGCTGCTGAAGAGGGACTCTATAAAATAAATAATTGGCTTCAGAGAAACCTCCTGACCCTTAACACTAACAAAACCAAATATTTATGTTTCTACAAAACTTGTAAATCACAGCCCTTATGTTTGCCTGACCTCAAGATTCACAGTAATTGTACCCCTGCTTTGTTCTCGACTTGCAGTTGTGAACACATTACACGGACCAACGTAATCAAGTACTTAGGTTTAACTCTTGATGAACGTTTAAACTTTAAAGCTCACATAGATTCACTGTCCGGCAGAATCCGTAAGGTTATTGGAATCATGAAAATCCTCCGTTACTCCGCCAATCTTCAAATTTTAAAATTGGTTTATTTTGCTATCTGTCAATCTCTGCTAAGTTACTGTATTGGTGTCTGGGGCGGTGCAGCGAAAACCACTATGTTACCTCTCGAAAGGGCTCAGCGTGCCGTGTTAAAAACAATGCTGTTCAAGTCGTATAGATATCCGACAGACGTTTTGTATAGGGAAGTAGACGTACTTAGAGTGCGTCAGTTGTATATCCATAAAGCCTGTGTTTCAACTCACAAATTAATTATCAATTCCTCGGCATATGAACTATTAAGCAAGAAGAGACTTCAAATATTAAAACTGCCATCAGTTAAAACTAGTTTCGCAAAAAAGTTTCAATACTATGCTCATCCTTCACTCTATAACAAGATCTCGAAGTTGTGTCCTGTAAAGAACTATTCTGCCAAAAAGTGCTCTAGTGAAATTTGTAAACTTTTAAAAAATCTAGATTATGAGTCCACAGAAAATCTTGTGAGTTCTTTTGTACCTGGAGTAGTTAATATTTAATTCTCAGGTTTTGCTTTTTTTGTCTATTATGTGTTTTGTGATTCGTATTTACATTGTACTAATTGCTTTAATACTGTCGCCACTTTATCTTAACATAGTTATATATATATATATATATATATATATATATATACTTTACTGTAATACTGTAACTTTTTATGTGTATCCAATTCTAAGATTGGTATCCCAAGATACAGGCTGTGCCTAGTTTGGGAACCTCTGGTACCACTAGAATAGTATTTCATGGGTTCAATAAATATTTTCATTTCATTTCATTTCATTTTCAATTTCTTTAGGTACTATAAGCATTGCTATGTTATTCATGTTGTTGCTACTGTCCATGAGCGGTCGTATCGCTTACCATGAGGCGCATGACATGCTCGTCTCGCCATTCATTGCAATTAAAAAATCTATATATTCAATGGATGAATTGTATTTGTACATTGAAAAGTCCAGACATACATATAAAATGCATCAACAATTTGAGACAGTTTTATTCAATTTTCCGATTGTTACTTTTCATTTCGTTAATAACTTATTGTTGGCATGACTTTTGGCATGAATGTTACCCAGGACTTCATACACCCAGGCGGCTACTAAACCAATGAGGAGATCGTAAATAAACAAATACAAATAAATATTATCTGTCGAAGATTATCTGTCATTGGATTCGGTAAATTGCAAATATAATTAACGCACGAGACGGGTTGTCGATGCAAGCGCTCCGCCGATCTAAATTATTAAATATTCATCCAATTCGATAAACCTTTGACGCTGCGAAAGCACATCGAATACATTAGTGGGTAGTTTTTATAAAGATTTTTTTCAAACTGGCTATTTTGATCTCAAAGTAGCTTGCTTATTTGTTAGTCTATAAAACAATTATCTTTTCAGTAACCCTTATCAGTTTAGTTGATGAGATAATTACTATACAGGGTATATCAAGACTGCGACCGAAAATGAAGACAGGTAGAGTATTACTGACTTCAAACACAATGCAACTACAAAATTCGTAAATAAAGCGATTTTTTTTTATTTAATTTTAACTTATCGTCGTTTTTGGGTGGTAAATACATAGATATCCTCAAGTAATTGTGTACATCTTATTAATTTAAATACGCAATGGTACGTGTTTAATTTATTATTTTGTTCTGGCAAACAAAAAGTAAAAAATATGAAACAACACCATACATTGTGCGAATTAATTTTAAAATGCGCCAGTGAGACCAAATTGCGCTGAAAGCTCGGCACGTGTAAAACTGCTTCTTTTCGTGGTCAAACGTTATTAAGTGAAAAGTTGTGGGCACTCACCGCGACGTTTCGTATGAAATAACGAATAGTAAATGCTAAATGGAATATTTGTGTTGTAATCGTAACGTGGATTTATAACCAGCGGTTGGTACTCAGTTGGAACTCGAAAATATTTAATTAATTATATTTATTTCTGAGAATCATTTGAAAAAATGTGGAAAAGTTACCTGTCCTAGTGTTCCGTGCAAGTGTATCGCACTTTAATAAATAATAATAACAATAAATTTACTAACGATGGTTGCTCTATATCAGTGGCGTGCCTAGGGTTTTGGAGTAGGGCAAGCCGAATATTTTTTTACGTTTAATTAATATTGTTTTAGAAACACAAAGTTACTAAGAACGAAGAAAATTAATTTATAATACGTCGGCAAACCTACCACACAATCAATATTAAGATTAAAACAATTAATATAGATTACTTGTGAACATGTATCCGTAACTATTCATTGCATTTCTATTGCCGTCACTATTCTGTGGTGCCGTGGTCGACTTCGAGGTTTACCGAAATTTCAAGCAGAAATTATTATTAACGCATTCATGTTTAAATGTTTTTCTGAATTTAAAATAATAGATTGCCTTTTGAAAGGACCACCTAATTTAATGAAAATTTAAAGCGTTATAATCCAAACAATCTAACACACAAGACGTGTCGTTTAAAAACATATGAATCACGATTGTTTAATAGCTTAAAAGGGAGTATGTAGTAATAAAAGTACGTAGTTTATTAAACTGAACTGAAGAAATTTCTATTGTGATTTATCACGACTTACTAAATGTACAAACCCGGCATAGGTTTCGCGCCGGTTTATTTTTCAATATAATTGAATGAATTTACCTTTTTACCGGCAATGAACGCTTTCACCATCGCACTCAAACCATCACAGAAAACAATACAACTCATAATAGTATCAAAAAGTTTAAATAACATAAAAAACTAAACATTAACCTTAAACAAAACACATTCACAACTCATAAAATATCATAATACAAATGAAGTTAGTAGAAATATGTGCTGTATTGCCAGTAAACGTGAAATAAACAATACAAAAGATACAATTTATTAAAAGAAATATTAAAACTTCATTATTTGTTCTAAAAAAAATATTAGATATAATTTCTAAAAGGAACCAACTTAATTTAATAACAATTGATATAATTGATTTAACAAATAATCACGTGACGACCAATGCAACGCACGATGTTTTTACATCACCAAGGCCGAAGCCGGGCATCATGCTGTGTCGACTTAGAACAATTCTTAAATTAATATTCTAATGTATGGAAACTAGCGCCTCCCGACAGACGTTAATTGAGTTACTTGTTTAATTGTCAGACACGAAAAATAAAACGGAACAAGTTTTTTTCGGATGGCAATTTTTCTACTAAACATCAAACACATAATGGCCGCGAGTCTATTAATACTATTAATTTATTAATTTAATAGTCAAATCAATTCATGTTTGCTGTTCGTTGCGTACACGCACGTGAATTTTGCCCACATTTTATGTGACCATTTTTCAATAAAATACTACTCGTAGTGCATTCCCCTAGTCACGTCGAATTGAGAATAAAATTTCTCCTCCGTGCTAGTGTGAAAACTTCAGTGGTGTTTATATATTTTGAGACAGGACTCTATTATTTTGTGAAAGTGTTTTGCATTTTCCAAAAACATGTCGTTTTTAAATTGTTGTGTACCTGGTTGTTCAACGAAAGTCACTGACGGTAAGTAATATTTTTCATTTTACTGTACTTAGTATTGCAACCATGGTATTTTATAAAATAGCCATTTTAAATTGTAATGAAAATAATTGCGTTTAAAGTTGAATTACATAATTATTATGTTCAACTTCAATGTTTCTATTTAATAAAAGTATGGTTAACACTCCTACAGTGTAAGAATATTCAAATACTACATGTGGTATTTATTTAAAATATTATTGACACTCCTACAGTGTAAGAATATTCAAATACTACATGTGGTATTTATTTAAAACATTATTGACACTCCTACAGTGTAAGAATATTCAAATACTTCATGTGGTATTTATTTAAAACATTATTGACACTCCTACAGCGTAAGAATATTTAAATACTACATGTGGTATATATTTAAAATATTATTGACACTCCTACAGTGTAAGAATATTCAAATACTACATGTGGTATTTATTTAAAACATTATTGACACTCATACAGTGTAAGAATATTCAAATACTTCATGTGGTATTTATTTAAAACATTATTGACACTCCTACAGTGTAATAATATTCAAATACTACATGTGGTATTTATTTAAAACATTATTGACACTCCTACAGTGTAAGAATATTCAAATACTACGTGTGGTATTTATTCAAAACATTATTGAAACTCCTACAGTGTAAGAATATTCAACTACTACATGTGGTATTTATTTAAAACATTATTGAAACTCCTACAGTGTAAGAATATTCAACTACTACATGTGGTATTTATTTAAAACATTATTGACACTCCTACAGTGTAAGAATATTCAAATACTTCATGTGGTATTTATTTAAAACATTATTGACACTGCTACAGTGCAAAAATATTAAAACATTATTGAAAAACCAGTGTCAAATCAAACTATTAAAATCTTTTGAATGATAATTAAGATATAAGCAACATAATGTAATTTGTTATAAAATATCAACTAATTATATTTAATTTACTTAAAATGTATTATTGATAATTAAATATTTATACTATAATTTATAAAAAATTAATTTATTTCAGGTATACCGTTGCATCGTTTCCCTAATCCAGTTAACAATATGGAACGTTTTCGTGCATGGGTGGCAAATGTTGGAGGCGAAATTTACACTTTTGGATGACAATTATATTTTTAAAAATAGAAGAGTTTGTCATAAACATTTTCATGCAAAATGGTTTTACATGAAGAATCGTTTATGTCCTCTGGCTATACCAGTTCTGCATCTATCAGGTCAGTTGATTATTTTATTATAATATTTATATAATATAATTTATTGTGCATATTAAATAATATTCTTCTTCTGCCTACCTTTATCCAGACTTACATGAGGTTGTCACAACATATTTTTTCACTATTATTAAGAGAATGAACCAGTGACCACCGGTTTGGCAGTCTGATCATCAACAAATAGAGCTATCACTCACTATAGTATTACATAAATTATGATTGAAGATTGAATTATGTTATAATAATTTGTTAATTTTTTTATCAGGACATCCAACTTTCCAACATTTAGAAGAGCTAAACTCTTCAACATCAAGTAGGATAGTAGAGAATGCCAGTGTATCCATGGAATCACTGTTAACTGAACAAACTCCATCAACCAATTCTATGGCTCCAAGAACACGTACACAACAGAATCAGTCTACAAGTGAGTATAGTTTTTTAAATTTAAAAAAGACAATAAGATAGGTCTAGCCAAGTGGCAGCATCTAATAGAATTGGTGAGGAAAAGTCCAGGGTATAGGGGGATAAGACTAGTACCCAAAACTTACAGAAAAACATGTAATGCCACATTTAATACCGAAGATGAGAGTGAAGCACTGCACACAGGTGTTCAGTCGAACTGTGTATGCGGCTCTAGGTTTCATGGCAGGTTTGTATATTTTTTAATATCATCAAGTATATGGCGATGGGCTCGCCCCCTATCACATCATGGGACGAAACATACAAGGCGAAATGTGGGTGTCCTGGTGGCGCCTCTGCCTACCCCTTCGGGGATAAAGGCGTGAGTTTATGTATGTATGTATGTATCAAGTATTTAGTGCCACAACAAAATTTTAACTGTTTCTTGTTATGATTTATTTTTTTATAATCAATCAATGTTATGATTCATGTTTTAACTATTTTAAAATTAATGTGGCACCCGAATTTCGTAATTTCGTCATCTTAATTTCTCATATCAGGCTTTTAATTTGTATATTTATGTTCATTTCTCTGAATTTCAGAAGCAGGCAAACTTCCAGAAGAAGCGAAACAAACAGCGGAAATATTGTTATTATTTGACAATTTGTTTGATACATTAAATGGAAGTTACAGTAAGGTTAAATCAGGAAAAAATTATAGGACTGCTGTAACTTCCACGTCGCCCCATCATCAATTATGGCGAAAAAGTCTACCGGTTCTAAGGACAATGACTTATGTGGACAAAAACGGCAAAAATTCAGTGGTTCCCACAATCTCTAGCTGGATTAAAACTATCGAGGGGTTTAAAATGTTATGTTCACACTTACATAAATTAGGTATGAAATCAATATTACCAAGGAATTTTAACCAAGATCCCCTCGAATTTTTTTTTGGAGCAATCAGAGCACATGGACATAGTAACATCATGCCAACTGCATTAGGATTCCAAGCTGCATACAAAACGTTGTTAATTAATAATATGGTTTCATCACACTCTGTAGGGGCAAATTGCGAAAAAGACAAAAGCAAATGTCTGCAAAACCTTAGATGTTATTTGGAAATAGATAGTTCTGCAGACAATAATCAGTCCGAATACACAATGTTTGAAGATCATTTGAATATCATGCATAATAATATCGAATTATTGAACAGCAATTTGCCCCAAAACATAGAGAGGTGTGCAGCTATTGGATACTGTAGTGGTTGGCTAGTAAAAAATGTAAAAAAAAGTATGTATACAAAAGTTGCACTGTTTGCTCTAGCCAGTTGGAGACTACAGAAAAACAATCATTCCATAATTTAATAAAAATATCGGAATACAGTAATAAAGATTGGTTATGTTACCCATCAAGAAATATTTTTGACGCTTTTGCCCATATGGAAGTCATAACTATGGAAATAATGAAACATCAGAGCCATAAACAAAATGTTATAGAATATATCATATTAATAATAACTACAATTGTAAATTTTGGATTTCTCACTTGCAATGATCATAGAATGAAACTAATTGAGTACCTGATTAAAAAGAATGTGTATTTCTGTGTTAATAATTGGTGTAAGGAAATAAACAATATAATTTCTGGAAAAAGCACAAACTGTGATGAAAGTGATCCAATAAAAATAGTGGCCCAAAACTACTATAATAAGAATAAATTAAAAAAGAAAAAAAGGGCTACACGGGTATAGATGTGTAGTAATTATACCGGGTATATCAAGACTGCGACCGAAAACGAAGTCAGGTGATAGTATTAGTGGTTACAGGCACAATGCAATGAAAAATATCGCAAAAAAAGCGGCAAATTTTTTTTGCAATTTTTTAAATATCATCGTGTTGGGCGGTAAATACCTAGTTTTTGGGAAAATAGTCGTTTAAACCCACACGTACTATTGCGACTTTAAAAATAAACGTATACATTATTATTTTCGAAAAAATATGTATTTATCACCCAAATACAACGACGAGTAAAAAATTCCAAAAAAAATGTCCATTTTTTTTAGCGGAATTTTTAATTGCGTTGTGTCTGAAGTCTTTAATACTACCACCTGGCTTCGTTTTCGGTCGCAGTCTTGATATACCCTGTAAATACTAAAATGGGAGCCTATGGTTAAAAACACAAATTATCGGGTTTTAGCCTAATTGTGAAGATTGGGTTATATTACACATCTATACACAAGAGAATCTGTTTCAGTAAAGGTGTATTTTTACAGACATTAATTTATTTCTTGATAATTGTTATAGCCTAATACATCCTCAGTTTTTAATTTGCTGCATTCATGCAAACTATCGTATATTTGAATTATTTTATCGCATTATAATGTGCAATTTCTCCTAGTATTGTGTAATATTATGGTTAAAGTATTATAATTATTTTCTTCTATAATTTTTCGAAATAAATCCATGCAATATCTTAAACAAAATAATAAATGGAATGTTTAAATACAAATAACTAGACGGTTTTAGCTTGTTATATTATAATTAAAATTATTTTGATAGATTCAATATGACCTAACGAATCATTTCTCATGCATTAGTAATACTTCAATTTATACTATATCTATTTTTGATGGCAAAAGTAGATACTTTTTCTATCAAAAATGCATTTTTTTTTTTAACGAATATAAAAATATAACTTATGTTTCTTTTTATAATTTGTCGAAAAATAATGCAAATATAGCGAAAATATGCGTCATTATGTATTACATTTGAGATGAAATATGCAATAGTCGGTTACAATGCTTGTATTCCGGTTTTAAGCTATAACCATTAATATAAATTAAATACCTTACATAAATTTGAACAGAGATACACTTAGGTACTCATCTTAGTAGTAGTCATTGCAATAGAGAAATCCAAAATACATAATATTTTGTGTTTTGGAAATTTTAAAAGGGCCAGGTTTTCGATTTCAGTAACATGTGATTGCAAACTCTGGGCAGTTATTTGAGTTACGAATTAAAAATTTATTTAATCTTTATTCGTTATTTGAATACTTACTGTTATATTATATATTACTCGTCGGAAATATCTGTGGACCTGAATAATTAACGTCACTGGAACATAAGTTCAGCAAATTTAAAATATAGGTTAAACAAATTGAATTAAAACAGAAAAACGAATAAAAAATTGAATTCGCATCCATCTCAAAACATAGTAGATAGGGAACACAAAAATATGAAATGTGAACTGCATTCCAGCTAGGTTCACTGATATTTCCGACGAGTTATACAAAAAATATTCGAATAACGAATAATTCCTTATTAGTTTTTCAAATAATGAATAAAATAAACCAAGGAATAAATAGATATTGAACCAGTAGTAATTTTTATTTAAATAAATAAAATTATTCCAACGACGAATAACAAATGTATGTTACTGCGATAGGGTCGGTTACTAAAAATATTCACTATTTATAATTATTTAAGTTTGTGGAATAAATTGTTTACAAGTATTCAAAAATACACCAATGCGTTTTATTTTTCCCGCCAGAAATCTTAAAAATCTAAAAAGAAATACAAAACATAAACATGCTACTTAAACCTATATGTATATATATCGAGTATTGAGTTTCCATTAACGTCTACTTGGGGCGCTGTTGCTGCATGGATTCAAATAAACCGCGAAGTCAGCACTCTATTTAGTACTGTACTCTTTGCCGGGCATATCGTCTAGAGTAAACTGCTATATAACATATCTATAGCTATACATTCGTAGCGATCGAGTAATATCATTTCCCCATACAGTTCACGCGTTGCTAGAAGCCCCGTAAAAGCACACGAGAGAGAAAAGGATAGATGTATGTGCTGTGTGCTCCGTCTTTTCAAGTTCAATATAGTTTTAATGAATGAATATTACGCGCATGGAATTACGCGGCGCTTCGGCGCTGGCGTCTCATTGAATCGAGACGCGGTAAATTCAAAAAAATTAAATGTTAGATGTTTTCTAATAAATGACTGTTGTATTGAATGTAATAGTTTGTATTCAGTATGGAGTATATACGTATTATGTAGGGCAAGCCGGGCTTTTGGGCTTGTATGGAAGTACCGCCACTACTCTATATGCACTGAACTAACCATTAGATTTATTCTCGTCACTTTGTTTTACCAATAAATAAGTATGACTTACGAGAAACTATGCGATTTACTATTTTATATACTCATAAAGTTTATACCTTCTACACTCCTTTTCTTATAAACTTTAACTACGCCAAATATAACTTCTGCGCGTAATAAGCTAGACGGGTGCGAAGTTTTCTCAAGTTTTAATATTGCATCACTAAGTTGACGTCAGTTTGCTATTAACAATCACATTATGATCGCGTCTCGTGTCGTGGAGTCAGAAACTACGAGAGACATTTCGGTCTAACAAACACCTAGACCCGAAAAAAAACACATAGATCACTCAAATATTTGTCTCGGTGCGGGGAACTGCGCCACGGAGACTGCCAATATCTAAAAGGGATCACGTAATGGACCGAAAATATCATCGCCAAAAAGAAATACACCATCTAGCCAGCAGTCTCATAAGTCCTGCTTGCTGTAAGAGCATCAGAACAAGAAACTTGTTTTACGGCAGCCGGATCGAATATAAGTATTAAAGTTAATCACATTTGTGACTATTATTTTATTCCAAGATCCTAAACGCTAAAGTATCTGTATCATATTATAAGTACGATTGAGAGGGGTTAGGCCGTATAGTCCACCACGCTGCCCTGTGCGGCTTCGCGGACTTTTACATACCATAGAAATTCTTCCGAATCGCTATGGTATACAGGTTTCCTCACGATGTTTTCCATCACTGTTATAGTATCTCTGCCCATCTCTGTAGGATACAGGTGTGATGATTACGTATGGATCGCAACTTCACTAAGATATAATAGTCAATAAATATAAATTTGTCGACTTGTCTGTGTGTAGTGGTTTTAAATTCCCAGGGCAGGGGCACTTTACATGCTAAGCTCCTTTGCATAATACCGACTTCAGAATACAAAACCAGTGCTCCTCAAATAATAAGGTTTGTATATTTTTAAGATTTGGATTGAACAATGTGAGAAAGACAGTATGGGATAAAATTTTTATTAGTTTTGATATTTCGTAGGTATACTGAAAATAAATATATGAATAAGACATCCAAAAGTCACATACATAGTCCTGACCCCACACTAAGGTAGAGTCATATACCATATCAGGAATTAGGAGACACTTTTCGGTCTCACAATCACCCAACCCTGAGAGAAATACCTTAAGCTCACTCAAATATTTGTCTCGGTGCAAGGATTTACTCTCGTTCCACAGCCGGCGTCTAACCAACTGCGCCACGGAAGCTGCCAATAAATATTTTTATTTAGGTTTCCAAGTATCGATTGCCATCTAGTGGCAATGTGTGTGGGAATCGAAAGGTATTGAGTTTGATTCCTGTTGACCCTCACATTACATTTTGTTAAAGTATTTCGCTTTGAAAGTCATAAGTTAACAAGGATCAAAATTTGTACTTAGGCTCGTTTCCTATCATTTCTTAATAAACTAATGTTGGCGAAATGTAGCTGGCACCAGTGGCTTCTCTGCCCACCTCTTTGTGATATAAGCGTGAGCATATTTTGGCATTGATTCTGACACTCAAAAACTACCATACTTAGCTATTATATTTTCCTTGAAAGCTGTTGTATACGAGCATCGCCCGAATGGCACTTAACACCATTTCCGTGGCTACATTTAACGGGAATCGTTACGACTTTATCACTAAAAGCAAAAAAGTACCTATCAAGGGTCTTGTAACTAAATATCGTGTTTACATGTCCATTCCTTCTGGACGAGCCCATGTTGACAAGCTCTTAGCGCGAAGACATCGACACAATGGTAACCAAATTAAGTCAACTAAAGAGCTTGGAACATGTGATATTTTGGAGTTTTAGTGGTGGCCGTATTTAGGAAAACTATAAAACTATAGGGAATTCGACCTTCAACATCTTAAAGAACATAATTAGAATAATAATAATGCCTAATGTACACAATGGTTATTAGAATTTTGTCCTTTTATTAATCATTCAAAATGATTATTACGGTATTCGAAGAACTGCCTCCGCCTACAACCTCGACAAGTCTCTCGTAGTTCCTGATACCCACGACACAAGACTCGATTTTAGTGTGTCAGGACTATGTATGTGACTGTTGGGTGTATTTATTTATTTCAGATAAGGAATAAATTTAAATATATTCCACGTACTAATGGAAATACATGACAGAACTATAAGGAAGATCCACCGAGGTATTGATGGATAAACATAAAGTTTTTAATAGCATCCTCAGGTTCTGAGTATCCAGAAGGAGTTAAGTTATTTACGAACTTAACATATTAATATTCGGCAGCAATTTAGATTCCACTTACAAGAAATTTCTCAAGGAATTAGTCAATCTGAACGTATTATTCTTTGTGTTGTTGGATAAGCGCGGGGTATGACAAAATTGGTTGTAAGTTCGGTTCCCGGAGCGAGTCTTTGTGTGAGATGGAAAGGTTAACAAAGTCGAAGTTGGTGGGAGGTCTCTCATACGTGAGAAGCCGCCTAAGTAGGTACCACTGCAATGTCTAATTATTCCGGTAAACAGCATTGTAAATACACTGTTGTGTTGCGGTTTGAAAGACATTGTAGCCAGAGTAACTACTGGACATGAAACTTAACATCTTATATCTCAGGATTGCGAACGCAGTGGAATGCCAAGCATCGCTTTGTAATTCATGGAATTGTTTGGTTTTGCTACTGTCCATGAGCGGTCGTATCGCTTACCATCAGGCAAATGGCATGCACGTCTCGCCATTCATCGCAATAAAAGAAGTTTCTGTCATCCACGACACTAGGCTGTGACTAGGCTTTCATCTAACTGCGGGACCCGGACTGTGCGTGACTGCTAGGTATATTCATTGTGATTATTCATTTCACTTCTACGGGGCCATAACTTCTTCTACCCAAACTTGTGAATAAATCGCTGTGATCTAATTAACATAATTATCGTGTTAATTGAACCGCCGCGCCGTCTGGTACATTCATCGTACGTGCCTTTGGAATTAAGAAAATAATTCGCTTATGTATTACATTTCTTAGATACTGGCCTAATTAATTATCCTCTGTAGTTCAGTGGCGTGTATAAAGATTGAATCGTGTGGTTGCTATGTAGGACATTTGCTATGTAGGACTCATCACTTAGTGTACAGGTCGTCTTGGTCCTTTTGTCGCCGATAGCGCTGTTGTCATAATAATGAGAGTAGTTTTTCCCTCTCTACATTTTATTACATTGGCCATGTTAATAGTATTACATTACGACTACAAATGCTTGTTGTTTATATTATGAAAACATATCGCAAACAAAGCGTTAAATATATATTTTTAAATTTATTTGTAGTTCCAAATTCCGCCGCACGCTAATAGGTTTCAGATGACCTGTACATCGATTTGAAATATGTCTTACTTATTAATTCGTCGACATTAGTTCCGACTTCCAATGATGTTATAAGAGAGCATTTTGCCATGCAGAGCATAAATTCCACTCACGGGCAACGCGACATCTTATGTAATAATATAATACCAGCCAATATACGTCTGAGGGTTCACGCTACGGACCACCATACTGGCATTTTGCGGGTTGAAGGATTTCATGCGCCATACATACTCTTGCTAAGATCCTTACGGTAAGAACGCAATGGCACGCAAGGATTTAAATTATTATTTTTACCGACCAAACACACACACTTAAAAAATTGCAAAAAAAATTCACTGCAATTTTTTTTGCTGCATTGTGGTTGTAGTCATTAAAACTACCACCTGGCTTCGTTTTCGGTCGCAGGCTGGATATACCCTGTATTTTCCTTTCTTCTTGTAATTGTAACCGACTAACAATACACACGGGACTCTGAACATCAGCGGATATCCAGTTCAGAACCAACAAAGGAAGTGGTGTCCGCAGACAAAATGACTGAATTTTGAACATAATTTGTATTATAATTATTTTTTACTATAACTTAATAAAAAAATAATAATAAATACACCCGTCCTGACCCCACACTAAGATCGACTCTTGTGTCGTGAGTATCAGGAGAGACTTTTCGGTCTCACAAACACTCAGACACGGAAGAAATATTTGTGGGCGGCACAAACATTTCTCTTGGTGCGGGGATCGAACCCGCGGCCTCTCGTTTAACAGCCGGCGTCTAACCAAATGCGCCACGGAGGCTGTCAACTTGGTTAAGTAATTGATCGGATTGAGCAAAGATTTATTGTAAGAAAAGTCTAACAGAGGTGTTTCGAGCAGTCGTCGCCTCAATATTCTTGGTAATGACTTCCCGTTCATTTGATCCGCTCTCAAGCTAAATTAAGTGCCCACTTAGCTACATTTTGTAATATCCAAAGGTTCGGTAATAGCTGCGTCTTAAACATCTGTGACTTGAACAAATAACTCATTATTCATGTAATTTATTCACGTAATCATTATGTCTGGGTTATTCTTAGTAGTGTTTGTCTATCGTAGTATGGTGATTGGTTTTTTTTTATCACTCGGTGGATTCAATTTCGGTTTCGGATAGGCGATTATTCAAAAATTATTGAACGCAGTTAGAATTGTTTTTAAAATCAAAATGATGTCTTCTTTCGAGACGAAAAATAATAGTATTTTCGGCTTGATCCTTTGGCTTTACGTAGAGATGCAGCATCACGCTGCATTCTCTATCGCATTCACCACGGGGAGTGCTCTGAAGAATTGTTCAGACTTATCCTGCAGCTGAGTTCCACCACCGTAAAACGCGGCAAGCCTGCAAATACCACCCACATCACCTTGGAGGTTGGAAATTCACAGTACCTTTCTCCCGACATTTTCATCCACGTACTACAAATCTGTGGAACCAATTGCCAACAGCGTCATTTCCTAACAAATACGACCTGCCGGACTTCAAAGAACAAGCGTATTCCCATCTTAAAGACTGGCAACGCATCTCTATGCCCCATGGTGTTGCAGATGTTCACAAGCGGCGGTGATCACGTACCATCAGGTGAACCGTTTGCTCGTTTGCCTACTATAATATCCCTACAGATGTCCATGTATAGATAATAAACTTTTGGCAGATGCGACACAATGGAGAACAATTGGAGAACAATGGAGAACGTCACATAAATTTTGATAGGGAGCCTCATATGAGCTTTTTGGACACCGGAAGGGATTTGCCTACTACAGATAAAGAAAGGAAAAGGAATATTAAATATAAAATTTATTATCTGAAGCACTGTCATCGATGTGGCATTTTGTAGGTGATAAAAAGTTTTAATATTGTTGGCGCTCACCGCCTGCTTTTTCTACGCAGATATCCAATTATCTGGCAATGGCTGTCAGATATTTATTACGAACAGGCACGACAGTATGAGTGTTTTTTACTACATTGAACGTGATTGCAGATCATATCGCTGTTATTGTGTAGGGCGGACACAATCGGTAGATACGGTAAGGGACCGAGAGGTTAGTCTTCCAAATTCCTAATACAAAAGGTTTCTCTTATCTTTAAGTAATTTTGTGGACAAAAATCCTCTTGTATTGCCAGTACAATAGACAGCGAGACGCAGAAACAATATTTCTATAGCATAGGCTCTACACTCATAAGGTGTACCGATGACGATGGTTGCACTGTTTTAAGGACATTATACCTAGTGTTCTTGATGTTTTTTAGCGTTGAAGTGACAGCACTAATGGTAAAAGTTGGATCTAAGTAGAGTATCCTTTGGCGAGAAACTACGAGTATATCAAACCATCAACACAATTATGTATAACCTAATTTTATTTGTGTAAATTTGTCGAGCTGTCTCAGCTTATTTATATCAACGATGTACACCTGTGATTGGGACATAGCGGACTTAAACATTGTTAATGTTTCTTTTAAGCTATAATATGATATGTGGCGCTATGGGTGGACCTTATATATAAATAAATAAAATGTGCAATTTTTGTGACGACACAAAGAGCTAATTAATATGAAAAACTCACCAAACAAAAGCAGCAGCAGGTCGCTCAAGGCCAAGCTGAAGAGATAATAATTAGTAGCCGTGTGCATGGCTGGATGGCGGACGATGACGACGCACACAGCCACGTTGCCCACCACGCCCGTCGCGAAGATGACCAGGAGCAGCACTGATATGGGGATGATCTTCTGCAGCGGCAGTCTGCGAGGGCCCATCATGAACCACAGCATCTCGGCCTCGCTGCAGTCGAAGTGGGTGAGGTTGGTGCAGCGCTGGGCCAGCTGGTCTAGGGTCTCGTTCGCCCGCAGAAATTCCGCCATTTTGTCGCCTTTATGTGCTGTAATTAGAAAATTAGAATTAATTTTTCCGAAAACAATACCTCAACAGCCTCCGACCAACTAACAGCCTTCGTGGCGCAGTTAGTTGAAACGAGAGACCGCCAGTTCGATCTCCACATCAAGCCAAATATTTTTGTTCGGCCCACAGATATTTTTTAGGGATCTGATTGTTTGTGAAACCGAAAAATCTCTCATAGTTGCTATTTATGTGACTATTGACTGTAATTATTTAAAGACGTCACAGCGTAGTTGTAAAATAATTATTAATTTATTTTAACTATTTTTGCACTATATAGAGATATAATTAAGAAATTACACAATAAAAATAATAGTACAAGTGACGAAAGATACTAATCCATACTTCAAAATTCATTTAGTAATTATTTTATGAAAATGTCACCTAATGCTAATGATCCAACGGCAGACTAAGGAAGCAAAATACGATCTGGACACGTTGGTCCAGAGGCCTCCAATTGCTTTGAGAAAGTTGTGTATCGAAAGCGTCACTTCAGCAATGACATTACGTGGGTTTATTAAAAAAATATTGTCTTTAATTTCGTGTTTCATCCGTAAGTAAATCGGGACTCGATTGTATCGTTTCAATTTGCTCAAGCACGTGTATTTCAGCAGTAAATATAAACAATAATTTCGGGAACAGAGATATGTGTAGGCGTCCATACCGATTTGTCGAGTGTTCGGTTTTATTGTATCCTTGACGGAGAGAACTTAATTTAATTTACTGTTTTATTGTATTGTATTTTTCCTGGAATATATTTATTGGCAGCGAACATTAATATCCGAATAACAAAGGTCTACTGATCAGGCGTAGGGGTATATTTATGCGCTAGAATCGAAGTGAGCAATTCCACTAATAATACAAACTTTGATAACTCATGGGCTTGTAATTGAATTGAAGCTGCGACCTTCGTCTCGTCAGGTCTGTCTGCAACTAAGTTATCGCTCCATTTCTACGATTTAATTTCATTAAACTTTAGACCTAAGATTTCACTCCAGTAAAATGTACTAATCTAAATATATACTAGAGGGGCCAGTTTGAATAACAAAGACCGGTACATTATTTTCTATCCTTTTTACTCCTACGCAGACCCTATCTTTCCTCTCACTTCACTGATTTTGGCGTGTTTCCACACGCATTTTGTCGGCGTCGTTCACTCTTATACTTACTTCGATGTCTTCGAATTTGTTCCCGAAGTAAGTTAAAAAGGAAATATTCAATGCCCGAGTTACATACAACCCAAGTAATACGCATCTGGTTGTAAGTTTATTGCGGGCGACGGTCGACCAACTTTGTGTTCTTAACTCTAAGCTATCAAAAACATCTGGCGTACGATATATAAATCGTGGCTACAATTGACTGCAAGTTCAATAATTTTCCAACAGTTTTACCAGTTTTATAGTGGTACGACAAAGTAACCACAATGTATTTTATTTATTTATATAAACTTTATTGCGCACACAAAAAATATACAAATAAAACGAAAATCACACACATAAAACGTACAAATGGTGGGCTTATCGCTCAAAGGCAATGTCTTTCAGACAACCATTGGATGCATTTATGAAAAAGATTAAAACAATGTATTTATGTGCCATGCAGTCTAGAATCCAGATAGAGTGTCCTTCGACTTGCAATGGTTTTATCTCGCCCGTCGACACATTTTTGTCGGCCGGATTGTTTACTGATACACAGGAGAAGGGTAATTACGATTCACTTACGTAGGTTATGACGTGGTGGACTATATGGCCTAACCACTCTCAATCGATTCTCTCGATTGTAGAGTAGGGCCGTGCCCTGCATTGGGAAGTATATGGGCTGATATAGGTTATGACAGATTCTGCTATCAAAATCTGTATCTGTGTGACCGCATATACGTCTCACGGCAGGGCACAGGCCTCCACTACAATCAAGAGTACAATTGAAAGGGGTTAGGCCATATAGTGCACCACACCGGCCAAATGCGGGTTGACAGACATTACATATCATAGAAATTTTTACAAATCACTATGGTATGCAGATTTTCCTTGACCGTTATAGTGCGTGGTGATTGACTATCAATACATGTGACTGAAAAGTGAGATGTTTGCCCTAGGATTTGAACCTGTTACCAGCGTGAACATGTTGGCAGCCGACCAGGTGATAATTCCATACTACTTTCTGTTTCT
Organism: Deilephila elpenor; assembly: GCA_949752805.1. Lineage (NCBI taxonomy): Eukaryota > Metazoa > Arthropoda > Insecta > Lepidoptera > Sphingidae > Deilephila > Deilephila elpenor. The sequence continues at coordinate 771,157 of OX457114.1, forward strand.
GTTATTTTTATTTATTATATCTACTAACAATCACATACCAATACATTTTTTTAAAGAAAACATAAACAAAACGATCTCTAAGTACATGATTACCTATACGAAAGCAGACACAGCATTCAATAAAACTAACTACATACATATCTTAATTAATTAATTAGCAAAGTAAAAGTACAAAAAAAAACAATGACGACAAGAAAACCATCACGGGCACTGTATACAAATTAATTATGAATACAATAATATAATAATTTTCGAAAGCTGTGTAATATGTTTAATATGTTGTGTAATATGTTATGATATGGCGATAGGCTCGCCCCCTATCACATCATGGGACGGAACATGCAAGGCGAAATGTGGGTGTCCTAGTGGCGCCTCTGCCTACCCCTTCGGGGAAAAAGGCGTGAGTTTATGTATGTATGTATGTAATATGTTTTCATAAATATCTATAACTCAGTCTAATATGTGAATATTAGAGTGTATATTATAATATTCACTCATTAAAACACAATAAGCCCTATCTACTGTAATTATCTCGCATTACCAACCAAGCTCATTAATAATCTAGACTATATAGGTCATCCATCAAAGTTGCGCTGGCACTAAGCGTGGGCAATCTACTATCCTGGCGTGGATTTGTTCCATACGCCCAGGGGAACAAGTAATAAAGCGTAATTCTACTAAACATTGCAACTAAAACTAAGCGTTAATTAGTCGACGTACAGTACATTGTCGGTTTAAAGTCGCCTGATTGAAATTGTAAATTATTTTTAGTTATTTATTGCTCTTAATTTTCATGTAAGTATTTGATACTGTTTTCGGCCTCTACGGAGACACCGCCATACGCTTTTTGCCAAACTTGTATTTATCTCAGATCTCTAGATGTGACGGTCGAGATTCGTATGGGCGAATTCGTTTGGACTCTGGGTGTTTGTTAAACTGTAACGTCTCTCGCAGTTTCTGATACCTACGAGACTTGTATCGTGATGTGGGTTCATAGCTATATCAATAACTGATGGATGTATATTATTATCTTTGAAATCGAGATATTAAATAAAATCTGTCCTCTTCCCGAATAGACTAGAATAGAAGTCCTTCCGGTTTACGGTGCCATACATCCTGCTAAAGGATACTTTGAATTTTCGGTTTGATTAATCTCACATGCTTTCCCCAGGGTTGTTTTAAGCTTGGGAACAACCCTTAAGTGAAATAAGCTCAGTCAATGTTAACACGAGAGCTACAAACCTCTGCCTCTTGTGTATTGTGCATATACTTTGTATAACTCGAGACAAAATTATAGGCTATAGTATACAACCAACACGGTAACTCCTGTAAGCCAGGATCGACGCATTTTGTTGCCACGGAGAGCTGAAGCTCGGCGAGTCTCTGAGAATATCAAAGTACATACATAAATTCACGCCTTTATCCCCGAAGGGGTAGGCAGAGGCGCCACAAGGATTATACAAAATGATAAAACAGTGATAGGTTGATACAAAGTAAAATTATACAAAGTGTATATAAATAAATAATTTTCATTATATAATTCCTGCAATTAGTTATTATTGAAATGTATAAACTGGAGAGCTTTGCATAAATAAATATCGCCCAAGGTCTTATAAACTTGGCAAACAAAAACATTTATCATTATTGTCTAAACCCGAAATTAATACATTGTAAATTTTCTATGTACAACCGGGCGAAAATATCCCGATGAATTTACATTTTTTTGATACAAAAGAACTTTTGCTTAATGAGTAGGCGATTGGAAAAAAGATTGCTAAAAAGTTGTAATTAGGAAATTCTTAATAAAGAAAAAATTTGTTTCCGTGTGCCCCAAAGGACAGGTGCTCGTAAATATATTTTTCATGCCCGTGGATTCAATTGTCGTGGGTTCAAACCAGCAAGGAAAGTTATCATATTTAGTGATAAAAATATCTAGTCACAAATTGAAACACCTTTTTTAAAAATACTATTTTAAAGTAAAACGTTTAAATATGTATTTATGTTTTATAATATAATATATTTTTTACGGCTGTTAGGTAAATTGTACAACCAAAAAATGTAAATTTGCGTTCGAACCTTTATGATAAAAAATAAATAAATGATACATTTGCTTAAACCAATATTGAAAGTGTTTGTTATTTAAGCCCTCGACGCGAAAAAAATATTTTTAAGAGTGTATGTTATCTTTATCTGTGGTATCGTAGTTCCTAAACGACAGATCCGATTTTAATGTAATTATTTATGTTGAAGTTGGACTTGGGTCGAAAGCTTTCGATGAGTGATTGTCCATTTCTCCTCGCCGTAAGTTGAAGGTTCGAAACTGTGGTTTTTTTCTGGGAGACATTCTAAGCTGGGATTGACGTCATAAATTCAAATATACACACAAAAAATCTTCTCGCTTTCACAATACCCAGACAAGAAACAAAAATATAAGCAGAATATAAAATTTATAATAATCATAATCATTTATTACTTGTGATAAATAGTACATAGTTTGAATAATAATAATTACAAGTGTTCTATGTTCCGCCTTAATTGGCATACAAGTGTGTACCAAAAATAATTTTGACTATACAATTAGAATAGTTAATCACCAGATATTCATTAAATTAAAATGCAATGATTATCGACCTTTATGCATCTTGCAAGTGAGCTTTCACTACAATTCATAAAACGTTGGTAGTGAGTTCACCATTGGATTTGGATAAGCTCATGGTTAAATATTCGTTTCGATTTATTTACTGTGAAAAATAGAATATTTTTTTTAAATTACGAATTATTATTGTATTATTATATGAAGTATTACCAATATGAAGTAGCACTAATAAAAAAAGTCTTAACAATTACCACATCAATGACTGATCATCAGCAGGCGACGGTAAACAACTTGAATTTACTTCATAACACTACACTTAATAATTAACACTAAACACTACACTCGTAGTTCCGAAGTTCGTAACACTAGGGGCCGTGTGTACCCCTCGGCCGCGCGTGGTACACTGAAGAGCCGCGCTTGGAGGGTTAAAAGCTTTTATTTTCAGCGACCGTTTCGCATAGTCCCACTTTGTAAAACCGCTTGCAGTTTGTTAACATGTACATTGTAGGGTTATTGTAAACAGTCAAGGTAACGTATCTATACTTACTACATTGTATAAAATAAAGTCGTTCCGCTGTTCCTATGATATATTTTAAATTACGCAACGGATTTTAATAAATTTGTATTCAGGACTTTAATATTTAAAATTACGGATCAGCTGGTTTCAACTGCGTAGTTCGCAGCGTGTTGTTATGTAGCTTATATTCGCACAGCTGGCACCGATCTCAAAAAAATTGTTATTTAGGTATTTAAGAATTTTAAAACAATATTTTTATAACTTTTCATCACAATCAACTGTTTGTAGATTTCAAACATTCTATTAATTAATCTTTCTATCAGTTTATTTCAATGATATAAAGTAGGTACTTTACTCGTAATGTTTGCCAAGTTATTGAAAATTAAAAGAGTTCGCTGGTTTTATCAGTTAATTAAAATCGCAATGTAAACTATTTTTTGTGTAATATACGCCTCACGGCTGAGCACGGACGAATGTTTTAACGAGAATTCGATGATTATTACTTGTGGTAAAAATAAGTTATATGCGCGCTACCATTTTGCTACCAAGTTTCATGTTGTGGATGTCAGAAGATATAGATGGTATTTTGGTCTCACCACACCGATGTCCGAAACAAATACTTGTGGACCGCTAAGCCATTCTTACGGTATTTCAAATATGACATCTTTGGTTCCCTCTGTTACAGGTCACTTAAAATCGGTTGGCGTGTAGCAAAAGGAACTGCAAATAAAAATAAAAGAAATATATCATTATAGCATTTTTGAGATATGTTTTCCAATACAAACAACAAGAATTTATACTCGTAACTTAATAGTATTAACATGATGGTTTCTGATATTTACGCGAATGTTACACATTGAAATAAAACTATTTTTTAAGGATTTTATCGCGGCTTCGGCTTCATTTTTACATTTTTTAACTTCGCGACGTTTTGATTACTTTACAGCTTTTGTGGTCACGGGGAAGAGTATTAACATGTCCAATGTAATAAAATTTCTGCCTCGGTGGCGTAGTTGTATTACGGTACGGTTACAAAGCTGAGGTCTCGGGTTCGAGTCCCGGGTCGGGCAAAGTAATATTGGATTTTTCTATTCATTATCAGCCCGGAGTCAGGAATTTGTGCCCGATATGGTGATAGGCTCGCCCCCTATCACATTATGGGACGAAACATACTAGGCGAAATATGGGTGTCCTGGTGGCTCCTCTGCCTACCACTTCGGGGATGAAGGCGTGAGTTTATGCATGTATGTAATAAAATGTGAAGACAAAAAAACTATTCTTATTATTTTGACAACAGCGCTTTCGGCGACAGAAGATCGTATATGACTTAAAATATAAATATTTTTAAAAGACGTTACTTGGGTCCAACATGCTGTGTTACTTAAGCACCATTTACACGACGAGAGTTTCTCGCGGCGAGAATCGTATGCGATTATCGCATGTCATAACCGCCGTAGATTATTGTGTTCTAACAAACGTTTACACGTTGCAACTTTTTTATATCCTTACGATAATCGTATCTTGCGAGAAACTCGTCTTGTAAAGGTCTTTATTCCTTGAAAGTGGATAGTCAATTGCCTATCATTTGTATTCAATGCATATCGTTCACATCTAGAAGGTGGCGAACATTATTGTATATTGCCTTATGTATTTTAAGAATGTAATTTGTGTGTAACCCGTTTTGTGAACACTTTTTTTTCATGACAGGAGACGAATGAGAATGTGGGCAATGATGGTAGGTGGTCACCGCCTGTGAACACTTACGGCCTTATTCATAGAAAGATTTAAAACCTATTTTAGTTATCGAATGTTTTGTCTGCTTCGCTCAATCTGAATTCCAAAGTCGTTAGAAGGGAACACTTTTCGGTCTCACAAACAACCAGACCCGAAACAAATATCTGTGGATCACACAAATATTTGTTTCGGTGCGGAGATCGAATCCGCGGCCTCTCGCTTCACGTGGCGTCTAACCAGCTGCGCCACGGAGGCTGGCTTTATTTTCTTATTTGACGATTCCTAAAAAATAATAATTAACTTTTATCCTAAGAAATCAGTACCAACCCCTCTTATTCATACGAACTGAATTTTGTGCAAGAGACAAACTCGAATAAGATTTCGCTCTTAATTTGCGTCTGGAATTCGAATTATTGTGCAAAAGTGAAGTAATTAGTTCTGCGTTTATCTCGAGAGCCTGCGGCGGAGTCTTCATAAAAATATTAATTGGCATTCAAGTTCCACCTTTGTGGCGGCTGCACATTAATATATTCAATTGTTATGCTAGGTTTTCGTGGAATTCACAGGGACAATAATTAATTAAAGATTAATGGTACATAGCGTGATTTTTTATTTTATTAATCGTATAATATATTTTTATGCCCATTAATGCCATTCGTCTGATGGTAAGCGACACGACCGCTCATGGACAGTAGCAAAACCAAACAACACCATAAATCAAAGCAATGCTTGGCATTCCACTGCGCTCGCCATCCTGAGACATAAGATGTTAAGTCTCATTACGTCCCGTAGTTACTCTGGCTACAATGTCCTTCAAACCGGAACACAACAGTGCATTTACACTGCTGTTTGGAGGGAGAATTAGACATTGCGGTGGTACCTACCCAGGCGGCCACTTACATAATATTATGAGAGACCTACCACCAGTAACAGTATGAGATACCATTCCGGCTTGGCGAAATAACTGCAACTGACGTTGGGGTCTCTAGGTAGGGAGACCTCAGACCGCCTCGGTCATTGGTGGCGCAGTTGTACTACCGTACGGTTACAACGCTGAGGTCTCGGGTACGGATCCCGGGTCGGCATCCGACTCACCAACATACCCGCACACCGTAAGGGGAGCGTAACAGCTTCTCCTGCAAAAAAATATATTCTATAAAAAGGTAATTTTAGAGCCAAGGTAACAAAATCACCGATATTTTTCTAGTAAGAAAAAGATTTGTAAAAATATCTATAAATAATTCAGAATCCTTTAAGCTTTTAATAATTTTTCGCGCGTGCATTTTTATAAACGAACCAATTATCGTCTTTCTAAGTACTTTTACCTGCCAATAAAATGTTGTAAAAGTTCCATGAATAGTAGTAACCGCTCCTCGTTGTTTATTAACGCTGAAGTTTCGACATTTTTGTATTACTTGGCAAAGACGGTAATTAAATATGTGCGAGAATAACACTGGGGCTTCTCGTTGTAAGATATTCTTGAAATGAAAGTTATTTACAGAATTTTTCGCGGTTTTAATTAACTACGCCACGCAGGATGTCAAATGCAGAATATGGTTTTTTAGGTTTTGAAATAGTATTCACATATTTTGTGAAAGTCAAATTATACCACCGCTTTGGAATGATGTAGCTCTGACTAAAAAAGCCAGAAACTCACTGAGAACATAACCTTCTATTTCGTTTCTATCTATCTCTTTAATTTCTACCCAAATATAATTTCTACTACTTCCATCGCGCTAGTGATTCGAGGCCGGCTGTGAGGAAAGAAACGTTGAGGTCTCGAGATCGAATCCCAGGTTGGGTAAAGTGATATTGTATTCTTCTATTTATTATCAGCCTGGAGGCAGGAATTAGTGCTATGGCGATAGACTCGCCTCCTATCGGTTTCGGTTGCAGTCTAGATATACCCTGTATTCAACTTGCGTCAAATTCTTGCAATTTCATCGTGAGTATTACAGTCACGCAGGCACTGAAAATATTGAACAAATACTTTTCGCGGAACTGGCGGGTGTTATCCGACTTGAGGAAGTAAGTTCCGCTCGCGTTCGCGTTCAACTTTACATTCAGCTTCGCGGAATATCTTTGTTTTTGAAATTCCGGATCTAGTATAGAGTGATTTGAACTTTCAAAATCAAAATATTCTTTATTCAAGTAGTCTTTTGCAAGATCTTTTGAATCGTTAATTTCTGCTACCACTGCTTCGGAACGTGTTGTAGCTGTGAAGAAGAAACGGCGCAAGAAACTCCCTCAGCAACACGACAGCCCTCAGTTATATCTACCCCTACCATATATTATAAAGACTGAATTTTTCATGTGGGCGAGGATGGCCAAATCCGGAACTATTATAATATCGGAAAATTGAGAAAGAAGTCATGAGTCCGATTTTGAATATAATTGCATTCATGGATTTTTGAAAAATCAATATTCCTGGCGGAAAATCGAGCTCGACGATTAAAAAAAAAACATACGCTGTATTATTACACTCTTATCGTTGGAGGGTGAGGCAGAGATACCGCTGCCGGATATTTCCGTCCCAAGATGAAAATATCTTTTATAACCTAGGAATGGAACTCAGGGCCTCATGACGGTGTATGTATGCGCCGGCACACGCGTGCGGCATGCGCGTAAGTGTGCATACGTAAGACTTCTATACGAGAATATTTTTAGGTTATCTTTGCTATGAACTTGTATTTAGAGGTTAAATTGTTATTTATTTATTTGGACAGCGTTGCGCACCCAAGCGGTTTGCATGTTCATAGGTGGTGATCACATACCATCAGATGACGAGATTGTTCGTTTCCGGGACTATTAAATTAAAAAATAGTTGCTTGCAAAGATTAACTATAGAACCCTTAAATATTTTTTTAATAAATATTGCTAATTTTGCTGTTATTAAGCCTTCCAAATGGTAAACCTAGAAAATAAATTTGATACCTTTGCTTAATTTCCTAATGGAGGTGTTTTAGAGCCTTTTTGATGTAGTTTAGCGCCAAGTGCTTATTGTTATGACAAGTGCCTTATTTCGTTGGTTCATGTGGTAGACGGGCGCGATTTTAGAAGCAATAATCTATTGTCACTTCCGTGGGGATAGAAAAAAAACACATATCAATATGTACAGAACTTTGCGAACAATAAATATACTCCAGAGTAACATATTATAATGTACTGGTGGTAGGTCTCTCATATGTTAGAGGCCGCCTGAGTATGTGCCACCGCAATGTCTATTTCTCCCGCCAAACAGCAGTCTCAATGCACTGTTGAGTTCCGGTTTGAAGGAATTTGTAGCCGAAGTTCATAACTACTGGTCATTATGAGACTTAACGTCTTATATTTCAGCATGGCGAGCGCTGTGGAATGCCAAGCATTGCCTTTTTATTCAATTAATAATACGCTATCTATATCACGGCTAGGTTTCCGGTCTTTTACAGTAGATAATTGAGAAGGTTAGTAACTTTGTACCTATAGCTACCTAGGGGCAATCTTTTTACTGAATAAAAGTTGATTTCCCAACACGGTACTCGATTTTAGGACCTCACTGTCCCTAGGTCACGTATACTAAGCTATTAAGCTAATGAAGTCTCTCAAAGCTTTACGCCTATAACAGACACCAAACATTAAAAAATGAAGCCTCACCTCTCAGGGACCTCGAGTTGTCCCTTTGTATGATAATACCCGGGCCCGACCTCCTAAATTAAGCGCCACTTCAACTGGGATATATTAGACTCACTAATGAGATTTATAATTAGTTCGTCTTATTATAACACACATAACAGCTGTAGCGTAGTGCGTTACCCGCCGGCTGTGAAACGAGAGACCGCGGCTCGATTCCTGCACCGAGACAAAGTAATAAAATTAATACTCAAAAAAGTAACAAATATATTTGAATTTCTTACTCATCCCTCGGGATTACTTCATTTTTAGGGATAAAAGTAGCGTATGTGTTATGTAGTATGTCCAGGGTGTCAGCTACGTCCATACCAAATTAAGGTGATATTGGTTCTGCCGTTTCTGAGATTAGCGTGCACAAAGGCACAGACAAACAGATAAATTCTATCAATATTTTTTTTGGATTCAGTTACATTCATACAGTCCCCCCATATTCGTTTTCTCATTTATCTTCCATGTACAGTTACATCAGCTATATTTTTTAATACATCGATTCTGGTTTTGTAGCCATTGAAGAAGTTGTAGCATTTGAAAAGACCTCTCCAATCGCTCGTCGATATTGGCCAGTAGCCTGGGATGCTCCTTCTCCTTTATTATATGTATAGATATTTCATTAATTAGGGAACAAAGCCCCAGTCCACCACACCACAATTATCAAATCACGACTATAGCTTCCAATACTAGTTAACGTAAGTTTTATTAAAGAAGCCTTAATACTAATTTAATAACATTTCCAAAAATAACTTGAAAACTAATGTAGAATAAGTTTACGACATCTTAAAAGCAGTAAAAAGCAGTACCTTTAATAATCCTCATATAAAATTAACTAAGGCAACAGTCTTATAATGAAAAAAATCTAGAAAGTTATTACATGTCTAAACATTAGTCATGACAGGAAATTGAGTCGAAGAAAGTTTTAATATTTTTAACAGACTAGACGGCAAAAAATTGTTGTAGTCAAATCAGTTCGTTTCACATATTTTTTAGTTAACAGTCGGAGAAAAACTGTTAAATTCAAATCAGTAATCAAACAATACATGTTACAAAAATGTCTCTTTTGTCTATCTTAACCTATTTCGTTACATTTTTACACGCTTTTTTTTAAATAAAATATTTTTTTTTATTCACACTATTATTAATTTATATTCATTGAAATTTTTAACACTATTTTCTTAATTTAAATTCATTAAAATTTATTTTCTATTTTTTAGTTCGGTTTTCTATAAAAAGCGTGTTTTTTAGTTTTTTTAAACTATTATTTCTTCCATAACTTTGAGAGCCCTGGTTCCTTGATGACTAACAGACACTGTGACTACTTACATTTTTGTGTATTTTTCTGGCCACGTTCGTTACACTTACATATGGCCCACATTAAAATGTTTACCGAGATTTTTCCCATTTCTGCGTACTGTGAGGAAGAAATGTTTCCTAATGTGTGTTTCGATTGAGTGAATTTACTTATTGACGATCTTATAATGGCCGACGACAAAATGATTTTAGTCGATCTCGAAAAGCGCTTCCATAGTTTACTATAACAGCTTCCCCAACATCGAGAAATCTATCACGAAAACATATTATATCATGACTACGAGCCGAAATAAACCAACAAACAATAAATCAATTAATCGTTGGATCTGTCGTTCGGCTAAACTCGGGCTTTGGCGGAGTTAACCGAACCCACTTGTATCTAAAACACTAACAAGTTTTGAACTCACTGAATCCGTAAACAAGTAGCTAACATGTTTATTTAGTTTACCTTAAAGCAGACATGATTTACAATTCAGAGTACATTTGTTTATACTATCTTCCATTCGCGTATTCATCTGCGTTTTATTATATTTATTTATTTTCCCTACAATTATCTAATAATAACAAACCGGACTGAAGGAACGGAAATTGGAGCTTGGATTCAAGGCATACACCTCAGACACGTTGCATGTGCATTAGCAGTTCATTATACCTAAAATATGCATACCTGTGAGGTCACAAAAATTTTAAAGATATCTAAGTCTATGAAACCAGTACTAAGCCAGGGTGATGGACTAAAAGCTTAAACCCATCCAGTCGCAGAGAAGTATTATGCTCTGCATTGGGAAGAATATGACTAATCTATACATATAACAAATTTGTAAACGACCTATGTCTGTACATGGAAGATAAATGAGAAAAACTAATATGGGGGGTCTGTGAAAGAACCCAAAACAATGATTTTTAGAATTTTTGTCTGTGCGGTTGTGCGCAACCAACTCAGAAACGGCATAACGGATTTCGATTAAATTAGCTGACACCCTGTATTAACACTTAGGCTACTTTTTATACCGAAAAAAATAGTGTTCCCGTGGGATGAGGAAGGAATTCCGAAATATTTGTTACTTTTTTATACTCTAAGGCATGGGATGGGACTGAGAGACTTGAATGAGTATGAGACGGGACGGGTAGGATATATTAACTAAAAACAAAATAGATTTTGAACGTTAAAAAATACAAATCTACTACAAAGCAAAAATTATTTTCATTTACTGGAGAAGGCTTCCAGCTCCCTCCAAATACTTTATAATCGCGTGAAGCTTCTTTTATTAAATTCTATTATTAGGTCCCACCTGACTCCAGTAAACTCACATTTCATTTATATAAGCTAAGTAAATAGCGGGCAGAATAGCTCCATTACACCTTTAAAGGTTTTCCGTGTAATGTGTTTGCTGCCGGTAGGAATGTAGGCGAGGGCAAACACGTCTGGCTGGTAAAAAGGTTTTAGATACGTGGTCATGACGACCGGAAACTAGACAAATCAAATAGATGTATTGTTATTGTCTATAGGAGAAATAACATGGTATATGAAGTTCGCAAAACTGAAAAGTTTAATAATGAATAGGTATTTTAGGGAAGTAATATACATCATGTAAGTCCGCCAACCCGCAATAGTCCAGCGTGGTGGACTATATGGCCTAACCACTCTCAATCGATTCTCTCGATTGTAGAGTAGGCCCATGCCCTGCAGTGGGACGTATATGGGCTGATATAGATATAGTAGAATATACATATTATGCAGTAGGTACTTATCGATGCCTTCGAGATGTGGATGTGGCGCAGAATGCTCCGAATACCATGGAATGCGTTGAGAACCAATGAGTCAATTTTGATGGAGCTAAATATCAAAACTACTGCCATTTCTCAGGAACGTATTTTTTGCTTGTATAGACACATCATATTGCGGTCTTTCAGACATGAATAAGATAAATTTATAAGAATGGTACGCATAGAAAGCAAACGCGTCAGAGGCAGAACACCAGCCAAATGGACAGACATTGTGAAGAAAATGGTGGGTGGTAGCCTATACCACGCGGTTCGAGCCACCCAGAATCAAACACGATCAAAAAACATCACTTCTGGTCACGGTCCTCAGCAGTGAGGAAACGATGAGAAAGAAAGACTAATATAGCTACGTTTACAAACAATCACAGTATTAGTATAAGAAGACACGTCTGTTATTATCTTTTTAAGTTCTCGAAATATTAACTTTTGCACGCCACATGGCAAAATGTACTGGGACTACTTATATATTATTTAAGAACTTATGATTGTACCTACATTTTGTGCAAATAAATGATTTCTGATTCTGATTCTGATTCCTCTGACAAAATAAAAGCCAAAACATTACAACAAATAACAGGCAGTAATTTGTAAAATTACAGTGCGGCAGTTAATCAACCGAGGTTCTCTAAACAATTGAGGAAAAGTCTGTCTGGAAAACACGCGCCGTTTACAAAAAAGAAAATATACCGTTGATTCCCCACTAATTAGGGATGGTAGGAATTACATTTCGGATATGGATATGGGACTGTGACAAATAATATTTTACCGGTGACGGTTTTACTTTGGAATCTCAATAGTGATAGTTACGCATACTTTTATTAGAAATCTTTAAATGAACACCAATAATCATTTAGAAGATAACTATTTGGTTTTACTTAGTAATTTAGCGGCCCGGCCGCCCGCGTGCAGATACACTTCTATCAAAATATTTTATCGCCGATGTTAGGATTAATGTAGGATTTTACTGGTGAAAGATTATTTAAAATCGATCAAGTAGTTTCAAAGCCTATTCAATGCAAACAAACACTCAAATCTTTATTCTTTAAAATATTAGTTTTGAATCCAAACGCACAAATAACCTTAAAATCGAGTACGCATTTTTAAGAAAAGGCGAAAATCTGTCATATCATTTCAACGTCCGAATATGAAAAATTCCTCCGTCCGAATATAAAATTATTCGAATCTGTTACGTCGGATACGATTTCGGATATCCGCTGGTTTCAGTTACGGAGCCTCATCATCCTTGTTTACCTACAACAAACTCAGCCCAGCTTGCGAGGGGCTAATTCCGATTCGGTAGAATTCCAAGCCACGTCTGAATTTTTATGTGCAAACATTTTTAAATATGCTTGCGAATTTTTAATTAAAGGTTTTTTATATGAGAAACGAGATAGGTTAGTACAGTTTTATAATAAGTATTAGGAAATGCGCGTGTTTCTGCTTAACACGAACACATATGATTTTTAGACTACTCTGACATAAATAAATAAATAAATAATAAATAATAATAATAAAACTTTATTTAACAAAATGAAGATGTCATACAAAACACTAAAACTAAATATACAAGAGCAGCAACTTAATTTGCTCAAGTGTTAGATTGAACTCTGGTGCCCATTAAGTTGCTGCAAATGCACCCAACAGTCGCAAACATAGTCCTGACGGCTGTCCCCACATTTATATCAATTAAATATTGTCGTGGGATCAGAAACTACGAGAGACTTTTCGGTCCCACAAACACCCAGACCCGAAATAAATATTTGTGAGCCTCACAAACATTTGTCTCAGTGCTGTGATCGAACCCGCGATCTCTTATTTCACAGCCGGAGTCAAACCAACCGCGCCATGGAGGCTATCTTACATAACATAAACAACAAGCATTTAAACTCGTGATCTAATAGTATTTTTTTTTTTTTTTTTTAATTACCCTTGTTTTTCATAGGATGTACTAGTTTATCCTATCGCGTGTAATCGGATGTGTATCGGGTTTTGCCGGTAAAATAAATTGCAACTACCGTATATAGTGGTTAAAGAGCCGTCATAGTAACCTACGTAAGTGTCGCGTTTCGTGTTCTGTGTAAAACCGGATACATTTAGGCCGGCATAAATGTTTCGACCGGCGAGAGATGAACACTCTACTTCAGAATATACTCTATCTATACTGCTATGTGCTTACGGTCAACCGCATTGTACTGATTTTATCGTGTCAGGAAAAAAGGAGTTAAAATTACATACATGCATAAACTCCCGCCTTTATCCCCAAAGGGGTAGGCAGAGGCTCCACTAGGACACCCACATTTCGCCTTGTATGTTTCGTCCCGCGATGTGATAGAGGGCGAGCCTATCGCCATATCGGGCACAAATTCCTGACTCCGGGCTGATAATGAATAGAAAAATCCAATATCACTTTGCCCGACCTGGGATTCGAACCCGAGACCTCAGCTTTGTAACCGCACCGTAATACAACTACGCCACCGAGGCAGTCTAAAATTACGGATGTAAATATATTTCCAAATCACTAAACCCCGCTTCATGAATATCATCAGATCATAGGCGGTTCAACCACGGACTAAATGGTTAATGAATAATTAACTGTTTTACATTTGTCAGTAGGTGGATACAGAGCTGCCCTCTGGCGGCACAAAGCGAGCATTACAGGTGACGCACAAACCGCAGCGGGAACACGGGACGGGCGGGGCGCCACGCAATTCACACGGCTTTTACGAGAATTAAATTGGAACTTTTTGGAAGATTTTTTTATCAAAAACCTAAGTAAAATATTGGGAGGAGGGTGTCAAAGAATATAAAACATTTGCTTGATAACAGTATTCTTGTATCTGAGGATAACGGCGTTTGAATAGATTTAATTTGTAATGGAATTTCTGTTTACCTGTTTGTAATTTTTTTACTGACAAAAGCTTTTAGTGACTTGTACCTAATGTTAAAATAATATAAAGTAGGTACGAATACTAGAGAGTCTGCAGGTCATAGGTCTGCATTTTATAGCAACTAGAGCGGTATCGTTGTCCCACATAATAAAATATCAATTTTATTCACTCAGTGAAATTAACGAAGGTCCGACGATCCTTGACCTCGTCTCATCATTCTTAATCTCCTTTCCATTCTACTTTCATTTGAAACATCCCACAATAAAGATTTTGATAAAAATACACCCGTATTACATGGCTCGACCTGGGAAGAAACCCAGGACCTCACGCTCTAAACTGCGCAGTCTTTGCTCACTGCCACACGACCAATTTTTTATTATTGCAATGAATGGCGAGACGAGCATGCCATTCGCCTGATGGTAACCGATACGACGGCTCATGGACAGTAGCAAAACAAAACAACACCATGAATTACAAAGCAATGCTTGGCATTCCACTGCGCTCGCCATCTTGAGACATAAGATGTTAAGTCTCTATATGTCCAGTAGTTACTCTGGCTACAATGTCCTTCAAACCGGAACACAACAGTGCATTTACACTGCTGTTTGGGGGAAATGGTGACGTAATAAAAAACCAAACCTATATTTGATAGAATCTGCTCATCCCAAAATACATTAGGTAATATACCTAATGAAATAAGTCCTAAACGCTTTGGAGAAATCCTTTCACAATCTTTTTTAATATCTATTGACGTACATGAGACCAAAAAGAGCTGTGGACTTATATTCCGCTGGTTATACTACGTTGCTCGTTCCCAAACTTTAACGCCCCTCCGCGAATTATAGTTTCAATGTCTTAATATAAAGTTTTTAAATTAAAAAATAAAGATTTTGTAAAATACATCTTTGTCTGTCACAAGAAGTCCACTAAACATAGGCTTCGAAATGAAATGAAATTCGTGAATTGAAATAAAACGAAATTCGTAAAATGAAATGAAATTCGTTTATTGGTCACGTAAGCAATTAAATAGCTCTTATGACAAGTCAATACACATAGTACTTATTCTCTATTTACAAGATATTTATTTTAATGTTATTTATATAAAAATTTACTTATTTTCGATATTTACAGTATAATATTTATTAGTATTTTATCGTACTATGTTTTTTTTTCAAGGAAATACTTTATTTACGTTAATTCCTTCCTCCAGTGGGCTTATCTTACCAGTGCACAAACGCTTCTGCAGGGGATCGCAGAAAGATGAGAAAAGACTGTTTTTTTACATTTAAGTGTACCAGAAAAACACGCAACTGAAATAAAAAAAAACCCTATGAAATCTTGACGAAAAACTATGATAATGTTATTGGAAAATAAATCCAAACAGCCCTACACAGGCCACTGAAATCCCCAATTACTTCCGAAAAGCCGTAAAACCATGATAAACAAAAGGAAACTAGTAACAGTTAAATCAGGAAAATGCGGTAATTGATAATGCTTTCGGAAAATGAACCTTATCTATCGAACTATAAGAGTTATTTCCTGTATAACCAAATAGCCAAGAATGTCGTGTAATTTTATAAATATTTTATGTTTCTAATGTCGTATATAAAGTGGTTTTTATATTTTTAATTACAAAATCATTTTATTTTCACCGGAAAACATGTTCTATTGTTCAATATGTGTCATTATACCGATTTTTGCTTACTTTTCAATCTTTTTTGACGCGATCACATCATTAGGCTTATACTGTAGATAACTGATTTTAACTAGCACGGCAAAGTGACGGCACTGACGCTTGATGATAAATATATCCATAATGAGCGCCACTCACGTAACCACGAAAACCGTAAACTCTCCGAAATGTCAGAGAGTAAAGAATCAATAAAAAAACAAAATATCCGCGATAAAAGCCCAGAAAGATACAATTATTTCAATTTGTAACACTCGCGTAAACATACGGGATCAAAAAGTTTGAGTACCAGTGCATCAGTGTGTGTTGTTCGCTTTAATACGTGCCGGGGAATATTACAGCATTTTTATTGCACTTTCAAGTGCCACTTATTTAGTGCTTTAACACTTGTGATGTAGCACTGAAATCGGGGTCACCGTTGCTATACTACAGCTATTTACTCTATATGAACTATTTGCACTAGGCTCTATTTACATAACATACATAAACTCACGCCTTTCTCCCAGAAGGGGTAGGCAAAAGTGCAACCAGGAACCCACGTTTCGCCCTGTATTTTCTTTCCCACGATGTGATAGGGGGCGAGCCTATTGCCCTTTCGGCTACAAATTCCTGACTCCGGGCTGATGATGAATAGAAAAATCCAATATCACTTTGGCCGACACTCGGGACTCGAACCCGAGACCACAGCTTTGCATTCATACCGTAGTACAACTGTGCCACCGAGGCTCTGTTTACTATAAAACTTTCAGATAGGTAATAAATAAATACACCCAACAGTCACATACATAGTCTTGACCCCACATTAAGATCAATTAAGTCTTGTGTCGCAGGTATCAAAACTACGAGAGACTTTTCGGTCTCACAGGTATTAAAGTTATGATTAACGTTAGTTTATGCAACTGAGCCAATCTAAGTAAGGCAAAAATGTTTCTTCATTTCTGACACCCATGACACGAGACAAATCCGTTACTGCGGAATCAACACTAGCTGTACTTGTATTATTATTGAGTTTAGGAAATTGATATAGAATATAGATGTTGTAAGATTTATTACTTTATGTAGGGACCGATAACAGTACCCTATGGATAAACAATCATTAATGCCTATATTTTTGTACCTAGAAAAATATGCTACTATGTCGAGTCCTAAAAAATCATGTTTTGTTTTGTTTTTGCCCAGAAAAAAAGGGTACTTTTTCTAGTCAGTATTAATTTTTATTTAAATAAAGTCTGTTAACTATCTTTTAAGCAATTAAACCATCCCTAAAGGCGTGTAACAGAGGATTTTGGTTCACGTCTGATCCGCTGAAACTAATAAAGCTACATAGCTGTAGACACAATCATCCGCCATCGCTGATATCCAATACGTATGCAAATTGTCGCCAATTCTTGAGGGTATTACCGAAATAGACGACGCACCATTCGCTAGTAATTTCGTTACTTCGTTGATAGCATTTTTAGTTTAATTCCCTGAGTGAAACTTGTAAAATATACCAATTATATGGTGGACCAATTATAGCATCATTGGTTTTGTATTATGTAAGTTTAATGACAAATAAAAGAGAAATAGTAT
Source organism: Deilephila elpenor (assembly GCA_949752805.1). Taxonomy (NCBI): domain Eukaryota; kingdom Metazoa; phylum Arthropoda; class Insecta; order Lepidoptera; family Sphingidae; genus Deilephila; species Deilephila elpenor. Next base: position 788,913 of record OX457114.1, read on the forward strand.
TGTCAATCCCCTAGGTGGTGCTTAGTAAAATATAATGAATAATTTTATGATATACTCTGGTGGACCTATTATAGCATCACTGGTTTCGTATTATGTTTTAATAACAAAATAAAAATAGTAATAGAAACGGCGTAACAGTTTGCGATGAAATTTGGCATTAACTTAGGTTCCTTTTATCCCGAAAAATCTAATGTTCCCGTGGTATGATGAAGGAATTCCGATGTATTTGTTACTTTTATAGTCAAAGGGATGGGACGGGACTGGATGACATGCCTTAAGTGTGTATGAAATGGGACGGGCGGGATATAACGAGAGGGGATGGGAAATTTCAAATCAAGTTAATCACGCAGACGAAGTTTGCGGTCAGAAGCTTTTTTTTTTTTTTTTTAATTGCAATGAATGGCGAGACGAGCATGCCATTCGCCTGATGGTAAGCGATACGACCGCTCATGGACAGTAGCAAAACCAAACAACACCATGAATTACAAGGCAATGCTTGGAATTCCACTGCGCTCGCCATCCTGAGACATAAGATGTTAAGTCTCAATATGTCCAGTAGTTACTCTGGCTAAGCTGTTTACTAATATACAGGGTATCTCAAGACCGCGACCGAAAACGAAGCCAGGTGGTAGTTTTAGTGGTTACAGACACGATGCAAATAAAAAATTCACTAAATCAGCGACAGATATTTTTTTAGAATTTTTTAAAAATCACCTTGTTTGGGTGGAAAAAACCTAGTTTTTGCGAAAATAATAATTTAGACCCTTACGTTCCATTGAGTGTTGAAAAATAAAGAGGTCTGAATCATTATTTTAGGAAAACTATGTATTTATCACCCAAATACGACTATAAGTAAAAAATTACAAAAAAAAAGTTATCGATTTTTTTTTTTGCGAAATTTTTACTTGCATTGTGTCTGAAGTCACTTATACTATCACCTGGCTTCGTTTTCGGTCGCAGTCTTGATATACCCTGTATTGTAGCATCTTTTTAAAATCCTTGATGTAGAGCTCCATGTGGGAGGCTTATATACAGCTGTCGACTTATTATGGCTGAAGAGAGAGAATACACATTAAATTGAACTACAATATAAACCTACAGATTTTGATGAATACGTAAAGCGCATTACACACTCGACTAACCGACCACATAGTAACAAGGGCCTTAATAATCATGCAATTAATTCTGAATTCCATTTAATAACCAATGCTTTAAAAAGCATTTTCACACCGCCAATGCTACGCTAACCGGTAAAGGTAGCTTCGAAGTATTGGAACATTAAGTTAGTTTTTTTTGTCACGGACATGACGCGATTGACATGTTCACGGTGGTGGCGGATTCAAATCCCAAGGCACATCTCTGACTTTTCGGGGTCATGTGTGTATTGATAGTCAATCGCCACGCACTATAACAGTGAAGGAAAACATCAGGAGACGTGAGGCAACCTGCATACTTTAGCGATGTGTAAGAATTTCTATAAAGTATTGTGTATATTTATAAAGCCAGACAACCAGCAGTGGACTTCCTATCGCTAAAGAAGTTATTTTCGGACTCATTGCGTCCTTTTTGTTTAAGTTCATCAATTCTTTCTTCAGGCACGAGCAGGTTACAAGCTCTCACAAGGATAAAGCACACGACCTCATGTGAGCGACTTGCTAGCCCCTTTATCTTTACGCATTGGTAAACTGCATACATATGTATAAACTCACGCCTGTATCCCAGAAGGGGTAGGCAGAGGCGCCACAAGGACACCCACATTTCACCTTGTATGTTCCGTCCCATGATGTGATAGGAGGCGAGCCTATCGCCATATCGGGCACAAATTCCTGACTCCGAGTTAATAATGAATAGAAAACCCAATATCACTTTGCCCGACCAGGGTTCGAACCCTAGACCTCAGCTTTGTAATTGTACCTTAGTACAACTACGCCACCGGGGCAGTCGTAAACTGCATTAATCAAAATATTCGCAATACACAGCCCTAACGGAGTATCTGCGGTGGCGCGGACATAGCTCATCGAATTTATCGGAACGCTGCAACCAACCAAGTTTCTACAAACTCGTTGCAGACTTTCATTAGGTTAAATTGTTCACCGCTGTTCAAAACAATAGATTCAATTACTGTGTGAACATTGTAGCTCTGCAGAATGTTTTAGTCTTAAATAAAAGACAAACGCCAGGTATGTTAACTTTAAATGCAGTCAAATATGGTCTAGACCTCAGAAAATACAATTATTATGATTAATATGTACAATTTAGAGTTTGAATAATAAGTCCAGACTTAGATGCCTACGAGATTAATCGCTTAAGAGTCATAAAAAGAGAATGCCCATTCATGGTATCGGTAAAAAATATCGTTGACTCCGATACCAATACTGCTTAAAATTAATTTTAGTCCTTTTTATGGTTTGTCCTTTAACGTTTTCCTGTTTTATCCTGGACGACAGATTTTTATAAAATAAAGTTATTATCTTCATATTTTAACCATTACTACAAATGGGGCTACCAGAGTGACTGGACTTCAAGTTCATTTCTCCGGGCCTGGGTCGCAATTATGTAATTTTTTATTGAAAATATTTAGGTATTTTTCCTTGCACAAAAAATAGGTTTCATCGAGGGACAAAAATCCTCGCACCGATACCAAGTTTCATAGTACTTTGGGCATTTGGCAAACAAAAGCTAAAATATTCTGATGATTTCCTCATGAATTTAATTATTAATTTAAATTACGTTAACGTTATAGCTTCCTTTTATTTTAATTATACGAGTATTGTGTAAAGACAATTTAAGCGTATTTCATCATAGCGCTACATTATTAAAAATATTTACTTGTGAATTAGGCAACTATTTATCCAAATTGCCCATTAGATTTTGCATTGAAATTTAGTGAATTTATTAAAATATATGGCTCTGTCCTCAGAACAAGCTCTATCGCATATGCGACAACACAAAAGTTAAAAAGCGTTTAAATGACAAAATTATGAACAGAACAAAAAGGAATTTGGATTAATATCGGGAATTCAAAAGTTATAACATTGACGGAGCTCCATCTAGATATTAATTATCTTTTAAATACGAATAACAGCAGAACTGCTGTCAACTTGATCATTACTTAAGTTCGTCAAGGATACATTATAAGAAAAAAAAATCTAATGTTCCGCGCAACAATAACAAACACAAAAAAATAATTAACGAAATTGGTCCAGCCATTCACACGTAATACGGTGACCAAGGATTTAACGAATCATTTTTATATTTGTTATCAATCTTAACATTGATGCCCCGGAGGCACATTTTTCATATCACCCCACGCACCCTTATTTAAGACTTTAACCCCTTTCACGCCACTATCCTCAAGAAAATTACACTATATTGCAAGCTGAATAGAATACTTTTATTGATACATTTACATTTTCGGTATAATTTATAGCGTACATAAAGCCAGAGTATCGACAGGTAATAAATTTCCTGTCAGCGAAATCCGAGGCAGGTTGGGGAATCGGTTAAGATATCATACAGTATACAAAGTTAGTTTTTATCTACCATAAAGAGTGATACCATAATAACCACAATGAGATTTTGGTATAAAAGATCAGACAAAAATATTAAATAGTGAAATCTCGGTGACAGGCTATGAGAAATTATCGTCAGCCTCCGTGGCGCAGTTGGTTAGACGCCGACTGTGAAACAAGAGGCCACGGGTTCGATCGCTGCACCAAAACAAATGTTTGTGTGATCCACAGGTATTTGTTTCGGGTCTAGGTGACCGAAAAGTCTCTCGTAGTTTCTGATACTCACGACACAAGACTCGATCTTAGTGTGGGGTCAGGACTTTGTATGTGACTGTTGGGTGTATTTATTTATTTACTATCCCGCTTTATGAATGATGGATGGTTATGCACCAGTCAGCGGCAGAGGAGCGAGGGGGGAGGTTATACATGTACCTGCCAGCTGCTGTAGTTGTATCAGGCAGCGACCGACACGCGGTTGATTTTTATTAGTGAACCAGGTAACCAGATTGATAAAAGTGTTTTGGGATAAAATCAACAATGTAACGTACGTTAAAAATTTGTGCAAAGGAATGTGCTATTGATTCTTAACAAACGAATGCTAAAAATAACGTATAAGATTGTAAAATATATGCTTTTTTAACAACTGGATATTTCAGATGTTGTAGTAGTCGTAGTCAGCAATTCGAAGTTATTCATGAAATTATCAGATGTAACTATAAGAAATCTTCGCGACAAAAATAGATTATGCATTGTAAAATCGAACACGGCATTAAAGCATAAAAGTATATTTTGTTTGGCACCAATAATTTATAATAAAGTCCCTAACACTATTAAACAACTACCGACCATACAATACAAGTTCGCCCTTAAAAAATACCTTCTACGTAAATGTTATTACAGCTTATCAGAATTTTTAAATGATAAGAATTTAACCCTATAAACATAATTATCTATTAAATAATGCTTAAGTATAGGATAATTACAATCACGATGTTTCTTCTACTCTTGTCATAATATCTATATGCGTTTTTTTTTTTATTTATATAATTTTATTTCTTTTTGTAATTAATAGTAACCAGATTAGGTAATGTAGCATTTTTATTCTCAGCTATGCGCCTATGCGCTAAATACAACATTTTGTACGCCTTAAAAGGCAAAACATGTAGCAACTTTTTTAAACTGAACATCTTGTACAAATCTATTGTCACTCATGTTTTACAAAATAAATATCTTTATCTTTATCTTTATCAGCAGTTGAATTAGATCATGAAATAGAAACGTTGAAAATCGACGCGTTGTCATTGACTTAACGTTTCCTTCGGCTGGTTATGTTCCCAGAGACACTACTGGTGGAATATTTCTAAATACATACATACGTACATAATCTTACCCATTTTTCGCAGAAGTGGTAGGCAGAGGTGCTACCAGAACACCCACGTTTTGCCTTGTGAGTTCCGTACCAAAATCACAAATTCCTGACTGATATAATGCATAGAAAGAAATCCAACATCACTTTCCCTGACTCGAGATTCGAATCTGAGACCTCAGTATAGTAATCGTACCGTGGTATATTACGTCACCGAAGCGGTCTTTGGGTATTTGTATTTGCCCGGTCATCGACTACCTACACAATAGTGGTAAATAGGGCGTAATAACCTAAGCTTTATATTTCGAAGTCAGCAATGGTACAAGTTTTACATAACAATAAAACTTGTATTATTAAGACAGAGACGATGCACAGCATCTGTGAGAGTGCGTCTTACTTCCTTTCCGTTTTTACTCAATACAAGCCTTTTTTGTGTAACTTCCGCTTCGTTTCGACCAATCAGCGTTGAGCAAGTGTCACGTGGTCTCAGGAGATCGCCTGTGGGGGGACCGCACGATATTGGATCATAGAAGTCTCTCACCAGGAGGTCTTAATGGGATGCTGTGCATCGTCTCTGTCTTAATAATACAAGTTTTATTGTTATGTAAAACTTGTACCATTATTCAGCATGTGACGATGCACAGCATCTGTGAGAGAGGTGTTTATAGCTCCTGGTGACCACGTAACGACGCTATGTGATGAAGATTCAGGTTTAAAAGAAAAAATGAATCTCTGAAATTGAAATGTGTGTTAATTATATTATGCATAAACATATTCTTCAGCTTGTAATATTCAACATAAACCTATAAAACAGGCTCAAAAATAGCTGCAATATTGAATTGTTAATTGCATTGATTTATCAATTACTTGCTTTTGATATAACTTGGAAAACGTATTGTAAGCATATATAATATATATTGTATACTTGCATATGAAGAACCGGCTTTACTCAGTTTCTGATTATTGCTCGTGAAGCACCATGGTTAGGTCCTTTGAAATAAATAAGGCATTAATACATTCAGTACCAAGCCTTTCAGCTAGTAAAGTGATAACATTTAGAATCCAATCAATAGAATGTATGTTAGGATTATTATGGTTTAGAATTTTCCCACCTTATTGTTAATACATATTCGTTTCCATGTTGGAACCAACATGGCTGTAAAGTACAGTAGTTACGACGTAATGATCAATTCATTGACGCAATATTTAGGGCGAAATTTTTAAAACTTATGCACACGTCTATCTGAAGCTAGGAGAAATATACGTGGTCATATTCGAGAACCTAACAACTTTAAAACAACGATTCACAATCTGTTGATTTTGTTTGTAATCGCTGGGTCCCAAGGGGGGTTTGTTTTTCTACTTTGAGCTTCTCAAACGAATTGGCATTTAGTAAATGTGTTCAATCAAAAAGACTATTTCTACATAAAATTAATTATGTTAACATCCGAAATAATCGTTGGTACAAACTTTTACCAAATAATAAAACTACACAGACCTGTGTAGTAATAATATAAGACGTCAAATTTTATAGAATAGATGGGCTAAAAAATGTTGACCAACTTGCACTTGATTTGCAACAACACCATCTGGTCCATCCACCTGTTCCAATTGATGGATTATATATCATAGGTTTGTAAAATATTCGAAACTGTGAAAGTGGTAGCCAAAATGCTTTCTTTCACGTTAGAACCACGAGGAAGTAAAGTCCCTCTGCAGAGTTCATATGTTGTAGGATGTATGGAATTATACATGGTTGAGGAACTAACGACCTTAGTTGAAAACGCCAATGCCGGCTGAATGCATGCCAGAATTAGGTCAGTTAATCCTGGCGGTTCCACGTGCCGAAAATTTTAGTCCATATGATAAGACTGCCCGACTGTCAGACGGCCACATTACATGATGGCTCTGCAATAGGGACCTGAAATGATTAACCACAGCTCGCAAACCTCTCCTTTTCTGTTGCAATGTCCGGTTCGGTGGTTGACTTGTTGTACTTAGTCAGATACCGTGAGGTCGTCTAGTTGGGCTCCCCCTCTCAAGTCATTAGAAAATGTTTAGTTGATTTCGGAAACAAATTGCTTTTCTCTTGTAAGGACTCCCTGGCTGCAATCTACCACATCAGGTCAACAATAGTGTGAACTTGTGTGCACTATCTATACCCGTGATGTTATTTAGGAAGATTTCTTGCGAAACGTTGTGAGAGAAGACAGTGTATGCAACCTCTTTGCGGTATAATATTAGAAAAGTTTAGCTAAATTGCTTAGTGATACCTGGAACTAAACAGGACATAGTTTCCTTGGCGACGCGACCCGACGGCACGCCTCAAGTAGCAAGAACCTTGAAGTTCTGCTTTGTGTTTCAAACTAGTCCAAAATATTATATTTCTTGAGTAGTCCTGTTCAGCGCTCGATGTTCATACCCAGGCACTGGAGCGTGTTCAAAACTAATTTCTCCAGTCACCATAGTTACCTGTTAGCCAATAACGATGGACGAAAATTTTGAATGCGCAAGATACTCCGAAAAATAAGCTCGTCTTCTGGAGTATTTGCAGTTTGTTAAGCACTCTGCAACATTTAACGTGAAAGGTATAAGTCGGTGTAGGTCGGTAAGGGTATAAGTCAATTTTTATCATCCAGAATACAAGATGGAATCCAGAGGAAATATATTAGTTTGAATGATTTCGGTTCGATACATCAATCCAATATAGACCAAATGCAAGTGGCGACCTGTTGGCAACGGACCAGACATGACCGTCAACATGCTCACGTTGGTCGCTGGCTCCAATCCCAGCGCACACCTCTAACTTTAAGTAGTCATGTGGGTACTATTCGTAATAGTCAATTACCATGCACAACTGATAAGTCGCACGCTCGAGTGTAGAGGAGGATCGTCAAATGCTGTGGGACGTATATGGAATGATACAGTACGGTACACAAATATACCTGCAGCTTCCCGCACTCTTGTCCCAAACATTGTTGGCAAGATCCTGGGTCCCAGAGGATTTTGCTCCGGAAAACTAAATAATATTTGTCTTCTAACACCCTAAACTAATTACGCTAATACATGTATCCGCTACGAAGGTGCCCAAATGTAGGTACAATAATTTACCAAAAGAAATAAAATCAATAAATAGTTTTAATGTATAACAATAAATTACAATCTTTTGTATTGTCATTAAAGTATTAAATACGGACCTGTGTACGGACCGGCAGCAAGTATCGAAACAATACAATAGTGCACATTGTTTTGCTTGTTTAACATTTTTTATTACCCCTACCCACTTTATTGGTGTTTTGTATTCAATGCACGGTTTCATATTATTTTAGAATTATTAAATGTATAGTTTGATTTATGTTCTGATGTTAGCTTAAGTTATTATTGTACTTATCTCAAAGTGAAATGAAAATTTATTTTGAGTAAATAAAGATTCAAATCTCAAACTCCAGCACACCGTGCAGTGTCTTCGTTTGTTGCGACATTGTTGCCAATTGTTTCGCTTCTATTCGGCGAAGCCACCTCTGTGATGGGTAAATCAGCAGAGGCGTGGAGGTAAATGGCAAACGCATTCTCGTAAACTATTCGAGAAGGGCCTCCGAAGCCCAAAGCGCAAGCCACTGCCTGCGATACGCTCACAGACAGCCTCCGTAAAATCCGTTGATGCACGCACGAGGCCTCGAGTCATTAATCGGTGAAGCAGCCTCTGTGATGGGTAGGTAGACCAACAGAGAATTGGAGGTAAATGGCAGACGCATTCTCGTAAACTATTCGAGAAGGGCCTCCGAAGCCCAAAGCGCAAGCCACTGCCTGCGATACGCTCACAGACAGCCTCCGTAAAATTCTTTGTTGCACGCAGAAAGCCTCTAGTAATTAATCAGTGAAGCAGCCTCTGTGATGGGTAGGTAGACCAGCAGAGACTTGGAGGTAAATGGCAGATGCATTCTCGTAAATTAATAGTAATGGGCCTTCGAAGCCCAAAGCGAAAGCCACTGCCTGCGATACGCTCACAGACAGGCTCCATAGATTGGATTACTCTCTTTCGTTCATTGTTTGGTATAGTCACTGGTTTAGCATTAGTTTTCAGTGCCTACTTGTCTTGGGTGTACTAAGGACGACCCATTTTATAATACCATCGATATCATATGTTATAAGCCTGCAGCAGACTCATAAAAAAAAAAATTAAAACTTGGAGGTATCTTACGCAGACACCCTCGCAAGTTCTTATTAGGCAATTGATTCAGGATACGCTCCTGACGAGTTTTCCATGTACTTTTATTCTTTCTCGCATAAGAGTTGATTTTATTATTATTATGAAATTGGTAAGTAGGTTTCAAATCTATTTAAATACAGAGGAAGGTAGTAAACCATGTCCGGGGCTGCTGCCCAGCCAATTATATGTTGTAAGTTAATACTCAATAACTCGTTGTGCAAGTAAGGCAAAGGAGACTGCACTTCTAATAATGGTAAACTTTTAGATTTGACCTTCCTTTGCGGTAATAAAAACGCGCCAGGCACTTGTGAGGGAGGAATTACCTATATCTCCGCGTGAAATAATTGCAAGACTTCCAAACTTACCTACATACATGCATAAACTCGTGTCCCGAAAGGGGTAGGCAGAGGTTGTCCTGGTAGCAACCAGGACATTCACTTAAATTTGCTTCGCTTGCTACATCCCATGATGTGACAAGGGGCGAGCCCATCGCCATATGAGGCTCAAATACCTGCCTCCGGGGTGACAATGAATAGAAAAGTTCAATATCACCTTGCCCGAACCGGGATCCGTTACCGAGACTTCCGCCACAGAGGCAGTCAACGTAACAAACGTATTACATTGTCAAAGTACATGTTAGAGTGTTCCCTTGGTCACTTTAAAGCTTTAAATGGACTTACCGTGACAGCTCCATTTCACCTTAGTATGAGGGTATTCCGAGTATTCAGAGCTCGAACCACTTGTATTTCTCACTGGCAAAGATCGGCGCTTGCGAGGATTGAAGGTGGTATGGTGGTCTCAAGCGTCAGAGCGATCCTCGGCGGAAGACAAGACGTGGTCATCCACCGACAACACTGCCTACTTAGGCGAGCGAGCGCCCAGAAACACCATACTCTTTTTCACTTACGAATTTAAAATGGTTTTTACCATATTTATATTAATTTGCTTTAAACTTATTTTTGATGTTGCTTCTTCGAAGGAAGAACGACGCTATGATCCAATATCGTGCGGTCCCCCCACAGGCGATCTCCTGAGACCACGTGACACTTGCTCAACGCTGATTGGTCGAAACGAAGCGGAAGTTACACAAAAAAGGCTTGTATTGAGTAAAAACGGAAAGGAAGTAAGACGCACTCTCACAGATGCTGTGCATCGTCACATGCTGAATAATGTACTGGTTTCAACCAGGGCGGAATAATGTGCGTTTGTTGATTTATTCCCGCTAAAATGTTTATTCATCGTTTTTGAAACTGGATTTTCAACGTTATTTGCGATAAAGAACCTCTATTTTCAGGTTTACGCTGAGCGCACCGAAATACGTCACACGTCGGGATTTGTACGGTGACGTCACGATCGTGAAGATTTATACGTATATACATATATAAACGCGTAGTGATGTGCCAGTAGTCGTTATAAAATGAAATAAATAGTTTATAATCGCTACAGCAAAGAGGTGATAATTCTTTAGGGAATGGTCTGCGACATACGCGAATGACCTCAAATAGCTATAGTTACCTTATTGTTTGAAAAGCTGTTAAGGGCCAAGTCCGACTTTCCTGGAGTGACAAAAAAAGGTATGTTTGTGCTAGGAGCATTCCAGCCCAGCACGCTTGCAGTTGCTAAAATAGAACTGCATAATTGGTGACATGACGATTTAGCGATTTATAATGCACTGCGCATACAATCATGCGTGCTATAGTGAGCAACCGTGCCAATGTAGAAATATCTGTAAGTTCAATAAGCGTACAGTTTATTGTACTTATCTATAAACAAATTACAAATCAATTAAATCTTATGAGTATTTTTATTACAATGAATGGCGATACGGCCTTGCTATTCGCCTGATAGTAAGCGATACGCTCATGGACAGTAGAAAAGCCAAACAACACCAAGAATTACAAAGCAATGCTTGTCATTCCACTGCGCTCGCCATCCTGAGACATAAGATGTTAAGTCTCATTATGTCCAGTGGTTACTCTGGCTACAATGTCCTTCACACCGGAACACAACAGTGCCCCTAGCCGGAACATTTTGCAGTATCGTATAGTAATTCTCGTATAGTTTCGTAAACGTTTCCCGCTGTCAAATTTTAGTTCCAAATACGCTCACAATGGCGCTGTTTAAATTCCCATACAACATTTTACTATTACTATTCTATTACGATACTGCAAAATGTTCCGGCTAGGGGCACTGTGCATTTTGCTATTTGGCGGGAATTATAAACTCCCAATTATACACAATACAATACAATGATGATACGGAAAGATCAATTATTCTGAGGGTCGTCACATCTCTACGATTGCTCTGTTCCAAGTTATTACACATAAATCGGGCTCCATGCAAACTGTCAATTTAAACTGTCAATTATAATGGAATCTAGCCGACCTGATATACGAGAATACGACCTTTGTGGGGTGAGTAGGGTTAGTTCCAGACATTGAGATTCTCAACCCTTTAATTAGACAATGGAATGTTTAGTTACATAGATAGGTATATAAATCTGTAGATACATAAGCTCACGACTATTTCCCCAAAGAGATTGGCAGAGATAATAGTAGTGCCACCCAAAATTCGGTAAAAAATATTTTCCAAATGCGAGTATATCACCGAGGTACAAATTCCAGATGAAATTCTCATATGAGATTCCTCGAACGAAAAATCACACAAAGACAATTTTCCAGTTGGGAATCGAACCCACATCCTACGATTAAAAAGGCAAGTCGACTTGGATCATTTTTAAATTTACATAATTTTATAAGTACGTTACGTACATACATAAACTCACCCCTTTTTCCCAGAAGGGGTAGGTAGAGTTGCTGTCAGGACACCCACATTTTGCCTTGTTTGTTCAGTCCCACAATGTGATAGGGGGCGAGCCTATCGCCATATCGGGCACAAATTCCCGACTCCAGGCTGATAATGAATAGAAAAATTCAAATTCACTTTGCCCGACCCGAGATTCGAACCCAAGACCTTACCTTGTAATTGTACAGTAGTACAACTGCGCCACCAAGGCAGTCATTTTATAAGAAAAATATAAATATTATGATAGTATTGTTTGGTGTCGAGCGAATAAGTGAAGTAATTAGTGAGTCTACACGCACATTGTAATTCAAAATTACATTTGCGTATTTGAGATTAAATTGTAAGAGGATTGAGGGATCCCTGTGTTTGATTACCAGAGATCTCGGCGAAATTCAGTTATCAAAGTGACATGTTTGTTTCATTAATTAAATTCAGTTCGACGGCTAAGTTGCGGGGTAAACGATTTCAGCGACCCCGCATTGAATGGATATTGTAAAGTTATTTCGAATGCTTTTATCATTGTAAAGTAAAAGGTTTAAATTGTGTCGTTTAAATGACCACGCTCAAATGACCCCTGCCATATAAAATTTATTTTTGATAACTAAAACTGACGTAACAAATTTCTTTATTTGTTATGTCTGTACAAGTGTATTCTGCATTTAGACCGCTACACAGATAATTTTAGTTAATTATTTTCTTTAAATTATAATTTCTTTTGTATAAATATCTTCTTTATTCAGAGCTAACGGCTCTCCTGATGATATGTTGTATCGCCGCCCAATAACTTCTACGTTTGAAACTTTGCTGCGCTGACCTCTTAAGATTGAAGATGAAAGAAAGGAATGCAAGGAAGGAAAAAGGACAAGAGCCTGAGAGAGATATTCAGCCACTTCGCTTGGCAGAAATTTCAAAATGGGAGGGGAAAGTGGTATTGTACCTACAATAGTATCACTTCCCGAGCACAAGACAGAAAGCCTAAAGATATCACTCAGTCAAGCCGTAGCAGTTCTTAATGTAGTCCAAACTCCAAAGTTATTATCGTAACTACCAGTTTGATGTAAATGCCAATACCAATGCCAAATCAATCAGGCCAAATGTTTGCGCCAGTCGGTAACCCAGACCTTTTTACACGCCATTAAGCCATCTCGTGTAAGTTGGTAAATTGGATCCAATGTGGAGACGGTATTTGCAAAACGTCTCAGTTTGAGTAGCGAAGTTCACTCCGCCTCAGATGGAAGTTCTTACTTTAATTACGTCAACTGTTTCAAATGCCGGGGATTCTAGCGAAAGTAAGTCAAGTAGTGGATATATTCATCCTGATAACATTTTCGCAAATATAGCGCCGCCGCGCCGTTTCGAAATTACTGGATAATTTAAACTGGTGTACAAGTAAAATTACTTTCATACCAAGTGGAGGTATGACGACTTTAAACTTCAACACTGTAGATACGACTCAGGCAAAATAGGGTTAAAGTAATAAAGTTGTTACATCAAAATTTACGTATATAAACTCACGCCTTTTTCCTAGAAGGTATAGGCAGAGGTGCAACCAGGACACCCACGTTTTACTTTGTATTTTCCGTCCCACGATGTGATAGGAGGTGAGCCTGTCGCTATATAGGGCACAAGTTCCTGACTCCGGGCAGATAATGAATAGAAAAATCCAATATCAATTTGCTGGACCCGGGATTCAGACATTTCAGACAGATTCGACAGCCTCCGTGGCGCAGTTGGTTAGACGCCGGCTGTGAAACGAGAGGCCGCGGGTTCGATCCCCGCACCGAAACAAATATTTGTGTGAACCACAGGTATTTGTTTCGGGTCTGGGTGTTGGTCAGACCGAAAAGTCTCTCGTAGTTTCTGATACCCACGACACAAGACTCGATCTTAGTGTGGGTTCAGGACTATGTATGTGACTGTTGGGTGTATTTATTTATTATTTATTTATTTATTCGAACCCGAGACCCAGCACCGAGACAGTTGAGGCTTCAAAATATAAAAAACAATATTGTCAAACTTCATGTGGAACTATCAGTCCGTTATCCATATCATTTTGACAAGCGTCCAGTCCGACATCGGTGGATTCTTTTTCTAGACTGCAATGAATTCACCATCACGCGCATTGTATCACTTTGCAGCGTTGGTGTATCCATCATAATTTATTTAAGTTAATTACTGTATTGGAAACTAGATTTCTAGATTTTATCATGATTATTTGTTGAATGCACTATGCAGTATCAAAAAGCAGCAGACCGGGCTCTGTGGCGTACCTTGGGAGAGGCCTATGTCCAGCAGTGGACTGTAACGGGCTGATGATGATGATGATGATGATGATTGTAAACTGGTTTTGCATAGAGAAATGTTAGTTCTTGTCTGTTCTTCTCTGGCGAAACCTGCCTTGTGAACCAAAAAATGAGAAAAAGAAAGCAACTGTAACATTATACAGATTCAATAAATCATTTTCGTTTTTGTTAAAGAATATAATTTTATGATTATATTATGTGTATTAACTACTGACAAAATACCATGTACGCGGTTTCAATTAAAGTCATAATGGAAGATCGGATGTTACCAATTTACATTAACAGCTAATTAATCCATAATGCTACTACACACCGCAAATCGGATGCTAATTCGCAAACATTAATTAATTGCATTATCAGAGATATTATCGGTAATGCGCGTTGAACCGTCACAGACAGTAGTCATCAAATAACTGGTTTACAGATCAACTAAAATATATTGGCGTGTTTATTTGGAGCTACAAATAAAATAAAAAAATATATTTAACGCGTTGTTTGAGATAATATATGTTCGTAATATAAACAAGCATTTAAACTCGTAATCTAATAGTATATTGAGATGTCATATTATAATTCTGACAACAGTGCTTTCAGCGAATACTCAACCAATTATAATTTTGCATACAAAAAGAACATACATATAATAACATACAACAGGGTACCCTTTATCCACAAATTCCAACTCCCGAGGGATAGAAAAATAAAAATTAGGCTTAACAAAAAAGAGTAGTCCTTTATAGCTTGGGCTTCTGCATAAATAAATCGCTAATTAGTAAAAAATCCTTGGCGTCTTGGACGAAAACCCTGGTATTTACAAAACCTTATATTCCCGACTTAACTTCAGCACGCGAATGAATACACGAGCAAAGCCTCGTAGGGAATAAAGCAGTCGAAGTACGCAGGGTAATATTGGATATTGACTCCTTGTAAAATTGTGAGGGAGATACGCGCGCCTCAAAGGAACGCAAAGATATTGGCGCCGACGCCACACGTCTGTTTATCTACCATCACATTGGCGCGGGAAACTTGTTAGAGCATTTCTTGAGTAACTCCTACATCTATTCTGTGGGTAAATACATGTGTATGTATTCCTATAGGTACATAGCTGTGTAGCTATGTACGCGGACATACAATATGTAACACGACTTCGAAAATAACCGTACTCTCGATTGTAAATCATGAATTTTTAAAGGATTTTTATGCAAAGCATTAACAGAAAATATAGAAACAAAACAAAGGTACAGTTAATTTTTAAACATATCTTTTGAAAAAATCTGGATATAAAAACCTCCCTTTAGGTAAATAACAGTAATTTTGATCGTGTGATTTCGATTCTGGCTCGCATTGTGCTCGTGAAAATCACGCAGACGCGGCATATTCAAATAAATATTATTTCTCTCCTTTGTTACCGATAAAAAGGCAATATATTCACACAATAATGATTTTTATCTGTTCTTTTTTATTAAAACACATGAATTTATTATTATTATGCCTATGCTGGTTATTACTAGGACATATTTCATTGTAGAATATCATTGTTATTACTGTACATGAAATTGAAGATTACCACTTCAGCCATGCTGGAGCTCGAAAAAATTATAGTTTAATACATATTTTCTCATTATAATAAATGTATTTTATTTTTATGCTCATATAGTGGTCACAACGCACCTGATGATCATTCAACATTAATATCGTTGCGGGGATCGAACCCGCGGCCGTTCATGGCACAGCTGGTTTCTTAGCAACCTGCGCTAAAGAGGTCACCTTTGGGAATAGCTGTCACTGTCCAGAATACGTTAAACCCACCATCAAGTAGTAACATGAAAATGCATAATATTGATGAATTTCAGTTACATTAAACACCAAAGTCACTGAAGCGCGGGCAAACTCAAATGAAACTCTTGGAATTTAATTTCTCTTCACTGGTTAAGTTGTGTCACCTTTTCAAAGTCACCTTTGTCCTTTGTAGATCAACCTTTTCAATAGTTAAAGTATACACAATAAGTATGCACATTTTAATGAATCATTTAGACATTAAAAGCCGCCTCAAGGGTATAGTGGAAACGTGTGCGGTGGACCGTGAGGTCTTTGGTTCAATTCTAAAGGCAGAAAACTGACTTGTAAGTCAGGTTTAATTTTCTATAAACAGCAGTACCGCCATGGCGAACCGACCCATTGGTACTATAGCTTAAACAAGCGATAATTTAAATGATGTGCATAGTCAAAATAGGCATCTGAAGGCATCTTGTGCCTACTGCCTAGGTGTTTAGATATTAAATGTCATCTCACTCCGCGTACAATACAATACAATATTCTTTATTGTAAACCAATACAAAAAATAAATTACAAAAACAAAAATATTAATTAAACAACTTAATGGTATTACACGTAGCGTCTTATCGCTTGGAGCGATCTCTTCCAGACAACCTTTGTATAAATAGTATCAGATGTAGGTGGCGGTACACAAAGAAAATACACAAGATATATGATATATAAAGGCTAATATCCTAATCCCAATCTATACAAGTATACATATAATAAATTTGTAACTGTTCGATGACTGTACTGTCTGTGTGAAAATATAAATTAAGAAAAACTATTATGGAGGCAGCTTTCGTAACATTAACTGAGCAAAAGCTTTAAAATATTCAAAATGTTGGGAAGTTAAAAAAAGTACTTAAAAATTAAACTAAATCCGCGATAAAATCTGTAAAAATTAGTTTTATTTCAACACGATGGTGCATTCATAAAGATTAAGATTAACACAATTTTTTTTCGCTGATCTACAATGTACGCATATGGCAAATTTTTTTTTTTAAGCCTATTTTAACTATACACAGCGCCTTAAGGCTCTACCAATTGGATTATTAAGGTGTGCTACTAACAAAATTAATAATTTATTTCATATCTTCTTTTGCTAGATTATCTTTCTCTTTTTTCTAAATGCTATTTTTATTGCTAGGATACGAAATATAAAACTTAAACAAGAGGATTGTTAGCCTTATATGCACTTCAAAATTTGCGTATTAGTAACTTAAAAGTAATTCAAAAATATAGAAATGTGGGAATGTAGAATATGGAATTGTACGGAATAAAGCCTTTTCGCGCACAAATAGAACAAAAGAATTTAATATCTACAGCACCTCTCGGATTGAAATTGAAATAGTGTCGAAAACGTTGCATGCTTGAGTGCAAAACTCACTCAAAGGTTATAGGTTATTATTAAGGTTCTCCCGTAGTTTCTGATACCCACGACACAAGATTCGATCTTAGTGTGGGGTCAGGACTATGTATGTGACTGTTGGGTGTATTTATTTCTGTCCTATCTCCATATTGCGACTGCCTCGGTCGCGCATTTGTACTATAGCACGACTACAAGGATGAGATCTCGGGTTTGAAACCCGGGCCAGGCAAAGGGATGTAGATTTTTCTATTTAGTATCAGCCTGGAGTCAGTAATGTGTGCCGAATACGGCGATAGGCTCGCCCCCTATCACATCGTGGGATGAAACACACAAGGCCAAACGTGGGTGTCCTGGTAGCACCTCTGCAACCCTTTCGGGAAGGAAGGCGTGTTGTTTATTTATGTATGTATCTTTGTTTTGTATCAGAGGTTAACAGCCGACTGACAAGTTTCTTGCTTCGATAACTATAAATTCTGGCATTTTGTTGGCGTATGGGGGCGAAAGCCCACTCGTTAGTATACATTCCTAGCACCTCAGACCTTTAAGTATCTAAGTAAAATTACTAACTGTGAGGTGAGTAAATATTTTAGTAATTTTAGGTTTAAGATCTTTATTTCTCATAAAAGAATTACAATTCACTTACATGAGAAACATATAATATAAGTAACTATTTTATACAGACGTTAGATCACGAACAGTACTGATTACATCTTGAGGGTATATCTATAATATATTGCAAACTCAGTTCAACAAAAATCACAAGTAAACAACCTTTCAAAGCAATATGCGCAACTGGATGTGACAAGGAGCATATGAGCGTAGTGTAATCAAATGTCGAGTGTAGTAAGATTATTGGTTTAAATAATGATTTTTCAGCAATTTTTTAAAAGCTGGCATGGTTTTAGCTTCTTTAATGTGATTTGGTAATTTATTGTAGTAGTTAACGCCTTCGTACAAGATACATTTCTTGCCGTAATTTGTTCGCGGAGCATACAATATAAGATTATTTGTGTTCCTGAGTTTAATTTTTTGTAATTGTCATTTTTTGGTTAGGGATATTTGTGTGTTTATATTGTTATTTAAAATTTTTCTTATTAGTATACAAGTTTGATACATATATGAGTTATTGATATCCAATATCTTTGTGTCCTTGTAAATTTTTTTGGTAGGTGTTAAGTAGTCATAATAAAAAAGTGTTTTTATAAGTTTATTTTGTGCTATTTGAATGGGTTTTATGTTGGTTTTGGCGGCACTGCCCCATGTTTCTATTAAGTAGTCTATATGCGGTCTTGCGAGTGAATTATATATTGTGTATCGTACATGTGGTGGGAAACATCGAACTGAGCCACGCAAAGCACCCGTTAAAGATGTTAATTTACTTTTGATCTTCATAATATGTGGTTTCCATGATAAATTACTGTCTAAAATTAATCCAAGATATTTTTCCGTTTCTACTCTATTGATATTCTGATTATTGATGCATAAGGGATTAAAGTGTGGAATCGTTTTATTTTTAGCTCTAAAAATAATGTAACTAGTTTTAGCAATATTTAGTGTTAGAAGGTTTGCTTGAAACCACTTATTAAGCTTGACAAGATCGTTTTGAGCATCAGCTGCTATATCTTTGATGGAATTTCCGAAATAAAATAGGCTCGTGTCATCAGCGTACAGTGTTATATCACCTTTGAGGCCAATATCATTGATGCTATTGATATAAATCAGAAACAATAAAGGTCCTAGTATCGACCCCTGGGGTACACCGCATTTTATGGTTTTAGAACTACTTTGTATCTTTCCTAATTTTACAATCTGTTTACGATTTCTGAGATATGATTTAAAAATATCAAGTAGTGGCCCTTCTATACCCATGTTTGATAATTTATTTATAAGTAGATCATGGCTAACGGTGTCAAATACTTTTTTTAAATCAATGAAGATTCCTAATACTTTATTTTTTTTATCTATATTCAATTTTATTTTTGTAACAATATCCGTAGATGCAGATAGTGTATTATATTTTTTCCTAAAGCCGTATTGATTTTTGCAAAGAATATTTTCAGAGATTAAAAAGTTATCTAACCTATTGTACAACACCCGTTCAAATAACTTTGATATTATTGGCAATACGGAGATGGGTCGGTAATTACCAGGATTTGATTTGTCTCCGGATTTAAAGATTGGTGTGACTTTAGCTACTTTAAGGCTGTCAGGAAAAACACCTTGTGTTAAACATTTATTAATGCATAGTGTCAGCTCATCAAGAATTAATTCCTTAAGGCATTTGATCGACTTAGATGTTATTCTATCTATTCCAGAGCTTGTGTTACTACTTAAGTTATTTATTAATTTACTTGTTTCATCCTTTGTACAAGGTGTAAATTTTGTTAGTTTTGGTTTCGTGGCTGCACATATTGCGTCGTTATAGTCTGATTTTTTAGGGATTTGTTGAGCTAAGTCATAACCTATGTTTATGAAATAATTGTTAAAGCATTCACATATTTCTTGACAGTTAGTTATTGGTCCAGTCGGTGAATTTAGTTGACGTGGAGTTACAGTTGCATTGAATTTGTTACTAGCTAAGTTTTGGATTAACTGCCACATCTTTCGAGGCTTATGTTTATTTTCATTGAATATCTTTTGATAGTATTTACTCTTCATTAATTGTATGTTTACAGTAACTTCGTTTCTTTTCTTCAAAAACCTCTCTTTTTTAGTTATATTTTCTGGGTCCTCTTTAAACTCTCTCCACAGTATGTTTCTATTATTTATATCTTTTAATATATTTGAATTAATCCAGTCCTGTTTTGGTTTGTTTAGTATTTTAGTTTTACGTATCTTACTTAAGTTTATACTAGTTAAGAGACTGTTTTCTAATTTGTCATATTCATCGTTATTGTTCTGTATATAAGTATTATTTAATGTCTTATACTGTTTACACAACTTATTGTAGTCAGTTGCCTCATAATGATATTTTTTGGGAATTTTAGGTTCATACCTTTTAATTTCCAAGTATGCTTGTTTGTGATCCGATAAGGGTGAGTTTATAATTGTAAGACAGTATTTTTCTTCTTTCAAGTTTGTGCAGATATGGTCAATAATAGTTTGTGTAGTTGAGGTTTCCCGAGTGCAGTATCTTTTCTCAACTTTGTTTATTATTTTATAGCCATTTGTGTGTAGAGTTTCTTTGTATAATTTAGTGTTTCGATAAGGTTTTAATAGATTGAAATTGAAATCACCAAAGGCTATTGCCCTTTGTTTCTTAAATAATTGTTAAGTTTCTAGAAAATTTTCAATTTTTGTTGAAATTAGTTTCCTGTAAATTGCTCCAATATCCAGGGAGTAGTTTTCTATATGAATCCAAAGGAAATGATTATCATCAATACACAGTTCTTCAACCAAGTGGTGAGGTAGATTTTTGTGTACAAAAATGGAGACGCCGCCACCTCGTGAATTGCGTCGAAAACTGAAATAGTGTTTGTAATCTGCAATTTGGTATCTATGGCCTTCCTCTTCTGTTTTGATCCATGTTTCTGTTAGTACAAGGATATGTAAGGTACTTGTCAAGCCTTTGACCAGGCATTTGATTTCGTCGAATTTACCTGATTTGATAATACTGCGTGCATTGGCATAGAGGAATTTCAGGGATTTCTTAGTATTTACAATATTTTCATAACTGTCTGAAACTTTATGTGTAATATGACTGTCGTCATCACAGTAATCAGAAGTTCTTGTAGCGTTTATATCTAGTTTTTTGGTACTACTTTAGTAATTTTAGGTATCCCTTTAATGTACTTAATTGTAAGATTTGATTCGCCTTTTCCTATTCTTAGATTGAGTTCATGTTTGAGATCTTTAAAATGTTTCTGCTGTTGCGGTGTCTGATCACCGTAAATTTTAATGTCGTTCAACTTAAGAGATTTTTTTGCGCGCAGTATAGATTTTACAGTTTCTTTGTATTTGTACATAACTTTAATTGCACGATTTTTATTTGCTATGTATTTTCCTAGTCGAATAATTTTTGTTGGTTCGTCACAATCAAAATCCATCATATTAGTAATTTTCAGTATTTCCAGTTTATCTGCATTGATTCTTTCTTCGTAGTTATCTGAAATGGGTTCTGGAATGCCACTTATTATTATATTCTTACTTCTTTCTTCACGTTCTTGCATTTCTGCTACAATCTCTTCTAGCCCGGTAGTGGTTGTAAAGCCTGGGGTCAAGGTAATTGAATTTAAGTGATTGATATTTACTTTTAGAGCTTCTATTTGTTTGTCCGTGTCTTCATTTTTGTTCCTCAGATTCACTATATCACACTTTATATTATTTTGCTCTTTATTTAAATTGTTTGTAATGCTTTTAATATCAGTTATTTGTTCTTTAATCATTGTAATATCTCCTGAAACTTTATCCATAAATTCCTTCTGGGTTGTACTCATGTTTGTTATTATCGTCATCATTTTTGATAGTTGGATATTTAATTCAGCGATGTCTTCTTTTATATCGTCGCCCATTTTGCGTTTTATATTTTCCCTAAGGGAGGTTCTGGTTTTATCTGTGAACTCTGCATTAGTACACGATAGATTTGGTTGCGAACCACTTCGACTTGCAATAGTGCCACATCCAGTAGGTGAACGTATAATGTTCATTGTATCGGTGTAACAGTTAAATGGACGTAAATTTTAGCGTGGTCGAGTACAAGAGCTCGTCTCTTTTTGCCGAGGGGGCGAAGAGCGGTTACCTCTAGCCGGTGTTATGTGTCTCCGAACTCAAACGTCTTTTGTTCCAAATATGTTTTAATGCACTTTGTCACTTATATGAGCACTGTTATGGTTGTAATTTACTTGTGCCGTATATTAAATTTTTTAATAAAATTACGAACAGATTTGCAACACGTCCACTCGCGCTAACGTCCCGTGTGTGATTTTAAAGTAAAACGAACGAATTTGATCCAAGTTTTCTAAATGTTAATAGATGCCGATAATTACTCATTAGATAAACTGTTTGTTAAGCAATAAAAAAACATACTTTTGGAAATATTCAAAACTTCCAGATATTTCAGTTTTTTTTAAACTAAAAATGTTTTTTCATATTTAATGTAATTCAATCAATTTCAAAACATGAAAATACATAAAATAACGACAGTTTAAACTTTAAAGTGGATATTACACATCTGAGTGACACGAGGTGGGGTTATAACGCGCCTAAAGGTTAATCTCGTTAGTTAATTAAATTTAACTGTAATACAAGCATAGTCATTCTCGCGGAATGAAGTGACAGTGTAAACGCTATTGCAAGAAGCATTCATATTATCTTTCTATATTTATAAATAAATAAATACACCCAACAGTCACATACATAGTCCTAACCCCACACTAAGACCGAGTCTTGTGTCGTGAGTTTCAGCAACTATGAGAGACTTTTCGGTCTCACAAACATCCAGATCCGGTTCACACAAACATTTGTCTCGGTGCGGGGATCGAACCCGCGACCTCTCGATTCAGCGCCGCCGTCTAACATCAGTTTAATCATTTATCAGCCCGTATTCTTCTTCTATGTATCTATATATAGCGTGGGACGGGAAACATAAAGCGAAACGTGGGTGTCTTGGTTACACCTCTGCCTACCCCTTCTGAGAAAATGGCGTGAAGTTTATGTATTTATGTATGTATTAGCCCACATATGTGCGTCCCCCTACAGGGCACGGACTTCTTCTACAATCGAGGGTATCATTAACAGAGGTCTGTATTGTATGGAGATTTCCTCACGATGTTTTCCTTAACCTTTATAGTGCCTTGATTGACTATCAATAGAAAGATGACTTGCAAAAGTCAGAGGTGTGGGGATTTGAACCGGTGACCACCGTGAACATGTTGGCAACATGGTCGTTATCATCAGGCCCCCACGCATTTCATAATGTATTCGTAAATAGTGAATGCTTCTAATATAAATACCCAATGTGCGTTTACAACACCGTATTACTGCTTCGTTATTCATTACCGAATGAATAACCGATTCAAAGATCGGAAAGACAGTATACACAAGGGAAAATACTCTACATTTCTCTGAAAATATTACACAGTGATTTATTGAACCAGAACGTGAACGGAAAACACGTGTTTCAGATGTTTTGGTACAAGAAACTTCATTTATTAGAGCTTGTTGGAGTATAAATGAAACTGCGTCGTGGTTCATGCTGAACTTCTTTACGAATAATTGTTCTTTCTCTCTTTCTCTCTTCATCCATAGGAAGTCCACTGCTTCACATAGGCCTCCCTCATAAAATATTTATTAATGCCATCAAAAACAAAACTTGTAAAAAAAAGCCTCGCAACTCAGTTCTTCTACCTAGTATGAAGATAAACATTAGCCAAATGGACACACATAAAAGCCATGTCTTAATACAAATAATAATTACGAGTAATATATCAAAACAAGTTCTTAATTACGTATATACGAATGCCTTGCAGCCAAACATTTCGTGTACATACGGAGGACCCAACAAAGCAGCAGTGGCGCCCTCTATAACATTGTATGTCAGTCTATTGTCCGTCGAAGAAGCTAATCTGGCCGGCGGAGTGTGTCAGCGACAATCATGTTGGAATACGGAGTTGGGAAATATTTTGGGAGTATTATTATTATTGTGAACCTCTATTTATATCATACATACATCACATTCGTTAACAGGGCTTGTTCCTCACTGAGCCTTGCTGGTGTAGGACCTTCGTATCCACATCCTTATACATCATATTCCTGGACAGCAACCTTATTCCTGAACAACGACCGTACCTAGTGGATAAGGGTCCTTTATAGTGACTTATGGAAATATGTTGCGTTTCAGATTCCCACGTTATCCAGATACGATTAGGACGGCATCATTGTATCGACCAGTGGGAGATACACATGTGACTTCGGTCGATAATGCGCTTACCATCAAGCATGTCAGTCACTGTCTTGTCTTTACAAAAAATCTCTCCCTTCTGGCGCTTAGAATAATTATTTAAATACATGAATTACACGCAATAGTAACATATTCAATTAACAAAAAGCCTGCTAAATAAGCTATGAAATAAAATGGTCCTGATATGGCCCCTTGAAAAATATTAATAAGTACAGATGATGAGATGGATTTTTTAGCCACACGTAGGCTACACATACGCTTAATATTGCGGCAATGTTTTATATCTTTTGGTATTTACTTCATTATCTCTGAACAATTTGTTATTTATATTTTCCTGCTTATTTTTATGTAACAAAGGATACATATTCATTATCATAGTTATTAGGTACTTACTAAATTCGTTGATATGCTTTCTGAAAATACATTTCAGATTCGGTCCTGTGTTGTGAATAGAACTGGAGTGCCTATTGTTTAGACCTAGGCTGTGTTTGGAGGTAGATAGGCGTTTTCCGAAATAAATTGACTTTTGTTAGTTGTTAATATAGTAATTAACTTAGATACCAGTTATTTTTATCGTGCGAAAATATCTAACTGAGAGTAGCGCCATCTATTTACGTTTACTAAGAGTGCTTATTTGCAAAGATATGACGCGACTTATCTGCAACAAGAGATGGCGCCACCATCGTCCATAGACAAAACAATGCAAATTATTGGTTACATATTTTATTGCCGACTGCAGTGCCGCACCCGTTAACATGTTTCAATAATGTTGTTGCTTGTTTTTGTACTAAAATTTAGTGTATATTTTACTGAAAGTGGGTTATATTGTTGTATGAGTGTTCAATGTGCTGTGTGAAGTCTTGTTGGTAAGTAAATACTATATTATTCTTTGATACTGTTAGTGTAATCCTTTCTAACGCAACAGTAAACATTTGCGATACCTATTTCTGCAGGAAGAGACATGTTTGTAAATATATTTTCATATGAATTATTTGGTGCGAACTGTGTTTCATGTCTGTAAGCATCGCTTGTAAGGGTAACATTAAAGAAAGGGCTAACGTAAACACTTATGATAAACTTTACCTATACGTATTTTGATATGACTTCAGTCTTCAAGTTGTTTGCAAACACTAACAATGCTCATAAAACGTATGATTAGAAAGCTACTGTACATTATCTCGCAGCTTTATATCGATAAATAAGGATTGATGAATGGACATACAGAAACATTATGAATTTGCAATATTATTTAAAAAAAACATTCTTTTGTCTTACACTAAAATATGCGAGATAACTACTAACAATAACTAAGTGATTTATCCAATAAATAAGTAGGTATTACAATTAATAAAGTGCTCTGTTTTAACCAGATCGCCTTTCTAAAAATATCTAATTATAGACTAACCTTGAAGTGCATTTTGTTCTGATATTTTGAAACGCCGCCGGGTTTCCCCGTTTTTTAATGAATGCAGCAGGAAGCAATAATTTCCATTCTTAATTTTCAGTGTTTTTTTTATAAACCTTAAGTACATGTTTATTAGACTGCCTCGGTGGCGTAGTTGTATTACGGTACGGTTACAAAGCTGAGGTCTCGGGTTCGAGTCCCGGGTCGGGCAAAGTGATATTGGATTTCTATTCATTATCAGCCCAGAGTCAGGAATTTGTGCCCGTAATGGCGATAGACTTGCCCCCTATCACATCAAGGGACGAAACATACAAGGCGAAATGTGGCTGTCCTGGTGGTGCCTCTGCGTACCCTTCCGGTGATAAAGGCGTGAGTTTGTGTGTGTAACAGCTTATGTCTCAGGATGGCGAGCGGAGAGGAATGCCAAGCACTGCTTTATAATTCATAGTGTTTGGTTTAGCTAGTGTCCAGGAGCGGTCGTAACGCTTACCATCAGGCGAATGGCATGCTCGTGTCGTTATTCAACGCATTAAAAACTACAATAAAGGTTTAAATAAATAAATAATTGAATAGTGGCCCTTATAAATATTATGTCCCGAATCGTGTTTACCTATAAAATATGTATACCTCGATACTATCAAGCCGCCATAATTGTGTCGACCGGAAAGAGATATCCATCTCACGTCGATGGATAGGTTATTTGGACTTCACGAAACTACATCAGGTATATTGTAGCCCTTTATCGTGCCAGTTAAAAATAACGGACAGGTTCCAGTTAAAATAACACATACAAACATGAAAGCAAGGTAACAGCAACGAAATACATTGAAATAAAACTATTTTTTACGGATTTTATCGCGATTTGGTTTAATTTTTACATTTTTTGACTTCCCGACGTTTCGATTACTTTACAGCTTTACAGTTTACTCTACTTTATGGTCCGCCCCATAAGGTCACGAAAGCTGTAAAGTAATCGAAACGTCGGGAAGTTAAAAAATGAAAAAATTAAACCAAATCGCGATAAAATCCGTAAAAAATTACAATGTGTAACATTCGCGTAAATCTAAGAAACCATTATGCAACGAAATATTTCATACGTTCTGTAATTTTGTATTAGACTTATAATTATTGTTCTTAAAAATTGTGTTGTTCATTTTGTATGATAATATTCTGAGTTGGGACAATCCCTGCTCCGGAATCAACACCACCACCAAATTGTCTGAGCATTAGATAAGAAACTAAATCGCATTAAACATAAAGTTTGTAATTGCTTGCAAGAGATAATCTTGTGACGTATGGTGATGAATCACTTCCGCTCCTAACATGCACACGTGCGGTCACAACTCACGCATATATGGGAATACGTATTAAACAACTACGGCACAACTACAAAGCTGAGGTCTCGGGTTCGAATCGGTCGGGCAAAGTGATATTGGATTTTGCTATTAATTATTATCAGTCAGGAATTTGTGCCCGATATGGCGATAGGCTCGCCCCCTATCACATCTATTAGAAATCAGAAAAATGAGTCGGCCAATATAACACTTTATTTACATTCTAGATTTCTATACAATCACTTTAGAGAAAAGTTAAACTTTTACAAACAAATACAATATGTAGGGCCTTGGTCCTAATACAAAATAGTTGACTATAACTTTACTAATTGAAGGTTTGGTGACGAATGTGTCGTACCTCGCAAAATACCATCGTTTTATACTAACTACGGCTTTGTGGGAACGTTAGCGTCGCGTTACAGGCCATAAAGAAACATAAGTTATTGCGTACAAAAAGTGGCGACAAATGGTGTAATATTAGAAAAAAAGGGAACCCATTATGATCTCGGGGTATACTTAAATATTACTTTCAACACAAAAATAAAGGTTGGTACTTCACATTCCTCAAGCTGGCAATTAATGAATAACAGTGTCGTGGGACCTCTAAACAATATTGCTTTCAACAAAAACTGAAATGGTCCTTCACATTACTTAAACAGGCAATAAATAAGTAAAAGTGTCGTAGGGACTCTAATTGACAAAATCCATAAATCTGACAATTGGTTTGTTATCTTTAACGTATGTTACGCGAAATGCATGTTGTGCACATTTGTTGTAATTGACCTAATACTACAAAACTAGCGATTACATAATGGTATCTAACATTAACCTAGCAATTAGATAACGGTATCTAACATTCGGCCTTCCTGACCCTAGTTTGTCCTCAAACTAACATATGTAGGAGAGACCCATGAAAGATTTTGTTTCTATGGAACGACGTCGGGCGGGGAAAAAAAACTTCTTTTTCTGGCCCGGAACGATTCGTCACAACGCTCGGGCAGGGCACGGCGCTCGCGCTCCGCACGTCGCTCGGGCAGGGCACGGCGCTCGTGCTCTGCACGTCGCTCGGCAGGGCACGGCGCTCGCGCTCCGCACGGCACTCGGGCAGCGAACGGCGCTCGCGCTCTGCACGTCGCTCGGCAGGGCACGGCGCTCGCGCTCCGCACGGCACTCGGGCAGGGCACGGCGCTCGCGCTCTGCACGTCGCTCGGCAGGGCACGGTGCTCGCGCTCCGCACGGCACTCGGGCAGGGCACGGCGCTCGCGCTCTGCACGTCGCTCGGCAGGTTAGGCGCTCGCGCTCCGCACGACGCTCGGGCAGGGCACGGTGCTCGCGCTCCGCACGACGCTCGGGCTCGGCGCGACGCTCGCGCTCTGCACGACGCTCGGGCAGGACGCGACGCTCAGGCTCGGCGCGACGCTCGGGCTCGGCGCGACGCTCGGGCTCGGCGCGACGCTCGCGCTCTGCACGACGCTCGGGCAGGACGCGACGCTCAGGCTCGGCGCGACGCTCGGGCTCGGCGCGACGCTCGGGCTCGGCGCGACGCTCGGGCTCGGCGCGATGCTCAGGCTCGGCGCGACGCTCAGGCTCGGCGCGACGCTCGGGCTCGGCGCGACGCTCAGGATAGGCGCGACGCTCAGGCTCGGCGCGACGCTCAGGCTCGGCGCGACGCTCAGGATAGGCGCGACGCTCAGGCGCGACGCTCGGGTTCAGCGCGACGCTCAAGCTCGGCGCGACGCTCAAGCTCCGCACGACGCTCGGGCTCAGCGCGACGCTCAGGCTCGGCGCGAAGCTCAGGCTCGGCGCGACGCTCCGGCTCGGCACGACTTGCCGTATTGTTAGACCTAAATCTGTTTTATTTCCACCTGTACCGTTCCCAGGTGAAAAAAAACTCTCTATCTTACACCTGTATCGCTCCCCGGTGATAAAATAGACTCTCTATCTTACACCTGTAGCGCTTCCAGGTAAACCAAATAACTCTTTTGCTATTTTGCCCCGCGTAGTACTTCAGCCAAACCAATAATCTTCACTCTCTTGATATGTACTACGTCAGGCGGAAAGCTCTCTCTGTCTCGTGCCATGTACGTCATCAGGCGTACAGTAAATCTTGATCATCACTCGTTACTTCCGGTTGTGCATACTGTTACAGAAATTAAAACAAGTATCAGATATAATAATCTAAACAGCAGTTTTATACATCACTGTCACTGTTAGAATCACTGCTGCAGTTGTCACTTATGTGGATCCAAGGTTGGATTTGATCGACTGCCCAAATGTTGGAATATTTCTTTTTGTTCAATGTTGTACCTGATATGCTAGGGACTTCGGCTCATCATTTTTTTTTTTTTTTTTGTAGTATTTTTGTTATTTGGTATGGACCACTAAGTATTGGCGAAAATTTCTTGCTATACCGTCGTTAGACATTTGTTTCGAAATTGTAACTAAATTACCTACGGCATATCGATGGGGTGCTTTTCGAGTTCTATCAAATATTACTTTATATACTGCCACTATATACTTTGTTATATCTCTTCTAAAATCATTACTGTTTTGACCTTTTAGACGAGTTCTATCAAATATAAAATGTAAAGGATTTTCGTTGCTATGAACCAAGTTTCTGGCGAATAAAACTTTGACTTATAATTAAATCTCAATTTAACCAATTATTTTAGTTATTTTCTAAAAGTAACTCGTACTTTCATGATATTTATGTATCTGAACGAAATCCATTCTAAACAGGTTTACTACAACAATTAGTTGGCCATTGGATTTATGGCTTTTAAAAGAAATAAAAGAAATGCTCACTTAAATCTCTCTTTTTATTTTATATAATAATTAATAACTAATAGTACTTTTGATCCCCACTAAATAATTCACTTATACACTATACACATAAGTTTTAAATGGTGTATCGGATTTTGGTGTAGGATACTTATTTAAATAAACACATCTCTTTTTGCTTGATGTTGCTTCAATATTAATTGAATAAATACAAGCTTTGAATTATGTCTATTGGAACCGTATTATTTCTAATTAGCCATTTTCCTATTTAACCCAATTCGAGATTCAATAATATTTTTGCAAATCTTTGGATTTGTCACAATCTTTTACGTTGAACATCTGAATCAATAATAACATGATATGGAATCTTAGATGATGAGTGATATATTATGTCCATATTATATAGAACTTGATCATTCACAAAGAGCTGGCCATCGATGGTTAAGGCTTTGAAACAGGTCTACATTTCTCTTCTGTCTCTATGTCTTTTAGGGTTTTCCTAAATACAACGATGCCTTTAGTATAAACTCATGCGTTTATCCCCGAAGGGTAGGTAGAGGCGCCACCAGGACACCCACATTTCGACCTGTATGCTCCGTCTCACGATATGATAGGGGGCGAGCCCATCGCCATATCGGACACAAATTCCTGACTCCGGACTGATAATGAATAGAAAAATCCAATATCAATTTGCACGACTCGGGACCCAAACCCGAGACCTCAGTTTTGCGACCGTACCGTAATACAACAACGCCACCGAGGCGATCATGTAAAATTATCTGTAAAATGTCAGTTTACTGACTTTTCGGAACTAAGTTCCAAACCCACTCCACATTACCTATATTTTATTACATTTCATAACAAAATAATTTCAGAATGATAAATAATGTAGGTACTACACTTTTTTTTTTGATACAAGATATTGTCGCAATTCGCATCTTATGTTTAAAATAAAATGTTATGATAATAATTATAATTAATTATTCTGGTGTTCGCTAATTGGTTGATAATCAACCGTAATTCATTAAATAATACAATAGCTATTCTGACAGCTATCTTAACTTTTTTTATCCATTCAGAATTGTAGCTCCTATTTTTATTTAATTATTTTCGCTTGAGGTCTTCGATAGTTACTGAAGACACATAAGGAAACAATGACAAATTTTGTCTTTGCCTATTTGTGTAAAATTTGTTCGACCTATACTTGTATACGGGTAAAGGATTTTGATCAAAATCACTACGAATTGCGTGTGTATATAGGCGTGATTATTGACCCATATTTTTCGCACAAATACTATTGACCTGGCTTAGGGCGACAATTATTTTCAGCTGTATCATTTTTACTCGATTCACTTAACATAATTATTATAAGATTTTCTTCCTTTAGCAGTGGAATGGTCACTAGTTAAGATTAATATGTGAAAAATTAGCAAAGAATACAATTATTAATATGTATCGGCTCGTTTGCTATACCTAGTAGGTATAGTATTACCTACACCGCGTCTTCACACCTTGTTCGCCATAAACATCGATCTGTTCTTATTCAGCTTATTGCGTATAGTCCGAGACGATAGTTGCAAATACTATGAATATGTCAATATACTTCAATCAGTAACTCGGTATGCCAAATATGTTTCAGGTTTAGTATGTGACGCATTCATTATTTATACTCTTATATAGACCCAGTGCATTTCAACTAGATTTAATTTCATTCTCTTTATGTCTAACAATATCGTTTAATTAACAACTATAGTTTCTGTCAATTAAGCATTATGATGAATTGGTATACATATATCTGTATTGTCTATGTGGTCTGTACTACGTTTTCACTTCTAAAATTATTAATTGCATTTAAGAAACTACATCCAAATACCAGCTCAATGTCGGTAAATGCAAAAGAAAAAATACATAATGAAGAATTGCTACAGTATTTCAAATGCTGCTACATTGCATAAAAACAGTTTATAAATCCTCCCATTGGTTTATTTGTTACTTCTGAACAGGTAAACTACATTTAACCAGTCCCCTGCTGCTAATAAATCACGGACGCTAGAACATTCAAAAATTATTGAAGCATTGTTCTATCTATTTCCACTTAAGTGAAATATCTGTAGTTTAGTGTATTAGCTTATAATCTCTCATTACTGAGCACTGCGATCTTTAACAACCGATTGAGAGAAATTAAAAATAACTATGTTTAGTTAGTAGTCCTACTGTGTAATTTGTACTTTTAAAATTTAATTTCACCTCTATGTGATATATAAAATATCGGGGGTGGTGGATTTCAACGTATCAGTTCTTAAGCCTGATTACATTGACACCTACAATGCTATGTTAACAGCATTTTAACATTAAAGGCCATTTTTTATTATTATTATTTTACTTAGTTAAACTTACTCACAAACCACAGCAATTGATATTGTTGACTCTCGCGTACGTGTAAATTACTAAATTTGAAAGTTGTATTGCATGAGATTACACATAAATATGCTTCTAATTTAATTATTTATTTTTGTTTTTAACAACTAGCAAAGAAAAAATATCATAACATTAAGCACTGGCGAAAGGTTATTCTGGATATTAAGCACCAGCATCCTTCTATTTGTATAAACAATAATAATATAACAGTTTGTCATACGATATTTCAATATCAACAAACACAATGAACAATTTAAAAAAAATAGTACACAAAGTGAGATCAAAATAATTATGAATAGAGATCTAATTATTTAATTATAATTTGTTTAGTATAATAATCATTGTGGGTCATGATGTACCGATACTGACCCCAATATACCATCATTACTGTCAGCAAGTATAGAAAATTTTTAATGAGAGAGAAAGAGAAAAAAAAAATTACATTGGAGAAATTCCAATATAATATATTATAATCAGTTATATCGGGTTGCCTTGTATTTTGTCTAGTCGTAAAAAGTAAACACTATTTGCGACAATGTTTATTAAAATGTCTCACCAAATGAGCTAACGTACAATTTCGCAGTCTGTTTATCAGGCTGATTATATAAACTTTTCAGCACATTGCATGATTGCCAAATATGTTTTTGTTTAAATTTCCTCTTTGGCAATTCAGAACTTGAGTCATCTAGGTACGTCTCTTTTCTTTTTGAAAACAATAATGTTACAATTATAACTTACAGAGTTCAGTTACCTCTTAAACGAACACTAAAACATTAAAATGAATGGCAAACATACCTTTGATAGCAGCTATCTCACCACAAAGTTGGTCCTCGCTGATGGCTTAACCATTACTTCCTCTGGTCTGCATCGCTTATACTTACAATATTACTGGACCTTCGGTTGATACTGTATTTTCTGGACTTACCACGATACATCGATTTGAACAGCTTGTTAATCTACTAAATAAACTTATCTTTAGAATGGCTTTATGGGTTATCCCACTTCTGATATTAGAAATCAGAAAAATGAGTCGGCCAATATAACACTTTATTTACATTCTAGATTTCTATACAATCACTTTAGAGAAAAGTTAAACTTTTACAAACAAATACAATATGTAGGGCCTTGGTCCTAATACAAAATAGTTGACTATAACTTTACTAATTGAAGGTTTGGTGACGAATGTGTCGTACCTCGCAAAATACCATCGTTTTATACTAACTACGGCTTTGTGGGAACGTTAGCGTCGCGTTACAGGCCATAAAGAAACATAAGTTATTGCGTACAAAAAGTGGCGACAAATGGTGTAATATTAGAAAAAAAGGGAACCCATTATGATCTCGGGGTATACTTAAATATTACTTTCAACACAAAAATAAAGGTTGGTACTTCACATTCCTCAAGCTGGCAATTAATGAATAACAGTGTCGTGGGACCTCTAAACAATATTGCTTTCAACAAAAACTGAAATGGTCCTTCACATTACTTAAACAGGCAATAAATAAGTAAAAGTGTCGTAGGGACTCTAATTGACAAAATCCATAAATCTGACAATTGGTTTGTTATCTTTAACGCATGTTACGCGAAATGCATGTTGTGCACATTTGTTGTAATTGACCTAATACTACAAAACTAGCGATTACATAATGGTATCTAACATTAACCTAGCAATTAGATAACGGTATCTAACACATCAAGGGACGGAACAAGGCGAAATGTAGGTGTCCTGGTTGCTACCAGGACTCTGCCTACCCCTTCTGGGAAAAAGGCGTGAGCTTATGTATGTACGTAATAAATAAAATATAAATACACCCAATAGTAACATATTATATAGTCCTGACCCCACACTGCGTTCAAGTATTGTCTCTCGGGTATCAAATAAATAAATACACCCAAGAGGAAAACCTATTAAGCTCCCCTTTCGGTACCCCGGGGGAAATAAATAAATACACCCAACAGTCACATACATAGTCGGTAGTCCTGACTCAAAGACGAGATACTTATTACTAGTTACTTATCTTAATCTAATATATTAATCACCATCCGGCGAATTGCATGCTCGTCTCGCCATTCACTGCAATAAAAAAAGATACTTTTCTGTCTCACAAACACCCACAAATAACAATGAATACCTGTAAATATAACTTCTCGTCCGTCGGCACAAAGATATGAGTGTTCTACAACAATCAAGTTATGACAAGGTCATGTCAAGAAGAGTGCGATGCCGTGCAATGTAACGGCAAATCGTGCGATCCGAACCCGCTGCGCTCTTGATCTATGACTCACGTACAAGACTTGCAAGCATTGATTTAATAGTGAACAAATACGTACACACAAGTTTCAACAACAAGCGTTAAGATTTTCCTGTATCCAATTAGAGTAGGTCAGTATTATATTTATTATCTTAGTTATAGTATACGTATAAAATAGTATGTTTTTTATTTTATTATCTAGATTTGTGTTTTAATCCCGCCAGTTCGAATTGGGTATAACCTATAATGTAAGCGTGAGTGTTAAACAAATAAACATGTTTATGAATTTAAATGGGTTGTAAAGTTTTTGAGTAGAGACAAAGAACAGACAAGAGAGTCTGCGCTTAAAGGTCGACGGATGACCCAGTTAATGTTCCAAGGAGTTGCTGGATGCAGGCCGCTTCCAAAACGTCACTGAAAATCCTTGGGAGGCCTATATTTAGCAGTGTACTTCCTGTGACTGAAGACAAAGAAATAAACAATAATACATGTTGGCGGCAGGATACTTGTACATAGCGACCACCGTTCCAGGTCTCGTCACGTGTCGTGTTTCGGGTTCAACCGGCGTATATCAGGATACAACGTATCCGGCATAAATGTATCGGTCGGCGAAAGGTAAACGCCTCACGTTGAATGATACTATATCTGAACAACACCGCGCCCACCATGACGCATGTTGGTTACTCTGTCGTGCCAGTATTAAAATAAATAATAGTTTACAAAACTAAAATACACGCTTTAGTAAAAGACCCAACTAATAAAGCAAAAAAAAATTGTTAATGGGACTCTCCCGCCGTCACACTCGCCACTGCAACTCCTGTAAACCAGGATCAACAGCGGCACGCATTTTAATGACACCGAGCATCAAAGACTGCCTCGTTGGCGAAGTTGTATAACGGTACGGATACAAAGCTGAGGTCTCGGGTTCGAGTCCCGGGTCAGGCAAAGTGATATTGGATTTTTCTATTCATTATCAGTCCGGAGTCAGGAATTTGTGCCCAATATGGCGATAGGCTCGCCCCCTATTACATCGTGGGTTCCTACCGTTCCTTATTCCTACAAGGCGAAATGTAGGTGTCCTGTTAGCACCTCTGCCTACCCCTTCGGGGAGAAAGACTTGTGTTTATGTATGTATGTATGAGCATCGAAGCTCAGCGAGTCTCCAGGAATGTCTAACTTGTCTTTAACCCGAAACGAAATCAATCACAAAGTTAAATAAATAGGACAAGTTGGAAAAAAAATATTGTCCACTTCTCTCCGTAATGAATTTTAGGAGACTGTCCCGCCCTCACACCCGCCACTGCAACTCCTGTAAGCCAGGATCAACAGTGGCACGCATATTAATGACACTGAGCATTGAAGCTCAGCGCGTCTCCGGGAATGTCTAACTTGTCTTTAACCCGCAACGAAATCAATCAAAAAGTTAAATTAATAGGAGGAGTTGGAAATAAATTATTGTCCACTTCCCTCCCTAATAAAGCGGGTGACAAAACAATGAACTAAAGAGGCAAACAACCTCGCATAAAGACATTTACAGCCAGAGAAGCCAGCTGTAAAGCACCACGGAATAGTGATTATTACATTTAAATGGGACCTAATATGTAAGCTGTTATACTTGATTCCAATAATAGGTATGGCAAAATCGCCGGAAAGCACGGAAATTCTTCCTAGTCTCCACAAGGTCCATGTAGTATACAACACCAGATGTTATTTGCATACTATCTAGCATGGTTTTACGCTCATTCTGCCAAAGACTACACTCCCAAAGTACATGATGCGCGGACTGCTCATATTCGCAATAAGGTGTTGAACATGAGCACGCAGGCGAATCAACGAGCTTAAATGAGTACAGTTTAGACTTAAAGTTACCATGGCCCGTAAGAAACTGTGATACGTAATAATCGATATCTAGCCAAGTCTTTGTCAAACGATCACGCACGCATGGAAAATATTGGTATAGATGCCGACCCTTCAAAGATACATCCCATCTATTCTGCCATTCATCTATTAATTCGTTATATACAACTGAGAGCGGCTTAAATAATCTGTCTACTTTTACAAGTTCACGTGAATTTAAGAATCTTTTGTCCATATTCTCTCTAGTTGAGTAATACATCGCGGCGCGACGTTGTACCTCCAGGTCAACTGGAAGTACACCCGCAAGGACAGGCAACGCTTCGGTACTAACAGTCCTATATGCCTTACACAAGAATATCAACGCCAAACGTTGGCTCTGGAGCAATTTCCTTCGCACAGCACCGACAGTAGCCCTATCGGCCCATACGGGGGATCCGTAAGTAATACATCCTAAGTAAGTAGCTCCATAGATGGTTTTTAATGTATTGAAAGAAAGCCCCCACGTTGATTTTGATATTCTTGTCAAAGCAAAAAAGTTATGATATATCTCCGTAATGAATTGATAATGACTTCAAGATTAGAAAATGGATTGAAATGCATTCATTTTATGGTGATAAAAGGGTGCTTGAGGATAAGTAATTGTAACCCCACGCACTTGTACACAGTAACTTTCAAAATGGTAGACCCATACTGTCGTCACTTTGGATATTAGGAATGTGATGGCTGTCAGCACGGCCGGATGGTACCACTCTCTCACAGAAAGTGACGTGAAGCAAATGTTTTGCTGTCCTATTTCGTTCGGTGAAGGTTTCTGCCAGAGACCACACATTCCGTTCTTAGCCCCGTCCTTTTCCCCTTCCACGTTGGTAGGCCATTTACAGTCCTATAATGCAAGTGTTTCTGATGTTCATGGGAGCCGGAAGACACTCACCATCAAGCGAACCGTTTGCCAAACCTCTGCAATAAATAATAATCATCTAGCCCATATGCAGTCTCCTCAGCAATTCACAATTTGATTTTAGAGTCTAGTGCGAATTGGCAGACTTCAGAAACCATACAAATTCCTAAAAATCTTTATGGTGAACAAGTTTCCTCGCGATGTATTCCTACATAGTTAATGGCCGTGGTAATTGACCATCACTTCGAAAAGTAAGAAATAAGCCCTGAAATTTCCACCCGCGACCACCGTGAACATGTTGGTAGCCGCGTCCGCTCCGTTACCAACAGACCACCACGTGCAACGAAATAAATAAAGTGAATTTAACATTATTGCGAGTATTACGTAGCAAAGTACACACACACACACACATACATTTTCCGCAATGATAACGCGTCTATACAGGGGATTTCGCTTGATATCTGAGTAATCACATCCGTCTTATCAATTCGTACATGCTTGTTTACATCATTAAATTGTTATTTTGGCTAACGGTTTCATCTGCTGGTTCTTTCTCAAATATTGGGATGACTTTTTCAATATAGAGATCATGGTGGTATTTTATTGTGTCGCATCCATTGATTTGTTTATGAAAATAAATTCAAATAAATAAATGGTCGTAGTTCCAGTCAGTGGCTATCGAACGGGAAATCTTTAATTCAGTATCTTTCCTCTCTTAACATATTGTTTATGTTTATTTTTAAACACAGCACATATTTGATTTTTTACTATTGAACATTTAGTTTTCCGACTAGAAAGAATTTATTTCAATAGAAAGAATTTATGCAATATCTTCTATCTATTAATTCTAAGTATTCTAAGTATTATTTTTTTGTTATAGTTGGCGGAACTGCATCGCGTACGAAAATTACTTGAAAATACCGAAGAATGGAGTCAAATGAAGATGACACGATAATACAAAATATTATGTTGTTTACTGCTCTATTGGAAGATAAGAATATCGCTGATAAAAAAGTAGAAATTGAATATGCACTGAAAAGCGGCGCAGATGTAAATGCGGCAGACGCGAGCAGCAACGATGACACTCCTTTACATATCGCCATCAGCAGAAAAGAAAAAGACATCGTTAAGCTGCTTTTAGAATGGAATGCAGATATAATGCGGTTAAACGGAGACGATAAAAGTGCAGTATCCATCGCTAAAGAACTTGCTGGACCTGACAGCCAAGAAATACAGGATTTAATAAAAAAGTATGCAAAGGAAAAACAACTGCCAATTTACGAATTATGTCCAGAGCCAAGCACCTCCGATCACACTAGACAAAAAAGAACCATACAGCGAGCAAACACTGTAGATTTGAACAAATATTTAAAAAGAGATGGTACAACCGGTGTTGGAGGACAACTCTACAAAACCAAAATGTTAAGTCTTGTACTTTTAAGGGCCTCAAATGATCCAGATATATTTGCGGAGCGATTTTTTCTGGGGACCAATATACCTGGGACGGGAGTGTTCTACGACATTTGCTTCAGATATAATGTAAGGAACTCCGCGAAATCAATTAGATTGTTCATGCAATGTAAACATTTGCCTACAGAAGCTTGTATGACGGAAACTGACACCCGAAACGCCGACGGTGACTGGAGTTTATCCAATTGCTTGGATAGTTTCCTTAAAATTAAAGAAAAAAATGGCTGCGATACAAACGATCCTATATTTGGAGAAGATTTTGGCAACGTTGAATTTAATTTTGTCCTATACACGTCTTCCAAAGATAATTTAAAAAAGAAATTTTATGGAAATACTGGATTAAGTTCCAAAATTAACTATTTAATTAATACCGGTAAAAACACCTCAGTATTTCGTTTGAACTATACGAACGATGATATAGATTACATTACGAAAGAAGTTCAGAAAAAGCGTATAATTTCGCTGGCGCAGTGTTTTGTTGATTACATTTTTGCTGAAAATGAAGAGTACAGAAATTTGATGGACAATCAACTTATAAAGACATACCACGTTGTTTTGGCACTCAATGTTCTAGATATTTCTAGTATACAGGAAGGGAATCATCGCACGGCAGTTTTTTGTCCACATTTTTTTCACACTAAAGATGCTATGGCGGTGCTTCTAAGAGAAACACTTTGTAAATTAGCAGTTAAAAAATACAGCAAATGTCAATTTGGGAGTGAAGAATTAGTTAATTTATTTAATCAGCTTCCGAATGTACCGTCTAGCGATGAAATTAGTATGTTTATTGGTTCTATTTTGAGATACGATGACAAAAACAATAAACTCAAATTGATGAATGATTTATTATTAAAAGGTTTTAGCGAAGATCAAATACAAGAATTAACCCAGAACTTGGAACAAATACATGTAACATCAACTACAGTCAAAGAAGCCATTTTAAAAGCAGGCGAAAAAAAGTTATCATCCGTTCGATTTAAGGTGCCGTGTTCCTTTGGCAACAGTGATATATCAATACATGAAGAAAAAGAAAACAAAGTATTTGATAACATAGTATCTGTATTTGCATATCTTTTCATTTATTATAGAAATACGAAAATAATAGAATTGAATGAAACGAATTTATGCAAATATATAAAATCAGATGGCCAAATTGTCACAACTGAATTTCTACAAAATGACGATGGAATAGGCAGCGCTATCGGAAATTTACTTGTACCGGACAGTGAGGCTAAAATGCTTAAATTTAATACAGCCGTAGTTTTACCTAAAAAAGCTCACATTCTCCTAGAGAGATTAAAAAAAGTGTTGCCACAAAGGGAACATTTAGGATATTACAGGCTAAAACTAGATTATGATGGGTGTCCGCGAATATCTTTCAACAATAACGACTATGATAATACACTGGCACGCTATTTTCTACAGCGGCTTTGGTTTTATACAGACCAGGAAAAAGAAGACCAAATAGATGTGCATATTAAAACAGAGATATATAAATATTACTATGCACACAAGGGACCAGCTGCGTTTGGCCTGAGCACTCATATTGACAGCATTTATTCAACATTTCACGACGAAATTCAGAAGTGGTGGATGGTTACACCAGAAAATACTCACGCACCGTATCTTACCCAAGAAAGTGGAATTTTTCGCTGCGCTCAAGAAGGGGTTATTGACACTCCACTGTTAACCCTTCATCACCAAATGTACTTGACCAAAATGAAGTGTATAGGCATCGAATTCACTTGTAACGCAATCGAATGTCTACAACTAGACGATAATACTGGTAGGCTCGTTATAATAAACACTGACTGCGATATTTTAACAGCAGTTAAACTACACCAACTATACAAAGACAAAACTAATTACAATTTCATGGATTTCAATTACTTGTTGAGTCTACCTGCTGACGACCGCAACGGTATATTAACCGAACTCAAACAAACAACAGTCGACGTCCTCATTGTCATTTGTGGAATTTTTAAATCAAGAAAGCCAATAAATGAGGATTTAAATCGAATCATCAATATTTTTAAAGGAAACAAAATAATAGTGGTGATTGCGAATGACGCCAATTTAAATATGAAACTTCGTATTCCTGATAGTCACTGCTTAATAGTAGACGAAATGAATGATTTTATTTATTTCGACGAAGAATCACAGAAAGCTTTTGCAAAAAGTACTACATTGGTATTCCAAGGAAAAGAAGTAGGTCTAAATACCATATTAGACAAGACATCATTAAATCTAATTAATGCGAAAATATTATCTAAGCTCCTTGAAAATGAGCGTATAGAAATAGGACGAACATTGATGACTAAAAACTATGAAAATATTCAAGACAACTATGTGCCTAGATGGGTGGAAAAGAACGATAGTGATGATTCACTCCCAGTTAACACCTTGGATAGCATTAAAGATAACGTTGTTTTAATCATCTCAAAGCACGGCATGGGTAAATCTACTTTGTTGACACACCTGGCACTCGAGAGTAAAAAATCTGATCCAACAAAGTGGATAGTTCGCATAAACCTGCAGGAATATTTAGATTATTTTTACAAGTGGCAGAATGAAAAATATGAAATCAACAAATGTGATGCTTTAGACTTCTTGTGCAAAGCATCGCTGAAACATATTGACAAAAAAACTTGCACTCAACTGGCAGTAGTCGATGAAAAAATAATGTTTAAAACTTGCGATACTACGGATGAGCAAAAATTATTAGAATTAAAATTGTTCTTACATTATTACAACGAACGCAAACTAACTTTTCTTTTTTACGGGTTTGATTACATTTGTCCGCCTTTTGGAGCAGAAGCTATTGGGCTATTAAAAACTATAGAAGCTGACGGGGTACCTATGTGGATATCGAGTCATCTAGTCGCGATTCCAGCTAAAACACTAGAAGATAACTTCGGCCCAGCCTATAAGTTGAAACCTATTGATGAAACTGATCAAGTGGGATTTTTTCATAAATTTTGGAAAACAAACATGCAATTAGAAAAAATAAACAGTGAAGTGTTAAGTAACATTTCTGAGTTTATCGAATTTATGTCGGGAACACGGAAATTTCACGAACCTGGAAAGAATGACCGGATTGCCACACCGTGGATCAGTATGCCGGTGCATATGTTGTACCTCATGGCAGTGGAGTTCTTTCAAACTGAATTTAGTAACTTTTCATTTACAAACATAAATAGCAAACTAAAGGAACATTTGGGTATTGATTTAAATAGAGGGCATTCATTAGCTACATATATGGACGAGTCTCTGGAGGCGAAGCAGGCAGCTGAATTGGCAGGCACCCCACTACACATGTATTTAGCAGCAAATTACTTTGTATACAAAATTAAAGGTCGTTTTAAGGTAAAACCTAATGTTCCTGAGATAAAAAAGAAATGGGACCTATGGCGGGACACCATCAGCCTATACGAGCGATTTGTGCAGCACAACATCAATAAATTATGCTATCAAGGAAACTCTCCAGATATTGATAAAGACTTCGAAGAAAATAAACGAAAGGAATTCTTCGAAAGACATAAAAATTTGGTTTTGCTGGCCATATGCAAAGAAGACCACTTGAGTAAGTTACTACCAGCAGACAAAATCAATGAGTTGAAGAATACATTGAACAGAATACAGAACGGGGAGGAAAAATCCCCCTTCGTGGATTGCGTGTTGAATAAAGTGCCTAAATTCTTTCATCTTATGTATGCGGAGTATTGCGCCGTAGAATACTTGTGCGACATCATGAAAAACGTCCAAACTGATTCGATGAACGAAGTGAGACACACTTTCGTGTGGGATTTTGTCGTCAACATCTTACTCTACTCGAGTTCCAAGTCCGTGCGCAAAGCATTTGATTACAAGCTCAAACACGATCCTGATATGTCGGAGATCACCTCCAGCGACGGCTGCCAAAATATCATATTTGAACTATTGCTCAAAGGCAATAATACCAGCGATTCCGCGGCCAGCGATTCCGCGGCCAGCGACCACCGCAACTCGCTACAGGTTGCAGTCGACTCCGGTATGAACAATCTAGTCAAGCTGTTACTAACAAGTTTAGATGTACATTTGACGAGAGAAAGTGTTAAATCCTCTGTAAAATTCTTGCAAATAGTAGACATCGCGGCATCGCTGTTCAATTTGAGTGGCGGAAACATGCCGACAAATATCACTAACTTCTTTACAGATATGAGACTTTATAAATTTGTGGACGTATTGAAATCAAACCATTCAATTGATGTGCCGTTAAGATTGCTTTCGAAGTTTGTTGATGCTGATGATGAGAATAAAGTGCGACGCCGACTTTCAAAGGTCCGAAAACGGCTTCTTGAACGCGTGGACAGCCGCTTTGGCCTGAGTGAAGACAATATCGATCTATTTCGACATATAGCGGAAAAAATTAGGGATTATAATAACAATTGATTTACAAACCGAACATGTAGTTGCCTAGTAATCTATCGCTTTTTGTGTGCGAGGTGAATGGAAATTTTGCTTGTACGGTTTCAGTGTACGTAAAAACGAAATAGTATGTATACAATATTATGATATAATTGTAAGCGAACATTAGCGGTAATACTTTTTCATTTCCCGCCCAGCTCGTGGCACAGAACATAAGTCCCGGCTATTTTTCATATTTGATTTGTGATAGTACACAAAAGGCGCGTAATAATTTTAAGCCATATGCGGATTGTAAGCTTCCTTCTATATTTGTATATTTAGACCTGTCGATTCAAATAAAATCTAGGTTCATAAAAAATGTAATGTACTCTCTAATTGAAACCATATTCTCGTGCCATGAATGCTAGAGACTGAAAATGTAACGATTTTATTAATATAAATAAGTCAATGAACACAGGGAAACGTAGCGTGACGCCAGCTGGCCAATGGTGGGACGGTTGCACAAGAGGGCCGGCAGCGACTGGATGCATAAAGCAGCAGACCGGGCTCTGTGGAGTACCTTGGGAGAGGCCTATGTCCAGCAGTGGACTGCAACGGGCTGATGATGATGATAAACACAATGACAAAATAACTGGTTATCTAGTAATGTTACTGTACTGATACTGTAGTGATGTACTGTTTCTAATAATACATTGTAAAAAGACTGATAGAGGCCTCATAAATTAAAATACGCGGTGGCGTAGTTGTACTACGGTACGATTACAAAACTGAGGTCTGCGGTTCGAATCCTGGGTCGGGCAAAGTGATATTGGATTCTTCTATTCATTATCAACCCGGAGTCAGGAAGTGCCCGATATGGCGATAGGCTCACCCCCTATCAAATCGTGGGACGTAACATACAAGGCGAAATGTGGGTGTCCTGGTTGCACCTCTGCCTATTCTTCTGGGAAAAAGGCGTGAGGTTTATGTTTACTTCTTAAAATCTGTTCTAGGTAAAAAAAATACTCAATTGACTATGTGATATTGTATGTATTGTAATAATGTGCTAGTCTGTTTTGTAAATATACTATTGCTTCCTATAATGGAGTTTTATTCCTGTAAATACCTTGTTATAGTTTACCTTCAGTGCGATAAGATCCACAATTGCACAATAATTTATTTTATATTAATTATCACCAACTTCATAATTGTAATAAGGGTGAAAATTTGCTCGAAATATCACATCCAATTAACTATTAATATATTAAATAAAATTAAAAAGATAAAGCCCCCCACCCCTCCCCTTCTGACAGGACACCACGTGTTTCATTTCACATTAACTATTCGTGAATGCACAAAAGTAAATTTAAATGCAAGTTTTTAACAAAGAGTAAAATAAACTTATATTTTTCTCTGCAAAACATTTCCAGGGGAATACAATTACGCAAAATACAACAGAGCTAATTATCACGCAGATGTTTGTATGCATTAAGTTTTCATGTTGTCTGAATACGCTTTTATAAAAATAAAATATGCATAGTAGACTGAAGCGAACATGGAAAACAAAATTAGCGCCCATTACACTCCTAACCAACAGAAAGGGACCAGTGACAAAAATACAAATAGCGGTACGATACCGATTTTTATAACAATCTTTAAAAATTTACTTGACTCCATTTTTTTATCTTAAATAT
This sequence comes from Deilephila elpenor, assembly GCA_949752805.1. NCBI lineage: Eukaryota > Metazoa > Arthropoda > Insecta > Lepidoptera > Sphingidae > Deilephila > Deilephila elpenor. Next base: position 833,689 of record OX457114.1, read on the forward strand.
TATTAATTATTTTTACTTCTTAGTTGGATCTTCCACTAATGCATGTATTTAGTTTTTTAATTATTATTTTTGTTATGGCTCGGCAGTGACTGCATTCATTGTTCCTGATGGAGCAGCACATATAGTATCGATTTGCACACAGCATATCCTGCTGTTCGAAACAATTATGTTGGCCTGCATAACTGATTCTTCACGGGTCTTCAGCTCATGGTTTACGTTAACAAAAACATTGCTTTCAGATACTTTGATTAATGTGTTTGTAGAAGGGAGCTTGATTAATAACATGAGATTTAGAATTATTCACATATAATATTTTGTGTTACTTATAAGAATATAATAATTATATGTGGGAATCAGGGTCAAAATCAAACAATGATTGCTTCAATATTCTTTGGTATAATTATTTACAGTCTTTATCGTCTTCGTCGTTCGTCTTCCATCGTCTTCCAAACTGTTCTCTCTTATTCCGTCCTTTCGTATTTCAACATCTTAATCATTCATTCTCTATCTCGTTTACTCTTTAGTATTTCCATTCGTTATCTCTTTCACATAAACTACGTTCCATATCAGTCATTCGTCTAACGTTTCATTCTACTCATCTTTCATCATAACATTCAAAATATGTAGGATGCGTTAGGGTAACACCGTATTTAAGGATGGAAGGGGTAAGAACGTAAACTCCTGACATATGCTTTTCGACGCTGACGGTGCTTTGCTTCTCGATTTGTCTTCGATCTTGGCGACGGTGGTAGGTCCCGGCACCACAGGTTCGGTTGCGGCAGGTTGTTTTGACCGTTCCGTTTCCCGAGGTGGTGGTGACATCGGTGCTGGTGACATTCGTTGAGGTACCTGACGCACCCATTACGTCCGTCGTGGCAGAGCTGGTGAGCCTTCCCACCAAACTAGTCACTGGCATAACTCCACGCAAATCTGGCGAACTGGAAGGACCAGAATGAACTAGACCTTCGCTTCAGCCTCGTTCAAGTGCTCGTTGGGGATCGTCCCGATTGCGCGAAATAATACGACATACGTATCTTGTATTTTTCAAATTGTTCGCATGTGTTGCTGAAGATTACATTCGCTAGGACGAGCGTGTAATCTGATTGTAAACCGTTAAAGGCGTAAAATTGGTTCTCGGTACAAATCAGTCTCGGAGATGGCGCGCACGATTGCGTATCTCTTTTTCTTCACAGTCACTTCTTTTGAGGTAAGTCACGTATTTATAAACAAATAAATTCATCCAACAGTGATGTACACAGTCCAGACCCTATATTAAATAGTGTTGCATCGTGGATCAGAAACCACGAGAGAATTTTCGGTCTCACAAACACCCGATAAAAATACCTGTGGATCACATAAACGGTTACCTTGGAGCGGGGGTCGAGCCCGCGGTCTCTTCACAGCCGGCGTCTAACTAACTGAACCACGAAGACTGTCATTATTGAAAAAGTCTTTTTACTCTTAGAATCAAGCAATAATATAGCTTCGAAATGTGTTACAACTTTTGACACGGCGATCAAAATATGTTTTAAAAAAACGGTACACATACCACTATTTCAGCCTCTGCCTGTAGTTGGTGATTCCCTCGGCGCAACACTTGTATAATGTGGAATCAAGACTTTGTGTATGACTGACGTATTCATTTTCATAGATATCATAAATAACAAACGACGACGTTTCGATAACCTTAATCTATTTAATACATTAAAAAATCAATTGGCTAATTCAAGTCTCGCTTATTTATCATTTGCAATATACAGGGTATATCAAGACCGCGACCGAAAACGAAGCCAGGAGGTAGTATTAGTGATATCAAACACAATGCAAGTAAAAATTTTTTTTTGTTATTTTTTACATATCGTCGTATTTGAGTGATTAAACATAGTTTTTTCTAAAATAATGACGTACATCGCTTAATTTTTAAACACGCAATGGTACGTAAGGGTTTAAATTACTATTTTTGCAAAAACTAGGTATTTACCCCTCAAAAACGATGATTTTTTAAAAATTTTCAAAAAAAAACCGTCGCTTTTTTTGCAAAATTTTTAGTTGCATTGTGTCTGTAGCCGCTAAAACTACCACCTGGCTTCGTTTTCGGTCGCGGTCTTGATATACCCTGTATACCTAAGATCAGCAGTCGAATCTCAAATTAAAAACGCATTTTAATGTCCCTCGAATTCTTTTAAAATGGTTCTTAATTGCTAAAGTTATTACTTTTCTAATTTCAGACCATCTCAGCTCAATGCACTGCAAAAGTAAGTCGACATCCTCTCCCCAGCAAGTCCACTGCTGAACCCAGGCCCCCCAATCATCTCGACATAGACCTGTTGGAAGTGCCCTGCATCCACGCTACAACGACTTGTTGCAACCTTAAACAGCTCGTGCGTCCACCTTGTAGGAGTCCGGAACATTGCTTGATATCCTACTAAAGTAATATAAGTAATTTATGCAGTAGATGGGTCCATTCTCAATTACTTTATCGGCTAATAAAACAAAGCCTAGGGATACGAAAGAATGAAAGAAACGTTTATTTGTTGCAAGCAATGGTTCACAGGTATAATAAGTATCTACTAATATAACAGTGTATGTTACAAAACGGCTTAACCTCAGCAAGTACTGGTAATAGCACCAGCGCTGGTTTTTATAACAGATCTTTATTTAAAAGTACATCATTATCAGCACTCCTCAGATAAATTGTTTTGTTTTTCAGTGTTCCGGCAAAAGATGTAGAGCAGGGGTAAAAATCAATTCCTTGTCAGATTGTAACGTATTATACAGTTTTCCAAATCACACACACACGTAATCCTATTCCTCCACTAATAAATACAAATAGTGTATTCATTTTATACTTAAAATTTGTAAGAAGTTTCATTACATTGTTTGGTTTTGATTAATTGTATATTTCGTTATTTCGTCCTATGTATAGGTAGTTATCCCTGATTTATTTTACTACGTATATGTTTTCTTTGTTTTTCTTAAAGTGTGTGTAATTTATAAGTGTTGGGTACTCCATTAAGTGGTAAATGCATCAGAAAGTAATTTTAGGCAAGGCGAAAAGTGGGCGTCCAGGTAGCACCTCTGCCTACCCCTTCTGGGAGTAAGGGCTGAGTTTATGTATCCGCTCACATGTCCCCGGGGGAAGGGGGGGAAATGACGTAATCATGCCCGAGGCGATTAACGTAAACAACCGTTATCTGCCCGAGCGTTTTTAAACGTAAACAAACGGTTCTCAGAACTCAAGTGCTTTGTTTAACTATCAAGTGTTATGTTTTTTGTTTAGAATATGAGTGTGTTGAAATAACACTTCAGTTTGTTTATCAGATTATGACTCAAGTGATTTATTATGCTGCGTTGAACTTTGAGATAGCGCGATTTAGGCGCGTCTTGTATTTAAAAATTCATATCTCGAAATTTGAATCGATGACATATGGTTTTTAATTGTTTTTTTTTTACTTATATAATATATTATAAGGTAAAAATAAAACCTTACACCCGTCCATACAAAAAGAATTATTTATAGCCCTTTGATTGTAAACAAATATCTGGCGCCGCGCGGCTTAATATATGTTCAATTTTACAAGGCCAAGATGCAAAAAACTACCACTATTTGGTTTGAAATAAAGGTACTACAGCATAAGTAGTCTAATATACTATTAATAAAAAATATACATACATTAAGCAAATACAGTCAAATACGCCAAATTTAAAGGCAATCATAACGATGTCGTGCGCCAAAATGTACCTACAGTATATTTTGGGCTTCGAAAAAAAGGCACATTAATGCGTATTTCATGCTCGAATTTTTATATCTACGCGGTAGTGGTTTACATCTTGCGAAAAAAACAAAGAAACAGGAGCAAACACTTACGATTTATGAACTATTTCCAAAACAAAATCACTTCGCCGACACCCACTCAACACGCACTCGAGTGAACTTCAAAACGTTTTTTTTTTTTTGTTCAAGATGCGGTGTATTGTTTTTGCATAGTTTGAAGCGTAAACTAACGGAGAAGCGAGATGAATAATACAAATTGTCCATAGAACCACCGAAACGGATATATTTCCTTTTGTTCTAAGGCATTCGGAACGCATCGCCATGTCATGTACTACATGACACGGGCAAACGACGGGTAAAATCTCATGTCATGTCCTACTTGACACGGGCATGTGAGCGGGTATACATGTAACTGTAGAAAAGAATGTCTTACGCCCGAATATTCAAACGCCATTTAAATATTAAGTTGCACTTAACTCCGAAAGACCCACTTAAATGTCCTGTTTAAGTGGGACGTGGCTAGTTAAGTGCAACTTAACATTTAAACGGTGTTTGAGTATTCGAGCGTTTGTTGTGATAATGTGTATACTATTGGAGAACCTTAATTTATAAATTAAATGTGCATAGTTATGAGTCTCGACCCTACAGTAAGATACAAGGCTTATGAAACTGGGAGTCACCACGAGAGATTTTTATTGGCAATACCTGCACCAATATTTGTGCATATCACAAACATTGGCCCCAGTACGGTGATGGAACACGGTTAGAATGTTTTATGCCAAATAGGTACCCACTAAAATTGTTGGTTTAATTCCACAGTTAATCGAGGAAACAGAAAAATGTCAAAGTAAAGTAAGTTTCACTCTACATATAATATGGCATAATATAAAATGTATGTGTATGAAACACATACATACATAAACTCACCGCCTTTATCCCCGAAGGGGTAGGCAGAGGCGCCACCAGGACACCCACATTTCGCCTTGTATGTTCCGTCCCACGATGTGATAGGGTGCGAGCCCATCGCCATATCGGGCACAAATTCCTGACTCCGGGCTGATAATGAATAGAAAAATCCAATATCACTTTGCCCGACCCGGGACTCGAACCCGAGACCTCAGCTTTGTAACCATACCGTAATACAACTACGCCACCGAGGCAGTCACCGTGTATGAAAGAAATTTAAATTATATATCTCACAGGAGAAATATACTTTTATACACTTTTGGTTTATTTTCATAAGTGTTTTGCTATTGTTTGTAACTCATACCTTTTAATAAATACTATTTTTTCGTAGTGCAGCGAAACATACTGTTCGGCAGGCGTAAGTTCTAAATGTTTAAATTAATTATAATCTTAACTCGTAGGAGGATATAATTTATTTTGTAGTGAATAAAGTAAAAATAAATAATTTTGGATCTGGTTTAAATTTTAATATATGTATAGTGAAACTCAAAAAGAAATAACAATTCGTTATTTATTTTATAACTGTTTTAGTAAACATTGTGATTGTGAAATTCCTTTGAAACTGAATATTTTTTTATTTTTTCACATTTCATTTTCATTCAGTGCACTGGCGAAAATTGTATAGCTGAGGTGAGTTTCAAAAATATACGTAAATAATTTCCATTGCCTCATTGACAGTCTCCGTGGCGCAGTTGGTTAAACGCCGCCTGTGAAACAAGAGGCCGCGGGTTCGATCCCGCACCGAAACATGTTTGTGTGATCCATAGGTATTTGTTCCGGGTCTGGGTGTTTGTGAGACCGAAAAGTCTCTCGTAGTTTCTGATACAACACAAGACTCGATCTTAGTGTGGCGTCAGGACTATGTATGTGACTGTTGGGTGTATTTATTTATTTATTATTATTATTGTAACCTTACCTTGTTATACATGTGTGGATAAAAATAAAAACATATTTTATTTAAAAAATCGTCGCGCACTTAAGTTCCGTCCGTATGTATTTACCATGGTTCTGACAGCCCCTATGGCGCAGTTGTTTAGATGCCGGCTGTGAAACGAGAGGCCACCGCTTCAAACCCCATACCGAGACAAATATTTGTATGATCTACAGGCATTTGTTTTGGTCTGGGTGTTTGTGAGACCGAAAAGTCTCTCGTAGTTACTAATACCCACGACACAAGACAAGATTTGAATGTCTAGTCAGCGCTAAGTATATTACTGTTAGGTGTATTTATTATTTATTTATTTATTTATGTGATTGCGTTAAAATTAAGGAATCATAAGTTTCACATGCATTTTGAACCCCGTAACATATAAATACATATGTATACAAACATACTATACATATATGTATCAATTGCATTGTCGGTATACATACTATGTTAAAATACGTTTCTTGTTCCAGTGCATAGGCAATATGTGTAAATCTGGGGTAAGTGTGTCATTGCATTTAATATACAGGAAGTCGTTGGAAGTAAACCGCTTCCTACTAGTCGCTGTGGAAACCCTTAGACCCATGTCCAAAATGATCTCCCTGTAGGTGAAGATTATTAAGCATATTTCCATCATAATTTGATTTATCAAACATGTACGGGATTATTTTTAAAAAACCAGCAACCTCGCACGACTAGACAGCTAACATCTTATACAACAACGTTTGCTCTACGAGTTTTGACATAACTCAATACATTAAATGAAAATTATTTTATTTAAGTTCTTATTGTACATTTGTAAGTCTATGTTAGGCGCGCGCCGCTCCGTCTCCCACCCCGTGATTCGCAGTAGTTTATTCACCTAATATGCCTAATATTTGGGATGCCCGTAGAGTTAAGAACATTTAGACGGCAAAATTTAATAAATATTTATTTTTGTATGATAATGAAATCTAAAAATTACCAAAGTCATATTATTACAAATGTTGTTTGTGATGTCAGCTATCTACTTCTAGTCCTGCGAGGTTGTTGGTGTTTTACGAATAACACTGTATATACTAATAAATATTCTAACATAAAAATTATGTACGGAACCAAAAGCTTTCTGTTTACAGTGTAATGGCGATAGATGCAATGCTACAGTTAGTATATTTTTTTAAGATTTTTACGGATATTTTATTTACTTATAAATAAATATTGAGATATTGATCTAGATTCTAGAGAACACAAAAATATTGCATGTTGCTGTTTTCTGTTCGAACCCTAAATAAGACACTATGTGTGGTGAGTCTTTTCATTGAAACCGGCGCAGTTGGTTAGACGCCGGCTGTGGAACGAGAGGCCGCTGGTTCGATCCCCGCACCCTAAACTCACGCCTTTTACCCGGAAGGGGTAGCCAGAGGTGCTACAAGGACACCCACATTTCGGCTTGTATGTGCCGTCCCACGATGTGATAGGGGGCGATAGGATTTGACTGACTTCGGGCTGATAATGAATAGTAAAATCCAATATCACTTTGCCCGACCCGGAATTCGAATCGTAATAATCTTTATAATCGTACCGCATTACAACTACGCCAACGAGGCAGTCACACATACATAATAGACACATATTGAATATAGATTTTGTTTTATTTCACAGTGCATAGGCCTCGCTTGTCAAGCTTTCGTAAGTAATTTTGATCACTATTACCCATACCGGATGTATCTAGAGTGCGACCGAAAACGAAGCCAGGTGGGTTTTTTTTTATTGTAGCGAAATGAGCTTGCCATTCGCCTGATGGTAAGCGATACGACCGCTTATGGACAGTAGCAAAACCAAACAACACTATGAATTAAAAAGCAATACTTGGCATTCCACTGCACTTGCCACCCTGAGACATAATATTATGTTAAGTCTCATGATGTCCAGTAGTTACTCTGGCTACAATCAGGTTAGTTTTAGTTTAATTTCGCCCAAATATATATAAAAATACAAAAAATATCGTCGCTTTCTTTTGCGAAATTTTTATTTGCATTGTGTCTGAAGTCAACTACCGCCTGGCATCATTTTCAGTCGCAGTCTGGGTACCCCCCCGTTAGAATACTGTAAATGGCGATCGCTAAGGATTTTTCTACAACCCAAAGCTTTACTAAGACTGGACCTAGTCCATAATCCATCTGAGTCTTGCATTATTTTCATTTTATATAAAGAAGTAATGTTTTCTTGTTTTTTCAGTGCGAAGGCGCCGGCTGCCACCGCGATGCGCGCTTGTGGTCATAGATAATTTGAATTATTGTGAGCAAGGCCACTGCTGAACATATTTTTCCTATAACAAGAGTGACTCTAATATAACTGAATACCGATTCATTTTACATTAAAATTACTTATACAGGGTATATCAAGACCGCGACCGAAAACGAAGCCAGGTGATAGTTTTAGCGGTTACAGACACGATGCAACTAAAAATTTTGCAAAAACAGCGACTGATTACTTTTACAGTATTTTAAAAATCATCATGTTTTGGGGATAAATACCTAGTTTTTGCAAAAAATAGTATTATAAACCCTTACATACCATTGCGTGTTTAAAAATAAAGTGGTGTACGTCACAATTTTCAAAAAACTATGTATTTATCACTCAAATATGACGATAAGTAAAACATTACAAAAAAAAATTGACGATTTATTTTGTGAAATCTTTACTTGCATTGTGTTTGATATCACTAATACTACCACCAGGCTTCGTTTTCAGTCGCGGTCTTGATATACCCTGTATAAATAATAAAAAATAAAATTTTGATGTATTTGAATTTTCCTGCACATACCATCAGATACATTACTAGTTCAAAAATAGTTTTAGGAATAGATTTAAAAAACGTCAATGGTTTAGGTAATAGATTTCGTGCCAACTATAATTTTAAGAGCACAATTAAACACAAATCACGCTGTAGTTAGTTTTAACTAGCGTCTTAAACTATGTCGCAACAATTTAACAAGGTTAATTTTCGCCATTAGCAGATACGGTGTTATCTCTAAGAAGCAGGAAATAATTTCCGCAACCCCTCTTAATATTCGATGCCTTCATTATCTAAAATTAATATTACCACGAAAATTAGTGAGTGTGATGCTCCAACCGGTATTCTAATAAGGACTCGCGAAGTAATGTGCGTGGGGGTAAATCTCTCTTAGAATTAATATATTAAGCAATTAATTATAAAGTATTTGATGTTTGACATTTATTTATTATTGTGTATCTCAAAAAACTAAAGAGGAGTCTTACCTACTGCGCTGCTAGTTTATTTTCGACATAAAATATTCTCTATCTTGGTAAAAAATATTTAAGTATTTATTTTCAAGATAATGTGGCCCTGGGTATAATGAGTGGGTATTTAAAATAATTTATTTAAGTAATAAAAACTTTCCTTTTGAACCGTAGGTATTTATGAAATGGATATTTTATCGGCATAAATAGTTCACGCTTTCATCTCGCCCAGAAGAGGTAGACAGAGCTGAAACCTGTGCTTTTCCACCCCAATATTGGAATAGACTGCGAGCCTAACACTACATAAATCACAATTTTTTTAAAATGCAATTCATGTAACACCCGACCGAGGAATTGAACCGCCGATCTTAAATTCATACGCACGAGACGAAAAGCTACAATAATATAAAAAACACACTAGCAGTCTAAATTCAGGTCCAACACATTTGTTAATAAGAGCCAACCTTGGGCCAAACAAGTGTCGAATATGTCTCTACGACAAGCACAATAGCTTAACTTTTAATTAGGGCGTGCGGCGCTTGAAACTCTTGCCTTACATGTCTGCTCTGCTTAGTTGCGCAACGCGTATTCATTAAGCTTACAACACTTTTTTCACCGACTTCAAATAAATAAATACATCCAACGGTCACATACATAGTCCTGACCCCACACTAAGATCGAGTCTTGTGTCGGTAACAGGAACTACGAGAAACTTTCAGTCTCACAACAATCCAGACCGAAGAACAGAAAACCCAGAAACAAATACTTATGGTTCACACAAACATTTGTCTCAGAGCGGGGTTCGAGCCCGCGGCCTCTCGTTCCACAGCAGGCGTGTAACCAACTGCGCCACAGATGCTGTCATAGTATTAAACCTGTTTAATTGAATATGAACAGCCAAGCTGAGCGCGATTAACGCATCATTGCACCGCTATAGACTATAATATTCCCTTCGACGTTAATTTTAACGATATTAAATTTCTTTTGTCAAAGAGTACGCGTCTAAAATCAGTGTTTTATTTTTATTATTTTCCATTACATTACCTGCGAGCGCAATATAATATTCCTTTTGTCTTTTTTTTATTGCCGTTATAGGCAGACGAGCTTAGCGGCCCGCCTGATGGTAAGCGACTATCGCTGCCCGTAGACCTTCGCAGTGCCAGGGGTCCAGCACAACAAAGTCGCTGCCTACCTTAAGGGGAGTACTCTCTTTAAGCCTCGTTTGAAGAAGGACAGGTCATAGCGCTCAGGAAACACCGATGTCTTTTGTTATGACCATAATATTGCTGGTATGAACCGTGGCATGAACTTTATCAAGAAATGATTTATGGCAATATAATGTTATAATAAGTGCGTTGTGGCCTGTTGGTAACGGACCAGACATTATCTAAAAAGTGACACAATATATTTTCGCGTATTTAAATAAAATTAAATAACACAGGCGATTTAATAACATATATGATTATTCAATGCAATAAAAATAAAATAAAGATCACCTATAGGTGTGTATCCAAACTATTCCAGATATTAATTGGTTTTCTGAAACACTTGAAATCTCTCACTCGATGTCTGCGGCCTACAGAGCGCGGTTTCATCGCACTGACAAACGCTGCGACGCAAACATGCTTTGATCAATTCATTGTACGAGCCTTAACTCCACTCGATAGTCACAAACGAATATTAATAGCTTTGTGGCATTCAATTTATTTCAAGTTGCAAAGATGCGAGATGTGACGACTGGTCATTTCATTGCCTTTTTTCTAATGGTATTGGGCCAGTGTAACTGTGATTTTAAATGGTAAGTGTAGTAAAGTCTAGTCCATCACGCGAGATGAATATTCTCCGCGGTCGACACAATTGTGTCTGATAGTATTTTGCGCGATGAATGGCGAGACGAGCATGCTATTCGCCTAACGGTAAGCGATTCGACCGCTCATGGACAGTAGCAAACCAAACATCACCATGAATTACAAGGCAATGCTTGGCGTTACACTGCGCTCGCCATCATGAGACATAAAATAAAGTAAGTATAAGTCTCAACATGTCCATTAGTTACTCAGGCAACAATGTCCTTCAAATCGGAACACAACAGTGCATTTACACTGCTGTTTGGCGGGAGACATAGACATTGCGGTGGTACCTACCCAGCCGGCCTCTCACATACCTATGAGAAACCTACCACCAGTAAACCGATCCAGATGTACACAGGTGTATCCGAAACGATAAGTACATAAGTCTGTGATGTGTGCCTTGGGAACCATCAACCAGTGACCTCCGGCTTTGAAATCAATGTGTATTGCGCACAGATCCTTATAATACGTGTAAACTAAACTGGCCCTAAACTAAACCCAAAAAAACTTTACGCCAAAATAAACCTACAAATCATATTCTAAAATTTCTTGTTCAGACCTCACCATAATATACAAAAAAGAACAACATTCTCGCTCATTAAAAGTAGATTTCTTTATTTTACTAAGAATGCGGAAATTAAAACGGCGGTTGTGATAGTTTCAATCGTTTTAATTCTAGTTTTAAAGTGAAAATGTGTGGAAAATGCTCTCAGTGATTCATATCACGAAATCCTAATACAAATCGAAAATTCGCGGATGGTAACTCCAGCAAAGATAAATATAGATATTTTATAGACTGACGGAAAGAACGCGATTTGGGAACAAAATACTTCAGTTCTTTGTACATTACTCTTACTAAATAGCATGCCATTACTGTACTTTAGACTCTTTTTAGCACAGGTAAAGTTTAGACCATCAAACCATCCTCGTCTTAAAACTTTTTCTTTTGATTGAAATTGTGAATTTCATGCTATGGTATGGGTTATGATGGTACATACACGGCTTTGTATGAAAAATGTCAAGAATCGCGTTTGGTTTGGTCACAGTGTGCTTATATAATAAATAAATAAATAATAAATACAACCAACAGTCACATACATAGTCCTGATCCCACACTAAGATCGAGTCCTGTGGCGTGGGTATAAGGAACTGCCCTTCTCTCATTTGTATTATAAACTAGACTACTTTATACGTACACTAATAGTGCAAAGAGAAACGGAACTTCACACTAGTGATAAATCATATCCACAACGGAGTCATCCAATTAAGATAAGTTAAATTAAATGTCGTGCGTAAACATGGACTTTGCGGCCACGAAACTGGCGCAAGCACAAGTTATTGTTAGGAAGAAGCTGCTCTGATGTCGACGGTATCACGCCCACGTACTGCAACTCCTGGCAGATAAATTTAGTGCCAAGGAATTGACACAGAGTACTGAAAGCTCAGCAAATCTCCCAGGGACGCTAGGTTGTCTCATTTTCAAAGGAAACGACAAGACATCTGCACCTGGGCGAAGCCGGGCCTGAACGCTAGTGAAGAAAAAATCTCATAAAAAGTTTACTAAGGAAATTCGCGATTCAACCTTTGTATAATATTATAGACCAAGAACCCAGATTTTCGTAATTTTATAAAAGCTAAAAGTTTGTCTGCGCTTGCCTCTGACATAGGCATCACACGATCAGCTATGAAGTTCCGATCGAGGCGGCTTTGGAAGTTATCAGCTCCAATATGTATGGCAAGATTAAAGAACCAGCAAAAGTGTCTGACTACCAAGAAAAAATATTTTCATAGTTGCCTAAACAACATTCAACTTTTATACTAAACCGCTGGCAAAATTATATATTACGAAATCTTTAAACTTTAGTAATATAAAATGATGAGCCTGGCGGCCACGGGCTCCCGCTCTATCATCGACGGGCGGAGAAATAACCATTCTCCTTACCATCAGGTGATACGCAGTGACTCGTGCGAGTATACCTACCTAAATAATAATAGTTTTAGCTTATTACGCAGGTATTTTTAAATTATAAAAACGTTGGTAGACATAACACCCTCTTTTTATGGAAACTGCTTTTTACACCTGTATATTGTTATTAACCTCCACGCCTTTTTATCGTATAGGAATAAAAATTCATTTGATGTTGTCAGTAATTAAGTACCACTTGTTTGATAATTTAAATTAAATGCCTAGATAGATTTAAATTCCATTGGATATTTTAGGTAAAATTGCGTTTTCACAGTTTATCTATGTTAACCCAAATCAATTTATCTATTATAACTAAACTAGAAGAACTAACTTATAAAGCAAATTCATTCGGTAGAGACAATCCAATATTATTTCAAATGAATCCAAGCTTGCCCAAAGTTAAAACGTCAGCTTAAACTTCATTTGCATTTGAGTGAGTTCAGCTAAAATACTTTAAACTGTTGAAACAATGAATAAATAAATTTTGCTAGATAACTGACGATTTTGAAATTACAAATTGCCTAAAGAACATGTTTTTTTATGACTGATGGTAAGCGATACGACCTCTCATGGACAGTAGAAAACCAAACAACACCATGAATCACAAGGCAATACTTGGCATTCCACTGCGCTCGCCATCCTGAGACATAATTTATAAGATGTTAAGTCTCATTATATCCAGTAGTTACTCTGGCTGCAATGTCCTTCAAACCGAAGTGCATGCACACTGCTGTTTGGCGGGAGAAATAGACACTGCGGTGGTACCTCCCTAGGCGGCCTCTCACATATGAGAGACCTACCACCAGTAAATGTATCAACCGAGCTGTGTCTTCTCCATGAGCTTTGTCACCCGAGCTTCGTCTTCTTCATGAACTGTGTCTTTTCATGAGCTGTGTATTCACCAAGAGCTATGTCTTCTATGTCGGGGTGATCCCCGAACACACAAACAAACATTACCTCTTTATATTGGTAACTTACAGGGTATAACAACCAGTAATTACGCATTGAAATTGACTGAAATTTACAAATCAAACTAACGTTACGAATTAAAAAGCCTACAACCGAAGCTATTCATCTAGTCAGCGACCGGTTTAGGTTAGTCAAACCATTCTTCAACGTGGACAAAAAGGGAAACAATTAATTTTAGCTTTTAGACGCGAGATTAAATATAATCATTGAACAATTCTAAATAATCGTGAAATACCCTGAGCTGCCTTGTCGCTTTTACAAAGCATTTGAGCTTAGAAGGTCACGCACCCCCTCGTAATCGCGATGCAAATTATTATAATTTTTTACTGTTGTTTATTTTACTTTGAATAAAAGGTTTAAAAGAGTCAAAAACCTTTATTTTATAGTTGTTCTGCTTACCGGAATGTTTATTTGTATTCTTATATTTTGATATTGAATTATCTTGGCTATCTATCTAATTATATTTGCAATGGGTATCTAAATTATTCATCATCAACAGCCTTTTATTGTCCACCGCTGGACATAGGCCTCCGCCAAATTGCGCCATTTCTTCCAGTCTTCGGCTTGTCGCATCCAGCATCTGCCAGCGACCTTTCGCAAATATTAGATGTTTCTAAAATGTAAGTACATATAACCTGTCGGAAATATATGTGAACCTAGCCGGAATGCTGTTCACATTTAAATAATTTGTTTTCCCCTATCTACTATGTTATTTGACATTGAAAACTTTTAGAGATGAAGATGGATGCGAATTCTATGTTTTATTCTTTTTTCTATTTTAATTAAATTTTATTAACCTATATTTTGAATTTGCTGAACTTATGTTCCTGTTGAATTCAGGTTCACAAATATTTCCGACGGGTAATATAAACATATACTGACAAATGACAATCGATTCTTTATTTCGTAAAATAAAAAATATATATACTGTGTGTATCATGTCTTTTTTTGCATGCAAAATATTTATAAATAACTAATGAACGGAATTTGATAAAATGGTTGTGTAACAACTTATTCCTGGAACCCATCGATGCGTATAAATAACTCTTTACATTGTAAATTAACAAAATAAAGAAGAAAATGCAAACTTTCCTTCACGCGCTCTCGAATAAAGTGAAAACTTGTTGGCTATTTGCGCTTACTAGTATAAAACAAACTACACAACCCGAGACCGGCTTTAATCCTCTCGTAACTTGTTTTTACCCTGGATAATAAATTATTAAAGTTTAACAAATATTAATTAGTTCCGGGGTCAATCAATATTACTTTACAACTTCCAAGGTATTTTGTAAATGTGTTGGAACTTATTCCATAAGCAATTTTGAGCTTGCTACGCTTTCACGCCTTAGCACAACCAATTATCATGAACTTGATCACACACATTATCAGGGATCAAGAAAAATACATTTGGTATCTTTCATCTAAAAGAAAGTTCTATTCTCATAAGAAAAACCTTTACGTTTTCATGTTAATTTTTCCTGCATCGGGCGACAACATAAACTTGGAAAATATGTAGTATGGGCGAAGCCGCCAGAAATTGGTAAATAAATACATACATACACAAAATACATATGTAAATACATACATACATACAAACCCTTTTTCCCAGAAAGCGTAGGCAGAGGTGCTACCAGGACACCCACGTTTTGCCTTGAACGTTCCGTCCCACGATGTTATAGGGAGCGAGCCTATCGCCATATCGAGTACATATTCCTGACTTCGGGCTGATAATAAATAGAAAAATCCAATAAAATGTTGCTCGAACCGGGATTTGAACCCGAGACCCCTGCCTACGCCCTACCCCTTCTGGGATAAAGGCGTGAGTTTATGTATGTATATAATATGTACTGTTCCAAAGGAAAGTGGCGAAAGATAATGTTATTGGTATAAAAATAAAGTGTGTCTGTGTGCAATTCACATACGGCAGACATAAAACTTCAGAAAAAGCCTATGGTGGCGCAGTTGTACTACGGTCCGACTACAATGCTGAGGTCTCGGGCTCGAATCCTCGACTGAATGAAATGAATTGGAGAATATTATAATTTATTTTCTGAATATAATATATACAATTCGGATCCATGGGGTCCATCCATCCATTGGGTGGTTACGTCTCACCACTACTATTTATAAGGGCTGCGTCGCTTCGTGATTACGTCACCACACATTCTTCGTGTCCAAGTGGCTGCATTCCGGGTGTGTCACAGTCACTATAGCCACAGTGTTGTTATCTCAAGTGTTAATTGCGTAAGATCCTGCCCACAATCAAACAACCTCCGTTCGACTCCGATAACCGACCGATTGCCTGTTTTTAAAGGTGGCACACGTAGCTGGATTTCATTAGGTCCTGTCCTCATTTAATTAGGTCCTGGGATGGATTCCCGTTTCTATCTATCTATATCAGCCCATATACGTCCCACTGCAGGGCACAGGCCTACTCTACAATCGAAAGAATCGATTGAGAGTGGTTAGGCCATATAGTCCACCACGCTGGCCTAGTGCGGGTTGGCGGACTTACATACCGTAGAAATTCTTTTCCCGTTTCTAACAATCTACTTTTTGTAAGTTTTTAGATGCAAAGAACATCATTACCTAACAGAAGGTTTTAATGGATAATGGATTATAAATATTTTTAATGCAACAATATTCATAAGTAGCTACTTTATTCTATACTTACCTATGATTACTATTTATTTCCGATTCATTCATATTAAAATATATAGATCTAAATTTGATGTAGGTATAGAGCAATGCAAGAATCTGTGATTTTATTTTAAATTTTAATTGAGATTATTTCGAACAAAAACATTTATTTATATGTACAACATACGACTTAACCATAACCATATATAAATTAGTCGGTCTCGGGCAGTTTTTCTAAATCAAACTTACTGTATTCACAAGTCATACTTCTTCAATTTATTATAAAAAAAAACCGTAAGATCATTAAGAACCAAGATGTGGAAAAATGTACGGTGTCAGTGCTGCCATCTACATGTATCGTTCATCTCTACTTAAAAGTACAGCAGCGCACTCTATGAACCTATTACGCTATATCATAAAATATTAAAATTATTATCTAACTACAAAAAATAATATTAATCCTGAATAAATTATATTATTATAAATTACCTTGCATTGAAATTGAATTAACTAGTTAATCTTTCATATTACATAAAACATCGCCCATCACACCATAGAGAAAACTTCACGAATATGAGATATTTTTTACTATCAATCGTGTCTTTATTTTAGTTATTATAGTTATCCAAGATTTTATTACATTTAATATAATCACATAGCGTTTTAGTTTTAAACTAACATTCTAATACAACTAAGTACATTTATTTTTTTGATGTTATTGTTGATCATAGACTAAACTCTGGAATTTTTTTTTTAAAAGCAATGAACCTTTGAAGGCCAACCTTTCCCGCGTTGCGACACAAGGCTGCCAATCTAAACATATTAAATATATTTCGGATACACGTAAAAATAATATTCATAGACAATGTATTTTTTACTTTTTTATAAAATAAAGTCAACTGGGGTAATTTTGTCCAGTCCGTGATATTTTGAAGTTATACTTCCTTTGGGACGTTTGGAAATTTATGAGAGTGTTTATTTATTAATCCCACGGGTCTCAAAATCGATGTCTGATGGATTCTTTGTTCCAATAATCTAAATTCTGAGTCCGAATTAGAAATTATGGCCGACGATCCTTCAGAGAAATCTCGATCATAATACTACAATAGTATGCTGAGTGATTTTGATTATCAGAACGTGCTCCACCGCAAGTGTGGGAATCGTTTTGGCTCCGCATGTTGAGTCATGTATTTGGAAGCTTCGAAAAATGTGTATGAATAATGAATGCTGATTCTTTTCTCTATTTTCTGTTGCACATAAAAAATATGATTCTTTAAAATACAAAAAAAAAAACACTGATCTTAAAAAGCAATAATTATACCATAGTCCATAATGCTCTATCCTCTACACAATCATTTTACATAGATATCCTTCCGATATATTGCTTGAAGGTGTTACATACATACATAAACTCACGCCTTTTTTCCAGAAGGGGTAGGGAGCGGTGCTACCAGGAAGACAGGAAAACCTGTTTCGCCTTGTGTGTTCCACGGAAAATAAACTGTTCTGTGTACCTGAAGGTGTTTATTAATTTATTCAAGATTCTTAATATTAGCTTATAAAATATCAAGCATTTAACAATATTATGGAATATAATAAAATATTGACTGCCTGCGTGGCGTAGTTGCAATTCGACTACAAAGCTGAGGTCTCGGGTTCGAATCCCGGATCGGGCAAAGTGATATTTGGTTTTTCTCTTCATTATCAGCCCGGAGTCAGGAATTTGTGCCCGATATGGCGATAGGCTCGCCCCCTATCACATCGTGGGATGGAACATACCGGGTATATTAAGACTGCGATCGAAAACAAAGCCAGATGGTAGTTTTAGTGGTTAAAAACACGATGCAAATAAAAATTTCACCAAAACAGTGACAGATTTTTTACTTTTAATTATTTGCTTATTATTTTATATTTTTTACCGACTTCAAAAGAGGTTATGATTTCGTTGGGTTTTTTTTATTATTTATGTATAGTCTTTGTATAATGGCTTTATAGTGTCTAATGTATAGTCTACGTGATGACTGTTATTATTGGAACGAAGTTTTGGAACGAAGTTCCTTATCGCGCGTTGCGAAAGGGGGCTAGACGGAAAAAATTAAAACAAAAGTTGTAACGAAACTTTTTGCTATAGTTGTAAGCCGTGCGGCGTGCGCGTGTTTCTCTGTCTCTCTCTCTCTCTCTTTCTCTCTCCCTCTCTCTCTCTCTCTCTCTCTCTCTCATAGAAAGCAAGCTAGTTATTTTCGTTTCGTCTTTCTATTTCGCATTGAACAGTGTGTTGTCGCGACGATTATTATTATTGAGTGTATACAGTTTATTTTGTACATAATAAATAATAAAAAATAAATATATTGAATTTCGTTCCATCCGGGTGTCCCTTGACACCTCCCAAGTTCTTTTTTTTAGAATTTTTTAAAAATCGTCGTGTTTGGGTGGTAAATACCTAGTTTTAGTGAAAATACTAATTTAAACCATTACGTACCATTGCGTGTTTAAAAATAAAGAGGTGTATATCATTATAATATTAGGAAAACTGTGTATATATCACCCAAATACTACGATAAGTAACAAATTACAAAAAAGAAGTCGATTTTATTTTGCGAAATTTTTACCTGCATTGTGTCTGAAGTCACTAATACTTTCATCTGGCTTCGTTTTCGGTCGCGATCTTGATGTACCCTGTATAAGGCGAAACGTGGGTGATCTGGTGGCGCCTTTGCCTAGCCCTTCTGGGATAAAGGTGTGAGTTTACGTATGTATGTATGTATGTAATAACATATTACCAACTTGAAATGATACAAGTGGGCCAATATAATACATTGGCCAATAAAATCTAAAGTTATATTGTTACAATTTACTGTATTTATCGAATAAAATAAGGAACTTTGTTCAAAAAATATAACAATAAAATTTATTTGATGTTAAATTATGGTATCCGAATATAGGTAATTAATGATATTCGAATTTAAATCCAGCTTTTTCAATCAACACAATAATACGCTAGTCAATACTTTTGATAAATTTGTTACGATTCATTAACGAAACTTTAATCATACCGTAAAGTTTTGTACTAAGTATTATAAATTTAATATTTCAATATTTTTTCATTTAATTTTGCAAATTTTTATGTTATACGAAACGCAAGATCACTGGTCGAATAATATTTAAAACTATATTCAGTCATAGACAAGTTCTTGACGTCCGACGCCGTTCTATCCATTTCCGTTAGGTTGGTATGGCTGTTGCTAACGCCATTTTTGTTATAAGGTCGAAGCTGCATAAACTGAATTTTTTTTACTCATAGCTAAAGACTACGAGTGCGAAAGAGATAGCTGAATAGGATTCACTTATGTAGCTTCGACTAACCCGAATATTTTCTTCAAAGCTTATTTACGACGTTTCTCATTGTCTATGCTGTAGATACGCATCCCGAGCGATACATACGGTGTAAAGCTTTTAGTGACAAATGTATAGTAAAAATGAAGGAAAACGCCGTACTTAAGTGGCAAAAAGTGTACAATCCTACCGGCCCGCAACCGCGACCTCGCCATGGCCACCGCGCGGTCGCCATAAAAGATTTAATGATAGTTTTCGGCGGCGGAAACGAAGGGATAGTTCATGAGCTGCACGTCTTCAACACCACCACAAATCAATGGTTCGTTCCCGTCACAAAAGGCGAAGTGCCTCCAGGATGCGCCGCTTACGGTTTTGTTGTCGACGGAACACGACTTCTCGTTTTTGGCGGCATGGTGGAATACGGCAAGTATTCTAATGATCTGTACGAACTGCAGGCGTCTCGATGGGAGTGGAAGAGGCTAAAGCCTTTGCCGCCGAAACAAGGCCTCCCGCCTTGTCCCCGTCTCGGCCACAGCTTCACTTTACTCAATGGGAAAGTGTACCTGTTCGGGGGGCTGGCGAATGAAAGCGACGACCCAAAGAACAACATCCCGCGATACCTCAACGACCTGTACACCCTGGAGCTGTACCCGAACTCATCAATGACTGTGTGGGACATACCGCTCACGTACGGACAGTCCCCGCCGCCTCGAGAGTCTCACAGCGGCGTCGCATACACGGACAGGAACACAGGCAAGTCCTCTCTCATCATCTACGGCGGCATGAGTGGCTCGCGTCTCGGAGACCTCTGGGTGCTGGATGTGGACAGTATGTCGTGGTCTCGGCCTGAGGTCGGGGGGCCCTCGCCTCTCCCTCGGTCTCTACACACCGCCACAGTCATCGGTCATCATATGTACGTATACGGCGGATGGGTACCGTTGGTCCCGGACGAGTCTAAACTTGCCACCCACGAAAAAGAATGGAAATGCACAAATACTCTCGCATCTCTGAACTTGGAAAGCATGACGTGGGATAGCATAGCCCTGGACAAATTCGAAGAGTGCGTCCCGCGAGCCCGGGCCGGACACAGTGCTGTGGCCATACAGACCAGGCTATACATATGGTCTGGCAGAGATGGCTACAGGAAAACTTGGAATAATCAGATTTGCTGTAAAGATCTATGGTATTTAGAAGTAGGTGTGCCTCCTCAAGCGGGCAGAGTGGCACTCGTCCGTGCCGGCACCACATCACTGGAGCTCTGCTGGCCTGCACTCAACACTGTCACCACATATCTACTACAAGTACAGAAGTGCGGTAAAGTTACGCCGACTCGATTCCCCGCAGCTGCCGAGCCGGTGGCGGCGCCCCCGCCCGCCTCGCCTGTCGCCACGCAGCCGGACGCCGCGAAGGCCTTCGGTCTTACCTCACCCGTCTCGACTCCAGTACCCATTACGCCTACGGAGCTGCCGGTGCGTCCTGTCGCAGCAGCAGCGTCACCAATCACTAACCCAATAGTGTCCACACCACAGAAGATTACTCAAAGTGCAATCAAGCTGTCTTCTCAACAGGCTACAGTCAAAATATCCCCTGGCACTCCCACACCCAAGCAGGCCACCTACCAAGCTAAGACAGTAGTGAAGTCACCAGCTACTGCAGGCTCTTCACAACAAATTAAAGTAGCAGCGGTCACACCACAAGGAGTCACAAGGATCGTTAGCGGGGTCGCCACGCCGGGTACGGTGCGCGTGTCCACAGCTCAATCGAACACGCAGATAGTGCTAGGATCAGCGGGTGGCGGAGGGGGCACCCCGC
The DNA here is from genome assembly GCA_949752805.1 of Deilephila elpenor. Lineage (NCBI taxonomy): Eukaryota > Metazoa > Arthropoda > Insecta > Lepidoptera > Sphingidae > Deilephila > Deilephila elpenor. The sequence continues at coordinate 855,171 of OX457114.1, forward strand.
GCTTTGTACAAGTGAAGACCGGTGGTAGTGGTAGCGCTGTACCCGTCAAGCTGGGCCCTAATAACGTGCCCGTCAAACTGGCAGGCAATGCTGTGCCTTTGAAGATAGGCGCCGCTAACATTCAAGGTAAAATCACAGCCAACAGCATACAAAAAGTCGGACAAGTCGGCACTGCTAACATGCCATTAAAACTAGGAGCAGGAAATGTCAAAATTGGCACAAGTAATGTACTCGTGAAGACAGCGGGCGGCATGCCCATACAAGCTGGAGTCGCCAACTTACAAACTAAAATGGCTACTGGCTTACCAGTTAAACTGGGTGCGGGCAATCTTCCCGTAATAGCGAGCAGCGGCGGCGCAATCCAGATAGCAGGCGGCACGATAACTGGCCAGCAAGTGAAGACGCCTGTGTACAAGATCCTCACAGGGAAGTCGGGCGAACAAACAGCAACAGTGGCCACTACGACGGGTGCCGTGGCCGGCGCCACAGTGCTGCGGCAGGCTGGCGGCAACGCGGGCATCCCAGTCATCATCAAGAAGACGCCGGGCTCTAGTGCGCAGTCGAGCAATGCGCCACAGTACGTGACCTTGGTGAAGACCCCGACCGGAATGACCGTAGCGACCATGCCAAAGATGGCGATGGTGAACCGGCCCGCCGCCCCCGCGTCGGCGACCGGCCAGGCGCAGAGCATCGCGCCCGGCACCACCATCGTGAAACTCGTGTCGACCAACACTGTAGGCGGTAACAAAATCATCACACTGCCCTCAAATATGCTGCAGCTTGGCAAGTCAGGTGTGGGTGGCAAGCAGACAATTGTGATCACCAAGTCGTCTGGGCAAGCAGCCCAGTCAAACCAGCAACAGTGAAGGAACTGTATGAGTATTTTGGAGAGTGCCCTTAGGTAGCCGTCAGACGGATGCAGTGTGTGACAAATGGAGAGTGTACAGGTTGACTCTGCTGTAGTACATTCAGATTGTAAATTTTTATTGAACACTGAGTGTGCTCAGACTATAGAATATTATAAATCATAGTTTTATGAGTTTTGTATGTTATATGGGTCTGTAGAGAAAGTCCTCAATAGAGTTTTTACTAAAAGAATATTTTATTTACTCTTATAAATTAATATAATTATTGGTGATTATGTGTGATCACTGGAGCTCTGAAATCTACTTGTGATCTGTCCTAACATTGTTGTAATGTTACTATTGTGGATGTTTCTGTCACTTGACTTCTCAAAGATTGTGACCCGGATATGACGACTATATGAAAAGTGCCTGTTGTGCAGTTTGTATGTTGGACTGAATGTGGCAACACCTTTTTTGTAAACTCCACGCTTGACACATGGATTTATTTTAATCATAAGCTTGAATGTTATATCTTGTGTAATATGTAGTTTTTTTTACTGTAATTATGTTATTATTTTGTGACAACATGATTAAGTAGAATTTTATTCTACTGACTGCACATTGGTGTGTGTCGTTTTTATATATATTCTAAATTGGAGACATTAAAAAGATTTTTGTTAAAAACTGTCTTCCGCTTGAGTTTTTACAAAATCCTTAATATTTGCTTTGGTTCCTTTGGGAGTTTCTAAACCTAGTTGTTGAACCTGTTATGTAGTGAGAAAAAAATAGTTCTCTGATTTTAGTGGCTGCAAAATTATTTTAACAAACAATTTTTCTAAAACATTCACTAAGTGAATCTTGCGGCCATTAGGAACATAGTTTTTTTTCTCAAACACTACAAGTTACATATCTGAAATTTTGCACCTAAATGTTGTTCTATGTGGTGTTTCGTTGGCGAATCAGCGACGGATCTTGTAGGCTCTTGAACATAGACTGAGGCTAATATACAGTATTAAGATGTGGTGCTGATTCGGTGGACGTGCAGCCATTCATTTCACAAGTAACGCCGCGTGCTGTGTCTCATAAACATTATCCGTTTCTGTTGCGTTTTATTTGACACTGGCGCTAGTAAATGGTAAAGGAAACTGGTAAACCTAATTGATTGCATCAATAATTATTTGTTATTTAAGATATATGAATGACATAAAAATGCAGAATATAATTTTTGGCGGGAATGGAGTCTGGCCGCGCTGTGCCTGCGTCTACCTGATTGTTGTCAATTTTTTATTTTTACATATTGTGTATAAAATGGAGTGCATTCATGTGGAGAAATTTTATTCTGCATTTCTATACTTAGCGTAAGCGTCCTAGATGTACGTACCTAGGTTAATCATTAAATGTAAGTTAAGCAAGGTATGGATTGTAAATATCATTAAGTAGATAAATTTAATGTTATAGTTTGTTCATATTATGTTCATTTGCTTGAATAAACGATTTGGATAAGTGCGACTTTCATTGCATATGAAATCTGTTAAGTATTACTTAGTATGCATACTTAATAATAGGCAGAAAAAAATAGGTCAAGTATTAATAGCTATGCACGTAGATATAAGACATCAAATCGGCACCAAATAGTTCAGTGCCACGACAACATTCTTTCCTAACTTTGTTTCGTTCTAATAAAGTTACTATTAAAAATACTTTGCAATGCGGAAAATTTAATTATAAAAATAATTCGAACATAATTGCATAAAGTTATCGGTATCAAAACATAATTCAGATTATTGTATTTATTGCGAAATTGTGTTGTTACTACAACGCCCTCTGTTGAGACTAGGTACACTGCGTATAATACTCAACTAAAATTGATATGCAATGTATACACAAGATGTCGCTCTCTAGCAAAGGTTTTTCTTAACTAAATTATCGTAAAATATGTATTTTCCGATTTGTCATAATACTAATTGTAGGCACAATAATGTTATTAAATATTTTTATTTTCAATACATTTTTTTGTGTTGGTTTCATTACACTGCTACTAGATGGGGTTCACATGGCTGTGTAAAAATTGTAAAATATAATCATTTTTTATAAACTTATTTTTGACTGATTATGAATCAAGCCACATTGTAAACGACCTGGCAATTTAGCAGTTTGATGTCTGTAAATGATACTCTCTTCCAAGTCCCATACAGACGTAGAGCATTTCGTATTTCCTGGGCACAAATGATGCCTTAAGGGGAATACTTATTCCTTCTTCCTTATACTGTGCTTATACTTTCTACTTAGAAACACAGATAACTTTATACAGCAAGTATACGTTATTTTAACAAATAATTATAATATAAATAGACCCCAAATGGCCAATCTACGAAATAAACCAACAATAAACGGAAATTATAGACGCAATTCCATGGTTTGCATTGAAATAAAACCTGTCACTATTATTTTTCAAACATCCGTGGAGCAAACACTGATTATGCGCCGGCATGGCGCAAACAAACCAACGGAGTGCATTTGAAAGCATTATTACAGTTGAGGGAATGTATTTTACCACTACTTGTATTTCAGGTCTAATTTTTTATTATTGCTGTGTAAATAGACTTTAATAGATTTTATTGCATAAATTAGGCAAACGAACAAGCTTCAACGATAACTATACGAACTAATGTATTGCAGTAAGTTTGTATATAGAAATTGTAAAGTGCAATTCACACAAGGCAGAAGTGAAACTTCCGAAAAGTAGCCTACGAGACCATGAGATAAATATTTAAGAGTATCAGGACCCAGAGTAAGGTTAATTATATTTGTAATATTTTTACTAAGCCCAAAAGTTATCTCATTTTTAATTCTGATTGATGATTTTAATGCAAATTCATTTCACTTATGGGTCGGAATCATCTCTATAAACTCACTGAATTGATGACATAATATTCTCATCAATTCAATGAGAGGTATGTAACTACTACAGGTAGATTGAATTAAATGAGACATGCCGGACAATTACGGGCTGCCTAAAACCAACTCCCTTAAATTTATTATATCCACTTGCAGGAATAGCACCACCAGACGTTCGCCGACAGGTAGCCTGCCAAATTGAAAAACACCAACAGGAATCCAACAATCGCCATCCACTGTTCGGCCACGTCATGCCTCGGAAGCGTCTAAAAAGCCGAAAGAGTTTTCTTGAAGTGACAGAATCAATCACAAATGCAAAGGACACCAAAAAACATCTCTGGGGCTTGAAGTACCCCGTCCCATCGGACTACTTCCCACCTTCGGAACACCTGCCCCCTGGTAAAGAACTTCAGTGGCCTGTCTGGAAGACACTTAACCGTCTTCGCACAGGTGTGTGCCGCTGCAAGACAAACCTGGTTAGGTGGGGTTATGAATCAATGTCCGATTGTGACTGTGGTGCCCCAGAACAGAATCTTTCACACTTACTGATGTGTCCACTGTGTCCTACCACCTGCACAAGAAAAGACATAATGGAGGCTACTGACGCTGCCATAACTTTAGCGACCTACTGGGCCGGGAAATTGTAAAGGTTTAACGGTCTAGTAATTTTGAGCCATTGACTCGAACGAAGAAGAAGAAGAAGACAGGTAGATAATATACAATTGCAGCTGAACATCGGATTGTGGGTGGAAATCTCCTAACTATAGTAACCTATTCCGTTCTTTGTCTCCCTAGTACTTTTTTAATTCGGAGAATTCTTACGCGTATTTATGACTCAATTTTTAGAAAATCAATTTTTACAAAATGGCTTATAATAATTAGATGTAAGATAATAAAAATAAATAAGAAAATAACGATTTTATTTATACTTATAATACTAAGTTGTATAAAAATACTTTATTACAATGTACAAAATTATCTCGCTGTTTAATATGAGGATGTGGAAGATATCTTGAAAACCATATTTTGTTTTAATAAATAATTAATAACAGTAATTTCGTATATGTACTTACATAGAATCTTAAATTAAATAGTGTAACGTTCGGCATTAGGTATTCTGGCATTATTTACAATTTATTTTATTGTCAAATTATATTACAACAGTCAGTCACAAATGTGGTCACAAATTATTATTAAGGCAATGAGGGCACAAGTTACTAAATATTTGAAAAATCACACATACAAGTTACAGTCATGCATTTTTAATTCATATTGCATGCGACTTGAGCGCCCCTGGCGGCAGAATTATGAAAGGACACACAAACCTACTATATTAACACTATTTTTATTTATAGTCCCCATTTATTATAATAATATAATGTTTGAAGACTCGTAACTCAATTCCAGAAACCTAATCATTTTTATATTACGAAAATATGAAGTTCAAATGAATGAAGTTTAACAATTTGTTTCCGGTTTTATCCGCTAGGGGCGCTGGCAAAATTTTACTAGTAGGTTGGTAAGTTAGCCTAAAAGACCGCAAGTAATAATACTAGTACAACTTCTACGGCTTCCCTCTGGTTGTGCAGCTACCACTCGCTTCTTCTTCTTTCCGTTCGCGTCATATTTCTTCTCCTCCTGAAATATTTAAATATTAAATGTTATTTTCATCGAAAGACTATATGCAACGGCGTTTAACCTGCATTCAAATGTTGGGAGTAAAACGCCATTTAAACAGGGAGAGTTTCTCGAGGGAAGAATCGTATGCGATTATCGCATGACATAACCGCCATAGATTATCGTGTTCTGACTATGTTTACACGATGCAACTTTTTTATTCCTTACGATAATCGTATCTTCGAGGCGAGAAAGCCTCCCCGTGTAAATGATGCTTTATATAACCGTGCTGATCGGTACTTCAGTAAAACTAATTTGCGTAGAGTCAAAAGCAACGTAGGCGATTGACGCAAATTATGATCTTATGTATTTTGTGAAATAATTGGTATTATACGCTGTTTTGGAAAATAAGTATTTGCAAAATAACTGCGACCTTTTAAACTTTTGTCTCATTGCGAAATAGCAATCGTAGCTTTTTTGGTAATCGGGTGATTACACAAAATAAGATATTGGCAGGATATTCGCATCTTACCTAACAAATAGAATTGTTATTTCAATAAAGTTAATTACCCAATTCAATAAAAGTAATTAACCTGCATACCGTAGCGATTTTAAAGAATTTCTACGGTATGTAAGTCCGCCAACCCGCACTAGGCCAGCGTGGTGGAATATAATATGGCCTAACCACTCTCAATCGATTCTCTCGATTGTAGAGTAGGCCCGTGCCCTGCAGTGGGACGTATATGGGCTGATTTAGATAGATAATAAATAATTAAATTCTATATCCATGCTATTAAATATCGGTCCGAACTGACCTCGTGCGAACATCGCCGTGCCGTGGGTTGTAATTCACATCGACAGTTTAATCTTCGGCACAAAACACTTATCTGACACAGAACAGCCAGATAACAGATTTGCGAACGGGGTGAAACAAGGGTTGAGTTAAGGTACAGAAATTTGTAATTAAATTATTTGATTTGTTTTATTCAATATACAGTAATGTTTTATTAAACAGTTTTATGTTTATTCTCAGATTTTGACTCGGTTTTGATTGAATTAAGATTAGCACATGGTTTTTAACCGTATTCATAATTCATAACTACAAATGATGTAGGTATATTTACATATTTTTGTACGCCTTGTACAATTATTTTTAAAGTGACAAATCAAATAAATACTCTTAATAGAAGATAGGTAATTATAATATATCGCTATAGATATTATTTACATTTCTAATTTTTATTGTTCTAAATATGTTTCCGTAGTACTCAATTTTACTTCAAAAGTATTTTATTTGTTCGATTTAGTAACACTTAGCCTTAACAAGAATAAATGTTGACTTTAAGTAAAGAATTTCGCCTATTGTCATCTTGCGTCGTAAGAAATTGAATGCATTTGCGTTAATAGGCCTACTGTTATCTGCGAATTGGATTTAATGAATCTTCTTATAGAACGGTTTAATTCCAAGGATATTTTTTAATTCAATGAATGGCGAGGCGAGCTTGCCATTTGCCTGATGGTAATCGATACGACCCGACCGCTCATGGACCGTAGCAAAACCAAAGAACACCATGAGTTACAAAGCAATGCTTGGCATCCCACTGTGCTCGCCATTCTGAGACATAAGTTTTGAAGTATCAATATGTCCAGTAGTTACTCTAGCTACAATGTCCCTCAAAGCGAAACCCAACAATGCATTTACACTGCTATTGGGCGGGACATATAGACATTGCGGTGGTACCTACCCAGGCGACCTCTCTCATTAGAGTGACCTACCACCAGTCATATTTTGAGATCAGACTAGAGTTAATAAATAGTATCTTTGTGGAAAACGTACTGTAAAAAACCTTGGGGAAGGCTTATGTCCAGCATTTAACTTCCTGTGAAGTTTTGAGAGCAATTCATGGAATTAAAAAATAACTTATTTAAAAGATGCTCTAATGTTAAGCTTAGTTCAAATAAGGTATCCACCAGTGAGAAACGGATATTTCTCGCTAGTCGACATTATTATGGCGGCCTCCTCGAAGTTCTTGCGTAGAGCGTTATGGCGAGTTTTCCGCTATTGTGAAAAAATCGTAACTAGTTGCCATCATGTCCAGTACTTTTATTAGATCCATAATATTAATAGTTCATTAAAAGTAAATACCATTTCTAATAATAAAGCGAATATTCTCGAGTCTATAGATTTCTTGAGGGAGACATAAAGCGGGCCGTAATCGGTCGTATGGGCCAGTCGGGGCCACTTATCGTAATCATGCAATTAACGCCATATTGGTCTCGCACGCGGACTCCCAGCGTCACGTTGCAGGAAAAATGTTTTCAGTATGCCCACAACTGAAGGTTACATTAAATAAATACACCCAACAGTCACATACATAGTCCTGACCTGACACTAAGATCGAGTCTTGTGTCGTGGGTATGAGGAACTACGAGAGACTTTTCGGTCTCACAAACACCCAGACCCGAAATTAATACTTGTGGTTCACACAAACATTTGTCTCGGTGCGGGAATTGAACCAGTGGCCTCTCGTTTCACAGCCGGCGTCTAATCAACTGCGTCACGGCTGTTTTTTATGTAGAATTTATTCCGGTAATTTACGAGTATGTCAGTTGTTGTTGTTTAACTCTTCTTCGACAGTCATTTTATTTTTGGCCATTAATGATTTCTAACATTGGATGATAACTTTAATATTAGTCTCTTAATTTTTAGACAAGATAACGGTAATAGGTACAGTAATATTCTTCCACAAATTTTAAGGAGCCATAAGTGTGCTAAAAGAAAACAATACTTCTTTCATGTTTTCCTCTTTGGTGTAATAACTATTACTGAAATAGGTACATTTACGGGTATTGAATCAAAACGTCAGCAAATTATACAGGGCATATCAATACTGCGATCAAAAACGAAGCCAGGTGGTATTAGTGACTTTAGACACAATGCAACTTAAAATTTCGCAAAAAATGTGATATTTTTTTGAATTTTTACTGATCGTCGTATTTGGTTGATAAATAAATAGTTTTCCTAAAATAATAATGTACATCTTTTTTTTTAAAGACGCAAAGGTACGCATGGGTTTCAGTTAATATTTTTGCATAATCTAGTTATTTACCACCCAAAACCGATAATATTTAAAAAATAGCAAAAAAGACTATCGCTTTTATCGCGGATTTTTTAGTCGTAATGTGTCTGTCAGCAGTAAAACTACCACCTGGCTTCGTTTTCGGTCGCAGTCTTGATATACCCTTTATAAGGTCCTTGCAATATCATAAAATTATACCGTGATATTAAAACACGGTAGCTTCCTAACTTTTATAAAGTTTCGTTACAGATCACGTCTCACGATTCGCCGTGCCTTATACAAAATGCATGTTGCGATCCGCGTCATCGATGAAGCATAATAATTGAAATATGAAGTTTGTGCATTTTATAAACAACGAGATTGCTTTCAATAATAAATATTTACCCTAGCGTGTGCATGTTATCAAGGCGTTGTATATTAAAGAACTCTGGTACCGTAGAAATAGTTTTTTTTAACTGTCAGTACTTATTGATACAATAAATAAATGTATACAACCAACAGTCACATACATAGTCCTAGACCCCACACTAAGATCGAATCTTGTCTTAAAAACTAGAAGAGACTTTTCGGTCTCACAAACACTCAGACCCAAAAGAAATACATGTAGATCACTCAAAAATTTGTCTCGGTGTGGGGATCGAACCCACGGCCTCATGTTTCACAACCGGCGTCTATCCAATAGCGACACGGAGGCTGTTCCGATACAATGCACCTGGTTTTTAGTCTAGTGCAGACAGTTAGGTAAGCCTACTCAGATCATAAACTGACGCCTTCTTAGAAGGGGCAGGGGTGTTACCAGGACACCCACATTTCGCCTTGTATGTTTCGTCCCATAATGGAGGTCCCATGATAGGAGGCGAGCCTATCACCATATCGGGCACAACTTCCTGACTCCGGGCTGATATTGAATAGAATAATCCAATACCACTTTTTCCCGACCCCGGATTCGAACCCGAGACTTCAGCTTTGTAATCATACAATAAGACAACTACAATCTTAATACACGTATTATGAACTGTAATTTTTCATCTACTCAAACAAAATAAATACAATAGCATGAAAGAAATTCAAACGTGTTTTCTATACGTAGTTCTACTGCAAGGTTCTTAGAGAAACTTGCTCAATGTTCATTGCGAACACTCGTGAGGTCGGTTTATCGCGCGCCCTATGCGCAGGTTCGATTCCGAACGTAATATATCGCTCAATGTGATGTGTTCCGACTTCCCTTTATATCAGAGAAAAGGCATAGCGTGAGCTAAGAATTAAGACCCTTGTGATGTATTGACAGCCTACGTGGTGCGGCTGGTACAGAAGCTGGCTGTCTCCCCGCAGTGAAATAACTGTAACTTATGGGACAAAAATTCTTCCTTAGTTTCTGATATTTTTGGCATAAACTTATAACTTCAGATGCTGGGTTTAATGGTTAGATCGGGAAATTCATCATGTCTGAATTTCGATTTGAAAAATCCCACAACTGCCTGGGTCTCGTCTAGGTCTACGGTTCGAATTCAGGGTCGGGAAAAGAGATATTGGATTTTTCTATTTATTATCAGCCTGGAGTCAGGAATTTGTGCCCGTTATGGCGATAGACTCGCCCCCTATCACATCATGGGACGGAACATACAAGGCAAAACGTGGGTATCCTGGTAGCACTTCTACCTGCTCCTTCTGGGAAAAAGACGTGAGTTTTATATGTAAAAATCTCACAAAATACCCGGGACTGGAGATAATACTCAGCGTAACGATAGGCTTGCCTCTTGTCATCTTTGCTGGTGTCATTCGTTATATCTCTTTCTACCCATTTGAAATGAAGGTATGAGCTTATGTAGGTAATGTATGTATGCTTTTAAAATGTTGCCAATGAAATCTTCAGCAGGTACAAGAAGTCCATAGCTACCTCAACGATCTCTCCTATTTTGTACTTGACTAGGATGGTGGTGGCATCTGACGTATGCCCCACTTCATTAAATGCCTTGGTGCAATCCTTGCCAGCTTCTTCCTCGATCGTGTCCACTCCTCCTGGATGCTGGAATAGACAATAAGATATAGTTAATAGAACAGGAAGAAAAATAACCAACTGACCACTTTGTGTTAAGTCACTAGCTACCATGAACACTTATAACACCAGAGGTGTTACCTTCAATGATAGATAAGTTATTTAGTTGTACTATTCATTGTAAAAGGATTGTACAAACAAAAGCCACTGCCAAATTTGAGTCACTTTCACTTTGGCTTGCCAGTGTAAAAATATTTAAACATACCTCGTACATATACTGTGACATGTCGTAAACTGAGTCTTTGTATACAAGCCATAACGGCATGTTGTTCTTTCCATTCCTGGTCGCCACTTCTGCAAGCGTGTACCTTGGTATTTCGCTCATGGTCCTAGAAGAAACAAGAAAATGTTGAAATAAGCAGCTTCCGTAGAGGGGAGAAAAGAATGGGCCAGTTTATCAACGTGACAAATGTTTGTAAGACTTATATTTTACATGTGGGTTTGTGCAAAATGGATATAATCCACAAAAGGTTAAAATTAAAATATTGATGAAATCATAAAAATGACTACATGCTTATGCTATTATTTAAGCTTAATTTAAATATTATTTTTGTTAGCTTTACTTTTGTTGGGCTTAACTACGTGAATTACTTTTAACCATAGCTTTGACTTTAACATTACCTACGCATGAGCTGTCAAATATATGGAGTTAATATGTCAAAGTTAAAGTTGTTGTCAAAATTTTGATAAAACTGAGCCTTAGTGTTCCAACAATGTTAAACCGTTATCTACCGAATCAACACCACGCGTAACTTTATCATCAAAGAATGCGTGTTATTTTAGTGCTGATACGTTTAATTATCGTACGAGATAATATGTAGTATAATGAACAGAAAAACGTAAATAACTACACATAGGATTTTTTGTTCAATTTAAGAAGCTGGATAAAAATTAAAGATACTATCCAACGACTGCAACTCTCGTCGGAATGAACAGTTTCACGCAAAGGAATCACACCGAACATTGTAACTCAACGAGTCTTTTAGAGACACAAACTTAAAAGTCGAAAATAAATTGAATAAAGTTATTCTCTAAGAACTGCATTGAATTTACTATTATGTGCATTGCAATAGTCAGTGTTATTATGTTTAAATATGTATATATTGTATGTTATAATTTTAGACAAGTTTTGTTTTTTCTACTATATTCTTTGTTTAATTGAGGCTACAATAAATGTATTTCTTTTCGTTTGAGATTTCCACACTCGTCTCGATGGCCGATTGAATCTAAAATTTCGTCTTTTGACGTACCAAATGGTATTATAACATACAGTTTACCTGAGGTAAATAAACTTGATAAATAAACAAAAATACTAGTTCAATAAATGCTCGCCGCGTAAAAGAAAAAAATAACTACCCAAATATTGTGTGGGGTAAGATACACAACATATCTACAGTCAACAATATAAATAAACCATTCGCAATAATATTTTACTTATCCTATATTACGTTTGTAAGCACTAACCAGTAGATATATACCATAAAACTATATTTCAAATTGAGAACTTCTTTTTTGTTGTCTTAACGTCAGTACAAAAACAAATAATAAGCATGATTATAAGTACATATACGTATATACACAAGAGGATAAATAGAAAATAGTATCATCGGTGACCTTTACGAATCACGACCCAAGATACAGAGGGACATTCCCTTGCGTAAAATAGAATTTAAACGACTTAAAATCCCCTTATTCAGGTTTAAGAACAGTGCACAATTTAGCAGTCTCGACTGAGGATGTTTATTATGTTAACCGAGACGTACATAAAAGAAGGCAATGCTATGACCTTAAAGGAGCAATTAAGTATATTTTTTAGGATGCTCTGACCTTTAAATGACATTTTTTTTTTATTGTGAACAAAAGGTGGCTTTAGTGCACCTGATGGTAACTGCGGTGGGTTTTGAATAGAGAATTATGCCGTCTTATTCGAAACCGGATATACATAAGGAAAATCTGAAACGCGACACAAATATTATATAAGTCATTATGACGGATTTTCCACGAACAGGTTTAGGAATATCCTACCACCTGTCTAAGTTAATTTGATAAATAATTAAGAAATGCTAAGGTAGGTACAGGAAAACCTATGAGTATGCTGGCATACTGGGTCTGGGTGTTTGTGAGACCGAAAAGTCTCTCGTAGCTTCTGATTCCCACGACACAAGACTCGATCTTAGTGTGGGGTCAGGACTATGTATGTGACTGTTGGGTGTGGGTGTATACGTTTTGTTAGGGACCCTGCTCGGCCACAATCCGCAGCGTGCCAGGCTGGAAGGCCAGATACACTGTCATACCCTTTTCCCCCGGGTACCGAAAGGGGAGCTTAATAGCTTTTCCTTTTGAACGAAAAAAACGTACAGGAAACAGCGCAAATTGGAGGAGGCCTATGTCCAGCAGTGGACCTCTACAGGCCGATGATGATGATGTTGATGATGGTAATTACTGAATTTTATGCACACTGACGTTATCGAGATAAAATTTGGGGTCCATCGTAAAACATTCCAAATCACAGTTCAAATTCAAAATGCATTAAAATATATTTTTCCATTCGAAATTTTGAGGGAAAATACGAGAAAAACTGAAATCTTTAAACATCCAGTATTTCTGATATCATATATGTTAGATAATATATGGGTTAAAATGATAGTGCATAGTAACACAATTTTACATTAAGCATGAACAATATAATATAATAAAATCGATTTGCTTCGATACGATTCTAATACTGGAAATTCTAAAGTTAATGACACATGACTAATATAAAGTTGTAATTCTCACTTTAATCTTTTGAATGTAAATACTTTGGTATAACAAATAATAAAGATAAGTTAAATATCTATAAAATTCCTTCTTAATGACTTAAGTGGATATAATATTGGCGGGACCGGATTTATTTATTTATCTTCTTCTAATAAATTGTGCAATATACAAAATCTACAAATAATAAAATCGGTTATAGACTGCCTATAATATGAATTAATAATATAATCGGTAAACTTGGCTGCACGGATATTACTTCCTTTGCATATTACAAGTTAAATAAAAAAGATTACAAATTATGTTTTTAATTAAAAATTAATGTATCAATTCGCAAAACTATTAAACAATAAATCAGTAATAAATATTTATCAATAGTAATTAGCAATTACAATATCATAAATATTACACTTATTTATTTATTTTAATTATTAAAGTTATATTACTTACGTTTTATTGACACGATCAAATTCGCACTAATCGAACAACAAAATGTTACTAGTATCGGCAGTAAAGATAATCCATATGTTGCAGTAAAACAATATAGGAATTGTGAAATAAGTTTTATAATTATACTTTCGATATAAATATTTAAAATTAATTGAATATTATTTATCTGCTTTGAGGTCTGCTCTGTATGCTATTGTGCTTGTAAATGAGCAAAATATTTACTTTAGTTAATTTTCCTAGTGTTAAAGTCATGCAAGCGGGTCATACCAATATGTTTCTTGACATACATTCATAAACTCACGTCTTTATCCCAGAATGGGTAGGCAGAGGCGCCACCAGCACACCCACATTTTGCCCGTTACACAATGGGCAAGCCTATCGCCATACCGGGACAAATTTCTAACTCCGGGCTATTATTGAATAGAAAAATCAAATATCACTTTGTCCGACCCGGTATTCGAACTGGAGACCTTTGTGACCATACCGTAGTGCAACTACGCCACCGAGATAATTTATTTATTTATTGAATCAAGAATCTCCCACAGTATATACATTAACACAATTAACACAATTCCTAGCTAGTTACGTTCTTGTTCTGATGCATATACCACTTATGCCATATTAAATATAAAGTAAACTTATTCGTATTAAAATATATCCTACTTGCAAATCATAACAAGTTATTAATGAACTGCTCTGATTTAAACCAACTTGTAATTTTTGTAATAATCATACATTGTAAACTGGTTTTGAAAAGAGCAACACTAGAGTTTCTTGCCCGTTCTTCTCTAGTAAAAACCGCTTTCCGAACCGGGTGGTAGTTCAAAAAATGACTGAATCTAAACAATGTTTTCATTTCATTTTATTTCATTTCATTAAGGGAGTACACAGCATAATTATAATAAAGTAAAAAAAAAAGTTTAACAAAATCCTTATGACGGCGCCGTCCTGCGACACGTACCAGACTATCAGCAGATAACAGGTCGTTATCACCGATATGACTCGGCTCGTTACGTCACAAGTTTCCTTGTACCAGTCTTGGATTAATCGACGGTAGGCTGACGAGTTCACGCTGACGAGGCGGCAACTATTTACATTGTGTGTTTCAACTGCCTAATCGTATTATTGAGTGCTCCACTCATTTATAATATCGATTACATTATCAGCAATTACGCATTCACATTACAAAGAGATTGGAAAGTTAATCTATATCACGTAATGGGGAAAATCTTTAATTGTTATATTGGCAGTGATAACATACGGATATGAAATATGGTTTCTTACTGAGGTCCCCGCACTGGGCCAGCGTGGTGGACTATATGGTCTAACCACTGTCAAGCGTACCCTCGATTATAGGGGAGACGTGTGCCCTGCAGTGGGACATATATTGGTCCTTATTAGCAGTCTTTGACTCACCTTACAAGTTATGGACATGAGGATATCCGAAGGGCAACAAAATTTACCGTCATAGTCCAGCGGATTAGCAAGTTGAAGTGGCGGTGGGCAAAGTTCATAACACAGAGAAATAAAGGCGTATAAACGCAGCGTCGGACAACCACCACAAGGATAGACGCTCTAAAGGAAGTTGCTGGATACAGGCCGCTTCCAACAGGCCACTTTGGAATCCTTCTTCTTCTTCTTCTTGGAGTGTCTCTTCAGTGCTGAAGGTTGGCCGTCAGCTTCTTGTATTTCTCCCTGTCCTTAGCCAGGTGGAATAGTTGTTCAACGGTGCTGATAACGGTCCACTCTTTGGAATCCTTGGAGGAGGCCTATGTTCAGCACTCAACTTCCTATTGCTCACGATGATTATATTAATCTAGTTGGGATAATATTTATTCGTGACTGCCCCTGTAGTGCAGCTGGTTACTTGCTGGCTGTGAAACGAGAGGCCGTGAGTTCGATCGCCGCACTGAGGCAAATATTTATGTGGCCTACTAATATTTATCTCGGGTCTGGGTGTTTGTGTGACCGATAATGCTCTCGTAGTTTCTTATACCCACGACACAAGACTTAATGGACCTTAATATGGTGTCAGGGCTATGTATGTGATTATTTGATGTATTTATTTATTTATTAAGTAATTTATTATGTAAATTTACTATTCAGCGGATTCAAAATACTGCCGGATCATCCGTATCACGTAGACTGACATTTATCAGGTCAGTTATCGCCGATAAATGTATTTAAAATCTTTTTGAATCTTGTCTCATTTCTTATCGTCTGTTAGATATGCATTATCACTAATTTATATGAATGGCAAATTTAATTTATTACACTGGTCAACAAAAAAAATAAAATCGTTTGTTTCCTTTAAATTTTTTTTTGTTTCTATCTCAAACTAACGCGTATTTTTTAAATATGGTAACAGTTTTTCTCTCACAGCTTTTGTTTTTGAGTTACAGCTAACTACTCTCCATTACTATTTTTACTTATAGTTGCGTTTTTTATTGGACATTGAAATATATTTTGTTGTTGTTTTCGATATGGCTTCGTCAAGAAGGTGTTGTGTAGTTAATCCTGATTCTTTTTGCTACATTTGTGGTGAATATGTACTTATTTGCAAAATGTCGAAAACCTATATCGGACTTTGTAAAAACTGCGTATCCACAATACTTTATCAATACAAATTAAAAGCTGGTATTTTTGATGGGCCACAGATTAGGCAACTCGTGAAAGATCCTAATTTTGTCAAATCAATGACTGAAGTTGAATCCAAAGCTTGGAAGTCATTCGTTTTGGTTATGAGTAATTTCCTAGGCAAAAAGAAATCTGACGACCACGTAGAGCTTGTTGAGTCCATGCTATCGAACTTGCAAGAGTTAGGGTGCTACATGAGCATAAAAATCCACTTCCTGCACTCACATTTAGACCGATTTCCACAAAATCTAGGTGATTTTAGTGAGGAGCAGGGTGAAAGATTCCATCAGGATCTTCGAACAATGGAAGAGCGGTATCAGGGGCGGTGGGACTCACATATGATGGCAGACTACTGCTGGAGTTTGCAACGTGATCTACCTAAAGTCGTTCATTCAAGAAAATCGTATAAAAGATCATTTGATAGTGTTCAATAGAAATTTTGTTAACATCATTTATTAATTTTCTGTACTTTTTTATCAAAATAATAAAACTCTATATTTCAAAAACTGAAGCTGTTAGCAATCTTCCAGTATTTTTTTCATACTCAGGGCCATAGAAATACCCAATAACAGAAAAAAAAATAAAGGAAACAAGACTTGTGTTGACCATTTTATGCAACATACGTCTATTACAAATAAACAATGCGTACTGATTGAAATAAAACTATTTTGTAATAATTTGTACAGTTTTTTGTTTATTTAATTGTCCGACGTTTCGAAACTTTGATCTCATTTCGGTTTATTTTAATGTCTAACATTTGGGTCAACATAGAATATTTTTGCATACTAATATATGAAAGTTCAGCTTCGTGGTCACTACGAAACATACACAGGGCCTTCGAGAAATGCGTAAAGTAGCAATTAAACAGTAGATTAATGTCGTATGACAGGAGGAAATTATCTTTCACCATTAAATAATGAGCATAGGCCTCCCCAAGAATCTCCACAGGGACCTGGAAGCAGCCTGCATCCAACGACTTCCTGCAACATTAACCAGGTCATCCGACCTAGTAACATCTTGCCTATGTCCAGCATTGGACTTCCCGTGACTGAATAGATAATGGCGTAGACAGAAAAGAGTATCTACTCTGTCTATTCATCACAACACAATAAATATAATGAGGTGTAGTCATTTATCTAATTCTAACTTCGCTGGCCCATATAAAGCGAGTCTAGGACCGATGATTATAATTTATATTTATTATTAATATTACTGTTATTTATAATAATGATTTACTTAAACAAAACGACACATAATCAAATATACTGGAAATTTAATAAATCCTTCGTTTTTCCGAAGTCGGTAAAAATATAAGACACATTGTATCTCTCGTTCTTGTTTTTGAGATAATCTACTCAAATTTTATTATTTTATTTCTACATAATATTATAAAATATAAGTAATATATATTTCATAAGCTAATTATGTTATAAGCATCTCCAACCTGAAGAGCAATCGCTAAAAGCTAATTAATTAGTTAATTTCTTGTTTATCTGCAGAGTCTAGTGTATTTGTTTTAGTGTAGTACTTGAGAGTACTTCATGTACATACTTGTATACAAATCACGCCATTTTCCTTGAAGGGGTAGGCAGAAGTGCAACCGGAAACCCCACCTTTCGCCTTATTTTTTCCGTCTCATGATGTCACTTGGGCAAGCCTATCGCCATATCGGCCACAAATTCCTTACTCCAGGCTAATATAATTAATAGAAATCACTTGGCCCAATATCACTTTGCCCGATCCGAGATTCGAACCCGAGACCCCAGCGTTGTAGTCATACCGAAGTACAACTACGCCACCGAGGCAGTCGAGTACCTACTTCATGCATTACTTAATAATATGTTTATTGTAAAATAAAATTAATATATTATTACACTTTAAACTTGATTCAAGGGCCTGCTCTCGAAATGATGTATGACAGGTATCCACCAGGTCGTAAAATTAAGTCAAATCCTTACAAAATATTGTTGCGGTCATGTTTAGTCGACCCTATGTGAGGACAGGCAGGAAAATATAGTTTTCGAAAGAATATTCCGTATTATCAACTTTTGTAAAAATTCAGAAAAAATATTTTAACTCCAAGGAAGCGGGGGATATGCTTTCATATTTATATCCGTCTTAACAAAAACAATTACGGATAATGAAGAGAAAATCTGTTCGAATAATTCATATAATATGTACCTACCCACAACACTTACATAATTTGTGCTTGTACTATCCAAACAATGTTTATGGCAAACAATATGGACAGCATGATTTGTCCAAACATTTGGTTAGCCCGATCACTTTCAATATAGTCTTGTAAACAAGCCATGTATTATCTCATCTCTTATGACGTCACTCAATTTCACTTCTTGGGCCCGGGATTTTTAATAATCAAATTAGATTAGTGTCCTTAGGAGACTCGCGGAGCTCTGGAGATCGGTGCTAATTCTTTTGCGTGCCACTGTTGATCCTGGCTGACAGGAGCTGGTAGATGAAGGGGACGGAAAAGTCTCTGAAAAAAAAAATAGATTTCAATGTATATTGAAGTAGAAAATATGGTATTTTAGTCTCCTGTACGTTTATTATAGTACAACACAATTGATAGCTTCTATGTCGCAGTTGGTCAGACGCCGGCTTTGAAACGAGAAGCCGCGGGTTCGATCCCCACACATAGCCAAATCTTTGTATGAACTACAATTTGTTTAGGGTCTGGGTAGGTATTTGTGTAAAAAAGTCTCTCATAGTTAATGATACCCACGACACAAGACTCGATCTTATTGTGGGGTCAGGTTTATGTATGACTGTTGGGTGTTTTTAATTATTAAAAAAATAAAAAGTGTAAGTACAAATGGGTCGGTTCGACCAAGATGGTACGTCTATCACAGAAAACCAACATGATATGTGAAGTGCGAGGGTAAAAAAGATTTGTATTATTTAGCAAGCGATTTTATTGAACGTAAAAGAGAAGCTCGTTTTCATAAAGTCTCGCCGAGAATCGGATCTCGGTGTGCAGTATTTTCTGTCCGGGTGATCCTACCTGACAGGAGTTTCAGTTGTGGGCGTGTAACCGGGATAGTCTTTCACCATCCCGCTATAATCCCTTAATTCCCGCTAATTGCAACAAGACGAGAGCTGTTAACGCTCAAATAAAAATGGCACTAAACCTAATTTAACTATCCGCGTCAATTACTCGCACCATTTCGCTCTGTCATAATTTTTATTGATTACTGCACCTTGCCTGTGACTTTGTCTGTTATACCATTTTTATTAAAATTTAATATTGATGTATAATTTCATCTGCATTTATCTTAGGGGTAGGCTTAGGTGGCAGCAGTTAAATTAGAAATGAAGTTCAATCGCATACTTTAGGCGCCTAAGGGGTTCTAAGAAGTTATTTAGGAGAAGAAGAAGAGAAGTTATTAGGAGTATTTAGGAGTGCTGTCTAAATGAAGTATATAACAAATTCCTGGCTCAGGGCTGATGATGAACAGAAAGTCCAATATTACTTTGCCAGATTCGTGATTCGGACCTGCGATCTCAGCGTTTTAATTGTTCCATAGTAGAATTGCGCCACCGAGGCAGGTACAAGAATTAAAAATAAAAGACATACATCTTCTGCATCTAATATTAATAAAACACCTGACTTAGGTATTGCTGCGCAGCCTGCAACGTTTGAATATTAAATGAACTCCATCTAAACTTTATACTCTTTCAATTAGCTTTGTCGGCTTTCTTGGAATATCAATCATTTTGTACTACATCTGCCTTGGTATAGTTGTATTACGGTACGATTACAAAGCTGAGGTCTCGGGTTCGAATCCCGGGTCGGGCAAAGTAATATTGGATTTTTCTATTCATTGTCGGCACGGAGTCACAAAGTGCCAGATATGGCGATTGGGTCGCCCCTATCACATCGTGGGACGGAACATACAAGGCGAGATATGGTTGTCTGGTACCTCTGCCTACCCCTTCTGGGAAAAAGGCGTGAGTTTACGTATGTATGTAGGTAATAAAAATATTGGAAAATTACGAACTGACTATAAAATGCAAATTGAATGTGAAGTCGAAGAGAAGACGTGAGAGTAATAACCGCGGGTATTAATGAGGAAATATTTTACGAGCCTCCTAGAAACTAGAGTAACAGACACACATCGTATGTCTGTTTGTTTGAAATATTTATAGAGTATTTTAAACCTTAATTTCAATATACACCAAAGCCGTCGACCCGCCGTTACGACCCGGCGACCTATAAGAAAATAATCATGTCGGCAACATGCGCCCACGCGGGTTGCCCGCCGACATGTTGGCGACACGGCGACACTCGACGACGTCATCAAAAAAGTTTCTCATCTCGAGCCGCCGACATACCGCCGACAAAGTTGCAACTTGCAGTGACCGAAACCGCCAACTATCCTGTCTACAAAAAGTTGCCGACATAGGTAGACGAGTCGGCTTTGGTGTGTATAGTGCTTTAGAAACACAGCTTTAACATAAGAAAAATTGTGGAAGAATTTTAAATACTGTACTATTGGGTAGTGAAAGAGACTTCAATATAAGTGATGGTGCCGATGCCTGATGGCTATCTCTCTGGTCACCACAATTATACCCTGCTTGTATCCGAATGCACAGTGAACCCGAAACACGGCGCACTTACGGGGATCACTAAAACTATGTTTTGTGGGTGGGTACAAATATCTACCATCAGCTATTAGCCATTTTAAATAGCTACATTAAAGTTCCAAGTTATAGTAATTTGTAACCTGAATTCCAATAAAATTAAAACAGTTGTAATGATCGGTGTAAAGAAAAGTTTCTCCAAACTTTCGGAATGTTATTAAAATACCTTCGACTTGGAATCTGTCACCTCATGTAACTCCAATTAAATTGCGTTGGATCACTGCTGACCCACTTTTAAGATATATTTTAAATTGATCATTTTGACTGCCTCAGTAGCGCAGGTGTAATACGGTACGATTACAACGCTGAGGTCATAGGTTCGAATTCCAGGTCGCAAAAGTGATATTGGATTTTTCTATTCATTAACAGCCCGGAGGCAGGAATTTGTGCCCGATATGACGATAGCTGTAATACAGGCTACATTCTCGCTTGTAATATAGGCTGAAGAAATAGCTATCAAACGTATAAATATGAAGCACTACACATCACTGTACTCCTTAGTTTGAAACATAAGATATTGTCTCTCAATTCTCCGTATTCTCTGGCTATAAAGTCAGAAAAGTCAGAACACAACAGTTCTTACACTGATGCTTGGCAGATATAACTAAATACACTCAACAGTCACATACGTCCTGACCCCACATTAAGATCGAGTCTTGTGTCGTGGTAATTAAAATCTACGAGACACTTCTCGGTCTCAGACCAGAAACAAATACTTGTGGTTCACCGAAATCGAACCCGTGGCCGCACGTTTCACAGCTGGCCTCTAACCAACTGCACCACGGAGGTTGTCTAATAGGCACAGAGGTGGTACCTACTCAGATTCTTTATTGCATTAAGTGACATACATACATCACATACATAAACTCACGCCTTTATCCCCGAAGGGGTAGGCAGAGGCGCCACCAGGACACCCACATT
Organism: Deilephila elpenor; assembly: GCA_949752805.1. Classification (NCBI taxonomy): domain Eukaryota; kingdom Metazoa; phylum Arthropoda; class Insecta; order Lepidoptera; family Sphingidae; genus Deilephila; species Deilephila elpenor. Next base: position 877,094 of record OX457114.1, read on the forward strand.
TCGTATGTTCCGTCCCACAATGTAATAGGGGCGAGCCTATCGCCATATCGGGCACAAATTCCTGACTCCGGGCTGATACTGAATAGAAAAATCCAATATCACTTTGCCCGACCCGGGACTCGAACCCGAGACCTCAGCTTTGTAACCGTACCGTAATACAACAACGCCAACGAGGCAGTCGTGCATTAAGTGACTACCTTATAAATGCCAACAGACATGTATAGGATACCTGTAATACTGATATTTGATAGTCCTTAAGCTCTGAGTCTACACTGACACCTGAGTCACCCGACGTGGCCTAGTGCGAGCTTCAGGAGCTTAAAGCTCGCTTGCAAATATCCGGAAAGGTGAATGTAACGCGTAGAGTTAAGTAATTAGCTTATCGAATTAAAAATGTTTAATTGTAAACGCCCGTCTTACTCAAATGAAGTGGCTAATCTTTTATTTAGAGCGCGTCAAAGTAAAAGAGAGAGATATTTTAAAATTAAGAAAATCTTAACTATTTACATAAAGGAAAAGATATTTTATGAAGGTCGTAGATTGTAATTTGAATAGAAATATAAACTCAAATTAAATTCTATAAATATATTATTATTGTGGATAGAAGCTCAATTTTATATTTTACTATGAACATACGTAACAAAGTAAGAATTAGACCAACCAAATAGTAAAGCAAATAATTCAATTACGGTTTGAAATTCTATGTATTTTACTTTATCCAATTTAATGTTAGGTAGTCAATGAATAGATGTGTAGACGATGAGAACATGGGTTGTTATGGTCAGGTATATTGACAAACAAGAACAATTCTGGTTTAGTTGTTCATATTTTATGTGTTCGTAAGTTAAACTCATTGTTAGTCAAAGGAAGTTTACTCAACCTAAGCCTCCCCAATTTCCACAGCTACTAGTTGGAATCGATTTGCTACCTGCAACCCTTATTACTAATTAAGTTAGAATACTAAGAGTAAAAGGCTTAAATAAGTATCGAACACTCCATAACTGCAGATTTTTTAACATTTGCTTGATAACTTAAACGTAATATATGAGGTAAATATGAGATAATATATGAGTTTATTTTAAACATTCCTATCTTAATAGTTAATATCCAAACAGCCTTAAACGGAAGTCAAATATAATTGACCTAAACATTACCACACAACTTAACTTTGTATATTTAACTTATAACCAAAATCTTCCCACTCATATTGGCATATTTTCAGACGTCATCTGTGACGTCATCGCAGGCTGCTGTCAAAATGGGGCGGGGCATGCGGGAGTTGCGCGGCGAGGCCCCGCCCCTCGCCCCCGCACGTCTCGGCGGTATAAAAGGCTGCAACCCTCGGTGGAAAGTCAGTGAGCAACTCGACACAACAGCAGCTCCTCGTCAACTCAACTGAAAAGTTTCCCACGAGTGCACGGTGAGTGAGAAAATATTTTCAACACACATTACACCTTTTGAAATTTAAATGCACGACAGTTTGCGAGACACTAACGGAAAATTTGTGAATTTTAATTTTCAGTAGTCATTTTGTAAAATATGAGTTTATGGAATATAATTCCACACAACGTAGGGTTCTATTTCGGTGCAAGTTATGGTTTCAGTAAATTTGAGACCCTTTACATTGTACATTTTCGGACAAAATCTGAAAGGCTATTGGTATTTTGAAACTCAAAATAGATTATTATTTAAATCTTCAATGTAAATTCTAGTTTTTTGATATTTTCGATATTAAGATAGAGTTCAAAGATATCAATATAAGCGCTATGTTCTACGGAATTTAATTTACTTCCCTTCGTATATAAATTATAAAATAAAGATTACAAAAATATTAAATTAAATCCAAGAAATATACATATTATTAATATACTTATCAGAAAGCTAATAATTAAAATAACACAGTTTTTCATATTTTGTTACTCGCCTTTCCCTTGTGTATAATATTTATCTGAAGCTTTAAAAGGTAATGAAATAATTTTACCATTGAATTTAACAATTAAAAAATAAATAGAAATTCAATTCCGCGCTAAATTTATTTGTAATCCCTTAATATATTGCATAAAGGAACTTTACACCAAAGCTAAGCACCTTTTAGTTCGCCCATATTAAACGGTCATCAAGCACGTACCTCTAAACAAAAGTCTAGAAACTCATCCTTTATCAATTTACCTGAGTGGCTAGATTAAAATTATTTATTTTATTTATATTAATAGACACACCATCGATTACATATGAGATAATCACAACATGATGTACTTATTCTAGGTGACAAACCATTACAGGTGTATACAACACTATTGGCTTAACAAAATATATTTTTACAACAATTTAAATATTTTTAGACATAAATAAACAAAATTTAGGAAAAATACAATCTTAAAATTATAATAACAAGTATAAAATCGCGATAACCGAATTCCAGTCACGTAAAACAATTTAGAATAAACGTTTTAAAATCTGCCAACGCCACTTATCTCCGGGCCCTTGAATCTGATACAAAAATATAAAAACACTTCAGGATATTTAATAAACTCTTCGGTTAGGGAAAGATTTCTGAAATTTAAAATTGGTTTTTCAACTGGATTTTTTGTAGACTCAATTTTTACTGTTACGCCTTAAAGTCTCAGTATAGCTGTTGGTTAAGGAGCCATCTATAAAATAACAGGCCTTGGATTCGATCTCCGCACTGAAATATTTTTTGTAAAGTAATATAAATATTTGCTTCGGTTCAGCTATAAGAATAAATTGTTTCTCCACTGATACCCACGAATAGCACTTGGAACCCCACTGTGGGAACAGGACTTATGGCTATTTACTTATCACAGATCAAACAGTGCCAACAAAGTTAAATTTCAATACCGGAAATATAAATATTCGTCAAATATTCTTTCGGGTTGATTTTCCATATTTTAGGGATCAAAGAGATCAATCATAAATAAATAGTAAAATATCAGATATAAAAATTACTACAATAATAAAAAATACAATTACATATTGTTACCAAAAATATATCGTAGCACAATTCACCTTCTAAAGAACAAATGATCCACACATACAGCCCTTAAAACTCCGCGGGCTATAAATTAATATATTTTTAGAAACTCTGAAAATAACTAGTACAATATTGTATCTACACACAAGGTCTTAACTTGCTGATAAACGTGTAAATAATAGCGAGCTAGGCCCAGCTGTAAGTACTGTTTGATGTTTCGCAAAGTCACAATTGAAGCTTTTGTTAAGTGATAAATAAACAAACAAATAAATAAGGTCTACATTATCTCTCCAAGCTATATCTATTTTTTTTTTATTAGAGAATTTTGTCACATTATACAGGCGGGATGTAATCACATGCACTCTGCTTACCTTCTTGTGAGTAAATAAAACCCAGTATTCCGAAATATCCTCTCAGATCTTGATATTTGTTCTATGTTTATAAAATACTTTCATATATTTTCTTTTATACCAATAATAATGTATAAAAATGTATGCCTCTTAATATAAAATTCATTGTTACCGTCTACAAAATTAAAAATAAAAACGAAGTCAAATATTTAACACACTCCTAATTCAACATCACGCGCCCATTACATTTTACTGAATATAAAAAGTGACATTCCATCGCTAACACATTTTAAAATATCAGGACAAAGCAGAAAATGGCAAGTCAAAGTAGAACAATGCCTTTTTGTTAACGAAAGTATTCCATAAAATGTAAGCTTTTCATTCCAACGAACACATGGCTACGGAAGTATGCTACGAAAACGCTACGCGTATCACACAGCGTAGGACGCTACAAAACATTCTACGAAATCTCGTAGAGAGCACTCGATGTTTTCGCTGATTTTTATGTGTTTTAGAAAAAAACGATAATTATTTCTTCTACCTTTCCGTTTCCTTATTACATAATGCTTAAAAAACGCTATTGGAATAATATTTGAATTCCGCGAAGTTTCATTGGACAGCTTATTAAGACTCTTCACATTACCGTCATCTTCGAAGAAATAAAAATTGCTTACGATATTTTTGTATAATTTTCTCCGACAGTTCTGGGAAGATATAACCGAACTTTCGGACTAATTATCCTTAAAGGTAATTTTTGAACAACGTACTCTTGGGACGACAGGAAATAATCAAGGGGACTTATAACAAATCGTGTTTTAAATTCCATAAATAAACCCATGTTTTGATTTTAAAAAAATACGGAGAATATATGAAAGTGTCTTTCAAGCTACCTGGCATAACTCTTTCGTCATAATTTCTCCAATGTATTATTAGTGTATTATATATAGAGCTGCATTTACCACTACTTTCAATTTACAGTGATAAATTAAATAAATTCATATCTTTCTTTGAGTTATTCGTGTGACAGTTGAATTAACCCCGAGTACAATTACACTCGGAATTAAGTGTTCTTATCTGAAGTTGTGAGAACTTGTCTCGTATTTTCATTTCATTAGTACATCTTAGACAAGTTAGTTTCTGTCTCATATTTAGTGGGAACTATGTAATAGTACCTACAAGTCATTTTCTGGTCTTTTCTGGAATATTCTTAGATCGAATTATTTTTTTAGATTTAAAAGGTTGTAGGAGGCGGCTTTCAACAGTTCGCTGTGGGATATTTTTAGGAAAACCTAGGTTTTCCAGTGTCTTTGGCGTGGCTCAAGACGTTAATAAATATATTAAAAAAATGTAGAATCTTTAGTAAAACTTAAACAAACGGTACACAATATTGCTTAGGTTAAATCTACTGTAGAAAACTTAAATGAAAAATGCTATTTCGCTGTAAAAATTACCATTAGTAATCACACCGGTATTATCCTTATTTTTCTTTCTATTGTAGATCCCGGCTATAGTCTTGATGCCTGAAACATATCGTAATAATCCGAATAATCTAATTTCTTTTAATAAACACTAAGAATCGCCTTAACAACCGATTACCGTCGCAATGAATATATCTGTGGATCGAAAATATTGCCGAGCTTAGAAAATTAATGATGGAAGCGTTGAAAAAGGGAAAGCCAGCATTTGTGACACTTCAATCAATATATAAAGCATGTTTCGCGAATGTTGAATAGAAGCGTCGATAGATTTCGATTAAAAATCCTGACATTAAAAGTAATTCTACATTTATGTTACAAGTATTGAACGCAATCACAAACCATTTTAGAAATTTAATCGTGAATGAAATTAATTGAAAGTAAATTTGCTCTAAAGAACGATTATTTCAATAAAGGTTATAACCCCTAGAGAATATAGCAGTCAGATTATTTGTTTTTAATTACATTTAATATCTAATGACATTACCTTCCAGCCAATTACAAAGATTAAGTCTGGAACCTGAAGAACATAAATATATTTGTACAATCATAATTTAGACAAGTCCTGAAATCATTAACTGGTTATTCAAATCATCCATATCCATTAAGATAGTGGATCACCGTACACAATGAAAATATAATAGTGACCATTCAAAAAGTGCGTGGTGGCCTGTTGGTAACGGACCAGACGCGGCCGCCTACATGTTCACGGTGGTCGCGGGTTCAAATCCCAGGGCACACCTCTGACTTTTCGGAGTTATGTGTGTATTGATAGTCAATCACCACGCACTTTAACGGTGAAGGAAAACATCGTGAGGAAACCTGCATACCGTAGCGATTTTAAAGAATTTCTACGGTATGTAAGTCCGCCAACCCGCACTAGGCCAGCGTGGTGGACTATATGGCCTAACCACTCTCAATCGATTCTCTCGATTGTAGAGTAGGCCCGTGCCCTGCAGTGGGACGTATATGGGCTGATATAGATAGATAGAATAGACCATTCAAAGTTGTTCTGGTTAAAAATAAATATATAGCGAACAGTCACATACATAGTCCTGACCCCACATTAACATCAGTTAAATCTTGTGTCGTGGGTTCGCGAGCGGCGACCGCGTCTGAATTTTAATACGGAATTTTCAATATATTTGATTATAGCCAAATTGACCTTAACGTTTTTCCGAAAAATAATTAATTTAGGAAATAATAGCAAATATTTCATTCACAATCGGCGTCTCAACTGAGCCTGGCTGCCAATATTCTTAGCCATTACTACAAATAATTCCAACTGAAACAATGCAATCTTTATTTACTTTAAGCCCTAAGCAAATTACATTCATTCCACACACATGTATTATTATTCCAATCGCCATTAAACTCCGAGAAAAGACACAAGATTTCTGCACACTTGACTTTACAAAACGCTATTCGAGATCATTTTGCCGGCCTGATCACCGAGACGGGGCGCAGGGCCGTAAATAAGAGGGGATACGACCCACCCCTTTATTAGAGACGGGATCGCTGCTGTTTCCAATCCAATTTCGAGTTAATGCCACTCTTTGTCTTCAATACACATGTCCTTGTTTTTCTGTTGAGACGTCTTGTGACATAGCCAAAAAAATTCAAGTCAAAAGCTTAATTGTAAATAGTAATCTTGATAAGAATTGGGTGACGCTTGTGCCTCGTAAAATTAAAAAATAATAAATTCAAAATTGGAGATTCTTATTTACAAGACATAGTATTAAACTTCAGAGTATTTTTTATAAAAAAATCACAACACTTAACATACCAAAATGCTTATTTGACTTCATACCTAACTGACTACAGTATTTCAAGCTGTACATCCGATTATATGCTACCCCTAGACTAATGACCCAAACAATGAAGAATGGAACACAAAATAATGAAATAATTTAACAACATAAAAAAATATATAGTCCTGACAAATTAAAATATATGTCTTCTATCATAATATGCGTAAGATCTTTTTTCGCTCTCATAAGATTTAAAGCAGAACCTAATAATAGTTGACCACACAAACGCATACAGCAGGCCGGCATTATTATGTGGCGAAAGATAATCCTTTCCCAATGGCCAATCGATAATCCCGACGACTTAGCTTAAATGGAGTGCTTTGTCGAACCAGGACAAAAGATGTCTTGAGACCACAGCCAAGTTCAATGGACATATGGTCAGTAAATTTTTAGGCATTAGCGCTTGAGACCTAATGTCTTAGTCACAAGCAATGCATTCAGTGCTTAGGAATTACAGACATCTGAACTCTTGCTTAGACAGGTGTAATACCGCTTAGCAAAAGGCAAGCTCGTCTTAGTTCTCTTGAATATAAAGAATCAGCTGACTTGTCTCTCAATAAGCCATATAAAGTGAAAATATATTTTCAAAACTATACTAATAATAAATCGACGTACCCTTTTATATAAGGTTGACATTAACGTAGGTTAATTAACGTGGATACTGCACACTAGCTTTTGTTCTTTTATCTAATTATTTACTGGGTGTAATTAAAGAAATCCATTGTAAAACGGACTGTATTTTAAATGGGGTTGAGTGGGAAATAATAATGTAGATTGTAACCACTGCAACTACTAAAACCTCGCGGCGAGAATAGTATGCGATTATCGCATGACATAACCGCCATAGATAGTGTTCTGACAGACGTTTTCATGATGCAACCTTTTTATATCCTTACAATAATCGTATCTCCGAGGTGAGAAACTCCTGTGTAAATGAGGCTTAAGAGCCAGCAGCAACGGCAAGCTTTAACAATAGTAACCATTATTAAGACTCGTAATATTTTCATAATTCTTGCCTGCCCTTTCCTCACTGACTTAGAGGCTACTCAACCCACTCAACGATCGCTGCAACACGTATCAGCCAGAATCAATAGAAAAAATTGCCACCGAGCAATGAAATTCAGCAAGTCTCTAAGGAATACTCTCTGTTTTACTAATTATATTTATAATAGTCTTATTAATTTAGCATATTTTTGTGATTTTTCAATTAAGCCGCGTATAATGAAGGTTGTATGTCAAATAATAAATATGCTAATTAATCTGTGTTTAATTCATTAATCAATGGTTATTCAGCTTTGCGGGTTAAACCCGACGAGTTTAAATTTAAATAATAATTAAAACAGCATTTATAAAAACGTTTATTCGTAGGTTTAGAAAAGGTTTTTCATCAGATTCGGACCGCCTCTTCACGATTTGAATGTTGTAAATTATGTTATAAATCTTTCGCCAAATAATTTATTATTCCGAGAACGATCGTTGAATTCATTAATTTGGTTTTTTCGCAAATGAAGATGGTTTATTAATGAAATTCGTAATTTTGTTTATTAATTGACTAGATGGTATGTTTTTAATAAGAGAAATGTTTAAGTCAATTATCTAAAGATTTGTGACCTGACCCAAACTTGACAGTTTTATAAACCAATGACCTATCACACATCCTAATACGAGTAATGAACATCGTAGTTCTTAGTAATGACTTAATACCTGGATTATCAAGTTATATATGACTACTATTTAGAATACCGAGCGGGTGAGCATGAAGCAAGATGTTTGTCTGTAGTCTGTTGTATACCTATTTATTTGTAGTAAACATTTCCGTCGCGCATTATATGGAAGTTGACAAATATGTTACCATTTATTTCGTTCCCAATCAATTTCGTTGTGGGTGGAAGACAAAGTATTACCCCTTGAAACTCTCCAAACCAACGCGTACCACTGTTCGGCTTAGTTAAGATTAATATTGTGAAATATTTTTCAGAATATTTTAATTAAATACTATTATTTCAAATATTTTTTAATCCTAACGCCTCCGCAATTGAAACTAAAGAAACGTGATTTAATTCATGGAATTGTCTAAAACAGAGCCTTAAATAATTATATGTCGCGAGCAACGACGATTTACCGGTTAACATTGTTCCCCTCACAATACATTGTAAGATGGCGAAACAAAACGTTTGGGTTATTGTAAAAGGAGGAATAATTGCGACAATTATTTTGAAAGCATCTGTTTTTAACAGAGATGTGTCTGACGTAGCTACGCATAACAGAATGTTTGTGCCGAACATTCTAACCGGTGTCAATGACCGCTTTCCTCGTGATAGTCCCTACGCCGAATAAACAGCACCTTATTGTCATATTTCGGATTAAGAATAAGACTAGTCAGTGATGAAGTCGATTGCAGGCCACTTTCAACAGGTCTCTTTGATGATCTTTGGGGGGAGCCTATCTTCACCAGGACCTCTTGTGGCTAAGAGAGAGAGAGAAAAAGAGATGGAAAGAGAAAGAGAGAGATAAACGAGGGAAGCATTATCTCAAAAATTCAAAGGTTCCATCCGATTTCCTAATACAGTTAAAACTAGAAACTCGACACGAGAATGCACTAGAAGTCAACGCGGCTGCGAATTAACTGAAGACACGTGCAAACTCATTTAAGGACTCAGTCTCGGGAGTGCTGAGTCCTGAGTCTAAAAATTCAATAAGACTTGCGCTGCTTGCGTGCTCACTGTTTTACTACATTTTGCAAGAATGTTTACCGTGAATATATCGCGTTAGATGTCCTACGCTTATGAAAGATGGTGTTTTCCTGTTTTTTCAACAATCATAACAATGGGTGCTAATGAATCGTAAAATTCACCAATTAACGGAATTAAATATTGGATGAATTTTTCGTTCTATTTCTAAGTTAAAAACATGTAATATTTATTACACTTTTAAAAAAATATATTATTAAAGTTGGATTGGTTTTTAAAGTCCTATGTTATATTATTAAACGTCATAGAAGACACAGCTAGTTTTATCAGTGATACCTAAACGATCTCCTTTATTTGCACTCGACTAGATCACGAGATACGTCACGTCTATTTCTAAGCGTCTATTTTTTAATAAATCATTATTCGAGGGGATAGGTTGTCTGTCTGTCTTAATCATCCAGTAACACTTATTGGGTGTAAACTGTGAAACCTGAGTTCCAGAGTTCGATGCCCAGGTCAAGCAATCTACTAAGATTGACTTGAATTACTCATATGAATTTGAGCTGGCACTCATGCATTTTTGACGCGTTTTATCTTATATTGGACGGATAAAAGCTCTGCCATCTAAGTCTACCTACTCTTTAATTTACAAGCGTGAGGTTATGCGTAGGAACAAGGAAGCAACGTACTAATTTAGACCAAGTTAACGCCGGAACAATATTCAGATTGATCACATAGCAATGTATCCGTCGTCCCGAACTGGTTAGTAAATCACCGCAGGGCAGGTCTGCGGGCGCAAGTTGTTGTATTTGATTTCTTACAAACTCTATATTAATATCTGCGAATAAAGTTTTGTGATCCATATTGAAAGCAAATATGGCGAAGTTATATTATCGAGGTATATACGTTATAGGGGTATTTTTTATTTACTAATTGGGTCACATGAGACGGCTTTACATATTTATTTGTTTACTTCAAAAATTACGAGTTAGTTTGCCCAACTTTGGGTATGAATCATCAACTTTCTTTAAAGTAAGTTTACCTTTATTGTAAATACAATGATGTCTAGATTCTAAAAGTGTTAACAATCTTGAGTCCCAATGGCAGGTTTAACCCCTTTGCAGTGGCCTGAATCCGATGAATTAAATTCACTGGTAGTAAGTCTCTCATATGTGAGAGGCCGCCTGGGTAGGGACCACCACAATCTCTATTTCTCCCGCCAAACAGTAGTGCAAATGCACTGTTGTGTTCCGGTTTGAAGAACATTGTAGCCAGAATAACTACTGAACATAATAAGACTTTAGATCTTATGTCTCAGGATGGCGAGCGCAGTGGAATGCCAAACATTGCTTTGTAATTCATAGTGGTTTTTAGTTTTGCTACTGTTCATGAGCGGTCATATCGCTTAATAACAGGCGTTTGTCCTATACGTCTCGCCATTCATCGCAATAAAACAAAACGAATATCCTACTTTCCAAAACTATAAGTCTTCGAAATAAAATTCATTGCGAAATGAAAAAGTAAAGAAGGAATTGTCTTCATCAAAACGAGTGTTCAACGCTCAACGTTAATTTACCGACAAAGTGAGTTAAAACAATTTTCAGACTTCAAATGACGAGTTGGTCGCCAACATTTCCTTCAATATAAATCTCAGTTGCGTTACTTACAACATATTTTGGGGCCGATGTGGTCATAGGAGAGTTGAAGTGGTGAGCGCGTATAGGCGACAGAAGGTATCTTCAAAGAGTCTCTGTTCAACAGCTGAAATTCTTTCCCATATTGATTTAGTTATTTTCAGAACTTATGTTAATTTATACTATTATTATTACCCGTAAGTTTTCCATTATTTAAATAAATAAAAATAAGGAACTTCGGGGTTGCGTAAAAACTTGGTAAAACCGTCGCCTTAGCTTCCCTGATATTTATTTTATCACAAAAAAATCTTGAAACCTTTACTATAATTACAAATAAGGTGTTTTATCTTAATTATAACCCAAAACTTGTGTTTCACGAAAATGCTAAAACACGAGACGAGAACACAGGTATTATAGTCTTCTTAGATTGCAATTTTTGTATGATCGAGCTGATTGCACCCAGCACTAAATAAAGCGAATGTTTCACTGCCCAACAGACGGACTGACAGTTATATTGATTCGCAGCGGCTTTAATTAACATTCACGTTTAATTGTAAAGAGTACTTCGTTGCAATTAACGGGATGTGACTGAAAATTGTTGCGAGTATTTAATTCGACTTCGCCATTAAATAATTCTTATTTGAATTTTTATGTATTTATTTTCATAAATACATGAAAAAAATGTGTTAAGTTTTTGTCGTCACATCAATTTATTCTCCTGCGCCCGCAACAATTTATAACAAAAATGTTTCACTGCTATAACAATTCCATGCTATACTGTAAGAATTTCCTGAAGAAAAGCAATAGTGAACTAAGGATAAAATATTATACAATTTATTCCTGGGCGATATTACAATAGCTACCAAGTGCCCTCACCACATATATTATCTAAGTCCTTTCCGAGATTTGAAAGCCACTATATCTTGCTCCAAATGTATATTCTGTCACCACTTCATATTCATGAAAGCACGGCAAATACTGTCAAATGTGATGTATGGTGTAACATGTCCATACGTCGCCACACCTCGCGCGATTTCGCAATGTTGTTACATTACTCCAATACTTTCATAACCTTGCGTAGGTATAAGATGTTGAGATTTTTGATTCAATCCAATTATTGATAAGATAGTTTACTGGAGGAGTTCGTTTCAGATGGTTAATTGGTTTAGATTGTAGCCAGAGTAACTATTGGACATAATGAGACTTAACATCTTACGACTCAGTAAGGCGGCAAGCGCAGTGGGATGCCAAGCATTGTTTTATAATTCATGGTTTTGTTCGGTTTTGCTACTGTTCATGAGCGGTCGTATCACCATCAGGCGAATGGCATGTTCGTCTCGCCATTATTCGCAATAAAAAAAAGATAGTGAGATTTAGCCGGACAGTGACCAAAATATACAAACTTTAACGAGTAAGGACCCGTCCTAATGACATTTGAAAGTGTGTTGGCGTTGTCTATCTTGACTTCATTATACTTTCACGTGCGTTGTAGAAACTTTGTCGTGTCTTTAAAGAAGATGCAATGGAAAACATTATATTGCAATTGTTGACAATATTGGACACTCGTCGCATAATATCTTTTACCTTTTAAGGTACATTTTGAGTCCTAATACAAACATTCCCATCGCGAACTCTAAACTTTCCTTGACATCAAAGTCTGATCAATTAAATATTGATCAGAAAACAACGATCTAAATAGAAAACAACTCCACTGAACATGATATTACCAAAATTACATAATTTAACCAAACCGTGATTAGAATTTATTACACTGAAATTTATTAGACAGTCTTGTAAGTCTCGAATGCGATACCCGGAAATATTTTCCTTCAAGCAAAGATTTTTGCCAAAAACTATTGAATGGTGTTCGATATATTAAAGGAATTGGGTCAGGATGGAACATTGAAAGGACTTTGATAGATTACAGAATCCCCTTCTTTTTCATAGTGATCTATGCATTTGAAGATATATTTAAAGAGAGACAGATATATATAACTTATTAATGTGTGAAGAGTGAAGACAAAATGTTTGCTCAACGGTGCCTATTTTTCTCGTTTTATAAAAAAAAATTGCGCCGACTTTGACCTGCCAAACTTTCTCGAACCTTTTTCTTAATTTTCCGGTACGAAAACATCATATCATCTGAAAACAGTTTCAGAAGTCTATAACTCTCTTAAATTTAAAAGGAATTAGAAGTCTGAATTTAAAACACAATATATTTAGTCATACGTAGTTACTATAAAACATAAAGATTTCTTTATGTCTCGGCATCCTGACTCAATGCAAATCTCTGTTAACTATAGAAACATTTGAAAGCCTTCGTGGCGCAGTTGGTTAAAAAACAAGCTATAATGTGATTGGCGGATGCGATCCCCAAATCGAGAAAACAGTTTGTAAGACCAAAAATTCTTTCGTAGTTCGTGGTATCTAAGATACGTTCAGTTCAGTTCTTGTTATTTGGATTTTGCGGTGTTGATCTAAGATACGACTTGATATCGACAAAATATATTTTTTTACCTTATGTTTCTTAGCAATGATTTAATACACTATATAATATAAAAATATCAATTACCAATAACCTAATATCTCCTAAATACCGCCTATAAAATACAAATCGAAGCGACGATTGTCACGGCGCAATTTCCATACAGATTGTCCGCACAGATGCGGCCGAGTGCGCGGCATCGCGAGAATTTTTAATTCCCCAATTGTTATACAAGAGCATTTCAACCGCGCGATAAACCGTACATATGCCATTGAGTTAACAAAGTTGGTTTTTTACACGAAATTCTGATTGGATTTCCAGCGTGGAGTTAGAAGAGCGTTTAATAAATCATTAACATAATTTAACCGCTCCATGGCGCAGTTGGTTAGACGCCGGCTGTCTGATATCCACAGGTATTTGTTTCGGGTCTAGGTGTTTGTAAGACCGAAAAGTCTCTCGTAGTTTCTGATACACGACACAAGACTTGATCTTAGTGTGGGGTTAGTGTGTGTATATGACTGTTGGGTGCATTTATTTATTTAAACGTCGGAAGCTCATACAAGTGTGCAAGAAATCGCTAGAGAATTAAACCTAGTTCCGATTGGGGAGCACCTTTTATTCCCTTATTAGAGAGACCAGTTATGGTTCTATGCCGGGTGGTCACAGGGAAAGAATCGGTGACCTTCTCGCCCTGAGTTATCCAGTGCTGCCCGTAATTCTTGATAGTCACCGAGGGGTTTTAATCGGCATACCGGCGTGTGTTAGGCTTGGCCGCAATGGACGCTTTTAACATGTCGCGGAAATCCTTGGTTGAGGCCTGTGCTCTGTAGACGTCTTGTAGCTAAAGATGATGATAAAAGACGTAATTTAATTTTATTACACGATTTAGTACTTGTACATTACTGTAGAACTTCTTGCGAGATAAATGTTTAGTACCCTTATCGCAAAGCTCAGTCATAAACGTATTTTAATAAGATGCATTATTTTCTTATTTAGACTTTTGTTTTTCATTGTGATATGCATTTTTTTTTGTAGAGTAGGGATGGTGTTTCAATTTAATGACATCATATTTCCCTCTATAATATACTATCATTAGGTAATAGATATAGATTTGAGAGCATTTCCCTTATTATGGGGATTAGCACACGTCAATATGAAAGTGGCGCTGATCCACCTGTCACTACACACATCTGTGTCCCAAATCCTGATGAACTATCTTAATATGTTGCAATAACACTTGCTCAAATAATTTATAAACGCTTAACATTTCTACACTTCTTTTACTTTATACTAAATTCTACTTTGATGCTATAACAATATTAGTATAAGACGCGTCTGTTATTTAAATTCTCGAAACAATAACTTTTGCCCGCCACATGGCAAAATGTACTAGAACTACTTATATATTATTTAACACCTTATGATTGTACCTACATTTTGTGCAAATAAATGATTTATGATTTCTTGAATGCGTAAAGGCAGCTAAATTAACAATACCTGATGGCACAGGTTCAATCCCCGCGCAAATAAATTTAGAGCATCAGTTATCCTCTATAGTATCCTAAAGCTTGATACATTAACCCATCATCACAGTCCTTTGCTGGGAGTAAAGGCCAGATCGCCAGTTACACCCTCTCGTGGATTTCCGCAAGGCTCCCCATACTTAAGTCTTCGAAGTAGTTTTGACCCAGATTCGAAGCCGAGTCGCAAACATCAGGGGTGTTCGACAAAATATCGCCATCGAGATATCCCGTTTATGAGCGATAAGTAAGAAGCAACATGTTATGCGCTACGGGCGTACGTATCGCAATTTTACTAGGTCAGGGTTGGATTCTACGGGAGTTAAGACGGCTATGACCCCCATAAAGAATAAGGAATCATATAAGGAAGAAATAGGCTGAAATTCTAAATTGAGCAGGAAATATAATTTTGTAATAATTACAACTGAACTAAAAAATAACTGTCTTGCACACAGTTTGTCGTACAATTATAAATATAAGGATTTTAGGTAATACAAATTCATAAAATAAATACGACTTGAACTATTTTGACCCACTACCCCATCTGAGTACGTCCCAGTGCCCTCACGGCGTTTACACCGCCTCCAGCCGCACACGGCTTCAGATTGCAGATCACGTATTTACGAGCATTTTATCGTGATTGTAAAACTGTTTTTTTATATTCCACGTGACGATAATATCACGTGTAATTTTATATTACCAAATATATGGCACACAAAATCGATGTAATGGATAAATTTTGTTAGCTTTAAACTTTGAATACTACGTGGTAATGGGTTCTTATATAAAATAAATAATGGGTTTATACTGATATCAATAATCCCAAGGCTGATTAAGTTTCATGCTTTTTCAGAGGCTTTTTAGTCTTAAAAGGACTATCAGACTATCTAATTTAATGTTGTTGTTTTTTATTTCTTTGTTAAGTTTATATAGTGTACAATAAAGGATATAAATAAAAAAAAAATCAGGATTCAGGACTTATCCTGATATGTAGAAGGGCGTATTTTATTAGACTAGTGGCCAGAATGGGGATTGGAATGTAAGTCTAAAGCCTGGCATAGAAAGAGCCTCGCCCCCTTTCAAGACATGGTGCATGTTTTCTTCCCGTTAAACGATTTTCACATTTGAAACACTTTTACGAAAATAAAAATAATATAAATAAATACACCCAACAGTCACATACATAGTCCTGACCCCACACTAAGATCGAGTCTTGTGTCGTGGGTATCAGAAACTACCAGAGACTTTTCGGTCTTACAAACACCCAGACCCGAAACAAATACCTGTGGTTCACACAAATATTTATTGCGGTGCGGGGATCGAACCCGCGGCCTCTCGTTTCACAGCCGGCATCTAACCAACTGCGCCACGGAGGCTGTCAAGGAAACATAAGGAATAAAACAAAAATACCTACGTCAATTTAATGTACTTCTTAATTTAACAATTCAACCGTCTAATTTACAACAAACCGAGTCACATTAGAGAAGAAATGAATTACAAGAAATGAAAATAAATTACATAAATTCACTAAAGCATTTGTGAAACCGATACGCAGACAGCCGACATGGTTAACCTTGCATTACTCACGTAACGGTTTGCCAGACACCGTGTCAGTGCCCCTAGCCGGAACATTTTGAAGTATCGTATAGTAATACTCGTATAGTATCGTAAACGTTTCTCGCTGTCATATTTTAGTTCCAAATACGCTCACAATGGCGCTGTTTAAATGCCCATACAAAATTTTACTATTACTATTCTATTACGATACTGCAAAATGTTCCGGCTAGGGGCACAGATGTAGTGCAGAAATAAACTCAAGATTATAGGAAAGGTCCGGTCGACTAACTTAATATTTTGTAAATCCAATTGCGTTATATGTGTAGCAGGTATTATTTGCTCCTTAAATTTTTATTTAATTTTGTATTTATACCAATTCTCGTTTTGGTACTGTTGATTGGTGTCGATTATACGACGAAATATTTGTGTGTATAATATTACCTATTTTAATATCTACGCAATAACGTAAAATTCAGTTTCAAAAACTTAATTGCTTACCTTCATAATTTAAATTTGATACAAGGCTCCAATAACGTGGGTCTAAGCCCCAACCTTTTTCTCAATTACGTCCCTCAGGTATTGTAACTACATATGTATGTGATCGCCTAATATTCTCGTGCAAACAGGAGTTTAATTACATGTGACGACGGGTGACACCGCGTTTTATTTATACCCCCCCACAATACCTCGTATCGGCTTACTTGATGCGGGTCTGGGGATTTAAATCTAATTAATAATTAACGTACGATATTTAGTGTATGGAAAATATTTTCTTACGGCACCTTAATCCACCTCTGGTTGATATCGCCCAATAAACCACACATATTTATTTGGGGTTGTTTTAATTAAAAATATCCAAATATCCATGTTTAAGTCGTAGATAACAAGAAGGCGAGATTTATTGGGAAATAAGCTTTTCGTTGTTCTTAACGTGAATCGGGGTTATGTGTGTGTGTTGGCTTCATTTATTATCACCTGACCTACCCCAATATTTCTGTTACATCGTGTAGTGTGTAGTCCATCATCGGAGAGTAATTACAAACAATTTGTTTACTAACAAATTCGACGCGAGAAATCCTCGCCGAATCCATTTTTAATTTCGCGGCGCGCAAACGAATCCCGCTCCCCTAAGGGGAACGTTGGCGGGAAAAAACGAAAAAAAATTACAAATGGCGGCAGTAAGTCAACATTCAATTTGACGCCCGTCATATTTCAGCTACCCTCGGTCGGCAATTCCGCGCAATGTGGCCAAATTTTATTGATACAAATTGGCGTAGAGTACTGTGCGTGTTTACCTCAGGATTTGGCGCCATGTTGGCACGATTACACGTCGAAGCGGGATTGTCGTGGATATTTGAGGCCTTGGAACCGATGGAGGGGTTTAGAATTAATTTCACGGCGGTTACAATTCCACAATTATAAAGAAAGTACTTCTTAGGTAAAGTCATCTGCTTTGTGTAGATGGTGGTTGTTATGACCGTGTTAAAATATGTCAAAAAATAAGAAGATGGTATTAAACCCGCCAGGCAAGAAATTACAATAGTTGATGTGGCTCCTGACATTCTCCGTATATTCCATTCAAACTCGGAGTCTATTTCCGAACGAAACACCACCAAAATTTCCTAGCACTCACTATTTACATACATAAATAAACTCACGCCTTTTTCCCAGAAGGGGCAGGCAGTGGTGCAACCAGGACACCCACGTTTCGCCTTGTATATTCCATCCCACGATATGATAGAGGGCGAGCCTATTGCCATATCGGGCAATTCACAATGAAAATGATCACGATGAAAAATATTCACGGATTGAATTAATCCTCATTTACAAACGGGACAAACAGAGAAAACCGCAAACGTGCCGGACACCCGCGGCGCCGGATCACGTTCACAAATATCAGAGCAAACAGTACACGATGTAAAATCACAATTAATACCTATGTTTAATGAGGTACACGTGTTTTGTTTATATTTAAAGATGAATACTCCCACACCCGCTGTAATGTATAATGTATTTACGGATTAAAATACGTCATCTATATACTATAAGGCCGTTGGGGTGCTTAGTCCTGACCCTATTATGAAAGTCTTGTGTCGTGGGTATCAATCGCAATCTGTACGTCGTACTCAGACCCAAGCAAATATTTGTTAAACTACGTTGTAGGTTGTTCTATTAGGCACTAGAAAATGTATCCGGACTACATTTACCAACAGATGCGATACATTGACTAGACACTGACATAAATCGGATAAATTATTTATCCGTTAATGCTAACATACTTTTAGTTTTGGTCATTGACACCGAATGTAATATTTCATTGCTTAAAATATCTTCATTAAATGAGAGTCCATCAACCCGCACTAGACCACCGTGAACTATATGGCCTAAAGCCTTTCAATCATACTCTCGATTGTAGAGGAGGCCCGTTACCTGCAGTGGGCAGTAAATGAGCGAACACAGATACAGATTACAATACTAATAAACATAATTTAACTAATCTACAAACACTAAATTTTACACCGATAAACAACGTTAATCTACTCGTTTGTATTTCCGACACACAAGTGCACGCTGCGTGAGGCATACGTGACGTCACATCCGGAGGCCGCACTCGCTAGGTTTCAGCTCGCACAACCGACCTAATCCTAATCCATCCGCTGCACACGTCATCCGCCCATCGCATAATGTGCTTTGCGTACTGCAGACATTCAGGCACTCACCTCGACCCACTGAAAACATGATCAATACACTCATTTTGTCCATATAAATTATACATACAGGGTGCCCAGGAAAATAAAGCTAAGTTGGATACAAGTGCATAATATTAATATGTTAATTATAAATTGGAAAATAGCTGTCCGTTTAAGAATTATGACTGTTTAAAGTTAAAGTATTATCACCAGTTGGAATGGGTAAAAAGATTATAATATTACTACACGTATTTTTTCGTTACTTCGTGAGTTGAATGTTCATATTAAATTTTCCTCTTGCGACTGGATTAGACGCAGCGTGTTAGATGTTAATTTATAGGTATTGTATCAGCCTATATATGTCCCACTGCAGAGCAAGGGCCTACTCGACAATCGAGGGTACGATTGCCAATAAATTGTGGGTACTTAGTATACATTTTTAGTTTGAAATATCGGGTCTAAATCTGCCTGATATGGCAAGTCATGTCTACAGAGGAAAATAAGCTCTACGAAATAAGAATGCCGTAACTAATACCCCTGCCCATAAGCACAGGTTAATGTAAGTTCGCATCTTTTAATGTTAGGCTAGATTTCTCCGCCGAAACACCAAATCGAATTTTATGTATAACTGCGACTCATCCAATATCCAAATATGATAGATCTAGAAGGATCTCACTATGAGCGATTATGATGAGGTTGTCCCCAAAAAGGTCACTATCCTAGCAATGATTGTTTGACCAAGCTAGACAGTCACTGTCCTAAATCTTCGAGATAATATGTTGGATGATAATTTAACATAATGGAGTGGAAAATCTTGCCTCAGAACTCATAAATACTAAATTGTGAACAGAATTTTGCATTCACAATTTGGAGTACGCCAAACCAAAGAAAAACAGTCGTAAATCAGTTTTTCCATATCCAGTTCATAAATAAAAATCGTGTACGAGCCATTTAACTCCGAGAGCATATATCAATGAACAGAATCAATTGGCAACACTCACAAATTGTTATGAATGTGTCACAGAGGGCGCGGATGTACAGCGCCACAGATAATAAATATTGCTAAACAGATTGTGTTGTTTATGGATTTTGCCACCAAAAAGGTTTGTTTACAACTTGAAATGTGCAAAGCAAAATTAAATTATGCATTATTTGCTAAGTTTATTCTACAAACTAATATTTGTCATTCATGTGTGTGTTTAAACTCTTGTGCTAATAGGGCTAATTTAGTAACATTTTTATCAAACGTTACAACCCTATTTATAAAGTCGACAGCTACTAAAATCTAGAAAATGGGTACGCAAATAGCACGTGCAAATAATTGTAAAGTTTATGATGGCGGTACCTGGCCGGAGTAATTTACGCCGACGACGGTGGAACTCATTACCACCTCATTAGAGGCGCCTCCCTCCAGGAACGCTTAACTACACACTTCGTTTCCATTTACATTTCGAGATAAAATGTTTTAGAAACCTAACTTTTCTTGCGCGCGGCAGATTGACATTTTTATACTGCACTCTTTTTTTTAATGTTTGAATCTTAAGAGTTTATGATGTAACTTAGAAAGCTGGTGACAGAGACAATGCATAGGTAATTATGTTATAGTTCAATTCTGGAATACCCCATTTGAAGGCATCTGAGAATACGAGAAACATCACACATTTTAAAAAAATTTGGTTGCATGGATTTCAATAGTTGCATTGATTAATACAAGACATGACCTTACGAAACAGTAATGAAACTTAATATTTTTATCATACTACTTTATCTCTTAAATAGACTCTTGAATGTAGACAGAGGTGAGAAGCAAATACAAAAAGCAACAGTTATTTATGAAGTGTCGGCAACATTTCGTGGTGTAAAGAGCCGCACGGATCATTAGCTATCCCCAATTCGAAGTCCCCAACTACGAGTGGAATAAGTGAACCAAAATCTTTTACGGGTCAAACTTTGATAATAACTTTCCTTGAATTCTGCCTTTAAGACCCGTAGATTAGCTATCTGTTGACATCTATTTTGCGTAAAATATATATCGATTTATCAAAAATTGAATTTGTTTAATAAGAAAAAAATCCAACAAAGTATTGACTAAGTTTGTTTAAAATACATATTGCTATATACCATCAATAATATTCCAATGTAGCAAATTTGCGCCATCACTTTAAACTTGCAAGATTGAAGACTAAATCGAGATTTTATCTCAGTCGGGACGTAGAAAGATTAGTGCAAACGTTTCGACTTCGAAGTTAATAAAACGTTGATGTGTAGTGAAAAATGAGTCGCGATCGACGGCTTGACGTCCGAAGTTCCTGTGGGGTAGGGGGGTCAAAACTGGACTCTGTTCCTGGCCATTAATCTTTGAGATGAAATCGAGCGACATTCACCTACTTTGAAACTGACAGCTCAGGGTTGCCAGCTTTGTATCTTGCAGAGTTTATTTAAAAATATTTAGTAACACTCTTGAATTGACTTTCCTGGGTGTTGAAACATAAGTTAAAGACAGAGATAGCTAACAATTAATTCATTTACAATATTTAGAATATTCTGGACATTTTTTTAATTCGCAGACTGTTTTTATATGGGCAAAACACATTTATGTTTAAATTAAGTCCACATATGTATCCAATCAGCTAGACGAGTCTTCATAAGATCAAATTTATTTAAAAGAACCTCTTGACGTGGCCGTTCCGCGACATTTAACAAAAGCGTCGCAATATCGGAGGAATGGAGCATCATTTTCGCTTTAAGATTGTCTACTTTGTAAACGCCAGAAACATGTGCCGTCTAGACTGACAGCGCATTTTGAACTAACATTAATTACACTTTCAATATTACAAGAGAAAAAAAAACTTGCTCAAACTAATCACCTTTCAAATCGATTAATAATCAGACCGGGTCCAGAGAATAATGGCATTTATATTATTAGATCTACCCTATTCTGGTCTAGATTTCAAATATGCTTGTAATACAAAGTATAGAAACAACAGTACAGCGATAATATATGCCTCGGAATATGCGCAACTATAATAAAAAATCATATATAATATTTTATACGTTCTCTAAAGTGTCATAAAAAATAAACATTCATAAATCCGATTGTTTGTAAAGTAAATAATAATAGTAAAACTAATATTTCTAATTCATAAAACAGAAACCAGGCACCAAAAATTCCACCCCGAGTATTACTACCCCTTTTTTCATATACCCCATGCGTAAACACAAGTTATCTTACACGGATTAAACAGCTATTAATAGCATAAGCCATAAAGTATCGGAGCCTTATCACCGTGACAGCTCAATCAACACGAGACAACGCTATTATGGAGCCATCGCTTAACGTGTCTTCAGTTTGTATAAACGTTTTTATTCAACGAGATGACACAATTCTTTGAAATCTGCTTTAAGGATATTTTTCGCATTGGACAATGTTTTGATTTTGGTAATATAAAGCATGTTTAAGAAAGAAAACGGCGGTTTAAAACGGTATTAATTAAATGATGTTTCGTTATTTTGCACTTATTGCGTCCGTCTATATAGGCGATATGACTACTAACAAATCTTGGTTATTATAAATAAATAAGTAAAATTCTAATTACCTAAGAATTTATACGATTCCTTTCAAAACAGGCAAAAGGAACTCAAACCTTAAATCCTAGCTATTTGAAACTGGCAACACCAAAACAAATTAGACGAAATCCGCGAAACATCCGCGGACTTAAGTTACTCGGTGCTTTCCGAGTAGACATATTAATAAACATTAATATTTGGGAACGTTTTAAACTGGAGTTAAGATAAATTGTAGCCGGTACCGACTGCTAACTAATGTTTATTATAAATCAGGGGAGCATCTCGCTCGCAATTGATTTATTACCGTTTGTAAAATAAAATAGAAAATTAACTTTGACTGTTTTAACTAATGGATGTCTAACTTGCAAAAAGGCGTTTTGCTAGTTGATGCTAATTAAAACTTCGCTTACTGTAATTAGGTTTTAGGTTATGTTACAAATTCATAGTAGTAGCTGAAATTATTAATGGTGAGGATTTGAAATAAAACTATATTTTACGGATTTTATCGCGATTTGGTTTAATTTTTACATTTTTTAACTTCCCGACGTTTCGATTACTTTACAGCTTTCGTGGTCACGGGGCGGTGAGGATTTGATCTTGCAACTTGCCTTTGAGGTTCAGAAGCCTTTTCTCACGCTTAGAATAATTTTGATGCCTATGATGACAGTATAAATATTCTCTTGTGTTCTTAATGATGTTTGAATACCCTTGATGTCTCATAATTCTTTCTTCTCCATCGTTTACAATGGAATACAAGCCGAGTAACATTTTTTCTTTTTCCTAATTTTATTGCGCTCTAAATATTATGCTAGAAAGTTGCAGTACCTATTTGTTTCGCTTGACGGACAATAGTTTAAACATACAATCAGATGCAGTTTACTTTACCGGTATACCAATAAACAAAACTTGCTATGGTTGCCTTGTAAAAATTGCAGATACATTCAATTAATAATTTTAAATCCCCCAAACAATTCTAATCAATAAACCAAATCCCAAACCACATGAAGTCGCATTATTTGTCCACTAGTTATAACGTTAATATTATTAGACAAAACAATTATTCGCAACACTAAACAGCCGGCCAGACGAATCTGCACAACATATTACAAATGGGTTAGTAATTTGTCCCCAAATTAATACCCGGCCTGTATAATCCCGTTTTGGGTTGCGCCGTAACCCGGAAAATTTGAAAATCTCAATTATATCCACATCTCCTGTGTTATTTGTTATACGTTACTTAGACGGATTGTAACTGTTTTATGTTTCGGTTTTATATTTATCTACATAGAAAATTGCAATTGCCATAGTTTTAACCGACTGCCTCGGTGGCGCAGTTGTACAACGGCATGATTGCAACGCTGATGTCTCGGGTTGGAATCCCGGATAGTGACGAAAAATATAAGGCGAAATGTGGGTGTCCTGGTATCATTTCTACCTGCTTACCCCTTGTGGGAAAAAGGCGTGAGTTATGTATGTATATTTGTTTTGGGTCTAGGTGATGTCTAACCGTAGAATCTGATTCCCACAACGCAAGAATCAGGGTCATGACTTTATGACTGTTCGGTATTGTTATTTATTAATTATATAAACAACTTTCTTGTGGCATAAAACAATTCTATGATGTCCGAGGAGCTATTGAAGTTGCTATCGAGATAATTGTCTGTCCCCACTCGATTCTCGAGAAGGCACTGCGCTTACCATTAGGTGCAATATAAAATATCCAACACTTCCTAATTGATTCCCATTTTGCATTTAAACTCACTTCTCTACAGTTCAGTACCTGAATAACAATGTTTTATTGTGTAAAGAAACAATACTTTGTAAGATACGAAAAATTTAAATGTGCCTACATTTAAATTTTTATAAGAATATTTGAATTTCAAATAAAGATTTTTCCTGATTTGTAAATTACTCAGAGTAAAATACAGTTAATTCAAATACAGACAGACATTTGTCTTTTGTAGCGTGAATATCACTTTGTATCTAAATTCTTAAATGATATAAAACTATGACAGAATACCTTCCCTCATTAAAAGACATTAACTTAAGAATCCTGCGTCTATCTTCATTAGAAAACACGAAAGGAAAAATGATGTTAAAGTATTGTCCGGAAATGTCTGAAGTAATCAAAACGCCATCCATTTTGGCGTCTGTTCATTTCGCTTCTTTATTTTTCGAACAATAAGTGAAAAATGCTCAATAAATTGTCAAATGTCAACATCGGATCGGAGAATATTTGGCACTTGGTATAAGTATTTTTAGATCTGTGTTTATTCTTTAGAAGTATTGTCAAATGGACAGAAGAATAATAAGAATGAACGTAACAAAAATCTTTTAAATTTACTATTTTTCGGTAGCCATTGAGCTTCAAGATCTTATTCCCAAAAACTCGAAAACGGTCTCGATTTCTCCTGGACTTGTGGGTGATCAAGAAATTGATCATCATCAGACTCAGGCATAGGAACAACATGGCTAAATATAAGTCCAACCAGCAGCGACCTTTAGAAATATAGGCTTCATCGATTTCTACAATGACCTTTTGAAAGTGCTAATTTGCCTTCTAAGAAAATACAGTTGACTATCACAGAACTATTTCTCGCACATGACGTCACAGTTAAACCCCGTATCGATTTTGTTGCAATAAATAAACGATGAACCAATCGATATACCGGCATTTGAAATTTTAACTTCACTGAAATAGAACCCATTAAACTCGTGTATCAGAAATTCAACCTCGTCGTTTAAAGCTTTATCTATAATCGGTGTGGTAATTCGAATTCTGGCGATTCTAATTATGCTTTCTGTTTTTCCAGGTACGTGTTCATTCATACTTCATTCTTCGATCAAGGTAACATAAATATTTTGTACATCATCATCGTCAACCACAATATCTTCAGCCACAGGAAGTACATTGCTGAACATATTTCTTCCCCAAAGAATTCCCCAGAAGAAGTATTTTAGTTATCTAATATTTTGTCCCTTTCGAACGACTTTAAAATTCAGTTTGAGCGAAGAATACAAAACAATCGATATTAAAAAAAAGTTTTAAATCTGTCTATAAATAAGACCGAATGTAGTTAGTTAATACGAGCAAAAGCAGGTTTTATTCCTGCGAGAAAATAAAATATATTGATTATAATTATGTAGCGCTATTACGTAGCAAATTAAAACGACTTGTTTTATATACCTAACTATTCCGGCCACTCATCCATCACTACTGGCAGCGAGAAACAACAGTACGTAAAGAATTCACACCATTGACGCTCGGCGAGGCACAGTCACACTAACTTGTCTCCAATCCAAAACGAAATTAGAAAAAAAAAATGTTCATATAAAACAGGCCACTAGAGATCCAAAGTAAATAAAAAAAAGATGGCGCGTAACGGAAGAATGTGACGCGTAACGAAAAAAATTTTCCAACCCCGATAAAGAAGTTTCACTTCAATAAATACACCCAACAGTCAGAAGGTCAAAATACTTTGGCTAATAGTAATAGCTATTTTTTCATGTATTCTAAATATTATTTACATCAATCAATAATTAATGGTTAATTATTACAGATAATATAGCAAACGATAAACTTAATGATGAGCTAGATCTAGTAACCACGCAGCTTAGTAAGTCCTCTGATTACTTAAATGAGAGAAATGGTATAAAGACTGGATTAGATTGAAAACCGATCAAAGAAAATTAATTAAAACGTATTTAAGGTAATACGACAGACTTAGTGAATCCTACTTACGAGCGTAGAGTATTAGAACCTATTAAATAGATCTTCATACCCACGAATAAGCCAGGATCAATAGTGTCTATCTCTTTCTAATTTCAGCCCCATATGAGACTTTTGAAATCGTAAAATTGAAGCAAATGGATTCTTAACGCCGATTTGACACCCGATATTACAGCTTACAAACCTTTAACGAAAAAGAAATGTGCACGTGTTTGTGTCATATCACCTCTTAGAGGTGTAATCCTTATCTTTGTAGAACTAAAATCTGTGGAGTCCCAAAGGAGATGCGGCAAGGATAGCCGGTATACCGTGTCACTCCCACTTATCCTCAAGGAGCTTACTCCCTCAAGTAATTACGCAGTTTAACACCATTCACTACGTGGTTTTATTGTTAAAAAGATATCGGGTTTACTCCAGAATATTGTCTTCTGTTAAAGTATGTGTTCAATGTTTATAAATTCAAGTCTGGTTACCCGTCTCCCTTCTTATATATATATATATATATATATATATATATATATATATATATATATATATATATATATATTAATTTACATACAATAACACCTCTACTTATGTACATCTAAAAAGAACTGCACATAATTTTTTCCTGATTTTCCGAACTTTCCCTTCACCGTATCCCCTTTACGCCATATTAGAGATCAATCCAATCCAAAGTATTTCTTAAAATACTCAGAACACTAAAAGTGCTTTATCTGGAGATCTGACCTACAACCTCGTAGACAGTGATCCAATAAGGGAACGATCAGTTTGAAAGGATCTATAACTCTTCAAGCCACATCAAGTAAACATCCGAACGGGTTATCGTCTCAAAATGTCTTTTGTTCGTAAAATGAATGGGCGGAATCAATTATTTTCCACAATGGAGACAGCTTAACCTGTTTCGTTTGAGAATTTGCGTTTTCATTTGCCAATATTTATTTAGTATTCGAAGACTGCGACGTTCATTAACGGGACGTTATTAGCTTTATTACAACTAGTTTCACGTCTGTAATAATAGTTGTTAGTTATCTTTGTCCACTTTACAACCACTTTATTTCTAAGTTTATTATTATTTTGTTATATTATAAACAGTTATTGCATCTTTATTTGCCGATACATCTATATTATTCTCGGTGTTTTAGTAGTCATTATTCAGACACGGGTACCATTCAAGATGCTGAACACAACTTTAATCCAATTAAACATAACTCCAATATCATAGCACTATTTATTTATTTATTTATTTATTAAGTCTTTATTGTACACAACAATGAAACACAATAAACAGAAATTACAAAAATAATAAAAGTACAAGTGGCGGTCTTATCGCTCTAGGCAATGTCTTACAGACAACCATAGGATGGATTTAAGAGAAGGAAAAAGAGAGGGCAGTGTAGATATAAATTTAAGTAATACTAGTTTAACATATAAATACACAAACATAATATACATATTATGACTCATAAATACATAAATAAAAATATAAATAAATAAATATACAAGTACATATATAAATACTTATACTATAATATTATATTACCAATTGATTCAGACGGAGGAAATAACACTAATATCTGTTTAAGGAGAAAGGTAGTGTTCTTTAACCAGCCTTTTAAATGATGACAGTGATTGTGATTGTCTCACCACAACTGGAAGCACTATTACCAATAGAAAAAATAATAAACATTCTCCGTGCCTATTCAATCAATTTATTAGTAAATATTCCAAAAAATATTAAAATATATTTCAAGAATCCTAACGATGTGACAGAAACCGCAAACTTTAAATTTAACTCAGACGCAATTACATCCGAAATTAGGTATTAACCACTTTGAATGGTACCCATCGTGGCAAAACCGAAAACTGGAATATTCAAAATTGTGAATAATTTTCAAGAGATTATATTATTATGAAGGGTATAATGAATTCTGTGACCGGTGACGCGCTCTGTTCGACATTACCATAATCCCGCCAGATTATGTCAAATGATGCCACATTAATCCGTACCAACCATTTTTGGTCCGTCCGTTCCCACAATTGAATATCAATGCCATCTGGTAGTTTTACATCTTTTCCTTTTGTGTAGTATCGCATTGATATTATAACATCAATTATGTTCTTAGTGGTTATTTAGTTTGTAATCATTGGTAATGCGTGCGGTTAACGAAGGGGACGTATTTACTTTAAAATTTGTGTTAACAAATCCATGGAGGATCTAATTTGATAATGAAATATTAGTCATATTATATTATTCGAAAAACATTACTGTTTCCACAATTTCTTTGAGTCTAAGAAAAAAATCATTAATCTTTACTCAAACACAGAATAATTTTACCTATATTTTACGGATTCGTTATATACAAGCTCACGAAATTAATTTATTTGTATATTTACATACGTGATTGGCCACCCAATTACATTTTAAATATATTTTAATATGAATGTGCTAGATTCGTCAATTCTAGCAGATGTATAGTTTGTGATTGAGCAAACTTCGCGGCAGCGGACAATCCACCCACAAGATTCCCTTAACTTCGGATTGAACGCAAAAATTGCTACTAACTTATTTATTTGACTTCCTTCTGAGTGGGATTTATGAATCGCTATTTTATCAAAGAAATTCAATTGATACATTTTATTCATAGTATGAATAGCCTGTTTATTAGTGAAACAGTTTATGGCATTATATAGGTCCCTCCAATATTGCCCACTCTAATATTTCCAATATATGTGTGGGTTCATAAATAAATTATCCTTCACTTTACCAAAAACAGCAATCTACATGAAGTTCTTCAGATTGTTAATATCAGGAGGGCAATTTTGTGCGCAGCATTGTGAATAGGTTTCCCCTTTCGTAGATATGGAGAAAGATTTGGCGCCAACATGCGTTTCGGTGCGGGAATTGCGCAGCCTTTCTCCTTCACTATCAGTAACTACGCTTCGGAGACTGATATAAGATTACAAATATTTTACAGCTATAGTAAAACCGATCCAAGAATAGTTATAAAACAGAAACATACTATTATTAACCCTATAAAGGCATGACGTTAGTGTCTATATTTACGCGACTATGAAATCTTATGCTAGTCTATAACCAGTATAAGCTGACCCCTCAGGTTCTTTGGTTTGACCCCTCATTGAAGGATTGTCGAGGTGTTCAGGGAGGCGGGGAGGGTCTAGACAGATGGCCACGTGCAGGTCATCGCATCAATACCCTATTTATGTTGCAATATCGACCAGCCATTTGTGGCGGATAATTATGTGCCACATATGTACGTGTGTCCTTTAAAGAAAACTGCGAGAACTACTAAACGATGTATTTTCATAGAAAATAGTTATTCACAGTATTAGTAATAGTTACTAAGAGAAACCTGCGCAAATGTGTCGCGTTTTGTACATACATAGTACATAAATATATGTACATAAACGCATGCCTTTTTCTCAGAAGGGTAGGCAGAGGTGCTACCAGGACACCCACGTTTCACCTATATGTTGCGTCTCACAATGGGCGAGCCTATCGCCATATCGTGCACAAATTCCTGATTCCGAGCCGATAGTTAATAGAAAAATCTAATATCACTCTGCCCAGCCCGGCATTCCAACCCGAGACCTCAGCTTTGTAACTGTACAGTAATACAACTATACCACCTAGTATAATAACTTTCAAGAAATCTGATGAACACGATCTGGACAGTATTATGCCATCAGTGTTTAGTCACTTTGTCGAGCTATAAATTATAATCGTTGGTGAAATACACAGGTCTTATTTATAGCTTTTTGTAAATGAAAATGAAAATAATTTATTGAATCCATTAAATGTTCAACATTATTTAGACTCAGTCATTTTTTGAACTACCACCCGGTTCAGAAAGCGGTTTTCACTAGAGAAGAACGGGCAAAATCTCTAGTGTTGCTCTTTTCAAAACCAGTTTACAATGTAGTGATTATTACAAAAATTACACGTTGCTTTAAATCCATGTATAGTTTCCACTTTAATATTAATTTTCTTGTACGTCTTTTATTTCATTTCTGCATAATATTCCGACTAACTGAGAATTTAGATAATACGACCCGCTTTATACAGGGTATATCAAGATTGCGACCGAAAACGAAGCCAGCGGGTATTATTAATGACTTCAGACACAATGCAACTAAAAATTTCGCAATAAAATGACCTTTTTTTTTGGATTTTTTTTACTCGTCCTATTTCGGTAATAAATACATAGTCTTCCTAAAATAATGACGTACACCTTTTTATTTTTAAAGACGCAATGATAGGTAAGGGTTTAAATTACTATTTACGCAAAAACTAGGTATTTGCCAACCAAAAACGAAGATTTTTATAAAATTGCAAAAAAAACTGTCGCTCTTTATGCGAAACTTGTAAGTACATTGTGTCTGTAACCACTAACACTACCACCTGGTTTCGTTTTCGGTCGCAGTCTTGATATACCCGGTATAAAAATAACAACATTATTATTAAGACCACAATACACAGAAAAACAAACGAATGATAAGTGTTAATTGTCGGTCCTATCGCTAAACACGATCTTTCATAAAAGACAGCCACGCAAGGAGAATAAATCCATTAGTATGGACGGTGCATTTAAATAACTCATAGAATAAATTAATTGATGTAATAATAAATTTACATCAATTGATTTATTTTATGAGTAAAAGACTAAAATTTGTATTAACATCCTAGACACTTTCCGTAACACTGTTTTTGTCAGATAATTTTTTTGTTCGAAAGATGGTCGGTAAATTTATTAAAATTCTTCCTAAGTTCGTTAAGTAAAAGCAGTTTTTATCGAGATACTTTAAAGTGCTAGTGCAGAATCAATTCTTACTAAATGTTCGATAGAAATTTCTAGATATTAGTAAAGCTACGTGCCGCTGAATATTATGAGGTTCATTGCAACAGAATAAGGCTCACTCACACGAACTTCGATTTTCAATTGTCAAATAAGGTTTTATTGAGAGGGAAAGCTTAGTAATTTTAATGAGATGTTGAGAGTATACCTGAGATCATCCCACGGCATTTTAGAAGTTTTTGGGGTGTTTTTCACTATTGGACACTTGTTGGGGAATAGATTAGAGAGTAAAGACTATCCTGCCAACACATTCGTGACTGCAATTCCTGTCAGCCAGGATTAACAGTGGCAAAGAATTAATACCGAATACTGAAGCTCTAAATCTTAGGGAGGCTAACTTGTCTTTAACTAGCAACGAAGTTAAGAATAACAAAGGCATATTAATTGCAACTAAAATGCAAAGCACCTTGTCGTACCAACAAAACAATACTTTACTATCCAATGACGTAATTTATTACTTGCTAATTACCTACATTACGATGAATAGTTTAAAGTGCTTTCGACGCAGAACTCACGGGAATTTAATGGTAACATATCGGTGAGCGCAAACAGCGTTCCAACTGATAATAATTCGTAGTGTTCTACCATAATTGGTATAACGATGACGTTATTGATACGTTTACAATAAATTCAAGTTTCAAGTCAAGGCATTTGAAAATCTACCGAGAGGCGAGATGTATAATTGGTAATTTAAGGTTTAAGGTTTGAGATACTTTATTTCTCATAAGATTACATAAAATCACTTACTGAGAAACGTTATATCCATAATTTATACATACTTGGGCGAGCATACAAATTAAGTACATGCACTGATCTTAACCTGCTAACATTTTGCAGTTTTAGTAATGAAATATAGTACATATAGTTGCTTTAGCTAAAAAGCTGAGCGCCGCAGTCTACGCGGTGGGTAAGATACGTCAATTGACTGATATTGATACAGCTCGATTGGTATATTTTGCCTACTTTCATAGTCTGATGAGTTATGGAATTTTACTGTGGGGTGGTGCTGCTGACATTAATACCATCTTTGTTCTCCAAAAGCGAGCTATAAGATCAATTTATTCGCTAGGGTCCAGATATTCTCTTAGAGAAAAATTTAAAGAAATAAATATAATGACAGTGGCATCACAATATATTTTTGAAAATTTAATGTATGTCCATAAAAATAAAGAAAACTTTAGAAAGATTAGCGATATTCACAATAAAAATACTAGAAATAAGAACAATTTAGCTACTCATAAGACCAGACTCCACAGGA
Source organism: Deilephila elpenor (assembly GCA_949752805.1). Classification (NCBI taxonomy): domain Eukaryota; kingdom Metazoa; phylum Arthropoda; class Insecta; order Lepidoptera; family Sphingidae; genus Deilephila; species Deilephila elpenor. Next base: position 909,730 of record OX457114.1, read on the forward strand.
TCAGCAAGTCTTTTAAGGGTTACTGTATACACTTTTATAACAAAGTTCCCACTCATATTAAAGCCTTAAGTATTGAAAAATTTAAAGCTACTATCAAGCAAAAATTATGCAATAAAGCTTATTATAAAATTTCAGAATATCTAGATGATAATAAGGCTTGGGAATAGTATAGTATAAAATTAATTAAATATATAGTATCTTGGAGCGGAGGTATTAGTGTGCTCTGTATAATTTCATTTATATTAAATAACTTAAACTATTTTGTTTTGCTTAGTAAGCGATTGGATAAGTCATGCTCGCTTAAAAGTCTGTGCTTGCGGTGGCGTCGTGTGCCGGGTCGGTCACTTCCCTGTAGCATGGTTGAGGAGGCCGATGGCTGGCACATGCGTCATACTCGTGAACGGGTGCTGCTTGTGTGGACTGGTCTGTCCGATTTGCTTACTTTGTAATTGATAAGTAGATTACTTAACGCTTTTATAATTATTTATTGCGTTGGCAAAACAGAGTATACTGATTCTTCGTTATGGGTTACTTCGTTTCGTTTCTCTCAGCCATATTAAATATAAAGTAAACTTATTCGTATTCAAATATATCCTACTTGCAAATCATAACAAGTTATTAATGAACTGCTCTGATTTAAACCAACTTGTAATTTTTGTAATAATCATACATTGTAAACTGGTTTTGAAAAGAGCAACACTAGAGTTTCTTGCCCGTTCTTCTCTAGTGAAAACCGCTTTCCGAACCGGGTGGTAGTTCAAAAAATGACTGAGTCTAAACAATGTTGAACATTTTAATGGATTCAATAAATTATTTTCATTTCATTTCATTTCATTTCATTTCATTTCATTTCATTTCATTTCATTTCATTTCATTTCATTTCATTTCATTTCATTTCATTTCATTTCATTTCATTTCATTTCATTTCATTTCATTTCATTTCATTTCATTTCATTTCATTTCATTTCATTTCATTTCATTTCATTTCATTTCATTTCATTTCATTTCATTTCATTTCATTTCATTTCATTTCATTTCATTTCATTTCATTTCATTACAAACCTGTTACTTTACAACTATTTCTTACTACACCACCATCAAACCGACCCATTGTTACGCTTTTACAAAGTTGTATGCCAAAAACTACATTTTTATTACCCGCTCCAACATTTCGCACCTCAAGAGTCCTCGGTATAATGAAACCGATCTGTTTTTCCATTGCACTGTCCAAACAAGTGATGTTTACTATGAATGAAGACGTTGGATTCACCCCTGCAGAAAATCGAATTTCCACGAATTTAAACAAACATCTAAACCGCGTTGACAATATCGATTTAAACTCAAGTCGACTCGGGAAATTCTTGTTCAGGAACGAATTAAGGAGCTTTCAAGTGGACCAAATGTTTGCTAACTTTGGATTTATTTTCTCGTTTAAACTTAGTTTATGGAGTTTTATTAACGTTTATTAGAATGCTTAATTTCTTAAACACGTTGGCATTAAAACTGAAGTTTGAGTAAGAGTGCTTTGGTGTTGTGGTTTATATCGACTTGGCGATATACTTTTTGAAATATGTTTGTCTTATGAATTCACGGACTTTCTACAACAACCTACAACGACAGATTTTTCAACTTAAGGTTTTGAAGTTATAATATAATACAAAATGACACGATTTGCTTTAATAATATAGAATACAGTTCTAATGTTAAAAATTGCTAATTACCGTTTTGACTTTTAGTAATAAATAAACCCCATTGAGATTGGTAAGTCAGATCCCAGCCATATTGTCTTGGTCCATGCCTGTGACTTTCGTAGACAAATCTATTTATTTCTTTGCTATGCCCAGGATCAATTCCATTCTTGAGGTACTCGTAAAATTTCTAAATGGAAAACTCAGTTCTGTCCAGAATTCCGGTCCTGATTGTCAAACACAAGACCTAACGGCTTATAGCCGGATTACCCACGAGACTAAAAACGCAATTATATTTACTTAAGATACAGTAATGTTCGTAATGAAACGTCCAGTTACATGACAGCAGATATTCGGTTATCCAAGACTCTGTGACGTAAATACTCCGAAACACAAAGAAGTACTCATTCACCCTCTTAACAAAGTCTTACGCAACCGCAAACAAACTTTGCCTAATTAGTTATAAGGGCCGAAACAGGACAAACCTGTATACATAAACTCACGCCTTTATCCCAGAAGGGGTAGGCAGACTCGCCACCAGGACACCCACATTTCGCCTTGTATGTTCCATCCCATGATGTGATAGGGGGCGAGCCTATCGCCATATCGGGCACAAATTCCTGACTCCGAACTGATAATGAATAGAAAAACCCAATACCACTTTGCTCGACCCGGGATTCGAACCCGAGACCTCAGCTTTGTAGTCGTACCCTAAAACAACTACGCCACCAAGACAGTCTATACCAATTGATAATTATTTTAAACATTGATTATAGTCTAAATTCATTGCGTAGGGGCCTGTTGGTAACGGATCAGAGTCGGCAGCCAACATGATCACGGTGGTCGCGGGTTCAAATCTCAGGGTTCACCTCTGACTTTTCGGAGTCATGTGTGTATTGATAGTCAGTCACCACGAGAACATTAGGACCTTTACATAGTTACTCCAAGGTATGTTTTTATCGTGCTCACTTATCAAAAGTGCTATTGAAGCCTACTCCTCAATAAACTAATTACTTAAATCTTATTTGCCATACGATCTATTCAATTTCTTACAATGGTTAATAATTGTTGGTGGAATAAGTATCCCGAAAAGAATTTATTTATTTTATTTGCCAAGTGAAGTCTGAACTAACCACTTGTATCTGTAGTTTGGTAGATATCATGAAATTCCAAGAAGGAAGTATTTTTCCAAGAACAATTCCTGTTCAAAATATACTCTAGGACGTCCCCTTATAATAATTGGGTTTTATTCAAATACATTCGCATCTCCTAATGTCGCCTATTATATACCCAATTCTGAATAGGGTTGTCTCTGCCCTTTATTACGCTTTCAGGCTTCAATGATGTTTTATGTCCGTTCTCGGAAAATACCTGTTATTTGATTTTACTCCTAAATTTTTTGTTTTTATTATCTATAAATAAACGCACTCACGTTGTTGATATTTTCATGGAAATCGGCGAACGAAAATAGCTCACACTTAAAAAACAAAATTCTTAATTGGAAGAAATTATGTAATCTCCTGTCTACGGATTATTGTATTCGAAAATTTGATATCGCTTAACATGAAGTTAGACAGATTTTTACGGCAAACATTGTAGACTCTGATAAAAAGTTTTATATACCCATGTATTCAATAAAGAAATAATACGCATAGCTACATATCTAGCAATTTAAAGGAAAAAAATACGGATTAAAGCTGTCATTAATGTTTACCACAAAATAATTTAGATTTAAAATTTTACTCGTAGATTTTGAAAAACTTTTAGATGTGTTTTGGCAACCCTAGCGACATAGAACCCCGTCTGGCGGCCGGCTCACATTTCGTATAGAATGTCGAAAATTTAGCACAATTATATCAAATAATAGCGCAACATTCTGGCATTCCACGAATTTCTGTTAAACGGCAACCGCCTATACAAATTACAAACGATTCTTACGAATTCTATTTTTATATTGATAATGAAATGATTATTATATCTGCGTAGCTTTATAATACGTGTATAAAGAATCCGCGCATTAAATTCTGTGAAATGATTTGCCTTATATTTATAATCTCCTATCCGGCTATTCCGTTATTAAAAAGGAAATCTGGATAATTATTAATACCGAATCATTTTAGTTTCCCTAAAAACCTTCAAAACAGTAAATTGTGATACAGTAAAAGTAGAAATAAGTATCCAGTGGTCTTTAATATTAAGTGATGTTTTCATAATCCTCATCAGTGTAGCTTAAAACTCTAATATAAAACATGAATTCCATACTTCGACTCACAGCTTGGATAATTTATTGTGTGAGTTTTTCGGTTTAAAACATGGTGTGTGACAGGTATTTTTACCCGGCACTTCAGCCTACTCCTTAACACGTTAAGTGCGAAGCGAGGCCTAAATCACCCCTGATGCAACTTCCCTGTGGTGCGGCAAGCAAAAAAGTGAATTTCTCTGTCGTGCGAATGGCATAGCTTTGGTTTGGTCCTGTGTAAGAAAGAGATAAATATATATTTAAGATCACTAATGGTTCCGGACTCGGTGGTGTACCTACCTTGGTACCGGATGTCTTAGGCCTCGTGCCGCACTGAATTAATATAATTTTAATGCAGTGCGGAACGAGGCTAAAACGTCCCATATCCCCCCTGACCTCGTACCGCACTCAACGCGAGCTTCCCGCGACCAGTGTTGTGCATCACGTCGATTGGAGAGCACGTCCTTTTACAGCGCCGAACATGTCTAAACGATGTCGGAAGAAGTTAACATATATATTGAGATTTTTATAAAAAAAGTATATTGATACTGATTTTTTAATGTTATTTCAAGTTCTAATAATTGTATTTTTAAAGCCCGAGGCAGAATAAATAGGACAGTTTCTTTTCTACTTCTGGTTGCCTTATTTTTCTATTCTGTGAACCGCATTAAGATTTTCATATAATAAATAAATAAATAGAAAGATAAACCTTATGCATAAACCGTAATCCATTATGTTCCAATAATAAGTCTGTAATAGGTGCCTCTTAATGGTATAGAATGGAACGCTTCGTGCGCGAGTCCGACTCGCACTTGGCCGGTTTTTTTTTCTTTATGGCGCCTTCAAGCACAATTTAGATTATTTAAAAAAAAATGTATCCTTTGATAGCTTTGTGTTGTTTTGCCAGGTTTTTCCCTTAAAACGATCTAATGAGTTGCGTAGTTAAGACAGTTTAAAAACGTCGATATTATTTTTCCCATCACTAATCGCAGCGAAAATTTGCCCTATTTCAGTGCGTTACGAGGTGTATAAGATCCCATATTTTGTTTTCCTAATAATTCCTAAACTAGCCATCAGATCCCGGGGCGACGGTGGATTAGGGTTCATCAATTCACTGTCTATATCAATAAGGACCAAAATTCTCATTTATCTTTGATTTCGCGCCAGAAAATGGATTTTAGTCTGTAAAAGGAGGTGGGGTCTAATAGACCGCGTGTCGCCCTAACGTCTGGTCACGGTACGGGCCGATTATACCTCGTGCCGCAGGAACGGAAAGTATGCAAAAATTGGTGCCGCAGCTAACGTGTTAATACAGTAATAGATTTACAAATATAAAACTAGTGCAAAAATCTTGAATAAATTCTTCGAAATCACATGAAATCGATTGCGAAATGGATCCTAGTTCCAATTTTGAGAATGGCTTGTAAACGTTGAGTTTTGAAGGGTCGCAAAGGGGTAATCTTACAATCGGACCCTCCAATTTATTACCATTAGAGGTTTTAGCTAGACGAATACACGACCTTACGAGTGTTTTGCTCTCAAAACTCATTATTTACAAACTTATTTATAAATTTACATATGTCACGTACTATGTATGTTACTGTTGAGTGTACTTATTTATTATATTTATAGATAATTTGTTTGCTCGTTCGCTCACCATAATAACACAGAGTTACTATCGAGTTTCAACTTTATAGGAGTAGAAAACATCGCGGGTAAAAGATAGCTGTTTAAACTTATGTTATCTATTTGGGCACAAGTTCGTTCAATTAATCAGCCACTCGCAGCTATGTAAGCATGAATGTTTTCAATGTGAACTTCCAAAACTTCGCCCAAATAGTTTCTAATGTCTGACTTACGTACAATGTTGGCAATCCTTAAGACGGTATTATTGTACCGCCCCCGTATCGCAGTTGTTGTGGCTGTGAAACAAGACGCCGCGATTTCGATTGTAAAGTTGGTAATTTTTGTTTTCGGGTATCGATGTGTAAATGGCAAGTTTTACATAGTCAATGTGTTATAGTTTTCTATTATTAAATACGATAGTGATCCATGTATAGTTACATTTAATCTCAGTGAGTATTAGGTATGTGAAATGAGTTTTTAAATTACAAAGACGCATTCAGCATTTTATTTTACACCGTGACAGCAAACTAGTACCTTCGATGGTTAGTTTAGTGCAGTCTATATACAATATCCATGGGTGGACATCATTATGCCGGCCTGATAATGTAGGCCGGTAGAAAATACAAATATAAAGTGTAAAGATAAAAAAGGGAAAAAATATTCATATTATTTATAGTAACCATATTGACCTACAAATAGGCACTTCACTGACCTATAACATATCTAAATATATTACACTATTGTTATCTTGACATTTTATAAGCAAACCCATATGGCGCAGCGGCTGAGAAGACTAAGTAACTAAAGATTGCGAGTTTAATTCCATATTAGAAAAATAGGAATATTTTAAGAATTACACATCAAGTATTTCTAACAGCAAATAAAATAAAGACATTCACATTGATTAAGATCATAAACGAATTAGGTTTTCTAGAAGTATCGATAGGATTATAATAGATTCTAAAGTTTAAAGAGGAATATGAAGCTATGTTACTCTTCTCCACCTATCAAAATTTTCACATTAAAAACAATCGCCTTTAGAGCATGCTACTCCATACACTGTACACGAATTATTTTAAATATCATTTAAAATACTGACAACTTTATAAAATGAAACAAAACTACAATATGACCTTGGCGAAATATAATTTCATTATCATGCAATTTATTTTCTATGGACTTCGTATTGCTTTTAATGTCGCTAAAAGAATATTTAAAAATAAAATAATCTAGCTGCTTATTCTCTTTTATAGTTAAAGTTGTACGTCGCTGGTTTAAAACTTAGTTTTATTAGTCTGAGGACGCGAAGAATAAGCGTTGCAATCATTTCTATTTCAAACTCACATGCTACAAGTTTCATAATAGAATCTATAGTAGAGAATTAAAACTTTAGAAAATAGGAGTGTGTGAGTAGAGTTTTTATACGAAGTTCCTATGGTATAGTGGATATGGAACGCTATGAAGTTGGGTATTGAATTGTGTGTGTGTGTTAAATTTTCGTATATTCTGATCAAAATTTTCATAGGCTAAGTATTTGTGTAAGATGCATAAATGCATGTTTTATGGCATGCGTTGGTTTTAGAGTACGAGAATTTTCCATCCTACCAGTATAACAATTGAAACCAAAAATTTTAACACAGCTATTTGCCCACATTAATATTGAATCAGAGACTCTCTTTTCAAATTCGATTTCTTCCAATACGTCACGAATACACATACCTACCTCAATACACATAGCTATATTTAAAGAAAATCCGCAATTATGCAAAATAAGACGTAAAACGGAATTACGACATATTAACTCAATGTTGAACATCAGACTCAGTTACATTCAACACGTGCTAATAACTTCTCTCGCTAGTCGGGCGGAAACGGGCGGAAGTTGGCGGAAGTTGGGCGAAACTTACCGGCCCTGGAATCACGATTCACCACGTTCGTCGGAGACTTGCGTGTTACAGGAAACCGGGAATTTGCACGGATCGTCGGGGCACACGGATCGTCCTAGATTCAAATTCACAAACGAAAGTTAAATGTACCCTCGATATCTTTGTGAAAAATATTGGGAAATTATCCTCTTTTATTCGGGTCTAATCTCTAATTGTGATGAAGCCAAACACCTTAAATAGCACGTCGGGTTAGTAAGCCAGTGACACCAGCATAACTCTTCTGGCCTCCCCCGGGGTTCGACAAGGGCGCTTACCAACTCTCCTAAAAAGAACACCATTTTTGACCTTGTTTGACGACCTTGTATATAATATAAATATATACATACTACAATATTTCCTCTTACCGTTTATCATCTTAACCACCATCATCATAGCATTGTCGATTGCAGCGTAATATTAACGATGAATTATCTTTGCCCACAGATGCGTTGTAGCGTGGCCGTTTTGTGGGCTTTCGCCCTCGCGTGGGCCGTCACTGCCGCAGAGGAAGCCCACCATGACGCAGCGCCTCAGGTAAACATTTATACTATACTGGAGACTATTCTTATACTAGCGGTAAACTCTTAAAAGATTTTTAGTTAAATCTCACATGTCAAGGAGTGTAATTTGGGCGCAGAATGAATAGGTTCAATCCTTATCATTTCTATTTCGACACCTCTACCTACCCTTTAGGTATACAGGAGTGAACTTTGAACTTACTTACGTTTCTTACTGTGTTAAAAAAGAACTACTGGAAGGCATCTGTAACTAGAGTGTACACGTGAAATAAAACTTCATAACCTAAAACATCTTACACTCCACAAAGATAAAGGATCACATTCGAAAACTCTAATTTACTCGCAAGTTTTTGTTCTAAAACACAATAGCGTCGTGTCCCGGTGTTCCGGGCGCGACGGTGCTTACCTACTTGCGTTCACTTTGCACAACAATTTCATATCCGTTTTAAATAAAACCGGCATTGTAAGTGAATACATTTATATTCAGTTGTTTGAACATTTTGAAAAATTCATAGAATATGGGTGGAAAAGACAGTCGCAGAAAAGAAGAGGTGTTAAATGAATTTTTTTACTGCTTGCATGGGGTTTGATCTCCGATCTCCTCAACGCCCCAATCTCACCCAGGAAGCTACTACATCAATTTCGTACAGGGTGTGTTATACTAAAACCGAGACTGACTATTAAATCGAGTATCAAACCGTTTCGGAACAAACTGTTGTTGATATAAGTTGGAAACTAACAAACATTTCCGCATCAATTAATGCAATTTGGAGTTAACTCATTCTTTGAAATCACGCTTCCCAACCGAGTACTCCTATTAATGATCCTATACATACGTGTAGGATACCTATTTGACCTTTAACAAAAAATACGCAAAACATTTATAAAAATGACAATAATAAAGTGATCGTCAGATGTTCAAATTACAGCCAGTGTTGCCAAATTCAACGAAATGTTCATTGTATTCATTTCACGAGTTGTTAATTTTAAGAGCGGGCAACACTGAACGTCAAATGACGTAATCTAGTTAATTGAAACACCATAAAAAATAACGGCAACTCCACTGTAAATCATTCTATTTTAGGCTTAATATAGCTTTGCCATAAAATTGTTCTTTACGAAATTAATTTTGATCGTTCGATGACGCTAATAAAATAGATTGAAGAGAGTTTTAAGCATGTGTAGTTTGAAACTTTTTGGTACAGCGTCTACAACTAGATGCAACCTAGTCCTTTGGCCATCAAATTATTTAAATATTTTTAAGATTGCAAGACTGGATTAAATGAAGCAAAACACTAGTTTCATCTCAGGATGTTCAAATACTAACATTTATATTTAAGTAACACACAATAAGAAAGCTTCATAAATGTTACTTTACTAATTAATATATTAATTCTTGTAATTCCTGGCAGTTGGTAATATCTAAAATGGCAATACTCAAAAGTTAATTATGATGTATTTTTCAATTTTCAAAAGACAGGCATTTATTCAGAAACATTTCACAACTTATCTACAGACAATTCGAAATGTAATATGAACACAACATTTTAAACTACAATTACAACTCCCGTCTTTAAACGTCACGTTTACTAAACCGAGCAACAATCTCATGCACTCCAAACCAAATTAACTCAAAATAAATCTTACTCTGCCGTTGTTTTCTACTTTCTTCGAAATCAAAAATAAATTATTCAGCACCCACACGCCCGTTCTTATTAAATAAGTAATACACAAAAGCAATATAAAAGGGAGGAAAACCTAACACATGAAAAGAAACGGGTATTTAAATACATTAGTAGGTACAAACAAACAGAATGTCAAAGAAATCTTGTACAAAGGGTTCAACACAATTCCACTAAAGAGTTGGCTCGGTCGTGTAAAAACGCACAAAAGTCAAAGTAACTAAGTTTCAACAGCTACTGGAAAACTAAGAAAACCGCTTTTAAGTCCGCAAATAGGTCGGTGTGCGGTCCCAGTAACAGCGATTTGTGAGTTAATAAATATTCCAGTACGAATATTATTTCTTCTTCCGTGGAGTAAGCTAACAAGGAATATTATCTGATTAAGTGGTCACATATGTCAGCGAACAATTTCAATATTGGTAGAAAAGAAATTCAGTCACTTTGATGAGTGAGAGGATCGGGTAGGAAACGAATAAACGTTGAAGTCAAGGAATATCTTAGTATTTTCTTACGTTCATCTAAAAAGGTCAACATAGCAAGCTCTCTGTAAGAGCTTCTTAAAATATTCGGAACTAAGACATATGTATAAATGCAGTATGCATAATTTCATTTCACTTGCCTACATAGTATTACATCCTTTCCGTCCACTCTCAATTTGGTAATAGTAAAAATATATTCACCCCAATTGCTTCACGCTTAAACTTGCTACATAGCCCATCTTTCGCCAATACTGCGGCCACAACACCCACGAACCTAGCACAATTAACGTTCTGATGGCCAGAGAATGCTTTAATAGAATAATAAAACAACTTGTTAACTAGTCACCCGTTAATAATGTTGTGGCCGAGCTTCTTTTCGTCCGCGTTGCCGGCTTTGTTCCGACTAAATGTTCTCTACTATTCGATAAATAAACAAAAGACCCTTTGCTTTACTTTTAACTGGTTTCGTTTGTTTGATTTGTGTTTTTGTTCGCCAATCCTTGATGTTAGAACACCTTTGAAGCGTGGAGAAATATTAAAATTCGCTTTCATAAATCACTTGCGCGTTTCCAGTTACCCCAATCAGAAAATGATGCAAGATATGAATAATGTTTTCGCTAAAACATTTTATAAACACAGATTATTTTGATCGTTGATTATATATTAATAAATATGTATTATTTCAGATCACAACTTCAGATATACGAGTAGTCGTATTTAAATCTAAATAAATTGCATTTTATTTTTTGGCACAGACTGACAACGAAGTAGATTTAACCGACGAAGAAAAGAGGGCATGGACTAGCTTACGCGGAGGCTGGGCCAAACGAGGCTGGCAGGACATGAGCTCGGCCTGGGGCAAGCGTGCCTGGCAAGACCTCAACTCAGCATGGGGCAAGCGAGCATGGCAAGATCTCAACTCCGCTTGGGGCAAAAGAGGATGGCAAGACTTAAACTCAGCGTGGGGCAAGCGAGGCTGGCAAGATCTGAACTCTGCTTGGGGCAAGCGTGGATGGAACGACATGAGCTCTGCATGGGGTAAACGCAGTGCTGATGAGGCAATGGATAAGCGCGCCTGGCAAGATCTGAACTCTGCTTGGGGTAAGCGCGGTTGGCAAGACATGAGCTCTGCTTGGGGCAAGCGCGCGTGGCAAGACCTCAACTCTGCCTGGGGCAAGCGCGGATGGAACGACATGAGCTCGGCCTGGGGCAAGCGCGCGTGGCAGGACCTTAACTCCGCTTGGGGCAAGCGTGGATGGAACGACATGAGCTCTGCTTGGGGCAAACGTACTCCTGTGAGTATTGCAATTAAGAATAACTCTCAGATTTCATTGTATATTCCAAATAGTTCCAAATAATTAAGTTTTGTGTTTGACAATTGTAGCAAACCCTATTCACAACGTTTATAAAGTTGTCTAAAGCTAAATAAATGTCCGGGTAAAAGTTTAACACAAATGCCCAAAGCATTGTCTTCTGAACACAAACTATTTGTAGTAATTTAACCTTTCCATTAAGGTTGGGCATGGCATTCAGTCCAATTGAGGTAGAATAGGTACGTAATGTGCAAAAGGTTCACGTTTTTGTTTGTATAGGAAAAATGGGCTGCTTTCCACGGCTCTTGGGGAAAGCGATCCACCGCCGAACCTGACTATGAAGAACTCGACGCCGCTATGGATCAATTCATCCCTATCAACCAGGTGAGGATAAATTAATAAATACACCCAACAGTCACATACTTAGTACTGACCCTACATTAAGATAAATTAAGTCTTTTGTCGTGGGTATTACAAATTACGAGGGGCTTTTAGATCTCACAATATTTGTGGTATGCATAAATATTTGTGTCGGTGCGGGAATCAAACCCACGGCTTCCCATTTCATTGAGCTACAGAGATTATACAATAGATATATATTTTTTTTCGCAACAACCAGTTCTTTTGAACCTCTACCGCCCATGTACATTTCAAACAAGGATCATAGACGCGATACCGGCCTTTGAAATTATATGGAAGAAAAGATTAAATAAAAATAAGTGGGCTCGCAACGATTTATAAATAGATTTAGCGAAGGTGTTAAAAAGTGGGTGTTGAAAAACAAGAAATATTCTTCAAAAATGAATTGGTTACATTGCCTAAACGTATTCATCGTTTTGTTCATTTTGAGTGTAGGAAAATAAAGGAAACTTGTATCTTTCCGGAATGTAACGTATTCACAGTTTTGATTGTATGACCTATATGCCCATGCGAATAGTGGTAAATAGCCTTATTTACATAATAAGACAAATAAAGGCGTCGAAAGTTGTGACATATTCTTCCTATAAATTCTCGGATCTCCAATTTGCATGAACAATATGTTGAAGGAAATTGGCAAGAAGTTTATCGTCACACTTATTTGGATATATTCTTGATTAAACGCTCATAATATAGTTCCTATCCTAAACTGCCATAGTTATCATGATTTATTTATTTATTTAAACTTTTTATACCTGTTGTATAAAGGCGGACTTAATGCCTTGGGCATTCTCTACCAGTCAACCTTTGGGTGATGCAGAGATTTGTAAAATATAACATTTTGTGGTTTTATTAATGTCCATGAAATACTTGAAAAAATAAGAATACAGTCTTTACAGTTCTATAGTTAAAAAAATAAGAATACAGTCCTTACAGTTCTATAGTTAAAAAATACGTTACATTTAAATATTAAATACATTCGTTAGCATTGGGGTAAATAGTTGGGGTACTACAAAAGCCTTTTATCAGGGTTATCTTAAAAGACCCGTCCTCTTAAATAATGAAATAAAAACCACGTCATGTAAGATTGGGGTAGAATGTGGTGCCTAAGGAATGTCCACGAGTATTCCAGTAAATATAATAGTAAAGTTAATTTGGGCATTTATTTCAATACGAGTCACTTGGGATTTAAAAAGTCTAACAAAGGTCGAATTTGTTCTGTTATTTATGAAGCTTAACTCCTATTTACGTTGTGGATTGTGCTATATTTATCCACTATCTGATTCTCAGCTTGTCTAGTCTCTTTCATGAGAATCTATTATGGCAAGGTTTAATAAGAATGTGAAATCACTGTTGCATATTACAGTCTGGCTTTCATGTAGAAATTGCAAGAACCTCATTTTAAACAATGTGGTGCTGCTATTTTATTTAACTAAATACAGAATGGATGTCAGGTACCTATCAAAGTAATTCACGACGGAGTTTAACTTTAAAATGTTTGAAATATATTGATACCTCAATTAACGTATTTACGAAAAGGATTTTTACTGAGAATGCTTTCAAAATTTACTTACAATTACAAAACTAATAGTCTTACACTACGATATGTATTAAAAATGTTTTCGTTCAGCTGGACAATGAAGATCGAATGGACGCCCCTGAGAAGAAGGCCTGGTCTGCCCTGCACGGAGCCTGGGGCAAGCGACCCGTCAAGCAAGCTCAGTTCAACAGCGGTAAATTACATTCTAACTAGATTTACTCCACAAAAATGATTACTCGAATCATTCATATTAGTAAAGCCTTTTTTATACACTTCACTTTCAACAAAAGTGGAAACCGTTTAATATATTGTATTAGCCGTAACTTTATATCCTTCGGGAATAACTTAAAGCCATTTGATATTGAAATACATGATCCAATGAAAAAAGGACGCGGTGCGGTGCTACCCCTCCAAATTAAAAAGTAAACATTTAGTATCAATCACATCAAAAAGCATTTAATCAAAAAGCGATTCAAGTAAATGAAAAAGGGAAAAATCTCTAAAAACAAATTGGTTTCTGGTAAAAGTATAGTCAAACAGGATCGTTAAATTGATACCACATAAAAGTTAAATAATAAATCCTATTTTCCGTAAAGTTCAGGACGGTATGCGGGGGTACATTAGAGATTGGGGCAGAATGGGGCACGAATAATTGCCTCTCTCTATACCCTGATTGATGAGGAAAGTTGATTAATTGCTAATATAAAGTATTTCAACATGATTTTTAATAGAGTTGTTCTGTAAAAGAAATGCACGTTACCCGTACAGTCTTCATTATTATTAATTGTAATATTTTGAAATATATTCAAATTGAAGTCATTAAATAAATGTTCTATTTTTAACAGTGTAGAAAATAAATATTTATATAAAAACTTATAGTAGACAATAAGGTAGTTAATAATAAATTCTAACATAATTTCGGATAGCCAAAGTCAATAACTCAAGGAGCGGCAATATGGCATTATTCCTTGTACACGTAATTTAAACGACACTCGACAAACCGGGTAATAAATTATAGCTAAGAATTCATCCGAGTAGCCCGGCGACCGAATTAAATAATAATTTGCGCCGCCATTTTTAAATTGAATATTCTCGTGCCAATATGGCCGTCGAGAGACGCGAGGAAGATTTAGACTCAAAACATTATTAAACATCCATCATTGTGAGAAATGTTATTGAAATAGGAGACATTATATGAGTGGAGGTTTAGCAATCAATTATAACAGACAATCTATGCCTGCATTTTAAAAATAAAGCATTGGACACATGATGTTTGAGACACAATTTTTTCTATCGACAAAATTTTCATACGATCAATTTGTTTTATCTATCAAACCTGTTTATAACGAAAACGCTAATATTTTTTGAAGTGAAATTCTTAAAAATCGTTGTGATTTGAATTTTATGAAATGAAAAAGCAACACTTTTGTGGCTACCTCTCAAAACATTGAAAAAATAAATGAAAAAAAGATAACACTGTATACCTACTTGTTTTATAAATCTCATTCGAAGGCTAAATTCTATTTATAAATATTTATCTCTTTATGGTACCGCTTTTTTAAAATCAATATTTACTTTATTCTCTCGTAGGTTACTTTTTTGAAGTTTAATTTTTTTATTATTTGTAGTCAGATGTAGTTTTATATCACATGTTATTAGTCTAAGATTCGACTTTAGAATATCCTCGTATTCCATACAAATCTGTCTTGCTTACTTATTACTAGTTGATAATTCCTAATAATTTTAAACGTTTATTTTTGGACTAATGGAAAAACAGAGTTTCCATGCAAAAATACAAAGATGTAATGACACCTACAGGAGCTTATTACTGGAAGAGGGAACCAGGCTGGACGAACTTAAGAGGAATGTGGGGCAAGCGATCAGCGCCCTTCGAAGATGCGTTAAATGATGACCACGGTAACCTGCGCTCAGTAGACGCCACCTACTCTGACGCTTCCATCAACATCTTGATCTGTTGCACTACAGCTGTCCCTCTCGCACTTATTAGCTGTAGTATCACTGTCTCTTTCTCTCCTGGAATGTTTCGTAGATGTAGCATAGATATAGCTTCCTCTCTTTCTTCTTCTTTCACCACTTTGAATTAAATGGTAGTTGTTCACCTTAGTGATAAACATACAAATCAATAGCACGAAACATAATTTAGTTATCAAATGTTTTGTCCCTTTCTAACGACTTTTGAAGATTTTAAAACTGTATATGAAAAACTTAAAAAAGAACCGTAGTAATATTAAAATAAGTTTCAACGATTCTAGATACGCAGGAATATATTTTATTCAATCATCGTGCGGGTTTAGGCATCCCACGCTGGATGTCGGATCAACACGCCATTTGATCCATATTGCAAAATTAATCTTATAATTTTGACATATCTCCTACTGATTTATATCGCATTAATATATAAACAAGATGTACATACCGTCACTCTAACCCTCAATCAATCTCCACAATTGATAAAGGTTATCTGTTATTAATAAGGTTTGACCTTTCACCCCTCACCTCTCAAAATACCTTTGTCGGAATCGTATACCTTTAAAAATATTAGCGTAAAATCACTGAGTCTGTTTATTCAGTTTTCGTATCGTAAGTAGACCGGTAAAGAGGTAGGAAACGCGCCAGTTGCTCCAGATACATACAGGAGGGAACTCAGGGAGATTAGCGTGGGTTTTATTGATATTTATAGTAAAATGTTAAAATATTATGAGCGAAATATAAGACCAAATCGATAATATTTCGATTAATCAGCTGTTCTTATACTTCAAAGCAAAGATGATCTCGTATTTCAATAGAGTACAACGTCTTATGATTAATAAAGGATTAGTGGCATACTAAACATATAGCAAATATACAAATTAACGCTTCACTGGTCTCTTAATTGCGTATACGTGAAGGTCTGGCACATACCCTGGGTAAAATGCATGAATTGGTTTTAAAATAAAAACTGTAAGACCTGTTTTTGACTATTTATTAAAAAACTCGGTTACTTTTAACAATAGCCCACGATATTCTCCTGGATACGTCCCCTCCCGTCTGTAAAACCAATGGGTATTTGAAACAAAGCGTGCGCTGCGAGTTGCGACTCGAAGTAAGTCAGCCGCCCATATGGAAAACAATTGTACTCCGCTGCTTATAGAAGCATAAACGTGGAATTTATTCGTATATTATGTGCTTAAATTCAACGATTCGACGACATTGACACATTTATTAGATTCGTCGTGCTATATTTTTGAATTGTAATGTTGGTTGGAAAGTTCTCCTTATACTGGGATCTGGAGATTTTATAAAACTTCATACACTCTTGCCTTATAGTTTAAGACTGACTACCTGCCATAAAACAACCTTGTGTAGACCTTCTCCCGCGCTAGTCCGATCTGGGTAGATCATTTTACATACCTTTGAAAATCTATTGAAAAAATATCATGCATGTTTTCTTTAGCCGTTAAAATGCACTTTAGTTAACTAACAATACCCACGTAACTCTGTAAATACGGTTTAGATACTAGGTTTTAGGTTTGAACCCACGTCCTCCAGATTGAAAGTATCCACGCCCAACTGAGCCACCGCATGCTATCCTTACCATAATCTCAGAAAATCTAGATTTGTTCCGAAATTATTCGCAGCATAATGGAATAACAATTTAGCGCGGTATATCCGGATTAAACCGGAACGTCTTGGAGTTTATAGCGACAGATTCAACTTAAACCTTTACTTCGCTTTGTAAATCTGCTGTATTATTTCATTGTTGGTCAGGTTTGTATTTTGAGGAAATTTCGTTTATAGCCAACGGGTCATTTAACAGATTCTTATACCGCATCATTAATCTAAACGCACTGACCTATGAGGTCTTGTGTCCAGCAGTGGAACACCTTTGGAGATAGATTATGTCTAAAACATAATAAAATCGCAATATTACTTGACTAAAGTTCTGACTTGGCCAGTAGGAACCACTATTTTTCCTTAGTAACTCAGCTCTTATTCAAGTAATTATATGTATTACTTAACTACATATTAGACATATATTAACTAGTTATATACCGTTTAGTATTACATTGGCGTTAAATGTAAATATTGGCTGTATAGGAACATCAATATAGGATCATCGTAAACGGGAAAGATTAAATCGATCCGGCTCGAAGGACCAAATTGTAATTCAAATATTTCTGTATTACAGAGAGCAGTGCGGCGCGGGACGAGGCCTAAGAATTACCGGAACCTGTATAATAATAAATTACAATTATACCATATCTATAAGTAATATTTACTGTTTGTCTGTGTTATTTAATAATCACGCTATAGGAAATGTAACTATAATATGCTCTAGGAAATATATTTTGTAGATTAATTACCAAAATTGTACTAAAACTGCTGGCACTTTGTGTGATTTAAGTTTCGAAATAAAAAAATATTTCGTAAATAATAGATATTTGAAAATCGAACCGGTGATTTTTTAATTTTATTTTTTATTTCACAGATAGAATATTTTTTATTTGGATTCAAATAATCAGCCACTGGCCAGCAGGATTCAGTCAATTTTGTCTATGGTTTTTTTACTGTCCAGTATTATTCTTCATTTAAGGTTAACCTTGCGGTCACTGTTCCTATGCATTATGTATTTACTTCTATGGGAGAACGGGGATGTACTAACACAAATATAATGAAATTTCCTTCTCCTCCTATTTACATTCGTACAAAGCTATTACATCGTCACCTTCTAGCATAATGTTATATTTTAGTGGTCATAGATAACTGTGCTAGGTGTAAGTTTATTTTATTAGAATTCATGTACACTTTACTTGGCTTCGCGATACGCGCATGTCCAATAAAAGTTTATTCGGAAGCCGACTTTTGTTTTATTTTACCTCTCCTAATATTTATTACTAGTCGATACCCATGGTTATAGTACACTATATTTGAAACGTGTCAATATAAATAAACTTTCATTAACCGTGAAAAGAGCACTTGGCGCCAACAGTGATTATTTATTTATTGGCCGAGCTCGCTATCATTTCGTTCATAGCCCATTTACACGGAGTTTCTCGCCTGATCTTGGGGGAAAATTCGCCATTATTGCATTCGATAATCCATAAGATTATCGTATTCTAATCTTTAGATGCAACTTTCTTATATCCTTATAATCGTATCTTCGAGGCGAGAAACTATCCCCGTGTAAATGGGGCTAAAATATATAAACATTATAAAAACATGCTCTTTTCATACTAGCAAAATAAAAGAAATGCAAATGCATCTGGTGGTTAGAGCAGTGCAATCCAAATAAAATGAAATATATAATTATGCGGTCGAAGTAATTGCCTATATAAAAGTCATACATACATACATAAACTCACGCCTTTATCCCAAAAGGGGTAGGCAGAGGTGCTACCAGGACACCCACATTTCGCCTTGTATGTTCCGTCCCATGATGTGATAATGGGCGAGCCTATCGCCATATCGGGCACAAATTCCTGACTCCGGGCTGATAATGAATAGAAAAACCCAATACCAGTTACCCGACCCGGGATTCGAACCCAAGACCTCAGCGTTGTAGTCGTACCGTAGTACAACTACGCCACCGAGGCAGTCAGCCTATAAATACAGCGCAATATTTTAATAAGGCTTAAAAATAGAAGACCGAATTGTATATCCCTTGGGTAGCTTCTACTATGGTAAATGAAATTCGGAATGGACATCAGCACGCATTGTGCAGACCATCACAAACAATACCTTTTAGATAATAGGATTATAGATTAGTAGCTTTTACCCACTAGGTTTTGGTTCAATATATTATACACACTATCCGTTACTGCTATGATTTAAGTTACAAATCTACTCCGTGGCGCAGTTGGTTAGACGCCGCCTGTGAAACGTAAGGCCGCGGGTTCGATCCCCGTACCGAGACAAATGTTTGTGAGAACCACAAGTACTTGTTTCGGGTCTAGGTGTTTGTGACACCGAAAAGTCCCTCGTAGTTTCTGATACCCACGACACAAGAATCGATCTTAGTGTGGGGTCAGGACTATGTATGTGACTTTTGGGTGTATTTATTTATTATTTATTTAATACACTTTATTTTATACAAACATACATACATAAACTCACGCCTTTATCTCAGGGTAGGCGGAGGCGCCACCAGGACACCCACGTTTCGCCTTGTGTGTTCCGTCCCACGCTGTGATAGGGGACGAGCCTATCGCCATATCGGGCACAAAGTCCTAATTCCGGGCTGGTCATTAATAGAAAATTCCAATATCACTTTGCCCGACCCGGGATTCGAACCCGAGACCTCAGCTTTGTAGTCGTACCGTAGTATAACTACGCCACCGAGGCAGTTATATTTTTATGAGGCAGTAAATGTAAAATTACACCAAATCGGCGATAAATTTTGTCAAAATTATTTTTATTTCGATGTGTAAATGCATATTTATATACCTTTATATACACCGATGCCTAATCCACGGACGTGAGGTAAATGTACCTTACTTAACGTAATATTTTTTCAATTAGTCGAGGTGCACGCTCTCATCGACTCACATAAATCAGTAAGTACCTAAATTACTCTAGAGTCTATGCCACGGGTTCTCAAAGTGTGGAGGAAGGCAACGTAATCAATTCACAATTTTTTATTTCGGTGCGTAGGTACTTTTTTATATTCTAGTAGGAAAACGAGAATACGGTTCAACTGATAGCAAGTGATCACCGATGAACCAATTATCAACAGCATTTCCTTACAAATGCGACCTAGCGACAAAACAGCGTATACCTTAAAGGCCGACAACGCACCTCCATGCCCTTGGTGTTACAAATGTTTATAGGCGACGTAGGTATCTGCCTATTTATCAGTGCATCTATTTCGGCTAGACAGGTTAGAACGCCGAGACAAAATAGTTATGTATCGCGCCGCAATTTAAAAAAAAATGGGTACTAATAATGTAGGCCATTGATATTCAAACCCCTCAGTATCGACCGCCATGTGTCAAATGGTTACATCTAGACTTACAAGAGATCCATATCAAATTTGGACAATTTTGATTAATGTCAGTTGGTGAAGCGGAACCTCTTTTTCGCTCTTTCGCTTGGCGCTCTATAGTCTCTGCTTACCCTAATGGGACATAGGCGGGAGTTTATGTAAACAAGTATGTTAATAGGTACAAATGTAGTTTTTTTTTATTAAATATTTATTTTATTCATTCAATATTTATTAAGTATTATTTATTTGACGATGTTTTCCATAGTCCCAACTGTAAGTAGTACTTAAACTGCTGTCAAAAATACAATACCAATTGATTATATTACACAAAATAAATATTGGTTAAGCAAGGAAATCTATCCTGAAAGGAAAGCATTATAAGGGGTCCTAGGAGTCAAAACGTTTGGGAGCCTCTGCTCTTCGATACGCAGTAATATATTTCGGATTATGGTTATAGATGCCATGTAGCTTAGTGGTAAGTAGAAACAACTCTTTGGAGTGAAGTGGGTTCTAATCTAATACTGAATTCGAATACTATAATTTTTTATCAAGTCGTTAAATATTCTCTGATTTTGTAGCATCGAGCCCCGAACGATGGAATGAGTCAACTCACTCAATTATACAATTAGTATTATTTTAATACGTGACCAATAAACAAACATTTCATTTCGCGGATATTTTGACTAGAAACTGGTTTCTATCAGACTAAAACACATTATTAAACTGGAGTCCAGTATAAACGGATTATCCCCGTTGGATCTTCAGATAATTCTCTGGAATAATTTCGGTAACAATTCTCCCGGAATTAATCCTCGACAGAATTGTTTTATTAAAACGAAATGTCTTAAAAATATTCGGAGATGCAAAAAACATTTGTCTAAAATAAATATGAAATAGGATTAATGTTCCAGATATAAAAATATAAATAACACCCTTATTAATTTGGTCCGCCAACCTGCACTAGGATAGCGTGGTGGAGTATATGGCCTAAGCCCTCTCAATCGTACTCTCGATTGTAGAAGAGGCCCGTGCCCTGCAGTGGTACTACGTCTGTATATGGGCTTATACAGGTTTATTTTAGTGGGGGTTTGGTAGGTGAGCGGCCAAAGCACCAGAAAATAAAAAAATATTGTCTTCTTATTTTGTGTCTAGGGGCAGCTACGGAACACCCCAGTTATTGCGCTCTAGGGCGTCCTTAGTGGTAAAACCGGCTTAGTGTAGCTCATAAGCGCAACCATGCAGTCCCGCTAGGTAAAGTGAAGGTTCCACTAGAGCACTAAGGAAAAATCACATTTGGCCAAGCTTAATTCCATCCCATTATTAGAAGGCGAATATAACTGCCAAATGAAGTCATTTTAAATATAAGTCTACGCCTGAAACCCACTGGATATTACAAAACAAACCTATATTTACACAAACTTGTGTATGGGGATTATTTCGACGATTGAAACATCCAGCTATGGAAACCGAGAACACGTAATACAATGCTAGTTCACTAATAAAAACCAGCAATATACAAAATTGGCCTAAACATAACCATATTTGAAAACAACGTCCATCCAATTCGGCGGCGATTGGCAAGTAACGAAATGGATCACGTCGCGCAATTCTCTGATTTGTGTACAATAATACACAGAACACACTGTGTTGTGTACTGTGTAGTGTGTACTATGCTGTGTACACCGCGCCGCCCGCTCTATTTGTATAACACACACTTCAAAATGTACACTCGCGGCGTAATGTGTGTCAGTTTTTATTAATTGATGCGTTATCTGTGGCAATTACTTAACATAGAATGTAGTTGTTCTCTCAATTTAAAAAATCAGGGAATAGGAGTAGTTATTTTATAGGACTGTTATATTTCATCTGATGTATTTTTATAATTACGTATGTTCTATTGTAGCGACTAAACTACTCATCCGGTTTTCGTAAATGAAATGTCAATCGATTCGTTATTATAGTCACGTTGACCTGAGATAAGTAACAATAATCATGTAAAACTGCCTAAAGAATGTATAATGCAACTTAAAATAGTATTATTTATAATAAAATACTTTAGAGCAATAATAATTTTACTCATATGACACAATACGACGAAGTGAGCGATTGGTATCGAACTTATTTATTACTTTTTGCTTGTTGCTGGGTAACAGCTTTTTGAAGCCCTAATTTAAGAAATAAAAATCAGTATAATTTTTTCCAATATTTGTGTGTTTCATTACGACTGTTTTACCAAACGATACCCCGTCGGGAAAATAGGCCTTGCACAAACTCTCAGCTATGTTATTCCTCATACAAGGCGAAATGTGGGTGTCCTAGTGGCACCTCTGCCTACCCCTTCGGGGATAAAGGCGTGAGTTTATGTATGTATGTATGTATGTTATTCCTTGGAATTTTAGGATGATTCCACATTTGAAAAAAAATGTTATGACAATTTCATATTTTTTTTACCAAAACCTCAAAAATAGTAAGGCCATTATCTTTTGAAATAACTAATGCAATGTTTCATAAAATCGGTAAGGAATGAACGAGTGTTAAAGACCGATTCAAACCTATTTTTAAGATAATTTCCTATCGAACCAAACATTATTCATATTCTTATAATGGTTTCTTAGATTTACGCGCATGCTACATCAAAATAAATATATTTTTAGCTTTACGAAGTACTAAGTTGTGTTCAATTTTGCTAAAATACTTCTTTTTTACGTAGCAACAGAGTTAAAGGTGTTTCAAAAAGGCATAAATGCTAGAACCTGCCCTTAATTGTGTGAAGAAATATTTCGATAAATAACAATATTTCCTTATAAAATGTCCGTGGATGTACTCGGAAAACAAACAGTATATTCATAGAGATGCGCTTTTACGATGCTGTATCTTGGCAACACGAGATAATCCATTTATTCCATTCAATCCTGCACTTTATTTTTAAAAAATATGCTTGAATATTTCAATTTCATAAAGAAGGCTACGATACTCAGCAGTGAGTTAACGAATGAGAGATAGAAATTAAATTAAGAAAATACGTACTTTATTACAATACTGTATATTGTATTTATTATTTTATTATAAATGTATTAAACAAGAATATATATTCATGTATTAACGGATTTTTAGTCATCTGATGGTATAAAATAACAGCAAATAAATGCATCACGGAAATATTAAAAAATATCTATAAAGAATAAGAAATATTTTCTTAATGGTTCATAATCTTTTCATGGATATCGTTATCCTTACAAAGAAAACCCAAGACTATGGCCAAATGTTTTAAAACATTAAAATATTGTCTATGGTGACATTAGTTCTAGATCAGCTTGTCGCGTCCCTAGTTATGTAAATGTTAGAGAGGCGGATAACATGATGTTTGCCACATTACTAAATAGCTTTCAACACAATACACGTTATATGATGAGTATCATATGTTGTTGGCTTTGTAAACTTTGAATAAGATGGAGCATAATTTTTATCTATAATTGAATTATTATTTAAAACTGAAGTATTGAGATTGTTGAGGAATAAATCGTTGGAATGAAATGAAAAACATCGATAACTTCAACTCAAAACGTTTTACTCAGTAGACAGACAAAGCCACACGATCAAAAGCTAAAACATGACACAGAACATTACACAGGCACATTCTAAAAAACATAATATAAACCAATACAACCTATTTAAGAATTATGTTGCTATTTTTCAACATGAAGGATTTTAACTATCCTAGTATTTTTGAGAGGGGTTAGGCTATATTATAGTCTACCACGCTGGCCTAGTGCGGGTTCGCGGACTTTACATACTATAGAAATTTGTGCAAATTGCCCTCTCATTCATACTCTCGATGGTAGAAGGCGCCCGCACCCTGCAGAAGAACGCATATGGGCTGATAGGTTTCTTCGCGCTTAGAAATGTTTTTGTAATTGTTCTTGCTTATCCCTACTAATATTATAAATGTGAATGTAAGTTTGTTTGTTACGCTTTCACGCGAAACCTACTCAACCGATCATCATAAAACTTTGTACACATATTCTTGGAGGTATTAGAAGTAACATAGGCTAATTTTTATCCCAAAAAGTTTAGTGTTCCCGTGGGATGAAGAAGGAATTCCGATATATTTGCTACTTCTTTATTCTCAAAAGGATGGGATGGGACTGGATTACATTCCATTAGTGAGAATGAGACGGGGCGGGCGGGATATAACGGGACGGGATGGCAGATTTCAAATAAAGTTAATCACGCAGGCGAAGTTTGCGGGCAGAAGCTACTAATAAATAAATATAGATCATCAAAATTACCTTATTTCAAACTTCAAGGCACTATGTGTCATGTCACGGTAGATTTAACAGCCTGTTGAAAAAGCGCCTGGCTTTGATTTTATAAGTACACACTGAGCTCAAATGGCGCGAGAGTCGTGCGTTCAGTGCGGGTTCAGTCGTGCGGCAGCCGCTGTCATGTCTGTAGCGCGGCAGTTTATACGACCACGCTTGGTTTATTGCCGAATGTCTGTTACTGGAGGAATAAAATAGATTTTTTATTAGCATGATAAAGTATGGACTATAGTGCTCTGTTCCGCGGTGTAGTTGGTTAAACGCGGGATGTTAACAAGAGGCTAAAGGTTCAACCCCCGCACCGAAATAAATCTTTATTTGTTTCGGGTCTGGATGTTTGTGTGGGGTCAGGACTATGTATGTGACCGTTGGGTCTATTTATTTATTATTTATTATATAGATAGGTTCTAATGAAAGGAAGGCGCTGGATGCAGGCCACTTCCAACACATCGCTTTGTAAATACTCGCTGGAGGCCTATGTTCAGCAGTGGACTTCTGTGGCTTAATATTATATATTTTCCATTGAAATCCACTTTACATAAGACTGTTAACACAATTAGATTTGTAATTATTCCTAAGTGCTACATTACAAACACTAGATGGTAAACAAAGACTGGTTGAAAGTGAGTCACTCAGAACATGCATTTCTATCAATTAACAATTAACATTAAGGCGCTGTGCATAGTCTAAAATGTGCTTCTTAAAACCCTTTTTAGCCAAATTACACATTTGGCGTTTGAGAGCTGCGAAAAAAATGTGTGCTTATCTTGATCATATTAATGAGTAGACTATTGTGTCCAAAACACGTTTACGTTAAAATCTTTTTTAAAGGGAAATGTTCTTGGAAATACGCCTAAGTCTAATTTTGACACGGGAACCAGGTTACAAATAATAAAAGTTATAAAGCATTTCGACATAAAGACTACAGAAAATATATGGGCACTGTCTGTTAAAGCTGTAGAGGCTATTATTGTATTTTTAATTACTTCTATTTTTAATTCCTGCATAAATGTCGGCATCTTTCGCGATCAAATGAAAATTAGTAAAGTTGTGCCCATTTTTAAATCAGGTTTTTCGAACAATCCATCGAATTGTAGACCCGTTTCTATGCTTCCGTTTCTTAGCAAAATCTTTAAAAAGATCATTCTTAATCAAATGCTAGCACATTTTGACAAACACAAGATAAGATATTACATAAGAATCAATTTGGTTTCACAAAGGGTCGATCAACTCAAGATGCTGGGACATCCTTAGTTACGTCGGTCCTAGAAGCCTGGGCGGCATCTCAAGATGCTTTGGGGGTATTTTGTGATCTCTCCAAGGCATTCGACTGTGTTGACCACCAAACACTTATTATGAAACTAGTAACTACGGCATCAGTGTGTATCATGGTACGTCGCTTGATCTCGTAATGTCTTATTTGTCGGGTTGTAAACAAAAAGTTTCTTTGGACGGGATCACTTCGATAGGATCAAAGGCTAAAATTGCGGTTCATCAAGGGTCCATTCTGGGTCCCTTTTTGTTCTTGGTCTACATAAACATTTTCTTACATGGTACAGAAGTGGTCAGATACCGTTTTGTTTGCCATAGACACGTCAATTATATTTGAGGTAAGCCGGAAACACTAAAATCTCGATACACCGAATAATATTCTGAATCAAAAACGAATTTCATTTCATTACGTTTCATTTCATTTCAATTTAAAATTTAAAAACGACAGTAATTAGTCCACGCTATTTCGGAATCGAAACCAAAAACCTTGCAGTTCCCAGCGCAACACTCCACTCCCAATGAGGCAACTTACAGTATAAATGAGCTTACACATAAACATATTCATTAACAGTTTTCTACTACCCCCCCCTACCCCCCCTTCCCCTTCCATAAAGGGGATATAACAGCAACACTTGTACTGCATTCCGCGCATGCAACAAGAAAGCGCACTCAGTGCTCCCAGCCTCGTCGAATATTATTCTTTATTATTGCTCACGGTATAAAAACAGACTGGATTTGGTAGGACTTTTTGGGGGTTTAGGCCACCTATTATAACAAATACAAATTTTAATAATATAAAATCAATCTAGACCATAGTCTTATTTTGTGTTGGACTTGGTCAAAAACTAAAAGATATTTTTTTACACGCGATATTTTTTAAAACGGATAATTTTTAATCGAAGTCCAAGCATTATGTTTATAACATAAATAAACATGCATGTCAGTGCAAGAATCAAACCCGTGACCTTTTATTTTAGCCATTCGATATTTACGAAGCATTGAAAACCTCAATAAGTAAAACCCACGCAAATGTTGCGCATTCAGCCTACGTGTATTCGGTTCCTAACAAACGAGTATAGTTTTATGGCCGGGAGATACATTTAGATTACATTCTACTGTACATAAAAAACATCACTTGTTCCACTACCAACCCATTCTAAATTTGAATTCTTTTTTATTTGCCTCTACCTTAAATACCTCCCCGTGCCGCTCGAGCGATACATTATATCGATGTACGAGCACTATCGATACGCATTCGATTTTATCGAGCAAGGCACAGCAGCGCTTTGTTCCCTTCCGACCACTTACCCTCGCGTATATGACGCCAAACAATTATAATCGAGAGGTTATCGATACATCGACTAGAAACGATTTAATTGTTGTTTTCGTAGTTTTGCAGCAAGGATTCGTTTTTGTAGTGGGAAGTTAGTATGCTTGACGCTCAATATATTGCCAGCTAGATAGAGCATCGATTATATATATAAGAACGCAGACAATATAAATTATTATTAAAAATACACATGCCTATAGTCTATACATAATATGTGCATATTTTAAAACGAAAAAAAACGTTTAATCGTCACTGGTCTCATTTTTTGACGACACAACTTCAAATGGACCTATTCGTCCATTTAAACATTATTAACAAACATTTCGTCAAAGCATTGGCCCAAAAAACGTAGTAAAACACAGCAAAAATATTTTTACTGATCGTAAAAGCGTACTGCCTACACACCGCAACCCGAGTTACATGGGCCGAGTAAAATGGCTGCTAACAAAAGTAATAACTAACTTTATAATGATTATAAATAGAGGTTATAAAATAAAATAAACACTTGAATAAATAATAAATAAATACACACAACAGTGTACTTACTATACGTAGGACTAGACGTGTATAGTCCTGACCCCACACTACCATCGAGTTTTGTGTAATGTATCAGAAACTACGAGAGACTTTTCGGTCTCACAAACAACCAGACCCGAAACAAATACCTGTGGATCACACAAATATATGTCTCGGTGCGAGACCAAACCCGAAACAAATACCTGTGGATCACACAAATA
Source organism: Deilephila elpenor (assembly GCA_949752805.1). NCBI lineage: Eukaryota > Metazoa > Arthropoda > Insecta > Lepidoptera > Sphingidae > Deilephila > Deilephila elpenor. Next base: position 937,800 of record OX457114.1, read on the forward strand.
CTCGTATATGTCTTGATTTTGGGATCGAACTCGCGGCCTCTCCTTTCCCAGCCGGCGCCTAATCAACTGCACCACAGAGGCCGTCAATTCAGCTCACGCACTCCACAAATGATAGATCTGGGTTCAGTTCTTAGGTTTGGCCTTTTAAAGTGAAATAGCCAATTAGTAAAGTAGATATATTTCCGGCGGTTCGATTTGCTCATCCCTTATCTTATTTAGGACGCAAATAAGCAAATTGTACCTATAATCCTGGTTGCGGTATTACTCTTCAAGGATGCAAGCGTGAACATACGTACCTAGATAACATAAAGACACAAAATATCAATACTAATATTTTGTATTTAGATTCGATATTAGATATTAGATAGATAGATTCGATATTAGATAGATAGTATTTAGAGTCGTTATTTCTCTATATTTTTTATCTCTGTATATCCTTCGAACACCTGATGTAACCCCTTATTTATGGCTTTATTCATCCAAAGGTTTGTTGTCTCGAAGTGATCGCCTCGTGAAACAAGACCGCCACTTATACTTTTTCTATTTTTATCTTGTATTTGTTGTCTAGTGTAAAATAAAGCTTTAAATAATTATATTGCAAATTGCACCAAAACGAATGTACACGAAAAGGAAACTTAACGTGACAGTACTAGACAAATACTACAGCACTTTTCTCCTATTAACTATTATAAGTTTAATCCCTCGTGTAAAACGGACGCAGCTGCGTTTATCTGGCGATTTACTTTATTTATTATGAGAAGAAGTGTTATTAAAATAAAGCAATGGAATAAACACCGCTACAGTTCCCGAAGGAATTGTGCATTTTGCAGACGAAGTTCACATGTATTTTAAGAACGACTTATAGGAAAGTTCTGTCGTTAAAAATTAAAATAATCGTCGTTTCTTTTTTCAAAAAAAAGTAGTTGCTTTATGTCTGTAGTCACTTAGACTACCACCTGGGTTTGTTTTCGGTCACAGTCTGAATATACCCCGATTAACTAATTGTATTAATTAACCGTTTGTAATTTAAAAGATAAACTAAGATATGACTAAGAAAACAAACTTTTTAGTCGTTACAAAAATATATTATGTGCAATTCCAATCTTTTACATATATTTTTATTATTTTATGATTTTATTTATCCAACCTTTTTTATCCAAGCACTAAACATTAAACAACCTATCATTATTACTGTTTTTAACATCAAATATTATACTTTCAAAATATCTTTAACATAAATGAGTAATATAATAATGTAATATATCAATAAGCAACAAAATTAATTGAGCTTTAACACCATTATGTAAGCCTCAATTAAGCTGGTTTAGCGGGAAAGCTCTTCGCTAAAGCTCGCTAAATGGCCTCTGTAGCGAACTAACGTAGTTATGCCCATTCTAATGCACCATTACGCCTACGAGGCTAGTGGGTAGACTGCAGCTCTCCCTTGCTCTATGAAGACATCGGAACGTCTTGACATGGGACACAATACCGAATATATGTTACTACGCTTTGATATTAATGTTTTTATTTGTCTAAAAGGTCTTTTTTACATACACTCACGCTATTTTCGCAGAAGAGGTAGGTAGAGATGCTACCAGGACAGCCACGTTTCGCCTTGTGTGGTCCGTTCCACGACGTGTTGGGGCCAAGTCTATCGCCATATCGGGCACAAATTCCTGACTCCGGGCTGATATCTTCTATACATATAATAAAAATGTAAATGGTCGATGTCTGTACATGGAAGATATTTAAGAAATTTCAACGCGGGGGGTCTTTATAACGGCAACAGAATCCAAAACAATTTTTTTTAGAATTTTTGTCTGTCTGTCTGTCTGTCTGTCTGTATGTTTGCTTGCGCATCACGCATAAACTACTGCACCAAATGAGATGCGGTTTTCACAGTTGTATTGCTGCAGGTTCAACTTAAAAACTGGTATATGTTGCATTTGCATACAGGGTGTTTCTTTTTGTTTGCTTGCACATTACTCATAAACTACCGCACCAAATGAGATGCGGTTTTCACAGTTATATTGATGCAGGTTCAACTTAAAAACTGGTATATGTTGCATTGACATACAGGGTGTTTCTTTTTGTTTGCTTGCACTTTACTTATAAACTACCGCACCAAATGAGATGCAGTTTTCACAGTAATATTGGTGCACGTCCAATTTGAAAACTGGTATATATTTTATTTATAGACAGGGTGTTTCTTTTTATTTACTTGCGCATAACGCAAAAACTACAAGACGAAATGAGATGCGGTTTCACAGTTATATAGGTACAAGTCCAACTTAAAAACTGGTAAATGTCTTATTTACATACAGGATGTTTTTTTTTTGTATTATGGAAGATAAATGAGAAAAACGAATATTCCCCATATTATCACTGGATTAACACTTAGGCTACATTTTATCCAGATAAATTAAGTGTTCCCGTGGGATGAGGACGGAAATCCGATATATTTGTTACTTTTTATACTCAAAGGGATGCGATGGGCGTGAACCTTGAGTGAGAATGAGATAGGACGGGCGGGATATAACGGGACGGGACGGGACGGGATGAGAAATACCAAATAATCTATACATGTATATTTTTTTAAACAAAGTTAATCACGCAGACGAAGTTAGCGGGCAGAAGCTAGTTGAATATAAAAATCCAATATCACTTTGTCCGATCCGGGATTCGAACCCGAGACCTCAGGCTTACAATCGTGCCATAATACAACGGCGTCACCGAAACAGTAATTATTACATCAGTCTTACAATAATATTGTTTTATAAATCAGACACTTTCTGCTCCCTTGAAAGCTGGCTGTCGTAAAGGTTCATACGAGTAATAAGATTTGCCATGTATTATTTCTAATTGGACTATATTAGCTTGATTAATTTAGCTGAATGCTTCTGTTTACGTATAGGTATAAGAAATATTAATCATAAAAATGTCTGGCTTAAAAATATTTAGCTTAGTAAGTTGCCTTATAGACTAACTATTAAGAGCAAGCATAGATTGTAAGCCGTAATGTCTAAGGGTCGATTCCTAGGTGACGAAAAATTGACTACAATGTATTTGATAATAAGTACCATCTATATCGAGTATTATTTCTACTATTGACAAGAAAAGCCTGATCAAAAAAGGATATAAACATAATACAAACATATAAACATATTTTGACTGCCTCCGTGGCGCAGTTGGTTAGACGCCGGCTGTGAAACCAGAGGCTGCTCGTTCCCTGTACCGACACAAATGTTTGTTATCTCAGGTCTGGGTGTGAGACCGAAAAGTTAAATGTGACGTCAGGACTATGTATGTGACTGTTGGGTGTATTTATTTATTTATTATTTATTATACGGACAACCAACACTCGCTGATCATTAAGATAATACCTCCACCATCTTCCACCGCCACCACCTCCACACGGATACGAATCCGTCCCCATACTGTCATCCATTGGTAAAAATCGATTCACTGCGCATAGCATGATATATGCCAGTCAATCTACAACGTGAAACACCAGAGCATACATCACATTCAAATGCAGGTGGGCTTAATGAAATGCCGCTGGAGTTATTTTGGAAGACTTTGCAATTAAAGTCGTGTCTGACATGACTTATACAAAGGCGTGAAAAGTTGCATCCATTTTGCTTGTCTTGGATTACATTTAGTCCAGAATCAGAAATAAGGATGGAATTCATCGTTACATCAGCCATTGAACATTTCAACATGATATATGTAAGTTACAAAGAACGTAAGATAAAAAAAAACGAACGAAAAACGTCAGATAAAAAATATTTAAATATTAGTAGTTTTTGTAATTTCTACAAAAGATTACCATTATAGTCTTAGACTTCGATTGCAAAAAACATGTTGACTGTGTCCAGCTGCCCCAATTTTTGGGTGAATAATATCTGAGAAAGTCTTTTTGTAGTGTGACATTAGATGTATTGCCTTTTCATGCAAATTAGATGTTTCTGTAAATATTTCTCAAAGAATTGGAACATAAACCAAACAAAGAAATTATTAATTAAGGAAATCAATCATTTTTATATTTTTTTTATACTGTAAATTTGTGTCACTGAAATTCAGAGACATTGTTTAAAGTCAAAGAGTTTTTGAAGAATATTTCACTCTGGTAGGAGATGGTATTATGGATTTTAGAAATTTGAACCCACGCTCTCACGTTTTACAACCTATACACGTAGGCTCTTAGACAATAAGACTAAGTAAATATAAGTAAAATAGCGCTTTTGAAACTACAACATAGTTATAAACCAAACAGTAAATATTTTCCCAATTATAATAAAACATAATATATTCCATACAAATAATTTATACCTCAAAATAACACGAATTTTATTTCTCGGTTATCGCAAACGAGAAACTTTTCCACTATTAACGAACAACAAGTTAGACACAAACCAAACATTACACTGGGAAAGAATCCCTGGTCTATCATTTCAAAGAACGCTCTTCCCTCACTGCGCTATGGAATCTATCAACTATGTACGATGACTTGTCAACCGAACTAAACTAACTAAAGATTTAATAGACCCAAATCGCAGCTGTCCCGGCCCTTCTCATTAGGCATTCGCGATACGTCGCTTACACAGACACAAATCGATTTTGTGACCCTGTGGGGCACCGGGGATTTTGTTCTGTAACTCCACATACTTCCTTAATAGAATTAAAATATGGAAATATTAGTAATAAACTCTTGATTACATATATTCGTTATTAAGATATGAAATAAAACTATAACACCATCGGCCATCGCTTCAAATCGATCAGGAAACCATTTTAAGGTCGATTAAGTCTCGTCGAAATTCAAAAATCTGTATTTTTTGCTAAATTTTGGCTAGGATTTTATGCCGCATATATTATATGAACGTAAAATAAGACAATTTATTTCCATCTTAACTTAAAATACATACTTATTAAAGGAAGGATCTTAGGATGTCTTTCCTCTTTATATTTCAAATCAAAGAGAACCGATCTTGTTATCGCTTCTAGCTGTAATCACATTAGCCATTGCGCGAAGTCTGTTGTTTACTTACAATAGGAACTGAAGATAGGCAGATATGTGAAGCATACAAGACTTTTTTATTATCGGAAATTAGGAAGCGAATAGACCTCTCGCATGATGGCAAGTTTCTGTATCAGCCCATATCTGTCCCACTATAGGCCACGGGCATCCTCTGCAACTGAAACGATTGAACGGGGTTAGGCCATGTAGTCCACTAAGCTGGCCTAGTACGGATTGGCCCGCTTTATTGAAATTCTTACAAATCGCTATGGTATGCGGGTTTTCTCACGATGTTTTCCTTTACCGTTATAGTGTGTGGTGATTGACTATCGAATGTCGAACTCGCGACCACAGTGAACATGTTACTTGGCAGCCACGTCTAGTCCGTTACCAACACAGATGGCATACTTGTCATACTCACGATACACACGCCTATATCAAGAGTGATGGGGGCGAGCCTATCGCCATATCGGGCACAAATTTCTGACTCCGGGCTGACAATGAATAGAAAAATTCAATAAACTACACCCAAAGTTACATACATAGTCCTGACCCAACACTAAGATAGAGTTTTGTGTTGTGAGAATCAGAAACTACGAGAGACTTTTCGGTCTCACAAACACCCAGATCCGGAACAAATACCTGTAGATCACACAAGCATTTGTTTCGGTGCGGGGATCGAACCCGTGGGCTCTCTATTCACAGGCGACGTCTAACCAACTGCGCCACGGAGGCTGTAATCGTACATGTACCACTATGTTATCGTACCGTAGTACAACTACGCCAGTCCACCACCAACTTTATTGTTACAAACTTATACTAGTAATCATCTTACCGTTAATGAAGTAATGTTTCTATTGATTAACACTTTAAGTGGAGATACTGAAGAGTATGTTGAGCCTTAGTTGGTTAGGAGCCGCGCCGGCTGTGAAATGTGAGGCCGCGGGTCCGATGCCGCACCGCAACAAATATTTGTGTGATCTGAAAAGTCTCTCGTAGTTTCTGATACGACACAAGACTCGATCTTAGTGTGCGGTCAGGACTTCCTCTCATAAAAGTCTACCTCAATATACCGCTTCACTATTTTAACTGTCATTACTAATTAGCTTAATTTCCAGGTCGTAACTAGAAGTGACTGTAGGTGTTTGAAAACCAATCTCAAAATTGTTTAAATAAGAAACTAAGTCAAAGTCTTAAGTCTTAAGATATCGTGTCTACCAAATACTTTGACAGTTTGTGATTCCTTTTTCGTCCCTTTTAATTACGTATTCAGAGATTTTTATAGAATAGTTTGTAACAAATTTTATACAAGTTTAATAGTGACCATAAAAATGCGTCATATTTAAGTTCAGTCCCTCTTAATCGTACTCTCGATTGCAGAGGAGGCCCGTGCCCTGCATTGGGACGTATATGGGCTGATACAGTGCAGTATCTTTCTTCTTCAAGCTAGGAATCCCACATGGTGATGGGGTCAGCTTTCTTCGTTTTTCTTCTCCACTTCGCTCTGTCCCTAATGTCGTCTTTGGAGACCTGATACAGTACAGTATAATACAGCAAATTCAGTTCAGCCGGTAACGCATTTGGTTGGACGCAGGATATGAACACGCATTACTAGCATTCATATTCACAGCGGTTCATCGTAAGATTTCAGACCAAAAACTCACATAAGAGCATTCCGATCTAGGAAGTGAATGCAGGACCTCACGGTTCACAATACTGCCATGAGACAAATAAAGCTCTAATAACTTATATGATTAACAATTATAAGTAACAGTATTGTTACTAGCTACGAAGTTTGTTTTCCTAAATCTTGTGTAAGGCGGCCCCTAGACGATCCCTTATACATACATACATACATACATAAACTCACGCCTTTATCCCCGAAGGGGTAGGCAGAGGCGCCACCAGGACACCCACATTTCGCCTTGTATGTTCCGTCCCATGATGTGATAGGGGGCGAGCCTATCGCCATATCGGGCACAAATTCCTGACTCCGGGCTGATAATGAATAGAAAAATCCAATAACACTTTGCCCGACCCGGGACTCGAACCCGAGACCTCAACTTTGTAGCCGTACCGTAATACAACTACGCCACCGAGGCAGTCACGATCCCTTATATTGCACAATATTACGAAATGTGCAATATTATTGACCATATTTGTTGATCGATGACTATATATGGTTAATATTGAGCAAGCAATGATTGAACGAAAGTTTGAGCGAGTTTAATTTTTGTTGCACCACATTTTTTCCATTGCATCGTGGTCAGTATTAGGCAATATTTTTCTAATCTGTGTTTCGTATTGACGAGGAATACAAGAATTGCATTAAATAAAATCCAAAAGTTAACGAAAGAGAGTTAATCGTCGGGTGTTTCCATATAAAAACAATGCGCAATTCTTATTGATGTGCTATATCATTGATCGGTATTCAAAGCGCCTTTCAATCTTATTGTAGAATAAAATATATTGTACATTGTTATTGTAGGTATAGGAGCCGCCTAACATAATTCGCTTCGTCTCGAAGATACTCCTTCCTTATTCATGAGCGCAGGCTGTCGCCACCATTTAGTGACATTTAAATCCACCTTATTTATTATACATTCATTATTATTTAACATGCCCCGTTTTGCCGACATTTTCCGAGGTAGATTTACCTACTTCAAATTTGTTCTTGATATCTCTTTCTAATGGTGAACTTTAGAACGCGAAATTTTAGGATTTTAGTTTTAACATTGGTAAATTAAACTTTTATTGGTATTGACAGGGAAATTAACTAATAAATTTATTTGCAAATATGCCATAAAAATTGTTGCTTACCTTTTTTCTTTATTTAAAATCGCAATTGTTTGAAAATACGGAATAACTGCGAATGTAATGCAATTCCGTCCAGATAGATTATGAGACAAGCGACCACACGTATAATGTCGGACGGAATCAAATAATTAATAGCTAGCAATAAAACGGTGTAACATACAAACTTGTCTAGACCATTTTAGTGTCGTTTTATGTTCGGACACGCCATAACCCTGTAACGTGGTGCGCACACATAAAATCGGTACAAATTAATATTTGTCCATAGAGCCTCCGCCTCGGTCTCCCCACGCTTCCCCCGCACCTCCCCTAACAGACACCATATTAACGTACTTAATAAATGACATCTTCCTGACCTAATAATTGAGGAAACGAAACACACCACCTTTTCCGGTATTACCGATATAAACTAAGCTTAGTACAGAATATTATAATCACATTATAATATAATTATATCACAATGATTTAATCCATCCAAAGGTTGCCTGGAAGAGATCGCAAGTGGCGATAAGGCTAATTGTAACCCTGACTTTAGTTGTAAGTGATTTAACTCTTATTGTGTTACTCTCTTTTATTGTGGTGTACAATAAAGTATGTAAATAAAATGAATAATAAGAAGCTCTCTCTCTCCTCTCTATCTCTCTCTTAAGCCACAGGAAGTCCACAGCTGGACATAGGCCTCCTCCAAGGACTTTTATAGCGACCTGTTGCAAGCAGCCTGCATCCAACGACTTTCGGCAACCTTAGCTCGGTCGTAACAGTAATAAGCTTTCACTACGTGTGTATATTTTATTACCTTCTTCATTTCCTGACTCATTTATCCCTCTGGAATTAATTCCATTTTATCCGATTGTAGCACATGAACCACACTTTTAGTTACATATTAGTTTATGTTATACCATTTTTTTTACTTTGCTTATGCAAATAGAACTAACGGTATGTTAATTTAATAGATTAAACATTTAAGACAGCAAACATTTAAGTGATGAAAAACAACAGAATACCGTTTTATGTAAAAATTAAATATGCCGTTTACAATAATTCAAATGAAAATAATATTTAACCGATCGTAATACAATCTTATTATAGTAGCAATAAGCAGTATTACAACTCGAAGTTCTCTATATTTTTCTCCATCACAGACAGAGTGAAGCATCCCCTTTTTATTAGGGAATTTTGCTGGCTCAAAAAACATTGTTCTCAGATTACTACCTCCACTGTCCGCAGAACAACAGTTTTGAAAGGACAAGTTAAATTGTAAACTATTCAAACAGGTACATCTGACCTCACACGTTTGTACCACTTGCATTTGTATTCTATTATGAACCAACTCTTTTGTAACCCGCGAACGCCAGTTTACCCCGGGAATTTGTGTCACCGTTAGTTAGTTTTCCTGGGTCTATTGTTGCCGTTGTTGGTGGCTATTTGTACGACTAATACAACGAAATTTAAATTCAAATTTATTTACTTGCAGAATACAGATTCCAGATGTTTCGAAGATACAAATACTATTAAGTAAAATAGGTAATAAAAATAGGTAGAGTATTCTATTTTACTCTCTATGTGGTAGGTCTCTCATATGTGAGAGGATGCCTGGGTAGGTACTTAAGATTGTGATGGTACAGATACTCTGTCAGAAGCCAGAGATTATTATTATTTCTTTTACGCTTTAGACTGCCCTTTCTTCCTCCTATTTATATATCCATCCCATGATTGCCTGTAAGAAATTACCTAGTGTGATAAGGCCGCCACTTGTTCTATTATTTGTATTGTATAATTTTGCATTTGTATATCTCCGTGTAGTGCAAAAAAGAATAAAATAAATAAATAAGATAAATAAATATATAATAAATAAAAACTTTCCTACACAGCAAAACAAAAGGTCAAATAAATAACTAGAGAGATATAAACCTCCGACGTCTTTTAAAGCTTGTCAAGTAACACAAATAAAATAAAACTACTTGACTATAGAGAATAAAGTACTAGTAAAGGTGCAGTATATAAAAGCATTTAAATGATATTCCCGGACAGGTAACGGCCGAGACCAAGTGTTCCCGAAGGAACGCCCGCACTTACACAATGAGAACCGCGCTTTGATTTCATTATTCAGATACGTTTTTACCTTATACTGGTTGATAGTGTCATAAAGGGAGTCTTTTAATAATTGTAATTGAATATAATTGGTAATATCATACTTACATACATACATACGAGTATATTGGTAATGTAGTGGATATTAAAAATTGCACGAAACTTTTCCGACCATAAAACCGAGTTATATTATTTGAATCGGCTAAATTAAAAGCAGGTCACTAAAAATAATTAGAGGTAGTATATTTTTTTAAAATACGTATAAACACATTCATTAGCGGCTTTAATTTTAAAAGAAAACTTTAGTTTGCCTATTTATGCCAAACTTCATATTTATAAAAATCCCTTTATAGATGTAAAATTGATGCAGAATATGGTTTCATTAAATGCGAGTGGTATGAAACGCAATATATTTCGCGTCGCGCCGCCCGGATATTGAAGAATCAGTATTCAAGTTGCCAGCTGCATCGACAGCTAACAAAGCCTATTGTCACACGTAGCTCACTATATCCTGTCGCCAAACGTTCGTATTTTGCTGGACTTGTGCGGACGGCTTTCAGTAACCTCATTTAAGTTTATTTCTACCTAACATTATTTCCACCGATGCTACAGAGCATTCATAAATCGTAAATCGTAGTCAGTCTTTTCTAATTCGTCCGTATTTTGGCGTCCTCAATTTTAAAACAATTGAATCAAATATTTTCCGACATTATTTGTACAGTTATATGTCGGTACTTAAGAATTAAAGAAATTAAGAATAAATAAAGAAAAAAGAATGAATTAAAGAATTATTATTTAAAGAATTTCTACGGTATGTAAGTCCGCCAACCCGCACTAGGCCAGCGTGGTGGACTATACGGCCTAACCACTCTCAATCGATTCTCTCGATTGTAGAGTAGGCCCGTGCCCAGCAGTGGGACGTATATGGGCTGATTCAATACAATATCCGTACTAGTGGGCTCAGACACACACAAGACTTAATAATTTGAAGTCAACACAGATACAGAAGCTTATCACAAGTATGTCGGAGTGTTGGAATTTTAAATCATTTTGAAAATTTATGGGAAAGTGAGGCCATCATGCACGTTCATATCAGATAAAGCGGAGTGGTTTGTTATTTTAAAACTATAATGAACTGTTGTAACCTAGTCGGTCTTAATTACTTTAGATATGTATTTAAACAAACAGATTCTTTCTTCAGAGCTATTTTTCGACCGGTGTTATGTATTATAATAATTTGATAACAATAAAAATAAATGAGTGTACCATTCATATTTAAGTCAGCCGGATTCAAGCATAAAATAGGTACTCAATCTTTGTTAAATTGTAGTTGGTAAAAACATTACAACCTTTCTCTTAACTTAGTGAAAATATTCATTAATATTTCTTAGAATTAGGCTTATAAACGCCACTTAACTATTCATTAGTGTAGCTCAACGTAACTCTTAGTCAACAAAAACGCCAGCTAATTGTGTTAAAGTATACTAAAATTAAAACACTTTTATATGTTAAAACGTTAATTAAGGGAGACGAAAAGCGCATTAACTTGACGAAGGAAGAGGCGACCGCAGTCACTTCTGAAACATTTTAATGACCATTATTCTTCAAGGATCCGTGAGCACTTGAGATCTTTATTTCGTGTCTCTATAAAAATACAATATGACTGCTTTCGCAAAATGCTGGTTATGATATTATAGGGGCTCTGTTTTCATTGCTTGATATACATATTTCTCTCTCTCTCTCTCTCTCTCTGTCTCTGTCTCTGTCTCTCTGTCTCTGTATCTCTCTCTCTCTTCAGCCACTGGAAGTCCACTACTGAACATAGGCCTCCCCCATGGATCTTTATATCAACCTGTTGGAATACCTATACCTATATATTTGTTGACATACCTGTAAACTTACTACGAAACCAAGCAGCTTGCAAGATGGTAAACGATCACCAATGCAATCCTCCGCATTCTTAAGTAATGAAAAAGGCATAGTGAGGGTCTTTGTGTTGTTAGCCGAGATAACCTTAGTCAAAGATGGGGTGCGAACACATTAAATGTTCTGTATGGTACACTGTTTGGTTTACGAATATTGATAATCATCTATACTTATTTAAATGGTTTATTCAATAGTAAAAGGTGTTAATTAATATTTTCAACATTTACTTAAAATTATTAATTATTTGATTGTATAATATACGTAAAAAGGCAGTTTAAAATTCTGTACGGAACACGGAGCAAAGGTTTCTTCAAACATCCGTAACGTCGAGGTTATGAAAACTTTACGTGTACCTTTTTATTTGTAAAGCTACATTTAAGTCAATTTCAGAACCGTTAGTAAAAAACTTTATTGTTTGTATACTGGTCGCTGAATTTCGGGACTGCGAAAGACGATTGTGGCTTCAGTATTAGATGGGAATAAATTGATCATGTTTCACTATGTTGCAAGTAGTGTTATTTCTAAGAATTCGTAAATTGTAAACATTATTTCTTAATGTGTACTTAAAAAACATATACTTAGGTACAATATGGATAGTTTTTTTTTTATTGCGATGAATGGTGACCCGAACATCCCATTCGCCTTATGTTAAGCAATACGACCGCTCATGGACAGTTGCAAGACCAAACAACGCCATGAATTACAAAGCAATGCTTAGCATTCCTCTACACTCGTCATCTTGAGACATAAGTGTCATTATGTCCAGTAGTTACTCTGGCTACAATCTTCTTCTTCTTGGAGTGCCTCTTCAGTGCTGAAGGTTGGCCGTCAGCTTCTTGTATTTCTCCCTGTCCTTAGCCAGGTGGAATAGTTGTTCAACGGTGCTGATACCGGTCCACTCCCGGATGTGCTACAATATGAAAGGGAAATGAAAGGAAAGTGCGTTACCGTCCTGAAAGAGTATCCACAGGAGACATTACCTCTTGTCGACCCTAACAACGTGGTCACACCTATGTCAGCTAACTCAATTATTTAACGACACTCATAAGCCTCTATCGAATGTTACATACTAATAATATTATAAAGGCGAGAGTTTTAGTTTGTTATCTCTTTACGCGAAAACGGCTGGGCATATTTGGGTGAAATTTGAGACAGATGTAGCTGGCACCCCGGATTAACATATAGGCTACTTTTTGTCCCGAAAAATTGTAGTGTTCCTGTTGTAATAGTAACAATTTCACATATATTTACTACTCTTGCAAACTTAAATGGTGGGGCGAATGAAATGGAACAGAATTGCATGCCTTCAGTCATGGAACGAGACGGGACAGGACGGGATATACCAGGACGGGACGGTTAATAGCGCGATGGGATGGAGACAAACTGTGTAGAGGATGGCAGTCGTCTCGGAGTCAAATGTTTCTGATGTAGACTGGACTCGAAAAGTATTTGCACCCAGGCGAAGTCGGGCATGTCGCTAGTTTACTAAAACATTATTTAGACAAATACATGTTACACTAAGATACGAACTGTTTTCACCACATTCACAGTTCCCGCGTAATCCCACAAAGACCAACTTTTTCCTACATGCAAAGAAAATAGTTTTCATTAGGATTGTGTAGCATTACCGTAGCCGGGGTGAGGCGGGCGGATAATAAACGGTGGAACCCACACTGCCCGTCGCTATTGGATTTTATTCCAACGCGGATTTACCTTTCGCGGCCTACTTACACTGATTTCGCGAATAAGTAACCGATTTTTATTACTTTTGCTTATGAAAACATAGGATAGTTTGTTTACCAAAAGGTTTTATTAAGTAGAATTTCTTATTATAAGAATGACTCAGAATAAAGAGGTTATTAATTATTTTTCTTTGATTTCCTGCGAGGTACCGCCCCGGACGAGCCTGCCCATTCATGCTGAGTCATGACTGACCACAGCGTGGCTCTACTACTTGTTAAAATTCAAATAATAATGATGTAAATAGACTTAAACTTAAAAATACATATTATCAGCTCAAATACTAGGTTTTATAGCCAAAGGTACACTAATCCCTATTCTCTACATGACATTGCACATCATCATGACTTCGATATTTACAAACCACCATCACTTCCGCCTCTCTCCTTATCACTATATCTGAACTGCTTTAAGCCCCATTTACATTATCGTAAGGTTATAAAAAAGTTGCATCGTGTAAACATTTATCAGTACCCCTAGCCGGAACATTTTGCAGTATCGTAATAGAATAGTAATAGTAAAATTTTGTATGGGAATTTAAACAGCGCCATTGTGAGCGTATTTGGAACTAAAATGTGACAGCGGGAAACGTTTACGATACTATAGTATAGTTAGCGAGTAGTTTAACGATAGTTTTACTTTAGAAATGTATGAAAAGTGGCAGCAGGAATAATTTTTGACGTATAGTATCGCCAATTACTATAGTTTTGCTGTCGAAAAATACGAGAACTTTCTCACCGAGATTTTGTCAGTGAGAAAGCTATCGTGAATGTAGTTTTGCGATTTATTTTATTTGAAATAAGGCAAAATGTGTTAATTACGATCATACTCAGTGCCCTCGACGTCTTATTGTTATTTTGTTTATTTATCTACTCCGTGTTTCACTAAAAATAGGCAATTCAATATGGAGTTACAATTGTGTTGTTTCAAATATTTTTGTTACTAACAGCGGCATTATCAAAAGAAGGTTACTTCCTATCCTAAGGACTTCTCGGAATCGGAGCAATGAACTTGGGAAAAAGTATGAGGATATAAGAAGACTAGACTTAGTGTAGTTTTAAAATGAATAGCTAACTAAAACTGTAACATTAATAAATAAAACAATCATATTATGCACTTTTGTTTTATGTTTTGTGTACCTACTTACTTATGTTATGCAACAGGCTCATTTCAATGTGTAGTCAATATGGTCAAGTTCTTAGCTACTTCTTCATATTATATTATTGAAATGATATATGTGAAGAAAGTTACCAAGGCTCATAACAGGCAAAAATGTAGCGAATACTTTCATTAAGTTTCCACCTTAAAGGTATAAAGGCATTATATTAAACAAACATCTGTGTCTATATCTATTACCTATTATTTATAAGTTTAATTCTTTACATTTACAATGTGTTACTTAGGATCATACTCAGTGTCCTCAACATCTTATATTTTGATCTTATTGTTATTTTGTATAATTATCTACTCCGTGAAATGAAATGAAATGAAATGAAATTCATTTATTGGTCACGTAGGCAATTAAATAGCTCTTATGACAAGTCAATACACATAGTACTTATTTTCTATTTACAAGATATTCGTTGTAATACTTACGTGTTTCACTAAAAATAGGCAATTCAATATGGAGTTACAATTGTGTTATTTCAAATATTTATAATTCTTACTAATAGGGGCATTACCAAAAGAAGGTTAATTCCTATCCTAAGGTCTTCTCGGAATTGGAGCAACAAACTTAGGAACAAGTATGACGATATAAGAAGACTAGACTTAGTGTAGTTTTAAAAATGAATACCTAACTAACCTTTTATAAATAAAACAATCATATTATGCACTATTGTTGTATGTTTTATGTACTTACTTATTTATTTAATGCACAGGCTCATTTCAATGTATAGTCGATATGGGCAAGTTCTCAGCTAGTTGTTCATATTATGTTATCAAAATGATATATGTGAAGAAAGTTACCTAGGCTTTTTACGAGCAAAAATGTAGCGAATACATTCATAAAGTTTCCACCTTAAAGGTATAAAGGGATCATATTAAACAAATGTCCGTGTCTATAATATCTATTACTTATTTATGAGTTTATTTCTTTACATTCGTTGACGAGTGGCATCCGTATAAATTTGTTTGTTGTTGTTGTTATGTCAATTGTCAAACAAAAAATGGCTACGTTCGGAAATATAAATGCTTAATTGCTTGAAATGATTTTTAAAAATTTAGATCAATTGTTATTAATACTTTTTTGCGTCATAATTCATTTTCATCACCTTTAACAGGTCTTTAAGGCATGCTATAGGCTTTTTATTATTTTATGATAATAATATATTTTTTTACAAACACGGTGAATGATAATTCCGCACGAATCATTCAATAATATTCATTCATTGCCATAGGTTATCTGTGAGTATCGTATCGTATTATTCAAGAGTTTACGAGAGTATGGTTAAACGGTTCATGCTGCCACCAAATATAGTTATCGAGTAGTAATAGTAAAGTAATGATTGTTACTATACTATTACTATACGATACTTCAAAATGTTCCGGCTAGGGGTACAGAATACGATAATCTACGGCGGTTATATCATGCGATAATCGCATACGATTCTCGCCGCGAGAAACTCTCTCTATGTAAATGGGGCTTTTAAAATTAACCACGGAACTGCCTCAGTAATTAATTGAACACAATGCGTTATAGACTGACAGTCCCGGTCAGTGACCCGCCTCGCCGCTCTGTAGTCTATGCAAGGATTCAATCAGATGTCTTACGCGCCAATTTAGTGGCATGCGTAGCAAATTCAAACTATTAACGCATTCAACTGTGTGATGCAATTACCGATATTGTTGTTGCATGGAGTAATTTAATTAATTAAAATGTATGTAATTGTGTAAATGTAATGTACTTTATCAGCCCATATACGTCCCACTGCAGGGCACGGGCCTCCTCTACAATCGATAGTACGATTGAGAGGGGTTAGGCCATATAGTCCACGCTGACCTAGTGCGGGTTGACGGACTTTACATACCACAGAAATTATTGCAAATCGCTATGGTATGTCTTCTCACGATGTTTTGCCTTCACCGATATAGTTCGTCGTGATTGAATATCATACACACATGACTCCGAAAACTCAGAGGTGTGCCTTGGGATTTGAACCCGCAACCACCGTGAATATGTTGGCAGCTGCGTCTGTTCCGTTACCAACAGGCCACCACGCACTTTAATTAAAGTTGATTAATTATTATAACTACACAAAAGACTACACTAAAAGTGTAGTATAAGCTACATAAATACAAAGTATAGTTAAGACGCTATGAAGTTAAGTTAGCAGACAAGATCGGCCGAGGAGCAGGCAATAAATAAGCGGCATCGGCGGTGACGTGGAGTGTCCACTAGATGCTAATGAGTAATGGCACCACAGAACTGGACCAGGAGCAACTGAGCGATACTACTGTATTAACCAACTACGTGACACGTTCCTATATCGAAAACTATTTAAAATACATTCAATAGTATAATAACTAGATATTTGTATATGGATAGATTATTACTGTTCTCGATAAAATATTAGTGGGAAAATTTTGTTTTCTTTTTTTTTTTTTTTTGCATTAAATGACGAGCTTGCCATTCGCCTGATGGTAAGCGATAGAACCGCTCATGGACAGTAGTAAAACCAAACAACACCATAAATCACAAAACATATTATGATGTTAACTCTCAATTTGTCCAGTAGTTACTCTCGCCACAGTATCATTTAAACCGGAACACAACAGCGCATTTACACTGCTGTTTGGCGAGAGACATAGACATTGCGGTGGTAAATACCCAGGCGGCCTCTCACTTAATATGTGAGACCTACTAGGAAATCTATTTTAATAATTTAAAAATATTCAATTAACTGATAGCGATCGTTTCACAATTTAAAGCAACCTATGTGACAATACCGTCATGTTTCAAAGTTTCTTTTAAAATTAAATGCTGGGCTGTCTCCAAGAATCAGTAGAGTGAATTAAGAAGAATTTCTTGAGTGAGATATTTTTTAAATAACTCCTTCAGAAGTGTCCGTATTGGAGTCCCGGCAGCAAGTTGCGCAAGTTACGCGATTCACTTCACGCGACAGATATTTGCTCTATACCGCGACAGATACGCACTTGACCGTTTAAGCGGGGTTTCAATACATTAAAATATATAATTTATCAGATACTAAGCACATGAGTCTACTATAATCAAGAATTCGATTAAGAGGGGTCAGTGTATAGACTATAGCCCACCGATTGTATGGCAAAGAGTTTCACAGAATACAGGTTTCATTATAGGTACAGGGTATCTCAAGACCGCGACCGAAAACGAAGCCAAGTGGTAGTTTTAGTGGTTACAGACTCGATGCAATTAAAAATTTCACCAAAACAGCGATAGATTGTTTTTTAGATTTTTTTAATAATCATCTTTTTTGGGTGGTAAATACCTAATTATTGCGAAAATAATAATTTAAACGCTTACGTACCATTGAGTATTTAGAAATAAAGAGGTCTACATCATTATTTTAGGAAAGCTATGTATTTATCACCCAAATACGACGATAAGTAAAAAATTACAAAAAAAAAGTTGCCGATTTTTTTTTGAGAAATTTTTATTTGCATTGTGTCTGAAGTCACTAATACTATTACCTGGCTTCGTTTTCGGTCGCGGTCTTGATAAAGGTACTCTGTATATTCAAGTTAGTGGTAATTGACCAAGTAATATACAGTAATAATATACAGTCTCCGGGGCCGTTCGATCTCCGCACCAAGACAAATGTTTATTTAAACAACAAATATTTGTTTCTGGTCTGGGTGTTTGTAAGACCGAATAGTATTTCGTAGTTCCTGATACCCACAACACAGGACTCGATCTTAGTGTGGGGTCAGGACTATGTATATGACTGTTAGCTGCATTTATTTTATTTATTTATTTATACCCATGACTTCAAAAATTGTGTTTCTTGGGAATCGAAACTGCATTGGTAGATCTCGTTCGGTTCGTTATCCACAGGCCCCAACACGCCTCGACATTCTTCTTAATATCTCACTTTACGTACCTAAAATCTTTGAAAATGCTCCCGCATACATCTCTGTACCAATATTCTTCAATTTTTCAAATAATAAACCAGTTTGAAGTGGGAAGTATCGTGCGTTAATAATTCCTACGCCGCCCAACTCACCTCGCTACTGCACCATTTCAAAGCTTTTCAACTTTCCCCCATTTGTCTTTATTTCAAATTGAACTGTTTGCTAAACAAACTTGCTCAATGCATTATATTTAACTGCTATAACACCTTTAACTATGTAGGTAAATAGTATAGGTTTAATTGTTAAGTTGCGTTTTATTTTATTGTATAAATGAAGATATAATTTTATGGTATTTCCAAAACCCTACTGAGAGTAGGTGCCTATCTCATTACAAAATAGTGTCTGATATCATGGTCAATGTTTTCAGACCGACTGATTTAGTCTCTATACTTTTAAGTTGTTACAATTTTAGAAAACGAAACATAACCTAAATAATAGAAAGAACTCAGGCCATAGTCCACGTCCTCCACGTTCATCTTTTGCTGAGTTGCTCACATACCATAAGATAATAAATGTACGCAATAATTTATCTATAACTTATTACGAATATAACAACTTGAACCTCCAGACACAGATGGTGATGCCAATATGAAATATATACTGCTACAGCAGCGCTAGCGATTTTAGTGATTACATCAACAAGCTATTGGTGTACTTTATAAATACTGTTTAATTACGACATAACAAATTAAATTTCACACCAAAACTAACTAAAATAATTATGGAAATTACCCCGTAATTAGTGGCGTAAACTGTTTAAAACCCTTCAACCACAGTAAACCGTCTAATAAATTTAAAAGAGATCAGAATAATTAAGTTGACAAGTTACGAGGAAAATATACTGAGAGAGTCGTCGTGTGCTAATATTCCGACCACGCCGCGCCAACTTTTAATATATTTACAAGTTTAAAAATCAAGTTTCAAAAGAAGCTGATTAATAAAGTTGTTACTGGTTTTGTAGGCGGCCACGAAACGTTCACGGTTACTAGTGTTACTGAAAAGTATAATTAATTGAATGAATCATAAGGAAGCAAAGTTCTGACCCACTTCGATTGTATTCATACATACATAAACTCATTACTCACGCCTTTTTCCCTGAAGGGGTAGGCACAGGAGCTACCAGACTACGTACTGCTATGTTCTATGACTAGGTCGAGCCGGCAATAAGTGAAATTTTGAATTTGAATATCTTATTTGGCTTAGATATCTTTAACAAGTAGATGAATGGCCGTAAAACAATAAACCCATTGCTTAGATGGCTTAATAGAGAAGCGACAAGGCTTATTTTCATTTTTATTCCTCCCTGTATGAACGTTTAATGGTCGAATACATTCCGTATAATGTTGGACAATAAAACGCGTGTATCTCGTTTATTTCGGTTTAATGACCTACTAACTAGTGTCGCATACGTACACTACAGGTCATGTACTATAAAACAACCAAACAAACTATAGGAAATAAGTTAAAAATATATTATATATCGCATGTTTAGTGGCCGGCCGCCCGGACTCCGCTACCTAGTCGTTGATCACCTTGGATGTCAGCTGTTGAAAGGATATTAGTTTTTAAGCAACTTGCTTTAATATTCTACAACCCCTGTTCATCTTACTGCACTTTGGAAATAAGGGATTTGTGTAGCCAAAAAGTACATAAAACATTTATTACCAGCGATTTACATGTAAAATGCATTTTAACTTAGGATGTCTGCAAAAAGACTAGAGGGTTGCTAAAGATCGGGAGCGGACGAACGTTGTTACTTGTTAGATAATGTGATAAATTTTCAAAATAGCCAAGTCCCCAAGGTTCTGATATATTTATTACTTTTTTTTTAGAAAATATGCTACAATGCCTGTACAATAAGTGACAGATAAGCTGCAAGTCGCGGATTCGAAACCGGGGCACACGCCCCTATATTTTCAAATCACAAGTGCATTCGTATTTATATATCTAACGCTTTCTTCATCGGTGAAGGAAAATTTAATGGAAAAACGTAAGATTTTTTCTTTCTTTTTTTATCCAACAGGCATTTGACACGCGTAGTTAAAGCTGTTTTTCGAAAATTTGGTGTCAGACAAGCCACCAATCACAAAATGATGTGCCAAGTCGTTCGACAGCCTTGAAAATCGATCAAATACTTTTACTCTGGTTACAATTTAGTATTTACTTTGTATCACGTTCTTTCATGTGCGCTATTGATTGCGTCTCGGCGGAATAAAGACGTGACAAACAGACGGTATACTCACCGAAAGTTATTTAAAGTAATACTAGAAATAAAATGTAGAAAGATCATAACATTGCAACAAATAATTCAACTTTAAATACAAGGTTAAATCTTATGATGTTCATACTTTTAATAAACCATTCAACTCTTCCTATTGAAGTCATTTTTATTTTTATTTTTCCAAAACCTAGAGATACCAATTGTCGACAGCCTCAAACGGTATGGCATGGCCAAAATCGACGAAGCCTAAAACGGAACGTAAATCAGATATCTCACTCGGCTTGTCTTACAGTCGGCAGCATGAGAAATGTGTCTGTAGATAAGACGCTAATAAATGATCCCTTGCGTTACTCCATTATTTTTAATTGAAATCTCTTGCGCACGAACAAAGAGGTATCTCGTAGTTAATTTGGTAAGTATACACAAAAGCTTACGCGTGCTTGTAGCAAAGGTGAACAGACAAGTCAGAAAACTGATGGTGAGTGGTCAGTATCGAGCAGAGTGCATGTTTAACTGTCTTCAGTACTAGTAACTTTCAAGCAAATTCTTCTAAAAACTCTTAATTGGTGGTATTTTCCTCGTCACCTAATCACTTCACAGCGTAGGTACTAATGCCTAGAAGTAAGGACATGGAGTTTGAATAAGAAAAATAAAATAATCGAAACAATAGGATATAGGTCCGGGCACTAAACTTTTACGGCCTTATTACAAAAAGATAGCTTAGTACTGGATTTAAACCAGAACTAAAAAGTTTAGGATTGTTACGGTATTAAAGTCAGTTCTTAGACTAAAATTCATTCTTATTACAAATCCAAGACCAACTGAGGACTTTATAGTATCACAGATAGTTCTTGATTTCCACAGATTACAAGCAAAAAATTAAACTGATCCATTATTTCATTCACTCACCAATATATGCACCGTTCCATTTAACATAAACTTGTGCATAGAAATAGTAAAATGTTAAATAAAATGTCACTTTTATGGAGATCATCATGCTAAATCTATACAATTTTACCATTAGAATATGTATATACATATATCCCTAATCAAAATAATTTAAAGTGGCGTAATTTTGGTTTTGTTTCACTGTTGAGTTATTTATATAACTAGCGTACAAAGGAATGAATTGTGTGGCGCGCGTACTTGAATAATAGCGAAATGTTTACATATCGGATTATTATTGATTCTATTTGTACTTTAAGTAATATAAATAAACGTTGTTCATTGTTGAAATGTTTGGCGTGCATACTTGCATATTATCGACATGTCGGCTTATTATTTGTTATTTTTAATAGCAGTTAAAGTAACATAAAGAAAGGTTGTTCTTTTTTAATATATAAGCTCGGCAACAGCGTCACAAGTGCAATAGTTTTTGTGAAATCTCGTACGCAACGTATACGTCAGTTAATCAAGTCGAAATATGGAGCATTCAAAGAAGAAAAGGGGTGAAAATTGGACTTCTGAAGAAAAGGTTAGTCCAAAGCCATCATCTTGTTAATAATCAGTGTAATAAATAACTTTTGACCCAATCAATACGAATTTCGTTATTATTCCAGGAAATACTACGCCAACTTAAATATTAATTGACGTTTCGAGGTTAGTACAGGAGCTAAACTAGGGGTCTCGGTGGTTTAACTTTTGGTACCATAGATAATGCTCACACTCGCCTTAAATCTTGTTTTGTAATAACGTTTCATTTGGTTCGTAGTCTAAACCTGATACTAAACTCGGTACTTTAGTTAGTTCACGTTTTGTAATAAGGCCGATGAAGTTAATTAACACCACATACAGAGCGTACGGAATATAACACATTTAAAATCATTAAGTTATATTCAACCATATTTACCACTGTTTTTAATAAATTATATTACCTATTAACGAATAATTTTCTTCAATTATTTGAAATATTGTTTGTTAATTTTATGAACTAAATTATTTAATCTATTTAAAATATTTTAGTTAACTTATAGAATTCCTGTAAGTTTAAAGTCGTCACTACACAAAAAATCTGTAGAGCAATTAATACAATCAATATACAGGGTATATCAAGACCGCGACCGAAAACGAAGCCAGGTGGTAGTTTTAGCGGTTACAAACACAATGCAACTAAAAATTTTGCAAAATAAGCGACGGATTTTTTTTTACAATTTTTTAAAAATCATCGTTTTTGAGGGGTAAATACCTAGTTTTTGCAAAAATAGTAATTTAAACCCTTACGTACCATTGCGTGTTTAAAAATTAAGCGATGTACGTCATAATTTTAGAAAAACTATGTTTAATCACTGAAATACGACGATAAGTAAAAAATAACAAAAAAAAAATTGTCGATTTTTTTTGTAAAATTTTTACTTGCATTGTGTTTGATATCACTAATACTACCTCCTGGCTTCGTTTTCGGTCGCGGTCTTGATATACCCTGTATATAAAATAGACATATAAAAATTAAATGCCTCCTATTCCACGATTAAATACTATTTCTATACTATCCTGAATTCAATTAAATAAATATAATAGGGGAGGTCCTGAAAAGGCTGTCGCGAGGAGAGGGCGGGCGAACATATTAGCTGGAGTTTAATATCGGGGGATAATCTGCAGACATATTGACCTCGCTTTTGATCTCGGCCCCCGTAGTCGCGCTGGACTAAACTTATAACGTGTATTTTTGTTTGTCATGTAAAAAGGGTTGAAATATTGTGTGTACTTTATAGGATCCCTTATGAACAAAGATTACATGTAATATTGGGAAATTAATGTCGTTATTTGTCGGTGTAACAAATCGGTACAATATGAATATTGAATAGTAATTGCATCTGTTGTTACAAAATTATTTTTTAAACATAAGTTAGTGCAAATTGTAACTTATTTACGTGGTGTAAGCATGTTATGGCATGTTAAAATCCAATTCCCATTGTTCAGTTCAAACGTATGTTTCCTTAATGGTGCAGAAGGAGTCCAGAACTTGTAAAACCAACCTTGGAGCACCATGAGTTATGGAAAAAGTAATGGATGAAATTGCATCAGTTTTGGAAAAATCGCAGGGTAAAATTTAGGTGGGCTGGTTTAGGCTAGTAAAGCATTAAATAAGAAAACCACTCAATGTCTTATTGTTTAATTATTACACAAATCTATCATAATATGTACAACTTGTATTTTAATTATATTACGTGAATTATCTAGATTGAAACATATGGCGTCACTTTTGATCAATACACGACAAATATTTGTCAGTTGGAAGCTAAGACAAAAAAATATGGTTGAACTTTGGTTCTCAGAAATTCTACAGTATAGAAGCGCTGAGCTGGAAGGCTGGTGACCCCGACGTACCCTTCCTCCCCCTCCTCCAGGGCTTGGGAAAAGTGTTAATTAGTTTTCTCATCGTTAAAAAAATTTTTAGAAGCTTATATGTAAAACAGACATATCCATTGTTTCCCGTTCCTTTGAAGACATTATCTTTAATCCCAAGGAACTTATCAGATTCAAAATCAACATTGGCGTAAAATATTGGCATTCCAAAATATCTTACATTTACATATTTACATACATAAACTTACGCGTTTATTCCAGAAGGGGTAGGCAGAGGTGCTACCAGGACACCCACATATCATCTTGTATGTTTCGTCCATGGATGTGATAGGGGGCGAGCCTATCGCCATATACGGCACAAATTCCTGACTACGGTCTGATAATGAATAGGTATTACTTTACACGACCCAGGATTCGAACCCGAGACCTCAGCTTTGTAATCGTACCGTAGTAAAACTACGCCACCTAGACATTCTATCTTACATTTAAAAATATAAAAAGTTGTGAACATATTAATTTGACCAAACGTGACGCCACACGAATTGGTGAACTCAAATTTGTCAAACTCATACGCTTGAAAGACCTCACTGCGAGTAATATTGACGTCTTTTATATTATAGTCATATATTACTTGTTCTTATTTTAAGAGATTTATTAAAACAAAATTCGTGCGTTCATATATTTAAATCATAAATACAATAAGTATAAAGTTCCCTGAATGCCGGAAAACAACGCAGTGAAGTCTCTCGACGTATCATTACGTATTCGCAAAGATACAATAGCGAAAATTGTTCAGTACACTTTCAATCACGATTTGAATCGTCAATTTGTTTAAATACAAAAAAGCGACAGTGCTGCCTCTGTACATTTACTCACGAACTAAAAAGTAGGACAAATAAAAGTTGAAAGTATATGACAATTTTCGCTATTAGTTATTCATAATTATTTTAACCCCTTACATCTGAAATGCAAATGTACGAACATACAAAAATACGTCACCTAAGTATAATTCGCTACGTTCATTCGTAAAAACGTGCCGGATAGGAAAGCATGTGATGCTACAGTACAAAAATATCTTATACGCGCCGATAACTCTATTTTAATGATATTGTAAATTATAGTAGCTAAAGGAATTATATTGCGAAAGATAGGCGTCCCCAACGAACTCCACATTCCACATTCTTGAATCTTTTATATACCCACGTTTCAAATTAATCCTGACACTGCCCTTGCTTGTCATATAATAAATAAATAAATAAATACACCTAGTAGTCACATACATAGTCCTGACCCCACACTAAGATGTCGTGTGTATCAGAAAGACGAGACTTTTCGGTCTCACAAACACCCAGACCCGAAACAAATACCTGTGGTTCACACAAACACTTGTCTCGGTGCGTGAACCAAACCCGCGGCCTCTAGTTACATCCGGCGTCTAACCAACTGCGCCACGGAGGCTATAATTAATAGGTAAATCGTACTATCCCAAAATATAATTAAATAATTATACACCCATCTGGTAAATTGTAGGTATATTACTGGTTTTAGAAATATTGTATGCAAGGGGTAAACAAGGATGGCAACAGACGTTATTGGGCATGTAGGACTTGCTAACCGTGGACTCGTGTAACTCGAAAGCCTCCGTGGCGCAGTTGGTTAGACGCCGGCTGTCAAACGTGACTCGTGAGGCCGTAGGTTCGATCCCCGCACCGAGACAAATATTTGTGTGACCACAGGTATTTGTTTCAGGTCTGGGTGTTTGTGAGACCGAAAAGTCTCTCGTAGTTTCCGATACCCGCGATACAAGAGTTGATCTTAGTGTGGGGCCAGGACTATGTATGTGACTATTGGGTGTATTTATTTATTTATTTCACCAATCGAAATAAGGCTGTTAGATACTTCAGTATTCTTTAACAATAGTAACTAGTACTTGGTTGAACCGACCCGCAGTAGTTATAAGTAGATATAGCAAGACTACAATTTTCGAGAGACCTGTTTTAAAAAAATAACATAAGTATAGCTAAATTATACAATACTTTTGCATTTAGCGATTTAGTTTTATTACTTTAGCGACACAATAAAAAACAACAAAAATATTTTGCATTTATAATTTACAACATCACTAAGTGTTGGACGTATAACCTCGATGCATTAAACATTGAGATACACCATTACGAGTAACATAATTTAATAAAACACTTTAATAAATTATCGATATTTCTCCAAAGAGTTGAAACTCTTCGAAACACAACCCGGGGATTTGGACCTTTATTTTATAAGTGCGCTTTAGAATGTATACAAACCATTAAAATAATGAAAGACTAATAAACAGCCACAACTTCATCATTAAAAATGTAAAATGAATGATAAATTGTCTATGCGATGTGAAAAGGCGGGAATAAAAGGCGCGTTTTTCTTCTTCGCCTGCTGCTTCAAACTAATAAATTGTTTGTTCTTTGATACAAAAGCTATCAACGTAGAAATTAACCCAAAAATAAAGTCAATACTTGTAAATAAAAGTGTTTATTAGTCCTCCAGTATTAGCATTCACTTATTGTCCAGTTTCTATTTCAGCGGGCACACATTTATTATTTTATGTACAGCGCCATCTATCCTGTAATTAACGCACTAAATCAGCTAAGACGACAGGTCTATCTAAACTGATGAAATTTTCATAATAAATTGTGTTAGATTGATTTCTAAACAAATATTTATTTTTAAAAAATATATTTGTATTGAACCGTGTCACACAGCTTATATACAGCCAGAAATATCATTTTATTAAATAATTTATGTACCAAATTGGTATTTCATTAATTATTTAATTGACAACTTTGTCTAATTACAGTTCATTAGCTAAAGTTAATGTGGTAATCGCTTTTCTTTGTGATTTCATGGTATTTTCCACATTAGATACCTGTTGGGTATACCTAGAAATGATGGCTACATAATTTTATTCCCCATATTTAATAGATATTTTGACTTCAAATATGATTTCAATTATTTTTTCGATGTGAATTCAAATCTTTTACGCATTATTTCTCATGCGCAACCTCTATGCATCTATCACATTTCATGTAAATTTAGCAGACTATATAAAGTAAGTATAAAAAGTCAATCACTATAACGGTGAAGGAAAACACCGCGAGAAAACCTGCATAGCATAGCGATTTGCAAGAATTTCTATGGTATATGACCGCTAACCCACACTATGCCAGCGTGGTGGACTATATGGCCTAACCCCTCCCAATCATATTGTCGATTGTAGAAGAGGGACGTGCCCTGCAGTGAGACGCATATGGGCTGATACAGTACACCTTCAGTACCAAATGCGAAGAAATTTTTATACTTAAACATACACCAGTTTACATACACCTGTTGGTAGTTCTCGGTCATCAGTATAAAATAAGTTAGGCACATTACACTGCGGCAAGTGTCACGCCGTTTCACTGTATAATACACGTTTACACAGATGCACACTCAACCGTCACATTATCAAGTCATTAACTCCCGTTTCACCCGTTTTACAACTTCAAGATTTTTGAACAAATATGGTTTACGTAAAATCTTTTAAATATAAGTCTTTGTAATCACAGTTGGACACTTAAATTTGTAAATCATGTATAATGAATTATATGCATTGTTTTTTAACGAAAATATGTGATTATTGACTTGTTCAGCTAATTATTTTTTGTAGTGTTAGTCTTATGGTCTTATTCATAGACAGTTTTAAAATCTATTTTAGTTATCGAATGCTATGTCTTCTTCGCTCAAACTGAATTCTAAAGTCGTTTGAAAGGGACAAAACATGCGATAGTTAAATTAGGTTTAAAATCTGTCTATGAATAAAGCGGTTAGTGCAAACATAGTTTCACTGATCGAAGAAATTAACTATGAAATAGCGATCATGTTCACAATATCAGGTATTTCTTTGACTGAATTTTAATTAAACACGATTCGCTTACGATTGGATTAACCGCAATATATAGCAAATATGAAAATACCATATTAAAATGCTGCATTAACCGCATCTCTGATTTTTTATCATCCAAGCGTGATTGTAAAACTATTGCCACTCAAAACTGCAACATCAACCATTTTTGTTCAAGCATCAGAGTTAATCGTGCTCGGGCGTGTGCTGAGCGCTGGGTCACTCGGTGTAGGTGCAGGTGAGCGTGTAGAAGCAGTCGGCGTCGCGCATGGTCATCTTGCTGACGTATTTGGTGAAGGAGGCGGCGCCGGCGTCGCAGTACACGAGGTTGAGCGCGTTGTCGTGCGGCGGCAGGGTGACCAGCGCGGCGTCTAGTTCCGCGGCGGTGCTGCCCTCTTCCGGCGCCACGTAGGAGGTGCTGCCGCCGCAGATGGGCCGCTCGCCCACGCCAATGTATAGCACGGCCTCCAGCCGCGCTTGCTGGTACTGCTCACGAGGTGGCAGCAGCTGTGTAACACGTTTTTGTACTTCAGATAAATACATATTGGATGAAAATACTGTAGACGTACACAATAAATAATTAGACAAATGTCTCTAGATTATTGTTACTAAATAATATCATTCTTAATTTATTGCTCAATTTATAATATAACTACGAAAACAAGATATCATATTTTATTTTGCACCTATTAAACTGGCACATTTAAATGGACGATACACTTCAAGTTGACATCGGAAAACTTTGAACAAGGCCTAACTTCAACAGCATACTTTCTATGGTTTAATAACCATCACATGACCACATGTATAAAACATACTAGCTGTACCCAGCATTGCAATGCCACGTAAAGACCGTTAACAGCAACTTTATCATGTCACTTTTTGGCTGTCGGTGTGTGTGCATCATAAAATATTTACTCCCTTTTTTCCAATTACGCCAAAGAAGTATAACTTCAAACAAAAGGAACTCACAGAGAAATCGCCAGGCGTCCACCTCTGCAGTTCGAGTTTCTCGTAGTTGGTGAGCGTGAGGTCGGTGCAGTCCACCAGCAGGCGGAAGAAGGTGGTGCTGGTGAAGAGCTTCAGCAGGGAACGTACAGGGTGCTCCTTGTCCAGCGACTCCGCCCACTCGGCCGGCACGCGCCAGTAGCGCCGCTCGTTCGCCGGCCCGCACCGCTCCCAGGGGATATCTGGAGGATAACGTTCACTTTAAGTATACGATGTCATAACGCCACAAATAGTAAAATTGACGTTGGCTTTTACATTCGATATATTATAATAAAGGCGCAATTGGTTGATTTACGAATAAACCTTCAAAATAACTACGGGAGCCTAAACGTTAAGGACTGATCTGATCGAATTTGGGTGTATTCTGATGCGTCTATTTTCGAGATCGATTCTGACAGCGAGCGATATAACTTAGGTACTAACTTAAGCGCTATGTTTCTATGCCAACAATGGATAGTTATCAGACAGAAAGAAATTGTGGATAACAGTAGCTACATTTGTACTCTTTCTGGTATACCGGGTTAGGCGAAAAGAGTATACCAAGCCGAAAGACGAATACTATACTTATCATGACAAGTAACTCATACCAGGCTGTTCCATAAACTTTGTAGAACCAAAAATATTTTCGTATGTAGCTGATTTTTTACGCGATTTAGGGATTGCCCCGTTGGTAAAAGTAGTTAATTATGATGAGTATATTATTCCCCATTCGGCTTGGCTTTCCGCCTAACCCTGGAGCCAGCTGATGTATTGCAGTGGGTACGCACCAGGTTGCTGCAGGGCCTGGTGCAGCTCCTGGTACTTGTCGGGCAGCAGCAGCGCTCGCAGGCACACCTCGCTCTCGCGCTCCATCTGCGCCTGGATCTGCGCCCGACTGCGCGGAGACATGTACGTGTTCTCCACCCACGTGTTGATCACCACCTGCACACCACAATGTCTTAGTACAAAGGTATACCTGCGTCAAATAAACAATACACCCACTAGTCACATACATAGTTCTGACCTCGCATTAAGATCAATAAAGTCTTGTGTCGTGGGTATAAGAAACTACGAGAAACTTTTCAGTCTCACAAACACCCAGACCCGAGACAAACGTTTGTGGGCCTCACAAACGTTTGTCTCGGTTGGGGGTCGTAGCGGCCTCTGGTTTCAGTCAGTATAACCAACTGCGCCACGGAGGCTGTGTAATGATGCATATAGTGTGGTAGTGTACTGACAGGTTCGGAGTGCGGGCGCTGCGGCGCGGGCGGCGGCGCGGGCGGCGCGGGGGGCGGCGGCGAGCGCGGGGGGTCGGCGGCGGGGCCGTGGAACCAGCCGTTGATGGACAGCCGCGGCAGCTCCAGCGACAACACCTCGCCCACCTGCCACAACACATCGACTCTATAAGGCTGCTCCTACTATACACTATTTACTGAAAATTAATCGGCCTTTGTACAATACAATACAATTCAATAATTCTTTATTGCACACCACATAAATACAAGAAATAAATAAATAAATACCAATTGTATACAAGAGGCATATTATTCATCAAAATGTTCATTTCTTCAGCCAAATCCTCCAATAATGATAGTTTTACAGGATACATTTCTGAGATATGAAGATATTGTTCCTATTCAGTAGACAGACTCTACTGAATTTCATAATCTTTAATTTATACTGTTGTACCAAAAAACTAAGGAAAATTAATACAAGTGGTGAGTGACCTGGTGGAATGACTCGGTGCCGACTTTGAAGAAGGCGAGCATGTTGTTCTTGGGGTAGACGCGGTGCACCACGTCCGTGGGCCGCCGGAACTCGTCTGAAGCCAGGAGCTCCAGCGCGCCGCCCATGTGCGGACTCCAACCCTCGTTGTCCACCTGCAATATATTACAAAACTATACTGTTATACTGCAAAGCAACCACGGATTAGCTATATATTAGTATCTAGACTTTTGCTCGTAACTTCGACTACATGAAAGTTTTTCGGTATAAAAGGTATCCTAAAGCTAAAGGTACCCTTCATCAATAAATATCCAATATTTTAACAATTCGAATCACTAGTTCCTGATATTACCGCGTTCAAAAAACAAACTCTTTAGCTTTATTTATTAGTATAGAGTATAGATGTAGGATAAGCAATAAGAATCAACCGCAGTAGTGTTTTTCCTTTTATACCCTTTTGTCACCTAGAATGCCATACTAATTTTATCTGGCATTAAATGCACATGACGATGAGTGCAGAGCAATCCAATAAGCTTATCTAACTGACTATGCTAGCTCTGGGTATACAGACTGAACCGAAACGCAACACATTTATGTTAGAAGCCATTGCAAGTGGTCACTTATGGTTATGGAGTTCAATTGCTGACAGCTTAATTTATTCATATGCAGCATTACCCTTCAAGTTGACATCAAATTTAACTCCACCTGTATAACATTATGGTCGCCGGCGTCTCCATTCTCCAATCGTCGGTAGGGCGTGGCGCTGGGTCGCCAAGGCGCCAGGTAGAAGATGAAGGCGACCCGCCGGTCACCCAGCAGGTCGTCGTGCACCAGCAAGTGGTCTCCGGGACCGTACAGCGAACACGACGCTGACACCGATGTCAACTCCATACCCGTCACTTGCGATACCTGGGACGGAGCGAATTAATTCATTGAGTATTTTACATTTTTATCCTATGCACTAGCACCTTATTGAACTAAGACAGGGTGCAAGGTTATACAATGTTAAAATAAAGCATTAGGTGAGAGTGATGTTAAGAAATACTTTTGCTTATTAGTCTTTATCAAAACCAGTAGTAAGCTGTATATAATATATCATGTATATTAATAAATAAATAAATAAATACACCCAACAGTCACATACATAGTCCTGACCCCACATTAAGATCAATTAAGTCTTGTGTCGCAGGTATCAGAAGTACGAGAGACTTTTCGGTCTCACAAACACCCAGACCCGAAAGAAATATTTGTGGGCCGCACAAACATTTCTCTTGGTGCGGGGATCGAACCCGCGGCCTCTCGTTTCACAGCCGGCGTCTAACCAACTGCGCCACGGAGGCTGTCATAACACATCATAACCAACACAAAGTGAAGAAAGCCCTTAGGCAAGAGACATCATAACTTATGATCAAGTGCTCTCTAGGAAATGCTCAATTTTAAAAGTGGCCCACACCCTGCGGTGAGACATTACGGGGCTAGATTATGATTATTGAATCCACAAACTAAAGTAAATAAAAATAAGTTCTCACCCAACTCATAACTTCAGTTTTAAGTAACTCGTAAATGCCTTTTATACTCCTTTGCCACGTAAGACATGCAAGATCTGCTGTCTGGTGAAAGTCGTACAAGTCCATTTTCTTCCGAGACCAGTCCAGTGTGTTCATATCATCGACTATGTTGTTAATGATCTCCGGATTGTCCAGAAAGTTGTGGAGCAGGCACAGGCGGAATGGACTACATGTTAACGTGATTTCTTCGTTGCTTTGATCTTTCTCTTCTTTCCAATGGGTTGATATACTTTCAACAAATTCTGTAGTCTGGAAAAAATCCTGGTGTTAATAAAAAATCATAAACAGAAAGTACTTTTTGGTATATTTATGTTTAGGAGTCTATACCCATTACATACAATATATATATATTAGTCAGTGCATGATACATTTACTATAAATAATTCTCTATCATATATTTGCTATGGGTGGAATATTATTACCATGATACAATAAACTATAGTGTGTGTACAATCTATAAATATTTTTAAAGCTACTTCTATGTATAGTTTTCTAGCATTTTAAGCTGTTTGTTACTATGTCATACAGCACTAACATACTGACCAAACCAGAGAGATATTTAAGATTTTACTGTTGGACCTTTTTATTTAATTAAAACCCATGCTACTTCGATTGCGGAATTGTATAATTTTTATTTAAGCTAAAAGCTTCTTTGTTGGTTGTTGATCATGTATATTTTTACAAACCTTAATTTTACTATTAAACTTAGGGTCATCCATTCTGTTGGCCCGAGGATTAAGTTGTGCTCTCAGAGCACCTCCTTCTGATTTTCCATCTTCCACTAATATTGAGTCGTCTTCCCATGGGGACTCCGAGTCAGAACTGTAGTCCGATGATGATGAGGATGATGAATAATCCGCTAGAATATAATACATAAATATTGTTTAATGATAATACAGGAATACTTTACTTCTACATGCACTTAGTACCTACATGGACTTGGTGCAACAATACCATGTACCATGTGATGCTAATGGTGTCAGATTAATTCTTCTCAGAATTGTAATTTAAATCTGTCACACTGGTGTATTACAGTTGGCAGGTTTTACATAAATAAATAAATACACCCAACATTCACATACATAGTATTGACCCCACATTGTGATCAATGGTCTTGCATCATGGGTATCAGAAACAATGAAAGATTTTTTGGGCTCAGAAACACCCAGACCCGAAAAATACTTGTGGGTCTCACATTCATTTGTTTTGGTGTGGGGATCGAACCCGCATAACTTGAAAAACTTTATTTTTGGGAGATCTGACATGTTTGCAGGTTTCCTCATAAACCTGTTGGAGATCCCTTGCAATTTCCCTTCCCTTCCCCCCTTACAAAATGCTGTAAATATACTAAGGAAATATGTCCAATTAAATTTTATCAAACATTTATAACCTAATCCGCTATTTAACCTGATGCTAATTCTGAGTAACATACTATTTAAATTTATAAATCATTGTCGCTTTGTAATCTTAGACCAATATAACTGACTGGTAGAAATAGCTTGTTCATATCTTAAATATAAGTCTAAATAATAAGTACAAAGTTCTGAAACCACTATATTAAGCAAATAAATCACCATAGAGTAATATAAAATATTATACATACAGACATAAACTCACGCCTTTATCCCAGAAGGGGTAGGCAGAGGCGCCACCAGGACACCCATATTTCGCCTTGTATGATTATATTATATTTATTCTATTATAAAACATTATGAGACAACATATTTGTTTGCTCCAAGCCCTGTCCAAGGTAATTGTTTGGAAGAAAGTGTGTCAAGTTGAATTTGCCGCGTTTACCGGAACAAAACAACACGATTACAAATAAGCGCAAACTCACCTCCGCGGATCCTTTTCACTTCGTCTGCTGATGCCTGGTAAGAGTTCACCGCGCAAACGTCCGAATCATCACTTTCTGTGTCCGAAATCTCGATGACTGTGCTCGAAAGACGCCGCTTGGCGGGCGGTCGAGCGCCTTCAGACGCCGCGCTTTTTTCACCAACGTCCTGCACTGTACTGTCCACCACATCGTTACTAGACGACGGTTCCTCGATTTCTCTACCCGGTGAACTCATTTTAACACACAAACACTACATAATACGCGAGGAAAACAAAAATAAACCGAATCAACGCGACGCCTAACCTAAAATTTTTGTTGACGTTCCGTTGTTTAGTGTTATCAACGTATCTTTTATTTTTTTAAGGGTTTTTGTGATTTATCATTAATATATATTTTTCATATATTTTTAAAACATTTTATCATTAGTATAATTTTATTTATAATATATAGGAAAATATTTACAATAATTATTTTAAATCTATTTTTTAATCTATTCCACTTTCTAGCGACCAGTGTTATTTTTAGCATTGTCGACGACAAATCGAACGTGGTCATAAACGTCAATACATCCAGCTGACATAAATAAATAATAATCTCAATCTGGTAAACAAACTGTAATGGAAAGTATAACCATAGATAATACACTATATAGGAAAAGTATAACAAAGCTGAAAAATAATTCGACGGAACCACAATGCCATTTTTTCGTTGTACGAAAGAAAAGACTGTGTCGTATGACCGTGCGCCCGGGGAGGCAATATTGCGGGGAACATGAACCTCACCCCAAAACAGTCGATAATTTGGTATGAGATTAACATTGATTAATTATTCTGTATTTAACATTGATTAACATTGATTAATTAATTCTTTCTTTTTGCATAACATGTTAAGTTTAATTTATAACTTTAATTTATGATTTTGCTATTTTAGGATGATAAGCGTATACCATGCCCTAACGATCCAAAACAGTAAGTATTTCAGGGTTTATCTTCTTAATTGTGTTCTCCTAAGCGTGCTGTATAAACCTATTACTGCGCATAGGACTTCTTCATTTTATGAAGACTTAAGCATGCCAATAATTTCTATATAATTATAAATACTAGTTGTTTTCACACTACTTTTAGATACTCTTACAACTAGGCATTGAACTTTCCTTTGTTAGTCTCGGATAACGTGTATATAACCTACTACTAAATTCATTCAGAAAGAAAAAATATTTTTGTAATCCACCATTTGATTCCAGTACATGTTACATCAGCAAGTTGGAGAAACACCTGTCTATATGTAATGCCCGCCCTGTAGGCTTACCTCCCTACATTGTAAAGAATATAAATGCCCCTGATGCAGTTGATCCATACCCCAGGAAGTTACTTAGCCAAATTCCACTGGAAACTCTCATGCAAGTTGTTGATAAAGTCAATTTACTTTATGATGGTGAGTAATTGTGACTAGACCTATTTATTTATTTTATAATTGTTACTTATCAATATATGTATGTCCCACAGCTGAGCATGACCAGCTTCTAAATTAAATTACTGATTTCCCCTATCAAGCAAGCTTCAAAATATCACAGTATTTAAATTAGATGTAATAA
Organism: Deilephila elpenor; assembly: GCA_949752805.1. NCBI lineage: Eukaryota > Metazoa > Arthropoda > Insecta > Lepidoptera > Sphingidae > Deilephila > Deilephila elpenor. The sequence goes on from OX457114.1 coordinate 973,672, forward strand.
CATGGGCAAATTCTGAACTTGTGTTTTGGTACAGTAAGTCCTAATACTTACTCACAAATGTTGTTTCAGAGTATATAAAAGACCACTTAAAATTAGCACCTGAGTTTCCCATCCACTCTACAATACTGGACGAATTCAATGAGCCTGACAGAACAGAAACCTCTCTGCGACACCTAAGACAGGCATCGAGTCTATTATGGCTTATTGAAAACGAGCAGTTGGTGTCCAACAAGACTTGTTATGTTGAGCTCGGTGCTGGTAAAGGTATGTAGCTTCTCTCCTTGTTCAAACTTTTGGAAATTCATATACATTGCTATGCAAATTAGTACACAGCGGTATAACATCTTTAGTAATGACCTACATGATTCAGTCTGCTTATATTAGCTTACTTTATGTCAACAGATGAATAGTTTAAATGGACATCACAGCACTTTTAAATAGAGTTGATACTGAAAGCAACATAGCTACAATGATTATAAGTTACTAAAAGGTCCTCTGGTGTCATGAGAATGTGTATTCCAATTTATAAAATCCCATTTAAGGTCCCTATACCTGTATTTATTCTCTACATAAGGCAGCCATATAGTTTTCAAATATTAAAACAATAAAACTTGGCAATAATGGTAATTCTTCCTACTATCTTGAGGATATAGACAAGTTTTTTAAACATCTATACTAAACTTCAGGTCAATTATCCTACTATGTGTGCTGCGCCTGGGGCGTCGAGTCCACAGATAGTAGAGTGTTACTAGTAGACCGAGCGTCACTACGGCACAAGCGCGACAACAAGTTGTCCGACAAGTCGACACTCCGCATCCGTGCCGACCTGGCGCATCTCGCCCTGGAGCGAGTGCCGGCGGTGGCTGACTGTAACTCCGTCGTGGGATTCGCCAAACATCTGTGTGGTGTTGCTACAGGTACATTCAAACTTCAAAAATGCATAGAGTAATTTATAATAGGAAGTATAGAAGATCCATAGACTTTACCAAGTATTGCATTTATCATCTTCCTCTCTCTCTTCAGCCACAGGAACTCTGCTGAATATAGGCCTCCCCTTAGGATGCCCATTCATTTTCTAGCTAATTGTAATAAATTTAATATGCCAGTAAAAAATTAATGAGATTAGCTAATCACAATTTACTGGTGACTGTCATGCAATGCATTATTGTGTTCATAATTCTTATCAATAAGGCATAATAACATAGCATTCAATATTTTTATTCATAGATTATGCGCTACGTTGCATAACAGCTGATGGTGTACTGAACAAAACAAAAGGGATAGTTTTGGCAACATGCTGCCACCACAGATGTGAACACGCGGGCTACGTCGCCAGCACGCAACTGCGGGTAATCATTATCATGCAATTCATAATAAATCATGATTTTACAGGGAATCAATTATTAAAATGCACCCACTGTTTATGCTAATCCCACATTAAAATTCATGTTTTGATGGACATCATTAACAAAAGGATTTTCAATTGGACTAGATTTTTTTTTTGTGTCGGGGCAGAAATCATTATTGCGTTTTCTAAACTAAATGCGCCATGGGGAAAAGTTATTTATGGTAAATTCTGATTATTGTACATTCCAGGAACTAGGTATCAACAACGAATATCTCAACGCAATGCTAGGCATTGTATCGTGGGCGACGTGTGGCTACGGATGCAGCAGGGAAGTGAGAAGGCGACACGACGCGGAGCAACGTAATCCAGCAACTAAAGACCATGATGATTTAAATAATTCAACTGACAGTCACAATGATTTAACAGAATCAGAAGTTAATTTATCCGGCTCCAAGGACCACGACAAAAAATCCGACCACAATAATGATATATCAGATGATAAAGAAACTAATCAATCTTCTACTATGGAAAATTATAATATTAGTAGTTTTAAAGCTAAGTTAACGAAAGAATATAAAGAACGGGTGGGTAAGAAAGCAAAAGCGTTGCTCGATTGGGGCAGAGTTCTGTACTTAAGAGAACAAGGATTTGATGCTAAATTACTGTACTACGTACCAACTAACGTTTCATTAGAAAATATATGTATAGTCGCTACGAAATTAGATTAATTATTGTGCAATATTTGTATATCACAAAATATAAATATAACTATTTATGAGAATTTTATCAATGTGTTTATTCGAGTTCATTTACCTTGAATTTACATTTACAAAAAAACTTTTTGAAATGGTAGTTAAAACTATCTACTATGATGAAATTACCATCATCGGGATTCTGGGAGTAGGTATATAAACATCCATTGAGAAGGAAAAAAATCGTGTTACCATAATTTTCGTTCAAGTAAATAGTCCTCTGTCTAACCAGAGAAACATAATTTTTACCTCTTGCTTGATATAGCTAATGCTGAACATTCTTTCACCAGACTCCACAATTTCACGGTTATTAAGTTTAATAATAAGTTATTAAGTTTTCACAGTTTAATTATACAGCATCATTTATATTTGCAAACCATAATGTGTCAGTACGAAAATGTGTCCATGGTGCCACCTCTAACATATTATGTCATAATATCTTAGTCTTGTTTATATAGTTGTCTACCTCTAACAATAGGAGTTTTGGGAGGAAAAATCATACACATATTAATTCTAACATAATTTTAATACATACATTTTATTATAAAAATAAACATATTTTAAGAATCGCGTAGAAGAACACCCGACCTCGACACATTTACCGTATTTATAAACAGTGCATTATTTAGGGTCGTTGTACAAATTATAAATTCACAAACGGGCAGTATTAGTTAGTGTGACACGCATTGAAATTGGCTGAATTTAAATACATATTTCGTAGTGTTAAGGTCCGTGTAAAATAAATCTGGCATTAGATTTAATAAGTAGAATAACTGGCTAGTAGCATTGCGCTATAGCACCAAAGATTAGCCAAATTAAAGAAAATAGTCTATACTGCACAAGGACAAATTAGACCAGATTTTTTACAATGGCTGCACCAGGCTTCAAATCAAATACATAGCGCGAAACCAAAGGTATAATTTGACATTAATATTAGTCTTGGAGGCTTTAGCGAATGTCGAATACTGTCATTTAAATTTACCATTAATAATAAAATGTATAATACAAACACCACAAAATATGGTTATCAAAATTCGCCAGCTACACGTGCTTCTAGATAGAAAAAACAACATCAATAACCTTTACAAAATAATATTTTCTACAGGCAGAATATGACTTCCTTACACAATTTATAAGCTAGTAAAAAATAATTAAATCTCTAATGCAATAAAAATTCAACAGGCTTTAACAGGGCACGAATTCTGCCCAAGAAAATCTTAATATAATTTCTCTATGCTTTGTCCGCCCATCCGTGTATTTACGTAGAAATATCGTCATCTATATTATATAAATGTATTAATAAAACTAGGAAGTTATGTATGTTTGTCGAACAGAAATGCTGTACTATAACAATCGGTATATAACCGGGAAAATGCATGTCACAAGGCAAACTCGAGCGGCGCCGTGTGCAACAACTAGTTAAATAATGTCATGCGTCAACATCATAAGTTGTACATAAATTTTAAGCTAAACCTTGGCGTGGCAATGCAGGGGAGATGTGGGATTTGATTGGTATCAATAACTGGACGCCATTTTCATTTTTGATATTTATTTATACAATATTTATGTGTGTAAATGTATTTGCTATCTACGAGAAATATAATTCGTAGAAAACAGGACACATTGGAACGAATTGGAATGCAATTTTTCTTCATTTTTTTTTGTTCTGCTAATAAAACTACTAAACTGTGTTCCGTATGTGCCCCGTGTCCTCTATGCAGTGAATAACATAACATTGTCTTAAACAAATTCAGCTATTACAATTTATTACAGGGTATTATTAAAATGACATTTTCATTTAAGCCACAATCTCCCCAAGCCTGCAACTCTTTACCAAACTACATTCCGAACTTCGCAAAACTACCTCCGCTACAGCTAAAACGATGTTTATTGGAAAGCTCATAGTAGCGTACACAGCATTTAGGAACGGATAGACCTAGTAATTATAAATTATTATTAATAAAAACTTTTACTCAGAATTGATACAGTAACAATTTGTAAGATAGATTTATGGTTACAGATATGCCATTTATTATTAATGCATACAATATGGTGGTAAGTGGTCACATACGAAAGCCAATAGGCGTTGGCAATTTCAGAGTCAGTTTTTCAGCCAAGCCACTACTTAACACTTTAAAAATAAATCAAAATATTGTCCAAAAATTTGCAATCTTAAATATTTTTTTCTTTAAATGACATTAGCAGTTTATAGCTTACAACAGGTCAGAAATAGACAAAATAAATTTCATATAAGGGTTTTTATGTGCAAAGACAATGTAACAAGTTCGCATAATCTATGAAATGTTCTACCAGGCATATCTCAGCATATATCTATTTTATTTACAATTTCATTGGATATATGGAAAATAAAAATGTGTTAAACTACCCCCTCGTCACAATTTATTCTAGAATATTCCCTAAAGCTACACTTTCACTTCACTAGAGTCTTATACCAAAACATTCATACTGATTGATGTGACAAAAGGCTGGTAAGGAAGATGATATTCAGTCAGCAGATGAATGTATGTAAGTATGAAATACAGTAATACCCGGCTTGTGCTTGACTCAGGAATAAGATACACATCTAATTGGAAGTCGAAGAGACTGGCAATATTAATAACTCAGCGTCCACATATTTAACTTTTTATAGTTTCATCAGTATTCCGAATGACTGCTAGATTTTACAAAGACAATGGAAAAATCTTTCATTAAACAATATTGCTGTTCGTCAATGAATTAATTACCTTCATTTTTACCCGACTGCAGCACTAGGAAGGGATGCCGATTCTAATTTGTACATTGTACACTTATCTTATTTTAGCCCTTTTTATAAAGAAAATAACGTTAGGTATTACTGCGTTTCAAAGACTATAGAGGTGCGTACAAGTGCTAGGGTGTGGAAGTGTGCGTGTATCAGTAGCCGTAGCGCTCCTGTATGGACGACACCACGCCGTTCGCCAGCGACGACAGCCGCCCAGCGACGCGCGTAACGCCCGCGCGAACTGACTCGCGAACCTGCACGCATACACGTTTCATCATGTTAGTGTTTTACGATTTAATTATTAACTCACTCACAAATACCCAGGCCTGAAACAATTACCTATGGATCACACAAATATTTCTCTCGGTGCGGGGATCGAACCCGCGGTTTCCCGTTTTACAGCCGGCGTCTAACCAACTGCGCCACGGAGGCTGTCATTAAAAATGGACAGATTGATATAATTGTGCTAAAGATGGAATATCTGGAAAGTCCAGCATTTAAAGCAATTGCATGTACTTTGTCATACCAGTGATCCAAAATGTAAGACAAAATACGTTAATCATTGTTCATACTATCATTATCATTAACAATTTTTAAATGTTACATGTTGGGCCAACACCATATTTTGCATATATAGTGTTAATTTACATTTACACCATATTTTACATTAGTTGGATATTCAAATAAATAAAAGTAAAATGCCAAATTACCTCGTCAAGGTCAGGTGCGGACACGTTAAAGGCTGAATTCCTCTGCGGGCGCTGCGAGTCAGAGCCGAAGTATTCCGCGGAAGAGATGCTCGTGCTGCCCTGGAACCGGGTCAGGTTCGAATCCCGCTCCCACCGCGAATCCTTTACATAACGCACTTTATTAATACAAGAGTTCATCAATGGGCCGATAGGTGACGCTGTTTTAAATTTAAGAAAGTGATAGATATTTGAAATAAAGTTATTACTGGTATGTATTTTATTTGTGTTTTACTGAACCTTCGTCAATGTGTTATCTACATCAAACTTAATCATAAGAAACAACTTTATGAAACAAACTAAAGAATCATATTTATAGGCAATTATACATACCAATTATGCCTCTTAACAGAACCTTTGATAATTGAGGGGTCCTATGCTCAGCTGTGTGTGATTATGGCATATAATATATTACTGTTAAATAAATTACAGCTGTAGACCATAGTTAGATTATCACAATTACAAATAAAATATTCCTTACATGTTCTCCAAAGAACTGCGCTGAGCTAATAGCCTTAGCCGAGCCAAACTTCTTGACAGCGGAGTCATCTTCAACGGGCTCGGTCTTCTTGTTCCGGGGCCTCGGCGGCGGGGGCGCGGGCGCCTTGTCCTCCGAGAACATGGTGTGCACGGCGCGCGAGGGCTCGGGTTCGATGCTGTGCACGCTGTCGCTCATCGACATGCTCACGTACTTGCGGTCCGACTCGCCGAACAGCTTGTCCAAACTCCTACTGTTGCTGTACGGCTCGTTTCTGTGGGGAAGTTATTTCTCTATTAAGTGGTAGGTCCGGCTGTAGATGCGATCTTGAGTACATTTCGTAGGCCATAATTGTATCGAATGGATAACTGTGTGATTGTCATCCGATGCTCTATCTGGTCGGCATTGCGGTAAACATCAGGTCCAATGCAGTCAAACCATCTGTTTAAAAGAGATAGTATCACAGTGCCAGAGAATATCGATAAATAGTAACGCATTGCATTTAGTTTTATAATTTTTCGAAACTTTTAAAATTCTTTTATATTCTCTGGACTATCTCTGCCATTGTATACAGGCGTCAACACATCTACAATACTTTGACAGTTGAGTGTCTTGTCTGATATTAAAAAACAAAATAGAAATTCAGATTTATCCTTATTCATCCAGATAATATAGAGCCTTAAAAGTTATTTTAATAATAATTTATGTTTGCCTCTCGCCCTGATTTCGGTTAATTTAGAATCCTACCCTCACCACCAGTACTAGTAAATATGTGGAGCATGACCTGATCATGGTGAATGAGGAGGTGAAGTCGTCAATGTCGTCAAGCTGTGCACGAGGAGCGGGCGCGCCCTCCTGCTCGATCACCGTCATATCCGACGTCGCCGAGTGTGACACGCCGCTGGAATCATACCCAATACACTTTAAACACGCACTGAGATAACTGCTTGATTGGTCTAGACTCTAGAAGCTGAAATTAATAAATAAATACACCCAAAAGTCACATACCCAGTCCTGACCCCACAATAAGATCGAGTCTAGTGATATGGGCTTCAGCAACTACAAGAGAATTATCGGTCTCACAAACACCCAGACCCGAAACAAAAACTTATGTTTCACAAAAACAATTGTCTTGGTGCGGGATCAAACCCGCGACCTTTCGTTTGACAGCCGGTATCAAACCAACAGCGCCAAGGACGTCAACTATCGAACGGTGGGTAATATTTACAACTGCCATATTAATCGATACAATGCTATATCTGGCAGTAGTGTTTTTCCCGAGTAAGTATAGTATATAGCCTATGTACCTCCTCGAAGCCTTGCTGGCGGCGGCGATGCCGAGGCGGTCGGCGTGCGGTTTGTCGGCCGGCTCGCGGTACGCCAGTCGAAGTGACGCCACCTCCTGCTCCACTTTCTCCATTGTCGCCTTGCTCTCTGTTGCCTTCGCCTGACACACACACAGAGACATATATCAAACACAAAATATATTTTTTTATCTATGCCAAAGTGCACGACACCTGATGGTAAATGTAAGGGTGTGTAGTTAGACGGTAAGCATCGGACGATGGTCTCATGCCATTCGACACAGTTATGCCGGCCAATTCAGCTGCTTATTCACACCACGATAATAACAAATAAATGGAACAAAATCGAAATAATAGGGAATATGCATAAAATTTAAATTTGTCTCAAATGTTTTTTTTTTGTATAATATGCTTTATTGTGTTTACATAATTCTTAAAGTATTTTTTTATTTAGTTATTATTTAAACCAAGAAATTATTAAATAGAAAGTGGAAAATAAGGGAGGGAAACTTAAACTTACAAAACGAGGCACATTTCAAGTTTCACTTTGAAAAATTATTTGACTTTTTCAAACCTATTTATATTTATTTCTATGTTATAAAGATATAAATGGTTAATTAAAAAAAAAATCCTATTTCTGATGCTCCAGAAAGTAAGGTTTATCATGACTCATCATCAGCTGCAAGCAATCCATTAGTCATTACTTAATATGAGGCCTGCCCCGAAATTTATTCATAAAATCGCCATAAATCCATCAACTTTCTGCAGCCTACATAAGGTTCTCTTAGTACTAATCCAAAATTAAAAATCTTACCTCCATTTTCAATTTTTCCGCCATGATAGCTTCCCTTTCGATGTCCTCAAAGTTTGTCGCCACTTTAGTCGCACCAAGGCCACCTTTGCGTGCCCCTAGCTGTAAATTATAATTTGTATAAAAATATAACATCATCTTCAGCCACTGTGGGCCTCCCTCAACCAGTTGGCACTGTCACCTAATTTGTCCACCTTGTAAGTAGAACTCCGGCGCTATAAAAATATATATATTTTTAGGAAATAAAAGTAATGTAACTACAGAATGCACAGTATATTTTAATGCAAATACCATTAACTATTTTGCAATCCTAGTAATTAGTTCGATTTGTAATCACAGCACAACAGCTATCAAGCAGTATTACCTCATTTTAGTGTATTTCTCTTTCACGAATAACTGTCATATAAATAGCGATCATAATTCCCAGTTTACACGCACATATTTTAAATATTTCTTACCCCTGTGCGTTTAGCTGCCGGTTTCCTGGTGCCGATGGTGGAGGGTCTGGGAGCTTCGCTGGACGGAGACATCGCCCCCACCGAGCCCGAGTCCCACAGCCGAGCCTCGGAACTGAGACTCTCTTGCTTTGCCGACAGCCCCTGATTACATCCAGTTTACTTCACATGGCACTCATTTTACATATATTTTTAACACATTAACTGCAGCAACAATAAACGAATTATGCATTAGGAATAATACGCCTAGAGTGTAATAACGCAAGCGTTGCGTATAAACACAACGTATGTGTGTGCCGCAGTTAACGTGTTATTAGTAAATTATAGCACACATAAACAATACTGTACACAGCTTTAGCCCCCAAATATGTTTATTTGTAGGACAACATTATGATTTATTATATTTTGAAATAACTGATGCCAATAACAGTAATTATAATTACTGAAGACAAGGCCGTAAGTAAACAAAATTCATTTGAAAAACAATAAAATTAAATTTTGGTATAAAGAATATAAATTGTTCGAAGTAAAATCAATTAACTTTTTGCGTAAGAATCTGAAAGTTGGCCATGTCTAAACATTTTTTACAAATAAACATTTTATAAACAACACTTTGCCAAACATTGTATGGTTGGATATAGGCAAACATAACAACGAAAAATAGCATATTTTTAATTAATTCATATGTAGGCAGCACAAGGCTTACTGACTGCAGGCAGTTGCCCCACAAAGTAAAATAAGCATAATGATGCATTGCAAGAAAATTTTAAGCACAAATTAAAAAGGTTTTGTCTCATTGAAGAAAGTAAATAAAGTAGTAAATAAAATTTTTGCAAAAAGAAATAAAAATAACGGTTTCAAATTATTTAAAAAACCCCAATGTTAAATTAATATTTTAAAGTATACCAATCAACATTTATCTATATAAAAAAAAACATAAAACTAGTTATATCCCTCGTCACGGCTTTTAAAATTACAAACCATTTTCTATTTAATAAAATAATAAACACAAAAAAATCAAAAATCACAAAAAACTGGTGTAACAGTTAATCAATCCACTCATAAAGTAACATGATGTTTGATATTATCATTGTAACTCACAATCAGATTAGAAATGATTAAACATGGGACATTAATTATCAAAGACATAGTTAAAAATTATTGAAAATATTATAACCATGCTAAAGTTAACAGAAGGCGTAGCTTTGGCAAAATATTAAATGTATGAAAATGATTATGAAATTTAAATAAAACGTACACATATCATAAACTATAGTGTGTAAACTGGCATTGTGTTACTGTGCAAAGGCATAAATGATTTTTTATTGCATCATTTTTTTTTTATAACGTCATGCGCAATAAGTTGAGACTCTAGAGAAGTGACGTCGCGTCTCTAGAACCACTCTCAATCGTACTCTCGATTGTAAAGGAGTTTTGTGCCCTGTAGTGGGACATATATATCGGACCATATGGGCTGATACAGTAAGCATACACCACAGGTCAAATGAAATGTCAGTTTAAAAACTTTTAACTATTTCAAATAGGATTAAATAAAATCAGGATAGGGTAGGTAAAATAATATAGCGTTGCGACAGTACAATGTACAAGTACAATGCTTGTGCGTAGGTAGTGGAATGGGTTAAGGGCAGACAGTTGCAAACTATCAGAGTCTAAACCTAAAGGGCACGGGAGGGCACTCATGATAGCAAATGATCACCACCATCTCTTTCACTCTCAATGACAATACATGAGCATATACCGGGTATATCAAGACTGCGACCGAAAACGAAGCCAGGTGGTAGTTTTAGTGGTTACAAACAAAATGCAACAAAAAAATTTGCCAAAAAAGCGACAGATCTGTTTTTGCAATTTTTTAAATATCATTGTGTTTGAGTGCTAAATACCTAGTTTTTGAGAAAAAAGAAATTTAAAACCTTACGTACCATTGCGTCGGTAAAACTAAAAATGTGTACATCATTATTTTATGAAATCACCCAAATACAACAATAAGTAAAAAAATACGAAAAAGAAGTTGACGACTTTTTTTTTGCGAATTTTTTTGTTGCATTGTGTCTGAAATCACTAATACTACCACCTGGCTTCGTTTTCGGTCGCGGTCTTGATATACCCTGTATATGTGCTGTCAGCCTTTAAACATTAACAGAGAGATGGAGCGGAGTTTTTATTGTACTTTCAGTAATATCACTCACCAATTGAATCAAAATAGTATACTTTGAGACTGTAGTGCCACCCTCAGTTGGATCACTTATACCGTAGACTTAACTGCTGATATTTTATAGCAACGGTCTGTTTTATTTGCTCTTATGAGCATTCTCAAGTTATTTCAGGAATCCATAAAAAATTACGATCATCATTTTGCAGTAACTGACCTGCGGCATTATCTTTGGAAATCATTCATTTTATAAAATAATCTTGTTTGGAATACATATAAATAAATTGGTATTAAAGGCTTGTGCTTTCCCTGATATTATGCTTATAAGACATTTTAGCTGAAGACATTGTTCGTAAATTATCATATTAAAGACAGATCAAAATAACCATAATTTATCAATAACAATAGATAAATCATATTGTGTTGCCAGCAAAAACTAAAAAAATAATGAAAATAAGTGGATTAACAGTGGTGTGTATGGTGTGAGTCATGTGTGTTACCTGAGCAGTGTGGCCAAGCTCGCTAGTGTTAGTGTTGGACTCCCCATGCTGCGCAAACCAATCTACCTCAGCCTCCTTGGTCTCCTTAGTCTCCGGAGCCGCTGCGTCCAGGTGTAACTACACAAACATATATTCTTTACACATGTATGTTCATAAGTTGCTCTTCTTCTTCTTCTTCTTTTAATTAAAGAATGGCTCCCCCGTAGTATCGGAGATTTTGCCAATGTCTTTGTTGTGGAGATATACATTATATTTTTAAGTAGAGAGGTTAAACTAATAGATGTATGTCATATCTTGTACGAAATTAAAAAAGAAAAGAATCTGCTCTGACCAGATAATTAAGAGATTAGTTGATTAATTATGTAAGTATTGTACAAACAGCCACAAACAATTTGGGAGAGAAGATGTTAAACAATTAAATGAATCCATGAAAAGAGGTATAGGTACACATAATAAGTCAATTGATATATGGAAAGCGAATAGGATGAAAGCTTATAGATAAATGTTGTTAAATTTTATAAATTTGCATAATATATATATAAAACGAGAGAAAACACAGGTTAACATATATGGTAAGTTTACCGGGCGGGGGACACTAGGCGATAGGATTTCATATAAGGGGATTAGTACTCTGGGGCATTCTAGAAACATGTGATCCAAGGTACCATCGGCAAGGCCACACTCACATAAAGAATGATCACGAACACGAATCTTGGCTAGAAATACTGGAGTACACACATGGCCTAATCGCAAGCGAATAATTGTAGAAGTAACCTTTTTATTAATATTCTTGAAAATAAAGAACCAGGGCTTCTTCGGTATGAAGGGTTGAATGGAACCATAATGAATACCTTTGATCAATCTGGTAGATTGCCAACTTTCATTCCATGATGATGTGAGGTTGGCCTTGGTATAATATAGTAAGTCGCGGGAATAACAGTCCTCGTACGTTAATAATCCAGACGAGACGGCATCACGCGCGCATTGGTCAACGAACTCGTTATGAGAAATTCCAGAATGGCTAGGAATCCATGCTAGCACCACTTGAATACCAGTAGTATGACATTGTCGCAGGGCGTCTTTAATCTTTAACGTTAGGTAAGAAGATGATTTGTGAAAGGAGGGCTTAAGAATATCATGGAGAAGGCTTGAGGAGTCTGAGAAAATGATGGAATTATTTATACTATGAGAGAAAACAAATATAATCGCTTCCAAAACAGCTATTGCTTCCCCTGTAAATATAGAGGTAGCAGGAGGGCATTTATACTTAAGTATAATCTTTCGTTTTGGTATCCATACTGCAGCACCTACAAATTCATCAACAGAAAATTTGGATGCATCAGTAAATAAAGGAAGCCACCCTTCCCAATTTTCAGCGAGAATTCTGTTAAAATGGGTATTAGCATTCGGGTCATTTTTGCGAATATCAAAGTTAAGGATTACACGAGGTTTAAAGAGCAATGTTTCGTATACAAAAGTGTAAGGAAAATGGCAAGGTGTACTGAGCATTCTGAATGAAGAGTATTTTTGATAGCTGTTGACAAGGAGAGGGGGAGTTTTGTTAAACCAGTATCTGGAATTACGGAGGAATCGAGAAAGTGCATTTAATTTGTTATTTAGTGGATGGGATGATATTTGAAGGGTTTTACAAAGATATCGATCGCAAAGGAATTGCCGACGAAGAAAGAGAGGGGGTTCCGAGCATTCTACCTGAAGGGCATTTATAGGAGAAGATTTCATCGCACCACATATTATACGCAAGGATCTGGCTTGTAGTTGGTCTAATGTACGAAGAGCCAGTTTATTACATGGCTCCAATAAAAATGAGCCGTAGTCGAAGTGGCTACGTATGATCGCGTTATATAAAAGTTTTTGGTTGTAGGGATGGGATCCCCATCGGACACCTGCAACAGCCCTCAAAATATTTATACCTCTCTCGCACTTCTCAGTTACAAATCTTAAATGGGGGACACCAGTTAGTTTGGCGTCTAAAATCACTCCTAAAAATTTAACTTCGTTATAAAAGGTAATAGGTTGATAATTAACCGAAAGTAAGATAGGAGGTACAGATCTCTTACGGGAGAAGACCACAGCCTTACACTTTGGTATGGAAAGGGAAAGCCAATGATCTTGAAGCCACTGATTGAGGTAAAGAAGCGCAGAATTTAATCTGTTTGCAGAATCCACAAACGATTTGGAAGAAGTATATAAAATAATATCATCAGCAAATTGTAGGATATTCACAAAAGAGGTCACTGATTTCTCTAAGTCAGCAGTGTACACATTATATAGGATCGGACTTAAAACCGAGCCTTGAGGAAGGCCTTTCCATACAACTCTTGGATTGTGAACGGTACCATTAACACTAAAAATGACCGAGCGCCCTACGAACAGGTTAAATATAATGTTTATCATCCTCGGCGGGATACTCAGCTGCAGTAATTTCTGCCTGAGCAGGGGGAGATGAACATTGTCATAAGCAGAGCTTATGTCAAGAAAAACTCCGATAACGCTTTCTTCACAAGAAAACGCTAAGCGGATATCTGTAGTGAAAATGCTCAAGTTATCCATAGTGCTCATGCCACGTCTAAAGCCATATTGAGAATCGGCTAGAAGGCCTCTGTTTTCGAGGATCCATTCCAATCTATTTTTGACTAGATGTTCTAAAATTTTACATAAAGTTGTGGAAAGGGCAATGGGTCTATAGGAAGAAGCAAGATTAGGATCTTTACCGGGTTTGAAAATAGGTAAAATAATTTGTGTTTTCCAACAATCTGGCACTGAACTATATATATAAATGTGATTAATAATATTAAGGAGGAAAATTTTAGCAGATTTTGAAGATTTGGTAATGAAAGAATAGGGAATACCATCAATACCTGGCGTTGAGTCTTGGAGCCGCTCCAGGGTGCAGCAGAGCTCATCAAACGAGAATGGGTCATTAAAAGGGTCGGAAGAGAAAGAAGAGAGAGTGGTAGGGAAGCAATCCTCAGAAGGGGCCAAGGGAGGAGCTATATTGTTAATGAAATCATGGAGCCAGAGATCAATATTATTTGATGTTACATTCGAGGAGTCGTCTACGGACCTGCGAAAATTTTTAATTTTTCTCCAGACTAAAGCAGATGGTGAACGAGGGGAAAGAGATTCGCAGAATCTAGACCAGCCCTCCGCTTTCTTTTTAGCTAAAAATCTTTTTGACTTCGCAGTAATCTTTTTAAGTGCTAGAAAGTTTTCAAGAGACATGTCAGACGCAAAACACAACTCAGCAGAGTTGCGAAGTCTTACAATCTCAGAACATTCAGCATCCCACCATGGGGGGGACGAGAATTTACCAGAAGAAGAATTTTTGAGGGGTATAGAGGAATCAGCAGCAGAGATAATAGCACTAGAAAAGGAATTGCAAATAGAGGGAAAATTGGTACATGATACAGGTTCCATAGCAGAGAGTAATTGATCAAGTTTATGGCTGTAGATATCCCAGTCTGCTTTGGAAAGCCTGTATTTTAGAAGGGGTGCAGGTTTAGGGGAGGGGGAAATAGAAGTATGCCATGTGGATACTAAAGGGAAGTGGTCGCTGCCATAAGAAAGGGGAAGGATAGACCAAGATAAAGATGATGACAAGCCGGAAGATGCAAGGGTGAGGTCAACTGCGCTAAGCCTTTGGGTGGGAGAAACTCTTCTTGTGGCTGAACCATCATTTAGGATACAAATATTTAAGTCGTCAATTAGGTCGAGAAAGGATGATGATAGGGAATCATTGTAGGAAGATCCCCACAGTGCGTGGTGAAGATTGAAGTCACCCATTATAATTAGGGGGGAAGGAATAGAACTTAAATGGCTTCGGATTTCATTGATTATATGAATGTTAGGATGGGGGATATATATCGATACAAAGGATACATTTAGAGCTCTTACAGCGACTATTTGAAATGAAGGATTATGAGCTAGGAGGGGAATTTGGGAGAATTTTGCAGATCTTTTGATGAGGATGGCACAACCAGCCCGACCATCGTCTCTGTCATCCCTCAGACAGGAATAGCCGGATAACCTAAATGGTGAACCCGGCTTCAACCAAGTCTCAGAGACAGCAAAAACGAGAGGGTTGTGCTGATTGATAAGATGAATAATTTCATTTTTTTTGTGACGAATACTCCTACAGTTCCATTGAAGGAGGTTGAGAGCCATATTGTATTTTGAAGTGAGTAAATAGCTGTTCCAGAAGATAGAAAATATTAGGGGGAAGTGCATCACTGAACTTAAACGCAATGTTTAGCAGAGCAGACAGAAGTAATTCAATAAGGTTTTCATTTGGAGAAGGGGAAGAGCAAGAAGTGTCAGGTTGGGTTGGTTTAAATGAGACTTGCGGGGGGATGGCACAACCGTTAGGTGTAGAAGACGAAGGGATAGATGTGATGTTATTATGCGCTTTCATATCATATCCTTTGGGTTGGCTTGAATTAGTGCGACGTTCGGCGAAAACTGTTTTTTTCCTTTGGATGTTAGGAGAAGAGGAAGGTAGGGAGAGAGAGGCAGTTGGTTTGGGAGGGAGTAATTTGGAGGAATTGGTTACATCAGCAAACGATTTTTTAGCTGGACGGAATCTATGTGACGCTTCAGAGAAAGAAATATTCTCCTCTGACATTACAGATTTTATAGCCTTTTGGCGGGAATGTTCTGGGCAGTTGGGGTAAGTGGCCATATGAGCACCGGAACACAGTAAACAGGTGGAATTATTTGCAGGGGCCTGACAAGTAGATCCTGGATGTGGTTGGGCACAGCGATAGCAACGCGGTTGTGACCTGCATTGGGATGCTACGTGACCAAAGCGACAGCATTGACGACATTGTATGGTGGGGAGTTGGTACAAGGAGACAGGCATAGAAGTGTTGAAGCAAAATATTCTTTCAGGTAGCAGATTACCCCGAAAAGTCAAGACAACTGTAGTAGATGGGGACCACTCCGTAATGCCATTTTGAATCGATTTTCTATTGAGGCGTCTAGCTTTTAGAATCTCGCCATAAGTCTTATGGGACTGAATACCTGAGATAAATTCCTCAAGGGACCAGTCAGTGGGGACATGCCTCACTACACCCATTCTGCACAGTTGATATCGAGGAATAGAGGCAATAAGATTGTTGCTGCTAAATACATCCGAGGTCATAAAATTGTTTGCCGACTCAGCATTATTAAATTCAATTGATATTTTGTTGCGACCAAGCGGTTTAATGCTACCAGAGACAATGTTGGGCACTTCCTTTTTAAATAAAATTTTGGCAATTTTGAGGGCCTGAATGGGACTACCTTTCTCTGACGATAAATGGACCACAAATGGACCCTTATCAATGGAGAGGTAAAGGGTTTTTTTATCAAAGTCAGGGCAAGTATAACTGTCCTGAATAGACTCTGCCGGAGATTTATTTTTTTTTGGGATTATCTATGGGCGACTCTAACGGACGTTTCATAGCCTTTTTATGTAAACCCAAATGAGAAGAGTTTTCAACTATATTACAGTTACCGCCTCCCCCATCCGGGGGTATATCGTCGTCCAAATCCATTTGAGGGTAGAAACAAATACAGACACAAACACAACACTATTAACTAAAGAAATAAAAACAAAACGAATTTACTACTAATATTACACACAATTAGATAATAACACTACATATAGAAATAATTAATTAAATGGTACAAAGTAATAGGAGTATAAAAATAATAATAGGAAAGCAAACAAAACGCGTGTTTAACCTCCCGCTGTCAAACGTCAAGTTGCTCTTTAGAACCACAATGACGAGAAAAACAGGTTATCTGAAAATCATTACACATGTCTTTAAAAAGAGGCAATATTACTCAGAAATTATTATTTTTAACAAGTGTAAACTGTAAAATCACTATTTCCACACTGCTGTTAGCAAAGTAGGATTAATCTAATTTTTATATTAATTTCCTACACTTACAAAAATATGTGAATATATCTTTATTATTGTAGTTTTGCTGCTACATCACAATAGCATATTTCACACACATAGAAACCATAATATCACATGGTTTTTAGTACATTATTATTGTATGAGTCATCACTTACCCAATGCTGCAAGCAAATGTTACGAAATGTTTCAATTGTCTGTCACTGTCTAATGTACAGATAAGGAGAATTTTACACATTTTTTCCATTATTAATATATTTAAGCAACTAGTTTTAAAAACTACCTTGATATTGGTTGTTTTAATTAGAAACTTCTAGAAGTACATAAATTCTAGAATTGTGTTCATCAAAGATAATTAGATAGGAGAAAACATGAAAAATATTTTTTCTGGAATTATATGAATTTCATTGATGCAGATTTTGTACTTTTTAAATAATGTTTTAGAGGTATCAATAGCATACTGTTTTTTGTGAATGACCAGTTAATCTATACTTTTAATTGACTACAGTTTGACTATGCCATTAAAAATAAATTACTCACAATTGGACCAAGTTATGTAAAAATATATAAAATATATCAAACCACAAACTACAAAGTAAATAAGCTATTGACGTCAATACCATACATTACCTTAGTATTCAGCAAAAACAGACATCGATGTATTAACATCTGCACACAATAAATATTATGCATAAACCAATAGCCACATATGGACTGTGAATGGAATAACATATTATGAATTATATACTTACTGGCATCATTTTCTTACAAATATACATAAAAGTCTGGTACATTTTGGTCATAACTGGGTCCAACTATTGATAAGTAATAAGCATAGTAAAGAAACATACTTTAGTCCCATATGTCTTCATAGCCTGCTCAGAGAGTGCATTAAGTTTGTCCCTGTACATATGTGCCACTCGAGAGCTGTACTTCTGCCGAGCATCCTCAGTCACCAGGCCATGTGTGCGGAAGAATTGTGTCTGTAGATAAATTGTCATGCAATTTAATAAGTATTAAATTGATCAATCTGCTCTGTTTATATTTGATGTTAATTTTAGTATTTAGTTTGCATTGCAATAAAAATTTAGCTTAGAGTTCTTTAACCTTCCAAATACATGAATATTTAGAAAGTTTACACACAAAGATGTATGTTTCAGCTATACTTAACCTTACATAACTAAGTTACTGTGTATGTGATAATTTAAGATTGTACAGTAACTGACTTATCAGATTAGAAATTTTATTTATTTATTTATTTAAAAACTTATTGTACACCAGTGAACAAAAAAAAAAAGAATTTAACAAAAATGAACAAAAAGTAAAAAAGTATACAATGGCGGCCTTATCGCTCCAGGCGATCTCTTCCAGGCAACCTACCATAGGATGGATAAGACAGAACGACAGAAATTTTGTACAATACTAAGAATAAACAAAGGCTCAAAACTATATCAATTTGAAGTGTCTTGAGGAGTCATTCAGGTATTTAGAAAGTGTTAGATAATCAAGTAAATATACTTTGAAACTCATTAATATTAGATCTGTAATATGAGAATCTCATTTAGGAGGACTAAGATATTATGTTTATTAAGATATCTGCTTTTTTCATAACATTATTGTTAACTAGCAGATGTGTTTTCACCATTAGCACTAACAGACTAGTAAGATTATGTAAATAAATACACCTATGTTAAAAGATTGGATTCACTTACAGACTACAATATGAGATAGTAGTTAGTGAATATTCAATGCCTCTGAGGCTACTTTTCTATACTTTCAAATATAGAAATTGTATGAACTGCAAAGGTCAATGCCTGACATACAGTTCAATAATCAGGAACAGAAGTACGCATTTCCTACAGGATATATCCACGTGACCTTTCGGGAAAGGTAAATAAGACAAATCTAACGATATAAGAAGAAATTGCAACGTACAGCATTGACATTCCCGCCAAGTTGCATGTTCCTCAACTGCTTCCATGTCCAATTAGTGTCGAGCTGCGTAGAGCGCACGAATGTGATGTGCACGCCGAGGCTCCGGTGCACCGCCGAGCAGTCCAGACATATGAACACACCGTACGTCACCGACGACCACGTAGGATTCTTCGCGTTGCAGTCGAAACATACCTGCACAACCGCACAATGTTAAAAACAATCACTTTACGTATGTGCCCAGACTTTCTTGTGATGAAATTATACACACTTTGTTAGCAGATATCGCTCGTAGTCTTTGAAATATCGCTTCAATATCAGTTTTACTCGGCCCAGAGTCAGCCATTTTCGACGTGTTGTCACTAACTGTCAAACTATTATCACGTCAAAAGCATGATTTCATATAAAGTTCGTTCAAAATAATTTATAATTGTTAAAATATTGTTAAGATTTAAGATTAAAATAACATATTAAATTATTATTATATACTTGTAAACAGAGCCAGTGTTTATAAGAAATATAAGATACAATAAAATATCCATTTTGAATTGAATTATTTATAAACTAATTCGACTTTGTAAAAAAGAAAAATTATTGTATACATAGACAATAATAAATTTCAACATGAAATGGTAAATAATAAAATATATTATTGTGTACATTGAGTACCTAATTTAAACAAAATAACGGATAGTTCTATCACATATCTAAAAGAACACAGATTTGCCAAAAACACAGTCAAATTCATAAATTCCAAACATTAATTAGAAATCTATATTTTATAATATCTTCATAAAAATCTATCTTGCCTATGGTCATTGATGGTTGTCGAATGGACGCATGTTAAAAAATTCTGGAGATAATTTTTGTTGATAAACTTACATTATCGTAAATGAGAGCAAAAAACTTTTATGGACCACGGAGACTAGGTTGAAAGTATTGTGATATGACCGTGTTATCAAAGAAAGTGTCCTGCGAAAGGCGACATTGAGTTAGTGTCTATCGCAATCCTCAATTAGTAATGTTGACGTGCTTGCCTTTAAGTCGTCGAGTGAAAGTTTTGTGCCAGTGAAAATGCTTTCCAGAGGGCTGGAATAGCAACACAAAGGACAGTACAGCTTTTGAATGGAAAACGTGAATTTTCAACCGAGTGGGGAGGAGATAGAGCGGGCCCTGATGGACTTGGGGCCGCTGCTCGGCGTCACCATCAAAGAGGAGGCGCCGGACGACCTGCCCGACCCCAACGCGCAGCCTCCATCGCAGCTTAATGTGAGTAATCTCGATATAATATTGTTTAACATCAAAAATTTTAAATCATGTTTCTAAACATACATATTATGATGAATTGAAATTATATCAGTTTATTTGTAGTTCTCACTATTTATTAACTTTCTATATTGAATTAAAATAAAGTTTTTTTTTTTCAAATTATTTCATGCACTTGGCAAGTAATTGGACAATAAAACTTATGATTCTAATGTTGTAAATCCCTTTTTCTGTACATGAAACTCCATTATTAATTACAACTTAACTATGACAATATTTCCTAGGCTTTTGAGAAGTCCAAAAACAATGCTCCTGTGAGGTTTGGTCCATTTTAAATAAACTAGTCAGCCCTCAAGTAGTTATTGTGTTTTATCCAAATCTGTCATAATTATGTTACATCCACAGTCAATCTGGGTTTTGATTCCTTCGGGTAACTTTGATAGTATGACCAACAACTAGTTTTGATATTCTTTCATATGATAACATAGATTTTATGAATGCACATTTTAAACGTGAGTTCTTAAACAGCTTAAAAACTTCTTATTGAAGATTTTTTGTTCCCGGAAAAAGTTATGAGTGTGATATACCCTTATTATGTTGTTGCTGTCATGAGTAAGTCAGTGAAAAGTGGTTTGAGATGGTCGCAGAAAAGGGAAATTATCAAAAACGTTGTGTACACCTGTGATTAGCGCACATATCGAACTAAAACTTTGATAATGTCTCTTTTACACTGTATGATATGTGGCGCTGTTGGTGGACCTCATATATAAATAAATAAATAAATAAAATCAAATATGTTGTATCCAAAGTAGATAACGACAAAATAAATATAACACGCCCTGAAGTGTACAATGTAGACAATTATATTAAAGCACAGAAAAGGCTGAGCATCTAACACATAAAAATATTCAAAATGGGTGTGATACTTCTTAATTGTGTTTTATAGTTTACTAGCGTTTGCCCGTGACTTGGTCTACGTAATTTCCAAAAATCCTTCCTTTGTGCTACCCTACGTCACAATAGGCACATCTATGTAAAATTTCACGTTTTTGCTCCAGTAGTTTCGGCTGTGCGTTGATCCGGCAGGAAGGAAATCCCCCAGTTTTTAAAAATTTTAAACCTTATTTTAATCCCTTTAATGTTTATTTTTAGACAAATAAAGAATGTAATTATTTTTGTTTTTGAACGACTTATTAAACTGCCAACTTTGACAATTGTAACTTTAATGGCTTTGATTTTCCATACAACAGATTTTAACCTTTTTCACCCCCTTAGGGGTAGAATTTCCCAAAAGCCCTTCTTAGTGCTACCCTCCGTTACAATAGCAATCCCTGTGTAAAATTTCAAGTTCCTAGCTCCAGTAGTTACTACTGTGCGTTGATAGGTCAGTCGTTCAGGTTCCTCCTTTATATATATACTAAATAGATAAATGAATAAAGATACACTCTATTATCCACACTAAGATCTAGTCTTGTGTCGTGTGTATCAGGAACTACGAAAGACGTTTCGGTCTCACAGATTCCCAGACCCGAAACAAATACTTGTGGTTTACACAAACATTTATCTCATTTTGGGAATCGAACCCTCTTCCTCTCGTTTCTCAGGTTGCGGCTTACCATCTGCGCCACGTCAATGTAACAAAATGCTTCTTTCTTTCAAATATGTGTACGGGCATTTCTGACCCCGGGCTGACAATGAATAGAAAAATCCAATAACACTTGGCCTTGAGATCCAGCATTGTAATCTTACAGTAGTACAACTACGCCACCAAGGTAGTCTAGTAAATCTTATTGCTCATTAAACAGTGTGGTATATTGACATATTCATACTCTTGGCATCGTCTCGAAATGTACACAACGCTAACCAGGGGTGAATAAGAACAGATAAAGATCTGTGGAAGGCGAGAACGGTGCGAGGACGTGGTGTTAGCCAACGAGTCGATAAATATTATTACTTGTATTCTATGTTAATATTGTACATATTAACCTTAAACAGTGACCATTACAGAGAAGTACAATCGTCAATGCATTTGGGGACCCCTTTTTTGAGATTTTTTTCCACAGAATGGTGATCCTATACCAATGATAATTATATTTATCTGCTTATACAGCCAGTAAAATTGATACAGCTCAGTTGAATGTAACAAAAAATGTGAAAACTATTTTTTACGGATTTTATCGCGAGTTGATTAAACCAAACCGCGAATAAATCCATAAAAATTAATTATATTTCAATGTGTAACATTCGCGTAAATCTAAGAAGCCACTATGTAAAAACAACTTTTAATAATGCTTTATTTGATCATTTAATTTAGGACTTAACACAAATATTAACAAAAATACGCGAGCTGCTAGACATGAAATGAATTCGCGGCACTCGGCAGGCGGCCCGACAGGGATTTGAACGGGATTAGACAATTTCCTGAAAGTTTTGACGTCAGCCGGTCGGCTGGCGTAATTTCCTATGAGACTGTCGTGTACCCACCACTACCATTTCTGTGAGCCTGGATCAATAAGTCTTTTTTGCGTGACGCTCTTTCCATATCCGATATCGTATATCTCTTTGAAGCTCAGAAGCTCGAAGCTCTAGCTCAGAAGCTCGAAGGGCTTAGAAAGAACTAACTTTTAAAATTGCAAATTAAAAAGCAAAATAATTAAGAATAGAAACAAAGGAGAATGCCCATTTTACTATGAAACTTGGTATCGGTGTGACGATTTTTGTCCCTCGATGAAACCTACTTTTTTGTTATAACTATAATAAACATAATTGCGACACACACCGACGTTCGTTCTTCAACCTTCGTTCGACCCGAAGTTCTTGAAGAAATGAACTTGAAGATCACTCACTCTGGTTGCCCCATTTGTAGTAATGGCTGGCGTACCTATCGTAAAATGTGATGATAATTACTTTATTTTATAAAAATCTGTCACCCTGGATAAACCAGGAATACATTTAAGGACAAACCATAAATAACGCTGTAATGAATTTTAAGCAGTATCGGTATCGGGGTCAACAATATTTTTTACCGATACCATGAATGGGCATTCTCCTTTGTATATGTCTATTTCCCTCCATGGAAAATTTCTTATATGCAATGATTGTAACACGGCTATAAGATGTTGACCAATGTATGTGATAAGGGCCTGTCCCTAGAAACCTGTTTCTACCTGCCCCACTCGTTCAAATCTCCTGAGTTCGTAAGTGTAGGTTACAAACGCCATTATGTTTTGTCATAAAAATACAATACAAATAAAACCTAAACTTTATGTTTAGGCGAGACTAAGTTATTAGGGTTTAATGATTGATCGAAATTAGTTTTTCTCCTTGAAACTGTCTTTCTTTTCAAATATTAGACCAAGAGCCTGTGAGCGCCAGGCCTTCATTTTATAAAGCTGAAAGTTTGTCTGCGCATGCCTCTAACATAGGCATCATACGACCAGGCACCAGCTATTATGAAGTTTGGATCGTGGTGGCTTTGGTAGCTATCAACTTGAATGTGTCTGACAAGTTAAAAGAACTATCAAAAGTGTCCGGCTACCAAGGATAGAAGCCTAAGAAACTTATATAAAATTCAGCTGTTATATTATAACACTGCGTGGTGCGTGGTGGCCTGTTGGTAACGGATCAGACGCGGCTGCCTACATGTTCACGGTGGTCGCGGGTTCAAATCCCACCTCAACACCACACCAGTCAATCACCACGCACTTTAACGGTGAAGGAAAACATCGTGAGGAAACCTGCATGCCATAGCGATATTAAGGAATTTCTACGGTATGTTAGTCCGCCAACTCGCACTAGGCCAGCGTGGTGGACTATATGGCCTAACCACTCTCAATCGATTCTCTCGATTGTAGAGGAGGCCCGAGCCCAGCAGTGGGACGTATATGGGCTGATACAGATAAAGAGATTATAAAACTGGTAAAATTACATTTTATTGAAGTTTTAAGATATATGTATGTAAAACACATAATAGTGACAAAATAAATTATATCGTGTGTTGGATATAGCTGATGTTTTACCGGTTTCTGATAGACCGGAGTAATTCTGTCAACCGGCGAAATCTTTATATCCGACGGTTGCAGTGTTTAAAACGCACTGCACTTAATATTCGGTGCTCTTTAGTCCCATCATCGTGCCTGTATTAAAAAAAGAAACAATCAGCCAATTCAGTCCAATAGACAGCCTCCGTGGCGCACTTGGTTAGACGCCGGCTATGAAACGAGAGGCCGCGGGTTCGATTCCCGCACCGAAACAAATGTTTGTGTGAACCACAAGTATTTGTTTCGGGTCTGGGTGTTTGTGAGACCGAAAGGTCTGGTAGTTCCTGATAACCACGACACACGACTCGATCTTAGTGTGAGGTCAGGACTATGTATGTGACTCTTGGGTATATTTATTATATTTATTGAATAAAACTATAAAAACACTTCACACAAAGATTTGTCTCGGTGCGGGGATCGAACCCGCGGCCTCTCGTTTCATAGCCGTAAGCCGGCGTCTAACCAACTGCGCCACGGAAGCTGTCGAATAGGTCCGGCAAACGAGCAAACAGTTCACCTGATGGTAAGTAACCACTGCCGCCCATGAACATCCACAACGCTTGGGTCATAGATGTGTTGCCGGCGCATCAAATCGGGAGGGGAGCGGGGGGGAAAAAGAGTGGGAAGAGGAAAGCGGTATTGACAATTCCACTCACCGAAGGAAACGCGACGGCAAAGCTGTCGCTTCACGTCGATCTCCTGTGAGACAGTGTTACCGCCCCGGACGAGCCTACCCATTCATGCTGAGTCATGACTAACAACAACGTGGGTCAGCCACAATAGAATATGGAATTTATGACGTTGCATCATTTCCGTGTTTTACCTGCTCTAAGCTTATATTTGTTCAAGTTACATTATTTCTTTGCTTGTTGTTATTTTATTGTAACGATAAGTGATAACCTTTTGATATCGAAACATTGCACATTAGTTTAGGTCATCAGTTCTTTCCTTAACCTCAATATCGCAATGTTATATTGTGAATGATGCAGACGTTACGAACAACTTGGAATCGCTACAGTGGCGGAGGGATGTCGTCTCTCTAAGCGTGTTCTACCGTCTGTGTTATGGCAAATGCTCTAAGGAATTGTTTAATTAGATCCTCTCTTCTCCTTTCCTAAACAGAACCACACGTGCTGTCTTGCAAAAACATAGCTTGATGGTCAACACCGTCTCGCCGCGTGCCATAAGGATCGGCAATTTTTTTTGTGCCGTACTGTCAAACTATGAAATAGTCTGCGTGTTCCTTCCTTTCTATAATCCTGGGTCATTCCGCCGTAGTGTGAAGAAGCATCTCAGCAGGCTGGCATAATTGTATCGAATGGCATGGGACCGCAGTCTGATGACAATCGATACTCTGTCCGGAATGCATTTGGCTTATCATCAATCTATCGCTTATTCTGGAATTTGGAGATATTTCGACAAGACCTACATTTACCATTTGTGGTAATTAAAACAAAACAATTTAGTTGTCTGTTTCATCCAAATAATGTGGTAACAACACAGATATAAGTACACATATTACTAGGTTATTGTACGGTGATACCGTACGAATTTTTGTCAACGCATCATCACAGAATACTCTGTGGCATCATTTAATAAAATAATAATTTATAATACCGCGCAAATAATTTAATAAAATTAGTGCATTCACGGCAAGCAATTACACCGTGCGTGCTCAGCTATCAATCAGTTTAAATTGTTTATCATTTTAGTTTTAATTTTACATAATATATACATTTTGAATTTAACTCTAGACTATCATTTAACATCAGTATCATTAACAGTCACTGTAGAGGGTTCTACCCTTTTCGCATGATCGTCCTTATCCGGGCGGACGGACATCCTACCCACCAGCTGTTATTATTTTAATGTGAATCTATAAACCCGGGCTAAAAGTATCAAGCCTTTAACTAAATAAGGCTGTAATTTTTTATCGGACGGGCTGAATATAAAATATAATCGCAAATGAAATGCAATCACTTGGGTCAGTAAAGTTTATTTACTACACATACCAAACTTTGACCATTTTTAAATTGTACTGTATTGTATTAAATGCTTGTGTAAAAAAAGGCGTTGATATGGAAGTAATCCATCCCCATTCCTTGAGACTAACAACACAAACACGATTCCTGCAGTCATACGGTAATTTATCCGCTGTGGGTACTTTCAATTATCTTGTCAATGCTGTGTGCTTGGGGCCGTTCAAATTGTCTTAGTGTATTATTATTCAATTTACAAGTATAAGTTGCAAGAGTATGTTGCAAGAACAAGTTGCAGCAACATGTTTTCAAACGCTCAATTTTAAACACGATTTTTGTCGATCAGGTGGCGAACGTCACCGATGGCGCGGCGAGCGTGGCGGGGCCCTCGAACCCCGAGTCAGGAGAGGCCGGGGAGCCGCACGACAAGGGCTCTGCGGACTCCCTGGCGTCTCCCACAGCGGGCCGGGTGCAGCTGTCCAGCGCGCGCTGCGTCATGTGCCAGACCACGCTCGCGCTCACCGACGGAACTCCAAAACTGATGGAGTGTCTGCATTCCGCCTGCGAGCCGTGCATCAAAGCCAAGATTGAAGAGCGAGCCGCTAATAGGGAGTTTTTAGGTATTTTTTTCCATCCATTCATCCATCAGCCGAAGTAGATAAAGGTATTCTTTTTAATGTCTTAAAATAGTGTGATTACCTAAGGATGGATAAACGATCTTGATGGCTTTCTATAGATCGATTTAAAAACAAACAAACCAGGACGAGTATGTGCCAACACATTTTAATAATTGTGATTGTGTTTTCCTTAGAAAGCGATTAAGTAAATATGTTAGTAAAATTTTCAATCATGACTGATGCAGCAACATGTTTTTTTTTTTATATTGACAATGGATAGATTTACATTGATGATTTCCGCAGCGCGGCGGTTGAACAGTTGATAGTTCCAGATCCGGATTGATCCGATCCACGTGCGATCTACCCACTCGTTTAGTCCATAGATTTAATACTAATTTAAAGGAATATTTTTGAAAGAAGTCGATATCTGAAGGTGCACCCCGCCGATCTCATTTACTTAAATATATTTTGCATGTAATATGGCATGTATTTGACAGTGGCGTGCCTAGGGTTTTGGAGTAGGGCAAGCCGAATATTTTTTTACGTTTAATTAATATTGTTTTAGAAACACAAAGTTACTAAGAACGAAGAAAATTAGTTTATAATACGTCGGCAAACCTACCACACAATCAATATTAAGATTAAAACAATTAATATAGATTACTTGTGAACTGTAGATATCCGTAACTATTCATTGCATTTCTATTGCCGTCACTATTCTGTGGTGCCGTGGTCGACTTCGAGGTTTACCGAAATTGCAAGCAGAAATTATTATTAACGCATTCATGTTTAAATGTTTTGCTGAATTTAAAATAATAGATTGCCTTTTGAAAGGACCACCTAATTTAATGAAAATTTAAAGCATTATAATCCAAACAATCTAACACACAAGACGTGTCGTTTAAAAACATATGAATCACGATTGTTTAAAAGCTTTAAAGGGAGTATGTAGTAATAAAAGTACGTAGTTTATTAAACTGAACTGAAGAAATTTCTATTGTGATTTATCACGACTTACTAAATGTACAAACCATAGGCATAGGTTTCGCGCCGGTTTATTTTTCAATATAATTGAATGAATTTACCTTTTTACCGGCAATGAACGCTTTCACCATCGCACTCAAACCATCACAGAAAACAATACAACTTAAAATAGTATCTAAAAGTTTAAATAACATAAAAAACTAAACATTAACCTTAAACAAAACACATTCACAACTCATAAAATATCATAATACAAATGAAGTTAGTAGAAATATGTGCTGTATTGCCAGTAAACGTGAAATAAACAATACAAAAGATACAATTTATTAAAAGAAATATTAAAACTTCATTATTTGTTCTAAAAAAAATATTAGATATAATTTCTAAAAGGAACCAACTTAATTTAATAACAATTGATATAATTGATTTAACAAATAATCACGTGACGACCATGCAACGCACGATGTTTTTACATCACCAAGGCCGAAGCCGGGCATATCGTCTAGAGTAAACTGCTATATAACATATCTATAGCTATACATTCGTAGCGATCGAGTAACATCATTTCCCCATACAGTTCACGCGTTGCTAGAAGCCCCGTAAAAGCACACGAGAGAGAAAAGGATAGATATATGTGCTGTGTGCTCCGTCTTTTCAAGTTCAATATAGTTTTAATGAATGAATATTACGCGGCGCTTCGGCGCTGGCGTCTCAGTGAATCGAGGCGCGGTAAATTCAAAAAATTTAAATGTTAGATGTTTTCTAATAAATGACTGTTGTATTGAATGTAATAGTTTGTATTCAGTATGGAGTATATACGTATTATGTAGGGCAAGCCGGGCTTTTGGGCTTGTATGGAAGTACCGCCACTAGTATTTGATCATGCTATATGTCGTGGCGTACCTTGTCCAGCAGTGGACTGCAACGGGCTATTGACGTATGTATGTCAACAGGCACAGAACGCATCACAATCACCTGTCCCATATGTCGGCTGCAGTGCCAACCTGCGAATATGATAGACCAGCGGTTCGTCATCGAGAAGATCGCCCTAGAGCAGGTCGGACCAAATGGTGAGTTATTTTATCCACAATATATAGCCTTGTTTACACGCTTTTATTAGCTTCGTCTGTATGTATGTAACGGAATTATTGAAGTCCATTTTCTAGCACTTCAAAGCGTCGGATTGACTTGTAATTTTTCTTACTTATCAAGGACTAAGAACAATACAATAATTTACAAAGTATATTATGACATTAACTCAACAAGAAATATCGAAATAATTTTTTGAAAAAAAAAAAAGCATCAAATATTTCACGACGTTCTTGATAATTATGAAGTACGGCACATTATATGACTCTTATTTCTCTTTTCTGACGAATATATTAATTATTTCTCGCCATCCGAATCTTTTCTGGACTCCATTCCGGTTCAGTGTGTTATTCCTATCTTTTATATAGGAATAACACACTGAACTTACATCTTCTGTTATTATTTTAAGTGTTCTTTGATTAACTGAGGTCTCGAGTTTGAATCCTGGGGCGGGATCGCCCAGCTCCCTTTTCCCCTTCAGGAATACTCGACTACGATAACCGCAATGATGTCCAGAAACTAGGCAGAATTTAGTCAAGAAAGAGATGGTTATTGCTTGTCTCCTGTCAGTGCACTACATTTAGTTACAAATTTTACCTCGTAAAGGATACTAAAATATGTATATTAAGCCGGCTTGCTAAACCGGATATATATTATGTAATCCCGGATCGCGACAGGTCCGCCCGGGTCCCTGACAGGTTTTATACTTCGTGACGGATGCTATCCGGCCGGAAGCGCCTTTCCGACAGCGAAAATACATGCCTAGAGGAAGTGCATATGAAATGCGGGTTTAACAAACTTCATTAAGTTTGTAACGAATAGTATTAAAAGCTTAATACAGAATTTCAGAGTACATTGATAAAGGGCATCGAAATAATACCCTTGTACGGGTGAAGCTGTCTGGGTAGATAAGCACTGTTGTGTTCCGGTTTGAAGGACATTGTAGCCAGTGATTACTGGCTATTAACACCTTATGTCTTGCCATGCAATCCTTAGTAATTATAAGTTCTAGGTGGTATTGCTTTTGTTAAAAGGCAGATGTAACGCTCAATGCTTATGAGGCATGCCCATGGGGCATTAGGTTCGACGTCCTCCAAATTAAATTGGCAGTGCCCTGGTATATCTGTTGTTATGTAACTGGTTTGTAATGGCAGGCACGACGAGCGGCGAGCAGCAGTGCAACAGCTGCGAGGACACGGAGCCCGCCACCAGCTACTGCGTCGACTGCGCCGAGTTCATCTGCGACAACTGCGTGCACGCGCATCAGAGGTACCGCTCTAGTGTTTATACTCTGTTTAATCTACGCACTCGCTGGCGAAAGATAGAGGGCGCTAGCATTCCTATGGTATTGGTTATATTGTTTCATTTGGTATCGAGTATTAATCTTTTAATGTAACCTCTACAAACACCACTCCCTTAAACATCGCCTATACCGAGTTTTATTAACCGCCAACGCTAAAAAAGGGGTGTTATAAGTTTATCGCGTCGGTTTGTTTGTCTGTGACATTGTAGTAAACGAATAGACCGATTATGAGGCGGTTGTTTTGGTCTATAAACTAAGGTGTTTACTTTTAAGAAATGGTGTATAAACGTTGATGCCTGAAGCATTCTCTAATGAAAATAACCAGTCTTTATAGTAACTTGTCTACCAGACATGTATAATTATGAATTACTCACTGATTAATAATGAAATGTGACATATTTGTTCATTGGTTACTATATGTATAATGTTTTCTTCTAAATTTCGGACAAAATTAAAAGACTTAAAGTACTTTAATAAGGCGACCACTTTATATTCCGTTCCCATTCACCCCGATTACGGTGTTTTTCGACGTAGTATGAATGTAACGTGTTGTCTCCAGGCTAAAGATCACCAAGGACCATACGATAAAGTCGAAGGAGGAGGCGGTGGCGGAGCTGCAGGCGGCGCAGTCCAGCACGCGCAGCGCGCACGACATGTTCTGCAGGGACCACGTGCAGGTACCGATCCCTGCGCTGTACTCCACTGTATTCAAATCCAAATACATGCATACTACGTAGTCCTTACGTCACACTAACATCGAGTCTTGTGTCGTGTATCAAAAATTTCAAAATTGGCCTCATAGTAAAAGTTGTTTATTACGATGAGTATAACATAACTGTCGTCTTAATATACCCTTGACAGCCTCCGTGGCGCAGTTGGTTAGACGCCGCCTGTGAAACGAGAGGCCGCGAGTTCGATCCCCGCACCGAAACAAATATTTGTGTGATCCACAGGTATTTGTTTCGGGTCTGGGTGTTTGTGAGACCGAAAAGTCTCTCGTAGCTTCTGATACCCACGACACAAGACTCGATCTTAGTGTGGGGTCAGGACTATGTATGTGACTGTTCGGTGTATTAATATTTATATTATTTATATTTATATTTGTGCCTAACCCAGTATAGGAGGGTAATAATGTTTGGGTTGAACAGGAGCGGTTGTCCCTGTTCTGCGAGACGTGCGACCGGCTGACGTGTCGCGACTGTCAGCTGCAGCACCACCGAGACCACAAGTACCAGTTCAGCACGGAGATGGCGGCGCAGGTACCACATACTAATATACGTCTTTTCTAAGTACACAGAAATGTTTATTGCTAAGACACAGTTATTCCAATGCAGAGAATATATGCCAGTGTAGGAAACAACATGAGAAACGGAACCGATATGAGTGAACATTCGTATGTGACACATTTGAGTGGTCAAAATAGCCATGGCCGGTTTGACACTTGTTTTTATTTGTCGGATTCGTTCTAACACCAGCAAGGGATGTATAGTAATTTTAGGTTTATGTTATCACCTTTTTTATGGATGTAATAGTATATAACTTGGCAAAAAAGAGTACGATGCGGTGAAAATTGGAACTGAAGGAAAAAGTTGTGGCAACACAATTAACAACGTCATCGCTGCGTGCGCTAAGAAATTTTAACACGGATTTTTGTAAATTGTGGTACGGTTCTTGCTTAATTGTTATTCAAAATAAATAAGAGGATCATTAACAACATTAAATAAAAATAACAAGTATTGAATATTTTACGTTATAGTGTTTTGGGTTGCCATATTGATATTATATTCAATCTAAGATCATGTGTGACCCAGGCGCGGTCGAACATCGCGTCGTTGCTGTCTGAAGTGAGCTACAAGCGCGTGCTGCTGGGTTCCGCCATGAAGGTGATCCGCGACCGCCAGCAACTCATCGCCGACAAGAAGAAGGCGCTCGTGCACGAGATCACGCAGACCGTCGTCAAGTGAGGACTACATACATTATCCTTACTTAGTACTCATTTATTTATCATACTATTAATGCGGCCTACGTATTAAAATATAAGGGACTAACTTCAATATGGATTGGGTGACAGAAAATTACTCCTAGGTTTCTGGGTCAAATCTGGCTCGAAGGACCATGAAATATAACGCAGTGTTTGTTCAGGATGTTGGAGTTTGTATTCATGGAATAACGTTTTATTGATGAAATATAATTTTATATTTCCAAAGTATCTATTAATTTGTGATTTTGAATTAGAATAAGAATAAGAATCTTTATTTGCTTAAAATTTGGTACAGGATGGATCTTAAATTAGTACAAATTGGCAGAGCACAACTTTTGTCAAATTTTGACATGCAAATTGCATAAGAATATAAGCACATAATTTTGGCATAAAATGTTGAATTTATAAATAAAAGTTGAAGCAAATATAAAAGGTAAGTAATAGGGTCACCAGAACATGTGACAGGGGGCGAAAATTAACAATTATATGTAAAATGACTATATGGTTTACTCTTCTCAATCGTACACTCGTTGTTGAGTTCCATGCCCTGAAGTTGGGACATATATAGACTGATGAATAAAATAATTGCAGGCTAACAAACGCAATAAACACGCGCGGCAAGCAGCTAGTACTGCGCCTGAACGAGGTGTGCGACGCCAAGCAGCGCACCCTGACGGAGAAGAAGGAAGCTCTGGAGCAGCTGGCCGCCATCACCGACCACTGCGTGGAGTTCGTCAACGCCGCGCTGGAGCAGGGCTCCGACACCGCCGTGCTCTACACCAAGCACTCCGTGTGCGCGCATCTGCAGCGGATCAAGAGCCGCCGCGCCGACATACCCAACCCTGAGATACCCGTCAGGATTAACCTGGCCTTGGATAAACTGCCCGACCTTATCAAGGGTGTGTACAGGTTTTTCTGATGTATAGAATAGAAAAGTAACTGTCAATATTTAGGCCAAACCTGACACCCCGGAACTGGTAGAATAATAGGGAAAAATAAAAGGAACTATGCTATAGATGTAAGAATGCTATGATGTAAGAACTAAACGACTGCTACAAACCAGGCAATACTGCTTTTTGCAAGGATTTGAATTGCAGATCTAAAACGCCGGTAAAGATAACATTTGCCGAAGTAATTTCTGCCCCAATATGTGATGGAAAGCGAGCATATCTCTATACTTATAGAATTATACATTAAAATTTTATGAATAGCGAAATTTCTTTCTAAAACAAATTTCTATTTTACTTTTCCGCACAGTCCTGTCCAGCATCGGCGCCATAGTAGTGGATGGCAAAGTAGACGGTGGCTGCGGCGGTGGCGCTGCGAGCGGGTCTGGTACCTCCAACAACACCGGCTCTGGATCCGGCCCTGGCGCCGGCGGGGCCCAGGGGCCCTACCACCAGTCCGCCGTGCCCCCCGCACCCCCCGCACCCAACAACTCGGCCGTGGTGGCCCTGCAACACGTCGCGATGCATCAGGTGCTGTATCATCTTCTTATTACATTTGTATACAATAACATACAAATTACATACAATGGCTATCAAGTTGAAATTAAAGTTACTTATTAATTAATGTCAGTTATTTTACTGTAAGTTATAAAAAGAACCATAAATACAGAAATAATTTCAGAGCAACTATAGAAATAGGTTTACTACAAAAACTCCTGTTACAAACAAAATTAACTTTTTTATTGCTATATTAGTTCATCATCATACCCATAAATATATCGATTTATACCTAATAAACCAAATCATAAAAATATGTTACATAATTATCAGCAGAAATCCGTTGAAAACTGTTACATGTCTCAGACATTGGCTCGATACCAGGTCAGTTGCGTACACGTGGACATTCCGTTGTTATGTATGTAATGCGAGTAGACAACCTCTTTTTGCATGATTGTAAGTATGTGGTATATTTTTTTATTTTCTAAATGTATTTTTTTGCCACAATTTAATTTCAGCCTTGAAGGATTGCCTCGTGGGATGTATTTAATTTGGAATTTCTATAATTTGCTTTTCTCGTCTGTTTAATTTACAAATATATGTGTAGAATTTTTTGGTGGATAAATTGTTGTAATTGAATACTATCAGATAGTAAGGGCTGTGTAAGAATGATTTTGCCTTATTATTTTGGCTCGAAATTATTAGAATTTATCCGATTTGGTTATAAAATCTCGATCAACGAGAGTTTCAAACCAATAACCATCTGATGAACATGATCATCTTATTTTAGAGTAGGGTGGCTGGTAAGGATGTTTTGAAATGTGTAGTGAATGTTGCTAATAACCTCTGGTTCTAGGGCAATTAGTTATTACCAGTACTCCTTCTTCCTCCGGACCTTTATTCTTTTTATTATTTTTCCTTTCACTGAGAGGCGATGAACGCACTTACAGTGAAAGTGTTGGTGATGTACCTGAGTGCCGGTAGTCACTTACCATCAGGGGAATCGAACCAACCTATGTCATATTATATCGAATTACATTTCAAATATTAGAATCGAAGGTAAAACGCAGTAATTAAAGTAGTATTCATCATTTACTGGATGTGCAATGTATCGATGCTGGATATGACGTAGTGTAGTTAGTAATAATAATGTGTCGGTGTTGCAGCCGTTTGGCGCGTCGGGCGGCGCGTACCTGGGCGTGGCGGCGCTGCGGGCGCGCGCGCACACGCCGCTGCGCCACCCGCACGTCACCTCCACCACGCACCCGCACCATCTGCACGGTACGCACCACCACCTACCACCTACTTGCTACATTATCTAAACTGCTCTTACGAACTAATTCCTATTGATAAGAAATTTCAGTAAATTATTTCTCAGACTGTCTGTCAGCCATTTGGTGCTTATCTTGCTTTTGCTTTAATTATGATACTATAATACTTTTATTTATTTACCTTGATTTAATAATTTGCAGTAAAAGAGTATTTCAATATTGTAATGTTTGTAAAATGGTTTTAAGTTTGTTAATGTAATTTTCGGTTCTAAGGGCCGGACAGGGCCGTAGCGTGAAGAGGCATCTCAGCGGGCTGGCATGATTGTGTCGAATGGTATGAGACTACCGTCTGATACCATTCGATACTCTATCTGGACGGCATTAGCACTTACCATCAGGTGCAATGCAGTCACTATGCCGTGCCAGTTTAAAAAAAAAAAAAAAAAAAAAATATTACGCGACATAAAATGAGGTTGCTTGTATGTGCGTGTGCAGGCATGAACGAGATGAATCTGCGCGGGCTGCTGAACGCGGCTACGAGTCGCGGCGCCGCGCCCGCGCGCGCGCTCGGCCCGCACGCCGCGCACCCGCAGCACTCCGCGCAGGCCGCCATGCACCACGCCTACCAGCAGAGTGAGACGCACACACACACACACACACACACACACACACACACACACACAACGCAGCTTGCTTACACACCTATCAAAGCATAATACTGGTATTAATGCAATGAACAATGTCATGCTGGTATATCAAAATGACGCAAAAATGTGAACCCCATTAATTTGACGTTAACATTGTAGATATCGATAAAATCAAGCGAAATCAGTATGGTAAATGTCGCTTCCCATGGCTAAAAGCTCGCTTGTTCGTCAGTTTTGCTTTGCATGACTTGAACCATGAAACTTTCATTTTTTTTTTAATGAGATTATAAATGTAGATAATTTATAATTGAATATTAGAAAGTATAATATTTGTTAATCTGCCTACATTTCATGCTGCGCAGCGCTTGAAGTAAATATTGACGAATGCGTGCGTTGACAGTGATGGGCGCGTACGCTTCGAACGCGTACGGCGGCGGCGTGGGTGGCGCGGGTGGCGTGGGCGGCATGGGCGGTGTTGGTGGTGGGGGCGGCGGCGGCGCGGCGTGCGGCGGGCGGCGCAGCGGCGGCCCGCGCACCCCCTCCCCCGCGCCCGCGCCCGCCGCGCAGCACCCCGCGCAGTACCAGCACCACCACCAGCCCGCCGCCAAGTGGCACATCCCGCAGCACTCGCTCGCCAACGGTAACTATACCCACACGCACACTATGAACACGAGGCGGCATGCTCCGCTGTCAAATTATTTGAGTCAGTAGTACCCCCCGTCACTACGTTTTAACTTCAGAACAGACTAGTTGTTTTATTATTATCGTAATATTTATATATTCATTGTAAATTTTATAATAACACGGTTCAGGAAATCTGTGCAAAACTAATTATCCGTACATTTACCTTGTAAATAGTGCAGAAACCTTAACCATTTGAACAAACTTTTACAGGTGGATTTGAACCGAACATGATCAACACATCACAAAACTCCGGCGGGTCAGACTTCAAGATCACTCTAGGTCGTCCGCAGTCGGCGGCGGCGGCGGCGGGCGGCAGCGGCGCGGGGGCGGGGGGCGTGGCGCCGCAGCCCCGCCTCTCACACTCCGTGCCCTCCGTCGTCACCTCCACCAACCCCAAGACGCCCAGCCCCAGCCTCAACGTGAGTACTCGCACCACTCGCGACCCCCGCGAAGAGCAATACCTCCGCGACCTAGCCTACAATCAGTTCCTGGAGATGCAAGCCGAGTTCGACCCCTAACAACGTGCTGTGTAACCTGTATACTCTGTAACTTTCCGATTTTTCTACCATTAATAAAGACACTATTAGCTATCAGTAGTTTTACTCATTCCCATGTCACCTCACCGCATGTAGAGTAGACCCCGAGTAATAATAAAACTACATCGAATTGTCACTCACACCCATGAAAGCTATCAGACTAGCAAGATGGGCTGTAATTTGTATACCGTTGTTAAAAGAAGCTAGTAATTCAACTATCATTCATTGGAGATGCATGTCATTGGCCTCGATCCGGTGAGTAGCGGGTAGCGGGTAACGGGTTCTGTAGAGTATGGTACAGTGCGGTGATGTTAGTTGTTGTGCAGGGCGGCGCGTCGTCGGAGCTGGACAAGGTGTGCGCGGAGTCGGTGCAGGACCTCATGGCCACCATCGCCAAGCTGGACTCGAATGGCGTGCAGGTGGTGGCGGAGGCGGGGGCGTCGCCCGCGCCGCACGTGCACTCGTCCACGGACGCGGACGCGGCCGACGCGCCGCCCGCGCCCAAGCCGCCCGCCGCCGACCCCAACGAGGACTGGTGCGCCGTCTGCATGGACGGCGGAGAGCTCATGTGCTGCGACAAGTGCCCCAAGGTCTTCCACCAGTACTGCCACATACCCACCATCGAGAAACTGCCCGAGTGAGTCATTTTACACTACAAACATTCAATTTACTAGTGGTAGATCTCTCATATGTGAGAGGCCGTCTGGGTAGATACCACCGCAATGTCTATTTCTCGCGCCAAGCAGCAGTGTAAATGCACTGTTGTGTTCCCGTTTGAAGAACATTGAAGCCAGAGTAACTACTGAATATAATGAGACTTAACATCTTATGTCTCAAGATGGGGAGTGCAGTGGAATGCCA
Organism: Deilephila elpenor; assembly: GCA_949752805.1. Classification (NCBI taxonomy): domain Eukaryota; kingdom Metazoa; phylum Arthropoda; class Insecta; order Lepidoptera; family Sphingidae; genus Deilephila; species Deilephila elpenor. The sequence continues at coordinate 1,011,559 of OX457114.1, forward strand.
AGCATTGCCTTGTAATTCATGGTGTTGTTTGGAATGGTGGTATCTCGAATGGCGTGCTCGTCTCCATAACCAAGAGTTTTGTGCTCAGTGAGACGGAGACGTGGCAGTGCCTGCTGTGCGTGAACTTCGCGGAGCTGCCGGCGTCGGCGGACGAGGAGGGCGCGGCGGGCGGACTGCCCCCGCGCGCACAGAAACTCGTCGAGCGCATCACCCTCGAGCTGTACTGCCAGTACGAGCTCAGCCTGCCCTTCCGGGAGCCCGTGCCCGCCGACAACGTGCACTACCACGCCAAGGTGAACCACCACTTATTAAAATAATAAATACACCCACGGTGGTGGGTACACATACTAATTTTTATCCCCGCACTAAATCGATTAACAGGGACATACACAAATCACTTTTTCATCTTAAAATACAACTGTATAATTTTTGTTGGGTCACTCAAATATTTTATGATGCCATGACCTCTTTTTTCATGTCTTGCTTCTCAATTCAATTCAATCTTTTTCGAGTCTGGGTGTTTGTGTCACAAACTTTGTGAGACCGAAAAGTCTCTCGTAGTTTCTGATACCCACAACATAAGACTCGATCTTAGTGTGGGGTCAGGCCTATGTATGTGACTGTTGGGTGTATTTATTTATTATTAATACGGTTTTTAAGTATGTAATGGCAGTCGCCTTTTCTTTAATACAATATATACTTGTGTGTTCAGATATCTCGTCCGATGTGCCTGGACATGATCCGCATGAAGCTGCAGCCGCGCAGCGCCGTGCGCTACTCGCACGTGGCGCACTTCGTGGCCGACTGCCGCCTGCTCTTCCGCAACGCCTACAGGTACAACCCGGTGAGTCCGCGCAAGTCACTACATTACTACATAAATGTACACATATGACTTGGTGCTTAGCACGTGAACAGAAACTTTTGTGAAAAAATATTAGATTAAATTCCATTAAATGTTAGACAGTGATATTTTATAGATATTTTATTTATATGATAAGCACACTAGAACAGTCATTTATAGGGATACAAAAAGACTTATATTTTTTTCGTGATATAAAATCTACTTTCTGAATTTTATTTTAATCAGTTTACGTTACGCCTTAAAGCAGTAACAAGCACACGCAGTTTTAAAAACTTGCATTTATTGTATAAGACAAAATAAATTTTTTTTTCGCAGCCTGACACCCAAATCTACAAAGACGCGAAACGTCTGGAGGAGTTCTTTGACGCGCAGCTAGTGAAGTGGCTGCCTGATTACGCGTACTGGAGCGGCGAGGGCGAGCCGCCGGCCAAGCGCGCGCGAGTTGAATGACCCTCGCCCTGCAGCGTGCCGCCCGACGCGTCGCACGCCATGGCGCTCGTGCCCACGCCCCCCGCGCAACCCACGCCCTCCGCGCACCCCGCCTACCAGCCAGCGCTGCTGATGCCAGCACTACTGCCGCCGCCGCAGTCCTACCCCTCGCTGCTACCCGCGCTGCCGGCGCCCAGATACCTCCCGCACTAAACTCATCACGGAACCTCATGGAACATAGCAATACAAAGGCAGGACCACATCACATGGACGAAGAAAGCGTGTTACAAGTCAAAGTAACGAATACTTGACTTAAAAGACGCAATAACTTAGGAAGTCAATTGTAAAGAGAATGGCGACGGCATTTTCTACAACATAAACATGAATACTGCCACATTTATACTGAATAATGAATTTTACAATATCACACGTCAAGGATGGATTATTTGACATTAAATATAAGCTTAGAGTAAAGTTTGTCTAAGCTAATGATATGAATATAGATTAATATAACAGAATATCAAATGAAGATATGTCTGTTCTGAATAGAAACTCATGATATCAATATAAAATTGATGAGATCAATTTAAGTAGCACTGACACTATTTTCTGATAACACATTAAAGTTAAGCTTAATGGATCTTACTGAAAACTGGCCACCAATTTACAGACAATAGCATAGTTATTACTAATAATGCAGGATGGCCTAAACACTATGGAAATAGAATAAAACTAAGGCTATATTAAAAACGGAACTTATGAGTATTGGACAGTGAAATGTATGACATAAGTTAAACACTGTGAAAATAAACGCAAAGTAAGCATTTAAATAACAACTAACAATTGGGACGCCCAGTAGTGGATTAAAATTTCAAAATTGAGGCTAAAATTATTCAAAAATAATACATGAAGTGCCCAAAATTGGGAGCATTGGATCTCGAAACAATTAGAAGTGAATTGAAGTGGTTAAGGAGTGATTATAGTAATGTGTAGTAGGGACTTGATACAATTCTATAGGTTCAAAGTGTTATGTAGATGTTTGTACCATTTCAATAAGTTACAAGGATGTATTTGTGCAGAGGACTTCTTGATACATGGCAATATATTGTAGCTAATCATGTGTTATTTACGCGAACTTTATTTGCTGTTATTATTGTACGCGTTAGCATATTTTGGACGCATCACTGGACGATTGTTGCTTGTCCTTAATTTAACATGTCATGAAATGACCGATGTATTTTAAACCTAGATATAAGGGAACAAGACATATATTCAATTGGTTTTAAGAATCATCTTCAGTCAGTCTGCAAATTTTAAATTTGTCAATGTAACTTATTTAAATGGTATAATTTTACTTTCAAATAATATAGTGAGAAATAGGACAATATAATATTATAGCTATTTAACACCAACTTCAAGTCAATATCTCTGAGTTAATGTGCCAGGAATTGTATGAAAAATCTTTCAAAATCTTTTGATTCACTTAATAACTTGTTTTCTTTCTGTTCTTTTCCCCTTTCTAATTTAGACTTGAAAATGGTGCACATAGACATGTTTACACGGCATTATCACTATATTATTAAAGGGTAAAAAAAATATTGTTTTAAATTAATTTAGTGCAGTCGAAATCGTCCACGTGCCACCCTCTGTTTGCCAAGACTAAAATATACGCCCCACAAGTCAGATGTCAGTTTCGACTGCACTATTCCATTATTATATTGATAATTTGAAGTTGTACATTTGTTATGAGTATATTTGAATTTGATGTTAGTATGATAGAGTAAATGTATTTTGGATCAATTGCAGTGAGTTCCATTAAATGTGCATAGAATCTTAAACACGACCTTCTAATTAAATATTCCGCCATCTTGGATTTTCCGCCATATTGGATTTAGAATGACGTCACACAGCTTATCGTGTATTGTCATCCAAACTAGACGTGTATACAAAACAACAGCTCAATCGGTTGAAGATATCTACAAAATTGAGTAGCAAAATTCCACCCGAATAAACATACATTGCAAGTTAAATAAAAGCTTTTAAAATGCAATATTGTCATCCTTTGTTACGTTTGTATGAAAAAAAATAACTTATGATATGAGGTGTATGGCAACTCAGATCTAAAAGTGGAGTAGGCTCATTCTTAACACTGAGAGAATTATTTATATTCACACCATATAATGTGGGATTGAAATATGACTTCTAGTTTGTGAAATCCAAGATATCAGACACATCATATATTGCTAATTTTGTGTATATTTTGGTCATGAGTGAACGGAATAAACTATTTACAAATAGAGGTACTTTTAGTTCAAATGTAATTTTTTTTCTCATCTAAAATGCGATGCAGAAATAGAATACCCTAGATGACTAGGAAGATGTTTGTGTTTGAGCCTCTCAGGTCGAAGCACTTGTGTGCATTGTTTGTTGAAGGCACAGTTTATTGTTCCAAGGTGCAAAGATATTGTTCAGTTAGTTCTTGAGACCATTTTGTTCATTATTTGTCTGTTTTTATACATACATTGGTTATTGTGACAATAATTTGTTACTTGCAATTACGAAGAAAACCTGACCACAGACCACAATGACCCCAATTTGTACAGATAACACATTTTTTAATGTTACTAAATGCTCGCCCCAGTGTGGCAACAAATTTGTTAAAAAATATACCATAATTTCGACATGTGTGGATTTTTTAACAAATAACTCAAGTTGTGCCTTCAATTGTGGAAGCTAAATAAAATATTATAATGTATGTCTCCAGCGTTTATATTTTGTTTTTTTCATTACACTTTTATTCATAATTGTTTGGTTCGCTTCCATTACTGAAAAAGTAATATGTAGATCTATTTTTTTATTTTAATATTTATTCGGTCATCCTCGCATGACGAAAATTATTAACACATCGACCTAAAATCATCTTAATTCTCAATTTATTTGACTTCAAATCAATTGAAAAATATTACTCATGCTGTCTTACTCAAGTATTCAGCATATTGAATGTACAACCAAAACAGGCGGTTTTAATAAGTTTTGATATAAGTTGATGAAAGATGAATTTAAATTAATATTGATAATATTGCGATTAATTTTCTGTGATATAAATCTTAACACCGATACTGTGTGTATCAAATCCTACTTATCATTCGACGACGTGCAGCGTTCATCTTATTTATTGATATGTATATCACAAATAAACTTTATTTTTTAGTTTTTAGATGTAAGTAACTCTTAATTGTCCTTGCACAAACATAGATTTAATGCTACATAGTTATTTTTATAATGTGATTTATTGAATGCAACATAGAGGTCGGATGTTAGGTGTGTGTCGAGCTAAGATGTTGTCCATACTATTTCAAGTATTTTATCCTAATGGTTGTAATAGTTTTGCAAGACATTTTTATATGGAAATTGGAATTTTATTTTAAGAGGCGTTAATCTTATTTTTTTATCTGAATGTTATTAGCAAATGTTCTTATTTATTTCTGAAGCTAATGTGATAAGTCTTCCTAGCTAGATGTATGGCCAATTTATACATACGTGGTATGAGTATACCTACATTATTTTCTACCAATGTTGTTAATAGTGTGTAATTTACTTTTTAGCGCATATTGCCAGAACTAAATAATATTTGCTAATGACAAATGAATAGATGTATAAATGAATTATTTTCTTGAAAGTAAGTCGACGGTTTCCTTTTATTTTGTTTATTCATGAGTTGATAGCCCTTCGAAACAGAAAGAATGGATTAGAAATATATTTGGTTTATTAATTTGTATTCAGACGCTCGGCACATCGCTAAATGGAAGCTAGTATCAACATATGATCGGATGTAATTGTTATTGTATCAGACAGCTCTCATATTGGCGTTTTAAATAAGATTAAAATGTAGATTTTCTTTTCTTTTTATTTTACAGGTAAGCAATTCATAATGTTTTGAACATTTCCAGACCCGCGTCTAGCTTAATATATTTTTATAGACCTGTAAGGAATATTCAAAACACAAAAATATTTTTATTTTCCTTTACATTTCACCTGAAGGCAAACATGATCTTCCATTTTAAACGCCTATTTGAAAGTCGTCTTTAGTAGCTAAACAGTGTCTATGTATGTATATTAGCGTTTATTAAAGTTACTATTAGCTCTCTGAGGATTATTGTTACCCGGCATGAATTTCAGTGATGTTCCAGCGAGAAACACATTGCCGTTTATTTTAGGTTTAATTCTATTAGTGTGAACATTTCTAATTTTTATCAGTTTCTCGCACTCGGGCGCTGAAAGTTACGTTTTTGCAATTCGTTATGAAAACACAATGAAAATTTAATACGAAACGCTCTTTTGTTAAAAGCGTTATCGTCTTAGTATGATAGTAATCCTACTATTGTATTGTTGATGTCTATCTTAAATAGTTATAGCGAAGTCAAAACGACTCATAATCTCCTGATAAGTATTATAATATTGGTTAGGAAATAAAGACATTTATTGGATTTTCTTTTTTTTAATTCCTACTACATTAGAAGTTTTTTTCCAAGTGTAGCAACACAGCTTTGAGTGTCAATTGTCCATTGACAACTGCGGGAAAGTTTTAACACTTTGTCATCGAGATTTTGATTAGTAACGCGGCTAGTTGTGTTTTGTTTCCAATAAGAATTTTATTCAAACACTGAATAAATTAAATATAACTTGAAAAGTCCAGTTTTAGTTTATTGCGGTTGCCGGCGACTCGACAAAGGTAAGTGACCTTCGCAGGTTGTTGACACACAAGTTGCATGCGAAATGTGCTCAAATTGTCCGATTGTCCTTCTTGTCCTACTTAACGAAGCGAAATTTGTAATTAAATACCTAAATTTGAAATAAACCTTACTATAATAAACGACAGCAATCCACGTGAAATGTTTTAATTCCAAAATTAAGGAAAGGTATTTATTGGAACACATATTGTTTACACAAATAATTTGTTTATCGTTCGTACACAGTTCGTATTTATTAATGCAATTTTTTTGTTGTTATTTCAAAGTTTAAATTCAACAAAAAGATCGTTATTGTTTTACGACTGGCCGATCCGGTCCAGTTGCTTTACTTCGTGCATAGTCTTTTTTCTTAAAGTATTGGGGTCACCGGCAAAGACCTTCGATGCGAACATCGTATGATTTTCTTTGCGGTAAATATTTTCATTTAACAAATAGAACAGTAGTTAGATTTACCTTAATTTCTAAGGTGATTTTTTTCGTTTTTTTTCACAGTTGTATGTGTTCAACTCGGCCTCGCATTTTCAAAAACCTACTTTAGAACTATATTCTCAATGACCACACATAATAAAATATTACAAATATTCTGCAAACAATTTCGGTTGGTATTTATGGCACTGCCTTTTTTAAACCGAATTCAAAAAAGGTGGAAGTTCTCAATTCGTCTGTCTTTTGTTTTATGTATGTTCATTAGATAATTAAATAGCCACTGGCAACTGCGTTCATCGCTTACTGCTACGCCTACGGCCACTTGCTAATCCATTGGGCTATGTTGGTAAAGTTCTCTAGATGTCATAGTCGATCTCGCACAGAAATATCGACGTAGCTTGTTTGTTACTTAAGGACGTCCTTTGAAACAAAAGTCTCAATTGTTGGTTCAATTATTTTAAATCTGTCTTCTTTGATATTGACTATTGAGTAAGTAATTAATTATCAATGTATGTCGTAAAGATAGACCTCACGACTCGGCACCGCTAGATAATGGAACCGTATCTATCATTCTATTGTTAGACTTGTTGACTGCATAACATGTCCATTTTCATCTCTATAAATTACGTATCATCAATAACAACGCGTTCAAAATTGAGTAGTTAATTATGTTTATAACACTGTTTTGTTATCAGAGATGCTCCCGTAGTTACTAGTTAGTTGTTATGCTGGTATCCAAACAATTTGCCTTCCCTAGATATCATAACCAGTGTCTGGATAGTGGATGGTGGCTTTTTATCACAAGATGACTCGCTTGGCGTTATAGGCGTACATTCGATGAAAATAAGAACATTTTATTTATATAACTCAAAATAACTTCACTAATGTGCTGTATTATTGTCCATTAAACGGCCAATACCACATAGTTGCCGCAGACATGAGATAATAAGGTATCGGGAAATCAGCTCGTATAAGTACTAGAAAAATCCTTCAAAACTGGGTACTTTCAAAACTTCAAAAGTCCTGCCCAAATCGAGCCTCAATCATGTCTAGAAATAAATAAAGACAAAATATACATTTGTTTTGTTAAACATTTGTGAAATAGAATTTTTTACAATATTACCTACTTTGCATGTTGGCATTCAGCTATTATTACATTTAATTTTAAAAGTTGAAAAAATATGGTAATTACTCAAGCCGGATTAATTAAGAGTTTACGTCCTAGGACGTAGGTTCATTAACCTTTACAATGACGTGTTTAATCAATATTTTTACTCCATGGCAGACTAAACAAAAATAGGTAACAAAATGTTCGGTTCGAACTTCTAGTAAACTAAAAAGCTAATCGTAGTAACCACCTCTAGCTTCTGCACAAAAAAAATTCAGGCCGTAAACATCAAGAAATGTATCAGACCAGCCTTACCCTATTACCCTGGGCCTGATGGTGATTGTTATACCGTCTCGCAAAAAAAATCAAAATCAATAAAAGTTTTTGATTTTGATTTTTTTTTTTTTCGCATATACCTACCCTTTAAACCCGTAGAAAGTGAATACTACGGTCCGCAGCATACCTGGCACCCTGGAAGTCGGACAACCACATAGTACTAGTACTCTAACGCCTTTACTATTTTCCACGTTCCGTTTTGATACAATCTCGAAACCTTTACCAAAAACTTAAAGAAGAATTCGAAATTGAATAACGACATGTAACCATCCATGTCACTAAAATCACATTAATTTTATCAACCAACGTAATGTTAATTTAAGATACTTGAGACTTTGTACGCCTGTATGTCTTTATCTATAACATTGTAAAAAAAAGTCTCGTCTGCCAACATTTTATCTAGACTGAACTACACTTACCATGAGATGCAATCAGCAGTAGCCCCTGCAGGAAAAATATCGGATAAAATAAGGATTTGCTAGACGGCAGTGTGCCAAACCAATACACTTGTATTATAATTAATGTAATAGCTTTTAAATATCAAATACAATAATTTATCAGGCATTTATGTGGACGTTCACCTCGCAGGGCCGATGTGGGCGTGTTGAACTCACTATTGTTTTTGTTTGTATTTAGGGCGACGACATTTTATCAATTCTTTGATTGTACGCCGTGTATAACACTTTATTACTTCACTATCACTTGCACAATTAATATTTGTTATCATGCAATAAATACGATTCCTTTTTGTAATATCTTTGTACTACTTTTTATGCCTTTAAACCAGCTTATTGATAGAACAATTAGAAAAATTAACCAAAGCAAATGTTGGTTTTAAACTGATGAGTGATTACATAATAAATTATTTCAACAACTTTTCGATTTCTGCATTGTGGACAGTAGATTGCGGGCTATTTTTAGAATTCCACCAAAGTATCCCTGCCTGTCGTAAGAGGCGACTTATGGGGGCAATGGTAGTCGCGGGCAGGCAGCGGGGGCTGCGTAGCGACTATTAAAAGCGATTACGAGGTGAAAATAATATGTACATGGAGTGGGCAGAGTGCGGCATCGCGCAGGAGCGGCGCCGCGCCGGCGAGGCTATGGCCTTCTGCCTCAGGATCCTGGAGACACTCCAATGCGCTGAAGAGGACCACTGTGGGGTCTTTGATAGGTATGCCGGTGTAGGAATTTAGTAGGGACTTGACTCAACGGTCGCCCGTATGGTAACATCTTTCCTTGGTGGATCAACGTTGAGTAGTAAGACTGGTGAAACCAACATCACCGCTCCGCCTCCCCCCATGCAGCGGTAGCGATAAATTGTTTTTTCCCGCGAAAACAAAACAAAACTCCGATTTAATATAGCCCGCGTGACAACGCTAAGTTTTTCTCACCAACAATGTTGTAAATCGCATGACATTGTTTGGTATGCATGATCCGTTCATACGATGTCTTTATAATTCAAGATTAATTAGTTAAGTAATGCATATTTTTTCCTTGCACTAAATATACGAGGTCACTTTGTATGAGTGAATTTTCCTCAAAGACTATTATATTATATCGACCTATTGGGTATCAGGATGTTAAAAAGCGTAGAAATTTGTTTATAAGAATTAGACCAAAAATATTTTATTTCTTTGTGTAATTTTTCACCATGTCACAGAATGCAAGATAGCACTGCCATAAAATTGTATTTTATTTAGTAGTGAAGCATAATTCGTTTGTGTTCCATTCACGAACCATGCTTTATTTCCTCAAAAAGGTAAAACTATTTATTCTGTCGGTATGAAATAAAAAGCTCTGAGTGGGATAACTCAAAACTAAGTGGGAGCGATAGTCTAATGAGTACCTTGCAATGTATACTATATCTATAGCGCCAGGTAAGATACTGAAACCCCGAATGAGAGACATAAAATAGATTTGGTTGGTTCAGCCGCTATCTATGAGAAAACGCCCCGGGCGTCTTCTCTTCACCGTGACAATGGTAGCAATCTACAAATGTTTATAAGTTGTAGTAAAGTTGCTTAATTATTTTTAGAATCCATCATGCGTCTGATAATCCTTGAAGATGCGAGCGTGGTGGCAGAATGGGCCGCACGGTTCGTGCTGCAACGCATCACGCAGTTCGCGCCAGGGCCTGGTAGACACTTCGTTCTGGGTCTGCCCACCGGTGGGACTCCCCTGGGCATGTACAAAAAACTCATCGAATTCCACAAGGAAGGAAAACTTTCTTTCAAATACGTTACTACGTTTAACATGGACGAGTATGTTGGTAAGTGTTGCTTGGAATATCTATCTCATAACTGCCCGTAATTTTCCGTGCTGGATAAAGGCTTCCGTCATGTTATCTAAAGCATTAATTTATTAAAGATTACACTAATACGATCTTGTTTATTTTCCAGTACATATTTTAAATTGTCTCAAATTAAATATGTAAAAAGAAAGCGTACCACTCCGTCGACCTACTCTGCAAAAAACAACAAATGGCTGAAATTTGATCCTGAAACCCATATTTCTTAAATGATATTTTTTTCGTGAAAGGTTTACCTACTGAAGTCAATTTAGCATCATATCCGACGAAATATCGTGGGTGGAAATGCAGTTTTAACTCCCGTTCTAGTTTTATATATGCAAACATAATCTTTATTATCTAAAATGTCGTAAAATAGGACTCATATCTCCACAGGTCTCCCCCGCGACCACCCCGAGTCGTACCACTACTACATGTGGAACGAGTTCTTCAAGCACATCGACATTGAGCCCGGCAACGCTCACGTGCTGGACGGCAACGCTCCCGACCTGGTGGCAGAGTGCAGGCGGTTCGAGGAGCTCATCGAGCAGGCTGGAGGCGTCCACCTGTTTATTGGAGGTGCGCGCATACATTAAGCTACATATTTCTCACATTTTTTTTTTATTATAAATTGGTTGGATGCGTAATAGTGACACCTGGTAGGTCATGGGACGGAGTAGACAGCTTCCATTGATAAGATTAAAAGATGGTAAGGCAATGGTATGAGGTATCAAGAAACGACTAGTTCATTCATCATTCATCAAATTGTTATAAAAAAATCTTCCAGAGTTGCAATGTTCGGCAGTAGACGTCATGTACCTGTTTATAATTAATTAATAACTAATCATTTCCTACTCTTACCTCCATAAGATGTCAACAATACAGCATTAAGGGTATCAATAGATCGAAGAGCTAATAACATGGATTTTTTCTTTCTTAAAATATATACGAAATATCTGTGGTGCAGGTATCGGCCCCGATGGGCACATAGCGTTCAACGAGCCAGGTTCATCTCTGGTGTCCCGCACGAGAGTGAAGACCCTCGCCTACGACACTCTGGAGGCCAACAAGCGGTTCTTCGGCAACGACATCAGCAAGGTGCCGCGGCAGGCGCTCACCGTCGGCGTTGGCACCGTCATGGATGCGAAGGAGGTAAGTGTTTATAGCAGGCAGTTTTATAGGTAAATTAAAGCAATAATATAAGGGGTCATCCTTTTAGGAAGTTTCAATGTGTGCCCCACATCAATATATTTCACATAATTCGTTACGTCAGGATATAAGATATAATTAGAATATTTCGCAATTAGGTATAAAATCATATCAAATTCAATCTTGTGTCCTTTCCACGTGAACGTTCGTTCACTTCGTCTACTGTAGAATTCAATATTAAATGTCTTTTAACCCTGGCAACTACTAAAGATGAAGGTATAACCACATAATCATCGCATAATTGCGTTTGGTGAACAGGTGATGATCCTTATAACTGGCGTTCACAAGTCGCTAGCCTTAGCTAAGGCGGTGGAAGAAGGCGTGAACCACATGTGGACCGTGTCGGCGTTCCAGCAGCACCCGCAGGCGCTGTTCGTGTGCGACGAGGACGCCACACTCGAGCTCAGGGTCAAGACCGTCAAATACTTCAAGGTCAGTACCAGTCTGTAATACTGACAAGGTCAGAATTTGATGATTCTGACCTCGATATTAGGTGATGGATTTAAAGCCTTATTTGATTGAAAATATGTTTGTTATAGGTTGTTGGTGAATAATATTTTTATTCTCAGCAAAAAATAATTTACTAATAGATGACCAAATGGCTTACCGCTTATTATTAATGCAGTTTTTTAGTACATATTCAATTTAGACAATACACATTTAAACTTAGATGATTCTGGTTTGGATGGTGTGTGGTTATGTATGTTTTATAAATTAGAATAATATTACACTACACATAAGCATTATTCTGCAAGTTCGTGCATGTTTGTGGGTATGCATGAGGTACACTCAGTCCAGTAGTTGCATGCTACAGTTCAGATACAATTACCTTTAAACAAATCCAATGCTTCATGTTTTGCAATCAAACAAATTTAGTCAGGGTTGAATAGATATTTTAAATCAGTACTTCGAAATGTTTTGTGGTAGCAATTGAGATTCTTGAACTGGTATGCACTATTATTGTTTTTTTTTTACCCCAATTGACGATAATTTAGTTCATTTGTAAAAAAATATACTATAATGCAATGTTTTGTATCTAATTAAAATTTATTGTCTGTAAATAATAAACTGGGATGTTTTATTGCTTTTGGTGTTAGAATTTGCTTTTGCTGCTATGTTTCTATGGCCTGAGTGTACAAGTATGCGTGTGGTATGGCAGGCGCTGAGCGAGGAGCACCAGAAGATGATAGAGGACGTGCCGGTCGCCGTGCAGCACATCATTCACTAACATGGCCTCGGCCTGGCCTCAACACTGCCCTTGGCCTCAGTCCACTGCCACCTGGCCTCGGTCCACTGCCAACGTTATGCGCTAAGCATAACAACGCATTTACACCTCCATCCATGTTAGATTAAGGAAAAAAATCACAAATTATTTTATGTACGTGCCTTATTTTATTTGTTCGCGACATAGCATATTTATCAAGGCGAGTTCCCGAAATATGATAATGCAAAATAGCTGGATTTTTTAAACGTTTTGTAGTTCTTTGTTGTATTCTGTTTTTGGTTGGTATAAATATGTAGTTATTGTTAGTGTTAGAAAATAATATTTATTGTCAAGAAAGTTTCTCTATTGATTTTATTATTGTGTAATACTATATATGTATTTATTTGATCTTTATACATATTATTGTTAATATACAGTACCGTATTAGGCATATAGAATTTCGGTGCAGTTAAAAAATATAATTATAACATCAAAGTTTCAGTAGAAAATGTTCTCTACAATTTCAATTAAACCGTGCCTTGAATAAATATTTAGGTAAACAAATAATCAAGATTTGAATAGGATTTACTAATGTTTTCATATGATAATGCAAGTTCTATTTTTAAAAAATTGACTCATTTAAAAAATCATTGCAATTTTATGTATTGAAAAAGGCTGCTTTAGGACTTAAAAAAGTGTTGTACAAGAGTCTTAATATTTGTTTTGTCTCCTATAGTTTTATATGGATATTATTTATGTTTTGTGTGTAATGGAACATTCCAGAGCTTGATGGCGGAACACAACAAATTGCTGGAGATCACCCGGTGAACCAAGCATTCCTTTAGACATTAACATAATATGGCGTACAATGTATGCTTTTATTATTTTTACACTGTTATAATGTTAACATCGTAATCGAATATTAAATAAATTTTATACAATTTCTGTTGGTTTTTATTGCATCTCCTACATGTATATTATGCAGATAGTGGTTTAGCAATCCTAACATCCTCCATTACTGCGACACCCTCTATTTGCCATCCAAAACATGCAAAAACCAGGAAACACAAAATAATTGGATTGGTATAGTCCCTTAATTTCTGGTGCCCTTGGAATGCGCCCTGAACTCACGATGCTACTGCCTAGTCACCTTTTTTATGTGCTTCATTCAAGTCGGGTTTTTACAATCTAGTACTTATAGATTGGGACAAAGAAATGGGAAAATATACCAAAAGCCGAAATTCTGAAATGGGGGTATGAAAATAAAGAAGGTAAAGCTTGAAAAACCTTCAGCAGTTTATTACAACGGGACGTATGTTAAATGGGTCACAGCCCCGAAAACATTAACTCTTTCACAGCATTCAAATATTGTACGGGTCTACATCACATATTTTAGACACCCCTTTTTGGAATCAATCTCCTTTTGGCAGTTTACCACTTCAGTCTACGGATACCACTTTAGTCCACACTCTTACCACTTTAGTCCCCCATTTACCGCTATCACCAGTCTGTGTCGCCGCCTGCAGCAGCGCGGCACAACCTCGCCAGCAGGCCTGCCAACTGCAGCGGCGACGACAGACCATCCGCCACACGCATGTGCGTAAGCCCTATTTCCCTGATGAAGGCTAGCTTCAGGTCCTCGGAGATGTCGAGGTTTTTGCACACTCGAAATATGTTGCTCACTATGTCTTCCGCTGCGTAGCCCAATTTGCACAGCTTTGCTATAACCTGCAATTCAAATTTTATTTAGTTAATATAAGCTGGGCTTTGCCAAAAACCAAAACATATAAACCTATGTAGTTGTATAATAAAAACCATGAGGCAGGTCGCAAAATTAATAACTTTCTTTCTTTCAATTATGACTTGGTAAAGTCACTTCATGTAACTTGATTTTAAGTGTCAAATAGCAACATACAATAGTCTTTTATAATTGGCAATAATTCAGACGGTTATGAAAAGGCAACACGTTTTAGACTAGTTAGTTACTGCTTAATTTGATAAAGTTGACTATACCTTGTAAGCTTCTTGTATATCTTGTTTAGTGCAAGCCATGAGCATGCCCTTCACAAGCATGGGATGCGGTTCATCACACACTTTGAACACATTTTCAGAGCTGATGTGACCAAAGCCCTGGGCTGTGGACTGCAGGTTGTTGAGAGCTGATCGGAGATCCCCCTGCGCTGTGAATACTACTGCGCTCACTCCTTCTTCAGTGTACGACAAATTCTCCTTTTGGCATACCTCAATAATCTGAAGTATAATAAAAAAAAAATATGTAGTACAAAAGCATCCTCTAAATATTACGAGAACTAGTTATTTCCCTGGACCAAGGCCATCTAAAATGGAAATCCTGTTGCCCAAGAAGTTGGTAACGATGGTAAGGAATCCGGTTATATATAAAGTGTAAGTATGGTGAAATATCCCAAAATTAAATCAGTGTTTTGGTAATTAAATAAACAAATTAATAATAAATACATCCAACACATAGTTTGGATGCCTCATTGACCTACAAATCTTATGCAGTGATATCAATTACTTTATATATTTATATAATTTTTTATACCAATATGGTAACTACCTTTGCCAATATCTGTGCATCAGTAAGTCTTGAGTATCTTAATACTGCACACCGTGACTGGATTGGTTCAATAATCTTCTCACTGTTGTTGGCGGCAAGAGCAAACCGAGTGGTGCTTGAGTACAACTCCATTGTCCTGCGGAGGGCTTGTTGGGCTCCCTCTGTCATGCTGTCAGCTTCATCCAGGATTACTATTTTATGACGACCTGGAGGTAATGTCACCTGTACATTGAAAACAACATTTATAATTTAGCAGGATGAAGATACATGATACTTTCATTTTCTAAATTCAATTGATTTGTGATTACACTTCAAAATATATTTTACCAGAAATACAATTGGCTATTTGACTAATTTCTGAAAAGTGTTTTAAAGTCTAGATATAATCACTCTATACCTCTTCAAACTATTAATTTATTTTTAAAGAGTTGTTTATAACGAATAAACATATTTTTCAGTTTTATCATCATATATGTCACCAAAACGGTAGGTCACGTGACTTTGAAAAAGTTACGTCACGCTTTATAAATGGTGAATGATCTTAGTGGCAGAGATGAATGAAAATTGTAAATCGTGACATCACACGCTGCACAATGACAGCTTGTCGTGTTTTGTTACATTTAATCAACAGATAAAAAATGGCAAACTTATTTTAGATAATTTAAATATTTATAATTTAGATAAATGTAAATAAAAATACCTATAATTATTGTTTACCAAAAAGCTATCATATGCAACACATTTTATAATTTATTGCCACAACAGTCAAATACCCAATTAATTGTTCTGTCAATCTTAGATGAATAGGGCCAAGTAGAAATAAAATATTCTGTAATATGTAAAATGCAATAAACTTATCTTAGATAATATTTATAGCACAAGATACTCATGGGATAGTAATGGTTTAACTAACCTTTTGCTGGGCAAACATTTTGATCTTATTCCTGACGACATCGATACCACGGTCGTTCGACGCATTCAACTCCAAAACAGCGTCTTTGAAGGAAGTTCCTAGCAGAGCTCTAGCTAAACACAGAATAGTCGTGGTTTTCCCCACGCCCGGTGGCCCAGCTATGATAATGTTAGGCGCGTTGCCCGTCTTAGCAAACACCGCTAGACGAGACACAGTATCCTCATTCCCGACAATATCCTCGAAGACTTGTGGTCGGAACTTCTCTATCCACGGCAGTGTTGTTGTCGACTTACTAGGTCCGGCAGGTTTCGCGGGTTTTGGCTCAGCTTCGTCTACCTCCATTACAGTTATGTCGTCGTCACTCATTTTAAAAAACACTTGATTGTTGTTTGGTAGATTTATTAAGTAATTTATTAATAAAGCTTCAAATCATTGAAACAGTAGCGCGCGAAATTCACGCGAATTTGTGTTGACATTTGACAACTAATCTGTCAAAACCAATGATTGAAGAATAAAGGTATTTATTTATTTATTCATTTTAATATATTTCATTGTATTTCTTTATTCTATAATCATTGATCAAAACCACGTGAAAAGTTGAAAACTCAAAGACGAACTGACTTCTGCATTTTCCGATTATTCTTATTCACATAGTATTTTAGTCGATTGTACTATAAAATTTATAGACGATGTTGTATCAATTGAACGCCCTATTCCTTCATATCTGTGGTATTACTAGTATAGTGATCTGTGATCTGTGGCGATCCGCGATTGACATTTCAGAATCGTAAACTTTTGCAAAATCTGTTTTTAATTTTGTGTTAACAACTATTGTTTAAAAACGAACAATAATTAAAGTGTAATGTGGAGTATTGTCTGTCCGTGTGTGGTGTAAAACTTTATTTAATTTGACTGCATTGAATTAACCTTGGTGACTTGTGATGGTGATTCATCTTCACAAATATCTGCATTAGGCGTCTTGTGTTGTTTTTGAAGTTTAGAAAAGGTAATGTTATAGAGAACATACCAGATCATTAAGTAATTTAATATTTCAGCTTTAACACTCATGTAAAACCTTGCAATACTTACAAGTTTTTGAGAACATAATACTAAATGTAAATTATCAAATAATAACTTATTTTTGGCTTGGACTCGTTCTTTTTTAATTTAAATCAGAATAGTTTGTTGATACTACTGGGAAATACACTTATAAAGTAGTGTCAACATGGTAATGCTTTACATTAATGGGAAATTCAAATTTCATATGATAAGAGAGAATAAATGTTTTTACTGATATTAATCATATTTGTTTACTTACAGAGGATTGATAATGAACATAAAGACTGATTTATTAGTTTTTAATGGATTTTCATGTTAGGAGTATTCCTAAATATTATATATTCCTATGTTATAGCTATCTATATGAGTTTGTAAATTGTAATTGTCACTTAAATTGATTGCTTCAGTAAGAGAGTTGTCTCTACATAACATACTATGAATTAATGACAACAATATATTTCCATGTACCCTATTTCATTATTGAGTTGGTAAATGAGACTTTAATTTCTTTCTTTGATTACAAAGTACCTACTAGATTAATATTGGTCAGGCGAGTTAAAATAATCTTGTAAGTTATTCAATTTATATATGGTTTAGTTTGGAGTGATGCAATGGAACTATATTTTTATTAATTGATTACTAACAGTTTATAAATGTAATTTGTAAATCACATTGCAATGATATGATGTTATATCAAACTACTATGTTCTTTTAGCAATATAATATTTCATTGTACTGTACTGTATCAATATTTCATTAATCTATAAAAATTACTGTGAGCTTGAAATTGTTGTATGAAACAAAAATCTGAAATTCAATACATATTTTTATTTAAATTCTGCCTTGTGTAGGGGTTAGCACAAACTATTTAAATCTAAACATAATCATTTAACTTTATCCCCATTAATGTATAAACTTTTGTCATGTTAATATAATACTAATGTTTTTTTAATATTTATAATAAAATAATATGACATCTTACCATATTTTCCAGTTAACTAAAAAATATAATGATGGAGTGGTTATTCGGCCACCGTATGACTCCCGATGAGATGCTGCGCAAGAATCAGCGAGCTCTCAACAAGGCCATGAGGGACCTTGACCGGGAACGCATGAAGATGGAGCAGCAGGAGAAGAAAGTTATTGCAGATATCAAAAAACTGGCAAAAGAAGGACAGATGGTTTGTGTTATGTTTTAGTTTCTAGATTGCTGCTTAAATTATTTTTTGAACTATTCTAGGATCTACATCAGTGGATATTTGTGAACCAGTGATCATTAAGCATCAGGTGAATTTGTTGCTTATGTTACAAATATTTTCTTTTCTTCCTGTTATCAATATGATAAACCAGTTATTTATCCTAAAACAATGGTTCGTACCATGTATATTTTATTTATGGTAAGAGTACAACTACTCACAAAACGAGACAAAATGTATGAAAAAGGGTATAATTACTTAATTTCTTAATTCCTTTTTTATCAGGATGCAGTAAAAATAATGGCGAAAGACTTAGTGAGGACACGTCGGTACGTGCGCAAATTCATGCTGATGAAGGCGAATATCCAAGCCGTTTCTCTCAAGATACAGACACTGAAATCTCAGAGCACGATGGCGCAAGCCATGCGAGGTGTCACGCGGGCGATGGCCACCATGAACCGACAGCTTAATATGCCGCAGATACAGAAAATATTACAGGTAAATCTGTTAGCCATAGTAATTGTATGCGAGTGTAATCAGAATAGTCTAGAATGGTACGGATGGATACCTGATGTCGGATGTTTGTTCCTTAATCGATATTTAACCGATTTACAAGTGAAATCGACCATATATGCCAGGATATGGAGATTGCGATAAATAGTATATCTTAATGATACAATTGGGTATTCTACCCATTTTCAAAAAGTCTTTTAAGTTGTTCCTAAGATTAAGACAAACTATTTAAAAAAATATCAAATTTTTATTCGCTCGGCAAGTCCAAAAAAAAATCATTTAAAATTTAAATTTCAAATTTATGCGCGCAAATATGTGAAAACGCTAGGCGCCATGTTCCTTTAAAATGATACGTCACTCAACCAGTAAACAACCTGTGTATGTATGAGCTCTTGGACACCGGAGGGGGTATTCTACTTACGGAATGACGTAGAATCGTTATCCATCATGGCGGCAGCCGTTTCACATATTTTTAGGACAGATAAAAAAATTGAAATTTTCAAAACGAATTATAAAATTTATTCCTTGGAAATAAAAACTGAAATTAACATATACTTATTGCTTAACGCTCTACTATATACATTTATAGTTTTTAGATTTTTTCTTTCTTATAGTAAAATACCCAATTATATCCTCATGTCTTATATACCTTTGGCAGTTGCTATACGAATGGACAGAAATCTTGTACCATCCATCCATCCATCCATCCATCAGCCAAAGGACGTCTACTGCTGAACATAGGCCTCTCCCAATGATTTCCACAGTGACCTGTTGGAGGCAGCCTGCAGGAGGCAATCTTGTACCACCATTTAAGAATTGGAAAATATTAGTAATGTTTATGTAATGTGTGTTTCAGGAATTCGAGAAACAATCTGAAATCATGGACATGAAAGAGGAAATGATGAACGACTCTATCGATGAGGCGATGGAGGGCGACGATGATGAAGAAGAAAGGTAAGTGTACAGTCTGAAGACAACTCCTTAACTATTATGACAGCCTCCGTGGCTGTGTGATCCACAAGTATTTATTTCAGGACTGGGTGTTTGTGACACCGAAAAGTATCTCGAAGTTACTGGTACCCACGACACAAAGCTCGATGTACTGTGGGGTCAGGACATTTATATGACTGAGTGTATTTATTTATTTACTAGCTTTTGCCCGCAACTTCGTCGGTGTGGTTAAATCTATTTACAATATGGTTTATATTATTAAAAATCGACCGATTATCCCCTTTACATTATTTCACCCCCATTTTTCTCATCAAAACAAAAAAAAATCAGACATTTCTAGTCTGAATCAAATGTTGTTACGATCAAATCTGCAATTAATAATCACATAGTCTTTTTAATATGGAATGTTTGTTTCAGTGATGCTGTAGTATCACAGATCCTGGACGAGTTGGGTCTGCAACTGAACGACCAGCTGTCTGGTCTCCCGCAGGCCACCGGATCATTATCAGTCCCAAGTAAGTAATATAAATTAAAAATATTTTAGAATCATTATTTAAATGTTAATTTAAAGCCATGATGTTCTTATCTTAACATATTCTGAAAAGGAGATGTCAGTCAAGGCGAGTGGATGTCCCTATAAAAGCTAAAAAAAGTTGCTAGGTCCTTAGAAAATTCAAAGCTGGCATGGTAATATGTTTAATTAGTATCCCTTTTATTCCCAGCAATTATCTGAATGAAAAGTCCACTGTACCGCAATAATTATAATAACTTTCTGCCTTTTATAATGTATCATTCAACAACAAATATCTTGCTTTTTTTTCTAAATGCCAGTATCATGTTGTTTCCATAGACAAGACGCCCGCGGCGGCGGCGGCGGTGGCGGGCGGGTCCGGGGGCGGAGCGCCCATCAGCGACGCCGACGCCGAGCTGCAGGCCCGCCTCGACAACCTGCGGCGCGAGTAACGCACACACACACACACACACACTGCACGATACCACTCGCTACCACTCGCTTATACAAACAACATTATTATACGCGCCCGGACAGCGAACAACATGAGCGAACACGAGCGTAGAGATGTGTTGGAAACAACCAATCATATCTTGTATCACAATTCACATCTATGTTATAAAATTTGTTATAAATTGTACCAATGTGATTCTACACATCTCCGTTCCTTTCAAATATGTGGATAAACAATCGCTTTCGGCCAAAATATAATTTCGATATCGAACCTCAAATAATATTTGTCTTTTATAATCTATAATAGAAGTTGATTTTATTACTTCGTCTGAATTATTATGTCATGTCGACTGATTTCAATGTAAATTCAATAAAATAGACAGACTTCAAGCAAGGACAATATAATTAAAACAACATTATGTTTGTATTATTGAGATAGGTCTACCATAATTATGTAAATATGTTACAAAACATAAAATTGCAGTATCTATTTTATATTTTATACAAAATATTGTATATAATGTACACAATTGTTTTCATTGTATGCAACCTATAACACAAGGGAACAGCATTTTTGTTGCATGAAAATTTTTGACTAATATTATACATTTTTGGGGTGCTGATTTCAAATCCGAAGTCAGATTTTTTGTATCAGCTTTAGTTTTTGAGAAATAGTAAAATGCGTTATTAAAGAAAAATACACTTTTTATTAAGAAAACCATAAGAAAAACAACCACTACTTGTCAAAAAACTTTCTTTTATAAGATTTTCTTGCTTGACTTGGTTCACAAGAGCTGTTTTTAATACTCCAACAATAGTCCGCCATCATGTGAGCATTCCAGTGACCCTGGTAACGTTCCTCCATAGTTCGAATGTCTTGATGGAACCGTTCCCCTTGTTCTTCACTCAGATCACCAAGATTTTCCGGAAAACGGTCCAAATGGCTGTGGAGGAAGTGTACCTTGATACTCATGTTACAACCAAGCTGTTGAAAGTGTGACAACATTAGTTTTATGTGCTCCACATAACTTTCATCCTTTTTGTTTCCAAGAATATTTTGTACAACCCAAACGAATTCATTCCAGGCATTCTTTTCAGGATCACTCATGTGACTACTAAAATTTTTATCCTTTATCTACCGTCTTATCTGTGGACCATCAAAAATTCCGGCTTTAAGTTTTTCTGTGCTCAAATTATGGAACTTTTTAGAGATGTATTTGAAACAATCACCATCTTTGTTCAGAGCTTTGACAAATTGTTTCATGAGCTTTGTGTTGATGCAGAATCTTGGGGTACTGGTGCATCGCCGCAGTACAGGACTGGTCGTGTAACAGATAACAAGTTAGGATAAGACCATTTCGACCGGTTTCTTTTATTAATTTCGTTGATATCAACCAAACAAAAATAACAATCATTTTGATGATTTGAAGGTTCCCGGCCAAATCATTGGTGTTTGAAATTTAAAATGGGATCTTTTCTTATTCGTCCATAATCTTAGAGACTCCACATATGTTTTACATACCATATGAGGGACCCAGTACTTGTCACGGGTGTCCAAACCGAATCCAAAGTAATCAAAATATACCTGTTTTATGAACTCCGACACACTTAGTCTACAAGTTTTGAATGTATATTCACCACAGATATTACAAAAGCAGTTGGGATCGTTTTTACAAATATATCTCGACGTGGACATTGTTAAAAAAACGATTTTTTTCGTAAACAGTTGGAATAGATTGCAGTTTAAATGTGAGTAGTACAAAAATATGTCTGACAGCTATATCTCTAAAACTAAAGCTGTTAGGAAAAAAATGAGGGTAGATTTGAAATAAGCGACGTCACATTATTAAACAACAGGCATTAAATTCCATGCAACAAAAAAATAGTTTAATTTTGTTCCCTTGTGTAATTAATTCGTTTATTATTAAAAAAGGGACTAATATTTGATTCAATATCCATATTTTTATTTCTATTACAGATTTTTAATTCCCAACTATACATTATGTTATTACTTATTTTAATGTTATATTACTAAAAGCGAAAGATATTGTAAATGATTTTAAGATGTTGTGTAATGTTTGCATAAGTTGTAAGATCTAAGTAACTTAAAGGCAAGAGTTGCAATACATTGTAAATATACATTATTTTTTTGTTTAGCTTATTGCTTACCGGCGGTCTCACACTGAGTAAAATTTCGAATTTATTTGTATTCTGTGCATATTTTTGTCTTTTGAGAAATTAAGCCCGACATAAGTATTACAATTACCTGAATTTTGCCATTGAAGGAATGGTATACTAAGGTGCATTAAAATCGAATAATACAATCCTGTTTGTAGGATGTTCGCATCTACCCAGGTACCGATCATAGTACCTTCATAATGGAAATGCGTAATAAGTAGTGGTCCATGCGGGGATGTTGTTACCCACAAATTAGTATAATAATGTTATTAATTCACTTCCATACAAAACCAGCTTTTAAAGTGTTGAACTATGATCTAATTTAATGTGAAATAATGCTTTTCCTAACTTTTACAGCTAGTACTGTTACCCTATTGTTTGGTGCTGCTTGTATGTATATAAGAGCTCTGTATTAATTTACTGTGTCCTGTGTGTACGAAACAGTCATAAGTTATCGGACAATATGAAATACAATTTTGTAAAGTGCAAAATCGCTTTAGAAACAGAGAAGTGTTCAGTGTGACTCGGCCTTATAATTATACACAAATGTTAAGTTACTTCTGTGAGGCGATTTATTTCGCTTTGTACATTAAAATAAATATTTTTTATAACAATCTGTTTTTTTTTTTGGCGTTTGTGTCGTCCAATACATTTTTGCTTCCTTGGTCTAGTTGGGGTTGACATGATTTTGAAAAAAAAGGGATTATAGGAGGTGTTCAATCATAAAAAAAATATTAAAATATATAATATAAATAATAGAGTAACTACTGGATATAATGGAACTTAATATATTATTATGTCTCAGGATGGCGAACGCAGTGGAATGCCAAGGTTTGCTTTATAAGTTATGGTGTTTTTGGTTTTGCTACTGTCTATTAGCGGCCGTAGCGTTGACCATCAGGCGAATGGCATGCTCAGCTTGCCATTTCATTGCAATAAAAAAAAAAGTGTATGTGTACTTATATACGAACCGAAGAAGTTATACTTCTTTGGCGTAACAGAAAAAATAGCTTAAGATTTCATGCCATATACCACAACTCTTTGTTTGTGAAAGGAATGATAAATTAACTAGTCACCAGAAATATCGGCTTCGCATTTGAAAAAAGTCACACTTCGCCACTGATATTTTATAACAGATACGAAGCCGTATATTTTCCGTCCTATTGCACCGATATTTAAAACCGAGGGTAGTAATATACCAAAATATTAAACTGCACTAGTTTCTAAGATTAATATCAATGGTATGACGTAACATTAAGAAGACGCCGATTGGTCCTTCGTAGTCGGTGGGCGTGGCTTAAACTGGTAGGAGCATCAAGTGTAGCCAATAGGAAGTTACCTTCGTATAACGACTAAAAATATATCCTCCAACTTCATGCGTTCCTGGTACTTGAAAGGTAAAAAAAGTGTTTAATTTTAAAATGACCATGTATTTATCCGTCTTAAATTATTGAATTATCGTGTTAAGTGCTCGAAATCGTGTCTAAAATTCCGATACATAC
Organism: Deilephila elpenor; assembly: GCA_949752805.1. NCBI lineage: Eukaryota > Metazoa > Arthropoda > Insecta > Lepidoptera > Sphingidae > Deilephila > Deilephila elpenor. The sequence continues at coordinate 1,036,025 of OX457114.1, forward strand.
AGGCAGCAGTAATAATAGCATGTTAAAAATAAAACGCACATCAAGATTTGGTACATTATAATAGTGTACAGGTAGGTACATGTATAGTCTTAATATAACATATAGTAAAATATGAATGTTACAATAGAAATAACGTTCAGTATACACGTCTAAAAGTTAAGCGAGCTAAATTAACTACACAGTACACAGTACACTTGTAGACACGGTAGGTACCGGCAGAGTTACTCGCGAGATCGGATTATAGCATACAACCAGTTTATAAATAAATACCCCCATTTCTCGACAGACTCGGCTGCCACATTCAAGCAGACTTATAGCAGACGACGTCCTATTGATGGTGTCGGCCGAGAACCTCAGAAATCTCGAAGGCAACTTCAATGGGATTCTGTGCGACATCGCTGAATGGGGCAGGCCGTCAAATTCGATGTTTGGCGCCGACAAAACCCAGGTAATCGCGTGATCCCACGTGTTGCATCCAGGTATCAGAAAAATTAAGTCTAGACACATTTATATTTGTGGGTAACACAAGCTTTTGTGTCTGGTCTAAGTTGAAGAGTTTCTTGACCAACTGCGCTACAGAAGCTCGATGTATCTTATGTTTTTTCTTTAAATATTCTTATAGCAGTAGATTAGGTTTTAGCCAAGTGTTCTATAGACTTGGATTTTATAGGTATATCACAAAACAGAAGTTAATAAATTTCTTTTGAAGGTATGTATAATCCGATCCCGTTAAATCACTAGTCAAATTCTAAAAGTGACAGACTATAAACCACAGTTAACTTATAGTTAAGTTTCACAAAGCGTTTACACTTACATTAACTTAGGAAACACATATCTTTTTACTGTTTTCATATATTATGCTATTGTATACAAAACATTATATTTCAGTTAGAATGTATTTGAGATATGTATGACATTCATTTATAAAATATAAATACTATGGCTAGCGTTAAAACAGGAAAAATTTAAGGACCCTTAGACTGACAATATTTATAAGAAAATGGGTGGGAGGACCATCGATATTTTAGTATGATTCAATTTTAAATATTGACAGTTTAAGGGTCAGGATTTTTAAAAAGCTATGTTACATCACTAATCCTCAATAAATTTTAAAACGCTTATGCGTTAAAATACTAATACAATTGCAAGGCTTTTTAAATGCTTAATCTTATACCTCTTTTAAAAACTGCCATTTCTTCAAATAATATTCTATTTCATGCTACATTGAATAATAAAGTTTTTATTTGGTCACGGCTAATAAGTCACTAAATGTCTCGTTTAAGCTCACAACATTAAAACATTTACATTTTTACATGACAACATTCCACGGCGCACAGTTATTTCAGTAATTTTTAAAGCTATGAAAATACCAGAAGCAATGCCATTCTAACATTATTTGTAAGATATTCGTGAAGAATGAAGGTTTGCAATTCCTTTCGCAACGATAAAATAAATAATTTCTCCCCCTTCGCATTCAATACCATAGTCAAAAGCTCTAAAAGTAAACGCGCAGTCTTTTCTAGTACCAACCTGAGTATAGGCTGCCCTATAATCTTAAATAGGACCACTTTTTAGTAAAGAGTAAAGCAATGATGTAGCCAACATCGAGGTATAAGTATTGATTGCATGTCGCCTTGTATCTGTCACACTTTCGCGCCAATGTTTGCCGACATGATAGCACACTATGCTTTTAATTTTAGGACCATGGGAACTTTAGTAGTATTTTCTCGATTGTTGTTAAATAAAGAGAGGTTTAATAATATTAGTAATATGGAAACTGCATACAAAATGCAGTTAAACATATACAATATACATTTTCTTGTTGTTCCAACCATTCCTTGTTTATATGCCAATTACATGAGCAAATTAAATTAAAGTTAAAATTAACTACCAGAAATATTCACTATAATAAATTAATGGCAATAACTTTAATACCTAACACTACAGGTTTTGTAGAAAAACGTTAATATGATAGCACTTTTCTAAAACTAGGTATACGGCATATATCTAATTGTTTCTATTTATTTTGAATGTAACATTTTCATATTATAAAGTCTTTTTCATAACAGAAATGTAATTATTCACATAACGACATAATTAAGTCAACTGTTCAAATGATGATGATGATTTTTATTTTGCCCTGAATAAACAATAGATACCTTATTTGAAAAGTTAGTTTTATAAACCACAATGAAAAATCGATTTTAACTTTCCATTGATGTAATTAGAAACCTATATTTTGCTATTGTCAGCGGTAATTAATGTCTATTTTTAATTCAGGCTACGTGAAGTCACTAATGACCGTGTTATTATCAATGTTAGTATATAAAATGATGTTAGAAATAACCTGCAGTTGATATAAACGTATTTTCCATATTATTTTAGTCTAGCTCTCTTAATTGGTCGTTGATAAATACAGTAAGTACCAAGAGGCTTATATTTAGTTTTGGTTGAGATTAGATTATATTTCGCTGTTCCATACAATATTGCCGGCCTATTGAAAGTACTGGCATTGTTACCACGTGTACCTAAGGCTTACTTACTTCAACTAACAATAACCATAACTTTAACCACATCAACGTAATACTATCGAATTGTTGAGAAAAATTGTTGCGATGTAGGTAATAGTACGGAACAAATAGTTTCTGAACATTTTAAAACGTTATAAGTCACGCGGCGCGGCGAAAGAAACATATTGCTCAATATGTGCAATTTAAATTGATGAACGTTATAAATTAAACTGAATTGGTTCGCAAGCGAAAACAATGTTATTTAGCATTGGTTTTCGTTCACATATGAATTACATTTCATGAACATTTGACTAATTTCAAACTAATTAACCTGTAGGTTAAGGTTTTCGCTTAAATTTTGTACAATCTTCATAACAATGGTTTTTAATAACAAACTACATATGTTATATTCATGCTTATGACGAGAAAAAGTTTCGCTTGAACTTAATATTCACAAATATACGATAATGTGCTGCAATGGGTCGTTCACACCGAATTAGTCACACACGGATATTTGTAACAGCTACTGTCATTATCCGCAAGACCAAGTACTTTCATGACGTTGCTTTATTATGCTTCCACAGCATTACACTGCTTATATTTTGTAGGAAAGCTATTTAATTTGCCTGTTATGTAGTGCCGCGGAAATTAAGCATTTCTGGAGTTCATCGCAGTTGTTATTCTACTTATATGCCTAATCTATCTGTTGGCATACAGGCTGGATCACTCTTTAGTTTAAAAATAATGTTGCACTTTGTACCATTCTCTACAGTCTACGTCCCTTACCAGAGGCACGTTTGATGGCTTACGAAGCCAGAATTTGGTTGCCAACTCGTCTCCAAGCAGGACGTTGCTTGATATCTATCTGCTAGGGTAAAGCTGTAGGACAGTTCGCCAGCCCTTGTGTGCCCTCTTTTCTAAAATCCTAGGTACTAGCGGGACGGGAAGAGCGTTTGAAAAGCTGGTATAATTTAGTGGAATCGCAATATTATCTTGTCTGACCCAATCACCCACTCTACCTGAACAGCATGTATTGGCCATCTGGTGCTGTGCAGTCACTTTATAGCAACAGAAAGCAAATTTTCTTCGAGATATAAATTGTTACACATTTCCGCGAAAGATTTTACTTCACAGCTAGTTCTTACAGTAATATGCAATTCTAGCTCGTTTTTGGGTAACTTTGCTTTAGTATAATTAATCTGTGGTAATATTTAACCTGATCAATAGGTAAAAGTTTTTATAGTTACTTTCAATACATTTATGTACAAATCTATTATTAGCGATTTTAAACCTCTTTGACAATCGCTGAATTAAACCCAATTTGCGTCATAACTAATGACAAATATTCACTCTTTGGCACACTCAAAAACTCGTCTTCTAATATTGTGAAATAGTCTCATACTAATCGTACTAAACGTGTCGTTTAAAATGTTAAGAATGAAATTTCTAACTCTTGTTTTGAGGTTTCTGACTTTGATAACATTGAGATATTGCAAATGCCGGTGCCAATAATACACTCAGCAAGGGAAAGCAATGGTGTTTTTAATATTCCTGTTATAAAGTTTATGGATGTATTAGTATTTATTTTGAGAGTTTTGTAATTTTTGGGCCTGCACGCTAGTTTTTGAATATTTTTCATTGCATCCATATGCATCCGACAAGACCGAACTTACATACACAAAATAAAAACCATCTTGTTTACCTCATATTTTTCTACACTATGCATTTTTGTGACAAATACTCTTATAACATTAAAATAAATATAACAATTGTTCATGATTTTAAGACTTGATGCACCATGTGCCAAGTCTCTTGACACACTAAATTAACATTAAACTTAAGCTATTGGCATAACAACGAAGATTGTCATTGAGTCATTTGCGTTCTGAAAACCAACTGGCAAGTTAGAAGACAGTCACGTATCACAGTCAGATCCGTCCAATCCCTGGGACTTTTGTGCGCCCGCACGCCACGTGCTAAAACTCCTATAAAATATACATCTACAACACTATTTAACAAAATATCTATTCTATAACTAATACCACATACGACAGCTTATATTTTAAGGAAGAATTATAAAATAGCATCGTTATTTTAGTTCAAAAGTATTTCATTGACTAATAAGGCCAAGTTGCACCAAATTATTTTGACACCGTCAACGCCATTTGGCGTCTCAAGTGTATGGCGTTGAGGTCGAAGTTAAAGTTATAGTCACAGTTCGTTGATGCAACTGGGCCTAATCCTACTAATTCAGATATCTATTCTGGGATAGCAAGAAATTTGATGTTTTAATCAGATTCTATTATAAACGAATTTAGTATTTAATACGTATCTTAATTTCGGTTTCTGCTTAGCTAATTGTTGAAGTTTCGATACAGTATGCAATTGAGAATATTTTTAAACTATTTGAATCATCGAACTAAATCAACGACGCGTCAATATCCCTATAATTAATAGTACATACGCCTAATCACACCTAAGTAAATTGAGAAATACATCGTGTTTGCAACTATAGTTCCAAATTTCAATCCATTGGGTCTTTATACAATTAAAATCAGTTTTGAAGAGGTTGTTGCAACGATGTATTTCTCTAGTGTATTTGCCCTATGCTATTGGTGGAGAGTGTAAAAGATCATTGGAACTGCTCACTTCCTCGCCGGAAGACTATGCTGGAGATATCCTGGTGGATGATGGTTGACGAGGGCTCACGGGACAGACACGCGCGACGAATCCAGGGCACTTAGCGCGATGCCCAGCTGACCCAGGTAGTATGTGGACATCACCAACACCTGGAAAAGGAATTAAAACCATACTGCCTATTGAAATTAAACTTTACACATTTAATTTAATTTAATTTTAACTTTTCTATGTTTCGACAGCCTTGACGGCCAGGGGTAGTTTATTATTTTATTTCAATGTGTTACAAATCGTGTAAACAAGAAATTATTTTGCGTCATATTTTTGTTTACATCTACGCTGTGCGATGTTAAAATTAGATAGGCAGAAAAAAACAACAATTTAATCTAATTATAACGACACAGAAACGATATAAATATCAATAGAATGTTTGAAAATCTAATACGCCTGTGTTGGATAGTACCTAAATATTTATATCTAAGAGATAATATGACAGAACTTTTTTTTATAAAATCATCAAAATAGGTACTCACAGTATTTCAAGTTTCAACAATAAAAACGAAGGCTCATATTATTTTAAATATGACTACCTAAATAAAAAAAAATTAAATAGGGGTCTCAATATATAATTACTACAGATGGCCGTACCTAATATATAACAGTTATTTTATAAGAATATATTGATCTCAGGCATCAAAGCCGATTTCGGAATTCAATGTCGAGGGAAGAAAGATGACCATCTGTCTTTCTCAATATATCTTGAAGGCACTGCATTTTATGGTAGTTACATATTATAGTTAGTATTAATATGTTGTATTTAAATCTTTTTATCATAAACAAATAAAAAAAAGCTTCCACTAACCTGTCTATACGGCAAGGGTCCTCCAAACAGGCTATAACCCAACATCGCATCAGATATCAAGAACAGAAGGGCCCCTACAGCCGCCGCTCGGCCCATAGCGACCCCTCGCCACGCCATGGTTGCCAGCAGCATGCCGTACACCGGCACCAGGAGCTTAAGTGCCTCAGGGGGGGATATCAGCGTCATGTAATACGCACAAGCGGCGTAGCAGACAGGGGCTAGAAGGGGCCTTAATGGGTGGAAGCCGAAAGCCGTGATGTAGGCTATATGGGCGCCCGCGAAGGCCGCCATGCCCGCAACGAAGTGCTGGGGCCAGACCAGCAGAGCGTCGCCCAGAGCTGATAGTGTGAGGCCAGCCGCTATGCGACGCGCGTACCAGCCCCTGCCAGTAACATAGGTTGAATTAGAAGTATAAACTTAAATCAGTAAAATATACAAAGTTTTATACCAAAAACTTTAGATAATTCAGTAACAAAAATAAATTGGATAAGTTCTGCAATACCTATGACGAAACTTATATTTCGGCGTTTCTTATAATTTAATCCCTTATGGGAAATCTATTTTTTTCAGCTGTTGAGTGGCTATAACTCGAATCATCGAGGAACATAATATATCGTTAAATAGTCAGGATAAGGATCAATCAGGCACGCGCGTTGCAGCCAGGTCGGAACGCTGGTTTAGAACATTAACATTGTTATGAGGATGTACTATATTGTAATGTTCAGCCTATATACGTCCCACTGCAGGGCACGAACCTCCTCTACAATCGAGAGTACGATTGACAGGAGTTAGGCCATATAGTCCACCACTCTGGCATGGTGCGGGTTAGCGGTCTTTACACACCATAGAAATTCTTGCAATTCGCTATGCTTTCCTTCACCATTATAGTGCGTGGGGATTAACTATCACGTATCAATACACACAAGACTCCGAAAAGTCAGAGGTGTGCCCTGGGATTTGAACCCGCGATCACCGTGGACATGTTAGCAATCGCGTCTGATCAGTTTACTAACAGGCCACCACGTACTTCATCACTTATAAGGATGTACAGGGGATTAATGTGAAATTGCGATAAGCAAGGTAATATTATCTTATCCGTTAGATACAGTGTCAATGAACTTGACAATGGTATTACAATCAGCAGACACTGCGCTATTGAGCTTGAAGGTGTCTACTTTCTGACTACATATTTTATACTGAGGTTCATCCTGCGACAGTGGTTTTAATTCCCAGGGCACACCTCTGACTTTTCAGTCACGTGTGTATTGATAGTCAATCACCAAGCGCTACAACGGTGAAAGAAAACATAGTGAGGAAATCGGCATGCTATAGAGATATGTAATAATTTCTAATCATTTTGAACAGTGGTGGATCACTAAATGATTAGGTAAACAATCAAGTGTTTTGAAGCAGATAATCTTATTATATCTATTAACGAACGAATAGATAACAATGTACTATTGTCTTACATTCCTGGATCATAAAGCTTTGTTCTGGACTCATATATCAATATAGCACTCTTACTGGTAACTGGTGGTAAAATATCCTTAACCGCCAAGATAGCGACCACAAAATTAATTATGGCGTAATTAAGTAAAAAATATGTCAATTCCGGGTTTAGCTTCAATATACCCGACTTCGAGAAAACTGGCGTTAATCTGACATATAGATTCAAATAGATTTGGACTGTACAGCAGGTTAGGCTCTACTTTTAGTATCTAACTTGGTAGTACAAGGCCAACTAATGTTTTTTACATCTTCAGGATTCACAGCTGACTTCTAAGTTAACCAACTTTGCTACGAAGGCTGTCGAACCATGATTCATATATTAACGTGTAATCTCATAGAAAAATCTAATCTATTTTCGCAATGAACCTTTCCGGCGTGGAGCGACGATCTAAAAATACCGCGACGATCGACCGCCTCACTTGTACCGAGGGGACTACGAGGCAATGCAGGGATTCAAATACGTTGCATATACCTTCGTACGTGAGACAAACATACAAAAACTTACGTCTTTTTCCCAGAAAGGGTAGGCAGAGGTGCTATCACGACACATTTTACCTTGTGTGTTCCGTCCCACCATGTGATAGAGGACTAGCTTATCGCCATATCGGGCACAAGTTCCTGACTCTGGACTGATAATGAATAGAAAAATTCTTAGCATAAAAAGATGAGAATTTATGAGAATAAATTGTCATTTTCTCTCTTCTCCTTTCTTCAGCCACAGGGAGCCCACTGCTGAACATAAGCGGCCCCAAGGAATGTTTATTAGTTTATGTTCTCGTAATACATCGTCATCATCAATACCCTCACTGCTAGGTATGCGTATCCTACATGATTGTTCGCTTACTACCACGAGCTTAAAATTGACGAGCAATATAAATTTCTCCTATCTTTTTTTTTCCAAAAAATATTACCAACATTCGCCTGATATTGTCAGCCCATGGCGGGTAGCCCGCCGGTACATCGGTAACATAAAAACAAAATATCAAACTCACTTCTCATAGTCGAGCGATCCCTGGTGCAATACAACGACGAGCAGGAGGCACAGGATGGGCGCGCACTTAGCCGCCACGGCCGTGGGTGAGGGGTCCCAGCCGCCGCCCATCGCCAGGAAGTACACACCCACGCACTTGAAGAACGGCACCAGTCGCCCGCCGACGCCCACGCGCTTCACCTGGCACATCATGTTTATGTTTTCAAAACATTACAAAGGATAAGATATAGGCAAACTAGATCGATATGTAGGATTTAAATTGGTGGCGTGTTACGTTGTGAATGTATTTGGGTGTCATTGCGGCCCTTCTAAGCCCTACAAAGTTGACATACTCTTTCTTTATCTACAGCCACAGGAAATCAAATGCTGAACATAGACCTTACCAAGGATTTCCATAGCAAGCTATTGGAAGCAACTTCCTGCAACCTTCACCAGGACGCCCTTTCAATACTCTTTGGCAATTGATATCTTATTAACTGTTATGTTTTAACACATTTTATCTGTAAATGGATGAACTAAGGAAAGAATCTTCGTATGGTTATTGAATATTAGTGAAAATACTCGGTCACAACTTTTTTACTTAGGAACTGGAGGAAGTGCCACTAGTGGGATCCACATTCTGCCCACCTCATGTCCCAAGGCATTTTTTTTTCATTTGTCCTAAGACATGAAAGGAAAAATTGCCAATACGAATATTTGTCGTAAAAGTAGACTGCGTATAATTTGTATGAACAAACATGCAAAGATTACAATTCCATAGACCTTCGAGTCCAACCATCGTTACGTAAGTCATATATAACACACATCGCTGATTGTGTACAAACTGTGATTGTATCCTTATTTGCACGGCAATAAATGAATGTAAATAATTGAAAAAAAATCGCGTGTTCATTACGACCTTCCACGCATACTTGAATCACGCGGCCTTCAGATAACTAACAAGCAATAAATGCCGGCAAAATAACCGTGATCACGATCGCAAAATTATGTGAATTTTTCAAATTTCGTATAAGGTATTCATCTTCATTATAACTTCGGTTATAGAAATACCGCGGCTGAACATTGTCATGAATGGAATTTCGCTTTACAATGGAGATGATGATGATGATTCAGAAATTAACATTTGAGTTAATAAATTTACATTTTTTTTTTTTCATTTTTTTATTACATTTCCTCATAATAAGGACGTGGAATCTAAAAAATCATCATAATATGGACATGTAATATTATAAAAAAATATATGATGCCTTTTTATTGTAACGTCATTAAACAACATATGTATTATCTAAAAACATGTATTTATCTTATATGGTTTTAGAGAATGACTATATTATTATTATCTAACTTCATTAACATTATGAAACTTTCATAAATTTTATAAATGTGTCATCGCGTTTTTCCTTTTTTTCAGATTATAATGTTGTTATTTCGAGTGAATGCAAGAACTCGTAGCGCTCTCGAAGGGCACACTGGAGCTAAATTACATGCATTCATCGTCATCCCGCCCGTTATAACCTAGTACTAGTCAATAGCCATCATTTACTTCATGTCCTTGATACACACTGTTCCATAGAGGTAAGCAGTCATTTTCACTGTTTGGGATTCTCACAGAAGTACATTATGACGTAGCAACTTTTCAGTAAAAATGCGTCGAATGTTGATTAGACCATTGGACGAGAAACATGAAAGAGACGAATTATATTCTAAGAAAGCAGCTTTTGCTCAGGGATCTCCTGTGACGTCTATCAGGTCCCTATTCCCTATTCAGTCCTTGTAGTAAAGTAAATAATGTTTTTATTATGTAGCTATTTCTTTGTACATATTTCTATTTCTTTATATTAATATTTCTTTGTAGTTTTTCCAGATTTTCAAAAGTCTACAAATCCAAACACAGTAGGTACTAACTGACTTCAGAGGAAGTAGTTTGTCATACGACCGTGGCGGCGATTTATGATCAGATCCGGACTGCATCGAAGTGCTGTCATAATAACCTTGTGCAGAACATCGTTAGGGCTGACCTTAAATATAACCTTGCACATGACACAAAATCGATCACAACGCCAAAAACTAACACAAGGCCGAAAGCTAGCCACCGTCCAGGTAAGGTCATTTTTATAGCGGGGTTTCCAGGTTTTTTATTACCTTCGCTGACAGACGAGCATATGTACCATCTGATGGTAAGTACTCACCGCTGCTCATGGACTTTCGCAATGCCCGGGGTCTAGCACAACCGGGTCGTTGACTACTTTAAGGGGAGTTTTCTCTTTAAGCCTCGCTTAAAGAGGGACAAGTAATAGCGCTCGGGAACACCTAAATAGATGTTTATTTATGAAGGTAGCACAGCTTGGGAAAGGAGAAAACCTTCATGACAAGGTGTCACACTCACTCGAGAACATTCTTGAATAATGCCGTGTGTTACCGGAGATTTAGAATAAATGATAAAAATTGTTAAGTTAGGAAAAGCGTGAATACGTGAGTCTGCTATCTGTTCACGTCGATATTCGGTGAGATAGTGGTAATGCCCGGTCAGGCTAGTCCATGCATGGTTTATTTTATTTTTATAGTCGCTTGACTGTGTGCCCTCCTGACGAATATAATTCGCTCCTAAATCTTCAAGAGACTAAGTATAAAAGTACTCAAGGAAAATAAATAAATTTGTATCTTAAATTTAACATTGTTAATAACTATATTGTCAGTACACCTGTACATTTGAAAGACATTGTGTTTGTAAATATAACAAAACATAATCCATAACATACATATGGTATCAATGGCGAGACAATAGACAATCAGTACTACATATGTACATATGTATTAGATGCAGTATTCAATGGAGTCAAATGAAGGATGACCCTTGGTTCAACGCATTTAATTATTATGTATGTATGTTCGACATGACTAAGCAGCTTTCAGCTACCGCTATACAAATACTCTGCTCCTATAATTCATCTCCTGATTTAAAATTGTGATCTATTTGTAAGCAGAAAATGTTCCGATGAATTTACTTTCACAATGCATTTATCATCATTGTCCAATTACTAAGATTAATTTTCGATCTGATGTTGTCAAACAATCAAAATGGTGTAGAGAAACAGCATGGATTGCATGGCATGATTTGCTTAATAATTACCCAAAATTCTGATGAATTACTGAGTTCTGATGAATTACTGAGTTTACAAGGGAGTTATTTCAGTTATACAAAAGAAATAACTCTTAGATACATACATCAGAAGGAATATTCTAGTATTCATTATTGCCTACTGTAAATCGAAACGCTACGTAAGATTCCACATTTGTAAACAGTTCTTGGTCTTTATACACGTCCCATAATAGAAACGTTGCGGCCGTAACCGCAGAATAAACATTAGCAACACCATTTTAGTGCGAAAATTTCCATAAATAGTGCATGCTAATTACATTGCTATGTTTCTTTTGGTTTGTATACCGGTACCTACATATAAGTATGCACGCACGCCAGAAGGGTTATTGCTCCCATTTTTTCCATACGAATTGTTTTACTTAATGTTTTCCTCTGTCCATGATGCCAAAATCTCTGGCTAAAGAGAGGATAGTTGTTTTACCTTCCCGGAAAACAGAGAAAGTTTCGACATATCACAGTATACAGGGTATATCAAGACCGCGACCGCAAACGAAGCCAGGTGGTAGTATTAGTGACTTCAGACACAATGCAAGTAAAAATTTCGCAAAAAAAATCGGCAACTTTTTTTTTGTAATTTTTTACTTATCGTCGTATTTGAGTGATTAAACATAGTTTTTCTAAAATAATTACGTACATCGCTTAATTTTTAAACACGCAATGGTACGTAAGGGTTTAAATTACTATTTTTGCAAAAACTAGGTATTTACCCTTCAAAAATGATGATTTTTAAAAAATTGTAAAAAAAATTCCGTCGCTTATTTTGCAAAATTTTTAGTTGCATTGTGTCTGTAGCCCCTAAAACTACCACCTGGCTTCGTTTTCGGTCGCGGTCTTGATATACCCTGTATATGAACCTCAAATCAGCACTAAATCATATTATCAGTCAATAACTATAGCACCTGGGATGAAATATTGCCCATTATAGATGTTTTATAGATCTTTGAATAATATTCTTCTCTAGAAAATATTTGAGTCATATAAATACGGGATTACAGAATAGGTGAGTAATCATAGTGGTCAAGTTAATCCGATGTACAATACGTTCCTAGCAAATATTTCGTACATCAGTCAGATATAGACAATTACTGCAATGATTGGAGAATGACTAAGTACTTAATATGGTCAGAATTTCGTACCGTAAATCGTATCGTAATTTTCCGATTCCACTCTGTAATTTTAACAATTTATCAGTACAATAAATCAAAAAGAAATTTTACGTAAAAACTTATCCAAGAACCTTTAAACACAACTTGAAAAGACTAATACAAAACTGGACAAACCAGACACTCGTGGCATTGTCTAGTCACAGACTAACCATCTGTTTCAAAGTATAGTAAAAATTAATGTTTTATAAAGTGTACGTCGGTGTCCTAATTGTGTTTTTATGAACTATCAAGCTGTGCTCTTTGTGGTAATTGCTTAGAATTTGTCAGTAGTTACGCGGCTTCCCCTGCGTGTTGGCATTTGTCGCTTTCGAGAACTTTCCATTGTTCAGGGGTAATGTTTACCTTGGTACCAATACGGTGTCGAGTCTTATCAGTAATGGCCTGTTGGCTTTCTATTGTAGAATTTGTTAGTATAATGTTATGAGATTTTAGGGATGTTGACAATTTCTATTAAATCTCATTTAGAACTCGTCTTCGTGAGTTGTCTGCCTCTATCAGCCTTTTTCTGGCCTTATACACAAGAACCACTGATCTTATTAATATACTTAATTATACATTTGGTATAGAATAGGATATTACCAATCACAATATTAATTTAATATGGTATATCCCCAGGTATGACACATTTCTGCGTCGATTTTTACTTGACTTTCTTTTACTGTTTGCCGTCTCCTTTCTAACTTTCTAGTTTCTTTAAAAACTTATTTAATTTTAGTCTCGAAGATTTTAGTTCAATATTTTAAAGACTGTCACGTGTACCAATCACTTTTTGAATTAGACAGGTGTTCTTCCACTTTGCTTGATTTCCAATCAGACTTCAGAAACAGTGATTTCGGCTGGTTAACAATACTAAGGACAATGCTGTTGTTCGCCATTTTATTCACAAATGTGGAGATAACCTTAAAACGAGCATTACTGAGCAAAGCAAAGGTTAGATATGTTTTTGTCGGCTTATCAAAACACCTATATCATATATGTGACTTAGTTAGGTTTGTTTACTATTGTCGATAGTGGCTAATATGAATGTAATATTAATAAAGTGATCTAATAATGTTCGGGAGAAGTACAGAATTAAACAGTAAGGTGAATCCCGGAGCCAGTTGAATAATGCTGGGTAGAAAGAATCAGAGCTATATTGTAATGGATATGGAAGTAATTTCAACATCTTCAGCATCTCAGATAGATTAGTAATAATTATGTTGCCTTTTATTGTAAGTACAATGATTTTTCCATCTACTTTAATGCCCCGTATCTCGGTCGCAGAGGGATTCCATGCTCAGAAGTCAGGATTTTGAGCTTATACCTCCATATTCATCAAGGAAACAATCCTTCGCGAACGATGTTGTGTCATGTGGTTTGGTTCTTGGTGACATGAACCGCTTTAGCCACATTCGTGTTGAGTGCGGTGAGGATCTGATCCGTCTAGCGCCTTGGGTTCCTGCCACTTGGTCTCTTACCCTCTATTCGCCCGTTATGAGTTTTTGGAGATTATCACCTGGTTTTCGGGCGATATGGCCAAAAAACTTAAGGATTTTCCTCGGGCAAATTGGGCTAATACAGAACAATTTATATTCTGTACTTGACGTTGGCAAGACACGGAGGCGACACTACACAAGGCGGATTTTGGACGATCATCCATATCCTCACTGGTCAAGGGGTCTCGCGAGACCATGAGGACTAAACAGTCCGTTACCACCAAGAGGCCTCTCAAATTATATTTCAGCAATATAATATGTAGAGAGATTAAATAGATAGGTTTCTTCAGGATTGGTCCCAAGTCGCGGAGGACCCCAAGATCTGGAAGGAAATGGAGGAGGCCTTTGCCCAGCTGTGGGACGCTAATGGCAGTAATGGCTGAAAAATAAAAATAAAATGTAGGTCTCGCGCCATCAGCAGGACGTAGTTTTTATGTATATTTCAGAAAGAGCCGGATTATACCGACGTCAAATCTTCCAGCGATTAGACATGACGTGACGTGTATTCGATTTGCATACTAGATTTATAAGCACTCTACCGCGGTGCTGTTACGGAAATACACACCCAATCAACCGATCTGACCGCAATATCCGTTTTTAGCTATTACAGGTTTTATCGCAGTGAATATATCTGTATTTACGGACGCTATAGTGAATTATTTAAGCACAGTTTATTATACGATTTATAAAAAAATACACAATTCGATACTTTTTTTGCGTTCTAATGATGTATAATTTTATTCGACGTTATTAGTCGAATTAATCTAGCGGTAACATGTATGCATACATGTAACCGTTGCACCGTGAGACTTTAGGTTCGATTCCCCGGTCAAATTTACTTTTAATGTGCTTTTCAGGTTGAATAATCTCATGAAATAATCGAGACAGGACTCGTCAGCAACATGGTAAAAGGCTCGTTCTTTATCTTGGAAAGGTTGTAAATGAACGTTCCACGAATACAGGCGTGATCTATTTAAAAAAGTCCGCTACATCATTACGATTGTTTTGTAGCAAAATATTTACATGATAATTTTTAAACGACGCGACGCGACGGAAAATTTTTAAATAGTTTTTGGACCTCGTATTTTAATAGTGTGTTGTCAACAACTCTCGTGTATTAATTCAATAACTGTTTATTTACGAAGCGTTAATAAGCGAAAAATCTACCTAAAATGGTCAAGGAAATATAGCATCAATATTATTACCACGTAATTAAAATTACGACTCGCACAAAATAAATAGATTTAATATACAATTTGTGAAAGGTAAGATTTTTTATTTCTTTTATAATTTGGTTGTTTTTAGAACCGATATTTTCTAATTTTCATTCTAAGTTTTAAAACTAATATAACTTAAGTATCTTGCAAATTATAAATGAATAAATATAGAAGTAAATATAAACATAACAAAAGAATGACAAGCGATAAATAGCACAACAAAGAAATGATAAATTTGTTTTAATTTATACATAAAACTAATAAGCGTTGCTATTTATAAATCAACTCAATATCCCGTTCATTAAGTGAGAAATAGTGAAAATATATTATGTACAACTACAAACCAGTGCCGACGGAGAAATCATTATCCCTGCGGTCTTCTATAATTGGTTATCGAATTAAACTGCGCACCACCGACCGAACACACAGACCACGAGCAACAAACAGATGGCACCCCGCGAAGATGAATAAAAATAAATATGTTTGTTTTGAACCCTGTTTTGATAACACGGCGGCACAGCAAGTGCGCATTTGCAAACCTGACGAATTGAAACATCGCATGTATTTTAGACTTTATATTAGTCCTGCGCACCTCTTTGAATTTGCCGGGCTATAAACTCCGTTCAGAAATATAGAAACGTCAAAAAGTATTGATTTTTCCTCAGTAATGATTTTCATAGCAACCTTTAATTCTAAAGTATTTTTTTAAAATTAATTATATTATTTTGGCTTCATTTACAAAACATTTTCATTTATCATAATCATTTTGAAAGAAAACTAATTTTTGATTAAATTATGAACGTAATAAATTTAAGGTTTTGAACGAAGCTTTTCTCGTTTTATCACAAAACAAAAAATAATGCAATTTATAAAATAATATAAAGTTAATTTAACCAAAACGCAGTCACAAAAATAAATATATTTTTAATTAACTCCTTAATACTTAATGGTTTTTTTTTTGTAGACAAGCCGCGCCGTAGGCATCTGTCAAGATAACACATCCGCTGTCACTAACAGCTGATTAACGCATCTATCGGTTCGGTATTAATTGCTTATTTTCACAAATAAAGTAATCCCTAGAGGGTTATAACTCACCGAGAATGCCGAAGAAGAAGACAGGTCAGCGCAAGAAGGCGGAGAAGCAGAAACTGCGGCAGAAGGAGATTCGCAACGCGCGTGAGCACGTCGACCTGGCGCAACACCCTTGTAACCTCGCGATGGATTGCGATAAATGCCTGAAGTAATCCATTTACACACACTATACTACCATTTTTACACTTAAGACAGTGATGGACCCACAAAAGCGACTTCACATTTTGTACGACTTCTTTAAATGCATTGCCACGTCAAATACTATTACGGGCAACACTAGAGAATATGTTAATATTTTATGATCCTGTGTAGTGTGAAGGAGCGGCTTCCAAAAATGCGCGATGGTTTGAAAAAGAACACCGCTATTATGCATTACATAAAATTACCTGTATAGGATTATGTAAAAAAGTTATTCAATTATAGAACTAGAATATACTTAAGACAAGTTGATGATAAATTTTACAGCTATCACAATAACAACTGTTGGTTTTCGTTTTTGGATTAACAAATATGTTTTTAAGAGTATATCCTTGCCTTCTATCAAAGAATTATTTCATTGAAGCAAAATAATCTCATTTATACCATCTCATTAATACCAAATTCAATATACAATATATTTGATAAACTTTTTATTGCTACATCAATAAATTAATGTAACTACATTTATGTTTCAGGAAGCAGAAGAACCGAGCATTCTGTTACTTTTGTCAAGCAGTGCAGAGGCTGCCTGCCTGTGCCCATTGTGGGAAAATAAAATGCATGCTTAAGACTGGTGACTGTGTAGTGAGACATCCCGGAGTCTACACCACGGGTATGGGCATGGTGGTATGTATAAGTATTTACATATTAATATGTAAACTAAACTCTCTTAATTATTCTGTTGATGGTAGAGGTGGCTCATGTCATGCAGTGGGACATATATGGGATGATGCAAATACAGATAAGTTGTTTGACTAACCTAAAATTGTGTCACCATTTGAATGAATGACACATTATTTAATGTTCAATTTTTCCAACCTGAGCAGATGCCTGTCTATTACAATTATACATGGTTGGTTATTTTTCAGGGTGCTATCTGTGACTTCTGTGAGGCATGGGTGTGCCACGGACGCAAGTGTCTTACCTCTCATGCATGCACCTGTCCTCTTATGGATGCTGTTTGTCTGGAGTGCGAAAGAGGTAAATTATTGGGAAACAATAACAACCCTTCCAACTTCTACTAGTGGTAGGTCTCTCATATAATGTATGTACCACTACAATGTCTATCTCTCCCGCCAAACAGCAGTATAAATGCACTGTTGTTTCCTAATTAGGAGGACATTGTAGCCAGACTAACTACTGGACTTAGTATCTTATATCACAGGAGTTTGGGCAGATTGCCAAGCATTAATGGTGTTGTTTGGTTTTGCTACTGTCCAAGAGCGGTCATATCGCTTACCATCAGGCGAAAGCTTTTGTCGCTATTTATTGCAATAAAAAAACACTACTATTACCTGCCCAATGCTTCATTGCTCTCCTTTGATCGAATTTCTCGTTTTGTTCATTCAGTTCAAGTTCTAAAAACTTGTTAACATTTACCTTGCATCAGAACATACGCGCCCTCATTCGGCCTCACTACATTCTGATTAAATAATTTATATTGCTTGACCACTCAAATATTTGTTTCTTTTCAAGGGCTGAAAGTTATTAGGCCACGAAGGTGCATTATTTAGTATGACCTTATTTGTTTAGGTCTACATTATTTAGTATTGTAAAGCCGGTGTTTATTTTCAGGAGTATGGGAGCATGGTGGGCGCGTGTTCCGATGCTGCTTCTGTCAAGGGTTCTTGTGTGAAGACGATCAATTTGAGCACCAAGCCTCCTGCCAGGTGCTAGAGTCTGAGACTTATAAATGTAAGTAAATAATTTTGTACATTGTTAAAATAATAATCTGTATTCCATAGTAGTCAAACCACATTGTAAACCATATTTGGAATGGAACAGTACAGTCATTATTTGTTTAGTTACTGATATTAGTATTGGTCACATCCGTAGTCCATCCGCATCAATGGAAATATCAAAAGGTCAGCTGTCCAACTTACCACAAGTGAGAAATCTCAATGATACAAAAATATATGATTATTTACAATATTGTAATTAGTGAGTACATGAGAAGAAGTATTTGTGATATTCCCGACTCGTCTGATTAACTATTAAATTTTATTTTATTCCCTTGCAGGTCAGTCATGCAACCGTCTGGGTCAGTACTCGTGCCTGCGCTGCAAGACGTGCTTCTGCGAGGAGCACGTGAAGCGGCGCGGCGTGAAGCTGGCGGACCGGCGCGCCGCCCCGCCCTGCCCCAAGTGCTCCTACCCCACCGCGCTCACCGCAGACCTCAGCATGTCCAGTGAGTACAATGAGCCGTTTTACAGAATATACATATGTAAATAGTATATGGGTTGATACAAATACAGTGTTGTGTCTAAATAGACGACATATATATCAACAAATGTTGATCTAAAGGAGGTTTTTTAGAACAAAGCATAATATAGGCTATTGCTGGCTTTAATGCAGCATATAAATATATCAGACTGAAATGATGTATTCATATCACAGTCATAGTATGTCACATTCTAATCATTAAATTTTGTCTTTATATAAACCAAATAATATTAATTTACATTATTAATGTGCAAATATAATACAATTTAAAATGTCATGACCACTGTAGCACATGACCTATTAAGGGTAAAACAGAATGATTCATTTGAAAACAAAGTACTTGTTCTAGATAATGTTTGAGAACAAAGCAAACAAAGGATTGATGAGTGTGCTTCATGTTCATTGCAAAATTCACCATAGTTGGCAATTATTGCGTTTTTTATTACTTTCTTACGTCTTTTTTTATAGTCAATATCCTGTATTCAATTATTGCGTGGTGACCTGTTAGGTAACCGTACCGGACGCGGCTACCAACATATTCACGGTGGTAGCGGGGTTCAAATATCAGGGTACACCTGACTTTTCGGAGTCATGTGTGTATAGACAGTCAATCATCACGCACTATACCTGAAACCTGCATTTCATAGCGATTTGTAAAGATGCAGTCCAGATACAATAGGTATCCACTGACATGAGATTGATATTTATCGCCAGTTAATAGTTATTTAAAATATATTAACTTGGGTCACAACTGTGTACAGTGGTACCTGGGTTTGCAAGTATCTTGCCACCAGACTAAAGACATTGAATTATTTGCAGCGCGCTCTCATCGTTACGGAAGACAGGGCACCGCTCCTGCCGAGGATGATGAGGATGGATACTCAGGATATGGTAAATTATCCACTTTTTTAATTAGCAATAATGTTGAATGGAATTTTCATTTGCTTTTTTGCAAGTATGTTTGATGTGATGTGTTTTATACAGGGTATATCAAGACTGCGACCGAAAACGAAGCCAGGTGGTAGTTTTAGTGGTTACAGACACAATGCCACTAAAAATTTCGCGACACATGTTTTTTTGCATTTTTTTTTAATATCATCTTGTTTGTGTGATAAATACTTAGTTGTTGGGAAAATAGTAATTTAAACCCATACGTACTATTGCGTCTTTAAAAATAAAAAGATGTACATCATTATTTTAGGAACACGATGTATTTATCACCCATTTACGAAACTAGTAAAAAATTACGAAAAAAAATAGACGATTTTTTTTGCGAAATTTTTAATTGCTTTGTGTCTGAAGTCACTAATACTACCTACAACCTGGCTTCGTTTTCTGACGCAGTCTTGATATACCTTGTATGTTCATGTATTATTGTAGCATGTATAAGCAATAGTGGTTTAAAATTAACAATAGTAGTTACAAATTATATATAAATGTTATAATTTGTAATTATACAGGGTATATCAAGACCGCAACCGAAAACGAAGCCAGGTGGTAGTTTTAGCAGCTACAGACACAATGCAACTAAACATTTTGTAAAAGAAGCGACGGATTTTTTTTTACCATTTTTTAAAAATCATCGTTTTTGAGGGGTAAATACCTAGTTTTTGCAAAAATAGTAATTTAAACCCTAACGTACCATTGCGTGTTTAAAAATTAAGCGATGTACGTCGTTATTTTAGAAAAACTATGTATTAATCACTCAAATACGACGATATGTAAAAAAATACAAAAAAAAAAATTGACGATTTATTTTGTGAAATTTTTGCTTGCATTGTGTTTGATATCACTAATACTACCTCCTGGCTTCGTTTTCGGTCGCGGTCTTGATATACCCTGTATAATATTAAATAACAGAAAATTAATTTGAAAACTGATTAGTCCAACTTTATTAAATAAAAAAGTCCAGCAATTTATTGGTGTGCAAAAAAAATTTGCTAAATTTTATTACATACAAACAACACTTGATTCATCATTCATACTTATTTTATTTCTGTGATCTTATGTGCACATGAACTTGTAAGTAATATGCATTTAAGTCAATGAACTTGGTTGCTTACTCATCTCATCGTAAGTACTCATTGCTGAACAGAAATTTACATTTACATTTAGACGGAGCCATTATTATGGATAAGAGTCTTTTAATACTGAAAAAAAACTCATTACATCAAGATATATTTTTAAACATATGCCTGGAATGTATATTTCTAGAAGACAGTATTTGTGTTTTTTTAAATAAAGACAAATATTTAAAACCATTTTCATTTAATTGTCGTTACTGTTAGCTTATGATTTTCATAATTACATTGCATTACATTCATGGTGATAAAAGTTGCTAGGTATGTTTGTATATTTAAAATGTCTGATGTCATCGTAATTCGATGCATTCTGACTGTATTACCGCAACAGGATACATTGGAAATAACGTGTGATCAAATATCGTGTAATGCTATTTATAGGTAAGACACGTTAAAAATCATTCAGTATTTTTTCTTTGTCAATCAAGGTGATGAGGGCGGAGCGGAAGGTGGGGACTACTCGTATTCATACTCCGAGTCTGATGACGACGACGATGATGATGATGACGATGATGATGAGAGCAGTGATGATGAAGAAGAGGAAGAAGAACCTTCCACTGCCGCCGCGAACACTAGGAAATAGCTTGCAGCTATAGTGCGTTGCAATGTGGCAATACATTTTATTGTATATTTATAATATAATATACGTTTATAAACATAGTTATATATTTTTTTATTATACCTTGTATAAGTTTGATTCATTTTGAAAGGTACCGCCTGTAGAGGAATTAACTCAGCTTAAAATGCAAA
Organism: Deilephila elpenor; assembly: GCA_949752805.1. Classification (NCBI taxonomy): domain Eukaryota; kingdom Metazoa; phylum Arthropoda; class Insecta; order Lepidoptera; family Sphingidae; genus Deilephila; species Deilephila elpenor. Next base: position 1,057,896 of record OX457114.1, read on the forward strand.
TGTTGCCATACAATAATATATATTATTTGGCTTGGATATTCAAATTCAAATTAATTTTACCGAATATTTAATTATATATTGAAGAAAATCATACATCTTCGGTTTTTCAAAATATTATTCAGTCTTATATTTTCAATTTCTACCAAAATATGTATTAATTTTTTTGTGAAGTGGCAACATCTAAATTCTTTCGGTAGAATTCCACATCGTTCAAGGCTGGAAACACAGGCATTCGCGTTTGACAGTTTGACAGCTACGCAGCAATTATCCAGTTGCAGCGATATTATTTTCCTATTTTTATTCGACTTACTCGTAAACGTAACCTCAGATAAGCGTGCGTGTTTGGTGATTTGGATAGTTGGTTTGTTGGTGTGTGCAAGGGCGGGAAGCGCGCGATGAGCGCGGCGGCGGGCGGTCGGTGAAAGTGCATGTTGTGACCGTGAGTGTTCGGGGAGCGGATGACGATGGGCGTGGGCCTGCAGCCGCTCGAGTTCACAGAGTGCCTGGCGGACAGCCCTCAGTTCCGCGAGAACCTGCAGCGGCATGAGAAGGAGCTGGAGCGCACGAGCCAGCAGATCAAGCGGCTCATCAAGGAAGTTAAGGATGTGGTACAGGCGGCTAAACGTGAGTACTGGACGCTCCCCCTTCACTGAACGTAGCGCGAAAGCGGCAAGGTCGCGCATTACTCATTTCTCACACAAAGGTGTTCATATTATACACGTAACTACTAACTACGAAGGCCGTTTTTGCGCTGAACAATAATATACTTATGGTAGGCGTAGAGTAAGGTTTATTTTTATGAATGGACAAATTGAATGAATTTTTGTTCTTGCACCACAGGTTCAACACACATGCCACATTCAAAGTCCATCATAGTCCTTAAAGAAGAATGTAATTTGTGACATACACTATACTGGTTGAGTATAGAATAATGTCTTATGATAATTATAAACAGGAAATAATATTGGTTTGAAAGTTGTCTATATCAACATAATTTTGCCTTTGATATGTAAGCCTTCATCTCTTGTATGGGTCATGATTTTAACAGTATATCAAGCATTACTTCTTTAACCTATTTATGAGAATGTCTTGGCTAAATCAAAATGGGACATGTTCATATTCATGCTAGTAATGCTTTAAGCAATATTAAAGACACCTTATGTAAAAAATCCACTTGAATAGGAAAACAATGTTATTTATCTTTATTAATCATTAACCACAGCAACTTTGATAAGTATTTCTTGCAAACTGTTGACATTTTTCAAAATTCCACTAAATGAAATGTGGGTAGGCAGGTTAAAAGGGGGTATCTGTTTGAAAAAGCAACAATTAAATTGATATGAGCTAAGCAGTAGAGTTATTAATTAGTATTACACAGTGCCCCTTTGATTTATTTACTTTCTATTCCATGACATACATAAAACACATGACTGGGTTAGCTTACAATGAATAATTTGTATTACATAATTTCAAGCAACCATTATCATAAAACTTAAAAATAACTACACAGAAAAAATGACCAACATGTTTTTAAAATATATTAACATGATGTTCTTAATTAATTAATTATTCGTTTTAAAAACATTATATCTTAGTCCCCATAACTGTTATTTTTTCTGACAATCATACTACTAGTACAATTCTGTTGAATTATTACCACTCCTGAAGGGTATAATGTAGTTTTCCTCATATATAATCATGGTTTGAGGACAAATTCTATGTTTGCAAAGACATAAATAAGAGCAAAACATTAAAGGACATTATTTAACTTAATACAATTAATTTGTACATGCCTTTCATCATGTAAAAATATCCTTTCTGATTCCTCATGACAAATAAATTAAATGAGCTGTTCTTAATATTAGTAGTTATAGACTGTTAATTGTTTTATAGCAAATTGCTTACTAAAGTACAAATGAATAAAAATGATTTAAAAGACACCGCATTCTCCCAAGTGAAAGATTTTATACTTTATAGAAACAATTTTCACTAGTATTTTGGTTGTACATATTCAATCGTAACTATACAGGTATTGAGAACTGCAAGTATTTATCAAACATGTTTGGACATGAGATCAACTTGTTCCTTGCCTGACAGTTGACCTCACCCTGTGCACTATAAAGGCTTTTAAAACCTAATATGGCCACTGGCATGAAACAATAAATTGTAATAAAACTATTTTATACGGATTTTATCGCGATTTGGTTTAATTTTTACATTTTTTAACTTCCCGACGTTTCGATTACTTTACAGCTTTCGTGGTCACGGGGCGGACAAATAAATTGTTTTTGAGTCATGAATGTACTTAGAAGTTTAGAAGTTAGAACCCACAATTGAACCAGTAATATATTCATAGTTGCTGTCTTGCATACATTGTACATCCAATTTATGAATGCACACTTCTGTTCGTCACATTCATTGAATATTTACAGGCATAATGCATGCAGGTCACATCAAATGACCAACCGTTACACCACAATTAGTTGTACAGATAGCTTATCCGTTGGTATATAGTACATCTGTTGCCTCAATGGACAAGTGTGTGGCTATTGAAACGAATACTGGACAAGATGCATTCTGAGTTTATCTGTAACAATGCTCGAGGCATAGATAGTGTATCTGATAGTGGCCATAATGGCAGTAAAGTTAATTGTTAAAAGATTATCAGATGCCTACATGATGTTAATAGCTTGTATATTATTGTATGTATGGTTATTGCATGCCTGCAACTTTTATAAGTGTTGAACACATGATGTAACTTTGACTGATATAGAAATTTAGCAACAAGAATCCCAGTAAATGAAAGAATTCGAAAAAGGCTTTTCATTTAGAATTTACTGTCTCACAAGTCCAAAGAGGACAGATTCTTTTATCTGTTTCGTTAGGTCTGAAAGATTGTCCAAGCCATCACAATAACTAACTTTCCTAGTAACAACTGCCTACAATTCCTCAATTATTGTGAGTGTTTTTAGGTAGTTTTTAGGTAGACTTTAGCAGATGTTATTATAAAATTGTGGCATAGCATAAGAAACCAGTAGTAGATTTTGTATTTGTTCATGTTTAAATAATACCCATCTTTCTGATGAATGGGTTGACGTAATGTACATACAATGTAATATGAACCGCCTCTCGACTGGAAGGATATACACATGTACAGTGCATTCAGAATCCCATAGCAAAAACAAAAGGTTTTCGCAGCTTCATTAAAAAAACTAACAGCATTGTGGTTTTGTTACATTACACATAAACAATATTCCAATTAGGAGGACGTTTTGTGGGAAAAAATGCGGCACCGTATGTTTCCATTCAACGGATTAGTATTTTCTTATTTTATTGTCATTGACCAATGAAATGACAGAAGACGAATGCAAACAATAGATGTATTGTGTGTCAGATCATATAAGTGTATTGTTTAAAAGCGGAGTTAATGATAATAAAGCTGAAGAGTTTATATAATTGGCTAATCTGTGAAGTTATTCGTCGAATTAAAAAAAACTGTCATCGAAAACCTGTCAATATGTGAATTTAGTTTTAATATTACCTTCACGCTTATACTGTACTTTTTGTTCGGCGATAACTTATCTTAAAATTTGCAATGTTTTTCCTTAGCTCAATCATTTTATTAGCGTCTGAAAATGTTCAGTTTATAATATTTATATACTTTCATGCTTATATTTCTTATACTTATACTTACTAAAAACAATCTGGAAACAGTTCAACTTTAAGTTAAAATTGCGTAGTATTACAGTTTGTTTTAGTATATTATTGACATTGAATGTCCAACACAATAATCACCACCGTGAGCCCTTGGCGGTCGAGTGATTGACGTATAACTCAGGTGCACTAGTTCTATCGCTAGACATTGTTTCCTCTAGAGTCTAGATAAACGATTTACGTGCTTCACATATTAGTTAAACATTGGGAATATTTCTTAAAATTTAATAGCGATAGCCTATATCGTTGCGAAACAGATTGCTAAGACTTTGACTTCGCTTTAAGAGCATTCACTCAAACGTTTCCGAATCACGCGTTTTATTAATTGATAGGTGCTTATATTTTGCTCTAACAACAAGGAAGCACTACTTTTATGGAATCATCTCTATGAAATAATTATTTTCCTGAGCCAAAGGAAATCCACTTCTGAACATGAGCGTCCTCTGTAAATATCAACAATGACAGAGCTCACCAATAGACTATGGACTAATTGCTTGCAGCAATAAAGGTCAGCCTTTATTAGATTAGTAGCTTAACTTATAAAGCGCGGGAAAAATATTATAAACAACACATTTCCCGCGATGACTCTGAGATATCGAAATACAATATAACACCTTATCTCGTTGTAAATCAAGGATGTCATTATGACGTCAGTGTTAATGAACAAACGGAAACTTTCCAAAAATATAATTTAGTCCGCTTTTGCTTATGCTAATTCTAAAGTCACCGTTATTTTATATTACAATGCAGCTTGATTTTACGAGTTTTTTTGTACTTGTTTGGGAACTATTTTATGTAGAGAAAATTCGTCAGTTCGTATTATTGTATTAAAATCTCACTTTTAAGGTGATTATCAATATTTGACCTTAAAATATCAGTTCTCGTATGCTTTTGTTACTAAAACTTTTTGTTTGTTCTCGTCTCTAAGAGATTGCCCTTCTGCACATGGATAAATGCTGTCCAGACAATGTCAAAACGCCGCATATATTAGTGTCTCATCCTTCAATACAAATTAAATTGTGTTGGTAGAAAAACCTGTTATTTTATCGTGTTGTTATGTTATTGTTGAACATCACTGCAGTGTCCCGACAAAAATCACGACAGGAAGTTGTCGATGACAATCGCGGTGTGCATTGTACGTCTGTGATTGTACGTGAATAATCAACTATACAAATAAACATGCATGACAAATTACTGTCATAGCTAACTGATGTGAACTAACGGGTTTCGGTATCTCTGTGAGGTTATTCTCGAATACCATCCCATAAATCACTGCAACTAGTCTGCCAGCATTAATAGCAAGCGAAAAAAAAAGGATAAGTAATCTTTTGTGAAATTATCACAGATTTGGTTATGATTTTCTCTCTCTCTCTTCAGCCACAGCAAGTCCACTGCTGCATATAGGCCTCTTTAAGAATTTTCACATCGACCTCTTGGACGCGGTCCGCATTGAGCGACTTCCTGTAACCTTACCCAGATCGTCCGTCCACTTTGTAGGCGGGCGTCCGGCTCTGCGCTAGCAAATATGACTAATAAGAAGTAACCACTAGGTATTGTCTCTGTCTCGCTTTTTCAGACACAATCAAGGGCCGCAAACGAATACCCGTGGTTTCATATTATAATGTAGATGATAGCCGCCACACACCTAACGATATAATCGTGCAAGTCTGAGTTTGCACTAGTATACTGGAATGTGTGTGGACAAATGGGCATACTTTGTTCCAATTTTTGATTCGAGACTGGTGAAAACTCGCGCAAACGCACTTGAACGTGTGTGGCAGGCTTGATATTGGTATTGTTGACAGCACTGAGTATTATACTGTCCAATGCAGTATAATCATATTTCCCTACATTAACCCTTAGCAGTCGACTGAACAGATGTCTTTCCAGCATTATCCTCGTGTTCTATCATCCATACCAAGCTATTCAGCAAAGATCTTTGTCCCACTATATACTATCTTACATTATACTTTGCCAAACTACTAATGCTATTAACTTACGCCATGCATTTAACAAAAATAAAGTATTGAAGAAACAGTCTACAATTTTGATACACCAAGTGTAAATTATATGTATTTGTATTTTATAGAAAACTTTGTAATGTAAATCGTTCGTGTTTGGCCAATGTTGAACTTGCACACGCTGCTCGCTGGCGCAATAAGATATGGATTGGTGCGTTGCATAAGGCCCACGGGCCGGGCGGAGAGGGACAGGGAGGGGGGAGGGGGGGAGGGTGTGGTTGAGGTTGCAGGGGGACACTGGCAACTCAATTAGTAATCGCCGGTAGGGCACGCGCCTCCAGATCCGGTTGTTTTGCTCTCCCCGCAATGGGATGTTTGCTTCCACAATTTTGGCTAGTACACGAATACTTTGTGCATTTGGAAGCTTTAAAAATTTGTCACCGTAACTTTTTGCAATGAGAGTTTTTTGTATTTTGAAGATTTATCTAAGAAAATATGTATTTAACTTTCAAAAGTACCATGAGGTGAACATTGCCGTTAATTACGCGACGGCAAAAGAATTGTAAATACCTATATGACATTGAGGATTTCAATGTATGAAAAGGAAAGAAATAAAAAATTACCTGAAAACAAAATCAAGAACAATAATTAAAATTATACAAGGTATTAATATCAAAATTGTAATATAAAGGCCACATAAACATGATCCCCCATTCAATAATTCATGATAAGTATAAATAAACATTGTACCTCTGATAAAGAAAATATTTTTATTGAAGCATTTACCAATAATTACAGATGCATGCAGTATCTATGACACAGATTCTTTCCTTATATACCCATGTTGCTGTACAATTATTTGACTAATAACTTACTTACTTCTAACCCTTTCTAGAAGAGGCCTGAGCTAATGCGTGATGACTTTTATATACCTTTGCTAAACTCATGTATAGCTTTTTATCTATACCTAATGATTGAAATATTAACAAACGTAACATGAAGTTCCGTCGGTGTCCGTGAAATCAGATTGTGTTGTTATCACTCACGAGTGCGATTAGGCAATGCATTGCCGACGGAGCAACGAACCCGCCCGAACGATAATTGTATATGCCAACTAGCAACCGACTGCCAATTCAGACATTGGCAATTTTGCGCAAAACTCCATATTCAGGTTGAGGAAAAATGTTACTTCAGCTAACCATGTATGCACACTTAAAAACTGATATGATTTATTTGTTATGAGCAAAGGTTAGAAAAGGACGAATATCAACATGCCTTGTCCAATTTAAATTCTCATTTATCTGTCCTTTTGAAACCTGAAACTTCAAAAGATATTATGTGCTAACATTTTTATACGATTATCACTAAAGAGGCATGGGCTCACTTTGTGTTAGATTAGTAAGATCACTGCCTGTTAGCATTTTTGTGAACATGATCATCACTGACCTTTAATAGTTAAACCTCAATATGTCATGTATATTGTATACTCTTTAGTCTCGATTACGATATGTTAATACATTGCGTGTGTATTGTGTGTCTGTCTGCGTCAATACTCAACGGTGACGTGATTCAGTTTCTAACTGCGACGGTCGCACCAGGCCGCGTGTTGCGGTATGTGTGCCGATGACTTTCTTCATTAGTGCTCTGTGCTAGACTGCACTCATTCACCGGAATCAAGTTCGGCATTTACTTCTAATCCATGATTTTTATCTTAAAGAAGTAAACGTTATATTGACGCTACGTCACTAGATGTAGATCGCTCCCAACAGGTCGATGTGGATATCTTTGGGGGACACCTACGTTCAGCAGTAGACTTTCTGTGGCTAAAGAGAGAGAGAGAGAGAGAGAAAGAGAAACGTTACACCACCCAAAATTGCGAAATGCGAATGTTTGCAATTGCATGGGCATTTGCATTTACAGCAAAGATCGACCATGAATTGATGATTATGTAGACATGATGGAGGGAACTTAAGTCCAATGAAACTTGAATATTCTTAGGGTATTTTTCAGAATGTTGACATCAACCGTCAAAAGATATCTTAATAATGCAAACCATGTTACTGTTACAAAGATCTTTTTCTTCACCTAAAGAAAATACTCAACAGTTTTACGTAATGTTTTCTTTGGTCATAAGTTTATGAAGTTTTATTCCGGTGATGACAGTAGGCCAACCTACATTTAACTTACTTACATACTTTATTGTTTACCGCCATCTACAATTATTTCCAATATTCTTCATCCCACGGTTGTCTGGTAGAAATTGCTTTAAGCGATAAGACCGCCCATTGTATTACCAAACATAACATATATTTAAACTCAATACTGTAATTTGGTGTGCAATAAAGAATTATTGTATTGTATTGTATAACATTAACAATACATTGTAAACTAAGGGGACTGCCCAAACTTAGGATTACTTTTAAGATCTATTTGTTTTTTGCCCAAGTGTTGTGAAAAACCTAAACTTATAACTCTTGCGAGTAAATCAACGACGTGATATCGTCTTCTTTATCTCCAAAATTATTTTATCATTAAGATAGACAATAGGCATATGATAGTAAACATATCAATTGTAGGATTGCTGCGATCGACACTTATGTATGGTAGAGCTGGTGGGTGTATGCATAAAGAGTATAAGGTTAAAAAGGAGACAGCTAGCCCAAGGGCATCCTCACTGTTTCATGACCATACTGATTAAACAATAAATAAAAGACTATGTGAACAGTGAGTCAGTAATTAAGACAGTGTGGGATGGGACACATCTGCATATTATCATTTTTAGTTTTATTTCCGCTTGTGAGTGATGAGATGAATATTGCTCCTGGCTCCGGTCGCGTGGAAATTAATGACTTGTTGTTGAGAAGATTTTTTTATAAACCAGAATGAGGAGGCGGCAGGTTCCTCCCTGCGTCATGCCTGCCCATAAACAGGAGCAACATAACAGATTAATGACTAAGCTCTGCACGGCACTTCAAAGTGCTTGTCACCCCGAGACATTAGTTATTTAGTCTCTTAATGTTCGTTAATTTCCTTGCTTTCTTTTTGTATATTTTATGTTCCTGTCATTCTTTTTCTTTAACATTCAGGTTTACTTTGAATACAAATTCACTTATTTTGACAGAGTTCTTTGACTAGTTAATTTTCTAAAAGGAAAGTTATAGTATGATATGTAGCTTTTTATCACTTTTTTCAAATGACATACATTGATAATAGTGTGATCCTTCTGCACATTAAGCTGACTAAAAAATATATCAAAAAGCCCGAGGGAGGGGCGTGTCTACTAATAAATCAAATGTAGTCTCATACACAACAAAAACAGTTAAACCATAAAATCATTATGTATCTGAATGTTTTGTCACTATAGAATTATGTAAATTCGTTTAGTTTAACGATTGAATAGGAGTCATTAGCATCAGCGATGGCTTGTCATGGCCTTTTTAGCGTCACAATGCAAGGTGACCGAATATTTAACGCTCGTTAGGGTCCTCGGACATATTAGGAGTTGACAAATCGTAATTCAATAAGTCCAGTGACAATGTAACAATGGTTGAAAACAGGCGTCGTTTTGTCATAATTGGTAGAGTGAAGCCAATTTATATTATACTACGTATGAGTGGACTCGATCGGGGAAGTACCATTTCAGAAAATCGAGGTGAAGTAACAACTGTAATCTACTTTATAATTCGGTCATTGGAAATACCCGAGGCTCACACTAAGCACGGTTTTATAAAAAAGTCATAAATATAAAGTCCTTTGGGAATACCTAGATTTTTTAATGCTTTGCTTTTGTAGGGAGATATCAACAATTAGGAAATTAATGTTTTAGGAATAAAGTGTGGGATAAATATCTTAGAAAAACTATTATGTAATTAAGAGCACTTATTACTAATAAAATACATTCGATAGTGTCGGAAGTTACGAAGTTCTCAACGCATTTAAAATATATAACGCAAATGAAAGTGGTAGTTATCTCCTAACTAGGTAATAAACTTTGATCACGTTTGTCTGCCGAAGGTTTAAGTTGGTTATTTGAAATAAGTGACTCACTCGACGCGGCAACTCATGCAATATGGCAACAGTGTTCAAAAGAAAGTGATGTCATTAGCCATGCGAACAATTTTAAATCTACTTATCAAAAAACCTTATGACCATCGAAATACTCTGCCTGTCGTCGTTCTATGCTGGAGGTAGGCCAGTAGGGTTTCAACCGTCTCAGTCTTGAGAAGTCCGTTTCCATCCGCTGCCTGCCAAATTTTCCAAGTCGTCGGTCCGTGTCTCCATCGAGTCCATGTCTTCTCGACCCACTACACAATGTCTTTTGGCACACATAGCCGATCCATCCATTTCAGAGTGCTAATCCTGCGAGCAATGTTAGTGATTTAGCAATGTTAGTGGTTGGTTAGACGCCGCCTGTGAAACGAGAGTTCGATCCCCACACCGAAACATGTTTGTGTGATCCACAGGTTTCTGGTCTCGGTGTTTGTGATATCGAAAATTCTCTCGTAGTTTCTGATACTCACGACACAAGAGTCGATTCTACTGTGGGGTCAGGACTATGTATGTGACTGTTGGGTGTATTTATTTTTATAATTTATTAATCATTTCAGAATTTTAAAGGATGCTATACATAAATTTTTCGTAGACTAATATTTATGCTACGTTAGAAACGTGGGCGACACATTGCGATTGTTATTTTTTTTTCTACCCCAAAATTATGTGAATGCTATTGGGAGGCATTTAAACCACTTCCAGTAATTTTTTGTCAAAAGTAATTGGCTATTTGTTAAACTTTTTGATTTCAAGTAGGACACCATCATGCATGTGTCTGTTACGTTTTTAAGATATCGACTACCCACATTATATACCCACAAGTTTGCAACAGATCTGCTTGACAGCCATGCCTGCTGAATCTTTAATCTGTGTCGAGAATAGACATAGATATGTCCATCGAATGTTCCTGTACTCTAACCATAGATAATATACTAAACCAAGCCTGAGAGCTCCAAGAAGCGTCGGATATTTAAATTCTGTGCATCTACGGCTAACTATTTCCACTGAAATTGGAGCGAATCGTTTAATCTACGTCTTGTGTTTACACTGATCGTAAAATACCTGCGTTCTATTTAACGTTTTAAAACTAATATACACATTAGTCAGTCGGTTTGGCGGTATGTTCAATAGTTGTCGGCACTACATTATTTTGTGGTGTTTTTTGCTCGCAAATTCTTTGCGTGACTCACTATCACAAGCCGGTGATGGTGGAGAGTAAACACGCTATTGAGAATTAATGGCGAATAATGGAAATTGCTCGAAAATGCTTGGGAGGGATTTGCGAGATTTAGAGCGGAAATTGCGTGTGAGGTCTCTTTGATTTTTAATTTTATGCATAGAGTATTGTTTCTAATGAAGTAAGCTTTGTTAATGTTCATTGAGCTCTGTACGATAACAATAATGTGGTGAAAGGCTTGTAAATAAAATTAAGATACGAAGAAAAGCTTAAAATATTTCACTTCTCCTATCTTTGCATCTACCAGCGTCATAACTTTGACTTGTCTGTATTGACAATTAACTTGTTGTACTCATCTTTTATAATAGCAGCAATAAAAAGAATCAGATACCTAATAAGTACTTAACTTCGAAATAAAAACACTAGATTTGTGCCCAGTTAAGTAAAATGTAAGCATCAACGCAAATCTGCCATAAAAAAATATATGATTTTCATATTATGAAGTAATATAAGATTGCTGTCGCAAACAACGCGACGTGAATAAATAGAAATATATCGAGAGGAAAATACAGAACACGTCATCGCAGTTAACCAATTCATTATCGCAAACAAACTCGACAAACGACAGTCAATGAATGCATATGCAACGCAAACACAGATAATAAATAATTAGTCGAACGAACAGCCACACTTAATTTGGGTCATCGGCCAACGATGTTTTGTATGTAAATAATTAAAAAATAACAGTACCGTCTGGTTGCCATATTGAGCTTGCCTAAAGTGGCAGTGAGCTGGACAGAGGTGGGCGGGAGTTGATAAGGTGAGACAACTAAAGCGACTGATGACCGGTGGCTGCGTCAACTCGCGCCCAAATTAGTCATGTGTGGTTTCAACTGGAGGTGTATTGAGAACTAGTGTTAAATAGATGCATTAGTAAATAATGACTGAGCGTGATGTTAGCAGTCAGTACTTGGTGAATTTCATTCCCTATTTGTCTTGGAAATGTTGTTTCGCCTATAAGATTTAAAATTTAAACTTAGAAATCAATGAAAAATGCTTGAAATCGAATGTGGTTCATTATGGACTCTACGATATGCAGTAATTGATTGGACTATACGCTCTAATAAATAATTAACATCAAGCAATTTTCAAATGAGATACTTTTCCTATCCCAGTAGACGGCCCATTCTTAAAGTTTTAATTGGCGATTGCGTAACTCTTTATCATTTGTAAAAGTAGACTAAAAAAATCAATTCAAATACATTTTTATCAAACTTATCTTTACTTTGCTACTATTCACTAACGTCATACATTCTTTCTTTTTCGAATTAATATAAATATCAATTGTGAATGACTGGAGAATCCCAATTATATCATCCATATTGTGTTAACGTTAGTCGTTGTTGTGTTTACTATAAAATGATATAAACTAACTTTTCTACTAGTATTTATAAATCTAGCACGAAAATGTTCCACCCGCTATATATCAAAGAAAGTTTACACATAACAGATGGTCTTATACTCACAAAATCAAGTTTGGTACAAAACATTACAAGGAATAAAATATTTCCTTGCGATAACGATGCGTGTACTGTTATCACGAGATAAGGAGCGATAGGTGTGCTGTGCGTCGACGATGTCGGTGTTGGCCGAGTAACTGATACGACCGATGTCTTTCGATAAATACATCAAGTGGAAAGCGTGCAAGATTTAAATGTACTGAATTAATAGGGTTCTAATATCTTAAGACTATCAATGCTAGTCCTTCTGAAAACTTCTTATAGTATTTAGTACTACGAGTATACAACAGATGTAATATTTACAGCGGTAATGGACTGAACCCGTAGCATTGATTTGCGACTAAGCCTTTGTATATTACAGCGGTTGCCAATTTAGCTAGAGTATTTCCGATTATGGAATATTATGGTAAGCTGTATAGATGGTTAACCAAAATGAAAAATGTTCTATCTTTTACCCCGTGGTCTCAGTTGACGCCATGGTTATTCATAGCATTAATTTCAAATGAAATGTACAGCTCATTCGATAGCATTTAAAGGTCATATCATTGTGCGGAACGGTTTTATGCACGAACGAGTGTAATGCAACGACCGTTCATAATGTTGCAGTGTGTGTTAGCGTCCGTACAGCGATCACAAGGTCAGGAATACTACAAGTGCCTTTCCAAAATCAATTAGATGACCGATCGAATGCGTTTCTGCACAGCGTCTTGATTTCTCTGTAATGCTCTTTGTTATTGAAGATTGATGGCGTTGGTTGTGGGACTATGTCTTAAGATTAAGAAATAATGCATTCATAATTCGGATTTGTTTTTAGTGAATATTTGTTTGTAGGAATATCTGCTGTGATGTTTCGTACAATATTATTAAAAAAGTTATGAAAAACATGTTGTCTACTCATCTCCTACTAGGAAATCTGTAAACATGTAAAAGAATGACGCACAAGTTATGGCACCTGTTGCATTTATATTATCGGTACGTTAAAATTTTTTTCAATGCACCTGTAAGAAAGACCTAAGTTTTCTAAGGTCGATGAGCGATGTTTTACTTTTACTATAACTTAAACACCTGCTTCGATCGATCTCGTGGCTTGCGAAACGAATATTACCTTTTAAATATGAATTTAACCTTCAGCGAATACACCTAGGTATTTTATAGCTTAGAAGTATCTTGTGGAATTACTAAATATCAAATTCCGTGATCGGTCCAGTGCTTTATGCACTGGAGCGTATTACAGACGCAGATGTATTGTATATGCAAGTATGCACATAACATCGTGTTTATCATTCTTATAAATATTTACTATTAGATCAGTTACTATTTAAATCAGAACCATGTTTGTATTTGCAATACTGAGTGGTTTATTTGAATTTTACTTCTATGTTGTGACGATTTCAGGAGGATGGTCGATAAGTCTTTCTATAATTATTTTGTCTTTCTTTACACTGAGATTTTATATAAATGAATCAACAATGACATTTAAATTTTTAACACTTATTTTATTCTTATTTGAAAGTAAAAACATGATTCTTATGTATCTTGTAGTAATTCCGGTTTGTTGTACTAACGCATGTTTAATGTTATTACACAAGTTACCCATAAATTAAATATGGTTAACGAGAAGCTATTTACATTGTGAATATTTCTACGATTCTGTAATGGGCATATAAGTAGAGCCCAGGTCTAAGCTGTAATGTACTCTGGCTCAGCAAACACATGTGATGTCATTTGTGATGTTGGCTAGACAATGCACTGATTTGTGAGACTTGATTATCATATGCCATCCGACACAATTATGCTGGCCTGCTTATCGGCTTAAAAACCTAATGAGGTTTTTATAACCAAAAAGCTCATTATAAGTATCGAAGCAGAAAATTGTATACCAAACCCCAAAGTCAGTCAACGCTGCGAGTTGCAACTAGTCCAGACAAGCGGCATCAACTATACTTAACAAGCGGACGAGTAATCTAGTATTCACTTCCCCAATATGAGTCAATTGATGGTCGCGAGCGTGGTGTCTTGGTTTCTTGTCGTCGGGCCAATCAAATTTAATCAGTGCGTCATGCATGCGCCGTGCATTCCTCTCCGGCAGACCACTGAATTATCTAATTATTACAGCTGTACTGGTTGGGACATTTTTATTTAAAGCGCGATGAGTCATGTCTTGAGGTTCTATAGTAACTGTAAGCTAGTTATCGAAATTGAATTTAACTTGCAGTACAAATGTGTGATATCAGTAGGTTTGCCTTGGAATAGTCTTCCATCTGCGTATATACACCTGTAAAAATACTTCACTTATTTTTTAAAGAACAGGTGTGGTAAAAAAGCGAACGAATTATCGAATATTGAGGGATTACTGCCGGTCATGACCATCTGCAAAACATAGATCGTAGGTGTGTTACCGGTTAATAACATTAGGGGAGGAAAGGGAAGGAAGAACAACGTGAGGAGGAAGGGGTGTGGGATCTCCGGAAATCTTTTTCACCGAACCAAATACTATAGCAAAGCCATCGCGTCACATCATATTTTTTGTTGCAGTCGGGTCGTTGTTACATATTTTATTACCAACAAAGCAAAAGGGATTATGCGTATGTAAGCCCACCCTGAAAATACCGTGCTTATATAATTAAAAACGTTTTGGACCCGATTTTCGAAGTCAGAATGGAGTATCGAAATGAGAACCTCATCGTTTACATCGTTATACGCGTTGTTTCTTGCTCACTACGCTGTCAAAGTGGTATATTTAACATAAGATACTGAATAAATTAAATAAACTGTTAGGTGAATGTAGATGGATGCATTGTTTACCATTACTGATTGCCAAATTTCATTTAGTAATTCAAAAATTTATTTAAAATGCAAGATATAAAAGCTGAATTCATACTTTACTCTTATCGATTACTTGTTTATAAGTGTAAACTTGCTCATATTATTAGAATTTCTCGTGCACCTTTAGGCACAGTGTTTTTTTAATGGAGTCGGTAATATTTATAGTTCTGTTTAAGTGCACCAGCTGCTTCGGCGACATCTGCTAACATTCCGTTTCGTACATTTGGCTCATCATTTCTTTTATCGCCTTCGCTTTGTCAATACTTTCTATATTTTAACTTTTATATCATGTCTGTCGTTATAGTAATGCCAAGAGGCAGGTGGTGAGATTTAACACCTATTTACAAGTTTCTTCTATTTACAAGATTCTTGACAGCCTCCGTGGCGCAGTTGGTTTGACGCCGCCTGTGAAACGAGAGGCCGCGGGTTCGATCCCCGCACCGAAACAAATATTTGTGTGATCCACAGGTATTTGTTTCGGTGTTTGTGAGACCGAAAAGTCTCTCGTAGCTTCTGATACCCACGACACAAGACTCGATCTTAGTGTGGGGTCAGGACTATGTATGTGACTGTTGGGTGTATTTATTTATTTATTTATTTATTCTATAAACCCCTTAATAGAGACGAATGGAAGGAAAGGAAAGGACTTTTACCTTGTAGCTCAACAGTGAAAGAATGTGAGATTAAATTGAAATGAAATGAAATGAAAATATTTATTGAACCCATGAAATGTCATACATTATTTAGATTCAGTCACTTTTTTCCACTACCACCCGGTTCACAAGGCTGTTTTCGCCAGAGAAGAACGGGCAAGAAACTCTAGCGTTGCTCTTTTAAAACAAGTTTACAATACAGTATTTATACAGAGGTTGCAGCGTTAAATTCAGAGCAGTTCATAGATAATTTAGAATAGTAATGATGAATAGGGTAATTGGTCAAGTGATTTTGTACGGTTGAGTTAGGTAAGTAAAGTCGCCCAGAACGCGGAATCAGTACACTGTTTCACCAAAGCAATGAATAGAAATAAAAGTTTTAAAGTGATTAAAAGTTATCATTATAAGCAAATCGAGCAGACCAGTCCACACAAGCAGCACTCGTTCACGAGTATGACGCATGTGTCAGCCATCGGCCTCCTCAACCATGTTACAAGGAAGTGACCGACCCGGCACACGACGCCGCCGCAAGCACAGACGTTTTAGCGAGCATGACTTACTCAAATTGCTTACAACTACGATGAAATCAAATGAACGAATTATTACATCTATACTAAACAATGCACATCCAGTTGGGTGACTTATATTATGTTATGTTCCCAAGCCTTATTATCCTCTAGGTATTCTGAAATTTTATAGTAAGCTTTATTACACAACTGTCGCTTAACAGTGGATTTAAATTTGTTTATACTTAAGGCTTTTATGTGAGTGGGAACTTTATTATAGAAGTGTATACAGTAACCCTTAAAAGATTTGCTGATTTTGTGGAGCCTGGTCTTATGACTGACTAGATTATTTCTATTTCTAGTATTTTTGTCATGAACATCGCTTAACTTTTTAAATTTCTCTATATTTTTATGGACATACATAAGATTAGTAAATATGAATTCAGATGCTACTGTCATTATGTTTATTTCTTTGAATTTTTCCCTCAGAGATTGTTTGGAGCTTAGTGAATAAATAGATCTTATGGCTCGCTTTTGGAGAACAAAGAATCTTGCCCACCGCATAAACAGCAGCACTCAGCTTTTTTGCTAAGGCAGTTATGTGGGGACCCCATTGAAGTTTAGGATCATGGACCATGATTATTAATTTCCTACACTGAGCGTGAGCTTCATAAGTAGTTGAATAAATTTAGTAATTATTTTGCTACGTTACCCTGTTCGAGATGGGATCCTTGTTTTCTTCATAATGTTTCCTGTTATCATTAATGTATTTCATGGAATAATAAGTACAAATATAAAAGTCTTTGTTCGCCTTTGTGATAGCTTGTTCCTCGATGGCCTTCTCAGCAGTGATTGTTATTTAATAATGTATCACGGCCTGACTGTTATGTACTGTATAATGTTTTATTTTTATACATTACAAATAACTGTTATATTTAGTAGTTTATTAGGAAAGGGAAATATTATTTAATTTATTGCTGGTTTACAGTCAAATGACTAAACATTTTAGACTTAATTGATCTTAATGTAGTGTCAGGACTATGTATGTGACAGTTGGGCGTATTAAAGTATATAATACCAAAGAGCCGCGACCAACATCTTCAGAGGCTTTCAACGGGCTTTTGGGTCAGGAGCCAGATTCAGAAGTCTGTATTGCTTGACATGGCACGTATTGTGAGGAGATTCCTCACTTTGAAGTCCTATAACCATTATTGACTTAGGTCTTAAACTTCGCCATTGTTGGGAGAATCTCTTTTTATATTTTTACATGTACATATTTAGATTTTTTATTTTATATGAAAAAAAATATAATATTGAATATTGGGTGTATTGATTATTATTGTTTTTGGGCAGGTCTCCGCAGCGCTCAGCTGGCGCTCGCGTCGAGCATGGAGCAATTCGAGTTCGCGTGCATCGGCGCCTCGATGACGGAGGACGAGCGCGTGATCAGCCGCTCGCTGCACCACTTCGCGAACCTCATACGCACCATCGAGGAGGAAAGGGATCGGATGGTGAGTAATAGCTTATTCATTACTTGTTAAAGGTCTCACGGTATACGGTAGTATAGAAGCGGGAGTACTTGCCGTAGCTCTTTACACTTTGAGGCTAAAGTACCTAATAATGGATCAGCTCGACCGTAGTGGTACCGACGACAACAGGGTTTCGTTTGGTCACTAAGATTGCCCTAGATCTTAAAGTACGATATTCGCCCCGCGGGCATTGAACACTGGGGTGAAAACTTGCTTTTGTCACCCTCGTAAACACCTCGCGTTTTGGGCACACCTGTGTATATCGAGATGCCATTAGACCTGTTTAATTGTGTCCATCGACGAGAGGTAGACTCTGTCAGAAGCACTGTATTGTTCGCCAGTTTAAAAAAATCTGAAGGCTTAAATGTCACTAAAGTGACTGTAAATCACAGCAGACCATTGATATGGTAATTGACTAATGGTACCATTCTTCAATCCTTCAAATGGAAAGCTGATTTATGGTGGCGTGCGTAATCAGCTGGCCAGTTAGTCTGCGTCACCGAATCGTGTCGGGAAGCCGAACACTTGAAAGTAGAATAAGTTCTTGTTTTATCCTGTGGTGACGTAATGCCAAGGAACAAAAGAAGCAGAATTACTTAATTTTGTTTACGAAATCAAAATTAAGCTTCTATAACCATTATTTTAGCCATTAAGTCGTCAGCGATTTCCAAAAAAAATATCTGTCATAAAATAGAAATTAACCGATAAAATTGCACGCCAAATTAAAACATTCTAAATAGGAATTACCGCGGATTTCACTTTTTAGTCTAAGATGAGGTGGCGTCATAGCCATCCGTACGGAATTGTGGTAGAAAACACAGAGCGACAGGTTTTTAATAGAGCTACTTTCGAACCAGCGCCCGCACAATGTCAAGGCGAACGACCGAATTTAACACACATATGTGATAAGGCCTGGTAATTACTGCATCCTGGGTAAGAATGACAGACACCCTGGGTGAAATAACTACGGAGCCTCCTATCCCTAACTTATGCAAAAAGCGCCAAAAAACTGCCGTGCTCTGGTTAGTTCCTTAGCATGTGTACGGTAAAATTGACAATTTGCTTGCTTCAATGCTACCATGAGCGTGACAAAAGCGATCTTAGTCTTAGAAATCCTTTTGCATCAAGCAGGTGGAGTAACCTAATCACGGCTACTTCCGCAATAAAATATGAATTGGAATATATCGTACCTTGATCAATCTTTTTTTAAATATTGAATACATAATTAGAAATACCGTATGCAAATGAGTGACTTGCCACGACACTTCCTAAGAACTAAACAGCTCACCGCTTCAATAAGACAGTGTATGTTAATTAACACCGAGACAAATTAGACCCCTGCTGTGTCTCGAGTGTCCTTCATTATAGGATGTAACTCTACCGGGAGATCGTAATTACTGAGGATGTTCCCTGAACTAATGTGTGATATTTGACGCACAGGTCGGTTTCATAGAAAAGTGCTCAGTTTTGGGTGTGGTGCAAAGATTATACTGTCTTCATGTAGAGATAAGTTAAACATTTTAATGCAGCCCTGCATTGAGACTCCTATACACAAATATTAAGTAAAGTAATTATATTAAGATCATTTTAGTTTTTTAATTCAGTGTCCTCTTTTGAAACTTGGGATGTTTTTTTGAAATCGGTAATAACTCTTTGTAAAACTCATTTGTTTGCGGTTGGCGATTTCAAACTCTGAGGTTTAAGATAGCAAAGACTTTTGGTCCCCACTTTTCTTCTCCTCTATTTCATAGTTTAAAAACCTCGCAATTTTTCATTGTATAGAAAAGCGAACAGACAGACAAGTAATACCTACTATAACACAAAGCTTTTCCTTAACATCTTGTATCACCACTTTATAGATTTCTGAGTCTGCTAAAGCCCTGGTCTGACGAACGGTACGCGCGGCACTGCGTCGCACGCAATGTGATGTCAGACTCGGTTTTGTATGAAAAACGTCATCATTTGTCTTTTGTTCTATTGCGGTATGCGTCAGCCAGCGCGCACGGTGAAGGGTCAACTCCATGATGACATTTTGGTCGCTTGATAGAAACTGACAGCGATTTGCGGTAGCGGCACAGATTTATATGAAATACGTCAAGTATTGCCTTTTGTTCCGTCGCAGTATGCGTCTACGTTGAGGGGCAAGCGGTGATGCGGGGGGTGGATATAACGCACGGCGCGCAGTCATTCTCGTCTAATCGCCGCGGCATGCGACATTGCGGCAAGGATTTATTATTAACCCTTGTATTTTATACCAAGATAGAGAAAACGCATTAACATTTGATAATAAGAATAAGAATAAGAATAAGAATAATTTATTTGTATAACATAGGTAGGTACATTGATGATCTTAAATAAATATTATGAACTCTATGTTTTGCCATAAAGGCGTACAAATATTAATATTTAAAATTTTACAGTTACGGATTACATTGATAATAGTTAGTTATTATTAATTTAAGATAATTTACATTGACATTAATTTAAAACATAATTACGCAAAAATAAAGAAAAATAAAAACACTTATTCTAACACATCATTTAGGAACTGTTCAATACTGTAATAACACTTATCAATTAACATTTTAAATAGCGTTTTTTTAAATTTAGTTAAAGTCATATTCTTCAGATTGTCAGGTATTTTATTATAAATTTTTGGAGCCATACCAAAGAAACTTTTACTCATCAAAGCTGTTTTGCATTTTACGTGACATAGTTGATTTTTTTGTTTAGTGCGTATTGGATTTTTTTTAACTTCAGAGACTTTAACAAATAAGTTAGGATTGCTCTTCACAAATAATGCTGTTTCTAATATATATAAACTTGGTAAAGGTAGTACCTTAAGAGACTTGAAGTATGGGATACAGCTATCTGTTGTTTTTAGATTGCACATTGATCTTATACATCGCTTTTGTAATTTAAATATAAGCTCCCTATGAGTTGATAATCCCCAGAAAATAATACCGTACCTTAGCACTGAGGCAACTAGGCCATGATATGCCGTTAAAAGTGTATCAATATTAACTTTCCTTGACAACTGAAATAGTAAATAGGCGGCTTTGCTCAATCGTTTACATAACTCTTCGATATGGGTCTTCCAAGTGAGTTTATTGTCCAGCATAATACCTAAAAACTTAGTACTACTGACTTCCTCTATATCATAGTTTTGAAATTTAACACTGACTGATGAGTTTGGAAGGCGTTGGGAGAAGTGCATAACTTTAGTTTTATTTAGATTAATGACTAGGTTATTATTTTTAAGCCACAGTATAGTATCAGACAGAGCGGAATTAATATCTGACTGATAATTTGTATGGTCTGTACATTTCACAATAATTGTGCTATCATCAGCGAAGAGGACCATTTTATGTCTTATATATGCAGGAAGATCATTAATATATATAAGAAACATTAGTGGACCCAATATGCTACCCTGAGGGACCCCAAATTTAATGTTCCTAGGTTTAGATGTGTATATTATTTCTAGTTTACTTTTAGGACATATTCTAGAGATTTCTGTACACTGACATCTGTTGCTTAAGTACGATTCTAGTAGTTTATGGATGTTTCCTCTTATTCCATACTTGTAGAGTTTTTGTAGCAATATTTTATGATCGACATAGTCAAATGCCTTTGTCATGTCTGTGTAAATAGCACACACTAGATTTTTGTTATCAACAGATGTCATTATGTTTGATAATAAGTCGTATAGTGCCATGTCAGTAGACTTATTTTTTCTAAATCCCTTTTGCTCAATACAGAACAATTTGTGTTTTTCTAAATATGAATACAAGGATTGATAAATTACTTTTTCTATGATTTTTGAAAATATAGGAATTTTGGCAATTGGTCTATAACTTTTTATATCGGTTTTGTCATTATTCTTAAATAATGGTTTAACAAGTACCTTCTTTAGTCTCTCTGGGAATATTCCATCTGTTATACATAAATTAATAATATGCGCCAGTGGTGGTGCTATAGTTTCCTTTACATGCTTAATAACTTTAGTAAGTACGCCGTCGTAGCCAACAGTGTTAGTGTTTTTAAGATTATTAATAATTTTTTCTATGTCCTGCTTCGTGACTGGAAGCATAAATAATGAATTTTTTGTCATATTTTGAATTATATTTTTATTATTATTCAATTTTAAATCATTATTGATATTATTTTCTATTATGTCAATAAAATAATTATTAAATTCATTTGCAATGTCTCTAGGATCTGTAAAAGATGAATTGTTATGCGTTATAGACATTATTGGGTCTTGTAGTGCACATAACTTTGATTTATTAATGATTTGCCATGCAGCTTTTGATTTACTTATGGAAGTTTTAATAAAATGATTATTTTGGGCTTTCTGGGTTAATTTAACGACTTTTTTATAGACTGTAGTATACGTTTTAAAAATAAGTTTGTTTTTTTGAGTAGGATTAAACCTATACGCCCATAATAGTTGCCTTTGTTTTCTACTACATCTTTTTATTCCACGTGATATCCATTTAGTCTTATTATTACATTTAATAGTTATGATTATTTCGGGAAAGCATAATTTATACAATAACAGAAAATTGTCCTGGAAAATATCAAAGGCTTCGTTTGCATTTTTGGCATTGAATACTTGTGAGAAAGATAAATGTTTCAGATGATTTTCAAATTTTATTAAGTTATCTTTGGAAGTATGCGTTCTTTTAGTTTTCCAAAATTGAAGCTTACTAGTTTTATTAGTGGGTACTCTAAGCAGTTGAGATGTATGGTCCGAAATAACTAAATCGATTATTTCAGCCTTGCATTCTTTTTGATAATTATATGCGAAATTATCAATGCATGTTTTACTCTTCAATCTAGTAGGTTTATGAAGAGCCAGCTTTAGATTATACTGTAAGAGGAAGTTTTTAAATTCCAATGCAATATTATTTCTTTTAAGTATATCAATATTAAAATCTCCGCATAAGATTACATTTTTATTAGCTAATAAGGTGACCTTTTTCAATATATTATCTAATTTTTCATAAAATAAATTATAATTATTCTTTGGTATTCTGTATATGCAAATGATGGTAATTTTAAGTGGTATTAGTTCTATTCCGCAACATTCAATGACGCCGGGTACCGACTCTTTAGCTATTTGTGGGATTTCTCTGTGTTGAAGTCCTAACCTGACTAGTATACATGATCCTCCGCGTTTATTGTTTCTGGAGAAAAAGGCTGCCAGACTAAAATTAGGTATATATGCAATAAATATTCATAGCCGGTCTCAATGAAATGTTCCGTTATACAGATAACGTCTATGGCCGTTCCATTATCGAGAAGCTCCTCCAATTTTACCGTCAGTAAGTCCGATTTATTCATCAATCCCGCTATGTTTTGGTGAAGAATATTAATACAGTTAGAGAAAAAACTGACTCTTGATCTGTGATTGTTGATTTGTAGTATTACCTACTACGCTATTTTTCTGGGGACATTCATTTTCGGAACTCAAACTATTCTTAGCGATTAAGTTTACTATGAGATCTTTCAAATCTGATAAGATAATTTTAAAGCCTTTATGATTTAAAGTTCCGTATCGATAGCTATAGGTATCAATGGTATATGGCAGATTCAAGTTGGAGTCCAAAACAAATGCATAGTTATATGTTATCACGTCCAAGTACAGCAGATTATTAAAAGTCTCAATTCGGCTATTGAACAGAACGTTGTTATGTTTCATGTATTTAAAAGTTGGCAAGCATATTATAAAATTTGTATGATTTAATTGTAACAATTTTTCGCGTATAAAGGGGATAATAAAAGGGAAAAAATCTCCGATGGTAGTATGCCCACTTTTTTTTTCATATGAGCACCATAATGTTACCGCAATGCATCTGATGTATTACAATTTTAAATCCAATGACAATATCCACCAGCAAGAAATAATCAGCTCTTGCCGTCAAACACTATAGGTAATGCTAGCCTGCTCGAAAGCATACTTAGAAACCGATGTTAGAAACACGAAATATTTGCATGTGTCATTGACGAGTTTACCACCTTCGTTTACAGTGGTCGGAGCAATTACGAACATGTCACTATTTCATACGATGAGCTTATTATAATAATATATTACAGTTGAATAATGCGCAAATAGAATCTCGTGTTGCTATTGGGTGTGGCAAATGGACAAATCTAGGAAATATTTCTTAAATTTTTCCGTAAATATTATTATAGAAAGCAAATTCGCAGCTTGTACCATACGACCCTTGTTAATATTAGTCCGTGTTGCTTTACATCTAGCTTCTCCAGCCCGTATTTTTGGGCGGTAAATTCTTAGTTCATTATTTAATTGTCTTTCACTTTGTAATGGAGGTATTTCCCTCCAACGATTTTTTGTTTTTAACTCCTATTATTTAGTTCCTAAAGCTGTGGATTTCAACAAGTTAATGTGCTGAGAGCTATAACATTTTCTATTTGAAAACAATGGTGAGCAAATTTCAGAGACATTTACATTTACAGAGTGCGAACCAGTGCGAACGGAGTGCGACAATTTTCGGTGGCGTAGTTGTATTACGGTACGACTAGAAAGCTGAGGTCTCGGGTTCGAATCCCGGGTCGGGCAACCTGATATTAGGCTTTTCTATTCATCATCAGCCCGGAGTCAGGAATTTGTGTCCGATATGGCGATAGTCTCGCCCCCTATCACATCATGGGACGGAACATACAAGGCGAAATGTGAGTGTCCTGGTAGCGCCTAGGCCTATCCCTTCTGGGATAAAGGCGTGATTTTATGTATGTATGTATGTATGCAAATAAAGTTAAACCTAGGATCAAGAACTGCTGATGTGCTGGAGGTTGTGTAGATATATACCTACTACCTACCTATACCTACGTGTATTATTTGAGCTCCGTATTGTGAATTTACATAAAAAGTACAATTAAATGATTATTGTAAAAAGTGTCCATCAGTATTGATCCAGGTTTTGCTTGTGATAATTTATAACAAAATAATTTATTTTTATAATAGTAATACAATTTGTTTTTATCAAATTACGGTACAATCGGCGATAATTTAAGAGTAGGTACTATATAAGTCCAGTGAAATATAACTTGATCAAAGAATAGGTTTATTAGCAGAAAAAAATAAAATAATATAGTTAATAACACGCGAATTTACATGAGAAAATATAAACTAATTATGTCACGTATCAATATTTGAGAAAATGGTCTTATGTGCCTTTTTACCGACTTCGTTTAGAATGACGCACAAACAATTAAAAAAAAAATCTATATATTTATGAACTCAAATAATTGTTATCCGTTGTCATGGAGACCCGTGAAGACTTCATGCAAAATTGTCATAATAACATTTGTTGTCAAGTTTCGGCTCTCCCATTGGTCAACGGATTTACGCACAGAGTGAAACCTATCTGTGAAACCTCCTTAGTTGCTTGAACTGCGTTGCTTGCCGCAGTGCCGCAGATACCGTTCGTCAGACCAGGGCTTAAGGCAGCCGTGCAACTTGCAAGGATGCGTTTTCCTATACCAGCATGAAATATGAAAGACCAGCTTGCATACAAACTGGGCGCGTGTTTACAAACAAGTACGTCCTTCAAAACACTTTCTATCGGCGGTGGAGGCGAGCACTTTTACTGACGCGCGTCCGTCCCCCCTCGCCCCACCCCACCCGCCGAATGTTAATGAGGCCGTTGACATAATTAGGGAAGTTGTATAACCGGAGTTAAAGAGGACATGTGGACCTCAATGGGCGGGATTGAAGTTTTGGTGGTTGGGTCATACCTCCCGTGACACGTCGTATTTTGTGTTTCATATTGACCTGTTCAGTTTTGGTTATCTTGTGGCTAAATGATAATAAAATTGTGGTGTTAATGTGCGTTTACCGTTTAACGTTGTTATATGTAATTGGCCTAATGAATAATTAATTTATAGTAGTTTCTTAGATTTACGCGAATGTTAAAAAATGTAAAAATTAAACCAAATCGCGATAAAATCCGTAAAATTTAGTTTTATTTCTTTGCGCTTATTGGATGGCTTTCATCATATGCACTATTGTCAATAGGGACCTCTTGACAATATCGCCCCCTACACATGACCACACTCCCTCCCCGTACTTCCACAGCGAGTCAGTTACCGGTACAATATGATCGGCGAACGAGCGGGGTGTGTCGATACGACGTGACTTGAATGTCAATGATTGTCGTGTGCCTTTAATGCATTCTGTCGCGTGCTGGAAACAACTAGGATGTGTAGGGATCTGTTGAATATCGTTAGTACTTCAGTAGTGGTGTATTATAATATAGCAGAGAAGAACGATCGAGAGGATGGAATGTGATCAACAATGCTGGTGAACAATCATTGTGGTGTCGATGTTTGGGAGTCGAAGATTGAGATGAGACCGATGTATGTATAGATTATTGGCTTTGGATCAGTAAACAGTTTATCTGGCAATCTTCACCGTCATCAATTTTCAATACATTGTGAAATGTTGAAGGTAACGACAAAGTTTAGATGAAAATTATACGTTATAGTTTAGTTCATAAAACGGATAGATGTTAAATGAAATACTAATTACGCTAGTTCTGAATTGCTTAACAAATAAATAAATAAATATACCCAACAGTCACATACATAGTCCTGACCCCACACTAAGATCGAGTCTTGTGTTGTGGGTATCAGAAACTACGAGAGACTTTTCGGTCTCACAGACACCCAGACCCGAAACAAATACTTGTGGTTCTCACAAACATTTATCTCGGTGCGGGGATCGAACCCGCGGCCTCTCGTTACACAGGCGGCGTCTAACCAACTGCGCCACAGAGGCTGTCAAATCCAATGATGATTGTAGAGAAATATGGTGTAGTCACTAAGGTTCACAGATGTATTGTATATAAACATAAGTTGGCAGTTTCAGCTAAGTTCTTACAGCGTGTTTCTTTGAAGAATCCTTTTTCGAGAAAACGAGTGCATAAGCCGTCTGGCTGTGTCGTGTTTGGCCAGACGTGAACTCGCTCAAACAAGACATTTTCACGTACACTTGCCAACACTAATGTCTGAGTTTTTGTTCCGAGGAACAAACGACTTGTCGTGTGCCTGTTTGGATGAAAGGACTTATATTTCGGAACTCTGCTGTAAATATACTTATAAATCAACATTATAGTAATTACGTGGTATACATATTGGATGAATATGATCCAATTATTTGCTAGAAGAAAAATAATTTGCACGGACACGATCAAGGCAGCCGGAATAAAAACCAAATACGATGATCAATACAAAAATATTATTTTCAAATCAGACTACCATCTCTAAAGAAATCGTTTTGAAACTGTTCTGCTTTATTTTAGTGTAGATTTCTGCATAATAAAGCATTTAATCGATTTTTTGTCTACCCTTTCAAAAAGTATGCACGTCACTGAATGCAATAGGTTCATAAATATTACAAGAGAGTTGTGCGAGTACGTTTTTCGCGTGTGTCGCGTCGCGTCACGCGTGCCCCAGACCACTCGAGATCACCGGATGGAGGAAATGGGATAACCACACACCGACTCATTCAGTTACGTGTATATTATTGTTGTATCTTTGTATAGAACCAGTAATATGTTGAGGTAGGGGAAAGGAAGAGGAATAGTCAATGTTGCGAGAGGTTTTTAGTCTTGCGGACTTCTATAGGGCTGGATTTGACACCGATTTTAAATAAAACAGCTTAAGATCGTAAAACGTGTACTTACTCGACCATGCATGGGGCGGAAGAGGCCGAGTTGCCATGCAAAAAAATACAAATTATAATATTTAATGTTCCCGATGCAACAGTCACTGGCTTTGTTCACAAGTTGGATTAAGGATTTAGCTTTTCAGTTTTCACTGTGAACAATTTTATAGGCTTATGTACAGCAATGTAATTTCTACGGTGTGTAAGTCCGCCAACCCGGACTAGGCCAGCGTGGTGGACTATATGGCCTAACCACTCTCAATCGATTCTCTCGATTGTAGAGTAGGCCCGTGCCCTGCAGTGAGACGTATATGGGCTGATATAGATATAGATATGTACAGCAACGGTTCGCCTTGTTTTGTTGGTGTGGTAGCGTATTTAAGCCCATGGAGTGCCTCACTGGAATTTGAGCCAGACGTGGTGATAGCCTCATCCCCTATAACATGATGAAATGCAAACATGGTTAATGGCATTAGCTCTTCGGTGATACTGTCGTGAGCTTAGTTAATTAAATACCAAGGACAAAAATATCAGTTTCACTATTGCCATTTTTCCGTGACAGAATTGTATATGCAGTTTTATTCCGATATAAATATTTATTTTCTCCAAATTTATAGAAAATCTAAACTGACATAACCCACTTTCAAGTAAAATTTCTCTAATAATGTGTGCATTATGTACCTTTGATATTTATTTATGCATAACGCTGCACATTTTATGTGACATAAACAAAACTTTCACGCCATTTTTATCGATTGAATTAAATGTCGGTTGTATATTTTTGTCATTATCTTTACGATGACTTTCTTGTTATTTAGTTATTGGCAGTTCAGTTTTTATTGTAGTTCGGCGAAATGGACTTGACAAACATGGACGGTATTAATTATTAGTCCAGAGACTGCCGAATTACTTTCATACATGTCATACAAAATTATTGGCATAGCCGGCGTGTTTTCCATCGAGACAAACACTGAGTACCACCTGTCATCTGTATCATTATATTACAATGTTGAGGAAATAAAATGTTTATGGATCTTCAAAGTAGTCAGTCGAGTTGATCTTTCAAACAAAAAAATCCTAGCTACTTGACGAGGGTGGTAGTTTCGTTGAGTGAGATAGCCGGTGGCTTTCCTCCTTTCGCCTTTTTCGTTTGCCTCCCTGTGTTAAAAGATCGCAACGAACCTCCAATCCTAGTCTGGTAAATCCAAATAATTAATGAGCGGTGGTAACCATTTCAAATTGAGTAGCCATCGTTACCTATGCAATAATCAAATCCGATACTAATATTAATAAAATATATATTATGCAACACGCTGACAATGCGGTAAATGAGTGCCGTAGGTCAATAGTTAATGTAATGGTTCGTGATGCGTGCGTGGAATACTCAAGTGGGCGCCTACAATGCGTTCGCACTGCCCATGCCATGCCGCGCGCGCTTCGAGCGTTTGTTGACCTACTGACACGGTATAGTTGCACTGTGGTCGCAGAGCGTTCGGAAATTCGTGTTTGAATGTTACGTTTGTTTTTTTTTTAAATTTTAAGTGTGCATTTGTATTGTCTCTAAGAAAGTTTAATGTGATACGTAGATGTACAGTTGTTTTTTTTACAAGAGGCAGTTATTACGCTACTCTTCCGGCAAAGATCGGGAGTTCGAAAAAGTCTGCCGTTGTCATTTTTTGAAATTCGTTCCCTGGCGGGTCTGAACAGTGGATTTTTCATCGCCCTGTTACAAATACGGGAAGGCAGTTAGACATCTAAGATGATGACAATAACAAAACCCAGATCTCAGGCTGCATATATTCAAAGCATAATACAATTCATACTGCCATTTTGCTAGTTTTTAATAACTAACATAAACCGATGTGGTCTTTTCTTACCTTAAACTAGAACTATCTTAATGTTTTCGTATTCACGAATTACTAAAATTACGTGGCTACGTCTAAAATAAATAAGGATAATGAGGTACTATTTACACCACAAACATTTCCACGAATCTTTAATGGGTATTTGTTAAAATAGAGAGTAAACAGAATCAATGTACATATTACTTATGTTTATTTCTACATAAAACGTTTTTGAATGACGAGGTAATTAAATAAATACAGCCAACGGTCACATAAAGAGTCCTCACCCAACACTGAACTCGATTAAGTCTTCTATCATGGGTGTCAGAAATGAGCAGCGAATCAAATTGTCCTATGAAATGATCTCATTTTTTTGCGTCAAGATGGGATGGGTTTAAAAATACTTTTCTAAGTTTATTATACACATAATAGCATTGTTTTATCTTATTATGTGCGGCTGTTGAATGTATCAATATTATTTTTAGTTCTTACTTCGTTAAAAAATAGAAAGGAATTGCTACTTTTCTCTCGTTTGCTCGACTATCCGAACTGTAAGTTCACGCCTCTACCTCCAAATAGGTGGATAAAGACGCCACTAGTGCCTGTACCCACAATCCTGTCACATGTGATACGGCGCAAATCGCTGTATCGACCACAAATTCTACTAGGCAGCTCATACAATATTTATCAACCGAAAAACACAATAGATTGTTGTATATTAAAAATAAGAAATATGTATGAATAACAAGTGTTAAGTAACAGTCTCCAGTATTGTAGATGTGTAGTTGTACGGTGAAGTAAGGACGAGTGGCGGCTGTATGTTGCGCGCTATGCTATGTGTGATATTCATTAGCTCGTTCTCGCTTGCGTCACCAGCTGGACATGTTATTGTCACATATTTGTACTGAGCATTACCGAGCTAGCGTTGCGCAAGCCTCAGCCTTAAAGGGCTACAGATATTGTTGCGACAACTCAACGGTTTTGGCTTTATGTATGGATTGGTTGGACGTTGTAGTAATTACTAATAAGTATTGTCTAATGTCTCAGCATTCTTTAAATTAGTGACGATGGCGCCCTCACACCCCCCACTGCAGCTGTAAACGCTAACTTGTCTTTAACCTACAACGAAATTAATACATTCTTTCAACTTATTGGGAATTTATGAAATTATTGTAGTTATAAGGATCTAACTGAATGAAGATTTCCTAATTTCGCTTTACACACTGAATGACTTGATTATGAGTATGTAATAAAGCGTCTACATAACGAGGAATTCAGATGTTTTCATAATAACAATACAGTGAGCACGGAACCGTGTTTATAAGTTATTTTATAAATTTAATACAATA
The DNA here is from genome assembly GCA_949752805.1 of Deilephila elpenor. NCBI lineage: Eukaryota > Metazoa > Arthropoda > Insecta > Lepidoptera > Sphingidae > Deilephila > Deilephila elpenor. The sequence continues at coordinate 1,088,722 of OX457114.1, forward strand.
TTGATTATGTTACGTTTGTTTCCAGCTGGGCCGGGCGCACGAGCAGATAATCCAGCCGTTGGAGAAATTCCGCAAAGAACATATTGGTGCCGTCAAGGTAAACATTATATATTTTCTAATTATATCCGTTGTGACTATGTGCTGTCTACTTTTATTCTCTCGGTCTTTGATATCTTCGAAACAATTAATTTATTACATTTATCAAAGAATAGAAATATGCTATAAATATCTATCAACTTTTAAATTTCGTAAAGTCAATTTACTTTCCAGCACATAGTTTAATAAATAATAATATTATTTATAGTCACGATTCGAATTAATATATACAGGGTATATCAAGACCGCGACCGAAAACGAAGCCAGGTGATAGTTTTAGCGGCTACAGACACAATGCAACTAAAAATTTTGCAAAATAAGCGACGGATTTTTTTTTACAATTTTTTAAAAATCATCGTTTTTGAGGGGTAAAAATCTAGTTTTTGCAAAAATAGTAATTTAAACCCTTACGTACCATTGCGTGTTTAAAAATTAAGCGATGTACGTCATTATTTTAGAAAAACTATGTTTAATCACTCAAATACGACGATATGTAAAAAATTACAAAAAAAAATTGACGATTTTTTTTTGTAAAATTTTTACTTGCATTGTGTTTGATATCACTAATACTACCTCCTGGCTTCGTTTTCGGTCGCGGTCTTGATATACCCTGTATAATTAGAATGGCATTATTGTTTTATGTTTCCTGTTATTTATTTTGAATTTATGTCTTAGTACGAATACTTGGTTTAATTTACTAATATTTTATTGGTTGAAGACCTTCAAAGTGCAAGCTGATAAGTCATGAACAGCTAGTTCAAATATTGACCGGACTGTCAATTGTACATTTCCATAAATTCAATTATTTCATAAATTAGATTTTTTTTCTTAGTATATAAAACGTATTCAAATCCACGTGAAACATTCAATAAATACAGATAAGACGCGGAATGTGACTCAACTTGTTTAAATATCAGTGAAGGATCATTTTGTGTAACTTTCATAACATTTTATTTAACATTAACATACATAATACCTACCTACATATGTATGTAGGTAGATATGTACAAATAGAACCATCACGCCTTTTTCCCAAAAGGGGTAGATAGGGACCAGGACCTACCGTTTCGCCTTGTGTGTTCCACGATGTGATAGGGGGCGAGCAAATCGCCATATTTGGCATAAATTCCTGACTACGGGGTAAATCTAATATCACTTCGCCCTACCCGAGATTCGATGAGACCTTAGCGTTGTAATCGTACCCTAGCATAACTGCGCCACCGAGGCAGTCATTCCATTAAAAGTTATATATATTTTTTAAGTATGCCTGAGTCATGGCATACAGTTAATACAATAGTGCAAATATCGGTGGCCAGGTGCAGTGCAGTGTAAGGATAGAATGCGCGCGTGTCCGCCTTGGAAGGTGTAGCAGCTCACGACACTCACCGCTTAGGTTCAATACACAATGAGCGGTAAAAACGCCGCTTTTGTTTTAACGCACTTGTGAGAGATTCTTTCCATGCCGCGTATTTTAAAATGTGAATTGAACATTTTCTTTAATATTTCTTAGTTTGAATATTAGGTATATGTTCAAGTCGTTATAATGAATGAGTAGGTGGGTAGAAACATCAACTATTGATAAAAGGCTCATTAGAGATGCACGTGCCATGTCCTAGTTTTAAATTACACTTAATTAAGAAATTAGATTACATTTAGATTGGTTTAGAATGTAGTTCTAGAAAAGGATACTAAATATTTATAAAATTTTGGTGATATTACAATATTCATGAATAGTTTAAAATTTGTAAGTCAAAACTTAAACACTGTCAAAGATATCTAAATAAATAACTTCTTGTACTTATTAAATAAAACATTCAAAGCAAGGTCATAAAAGAAAGCTTTAAACATTTTAATCAAGAGTTCTGACAAGTGATAGTATAATTAAATCAATTGCGGAAATTATCCTATTGGTGCGTTATTTGTTATCAGTTATCAATGGCTTCAAGGCACGTGATAGATTAAATTACAATATAAAAATATTTCGATAAATCATACTACTATACGTAATTCAAACTAAACTAACTACAATTAATTCATATTGATAGTAAACATGCGACAACTGAGCTGTATGTTACAATCTATTTTATTATTACTAAACTTAACAAAAAAATTTAGAGCGAAGTTAAATATAGAAATTTCCAAGGTCATCACACAACCCCCTGCTCGGGGAAAACCGAAAGCAATGAATAGTAATTAGTACACCATTGTTATTACTTATTTTCAACATATTTGTAATTTTAGTTACGTTAGCAATTTTAACTATGTGAATAGTATATTAGTTTACAATATTCCGTGTTTTTTGACTGGTGTACATAATTACGCTGATGCCCTTCGATTCATCATTACGTTTTTGCCATCACTTGCGGTCGAACAAGGTCAATCGTTATTTAAATTACTCTCGGTCAAATGTCAATCCATCAATCACTAGCCTTCTTTACTGAATTCGAATAAACGAACTGAAATTAAACACGTTAAAACAAATAATTGAGGTTTTATTTTATCACAGTGCGTTCAGAAATCATTCAAATATTGACCATTACCATTTAGCCACAACCCATAGCTTCGTGGTCAATACTATTTAGACTCGAACCAAAGGCTTTCGAATTTTGAAGTTGTTGAAAAGTTTTGTCGGCCTGCGTAGTCCTTGGACCGTGGATCTTGGACGCATTGAGCGAGGTGTGAAAACACAATTGAGCAAGCTGGCAAAATTTATCAGACGGTAGTGACAGGCGATGATATGACGGATATCACCGTTTGTCACTGATCAGTTCTCTATTTGAGCTTATTAGCTGTCAGGTGTAATCCAGTCGATTTGCCGAGCTTACAAAAACGCAGCGTTTACATGCCGTCTGTGCGCAAAGCCTTATTTTCAGCGTTAAGCATGCATTGTTACATATCTCCGTGTGCAGTAGGCTGCGGCATTTGACAATCTGCAAGTAATATAGTGCCAAGGTCACCGTGACGTCACCGCGTCACGTGGAAAAAACCTCGTGTTTCGCGGTATTTAACTTACTGTACAAATGACACGATGGACATGTTATTAAAAGTTGAATGTATTTTCTGCAGGTTGTTGTTCAGATGTTGATATGGACTGTAGACAGAGAATATGTTACACACTTTTCTTTTAATCACACAAGTCTTTAATTACCCTATTATTTAATATAGAATGTCCTTTTCAAATCTTGAAAGGTTAATTGTAAGGCATGACCTTAAACTTATTTCAAAAAGAAAGGTTATGTATGCGGCTATTTTTCATTCCATGTAATATTTTCGTTAAAACAACTAGTCTATCTGGGGTTAATCGTTTAATAAATAATTATATAATTAATTATTTTGTTAACAGGAAGGAAAAAAGAAATTCGACAAGAAGACAGCCAAGTTTTGCCAGACGCAGGAGCGGACGCTGTCGCTTTCTACCAAGAAACAGGAAAATGTATTCCAAGAGGTAAATATGATAAAGTAGTAAAAAATATAACTAACGCTTTGTTTTTGTACGTACATCAAGCAGTCATGAGGCCAGCTTGGTAGATGGACACTGAAAATCTCCTATGTTTTGGAAGGATGTCTGTGATCAGTTCTGGATGTTAGTGATTTAGCTTTCAAACATATAAAATACGCATGAGAGATGCAATAATGTATGTTCCAGGTCTCGAATTTGTGGAAATCAAAAGTCTTATAGTTTCTGATACCCGAAATAAAACTGGTATCTTAGTGTGGGATCAGGACTATGTGTATTGGGATTATTAAGTAATTAAGTATGCATGTAATGACACATTGGCACAGTAACAATTATCAGTAGCGTTGGTCGGTCTGCGGCGCATCCCTTGTGCAATGATAGTAGATGACAAATATAGACGTTGATAGCGTGTTGTGATTCATCGGTACGTGACATTATTGTTCGGAGGATATTGTCCGATGCCAAACTATTGTGGTTGTATGTGCTATTTACCTTTTCTTTTATGACTAGTAGCTTGGAAGAATGCATTTGAGTCATACTCGTACTGAATTGAGTTGTGAATATTGGAGAAGGTAACATTTAAGAGTAAACCTCAAGTCTGGCCGCGCCTTTTTATTTATTGATATCATAATATACGAGGCTACATATCATATTTTATTTATTGTGTTGATTTTGTTATGTAGATCTTGAAATGTAAAATTGGCCTATGTCGGATATAAAGACTCATCTGCCACCATCTAAATTCTAACTTTGAAGTACATAATATATGATCCTTAATTATAGACATTGTGTAAGATATGTGAAAATTTAACTAAAGCAATCCATTACCGCATAACTTATCTATTACTTTCCACCACCTTCAGGCCGACGCGGCAATGGACATGGCGGAGCGGGACTTCTGCCAAGCCTCCCTGGAGTACGTGTTCCAACTCCAAGCTGTCCAGGAGCGGAAGAAGTTCGAGCTGGTGGAGACATTGTTAGGCTTCGTGTTCGGCTGGTGGACCTTCCACCACACGGCTCATGACGTCCACGCTGACGCGGAGCCCAGGGTCAGAGACTTGCAATTGAGGATACAGAGGGTAGGTTGCATTAAGTAGATTGGACTATAGAAAAAACTATATTTGGGTCATGGTGGTTCTTGTACAAGACATGGCGTTTGATGTTTTTGCTATGGATCAACCTTAAGACCAATCTTATTGTAAATGGCCGTCTCTGTCAAGTGGTCTTAAACAGCAGAATGTGAAGGTCTATAAACAAAACAACTTGGTTACATAATTATTTAATATAAACGACAGGTAAACCCCATCTGCATAGTTACATTGAATATACACAAAGATATAATATATTTAATTACACCCAATAAATACACCTACCAAAGTATAGAAACATGTAAGAAATTCTCACTTACAATATAGTTACCTCATCAAAAAAAAAAACAGTATTGGTCAGGAAAACAACATAATACACCCACAAGGTGCCTCCTCATAAATTGATTTTAAGTTGTGTATGTGCGTCGACAGGTCCAGGGTACCATGACAGCCGTCTCCTCCCATCGCCTGCCGTGGGTGTAACAATTGGCATTATCAATTTCAAATTCTAATGGTTTTTTTACTAACGTTTTTCTGACATTGGTTTTCTTACACGACATTTGCATGGTGTATCTAAATTGCTACGAATCATATCATCATTGACTCACAGACATTTGACTTTAAAAAACGCATTTTAATTAAATTATTATGATAAATAAAGGGAACCAATTTAGAAGTGACACGGGAATAATAAAGACATTTTTTTACGAGAATATAAATTCAAGGTCATTTTTGAGTTTGTCATCATTCTTATGCTACCATACATAATACGTCAAAGTCGCGATAAGAGAATTTACAATAATATATTACCTGCTAATTACATCATGAACCATGTTTACTTAACGCATCATACAATAGCGCCATCTTTTGAACTTGTTTGTGTTTCGTTCTCGTCGCAGTGGATGGCGTTATTCATAATTTTATACATTTCATAATTTTGCGTGTTTTAATGCATGTAAAACGGTTTGTAGTTACAAATTCAAAGAGTTTTAATAAGGATTCAAATGACAAACGAAACCATGTTAACTATGGCCTGAATCACATCAGTCTCGATTTGAATTTTAGTTATTGAAAATAGTTATTTTGTATGATAATGCGTACGCGTGCGGTAATTAGAATGGTCGCGTACGCATCTTCATACACAATTTCAGTGGATTAAATATGAATCGATTTTGTAATTCGATTTAGGCGTAAGCCGAACATCAACAATTAATGTTACTTGTTTTGACCCTTGAGGTGTTAAGAGAGTGATGCATGCGTGTGTGCGTTAGCATGTCCGTTTGTTTGACGAACGCGTCCGTTGCAGACGAGGAGCAACTTCGAGGAGACCAGCAAGCAGACGGAATCACTCATGAAGAAGATGATGGAAGTCAGGCAAATGGTGAGTGTTATACTAACTGCTTAGAGAGACTAAAATTGTTTTATACTAAACTGCATGAACATTATGGATCATTTTAATTGCTTTAACAGTTGTCTTATTTAGAGGGCTTATGAAATTGACATCAATGTTTGGAGGGGGGAAATGAGTTCCACTTTTTTCTGCCTGTCTTTAGACATATTATTTTTATTTTTTAAAAGACAGAAAGATTGAGTTATTAGTATTATGAATAAAACAAAATATTTAATTGCCATCATAAAAGTTTATCTATGTATTTTATTCAACAGCACAAAGAAGAGGAAGGGCACGAAGAGGGAAGCGGTGGTATTACGAGGGCTGGATACCTTTTTCTTATGGAGAAAAGTTAGTGTTGTTTCTTTATTTCAATGTTATTTTCTTTAATACATATAATGCAGATACAATATGACTTTAATGCATCCGATGGTAAGTGAAGTGCAATAACCATGTCACGTTGGTCACAATTCGATCTTGCCCAAAATCGGATATACGAGGCTGAACACGAAAAGCGACTTCTATGGGTCACTGTGACGGGATTCAGTGACCTCCGTAGTGCAGTTGCTTTGACGTCGAGTGTAAAACGAGGGGCTGCGGGCTCGAACCTCGCCCCGAGATAAATGTTTCTGTGGCCTAAAGTATCTTAGTGTGGGGTGGCTGTTGGGTGTATTTATTTTCGAAATCGTGCATGAATATCTTTCCAACTATATATGAATATATTTCTATAGTTTTTTAAAGAAAATGGATAAAGAGTTTCTTTGTGATCTGCAGAAGCGTTCGGCACGACGACGTGGAGTAAACAGTATTGCACGTACGAGAAGAGCTCACGGATGCTGTCGCTCACGCCCTACAACCAGATCAACGTCAAAACGGTACGGTACGCGTTATCACCTATATTACTCAGTATATTTCAATTTAAATGCTGTTCCGCATGAAGGTTACCTCTATGAATGTTGAGAGTATAGTTTAGATTTTTCAGCTAGGTTTAGTATATTTTAGCTAGACAGATTTAGGAATGCGTCTTATGTATGGAAATTTTGTTTATAATAGTTTTTAACAGATTAAAAACAGTTCGGTTATTTATTTAACATCTCAATTCTTAATCCAGATTTATTTCACTTATTTTACTTCAATACACATTTTTAGAAAAATTGTAGCGATTTTTTTTTTTGGAATTACGTTAGGGTGCATATCGAGGTCTCAGCCATAAAGGGACCACGTATGCCATATACATAATTATTATGTATAAATTTCATCAAGTCGCCTTTTTTTTAACTGGCACGGCAAAATGACTGCACTGCACCTGATGATAAGCGCAAATGCCGTCCATACAAAGTATCGAATGGCATCAGACTGCGGTCCCATGCCATTGTATACAATTATGCAGGCTTGCTGAGATGCTTCCTTCTTTATTATTAACCCGTTGGTTTTGGAGTAGTATTGGTGAGGGTATGTATGCGAGTATAACGCGTGCGTGCAGGGCGGGTGCAGCGAGTGCGTGTGCGTGTGCGGCGCGCGCGGCTGCGCCGAGGCGGCGGAGCGACGGTTCTGCTGGGAGGCCGTGCCGGCCGAGCGCGAGCGCGCGCCGCTCACGCTGCAGGCGCTGAGCGAGCGCGACCGCGCCGCCTGGCTGCGCGCCATCGACTGCCCGCCGCCCGACCGCACCGGCCCGCCCGCGAGGAACCATCTGGTACTCTACACATTACACACTAGCTTCTCCAGTCTCAACATTTGCGACTGCAACTTCATTTCGATGACTATCGAAAATTGTATCTGCTTCCATCGCATATTAGTTGCCTTGAGGATTACTCTATGACCCTAAACGAAGTTCGAATGTGCCTAAAAACTGCACAAAATGTTCGAATCCTCTACCGTACGTCGTAACCATAGACTGATTTCGAAGTGAATGATTAGTGTCATAGAGAATGGTGTTGATTTTTAGAAGTGGAAAACTTATAACTTACTTCGGACACAGAATACTCTTCGGACGTCAAACGATCGATCATTTGAACTTCATTTCAGACCATAGATAACCCCCCTGTTGTCTTATGCGGCAAAAAGTGTTTATAGAATACAACACCTAAAATATAATACTGTTGGCTATTGCAGTGGCGAAGGGTGACTTTTTTCAAAAGGGAAGCCGATACTTCTGGTGACTAGTTTTATTAAATTAACAAGTACTCATACTTATATTTTTACTCTATTATGTACGTAAGATATTGAGCGACATATTTGCTTAGTAATACTTACTATATTTTCATACAACACTTGCACGGAATAGCACTGTGCCCGTTAGGTGCTTTTTTTAACGTTTTTAAAGTAAATTTCGGTTCAATGCAAAAGACAACATTAGCCTGTTTTGAAATTGATCGACAAAAAAATTTCAAACGTTCCTTATATATAAAAAAAAGATGAAGAGATTGATGTAAGTGGACGAAAGTAAAACGATGCCAGTATAGAGCTAACTGGAGATCTATCGAATCTGGCAACCCTCATGGGATGCAGGCGTGGGTTATGTTTGTATGTCCTATTTTGAATCAACGCTAACAAAAATACGGCATTACAATATTTATTAAATAATTAAAACTTGTCAGTTGCCGTTCATTCTCTGGTACTTAAATGTATTATCAAATTTAATATAATTTCCAGTGCGTTTTTTAATTACGTAAATGCAGTATTTTTAAAAATTACCTCAAAATAATGCAATTCATGAGATAAAACGATACATACGACATTATCAAGTTTCATTCATCATTAAAGTTTTGCTAAATAGATAGATCTGTTTGCACTTCGAAACCAGTAAAATTTAATAAATTACCCACTAATTATATACAAACCTAAAAATAGACACCGCATTATACATATACACTGAAACAACACAGTAGTAAATAATATTTTCTAATTATAAACAAGAAATAAAAGAGGCGCGAACTGGCAAATTACTTTATAAGCCGTAGGCCCACCGGCATATTCACAAGCGATTACCGTCGTATTTCTACAAATAAATTTAGACTTTAAAAGCTATAGGTTTAAGGTGCAATTTTGCATGCAGTTCTGAGCAACAAACGTGTAACAGAGATGGCAAATAATGCGTTGGAAATGAGCGCGAGAGCAACGGGAACTCGTGCTGTGTCCTTGTAGCCTGACGTGACGTCATCGGGATCTAGGCGGCCGCGTGTTTCGTATGCATGTACTTACGTTGAACATCGCGCAATGCGTTTGTCGTTGTGTTATTAATTGAACGATAATATTTTGTTTATTAATATCAAATAACATTTGTTTATTGTTTATATTTATTTTAATATTGTTTATTATTTGATTATTTTCTTCATATAACTTGTTTAAAAAAATGTAAATAATTAATAATTTCCTTTAAATTATAAGGCGTGCTGCTAGGAATCGGCTTGTATGAACCCTTCGCCACTGGGCTATTGGCTTATCATACGTAATCTACATGTAGAAAAACCTCTACATAATGAAATACTAACGTTAAATATCAAACCTTACAATGATATACGCTTGCAATTTAAAATTTGAGTCATGAGAAAGGAAACTACTCGTGCCAATAAGTAACCAGTCCTGTTTAATATCACCAATCTCAGTTTCCATACTACTTTTAAAACACCTCACATACATATATTACGACCTTCAGAACATTTCCAATTAATTATTATATTTACAGAAACCGACCGGCGATGAAGAAGGTGAATGCGCACTGGACGAGGCTGGGTTTGCTTTCGTAAAGCGAATCATATCTGTCATTGAATCCCGAGGACTTGAAGAACAAGGACTTTATAGGTAACAGATACAAACCTTTATTTATATACTGGATTGATCTACCTACTTATCCTTTTAACGTCATTATTGCATAATTTTAAATAACTACTAACTTAAAAATATTTAAATTAAATTACCTACTCAAGAAACTTGTATCGGGCTAAAAAAAAACTCCTAGGAATTGAGCAATACATTAGAAGTTGCCACCAAAATAGATTAAATCAAAATCCTCTTTATTCAAATAGTCTTGTAAAAGATCTTTTGAATCATATATCGTTAATATCTGCTACCATCACTTCGGAACGTGTTGTAGCTGCGAACATGAATCGGCGCAAGAAACTCCCTCAGCAACACGAACGGTCTTATTTGACAGCCTCCGTGGCGCAGTTGGTTAGGCCGGCTGTGAAACGAGAGGCCGCGGGTTCGAACCCCGCACGAGACAAATGTTTGGGAGGCTCACAAATATTTGTCTCGGGCTGGGTGTTTGTGAGACCGTAAAGTCTCGTGTAGTTTCTGTCTTCTGATGCCCACGACCCGACACTTACTTGCTGTTACTGTGAGTTCACGACTATGTATGTGACTGTTGGGTGTATTTATTTATTGAATTGATTGTGGTCGCGCAGGGTGGCGGGCGTGGCGTCCAAGGTGTCGCGGCTGGTGGCGTGCTCGGTGGCGGGCGCGCGGCTGCCGGGCTCGCTGGCGGAGCCGCTGGAGTGGGAGAGCAAGACGCTCACGTCCGCGCTCAAGAGCTTCCTGCGCGCGCTGCCCGACCCGCTGCTCACGCACCGCCTGCACGACAGCTTCATCGACGTCGCCAGTCAGTACACCCTCACATGCCTCATCTCAATGTTTTGGATACAAAAGTCTCTCGTACTTTCTGATACCTTTTTTTAATATGTTCAAACGAGCAAACAGGTCATCTGATAGTAAATGATCATTGCCGCCCGTGAACATCCACAATACTTGAATTGCCCAATAATTGCTTGTAGCCCAATAACTTGAAAGGAGAGTGGGAAGGCAAAAGAATGGAAACTGGAAAGGTATATTGGGCATTCAGCAATCTCGTTTACCGAATGAAATACGACAGCTCAGCTCTCACTTCACGTCGATCTCCTGTGAGATTGTAGTATCGACCCAAACGAACCTGAAAAAGTGAAAACTAACACCAAATTTTGATTTAGGTGTGGGATCTAAACTATTTTTTGACTGTTGGGTGTATTTATTATTTATTACACATTGAAATATAGTTGTAATTTGTATAATAACACCAAAAGTGGCATGTAGGTATATTTATATGACCAAATCCATCTATACGTATTTTGAAAGTCGTGCACCACCGTGAACATATGTAGGCGGCCACAGTCTACTCCGTCACCAACAGGCCACTACTAAAAACTTAGAATCTGTTGATTATTATAAGTACGTGAGTAATGTGTTGTGTGTGCAGAGTGCGAGCGTCGCTCGGAGCGCGTGGCGGGCATCGCGGCGCTGGTGCGCGCGCTGCCGCCGCACAACCGAGAGATGCTGCATCTCGTCGTGCAGCATCTGCGCAAGTACGTACTCACTGCAGCATCAACATTGTCATTAGCATTACCTATAGGAACTCACTGTTATATATCGCCAATTGTCACCTTTATTTAAACTAGTTTTAATTCTTTTTTATTTTTTATGTATGTGGTGTTCAATTAAGAATTTATAAATAAATAAATAATATTGTTTAATGATTCGTGGCGCAGTTAGTTAACACGCCAATCGCCATCTATGAAACAAATTCCGCAGCCTGGATGTCCGTAATATATTTTAAGACATACAAATATTTCTTGCTTGCTGTGCTTCATCTCCTCACCACCCCATGGTAGACTATGACAGAATGCCTCAGGCATTGAGTCCACTTGTATACTATTCAGTATATAAAACTTACTATAATAATAAATAAATATATAATATATAAATAATATATAAATAATAACGTATAATAAATAAATAAAATATTATTTTTTTCAGTTTTGCGAGACCGATAAACTCCTCGAAGTCTTTGATATACACGTAATTTATCTTATAGGTCGGTGTTGGGTAAGGAGTATACAAGTAACTGAATGTTAACTTTCCATTTTCTTCAACAGTGTAGCGGCGAAGAGCGACAAGAACTTAATGTCCGAGTCGAACCTGGCAGTATGCTTCGGGCCTACTTTACTCCGACCGGAGAAAGAGACAGTCGCGTCCATCCTAGACCTGAAGTTCTACAATGTGCTGGTGGAAACACTATTGGACCATTACACGGATATCTTCGAGGGTAACGGCACCGGTACAAGTGCGCCGCCCCCGCACCCCGCGCTGCCGCCCGCGCCGCCACACAACGGAATACTCAGGTCAGTGGGCCATTACTGATCACATTTACTTTAATTCCAGAATAGACATAGTTTTAAAACGCGACATTACGTTACGTCGGGTTCTCGCACTGTGGTTCTAGTCATAGAAAATAATACGATTTGATTTGACACGCGTCGCAGCACATCGGATAGCGTCGCGTTTTAATCTTAGTTGACGTGCTTAAAATCCAAGGAATTACGTTTTTACTGGTAGCGTTAGAATGTTTAATAGAATTTCTATTTGAAATAATCGCTGCAGTACATATTACAATCGTATATCATGGAAATATATTTTATGCTATGACCGAAATTTCCCTAAAAATGCGTTACATTTTAAAACGCGAGAAGTCATTGGACGTTATGTGAATAATATAGTGAATTGGTTGAACTTAAAGTGTAAATATTACAAGGACACAATTATTTAACTATTTTATATTAAGCCTTATAAAGCTGTTATTATTATCTTTCTAATTACTGCAATTTTACTTCAAAATTACAGCGTTTTTATAGTTCAGTGCTTTAAGAAATTTAGGCCATTTTTTACCCTCACAAGTGGTTATGTTACTCATCATACGGAAGCCTATATGAATGACATTTTATCAATGGCGCGAAGATTTACACGCCCATTGATCACATTTACGCATTCGCTGAAAATCCGGACGGGGGGCATCATGGTTGACATCACTAAATGTCGTCAGACAAGCTTCGTGTCACGCAATCACTCACACCTGTTCTCATGTGATTTCACTTCCTTATCCGGTGATGGCATATGGAGCTGTCATGGAGGAATATTAATGAAATCTTCTGCAATGTTTTTAGTGGTTTTAGTTAGCTCCCATTAATAAATGGGGTAACAGCCAAGTCCTGAGCACTTGAACGTTTTACCTAATGGAAAAAGTAAGCTTTTGTGTGTTTAAATTTGGAAGGTACATACATACCAAAGGGTAGGCAGAGGTGCTACCAAGACACCCACATTTCGCTTTGTATGTTCCGTCCGGTGATGTGATAGGGGGCGAGTCTATCGCCACATCGGGCACGAATTCCTGACTTCGGGCTGATAATGAATAGAAAAATCCAATATCGCTTTGCTCGACCCGGGATTCGAACCCGAGACCTCGGCTTTGTAGTCGTACCGTAGTACAACTCCGAGGCAGTTCGCAAGCAGCGCAATATGTAACACTTTAGTTTCTTAGTTTGTCGCGCAGTTCACATTACTAACCGCCAAGATCATTTGATTACGCCATATCTGTAATGGTAGTCCCGGTTGCCAGAATTTCGTTTGAAACCTGGCAGATATCTTACAAACAAAAATCACCCTCCATATACAAATGCTCCTAGTACAAAAAATCTTTGATTAGTACGTTTTCCGGTGCCCTTGTTGGAGCAATCATATGAAAGCGATGAGAGACGGGTATATTTTGTTTTTGGCTGTGCACGTGTTGGCGACAATGCAGACGCGAGCCACCTTCCCCCCCGCCCTTCCCCTGCACCCCTCCACAAAGACACGTGCGTCTGTTTCCGACACACCTTTATGTCGCTTTTTGTGATCGTTTCTTAAGTACGAGGGTCTGCGGGCAAGTGTGCGTTGTGCTAGAGGTTGAGAGTATGATTTTATTATTTCGAAAATCGTGCCAATTATTTTTGTATATTTTTGTATTATATTGTAAATTATTTTTGTAACTTGTGAAATGTATTGTCTAAATAAATGCAGATCGCCATCGTTATTTTTCAATAATTGTAGCATCTATTTGTCGATACCGACAGATTCAAATAATTATATTTTCTGATTTCTTATGTTCCATTATTATAATAGATGCTCTATGAGCGGTAAAAATAATAAATGAAAAAAAAAAACAAACAAATACTTCATTTTTATCTTTTTTATAGCAATAAAAACCATTTCCCTTTTTGTATCAGTTTTTACAGCTATACTTTTTTTCTTCACGGCTATACATTATCATAAACAAACTACGAAATTTTAAAAAGACATAGACACTCGCATTGTATGAACTTGTCACGTACAGATAACAGAACAATGTACGTAACAAAGTAAAAAAAACAACAAACCGAAGCCGGGCCAACGCACACGCCTTCCTTAGTAATGATGGATCCGGCACACCTTTCGCGCCATCAGTCAGTCGGCGCGCATCTGTCTCGCGTCCGCACTGGATCTGCACCCGTGCACCCCGCCGCACCCCACTGCACCGTACAGCACCGATTTGCACCCGCCCGGCCTTGCCCAAATAACAGGTTCACTTCCTGCCGTCACGCATGCGAGCAATCAGCCGTGATTCTTTGCAGTGTATGCCAAAATTACTGCTTCCTGTTACTTGTAAAAAATAATGGGGTAATGAGGATGCGTCTTCTTGTTACAGCGACATCAATATTCGCGCGTTTGACAAAAATTTAAAATAGCTTTATTTTCCTTAAAATTTTTAACGCTTGGACGACGGGGTGTATTTTTTTTACGGAGTGTGGAGGAAGAAAATTAGGGCTTCCCCAGATGGTGGTGAGTAGTAAAATTACAGCATAATGATGCCTGTTCGAATGGTACCGCTGCCTTATTTAAAAACGACGTAATGTCATTTTATTTCGCGTTACACCTCATAATATTTCTGAAAACCCGTTTATATTAATTCAGACTCCTTTACATTCAAATGGAATTCACTATGTGTATAAAGAGAATAAGTCAAAATAACAAAAAGGATAAATACATTAATTATTTTAATATGGCCCAGCCGCAAGAGCGGATCCAGCTTTCAATTCAGGGGGGTCATATAGTTCTAGTCAGAACACTGGACGTACTCTAATTCGATTACAATTATACATTTTAAAGTGATTATTTAAAAGTTTGTTACACCCATGATTAGAGAATATATTTACGATTTCTTAAGTATATAAGTATATCTTATAAACGATATATTTAAAAAAAATTACAATTTGGAGTCTGCCCAGCTGGGTCATGACCCCCAGGGCCTTCTCCTGCATCCACCCTTGCCCAGCCGGCATACAGGTTATGTATGTACAATTGTGTATGTACAAATGTTGCATATAAAGCATTAAACACACAGTTTGATAAACGGTATTGCTGTTACTACCGGTTTCTGTCCGTACATCTGAATAATTTATAGGTCAATATTGAGATATTTTTTTACTTGTAACGTTATACAAGTTACATAAAAAATGGATTCATTTACGATTTCCAAGCAATTATTATTATTTTTATAACAGTTACATCGATTATTTTTATGTTTATTCAACCGGTTTGGAGAATTTTAACACCGTTAAAGAGTTACACGAGATGTTTCAGGGTTTCTTATCCAGAGCCAACGGAACTTATGACGAAATGTAATGATTTGTCTGTCTATCAATCTCCCATAAATGTTAGAACACTTGCCCTTTTATTATCATTGTAATCTTTTGATAAACCCGTACTAAACGTAAAACATACATTAGGTTCCGCAAAAACTAAGACTAAACTTTTCTGAATAAAGAAACCCTCTGAAGACTAAATTAATCTGAGGTGTTTGTGTTTCCTCCTGACATTGACTTTCCCATACCCCCCCAATCTTGAGTGGCTGGCATCACATCGACGATCTAAATGCAGTAGATGTTCATGGGCGGCGCTAATCACGTGACCAGTTTGCTCGTTTGCCTATGCAATAAAAAAAGAATAACATGATATTATAAATACTAGGAATATGCAACAATTTGATGAAGACACGGCATGTGCGAGATACATACGAGTTGAAATCAGTAGCAGCTGCGACGAACGCCATTGGAAAGCTCGTTTTATGATCACCCGCCCGTCGGGTTCCTATCTTTAACTTACAAATAGTTATTGGCGGGCTTGTACACTGCAAGATATAAGTAAATGTGACTGAATTTAAAACATTTTATTTCATTTTAGTAAACATCATAGATTCGTCAGTATTCATAGTGTGTAGAAGGCATTACATCTTTAATACACAAATCATAGTCACATACATACTCCTGTCGCCAGTCAAAAGGTATAAGCCGAGTGTATCAGAAACCACGAGAAGAAAATGTTATTGGTAGTAGGTCTCTTATATGTGACAGGCCGCCTGGGTACTTATCACGGGAATGTCTATTTCTCCCGCCAAACAGCAGTGTAAATGCACTGTTGTGTTCCGGTTTGAAGGGCATTGTAGCCAGAGTAATTACTGGACATAATGATAATTAACATCTAATGCCAAGCATCGCTTTATAATTCATTGTGTTGTTTGGTTTTTACTGTCCAGGAGCGGTCATATCGCGTACCATCAGGCGAATGGGATGCTCGTCTCCATAAAATATAAATATAATCTATTCACTATCACAACTGCCAGGCCCAAAAGAAATATAATTTGCAAAGCACCCAAACATTTGTGTCGAACTCACAGCCTTGCGTTTCACAGCCGGCGCGGCGTCTTAAACAACTGCGCCACAATGTACCGACAGCTCCAAATTCCTTGAAACAACATTTTACTCAAAATTTAAATGTGCAATACGTTGCGTGTTAAGCGGAATTTAAATTGAAAAGCACTTTCAATAAGTGCACAAAAGAGGCGTATAATCTGCTGTAGCGTGTAACGGCTAACAGTCGCCGGGACTCGAACCTGGGACGCACAATGCCCGCCGCCGCTCAATACGTACACGGTACAAATGAAACGCCGCGAGATAATAACCTTTAAGATTGGCAGGGTGGTATTTGAATTAGGTTGGGGGCAAATTGTTTATTGTAATATTTTTTTACTGAAATGTTATTTTCATTAAAACCTATGTTGACATTGCGTTATTGAACAATAAAACACTGTACGAAAAAGTGTCACGTGCATTTATAACACATGCAGAAGCAGCTCATTCCTGTATCCGCAAAGAGACAGAGAGTCCATTAATGCAACCAATAGATCACTGAACTTATTTCTGTCCCAATTCAAATCACCGCAAGTTGCCATTTCTGTTTATCACATATATTGACTAAATTAAATATAAAGGAGAATGACCATTTTACTTTGAAACTTGGTATCGGTGCGAATATATTTTCCCCCGATGAAACCAATTTTTTTGTGTAGGAAAAATGAATGAACGGTCATTTGTATTTATTCCACTACTCAAAAATATTTATTCGATAATTTTACTGTGGGGGCTCAAGACCCCGCAAAACATTCACAGTACACCCCGTCAAAGAAGCGGTGTATAGGAGGCTGCGTGTGTCCGCCAGCTGTTCGAAGCAAAAACTAGCTACAAAAAAACAAGTTAAAGCAAAACCTCCCGCCTTATTATATTCCCCCCCTCCCGCTACCCGTGCCGCACTCCGCGCCGCGCCAACCCGCGCCTTTGATTACACAACATATGTCTTATTGGGGTTATCAATTTAAATGTACTTATGGGTCAGTTTTATAAGTGTTTTTGGAACAACGAGTGAGAATTTTCCATTTGTAGGACAATTTAGTCGAGTTATGCTTCGATAAATCTAGGCTATATTATAATTGGTAGACCCGACCGCGGTCGCTAATTATTCAGTCATGTTTTGTTAATCAAAGAGATTCCCCGAGGCTCATTTTTTTTTCCCTTATTCCTCTCCCCTACCTTACTTTTGTTTTTATTTAACGTATATTGACCCACTGCTGGGCAAAGGTCTTCCTCAAATCCTTCCATCTGTCTCTATTCGCTGTTGTTGCACCCTACTACCTCAACATTTAAGCTCGTCGGACGGCATAATGACTTTGATTCAGGTGTTAAATCCACTGTGAACTAATGCATGCAGAACATTTGTAGCTTGACTATAACCCTAGTATTACCATAGTGTTTATACATAGGTAATTATTTACCATCGGACAGATCGTTAAACTCTACTAGATAGTTCCCTGAGCGCTATGACCTGTCCTTCTTTAAGCGAGGCTTCAAGAGAGTACTCTCCTCGCGGTAGGCAGCGACATTGTTGTGCTGGACCCCTGGCATTGCGAAGGTCCATGAGCGGCGGTGAAAAAAAAAACGCTTGCAATTGGACGTTTAATGTAATTTTCCATAAGTTACCGTCCCGAGTTTTTAAAGCCAAGTTTTTTTGCAATGAGTCAAAGCGTGTCAAAACACGTTGCTGGGTGCAGGGTCTAATCTTTACGCTTAAATTAGTCTTTCGCCATTGACCAAGACAAAGGAGAGTGAATGAAATATTTCCAAATAATGAAGCTTATCTATACTCATTGTTCTTTTCCACAAAAAGCGGTGCCATTCTTTTGTACTACGAGTTAAGGTGAGCGTACACTATCGTTTATTTGTAGATATTTTTTGTTGTGTGTTTTGGGCTTTCGGGAGTTATATTCGAGATTGAAGTCGGTTGAAGATAAAATATTCTATGCACTGTGTTAAAGCTCTATGAAGTTCTCTCAACAAGATTTTTTTTTTCCGTAGATCATACAAACATAATATATAACTTAACTTAGCTATAATTTAGGAAATTATTAATAAAGAATATTAAGTTCATTGTGGCAACTACGATACTTTTTGTAAAATTGTTTTTATACATTTTCACTGTAATGAGCAAAGGGCTGATTAACAGCCGTCTGTATGCGCCCGCCCTTATTTCCGTAATTTCTGTTGTCCGTTGTAAGGTGTCCCGTTTTGTTTTGGGAAAAAGGACTCCTGCTGCGTGAACATATTGTTTTAAACGTGAACAGAGTGACAATGAGGCAATATTTACGAAGAGCCCTTCTTGCTAGGGAATTGTAAAGAAATGTTTGTTATCCTGTAAAAGTGTGCGGGTAAAAAAAAGTAAATAGGATTGACAAGATGTATTTTAAAAAGGCAAGATTGTAACGGGCGCGCCGTCGAGCAGTCTAGTAGCGGCGAGTATGGACTGTGACTTGTGATATCCGCGGTTCGATTCTCACGTTTAAAGTGTGTAGTGGGTTTTCAGGTCGATAGACCTAAGCTTTTCTATAAAATGCGTGTAAAAAAAGAAAATCATTTTTTCATGAAGAAGAGTAGAAAACATTATATGTATAGTTAAAAAGCGACTTAATTTCATGTTAACAGATGAAAATATTCAGGGCACCTAATTAATTAACAAATAAACGATGTAAAAAACTTGAATTTTATCTCCACTGACAAACATGAGATATTTGACCTTCAATACTGTTAATCTGATCCAGAAATTCGAAATAACTGGGTAAACATCACAGCATGGCTTCCGAACAAGTTTTTCATCCATTAAAAATTGACTACTCGACCGCTATGCGCGTCGGTTTTCGTACAATAAATCACCCGAAAAGAGGTGATGGCCGAATGCCGAAAGAAGACGTTATTTAAGCCGAAAAGTGGCACATAAAAGTGCTTGTAATGAAAACAAGTCGGCAGGGCTGCCAGGTGTGCCGAGTGTTTGTGCAACGAAATGAGTTGTACTATTACAACCCTCAATAAATTTTACGTGCGCGGATGTTCGAATTTTTTTTGTGATACTAATCTTGATTTTATAGATCTGTTCAGGACTTCGAGTGTGTTTGGTTTTGAAAGCACAAAGCATGATCGTGTCCCATTGTTGGACACTGGCTGCTTAGTACGATATTTTAGGGTCAGATCTCGGTTGATCTCATGCGGTATAGATTATTATACAAAATAAATAAGATCTTAGTTTATTTCGATCAATCTAAAATTTACAATTTAATGTAATAAATTACTAAATTAAAATTTATCAAAGAAAAATATGATTTATTAATCAATCTCGTTATACTATGCTGTAGCCAAAAAACTTTGAAATTATTTAAGACATAAAATAAATCGGAATTCACTCTTTCTACTTGTGACCTTAAATCTTAATCTTTATACAAAAATATGCCTTTATACGAACAAATAAGCGCAGACCTGAGGAAGTCGTGCCTGCTTTATTGTTTGTCAACCCTGGTGGGTGGTGGCGAAGCCCCGCGCGAGATAAGAATGCTCGCGGCAGCTGCGCGTGCGCGGAGCCCCGGAATGCGCACCTGCCACCTGCCCGGCCGCGCATCTCGCACTGACCACTGAACCCGCGACGATGCGCCTCGTACCGGTGCCGTTGCACTGCGGACAAATTTGTTAGGGATTTTTATTTATTTTCTTATTGATTTATAAAAACAGCCATTAATATTATAATTATAGTAAAAAATAATTGGAACCACTTCTCATATGGAAAAATATTACTCATAAAAGTTTTTGTTCAATAAACATAAATTATTTTGATTAAGGTAATAGGAATATCATTCAGCAACTATTTTTAATTGGAACACAAAATATTAAATTAAATTGCATTTAAATAAGGGGTTTTAAGTAGATAATGATTGTGCATTGCAAAAAAATATAATTTGATTAGCTTATAAAGTAATTTTAATTGCACTACTAATTTATGTGCATGACGCATCTTTCATTAACTTTCAAACTTACATATACTGGACGTATTTATAAATCCGTATTCTAAAATTGTACACCAATACCATGAATGATCAAATTCTTAAAATTAGCTCAGCAAACATACTCAAAACCTTTAATTCAATCGATCGTGTATGGCGATATTGGTTCGTGGAATATGATTAGTGACATTCAGTTACGGGCCCAGTGCGGCGCACCTGTCCACTACAAAGAAGCCTGACTAACGTTATACAAAAACACATTCATTGAACACTAGGGAACGCACTCGACCGTGTCTGGACTTTATTAAAACATTTTCTGTAATTAGACTTTATTATACCTGATTAAACTTTATTGAAGCTTTCTCGATTAAATGTTAATTAAGAAATTTGTTTTAAAAGAGCGGTAAATTCAGGGATAATTTGTTAATCAATTAGCTAATACATATTATCGTTTTTATTTAATAAAAAACAATAGGTTAATTATGATAAAGTTAACACGAGTTCGGAAATTAATGGCAATGTATTAAAATGTATGATTTAGGAAGTTTCAAATACCAGAAATTTATATTTATCCTTATCATATACTGGTATGAATATATCACCCTCTAAAGGCAGGAGTATAAACTTGTACGTAAGTAAAAAAAAACTTAAAAAAAAATGTTTTCCGCCATTAACAAATGACTATAATAACAACATAACAACTCAGTATGTACTATGTTGTAAACAGAAAACTGATAATTATTTAATTGCTACTGGTACCTTGTGTACACAGTAATCAAATTGATAATAACGAGCTTGTCAATATTTTTCTATTGCAGATAAACAAAAAAATAAGGTAATGTATATAAACGCATACAAATCTTAGGAGGTATCTCTAACAAATCTAGGCATTGTGAGATTTTAACTCACAATAAAGAGTCAAAAACATTTGTGACCTGAATTCGTTGCGCCAATGACCTAATTCAAAACAATATAAATTCAGCAATATTATGTAACTAATTAAACTGACCTACAGCCATTAATACAATTATTACATTATAATGGAACTATAGACGTCAATACTTTAGTTTTATGTGAATATATTAATAATAACGAAACGGGCGAATAAATGACGTGGAATTTATGCGTTCCTCATTATGTGCGCTACACCTGTCGCGAGTAGGAACTTTTACAGGCAGTGTTATGGTCATCTTTGCTGCGGGATATAATTAATGTTTAATACATATCTACATTTTGTCACCATCAATACATAATTTCACGTCTTTTTCCCTGAAGAGGTAGGCAAAGGTGCTACCAGGACTCCCACTTTTCGCCTTATGTGTTCTGTCCTACGATGTGATACGTCGAGCTTATCGCCATATAGGGTGCAAATTCCTGACTCCGGACTGATAATGTATAGAATCCAATATCACTTTTCCCGACCTGGGATTAAAATCCGAAACCTGAGCATTGTAATCATACAACTGCGCCCTCGAGGCACCAGTACCTAAAGATCTTCAGATCAATACTTTTTTAAGAACCTTGAACTAGATGTAAAAAGCACATTGACAGTTCCGCAACATAAGACGCGTGTCTTTTATCTTGGGTGTCAAAAACGATGAGGGGCTTTTGGAACTCTCAACACCTAGACCCGAAACTAATATTTGTTGAAGACACAAAGATTTATCTTGGAGGTGATTAGAGCGATCGTTCTGACTGCATCTGGTATATTCCCCTCTACGTAATAGAGGCAGTTGATTTTGCCAGTTTTTCATGTATCGTCAGTGTAGGTACCCAGCATGATTTGCTCATACAGTTTCCCTGTATATTTATGGATTCTCGTTACGTTACTTAACAAACGTTGCTACCTTCTCCTCAAGAATATATTTTCTATTGTGAAAAATACCTCATATTCCAGCGGCCGGTTGCGTAGTCGATAAGCTGTAAATAAATAAACAAACAAAACAACTTTCGTATTTGCACACACACGCCTGCAAATATTGCATAATGCTACAACTTTTTGCTAAACATTACATCCATGAGGTTCTGAAAATAAAACGGAAATTTAGAGTCGAAGAGAGTCATTTTTGTCATATCATTCATTATGAAACTAACGATAGATTAACTAATTAATAAAATTATGAGACATCTGAACAAAAAAGCAACTAATTCAACACAGTTCATCAACTTAATTGATCTTTCAGTATTTTAACATTACTTATTTCTTCATAAATGCAATGTGCTCCTTACATATTTTCTTTCAACATTCATTAGTATAATTATCCCATACAATATGCAAGGCATAATACATTTTAAATGGAAATGGTGCAACGGCACGATGCGCCATCTGTCCCGTTTCAAATTTAATATCTTGGTGGAATAGTCTTTGATTTCAATCGAGCTGGGGGTTGGTCGAGGCTCCACACCTGTCGGTTTTTTTTGTCTGTATTCAAAGAAAACGCTTTATTTTGTGTTGTTTGTGTTAATAACAAACATGTGGTGATATTGAATCTAGTGGAATTTACAGGAATATCTAAATTTAATCAATTTTATATACATATTTAGTCTAAAATGGGTAAGCTTATTGCTTCTGCAGTGACCTACAAAATAATGACTTTTTTTCTTGGAATGAAACATACAAAATTAACAGTACCAAATATTGAAATTATTTTTATTACAATCAAACAATCATTGCAACATGCTGCTGGGAGAGTTTCTTCGGAACACATTCCGAAGCGGTGGTAGAGTTACTATTAAGACGTAACATTTTATAACATACTCCATGAAACTAACTATATTCATAGTTTAATTTCCTTGATAAACTGAAAATTCGGCTCATTGAAAAGAAAGTGGTATATTGAAGGTCAAAGGAAGCCATCGAAGTGTCTGACTTTTATGTCCTTGCGCGATGGTGCACCCATAAAATAATCCCTCTAAAAAGAAAAAACACTGACCCTTAAAGTATCATTGTCAATTGAATATAAAAATGCCAAAACCGTTTGCTAAACTACCTGGCAAAATAACCATCAGGAGCTTACGAGAAAACACTGACCAAGACCCTCAAATCGTCAATCCATATGGACTTCACAAAAAAAAAATCAAAGAAAATAATAAATGAAAGTTATAATAGGTAGAATCGGCGATGGCATCGTCGGCAGGTGTGCCGTGCCATGACAGCCGCGTGTGGCACATCTGCCGCCGCGCGCCAATAACGCGCCCCCATATACGTATATATTGAGGAGCACGGCACCGCGAGCGCAATCCGTGCCCGACCCTCGTGAGCGACTCACGTGCTACAAACGTGCGACTGACGTACAACAGACGTGCGTGTGCTCTTGTTTCGTGACGTGATTGTGTGTTTGTGTGTTTGACAAAATGATTATCTGCCTGTCTGGTTTTGTTATTGCCGGGTATGTACTGTATTAATTTAGATATAGGTTAAAAAATAATAATTAAGGTTAAGAGCGAAAACGGAATTCATGAAATGTAAAAGATTAATTAAAGTGATAATTATTTAACTTTATAATATATGTATGTCATATTTATAGCTTAATTAAGATTTTTTTTAAGAAATGTCACGATTTTGAGATATTAATTAGTAAAAGGTAGCATGTTATTCAGATATTACCTAATTAAATAATACATTAATGATAAAAATTAAAATGTCCATCATCTTATTGAATTTTGGGTTAAATATCCAGATTCCAGTATATATTTTTTTTTAATTATTTTTAAATTGCATATTTTTAATTATAATCGTAAGTCAAATCCCAACTAAAATTGATTGAAACATAAATTCACACATGAGCCAGATTAAAATAGCTTGTAAAAGAGATACATTACATGATGTTTCTTCAACAAAATGCATTTAGGAAATATTATTAAATATAAATAACCCATTTTCACCACGACAGCTAGTGTCATACGGAACCAGTGTAAATCAATTATCGCTTGCACTTCGCCACAGAAAACATGCTTTTATATGAGAGAACATACTTGTTGACGGAAGTCCATTTATAAAGTTTTAATGGCGTATGAGAAATAAAAATTAAATGGGCTTGCTCTTGACGCGTTCTTATTTCGGAAGACATTAATATAAGTGGGAAATAGATTAAGATTTTTAACACAGCATACCATAATGGTTTCTTAGATTTACGCGAATGTTACACATTGAAATAAAACTATTTTTTACGGATTTTATCGCGATTTGGTTTAATTTTTACATTTTTTAACTTCCCGACGTTTCGATTACTTTACAGCTTTCGTGGTCACAGCATACCATAATATACGATTAATATAAGAGACTACGGGGATTATTTTTATTAAACATTTTAATTGTAATTTAAATATAAATTGTAAACCAAATATTTTTTTGCGTGATTTAAATATGAAAACAAGTTTTTTTTTATTAAATAATGTTACTATATTACTATATATTTATAACACATTTCAGCTAGAATAACGTGTTTGTAATTGAAAAGAAAATAACTAATGTTAAAAAAAATCTCTTGGACCCACTACGTTACAATTTTCATCAATTAAGTCATAAACATTTCAATCTTTTGATGGTCCGAGCATGACCACAACCATACACAAAATGTAAAATATAATATTATGTCTTTTATTTATATGTATTTTTAATTTGTATAATTCTGTTGTTTCAGGACTTCACCGACCTCAATACCGGTGTCATCCCGTAATGATATTGTAAGTACCTTCCCATTTATTTATTTTTATCGCAAAAATACTTTTCCAAACAAATAAAGACAATGCATTAAAAACAAGAATATCACATTTTTTTTTTTTAAATAATTTATCACGTCCCCTATCATATTTGGAATGGAAATGAACTTGACCCACAGCTGTGGGCTACGGGCGACGCTAGTTTCACGTGCCTACCCCTATATTTTAGTAATTTATTTAACTGATCTCCGCCAACCCGCACTGGGTCAGCGCGATAATGGATATATGGCCTAACCCTTCTCAATCTCACTGCCGATTGTAGAGGAAGCCCGTGCCCTGCAGTGGCACGTATATGGGTTGATACAGATACAGATTTCATTGAAGGAAACCCCCGTCTATGTTTATATAAATGATTTACTAATGTAGCATATATTCCCCACAGAGCCTGGTGGAGCGTCTAGGCGGCGGCTGCGAGCGCTCCGTGGTGGGCGGCGCGCGGTACTCCCCCCACCACCACCAGCTGCTGCAGCACTTCGCGCCGCCACTCGCGCACCATCGAGGTTGGTAGTCATGCCATGAGTTCTTAGTGTTAACGCCACCTGTTGGCAGATAAAAAAGTTAGACATATTTGAATTATTATCACTCGCTATTTTTGATGATTGAGTGGTCAATTTTAAGGTAAATCTGAATAAGGCAGGCAGCTGGTTTAAGCATTCAGTAATGAATTTTAAAATTTAGGGGTAATACAGATCCCAGTTTAATCGTAGAGATGGTCCGAACCTATTGTGGTGGGTGTATCGACTGATAAAAATAGACCATAATCCACAGCCAGCCTGATCAATCAGTAGAAGAACGCTGTTTTAAGAAAATTACCATCTGGTGTAATGAATAGATCATGAGCCTCCTCTACAATCGAGAGTGCGATTGAGAGGGTAGATAGAGATAGATGGAGTAGCAGCAAATAATAAGTAATATGAATGACTTGTTGTCCCTCCAGGCGTGGGTCGGTCGAGCAGCAGCTCGGCGGAGTCGGTGTCGAGCCACAGCGCGTCGCCGCCGCCCGCCGGCCCGGCGCCGCCCGGCCTGCCCGCCGCGCTCGCCGGCGCCGCACTCGCCGCGCACCCGCACGCCGCGCCGCTCGCCGCGCGACCGCTCAACTACAGATATACGTGAGTACTCACTATATTTGTTTTTTACCTAGTTCAAATTATTAACGAATGACTAAGAACCTCGATGCTCGAATTCAAACGTTTATGTCAGCAATATATATTCTTACCATCTAAATACGAAAAAATTAACCAACAATACAATTACGCGATTAAATGCCTCACCACCATCTATTATCAGTTTTATTAAAGAATCTCTTTTATTTGTTACAGCCGAGTGCGAACTCTATACGCGTGCCTGGGCGAGAGCGACGGCGAGCTGTCGTTCGAGCCGAACCAGATCATCACCAACGTGGCGCCCTCTGGCGAGCCGGGCTGGCTGCGAGGCACGCTCAACGGCAAGACCGGGCTAGTCCCAGAGAACTACGTGGAGCCGCTCCCCTAGACCCTCCCCCAGGCTAGCACCCGCTAGACCAGGACTCAACTTGACGGGAACCTCCCCTGGCTCCCCATACTACGATAAGTAGGTTACACTGTCACACGACTTGTACTGATTAGTGTGCGGTGATGAAGCGAGGAATCTGAACTTTGTTAACGAGACTGAGTTCAACAGTAGCTGCCTTACGCGTAGCTGAAGCTAGTGGATGCATATCGTCCCTGTATCACAGTATCCGACTGACTTGTAAACGATATTAGTGGATGTTATACTATTTTCTGGTATTTGAACTCTTTACCTCGCTATTG
Organism: Deilephila elpenor; assembly: GCA_949752805.1. Taxonomy (NCBI): domain Eukaryota; kingdom Metazoa; phylum Arthropoda; class Insecta; order Lepidoptera; family Sphingidae; genus Deilephila; species Deilephila elpenor. Next base: position 1,115,795 of record OX457114.1, read on the forward strand.
CTGACGAATTTTTCAGTAGCGATTCTGAACGTCCTTTTACAGTTTTGCTATTGGTATTTTGGCCCATTATTCCATGGATCCAAAAAGATCACTTCTTAGTCAGTTGTATAGAAGTGATAGTTCCATAGAAATGCATTTGAATTTAGTTTTGATAAGCAAGATCATTGGCGTAACCGAGGATAGATTTTTAAGGGAAAATCGACTAATTCATACATTTTCTGTAGTACCTAAAAACACGATTACCGTCTGTGCTTTGCAAATTATAGCATTGTCTTAATAATTCTCATTTTACGCCAATGAAGAGATTTTCCACTATTCGACCAAAATAATTGGGCACAATATTTCAAATACGGTTTTACGCGCCTACGGGTTGCCATCTTGCGGAAACTAACAGTACCAAAGGGAAAATGGGAAGTGGTTAAAACAAATATTTTGGATGGTTGTAGCTTGTCGGCAATATCGATAAAGTTATAATATCGATATAATCGATAGTCGCCGATAGGTACATGATCGCAACCGTGTTTCCAGAAAGTGCACCCAATTTTTTTAGTCGAATAGTACAAGCCTAACAAGTCTGACACGCTTGCCAGATAGACTTTACATACATTCCATATCAGCATTCGTAATATAATAATAGTTCCAGCGCGGCCGAGATGGCGTCTTCCAACATCTCACAGTATTTTAAGAGCTTCCCGTGTGTTTATTAATGTGCGTGTGGCTGACACGACAGTGGATTTGGCACAATGTTAACTCGTCTTAAAATTACGATAAACCTTTAGAAAATTTTAAAATATTTATCAATCGAATTATGAATTAAACATCGTCTATGCGGCCTAATATCGATGGAATATATTTTATAACCATTTATGAACATTATACAACAGCGCCATCTTGTTGCCGTATCTACAACTGTCGGAGCGTGTAGTTAAAGTTCCTTCGGTAGATAGCGCTTTTGTAAATATGTTTCAAATTACATATCAGTATTTCAGCACAAATCCACTCGCGTGTCTTATATTTCACACAACTCCATCCAATGGACCGTCGAGGTCGACTACAGTGATCGAAATTACATATCGTAACATAGCTGCCATATCGTTTTGTCCATTTTTGGAGAATGTTTATAGTGGAAAGATTATTGAGTGGAGCTGTTCACAGATGGCTCTAGTGAGTTACATCGAGCTAGCGTAGTTTGATCGGGGGCGCTACCGTATTTTGTCAGACAAAACAAGATGTTTTTTGTCATATTTTCCCATTGCCCATAGAATAAAATATTTCTTCACCTTTTGTTTAAAAAAAATGTTCCGTCGATCTATAACCCAAACACGACGGAAATAATTAAACTAAATGGATTCCGAACATTTACCTAAGCCAAGATACGTATTTTAAGTTTTAATAATAAATTAATATCAGCTTTTTACCGGTGATTTTGAAGCTATTTGTATTATTTTATTACAAAATAGCTCAGAATCACTGCTTATTTTAATAATTGTGCCAGTTTTAACGAATGATGATATTATTGGGACTTGAATGAGATTTCAGTGTATATTATTGTGAAAAGCATGTTCCTGATATTTTTAATGTTTTTAACTGTGGTCGTGAAATTGTATGTGAAATGTATGTTAGTATTGGCTTAGATGTTTATATGTTTTACTTGAGTAGGTGATGTAAATGTGAGTCTATGGTCAAAGGGTCGTCTTGTTTTGTCTCGCGTTCGGTTCCCGGTGGGCGCACCCCTATAGTTTCCTATCTTGTACGTTGTAGGAGCGCACGTTAAGCGACACCAAATATAATATTTCTTAGTGTTATTTTGTTGATTCTTTTTTAACGGTTTCTGTATATTTTGTATATTGTAAATAAGAGTTTGTTGATATTTTTAACTATTTATAATTATACTTTGTTGTGAATTTTGTACCAAATAAAATTGTAACGTATTACGCAATATCCTTACGGATGCCTAATTATAAACGAATATTAAAACAAATTAATTAGTTTTATTCATTATCCCAGAATCTACACAAATGCCAATTATCTCAAGGTCAAAATAGGGAGAAAAATAATCCTACATTATAAAATAAACTGCCCAAAGAATATAGAAATAACGTAACACCAATATATTATGCTGTATATATTTTATTATAACACTTAACATTATTACAAAATATATTCAAACACTGGAAGCGAAAATAAATGTAATTCATATCGATAAACGACTGTACGCAACAGATTTTATACATACTTTGTGATTTATAAACCCAACACGAGCGTGCCCTCATAAAACAAGACATCTTCACGTTTAAACCAAAGGCGATAGATGGCGCTACACGGAAATGGGCATCAATGTTCCGACTTTCAACTACACAAAAATAAATGCATTAAATTAGTGCTAAGGAAGGCCTGGCAGATTTTAGGCTAAATTTCTTTGAAGGGTAACGTGCACATATGAACAGTAAGCTGTAAGGTGAAGTGTAAAGTAAGTGATTTCACTGTAACAAAGACAAACAGTGGTCGACCAAACTGTAAGTCGGTGTGTAACGCATTTAAACTCTACCGTCTCACTCTTAATCTTGATATTTTACAATTAAATATACTTATTTTTTCGCCAGTTGTGACAATTGCCACAGGAAAGTGGGGACACATGTGCATTTCCATCAATATAGTTGACAATTTGGACACGGTTCTAATTTGTAAACTCTCTATATTAATGTAAACGGAATCTTGAGTCTCTTAATCTATAGAATAAATGGAAATTTAACAAAATCTATTGAATACTGCGGCACAACCGTAGACCGCGCTTTCGCGTTATCTCTTTCACATTTACGATAGATTTTATTTAACGGCTTCATATTGCACAGTCTATAACTTAAGCAAATGCGTAGATGGATAATTGTTGATTTATAAAACTTAATTTCATTTAGTCAGATTTCATAAAAATCAAACCATTACAGTAACATTATATGATATTTGTGTTTCACGTGAAAACTCCGTCGTATATTTTGTCAAGTGCAGTAAATTTTAAACTAATTAAAAAAAACTTGCTTTTCAAAAATAAGACTACAATAGACTACTGGTAATTTGGCCCTGGTCCATTCTAGCGCCATTTGTAATCCGACATTCTGTTTGATATAGAAAACTACATTTGCCCACCACTAAGAAATAGAGGCATTTTTCGGTGTTACTAGAAACTATTTAAAACTGGTTTAGTTAAAAGGATTTAGGTTATGTTTAACACTTTGACTGAGGCAACATACAAAAACATACGCACGCACGCACGCTCGCACGCGCGAACGCACGCATGCACGTTATATTTATACATAAACCGCCTGAGTTACATAGGTTGCCAGTTGTGAGTATTGGCCACAGTCAACGCGTTAAAAGCGATAAATTAGGCACATTTTTGTTATAATACCTATACAGTGTTTTTTTCTTAGGGTGGGCAATTAATCTCAGTAACCACTGGTTCTTTTCGTAAATGGACTTTCCGTGCCTCGCCATCTTTTAAGTAATCTAAATGCATACAGTATTTACATAAAGCATTCCTAATATTACAATAGCTACAATATGGGCGTAAAGCGTCACACTAGACTCCCTCTCTCTATTTACAATATTTAAAAAAATGCCTTAAAATACACAACAGCACTTGTCTTAATAAAAAATTGGGCCATAGAAATAGTTTCCAGTAATTGTCCGTACAGCATGTATAAAAATGCAGAGGGAAGAATCTAGCAGTTAAACTCATCTTTACATTTGTAAACATTTCAAAACAATTCATTTAGTTTTCATTGTGGAACAGTTAACATTTTGTCATTCCGAGATAAATCTTCTTTACACAATATTATCTTAGTAAAGAAACAATGAGTAAGGCAAAAATGTAATTTACATTAATAAGTATAAATGTCGGATTTCAAAACTAGGACATCTTTTATTAAAGCTCTAACGTTGACATCGACAATTCAAAGAACCTTTACCTGTCGGCATTGGCGAAAATAGAGCAGCTGTATAGAGATGGTATAGAATGTACCATACTGATGTATAAGCACTACAATAATACCACAGTATGCATCGTATTAGTGTATAGTATTCTAGAATAGTATATACCATTGAATAACATCCTTATACCGTCGACACGAATATTTTTTTTCGCAAAATAACACTTCATTTTTATTTAGAAAGCACTATCTACTAAAAGTCAAACTCGGGGGCGACACATTCCCTCGGGGAGCCGAACCACTCGACGCGACCGACGACGGCACACGTAACATACTAGTCGCGACACTAGTCGATACACGGAGAGAGAAATCGACGACACTTCACTATTCACTTGAAAACGAATCGGATGCGGTTAAGCACATTTAAAACGCTTGCGGGGATGAGGATAGCCGAAATGGAGTTGAAATATGGAGTTTGTCGTCCACGCTCGTCGAGTGTACGGCGCGGGAGCTAGTCGCGTGCGCTGTCACTGGCGGGCGCCACTCAGCCGGCCTCGCGCCCGCGCCCGCTCAATTAGCTGAGCGCCGCCTCCTCCTCCCGCGCGCCCGCCCCCACCGCCCCCGCGCCCTCCATGGCCGCCGCCGCCAGCCACTCCAAGCGCCGCAGCTCCGTGGCGCGCACCACGCGCAGCAGCGCCGCGTACTTGTCGTGCAGCGCGCGCAGCCGCGCCGCGCCCTCGTCCGCCGCCGCCCGCGTCGCGCGCTTCAACTCCGCCACCGTCGCGTCGCGCGCCGCCAGCGCCGTCTCCAGCTCGTGCGCGCGCGCCGCCGCCGCGTCCGCGCGCGCCACCGCCGCCTCTGCACTCGCCTCGGCGCGCGCGCACGCGGCCCGCAGCGCACGCTCGTCCGCGCCCACGCGCGGCGCCGGCTGCGTGGCGGAGCGCGCCGCCTCGGCCAGGCGCGCCTCGCGCTCGCCCAGCACGAGCAGCTCGCGGCGCAGGCGGCGCACGTACTCGGCGCGGCGCTCGGAGGCCAGCGCGGCGCGCGCGAGCGCCTCCACGTGTCGCGCGGCCTCGAAGGCGTCGGCGCGCTGGCGCTGCAGCTCGGCGGCGTCGGCGGCGCGCGCGGCCTCCGCCTCGTGCAGCGCGGCCTCGGCGCGCAGGCGGGCGGCGCGCTCGGCGGCGAGCGCCTGGTGCGGCTCGGTGGGCGCGGGCGCGGGCGCGGGCGGCGCGGGCGCGGGGTCGCGCGCGAGTCGCGTGCGCAGTTCGTCTCGCTCGCGCGTGAGGGCGAGGACGCGGTCCTGCAGCGCCTGGTTGCGCAGCTCGAGCGTGCGAACTTGGCGGCAGCGGCCGAGCAGGCGACGGTTCCTCTCGGCGTGTGCCTCGCGACGCCAGCGCTCGTACATGAGCTGCGCGTGCAGCAGCGCCACCTGCTCGGCGACCTCGCCGGGCGCGGCGGTCACGCGGCCCGCGTACAAGTCCGCTAGATACGTGTCGAGTCGCTCACAGGACGGACCGACTTCTCCCTGTAGAATGACGATACGAAGTTGTAAACTATGATAATGATGATATAATAAATAATACGAAATGTATTCTTGGTGATTGAAATAGCATTAATTGATGACAAACCTGCCGAACCGTTTCTTCCGGAAACGCTCGGAAGAAATCTGCAATGATGAACTCGTAGGGCTCTGGCCACGCATCCACAGTCTGCACGGCAACGTCGGCGCGACGCGTGGAGCACGCGCGCTCGCACGAAGCGGCGCGTCGCGAGGGCGGCGCCCCCGTCACAGAACGCCGCGGCCACGGCGAGCGCTGCCGCGGGTCCGGCACCGACGCGCGTTCGCCGCTCGGGCCCTCCGCCTCCGCCCACTCGTCCGACGCCACCGAGCGCCGCGTCAGCTCCAGCACTTCGCGATCCTCCACGTTCAGCGGCTCCGAGTCCTGGCCGCTGGGCCGGCTGGGCTCCGGCCGCGCCACGCCGGCCGCCGGCGGAGCGCCCGCGAACGGCACCGGCGAGTCCGCCGCGCGCCGCTCCAGCGCCACGCGCGCCAGCCGCGCCGAGTACGCGTCGCCGCCCGGGGACGTCTCCTTGCGCGGCGGCGACGTGCCGCGGGAGCGCCGCCCGATGGCGCGCACGGCGCCCGACTCCGCGGGGAAGCGGAACTGAGCGCGAGTCTCGCGGGCCGGCGTGTTCTCCGGGGTGGCTTCGACGGCGGCCTCGGGCGGCTCGGCGGCGTCGGCGTCGGCGGGCAGCGGCGTCGGCGGCGCGGAGTCGGCCCCGCAGCGGTCCACCAGCGGGAACCACGGCTCGGCGCCGGGCCGCAACGCGGATGCGGCGCGCGCGGCGTGCGCCCCCGACCCCGGCGCCGGAGACTGCGCGACGGGAGCGGGCGAGGGTGGCACGGGTTGCGGGGACGGCGCAGGGTCGTCACGTGCCGGGAGCGACAGGCGGCGCGTCTCGGCGACCACGTCGTGGATCTCGAGCCTGGCCCAGCGGTTGGGGTCCGCTTCGCGCAGTCGCGAGCCAATGAGCAGCGACGGGTGCAGACGCACGGAGCACGCCAACGAGGACACGGCACGCTCCCAGGCCTCGCGCGCGCCGCCCACGCTCAGCTCGGAGCCGTGCGCGCGAAGCGCCTCGGACAGCGTGCAGGGGTGCGTGGCGTACACCGCGCGGAACAGCGCCAGCTGCGCCAGGTGTAGGTGCGCGCGCGCGGCGGGCGTTGGCGTCGGCTCGAGGTGCGAGGGCCGGAGCATCGCGTCGGCCAGGTCCTGCGGGTGCGCGGCGGCGAGCGCGGGCGCAGCGGGCACGAGCGCCGCGAGCGCTAGCAGCGCGTGCAGCAGTGGCAGCGGTTCGCGCTCGTGGCGGGCGGCGCGCAGCAGGTCGCGCGCGAGCGGGTGCGTGGGCAGGCGGTGCAGCCAGGGCGGGCGGCGCGCCACGAGCGGGGCCAGCGCGGCGAGGGCATGGTGGCGCGCGGCGCGGTCACCCCGCAGCTGGTCCTGCAGCGCGTCGAGCAGGTGGCGCGCGTGTGCCTCGGGGGCGCGCGCCAGCAGCTCGAGGGCGCGCGCGGAGCCGGTGCGGGCGTGGTACAGCAGTAGCGCGCGCGTGAGCCAGGGCTCGCGAACGGCGCCGTACAGCGAGCACAGCGCGTCCGCCGCGTCGCGCGCGCCGCCCGCGCCGCCCTCTAGCAGCGCGAACACCTCGCCCACCTCGCACGCCGCCAACATCTCCGAATGCCTACGCAATCATCGCTTCAATTTAATACATTATCAATACTTAAATAAATAAATACACCCAACAGTCACATACGTAGTCCTGGCCCCACATTAAGATCATAATTGATTGCGGCCTCTCGGTTCACAGCCGGCATCTAACCAACAGCTCCACGGGGCTAACAACAGTTTAATATAAAGATGCAGGTGCATAAGTTAAGTAAGTGCATCTATCAAATAATTTAATGCTAGACAAAAATAAGTTCTAAAGCTATTTTTTCTTATATTTTTTAGTTTTTATATTTTTTATTGTCTGCATGATAACTACTAAGTGTAATGTTAACTGTGTTTGTGTCATGTTCAACATTACACACAATCTTCTGAACTTCTCTGAACCTGTGTAGTGAGGAGTATGTCATATTTTCTTGGTATCCAGCACAGTATATATAAGCATTTCAGTGGTAATATGTGCTAAAGGTTTAATCAAACTTCTTAAGCAAAAAATTAATATAGTTGAGTTAATGTAATTCTTTTTAAAATAAAGAACCAAATCACATACCTGAATTTTATCTTCAATAGTAGCATATTAAAAATGATATTTGCTTACAAGTATGCGCTTGAAACATTAATTTTACAAACCGAGAATGCTGTCTGATTTATTTATTTATGTAATCCATAGTAATTTCAATACCACCATGATAGTGCTTTGTTGATCTGTCCCTCCCATATATAAATTTGAATTGAACCAAATTGTAATATAATTTTACTAAAACCTTTATTTCTAGCTGTAAATATTCAGTCTTGAGCAATAAAGTTAAAAAATACACAAGGTATTGCAACTGGCTTAAGCTTTGTAATGAAATAGCCTAACATATGGATATCTTACACAGGGAAGATAACAATACATATAATAATCATATTTTTATTATTATTCATCCTTTTACAATATGTAACCTATTTGTAGGGCAATTTTTATACATTGACCATTTTCAGAGTTCAATTCACCATGGAACTGACAAAGAATAATATGGGCAAAGCAATAATACAAAGGCAGCCGTGTGCACCCAGTTGCCTAGTAATATTCTACTCACTACAAGCTTGTTACTCTTTACTTTATTATTATATTTTATATATTTTATACTTTTAATTTTCACACTAATTTACCTGGATAGTTGGAGTAATATTTACATTGGAGTACAATGGTGCGACCAGCGTAGTTTTTACTATTCTGGTTATTTTTAATATATTATTCCCATTGTAGGTATGAGACTACCCTCTTTTGTAAGTTTATTTATCCCAGTGCTTATGTTTCTCGCACTCCACATATATTGCAACGAGGTTCTATAAGTCTAGGGCGCCTGAGTAAACACATGAGATGATGCAAGAATACCGGCGCAAATCACCGTCACAGTACTTATATTTGCTACCGCCACATGCCGTATTACCAAACATATCCAATCTCCAAGGGCCTATCGCGTTGTTCGCTACACGGCGCGTACATTACTTCCCAGCCCGACGCAAATAACATCAAACATAGACAATTTAATTATCAAAATATAATACCAGTCAGCACTTCGGAGAGATGTCCCTTGGGTCACCGCAGCAGGAGGAATTTTGATTTCTTTCCGCTCTACCCCGCTCACAAATCCACGATAGAATCGTTTGTCAAATAATAAAACCGCAAAATAAAACTGTAATTTACAATTGGATAGAAAAAAGCAATTTTCACTCTTCGGCTCGACAATTCACTGACAATGTAATGACATTGACAATTCAATGACAGGTAAAAAGCGCCGACCAGCTGACAGATTGTTTTTTACATCGAATGAGCTAAGGTTTATGTAACTCATATGCCAATGAAAATTTTTAATATACAGTAGAGTCCATTGAAATAATTTTGACTTGGACTGATAAATTAAGTATAATTTTAATGTATGGACTTCAATATAATAGATAGCAATTATAAAACAAACTAAAATAATAGGATCAGATTTTATTTAATGTATTCTACTTTATATCAATTTTTAATTCTTAAATTAGTTTTTTTTTAAGTCATATTTTGTTATTAAAGAGCTGGGAGGTTCGTAGAATGTATTTTCAATAATTAATGACTTCTGCTTTGTATGAGTCGTCTTTGCTTTGGACTTTGGTAGTGTACCGAAATACAAAGTTATCTCGAGTGATTTATATTTTTACTTCTTAAATAGGGGCGTTAATGATGCTGGCAGTGGCAACATCCGTCTGAAATTGTCACAAATGCATAACCTAACTTCGATTTTGCGGACCGAATTCTCTCGTTTGAATTATCACGATAAGATGTATGAAAATAAAATTATAGACTAGAGCAAAAGCAAACTGATACATTCCTTTAAAGTAGTGCTAAAATTCTTATGATAACAGTTGGTTTATAGTGAAGAATGTTGAGAGCGGTTTCTGTGTTTTGTACAGAGAGCCAAGCGCTCTTATTCCTCAAACCAGCCAGAAGGGACATTTACAAAGTTTTTCGTGAGTATTACACACTTTTATCTACCCAAATTACTACAAAAGGTATTGGACAATGCCTAGATCCTTACTTAATACTATTGTAACCAACAAGAGTAAAATGTGATGCAACTTTACTATTTACCCTTTTATTTGCTTCTTAGCAACCTTTACAAGTTATTTATTATTCTAATACGATTTACCATTAAAGTAATAAACATATTCAATGTAAAACTTTTGTTTACCCAGTGGACAAATTAAGGTAAAATGTATTCAAGTAATATAGTATTTCATTACCAATTATTGTCAATGATTAAGTTGTAGGAATACAAAAAGTGTTATTTTTTTTTATAAATACAGTGTGTTAACTTCTTTGTTTAATAATTTCTGAATGTACTATGAACATTGATGTTGTGAACATAAGTTGTACATATTTTGTGTTTTGTTACAGGCACAAATACATTTGCAACAAATGCACCAGCTAGTCAGGTATTTATAGTTTAACTTGTATTCAAATGTATTAACAAAATTACAAAACAACACAAATTTTTTTGTTCTATTTTAACAGTATTGTGTGTGTGTGTGATAAAGGACTGAATGTGTCTGCAAAACAGTGGTTGCAAGTTCTAATCCCAGGGCTCATCTCTTACATTTACAAGTCATGTGTGTATTCATAGTCACTTATTAAGCAAAAATAGTGAAGGAAAAAATTGAGAGGAAAGCTGCATACCACAAATGTCTTTACAACATATTCTATGGTCTGTGGCTTTTGCCAACTCACTCTAGGCCAGCATTATAGAATATGGCTTGAGCACTCTCAATTATAGAGGAGTCAAATGCTCAAGAGTGAGTAATTATGGGTAAGTAATTATTATACATCAACTATATCTATGTTTACTATAATTTTTTTTATTAATATTACAAGCATTCAAGGAGGATTAGAAAATATAGAACTGTAAGTATAGACAAAAATAAAAAGTTTATAAATAAATAAAAACATCACAATCCTTGAATCTTTTACAGCCTCTGTGGTGCAGTTGGTTATATGCCGGCTGTAAAATGTAAAGCCATAGGTTCGATCCGCACACAAAGACAAATATTTGTGTGATCCACAGGTATTTGTCACGATCCTGGGTGTTTGTCAGACGGAAAAGTCTCTTGTAGTTCTTGAAACTCTCAATACAAGCCTCAATCTTAGTGTAACGTCTTAGAGTATTTATTTACTTGAATACTGAAAATAAAAATCAAACTACAGTCAGAGGAATTTTATTAATAAAAATATTCAACAGCAATATGTCTAGAGTCTGGACTAATATTTAAATAGTGACTTTACAAAATTGTGATGACTTCTTACAGACAGTGCTCACTTCAGACAGTCGTAAAGACGGCAGGCCGTCAGCTGCATCACAGGAGACACCTGCTCCGCCACCACCGCCCACCCCGCCGCCCCCCGCGCCCCGGCAAGCCTGGACTGCCGCAGCCGCCGCCTTAGCCATTACAGCTTCTATAGGAGGGGTGAGTTTCATAATATTTTATATTGGGTCTGATTGATATATTTATATTATGATTTGCACAAAAAAAGGAAGTGGAGACTGTTCAAAAGCTTCTTCCAAGTTGGAGAAGATATAGACTTATTTGTTTAAAAGCACAACTTGTAACGCATGTATGGTTTTCAAGGTAGTTAGTTGAAAAATATGTTACATCAAGTTTCAGATGGATGACCAATTAGGTAGACATTATTCAAATGGTCATACATAAACACTATTTGTTGCAGATTTATTTCTATCGTAAAATCAGCGATGACGACAAAAAACCTCCACCAGGTAAGTAATTTTGAAAATTAACTATTAAATATAAGTTTAAGTAATATTAACTTCCTATTGTATGTAAATTTGTGCAGAATGCATTACCCAACACATCTGTAGATTTTAAAATAATGCATATTTTTAGACTTTATATAAAATAATTTTATTGCACATCAAGGAAGTCCATTCTATAAAGTCAAAATATTGTGATTTCCTTCCTCAGAGGTAGAATCTAAGGATGTCAAGGAGCCTGTGGAGTTGCCGATTCCTCCGAGTGCGGACCTGATGCCCCGGCATGCTCAGTACCTGCTGGTGGGGGCTGGCACGGCGTCCTTCGCCGCCATGCGGGCCATCCGCAGCAACAAGCCGGATGCACAAGTAAGAACAGCGTACTCTAGATTGTATACGCTATTTATTTAAGCATAGTATTTTAAATAAGTATGTATAATTTTGGATGAGCATTTGCGATGATAGGCTACAATTTATGAATAGAGTGTAGAGAAGGGTTGGATATTAGCGGCCGGGTGAAGCTGGATATGACTCCTAGCTGGTTATAGATTTATTTTGTCTACATTTATCTACAGCAAAATGCACGGAACAGCTGATTTCAGGGTTGGTTCCATAGTAAAAGTAGTTCATTATGATGAGTAAAGCATTCCCCTTTCGGCTCAGTATAACCTAACCCTAATAATGTAATATGGTCAGGTGCTGATGGTGGGCTCGGAGATGGAGCTGCCGTACATGCGGCCGCCGCTGAGCAAGGAGCTGTGGCGCGAGCCCGACCTGCACGCTGTCAAGGACCTTAACTCGCTCACCTTCCGCCAGTGGAACGGACGCACCAGGAGGTGAGGATATGTGTGGTTGACAACCTTCGAGTCGCAGTTGGTTAGTCACCGGCTGTGAAACGAGGGGCCGCGGGTTCGATCTCCGTACGGAGACAAATGAAATGAATTTGTTATGCTTTTACTATTTTACTTAAGATTGTAAAAAAATACATCATATTTCTCCAGCCTGTCATACGAGCCGAAAGCGTTCTACACGCCGGTGGAGGAGTTTGCGCGTGGCCTGGAGTCTGGCGATGGCCCCGAGGAGGAGGCGAGGCCACGCGGAGGCACGGCCGTGGCCCGGGGCTGGACTGTGACTAAGATCGACCCGCTGCGGCACGAGGCGCAGTTGTCTGCACCGCACGCGGGGACTGTTACTATTACTTATGACAAGTGCTTGATTGCTACCGGTGAGATTTGTTATGTTGAATGATATGTTTGCTAAATCTACCGAGTTATGTAGGTATTTTTTGATTGACAAGCAATAATTAAAGAATACTTTATCGGTAGTTGGGTGATATTTGCGTAATGTTAATTAATGTACACCGTTTGTCGGTTGTGTTATGTGTGTAAGTGTATGAGTACGTATTCAACATGCGCAATGGAGTACAATAGGTATGTCAAGTGAGACCCTAGTATAAAATTGCCTATTTTGAATAAAGTATATTTATTGAAATAAGGCTGCCTCCAACAGGTCACTGTGGAAATCATTGGGAGAGGCCTATGTTCAGCAGTGGACGTCCTTTGGCTGATGGATGGATGGATGATTGAATAAAACAATTTTTTACGGATTTTATCGCGGATTTGCTTTCGATTCGTTTCGATTGCTTTCCAGTTTTTGTGGTGACGGGGCGGGCTGAGGTATTAGTCATCCGCTCAGTGATTAAAGTATTTTTAGTTATTTGTAAGGTTTTTGCGGTTATTTTTATTAGTGACTTACATGACGTGTAATGTGGGCAGGCTCGACGGCGCGGCGGCTGAGCGTGCTCCGCACTGCGGCAGGCGCGGGGCGCGCGGTGTGCGTGCGCGGCGTGCGCGACGCGGCGCGGCTGGCGGCGGCGCTGGCGGGCGCGCGGCGCGTGTGCGTGCTGGGCGGCGGCCTGCTCGCCTCCGAGCTCAGCGCCGCGCTCGCTGACCGATGTACACCTACTTTACAACTGTCATATCTATACTACTCATTACAAACGACTATACTGTACGCGTGAACGTAGGAAACTACATGTTCACGGTTCAGAGTCATGTATGAAGTATGAAGTATTATATAACGATTTGTAAAAATTGCTGTGGCATGTGGAATCCGCCAACCTGCACTAGGCCAACATGTTGGACTACGGCCTAACCCCTCTCAATCGTACTATCAATTTTAGAGAAGGCCGTGCCCTGCAGAGGGACGTATATGGGCTGATTCATACAAATACAGTACGCGGCATTTGGTTTTACTCATCGGGCTGAAGAGCAAGAATCACGGCAAAGATCGGCTGCGGTTTTGTAGCTGTTAGTGAACTGTGCGACAGAGACAACGCTCTACAAAACTGAACCCAGCCGATTCTCACCGCAAGTCTCACTCTTCTGCCTGATGTGCCAAACCTAATGTTACTTCTCTACCTACAGAACTGTACCACTAGAATCATTATTGATATCACAACAATACTTCCGTTAATTACATCGTACCTAAGGAAAAACTAAGAATATAATTTTTCCCCAATTTGATTCTTAAATAAATGTTGATTTTATGGATTTTAGCCTTTTAAAGAATCTTGACTAACCAATTTTTTTAAAAGAAGTCAAAATTTTATACATAGATGAAAATAGCGTTATATTAATTTCCATACAGCTATGACCTGTCATTTTTGCGTTTGGCATTCAATAATTTACGTCCATGTTGTTTCAGTCCGCGACACGAACAAGACGGTGATACAAGTGTACCGTGAGGGTTTGCCCTTGGAGGACGTGCTGCCGCCATACCTGGCTGCGGAGACCGCTAGGAGATTGCAGGAAGCCGGGGTTACTCTATTACCAAACGGTGAATACTTTATTTTTTTTTATAATACAAAGGAAGCAAACAAACTTACGGTCTGCCTGATGGTAATCAGTAGGCTAATTCACGTAATTTATTGACGCTTCGATCAAGTTACGATGCAGTTTCGATTAGGTTTACGTCTTAATGGTACGTACGTCAAAATGGTATTCTTGTAATTATTTAGCTGCGCGTAAGACATGCATAAACTGCGCATGTGCTGCACGTTGGTTGGACTAAACTGTCATTGGAGACGTCAAACGAATAGGTAAATACCAATCAAGTTGCGATCTGAATCACGCATGTATAAAACGCGCAGCCGTAGAATACGCTAAAGCGCTCGCGTGACGCGAACTTAACGCGAGCGTATCTGACAGCGGTTGTCTTAATTACGAGAATACCAAAAGGGCTGTTTTGATCGAAACTTAACTGCAACTGCACTGCAACTGAACTTGTTTAATGACGTGAATTGGCCTACAGATACCGTAGCCTATAGAAGTCTGCAACACGAGAGCTGTCAATAAAAAATGTAATTCTTGTTCAGCGGAGGTGGTGGAAAGCGAGCTGGACGGCGACGCGGTGCGCATGCGCCTGGCGAGCGGCGTGGCGGTGGACGCGGACCTGGTGGTGGAGTGCGTGGGCAGTGAGTTCGATACCAAGCTGGCGGAGGCGTCCGGCCTGGAGGTGCACCCCGAGCTCGGCGGGTTCTTGGTCAATGCCGAGTTGCAGGTCTGTTGCATTGTGTATTTTTAATCGTGTAAATGATGTATTCTCTAAAATGTCCTTTAAGCTAAAGAATGTATAACTATTTGCATGCCGATATAGCTTAATTATTCTCAAAACCAAAATTCTGCACTAACTAAAAATCTCTCAACATGCATATTTTTAAGACGCTCATGTTCGACAGTGGACTTAATGAATAGTTAGCATGTGTTCGTATTGTGCGCCAGGCCCGCAGCGACGTGTGGGTGGCGGGGGACGCGGCGTGCTTCTACGACGTGGCGCTGGGGCGGCGGCGCGTCACGCACCACGACCACGCCGTGGCGTCGGGGCGCCGCGCCGGAGACAACATGCTCGGCCGCGCCGCGCCCTACACGCACCAGAGCATGTTCTGGAGTGACCTCGGACCCAGCCTCGGATATGAGGTACCTGTCTCCCGCTTTGCAACGGAAGGAACTTGAAAAAATATCCCATTCGTCCTCATTTTATATGATTTAAAGACACTTGCGGAGACTAAAGCTCGGTGTGAATTCTTTCGTACCCTTGTTGATCATAGCTCACAGAATTGGCTGTAAATGTTAATTAAAGAACGTTTATTTAAATATAATTTTCATAGAATTTTTTAATGTACAATACACATTTTTTAATGTACAATATATTTTTATAATTTAAATCAGTAGTAAGATCACTTTATAGGAATGAAATAAATGATTGAAAATAAATTCTAATAACCTAATTTGTTATTTCAGGCAATAGGCATAATAGACTCGCGGCTCCCGACAGTGGGCGTGTTCTCAGCGGACGCAGTGAGCAGCGCCACGGTCGCCGTCGCCGCGGCCGCCGGTGACGTCACGGCCGCCGGCGACGTCACGGCCGGGGACATGACGCAGCCCGCGGACAAGCGCTCCGAGCCGGACAGCGTCATACCCGCGACGACGGCGGCCGAGGATGACGCCACGACTCGGCGGTACGAGCGCGGCGTGGTGTTCTACCTGCGAGACAAGCGGGTGGTGGGCGTGCTGCTGTGGAACCTGTTCAACAGGATGCACGTCGCCAGACAGGTATTGTTGGAACAATTTTAAGTAATTTATAACTTTTTTGAATGATTATTTCGAAATAAGATCGAGCCCAGTGCCTATATCCAGCAGTGGACGCAGAAGAGCTGTGATGATGATGAAGATCCAGCATGTCATGTTTAATAGCGTCTATGACCCAAAATAACTACAATTATACAGGGTATATCAAGACCGAATTACGTTAGTCACAGCCAGAGGACTTAAAAAAAACCAAAAGTTTTCTAATACTAATTTATTTAATAGATGTTACTTGATCGATGTTAGATACAAGATTGATTTATTTTTACAATTAAAACTTATAGCTACGAAATGGGGTCGCGGAGTCAGCGTTTTTACGCTGCCTCGTGCCGGATGTTTCCACACTTATTGATTATGGAAAATTTCCATTGCATTGAGGGCGTCAGCAATTTTGGTATCGGCGTCGCATGTAACACCTCCCCCCTCAGATCAGCAACTATTTGAGAACGTTGAGCGAAAATGTTGCTGGGTTGGAAGTCCGAATATTTCTTGTTTCAGGGGTCGCATACATATGATCCTGACTGGCTGCTGTATCCTTAACAGATTGTAAGGGCTCGTTTCCTTTGGATCTTTTCAGGTAATGCCGTGCAGTAACTCCAACGCTTATTGCGGTTATAACGAGAATCACAGTGTAGAGTGGTATTGTGGTATGGTATATAGCATGGTCCAAATTAACTGGATGCTGTGCTTGAATTTTATCTTCGATATCATGTAGTCCTCTCAGGTTTATTGATGTCAGCTCAAGGCGAGGGATGCTGGTATCATCTCTTGTAAGGTAATCACTCGGTATGTCCGCAATTTTCAGTGGCTGGCCTTTAATTTGTCCGTTGATGTTAATAAGGGTAAATTCGTCTGTGCGCAGCGAACATTTCGGTGGAATCGTGACGAGGTAGCTCCCACTTAGTGTTACGTAGTCCTGACGTCCACATTGTAGTTCAGCTTTCGTTGGTCTCGGGATGACGATCGTATAATGTTGATCATCTAGCTGCTCCATAGCTTCCTTAGTGAGAATGATTTCCGTCGGCTGGCATGATTTATGTAGGGGCTGATTGTTGATGAGGCTCTGGATACAATCTGCATGGCCTCGGGGTTGATGATTGATGCTCTCCTCGCATAGATGTCGACGATCAAACTTCGGGCATTCAGCCTCCATGTACATAAAACTTTTCCCATTGGTTGCCATAAAAGGGTATGAAGGAATAAAGGTCTGGTGGCGTTTATTAGGAACAATGGAAAGCCTATACAACTCAAAATTATCTGGGGAGACTATGGGAAATTTAAAAATAATAACTATTCTTTTACCTATGTAATAAAATCCTGGTTTAATTATGTTGTAATACTCTCTTAACTCCGCGTCTAATACTTGATCCTTATTGTATATAGATTTTAGCTTATCTATTATATTCACTAAGTTTTTCATATCTAACATACTATGATGAGTGCTCGATGCACTTATAAATGCTAAAGTATTTTCTAACTTAATTAACTCTAGAGATAAATCCTTCACATTATCGCCGATAATCGTTAATAACTGAGCAAATTTGGCAAATTTTATTAATGTATAATCTGCGTGAGCATTTTCGTCTAATAAAATTTCCAACGTCCTGTTAATTTTTTCCTGGTTATCAACGATATGTGTAATTAAAGTAGAATATTGCATCATCCAGTTTTTGTTAAGACTTATGTGTTCATTTAGCTCAGATAACATCTTGTGTTCATTATTTTCTAAGACATTAATAGCATGATTGTACCTTTCAGCATCGGAATGGTCCAAGTTTCCGGTTACACTCTTTATTAAGGATCCTAATCCGTCAATTAGGCCTCTCTTTACGCGGTTAGGTTCTAATCCTCTTAATTGTAAATTTAACGCTATTAATCTATTGCTAAGATAACCTATCTGTATTTCAAATAAAGCTAGTGTATGGTTGTCTAATGTATTCGTAAAATAATTAAGTTGATTTTGAATAGAATTAATTCTGTGCTCTATGTCAGATAATTCAATATACTGTAAGAAAGAGTGATAATGAGTAATAAGTCTTGTGGGTCCGAGGTTAAATGGTAGGAGGCCCGGTCCATCGTCAAGACTTTCAAGTCTTATGTCGGCCGCCAGGCTCAGTTGGACTATTAGTAGTAGTCGAATCCTGTAACAATCGAGATGACTTACATGTACGTTTAAGTCTAGACTTGGCGATGGGTCCTTTCTTTTTAGACGTATATATGTGAATTGGAAGGTCTGCAAGAACAGTGTCCTGAGTATAACGTGGCGCTAATTTTTGCCTACTCGCTAACGGGTTGCTTATAAAGACTTGTTGGTCGGGTTGATACTGTTCTTCTGGTTCTCTATTTTTATTTCGGTTATTCATTAAGTTAGTGCGATCGACCATGGCAGATTCGTTTATAAGGTCATATACGACCTTCATCTGATCCCTGTGGTTTAAGATATACTGTTGCATGAGATGCCCTGTTAAGTCTACATCTAAGGGGTCCCTGGGGTCAAAATGACCACGTATAATATCATGAGGCCTGCACTTAGTGAAACTATGAACCGAACTATTGTACGCTAATACCGCATAAGGCATTTGGTTCACGACAGGTTCATCTTTTTGTTTTAGTCTTAATATACGCAAATGTTCTAATATGGTGGAATGGAATCTCTCTATAATGCCGTTATCGTTAGGTGAGTTCGCCAAAGTCTTATGGTGGTTGATTTTATGTAATCTTATAAATTCGGCAAATAACTGATTCGTGAATTCGGTACCGTTATCTGTTACAATAGTTAGGGGTAGCCCATGGTGAGTACAAAATGTTAACAACCCTTGTAGAATACTAATTGCAGTTCCATCACGTAAATGATAAGCCTGTCCGTACTTAGAAAATGAATCGACAAACGTTAGGTATTTTTCAGCTTGAGCGGTAAATAAGTCCATATGCACTATTTCGAAGGGTTTAGTGGCTGGGGGCACGATGTTAAATTGTGGCCTGATAGGGTTTCTATCATATTTTGATTGGCCACAAATTGTGCATTCGTTTATATATTTAGTTATCTCCTCTTTCATCTTCGGCCAATAATAGCGCCGAGAAAGTGATAAGTAACATTCGTTAATTCCCCTATGATTGGTCTTTCCTTCGTGATAGTGTTTAATTATTTCCTGCTGTCTCAAGTACTCTTTGACATCTTCTAGTTCAGTCTTTGCTAAGACTAAATTCATAGAAGAGCTTTTAAAATTATTTTGTATAATGGGAATTATGGAGTACATCCCCAATGGTGGTGTGATTTTAAGAGCAGTTTTAACCTTTGGATTAACGTATTCCTTAATAGCGTTAACTACGTCTTGTTCTAAATTGGATTCTGACACTTGAATATGAGTACGAGTATGTGTGTCAAATGGTTTTGTGGCGGTTGTTCGTCGTTTAATGTCACCTACTATTGTAAAACAAATCTGTCTATGAAACTTATTTAATGGCTCATCGGTAATTGGAACTTCGAGAATCGGATTTTCGTTACTAGTATGAACCGTCTCAGTTGATGAATCAGCGCGACTAGGTGGTCTCTCTGATGGGTTAACGAGCATCGAGTCGGTTTCTTCGTTATTAATTTCGACTCGAGATAAGGCATCTGCATTCGTGTTGCATTTGCCTTTTTTATAG
Organism: Deilephila elpenor; assembly: GCA_949752805.1. NCBI lineage: Eukaryota > Metazoa > Arthropoda > Insecta > Lepidoptera > Sphingidae > Deilephila > Deilephila elpenor. The sequence goes on from OX457114.1 coordinate 1,135,525, forward strand.
ACTATAGTATAGTCGTACTCGCTTAACTTGAGCCGCCATCGTGTTAACCGAGAATTCGGCTCCTTTAGGTTCATAATCCATTGAAGGGGCTTATGATCAGTCAGAATTTTGAACTTACGGCCGAATAAATAGGGTCTAAAATATTTGGTTGCCCATACTATGGCTAACAATTCTTTCTCTATAGTACTATAGTTTTGTTCACTGTCGTTTAAAGTTCTAGATGCATAACATATTGGCTTGTCTGATCCTATTGGTCCTTGCGAAAGGACGGCTCCTATGGCTACATTAGATGCATCGGTTGTCAAATTGAATTCTTTTGAAAAATCAGGGTACTGTAATATTGGATCGTTGGTCAATAAATTCTTACATTTTTCAAAACTCTCAATATACTCAGTGTCAAACGTTATCTTATGAGACTTTTTGAGACATTTAGTCATCGGTTTAGTTATACGCGCGAAATCCGGAATAAATTTTCTATAATAGCCTAACAGCCCTAAAAATTGTTTAATTTCCTTACTAGTTTTAGGCAGTGGATATTTCTGAATAGCCGTTATTTTATCAGGGTTAGGTCTTATACCCTCTCGACTAATTATATGGCCTAGATATGCTGTTTCCAATTTCAGAAACTCAGACTTATCCATTTGAATTTTGAAATTGGAATCGCGTAGCCTATCGAACACCTTTTCAAGATTAACTATGTGTTCCTGCAGGGATGTACTAAAGACGATAATGTCATCGAGGTAAACTAGACAGATTTCATTTTGTAGTCCCCTGAGCACATTGTCCATCACTCGTTGGAAGGTTGATGGTGAATTCTTTAGGCCCATTGGCATGCGTAAGAATTCAAAATGCCCATGCTCGACATTAAAAGCTGTCTTTTGAATATCGTCGGGATCCATCTCGACCTGATAAAATCCTGATGCTAAGTCCAAGGTCGTGAAGTACTGGCATCTACCTAGCTTATCCAAAACATCCGTGATGTTCGGGATCGGATACCTATCGTCTATGGTTTTGTCGTTTAATTTCCTAAAATCGACGACTATTCTCCACTTTTGTTTCCCTGAAGCATCAATCTTTTTAGGGACTACCCAAATAGGTGAGCTCCAGGCTGAATCGGATGGTCTAATGATGCCCTGTTCTAGCATTTTAGTAATTTGGTCTCTAACTTCTTGACGATGAATAAATGGATATCTATAATTTTTACTATAGACCGGTAATTCGTCTGTTGTCCTAATCCTATGCTTGATCTTATTCGTAAACGTCAAGGGTTCCCCGTCAAGATAAAATACGTCCGCATATCTTCCACATAGAGCCTCTAAATTACCTTTTTCTTCCGCGTTCAAGTGATCGGTCCGCAAACGACTTAAAACATTTTTAACGCGTTCTGAGTCCGGCCCTGGCCTTATGCATTCGATATTACATACCTGTACGCGCGGTTGTTGTTCAAATGTAATAGTAATATCATTACAGGTGGGGTTTTCTATTTCAATGGTGCCTATCCGATCCGTGACCTTGGTAACACACTCGTGGATAATGCAATTAGAAACTATTTGCTCGGGCACATGCACGTCACCGTCTGAGTCATATATCGGCACGTTAATCAGTTTGGATGAGTAGGCTGGGATCGTTTCGTGCGGGTTCGATTTCCGACACTTATAACGCATGAGACGTATTGTGGCATGTTCCGTAATTAACAAATTATTTTTTAAGTCTATGTTACAATTCTCTAATAAATCCAAACCTATAAGTCCGTCAAAATGATTATGGAATCTATATATGAAAAATTTCGCATATCTTTGTTCGTTAAATTCTTGAAAATGGGGTATTGTAATTGAATGTTCGTGTACACTGGTAATTCGCGAATTAGTTACTTCAAATGGATCAAAATCACGCGGAACAGTGGGGAAAAATTTATCACATGCTTCAGGACTCAAAAAAGATTGATTCGCGCCGGTATCTACTAATAACTTAAGTGGGGGATCCGCTATCTGAATATAGCGTAGTTCCCTTTTGGAATGTAAATTTAATTCTATCTTTGTTCTTTGTTGGTACGGCCCTTGGAAAAATCCTGCTCATTGTCAACCGGACTTTGCGCCTCGCCGTCGGTAACGTTATTTGCGTTTGTATGATCATATTGCGAGCGATCGATATCATATTCATATTCCGAGTTGATATCGTGGTAATGTTCCAAATAAGAATATTGATATGGTTCATAATAATAATCGCCGTAATAATTATCGTAATAATCATTATAGTCTGCAATTTCGTTAAAATTCATCTCCCTACTTTTGAAATAGTTAGACGGCGGAGGGTTGCCATGAACTCTCCAATCGCGTCCCGTCAGGTTTGGTGGTAATACTTTCGGTACGTAATGGCTAACACCGCTCATGGGTTTTGGCCCTGCATTATGTGGCTGTACGTTCCTAGGGGGTGGTAATCTAAAATTGTTATTCGGATTATAGTTTGGCGGCAGCGCCCGGAATATTTGCTGCGTACGCGTGGGATATGTAGGCATACGTTGCTGTGGTTGAGAAATCTGAGCGTTAGGACGCCATTGCGGTGCTTGCTGCGGCATATAAGGGGGTGCAAACGCGGGTGGTGGTTTCGGCCAACCTGAACTAGGGGTAGGTACACTAAACATTTTAGGTGTGAACACATTGAAACCTAAGGACGGTACTTTATGTGGTGTGCTCGCATGTGCCGGCGTGTTACGCCTATCAGGTACAGAATCATTTCGCTGCTGTAGGTACATCACATTTATTTCTTCTTGGACAAATTCCAGAGCCTTTTCGATTGTCTCGGGTCTCATACATCGAATACGTGACCCGAGGGGTTCTTTTAATCCTCTAACAAAGGCTTGTTTAGCTAATTTACGGTAAAGATCACGTTTAGCCTCTACTGTGGTTTTGACTGATTCGTGTAAGGATACATACGTCATAATTGTACTAAATAAGGTCTGGCATTTGTCATAGAACTCTTGAGGAGAATCATTGCCTTGAGTCGCGAGAGAAAGATCATTATAAAGGGCGGTTTCGTCCCTTTGATCGGCAAAATTATTTATCAAGGCGCTTTTTATACCAAGCCAACTGTCGGGGATGCCGTTAGCATTTATTGTTCTAGCGGCAGGACCCGTGATTTTATTTAAGATGCCATTAATTAAACACAAATTACTTAATTGGTAAGCCGGTTCATTTTTCATGTACTGTGTAACTATTTGGTCACATATTTGGATGAACCGAGTTAAAACATTCGGGTTCCCATCGAACTCGGGGACCGGCCGCAAGACCTTATAAATGTTATCTGGGTCAAACGACATATTTTCTAAATTTCTACTACTGTCTAAAGCGTAATTCCTATGAACCTGTCTTGACGAGACAGATTCCTCCCCTTTATTTCTCGGGTGGAAAATTTTGGAAACAGGAGGCAACACTTAGGGTAAAATTTTAAGGTACTTACATAGGTTGGTTTTTCTTGGTACTGAAGTTCGAGTACGTCCCCGGCCGTGCCCTCGTAGGTTCGGATTCTAGACGATGGCTTAGGAGCCCGCCAGCGACTTTACGGAGTCAAGCTAGACAACGATTTTTGGAGCCTTTGACCGCCACGCACTGACTCTAGAATCCTACCGACTGCGCCAATTACGTTAGTCACAGCCAGAGGACTTAAAAAAAACCAAAAGTTTTCTAATACTAATTTATTTAATAGATGTTACTTGATCGATGTTAGATACAAGATTGATTTATTTTTACAATTAAAACTTATAGCTACGAAATGGGGTCGCGGAGTCAGCGTTTTTACGCTGCCTCGTGCCGGATGTTTCCACACTTATTGATTATGGAAAATTTCCATTGCATTGAGGGCGTCAGCAATTTTGGTATCGGCGTCGCATGTAACAACCGCGACCGAAAACGAAGCCAGGAGGTAGTATTAGTGATATCAAACACAATGCAAGTAAACATTTAACAAAAAAAAACGTCAAATTTTTTTTTGTTATTTTTTACATATCGTCGTATTTGAGTGATTAAACATAGCTTTTCTAAAATAATGACGTACATCGGTTAATTTTTAAACACGCAATGGTACGTAAGGGTTTAAATTACTATTTTTGCAAAAACTAGGTTTTTAGCCCTCAAAAACGATGATTTTTAAAAAATTGTAAAAAAAAAGTCCGTCGCTTATTTTGCAAAATTTTTAGTTGCATTGTGTCTGTAGCCGCTAAAACTACCACCTGGCTTCGTTTTCGGTCGCGGTCTTGATATACCCTGTATAATATTATTGCCCACTGAGTTTTAGCTTGATGTTTCACTGTTTTTTGAGCCAATTTTTCATCCGTAGGTGATGACTCAAGGCGAGTTCGACGACTTGTTTGAAGTAGCCAAACTATTCACCCTACACGAGAACGAATGATGAACATCACGCTTCCCGCCGCGAGGGGTAGACAAGCTAACTGACACGTGTTGACAAAGTGCATTTCCCGCTGTTGTAAATATTTAATTATATGTTTAGTTGAATAAATGTGTTAACAGAATGTTTTGTTATTGATCTACGCAACCTGAAATTCAGTTTTATAAGGAAATAATAATTTATGAACGTTTTAATTATTAAATGATTTTTGATTTTATTATTTTGTATTATTTGAAACAATTCCTATTTTTATGATACCATCAGATCCCCGCTTTATCTGATCTTCACATTCTTGATTGCAAAAATATTTAATATAGCATATTTGGCCCACAGACTTCGTTCTGTTGTGGCCCAGGTATGTTGCTAAAGTAAAAATCACTACCGTACTAAACAACATGTTTACATTAAAAATATTTTTATAAAAGAAAATGTGGTTATAATACTGGAGGAACAGAAAAACAGACATCAAATTTAAATAATTTTATTTCCTTACCGTTATCATAAATAGTTTAACATGCATCGACGTCCCGCTAACTCGTAAAATAAGCGTCTTTATGCTACAAAACGACTAATCAATTGAAACGAAACGCCTCGTTCGGAATGCGACGCGGGCGGGTACACTTACAACTGGTGCAGGAATTCTGTGCACCATTTACATTTATATGTACGCTTACGGACAGAAAAATGACTACATGGGTTGTAGTCCAAGCCTTTAGAGAAGTATGGCAAGTTGTCCCCCCTGAAGTTTAAGATACTATCTATTTTTAAAGAAACTTGTTGAAATCTGAGCATTGTATAGTTGGGGTAGATTTTTATATGCAGATATACTAGCTTAGTTAGTATTTTTATGTAGGTATCTTTACAGAAAAGTGCGCACCTCTAATTTAAAAACAGTTTTCCTAATAACTTTGATTTGCATAAGCTACAATAGGGTATTTTACTATAAGAAAGAAAAAATCTAAAAACTATAAATGTATATAGTAGAGCATTAAGCAATAAGTATATGTTAATTTCAGTTTATATTTCCAAGGAATAAATTTTATAATTCGTTTTGAAAATTTCAATTTTTTTATCTGTCCTAAAAAGATGTGAAACGGCTGCCGCCATGATGGATAACGATTCTACGTCATTCCGCGAGTAGAATACCCCCTCCGGTGTCCAAGAGCTCATAGTATCACAGTTTGTTTACTGTTTGAGTGACGTATCATTTTAAGGGAACATGGCGCCTAGCGTTTTCACATATTTGCGCGCAAAAATTTAAAGGAGATCGGTCGATTTGGTCCAACTGTGGACAAGAAATTCATTACTACCAAAAAATTTGGCGTATTTTTTTAGATTTATTTCTCTATTTACTTTTATCCTACACCATTGGAATTAGATTTACAAAAAAATGAGGATATCATGAAATATTTCTACCATTTTTGTATTTGTCAGCAACATTAATAGAGTTGACATCTGTCACGAGACTATTATCTGTCAAATTGCATTGTTTATTTCGTCGTGTACTAATGTGTATTTAAAATTGAATTAAATTGACAAAGTGACTAACTACATACAATAAACCTGATATCAAAATAATATACTTTTAAATATTCAAATGTGTTTTTCTGTCTTCCTTGATAAGCTTACGTACTTTATAATAATGTATATTCATACTCATCCCAAACTTAAAATATAAGCCAACTATGACATTACGTATTCAGATAGCAGAAAATGGTAGATTTTGTAAAACTTTAAGAGGATAAATCTTAAAAACCCCGTATCCTAGCTCAAGAAGACTATGTTATATTTGAAGGATAAAAAATCCTTATTATTTAATTCTATGTCTCATTTGTCTCCACCATGTTTCCACTACTAGGCCCAATATTCATAGGAAAACGACCGATCTCCTTTAAATTTTAAATGGATTTTTATTGGACTTGCCGAGCGAATAAAAATTTGATTTTTTTTTTAAATAGTTTGTCTTAATCTTAGGAACAACTTAAAAGACTTTTTGAAAATGGGTAGAATATATAATAGAATTGTTGATTCAAAAGTTAATATAATTCTACTTGCATACAAACAAGAATTTTAGTAAAAGTTTAAGGATAATCCAGGTAGTCTATTTGTCGAGACTTGAATGACATTCAGTGGCTCACAAGTTCATCTAATCAGAAAAATTAAGTGAATTGTCTAACTCATTTTCCATCCGTAAACGTGTACATACAAATTGAATACAAAACGATGGCACGTCAATTACGTCCTTAAACTAGGTACAATGAGAAAATCAAGTTGCATCAAAAACTTCGGTAAAATCGGTGTACAAACTTATCATATATTATCAACTACTTTGACTATTTTTAAAAACGTTTATTGTAACATCGTGTGCGACATGTTCACTGATCAAAAACCACACAGCTATTGTACACGAGATTCATAAAAGAGTACATTACAATTAATTACATAAACTGGAAACAACGCAAATGTTTGTAATAACTGGACAGAGGCGGATTTATTTTCGATATCACTGTAATTTAATTTATATTATTGTAAACAAATCTATAATTTTTTTAGTTAATGTATGTGAGAAATATTGTGCGTTGGATGTCAAGAAAGGATTCTTAATTTATAAAATTGTTTTGTATTAAATTAAGATTTAAATTCGTATTTGGTATTATTTTTAAAAAATATGGCGGTCAGGTTTGTTTAAAACAATACTCCAACAATTAATAAGTTATATGCAATTGAATAAGACTCATACGAATAAGACTCATGATATGCAACAGGTTGTTCCAATAAACACACATCGTCAGCATTATTTTTCAGTATTATCAACGATAATTTTTAGGTACCAGTGCCCCTAGCCGGAACATTTTGCAGTATCGTAATAGAATAGTAATAGTAAAATTTTGTATGGGAATTTAAACAGCGCCATTGTGAGCGTCTTTGGAACTAAAATTTCACAGCAGGAAACGTTTACTTTACTATACGAGAATTACTATACGATACTTCAAAATGTTCCGGCTAGGGGCACTGTTACTTTAAATTACTATTCGAAATAAATCCGCCTCTGTGCCAATGTATCCCTACCAAAATATGCATCCGAAAGCGGGTCGCACGGACCGCAAGTCACGCACGCACGCACGCATACACGCACACACGCAAGCACGCACGCACGCTCGCAAACACGCACGCAAACTAATCTAACATTACCACGATTATACTTAGTGTGCAGTTTACGTGTCCGCAGTACATTACAGCTTATTAAAAACCTTTGAAAATATTGCACTTGAGTGTAGGCCTTTTTACATTTCATGTAAAATAATATTGATGTTCAAACCTCATCAGGGCTAATTTTAACCATCAAATTAGTAGAAAATTTCGAATGTATTCTTTTGCAAGTTTTTAGTCTGAATTGGCATCGTTTAATATATAAGGGTTGCTCAGGAATCGCCAAGTCAAATCTTAATTTACTTGATCCAAAAATTAACAAATAATTATTGGTTTCTTAGATTTACGCGAATGTTACATATTGAAATAAAACTATTTTATACGGATTTTATCGCGATTTGGTTTAATTTTTACATTTTGCGGAGTCCGCCCCGTGACCACGAAAGCTGTAAAGTAATCGAAACGTCGGGAAGTTTAAAAAATGTAAAAATTAAACCAAATAAATACCTGGATAAAATCCGTATAAAATAGATTTATTTCAAATAATTATTGAATGTATTTCAAGGCGTGATTAGTTTAAGGCTGTGTCACATGGTCTAGCGTGGTCAATTGTGGGGCTTACAATTATGATACTTGATACGAATTCCCTGGATATTCAATGGACACCAAATCGCTTTAGAAATTATTAAATAAAGTATACAACATGATGAAATATTATGAATGGCAGTATCCATAAAAATGCGCAAAATATTGAGGTTAAAAATGTACACGATTTTTGCATGATCCGCAAAATACCGGCTAGATCTTATTATTGAAGCGAAACCACGTGACACTGACAACTGGCAATGTTTTTGCGATCACACTATAAAAATAAAGTTTACGTGACATGTTTTATTCCATACAGAGATACAATCTTTTTCATAATATCTCAGTTCATACTAAAAAATATCGTATAAAAACAATATTTTATAAAAAATAAAAATGTGTTTAAAAACACGAAAATAATTTGATACGTCAAATGTGATTTTTTAATGTTTTAAATTAAAGCACAACGTCAATACTTAAGCACTAATATAAAATAATATCGTTGTAAAGCAACGCAATGGCAAGAATCGTTTAACTAATTCATTAATATGAGTATTATTGGAATGAAAACTAAGTTTCCAAACTTTAAAGTTCGTCGTCAATTTATTTAGATTTTTTAGGTTGGCAATTGATTCATGATATTTCGATAATATTTAAATTTGTAAGGAACCTCAACTCTTTATAAGCAAAGATAATGATTTCCAAGTTATTCTTAAATATAAGAACAATACATATCTGTTGAATAAATGGGAGTCAGAATTTGTCTATCAAGGCCTAGATATCTAGGATTTAGCTATTGATTGCAAAAAACATTTTAAACTCACCATTATTAAAGGCTATATGAGTTCTTTCTTCTCCTAACAAATAACATAGGAATCTAGATATTTCTAGGTCTCTTAATGCCCTGATATTATTTTTGAATTATTAATTATGTTATTGGCGTTACTTTTCTGATTTAATTTAACCATCAGTGACAAATAAATTGTGCCAAGTCTTACCCAAAAACACATTGGAATCGTATTTGTCTTTTATATTATTGCAAATGAACTACACATAATTAAATAACATTTAACATTCATTACTAATTCTAAACAAGCGATTATATACACAATACCTTTCATCGAAATCCAATTGTCTCTAATGTTGTAATGACTTTCAAATACTAAAAAATAACACGATTAAATATCGAGATTATTGTTCGATATTAAAAGACGGAGAGATGTTTATCAGTCATGTTAATTCAATTTTGAATGACAAAAATGTTTACGCTCATAAAATTGCACACACACTACATTATACATAACTACAAAATGAACGCTACAGTGATGTGATGTATTTAAAAATCATGATAAAATGTATTATACAACAATGATTTATTGTTATCTACGCGATTAATACATCTATCGTGGCTTACGTACTAATATCTGTCAAAAATAACACTCGGTGCTTTCCTCACGGCAAAAATACACGCGGCCGAGCGGTCGACGCGCACGTCGCACACGACGCACACGACGCACGCCGCACACGACGCACACGACGCACGCGTCGCCGCTCGCCCGCCGGTCACGAGTACATTTTGTGTAGTAGAAAAAATATTATCACCTACTTATTTATGTGTCAGCTGGCCGACGCTACCGGCCGAGTCTAGGCTACGCGCAGTTCTCAGAGAAATTTAACCTCACAATACTTACGATAAACAAGTTAACCCTTAACTGACGATATCTATAAAACATTTGTATTTGTGCACGATCGAGGCTCGGTCCCCAGCCGAGGTCTTATTATAAGGACGTTACTTTAAATGGGTAGTGGATAAGGTACCCTCGTGGGTTCTGAAACTTCGCTATACTGGTTCATGACAGTTTATTGTTAAACAATGTCCAAAAGGAGTATGGTGGGAACATTTAAACCCTAACTTATTTCACAAACTATGTTTTACAGTCGAGACAACGTGGTACAGTAAGCTAGTCATTTAGGTTAAGTTACGATCTAGAATTACGATTACAGTTAGTTGACTAGTGAGTAGTGTATCAGCTGGAGTGAAGCTGCGAAGGAATAGACAATATTGTCTATGACGCGGTGTAGTCTCGGTGACTAGGCAATACGGCGTGACTAATGGGAGATTCTTCAGTTTTAGGAAGCGAAGCACACAGCGTGTGCACACAATATCTATAAAACCCGATAAATACAAATTTTTGATCCACACTTTTAAGGGGTTTTAAAGTTATTTTATGTATCTCGCATATGAATACATTTTTAACACATTAAATCAAAAAGTACTTATCGAGTTTTATGGTCCTTCGAGCCAGACTATGATCTTTAAAGCCGATCTTTGATGCTGCGAGCTGTCCATCAAGTCGGCCTCAGGTCCTCCAAGCTAGCCTTGGTGATGAGCCTTGGCGCGTGCAGCCCCGCGAGGCGCGAGCGGCAGGCGGTGGCGCGGCTGTGCTTCGGACTTTCGAGCCGGTCTATGGTCCTTCGAGCCGGTCTCTAGTCTTTCCGCCCGGACTATCCTTCAAGCCAGACTATGTTCTTACGATCCGACCTATGTGCGTTCTAGCCAGCCTACGGTTTTTCGAGATGGCTCAAAGATCTCTTTCGAGGCAGCCCATGGTCCTTCGAGCGGGACTGCACTTTATGGCTGACTATGTTTTTTCGAACCAGAGTATGTTGTTTGGGGCCAGATAGAGTTGTCAAGGCGGGCCGTGGATCCCCGGAGCCTAGGTGATGAGTCGCGGCGCGTGCAGGCCGGCGAGGCGCGGCGCGAGCGGCGGGCGGTGGCGCGGCTGCGCGTCGGCGGCGGGCGCCCAGTCCTGCAGGCGCGCGCCGCCCGCCAGGCGGTGCGTGAGGCGGTGCGCGATGCTGAACCCGCCCGAGCCCTCCAGCTGCGTCAGCACTATTATCACTTGCCTGCGACCACAAGCAACTGATATTACTAACTGCACACATCTGTCAGCTTCCATGGCGTAGTCGGTTAGACGCTGTGAAACGAGAGGCCGCGGACACAATCATCTGCTCAAATGTTTGTGTGTAATACAAGAATTTGTTTCGGGTCTGGGTGTTATAGGCGACTATGATTATTTATCAACAAGCAAGCCATTTAATAATCCCCTCCTCCCCTCTATTATCAAAACAGACTATTGGCATAACACATCTCGAATAATACGAATTTTCTGACGTAAATTGATTACAGTTCTTGAATGGCACTCCTCGTTTTCGTAGTTATTTGTATATTGATAGTCCATAACCACGTACTATAACCATGAAATAATACATCGTGAGGAAACCTGCAGACCATAAAATTGTAAAAAAATCTATGGTATGTAAAGTCCGCCAACCAACACTAGACCAGCGGGGTAGACATATGGTCTAACCTCTCTCAATCGTACTCTCGATTGTGTCGGAGGTCCGTGCCCTGCAGTGGGACGTATATGGGTTGATAGAGAATGAATGTACCTGTGTAAGGGTGGCACAGAGTCGATGGTCTTGAGCTCCCCGCGCGTGGAGACCACGTTGTAACTCTCCTGACAGTCGCACTTCACGTGGATCCACTTGTCCGTGTGCCGGTTCTCCACCATCACCACCAGGCCCGCCCAGCCCTGCAATAAAAACAAATTTATTGATTACTAGCTTCTGCCCGCTAACTTCGTCTGCGTGATTAAGTTTGTTTAAAAAAATATACATGTATAGATTATTTGGTATTTCTCATCCCGTCCCGTCCCGCCCCGTTATATCCCGCCCGTCCTATCTCATTCTCACTCAAGGTATGTAATCCACGCTCATCGCATCCTTTTGAGTATAAAAAGTAACAAATATATCAGATTTCCGTCCTCATCCCACGGGAACACTTAATATATCTGGATAAAATGTAGCCTGAGTGTTAATCCAGTGTTAATAGGGGGAATATTAGTTTTTCTCATTTATCTTCCATAATACAAAGAAACACCCTGTATGTAAATAAGACATTTACCAGTTTTTAAGTTGGACTTGTACCTTTATAACTTTGAAACCGCATCTCATTTCGTCTTGTAGTTTTTTGCGTTATGCGCAAGTAAATAAAAAGAAACAACCTGTCTATAAATAAAATATAAAATACCAGTTTTCAAATTGGACGTGCACCAATATTACTGTGAAAACTGCATCTCATTTCGTATGGTAGTTTTTGAGTAATGTCCAAGCAAATAAAAAGAAACAACCTGTATGTAAATGCAACATATACCAGTTTTTAAGTTGAACCTGCACCAATGTAATTGTGAAAACTGCATCTCATTTGGTGTGGTAGTTTATGAGTAATGTGCAAGCAAACAAAAAGAAACACCCTGTATGCAAATGCAACATATACCAGTTTTTAAGTTAAACTTGCAGCAATATAACTGTGTAAACCGCATCTCATTTGGTGCGGTAGTTTATGAGTAATGTGCAAACAAACAAAAAGAAACACCCTGTATGCAAATGCAACATATACCAGTTTTTAAGTTGAACCTGCAGCAATACAACTGTGAAAACCGCATCTCATTTGGTGCAGTAGTTTTTGCGTGATGCGCAAGCAAACATACAGACAGACAGACAAAAATTCTAAAAAAAATTGTTTTGGATTCTGTTGCTGTTATAAAGACCCCCCGCGTTGAAATTTCTTAAATATCTTCCATGTACAGACATCGACCATTTACATTTTTATTATATGTATAGATAACTTAAAGGACTTTTTTGTTTTCATCCTACGTGTATTATGTGACAGCAAATGACTACCACAAAGGCACGAGAAACGATCGCAAATCGACACACTCCATTATGGCTTCTACAGGCTTCTTTGGAATGTTCTTTTATTAAAGAAATTAAGGAGACACGAGTGCCTATATACTGTATTACAACTTGTTGGTATGACATAAAAACTAATGTCTTAGTTCTGACCTGGGTGGTAGCAGACCCTGAAAATTTACCTCCACAAGAAAGCACACGTGGTTCAGTTGTTATATAAATAGGGGATAATGTTGAATGATTTCAAGAATTAATTTTAAATAGGTATTTTACAAACCTTGGTGAGATAATACGCAGTCATCCCCTGGCGTCCTTCATGCCGCTGTCCCCTCGCCAGGGTCAGGCCGATGATGGCATCAGCCAGGATGTGAGGGTGCAGGGGAGGTCGCTCCACGGACAGCGGCTTGGAAGAGTGAGCGGCCAGCACGTGGCGAGGCCAGGCCGAGCTCTCGGCCAGCTCGAGGCCAGTGTGCCAGTGGTTGAAGGCCAGGCACACGACTAGATAGAATCCTTTCTCTAGCATCTTATGGCAGCCGACGAACCCTCGGACCTGAATAGGATGTGAATGGACTTACCTCTTACACTGTCTGCAGAAAATTGGTGTACAGTAACTTTGATATTACATTTCTCTCAATAAGGAATTTTACAGTTTTAATCCCTAAGAGTATGAATGTTTATAAGATGATAATCTATTACCATAAGCTAAGTTACTCATTGCCCTTTTCATATAATAAATAAAAGTTTTTAATTAAGCTAGTTAGGCGTATTTAGAATATTTAGAAAGTGGTAAAAATAGATAGTTTATTATAAAAATATGAAACCTGCGGGAATATAAACTAGGTATAGCACTATGTGTGGGCAGATATTATAACATTATTGACAGCCTCCAGCCAATTGGTTACACGCCGGCTGTAAAACGAGAAGCGGGTTCGATCCCCGCATCGAGACAAATATTTGTGTGATCCACAGGTATTTCGGATTTGGCGGTTTGTGAGACCGAAAAGTCTCACGTATTTCTTGGTACACAAGACTTGATGTTATTGTGGGTTCAGGGTATGTGACTGTTGGGTGTATTTATTTATTTGTATACCTGTCTCTTGCTATGGGCGACTAGCTTCCCGACTTGCGCCGTGGGTCCCGATTTAGTTCTGAACACCACCACGCATAAATCCAGTTGCGAGCGCTGACTCTTCGCCGAATTCCTGTGCCGAATCAAAATCATATTTTAATTTTGTTTCTATCTTCGTAGTCATGAATATAAAAAATAAATTATGATTGATGATTAAATAGTATTAAATGAATATAAATTAGATGTTTGGATGTGTTACAACCAATCTCGCATAAACCGTTGAATGGGTAATAATTAAATTTGGTATACATTAGCCAGAACAAATAAATTTTCGAATCTATTATACCCGCCGCTAATTGAATGGAAATCTATGTTTTTGAGCCAAAACGACATTATCAGCAATAGAAAATTATTGTAACATAATACTAAAACATATTATAACAACCAAATCAAAAGCAGTGGAAGAACTGCTACTGCAAAAACAGATTATAATTTTTCTAACATACCATGATTAATGCAAGTTCGTATTAAGTAAAGTCCCATTAAGATATCTTTCAAATACATTATATTTTGAAATAAAACTATTTATTACGGATTTTATCGCGATTTGGTTTAATTTTTACATTTTTTTAACTTCCCGACGCGTCGGGAAGTAATCGAAACGTCGCGACGTTTCGATTACTTTACAGCTTTCGTGGTCACGGGGCGGACTCCGCAAAATGTAAAAATTAAACCAAATTGCGATAATATCCGTAATAAATAGTTTTATTTCAATGTGTAGCATTCGCGTAAATTTAAGAAACCATTATACTTTATATTTTCCATGTGCAATTCTACAACGTAAGTCGTGGTATAGTGGGTAGAGTAAGGTGGCCGTGGACCTCTGTCCCTCCTGGAAGAGCGTGAAGTCGACCTCGGTGGGCGCGGCGGCCTGCAGCAGCAGGCACGTGAGGTGGCGCGCCGACGCCAGCGGCGGCAGCACGCCGCCCAGCCGCGTCTCCTGCCAGCCGCCGCGCACCTTGCAGATGTCGATGCAGTCGAAGTACCTGCACACCGCCACACAGCACACTGTACGCCTCTTCACAACTATTCATTTAGCACAGTATTTAAACACCACTGCAACATCAGTGTTCATTATCGGTCGTCAGGTAAATATTTGAATGACCTTGTAATGTATGCTGAGAGCTAAACTGCGTCGTATGATCGAATTTGCTACAGCAGATGCATTCCGTATATATGGACATCAACTTTGGTAACGAATATAAAATAATTAATATTATTATTTAATGTAAATTTGGTATTTGAAGGTGTATCACAATATCACGCTTGCATCAAAGGATAGGCAGAAAGTGCTACTGAGTAATCGATATTCGGCGAGGTTGTTTTCATCGATGTTTCACCATGCCTAGTGGCGCCGTATACTACGTAGTGTCGTGTGCAGTGACCACTCACTTGAGCACGTCATCGAAGCTGATCCAGAAGACGCCCTGGTCGCGGTCGGCGTCGGAGGCGCCCACCTGCGCCAGCACGGCGCGGCGCGACTCGTCGCTCCAGCGCGGGCACGCGTGCGCCCACGCGCCGCGCCACGTGTAGTGGCCCCAGGGGTTGCGCAGCCGCAGCAGCCGCGTGGGCGCCGCGCCGCCACCAGCCGCGATCTCCACCACGTCCAGCACCGAGTACGCGTGCCGCGGCCGCAGCCCCAGGCGCTGGTACTCCTCCTCGTCCACCTGGATGTATCGATTGGATCACTGGTTATTGAATGATTAGGAATGCCACGGTAAGGTTGCCCGAGTCTGGATATACCCAAGAGTTGACCTCATGCAGGTAATGATTGTACCCTCATGTTAATAATGGTTCGATTCTACCGCAGTTTTAGTAGTCTTTACAGGCAAAAGAATAATATAATCAGGGTCTTTGGGCGCGCTGCGGTGTTTTCGGGATCAAGAAAGGAATCATCGGGTTTTTTTGACACACTGCGGAATTGATACAGTCTTCTCGATTCTATTTCAAGGTGAGAGGTTCTAAGAAGTGCGTGCGTACCTTCATGTTGCCGCCGCCGCAACTGGCGCCCATGAGGAAGCAGGCCTGGCGCGAGGACAGCAGCTGCGCCCACACCAGGTCGCGGTCCAGCGGCTCCAGCGGCGCGCCGCCCCCCGCGCCGCCCGCGCCCCCCGCCTGCAGCGACACCGACTCGCACGGCGCGCCCGTCAGCGTGCACAACCCTGCGACACACACGCATACCATGACGTCACTAATACTAAACTCAATAATAATAATCAAGTTTTTTTAATTTTCTCTCTGCACTATCCAAAGGTCGACTGGAAGAGAATGCCTCAGACATTGAGTCCGCCTTTATATTCTATATATTAAGCATAAATAAATAAATAAAGAACAGGTCTGATTTAAACCAATTTTTGTAATCATCGTATTGCAAATTGGTTTTGAAAAGAGCTACATTAGAGATTTTTTGCCCTTCTTCCCTAGTGAAAACTGCGTTCCAAACCGTGTAGTAAAACAAAAAAAACTAAATGATTTTGAACATTATTGGATCCAATAAATTATTTTCATTTTCAAACTCAGCCACACCCGGTGCCATTGCAACCGCCGCAACCACCTTATATTTATTACTGTCGTAGGCATATGAGCTGACGGCCCGCCTGATGGTAAGTGGCTACCATTGTTCATGGTTTCTACAATGCGTGGGACATAGATAATCCGCTGCCTACCTTCTATAGCCCTCCCCGACACGAGAGCTTCGTAGCACCCGTGCAGCTTGGCGACGGCCTTCTCTATCAACGGCACCCATAACTGTTTTCTTTTTGCCTGCGAACATCAATTTACTTATTAGATATATTATATTCTGCCACGAAAAAAGGTGTGGTGGCCTGTGGCTGTCAACATGTTCACGGTGGTGGCAGTTTCAAATATCAGGGCACACCTCACACTTTTCGGATTCATGTGTGTATTGATAATAATAATTAATCACCATGCACTATAACGGTGAAGGAAAGTAACCTGAATACCATAGCGATTTGTATGGTATGCAAAGTCCGTCAACATGTACTATGCCAGCGTGTCCACCACGATGGTCTAACCCCTCTCAATCGCACACTTGATTGTAGGGGAGGCCAGTGGGACATATGTGAGCTGATGCAGATGCGAACCAATACCGCACACATAAATGCGCACGTTAATATTACGTATGATACGCATATACCATACTTAAAGGTTAGAGTAGTATCAGACTAAAGTACTTAATATTTAGTAGCACACCTGCGAGTAGACCAGATGGCCCTTCTTGTTGGCGGGCAGCTGGTCGTCCAGCGTGACGGTGAGCCAGCGGCCGTCCTTGCAGAGGCGCAGCTGGTAGGCGCCCAGGCGGGGCTCCGCGCGCAGCACCACGCCGCGCACCAGCGCCGAGCGCTCCGCCAGCACCGCCAGCGCCGACAACAGCCAGCAGTTGCCCAGCACGCCTGAGTATAAACCAGGTTATTTTAGTATGGCTTTGGTGTGCTCGTGACATCCTGGAGTCCCTTATTTGTATTTTGTACTGAGGCTCATGGGGTTCTTAGCTTGTGAAAATTCGGCATATATTGTCTACCAACCCCCAAGGTGAACAGGGTTCCCCATGTTAATATAAGCTCATTTTAGTATATAATACCAGCAGCAAATAATACTATTAAGATTTGGTATATTCATATCCGTCAAGATAGCGATACAATCCATGCAAATATTGTGTTTCCAGTACGTGTCAGGTTTCGAGTAAGTCGGTATAATTGTATCGACTATCGAGCAATAGTCTGTCACCATATTCCATGGTGCCATTTGTATCGAGGTACAACTGTATTAAAATTTCAAGTAGAAAAATATATTGTCGACCTCCTTACACAGTAAAAGGGTGGAGGAGGGGGGTATGCAGCCAGGCGTGCGGTATACCTTGCGAGATGTCGGAAGGGCGCGGGTCCCTGAAGACGACCCAGGGCAGGCGGTGGTCGGGCTCCAGGTGGATCTGGTGCGGGCGCAGCCAGCGCGCCGCCGCGCCGCTCTCGCCGCCGCCGCTGTAGTACAGCGACTTGCACGACGCCGGGAACGACTCGTCCACGTACGGCTCGCCCGTCTGCGTGCACATCAGTGTCTTTCATACTATTTTTTATCACAGGTTTTTTTGTAGTACTTCTTTTGAGGCTTTGGAAAAAAATATGAGTAAAATTTTAAACCGTACACCCACAAAAACCACTAACAAAGAAAGCGACATGATGCAGTTATTGTTAAAATACTGACGTTTACTGGCATCATATTACATAAAGTGTATTTTAAATCTCTTGTCGTTTTAACTAATTTAGTAATAGGTTGCTAAAGCAGTCACCTTCATGTATATGCACAGCTGATCATAATATAAAAGACATTGCGAATATCTATTCATGTGTATCTAAACATGCACAATTTTTGAAATTAAACATGGAAAAAATACAGTAATGTCAAAGTGGAGTATGTGTGGAAGGTAAAAAGCTTGTCGTGATGGTAACTCACGGCGGCACACTGCGCCAGCACCTCCTGCCACTGCGTCCACGCGTGCGTCTCCTCGCCCAGCCGCAGGATCTCCATGGGCGTGCTGTCCTGCCGCTCGCCGTCCGATCCCTCCGCTGCCAATAAAAAAGCCCCACTATTCACTTTTCCATGGTCAGGGATGCTCCTATCTAGTGGTCATGGCCTGTCCCTAGAATAGGTGCTACGAGTACGCGACCTCAGCCCCCCGAGCTACTGCAGTCACTACCAACCTTCCCTTCCGTGACTGCAGTATCCACTCCTACAGGCCATACTTCCCTTTCCCATAACATCCTCCAACCACAAACCCTATTTCCCTTCCCCCGGTTGATGACGGGCAGCAGCGTCATCAACGCGAGTCCCCCCCCCCCCCTTCTGCGCTCGCCAACCCGCCTGCCAAGCGTGGCGAGTATTGGCAAAAACCTCCAATGATTGGCAACATCAGGACCAGGCCCCCAGTCCCCGGCAGCCCCGCTATTCCTGGCTATGGTAGCGGCCATGGTTACGGCGGGGCAGGGGGTGCTAAGAATCCCCGGGTTGGCCCCGGCTACCACCCCCGACGACGACTGGCCCTGGTAACACACAACATACGCACGTTGAGGACAGACGAGAAGATTGTCGAACTGGAAGAAGAATTGAGTGGGTTACACTGGGACATATTGGGGTTATCGGAAGTCCGTAGAATCGGGGAGGATACGATAACCCTGACGTCCGGTAACCTGCTCTTCTACCGGGGGGACGACCAACAGTCCCGAGGAGGTGTCGGATTTCTCGTCCACAGGTCTATCATCAACAACATCGTATCCATCGAAAGTGTGTCGAGCAGGGTAGTGTACCTTATACTCAGAATATCAAAAAGATATTCGTTGAAGGTCATACAGGTATACGCGCCGACCTCGACACACCCAGATGAAGAAGTAGAGGAGATGTATGAGGACATTAGTCGGGCCATACATACTTCCAAAACCTACTTCAATGTTGTTATGGGAGACTTCAACGCAAAGTTGGGCATGAGAAGCGATGCAGAGTTGAAAGTGGGGCAATTTGGACATGGGCAACGGAACCCCAGGGGCCAGTGGCTGGCCGACTTTCTGGAGAAAGAGGGACTCTTTGCGATGAACTCTTTTTTCCAGAAGCCGCCTCACAGGAAATGGACCTGGCTGAGCCCTGACGGTTCTACGAGAAACGAGATAGATTTCATCTTGACGACGAATAGACAGATGTTCAGTGATGTCTCTGTGATCAACAGGGTGAAAACCGGCAGTGATCACCGAATGGTAAGGGGCTCATTGAATATCAATGTCCAATTAGAAAGGCGTCGCTTGATGAAGTCTACGCTCCGACCTACTCGTGCCCATATCCAAAACCCCGAGAGCTTTCAACTTGAGCTGGCAAATCGCTTTGATTGTCTCAAAGAAAACTTTGCAGTGGACGAGCTAAACAGCGGTTTGGTAGAAGCTGTCCATACGGTGGGATCTAAGTATTTTAGACCTCGCCGTAGAGATAGACCACAAAAACTCTCGATCCACACTCTTGACCTCATGGCCGAACGTCGATCTATGGCGCTGCAGTCTTCCGATGATGCCGAAGCATATAGGCAGCTCAATAGACGGATCTGGAAGTCCTTGCGACACGATGTCCGTGCTCACAATACTGTGAGCATTAAAGAGACAATTGAGCGGAATGGAGGCTCCAAAGTGTTTGCAAGAGACTTGTCTATTGGGCAAAGCCAGTTGTGTAGGCTGAAGACGGACGGCGGCCGCGTAGTGTCGACGAGGGCAGAGGTTTTAAGGGAGATCGAGAGGTTCTACGGACAGCTTTACACCTCGGTTGCCGAACCTACTGTTAGCTCGGCCGAAGACCCGAGAGCCGAGTTGATCCGGCACTTTAGCGATGATATCCCGGACATCAGCCTGTGTGAGATTGAGATGGCCCTGAAGCAGCTTAAGAACAACAAGGCGCCGGGTGAGGACGGAATCACTTCAGAGCTTCTGAAAGCGGGCGGAGCGCCGATACTGAAAGTCCTTCAGAGGCTCTTCAATTCCGTTCTCCTCGAGGGATCAACGCCAGAGGCATGGAGCAGGAGCGTGGTGGTACTGTTCTTCAAAAAAGGTGATAACACCTTGCTGAAGAACTACAGGCCCATCTCGCTCCTGAGTCATGTCTATAAGTTGTTTTCGAGGGTCATCACAAATCGTCTCGAATGCAGGTTTGATGACTTCCAGCCTCCCGAACAAGCCGGTTTCCGAAAAGGCTTTAGTACCATAGACCACATTCATACGCTTCGGCAAGTTGTACAAAAAACCGAGGAATATAACTTGCCGCTTTGTTTAGCGTTTGTGGACTATGAGAAAGCCTTTGATTCGATCGAGACCTGGGCTGTGCTAGAGTCTCTCCAGCGATGCCACATAGACTATCGGTACATCGAAGTGTTGAAGTGTATATACAACAACGCCACCATGTCGGTCCGAGTACAAGATCAGAGCACGAAGGCTATTCCACTACAGAGAGGCGTGAGACAGGGAGATGTCATATCTCCGAAACTGTTCACTGCCGCGCTGGAAAACGCCTTCAAGCTCTTGCAGTGGAAAGGATTCGGCATCAACATCAACGGCGAGTATATCACTCACCTTCGATTTGCCGACGATATTGTAGTCTTGGCAGAATCGCTGGAGAACCTTAGCACTATGCTCGAAGACCTCAACCGAGTCTCCCAACAGGTGGGTCTTAAAATGAACATGGACAAAACGAAGATCATGTCGAATATCCATGTTGTGCCCACCACCATTGGAGTTGGGGGCTCGACTCTTGAAGTTGTAGACGAATATGTTTATTTAGGACAAGTGGTCCGGTTAGGCAGGTCCAACTTCGAGAGAGAGGTCAATCGTCGAATCCAACTCGGTTGGGCAGCGTTCGGGAAACTACGCGACGTCTTCTTGTCCAAAATACCTCAGTGCCTCAAATCGAAAGTCTTCGATAGTTGTGTGTTGCCAGTGATGACATACGGCACCGAGACGTGGCCTCTCACTATGGGCCTTATTAGGCGGCTCAAAGTCACTCAACGAGCTATGGAGAGGGCTATGCTCGGGGTTTCCCTACGAGATCGAATCAGAAATGAGGAGATCCGTAGGAGAACTAAAGTAACCGACATAGCCCAGCGGATTAGTAAGTTGAAGTGGCAATGGGCGGGGCACATAGCGCGGAGAACTGATGGCCGATGGGGCCAAAAAGTTCTCGAATGGAGGCCACGTAGCGGAAAGCGCAGCGTGGGACGTCCACCCACAAGATGGTCAGACGACCTGGTAAAGGTGGCGGGACGTCGCCGGATGCAAGCTGCCTCCAACAGGTCACTGTGGAAATCATTAGGAGAGGCCTATGTTCAGCAGTGGACGTCCTTTGGCTGATGGATGGATGGATGATTCACTTTTCCGGGATATATGTGGAATAATAAAATGTTTTTCAATTCGGACCAGTATTTCCTGAGATAAGCGCGTTCAAACAAAAAAACTATGCGCCACCAAAGCAACCAACTGCGTCATTGTAAAAAATTTATAGTTTCAGAAATGTAATACCAAGAAAGATGTGGGGTATGACGGGTATAGGGGTATACGTTTTTAATTTAAATTGTCTGCGGGTTAAAGATAAGCTAGAGTTTTGGGAGACTTGGTGAGTTCCATTTCAGATGTCATTAAAGCTGTCATTAAAGATCTCCTAGCTTGCAACAGTAGCTGTATGTGTGCGTGCGTATACATGTGTGTGCGTGCGTGTACGTGCGCGTACGTATGCGTGTGTGTACGTGCGTGTGGGTGCGTGCACGTACGTTCGTCGTCGTCGGCGCGTGCGGGCAGCAGACGCGCGCGCGGCGACTGGCACATGTCGCAGCACAGCGCGCCGCCGCGGTTCACGAACGTGCACTCCGAGCACGACCATTCGCCGCTACTACCCTCGCCCCTGCAAACATACAGCCACATTTATACCACGCTAAAATATATAAATACTTGTTAATATTGCTGGCGACTTCGACCACGTGAAAGAGTTTGTAAATTACATATTTTGAATACGACCTGTTGAGCCCGAGATACGCGCCTTCAAACAAACAAACAAAACCCTTCAGCGTTATATATTAGTATAGAATATGGATGAATACACCCAACAATTACATACATAGTCTTGACTTTACGGTCTCACAACACCCAGACTCAAATAAATATTTATCGGGAAAATGCTTATAAAACGTTTTAAGGATATTTTCACCGGTTCAATTTTTTTCTGACTGCTTACCAAAGGTATCATTACTAGTATCGCCCTTCTCCGTTGTTCCTAGCAACCTGTATAATTGTTTTCTTACTTGGGCTCCGGCGGTGGTGTTTTGTGTCGGGAGCCGCGCCTGGGCAGCGCCGGCGTGTGTCGGTTGCTCCTGCGCGGCGACGGACTACGCCCACCTGAAGGCACACATTTCATCTTAACTCATTCATTGCGGCGTCAAGGTAATCTATTCTTGCATCTTGAGTGTATATTGTATGAAAGTTTCAGTTTTAAAATGTTCGTATGTTTTTACTTCCAAATTTTTTTATGACTGCGAAATGAACTCTTGAAGTATACACCCTGTATGGTGTAATACCGCATGCTTTTTTTTAGGGACCAGGTTTAATACCTCGCTAGGAACTATGAATTTTCAAAAATTCAAGTATTCTGTTTTAGTTTTCATGAAAATCGGGCCTGTGACTCGTTTGACTATATTTAGCTATTCCTTGGCCATCCATTCCGTTGAAAAATTCACGCTGTATACAAGACTCACTGGATCCGTGGTTGTCGGTGGGCGCGGCGAGTCCGTGTTTGGGCACGGGCGGAGTCTTGCACGCGAGACAGAGACTCGCCGACAGAGGGTTGCGCAGGGTACACGAACTGCACGACCTGGGAATTCATATTTAAAACACTTGAGGCTAAATCGCCGCTGAAACACGGTAATGTGGATAAAGGCATGTCCGGTAATTGAATAACGCATTAATTAATTTAAATATAAAACATGAACGGCGTCATATACACTGTTATCTCTAAACTAAAACTTAAAAAGTAAAACGGGAGCTAGACACCTAATTGTTAGTGAGTGAGAGAGTTAACTACTGAATGTATGAGTGAACATGTGAGTCAATTTGTGAGTAAGTGAGCAATGATTGAATGGTTGAGTGAATGTGTGAGGGAGTGAGTGATGGAGTGAACCACTGAATGGTTGAGTGTGTGAGTGAATGTGCAAGTGAGTGGTTGAGTGAGCGGTACCAGTAGTCGTGCGGCTGCGGGCGCGAGGCGGCGCAGGCGGCGCAGGCGGCGGCGTCGGGCTCGTTGAGCAGCGTGCAGCGCGCGCACGACCACGAGCCCGCGCCGCCCGCGCCGCTGTTGCTGCCGCCACCACCGCCGCCGGTGCGGCTCTCTGACTCTGCCGACAGTAAAAACATTTGAAAATATTTGTATTTACAGTTAAATGGAGATTCAACAACACTAATCCCAAAGGTAAGGAATATGAAACTAATGGATACACATTATAATTCTAACTACAATAGAGGGTATAATGTACTTCGACTGCGTTTATTGTATATACATATTTCAGTAATTAAGTATGACATTATAGGTAGACGAATAATCAGTTGACTTACAAGGTGATCAATTGACGTTCGCCACATTAAAACACCGAGATATGTATGGTCCGTGGACTCACCGACAGCGAACAGTAGTTCGTCGCTGTTGAGGTCGTGGTCGAGCGAGGCGATGGGCACGGTCAGCTTCTTGGGCGGCTCCGAGCGACACGACTCGCCGGACTTCGAGCTGCTCGCTTCCGAACAAGAGTTCGACGGCTTCGAACTGATCATACAACTCTGTGTTAATTCACGCTTATGCACTAAAGGGGCAGGCAGAAGTGCTGCTAGTACCAATTAAAGTACCGCAACGTATGACAATTTTAATACCGAAAAAATATAAAACGTTTACTTCCTACCAACGAGTCGAACCCAGGACTTAATGACACTCCGTTTATACATACTGTCACTAGGTAACGAGGCGACCTCTTATAATTGGGTATTCTACCCATTTTCAAAAAGTCTTTTAAGTTGTTCCTAAGATTAAGACAAACTATTTAAAAAAATATCAAATTTTTATTCGCTCGGCAAGTCCAATAAAAAACCATTTAAAATTTAAATTTTAAATTTATGCGCGCAAATATGTGAAAACGCTAGGCGCCATGTTCCTTTAAAATGATACGTCACTCAACCAGTAAACAACCTGTGTTTGTATGAGCTCTTGGACACCGGAGGGGGTATTCTACTTACGGAATGACGTAGAATCGTTATCCATCATGGCGGCAGCCGTTTCACATATTTTTAGGACAGATAAAAAAATTGAAATTTTCAAAACGAATTATAAAATTTATTCCTTGGAAATAAAAACTGAAATTAACATATACTTATTGCTTAATGCTCTACTATATACATTTATAGTTTTTAGATTTTTTCTTTCTTATAGTAAAATACCCAATTATGAAACTTTATCACAACACTCCATACTCATTTTGGACACAAGCCAATGTTTTGTAAACGTTTTGGGTGAATGGTTTTCGTGCCAAATGGAGTCTTTAAAATTAGTACCTTCTCAAGGCAATATAAAAAATTATGTTCTGTTACTTTGTTAAACGACTAGTCGCACTAATAGATAAAATAAACCTCTATTTATTGTCGGTACTATTTTAATATGACAAGCCAAAAATACATTTAAAGATATCCATTAAATAGTTATGGTTATATTATCAGTGCTTGTGACCTTTACGACCATTTTTAGGGAATGTTATTGTACTTATTTTTCGATATGGGAGAGGATGGCCAGAGGTTACAACTAACCTGTCAGCGAGCGTGACCGCGTGCGGCGGGCGCGCACTACGACACACGTCGCACGCGCGCGACCACCACGCGTTGTACGCGAACCAACACTCGCCGCACTGCCACATGCGACTCTCGCGCCTGTGCACAACACGCATTGTATTCGCAAATGGACCCTACCCTCAATACACATCAATATATTAATACAACAAATGAATCCCGACCCTATACTAAAATATAAATTGTGTGTTGAAGCTAACAGAAAAAACGAGACTGTTTATAGTGTTATCACGGACCCGAAAAATTATAGTTGGCAACACAAAGCATCTCTCGGTGAGGGGAAACAACCCTTTTGTTTCACAAGTGGCTTCTTTAACATCTACGCTAAGACTTAAAAATGCACAGCCTTTAAATACCCAAAATGAAAATGTGAATAACTTACGCAGCTTGTTGTGTTGAAGGCACTTTGGACATCTCCCGAGGGTTCTGAGGCGCTTTCCCGGACACTGGGATGACTGGCTTTGAGCCCATCTCCTTGGACACCGACGGACCCACGTGCGAGCTCCTCAACTCGTTGACTGGCGATATGCAGTTCTCAGCACCCAGCAGCTCGTCTATCCTCGCGTAGTCCCCATCGCCTATATCATTGGAGTATAGGACTTCGTTCTGGGAATTGCTCATGACAGTCTTGGTGTCTTGTACGGATACGTACGAGTATCTTGTTCCATTATTGTTGACTTGCAGCTGAAGATTCAGGTCCTTGTATTTCCCTTTATTCGGCAACGCATAGATCACTCCCTCTGCGTTCGTGTCCCAACTGCACTCCTTGTCTATTAACTCCGCACTGTTCTCTTCTATCTTCTTCTCGGCCAACTCTTTCCTCTCTGTTTTGGGCAGACTCCCGCAGTAGCTCGCCAATGATTTCTGATAATCATTCAAGCTTCGTCTACTAGATATCACCTTACCGACAGGTCTCTCTGCGTTAGTCTGTTCGGAGAACGAGCGGCGATATGTCGGCCGAATTTCTGGCGAGTTTTGTGCGCTGACAGACCGACGGAACGAAGAACCCAGAGCAGTGCTGCAGGTCTGCGGCCAGTCCGGGACGGTGATCATAACACCACCAGACGAAGGTAAGGAAGTCGCCCCGTCACGGCCCAGATTCTCATGTCGCCCCAAAGTAGTCACGCACAAGCCCCTAGCATTAGGAATTCTTGATAATGGCGATACCCTTGGAGACAAACACGCTTCACAGTGCGTCCGGATGCCAGAATTCTCTAGAGTACACTTGCTGCA
Organism: Deilephila elpenor; assembly: GCA_949752805.1. NCBI lineage: Eukaryota > Metazoa > Arthropoda > Insecta > Lepidoptera > Sphingidae > Deilephila > Deilephila elpenor. The sequence continues at coordinate 1,162,186 of OX457114.1, forward strand.
CGCCCATTTCTTCAGATGCAAGGCCTTGCTTTGCTCCCTCTGATATTCCTTCACATAGTTGAGCTCCCAATTGGACTTGCTCTCGTTACATTTCTTAGGTCTTCGCGTGACGGTGTGCAGGCTCCTGAGGAAGGACTCCCGAGGGTTGTACTGCGTCGTGTTGCAGTACCTCTCAGAGACCATCAAACTGGTGGGTCTGTTTATGGTGCTTCTGGTCTCGTCTACATTCCACCATTTCTGCTGGGAGTTTATGACGGAGCCGTGGGACAAGGACCTAGTGACTCCGTGCGCCTGGTCCGTCAGCTGTGTGGGGGATAACCTCAGCGATTGCAAATCTAGATTGAATCTTCGTCCGTCTGAATAATTTGTTCTGGGCTTGTACGATGGGACAGCCAGGGTGTTGGACCGTATCATAGTGTCTGCAAGGGGTAACAATCAAATTGAATATGAAATTCATTTGAGAAGCTAAAACGTCTAAAGGCAACCTCATACCTTTTGCAGAACTTTCTTTGTCCGTCATCCCTGATGGTTGATCCTCATCGTCTGACAACCTGCAAATTGATAATACACAAATCCCTTTAGTTATTTTTCCACTTAAATCATCAAACATTGAGGTTGTTTATGGGCAGCGCTGACTACCAGGCGATTTCTTAGCTTGTTTGTATGATCTGACATATAAAATAGTTATTGCCTGAGTACCTATAAACAGGCGCGTGGTGCGCAATGGCGTCACAGGCGGTGCAGCGCCAGGCGGCCGACACGTTGCGCAGCCCACATGCGCAGCGCCACGCGCGCGACGCCTCGGGCGCCGAGCCCACGCACGACCATCCGCTACAACGACAACAACATTAATAAATACATCCAACAGTCATATACATATAATATAGTCCTGATCCCACAATAATATCAATAAAGTCCGGGTCGTGGGCATGGTCAGACGACCTGGTAAAGGTCGCGGGACGTAGCTGGATACAGGCTGCCTCCAACAGGTCACTGTGGAAATCATTGGGAGAGGCCTATGTTCAGCAGTGGACGTCCTTTGGCTGATGGATGAATGGATGGAAAACTATGACTATTATTGTAAATTTTTTTTGTAACAATATCTTTGTGTTGGAAAGGACCTAGTAGTGTCATTTGCATTCTAATTAACTGTTAACAACTGTATTATTAGGATGGCATTGCTGTTTTCCTTCAACCATCATTAACATGAATAACCTACACTAATATTTGATCCTAGACATGCCTTAAAAATATTAAATAACTTGCTGGAAACAGTTTCAGTAGTACTGGCCATGACATGTATTCTATGTCAAGGTGTGTTATAAATTGTAATAAGAAAGTTTATTGTATTCAAAAAAAAATTTAAACTTTTACACCAAGTGTATGATACAATAGCCTATACGAGAGAATTTGGGGTTAATGCCAACATTATGTGATGTCTGGGTGTTGTGGGACCGTCAGCTCCAAATTTTCTAATACCCTTAACACAAGAGTTGAAACATATTAGGGACAATACTATGGGATAATGGGTAGTTTAAAAAAAAACATCCTGGCTGATTGGGGGTGCATTGGTAGGTGTGTAAGCAAGATAGTTTCTATAAACAATAATTATTACCCGTTACTTTTGTACTCAAAACTCCCCCCCCCCCTCCCCCATTAAATCAATAGATATACTTAAGTAAAATCAATTATCACTTGAGATACCTATGTTTTCAAATATTTTATAATCCACGATTTACTAGTTGAACATTTGCTATGTCAGAAATAATTTATTTATTGTTTTGGTGTATGTGCCAAGTGTAACAATATTTATCATATGTTTACATATATATTTTTTATAAATAAACTAAAAAGCATATTGTAATATTTTAGTTACACATACTTTTAAAAGCATATTATTTGGAGAGTTATGTTGTAATAGTTTTCTGAATGAACATGTTAAACATAATTCTAATTAAAACTAAAGAAACATATGGTTTTATTAACATTTACTTACAATAAGAAGTAGTTTAAAATTACGCAAAGACACCATTGTCTGAATTCTCTAACTAGAATTACATGCAGTCATATATATTCATAGTTTTAAATTTTGATACCTCAGAATCACTTACAGTTAATTGATTGCGCATTATCACACTATTTATTCAACGTTATCATAATGTAAATGTGTAAAACACGAGTTAAAACACAATTTTCTATGACATTCAGCTCACGAACACTGCGCCCTTAAATGAATACCTACCAATGCTCATTGTATAGGTCGCGATAATAGCCACATTATACACCAATTATTGACTCACATACACAAATATAATCGTGTCACACCGTAATTTAGTTAATGAGCTCCGTTCGGGAATGCGCAACAATATAATACTAACGGAATATAACCTAAAATACAGGTCAACAAAAATCAATAACTTGTACCACCAACAAAAGATATTAATACGCACCTATTAAATTGGTTTTCGGTAGGGATGAAGATCGCCTCGGAGCCGGGCGTGGTGCCCTCGCTTTTCCCAGTTCGTGTCGTGTATTCAGAAGAAGAATCCTTGCAGTTATCCCTGGATAAACCACTGTCATGACTTGATACTCTCTTTGTACCACATTTTAGGCACTTCACACTCTCTGTAGGGTTGATTTGGCCGCACGTTTGACAATGCCATTGCAGCACAGATGCGATGGAGCCCATTTTAATTCACACATGGCTATTAAACCATAACAATGCGTTGTTTTTATAAAAACAATTTACGATTTGAGAAAAATGAAAACAGCTGATCCACCATGTTGTTTGTATATAACTTTTTTGTATAGGGGTGTGACGCTGTCGTGCACTGTGTTGTCGGTTCAACGACTTTCTTTATATTCCTTGATTTTACAACTTTAGCGCTTTGGTATAATTTTAATTTAAACAATCCTTTAAATCATAACATTTACGCAAACATAATTTATTGTTGTTATTTACTTTACATTCTGTCGCCATCTGTGAATTTTAGATGGAACATAAAACCCTATACGAGTTTGCAGTTCATATTGGTGCTAAGAGAGGTCTCTGTATTCATACTAAAAGTTTGATGAACTTGTGTGAATAACATAGGTTTTATATTATTTTGGAATAATTTATTATATGTTGTTTTCTTAAAATATCCAAATAAATATAATGCCATAGGTGACGGGAGCAAATAATTTACACAGATTTTGACTGGTGGTAGGTCTCTCATATGTGAGAGGCCGCCTGGGTGGGTACCACCGCAATGTCTATTTCTCCCGCCAAACAGCAGTGTTAATGCGCTGTTGTGTTCCGGTTTGAAGGACATTGTAGCCAGAGTAACTACTGGACATATTGAGACTTAACATCTTATGTCTCAGGATGGCGAGCGCAGTGGAATTCCAAGGATTGCCTTGTAATTCATGGTGTTGTTTGGTTTTGCTACTGTCCATGAGCGGTCGTATCGCTTACCATCAGGCGAATGGCATGCTCGTCTCGCCATTCATTGCAATAAAAAAAAAAAAAAAAAGATTATTATCCCTGCAATAAAGAATGTTAGGTCTTAGAACAATGACTAACCATAAACCATAGTTTTGAGTGGGAGAAGTAGGTAAGTACTAACTTTCGTGTCAAAATGAATTGCAAGCTACTGAAAATAAATGATGTATGCTCGAATTAAACGAATGCCGCGTTTACACTATCAATCATGTTTGATAAAACGCTCGAAATTCCGAAACGGCCCTCATTCGTAATATTTCAACTGCAATAACTATCAGAAAGCCGCCATGGCAAAGCGGAAAGCAGATAAAATTTGAATTATCGGTTTCGGGAAGAGTAACGGTATAATAATTTAGGATTGTTGTAGTAAAAAGCCTTATTTTGGGTGGGCTGCCATGTTACCACTGCCCATGGAAATTTGTGAAATGTTTTATCATATGAAAGATATATATTAGCTGTTTTTACTTTCGTACAAAATACATATATTTTTTGTAAATGCTCGATGTTTCTAACAACCTTGAAAAGATATAGGAACGAGGACATAGTACAAAAAACCGGAGTACGTACCTACAGCATGGTATTAAAGGGGGTCTGTCCTTGGGGCGAAGATTTACACGACATAATTGTACGAAGAAAAGGAATATAAACGAAAGAAATTGGAAAATACTAAAACACCGTACTAAAAATTTTAGCTTAAGTACAGGATGCATGTCTCTGCTTGACAAAATTGGATCAATGTTGAACCGGCATGATTTAACAGAATCTATAAAGATTTGTAAATTCGTTTCAATTCGACCAATAAATTTACCATAGGCCGATTACGCTATAAGGAACTATTTCTTATCCCTTCTCCCTCTCCACTTATTTTTTGGCAATAGGACCCAAAATTCTAGCACCATAACCAGACCGGTACGAAAGCAAACGTTTATAAACAAAACATCAAATGATTTCCATCATGAAGAGTATTAAATAAAGTCATCAAGGCCAGCTCGATGGCACAATATAAAACGGTAATTGCGCACAGCGTCCACTGCCGCGTGGGTGAGTGGTCACGAGAGGCAATTCCGAACAGATCCGGCGGTGTAACGCTGAATTATTGCGAGCATCTGTCAGCCGCACGGCGTTGCAACGCTGATGATGTTAGTGTTGACAGCGGCTCTCAAATGTCGATATATGTGATGTGCAAACAAGGATGCTTATACTTCGACTCGTGCCTGTAGTTGCGAATTGACTCGCTGACTGATTGAATTCATTCCCCAACATATTTTCGCTCTAAGATTTGATGTTTGGGCTTCGGAAATTAGATTTACACTGTAGATCGCTCACCCCAAAAAATAAATCAAGTAGCTTACTGCTCATAGAACCAACTTAGAATGAAAATAACACAGAACTTAATACTATCACCTTAATCAAGCACTACGCGGCACTGAACTGCGCTCGTCCCTTCGAGATTTTAGGTGTTAAGTCTCTCAAGGCTCAGTAATCACTGGCTTCAATATCCTGCAAACCAACTCAACCTTGCATATACACTGTTGCTTGGCGGTAGGAATAGACAAAGCCGTGGTACCTACTACATACCCAGAAGGCCTCTTGCACACAAGGGACCTGTCGACCTAGTAATATTGTAATGCGTGATGTGTCTTTACAATGCATTTGTTATGGCCTCCAACGCCTGTAATTAGTTTTTATTAACGCAATTGACATTATTTATTTTTCTTCTTCCTCTTCCAAAGGAAGTCCACTGCCGAACATAGGCCTTTTGCAAGAATTTCCACAGCGACAACTTAGAATTGGCATGTATCCAGCGACTTCGTGCTACCCTTTATTACGTCGGCTATCCACCTTGTAGGTGAAGATTACGGCGTTTGCCATTACCTGCCTTTCACTCTAGTACTCTTCGGTTCCATTAGCCATCTGTTCTCTACACTATGTGCCCTGTATGCCACTACAACCTGCCAATCCTTTCTGCTCTTAGATTATTTCTTATTACCATTTATTTTGCGATATAAATACTTGTAAGATAAAGTTTGAGAGCTGTGCCGATTGAAGTCCGCCAACTTTTAGGCCAGCGTAGTGGGCCATGCGCTAAGCTCTCTCAATCGCTCTCTGGTTTGTAGAGGAGTCCCGTACTCAGGGACTATGGGCTTCAGGGCCAAGTTTGGGAGCCAGCGTAAATATGTAGAGGTGTTCATACGTGGGATACGTGTGTATTGTCGGCCGCTGGTTGTCGCTACGTGTCATACAATGGGACACTTTGAATGCAATCAGCCATCAGTCATGCTCTTCATTTATGAACTTGTTTAGGCCTTTTTTAAACAGCAATCAACCCCAGACTCGAGGACGGGCATGGACATTTTAATACGTTAAATAAAAAGTATACAGTCGTTTGTAACGGAGCAGTGTTGGCAACAGATAAACATGCTTACCAAACGTTTTAAAGACCAGAACACCACTTTGAAAACCACTTCCTATAAAAATATTGGTTTTTAAAGGACTTACATACATACGCATAACTGTGTACGCATAAGTTTATATCCTCAAAGCGATGGGCAGAGATGTGACAAGCGCCATCTTCAGTACGCTAGACATATTTTAAGTTAATTTCACCACGACTATTAGAAGGGTATAGCTATTGGTTCGATTTGCAAAGAAGGCGAAGATTTTGCCGTCAAATCTCTTATACTTTACTATGATTATTGATTACAGTGTATTTTTTTAAAAACTTACGTAATAGTCCACCAACGAAAGTATTTTTACAATCGCATAAACCTATTGTTTTACATTTCCATTCATATTTCCGCATTGCAACGTATGCATTGAATTGGGGCAATTTCCAATAATCTCTTCAATATATTTTAAACCGTGTGTCCAGTGGGTATGGTTGATATTTGCTAGCCGATGTGTGATGGAGAGCTTTCATCCGATACAATAATCAATCTGTATCAAAACGGTGACAGCTTGTGTGAGGCGTATGCACTGTACGCAGTTTTATTGCTGCGAATCGAAATTTGTGTTCACTATGTTGCCATTTATGGGCAGATGTAGACATTATTTGAAAACCATTTGTTTTACTGATCTAATACAGAATTTCGGGTTAGGCCAGCTTAAGCAATCTAATTGGCAACTAATCAACTAATTTGCATTGTCAGCGATGTGTGACATATTATATTCATAAATTTTTCACATATTTCTCTAAATTATAATTTCTTTTACCTTGGAAAGTAATGCGAGTCTCGCAGCGAATAATTTTGAACATTATACTTTGGTAATTGTAATCTCGACGCTCAGACACATAATGCTCGCTAATCCAGACTTTGTTGGGGATTTCAAGGCGTGAATTACTAATTAGAGCTTCAAGGATTATCAAGTACAACGATAAAACGTTGTATGGTTTAATATACTATTATTAACTGGTACACAATTATAAATATTAATAATATTAACTGGTATACAATTTAAGTAGCATTCACTGATCATATACACGTTGTCCTTCATACGTTTCCAGTTTTTTTGTTTTATCACGCACGTGTAAGCTCTGGAATTAACTCCCCGCTTCGGTGTTCCCTGAGCGCTATGACCTGTCCTACTTTAAGCGAGACTTAAAGAGAGTACTCTCCTCGCGGTAGGCAGCGACTTTTTTGTGCTGGACCCCTAGCACTGCCAGAGTACATGAGCGGCGGTGACCGTTTACCATCAGGCGGGCCGCATGCTCGTCTGCCTGCGAAGGCTATAAAAAAGCCTTGAGTTGTGGCTATTTGGTCTACTTTTAGATACGTCTCCCTATGTTTTTGGAAGGAGAAAAAAGCATTGGCTTACCCTCACGGCAATCACGCTGAACGAAAATATTTAAGTGGTAATGTTATCTCTTCAAATTGGTTTTCTGTGAGACCTTTTGCACATTCCTACAATTATTGAAAGCAACTTCAAAAAGAGACCACAGATTTAATCTCTACACCATTTGTGATGCAAAAAATATTAAATTCAGGTCTGGATATCGACCGAAAATTCTACTTTCTTACGCCCTCGACGCAAGCCTCATACCTATTAGTTTTGGGTCAGCAGTGTGCATACCATTACATATTTATATACTGTCCAGTAACACTAAATTCTTTAATGTATTCAACTCACAGGACACTGGGGAAATTCAGGTAACATTCTCAAATGCAGGGGTACAGGAATTATTACCTCGTAAATATTTGCCGGCATTACCCAAATTGCATGGGGATGCAGCTCGTGATTATCGTGCCCCATGATTTATTATATTTTTGCAAGGAGTGGTTTACGGTTAAATTGCCTGACGAGCCACGATTTGCTACACATTGATTGCGTTTCACTATTTTTAAAGTCTAGACGGATGTTTTTGGGCTAGAAAAATGATGTTTTAGTTGTAAAGTTTTCGTGTCTGTGGCTTTGATAAATTTGTCACGCTATGGATTTGCATACACTGTTTGTCGATGTGCATAGAAAGTTTTTTATGATCTAGAACCATAAAAGATACATACTTACATGAAATCATGCCTTTTTTCCAGAACGGGTAGGCAAAGGTGCTACCAGGACACCCACGTTTCCCCTTGTTTGTTCCGTTCCACGATGTGATAGGGGGCGAGCCTATCGCCATATCGGGCACAAATTCCTGACTCCGGACAGATAATCAATAGAAAAATCCAATATCGCTTTGCCCGACGCGGGATTGTGTGAAGAAGAAATTCCAATAAATCATGAAAATAAAATAAAACCGTATTAATAAATAGAAATTAGGTAGGTATAAGTTATTCCATAAAATATATAGGTACATCTCATAGTTCCCTACTTCTACAGAAGATTATCTTGCAAGATCGCTTCAAAAGTTATTATTATTTTTAACGTTCTTTGTCAGGGATAAAAGAAATTGTTCGTTAATTTTTAATTGTTTATTTCGTAATTTGTGGTAACACCAAAGTCCTTAGCAACTCGGAGAAATTACGACGTCCGGTTTCCGGTAACTGCATGTACCGAGACGCTTTTCTGTTATTTCGTATTTTCGAGTAACTGTTTACAATAGCTGTATTTCGTAATTCACCTAGATATTGTAAGCTTATTATAAAAGATTGATATTATTTAAAAAGGTAATGTAGGATAAGTGTTTTAAGGTATAATATTAATAATGATTTTTCATTCGTCTAGTGGCAACGTGGACTATTAAGTTTCGAGCATATTTTTTCATTGGTTTAAAGGAAGAATGGTTGGTGCGTTTCCACTCTTTGAAAATGTGGAAGGGAAGAACAAAGAACGAGAGGAGATAAAGGGTCTTGAGTCTTGGACAATTCACCGAAAGATACACAGATTCACAGGATAGCAAAGCTTTCGCTTCACGTCAGTTTTTTTAAGACAGCGCCACCCCATTCGGCACATTCTTACAGGGAAAGTAAACTATAGTGTTGTAACTACAATTTCATTAATATAATTGACAACAAAATTATTCTGTAACAAACGGTTAACCTGAAAGTTGATATAGGTGTACCACAAGGACAAGTAAATAGTCCTGACCCCACTAAGATAGTCTTATCAGAAATTACGGGAGACATTATGGGTCTAACAAACACTCAGACCCGAAACAAATACTGTTGGTTCTCACAAATATTTGTCTCGGTGCGGGGATCGAACCCGCAGCGTCTCGTTCACATGCGTCTAACCAACTGCGCCACGTAAGCACAATATACTTAAACAACCACGCTTATATCGCTAGCAACATTTTATTTACGCAACTTAATTCCGAGCCATCAGTTGAGGGCCCCATCACAACGTTTTATCCGCGTAGACTTACAGCCACATCTGTCAAACTCCCTTAATCCGCGTAGGGTTGCCACACTGCAGGCTCCTTGAAACAGGTTTTTTATAATAATAATAACATTTATTTACAGCTCTGGAGCTGTAAATAAATGTTATTATTATTGTTCTTTCTTTTCAGCGCTTCTTTTTTTGTAAAGCATGTAATAACTATTAACCGTGAAGATTTTCTTGGACACGATCTAATAACACAGTATTGAAATCGAAAGAGGAAAAAAACATACAAAAGTTAATTAATTAATCTTTTTTTCTGGAGGGTTTAGTAATTCATCTTTATTCTGCTAATATTATAATAATATTTGTTTATAAATACTCGTAACATTAGTCTACTTACGGACTTACAACGACATCAGTTATACTCCCTCCTGCGGCTAATCAACGCAGGGTTGGCACACGGCAGTCTCCATGAACTGTTGCAATTTAGTTACAGCTGAATGGGGGAATAGAGAAACAATTATTTATTATCATTATGGTTTCTTTTTAATTTACGTGAATGATACACATTTAAATAGAATTACTTTTCGTCGCGGATTTGGTTTAATTTTACATTTTTAACTTACCAAAGTTTCAAATAGTTAACAGCTTTCGTGATTGCAGAGCGAGTCACAAAATCAGCTAAAAAATCATATCGAAAAGCTGGTTGCAGGACATTCGTATCCAACCGAGTAACGTCCTACATACATTAAATTGGAAAACTGCTCATATTGTCGCATATACGCAGATGCGGTGGTCAGCACACTGACTACTTTTCTACCATCATGTACGGTGGTTACCATCCAAGCTTATTCTTGACACCAGCAGACAAGCTTACCAGCGCTCTATCTTAAAAAATCGCTGTGCTAAAACAATCCTTATCCTCATCCCGCATCCATACATTTATGAGTTGAATATCCTATGGCAAAAGAAATAATTACATCAAGTTAATGACGTATATCTAACCCAGGGTCCCATGTACACGCGGATGGGGTAATCTTGATCATTGCCTGACCCTAATTTACGTGTTACTCATTAATACACGCCAACCACGTATTTTATATCTTGTGTACTACATAATACAGTTGTGTTTCCTTTAACAAGGTTTATTTTTGACAGATAAGCCTCGGATGCGGATGTGAGGGTTGTGATCTATCAATTACCCTGACCAGGATAGTGTCAAGCCTGCGCTTCTAATTATTACCATATGATATGTGAACGCTAACAGACACACAGTCTAAAAAGTACGACTTTTTTTGCATGACAATCAGACAATATGACTGTAATGTATTGAATAGTACAACAGATTACCACAAGAAAATTATGCGGGCCTGTAGATTATTATTTTTGATGCAAGTCTTGTTCGAAAAATAATCATAGTCTCTACCCGTTTATCCTTAACCAAGCTCGCTAAAGCATCCAAAAGCGAAACAAGAGCGTAAGTAATGGCTAGGTGTGTCGCTGGTGCGCGGAGGGGAGTGGAGGGGGGTAGAGGGGGTGGAGGAGGGCTAGGCACAACGATTAGCGCCAACTGTGTCTAGATTTATACCGGCTACGTTTGATTGATCGCGCCTCGCCTGCTGTAAATGCACTCCTGCGCCACGTAGTATATAGGTACGTTTGCAGAAGAATTCATTTACTGCCCTACTAACCCACTGTTGCCTCTGCCTACCTCTGTGGCGCAATTGTACTAACACGATTACAACGCTGAGGTCTCGAGTTCGAATATCGGGTCGGGCAAAGTGGTATCAGCTCAAAGACAAGAATTTGTGCCGGATATGGCGTTAGGCTCGCGTCCTATCACATCGTGGGACACGCAAGGCGAAAAGTGGATATACTGGTAGCACTTCTGCCTATCTCTTTTGGGAAAAAGACTTGAGTTTATGGATGTAACCCACTGTTGGAACTATGTTATTATTCTTTAATACTAGTCCGTCGCGTCGCTTGGTTTCTTGCTGAGTGTGTCGAGTATCTTGCGCTTCACGACGCATGGCGCGTGTTCCAGCGCCGAGCTGGGTTACTCCCAATTCCTTCACGTATCGTGGGCTATCCGTTGGTTGTAGCAAAGTGGTGTGTAGGTCCATAGACCCTCCGTCAGGAACGGCACTCCAGTGAGCTGGATTCACTTATTTTACTTTCTGGCTGGATTAGCGTCTTTACGCTTTCATATTTCCCCGTCCATTAATGGTTGAGGTAACAAAACATTAAATAAGTATTCATAAAACCAGCAATGAAAAGTATAAACATGAGTTACAGTTTCATCTCAGTGTTTTATTACGTTACGTTTATACCAGCTGTCTTTTCTGTATGATCTACTTTGAGAAGAATATTTGATTTAGTCATAAGAATGTCGGTGTAACATAGATTGGCCACAAAGGGTGAAGAATCGATATACAATCGAACGATATAATCAATCGATTTTGAGATTACAAGCAACCAAATAAGGCAAACTTAGGTAGTAAAATAAGACTCATATCTAAGATAATTAAATTGATTTTTGAAATCGTTACATCGTTAAATCGATTTGATGTAATTCACAGCGGGTAAAACACAAACCTATAGCATAAATTCCAGTTTTTATTGTGCGTTCGTTGCAGTTTCAAAGCGCAGATTTCAGATATTCGGGGGCAGTCAGCGAGCCAAAATTGATCCGCTGTAAAGGCGTTTCAAAAAAATCGGCTAACGAATCCCTTAATCGGGAATCGAATTTTCAGTGCTTGTATTTCATTTTCCATGTTCTCTTTAGGATTTGTATAACGATTGAATATGTTTCATGAGTTTGATTGCTTTAGATTTTTGATTGCACTATACAGAGTATATCAAGACTGCAACCGAAAACGAAGCCGGGTGGTAGATTTAGTGGTTACAGACACAATGCAAATAAAAATTTCGCAATATAAGCGACAGATTTTTTTTGCAATTTTTTGAAAATCGTTGTGTTTGGGTAGTAAATACCTAGTTATTGCGAAAATAGTAATTGAAACCCTATCGTACCATTGCGTCTTAAAAAATAAAAAGGTGTACATAATTATTTTAGGAAAACTATGTATTTATAACCCGAATACGACGATAAAAAAAAATTACCAATTTTTTTTGCGAAATTTTTAGTTGCGTTATGTCTGAAGTCACTAATACTACCACCTGGCTTCGTTTTAAGTCGCGGTCTTGATATACCCTGTATAATTAGGTATTTTTTGAGTACCATAAAATTACTCGATGCTTAACGAAGTTCTGAAGTGGTAGGATCGTCTTCGTTAGTTTGGTGCGTCACTTTTCGTTAGGAGATGGATGGAAGAAGCCGAGAGACTTGCTCTGTCGGACGTAATTGGAGTGATTGATGTCTGGCAACATTCTCAGTGGCGTAATTACAATGACTGATATCTCCTACACGACCTGTGGTACACGACTGCCACACACTGACAACAATAAAAACGATAAATTGAATTTAAACATGGAATCGAATGCATATCGATTACTCACACATATTATTGTGTATCGATTTTCTATCATTCGATTCTTCCGCCATCACTAACCGATCGCGCGTTACGAAGCCGGGATGTGCATACATTGCCGACGATAAATCTTTTTGTGATCTGTTCGTTTCAATTTCGTGGACACAGCGACACTTTCCTACATTTGTTACTCGAGTGTCGCGGGTCTTTAACTCGGCCGAGGCGCAGGTGCCTTGCTAAACGACTGTACCAGTTTAAAATAAATTGTCCTGTATACTGCCTCAGTGGCGTAATTTTACAACGGTCTTGGGTTAAGTGATATTGGATAACCATTATCAGCCCGGAATCAGAAATTTGTGCCCAATATGGCGATAGGCTCGCCCCCTATCACATCGTGGGACGGATCAAACAAGGCGGTACGTGGGTGTCTTGGTAGCACCTCTGCCTACCCTATATACTTTTTACTTGATATTATATATTAGTTAGCTTTGTCCCTACTAAGCATTAGCAAGACGTATTAAAGAGAAATTGAAATTCAGGGAAAACAATTCCACCAGAGTTATATATTGATAATATGTGTATTCTTAAAAAATACATTCCTAAATTATACAGAGATACAATACGTATAATAATATCGATGACACTGAAACCGGGGGCATAGCTCAGCTGGTAGAGCGCTCGCTTAGCATGCGAGAGGTACCGGGATCGATACCCGGCGCCTCCAATAGGAAGGCAAATACATATCCGTAGCTTTGATATGCATTTTTCCAATTTTTGCGTATTGAATAATACTTTACTTCTATGATTTTTTTTTTACACGGTATTATTTTACACATAACTAAGAAACGGACAACGGACATCCTAGGCGGGGACTTGATGTGTCAAATGTTGCAGAAATCGCTGTATACAGGCCGCTTCCAACGGTTTTTAGTGGAAATCCTTGTAGGAGCCCTATCTTTAGCAGTAGAAGAAGAAATATAGCTTCTAAAAGTCAGAGGTCCTGTTTCTGTCCTATCCTCTGCCAACTAGGCCATCTTTATCCGGCTAGTGATGCCAATTTACAATGTTCTTTTTGCAGATGTACACGCATTACACAGGAAAACGATTCCGTGGCGTATCGCCGCCGAAAATTGCTTTGTCGGATCCGGTCGACGCCATCTCGATTACAATCGCGATTGAAATATCTTTTCTATTTTCCGGCGTCACTGTGCCTCAGTTACTGCGTTTCTGCTATAGTTTTTACTCTGATAATGTTAAAAGATACTGATTTTTGTAGCTTTATTGCGTTGGCGATTTGCAGTAAGAATTGTGTGAGTATAACTTACTCTCACAAACTTTATCATCCCACTGCTTGGCTAAGGTCCTTTCCGCAAGTCGCGGTTCCAAGTAATTCTAGGCCACATGGGCTGGAAAGCATCCAGGTCATCACGCCGGCGTTTTTAGCCTTCCGCGACTTCATCGGCCATCAGGTTCCATTGGTTCACTATTCTAGCCCACAACATTTTTTCAGTAGTCATCTAAAAAATTATCGAGTTATCTATATAGTATCCCAACTGTGGGCGTATGAAACTGTATTTTTTTTGATTAGCCAACTTTTGTGAGATATTTACGAGCTCGCCGCGGTCGCGCCCTCTGCCGGCCAATAATTTACCCGCGCATAAATCTTGAATGCCATCAATTTTAAATTGGGCCTCATTTATTCTTCTGACTAAACTCTCCTTCAGAGTTTTGAGGTAATAGAAGTTTAATGATTTGTGTTTTACGGTCCATTGATTATTTTGCGGAAAAATGTTTGTTTAGATTATATTTATTTATTGGTAAAATCGATAAACTATTATAAAAATTAATCATTTCATCGTTACAGAAACAAAAGAATGATGGATTGATTTAATAAAAGAGCAAGAAAATAACTGGATGCAACCCCTTCTAACAATTCGAATTGAAATCATGAGGAGAGCCCTGTTCGGCTGTGGACTTTCTATGATTAAAGATTATAAAAGGTTGAAAATCATCATCTGCTTTAAATTTCATTATGAACCCTGAAAGCGATTTAGCTGAACCAAGCATGTAATCAATTAGGTATTTAAGTATTTATATATATTATAGAGGGCAAACGAGTATACGGTTCACCTGATGGTATTGATCACCGCCCATAAACATTTGCAACACCATAGAGATGCGTTGATGGCCTTTTAGGCCTCATATGTGTAGAAGTATTCATACATAATCTTCAATTGGAAGAGTTGTTTCGTCCAAAATTTCTTTTGGAAAATTCTGAATATTTTAACACAGGTAGAGTCAGTGTTTCCTAAGCGACGTTGTGAATTATATAGTTTAAGCACCTCTTGCCAGATATTTGACGTGCCCACAATGGCTTAGCGGTGGTAGGGGGCGTATTGAGGTGATTTGAATTCCTTCCAGACCTTCCATATAGATTTATCAAATTTTAGTATTTCAAATGAAAATTAAATAACAAACTGAAGCCTTAGGATTCGTTTTACACCCTTTATATTTTTAATTTAATAGATTTATTTTCAATTTTTTTAACATTTAAGCCCGTGACATGTAAACCCGACACTGCAACTCCTGAAAGCCACAATGAACTGAGGCATTTTTACACACTTCAGTCAGTTTCTTAGGCATTGTCATGGGTGACTGATATAAATGTGGAAGCACAATGAAACAACCAGTCCAGGAGATGCTCGTTTATTACTGACTGATGAAGAAAAGTGAAAAAGCGCGCGCATCGGTTTCCCGCCTTTTTTTGCAAGGCATCGACAACGTAGAAATACATACCAGTGACACCATATATTACTATAACCTTTCAAATATATAAATAAAATAAATAATAAGTCCCCCATTATGAAACCTAAATCCCTCACAACATTAACCACTGCTGAAATCCGCCCTTGCGGCGTAGCTATCTGACACATCTGACAGTCTGAGGCACTGTTGAGCCTGTTGAGACTGTTGAGACTGTAACAATAGTCGAGTGCCTCTACGACGGGGCTTATTAGGGATTAACCGCGGCTTTTTCCTCTACGCTTTCATTATAAAATATCTTGTAAAGTCTTTCTTTCGCGCCTTGTGCTCTTTGTTTTATTTTTAGGTTTTAATGCTTCTTGTATACGTCGACATAGTTTTTAATCTGTCCATTATGTTCTAGTTTGAAAGCCGGCAACGTATTAAAAACAAAATATATTTTACGTCTCAAAGAACGATAAATACATTAAAGCAAACATCTATCAATGCATCAATAAGCAAAACAAGGCTTCAGCAAAATAAGCACCGCGATGTGAAATTAATTTTTTTTTGTGATACTGAGAAGGCTCTCGTGGTTTTTGATACGTGACTCACGACACAAACGTCGATCTTAGTCTGGGATCATTACTATGTATGAGACTGTTGTGTCTTAATTATTTATTTTAAATGTAAAGGAGAAGGCGCATCTCAGCCTATTGACCAATAACGACGACCGTAATAGTGAGAAATAACAACAAGCGATACGTCGTATGGCGACGCCCTTTCGTGTGATTTTGGTGCTGTCTTTAAGTAACTATATTTTTTTTAATACAGCGATTTGTATTTTGTTGCCATACAATAAGTTGTAGCATCTGAAAAGGCCTTTCCAATGACATATCGTTCGTCGTTATTGGTTTATAGGCTGGAATCCATACAAGTTTGCTCCTTCTCCTTTATGTAGTGGTTTAACATTTTGTTGATAAAAATGACTAAATTTTACCATAGAAGTAAAATTAAAAAGACAGTAAATCGTTTTCAATTTTCAAAATTAGAAAATCATATTACCAAAATTCGCATAGGTAATGGAGGCGCCGGGTATCGATCCCGGTACCTCTCGCATGCTAAGCGAGCGCTCTACCATCTGAGCTACGCCCCCGATGAACGGTACGTCGAAATTGTTATACGTATTATGTATTTTTTATTCTACCTACGTGTATTATGTAATGATAGAATATTAGACAAAGAGAGCCATGGGTAGAGTCTTGCCATGGCCATGGGTAGGGTCTATTTTACAGGTACTAATAAAAAATCGAAGTAAGCGATAAAAGCTTTTCAAAGCGTTTCGTGTTTAACCTAAGTGTGGTTGTAGGCCGGCATAATAATGTCGACTCGTGATAGTTGAAACTGTCTCACATATGGTAAGTAATTTTCACCGTATTTGCAAATTTACATTATATTTTTGACATGTCTGTATACCAATACTCAATAGGTGTATTATTCAACAAATTAACCTGAAAAAAACTTAAACCTATACCGCGATAAAATCCGTAAAAAGTAGTTTTTCTCAACAGTAAAGTACGTCTATCTATCTATATCAGCCCATATACGTCTCACTGCAGGGCACGGGCCTACTCTGCAATCGAGAGAATCGATTGAGAGTGGTTAGGCCATATAGTCCACCACGCTGGCCTAGTGCGGGTTGGCGGACTTACTTACGTAAATTAAGTATTCATTTAAAATTTAACAACTTTATAGAATCTGATAGTCTGTAATAATGAGCGGGTGAGCGCGCTTACCACGGCATGTGGTTTAGATTAGTATATATATTTGAACGGCATTAAGCTAAATTATTTTTAGTGTAAGTATATGGCAAAATGCAACCAATAATTTTCCCCTTATCGAGCGGCTAATCTACCGCAAACTGAAGTAGATATAGCGAAATCATGCACGATTAAAAGATTTTAGGCAAAATATGCAATGATAGCTAAAAAGTGCGTAAATATGCGATTGCATATGCGAATATGTAAATGCATATAACTCGGTCCCTACTACTAATCAATATATACTTTGGCCCAATATTTAAATCAAATACATTCCTGAACTTCAACATGCTTTGAAGCTTTATTTTCAAGTCATTTGTAGACATCATGAAGAATGTCTCGTGGAAACAACTGTGACTACGTTTACACACAATTTTTCCCTTTCATGAAACGATAAATATCGCAAACAGAACAAAATTCCCCCGTCTGTTTGTCCATTTAAGGTCCAGGTTGTACTGCAAGCGTTCAGCGTTTTAAATTTATATATTTTCTAAGGAGTTTACATTAAATGTCTAGATGTTTTCCCACACATTAATATATAAACATCACGATTGCATCCTATAGGGATAGGTAGAAACTATGGATCTCCATTTTGTTCGATCCTGATGTACCATTTCAGTCCACTTTCGTCAATCTTTTCATGCATTCCCGTCGATTTAGGGTACTTTTGACATAAAAATTCTTTCAACTATACAACTATACATTTTAATTAAACAATTTAATCTTAGCCTAATACACAAATGTACATATGTAATTTAACATGGAAGACAGTGACTGGATCTAAATGATGTATAAGATTTTATGGGTTAAAGAAATTATTTTCATCCCATTTTCATATGAATTGACAATAATTAATTAAGTTGTACAACGTAATTTTGGCGTTAAGTTTGGCGTATAAGGCTTATAGTATTACCGCCGCTTATAGTATAAGGCATAAATAATAATTATAAAGTACAGGTTTTGACAAAATCTAGAATTAATGAGTTTGGAACAAACCTATTTATGTACGCGTATTATTAGAAATTCAATTTACATGAATAAAGCGAATTGCAATTTAATAAATGAAATAAAAACGAAACAATTATTCCACTTCTGCATTAATATTTGGAAAGAGATCTGTTTAATCACAATTATAACTAAGATTAACAAAACGCTAATCGCTCGCAGTCTGACCGCGGGTGGAGTTAAGAAAAAATGTATATTTTCCGCTCAATTATTCGGCGAGGGTCGTCACGCACAATCATTAATTCACGAGGCGGGTCGACAAAAATTTGTCAAATGCAAATCGCTCTCCGCCAGTCTGACCGAACCCCTACTGTTTGTGCACGAGTTTTAAATACCACATATTTGATATTTTTGTTTTGTTAATTCTGTTTTATTTACTCGTAGTGTATGAACTAAAAAAATCTGCTGTCGTCATTAGATAATTGGTATATTTGTAATGCTGTTTTAATAAGAAATGCATAGATATGTACCTAGTATAGATATTCATATAAAAACGAAAAGCAACAATCACTTTTATTGATGAAAAACCATTAATATTGACCCACGCAGCTATACGAGTATAATCTTTCCGGTTCAGTCTGTGTAGTGTGTATGCTTTAATTATATCTACAGTTAAAAATCTTTTCGTGTCTCACTTTTAACCAAAGTAAAGACATTAAACGTGAGTTTATTTTTAATTAAAACCGTGTATAAATATTACTCGGTGCGCTATTTACGATCAAAGCGAGATCTTAGGAGTAGAGACCGCACCAAAGTGCACCAGCACTTAATGTTAAACGTCGAAACAGAATAACCAACAGATGTTTAACATCTACTAAATCTAAAATGAAGTTTGTGGAACATTGCGATATACTGGGAAATATAGGTATTAATTTTACAGATATATACAGCTATACATGGAGTTTTCGACGTTTCTCTCAAAAGTTTTATCATATGTATCACCATCATACATAAGAGACATTAATTAATTTTTCAAAAATAATAGAACAATATTTTACTCATATTTACTCATACTCCTTTTTAAGTGTCCATTAAAAACGACGCGATTGTAAAACGGGACGAAAACAAAATACACAATATGTTTTTATTTTTATAAATATCCCATTTGTATTATTTTTTAATCTGTCTGTCAAAGAACAAATATCATTTAGGTAAAAATTATATAATGAGTCGCTTCTGTAAAATAATTTACGTTTATACTAAAAATAATCACAGTACTGAACAGAACCGAGTCCACATTAGATAACACACGTCCGTATTTAAATTACACACGGGCTGCTTTCATAACGCGCCGGGTTCGAATCAGATAGGAATAGGTGAGGTTATATAGCTAATCTGTTTTTGTAATAAAAATGAAAGTTTTAGTTTAGAGTTCATTAATTAATAAGGGAAAAAGGATTTGAATGCTGTTTATCCCGGAAATATAAAATTAGATTTTTTATTTTTATTTATTAACTTTAGTAAAAATTAGAATGTTTTATCCTTTGTGGCGTAGTTGGTAGGAGACCATCGAGAGGCCGTGGGTTCGAACCCCGCACCGAGACAAATGTTTCTGAATTTGTTTCGGTTCCAGGCGTTTGTTAGACCGAAAGGACGTTTCTGAGGCCCACGACACAAGAATTGTATCTTGTTGTGAGGGCAGAACTATGTAGGTACTTATATGAACCACGTGTGTGTGTTGAGTACATTACTAAAAAAAAAACTAAATCTTCCTATAGTCCCTGATATCAACCGTACAATATGGTAGAAAAAGTGATATTTTTTTCACAAAACAGGTTTAACACAAAAAGGGACTTAAATCTAAATATCAGTTCAAACGGCGGTCTAATCGCTCACGGCGATCTCTTCCAGACCTCTGGATGGGCTGGAATCTGGAATGAACAGGAGAAGGAAACCGAAGGTAGTATAATATAAAAAGGAATGAGGAATGACAGTTGGTTAGGCGCCAGCTGTGAAACGAGAGGCCGCGGGTTCGATCCCCGCACCGAAACAAATATTTGTGTGATCCATAGGTATTTGTTTCGGGTCTGGGTGTTTGTGAGACCGAAAATTCTCTCGTAGTTCCTGATACCCAAGACATAAGACTCGATCTTAGTGTGGGGTCAGGACTAAGTATGTGACTGTTGGGTGTATTTATTTAATTTAGGAATGAACGATTACCATGTACAAGTAATAAAAAATATATTCTGAATGGAGCAAAATATTAATTAAAGAGGTAATTGTACACTTCCTACCATACTTAACATGGCGCTAATAGGCTCACCGAAGGTACTGAAAACGGCATTTCATTAAAACCAACTTCAAGTTAGTATTGTAGTTACGAATGTTGTGGCAAGTGTAGAAATAAGAGTTGCTGTGAATTGTCAGGATGTGGTAGTTATATGCGCCCGAATTGCGACAACAAGACACAATGGTGAAAAATTGTCACTCGTAATATTAACACACGCAAGTATAACACCTGTTACCGGTAGATTTGTTTTTTTTTTATATATATAAGGTTTGGTTGAGTATTAACGCGGCAGACCACATTGTCGAGAATCTCATCCGGCCACTGGATTTCCAAATTATTTATAAAAACCTTTTTGAACGCCGGACGGCTCTGACATTAAATAAAAACTAACTATCCTCAATGGATCATATTATGTTCGAGAACGTTGTAATATTTCCTACTATTTGATGTATACCTTGAACAGCCTTGTAACACGAATAACACCAATTAAAGTGTTTCATCCGATTTCAAAAGAAAAAAGACTTTGAATAATATTTAAGGGAGGCCAATGTTCAATATTGGAATTGCTAAAAAATTAATAATTATGAGGAATATAGCCTGAAGTTGCATTAGGCTACTCTTATTGGGTTTATTTTTTTTAATTTGGCCCATTAGACGTCAAAAATCATGTCATAACAATCTGTAACAGGAAGTCCAAAGTTCAACACGGGCCGTTCTCAAAGTTTGTTCAGAGGTAAATATTACTTTTCAATTTGTTTTTAATTCAATTTTGTTTTTGTTGGTGTTCTTTTCGGTGTCGCTATATCATTTTTTTCTTATTTTTTTTTATTCTAGCACTGATGGTAAGCGTAATGCTGCGAAATACCGACAGGATTATGCCGGCCCGCTCAGGTAATTCTTCATGCTACGGCGGAACGACCTAGGATTATAGGAAGTAACATGCGTGGCACACCATTCCACAGCTTGACAGAGCAGCAAAAAAAATTGCAAATTTGTCTCAAAAAATGCAACAATAAGGCATTTCTCAATAAACCTGATAGTAGAGCTACAACATAGAGACAAAGGCGGTTGACAAATTACCGTCGTACAGTCTGCAGCACAATTAGCCGACTGACGGAGAATTCGTTTCAAATTACTGCTAATTAACTGTACTTACGTGCTTTGTAACTTAATGAAAATTACTATTCATAATTTACAGTCGGCAGTATTAGTACATATTCATTTTACTCCAAACACCTTTCAGAGGCCAATATATACGAAAGCTTAGCTTCATTCAATTCTTTGCTTTGCAACTTCATGCAGGTTAGTTTTCGCTGGGAGGTAAATATCATAAAAAAAGTTCTATAGACTCCTAAACACTATACTTGAAAAAATGTCGCTCATTGTTTCGAAAAATTTTAGTTGCATTGTATGACATGTACCTGACTTCGTTTTACACCCTTTACAGCGGGACGTTCATCCCGGAAAACCTTTTTCACTCGGGCGAAGTATGGGTGAATACTAGTGTTTCATAAACTTGGTGAATTGTGAGTACCAATAGTGACGCATTTACCTACTCTTTCAGGGAAACAGTCATGATTTTTTTCAAGTAGACATTTTCCTTAATACCTAAATGTCATTACGAAAATAAGTACTAAGTTCTTTCACATCAAACATTCTATGATATAAGTCCGTATAGATTAACATAACGACAATAAAAGGACCGTCAGCGGAGCGTACACCGAGTGATATCTGCCACGGGGCCCATCGCCCCCCACTGAATAGATACGAATAAATCAAAAGACAATTGAAATATGCATGAATTAGTTCCATAAATTCTATTAAATACTTCAAAACTAGTTGAGTTGAGAGTAGATCAGTAAGAAAATTTTAAAATTACAAAGGAAGGACAAGCGAGGGAGTAATCGCTACCCTTGAAATTGATTATCTTCAAGGGCATTTGAAGTACTTCACAAGTCTCTGAGAAAATTAAAAATTCACCGATTGTAAAATTTACGGTTAAATTTGCAGATTTCACCAGGCCGAAATTGAAAGATTAGATCGAAGTGAAATGCTGCTACTAGTAGGGATAATTGGACTCCAAACCAGGTTCAAGGATTTACAGCAAACACTTTGTTAAAAAAATCTTGTAATTGTTGCAATCGTAAAAAAACTTTTATGTCACTTTGACACAAGTAGCCTGGGCGCGCTCACCTTTAAGCAGGTCGTCCGTCACCCTCGTACGCGGGCGTCCCATACTTCGCTAGCCTGTACGTGGCTTCCACTCCAGAATCTTGATATTATATTAACATTTGACTAACGAACCCGAAACGCGACACTCTTACGTGGATAATTATGGCTGGGTTTCAAACCACTAATTACGGTTTTTGCTATCTAGGCGGATTCGCATTTCTAATGATGTAATGAGCGAATGTTAACTATTACAGACCCATGTTCTGAGTAAGAGTCTGGTTTGAAACGGACTTGAATAACTGATCTTATAACACTGTGGCGCCGGATTAGTGCGCGACAGAGAGAGCAAGGCAAGTTTTAATTGAAGCTTTGTCCTCAACTTAAGTTTTATTATCGTGTTATACATATTTTACGCAATCTCCGGAACCATCTGCTATTGCCAGGCGCTATATGTAGTATGTACCTACTTAATATATATACAGGGTATCTCAAGACCGCGACCGAAAACGAAGCCAGGTGGTAGTTTTAGTGGTTACAGGACACGAGAGAAATAAAAATTTCACCAAAACAGCAACAGATATTTTTTTTAGAATTTTTTAAAAATCGTCTTGTTTGAGTGGCAAAAACCTAAAAGTTTGCGAAAATAATAATTTAAACCCTTACGTACCATTGAGTGTTGAAAAATAAAGAGATCTGCATCATTATTTTACGAAAACTATGTATTTATCACCCAAATATGGCTTTTATATAAGTAAAAATTACATAAAAAAGTTGTCGATTTTTTTTGCGATTTTTTTACTTACTTTGTGTCTGAAGTCACTAATACTACCACCTGGCTTCGTTTTCGGTCGCAGTCTTGATATACCCTGTATGTATTCGCCCGGTTAGCGACCAATATACGCAATTTTGGGGAACCCGATTTAATGACCACGACTCACGTTTCGGGTTTAACCTATGTATGTACATTCTCAGATTAGGTGGTCTCTATGCCCTTTGGTGTTGCAGATTTTTATGGGCGGCGGTGATCATTTACCATCAGGTGAACCATATGCTCGTTTCTCCCTATAATATAAAAAAGTCGGCTTTATCCCCAGATATAACCAACTCTCACCGGTGGTTACTCTGTTTGGACTCTGACACACTTACCATCACTTGCACTGTGGTAATATTGCCGTTCTCGGATAAAAAGGGAAAATATAAATAAATACAATTGTTTTATTATTGGGATCTGACTGTTGTAGTCTCATTTCATAGCTCACTCACAGGCGTCTACTTTAAGACCTGTCTTTGGTTGCCCTGGCATGTAGCTATGTGGTATATAATGAAACATTTCTTTAGTAATGAACGCGCCACAAGCCGCGCAGGGGTGCGTTGAGGCCTGGTCATTAGCTGTTCTAATTAACAGTGACCTCCAAACCATAGGGCCACGGGAGAGGCGGCAGCCAAGGTTTTTTTTTCACACGAATTATGTCTTAAGGCATCTTTGATTAGCTTCTTATTAAAATGAGAATGAAACATCTGGGTAAAATAAGGCGTTGAGATCGACACTGCCCCTTCTCTAATTCAAAGATGATCGGGGTAGGTTTGTTCCGGATTCATACAGGGTGGCTAGGGTTCAGTGAAGGGCTACTCAGACCCGTTGATGCAGCAGCCGCCCTACCTAGCAGAGGTTGGCTACGGAAGGTTTCAGTCAGTATGCTGGCATAGGTATTATCAGTAAGGGATTCGGAAGACACCACCAAATGCGCAATGTAGACTAAGTGGATAGGTAGGATGGAAGGCCGGAGTCCCTGAAACATCCTCTGCGTTACCTTGTTGAAAAGAACACTAAACAGTGAAAACCTTTCTTGTCGAGAAAACGGCATATATTGCCGAGGCGATAATACCATATTGCCGTGAAACAGCTTCCAAGAATTCAGAAAATATTTTGCAAACTCCACAACATATTATCGCGGTTTTTTAATATGTTTTTATATGACAACCTCGCTGTTTTTCTGGCTCGTCGCATCCCGGACAAACTGTGTAAATTTGTGTGAAATTTCGTCTTTGTACTGCGGACAGGGGCGACGCTGCCTCAGTTTATTTGCCTCCTAAGCTGAAATATTTAAATTGGAAAATGTGATTTGAAGTTGTGTAACTCATATAGTGGGCGGGCCTGCGACGCGACGTTATTTCTGAACGCTATAATAAAGTTTGTAATTTAATTAAAAACAGCAGGGTTAGTAAAGTTGGTTACACTTTGATGTCTATATCAGTTCATTAATTTCATTGCTGGCCCTCTGTGTGGTTGAAAGATTAGGCAGCGCGCCATGCTGGTTTATTACGAGTGGAATTATATGTATTTATCATTGCATCCTCATAGTCAAAGATAGAATATGTGCCAGTTTCCTCATGAAATCACATTTGATTTAAGAGTGAAAATGAGTATCGTCGTACTTTCAAGTCATAAATCGTTTCTTGCTATTTTCACTATTTCATATTTTAATCATAGCCCGGTGAATCTGAGCTATTGCACTAGTGATAGAACATTGATATTATTATTTTAGCCATAAATACATTATCATTAAAATATAGATACAACAGAAGACTTCCCTGATTCGTTTTATGCAATAAACAATGCTACTCCGTTTGAAGCGATTATGGCATTTAGCCGGTGCATATACTCTATGTTTAAATTCAACATTGTATTTAGTATTCACTGTCACAAGCGCTTAGTATTGTGCCTAAGTTAGCTGGCCTAGATCTAGATCGAACAGATTGTTCTGAAACAGGCCAGGTGGGTTGTAGAGAATTCGGTTTTCACTCCGCTGTCTTGGACAGCGGAGTAAAAACTGATTTGTTTTGAAGGGAATTTCAGGACGGTTACTTTATTAATTATTTTCTATTACCTGATCGAGTAGCTGTATTTTGTGGTGACTTAGACATTAATAAAGGCAAATATTACAGCTTTGCTTTTGATCGTTAAAGCTACAGTACTATTGGGTTATCATGTCTCAAAAAAAAAAAACTGAGGGAAGAGACAGCTGAACTGTCGATTTTTGTTCAGTGAACAACCATAGTACCATCGTATATTCACTATTTTCATTTTATTCATTTCCTACGGAACGTAGTGTGATGTTAAAAAAATCTCAGGCTTGCATTTGTCCAAGTCCCACGCGACGTGTTATATCTATTGTCTATTGTATTTATTATCCCAAAAATCAATGAAAATAAAATTAAAACACTCAACCGTCACATACATAGTCCTGGCTCCACACTAAGATCAAATCTTGTGTCGTGGGCATCAGAAACTACAAGATTCTTATCTCACAATCACCCCAGACCCGAAACAAATATTTGTGGATCACAAAAATAATTGTTTTGGTGCGGGTATTGAATCTGCAGGCTCTTGTTTTACATCCAGCGTCTAAACAACTACGCCACAGAGGCTGTCATACGCCAAACTATTCAACTCAAATTCCTTCACAAGCGATGAACGACACAGGCCGATTTCCATTAATCAATACATTTGCAAAGCGAGCGAGGCTTATTAGGTTTCCGTTCAAGCCTGGACGTGTGGCGTCCGCATGGCCCACGCGCCATCATTATTCCCTATATGCAACACAATGGAGTAACTGTCCCCTCGTGCTGTTAAGGGTAGAGCTAGTCGTCTAGATACTAGGAATCTAGAATTAGGATAGTTATACTGGGAAATTTTATCCAGACGAGCATGCGGTCCGCCTGACGGTACGCGGTCATCGCCAGGGTCATGTTAAAAGTACCCTGAAACGAAGAGAATGCATGCGGATATTTATGAAAGAAGCGAAAGTAGTATGACAAGACCATGCAAAGAGGAGATCTATAGTCTCCGCCTACCCCTATGGGATGCAAGCGTGACGGTTATGTATGTTTAAATATGCATATCGTTATACTAGCAATTTGATAACAGCGCCATCTAGCGCGTTCTGCAGTAATGTAAAACAAAATATAATATTTTCATACTTTGGCTCGGTGGCGCAGTAGTACTACTGTACAAGTACGTCGCTGAGGTCTTAGGTTCGAATCCCGATTCGGGCAAAGTGATATTGGATTTTGTTATTCAATTAATAATAATAAAATATTAATCAGAAAATTTGTTCCCGATGTGGCGATAGGCTCGCGACCCTATAATATCGTGGTACGGAACACACAAGGCGAAACGTAGGTGCCCTGGTAGCACCTGTGCGTACCTCTGCCTCTACCTTCTGGGAAAAGGTGTAAGTTTATGTATGTTCATATGTTAATAACAATTAACCTTGAACATGTAATTTTGGTTATAATAATAATTTTGAACAAAAATCTGCTAATTTAATCTTTTTTTTTTATAAAACTGTTCATTGTGACACCATCACGTATTTTTACTGTAAATTATCCCCAAATAAATACAGTATAATATATTTTTTAATTTTTTGTCAATCCAAGGCCTTCTAGTTTTCCTTTGCCTTAACAAAGTGCATAATGCATTTGTTTATGGTGCAGATTAACAGCGTGCCACATGCTGGGCTACGAGTGCTCTTGCGCGTACAAGTAGCCTCATTAGACCTTTTGGGATCTGATTACAAGAATAGAAGTAGATTTCTAGTAGCAGACCTTATTTTGCAAAGTTTCGCAATACATATGTGCCATGTGGTATAATTTTAGACAGTGATTTTGAAAATAAATAAATTAATTAAATATTTCGTACTAATTAAAATTTATGCGCACATATTTTTCTCAATAAACCTATTTCTATTGCATAATGACGTATATCTGCAACAAAAAAAGAACTCATTTTAATAAGATTAATTTTAAAAACTGGTTTTTAGTTTTTCATATCTATACAAATTAGAAGTTTTGTGGCCAAATTACTAAAAGCAGTGAACGTAAATACATGGTAATTTAATGATATTCAAATAAAATATTTACTTACTTATAAGATTTTTTATTATTTCATTTGTGTGTATTAACTTACATCGCATTTATGATTTGCTCACATTTTTCTTTCCGTGAATAGAATTTACATAAATCAAAATAAAATATACCAACTAGCTTTGTTACTAAAAATAATTTGAGCCTGCATTAAACTTGACATAATTCCAATATAATTATGTCCCGGAAACCGAACTCGTGACCTTCCTTATCACCCACACGCGATAACGTAACGGGTCATTGAACTTACATTTGACTATTCCGGTGTAAACATAAGACGATAGGACAACACAAAAAAAAAACTAAATAAAAGATTACTGGTATTTAAAAATATATATATATTTTTAATTTAAATTATTTTCAACATTATTTTAGGACTAATTTACAAATTAAATACGAGTACTAAAATAATAAAAAAATACGTTAGATAAAGCATAAAAATTTTGACACAAAAAAAAGAAATTAAAACCTAAAGGTTAAAATATATCCCCAAATCATAAATATTAAAGTTTTGATTTATTTAGAAAACTTATGATTCAAGAATTACTGCTAAGTCAATAATATGACAAACTTCTCGAAATCAGAAAACGGAATAAACTTCTCCAATCTCCATTCAGTAATCAGTATGCGATGATTAACTAGTCAATACAAAATGTTCGTATAACGTATTTTTACAAGTTTATAAGGGCAGATCGCTTCACCCAAACCGTTTGCAAAGTAGGCAAACAGTTCGAAGGGACGACCTTGGCCCTGCAAAAATTCGGTCGCCCTAATAGGACATTGCCAAGAGTTACCAAGGCCCAATAATTTCCTTACTCATTAGATTGAGGCACGAAGTTAGCCGCGCGCCGTCGCCCTTATATCCTATGAACGGTAACGAAACCATACCGCGATCTAAATTTCATCAGCGACATCTCTTGGTGTAATGGCGGAACTAAATAAAAAAATGCATTTATTGTGGAAAATAATGGTTTTTATTCGTAAATATTACTCATATAATTTTGTTTAATATATTTAGCTGATATTTATAGCATAAAATCTTAGATTTTAATAATATATTTGCTGATATAAGCATTTCAAAAATACGCTTTTTGCCCCTCTATTATTGCACGATTACAGTGCCAAATTAGTAAATTTAGACGTAGTTTACTGTTTACTAAACCTAAATAAGTGTTTTATTCATGGGGGATCATGAACCAGTAGTTAAGTCGACATTTTATAACAGATTTTAGCATTGAGATAATTTTGGTAATATGTTATCGCTAGTCGCTTCATTCTGCAATTTAAGCTCATTAAAATTTAGATATTTAACCGACGTATTTAAATTAATGTCTAGGTTTTATATTTATATCCCTTTAATATATTTTTTTCTAATATAATACTCATCAGTTACAGATTTGAGGCACGAAGTTAGCCGCGAGTCACGTCGTCGAGCTTAAATCCTATGACCGCTACGAAACCATACCGCGATGTAAAAACGATCAGCGACATCTCTTGGTGTACTGGCGGCACTAAGCAAAAATATGTTTTTATTATGGAAAATATTGGTTGTTACTGTTGAGTGGTACATTTATTTTATAGTAAAAATATATTAAAAAATATTTTTATAATAAAACTAAGATTTTTTAGTATGTACTTTCAGACAAAAGCGATTGAAAACATTTTTATTTGCACACATACTTATTCCTGACTGCCCTGGCCTAAGGTAAAAAGTCATGGGTCGTGGGTATCAGAAACTTACTTTTTGGTCTCGTATAAGCACAGACCGACAAAAATACCTTTAGATCGCAACACTTTTCTCGGTTCGGCGATCGAACCCGCGGCCTCTCGTTTGGCAACAGATGTAAAACCAACCAACTTTTAACTTAACATCTAATTGTTTGACATAAAACTATTTTTACGGATTCTATTCTACGGTGTCAACGACGCTGTTAATTGTAGAGTCGAGAGTGGTGCGGATCTGATCAGACCAACGTGTTGGGTTGGGACCCCGAGGTCTTATCCCGTCTACTTTGCCGGTCACATAAATTGGTTTAGACTATTCAATATGCAATATCCATATTAAATAGTTCCTGGGACACGTTTTTTTTTTTTTTTTTTTATTGCAATGAATGACGAGACGAGCAAGCCGTTCGCCTGATGGTAAGCGATACGACCGCTCATAAACAGTAGCAACATTCCACTGCGCTCGCAATCCTGAGACATAAGATGTTAAGTCTCAATATGTCCAGTAGTTACTCTGGCTACAATGTCCTTCAATCCGAAACACAACAGTGCATTTACGCAGTGTTGTTTCACGGGAGAAATAGACATTGCGGTGGTACCTACCCAGATGGCCTCTCACATATGAGAGACCTACCACCAGTAACACGTACACTATACACTAAGATTATGACACATGTTAAAATGCAAATAAACTGAACAAAAGCTATTGTTTCCCCCCGGTTTTCCCTCAGGGAAACAATGTTTCAGCGAACACTTCCGGGGGTGTTTATCAGATAAATGCATTTGTAAGGCGTTAAATTAGATTTATAGTGAGGGGATGGACAGCGAAGGGGCTGTCTCACGCACAGGTAGGGGTGTTTGATAGGGAACGTATGTAAAACACTTAGTAAATGACAAGCGATATGGTTTAGCTTAGGGTTTAGTAAAATTTTAACTTTTGAATGTAATCACTGATTGGCACAGAGGGTAAGAGGTTGGTCTTTGCGTCGTAGGTTGCAGGTTCAATTTACGCAGGGATAAATATAACTTGTATTTCTTTTATGTAATGCTTATCTACATTTTATGCATATAAACTATTTTTATTTTATTAGTTTATCTGTATAAAAAATGCGTATCTTTGCTTTAACACAGTATGTGCAGAGATATACGTTCAAATCCACGGGTTATCTCGCAGATTATGATTAACAGTCAGTCCAGATTTTTACAATTTAGAGTCGTCAACAGCTTTAAGCTTTGAAAATAACCAAAAACAAAACAAAAAAAATTTCGCAGTCGGTAGGATTCGAACCTACGCTCCCAGAGGGAATCTGATTTCTAGTCAGACGCCTTAACCGCTCGGCCACGACTGCCATTCACGCTGGTATATAAATAACACGTTTGCACTGCGAGTCGCCTTTCACTGTGATTAAATACAAGATTGTTTTGGTTGGCTTCATAATTATAACACTAGACGAAACGCTACAGGAATTATTTTGCATAATAAATAAAAAATTACAAACATTTATAGTTTTTACTTAATATATAAATTCTTGTTTTAATACTAAAGGTACAATGAGGTGGATCAGCTCGTACTGACCGGATTTTATCTAATTTGCAATTGATATAATTGGGCGATAATAATACAATTCTTGCTTTTAAATCATTAAACATGAAATTCGTATTATCTAAGAGCAAAAACAAAGCAGTTTTATAGTACAGTGCTGCCTCTGTCGTACAATCGATTAACTAAAATAGCATTCAATTTGTATGGCCACGGCAGAATTTAACAGTGGCAACGAGCAGCGCTGGTTTTCAGCCTATCCTCTTTCTAAGATATTATGAGCGTTTACGTGTAGTGCGGAACGTCATAGGTAATTATTTGGACTATTATTTGAACTATTTTATATTATATTATTTTTATATTATTTTAACTCTTATTTGAACTGTATCACAGCGTCCGTGGCGCAGTTGGTTAGACGCTACCTGTGAAACGAGAGGCCGCGGGTTCGATCCCCGCACCGTAACAAATATTTGTGTGATCCACAGGTATTTGTTCCGGGTCTGGGTGTTTGTGAGACCGAAAAGTCTCTCATAGTTTCTGATACCCACGACACAAGATTCGATCTTAGTGTGTGGTCAGGACTATGCATGTGACTGTTGGGTGTATTTATTATTTATTTAGTTTTTCCTTCTGATTAATTCCGATGCAGGTTAAAGATAAGCTAGTGTCTCTAAGAGACTCGCCGAGCTCCGGAGCTCCGTGCCAGTTCCTTGCGTGTTGCTCCTGGCTGACAGGAATGGTAGGCGTGTGGGCGAGAAAGTATCTATAGGACCTTCTTCGCTTTCACTCATACATGAGCATTTATAGCGGTGGCCTATCAAGCGACATGACTACTTCACATCTGTTTTCTATTACTGAGGAACCAACAGGCGAACCAACAGGCGAACCAACAGGCGAATCAACATTGGTATTAGCTACAAAGATATACTACAAGACCTTATCATACAGACATGGTTTTTATCTAGTCTTTTTATTAATATATAATTTCCATTGGTCATTGTTCGACAGCCGCCGTGGCGAAGTTCATGAAGTCCGGCTGTAAAACCAGAGATAGAGGGCTCGTTCTCCGCATCGAGAGAAAACTTTGTGTGACCCACAGATTTATTTTTATTAATAAATAAATTAACAAAATTAACAGATACCTGTTTGTTTCTTTTCTGTACGGTGTAAGACCAAAATGTCGAATTGTTTTTGATGCAGAATAGTTTAATCCGTTTTCTAATACCCACGATATATAGAATAGACTAAGGACTATAAGACTGTTGGATATTTACTAGGGATCCCATAAAGAAAATACTCTGTACCCCAAAAAGGTATCTTAAGCTTAAATATAAAACTAACACAGCATCACGCCATTATTTGCAAACCGTTTAAGGAACAAAAATAAATTCGCTTAGGAAGTTCCGTGGACTTTTCCAATTATGTCCGAATTTTGTTATTCACGTCACGCGCGGGGTTGTTTGACTACAACTCGGTTAGTTTAAATGATTTTGTTGAATAAATAACTTGTTGCGAAGTTACTATGTCGGTTAGGCTTCGTTGGTAAAGGTTTTATTAGACTTGGGAGTATAAAGTCATTTTGTTGGCTGTGAGTGTAGACCGTGGGTTCGCTTATCAGGTCGAGTAATTTAGTTACAATGGGAGATTAGCTTGGAAAATATTATGATTTGCCAGGGACCAGTACTTGGGGTTATTAATAGTGTAAAAATAAGGAAACATTGCTAAAATATTTTATTTTAGTATGATTCCATTAATATGAAACTAAAAACTGGTTTAATTGCGTTATATAATTTTCGTTATCCAATATTTACAATGTAATAAAGAGTGAAGGAAGAAAACCTATTCTTATTATTTTGACCAACAGCGCTTTCAGGGACAAAAAATCGTAGATAATCTATTATAATTTATTTTCATTTCTAAAACAATAAGCAACAGACTTAGGAAGTATAATATATTGATTGACGCATCGCCGTGTAATTTAATATTCGTTGACTTTATAAATAATTATCTTCTTATGAATATTTATAGCTTACATCTGAGAGATATCCTTGCCGGTTCAATTAGGCGGGTGTGTTTCAAACAGTCGCATCTGGTCTCTATATTTAGCTGTCTGTCTGTACGTCTGCAGGTGCGTGTAACTCCATGTTTGGTATTGAAAGTGCTACTTCGACGTGAAAATGAGCAAATAAGCGGATAGATATAACACTTGTGGTGAAGGATTGTACCATCTGGTTAGGGTTTTCGCTTGGTTATTGGATTGTAGAGCGTGGAGTTAAGTATTCTTAAAAGGGCATATATTTTTGTACATACATAACATACATACATAAACTCGCGCCTTTTTCCCAGAAGGGGTAGGTGGAGGTGCCACCTGGACACCCACATTTCGCCTTGAATGTTCCGTCCCACGATATGATGAAGGCAAGCCCATCGCCATATCAGGCACTAATTCCTGACTCTGAGCGGATATTGTATAGAAAAATCCAATATCTCTTTGCCCGTATAACTACGCCACCACCACTACCCAATTCTAGTATAACTACGCCACCGAGGCAGATATTTTTTTATTGCACACCAAAAAGCTTCGAGAATACATTTTCGCTGTTTTTGAGGAATAAATGTTTTAAACACTCTAACGTCCACTCTAATTTCAACTTAATGCTAGTTTAAATAGGGTAGATTTTACTTTCAATGTCAATGTCACGACAGCCTTAATGTAAGTTTAAGGTATACATGTATTTAAAAAAAGTTGACATCACATTGATAAACCTCTATAGAGGTCGGATGAGTACATAAGTCATAAAACGAAATCTATGCGATTTCGATAATGTTTCAATGGTCAAAAACAATGTTTTATTGCATCACATGGAACCTCTCATTTATCAGCTCAGCTTACTCATTGCACTAAATATTCGGAATGTTTAAAACATTGCATAAGTGATGAGTTAACGGTACTAAGTGATACGAACTGTTATTAAGGGCGCGATAATCAAACAATTACATTCGACTTGCTTATTGTAGGCGTAGAATATACGTACTAACATACAGAAGGAACTTTTCGCTGGTTTAAATTCAAAGCATGCTTTATTACTTATTTTTTTTGTATTATTGCAGTGAATGGCGAGACGAGCATGCTATTCTTCTGATGGTAATCGATAGGACCGCGGTCTATATGTAATTGTTTTGGGCCTCGGTGCTTGTGAGACCGAAAAGTCTCGTGTCTCTAATACGCACGACACAGGACTTGTATTACAGTGCGGAATTAGAACTATGTGTGTGACTGTTGGGTGTGTTTGTTTATTGCAGCCCGGCTTCGCTCGTGTGCAGATAGTTTTTGACGGGGAAACCGATATTGCATCATTTCTCATTAATGCCCCGCTCCTATCGGCCATAGCGTGATGCATACATTATAGCCTCCCTTTTAATGTGTTATCCAACACCAAAAGTTTTTAATTCGTACCAGAAGTTACTGAGATTAGCGCGTTCAACAAGCAAACTATTCAGCTAAACTTCTAGACTTTATGATTAATATGATAGAAAAGACCCGACAGCTCTGAAATTTAGTCGTTTGAAGTGGCTATGGGCTGGCCACATATGTCGCAGAACAGATAACCGCTGGAGTAAGCGTGTTCTGGAGTGGAGCCCGCGTCTTGGAAAACGTAGCGTGGGACGTCCTCTGGGCAGATGGCGGGACGACTTGCACAAGAGGGCCGGCAGCGACTGGATGCGTAAAGCAGCAAACCGGGCTCTGTGCCGTACCTTGGGAGAAGCCAATGTTCAGCAGTGAACTGCAACGGGCTGATGATGATGATGACGCTGGTTGAATCCAACGTATAAGTAACATGTTAGATGTCGCCAGTATTGTATGTCGTATAACTGTTATGCAAGCAGGTAACAAGTGTCCGTTGATTAGTTGGGTCAACAGTGGCGACGTGCTTACTAATCTGTTGATAGTTCCAATAATAGCGTATATGTATAGCAGGTGTATATAGAACCGGAATTTCGTATAAATGGTGCTAACCAACAGTGAAAGCACCGAAACACTTATACGGTGCATTATCTCCCTCTAACATCTGACGAAGATTTTCAACACACAAAAACCCAATTTCCATACACCGGTGTTGTTTTTCTATGACCGAGTTTTGGCTCTAAGAACGACGTTTCCTCGACATTGGTTTTCTGTTAGCATTTGAACAAAACCGCTGCAAAATAGTATCGATTGCTTATCGAAGCTTACTAAATAAGCTTCTGATAAAACTGTGTTTGAAGTGGTTTAATAATTCCAGTGTTTTTAACGTGAGAAAGAAAAGCGTGGGTACCCCCGAAAACTTCGGAGACAATTTTGTTTTTATTGGAACCCGTCTCAATTCGTTTGAATATTTAAATATATTCAATCAATTTTCAAACAAAAGACGTGATATTTGAAAAAAGAAACCATTTCATACTTTTTAGGTATAGATAGGTAGTATACCTTTCTAGGTATACTACATATTATGGCAATAGTGTAGTTACTAGGACCATTGTAATTATGAATGGCTTTAAAAAAAGAAACAAAAAAAGAAGACACGAACTGCTGTTAAGGGAGTTTCTTGCGCCGTTTCTTCTTCACAGCTACAACACGTTTCGAAGCTGTGGTAGATGAAATTAACGATTCAAAAGACCTTGTGAAAGACTATTTGCATGAAGAATATTTTGATTCTTAGGTATAGGACGCTTTTTGAGTCATCCAGAGAATTTCCACCTTCAAGAACACCTACGGGAGTGCACAACTTAAAAGTTTTTTAGAGGAGTTGCCTGGAAGTATGATGCCGATCACCCTAAACTATATCTGAATTTTAAGAATTATAGCCAACAATAGTGAAATCTCTGTCCATCTCAAGAGGTAGAGCGGCGTGAGTATAATATTTATGTGTTTTTGTATGTAGAGAATAGATAGAATGTTTCACTTTAATAATTTTCTAGAAAGTTTTATCACAAAGGATAATGCTGTGCTCGTAATAAAATTGCACTTATGGCACTTGCTCGCCTTTGAGACATAATATAAAAGATTTTCTCAAATGTATGTATTTCATAGAGAATACTTTGCACAGGATGAGAATATGTATCTAAACAATTTTTGAAAACATTGTATTGAATTGTATTTAAAAGTTTTATGACATTTATGGAAAAGTATTCAAACTATTTATAACTCAAATATACTTTAACAGGCTTATTTTAAAAACTGGGTTTATGTATAAGTCGAGCGCGCTGACTTAATGCAAGATTGCAGACTTTATTTATCTTCGAAATATTTTTTAAGAATTCTTAACTACGGATTTTCATATATAAACAATATATGTGACCAATTTTTGTGTCCCTATATTAACTATGAGCACATAAGTTATTATGTGTGTGGTGGCCTGTTGGTAACGAACAGGACAGAAGCGACCGCCAATATGTTTACGTTGGTCGCGGGTTCAAATCCCAGGGCACGACTCTGATTTTTCGGATTGATTGATTGATAGTCAATCACTACGCACTATAATGGTGAAGGAAAATATCGCGAGGAAACCGGTATAGCGATTCGGAA
This sequence comes from Deilephila elpenor, assembly GCA_949752805.1. Classification (NCBI taxonomy): domain Eukaryota; kingdom Metazoa; phylum Arthropoda; class Insecta; order Lepidoptera; family Sphingidae; genus Deilephila; species Deilephila elpenor. The sequence goes on from OX457114.1 coordinate 1,198,647, forward strand.
GAATTTCTATGGCTATACGACCTAAGCCCCCTCGACCGTATTTTAGATTGTAGAGGAGGCCCGTGCCCTGCAGTGGGACGTATATGGGCTGATACGGATGCAGAAGTAATTTTGAAGAGTTGAAGATGTCTAGAGTTGAATCAATTCCCTTCGGCTCAGCATTCTATTCCATTATCTAAGAGACTATCGCTCACATTTTAGACATATAGTTATTGACAGCCTCCGTGGCGCAGTTGGTTCGACGCCGCCTGTGAAACTTAAGGCTGGTTCGATCCCCGCACCGAAACAAATATTTGTGTGAACCACACGCATTTGTTTCGGGTCTGGGTGTTGGTGAGACCGAAAAGTCTCCCGTAGTTTTTGATACCCACGACACAAGACTCGATCTTAGTGAAGGGCAGGACTATGTATGTGACTGTTAGGTGTATTTAGTTATTTATTTTCTAAGAGACTATCGCTAACATTTTACACATATTATTTAAACGTCTATTAACTTTACAATAATTATAAAACTGTCATTCACAAACTAACTTGATCTTATGATAACATGTCTACCCTAAAACAGATTACTTCAAAACCCATACATGATATCCATCTTTTAACCGTAACATATAATCTCATGCGTCATAATAAATCATCCGAATAAATGTATGACGGGGAAGAGTCATAAGTTTAACTACGGTAAACATTCAATTTTAAAACGATAAATTTATGACCGGGTGACATAACTTATTATAATGCCGCTCGTAGGGCGACATACGGCCACAACGAACAGACGTCTGTTTGCTATATATTCTAATATTATAAAAGTTTTACAATAGTATCTATTTATAGATAACGAACATGTTGGCTGCAATAATATGTAGTTTTTTTGTCTTTCTTTTAATATAATGTTAACTTTCAATTCCATAACTATTTTTTTAAGTACCCGCAAAAGTGATAAGAAATTTGAATTTCATATTTCAACACGTCTTTGAAATACGCTTAACTCAAACCTTTATATAGTAACATTAACATAATTATATTGTGATAGAGTCGTGGCAAATTTGGGTTTTATTTTGAGCAAATCGACCAATGTAGAATTACTGTTTCAAAGAAGACTAACGAAAAACACTAGATTTTTGCTCGTGCAATCTTTATCAGCCCATATTTATCCCACTGCAGGGCACAGACCTTCATACAATCGAGAGCATGATTGAGAGGGGTTAGGCCATATAGTCCACCACACTGGTTTAGTGCGGTTTGGATCGTGTATGTAATATTTGTATAAACTTTATCTATCAAGCCAAATATTTTCATATGTTTGTCCTATTTTTATCATTCAAGCTTAATTGTAAAAGTACACTTAAGACTGCCCTATGTTTTTCCTTCTCTTATGTCCATCCCATGGTAGTCGGTAAGAGATTGCTTCTAGCGATACGACCGCCATTTGTACTTTAATATTAAATATTCGTTTAGTTATTAAGATTTATTTAGCGAACAAAAAGGAATAAAATAAATAAATAAATAATATTTTACTAGAAAATAGCGAAGTTGCCTGCCCGTCCCATCTGTGTGTGTACGAGGGCGCGCGTTAATAAGAAGCTGGGCGTAAATCACGTACCACGTAATTAAATATTAAATCATTTTTATTCACACGATGTGTCACTGCCGGTGGGCATCCCCACTTCTTTTTACCCTAACTTTGAGTAATTAGCCTACTAGACTAGGTATCTAAATTATGCTAGAGTTCCCGGTATTTCTTGACTTTATAACTGCCTCTTGAGATTAGAGAAATGCATTTATATATGAAAATGAAAATTTATTTGCAAGAATGTGGTTGCATAAAGATGTTTAAGGGCCAATTGCACAAACTAACGTTGCCTATAACTTTGACCTCAATTATGTTTCCCATACATTTGTGACGTTTGTGACATTGCTAATGTATGGAGGTGACGTTTTCAATGTCAAAGGTATGGGTAAAGCTAGTTTGTGCAACTGAGCCTTAATGTTTATTCTATGGAGTTTCACGACGTGTCATTATTGACGTGCAAATATTTCGAATGTAAAATGTAATGTTGAAGAAATACGGATAATTTGACAGCCTGCGTGGCGCAGTTGGTTAGATGCTGGCTGTGTAACGATAGGTCGCGGGTTTGATTCCAGCGCCGAAACAAATATTTGAGTGTTCTACAGGTATGGTATTTATTTCGGGTGTCGGTGCTTTGTGAGACCTAAAAGTCTCTCGTAGTTTTCGATACCCACGACACAAGACTCGATCATAGTGTGGGGTCAGGACTATGTACTAAGTGACTGTTGGGTGTATTTAATAAAAATGCAATTTTCAACATGTGAAATGCATTTACAATGTAGTCAATAAGCCTTTCCTGTCAATTTTCATTGTAAATAGTATTGAAATGAACGCGTGTCGATGGTTTTAAACTATCAGCCGCGTGATGTCGTTGCGTCGCGAATAATAAATCAAAGAGGAGCAAAACACACGGAATACTTTATGTCACAATCAGAGAGCTTGGTTTACTTTAGAACTGTGTAATTTAGTTATTTCTGGATAGGTTCTACTGTTTGTTGTTGTTACGGCTATTTTTATACCGATAAAAGACTATGCACTTGATGGAAAATTTTGCAAAATGTAAAATATATCATCTAACAGAAAAATTACCTCGGTGGCGTAGTTGTACTACGGTACGACTATAAAGCTGAGGGCTCGGGTTCGAATCCCGGGAAGTGATATTAGGTTTTTCTATTCATTATTAGCCCGGAGTCAGGAATTTGTGCCCGATATGGCGATAGGCTCACCCCCTATCACATCATGGGACGGAACATACGAGGCGAAATGTGGGTGTCCTGGTGGCGCCTCTGCCTACCCCTTCTGGGATAAAGGCATGAGTTTATGTATGTATGTGCAGAAAATTACGTGAACTGTGAAGCAATATTATAGCCGCCACACACGTGCAAGTGCGTTGGCGCAAACGCGAGTTTGCACCAGTCTCGAATTGAAAAATGGTACGAAGTTTGCGCAGTTATTTGTCCACACACATTCCAGTATACTGGTGCAAACTCAGACTTGCACAGTTATATAGTTACGTGTGAGGCGGCCATTATAGCGTTTCGTTTGGTGAGTGATATTGTATGAGGTATTGAGATTTGCTAGAGCAGTTTTTCTCAAAGTGGACGCGGCTCCGACCCGCCTAATAAAACCTGCTGAATTCGGGACTCATCTTTTGCCCCTAAATGGGGAATAAATATATTAGTAAAACATTTACTTACAATAAAATTGTATAATACTTAAACAATAAAACTGTAATTTTAATGAAAAGTGTGTATGTGTTTCCGGTTTTGTCATTACAGCTATTACATTAACATCAATTGTTTTAGCTTTAATGATTATGCTAATCGTAGCCGAAAATTCGGGGGAGGAGAACTCTTGTCTATATATTTCAAGGCCCGCTTAATATCCGATCGCGAGTCACCAGTGGGTCTTGAGCGCGTGATATTTTTAGCCTATAGCCTTTCTCGATTAATAGGCTATTCGATACAAATTGTCTTTGTATTCGAACCAGTAGCTCTTAAGATTAGCACGTTCAAACAAACAAACTCCTCAGCTTTATAATATATTAGTAAGTATAGCCCGCCCCGAGACCACGAAAGCTGTAAAGCAATCGAAACGTCGGCAAGTTAAATTTAAAAATTAAACCAAACCTTAATCAATACAAATATGGACATAATGCACGTTCCTCCATCCACGCTGTCTAGACTAAACTCAAAGCCTTATGGAATATTATTTGATCATCTCTTCAGAGAAAGAATAAGATCAGGTATTGATTCCAAATTGAACGCGAAGGTTCAATCCATAATAAATCTGTAAAAAATAGTTTTATTTCAATGTGTAACATTCGCGTAAATCAACTACTAAATATTGCATTAGTCACATCATAGGGGTAGAAGAAACAACATCAATTTCACAATGGACATCTCCTGCATCACAAAGTACAAAAACGAATGAAAGCAATCCGATAGGTATTAAGTGCAGTCTGCATTGTAGCTAGGAATAAAGCCATCTAGACCGTGGAGGGCAATAAATATCAATCAAGGGTCGTGAAGAATTAATAAGGTAATCAGGGGTGGACTCTTGGCACTACCCTTGCCATTGTTCTCCGCAGTAGGGCTAGGGGAGAAGGATATCGATATATTTAGTGTTGTAGTAGGTACGTGGTATGAGGAAGATCATAGTGTTCTCAAGTACTAATGATCTGCATACATACATAAACACTACGCCTTTATCCCCAAAGGGGTAGGCAGAGGCGCCACTAGGACACCCACATTACGCCTTGCATGTTCCGTCCCACGATGTGATGTGTGGCCTATCGCCATATCGGGCACAAATTCCTGACTCCGGGCTGATAATGAATAGAAAAACCCAATATCACTTTGTAACCGTACCGTAATACAACTATGCCACCGAGGCAGTCAAATGATCCGAATTGAGCAAAAGTAACGAGTAAATTATTTTGAAAAAAATAAGCTTATAATGCGCTAAAATATAATAAAATAAACCATTACTATCTACTTAAAACGTCATTTCACAATGTAATAAGTAATAAACGCTATTAGCGAGATTTAAGTAAGTATATGTCGATAGGCTTGCTCGTTATCACATCATGGGACGGGACACACATGACGAAACGAGGATGTCTTGGTAGCACCTCTATCTACCTCCTGTAAATGGCGCGATGTTCATGTATGGTAGTATATTAATGTTCTTGATAGCGAAATGCATTACCTATGTCTATATTGCGGTTTCCATGAAAATTCCGATACTAGAATGACCGGTAATCTAATATAATCCATCCATCCATTACACATACCGCATGGCTTATGTGGTTGACGTTTCTAAAAATATACGGTCACCCCGGGCTGTCAATTTGCTGAACGATTTGACGCCAGGTATAGATAAATCTTTCATTAATATGCATAAAACCGCGACAATATGGGATTAGGTAGAAGTAATATCAAACATATATCATTATGCTATATATAGGCACTCGTAACTATGTGGTTTTTGTATTTTAATATATAAATAAATACACCCAACAGTCACATACATAGTCCTGACTCCACATTAAGATCAATTAAGTCTTGTGTCGCAGGTAACAGAACTACGAGAGACTTTTCGATCTCACAAACACCAGGCCCGAAACAAATACTTGTGAGTCGCACAAACATTTGTCTCGATGCGAGCATCGAAGCGGCCCCCCGTCTCACAGGCGACGTCTTACCAACTTTCTTAGGCTGTCAAAGTATATTTGCATAAGATCCTGCTACTATCAAATGGTGGTTTTAATAAGATTTTTCCTAACACTATTTCTAATTTTACCGATTCCTATCGATATATTCCCCTCTCTACTGTCCATTACAGGTTGCATGCTCAATCGGGATGCGCCGCGCGCCTCCAGAGAAATCGGAACGGAAAATTTCGACACTGAACCTTTGCCAAACAATTTCCACCATTTTCCACCATTTTCTTCATTGCTTTGCATTGTTCTACAAACTTAAACTTAGGTCTTAATGGAAACATGGAAAAATATTTATATCCTAGTTCCTTTTGAAAATGGATTTTGATTATAGTTTTATTGTGTTCATTCCTTTCATAATATCCTTATTTGTCCTATTCAAGACATAATTTAATAATGCAGCGTATATTTTTTTTATTGACACGATCAAGTGACGTCATTGCACTTAGTAATTAATGGGGTCGATCTAGAACAAGTATTGGCTGTCGAGAGACGATCACCCATTGACATCATTATGTTACTCCATTGACGCTATGCCTCATAGAAATAACTTTTTCTCCTTTTTCTCCTGGGCCTATCCCGTCATCTTCTAGTCATCCGTATTCCATATTACTTTAAGTTACCCAAACACTTCTCCAAGCAGAGTATCTCGCATGTAACCTAGTTATTCAACAACCGTTAATCGGTGTACGTAATAACGCAAACGAAAGCTGAATCTAAACTGTAACGTTTACAAGAACTACTCATTATTTCCTTTTTACTCGCGCTGGTGCCGGGTACTTAGTGGAGCCCCGCTTATAACGAGTTGAAAAAAGTTGCTATTTTCGGGGCCGCATACACTTTGTAAGCACTTAAACAAGCATGTTCTCGTTGCTTTGTGCATTAACACCGCATTTAAATAGTTCAGCCGCTCCTGAGCTAGTTCTTTGGCGGTTTGCTTCCTAAATTGCGTGAGGGCGGAATTTTTTTATAGCTTTCGTGGCACAGTTGGTTAGACGCCGGCTGTGAAATAAGAGGCTGCGGGTTCGATCCCCGCGTCAAGACAAATGTTTGTGTGGCCCAGAAGTTTGTTTCTCGGGTCTGGTGGTTGTGAGACTGAAAAGTCTCTCGTAGTTTCTGATACCCACAACAAGACTTAATTGATCTGTTATTAGGGTCAGGACTATGTGACTGTTGGGTGTATTTATTTGTAGAATAGAACGGCTATGTCGGACTGAATATGTAATGATTATAGTGTCGCGATTATGGTTTGACAAACATTGCTTCGTTTTCTGATTGTGAGCTCACCAGAATATTGGTATTGGTTGAAATGATGTTTACTAATCTAGCTACGAGTCTGCGTATAGTACTCGGAATAATAGTTTTCTTTAATCTGGAAGGTGAGCACCTGGCGGTAGGTAATGTCTATTAGATAGAGGGTAGTCTGGCAATATACAATATCTACTATTTTGTACAATAACGCTGTCATACTTTTTTTTTAACTACGCTAGAACGATTAAGGTTATAAGAATGAAACTTGAAAATACTTTAAAATGCAAACATGTGACTTGGCGAACGCCTTTATTCGGGCTGAGAAGGTAGGGACCGCTGTGGCTCCGCAAGCCAGGTCGATTCTATATATATATTACATACTTTAAATACGAAGGAAAATTACAACTTTTATGCAAATATATACATCGTACTATTAATGTAACCTCTATATAAACCCCACATTTCAAATAAATGGTTCTGATTCTCAAAAAAACAATGAACAAAAGTAAGTACAGCGTTCAAAACTCGCAATATTTTAATAAAACGATATACAAAACAGAAAATAAGTAGATTATTCTCGTGTCCGAGATACCCGAATAAGAAGCCTGCGGGCGGTCTATTTCACGGCACACCACACAGGCATTCAGATAGCCTGGGTCTAGACTCAACATATTACACGTGTACCTACGCTCTTCGCTTTGTAATACGCTTTTATTTTATCATTATACTTATACGTTCATAGACAATATATGCGTTTCTTAGCTTATATTTTAATATTTGTTTAGGTTCAAATACGACTCTTATGTAATCAATTTAAAATTATAGTAAAAGATTAGTGATTACGGCCTATATACTTTCAAGGCACATAGTGTACACAAGTGCCATATCGGCTTTTAAAAACCGCTGTAGAAAGGACCCTCCTTTTCAGAAAAGAGGGGGCAAGCTTGAACAATTGTATCGCTAGCAATGTTAAAAAAAACGAGCATACGTCACATCAAAGCAGTTACTTCACAGCGTCTTCAATAGCGTCGACCAGTGATGCGCTCTTGTACACGGATTCTATAGAAAAATTGAACTTTTTAAATTATATTTTGTGTGAATCTACCAACTATGAGTGCTGTACCTGGGTTTCCCATTGAAAACCAGCGCTGGCGTATTATACGAGCTTATGTTATAGCGCAGCATGTACCTGAATAAGAAGCTTAGTTGGTGCAGTAACTGAATATAAAAGTTAAAACATTTTTGGTATTATTATTTGATTGAATGACTTTTCACTACCGACAGATATACTTCGACGTCATTACAAAAAAATCCCAAATGAATTTCTAGACTGCGCGAAAATGGGTATGAACCTGTGACCTCGACACCAAGTCTAAATACTCCAACGAACAGTTTATCCCAAGTAAACAGCAATAAATATCAATTACCCAGTTCCATTAACAATTCTACGCGACAAAGCCCGTCAAACGCGACACAGAAAGTAAGCCGCACAAAGCCCAAGGCGAAAATATTCTCCATGCGAAGGCGAACTTCGCACGACTTTATTTTAATTTAAACGAACTAAAAAAACTCAGTCATTGTCGACGCACAACTTTGTGCTTAATTGCGAAGTTGTGGACAACTGTAGGGTGGGGGTGGATAAAAGAATACTGAATACTAGGGTTGGAACTACCTCGCTGTACTGGGAAAGGCCTGAATGAAGGATTGATGCTAATTAAGATGGTTGGGGTTAAACTAATTTTAAATCTTGGTATGATGATAGCTTCGTGGAATAGTAATGTTAAGCGTGGTTGCGTGATGTCGATTTGGTTATCGGGTAAAGAATTATCGATTTATTACCGTAGCGATTTAAAAAAAATCCTAGTGCTGGTTGGCGGACTTTACATGGTAGCCAGCTTAGTGAACTATATGGCCTAACCCTTCTCAATCGAACTCTCGATTGTGGAGGCCCGTGCTATGCAGTACAAATATGGGCTGATACAGACTCCTTTCGAAAACAGTAGGTACAATTTCTTAATTCAAAATTTTTTGTGACGGTTTACCAATGATTTAAAATCAGGTAGCAAAAATTTTTTTGCCGAATAAACTTCACCATATAATGTGTCTCTTCTCCATCTTAAAAAATAGGTTTTACGCTCTATATTCTCTAGTTTAAAAATATTATCATTCCAGGTTTTTGCTTCTTCATTTTATCCCTTACTATACTCGTAGAAGCAAGTGGACAATATCCAGATTTTCTACACATCTTTTGCAAGATCTAAGGAAACAAATACTTTACGCATGGTATGAGTAACAGACAGCTGCATGCATAGTAAAATTAATATGAGAGTTTAAAACATTCTGTAATATTAATATTGCGTGGAATCCGGCTTGATTCGCGAGCGCAAGATGTTTATGCGTCGTGCGGACGAGCGGGTCACGTAACGCGCCCGACACGACAAATGTGCTGATGGTCCCCTGAATACTTAAAACTTTTATATTCAACAGCCCGTGTTTGGAATGAGCCGCGGAATATTTGCGACCTTTGACTGCTGTGAAATACAATTTTGCAAGGTTTTGTTATAATTTTGCCTACATTCATATGTTTTGTGTTATCCTATTTCGGTCATTTATCTACATGCGGTCTTCAACAATTTAGCCTTTTTTCAGTCTTTAAAGTCATCAGTCATTCAGTCTTTAAACCGGATATACACTGACTGAACCAAAAACGCTTACACGGACGGCATTTTCAGCATCATGAGTAGTATAATAACATACCACTAGCTAAGGTATAGGCTTTCTTAAATATCATTTTCCGCATTATTTCTCTCATGTTATTATGTCTATTCTGTTTGCATAATGATTTTTCAATTCATACCAGCATTAACAAAACCAACACGTGTCTAACGTCAAGCTAAAAAGTTGTAAAACCACCGCAATGTATATTTCATCCGCCAAACAGCAGTGTAAATGCACTGTTGTGTTCCAGTTTGAAAGACATTGTAGCCAGATGATGTAATTCATGATGTTGTTTGGTTTTGCTACTGTCCATGAGTGATCATATCGATTACCATCAGGCAAATGGCATGGCCGTCTCGCCATTCACTTCAATCATAAAAACACCATTTTAGAGCGAAGTATCTTCAATATTTCCCCACAAGGTTTGAACTAGATTAAATTTTGACTGTATTTTGATTTCCGAAAGGCAATATCATGGCTGCAAAAGTCACGTCGGACTGATCTCGCGTAAGTATTGGATGAGATTCAGAAAAATAATAGTACTCGTTGCCCGTACCTGTTTGAATCTAAATCTGTTCCACGCTAATTTGTTTTTCCTAACAAGCTAAGTCCACGTTTATTCCGAGTCAACTTGTCGCCTACACTTCGCACTTTTTTGTGCTACGAACAACGCCTGAAATTCTTTCTAAAAATAAAAGCAGAATAAATTCTTTTAAAGCGACGCTTTTTAGGGCCCCCGTAATTGGAATTACTGCGAGATTCGACCTCTATAAGTAAAGCGAACTCTTCTTAAATCTTGATAAATGAGAGTCGGGGAACAAGATGTCTTTATTAATGAAATTATGCGCTGGCTCTTAGATAACAATCACGTGACCTTTGTGTTATCAAATCGGCGAGTCTTATCTTACCTCTTGTGTTATGAGCACAGTTTTTGCACAAAACGTTTTGATTGTGAAATGTCATTTTTCGGCTTTTTAAAAATGATATTTACTATCGGTATAGATATATTCCTACTGAAGGGTACTGATCTCTTATACAGAGGTCAGAAAATTCAGGATTACCTGTATATTTCCAGTTTCACCCAAGCGGCCATTATTGTTTCAATCGACGAAAGAAGACAAGCATCTTTACTCAGGAGATTTTGATTTCTCTGATTACCAACCAGGTGTAATATCATTATCTAGCCCGCTTTAAAGGCCAAATTCTGAATGTAAAATATGAACTAGCGAAACTTATTTGGTGGTTGACCGCAGATGACAATTATTCTACACTTCACATATTCACATTCAGCATGACAGCACAGTTGTCATTTCAATGGTAGAGCGGTTGACCACAAAATCACTCGACGAACGGCTAAAATATCTGCCATCGTCATTGTGACCACTTTAATTATCAAATCCTTGACTATTGTAAGTTATTGTGGACTAGTTGCATTATCGTTGACTATTTGTTTAACATGTTAAGCTGGGGCGTCTCAAATGTTGAGATGGTTAAAGTTATTGTCAAAATTACTTGGTGCATCAGAGCCTCAGATTTGAAAGATTTTTCTGAAATTTTACGTTGCATCGTGTTTGAAATCACTAAAACTATCACCTGGCTTCATGGTCGCAGTCTAGATATACCCGGTATAAAATTATTAACTATATTTTTGTTCTTTCATGGGTCTATCGACAATAAACAGGGGTATTGGATCATGGCTCTATTGCATGGGTATTGCAATCGAGTAAGACAATCGATTTTGCGTGAATCAACAGAAACAGCCCCGGTGGTAAAGTGAGTGAGAAATCGGTTGTGCTGCCTCGGTAGTGCAGTTGTACTACCTTACGATTACAAAGCTGAGGTCTCGCTTACAAATCCCGGCGCGGGCAGAGTGATATTGGATTTTTCTATTCATCATCAGCCCGGTGTCAGGCATTTGTGGTTGATATGGCGATAGGCTCGCTCCCAATCACAGTGGGACGGAACACACAAGGCGAAACGTGGATTAATAATGGTAGCACATGTGCCTATCCCTTCCGGGAAAAGGCGTGAGATTATGTATGTATGTAAATTGAGACTGCGTATGTCCGATGCCTGGAGACACCATTTTTAATGCTGATCAGTAAATATTTTCCAACGATATAAGACATTTCTCCCAGAGTTTAGTCTATTACACACGAAATCCCTTTACAGAAAAACCCTTTTTGTATCAATTCAAGTGACCGGTGAATAAAGCAATACAGACCTTATCTCTATGCCGCTGAGATTGTTAACAGAATGATTACGTGCGTATTTTAAGCTCGGCCGATTATTGGGACCATTCGACCCGGATCATAAAACGGCCCGGAGTGTCCGCCCACCGTGTCCGCCCACGGATGGCCCGGGTAAGCGCGGCTGTCCGGGGATCCGGGTGGCCCGGGTAGCACCCATCTGTCACCGGGCCTGCTTTCATATTAAATAACGTGTCATATTTTATTTTTGTCAAAATGTCTTGTTATTCAGATATCCAGGGCAGCGTCGCAGATGGCCTAGATTTGGGTAATTTGTCTTATGTATGAAATTACGTTTTATTTTATAGTTATGCTATAAGGAGCATTGTTGTGGTTTTGGTTGAAATGGAAAGAAAAGAAAGGCATATGTTTCGTATGTGTTTTAGTATTTGTGGGTAAATATATAAGCAAGTGTTATTTTTAAGTACAAGAAATGTCCTTCTATATTTCTAGGTTAAATTAAATATCGCACAACACATATTTCTGTGATAATTACTATTGAACAATTTAAATAAATATCCAGTCTTAAAAAGACACGTGAATTGTCTCCTAGGATTGCACCCGCAACCTCCAATTTAACAGTCTAGTCCTCACCCATATGACCCACATATCTTCAGTTATATCAAAAATGTTATTTGGGCAGTGAACCCGCGTCATAACCGCATGCCTGCGAACGAAGTGGGATGTCATTCTAGCTCGATGGAGCGTGGTGTGCGAAAGGGGAAATGATACCGAGTCGATAACTACGAACAGAGGTGAGAGGTATCACAATAAGTGGCTGCACTTGTAATTGAACTCCCGTCCTTACATACATAAACTCATGCCTTTTTCCTAGAAGGGGTAGGCAGAGGTGCTAACAGGACATCCATGTTTCACCTTGTGTGTTCCGTCCCACGATGTCATAGGGGGCGACCCTAGCACCATATCGGACAGAAATTCCTGACAATGAATAGAAAAATGCTATATCACTTTGCCCGACCCGGATTCGAACTCGATACCTTAGCGTTGTAATTGTACCGTAGTACAACTACTTGACTCCAGGATTGAGACATATCATGATAGCGTTTGCTCGTACCAGAAATTATGAAAAGATTTCCAATATTACATACTGTGTGTACGTTTAGTTTGGGAGTCTTGGTGGTGCCGGCAGAGAAATAAATGCCGAGGGTTCCTTCCCCGTACAGAGGCAAATATTTGTAAGATCAAGCAAGTAAGTGCATGTCGCGTTCACTTCTGAGTTGCAAATTTTTGTAGGCTGTACTGTATCACTGTTTTTTTTATGAATGTCATTTGTTTGTTACCAGTTTTGTGAATCTAACAAATAATAAAAATAAAATCATCTAATATTAATTGTCTTGGTCAAGGATGGTAAGATCAAGGCAGTTTCAGATTCTCACGACTCGGAACTTGTATTTTATTGTTGGCTAAGTAGAATATGTGAGACACCTTTTTAACGCTTTTCTTCTGGAAAAAGTTAATCATTGTATAACTTTGACAGAACACTCAATCAAGTTTGAGTTCCGTTCATAGCAAATACGTGTGTAGTTAGGCAACAAGTTAACTTTTCCTGATAAATTATGTATGAACTATGTCTGGAGCTCGAAGTCTTTTACACGTGGAAGAAATACGAGCAGTTGTAAAAGTGAAGTAGTATTTTTTTACTACGCATTAAGTGCATAATAATTTGATCACTTGCGGTATAAATGTGCAAGTCTGAGTTTGCAGTAGTATGCTGGAACGTGTGTGGGCAAATAACTGCGCAAACTTCTTTGCTATTTTCGCTTCGAGACTGGTGCAAACTCGCGGCGATAACATCATAGCATTGCGAAGGTCTATGGGCAGCGGTAGCCGCTTACCATCAGGCGGGCCGCTAGCTCGTCTGCCTATACGGCAATAAAAAAAAATATCTTTGTACTATGTTTTGGAAGTTGGCGTTATTAACGCATTCCACTGTATTCTAGTTCACGGAAGTTCGAGTAGTGTGTGTGTCTATTCGCCTATTTAACAAACCATCATATAATAGCAGATCTTTTAAAGATAAAATAGAAATAACTCCCTACACTGTTTATTTCGTATACAAGGGAAGTACAAACACCAAAGTTCGGCTTTCATTGAGCTCTTATTATAAAATATAGTATTGTTTACGAAACCACTGAAAAACATCGTCATCCGGCATCATAACATTTAATTAGAAAACAAGCGGGCGCGGGCGGCCAACTCGGTTCTTTGTGATTTTACTGCCTACCCGCCATTATCCTTCAGCGTTTTTTGTGGCCGTTTTATACTTTCAAACAATATAGATTTTTTTCCATCAGATACGGTCATTGTTGACTGTTTAGCTTAACTCGTTAGTTTCACAATGAGTTGCTTTGTTTATTAACTTTCGAGTACAAAAGTTGGTTTGTTGTTTGATGACAGTATTGCTGTAAAGTTGGGTATAATTTATATCAGTTATTGTAACATTTTTAAAGCTTACGTCACGTTAAGTATTTAGTTGATTGCTATTTTATTAGATTTATGTAGCTTTGTGATTATTAGATTTTAGAAATATTTTCCATAATGAAAACACATTCAAGGCCTCTAATATTATTTCTCGATTGCTTTCTTGCTGGATATCGGTTTCCAGCAAATTTCTATCTTCCCGATACATGCACATAATATAATAATATATTACTCTTTGTGCCTAATTGCATATTAATGGTTCAGGATTATGCACTTTCCTACTTTACAAAAGAGACAGTTCAGTTTCTTTTATCTTGGTAAATGACATCGCATCCACCGTCATCTTCGAAGTGCCAGGCAGATATCATACTAATGTCACAAGTTACCTAGCTCGTTGCAGTTCCAAAATGTGATAGAACCAATTATGTGACCATGGCATACATGTTCCCATCTGCTGCAATTCAAATGGGATTCATCAAATCGATAAACTGACATTAACCGACGTAGGTTTCGAACCCAGGATGTCACGGAGGTAAAGTAGTATCACTAGATCCATTCATGCGACGTCCATCAGTAAATACGGATCACAGAAAGATCAAGCCTGTCCTTATTGCACACTTAAATGAGTGACGCAAATATGTATTATGATTATAAAAAAGGGAAAAGGAGGGTAGTCACAAAAAACAACACGTACTGAAATAGAGTTTTAATCGGTTTCAATAATGTCTGTATGTACATAGCATCTTACACCTATATAATTGAATGTCTACAGTAAACTTTGTAAAATATAGCAAATTGTACCCTCGGATACGAAATGAAACGTGAAGCGTCAGTAAAATGTCCACACTTGGTGAAATTGCAGGAAATTGCCGACGCAGCGACCGCGACGCCCGCCCCATGTTCTTTTAATTAATATTTCATATGCATTTTATTTTAATAGTGGCTATTGTGGGAAAATATTTTTCACCAAATTACCACACCATTCTTATATTTATAAGGAGAAGACTTTAAATTACAGTCTATTTATATGGTACAATTATTTTGTTTACCGACTTAATTCGTATTGTGGCAGTTTCCGAGATTAATTATTCTATGAATAGTGTGGCGAGGTCGCGGTTCAATTCCTGCGTTGGATCTGTTCATATCTGATACTATTGGGTTAAGGTACCTCGTGGGACTTATTCTATGTATTTCTAAATTTTCCACGGATCAGTTTGTTGTATTTCTGTATAATTTTATTTATATACCTATCAAAGTATAACAATAAAATCCCATACACACATTTCAAATTGTATGAAATACAGATTCGTAAAATAAAATATTTAAAAAAGCTTTACATAATCACATTCAACGAATACATACAAGTTCATACATTTCATACATTGTTTTAACATGAATACGAAAAGCAAACATTAAAAAACGTAAAGTAAAATTATTTAAAAATGCTAGACACCATACAATTATTTGTCGTAAAAACAAGATTAAATTCAGTACCATTTCGTATGTACTTGTATATTACCTTAAAAAAACTTTTTAACTTTGCACTGAACTTGAAATATCTTTCATACACGATTTTATATCACACTGATTTAAAAATAGTTTTACAAAGAGCTTAGTTAAAAGGCTGAACAAATATTGATGTGATTTTCACTGGTAGAAACTAGAAGCATTCATTTCTTTTTTATTTCACAAATTGTTTGTACATATTGCCGTAGCTCAAATTTTAAAAAAGTGGGATCACATAAACCAAATCTTTATTTGAGTCAAAGTTCTTTGTTTTCACAAAAATAAATGTAGTCTTGCAATACGAACGCAGCCGCGAGCTAAACTAGCACATTATAAAGAATAAATACTCAATATAAGCACCGGAGTAACATAACATAAAACTAATAGCTACCGGGATACGTTGTAGCTAGCGTTGCCAGGTCGCCAAACCTAATAGCCGGACAGACCAGCCAGTTTGGCCGGACATTTGGTTGAAAAAGCCGGACACCCTATATTATTGAGGATTTTGTCTTAGTCTTAATAGGTACGACAATTTTTTTTTATGTAAAATCAAGTCTTTTTGATTATTATCATAAATCTCGGCCACGACAGTGCTCGCTTGTTTGCGAAATGTAAAAAGCCTAACAAAAGCCGGACAAGACGGACACCGTTTATTTTAGCCGGACATGCAATCAAAAAGCCTAACTATGTCCGGCTTTATCCGGACGCCTGGCAACGCTAGTTGTAGGTGTACTTGGAACGAGGGGTGGCCTCGGACAACCCACCCTTACACAATGTCAACTTTACATCCTAGGTAGATGGACGAGTGTTATTGTCAAACTACTAGGTTTTAAAATTTCAATTGAATTTATGGTTTAAGTTGGTATAGTGTGTGTGTACTTTTAAGTAACTTTAAAAGACCATGGAGTAAGATTAGTGGCGCCATCTGTATCTCATACTATCTGTTTTATAAATAAGAATCTCATTCTTAATTGGGCATGCACCAAAAAAATTAAGTTATATATTCCAGATCACCTATATTTGGATAAGTAGAAAATCTACGTCTAATAATTTAAAACAAGTTATTGAAAACTTATTATGCATGTGAAAATATTTTTCGCGAAAAATATATTTTTAGTTTTTCTTTTTGTTATTGAAATAAAACCCGTCCATCTCGACCCATTACAATCGCTTTAGGAACTATAATTCCGAGCTAAATCTCTTAAAAATGTTAATCGTAAAACCATACAGCCTTCATAACTAAAAATATGATAACTTACATCTGGCGAAGTTAGACATTTTAGCAAACGAATGATATGAAACTGAGAATTCGACTGAATTGGTGGGAAACACTATTTCTAAACGTTAGGCTATTTTCAATTTTAATAGTTAATGGTATAACATAAAATAAATTAGGATCGTTGTCAATCATAAATGGGGGATAAGTATGACGACAAAGAAAGGACGAAATATGTTAATCAATTACAGCGGAGACGCTTGAAAATGATAGTTGACCTCATCAACAATCAATAAGCGAACACTTCAGTCTTTGAACTTCTAAACTAGCTGTTCTATTGGAAACATTTTGGAAATAATTAGCGAATGTTCTTAGGAATGTAGTAAAGAATTAATTTAGAACAATCAGTCTTCGACCACTGTCGGAGAAGCCTACAGCCGAGTGATTTAGCTACAAGACATAAACATACCAATAAATACTTAACGCAAACATATAGTGTACAGATTTCATGAGGCGATGAATAATAAAAAATGGTCCGTATTCCGTACGATATAAAGTATAAAATCTAGCGTCAGTTTATATACACGAGCACCCAGTCACATCCCAATGTTTGGATTGCACTTCATTCGGTCACTACACTCGAGTGTCGACGAGCCGAGGCCGACGCGGCCAATGTGAAACACTTTTTACACTATTCATTGTTCCTTCAACATCGATACGCGACGATAAAACACTATCGACGCCGAACCGACAGTTTAATGTGTCCTATTGGAAGCTGTACATCTAACACTTGCCAAGTGCAGCATCCTCGTATGATGTAGTGCCGCGCTTGGCGGACGCTCAATGGTTTAAATCGAGAATCGATATCAATTTTATCGATGTTCAAAGAACGTTCACTAAAAGCTCATTGGCACTTTGGTTAGGAATTCCAGGTCCATCTGCTTACTACACTTCCGTGCCGTCCTCACCTTCGTCCTCGAACAAAGGCTCATTGGGGTTCACTTCCGTGCTTGGCTTCTTCTTGGGCTTGGGGGGTGGCCTCGGCGGGATCTTCCCACTCCTTCCTAATGTTCCTGATTGGTTCAGGGACATGTTACTCTCATTCTTCTTATCTTCCTTCGCTGGAGAGCTGGGCTCTTCCTTGCTCTCCAGCCTGGGTCGCCTCAGAGATCCTGTCTCTGGCTTGCCCTTTCGGCTTAAAGTCTCCGAAGGCGTGTCGCTGAACAAAGCCTTTCGTGGTTCGTGTTGGGGAGTAGAAGTGTTCTTTGCAGTCCAGCTCATCCTATTCACTGGTTCTTGTGGACCAGGAGTCGATAGCTGGTTGGATAATTGAGAGCTTATGCTGTTCCTCGGGTTATGCTGTGGAACTGGAGAAGGCGCAGGTTCTTGTTCTTCAATTGGCGCATAATAAACTGGATGAGGGTTTTGATATACAGTCGGGGTAGCTGGTAATGGTCGGTTCCTCATTGGTGAAAACTGGGTTTCCAATCCAGCTTTATTTAAGGACAACACTGAGCTTCCGTCAGCAGTAGTCCTTAAGCCTAGGTTGTCATATAGCGGTTCTTGGGCTTCAGTACTTGGCAGGATCTGAGTGCTGGCCGTACTCGACCAGCTGGGCACGCGTGGTCTCCTGGGTATGGTGACGTATCCTTGACGCGGTGTCACGACGGGTGGTGTGATGGGGGCAGTGAAAGGCGACTGAGATCGGGAGTATGGCAGGGTTCTGAAAAGGTTTTGGTTCGTTGTCATACCGTATATGGGCGAGTGGATAGGACTGACAGGATTTAGTTGAGGAGGCAGTCTGCTGGTGTCAGGGACGGTTGACGCATTGCTGGCTGCTGGTGATATCTGAGCAGCTCGGGGAGGGAAGGACAAGAGATCTGGAGGGTAGGCCCTGCCATCAGTCCGCCCGTATTCCACGTTAAGGGCATCTTGAGATCTCTTCGACGGATGCTCGAAGTCCAGCGAGCGTTTCTCGTCTTCATTATGAGCTGAAAACAAAAACATCTCATTCAATGTCTCATTATTTTCAAACTTTCCTTTCATGGAGGAAATCCTTACTTAGTTTCTATCGAATGAAAGCGTTTTCCCATATTTTCGAATGAATGAATTCTGCGTGTCATCAACTTAGAATAGCCGAGGCTGTGAATAAATTTGTTTTGCTATGGATATTTCTTTGTTGAAATAAATATATTGATGATTGTGCAGTAAACGTGGACAAAAGGACTGTGCTGTAATACATAAAGTGTTTTATTCTGTAACTATAAGTATCCTTGGCTTACAAAGCGGCAATAAAAGAATTATAGATTAGCATTAACAAAGCTTAATGCAAATGCAGAGTAAATCCATTGTTGGCGACAAGAAATCTGATTGTCTAATCCGATTACTTTATCAAGTTTAAAAACACTTGCCGCTAAGTAGTTCGTTCTTTGATAAGAGTGGAAGTATTCAAAACAGATTTATAGAACTCTAATATATTGAGAAGCAAGCTATGCCACTTAAGAATGTATGGACATTCATTGTTAATTTATCCACACTTTTTTTGTTAAGATTTTAATTTTTCACGGTACCCTACAACTTTTGTTAGTTTTTGTCAATGATGAATAAAAGTTGCATAATTACTTATTTTTAGGTATAGATTGTTCATTTACTTTAAAATTATGCGGAATCTATTTATAAGATAATTAAACTTACCAAACACAGAATCATTGTCCAGCAATGTTTTGTTCAGCTCCGACATTTCAGTAGCGCCGCTCATAATTGAAGGTGGAGCGTCGTATCTTCTCGGAGGCTTGGTCACCGGGTTCACTGCAGTTATCAGGCTCTTCTCCATCTCTGGAATCACTGAGCCTTCGATCAGAGCTTCTCCATTTGTATTATCTGCTTTTTTATCAGTACTCCTTCTTCTACAACAGCAGTAACATAGGATAACTAGAATAATTAGTAGAATGGCTGCTGTGCAAGACACTCCAATGAGGACAGGCAGCATATTGTTGTCCATTCCCTGAGGAACAATTATTCCCGGTGGAGTCTGCGCAACGACTAAGGTTAAACTCCGTTCATCGACACCACCAGCGTTATTAGCAACACACATGTATTCCCCATTGTCAGTACTTTCTACATTGACTATAGTCAAATTAACCCATTTGCTGTAGTACTCCATGTTAGTTTGGGTTATATAGTACTTCGTTTCCCCTTGATATCTGTGAGAGCCGTCGATGATTTGGGCGTTAAGAACCCAATTAACATCAGGAAGAGGATTGCCATTCACTTGGCAGGCTAATGTGACGTTGTTATCGGAGACTCTCAGCGTGGTACTCGTGGATGGATAGACAATACTAGGTTTGCAGGCAAATTCATTGGTGCCTAGCTCTTTCCAGCGCTTTCCATGTACTTTAGGAGGCTCAGCGCAGAATATGTCTGAAGTGTATAGATTTTTGGAAATAACCCAGTTTCTGAACGGTTGAAGGAAACAGTCACATCGCCATGGATTTTCTTGTACGTCCAAATTTAGTAAAGATGGGAGGCTGTTTAAAGTGTCTACTTTGAGATGTTCAAGTTTGTTGCCGTCAAGCCTGAGGAAGTTAAGTTTCGGCACATTCATGAAAGTTTTGACTCCGATTTGGAATATCTTGTTGTTGCTCAGGTCAACTTTTTGCAACAACTCCAGGTTGCTGAATAGGCCATCTTCTAGCTTCTCTAGTTTGTTATCGTTTAGCAGAATCCATCTTATTTTAGGCGTTTCCTTGAACGTGTCTGGGTGCAGTGTTTTCAAATCATTCTTGGAGAGATCCAGCTCTATCATGATCGCCAGACCGGAGAAGCCATTCCTTTGAATCGTCTGCAGTTTGCACTC
The DNA here is from genome assembly GCA_949752805.1 of Deilephila elpenor. Taxonomy (NCBI): domain Eukaryota; kingdom Metazoa; phylum Arthropoda; class Insecta; order Lepidoptera; family Sphingidae; genus Deilephila; species Deilephila elpenor. Next base: position 1,219,176 of record OX457114.1, read on the forward strand.
GCTCAGCGTCAACTTCCAGAGGTTTATCAGTCCAACATCGTGAAATGCGTGTAGTGTTATCTCGTATAGATCATTCCCGGTTAAATTCAGCTTTTGGATGTCAGGACTGAGTGATTTAGGTATCGCGTCGAAGTGTGCATGCGAGCAGTCCGCTTGCTTGTCCCCACTCGCCCACACACACTTGCATTTCTCCGGACAGTTGCTGGTGAAGTCAGCCGTGATAGTAGCTAAGACGAGGTGTAGCACAATAATCTTCCTCGCTGCGTCGCCCATTTTGTTTCCTGTAACAATGAAAAATGCTAGTGAGTGCTGGAGCAATTAAATCTTAAAATAGCTGACGTAGGAACGCGCTGCTAGTTTTAATGCGCTATTAAGAATGCACTTGGATTGTTTTATGTAGTTCGAGAGAGTTAACTATCGGGTTACAGGCAGCAGGTGGTGTAAATTAAAGGGATTTTTTACGACCCGTCGTCGAGTTGTAAGAAGTTGCTTGAATGGCACAAGTGTACATGGATTTGTGTTTCAGTGATGTTCCATCAAATATGGTTAAAAGGTTTGCGACTCGATCCAGTCCAAACAGCTTTCTATTTACAGCACATTGTTTTGTGATGGATGTTGTGTGATGCAGTTTCTATGACGTTAACATTTTGAAATAAACCATTACAGCGTTTGTCGGACCATAAAAATCATGTATAGTTGCAACGTAACATTAATCATATTCTTTCAAATACGTCGTGGTTTATTGAGTGTTAAGAATGTTTGGTATTCGCTTTCCGTGTATCTGTGGTATATGAATTTTGATGCTATCAAATAGCGGATGTATAGAATTTATAGATTTCAACACTGGCCTTTGTAGTCAACCAATCTTCTAAGAAACGATTTCGTGGGTTTGATTTACGCTAAGAAAATCCATCAACGAATCTTTTTCAATACCCGACAAACAATATAAACAATCTTGAAGGTAAAAATAATTATTTATACGTTTCTAACAAATTCATCTTTTTTAAGTTTTAGTTTTCCTTTAATTCCTTGAATGTCATCAACAAAAACGTCCTTATAAGGCACAATTAGAGGGGGTGGGGGAGGAATCTGTTCGGATACGCCGGAGTCCTACGGGATAATTACGTTTGACGCGTCGCAGCCGGGAATAAACTTGAGCAATTCAGCTGAAAGTGCGTTCCGCTGTGTGATCTGTGCCTTATGTTTGTGTAGGGAAGTGGAGGAATGCATGGGATTTAGCGGAGGCATTCATTTTTAATCAAAAAAATATAAATTGAGACCCCAGCAATCGGTTCACTTGAATGAGCTTTTTGGTTCATCGCTTTTTTTAAGAAATTTGTACGCTTAGTGTCGAATTTATACAAATTGTTGAATTTAATTACAAGCTAAATAATGAAATGCCGATATGCTCCCGGATGATAATTTTCCCAAGAGTAATTATCATTATCGAAGCAGTATGTAAGTTGCCAAGTGTGTCATTGTACGATTTGTATTGAAGTTATTTCATCCATCATTAGACTCGAGCGAGCGTGTAGGCATGAGAAATTGTGAGGCTAAAGATTCAGGTTGGAGACTTCACCTTGCATTTTGATCGGAAACATCTCCAGGTCCCTCAGGTCAGCATTGATCAGCCATGGCGATATACATACTCCTTATTACATTTTATTACAGCCTCCGTGGCGCAGTTGGTTAGACGCCACCTGTGAAACGAGAGGCCGCGGGTTCAATCCCCGCACCGAAACAAATATTTGTGTGATCCACAGGTAATTGTTTCGGGTCTGGATGTTCGTGAGACTGAAAAGTCTCTCGTAGTTCCTGATATCCACGACACAAGACTCGATCTTGGCGTGGGGTCAGGACTATGTATGTGACTGTTGGGTGTATTTATTTATTTATGTCAGAAATTAGCTCCACGATCTATTGACGGGATTATTTCCACCTTATCGGGAATAATTATTGTTGGTGACATAAGTACCTACACTTTCCAGGCATTACCTTCTCCCTAATTTACAAAAAAAAATATTGCCAACTACCCGCTCTATTTTTCACCTTGCGCCACGCAAAGCTCCACACATTGATGCTCTAAGTGCCGTGAAGCGTTGCTCGTCTGTCTTGTGATTTTTCCTACGACTGTTATAATGTTATGCCAATATGTCTTTATGTGTTGAACATGTTCGAGGAAGTTCTGTAGTAAAAACAAAAGCAGAAAATATCTTTGACTGCTTCAGTATTAAAGTTTAGCTTTTTCTAAATTTCCGAAATATTAAAGTTCGTATCGATTAAGTTAGAGAGCGTGATATGAATATCAATAATATTCATATCTTAAACCCGTTCATTGTTATTTTAAATTATAGTTAAATTACGTTACGTCCTTTTGTAAAGCAATTTAACGGTAAGTTAGTGGAAACTGAAGTTTACAAGTAATTTAGCTCCAACAAAACTCCTTGAAACACCAATACACAGCCTACAAGTATTAAGAGCCCTAAATTAGGTCGTTTAAATTAGGCCTGGTAGTTACTAGCTCTATGGCTGTTGTAGTAAATTTATTGTTATTCGTTTTTAAAGATACTTAGTGCTGGATAATAATAAATAAATCCAGCACATTCACACAAAACGTTCTAATCCACTACTAGTTCTACTAAGACATGTATCAATGTCTTGTATCAAAGGTATTAAAATTAACGCAAGACTATGTCTTACATAACCTAGACCAGAAATGAAAAATGTGGGCCGCATAAAATTTGCCGGTTCAGGAAACGAACCCATGTGCTCTCGTTTTACAGCCATCTCTGAACAAACCCGCGAAAAAGACTGACACCATAAAACTTACTAGACAACAAAATATGGGTCACGTACGGTACTTTTTTTAAATCATCAGCAACTATAATAATGATGTATCAGCCCATAAACGTCCCACTGCTGGACACGGGCCTTCTCTACCGTCGAGAGAATCGATTGAGAGTGGTTAGGCCATATAATCCACCACGCTGGCCTAGTGCGGGTTGGCGGACTTACATACCGTAGAAATCATTTAAAATCGCTACGGTATGCAGGTTTCTTCACGATGTTTTCCTTCACCGTTAACTATAATAATATATCTATTATTTAATATAGGTATAAGCCTAACAGTGCGCTTAATAATACAAAATTAAGGCAACATTTGGAATTCTAAAACATACAACGAATTCAAATAAGACTATTTCGCTTGTTAATACTACACGCTTTATAACTCATTTATCAGATTATATCAAAATATATTAACAAAATCCCCCGCGGGCGGCAACCCTAAAAGCGAAAAAAAAGTACGTTAAAAACACGTTCAATTACAAGAAGTATATTAATCAAATATCCAAAGATTGCGTACGTACGCCCGTTGAGAGTTTACACAACAGTTTACAGGGCGATTCATTAATCAAGCTCGCAGTAGGGCTGCGGGGCCGGAGGGGGTGGGAGTTATTAGGGTTGCCAGATTCGATTCTAAAACAATTTTGTATAATCAAGTTTGTGTTTTGTTACGACTCCACCGCAAAATCTTTGAAGTGAAATTTTGTACAGGTGATTTATGGCTTGGAAACAGGATTTGTGATACTTTCAAATAGGAAAAGATTAATAATTGCATCATAATTTTGTTTAAAGAAACATACAGATGTAATCAAATACCTTACAGTTTACACCATAAAAACACTCAACAAACTCAGCATTAACAAAAAAAAACATAATACAATGTGTAATATAATTGTCAATTTAAATTTTCTGATACAATATCAAAATGTTTTAAATAACTAATATTACTAACTGGATAGTGGCAACCCTGCCCGCTAGTGCAATTTGTTAGCGTGTAATCAATGTGCTCACAACTCGTGTTAATTATTACGCCATCATGCTAAATGGCTTCTCCAGGTTTGATTCCGTTTGTTTTTAAGATACCTTTGTGAGTGTGTTGAATTATTTTCCTCAAGGGTTGAGTTGGGGAACGGAATTGAATTTTAAGGGGTGTTTTTGGTTGGATGAAAAATTACGGGATTTATTTGAAGATACGTTGTACAAATGAAACTTTTTATTCGCAAAGTATATTCGTTAATTATTTAATGATTTTTTATTCTATCTCGACAAAGTAAGTCATCAAGTTCAAAATATGTTTTCAATAATTTAAACATTTTCTGTTCGACAATTATGCTACCTGCTCGAAACAGAATCAACCCAACATTCGAAGAATTTTGGCGTCACTATTGTTTTCTAAGAATATGTGTTTTCTGAAGTGTTATTTATTATAAATGTTTAATATATTTAGCTATTATTTTTATTAATCTACACCAATATTTGAATACTGGATACATATGTACATAATCGTCTTCCCTACATCCCATAGGGTTAGGCATTTTCGATTTTAAATCTATGCATATATGTAATAAAGTAACCGATCGATGTCTGTACATGGAAGATAAATGAGAAAAACTCATATGGAGGGAATGTATTAACGTAATAGAACCCAAAAAATTGACTTAGAATTTTTGACTGTTTGTCGGTTTGTCTGTTTGTCTGTGCGGTTGTGCGCGATGAACTCAGAAACGGCTTAATGGACTCTTATACCGAAAAATTTTGTGTTCCCGTGGGATGAGGAAGGAATACCGATACATTGGTTACTTTTTTATACTAAAAGGAATGGGATGGGCCTGGAATGACAATTAATGTTATGTGCGGGTTATACAGGGACGGGACGGGATGGGATGGGAAGTTCCAAATGCAGTTAATTTCAAATAAAGTTAATCACACAGACGTAGTTTGCGGGCAGAAGCTAGTAAATAATAAAAATAAAGAATAAATACACTAGCTCCCGAGTGCATCAGTCCATTGACCTCTTTAATAAGCGCAAGCCGGCAAGAATCATCATTTCAACTCGCCATTACATTCTGATGTAGTTGGCGTGGCGGTCCCATTGGAACCGTATGGACAGTACGCCCGCTGGGAGCGTTTCGAAACACATATGTGCCGAATAGTAATGCTAGTGAAAACTGTGCTGTACTTTATGTACTGCCCATATACCGGGTATATCAAGTAAAAAATAAAAAAAAATAATTGATGTTTTTTTTTTGTAACATTTTTACTTGCATTGATATCACTAATACTTATCACCTGGCTTCGCTTTCGGTCGCGGTCTTGATATACCCTATATGTCCCACTGCAGGGCACGGGCCTACTCTACAATCGAGGGTACGATTGCGAGTGGTTAGGCCATATAGTCCACCACTCTGGCCTAGTGCGGGTTGCCGGACTTTACATACCATAGAAATTCTTAAATCGCTATGGTATGCAGGTTTCCTCACGATGTTTTCCTTCACCGTGAATAATATCGAATATAAATAAGTACACCCAACAGTCATACATAGCCCTGACCCCACAAAGATCGAGTCTTGTGTCGTGGGTATCAGGGACTATGAGAGACTTTTTCGCTCTCACAAGTAATGAAGACAATATAGCTTCTGTGTCACAGTCGGTTAAGTAATTATCACTACTTGATCCTATCACCTCGTTGGCGCAGTTGCACTAAGGTACGATTATAACGCTAAGATCTCGGGTTCGACTCCTGAGTTGTGTAAAGTAATATTGGATTTTTCTGTTAATTATCAGCCGGAGTCAAGAATTTGTGCATATCGTGAGACGGAACACACACACAGGAACGTGGGTGTCCTGGTAGCACATCTGCCTATCCCTTCTGGGTAAAGGCATGAGTTGATATCTAGATGTATGATTTCTCCGTCGATCCCGAAAAATTATTAATGTTTATTAATTCCAAATGTAAGGAGGCTGTGAGTTCGATATCCGTGATGTGACAAATGTCTGTGTGATGTATATGTCACCGTAAAATTATAAATGTCGTTAGATTGTAATCTATCTCGCGAGATTGTGAACTGTCGAAAGATTGTGAACCGTAACATATTGCTTACAATTGCGGCCGCGGCGTCGTGTTGCGGCGGCGTCGTGTGCCGGGTCGGTCACTTCCCTGTAACATGGTTGAGGAGGCCGATGGCTGGCACATGCGTCATACTCGTGAACGAGTGCTGCTTGTGTGGACTGGTCTGCTCGACTTGCTTATAATGATAACTTTTAATTGCTTTAAAACTATTACTATTCATTGCTTTGGTGAAGCAGTGCACTGATTCCGCGTTCTGGGTGACTTTACTTACCTAACTCAACCGTACCAAAATCACTTGACCAATAACACTATTCATCAATATTCTTCTAAATTATCTATGAACTGCTCTGAATTTAACTGCGCTGCAACCTCTGTATAATTATTGTATTGTAAACTTGTTTTAAAAAGAGCAACGCTAGAGTTTCTTGCCCGTTCTTCTCTGGCGAAAACAGCCTTGTGAACTGGGTGGTAGTGGAAAAAAGTGACTGAATCTAAATAATGTATGACATTTCATGGGTTCAATAAATATTTTCATTTCATTTCATTTCATTTCATTTCAAATTTAACGTAGATTAATATAATGAATCTGTGTGTATTATGAATGAAGTACCGCAGTGAGTTACCGCAAAGAAACAATCGTTAGGTTTGGTTAGGTTAGTTTATATGTATTTAAAATGGAAATAAACTAACCTAACATAACCTAACGATTGTTTCTATGCGGTAACTCACTGCGGTACTTCACTCATAATACACCTAGATTTTACAATTTGACAATTTTAAGATTGTGATTTAACAGTTTCACTTCGATAGATTACAATCTACTGAAAAATAATGCGTTGAATTGTAAGCAGTATGTTACGGTTCACAATCTTTCGACAGTTCACAATCTCGCGAGATAGATTGTAATGTAACGGTATTTACAATTTTACGGTGACATATATAAGTCTTACATAAGATTGAAAAACACATGGATGATTGTTTAATTATAAATAAATAAAATAAATAATAATTAGACCATTAGTAATTACAACTCCTAATAGCGCGTCCCACATTTGTTTTCCGATAGTAAAATTAATTATGTACAAATAGCGTCACATCCTCACTAACTTAGTCGGGGAATCGAAGCGATTATATGTGGGCAGATGCGTAGCCTTGTACAGAGCCATTCATTGACTAGTGTTACGGACGAAACAAACAGACAAGCACTACCGTTCACATATGTGCTTTTTATTAGAACTTATGCATTTTATATAGGTGTTTTAGAGAAGAATTATTGGGTTATTGGTTTGAGAATCGTAAAGAAGTGGGTTCGATAGCCAGTTTAGGCAAAACATATTTGAATATTTTGGTTGAATATAGTGTACGTTTGATAAGACATATGGTATCGTCAGTACCACAAAAGGGACAGATGGATACCGGGGAAAATTGATGACAATTTGAAGAATATTTTAGACCAGAAAAAAAAGAAAAATTTGCGGAGATTATTTTGAATTTTTATTATATGTATAGATAAAGAACAAAAATAACAGTCAATAATTTCTCCACAGAGCGAGGGTCAAGATCAACATAATATATCTGAAGAAATTTCTTCAGATGACAGTATGAAGAGTTTTGAAGATGCCGATGATCTGATTAATATGGTTACATTAGGTACTTTTTAAGCTGTATATATGCAGATTTGGCCTAACCTCTCTCAATCGTCTCGATTGCAGAGGAGGCTCGTGCCCTGCAGTGGGACGTATATGGGCTGATACAGGCTACAGATATGCAAATATTATATTCCGTTTTTTTAAGCACAAAATAAAATTTTTTTTTTTTATAATTGCAGCAAGAAATTAATAAGAGCCGTTCATTTCTTCTTCGCAGATGTATAAGGCGCAAGGTCGTTTGGTTTTGATTCATAGTTAATTGCATTTGGGGTCGTAATGTTTATGATAACTGTGTTGTTGAGTTAATAGATCGGAATCGGTTAATGTTTCTCTTTAATAGCCAAGTCATTTTGAATGTTTATATTTGATTTAGACATTTCCTGTTCATTTTCATTGGTAGCAGAATATTCAAATACGCCCGGATATCGAACACCGTAGGTACCTTACCGACTACCGTAGTGATTGAGAATCCGGCATAAATAAATAACTAAATACACCCAACAGTCACATACATAGCCCTAACCCCACACTAAGATCGAGTCTTGTGTCGTGGGTATCAGAAACTACGAGAGACTTTTCGGTCTTACAAACACCCAGACCCGAAACAAATATGTACCTGTGGATCACACAAACATTTGTTTCGGTGCGGAAATCGAACCCGCGTCCTCTCGGTTCACAGGCAGCGTCTAACCAACTGCGCCACGGAGGCTGTCAATAAAAAATATTCAATAATTATAATGACCCGACTCCCTCGGTGGCGCAGTTGTTTTACGGTACCATTACATCGCTGAGGTCTCTGGTGCGAATCCCGGGTCGGGCAAAGTCATATTGGATTTTTCTATTCATTATCAGCCAGGAGTAAGGAATTCAGGCGATAGGGTCGCCCGCTATCATCATGGGACGGAGTAAACAAGGCGAAACGTGGGTGTCCTGGTGGCGCCTCTGCCTACCCCCTGTGAGAAAAAGGCGTGCGTTTATGTATGTGATAATGACCTGTGTAAGTGTGTCGCACTTTGGGATCACCTGTGTATAGTGTATACAATCAAACGGGCATTTTTGCGTAGATTGGTGAAATAATATAACCTTATCATGGTGGATATACTCTATATGGACAGTGTTTCATATGCATTGTAGTGCATTTTATCCTGACAGTATAAAAAACCGTTGTTTATCTCAAAACGCAAGAGATACGAAACGGCAGAAAATGGCAGAAATTTAGTCTAATCGTGCTTACTTTGTCATGGAACCTAACAAAGCCGCGTTCACCAGCTCGAAATCTCCGCATTGTGAGTGCGCCTTTATTTTCCAATCTTTTTTATGTTAACAGTGCCAGCGTTTGAAATAAAACTCTTTGTAAGGACGCTCACATGTTCGTTTATTAACATCTAAAAGGATCTTTGTGCGGGACTGTGTCTATCTCCCTTATTTTGTTCCGTCTTGTTTTTTATCGGTACTTAATATTCATGCATGCATAATGCGGTAATGACCATAAGTTATTTGCGTCACGTATATTAAACAGAAGTAAAATATCAAATATTACATACATGGCACTTCATTGCACATGTTTTTTTATAGCCGTTATAGGCAGACGAGCTAGCGGCCCGCCTGATAGTAAGCGGCTACCGCTGCCCAGAGAATTTCGCAGTGCCAGGGGTCCAGCACAACAAAGTCGCTGCCTACCTTAAGGAGAGTACTCTCTTTAAGCCTCGTTTGAAGAAGGTCATAGCGCTCAGGAAACATTGCACATGTCCCTTCGAAATATTAGATTTTAAGTATTTTAATATCCAGTCCTTCAAATTGGAACACAGTACTTTCACACTACTTTATGACGGTAGATATAAATACACTGAATCAACACCAATACAAAAATTGATCATTGACGGTGTAAAAGTGTGTGTGTTTTAGTAAATAATAAATACACCCAACAGTCACATACATAGTCCTGACTCCACACTAAGATCGAATCTTGTGTCGTGGGTATTAGAAGCTACGAGAGACTTTTCGGTCTCACAAACACCCAGACAGATAACACCTGTGGCTCACACAAATATTTGTCGCGATGCGGGGATCAAACGTAGTAATAACCTCTTAGTCACTAAAGTATTTAAATGTTACTGATTATTCTATAAATCACTCTGCTGAAGAGTTTTATAAGATTTCCAAACCTTCAAACATAATAAATTATAATTAATAGTTTGGAGTAATAGGATTTATAAAGTATATGTATTATAATTATGATGTTAAATATATATATTTAAAACCTGAACTGACGTCATTAAGGTGGGAGCCATAGTTTCTGCCCATCTCTTTAAGATACAAGCGTGGCATTACATATTACGTGTATAGTTTTTAATGTATCGTTCAAAAAGCAAATATGATTAGATATCAAAAGTTATATCCTGTCTACATTGCCAACTTTTAGGTTCAAGGGGGGAAATAAAAAAAGGGAAAAGGTTTTCAGCCCTCCAGCTACACTGATTTTAAATTTACAAACCGATAAAACAGTGAACAGTTATTATTGTTTTAACTTTAATAAAGTTGGTAGTTGTGTTTAATATTCCCATATTAATACCGAAAATTCCGCCGTCACACGCTGAAACGTTCATAATCGTATATTTCGTGCTCTCAATATTCTGGCGAAATGTTTTATGAAACACTAGCGTTTATGGCTTCTGTATTATCATTTGGGTAGCACCCTCAGTAAATGAGTTTTCGGTTTTATTTTTGTTGCGTTAATTTGATTACTTTGAATACAAAAACATTTGAATGTGAAATAGAAAAAACGGACGCAAAGAGCTTTGATATCGTGTTTCGTTTAGTGACATTGCCGAAGGCTCTATACCTCGTTACCCTCCTCCCCTTTTGCCTACTCTTTCCATACCATACTCGGCAGACCTCAACCTAAGCCCGCCGTCCGTTTGTTTGCCTGACTTTAAATACGTAACTTTAGAAACGAATCATCACGAAGGAATCGTAATTATTAACTAGAAAAATAGATCCTAGAACCGTACCTCCTAGCTTTTACATGCCGTTCTTATTTATAGGGCATCGGACACGATAATTAATCGTGCACTCTTTGTTACATATTTTTATTTATTTATTTAATACTTTTTTGCACTAAATGGACATATACAAATGCAAACTTATACAATACAAATAATAGTACAAGTGGCGGCCTTATCACACTAGGTAATTTCTAACAGGCAACCATGGGATGGATATATAAATAGGAGAAAGAAAGGGCAGTCTAAAGCGTAAAATAAATAATAATAATGTATTACTCTAAATATATATAAATATAAACATAAACACATGTAAAAATATATGAATACACACATACTTACAATACATACATACATACATACATACATACATACAAACATACAATACATACATATACGAAAACATATTATATACTTATCCTAACATTCATTAAAGGAATAGTACTCAGCGACAATCTTGTTGAGAGAGGAAATAACTCTTGATCATTTTTTTTAAATGATGGCAGTGTTCTTGCCCGTCTTACCTCAACTGGAAGTGAGTTCCACAGTCGGACAGCTTGGACAGTAAATGATTTGTCCATGAATACTGTGGAGTGCATAGGCATTCTCAATTTCAGGTTCTCCGACGACCTCAAAGATCTCGAATGTGAATCATGGAGAAAGATGAATCGATCTTTAAGATAAGAGGGCGTGAGAGGATTATACAAAATATTGTACAGAAGTGAGAGAATATGAGTATTCCGACGAAACCGGATGGGTAACCACTTGAGCTTAGTACGAAATTCAGAAACATGGTCATATTTGCGGAGACCAAATATGAATCTGATACAAAAGTTTTGGAGACGCTCAAGCTTATTAAGTTGGTCCTCGGTGAGATCTAGATAGCTGACATCGGCATAATCAAGGATGGGGAGAAGGAGAGTTTGTGCAAGTGAAATCTTCGTTGTGATGGGTAGAAGATTGCTCAACCTTCGCAGGGACCTTGCCGAGGCAAACAGCTTCCGACTAAGCTCACGAAGCTGCGGACCCCAAGTGAGTGATCTATCAAGAATTAGGCCTAAATTCTTGACAGTGTCACTATATGGTATAATGGTGCCATAACAGGTGACGGGTGGTAGTATATCCCAATTTATTTTAGAAATCATCTTGGGGCTGCCGACTACGATGATTTGGGTTTTAGATGGATTAACCATCAATCCATAAGTCTTGCTCCAGTCACAAATCTGTTGAATATCGGAGGATTTTATTAAAGCTTTTTACCCTTATCCGACTCCGATTTTTAGTGGCTCCGACAATATCAGGCTGCATAAAAAATTGTGTCAGATATCTCTAGCACATATGTTCAAATGACGCTATTACCAAGTAAATAAATAAATACACCCAACAGTCACATACATAGTTCTGACCCCACACTAAGATCGAGTCTTGTAAACCAACTGACTTTAAAGAAACACATCCGAATGGAACTATTAAAGATTCAAAAGCAATAAGCAACCATAACCCTAATAGCATATTGTCGTTTCGTAAATGGAATTATGTCTTGAAAAAAAAAAGTTGTAAAAATACTCTTTAACTGATGCATGTACACCAACGATTTGTTAAATGGTTGTGTCGTGGGTATCAGAAACTACGAGAGACTTCGGTCTCACAAACACCCAGACCCGAAACAAATACCTGTGGTTCACACAAGTATTTGTTTCGGTGCGGGGATCGAACCCGCGGCCTCTCGTTTCACAGCCGGCGTCTAACCAACTGCGCCACGGAGGCTGTCAAAATAAAGTAAGTATAATAAAGTACTAACAGATAATCACTCCCCATTCGATAGAGTTACGCCGGCTTCAACACAACCCAAGCTATAAACTGCGAAAACATAACACATTAAATCTTAATTAAATTTACATAAAACCCAGACCTCCAACGGCCACTATTATTTTAATAAGCGTGCCCAAAATTCATGTAATTCCATCATTTGTATCCATTTTCCCGGAGCGAGGCGCCGCGAACCAGGCTGCGTCCCTCGGGATCCGCCCCGTATTTCACGGCACTGGCATTCGAATCCCACATAACATTCCGATGTGCTTAAAATATTGGATTTTTATGTTTGAACGTTGCAATGTATTTATTGCCTGTTGGGCGAAAAATGTGACTTTGAAATGGAACTTTGACTTTGGTAAATCTTGTTGCTGGGGTTCGTTGTATCGTCACTGACTACGATGTTTATAGTTTATTTTCATATCAAAATATCTATTATATTTGGAAATATATAAAAAAATAATATTTTTTTATTGCTGTTGTAGGCAGACGAGCTAGCGGCCCGCCTGATTGAAAGCGGCTACAGCTGCTCATAGACCTTCGCAGTGCCAGGAGTCCAACACAACAAAGTTGTTTCCTACTTTTTATTTTTATATGAAAAATATTAGTGTGATTGTGCAGCACTATACAAAGTATTAAGTTCTAATTACTCGGCTTTATCTTATATTAAATACCTAATTTTAGTGCGTTGAGGTGTCTTATTTAATTGCTGTAAAGAAATACCTGTAATAACCAGAGGAGATGAGGAGGAATATTATCATCTTTCATGTAACAAGAATTAACATTAAATTTTAAGTAAAATTTTTCGTATTTTCCAAGAAAAATATTCTCTATATTTATTTTTATATTTTGTGTTGCCGGCCTCTTAACATAGGAAGGTAAAGAGAAGAAAAAAGGATAAGAGAAAGAAAGGGCGCGGAACTTATGTTCTATAGAAAAAATATGTTGCATATTTGAATGAGACCCAGCCAGGATGTAACATCTGCGCGGTGTGGACAGTTTTCCCCACGCGCACGGCTGGCCGGACATGCCGCTTCTAACATCCCTCAGGATATAGAAAGGCAGCTCAATGCGCTTTCCGCACGCTAAATAAAAAAAGGAAAAAGAGGTAATCTCACTCCGCCGGAGGACAAAGCAAAGCCATCATTTAAAGTCGGTTTTCTGTGAGACAGAATGAACATCCCCGTTTCATTAATTCGTTCAATAAGCTTAGAAACAACTGTTATATAAATAAATACATACAACAGTCACATATATCTAAGATTTAGTCTTCTGTCGTGGGTATCAGAAACTACGAGAGCCCTTCCGGTGTCACAAACACTCGGACCCGAAACAAATACCAGTGGTTCACACAAACATTTGTCTCGGTGTGGGATCGGACCCGCGGCGACTGTTTCCAAGCCTGCGTGTAACCAACTGCACCACAGAGGTTCTCCATCAAATATACTGTGGCTCTGCAATAAAAACCTGTTATCAGCTTATCCGATTTATTTCTGTTAAATTTCGTTGCAAGTGAAAGACAAACCAGTTTTCCTAAGAGATGCGCCGAGCTTCTGTGCTCGATGTAAATTCTCTGCATGGCACTATTGACATGACAGGAGTTGCAGTGACGGGTTAGTGGGCGGGATAGAAGCGAAAAATCGAAGTGTGAATTATTGGGTAAATATTTTTAGGAAGCGCAGCTTATTAACTACGACCCGTTTCACTTCACCTACTCTTGCTTTATGTTAATCGAAACTCCGTAGTAAAGAACATTTCTAGCCCGAGGCGCTGACCACGACACATTTGGCAACGTGCCGGCATCACCGTGATCATATCGCGGCATTATAGCATTGTGGCCCATTCGTTTAACTTACAAGTATAATGTCCAACTGCGCGAAATAGACTTCACTTGAGAGGCTTTATTTAGGGGCTCGGATGCAATCTCGATGTGGAATCGGTTAGTGGATAATAGGCGACCGATGTACGTAACTACGTAACTACCTTTGTAGTCAAATATGGTGGCTTATTTTTTAGAAAACATGGTAATATTGTTTATGTTTATTAGTCTATAAATTTTCTTCAAAATCATGAGGTCCGGTGAGTCCAAAGAAATCATAAGTGCCTCGGCGACTTTAAATAAGCAAATAAAAATCACCTAGCAGTCGTTAACAAAGTACAAGTTTTTAGTCGAATTTCAGGAATTGACTGCGGTCCTAAATCATAAAATACTTGTGGATAATACAAATATTTATTTTATTAATTAATTAACTGACTACATTTCTTAACCGAGCCACTAATGCTGTCAATACAAAGAATAAGGTCATTTTTTCTTGAACAACATAAATTTCAAAACCATACAACGTTAGGAAAATGATAAATTCAAGTTTTCAACCCCCAAAATACACTAAACGGCATGAAACTTGATAACATATCGATGTCGGAATAGCTTTGTCTCGGGAATTCCTGTGGGAACAGACTGGTGCAATCGATCTCCCCGGGTTTCCCACTGCGGAAATGACCGTATGCTGTTTGGAATATAACCTATGCACTGTAATATAAGGGGAATTCGCGCCACTTTGTCCTAAATTTTAATGGCAGTTCAAGAATGTTCCATAAATCAGATTTTGCTATGCACTAGTGGTGTTACGAAATCTAGCAAGAGATACAGAGAATACTGAAAGAATTGAAAATGAATAGAATTTTCAAAATTGCTCCGACTATAGTGAGTGTAATAAAATATAGTAAGAAAGATTTTGCCAATCGAATGCTAAGGCGTCTCCGTGTTTGATCTAGATTATGTAGGTTTGTAGATAGAACTTTACTGACATATTCACATTACCCACGACTTTTGAATACTTAGACACACGGGGCGCGTTGTTTGTCTTTGAAAAGAATGAAGAAAGGACGAAAGAATGAAAAGGGAGAGATGAGAGTTAGTCACACAATATTACCATTATTGAGCCACTCCAAACTTCATATTTCGCTTCCAAATAAGTCTTCAAGTTACTCAGATGAACACATCTCGTGCATCAATAAGATTCAATATAGCCAAACGGGTATATTCCATTTGTATGTCCACCCATCAAATCGAATTTAAGCAATATATTTGAGCGAATTCGACATGGATATAATAAAAGGGCGTTTTTTATAGGCAATAAAACAGTCGAGAAGGAATTCCTTCGAGCTCGTGTGGGGACAATGGACCCACATCGAGGTGGGTACGACCAGACCGTGTAATGTTATGAGGGTAACGTGCCTGGCGCAATTTACCAGCGCATTGGGATATTAGGGAAGTATAGGTTACCTATATTGACCAACAGATTAGTGAAGTTATGGGCAGGACAAATAACGTAGAGAACTGATGACCGATGGGGCCGAGAAGTTGTCGATTGGAGACAATGCACTGACAAGGGCAACGTTGGAAGTCCACCCACAAGGTGGCGCCAGCTCATGTACTCTCTGGACTATTTATTTCTTATTAGCACGACAAAGTAAGTACAATGCTGGTGAATGCATGAGGGGATCAGAAAATCAAACACCTTTACCTCCTTGATTACTATAATTGTATTTCTTTACAACTTGAAACCGTTGGTGACACCGTTTAAATACACATTGTGAGCTTCTCATTTACAAAACGTCATCTCTCTTCAAGTATTTTTTTTGTTTACCAAGGAAGCAAAATTAAACAGCCTACGTACATAAGTGCAGTGCAGTCAAAATAGACATATATTTACTATAGACTATATTGTGTAGGTACCCGTCAATGAGGTCGCTATGACACGCCGAAATGAAATGAAATGAAAATCCCTATTCGGTAGCATACGAATATTCGACCAAATCTATAATTTTTGAACACAGAATAAAAACTATGTCACGAAGTATAAAACATATATATTAATAGAGCGGTAGATGCGACATCGACGTCTGCGCAAACATTTGTTTTCAATTAATATTGTTTGCCAAATGTGTGTGTTCACGCAATCACTAGCCTTTGTTCCGTACTTGTTGGGACGCGATAACATCCGATACACGTTTTATTTTTTTAAGGCATAGGTTAGTACTAGAACACTATTCAACTGTTGGATAAATTATATAACCTGGTACTAATACCAGCTACCGGAAAAAACTGGAGCAAAGGGGATGGAGATTAGAGGGGGAATTTGAGGAGGTAAGATAATCCTTGGGGAGGTCTATGTTCAGCAGTGGACTTCCTGCTGCTGACAGAGAAGTAGCGATAAGGATTGTCAAATCTGCGATGCCACATGCCATAAAAAATATGACTGATTAAAACCAGTTGTCAATCGAGATTTCGCGGGTTCTCCGCAACGAGACAAACTTTTATATTATAATACATGAACAGAATATTAGCTAAATGGAACAGAACAGTTTTGAACAAATAAATAGGAATAAGGTAAATATAACCGGAATATAATTTTCTATATGATTTCACATCGCCTTACGCTTACATGTTGCGGCGTCGCGAGCGGGACGATAAGCGATCAAGTAGAAAATTACAAAGTACGTACAATACTGTCTGTGTATTGACATCCAGAGATTTCTGTGCTTACTCGAGACAATATTACAAATATATTGATGAACAACGAACAGTTTTTAAACCGAACCTGACACTTTTATTAAGTTATTTTTTGACATTAAGGACAAATTTCGGATTACTCCGGTAAATTGCATTAGACGGTAAGACCATAATACACGATGGTGAATATCCATTCAATATACTATAAGGTTTACAAATAATAAGGCTTATTGGACAGTAGCAGCATGAGTGATAGTTTCGGTACTGCATTCACCAATCCGCCTGGCAAGCGTGCGTAAATATCAGCATTTCTTTCTCTATTACCGTGAAGTCTTTAAAAGATTTACGTCCTGCAATGTAAAACAGGCAATGGATGGTTTAGATTATGAAAAACCTATCATGCTATAAAATAAAGAATTGCGTCACTCTATGCTGCAACACAAATTGTCACACCAAATTCGCGAACAAATATTCGCAATGAATGAATAATCAACAAATCAATGCATTTGCAATCATAACTTCGGTAAACTATGTACAGGGCTACTCCGCTCACTCATTCATTCATTCATCGGATATTGAACGAACAATATCATTCGGTCATTGTTTGACTAATGGAAACTGCGATGACTCCGTAATAATAAGCGTTGGCCTCCTGCATCCGATATGGAAACATTACCTCAGTATTTTATTTGTTGTTTTTCATCAAGCCGATTGGTCGCTTTTTTAACGTGTTTTTGATTTGCATTCGCGGTATTTACATTAACTATCCGGTAAAAAATAACAGTATGCATCTGGATAGTGGAATCAATCGTCATGGAATACAGTATGATGTTAGCATCGCTACTGGGTTAACATTACTTTCATTCTGTCAGTACGGTGGACTTAGAGAAAAGGTCAGTTCAGAGAATCAGTCGTATATCAGTCATTCAAGTCGCACTCGATCAGCGGTTAGGTCAATTTCAGGTATCCTTAGGTTATGTAAGGCGCCTTATCTATGTCTAAATTACGTAAGAATGAAATGGAAGTTCCCGAGTGGAGGCACGCACGGTAAATGAAGAGTCGGAAGACTTGAAATGAAATGAAATTCGTTTATGAAATGAACGAGTCTTCTTATAAGCGCCTAGCTAATGTTGCAGAAAGACGCTGGATATCTACATATGTTCAGTAGTGGACTTTATATTGCTGAAAACAAAGAGAGATAAAAGAGCGAATTTTATTTCTAATATGCATATGTATATCGGTGTAATTTAATATTCTTCTACAAATAATCTCTTTTAATCAGCTCAACCACATCTTTTCATTGTAAAACATCTAGTCGTGGTTGAAATAAAGAGTTCTTTAGAATTATTCTGTAAAGTTGAGGTGTTAATTGTAAAAAGTCCTTTGAGAGCGCGCGACGATGTTTTTTAATGAAAGTATCGCGACAATTTATATCTTCTGTTGTCCTTGGCCACTCAAGGTGAAATTCTATTAAGTCTTTTGTTATTTCTAAGTAGTGTTTACTATAGTAGAATAAGATGAAAAGTGGGTACGGTCTGAACTACCAAGATCTTGGGTTCGATGCCTAAGTTAGCTTTTTTAATCAGCCACGGAAAAGTGACTGCACTGCACTTAAGAGCAATGCAATTCAAATGGAATATTCCCCGGTCAGAGATTTTCTAGCCGGTTAGAAAAATAACTCCGGCTTGCGCGATACTGGACAATATAATAGTGACTTGCGTATGTCATCCAAACGAGTTTTCTATCATAGTTAACAGAGCTCGTTGACGGATATAAATATTCTAAAGCTGATTTAATAAACTTCACCTACATAAGCCAAATTCCGAGCACGAAAGTCCTCTGTAATCGAACTCTCGATTGTCGATAATTCAGCCCGCTTAGGCAGTAGTCGACTATTCTGGTGGGTTACTCTATGACTCGAAACGAAGTTCTAACCATCTGCGCCACGGACGCTGTCTAATTTATTATGAACACTTCTGATCATAATTCAGCTTATATATTCGCAAATACAAGTATTACAATATTAAAGTGTAGGAGTGAAAAACTTCTCGTGCAATCAACAGGTTGACCGCAAGTCGTCGGCGGTGGCGAAGGGCTCCCTTGAGAAATCTACCGAATAATAACCTCTGGCATTTTTCACATAAAATATTAGCATCTGAGGCGGTTTTATAGGCCTTGCTTTTGTTATTTTTTTTAGTATTTTAGCGTATTTGTACGACAAAGTGAGGTGATGGGAATTGCGCTACAAGAAGAGAAAACGACGAAAGATAAATGCTATCCACATATTAGGATACTTGAAACTGTAATTTAGAACAGTTTATTGGAAAATATTCTTTTGCCTAGACATTTTATTAGTATTCTACATACATACAGAAACTCACGCCTTTAGCCCAGAAAGGGTAGGCAGAGGCGCCACCAGGACACCCACATTTCGCTTTGTATGTTCCGTCCCATGATGTAATATATCGGGCACAAATTCCTGACTGATAATAATGAATGAAAAAACCCCAATATCACTTTGCCCGACCCGGGATTTGAACCCGAGACCTCACCTTTATAATCGTACCGTAGTACAACTACTTTTCAGTATTCTAGGTTTGATTATTTTCTCTAGTCTAGTTATAATTTAAACTATACATAAAAGACTCACTTACTCCAACATTTCCTAGAACAAAGATAAATATAACTACAAAATAATTGCGCCCAGTAAATTTAACGGTACAAAAACTGGATGAAAGCCGGGTGAACCAGTTAATTATCCGGGTACATCAGGTGTTCCCGGCAACCGCGCCGGATATCGGAAAGTAATCACGGTCCAAGTTTGCGAAATATAGTTAATTTTCGCCCGATAACGATATATTAATGCCGCAAGGCGAGGGTATCGCCATTTTAATCACATCTTTTGTTGATACATGGGGATACTGTGTTTGGCCTCGTGTGATTGGATGGTTTTAATTACCATTATCATTAACAGCCTATAAGAACAAGGCCAAAAAATAATGTATTAAATCTCTAGCTTTTTTCCTTGCAAAGAATGGCGAGACGAGCATGCCGTTCGCCTGATGGTATGCGATACGACCGCTCATGGACAGCAGCAAAACCAAACAACACAATGAATTACAAAGCATAGCTTGGCATTCCACTGCGCTCATCATCCTGAGACATAAGATGTTAAGTCTCAATATGTCCAGTAGTTAAACTGGCTACAATGTCCTTCAAACCGGAACATAGCCGTGCATGTACACTGCTGTTTGGCGGGAGAGATAGACATTGTGGTGGTATCTACGCAGGCGCCATCGAGGCAGAAAGTCCGACATTTAAAAAAAATGTACAAAATAAGCTTTTTAAGGAAGATTTATTATGAATCAGCGTAAGGGGAAGTACATATACACAAACCGTGGTAAAAATAGTACTGATATAAGTAACACTCGAGAGATTTGGCTTTATCAAGGTAAATTGGAAACAAATTGCTATGGGAGATGCGTTTGGCGCAAGTATTGAGTTTGAACGATAAGCGGAGCGGGTAGCGAGTTTCATTTTCATTGGTAAGTGCAGTTATATCCAGCAGAGTGAGCATAATAATGCCGGACAGCTCAGAACCGAATGAAAGAAAGAAAGAAAAATATTTATTTGTAACAAGTAGAAATAACTTAACTAAAACAATTTTATACATAGTTACAAACAGTGCTCGTTACAAAAACGGACCACACTCAGCATGTGCTGGTTTACCAGCGCTGGTCTTCCGTGTGGCCGTGACGTGATGTCACGGGCGTCAAACCGTATGTACAAGTGACGTATATAAACAGCCGGAACCCGAAACGCGACAGTTTTTCGTGGCCGTCAGTGATGCGGGCTAACACGATTTGTCTACCAACCACTTTTGGGTGTGTGACAATCAGAGTTATTACTGCACGTTAGCATGCAGTCATACCTACCGTAGCGATTTTAAAGAATTTCTACGGCAACCGGCACTAGGCCAGCGTGGACTATTAGGCCTAACCCCTCTCAATCGTTTTCTCGATTGTAGAGGAGGCTCGTGCCCTGCAGTGGGACGTATATGGGCTGATACAGTACTGCACGCTAGTTTTCCATAAGATTGTGGTATGCTCTTAGTATCACAGTCAAACCAGTCCATTTAAACTCTAGCTTTAGCGGTCTCTATCAAGGCTCTCTATTGACAGCCTCTGTGGCGCAGTTGGTTAGACACCGGCTGTGGAACGCGAGGCTGCGGGTTCTATCCCCGCACCGAGACGAATGTTTGTATGATCCGCAGATATTTGTTTCGAGTCTGTGTGTTTGTGAAACCCGAAAATGCCTCGCAGTTTCTGAGACAAGACTTGTTCTTAACGTGGGATCAGAAATACATAATTTGACTGCTGGGTGTATTCGTTATTCTTCTTATAAGATAAATTAATGAGACGCTGTTCGCATATAGCTTAACCCACAATTGCGCATTTAGTAATAGATTTTTCTACTTAAATTATAATGTACACAATGTATTAAAGTTAATCTCAGCTGGGAAATAGCAAAGCCGCAGTAAAAGCTGTTTGTTATTTTTTTCATCTTGCAGCGACGCACACAGATTTAAACATGTATTTAACACTCACATTTACGTGTCACAGATTTTTTTTTAATATAAATAAAATATAATGAGATATTGAAACGATTAACCGAATGCCTAAAAATGCAATTACCTCGAACTAACGCCGATTAATCTAACGCCCGAATACTAAAATTCCAATTAAATATTTAGTTGCACTTAACTATCCACGTCCCATCTAATCGGTACACTTAAGCAGGACTTTCGTAGTTAAGTGCAACTTAATATTTAAGTGGCTTTTGAGTATTCGGAAGCTTAAGAGTGTAATTTAAAAACCAGCATCGATTACTTTGGTCATCCTTTGAGGCATTTTTACTTCTTTGTCACAGAATCAAAATCTATTACAATCATTTATTACAATCTTCAATTTAATTTATAGCATTACAAAAATGTTTATTTTTTTATTTCAAAACAATAATTGCTGACTGCCTTGGTGGCGTAGTTGTACTACGATACGATTACAAAGCTGAGGTCTCGGGTTTGGGGGGTGCTATGTCGGGAACCTCCACGTGGTGCACCCTGGGCAACGTGGGTCATCGTAGTTGCAATTTTGCAACTACAATGACCGACGGCAAATATCCGACGGGGAGGGCAGGGGGTTTGGCGGTCGCTGTCTTTTGTGGCGGCCGCCTCCATCTGTCGTTATTTTAGGTGGGGCCCATCTCTGGGCCACCCTCCGGTTCTGTCCCGGAGGTCTCGGCGGGCTCGGTGTGCGCTTACCCCGCCGCCGGGCGGGCTGTGGGAGTGTTCCTCTCACGGTCACCGTCGCATATCGTAATCCGGTTGTGAAGTTTGTGGTCATGTCTCGCATTCTCACCGGACCGAGGGTCCTGGCTTAAACGCCCGGACCGCGAGGGAGGATGCCTCTATAAAAAGTACCCCGAATCCCAAGCGGCGGCGCACCGCGAGGGGATGCATGGCTGATGGGAAGTTCAGTCTCTAGTGCGACCCCCGTCAGAGTACCGGCCGACCCTCTGACGGGTTACGCTAGGCTTACCCAGGTACAGGGGGCACTGCCTGGGTGGACCTTCTTTTCCCCCATACTCGTGGGTCTAAAAATGGATAAACTTTTACCTAAAACCAACACCAAAAATGACGAAGTGGGCGAAAAAGTACCTTTGGTACTCGTGGAGCGAACGGGCGTGCTCTCGGACTCCGACAGTGCGTCCAGCGCTATGAGTGTGGCAAGCGGAAGTAGCGTGAACTCGAAACGTTTGCGCAAACGGCCGAGGGAGGTCGCAGACTCAGGGTCGGACTCGGCCCTGAGCGACACAGCGGTGCCGGCCCCCAAGGTCGGTGCCAAAAAAGGCGGAAGAGGTAGGCCCGCCACTACTGGCAAATACGCCGGTATCGGCCTATCCAGGCGCGAGGCTGCGGCAGCGATGAAGGCCGCAGCGGCCGCCGAAAAACAGGAGGAGGACGAGCGGCAGATTGCGGCTCTGACGAAAAGGGTGACGGAAGGGAGAGTCACTCGCCTGTCGGAGTCGTCGTTTGCCGTCTCTGAGATGGAAGTCGAGGCAGAAGAGCTACCTGCCTCCGACTTAAACCAACGAGTGGCTGACGCGGTTGCAGCCATCAAAAGGGTGAGCAAGGTCTCAAAGGGCCTTAGCGGCTGCAGCCAGAAGGCACTGAAAGAGGCCACGACTTCCATCATGGAAAGTGCTCAGGTGCTTCTAACCCGCACCACAACAGAAGAGACGGCGCTGCTGCGGGCCCAGAATAAAAAGCTCGCAGCGCAAATGGCGGAGCTCCGCAGGGAGCACGAGGAGCTCAAGGCGGAGATGGCCAATTTCCGCCGCGAGCACCTCAGGCGGGAGGTGGGCCTTCCGCATGAAACGCCACAACCGCAACCGCAGCTGCCGTCGCAGGAGACGGAGTTGACTCGCCTGATCCGACAGGAGATGGCGAGTTTCAACGCGCGGTTCTCGGTGCTTGAGGGGAGGATCTTACGTCCCCCTCTAGCTGCTGAGCAACGCAGCACACCGGCGCCAACGTATGCGGCTCAAACTGCAGCGCCCCGCGCCGCCCAACCGGCACAAGCGGCTGCTGCTGCGCAGAAGAGGACTGCGCCAACTGCCGCCTCAAATAGGCATTCGAAAAAGGAGGAGGCTAAAATGGCCAAAAAGGCAGGTGCTACGGCTGCTGCACCTAAACAAACTGTTAGGCCAGTAACGCGGGAACCCGTCACTAGACCTGAGGCGGAGTGGACAGTGGCGGGCGCCGCTAAAACCTCGAAAAAGGCGCGCCAGCGGGCCAAGAAGCAGGCCCAGAGAGAACAAGCGGCGGCCAAGCGCCAGACAGCGAGGCTCAATACCCCCCGCTCTACAGCAGTGGCTCTTACCCTGCAGCCGGGGGCGGAGGAGCGGGGCCTGACATATGCCAAGATCTTGGCAAAGGCAAAAGCCGAGATCTCTCTTGGCGATCTCGGCATAACGGGCCTCCGGTGCAAAACAACTGCTACCGGCGGCCGCCTACTGGAAGTATCGGGAGCCACTAGTGGTCCCAAAGCAGACGCCCTGGCTGATAAACTCAGGGCGTCTCTAGGCCCGGATGATGTTAGAGTGTCCAGGCCAACCAAGTGCGCAGATCTGCGCATTTCGGGCCTGGACGACTCCGTCACTGAGGAAGAGGTCGCCGCTGCCATCTCGACGGCCGGAGGATGCCCGCTGGACCAAGTAAAGGCGGGCATGATACGCAGGGGTGTCTCCGGTCTCGGGACAATTTTTGTCAGCTGTCCCGTAGCGGCGGCCAAAAAAGTTAAGGACAAACGGCTGCTGGTTGGATGGGTCTCGGCGCAGGTCACGCTCCTGGCGCCCAAGCCCTATCGGTGTTACCGCTGTCTTGAAGAAGGACATGCGGGGGCACGGTGCACCGCTGGGGTAGACCGCAGTCAATTGTGTTTCCGCTGCGGTCAGCCCGGTCACAAGGCTGGCACTTGCACTGCCACGCCGCACTGCGTCATCTGTGCGGCATCTGGCAAGCCAGCCGACCACAGGACCGGGTCAAAGGCCTGCGCCAGGACCAAGAAGACGAAAAATGCAAGGAGACAGCCGGCTCATCCACCGGCTAGAGTCACGGATGCGTCGAAGAAGGCAACCAGCTCCTCGCAGCCGGTTCACCCGCCGGTTGCGGCAGAACATCCGCCGAGGGCTGGGGAGGAGACAACGGCCATGGACACACAATAATGGCCCTACGTCGTCTCCTCCAAGCCAACATAAACCACTGCGCCAGGGCTCAGGATCTCTTGCTCCAGAGCATGGCGCAGTGGTTGATCGATGTGGCAGTTGTCGCCGAGCCGTATTTCGTGCCACCCAGGGATGACTGGGTGTGTGACACGAACCGCTCGGTGGCACTGCTTATGAGGTCTGCCGCCGACACCCTTCCCTTCGAGGCCGTCACCCGAGGGCGGGGCTATGTCGCGGCAGTTTGGGGGAATATTATGGTCGCGGGGGTGTATTTCGCCCCCAGCCTTTCTCTCGCCGACATGGAGGATATCATTTTGGAGTTGGGCACGGTCGTCAGTCGTAGCCGTCCTCGTCCCGTGATCGTCCTAGGGGACTTCAACGCCAAATCTACGGCTTGGGGTTCCCCGGCTACGGACGCGCGGGGCGAGTTAGTGGAGGAGTGGGCGGTCGAGCAGGGCCTGCTTCTCCTGAACCGGGGTTCCGTGCAGACGTGCGTGCGGATGCGGGGCGGGTCGATAGTGGACCTGTCTTTCGCTAGCCCCGCTCTCGCGCGCACCGTCCAGGACTGGCACGTCCTGGAGGGGGTAGAGACGCTGTCTGATCATCGATATATTCGATTTAGCGTCTCCGCCCAGACCTCGGTGGGGCCGGTCCAAGCGGCCCCGGTGGGCGTTGGAGACGGCCCGCGTTGGGCACTGAAGCGGCTGGACAGGGAGGCTCTCCTGGATGCCTCCATCGTCAAGGCCTGGCTGGACTCTCCAGACAGGCCAACGAACATCGACGAGGAGGCGGAGTGGTTCCGGGAGAGCATGTCGCACATCTGTGATGCTGGCATGCCCCGAGTCCGGCCGTTACCATCGAGGCGCCAAGTGTACTGGTGGTCGCAGTCGATCGCGCAGCTGCGCATCGCTTGTGTGCAGGTGCGACGCCGGTACGCTAGGTGCCGAAGAAGGCGCCGCCGCCCCTTTACAGCGGCGGCCGAACAGGAAGAGGCGGAACTGTACAATCGCTACAGAGAAGCGAAGAGCGCCCTCCAGCTGGCCATTGTCCGGGCAAAGGCCCAGGCCAACGAGGAGCTGCTGGAGACTCTGGACCGAGAGCCGTGGGGGCGCCCCTACCTTATGGTGCGGGGCAAGTTGCGCCAACGGGCTCCCCCACTGTCCCGGAGTCTCCAGCCACAGCTGCTGGAGGAGGTGGTGTGTGCGTTGTTTCCGACGAGACCGGAGCACACACCACCGGCTATGGTTCCGCCTCGCAATGTGCCCGACGCGGAAGACGACAATGACGACGACGTGCCCGAAGTGACCCGGGTAGATTTGAGAGTGGCGGTGGCTCGCATCAGGAACACCGCCCCAGGGCCCGACGGCATTCCAGGCCGTGCATGGGTCCTGGCCATGGAGGCTCTCTGGCCCCGACTAGCGGGACTCTTGAGCGCATGTTTGGAGCGGGGCCAGTTTCCCAGCCGGTGGAAGACCGGAAAGCTGGTGCTGCTCAAGAAGGAGGGGCGCCCTGCAGACTCACCATCTGCATACAGGCCAATCGTGTTGCTGGACGAGGTGTGTAAGATCTTCGAGCGGATTATCGCTAGTCGCCTCGTCCAGCACATGACCATGGTGGGGCCGGATTTGGCGGACAACCAATTTGGTTTCCGCCAGGGGCGCTCCACGGTGGACGCAATCATGCGCGTGAGGGTCCTCGCGGAGGAGGCAGTCGCCCGGGGCGAGGTGGTCTTGGCGGTGTCGCTCGACATCGCCAACGCTTTCAACACCTTGCCCTGGAGTATCATCAGGGAGGCACTCCGGTACCACGGGGTGCCGCGCTACCTCCAACGCATTGTCGGGGCCTATTTGTCGGAAAGATCGGTGGTGTACCCGGGTCGTGAAGAGTGGTGTCGGCGAGAGACGTCGTGCGGCGTTCCGCAGGGGTCGGTGTTGGGGCCGCTCCTGTGGAACGTGGGGTACGACTGGGCTCTGCGCGGTGCGCTTATCCACGGCGTCGGCGTCATTTGTTACGCCGACGATACGCTAGTGACAGCGCGTGGAAAGACGTACCGGCAGGCGGCCATACGCGCGACTGCTGGTGTCGCGCACGTCGTGGGTAGGATCCGGCGGCTGGGCTTAGAGGTGGCATTGCACAAGTCTGAGGCCCTGTGTTTTCACGGGCCGAGGACGAAGCCGCCTCCGGGGTCCAGCATCATTGTAGGAGGAGTCTCCATCGCTGTCGAGTCGACGATGAAGTACCTTGGACTCGTCCTCGACAGTCGGTGGAACTTCGGGCCGCACTTTACACGGCTCGCCCCCCGGTTGATGGGCGCCGCTTCTGCGCTCTCGCGCTTGCTGCCCAACCTGGGGGGGCCCAACTCCTCCTGCCGGAGGCTCTACATGGGGGTCGTACGGTCGATGGCGCTATACGCCGCGCCAGTGTGGTCGGACTCCCTGACGGCCCGCAACGTCGCGGTGCTGCGAAGGCCGCAGCGCGCGATGGCCGTCAGGATCATAAGGGGATACCGTACGATCTCCTTTGAGGCAGCGAGCCTCTTAGCCGGATCCTCGCCCTGGGACCTCGACGCTAAGCTCCTCACGTCGCTCTATTGGTGGCGTGTGGAGGCGGTCGAGAGGGGCGAGCGCCTGGTGCCTCGAGAGGTAGAGGCACGCAGGGCACAGCTCCGCCAGGTCCTAGTGGCGGAGTGGCAGACGCGCCTAGCGCTACCCACGGCGGGGTACGCCGCTGTAGCGGCGGTAAGGCCCGTTCTTGAGGAGTGGCTCAACAGGAGCCACGGCGCCCTAAGCTTCCGGCTGACGCAGGTGCTTACCGGACATGGGTGTTTCGGGAAGTACCTGTGTCGTCTAGGCCGGGAGCCGACGTCCCAGTGCCACCATTGTGGAGATCGCCGCGACGATACGGCGTTGCATACGTTGGCGGAGTGCCCAGCTTGGGCTGAGCAGCGCCGTGACTTGGTCGCGGCCGTAGGTGCTGCGGGAAACCTCTCGCTCCCGGCCATTGTTTCAACCATGGTCGGGAGCAAGTCAGGATGGAGAGCTGTCGCCACCTTCTGCGAGTTCGTGATGCTCGCAAAGGAGGTGGCGGAAAGGGAGAGAGAGGCTGCCTCCTCTCTCCCCTCCCGCAGCAGACGCACTGGGCGTCGTAGGGTGGCAGATTTCCGGCCACCTTAGGGCGCGGCCTGTGGACGACAGACTCGGGGCGTCTTGTCGTCCGACCAGCAGCAGGCCTTGAGGCGGCGGCGTCGTGTTCCGCGCGCGCCTCGTAGTGGAGTCCTGCGGCCGGGGTGACGGCCGCAGTGGGTGACGGGGCCCGCCCGACTAT
Organism: Deilephila elpenor; assembly: GCA_949752805.1. Lineage (NCBI taxonomy): Eukaryota > Metazoa > Arthropoda > Insecta > Lepidoptera > Sphingidae > Deilephila > Deilephila elpenor. Next base: position 1,247,178 of record OX457114.1, read on the forward strand.
GGCGGGCCAATACCGGGTCGGGCAACGTTATATTGGATTTTTCTATTAATTATCAGCCTGGAGTCAGGAATTTGTGCCCGATATGACAATAGGCTCGCCCCCTATCACATCGTGGGACGGAACATACAAGGTGAAATGTGGGTGTCCTAGTAGCACCTCTGCCTACGCCTTCTGGAAAACTAGTGAGTTTATATGTAAAACAATAATTAACGGAAGTAAACTCACTACCTCACGTTTTCGCCAGGCGCCCACGAGTTCGTCTAAGTAAGTTAATTAATCCCTATTAGTATGGACAGTACTAATCCCTCGGCTTCGTTCGTTATCCGGGCTATTGACTCAGCCTTTGTATCTGCTAAGCTGCTAATAAAAAATGTACACCGCGGTATCTGGGATATTCAGTGCACGGGATTTTCACTATACATAAAGCAGCAAATCTATTATGTTTTGACTAGTTTCATATATGTTTTTTTATTCAATAGGTCTGGCAAACAAGCAAACAGTGCCCCTAGCCGGAACATTTTGAAGTATCGTATAGTAATACTCGTATAGTATCGTAAACGTTTCCCGCTGTTAAATTTTAGTTCCAAATACGCTCACAATGGCGCTGTTTAAATTCCCATACAACATTTTGTTATTACTATTCTATTACGATACTGCAAAATGTTCCGGCTAGGGGCACAGTTCACCTGACGGTAAGTGATCACTGCCGCCGATGAACATCCACGTTTGGATGATAGAAGTGTTGCCGGTCCATCAAAAAGGATGGGAAGAGGGTTTTGGTAAGTACTTTGAAATAATATAACAATTATAAATAGAATATCAATGATTGGTAATAAGTTCATTCGAGAAATATCATTCCCACAGAACCATCAACCATTTGCATCAACCATTTAACATATACTGGTGGTAGGTCTCTCATATGTAAGAGGCCGCTTAGGTACCACCGCAATGTCTATTTCTCCCGAAGAACAGCAGTGTAAATTCACTGTTGTGTTCCGGTTGGAAGGACATTGTAGCCAGAGTAACTACTCGACTTGGGACTTAACAACTTATGTCTCAGGATGGCGAGCGCAGTCTAATGCCAAGCATTGCTTTGTAATTCATTGTGTTTGGTTTTGCTACTGTCCATGAGCGGAGGTATCGTTTACCATCAGGCAAATGGCATGCTCGTCTCGCCATTCATTGCAATAAAAAGATATATGTAGGATTTCAATGTTATAAAGAAAGATGAGTAGAATGAAACGTTAGACGAATGACTGATATGGAACGTGTTATATGAAAGAGATGACGAATAAGGAGTAAAAGAGTTAGAGGATGAATAATTAAGATGTCAAGTATGAAAGGATGGAATAGAAGAGAACCGTCTGGAAGACGTGAAGACGTGAACGACGAACGACGTAAAGACGAATTTAAAGAATAAATATATTAAGTGAAGAACATCCAAACGATCATTGTTTGATTTGACCCGACACGGGACTATTCCCACATATATATACTCATTCACGATAGCAGACAATGTTACTAATCTTAAGTCTCGTCTTCAAATCCACACAGGATTAGTATTCTCAAACGTTTGCCCCGCGGCGACTCCGTACAAGTTGGTGAATGCAGAGCCGGCGAGAGTAGTGCACATGCCAACTCCGGATTCTATTAGAGTAACAGCAATACACAAGCTAATGGGCCACAGAAGGTACATATAAATACACCCAACAGTCACATAACGAGGGTATCAGAAATTACGAGACTTGTCGGCCTCACAAACACCAAGATCAGAACCAAATCCCTGTGGATCACACAAATATTTGCGTCTCAACGGGGATCGAACCCGCGGCCTCTAGTTTCACAGCCGGGGTCGAACGGTGTCTAGCTTTTAACTTATTTTTTCTGGAACCCTAACAATTATATCATATCACACGAATCATAATTACTAGTTTAGTGCAGAGTCTAACCATTTGAGGTATCTTTACCCAGCTTGGCTGTGCCTTTTCCGCTTGTTCCCGCATTTTGCTTGCAATCCGCGCGAGTTGTTCCCCCGGGAGTGATGAGTCGCGGCGACCGATCCGTTTAAAAATATAAAGTCGACAATAGGGAGCCCTTGTGGACCGGCTCCCGTCTAATGCCTTTTTAAATCTAGCCGTGAAACTCGTTTATTTTGCCGGATGAGGCCAAGTTTTGAGGCTATTAATTGGCTGGTCCATAATTAATTATCGCAGGAATGAACTTCGCGGTTTAAGTGGACGAACTGGGCTAAATCTAGAGGTTGTTGAATAAAAGCAATGTTATGTTGTGCTGGATTTTAACTGATTTGCGTTAGAAGGTTATCGTTTATCTTACAAAGCGACCAAATGTAGAGTTATTCGGCAGTAACAAAAGAATTATTCAATGTGACATTACATTAATTAATACATTTTCATTAATTCGTTTCCAAACATTTAACTATTATATTACTTTAAAATAGTCATTGTTCCAAAGTCAACTGTTCCCCTTTGTACTCAAAGTCTTTTAAATGAAAAAATCTTTAGGATTATGACTCCAATAAATTAGCTATTCATTATAATATCTATTCAGAATTTAAGGTCAAAAGCCACTGGCAAGAAGAAATGTCGTTTGTTCATACAACTGAACAAATACGGGAGGACTTAATTACAAGAATCATTATAAATGTGAAATATATCATAAATGAACAAGCTTTACAAAATAAAACGGATATGATACTAATTAGTCGTTTAATAGAATATTTGATTTTCTGTCGGTAATTAATATTAATTAATTAAGTAGCATTTTTGTTGATAATTTGACAACTTAATTAGCATGAATAGCAAGTGATTTCCGATGGCTGTGTTTTATTCAGGCATTTTTGTTTAATATAGAGGCCATAAAAGTGTAAGGGGATTATTATCGCTTATATTCATAATACATGAATAATTGTAGGATTTTTTCTAGCTTTTGAGGATCGAGAGACAGAATGGTGAAATTTACCTACAATTATAGGATGCTTCGCAAAAACTAACAAGTTTGGTCATCTCCTGAACCGCTATTTAATTCTGGAGTCCTTTTTTAACTTTTAGAATTATTTCTACTTCAATATGGATGCATTAACCATCCTGAGGAATAAGATGTTGAATTTCATTATAACCAGTAATTACTCTGGCAACTATGTCCTTCAAACCAGTACACAGCAGTGCATTTTACTGCTGTTTGGAAATAGACATTGCGGTGGTACCTACCGAGGCGGCCTCTCACTTATCAGAGACCTACCACCAGTAAAACTACCATTCACGTGGACTACCAGAGTAATTTTCTATTAATGGAACTTTCCAAACAATAAATAACTTTGTCTCATGAAGACTATGCCCGCCTATAAACGACTACAATACTTCGGGATCGCACATGCGTTTGAAAATTAAAGTCTATTTTCCCAAAAGAAGCACAGCAGTGGAAATGACCTATCAGCCTCTTTTTTTCCACCAACCAATTTCCATTACAATTGAGAGTACAAGTATGAAAACAGCATGCAGTATGGAAAAACAAGTGAATTATGAGAGTAATTGAAGCGAGGTCGCGACCGACCCAATTAATTGATGAACTAAACCGTCGCATCCACCGGCCCTGACACATTAGCACATAATCTCCTCAATAAACGGCATTATGTGACCCTACTACATTATGTGACTACAACGATGAATGAAAACATCTCGTGGAAAACTGTATATCATAGCGATTTTAAAGAATTTCTATGGTATGTAAAGTCCGCCAACCCGCACTAGGCCAGCGTGGTGGACTATATGACCTACTCCTCTCAATAGTACTCTCGATCGTTGAGTAGGCCTGTGCCCTGTAGTGGGACGTATATGGTTCAGATGTGACCCTAAAATAATGCCGGTTATGCTGTATAGGAGATAGGAGGAAAATGTTTAGACAGAGGTAGGCGTAATGGCGAAGTATACCGCTGTCAATACTGAAAGCTAGAAATTCGAGACTAATAAATATTCGTAGAGCAAAAAGATATTAGCACCAATCCGTGGTGTTGGGATTTATGAAGGAACTGATTGTAAAGGCAACGAATTAGAAAGGTAAAGATAGTAGAAAGTCGCTGGATGTAGACTTCTTTCAACAGGATAAAATAAATATTTGGGGAAAGCCTATGTAGTATTTAGATACAGCAATGAACCACTTATGAGAAAATGATTCAATTTATCCAGTAATGGCAGCTTGACCAAATATTTTACAAAGAAAACCCATTAAGAAACCTAACCCACTACTAAAATATTTAAACAGCACTAAAAAACTCTTTTCGCGTCCATCTAAAAACTAAAGCATACAGCCATAACCATATTTCAGTGTAAAGCCTGCCAGACAAAACAACTACTACGAACAGGATTGTTTTCGTGATTCTGCGAATTCCCACCCCTATTGAAATTGATTGATCACCCCTTCAAAAACACCTGTTCGGCGTTTTTATGCGGGGTTAACCGATGTCTATATTTAGGTCATAGTTGTTATAAAAGTGTGTGAGGTGATCTAACACTTTGTTACTATTTTGATAGCTTTTTATACAAGTCGAGCTGATGCCTGAATGCTTAAAATTCCCAAAGAGGTAGGCAGAAGTGCTGCTAGTGGGAACAAACTTAAATATGTTCATTATAAAGGACCCATTTGCTTCACGATAATAGATTTTCTTCAGGATAGTAGAGATTCACATATAGACTAAATTATGCCTATTCAAATCCGGATACTTGATCCCGGAACAAACGCGTGGATGTTTCACAAATATACGGAAATAGACTTCCTACAACCAGGAACTACACTATCCAAACAAGGAAAAACAAACACAATTCAGCATCACAAGTTCCATTTCCGTGCGTAATCTTAAAGAAAACATTTTAGGTGGCTTTAACATCTCCATAACAATCTAAATGTAATTTGAGATTCGGTACATGTGTGGATGGATGTAAATTGCCCAATTCGCAGCGACAACATTCAATAACGAACTGTGGATGTCTTTCGGCGGGTCCCGGCGTCTAGCTCGCTTCCTTCGGGATCAGCCAACAGCTAGTTTACGCCTATTGTATGGTGATGAGCGGTCGCGATTTTATTTATTTATTTAAAAGAAACAGTGACAGAAACAAAAACCTTATAACACTAAAGTTTTGGACAGTGTGTTTTATCCTTACAGATGTATACAGCATTCATTACAACTCGCATTGGAATCATTTTTAATTAATACAATTCGCTTAAAACAAAGTGAAAATGCATGTAATTCGGTGCAATTCGGCCGCTAAATAATATTTAATTAATTAATTAAAAATATATTGGCGAGAAGAAAGGGATGAGACTGTCCCGCACCTACACCCGGCACTGCAACTCCTGAAGCCAGGATGAACAGTAGCACGCAACTGACACCGAGCATTGAAACTCAGCGAGACTTCGGAAATGTCTAGCTTGTTTTTAACCCGTTAATCAAAGAGGAAGATCATTGATGGAGTTGGAAATATTTTTGTTCTCTAATTCTTAATCGTATTGTTGATTGTACAGGAGGCCCGTGCCCTGCAGTGGGACGTAGATGGGTTGATACACATACAGCTTTGTCAGTCACATTTTCTTACTATTTACCTCTTTTTAATAAATCCAATGCTTTTATAATAATATTAACATTATACTCATTAAAGTAATTCGTACATTCTAGGACCCCGACTGAGGGGTAGACCGAAGAAACGCTAGCTTGATGTCAAGGAAGATAAGATACGAGAGTCAATGGCCTTACTATAGAGGATGCCGAAGACCGGGCGAAATGGAGGAGACTTAGCCGGAAGATGGATAACGCCTAAGCAAAATGAATGAATGACTCATGGAAGTAATTCCCGCCCCGCCTGTGACGTTGCCCGCTCCCTTCCCGACAGTTCCCGGGATGGCGGCGTAATCCCGCGGGATCTCGTAACATTTACATATAAGCGCCTTGGAACCGTCCCGATATCTTTGCATTTTACATTTGATTAACGGCACAATATTCACTTTCCATGAATATATTTAAAAGTTTGCTATCTGTTTAGAATTTTTTCACGGTAATTATATCGGCTTAGACAGGAACTGACCAAAATAGTAAAAATGCGATAATGGATTCAAATAAATATAAATAAAAAAAATCGATTATATTAAAAGTTACATGCAAGCACACATGACACACTAAAGAAACAATACGCTTATTTCATTCCCAGCAAGACTAATGAGCTTCAATTCTCTGTGTCATCAAAATGCGTGCCACTGTTGATCCTGCGCCACAGGAGTTGCAGTGGCGGGTGTGAGGGCGGGATATATCGCTTACCTTTCTTAGTTAATTATCAACGTTGGAGGAATATTATGAGGTGACTAGCAAACTTGTGTTACCTAAGCCATCGTGTGGTCTAAAGTTCTAAACTAACCTTATCTTTAATGAGTTGACGTCACAAATCCGCTTTGAAAATGTTAAATCTTACTTCTATACCAACCGTGTTGTCTTGGTGTATCCATAAAATCAAATTACCTGCAACAAAAAAATATTTTGTTAATTCATTTAATTATACATAAGTACTGTGGAAGGGAAAGATCAACTAAGGGAATTTATCCTAAATTTAACGCTCCTACAACTTTAAAACCCTTAGAAATGAAAATGTAAGAAATATCCAACGTGAATCAATAAAACTTAACATTGAAGTATGATAAATCATTTCTTAAGACTTCTCCGTCCCATGACATGCGAATAATCTTTCATCTGAAATATTTTATTTAAGTGTAAGGACCTTGCAGCCTCGTTTACCAATTGTTTCTTGTCATTAAAATAATAAAAATATTTGACATATGCTGGACCTTGCAGCCTCGTTTACCAATTGTTTCTTATTATTAAAATAATATAAAAAAATATTTGACATTTCCAGAGCTACCCATAAACGTAACACCTAAATGCCCTAATTACATTAATAACCGCGAGATGTCTCGCCACGTCACCCGATCTCGCTAATTACCACAAATTATTCATTAGACGACTTGCAACCTGTTCCAGCCATGTAGCTAATATTACACATTTATTTTGCAAGATCTTTACATAAGAAGAAACCTTCAAATTGTGTCACGAAGAAATATTTATTCCTCATTCAATCACGATACAATTTAATTCCCTAATAACTTTTTTTGTTGATTAACAAATCAAAGTCAAAAAACTTCATTGTCTTAAGTTAGCTTAAAGGGGAACGAAACGAGTTCGCAGATTCAAGTTTAGGTCACAAACCTACGATTTTTTAAGGGAACAATTTTAGTAAATATAATTGCTAAAAAATATAGTACCACGTCGTGAGAAAACTGGAGATTCATTCACTATAATTTAAGAATTCCACATGAAAATTGGCAACTAGTGCGAGTTTACACAGAATTTAATATTACATATAAGTACTCTCAATATCAAGCCTGTATAATATGATCCCACATTTAGAATTCTTTTACACGTGGAGATCTAAAAAGGAAGTTCATTCATAAACAAAATCATTACAATATCCGGTTATGTCCATAAAAAGTTCTTCAATCAAATAGAAATAAAAAACAAATATCACTTCCAATAGGAAACAGTAATGTTTATACAATCCTGTTGAACATCATAAAAATATTAATTAATGTTTAAAATGCATTTCGTGTTAATTTGGGTGTTTGACACAAGTTTATAGCTTGTCAAGAAGCTTATTACCTTAAATGTGAAAAGTACGGGGCTAATATAAGTACAAACTTTATTGTCAGGACAGAAAAATGTGGCGTGTAAATGAGGAGGCCTTTATACAGCAAACATTTCGAACCGATATTGATAGATGTCAGGAACACATCTGTTGGGCTCAGGCCTTCTTAGATTTGAAAGAAAGAAAGAAAAACAACCTAGACAGGGAATCGTATATTTATTTGTCACACAAGACACGTTGTCACACGCTTAATTATAAATAAGAAATTAAAAATAAACCAGGAGTTTGCACGTCGCATCGCTGTGACGTAGGTGACCATTCAGCTTAATGTTGCACTGCGGCGTGAGCCACAACGCTGGTTTAATTTGAAGGCTTTGGGCTGGGGTCCGTATCTGCAATTTGCCGATTTTCCGAGACACTTTTTAATAAGTTTTAGTAAGCTTGCTGGGAATTGACACCTATTGATAGGCGTTTATTTAAGTTTGTGTTAGTCATTAATATTTTAAAACTACAAAACCAAACGAAAATGTTATTACATTTGGCTTAAAAAATTTAACAAATTTAAGAACTTATCTACTTAACAGCAATACCGAAATCAAATTAATTCCAAAACTCTTCGATTCAGTTTAATAAACGTTTCAACAGTCGAAGTATAAATTTCCAATTGTATCCTTAGGGAGATAAATTCCAGATGATTGTCGAATAAATATCAATAACCCTTAACGTCACTTAATTTATCCAAACCGTTTTATTGGTAATATTTTCTCGTATTCAATAGTCCAATGAAAATATAATACTTTCCAAAAGAATGGGTACATTACCGTGGCAATAAAACGAATTGCTTCCTTCGAACCACCGGTTCCAACTTGGAGCAAAACAAAGAAAAACATTTTTAAAAGAAAGGGTTTATTCGAAACTTTGTTGTTAAAATAAAATGACGGGAAATGTAGTATTGTATTGTATCAGCCCATATACGTCCCACTGCTGGGCACGGGCCTACTCTACAATCGAGAGAATCGATTGAAAGTGGTTAGACCATATAGTACACCACGCTGGCCTAGTGCGGGTTGGCGGACTTACATACCGTAGAAATTCTTTACAAACGCTACGGTATGCAGGTTTCATCACGATGTTTTCCTTCACTGTTAAAGTGCGTGGTGGTTGACTATCAATACACACGAGTTGTATGTTATGGGAATGTAGATGGGAAATGTAGGCGATGCATTAAATAGGATTTTATTACGACAAAGAGACTATATTGTACCCGATATTTAATAAATACACCCAACGGTCACACACTGTGCATATGTTAACGGAAATGTATGTAATCCGTCATTGTATACAATTCCTAGGAAATCTATGTAATTCCTAAAATCGCCCGGAAATGTGTAAAATAAATTACATTACACACATTTCCTAGGAAATGTATACATTTCCTAAATAGTAATCGGAAATGTAAGATATTTAAGATATCAATTAACATAACCTTTTTTTTTAAATCAATTAACATAACCTAACCTAACCTAACCTACCTACCTTCCATTGGAGAACAATGGAGAATGTCATATAAATCTTGACAGGGAGCCCGAAATGAGCTTCTTGGACACCGGAAGGGTTATTTTTAATTAGTAACATAGGTAATATGAAGATACAATTATTATAGAATTTAACGCTATGATTGTTACCTGTGATAAAAAAGTATTACACTCATTTGAACAACGTGTTTTATTACAGAAACCATTATTTTTATACATTTCCTAATACGATATTGGAATTTTATACAATGCCTAGGAAATGTATACATTTCCTAGGATATGTATGTATAAAATAATTATTTAAAGAATATTTTATACATTTCCTAAATAGCTTCGGAGTTGTATACATTTCCTAGGAAATGTATACAATTCCTAGACTTCATACATTTCCGGTAACACATATACATAGTTCTGAACTCACACTACGATACATTCTTTGCGTCGTGGGTATCAGAAACTTAGAGACATTTCAGCCCACAAGCACCCAAAACATATTTATGTGTAATATGTGCCAAAATATCTTGGTGCGGATATTGAAACAACGACTTCCGGTTTCACAGTCCGTCTAACCAACCGCGCCACCGAGTATGTATTTTTAAATCTGGTGACTGTAAGAAAAGTACTATCTGAATACAATGTCTGCCTCGGTGGCGTAGTTGTACTACGGTACGACTACAAAGCTGAGGTCTTGGGTTCGAATCCCGGGTCGGGCAAAGTGATATAGGATTTTTCAATTCATTATCAGCCCGGAGTCAGGAATTTGTGCCCGATATGGCGATAGGCTCGCCCCCAATCATATGATGGGACTGAACATGTAAGGCGAAATGTGGGTGTCCTGGTGGCGCCTCTGCCTACCCCTTCTGGGATAAAGGCGTGAGTTTATGTATGAACCTGAAACGGCAAATTGAATGAGTCACTATGGTGGGATTTCCACCATCGTGTAGTGTGGTTGTTTTTCACATGACTTCGATAATGCTACAGCCGGCATTGCTAAGGGGAATATACTAGATATCTAAATAGATGCACTCAAATATTGATTGCGTATTTTTCACTTGTTTTCGTGTACAGTAAAGTGTCATAATAATGACGATAATTGAAACCACGTACAGTTTTGAAGTGTTTTGATTAACTTGTAGCGGTACTTAATGTCGTCATATCACCACACTATATACGATTTTAACTCAGACAATTATTGGCTTGTGAAGATTAACAATTGCGAGTTTAGACTTCAAAACACAAATTAATCCAAAAATAATGTGACAATGTCCAGTCATAACACGAAGTTTATAAGTGAAACATAACAAGATTATTTCATACATACATACATAAACTCACGCCTTTTTCCCAGAAGGGGTAGGAAGAGGCACCACAATGACTACCACATTTAGCCTTTAATGTTCCGTCCCACGATGTAACAGAAGGCGAGCCTATCGCCATATCGGGCACAAATTCCTGACTCCGGGCTAATAATGAATAGAAAAATTCATTATCACTTTACACGACCTGGGATTCGAATCCGCGGCCTCAGCTTTGCAATCGTCAAATTATTTTCATGTAGGTACTAATATGCAACGCGAGTGCACTAACCGGAACTCGAACAATGCTTGCGTTACGTGCAGTGAAAGTCTTTGTATACTTTATTGTTTACTCATTTCGCTTGTAATAAAGCGTTACGTGTTGCTAGGGACCGCCTTCCTAATTTAGTTCAGCCAATCTTCAGCTTTCATATCTGCTTTTACGGCTTATATATTGATCTCATTTATGTTGTTGTGACATCAGTTGAATTATTAGTAAGTAAATATGAAAAAAATATTGATTAATTATTATTGAGTGTAGGGTCCCAAGTTCGATAATCATTGTGTTTGGGTATTAAATACATAGTTATTGTGAAAATAGTAATTTTAACCCTAAAGTACCATTGCGTCTAAAAATAAAAAGGTGTACCTACATCATTATTTTAGGAAACCTGTGTATTTATCAACCAAATACGACGATAAGTATAAAATTACCAAAAAAAGTTGTCATTTTTTTTTTTTTGCGAAATTTTTAGTTCCGTTGTGTTTGAAGTCAATAATACTACCACCAGGCTTCGTTTTCCGCAGTCTTGATATACCCTGTTTATATATAAAAAAAAATTAACAATAGACATTCATAACATAAGTCCAAACATGTCTACATGCACACCTCTATTGAAAGTACAAAGTTTCATAACAATGTAATTACAAAACAAATAAACAGGCAGAGTAAATATAATGTTCTCGATAGTGTAGAAAGCGAAGGGAAGTAGCACTTGACTCACGTACATAGCACTTTCGATATCGATGCGGTGCAAGCATTTAGTGCTATTATTTACTCATGTCAGTTGTTTTGAGGTTCAACTAAATTACACTTTATCACGAAAAAACTGACTAAAATACATTTGGTACTGTTGGTAGGTCCCTCATATGTAGAGGCCACTTGGGATGGTACCACTGCAATGTTCATTTCTCCTGCCAAACACCAGTGTAAATGCACTGTTTTTTTTCCGGTTGTAGCCAGAGTAACTACTGGACATAGTAAGACTTACGATCTTATATAAAAAAATATGATCTGTTAGACGCCGGATATGAAACGAGACGCAGCGGCTTCGATCCCCGCACCGAGACAAATGTTTGTGTGATGCACAGGTATTTGTTACGCGTCTGGGTGTTTGTAAAACGTAAAAGTAGAGTCAGTAGAGTAATTACAACTATTTCAATTAAATATTAATTCAGTTCTTTGTTATGTTGAGTATATTTTGCTTCGCGTCCACGTTATTTGAATCAACGTTAAATTGTTTTATTTTTGGTACGGAAAGGAAATGGTTCACTGAATTAAGTACATATATAATTATATCTTAATTTAAGTTACCCTTTGTAGTAAGACTACTGGCTGTTAAATTCATTTTTATATCAACTGTGTCATTCCACTGCGCTCGCCATCCTGAGACATAATATGTTAAATCTCATGATGTCCAGTAGTTACTCTGCCTACAATGTCCTACAAACCGGAACACAACAGTGCATTTACACTGCTGTTTGGCGGAAGAAATAGACATTGCGGTGGTACCAAACAGGCGCCACAAACCATATAAAAATTGCGAAGTCCATTCAGCAGGACTTCCTGTAACTGAAAATGCTATATTCGATAACCGAACCGCAAATTCGCAATAAAGTCATAAACCTTAATCAAGTGGCTAGATCTAATCATAATGATTCAAATAGCAATAAAATATAAGCAGAGAGACATAAAATCCACCGGTTGGTGCCTAAACGTACTTAATATCGTCCATATCGGATACAGCGTAGCTTTTTAATGGTGCTTTTATGACGACGCAATAAAATGCCCATTAGAATGGGATCGATGCGGCGTTGTGGGCCGCGCACACTCCTCATACAAAGTTGGCGACGCGCGATTGTTTTTAAATCATTTGATGCTATAAATAATACAATTTAATTTCATTGTTGTAATGGTAACGTCGGTTAAACGGGTTACATTATTTAATATTGAATGAGGCTATTAAAGTTCACGATACTATCATTTTGTGAAATAAGATTAGTAATGTTTTGAATGTGTCTATAAAAACTAAAAAGGAATTTGGATTATTAAGGTAATGTTACAAATTAAAATCATATTTAATTTGGACCTAGTTTTTGTTTTAGTATGATAGCCTTAAGTCATTTTCATCTTTTCTCTTTTATCTCTGCATCACTCTATGTATGTTGGAATGGTAGAAAATGTCTCAGACATTAGGTCCCACATACACAATTTACATAGTGCTAAAAATAAATAAGTAATTATTTCAATTGCAATTTACATCATACTTTATCCAGCATGAACGGAAGTGTGAAAGCATTGCATAGTTTACAGTGTGCGTTAGTCTTAAATCTTAATACAAAATGAGTAAGTTTGCGGTAGTATCCCGCAAATACTTTATAGTTATTACAGTCTTTTAGTGTCTAGTGCAGTCATATTAAATTATGATGTGTTTGTTCTGTGCACTGTAGGTTGTTGCTTATTTCGTTAGTAACCTGTTTTTAATGCGTAGTGATGAAAACTTGTGGAGTGAAAGAGGATGTAGTGACAAGAATTAACAAAGGAATGTTACGATGGTTTGGTCATGTAGAGAGGATGGATGAACGGAGAATAACCAAGCAAATTTACAAGGCGAGTGTGGATGGGAGAGTCGGTAGGGGTCGACTTTACCGTACCTACCCCATCCAAATAGGTGATACCCTCAAAAAAGTTCAGGTGAAATGTACCCTGAACCCACGAGAATGCATGAAGAGATTGATGAAAGTGGATTAAGCGAGAGTAATATGTCAGGATCGAGCAAAGTGGCGATCCATAGTCTCTGCCTACCCCTATGGGATACAGGCGTGACGATTATGTATGTATGTAATGTCTTAGCATAATTGCAATTCGTATTTTATTTTGATGGCTGGAAGTTATGAAACAATAAGAAATATTTATTTCTGGAATGTTTTATGTTGAGGGGTAAGGAAGTCCCTCGAAGTTTCGGATATTTACAACACTGTAGATGTTTTTAAAGGGTTAGGATTTTGTAACTGCAGTATTTAAAAGCATAGACGTCTAGGATAGATCATCGCTGCTCATGAATCTGCAACAGCAAATTTTTCATCGTAATGATATCGGCCACTGGCGATTAAAGGATGGTAGACTAAACAACAAATTATAATTCAAGGTGAAGATACCGATGAAAGTTTTGCCATCGCCTTATTATAACTAACTCTTCTTTACTCTACACGGAGGTGACAGTCTCCGTGGCGCAGTTAGTTAGACACCGGCTGTGAAACGAGAGGCCGCGGGTTCGATCCGAGACAAATATTTGTGAGGCCCACAAGTATTTGTCTCGGGTCTGAGTGTTTGTGAGATCGAAAAGTCTCTCGTAGCTTCTGATACCCATGACACAAGACTTTATTGATCTTAATGTGGGGTTAGGACTCTGTATGTGACTGTTGGGTGTATTTATTATTTATTTATTATTATTAAAACTCTTGGGCCTTTTAAAAATGTTTATAAGTTTATTCTATAACAGCAAAATGTCTTTCAAACCCGCCTGTTTAGCATACACTAGATTTATGCTCCGAATAGGAATTTACGCGAATTTAGTGCAGTATTAGGCGCGACAGCGTGTTCCAGACAAACTACAAACTTGAATTAAAATTATACTGACTACAAAGCCGTTGTTGCTAAACAAAGACGAGCTTCATAAATATATCATTTAAATCTCAAACGAGAAGGAACGAGTAATGTCGAGCGTATCCGGAAATTAAAATGAAAATATAACATAGATACATACATAAACTCACGCCTTTAGCCCAGAAGGGATAGGCAGAGCCACCAGGTGTGAGGTCGGGTTGTATGTGACTATTGGGTGTATTTTTATATTATTTAAGCCCAGTTTTACGGTAAAACCTCTGATTGTCCACATCGTCACGGTCGCAACGCACCGGTAGCGGTCTGGCAACGTAATTAAGGTCGATGTTTGTTGATTGCCTGCTCGAATTGGTGCATCCTGCCCGCTCCACACATAACTATACCAACATATAACTATACGTACATGTGATGTAACATGTAGATATTTCAGTTTTTAAATTATCATAGCTATTAAACTAGTTTTATTAATTTGATATGGTTTTCCGTGCGTCTGGTCATTTCAATCCATCTTAAGGTTGTCTGGCAGAAATCGCCGACAGCGATAAGAGCGCCGATTGTTACACATATTTAAGCGCTTCATGTTTTTGTTTGTAATAATTGGTGTGCAGTAAAGTATTTATAAATAAAATAAATAAAGAAAAAAAAACTTACATATACGTACATACATAACTCACGCCTTTATCCCAGATGGGGTAGGCAGAGGCGCCACCAGGACACCCACATTTCGCCTTGCATGTTCCGTCCCACGATATGATAGGGGGCGAGCCTATCGTCATATCGGGCACAAATTCCTGACTCCGGGCTAATAATGAATAGAAAAATCCAATATCACTTTGCCCGACCCGGGACTCGAACCCGAGACCTCAGCTTTGTAACCGTACCGTAATACAATTACGCCACCAAAAAAAATCATAAGTAAATATAAAGGTATTCAGTTTCTAATATCGCGAGGGCCTAAAGCATAGTCCGCCATGCTTGCCTAGTGTGCATTGGGTTCATATACTTTTCTATAATAAGCCTATTTATTTCAAAACCTCAGGCTTTGCGAAACAACAGCCAACAGGCAACAAAAGCCTCGTAATCTTACTCTCGATTGTAGAGGAGGCCGTGCCGTGGTTCGTATTTGGGCTTATACAGATAAAAATGTGTACTGTTAAATTTTTCACATGTCGTTATCCACACTTGCAAGTAAAAATGGCTTACTTCTAATATTACTACCCGCATGTCTAAATCATTTCAGTATTGATCCACATGTGTCAATTCAGTTTCACCAGCATTGCAGTGATGAATGTCGAATTGAGTAAACAGGCATTAGCGTTTATTTGCGTATATTTAGAGACCATTCATCGGTCGGGAATCGAAGCGACGTCCGGTGAGCGAGCAGTTAAATATAATTGCAGCGTCGCGCCGCTCACGACGATGCTAATGCGTTCCGTCTGCTTGTCATATTTAACTGTCATTAAATGTTGCTCGTTTGTGCCGCGCTTTATAAATGTTAGTACGAAAACAATAGTCTATTATTATTACCAAAGTAACTCTATATTTGTTAGTTTTTCGTGACTAATTCACCGAACCGACTGTTATAAAAATAGTAAAGGGTACCATTTTAACTAGATAATGGTGTACCATTGTTTGTATGAAGCTGCTTAGATTTACTTAAAACTTGGTTACGACTGAGGAGCTCCGAGGAATAAAGATGTGCTATAGCTGGACTAAGCTAAGCATAGATAAACATTAAAAAGAACCGGTGTTAAGATATCTATCCAGCCACCCACCACCTATACCTATCCAGCAAGCGATTCTTATTCACGATAGTGGAATACGATGGCTGACAATGAATACAAAAATCCAACATCACTTTGCCCGACCCAGTACTCGAACACGAGACCTCATCGTTGTAATCCTACCGTAGTACAATTGCGCCACCGAGACAGTCATATTAACCAGTATAATAAACATTTCAAATACTGACAAACTATAATGTTTCTGTGAAATATACAACAAAATAAATAAACGCTTGTAGCTTTGTTATTAATAAAAACAAGTACTTAACACACGAGTATTGTTTATTAATTAAAGCGAGGCAAAGCAAAGTGCGTTGTTTAATGAAAAACAAATAATACAGAGCTCTGAGGAAGTGAGGGCAATAAAAAACCCATGCGTTTCCACACCACATGCCCCTCGCACTTGTATCGTTACGTCACTACACTGACTTTACTTAGAAGTGGATTGATACACACATACATACATACATACATAAACTCACGCCTTTATCCCCGAAGGGGTAGGCAGAGGCGCCACTAGGACTCCCACATTTTGCCTTGCATGTTCCGTCCCACGATTTGATAGGGGGCGAACCTATCGCCATATCGGGCACAAATTCCTGACTCAAGGTTGATAATGAATAGAAAAATCCAATTCACTTTGCCCGACCCGGGATTCGAACTCGAGACCTCAGCTTTGTAACCGTACAGTAATACAATACGCCACCGAGGCAGTTGAGGCAGGAGTGGATTGATAATATTTAAAAATGTTTGACTAATATACCGTATAAGCAGTAGGCGATGCTGTACACGGGAATAGTGTCAATTCGGGTCTCGTACAACGATTATGAGGAGTTATCAACAAATACATTTTATTATATTACTCCCGCCAAACCACAGTGTAAATGCACTGTTGTGTTTCGGTTTCAAGGACATTGCAGCCAGAGTTTTCATTGTGTCCAGTAGTTACTCTGGACATAATGAGACTTAACATCTTATGTCTCAGAATGGCGAGCGCTGTATGCCAAGCATTGCTTTGTAATTCATATATGTAAAAAAAAAGCAATCTTTGAAGCACATGTATGTTTAGCAGTTGACTATCTGTGGCTAAAAACAAAGACGCTACAAAGGCTTCGCTCAGTTTAACAAAATTTATTACCAATTACAAGATTGAAACTTCAATTCCTTTGCCGAAAAAATATATATCCTGCAGCAGAAACGCTACACAAACGGATAAAGCCCACGTTTTTATTGCATTTAGCTCGGATAGTTTGTAAAAACGGATCGGATCTAAAACGGTCTGATCTGGGCTCAGGCACTTCACAAAATGCCCGAGTATTTGAGCTCCACAGAATGGTCATACGTTTTGAATCTATACAAGACGCCCCATTTAAGTTATGACGTCATCGTTCGGCTTTAGTTGCGCTTAGAATTACCCGACAAACCAACAGTTGGTCAAACTTTTGATAAGTGCCAATCTGCTAATATTATTGGTTGTTCAACACAGTTTATTAACTAAATAAAATAAATTCAGTATTTCATTTTACGGTTCTTTGGTGAGGTGAGATTTTGTTCCTGGAACGGACAATACCTTTTTGAAGGCCGTAAGTAATGTCTATTTCTCCCGCCAAACAGCAGTGTAAATGCGCTGTTGTGTTCCGATTTGAAGGACATAGTAGCCAGAGTAACTACTGGACATGAGACTTAACATCTTATGTCTTAGGATGACGAGCGTAGTGGAACGCCAAGCCTTGATTTGTTTTAAACGGTGTTGTTTGGTGTTGCTACTGTCCATGACCGGTCGTATCACTTACCATCAGGCGAATAGCGTGCAAGTCTAGCCATTCATAGCAATAAAAAAAGACGAGTTATCACCGCTCGGCACTCAATAATCATTCTAAACAAAAGGATTTAACCTACAAAACATAATAACGAAGGGCATTTTCCCAAACTTTGCGTGTATGCCTAGGGAAACATTGTCGAAACTCATCAGAGCCTCGTGTAAACAGTACACATAACTGACAGAAAAGTTTTAATAACATTTCCAGCGTAACACGTTCCTACAGACAAGCTTATGTGACAGATTCAGACTACATTCATTCAACTAACGCAATATTATTTAAACACTTGACGTATTGAGGTTTATTATGTTACATACATACATAAACTAACGCCCTTTTCCCAGAAGGGGTAGGCAGAGGTTTCCCCTGGTAGCAACCAGGGCACCCGCGTTTCGCCTTGTATTTTCCGTCCCACGATGAGATAGGCGGCGAGCCTATCGCCATATCGGGCACCAAGTCCTGAATCCGGGCTGATAATGAATAGAAAAATCGAATATCACTTGTCTGTCCCGGTTTTCGAACCCGACACCTCCGCTTTGTAATTGTACCTTCGTACAACTACGCCACCAAGGCATTCATTATGTTTTTTTTAAAAAAATATATACAAGCACGTTTGAATTGTAGTTTTGATCTTTCAACTCCTCGATTGTAAGACTATTGCCTCTCATGTCTTTCTTAACGATAACTTCTTGAACATTGTACCCAAAATAATATAACATATCTTTAGGAGTCTTTAACAATTTAAGGCATTCTTGAGGTATATAAGTTAGTCTGAAACCTGAAAAATATACAAAGCCTACTTTTCTTTATTAAGTTGTATCCCTTAGGAAAGAAAGCGGGTTTGTATGCGTAAGTTTTGGTATTTATTTAAAATAGTATAAGATTATTTAGATGCCTTGGTGACGCAGATGGGTAAGAAGACGTTGGATATCGAAAGATTATAGGTTCGAACTCCGTACGGAAGCAAATAGTGATTATAAGTAATTGGTTGGGCGTCATGAGCCGCCGTAGCGCCGTAATGTCTCATAGTTTCTTATAGCTTAAATAAAATGGCATTAATTTGTGGTTATGGTTATGCGTATTATTTTTAGGGTGCATTTTTTTTACTTCGCTTATTCTGAATGTGGAAAATGCATTTGTAAATACTTATTTGACGTTTCCCAAAACGCATAGGTATAGCAATGAAACAGTATAGTATTGGTGACAGCGAGTCGACGAGCGCCGCAGTATCGGTTAATTAGCGGCCGACCCCAGGTGCCGACACAATTGCAGCCAAATTGCAACCATACTGCAAACACGCTTAATGCATATGGATGTCCTCAACTGCCAATTTAGGTTATCCAATACATCATGGTGGCGAGGATCTTGTAAATGATACATCTTTTTTTTAAATTGAAATAAATGGCAAGACGAGCATGCTA
Organism: Deilephila elpenor; assembly: GCA_949752805.1. NCBI lineage: Eukaryota > Metazoa > Arthropoda > Insecta > Lepidoptera > Sphingidae > Deilephila > Deilephila elpenor. Next base: position 1,266,634 of record OX457114.1, read on the forward strand.
TTCACCCGATGGTAACCGATACGATCGCTCATGGACAGTAGTAAAAACAAACACTATGAATTACAAAGCAATGCTTGGCACTCCACTGCGCTCGCCATCCTGAGACATGAGATGTTAAGTCTTAATATTTCCAGTAGTTACTCTGGCTACAATGTGCAACTGGAACACAACAGTGCATTTATACTGCTGTTTGGCGAGAGAAATGGACATTGCGGTGGTATTTACCCAAGCGGCCTATCACATATGAGAGACCTACCAATAGTAAACCCACCCTAGTTTTGTCCGTCTGTGTGGAATTAACACTTAATGGGTTCGTAAGTAGGACCAAAAAGTTTTTTATTTCATATTTGCTACATTTTCTTTACACCCCTCCAACTACTAATCATTATTAGGTGTTTTTCCGCCCCGCCGGTCTTTTGCGTTCGCATACAATTACTGTGACAAGCTCGGTAACATAATTTTCCGCATACTTACAAATGCATCAAAAGCAACCGAAAGACTGACGCCAAATAATTTGCAGCCACACAAACGGACTCCAAAAACGACAAAGCCTGAGTGTTGCGCTAATTATATTAACACGTTCACGGCGGCGCTGTATTTTTAGACTTTATTTTGGGTGCGTTACAATACAATTAAAGCTTGTACTAGGGGTTTCCCTTGGTGCGTCCCGAGGCATTTTTGGCTAGTACGATAGGTTCTAGAAAAATGCCTATCAGTCGATCGGTTTTCATAGAAATCGTTATTTTTTTAAAGATTTGATATCTTTAATGTATTACCTATCACCTGGGACAGCAGGCACTAATTCGATCAATTATTTTAGAAACTATACTCGTTTTAAAATACTGATTAAATTTGTCTTGTAGCGCATTGAAAATAGGGGACAATATTTTGACTTGTATACTGGGTCTAGTGATGTGACGTGTGAAGTTTTTCATAACGTTTGTCGGGTAATGGCTTACTAGGGCTTAGGTAAATACGTTCTTTTTTTTGTTCATTGATTAAATCTATCTAAATCTACTTCTTTTCTTTTTTCCTCATTGCTAAATGGACTACTACTAAAACTTCATTTTTTTCTGTGGCAGTAGATGACGAGGACGACTCTATCATAAAATTACGGTCATCTTCGCAATTTTGACCATTTTCAAGCGCTTTAAATAGCATTTTCCGCGATCGTTTCATTTTGATGCTAAAACATTCGATACTTCGATAGTTTGGCACGCACTAATTTAAAAGTGCCACTGCAGTGAGTGCTGTACAAGACGTATCGGTACAAGTCACGACTGGATGGTACCGCACTGAGTTGCATTTGTCGTATTCTAGTGCGTAAAATACTAATATGACTTGTATAGTTTTGATGTTATGTTTTGTTAGTATTCAAGAAAAAAGGTATAAAAATATATCCCTCTCATTTCTACTCACGAAGGTTTTCAAAATAACGCCCCCGCACCAAGCGTAAGTTCGTAATAATGCGCCTCCGCACTGGCGGTAAGTCAAGTACAATTCAGAAATGTCTTATAACGCCTCGAACGTGTTAAATCAACAACTACCGTCGAATTCCGCGAGTGGCGCCATCTGTTGCCGTATTAATTATACGGGTACTAACTAAATATTGGCATAGTCGGGTACGTTGTTTATTATTGCAAAGAAAGGGATAAAGATGACAAGGGAAGGGAATTCCTTTATGATAAGACATTGTATAGCCTTTATTACTTAAAAAGTAATAAACGCTATACAGATATTTTAATACCGTCAAAGTGTAGGTTTAATAACCTAAACAGAACTCGAAAGTCAAAGGTTTGCCAGTTCGCTACTATTAAGCACATTCATGTAAATGAAAATAATTTATTTAATCCATAATAACGTAGTCATAATTTAGCTTTAACCATTTCTTTCTCCACCCGGCTCATGAATGCTAGTCTAAATTACCTAAATACGATATATTCAGAATACAAACATACGGATTATTCTCGTGATAAATAGCTACATTTATCAAATACACGATATCACATCAACTATGCAAAACAATACGTAAATTCTACAAGCTTTAACGGATAATCCACACCTCAACAGTCTGTCATACGTTAAACCTTAATATACCTCGTGACCTTGACATTGACCTTGACTTTTACAATGAACAAGCATTACAGATGTAAAAATACGAATGGAATGCCAAGCATTGCTTTGTAATTCATGCTGTTGTTTGGTTTTGCTACTGTCCATGAGCGGTCGTATCGCTTACCATCAGGCGAACCGCGAATGGCAAGCTTGTTTCGCCATTCATAGCAATAAAAAAAACGCTGTGGAATAGCTTATTTATGTGTTCCCTTTTTATTATTCTGAGTTCTTTCGTCGCAGCGTGAAGATGCAGTTACATATATGATGTAGGTAATGGCTATTGCCATCTGGTCAACTTAACGCTTACTTTCACACTCAATACAGTCACTTTGCCAAACTATATATATTTTTCTTTTTTTTCATAGCATAAGTCCGACAAACAAGCAATCATTATGTCACAATATGTGACAATTTTAATACCTCTACCGTAAAGCCTGGTGACCTTGACATTGACCTGAAAGTGATCTTGACCGTAACCTTCCTATACGACTTTCAGGTGACTGTCACCACCGCGTCACAAGCGTCCTTCACAAGCGGCGGTGAAAATAATTGCTTTTACTGCAGATAAAAGGATTTTTTAACAATGAGGATAATAAACTTACTGAAGATATTTTTTATTATTAAGAAGCCACTTTGGGTTTAAAAAATTATCTTCTTCTAGTTAATAGAATCATAATGACTGACAATGGACAGACAGAGACAGACAATATTAAAACCAAGGGTTTAGGGTTTAATCATGATATTAAGAGGTTTAAAAATATAACATTTTAGACACGAGTTTATTACTTGAGAAGTGGTCCACTGAACAATAATTTATTAAAAGTATGTACGATATTTGGGTATTGATTAAGTTACTTGTAGAGTATTCAAGAGTTTAAGCTTCTGTGATATTGCTGATACGCTATCAGGCATAGGCATAGTAATAATAATAACACGTTATTAAAACACCATAACACGAAATACAGAAAGACATAAAAATACTTTACAGCAATAGGCGGCCTTATCGCTAACAGCTATCTCTACAGCGATGGAGCCACAAAGTTATATTTTTGCTCTACATTTTTACTTGTAGACAAGGCGGAATATCATATCTACGGAATATAATATATGAACCGTCTTACAACTATCCCTTGTCGTAACTATGAAAAATATTACGATTCATATTACAAAATCACATAAAAATAATGATGAAATACGTTTTCGTTTAATAAATTCTTATATTTTTTCAGACAGCTTTCCAGGCTCGAGATATGAAAAGAAAAAAAAAAGACATTCCCAAATAAAACAAAAATACCGCATAATATATTCTAATGTACGGAATAATCACAAAATTTACCTCATAAAAATACTTCCGAGTCAAGGGTAATTTGAATTACAGTCCAGGTAAAAATATTGGTATAAATTCTACTCACCCCTGCGCGGTCACGCCGCCACGACCATAGAGGCTCCGAGAAAAAACGAATTGAAAATGCGAAAAACATTTTCGCCCATTTTCCCTCATTACCTCTCGAGCCGCTCTTACACAAAAAATCTTATTCCTTTGAAAGTAATTAACTTGCTTATCTGTATTTTTGAGTTTTTCTCAACATTAAAATCCTGTATACACTTCAATGTACAACAATGTACAAAGAAGGATCCTTTGTGAGCACATAAAAAATATTAATTAGGGCCTAGATCTTTTATTATGTGAGAAACGTGATTCTTTGTGCGGCGTTGCGGCTCGACGGTTCACAGAATAGTTGATTGGCGAAAAATACCGAATTTCAAGGGCTTTAGATCACGAGATTACGGTTGGATATAATAAATTACACAGGATTCATATTGTTCAAGTTACCAGATTAGGATTTAAAGGACAGATAGACCCGTCGGTATAGTGATTTTTGCGAATCGCCTAAGCTGGTTGAAAGTCCTCTGTTTATTTAATTTAATTGGAAAGTTACTTAAATCTGGTCTGGAGCGTATTTTTACATACCCGGGTGGTGAACATTTGCTAGAAGGTGTAAAATATTTTCAACAGACTAGTATAGTTATCGCCACATACACCTGTGCCCCTAGCCGGAACATTTTGAAGTATCGTATAGTAATACTCGTATAGTATCGTAAACGTTTCCCGCTGTCAAATTTTAGTTCCAAATACGCTCACAATGGCACTGTTTAAATTCCCATACAAAATTTTACTATTACTATTCTATTACGATACTGCAGAATGTTCCGGCTAGGAGCACTCCAGCGACTTCCTGCAGCCTTAACCAGCAGAGAGAGGCCTATGTTCAGCAGTAGACTTTCTGTGGCTGAAGAGAGAGACAGAGAGAGAGGTATAATTATGTTAACCGGCGAACGATGAACTTTCACTATTTCTCGACAGTACTGCATTCAGTCATCACGTACATTGTAATTTTGCTATCAGAAGGAAAAATAAAATGACATCGCAGACGTAATGGACTAAAATCATAGTCATCACTTCCGCATCTGCTCTGGCATTAGCTATACGCAGAATATTAGTTCCATCTCTTTCTTTCATCATTGCCTAAAGCCACATCAAAACAAAAGCGTTTTCGCTTGTTATTGACCTGATGGTAGATATCTAGATATTTACATTAATAAAACGCATTACCCTCCTTTGCGACGCGCAGTCGGGTAAAAAATACGCTAGCTCTATCATTTAAAGCCCCAATTACACGAGGAGAGTTGCTGGCCTCGAAGATACGATATCGTAAGGATATAAAGAAGTTGCATTGTGTAAACGTCAGCATTTGTCAGAATATAGTACGACTGCCTCGGTGGCGTAGTTGTATTACGGTACGGCTACAAAGCTGAGGTCTCGGGTTCGAGTCCCGGGTCGGGCAAAGTGGTATTGGATTTTTCTATACATTATCAGCCCGGAGTCAGGAATTTGTGCCCGATATGGCGATAGGCTCGCCCCCTATCACATCATGGGACGGAACATACAAGGCGAAATGTGGGTGTCCTGGTGGCGCCTCTGCCTACCCCTTCGGGGATAAAGGCGTGAGTTTATGTATGTATGTATGTAGTACGAGTTATGTCATGCGATTATCGCATACGATTCTCGCCGCGAGAAACTCTCCTCGTGTAAATGGAGCTTTAGTTGTCCTGATTTGGCAGCAATGGAATGTGAAAGTTATCCCGCCATCTTAAAATTACACCGTGCTGTATCAGTTTGGTGAAGTTTAAGCGAACGGTTTAATCTTCCCAAGTACACATTAAATAGATTGAATTTTAACTTTGTAAAGAAAAATTATACTTCAAATTTCTGTGAGAGAAAATCTTAGGAATAATGTTTTAGTAAATACGACGGATACAGGTTGCAAAATTGATAAGAAATTGATAAGAAATTTCCTAAAATTAGGTTTTTTTTTGCCGAATGATTGCTAGGGTAATGAAGAGGACACATTTATCTATCTGAGATATCAGATGACTAACCAATAACTGATTTCATGCCATAAGTCTATAATCAGTTTTTTGAAAAATCCTATACTAGAAATCTACCAATGATTTAAAAATAACAACCGTCTTTTCAGAATCACGCGACTTGATTTGACCCGAAATAGATATTTGTCTGAGTATGGGAATCGAACCCATGAGCGTAAATTAACATGAACTTAAATCTGATCGCGCCAAGCTACTGGTAATTAATAATAAATATTCCACGGTAATTTGGCAGCACTCATAACATACTGAACAACAGTGCTGCCACCCGCGGCAGCTCGCGCAAACACGTGATGCGGGCCGCACGGCTTATGAAAATATTTACATTTTGTACAAAAAATGCCCACTACATGCGTTGTGGCTCGGAGTAGGAGCGCAGCGCGGGGACAAAATAAGAAGAAATAATTAATAAACATGTTATAGATATATGTTTCTTTAAGTAACGTGTATGTGAACAGGTTGTATTTAAAAAATACTAACAATATAGGAAGTCTCTGTATTTATTGAAATGTTTTGCTCAAATATTGTAATATAAAACTATTATATTTAACAGTGAAAAGAAATCACGCAATGAACTACATTTTGTTTGCTATAAACAATCCTAAAAAGACGTATTTAATTCTATTGATTAATGAGCTTGTCCATTAAACCTGGGACCAATAAGGCGCCCAAAGCTAAGTAGAAAGTCGGTAATCCATCGTTAACTAAACAAAGCTAACGGAACTGCTTACAGTTTACTTTCGAATTAAACCACGAAATTATTAACGGCAATTTTAACTTCCGTTAAATTAGAATTTTGGTTATTTTGCTGCGTTATATTGATTATTGACCTCTGATTTTGTAAGTTTACCCACCGTGAAGAACTAAGTGTGCCGGTATATTTTTGGCGCCTGACAGTAACTCCATCTGTATAAAGAGGCACTATATGTTTAAAATCAAGTCAAAATACAAAGAAACTACGTAAACGCACGTACGTAAACTCACGCCTTTTTTCAGATGTGGTAGGCTGAGGCGCCACCAGGACACCCACATTTCGCCTTGTATGTTCCGTCCCATGGTGTGATAGGGGGCGAAGCCTATCGCCATATCGGGCACAAATTTCCGACTCCGGGCTGATAATGAATAGAAAAATCCAATACCATCTACTTTACCCGATCCGGGATTCGAACCCAAGACCTCAGTTTTGTAATCGTATCGTAGTACAACTACGCCACCGAGGCAGTCTCAGACATTAATAAAGTTAGGCACAAATAAACTAATCAAGTTATATTTTGGCAACAATTCCGAAGAGTTTGAAATGCTTGGGATCTAGCACAACCTGGTCGCTACTTACCGTAAAGGAGGGCACGTCATAACACTCCGAGAACACCAAGCAGGGAACTCCCTGCTAAGTGCTGTAGATGTCCATGCACGACAATAATCCACCATCCCAAATGAATGTATTTTGGCGAATTATTTACATCAGAGTCGTGAAGTTACACAAAACAATAGCGTTAGGCAAGCCGACCTGATTTATACTATCGTATACAACAAATTTCTGGAACGATGGAAGGTTAAATTTATTATCAATAAACATTAAATTATCTATTTTATTCGACAATTCTTGCAGCTGTGCTATTTCGGCCGTCAGAAAAAGAAGCATAGAGGCATGTTTCTGAGAACGTCGTAAAGTTAACAAATAAATAAATAATATAAATAAAAGAAACATACCCGAATGGCTCATCGTTGGTAATATAAAATTACATGTCTTAATAAAATAAATAAATAAATACACCCAACAGTCACATACATAGTCTTGACCCCACACTAAGTTCGAGTCTTGTGTATTGGGTATCAGGAACTACGAGATAATTTTTGGTCTCACAAACACCCAGACCCGAAACAAATACGTGTGGTTTACACAAATATTTGTTACTTGCGGGGATCGACTCCGCGGCCTCTCGTTTCACAGGCGGCGTCTAACCAACTGCGCCACGGAGGCTGTCAAAATGCCGAAATCTAAAGTAAGATGTATTCTTGTGTCGTGGGCATTAGCTATTTTCCTTGACTTAAGAGCACTGCAGGTCAGCGTTGGTTTTATTGCTATGCTGAGTATGGGTAGTTTTTTGAGATTTCGTTTCCTAACTTTAAAAAGTGTGTTTTTTGTACGAGTAAAATATTTCTTGCTTAGAATTATGAGAGGCTTTTTCTTTAACAAACCCGAAGCAACATTTTGTCATGTGTGTCATGTTACGAGTTCAGGCTGTATTCTTTCCAGTAAGTCGTCATAATCGTATCGACAGTTCTTCGAAAACCTTCTCTCAGTAATGGAAAGCCTACTTGAATTGACCACACTTAATATTACGTGTATTTTTGTGTGTTGACTGGCTCGGTGGCGTAGTTGTACTACGGTAGGATTACATCGTTGAGGTCTCGGGTTCAAATTCCGGGTCGGGCAAAATGATTATGGATTTTCTATTTATTATCAGCCTGGAGTCAGAAATTTGTGCACGATATGGCGATAGGCTCGCCGCCTATCTCATCGTGGGACGGAAAATACAAGGCGAAATGTGGATATCCTGATACCACCTCTGCCTACCCCTTCTGGGAAAAAAAGCATGAGTTTATGTATGTATTGTATATATTTTAGTGTTGTAATAACTATATCATACCAGTAAAAAAAGGATAATTTTCTTTAATTTCAAAACTATTGCATTCACTGTGTCGTGCATATCTGATCTAACATACAGAGTGACATAAATACATTAATGATCTAAACTATTAACCATATTACCTTAATTTAGTGCAAACGAGATAATGAACCGGTGTCCGAATTCTACTAATATATTGAACTGATTTTATTACCAATTCAATATTAATTTAGATTTTGTAATATCTCGTATAGTCAGTGTAATAGACTTTACCAAGATATGCATGGACATTCGAATTGGTCCGGATATCTCTTGAAATAATAGTATTAGACAACCATTTCTTGCCTTTGGATACCCTGAACTTAACACCAGATGCTTCGTAGTCACTATGTTGCTCCAATATAAAAAGGATAAATTTTCAGTATCTTATAGTATTAAAGAAGATGAATCATGTTATAGAATATTCTAGGATAAAAATAAAACCAGGAGGTGCCAATATGATGTCGCCTTTTTGATCTTGCCACACCATATTCTTCTATTGGTCTTTTCTACTTAAATGACCCTCAATTTGAAGCAAATTAGGTGCGTGGTTTTTGTCAAAATAGACACCATGAAGGCATAATATATTGTTTAGCAAAATATTTATATGACTATATATATATGACTGCCTCGGTGGCGTAGTTGTATTACGATACGGTTACAAAGCTGAGGTCTCGGGTTCGAGTCCCGGGTCGGGCAAAGTGATATTGGATTTTTCTATTCATTATCAGCCCGGAGTCAGGAATTTGTGCCCGACATGGCGATAGGCTCGCCCCCTATCACATCGTGGGACGGAACATACAAGGCGAAATGTGGGTGTCCTGGTGGCGCCTCTGCCTGCCTCTTCGGGGATAAAGGCGTGAGTTTATGTATGTATGTATGTATATATGTAATGACTGGATCGACCTAATCAATTGGTACAGCATATATGAATTTTATCACCCATAAACATTGTACATGGGAGAGCGTTATCGTCTCGCCAGGCTTTATCCCGGAACCATCCCGCCTTCCCGCCGCTCTCGCAGGAAGATAAAAAACATAAAAATACGAATAGAATATTCCCGAAAAAATACAACGCGAGCCAAACAAGCGGCATGCTTATGACTCGGAATAAATTAGGTGGAGTTTCATACGTGGTATGAGAGCGTGGAATGGCAGTTCCGGGTGGTTTTTGCTGTTTGCGTATTAAAGTAATTGAATACTTGCTTTTGGTGCGGGTTGGTTTGTGGATTATTTATAGAGTAGTTCCATCGTTGGGCGTCAATGTACTCGGGAAATGTAGCTGTGACAATTCCATGCCAATGGGAAATCGTAGAAAAGCAGCAGAAACACAAGAGACATAGTGAAGACCTGATTATTTCTACTTCATCCATTTTATATATGTATGTCGCATACACAACTTGAAAGTGAATTTAAAAATACATTTTTAACATCAGACAAAACTCCTATTTCGATGAAGGAAAAGTCCTGGCAATTATATTTATTATTCGAAAACGAGGCAAAGAGATATTCGACAATAAAAATACACACAAACATCCCCAACAATTGAGTATAGTTGTGAAAATAAATTGTGAATAAGTGACACTAGATGTCGTTGACGCTTTCATTATGTTTGTCCGAGATTCTTGCTTTTGGCCGTTTAAACGTGAATTACACTTTGATAAAACTAAAACTCCTAAAACTAATTTCATTAAACAGGATAAAAACAAGATGCACACCTGAAAATATGATGAGGTAACCTCTCGCCAAAAGGTATTTTATTTGGGTGTCACTACCCTTACAATATATTACAGTAACTTTGTTCTAGGCAAATAATACGTTATAATATCATTGGTTCCAACTATTTCTATTTATCAAAGGTTAAAGCCGAGGTCCCTAGGGGTGGCCTAAGAAACTTTTAACTCCCCATTATTTTCTATTAAGTGTAAATCTGCGGGTTTTATTTTATGGGAGTTATAAAGATTGCCTTGCGAACGGCACGCGTCCCTGAGGTTATTTGCTCTTTATATACTATTATGAAAAATACAAATAAAACTGCATTTTTTGTATTGCCGTTATCTAGCGGCCCGCCTGATGGAAAGCGTCTGCCGCTGCTCAGAGACCTTCGCATTACCAGGGGTCCAGCACAAAGTCGCTTCCTACCTATTGTGGTCATTGATAATTTTATCAATAACTTCACATAAGCTGAGCATGCATTCCCGTGAGAGTAGGCATAATTGTGAAACACTACCCTCATTACACAAACTAATTTATCCCAAGATGTTACAAGCCTATCGCCATTTTGTTCATTTTCTGTCCCAGGTAACTCGTAAATAGAAACTACATGTGTCTACTAAAGTACCTTGCCCTAATTATGATCCAAACCCAAGACTTCAGTAATACAAGTTGTAACTAATGGAAGAATTAAATATTCTTTTTAACTGTACCAACAAGTGAACTTTAATTTTCTATACCTCCAATAGTTTAATACCTATTTTATGTATTGCGTGTGTAATTTTATTACAAATGCTGTGATCTGCAAATTAAAAGAATACTCATCTGAGTGTACTTAATATTTTTGTACTGGAATGACATAGAGACTGAAATGTCCTGGTGAATGGTGTGAAGGTTCGATAGATTTTCCACAAACGCAAGGTGGTCGACACAATTATGCCGGCCGGAATGTACCAGATTAATGCAGAAAGAACCCTAAGCGCGACTAACTTGGGTGGTTAATAAATCATTACACCTAACCAGGACACGACACAACCACACACTACCACAACCCAGGACTGTATGCATACATAGTCCTTAGACTAAGATCGAGTCTTGTGTCGTGGGTATCCGACACTACGAGACTTTTCGGTCTCACAAACACCTAGACCCGAAAGAAATACCTGTGGATCACACAAATATTTGTCTCGGTGCGGGGAACGAATCCGCGGCCTCACGTTTCACACTGCGTGTAAACAATTGCGCCACGGAAGCTGTCAATGATATAATAATAACTGATCCCTGTACCGTGGTAGCAGAACGATGCGGACATCCCACCAAGAGAAAATTGTACGTTCTTAATGTAAACTTGAGTGTAGTTGAAGATCCAAAAAATCGTGGTGTGGTTTAAAGACTAGTAAGTAGTAATAAACATGAATTGAAGATATACATGCATTGAAGATAATATAACAGATGGAAGTGGCAATCAGTAAAGTGATTGACGTCGGCGGGACCGAAGCGAGAGCTTGCCAACAATCCAATATCCACAGCGCAAGTCACGAGAGGAAACAATTTAAGTAAATTATACCTTAATTTACTTAAATTATATATTAACCATTATTTTAACCCACATGTTTCTAATCAACCCAGGTTACATTGGGCCAAATTTATCAAAATACGATTGAAAGAAAACTTTATTTGTTTAATTTAAAAACAGGTTTAAGCTGCTGGAGTGGAGGCAACGAACAGGCAAGCGAAGTGTCGGACGCCCGCCCACAAGGTGGACGGATGACCTGGTTAAAGTTGCAGGAAGTCACTGGATGCAAACCGCTTCAAACAGGTTGATGTGACGATCCATAGGGAAGGCCTGTGTTCAGCAGTGGACTTCCTGTGGCTGAAGAGGGAGAGAGAGAGAGAAACAGGGATGAGTATTAAAATATGAACGAATATAAAAGAAATGATTCTATGATGTGAGGTGTGTTGCCTTACCATCCAAATATAAAAGTGAGGATTCCTCAATCAAGGTATCAAACTCTCATCACTATTTACAATCTTACCATACAAACGATAGTAGAAACGTAGAAACACACAAATGGTCACTGACTTATCAACAAGGATGTGTATACACCGGTTTTAACTACCTACCCTCACATTATGTCGGAATTGCGTGAACCTTGTGAATATCCTTGAGGGGAACAAAACATGGCAATGTCACGGTTAATGTCGCTAGGATTTACGACACGTCAGTGAATTTACAAGTTATTTGCACGATACGGAACACGCAGGGTAGATAATATATTGTGTAAAGCTGGATTTAGGATGTTCGTGAAGCTAGATACTGACCACTACAAATATGGATATTATAGTGAGTTATCTTAGTATATCGTTGTATATGAAGCAGAGTTCTTTAATTCTTATTCGGTGGCGCAATTGTACGATTACAACGCTAAGGTTCGAATCGAAGTGATATTGAATTTTTCTGTTCATTAAATATTTTATTATCAGCGTGGAGTCAGGAATTTGTGGTCGATATGGCGATAGGGTTCCTATCGCTTCGTGGGACGGAACACACAGGGCGAAACATGGGTGTCCTGGTAGCACCTCTGCAAGTCCCCTATGGGAAAAAGGCGTGAGTTTATGTATGTATGTATTTATATAATTAAGATTAAAAGTGGTCAAAATCGCGAGTAAACCTCTATTGTAATAAACTCTGTGTGAGTAATAACACGCATGTTATTACACCATTAAAATATTTAACCGAAGTACATCGACCAGAGTTCAATGACATTTGAAAACGAGCATGCTTTAACACAAGGAAATGTATTCAATTATTAGGACCTTAAATAAGTTCGCGCCTTTTGTCAACCAAAAATAAGAAGAAAGCACATTGCTTGTAATTTTAGATGGTAACGCATATGCAAAGAACTGTTAGTAAGCCCAAATCTTAGTGAATACGAGATCGCTACAATGTATTAAGGTCTTATTATTTGTACGTACAGCTCTCAGCTTAGCGCATCGCTCAATGAGTCGACTGTACGACGAGTAAGTACCTCGGGTTCAATCCGTCAGAAAAATGTCTTAATCAATCTCTGGTTTCACAAGCATCATTTCCTTGAGCTAAGAAGGTTGTATTAAATATTCCTTGAACAGAAACGGAAACTGCACGTCAAAGGAACAGCTTTCTGTAAACTAAGGGAGTGCTCATACTTCTATTAGTTTTGCGGAATGCGGGATATGCGTACTTCCAGCCTGTTTTCTTATATTCCGAAGAAATTTCCTTTGAAAAATTAGTTGGGAGTAATTTAGGAACTAGTTTAGGAGGTGTTCGTTTTAAGAACTAACACAAGGCTAGGGTAAAACGGATAAAATGCCATTGGAGTTCGCCGAATGCAGATCGTAATTACCGGGCGTTGTTAACATAATCTTAGGGTGGGACCGACCTTTTTTGACATATGACAAAGGGACTACAAAACACACATAGCATACTCTTCATATTGTAGCATCATCGTTCTAGTCTGTTTGAATTTTCAATTATAGATATCTTATTTCTGTAGATGATGAAGGCGTGACGTCACCAAGCGGTTAGTCGTTTAATCATTGTAACATACACATAAAATGCCCAATATGGCATTTTACCTTAACCTTTGTTGATTGTCCGTCATTAAGGATGAGAGGGGTCCGAAAACGAATAGAATTCTCCAACATAACGTATGTAATGTCATAAACTATGTTAAGTCCGCGAACCCGCTTTAGGCCAGCGTTGTGGAATATATGGCCTAACACCTCTCGATCGTAATCTTGATTGTAGTGGAGGCCCGTGCCCTGCAGTGGGACGTATATAGGCTGATACAGATACAAAGACAGACAGTATTCTTCAAAAGATGCAACATACTTCCGCAAAACCAAGTGATTAAGATACACCAAGAGAAGAGATTGTTGGCATGCAATCTGCAATCCAGAACACGTTTACTTCAATTACTGTTGCTAGTTTTTTGCCTCGTAACACGTCGGAGCCAATTATTTTTACATAACAATAAATTGCGAGTGAAAGTGAGTCCAATTGGACGTGAAATAGGAACTATCTCTCACATCATCGGCAATTTTGTTGTTATTTTATTTTTCTTATTTGGCGAGGAGTTTAAAGTAGTTATATCATTTTTTTTTCCTTTAAATATAGTAGCTTTATTTTATCAGCCCATCGTTCATCCTGTTAAGCACGGGATTCTTTCACAATTAAGATTTTTACTGGTGTGGGTTAGGCCATAAGCCCATACTCCACCACGCTGGGCCTTTGCGGATTTGCAGACTTGATTACGTACTAAAGAAGTAAATATACCGTTTTTAAAACGCCATCTTCTTTTATATGTACCACAAAACCAACAAAGCATTTATCTAGAAGACGTCGCTAATACTAATTACGGGGATGATTTACCGAGTGCATCCCCCAATTGGATTTGTTCTTTTTCCAATCGTTTCATCCCCTGTAAATTCTCGTTACGCATTGCAGCATCCGAGTTTGCTCATTAATCAGGTTTTAAATATAGACGTGCACCTCGATGCGACTTTGTTCAGGTATTTTTAGATTTACAACTGTTTTTAGTCGCAAAGAAGGGTAATGTGTTATTCAGTCTATGTATGTTTGTTTCTTTGTGCCACTCTAGAGGCCAATCGCGTGGACTGTTTTTAATGAATCTTACATCAATCGATTTGTCATAACTGTCCGAATGTCATACATGGCAGTAAAATTTAGCCGGATACTAAACTACCCCTCTCTTTTTTCTCCCATCCTTTATTCCTTCTTCTCTTTCAGTTGGCAGCGGCTGTAGAGTCTCTGAGCAGCGGTAGCTGTTTACCATCTGGTTGGCTGCTAGTTCGTCCGCTTAATTAAAAAACAAGTTGGTAGTAATTAAAAGTCAGCATGGCGACAACCAAACACCATATGACGGAAAAGAAAAGAAAAAAATTGCGTACTGTTTCGAGTGAGATATCATTGTTTAGTTTCATTCCTCAATCTTATTTTCGAATATCATTATATAAAATTATATCGTTGTCTTCTCACCTTAACTTATTTTTGCCAACAACCTAGACTACCTATATAAACCAAATGTCGACGAAAACGTAGCCAAATGACGTATTACCATAATTTAATTCGAATCAGTGTTTCTCGAGTTATAAGCAAACAAACAGACAGAGAGACATGTTTGGCAATATGTAAGGATTACCCGGGGTTTCTCGGACGAATCAAGGTGTGGCCATTTGGGTGATTTAACCTGGACTATTATACCCGCTTCCATAGTAAAACATCTTGCTAACTCAAGCTGCTAACTTAAAAACTGACTCAAACGGCTAAAACAGAATCTATCTTCATTATTACATAATTATCATATATAGAAACCTTTACACAAGACATTTAACTGTGGCACTATGAGTGTATCTATTAGCCCTTTGGAAAATTATAAGCCTGTGCCTATATTAATACCATTCCTTAGAAAAAAGAAACACGCGCGTTTTAATAACATTTTCCAGAATTCAAATGTTTCAGTTCTCTGTGGAAATTGACTAAAATACTGACTCCTTATTTATCCTTCATCCTTTGTATTGTAATTAAGTGTCACTTGACCCGACTTTAATCGTCATTATTAGCTTTTACGCTCTGCTACATTTCGGAAGTTCTATTTTGGGATAGCATTCAATGTCTATTTGTACATTTTCTAGGATGAGAAGTAGTCTACAAGCAACATATCAATCCCTCGGTTGCTGCTTAAAACAAAAAAAATATTCCACTGCTATTTTGTACATACATACATAAACATACGCCCTTTTCCCAGAAGGGGTAGGCAGAGGTGCTTCTAGGAAACCGACCTTGGGGCACGCCGCTGTAGCGGCGGTAAGGCCCGTTCTTGAGGAGTGGCTCAATAGGAGCCACGGCGCCCTAAGCTTCCGGCTGACGCAGGTGCTTACCGGACATGGGTGTTTCGGGAAGTACCTGTGTCGACTAGGCCGGGAGCCGACGTCCCAGTGCCACCATTGTGGTGATCGCCGCGACGACACGGCGTTGCATACGCTGGCGGAGTGCCCAGCTTGGGCTGAGCAGCGCCGTGACTTGGTCGCGGCCGTAGGTGCTGCGGGAAACCTCTCGCTTCCGGCCGTTGTGGCTACAATGGTCGGGAGCAAGTCAGGGTGGAGAGTTGTCGCCACCTTCTGCGAGGCCGTTATGCTCGCAAAGGAGGTGGCGGAAAGGGAGAGAGAGGCTGCCTCCTCTCTCCCCTCCCGCAGCAGACGCACTGGGCGTCGTAGGGTGGCCGACTTCCGGCCACCGTAGGGCGCGGCCTGCGGACGACAGACTCGGGGCGTCTTGTCGTCCGACCAGCAGCAGGCCTTGAGGCGGCGGCGTCGTGTTCCGCGCGCGCCTCGTAGTGGAGTCCTGCGGCCGGGGTGACGGCCGCAGTGGGTGACGGGGCCCGCCTGACTATGGCGGGCCAATACCCGTCGGGGGGTTGCGACGAATGCTTCGGCGATACCCGACCCTCCGACATACGGGTACATGAGGAACACGGGTTGGTTTTTAGTCAGTAAGAGTCTGACAGTCCCCTCCGCGCCTCCCCCGGGCGGAGGATGTCCATGAGGATTTTCCAACCCGATACCAAAAAAAAAAAAAAAAAAAAAAAGGAAACCGACCTTTCGCCTTGTGTGTACCATATCGAGCACAAATTCCTGCTTCCAAACACATAAAAAATAGAAAAATAATAGAAAAATAAATTATGACTGCGTGATCCGGGATTAAAATTCGAAACCTTGGCGCTGAAATCGTATCTTAGTACAACTAGCCACCGAGGCAGTCTACGATGTTATTTCAAAAATTCAAGACCCACGAACCAGCATTTCTCATTTACAATATCAGCGCGGATTTAGCTAAGTACTCGTGTGGTCACAGCCCCCGGCTATTTCCCAGCTCCGACCCCGAAGTGTGTCGGAGGATCAGTAAAGTCAAGCTGGCTTTAATTAAATTGTGTAAACGCGATTGCAGTTTTTGAGAGAATGTGCTTGGAGTGCAGATGGTATAAACGCACGGACGGGTCGCTAACAACTATTTGAGCAAATGTTCTGATATTAACTTTTTAATTTAATAATTGAAAATTAAGGGTAGTTTAATTGTGACAGTCACAGAGCGGATGACTAATACCTCAGTCCGCCCCGTGACCACGAAAGCTGAAAACCAATCGAGACGTCGGAAAGTTAAAAAATGTAAAAATTTAACCAAATCGCGATAAAATCCGTAAAAATAGTTTTATTTCAATGTTCTGATATTTCAATGTTTAATTTTCCTCCTATTTTTTACTTTATGGTAAAGTGCTAATATAGTTGTTTGATGTCAAATAACAGAAGGTATGGTTTAATATGTAATATGTATAGTGTGGGTGAATTCCTGTTCATTTCTTAGAACCTTGAGACCTTCCAACGTGAAGGATTGTGTCTTATGGTGGTGTTAGTGTTTTTCTTCTGTGGTCACTTGCACTTTAAACTAATCCTGAAGTGTCAATTTAACAGATGAGTTATAGAATATATTTATTAGTTAATTCTTAATGAAATGAAACATCTGTAAGAGCTAATATTACGGAAACATCTTGATTCTTTCCAAGTAGACCAATTCAAATGAAAATAGTTCAACTTGTGTTCTATCACATCACACTTTACAACTACGTGATAAAAAAAAAAAAATCTAGTATTCGAACCCACAGCCCGGCAGGTCATCAATCACACTGCCGCAGCTGCACATCCAGCGTACAATTAATCAATTCCTACCTTTTTATTTCACTTCCTGGAGACGGGAGCTGGTTCACATCTGGGAACAAAAGACAATGCTATGTAGTATATAGAAAAAAAAAAACAAAAAAATTAGTTACAATAAAAAGAACAACATTTTATTACAAAACCTGTAGAGCTAAAGAAAATGACTCAGTTTATGCTGACCGGTAACTCAGTACCGAGCAGTGATTTTTACCCCTGTCTCCCTATGGTGTTATGCGGGAAAAAAAGGAAAATACATATACATATACATTATACACATATCACTAAGGTGGTAGGCAGGGATGCTAAAAAAGCCAACCACCATTTGCGAAGCCTATTTGCTTCATAAAATAAATGCTGTATTCTCGTGGTAATTTATGCCGTTCTTTAATTAAAATGTTTAAGAAGAATGGGCAAGCGTGCTTTTTGTAGTAGATTCTTATAAAAATGAAATATGGTGAATGGTGATGCACGCATCGCTATACCAGGCGCAGAATGCATGGCACACGAAATTCTTTTATCCGAAATATTCTCACATTACATTGCTCGTTTTGTAAGTCGGAACCAATACATTTATACTTTGCACAACCCAATGTACTTTAGAAAATTTACAATCCATTGACCGTGTTACTAGACAAACAAGGCGACAAATACAATTCTCATATCCTTCAGGGCTTGAGTGTTATAGCTTGTACAACGCTTTCCGTCGCGTTATGTCCTGTCAATGAGATTGGCGATGGTTCAATAACCCCGCCCTTGTCTTATTACTTAGGGAATGTCGATTGGAAACCAATTCAAGAGTTTCAATCTGCAAGCAATGTTACAAATAATATGAGTTTGTTTGTAACGCTTCCACGCTTTAATGTTTTTAACTAAGGCAATTTTTTTGCCAAAAACAATTCAAAGTTGTTACAGTACAAATCCTCTGTTGCCGATACAGTCATATTATTTAACCTATGACGTTTAGGAAAAAATCTTCTATGGAACCGAAATCCATCCCAACCTATTATGGTCCACAATGTCACCCTCCATCATATAAGCTTTATATGATGCGAGGGTCTTATTACAAGGTCGTGACGTCACACCGCAATTGTCGCTGAGTTATTCCAAAAGTTCTTGGTACTGATTAAAAATTCCAGCGGTAGGGTGCCCACACCTCTGGTAAAAGTTGGAAAATATATTTCTTTAATAAAACAAGAATTTGGCTGTGCTTCAACTTTTGTGGTGCTGTTGGTTAAACGCAGGTTGTGAAGCGAGAAGTCACAGGTTCGATTCCCTCATCGATACAAATGTAACACCTAGTATTTGTTGCTGGCGTGAATGTTGTTAAATCGAAATGTCTTTTTTAGTTTCTAATACTAAAAAAGACATTTCGGGAAAACTGGATCCGAAGTCTCTGCCAACCACTATAGCATACAGTCGTGATAGTTATGTATATCTCTGACAATTAGATGTTTCCAACTTATATGTTTTTTCTTTCTGATTAATTTAGATGCGAGTTATAGATAAGCTAGTATTCCTAAGAGATTCCCCGAGATAAATGTAAATTCTTTGGATGCCAATGTTGATCCTGGCTGACAGGAGTTGCAGTGGTGGGTGTGTGGGAGGTCAAACTTCAAAGTATATTCCTCCAAATACTAACAACTAACAAGGAAGGAAATCGCAAATTGACGACTACGTTCAAAGGCACTTTAATTGCCAATAAAATACCTAAACGATACTCATACCCGACAAGTCAGCACCTTTAGACCCGTAATCACCTTCAATATCGGAATATTACCCCTAATAGAAGGGGTAGCACCCGCGCAGTATAGCCTAACTATAATTACCAATATTCCAACAAAAGGCTCTCCACCGCCATTGAATATTCTACAAGGCCGTGTATCAATAGTTCAAAATTAAATTGTTACCTATCGCTGAGAAGTTGCCAAGACTTCGAGACCCTTATTGTGGATCAATCGATATGGAATATTAGTTTATTTATTTTAGTTTAAGGAGATAAGCGAAATAAATGTATTTATTGTATGTAAGTAATTTTTTGTTCGACAGAAAAGTCTCGTAGTTTCTCATACCCACGACACAAGACTCGATCTGAGTGTTGGGTGTATTTATTTATTTTCGTCATCATCATCATTATCCCGTTGCAGTCCACTGCTGGACATAGGCCTTCCCCAAGGTACGCCACAGATTCCGGTCTGCTGCTTATTTATTTATTTTATTATATCAATGAAATAAATAATAGGCAACATTGCACTTCAATACGGATAACATCAGAATTAGCTAAAGGAAGTTCATTGTAGAATACAAACCCCCAATGATTTTACAGCGACCTGTTGAATTCCGCTTGCATCTAGCAATTTACTGCAACTTTTATTAGGCTTCATTTCACAAATTCACGCTATCACGAAATTCCATTATATACTAAGCCACAAATGCCTCACTGAGCTCGGCCACCGTGGCGGACTATATGGCCTAACCCCTCCCCTGTCTAGCTCGATCGTGAGGAGGCATGTGCCCTGCAGTGGGACGTATTTGGGCTGATACAGATGGCGATGGGCTCGCCCTCACACACGTGGGACAGTACACAAAAGCGAAACGTGGGTGCCTCGGTAGCACCTCTGCCTACCGCTTCTGGAATAGGAGATAGTTTATGTATGTTAAATTAACAAGAGGTACATATCTTATCGCATCGAGAATAAGGGCGCTCGAGATCCCTCCGTGCATACTGAATGACAGCATGCGTGTAATTGTAGGAGTTGTCCCTTCAGTCGGCATGCCGGCTCAATGGCGCTGCGCGATTTATAGCCGTCCGTCCGACCATTATGATTTGTGAATATCGCCCCCTTAGATCGGGTATTATGTTGATTGAAACGTACTGGGAAAGTCATCAGTCTGGCTGTAATTAATTCATTGGCCAAAGCGTTAGTAAGTAATGTTTAAGAGCCTGCAATACTATTACGGTTTATACTACTCTTACGGCCTTATTACAAAAAGATAGCTTAGTACTGGATTTAAACCAGAACTAAAAAGTTTAGGATTGTTACGGTATTAAAGTCAGTTCTTAGACTAAAATGCATTCTTATTACAAATCCAAGACCAACTGAGGACTTTATAGTACCGCAGATAGTTCTTGATTTCCACAGATTACAAGCAAAAAATTTAACTGATCCATTATTTCATTCACTCACCGATATATGCACCGTTCCATTTAACATAAACTTGTGCATAGAAATATTAAAATGTTAAATAAAATGTAACTTTTATGGAGATCATCATGCTAAATATATACAATTTTACCATTAGAATATGTATATACATATATCCCTAATCAAAATAATTTGAAGTGGCGTAATTTTGGTTTTGTTTCACTGTTGAGTTATTTATATAACTAGCGTAAAAAGGAATGAATTGTGTGGCGCGCGTACTTGAATAATAGCGAAATGTTTACATATCGGATTATTATTGATTCTATTTAACAGTACTTTAAGTAATATAAATAAACGTTGTTCATTGTTGGAATGTTTGGCGTGCATACTTGCATATTATCGACATATCGGCTTATTATTTGTTATTTTTAATAGCAGTTAAAGTAACATAAAGACAGGTTGTTCTTTTTTAATATATAAGCTCGGCAACAGCGTCACAAGTGCAATAGTTTTTGTGAAATCTCGTACGCAACGTATACGTCAGTTAATCAAGTCGAAATATGGAGCATTCAAAGAAGAAAAGGGGTGAAAATTGGACTTCTGAAGAAAAGGTTAGTCCAAAGCCATCATCTTGTTAATAATCAGTGTAATAAATAACTTTTGACCCAATCAATACGAATTTCGTTATTATTCCAGGAAATACTACGCCAACTTATTTCCGAGTCAGCTCACATTTTGGAAAATAAGTCTACCAAGACGAATGCCAATATGTTAAAATGCAAAGAATGGAAAAATGTAACAAATAAGTGAGTAATATTTGTTGTTAATTGTGTTCAATAATATTATGTGAATTATATGATAAAAAAATTCTTAGTATTAATTATTAAAATTGACATACACACAGCTTTGCATTATGATTTTTTAAATAAAATACTTCTTTATAATATTATAATAAAATAATAAATAAAAAGTAATACACCAGGAAATAATAAGAACAAACTATTTAACAGAACTCTGTACAAATATCAGACACTTTCCCAGGATCAGGCTAATTTTAAAAGTAGGATTCAATAAGTGGAATGACTATAATATCTATTTAATATTTATTTACTTGTTTCAGATTACAATCCCACCTGAGTCTATTGCAGGCCCTAGATTCAGTTACATTAACTGATGATGTTATAGAATCAAATAACAAAGAAAAGCAAGGCGAAATTAGTTCTTAGACAGTAAAACACAAGTTTGTTTTAATATAATTTATTTTAGCTACCATTTTTTTCCAGTTAATGAAAATTTAAAAAAAAAATCAAAA
The DNA here is from genome assembly GCA_949752805.1 of Deilephila elpenor. Classification (NCBI taxonomy): domain Eukaryota; kingdom Metazoa; phylum Arthropoda; class Insecta; order Lepidoptera; family Sphingidae; genus Deilephila; species Deilephila elpenor. Next base: position 1,288,803 of record OX457114.1, read on the forward strand.
TGTACAGTAAATAAAAGCAAAACAGTTTCCCAAAAAAGGTATACAATATCTTGCTACTCTTTAATACACAATAATTTTAGTATAAATGTATTATTTGGCTATAGTAAATTAATTAATTAAAATGCATTTTCACTTTTCACTAGCAAACACGGCCATCAGGCTATTATAGACAGTAATGTAGAGTTTAAGAAGAGGCAACTGGAAATGTTGGAAGTGGAACACAAAAACATACAAATTCCAATGTATGACTGTGACATATTAAAATTGTTATTGATGAATATTTGAGAAATAATATATTATGTGGTGAAATGAGTTTCAATGAACTGCCTTCTTCTTATACTACCTCTTGTTGCATTTAAAATGTAAGATGGCACTTGTATATTTGGTTCCCTGGAAAGATGCTCATTATCGAGATCATCCCCAGGAAACAAGTCTTCCCTCATATCTATGGCGATATTGTGAAGAACAGCACAAGCAACAATAGTCTTCCTGGCTGTTTCTATATCTCCATACATTCCTCTCAGTAAGCAACGGAAGCGTTGTTTCCACAGACCAATGCATCTTTCAATGGCATTTCTGGTGCTGATGTGGCTCCTGTTGTACCTTTGTTCTGCTTCTGTTTCTGGGCTGAGCAACGGAGTGAATAGATATGGTGTGCAGGGATAGCCACTGTCACCCAATAGTAAGCCGGAAAATGCACCAGCTTCAAACCTCTGCTTTAAGCGGGACTCCCTGAATATTCTCGAATCATGAACACTACCACGCCATCGTGTTACAATGTCCATGATTTTAAGATCTGCATTGCATACCACCTAAAACAACAATATAAAAATTAGTAGAGGAACAATATTTTTGTCTCCATATTTATGTAATATTTAAAAATATAATGGTAATGATTCAATATTTTCACACAGTTACCTGCACATTGATCGAGGGATATCCTTTTCTGTTGATATACATCTGACCATCATCAGTATTAATTTTTATTATTTTTATATGTGTGCAGTCTATCGCGCCTATAACTGTTGGAAAATTTGCAATACTGCGAAATTTTCTCATCCCTTCTTCTTGGTCATCCAAAGTAGCAGGCATCTTTATAAAATTGTGAGATATACACGCTAAAGCTTCAGATACTTTTTTGCAAGTTTTGCTAATAACTGGCTGGGATACACCGTGTAAGTCCCCAGTATCATCTTGAATCTGCAAAAAAAAAACAATTTAGTAGGCACACCAGTGTTTAAAATATTTTTATTTGTTCATTTATTTTTAGACAAAACAGATTACAATCCTAAAAGTGTGACAATAGTTACGAATAAGGTTTTCTATCTTAACCCAAAACTTGTGTTCTAAGAAAAATAATATAATACTATACAAATAATATGCTAAGAAGTAAACAACAATAGGACAAAAAAATATTTACAACGAAATATATGTATGTAGCTGCAAATTAAAATCATTTAAATATTTTCGAACCAGTTTCTTGTAATTAGTATTACTATTTAATCAATCTACAGCGGGTTTATTTAAAAAAGATACCGTGACACAATAATCGAATTTAGGTAAGTAGGTAATTACAAAGTTTGTACACTTACTTCATGACGAGCCCAGTTGCGCAATACGCAAACCACTTGCAACTCAGGAGTAAGAGCGTGTCCTCGAGGGTCGTAGGCTAACTTCTCACGCAATAAATCCACTATTTTAAGTGCAAACCTTTTAGTGAACCTATATTTATAGCGAAAATCTTCATCGCTTAAGTCAAAAGGATTCACGCGACTACGGGGTCTGCACCGCCGGCCTGTTCCCAACACTTCCAAATCTTCCAAATCCATTAAATCCATCGAATTTATGTCCATTTTTCTATTTTTGTAGTTAAAACAGGTATTACCACAACTGCGACGCACAAGTCAACTTAAATATTAATTGACGTTTCGTCTTTCGAGGCTAGTACAGGAGTTAAACTAGGGGTCTCGGTGGTTTAACTTTTGGTACCATAGATAATGCTCGCACTCGCCTTAAATCTTGTTTTGTAATAACGTTTCATTTGGTTCGTAGTCTAAACCTGATACTAAACTCGGTACTTTAGTTAGTTCACGTTTTGTAATAAGGCCGTTAATGTCTAGTGGTAAAGCCTTGGTAAAGTCTTCATAGAGCATTCATATTGGAGTATGTTTACCTTAATTATTATTATTTTCACAGCAGACAGCTGCCTGTCCATGTCCCTGGCATTGCAGAGTCCATGAGCAGCGAAAGCCGCTTACCATCAGGCGGGCCGCTAGCGCTGCCTATCACGGCAATAAAAAAAAACAATTATTACAGCTGAACATTTGACAGATTTTTATGACGTATAAAGTCCACCAATCTGTAGTTGACCAGCATGATAAGACTATATAGTAATTCTGACAATTCAACTCTCCATTATAAGGTTCGTTTACAACTGTATTTTTATATCTAAGGCCAGCAACCCACCTATAATCTCATGTACCTACATCACGACAATCATTATGCAATTATCTTTGTACAATACCATATTTGTCAATGCATTCTCACTGGGAATTACTGGCTCATAGGCTAACACAAGTCCCACGACACTGGAACAAATGTTTGTCCGTCAAACATTGGATATTGGATCGATCGAGGCTCTTCCGTTTCTCAACGTGTTGGCTGCCACGAGGTCATCAATTACAATACAATAGTTCCCGAGGGACGTATTTGTGTTACAAAGGACAGCGATCTGTATAGACACGAATACTAGATGTGTACTGTGCTGTATCAGCCCATATACGTCTAACCGCAGGGCAAGAGCTTCCTCTTCAATCGAGAGTACGATTGAGAGGGGTTAGGTCATATAGCCCGCCTAGTGTGGTTTGGCGGATTATACCTACATACCATAGATATTCATACAAATCGCAAGTTTCCTCACGATGTGTTAATTCACCGTTATGGTGCGTGGTGATCGACTATCAACACACATAACTCCAAAGTCAGAGGTGTGCCCTGGGATTTGAACCCGCAACCACCGTGAGCGTTGGCAGCCGCGTCTCGTCTTTACCAATAGGCCACCACGCACTTCAGACGTGTAGTTTACATATCGATAAGTAATTTGATCGCCTTAGTTGTCTAGTGGCAGTACATATTGACTATTAGCCGTTAGGTTTCGGGTTCGAATTCCAGATAATTCACTTTTTATGTTCGGTTTGAAACATCGAATATGGAATGTGGTATGCTTCTTCTCTATCACATCAATAGCTTCGCCAAACTGTGGGTGTAACTGGTGTAATTTCTGCCTACCCCTTTGCGATAAAGGCGTGAGGCCTTATCCCCCTTCTATAATATTTTTTCAGGTATTTGTTAAGCCCAGTACCTAGTATAACTGTGTGGTTAGCTGATAGTGGCCTTATACTATCAGCCAAGTCGTTTACTTAGCCGTAAAAATACCTATATGAGTGTGACCCCTAAAATATATCCAAAACTGATAAGGAACCCTTTAGATAACAAATGGTGGGTCGCTTGTTATAACCGCACGCTTGTTATCCGCCGATATGTGACACACTTGCAGAATGAATTTTTTTATCTGTTTCGATACCCGTACTTCCAATTTTGTGCGATTTATATATGGTTCCTGATGTCATATGGCTGTAGAATATATGTAATTATGAACTAGGTGTCAAAGCTTTCATTTAAAAATTAATTGTCTAATACAAAACATTGATAAACATAAAGTAAAAAATAGATATTATATTTAATCCTGAAGCGAGACGATTCCGTTTTTTTATGTTCTAATTTAGAATTTTCCAAAATTATGTTCAGGAATTTCGAGTCCAATTGCCAACAAAAGTATTAACGTTTACATCCTGACCTACTTCTTAAAAAAGCCGTAGCCAATACTAAACCACAATCAAAAAATAAGAAAAATAGACTCAATGCAAACGTATAAACAATAAAACTAAGCTAAATACCTGACCCAAATACACCGTGAGCCTCTCGCCCAAAGATATCAATTTATGGGTTCAAATGTTTATGGCAGCTGTAAAAGTTTCGGGTCGGCCAACTTGCCGCCGCTTGCCCTTTCCACATTCACCAGACTCATTCCCGGTGGCCTACGGGAATTTGCGGCTGTGTCTTTGGCAGAAACTTTTCGGATTTATACTGTACGAATCCCGCCGTTTTGGCTTGTTAAGTGCGACCTACGACGCTATTTGGTCAGATAATAATGTGGGACAAGTTTGTAGACATTTTTTGTAATACACTGGGCGTGATCTGCAATAAGTTCAAATAAGTGGACATACTTCTAATTTTTTAAAGATTATCAGCCAATACATTCACTTCAAAGATGACGAAAAACATCGAGAGGCAATCTGCGTACTATAGAGAATTTCTAGAGTATATTAAATCCACGAACCTGCGTTAATTGGACTAATACTGACTACGATTTAATTAAATTATTGAAGAGGAGTCCAGTGAGTGAATATGGGCTGATACAGTACATACTCTTTTTTTCAGGGCCGGTTCTAACTATTCAGCACGCGTCATAAACCTTTTTTTCATGTTTCATTTGGACTTTTTTAGTTGTATGTGTGGTTTACCTCTGGGTCCAATATTACAACAATCACATCAATTTAGAGGTAAGCCAGACGCGTACGTAACTTCGTTTATTTCCTTTAAAAATATGAATACAAAATATAACTGTTTTGGACGAACAAAATGGAAGAAGCATCGCTTTACGAAATTAAAACAAAACAAAACTAAAACTGTGGTCTAGCATTTCACGAAGCGAAATCTGTTTCGTTTAAAGTGCATGCCATCACAGAAAAGTACTTTAAAAAGGACGGGGCAAACATTGAAGATTTATAATGCTTTTTGAGAAAAATATGTAGTATATTCAACGTATGCATACGTTATTCATATGGCAATTTCGTTTTCGAAGTCCAGTGCCAACGTATAATATATTTTCAGCGATACAATACTGCATTAAACCAATAACGGTAATTCCCATACTTACTAATCCCATTACACCTCCATGAACATTACCATTAAAAAAAATTGATGTTGTAATCATATCACGTAAGGGTTACTTACACAGAGCGGGCAGCACCAAACCAAACTATGAGTGAATACTCCAATAGCCGTTACACACGAAACGGTATAACTGTGCAAGTCTGAGTTTGCACCAGTATACTCGAACGCGTGTGGGCAAATAACTGCGCAAACTTCGTTCGATTCTCGATTCGAAGCTTGTGCAAACATACTACTATTTATAACATAATAAAAACCATCACCAAACAACTCTAAAGAGCCGTTCCAGGAAATCCTACCCAACCTTTAAGTTTTCAGTTTGCCAGTTTTACGAGCAGTTCTTCATTTCGGCAGTTTATGGTTGTAAGGAACGGTTTATGATGGGCGCAACTGGTGCTCTCTAGTTTATAGGGCTCCTGTTTGTCTTGCTCGATGAGTTTGGCTAACTAATTGAACTCGGATTGAGGGGTGTTGGAGTTGGACAGATAATGGTTACGATTGTGAAGGTCGGGAATTGAATTTGTAGGGTATTATGGTGAGGAATAATAGTCTGGTTTCATAAAAGCTTTACGTGATCGTTTACAGGTGTTATTGGTAAATTGACGTTTGTGAAAACGAAATATGGTAAGCGTTGGGATACAAAAGAAGAGACTCACAAAATGAAACTGTTATTTCATATCAATTTTCTGAGCCTCACTGTTCCGAGCACACTGACTGATGCTCAAGTCAATACTGTAGAATTGTTTCTGACAACATTAATCAAAGTTAATTATTTTAAAAATCCAAGTCGGATTTTAACTTAACTTTCAGAAGCTTGTACTCCTACATATATTTAATTTATCTTAAAGTCTGACAGACAGGTTGAACAACCGCACCATCGAGGTCGAGGTACTAACAACGCAAGGAGATTTAAACTAGCGTGTAGCGAGATGAGCCAGTGGAACGTACGAGGTATGAGGCTGATATTACGATTGCGTCGGTTTATACACGACGTGAGGCACGAGCGAAATCGCTCCCTGTATCACCCTCGGTTGTACCAAAATAATTTGTAAGTTTCATGTCCTAACCATTGTTTTTTTAGGTTTTTATTGAACCATCCCACGAGAACACTATATTTTTCGGGATAACAATAAGCCTAAGTGTTAATCCACGGTGTCAGCTACCTCTATACCAACTCGAAATCCGTTAAGCTGTTTCTGAATTCATCGGGCACAACCGCACAAACAGACAAACAAAAATTCTTAAAATCATTGTTTTGGGTTCTATTACTTGAATACAGACCTCTGGATATTCATTTTTCTCATTTATCTTCCGTCTACAGAAATCGATCAGTAACAAATTTATTATACTCGTATGTATAGAAGATATACGATTTGGTAGGTGTAAATAATGATCAGCTAACAGGAATATTCACTATGCGGTATAATATAGACCTCCCGTCGGTCGAGACAAATATGCCGACCTAGTACGAACATATTCTTTGATTTGTCTTCATAAATACGTTATAAAAAGACCAATAAAATCCAGGGTTTTGCAAATAAATAGTTAACAGTCACATGGTACACAGTAAAAAAAGTTATCTATACCTTAAAAATAGCTTTTTATTGAGCTCGTCGGATTCTTAGAACAGTATATAAATTCATTATTAAAATACCCCGGCCTTGGAAATATTGCACGAATTTCCACAATTTCGTGGATAGTCTATAATTTTGATAACCACATCCTCGTAGCGAGCCGGCTTTGATATATGTAAGTCACGTACAGTTTATGTTACCTCCTATTTTACGCAGGTGTAAGTTTTGAGCTTATATCATGTTCAGACGTTAAAGGCTTAAAATACAAGCATAGTACACGCAATGTCTTTCTTGGATAATTTTTGAGTCTTTCTATTAATTTAACAAATGACTGATGGGGTTGACAGGTTCTGGAGTGGAGGCCACGTACAGGCAAGTGAAGTGTCGGACACCCGCCTACATGGTGGGCAGACGACCTGGTTAAGGTTGCAGGAGGTCGCTGGATGCAGCCCACTTGCAACAGGTCGCCAAACACCAGTATAAATGCACTGTTGTGTTCCGGTTTGAAGGACATTATAACCAGAGTAACTACTGGAAACAATGAGGCTTCACATCTTACTTTTTAGGAAGGTGAGTGCATAGAATGCCAAAAATAGCTGTATTATAATTCATGGTGTTGTTTGGTTTTGCTACTGTCCATGAGCGGTCGTATCACGTGCCATCAGGCGAATGGCATGCTCGTCTCGCCAATCATCGCAATAAAACAAAATAGATTTTGGTAGAAAGAAGTGATTTCACCTTTTACGCAGCTGTGTAGTTTTGTGAATAGCTATTAAAAGTTAAGATAGAGATACTTTTCATCTACATTTATTATCTGTTTTTTTTAAAAGTCAACTGCTCGATTATATATTTGTAAAATTGTTGAGATGTTGATAAATTAGCAGCAACGTGCAGCATGTGTGTAGTCATTCTAGTATGCGCCCGATAGGGAAATTTAAACGCTCTTGGTACAATATATTTTTAGAAGAAAAAGTATTACAGAACCCAATAATTTTATAATATAATATTCAATTAGTCAATTACGCATAACCTAACCTAATATGATTTTGGCACGTCCAAAAGCCCTATCTTAAGTTAAACCAATACCTGTGACAAGGCATAAAATCCAAGTTATCCTACGTGCCTGTGGCCAGATTATCCGAGTCATAAAACAATTTCCTGACTGAGTCATCGTGTTTGTCATAGTAGGAAACTTTGATAGCCGGGTCCTTAAGTTCGGTTGCACGTGTCAGCAATATATTGAAGACTCAGCTTTATGTGCTAAGACATGTGGTCTAGGTATAAATCTAGGGATTGGCGCAGAATGTGGTTTACAAACATGGCCAACGAATATGTTCTGGTTTTACTGTGTGATTAATGCATGCTGCATTACGGAGGCAAATATTTAAGACTACTGTATTAGGGCTATTCCTGTAAAATTGATGGTTAAGTTGTAAATAAATAAAAAAATTGCAGTAGTCCTTCGGCATTTGTGATTAATTACATATAATTAATAATATATATTAGTAATATAGTATATACTATTAGTTAAAATAAAAAATAAATACACCCAACAGTCACACACATAGTCCCGACCCCACATAAAGATCAATTAAGTCTTGTGTCGCAGGTGTCAGAACTACGAGAGACTTTTCGGTCTCACAAACACCCAGACCCGAAAGAAATATTTGTGGGCCGCACAAACATTTCTCTCGGTGCGGGGATCGAACCCGCGGCCTCTCGTTTCACAGCCAGCGTCAAACCAACTGCGCCACGGAGGCTGTCAAAATGCCGAAATCTAAAGTAAGATGTATTCTTGTGTCGTGGGCATTAGTTATATAGTAAGAATGTTTTTTTAGTATTAGCATCCATAATCAAAAAATATATGTATGGATCCGACAAACATATTTTGTCACGGCGCATCGAACCCGTGGCCTCTCGTTACACAGCTGTTACACTAACTACGCAACAGCCTTTGGCATTATTATTAACATATCTATGCTAATTATAGCAGCCTCCATGGCACAGTGCGTTAGACGACGGCTGTGAAAGTAGAAGCCGTAGGTTCGATCCCCGCTCCGAGTCAAATGTTTGAACAAGTATTTGTTTCGTATCAGAAACACCCAGAGTGTTTCTGATACCCATGACACAAGACTTAATTGTTATTAATGTACTATATATGTGACTGTTAGGTAAATTAATTTATTATTATGAATTCATATGCCTTAATTACACAAATTTTCAAGCGAAGGTTTCTGCATTGATGACAGTCCGTAACGGCTAAGTGATCCAATATTTTTTCCAATACAAAGTGGATTTTTACGGACTGATTGCCCTACTCGGGAATCTTTTCAGTCATCAAACCACGATATTACGGCTGGGACGTTCCTTTATAATGGAATCGACTTAGCTGAAGAAATGTGGGCGAAAACGATAGAGTACATTCTTTTTTATGTTAAATCGTTGGAGTGTTTGGTAAAGTTTGTGGTGGATTCGAACCTTGAAATTCTAATCGCTTTGTTTTAGGTTCATATTCATGTTTTTATTAATGTGTGGAGTAAGAGCACTTTTTATCTATTAAAACTTATTTTTATATTGAATATCATAGCGTTGGCATTGAAATGTAAACTTCATGTATTAGCCCCATTTTGTATCCTATTGTTTTGTATGACTGCCTCGGTGGCGTAGTTGTACTACGGTACGATTACAAAGCTGAGGTCTCGTGTTCGAATCCTGGGTCGGACAGTGAAATTGAGTTTTCTATTTCTTATCAGCCCGAAGTCAGGAATTTGTGCCCGATATGGCGCTAGGCTCGCCCCCTATCACATAATGGGACGGAACATGCAAGGCGAAATGTAGGTGTCCTGGTGGCGCCTCTGCCTACCCCTCCTGAGATAAAGGCGCGAGTTTATTTATAGTATGTATATTCTTACATTGGCACCATGATCATCCACCTTTTCGTCCACAATATAATATATTACTGCTGATCTTACTTGGCTACTTAGAAATCACACAATCAGGGTCCCTTATCAACGATATCATTTACTATTCCACAAACAGCCTCCGTAGCGCAGAAACTGAGACTTATTACTAACTTTGGTGGTAAATTTAATATCAAATTATTCTTTGTTTAAGTGGTTATTTTATAAATTCTGTTGAATAAGTACATTAACAAACGACTTATTCCCGGTAGGGGTAGGCAGAAATTCCCTTAGTAGCAATCAGAACACCCACGTTACACCTTGTATTTCCACCCCATAGGGGGCGAATCTATAGCCATGTCGGGCACAAATTGCTGACTCCGGGTTGATAATGAATACAAAAAATGCAACATTACTTTGCCCGACTCGGGAGTCGAATCCGAGACGTCACCTTTGTAATCATACCGTAGTACAACTACGCCACCGAGGCAGTCCAAAAGTTCAGCATCATAAAAGTGCACAGGTCTGTAAAACTTAGGTCTTAATTCACTGGCCCAGTTGTTAGAGTCCTAACTTTATTACCAAGAAGTTGGTACAAATTACCTAACATCAAGTCCTTGAAACCGTGACGCACTGCTCATTGCCTAGATCTAGACTTTTCTCTAGAGATTTAAGGGTCTAATGTTCTAATTAACATGTCAAAATGGGCACGTACGAAATATATTTTGTAGCAAAGTTTTATCAACTTGTTAAAACATGGTAATGCGGTTCGGGAATTTTGGAAAAACTTTATTTAAGGCGTCTATTATTCGGCCGGTTTAGTAAAATGCTGGGTGTGAATCAACAGGCCATGGGTTCGATTAGTGCCATGAGAAAGATGTTTGTGTGATCCACAAGTAATAAAAAGTAATTGAAGATTAGAAAAGTGTCTAGTAGTATATGATACTAATGATAACTCATTACTATCAAGTTTATTACTTAATCGAGGTGGGTTGGTATTATTTATAAATTTCAATATTTCATCCTTGAAAGCAGGCAACGTATCTACTCCATCTTTCAGGCTTGATCGGAAGCCAGTCTTATACCATAAAACCTAACACAAAGCACCCTGTTCAAACACCAAACTGCCGCCAAGTTACATTGAAGTCACCGAGTGGCAAGCCGTTGTGAATTGAAGCCGAAGGAGACAATATGCATACATCAAGCCGGGCTTGCAGGCTTGCAAGCTTGTGAGGGTGGCGAGAGCACACGTATAACAAATTGGGATTCTGTCGGAGATGTCACGGTGTACGTATTGTGTGCCCGTACGATACGGCGCGTAAATATACGGATACAGGTTTCTGTTTTACTTGTACGCTGTATACAAAAACTCATGCCTTTTTGCCTGAAGGGGTAGGCAGAGGTACATACAAAAACTAACGCCTTTTTGCCTAAAGGCGTAGGCAGAAGTGCTACCGGGACACCCACATTTCGCCTTGTATGTTCCGTCCCATGATGTGTTAGAGGGCGAACCTATCGCTATATCGGACACAAATTCGTAACTCCGGGCTGGTAATGAATAGAAAAATCCAATATCACTTTACTGGGGTTACAACCCGACCCGTAGTACAACTACGCCACCGAGGCAGTCTTTGACATTTAATAAAGACTCCTGATACATCTACATGAATATGCCACAGTCTTATACGTGATCCTGGCCCCACACTGAGATATATGTATCGTGCCGCGGGTGTTAGAAACTAGGTAAGACTTTTCAGTTTCACCACCCAGCCCGAAACAAATACCTGTGGTTCACACAAATATTTGTCTTGGTGCGGGGATCTTACCTGCAGGCTCTTGTTTCGCAGCTGGCGTCTAACCAACTGCGCCATGGACGCTGTCAAGAAATTTTGGTTACTATAGATTGTTTTCTTGCAGACGGTTCTGAAAATTGTCTCATAAAATGTCTCCATATCACTGATGCGCTTTATAAGTACATGCACTGATACACCCATAAATTGACATTATATTTATTCAGACATCGAACCTATGACTTATCTCCCCTTCTATCAAGCCAACCGGTCTCCAAACTTGTGTCGTTATTTATAAAATAAAGTTTGCTAACAGATAGCCTCTAAGTAACTGAACCTTCGGGGTCAGATCGGAATATTTATGAGGCAGAAATTAAGTTTTCAATATCCAAACACAAAGGGGAAGGAAACATTAAAACTTGTATTTTGTAAAACTTCGTAATATCTTTAATAATAAATCAATGTACATTCTTATTGAGAATGTACATTGAGAAGGTTTAGGCCATATTATGGTCTACCACACTGGCTTAGTGCGGCTTGGCGGACTTTACATATCATAGAAATTCGTCCAAATCGCTATGGTGTGCAGCTTTGACTATCAATGCACACATGACTCAGGAAAGTCAGAGTGCCCTGGAATTTGAACCCGCGACCACCGTGAACATGTGGGCGGCCGCGTCTGGTCGTACCCTCGATTGTAGAAGAGGCCCATGCCCTGCAGCGTGACGTGTATGGACTGATACAAATACGGAATAAATACGCCAGCATAATAGAGTTGGATGGAAAAAGATACTATCGGTAGCCCAAATACTGCAACTAGTGCAGGGGATACACTTTTCCAAATTCATGCATAAAAATTTAAAAAATCGACGATCGCGTTACGTTTAATTGGACTATATGCAATCGCGTTTTATAGGAATTTCATTGGAATTACTAATTTTCAGAGTCACTACTATACCTACATGCGATTCCAAAGTATTCAAATATGTTTATTTCACATATCTATGCAAAGCTTTTATTTCACAGATTCAGCAAGTCGACCTGATAGTAAAAGTTTTTGATGCTATTGAACAGCCAAATGAAATTGGAAAGGATATTCCTAAATAGTTCGAAAAGGTTACCAAGTTATTAACTGATATACTGGTGTAGAATTTCAGAGACTCAACTTGCATACACCTTTCGCCCTCTCCGTGGCATTAGAAGGAAACAGCTTTTCTCTTGTTATAAACTATAAACCCCTTCAAAATGCAAGGAAAGGAGGGACAGAAGTGGGATCAAAAGTACCCAGCATTCAGCAATCAAAAGTGCGGGACGTGCAAAACCAATCAAGTGGGAAAAAATATTACTGCGATATAAATCCAAATGGATCGGGAATAGTTCCATCACAGACAATAAAATTAAGGCGTTCATATCGAGATGGGATCGGTCCGCGGACAGCGCCCCATCCATCACCCCTAGGGCCCTTTGGAGGGTAACGAACGACCACCTTTCTACAGATTGATTTGTTAGGTGCAATACTGAAGGAGTTTGTTGTACTGTAAATATACATATAGTTGTTTTATATAAGGATTATAGGATGAAGTACTGTGCTGAATCAGCCGATAGCCACCTACTGCCACGGGACTTTTCTACAACCAAGATTTTTATTGATTTCTATCAATCAGGCTATAATCCATCACGCTGGCCTAATGCTGGGGTTTGCGGTCTTAATATACCATAGAAATTACACTTTAAAATAAATAGGGCTACAGTTGGTCGCGATTATTTCTTATAAAGCCTGCACCCAATACCTTTCTTTAACATAAATAAGATAACGCAAAACACACTAACCTCATTTAAGGTTTCAAATGTTTGTTTGAAACATCCAATAAAAATAAACAAAAAGAGGTTTCAAATGGAAAAACTCCTACAAAGTGGACTGAAAAACATTGTAACCAAAACAGCACAGAAATTTCCTAACCTGAGAATTGAATCCTCAAGGTGCGCTAGAACGAATCCAATGAGGGGATATTTTAATTTCAGTTCATAAGCAATGGTTTTATCCCGTATGCGTACCTGAATTCCTTCCCTAGGGATCCTGCGCCGACATGGTTTTGTACCGCCGCGCCGCCGATATCTTAATTAGATTCTCCAGCGCAAAAAGGGTATTTTTAATATCCCGAAACGATTGCAATATAACACTGGGCTTAGGAACACGGTGTATTACGATTTAGTCGATTTTATTTACCTACAAACTATTTTTTTTATTTTATGTGACCGAAAGGGTAAACTGGTACATTATAAATAAATAAATAAAAACACCCAACAGTCACATACATAGTCCTGACCCCACACTTAGATCGAGTCTTGCGTCGTGGGTATCAGGAACTACGAGAGACTTTTCGGTTTCACAAACACCCAGACCCGAAAGAAATATTTGTGGTTCACACAAACATTTGTCTCGGTGCGGGGATCGAACCCGCGGCCTCTCGTTTCACAGCCGGCGTCTAACCAACTGCGCCACGGAGGCTGTCAAACCTTATAAGATCCTTTCATAGTCCGTATATTAGTTTTTCACATAGAACTTTTTCAAGAACGCGTGCATTTATTAAATTAAATATGTATCATAGTTTAATATGAAAACACGAATATTTTTGTTGTGCATATTTTTCTCTTCACTCCTCAGCATAATAATTATTGACGACAGCATAATCTCTATTTTTTGCCCCACTTTAAATAAATAATTAATGTAGGGCTTTGTTTAGTAGTAAACCTCCCGTGGCTGAACAAAGGGAAATTAATTTAAGTGTAAAGGAACTTTAAACGGAGTTTTAAACTCCGAATAAGTTACTCTATATTTCAAAAACCAATAATACAACAGTGGAAGGCGATGACCTCAGCTACAGAGGGGTCGGCAGGATTTATAATTGGGTGAATTACACAATCTCCCCTTTTTTGGAGGGGAGATATTTGTGAATGGAAGTGATTGAGTATCCATTGTGACGGACGTGGTTTATTGCCGGACCGGGATACGCGGAGATCGAGGTTCGAATTGGATAACAATTTTAATATTTATGAGCAGGAAAGAGAAAGAAGATGAAAGAAAGAAAAAGGACGGTTCTTAAATATGTTGGGAAAAAAATATTAAAAAGCGGCCACATTCAAAAATCTCGATCTTACCGTTAATAATTATATATCGACCGGTCGGATACCAATTTCCTACTTTTATTTTTTATTTTTTTATTTTTATTTTATTTTAATAAGGAAAAACTAACAGTTGTACATTGTATATGAGTATTTTCCATTTTTACATTAAGAGATATAAACGCACAACCTACCACGTTCTTCGCAGTATATAAATTAAGATAACTTTCAGGTACAAGCGAGTAACTAAATATAAACAGAAGATACAAAATATAGGAATTTATACATACTAAAAGATTGAACTTAAATCTAATTCCAACAGTATTGCAAACAACTTTTTCCGATAAATATGCGGTGATGAAGCAAATATATCCAATTGTGAAAAGCAGTCGTTATATGTTTTAGTAAGGCGGCGGAGAGGTGCACGAACCCCTGCATTAGTGCGACAAGTGGTAACACCAAAGACAGGCCTTCGGCAGACCTCACGCCTTATCACAGTCCTTGGCACTATATAGCATAGGTCGTTAATTAAACTCACACAGTCAAACTTGCCACTAATTATATTATAAAGTAACATAGCGTCAAGATAAGTGCGCCTAGACTTTAAACTTAAGAGTTTATATTGGTGAAGAAGGTCACTGTATGGGACGACATTGCGATGGCACCGGTAATGCATAGTTTTCAAGTATTTGCGTTGCACGGCCTCTAGTTCATCAATGTATTTATTATAAAGAGGATTCCAAATTTGAACGGCATACTCCAACTGGCATCTAATAAGGGATTTGTATAAGTGAATGTAGGTACGGCTATGCTTGAAATCCTTAGATGACCGCATAACGAAGCCATACATGCGATAGGCATTTTTAATAATCTTTTCCACGTGTTGGTCTAGGTGTAATTTATTATCAAGCAGTATTCCTAAGTCCTTTACTACGGACACCCTTGACAACGCGACATTAGAAATGCTGTAAGTGTGGGTAATATTATTAACATTTTTGGTGAATGAAATTGCCAAACATTTAGGAAGACTTAGTGGAATTTTGTTTTTAACACAGTAGCTAGTAAATCGTATAAGATCATCCTCAAGCAATTTGCAATCGTTTTGATTTTTTATGCATTTATACACTTTGAGGTAGTCAGCATATAGTAGAAATTTCGAATGTTTAAAGCAGTCATTAACATCGTTAATAAATATCGTAAAAAGAAGAGGGCCCAGTATCGAACCCTGGGGGACGCCCGAGGTGACGACGGCTGTACGGGATTGATAACCTTTAATGACGACCTGTTGCGACCGATTAGTAACATACGAAGTAAACCATCTCAGTAAATCTCCACGGATTCCATTAAAAGCAATTTTGGTAAGAAGCAGCTCATGATCTACCTTATCGAACGCCTTCCGAAAGTCTGTGTACACGGTATCAACTTGCGTTCGTCGATCCATACTATTAAAAAGGTAATCCACAAATTTTAAGAGGTTAGTAACAGTTGACCTCCGTTTAACGAAGCCGTGTTGCTGTGGGATAATTATATTATGCAATATTGGATAAATTTCGTTATGTACTAGACGTTCAAAAAGCTTCGACAAGGCCGGGAGAATCGAAATTGGTCGGTAATTTTCTATATCTTGTTTAGAACCAGATTTATGAACGGGCGTTATATTTGCACTTTTCCAGATGGTAGGAAACACACCTTCGGAAAGACATTTATTAAAAATAATATGTATGGGTTTACATATATTAACCGCTGTCATTCTAAGAAAATAAGCATGCAAACCATCCGGCCCCGGTGATTTTGATATACAGAGGGATTTTAACTCTTTTAAAATTGTAACAGTGCTCAAATATATATCACTAATAATAGAACAACCGTCAGCATAGTCTCCTGTGGGTTGCCAATCAGTTTTTAGTGTAGATGCTTCATAAACCGAATGAAAGAAATCAGTGAACAAATTGCAAATTACACTAGGATCACTAGATCGTTGGCTATTGTAATACATGGTAGGTGGAAAACCGTTAGATGTTTTACGATTAGAGATAAAGCGCCATAAATAGTTGACATCCTTAGTTATATTTTCTTCGACAGTATTTATGTAACTT
The DNA here is from genome assembly GCA_949752805.1 of Deilephila elpenor. Taxonomy (NCBI): domain Eukaryota; kingdom Metazoa; phylum Arthropoda; class Insecta; order Lepidoptera; family Sphingidae; genus Deilephila; species Deilephila elpenor. Next base: position 1,305,299 of record OX457114.1, read on the forward strand.
GAGTAGGCTTTTCTGCATTCATTTTGAAACCTTCGGCGAAAAACCGAAAATTGTTCGTAGTCAGATCCATTATGATATTTTTTCCACTTTACCCAAGCCTTGTTCTTATTTTTGAATATACGAACTAATGATTTAGAAAACCACACAGGAAACCTCATTGACCGTGGTCGGGACATTGGCGTGTGTTTACGTATAATGCCATAAATGATGTCATAGAACATATCCACTGCTTTCACAGCAGATAAATTATCTAGTGAATAGCACCAATCAATTTCCGACAAGTCTTGATTTATTAGATCATAATTGGCCTTGAAAAAGTTATATTTTGCGATAGTTGCCGGAGTTATAGAGCTGTGTGTATGATTATAATGTACTGTTGTACAGAAAGGGGGATGATACTCATCCAGCGGCAGTAATAAATCTCGGGGTGGTAATATAACACAATCTGTATTACTAAGTAGGAGATCCAAAATCCGTCCTTTGTGGTTGACAAGGTGATTAAATTGTGAAGCGGCAAACGTCGCCATGAAGTTAAATAAGTATTTGGAGGCAATAGAAATACCTTTAAAGTGTGAGGTGGAAGAATTTGCGATTATCGGTAACCAGTTAATATCCGGGAGATTATAATCCCCAAAGATATAAAATGTTCCGAGATTCAATTGGTCTAGTGTTGTTTCCAGGACGTCAAAATGAGTAGAATAGACATCAGGGGGACATTTAGGAGGGATATATGCAGCACTTATACAATTTATATTTCCGTCTTCACCAGGAAGTCGAATAAGTACATGTTCGGTGTGTGGAGCTGCGTTGATTGAGACGCGGATAGGTCGTAATGACTTTAAGACGGCCACCAGGACACCTCCCCCGTCCCTTTTGTCGGTATTCAAACGGTTACGATCACACCTAAACACAATATACCTATCGTCTATAAATTCACTGTCAAATATTTGTGGAGTAAGCCAGGTTTCTGTAAGCACTATAATGTCGTATGCATTAGCCAATATGTTCATGTGTAACATATTCATTTTGGTGCGAAAGCCCCTACAGTTTTGATAATAGATTATTAGACTATTAGACATTTAAAGGTAAGTATATCAATAAAAAATATTCACATTTGGAAACAAACACAACTGAACCACGTGCATAGAATAGGTCTAAACGGCGGAAGCTAAACTCCAGAAACACCTTACTAAAATATGACGGCAATGTTGACTGTGCATTACAAGAACAAAATCGGCAAAAGTAATAATAGATAGTTCCAAGGATAGTGACATAGTAGGAACTAAAATTAATGTATTTAACTAGAAACAGAGTAAACACTAAAATAAAAACATAGAATATAACATATTGAATAAGAGAATTAATTTCAGAGACACTTGTAATAAACATTGAACTAAAACAATTATTAATGTAGAGAAGTGAGTTGTCACTTTTCATTATACACAGTACTTGGCTTAATTTTTTCGATGTCTTGAGATCTTCGTATCGCAATGGCTGGTTTAGAATCTTTCTCACGAACAAGGATGGTAGCATTCTTAACCCATACGTATTTATAATTGTATAGTTTTGCCGCTTCTTTGCACTCACGAAATAATTGTTTATTTTCCTACATTAAACTTGTACATTGAAAAATGATATTATATTCTAAAGAACGGTTATCGAAACCGTTTAGTCACGGCTGTAGTTAGAGCAGTTAAACGCAGTGTAAACTGAGTTTAACGATACGGTTAGCGTATCAGTGTGCAAACGATCACACGATTTCATATTACTTGTTTACTCAACAATATTTGCCGTAGATTACGCGACTTGCATACCGGAATCGTTTTATTTGTGGACATTTACTTACTTTTGTTTATTTTAGATATAATATTTATTTAGTTAGAATATTTTTGGAAATAACTTGATTTTGAAGACGCGACGATTCACTGATATTTGTACATACACCCGAAATGTTATTCTAGATATAGAGACTCTCGTGTTGAGTTTCGGGTTTAGTCTGTGGATGTTCGGTTACGGATAGGCCGACAAAATCGTGACGATCCGTATGTAAACATCCTGCCAGTGAACACAGAATTTGATATGTGAACTTTAAACTGGCTGATAATATATTTCTACATTAATAAAGAGAATAATCTAAATTATACGTTAAAAGCGCACAATTACACGCAAAGAAAATAGCTGTGTTTTAAGTATTTATAATAACATTGTAATAAATATTTGCAAGATTTTTCATTTTAAAACATTCCAACTAAGCAATCTACTTAAAATATTAACTTCATTACGACTGAAAAAAACAATACTATTTACATATCTTGGTTTGTAAAAATAGACTTTATTGCAACGAAATAAAATTACAATTTCTATGTAAGAACCCTTTCCTGATGTAAAATATTTAACCAGTACTTATTAAGAATTCAGCTTTTCTTAAACATATTTGCATTCATATTCAGGACAAACGTTAACTTGTGAATGCAAGCAAGTGGGTCGGTCTAAGTGACCCCGACTATAATTTTTGGTATTATTTATTTTAGATTATGCTCACAACCGATTCGGTAGAAACTAGATCACTTATACCAAATTAAAAAAAATGAATATTTTATATGTAAATATAAAATTTTGAATAAGACATACGTAGCAACTACCAGCTGGACTGATGTGGCAGTTTTGTAAAATAGGGTTGTTGCGGGTAATGCACTGCTGTTGGGTTGAATAGACACATTAAAGTAATTGCTTTGATGACACGAAAATTTGCCCCTCGTTTATTATTGCTACAATAACATGATTACTGCACATGTAAGTTTAATGATTCGTACTTTTGAACACAAACTATTTTTTACCTAATTACACGTAATCATAGAATTATGTAAAAAAAACGTCAAGACCTCGGCTCTGTATTTTAATTTTAAAAGCTCTATCTAAATAACGACATAACGTTGAACATGGTCAAATCAAATGAAATATTTAAAGAAATCCCTATGCTCAGTAGTGACCTCCTGCGGCTAAAGATAAAGATGATAAAGGTAAAGGTGATATTATAATGAAAACCTTCATAAAATTACTTCGTAGTGTCCTTAAACCAATCTAGCTAACCCCATTTCGTTCAGGCTAGAGGTAAGTGTAGTTATAAATACCGTAGTTACTTAACTTAACGGCTACTAAGTAAGTGCTGCTATTAGTGCGGAAATATTCAAAATTATCCTAAAAGCAAATAATAAAATAAACCATGGGGCGGTTACTACCGCACTCAGAAGCCACGCAAGCGTAACGGTTTAACCCGTCACAAGATCTCCTAATTGGCGAATTAAAAACAAAATGCGCTATCGAAACTTAAAACTCAATTCAACTGAGTTCCTAAACGAACGGGTTTTGAAAGTTAACCGTCGACTAAGGCGGTTTAATACGCACAAAAGACTTTACTAGCTTCTCAATTAAGCGCCCGAGTTTATTTTTATTATTATAGAGAACACTCAGGCACCTGAAAATCTTGAACAAGAGCACTTGGGTAATTACGCTAATTTTGCTTAATGCGATTATGGAATTTAACATTGTCTGGAATTATGAAAAGGGCCCTTAAATATAGCGGAATATTTTGATTAGATCTTCACTGGATTTTATTGAACAGGAATTATTAAAGTTATTGGAAGTCTGTTTCATGGTAAACACTTATCTCATTCTGAAATAGTGGATATATTCTTTGAGACAAACGAAGAGGTTGAAAAATCTAGTTTGATGATCCATGTGTAATTTTTTTAAGATTTTCTTTATGAAAGAAGGGTGAATTAGAGAATATTATTGAATATTTATTAAATTAGGGGATAATAAAGTGTTAAAGAAGCGGAATATTTCAGAAAATTGACGGCCTGTAGTCATTTCCTACTTCTTAAAATTAATTAAACGATTACTCTACTTGTAATAGAGCTCCTAAATATATATATGGACGAAATCACAGTGAAACAAACAGCAATAAAAATAAAAATCCACACGAACACACAATTAAATACAAAATATACGATTAGTCGTGTACCACGCAGTAAGTTCACGTAATTGTCGCGCAACACGAAACTAAGGCACACTGCACACCACGTCGCCTACCCCCCGACATATTATGTCGACTTCACTCATTGCAAATCGGAAAACTTTGTCGGCGGCTTGACATCACCAAATTTTTTTAAGAAGTTCTTAAGTGTCGCCGGGCAACTGAGCTAAACGCTGGCGTCGCCGATATGCTGCCAACATGTCGGCGGGCAACACGCGCGGGCGCTTGTTGCTGACTTGATTATTTTTTTAAGTCGTCAGGTTGTGTCGCCGGACCGGCGCGGCGGCTTGGGTGTGTAAATGAAAAAAAAAATGAAAATGAAAATAATTTATTGAATCCATTAAAATGTTCAACATTGTTTAGACTCAGTCATTTTTTGAACTACCACCCGGTTCGGAAAGCGGTTTTCACTAGAGAAGAACGGGCAAGAAACTCTAGTGTTGCTCTTTTCAAAACCAGTTTACAATGTATGATTATTACAAAAATTACAAGTTGGTTTAAATCAGAGCAGTTCATTAATAACTTGTTATGATTTGCAAGTAGGATATATTTGAATACGAATAAGTTTACTTTATATTTAATATGGCTGAGAGAAACGAAACGAAGTAACCGAAACGAAGTGAACGAGTAAACGAAGTGTAGTACGCCTAAAACAATGATTACAACGTGTACACTGATAAAGGGACTGGCAGTCCAGCTTAATTGTTATCAATGTACAAAAATTACGACGATTTATATTGATCACGTGAAGGTGACCCGTGTTATTTGTCGCGCCGTAGAACGCCCTATTACGTAAATATTTCATTCCTTATTTATATAGTTATAACGTTTTATTATTTTTGTGTTTTATTATTTAAGTGCGTGGTGGCCTGTTGGTAACGGACCAGACGCGGCTGCCTACATGTTCGCGGTGGTCGCGGGTTCAAATCCCAGGGCACACCTCTGACTTTTCGGAGTTATGTGTGTATTGATAGTCAATCACCACGCACTTTAACGGTGAAGGAAAACATCGTGAGGATACCTGCACACCGTAGCGATTTTAAACAATTTCTACGGTATGTAAGTCCGCCAACCCGCACTAGGCCAGCGTGGTGGACTATACGGCCTAACCACTCTCAATCGATTCCCTCGATTGTAGAGTAGGCCCGTGCCCTGCAGTGGGACGTATATGGGCTGATATAGATTATTTTTGTATCACGCCGTATATTATAATTTTTACAATAATCAAATTGTCGTAGCTATTATTATTTCGGTTCTAAAACTATAAATTGTTAAATCTATATTAATAATAATTAATCATACTTTTAAAACCGAAAGATGTATAGAACCTTATCTGCCTTGTTTATTAGTTTGCAATTTCCCTAATCGTTACAATTGTGCCGGGTCCCATGTAGCCAGCTTTATGGAATGAATTGTATCTATATAAATACAAGCTAAACTTGAAAAGCAACATAATTACGTGAATCGCTATAAGAAGGTTTTATCATCATGCACAATGGCCGTTACCTAAGCAGATCTGAATAACCAACCAACAACTCAAATATTCGTCAACTGAGCATTTTAATACTTAGTCTTTCATTTCATCTAACAACAAAAGACAATTGCTCAAGGATTACCAATCACATTAATCAAGAGAAGTCCCAGACAAGGAAATGAAAGAAGCATAATAAAAATGAAAGCAGAGGCGCCCCATATTTGGATCAACAATCTCTGTACATAACAACCAGTATAAGATTATCTCGTAAATATTTACACACCCAACAATCACATACATAGTCCTGACCCCAAACTAAGAGTTTTGTATCGTTGATATCGGAAACTACGTGAGTTTTCTGCTTTACACCCAGACACGAAACAAACGTCTGTGGATCACAATATTAGTCTCGGTGCGGGCATCGAACTTGCAACTTAACGTTTCACAGTCGGCGTCTAACCAACTGCGTCATGGAGGCTATCAAACTAACAGGTACAGGGATCCAAAATGCGGAGTAGGTGGCAGTATTTGACTCTTCCTATCGCCAAAAAGCATTCGTGAAGGAAATAGCGAGGAATTAGTAGACATTAATACACTAAGCACCATAAGATTTTACCGCGAGACAATAGTGTCTCGCGGTAAAATCTAGTGATTAGCACATTCTATGGTTTTGCTTCTATTAACGCCATGACGCTTACCATCCAATAATAATTCGATCTTGACAGCCGTGGCGCAGTCAGTTAGACGCCGGCTGTGAAACAAGAGGTTGCGGGTTCGATCCCCGCACCGAAACAAATATTTGTGTGATCCACATGTATTTATCTCGGGTCTGGGTGTTTATGAGACCGTAAAGTCTCTCGTAGCTTCTGATACCCACAACATAAAACTTAATTGATCCTTATGTTAAGTCTGGACTATGTATGTGTAATGTGACTGTTGGGTGTATTATTTATTTAATTTTATTTAACCTTCTAATCAAAATCCCTAGTATTAGGCGAGCAATCTGCCCGTCTCGTTCAATAAACACTGTAATTTATTGACTGTTTTCACTTTAACTAAACATGACACAATTGCGTCTCAGCAAGACGCGCCTACTATTATCGAATGTCTGTACAAATAAATTTCCATCATAATTATCTATCCCTTAGCCGTTATTAAACTGAACGTGTCCTTGGGCCAGTTTTATTCGTACTTTCCATTGTCTGGCATTAAGGTCGTCTGAACAAACATTCATTATTAATTGAAAAGAAATAGTTATATCATGACCGACTAGACTTGGAGGTATTCATTGACATTATGGGACTTATAAGGTTCTTGATGCATATCGTCTGACAACTGCTGAAGCGTTAAAGGTACATTAGAAAATACTATGGACGGCTTCAGAATTCGTACATTAATTTAACTAGGACTAACATGATTAGTACCATCTCTTCAATTATTTTACGGTGCTTGAGCCTCAGTCGATCATACTGGACCTATCAACTAAAATCGTGTCTGAAATATCACCGGAATGATTAAGTATAGAAATATTCAGGAGAGTATACCATATAAATTGTTTACACTGGCAGTACTTAAATCAGGATGGGTACCGTGTCTTGGGCTTGCCTACGTTGGGACCCGCATACTTGATCTAAAGAAAATAATTGTAAAATGTGAATGTGTGACATTGTATTTTTCGGAGATTTTTCACATATTATTATATTGCGGTAGAGCCACGTTGTTGTCAGTCATGACACAGCATGGATAAGCGGGCTCGTCCGGGGTGGTACCAATGATGAGTCATTGGAAAAGATCGACGTGAAGCAACAGCTTTGTCGCGTTTCCTTCGGTGAGTGAGATTGCCAGATACCCAATACCTATTTCTTCATCCCATCCTTTTTCCTTCTCTCTTGCTCTCGATTTAATTGGCCGGCAACACATCCATGATCCAAGCGATGTGGATTTTCTTGTGCAGAGATCACTTCCCATCACGTGACCTGTTTGCTTGTTTACCTGTAATCATCGTTCCCTCACTACTGAGGATCGCGACCACATGTGATCCTCCAACGTGTTCGGTCCTGGGTGGCATGGACCGCGTGGTATAGGCCACCAACCGCCTTCTTCACAATGTCCGACCATTTGGCTGGTGTTCTGCCTCTGGCGCGCTTGCCTTCTATTCGTCCCAATATTATGAGCTTCTCTAATTCATGTCTGGGAGACCGCGTGATGTGTCCAAAGAAGCTCAAAACACGTTCCTGACAAATGGCAGAGAGTCTCTTTTGAATATTTAGTTCGATTAAAATAGACTCGTTGGTTCTCATGGCGGTCCATGGTATACGGAGCATTGCGTTTACCTGTACCTATACAATAAAAAAATCAGGGTCTTAAAATTACATCTTCCACCTAATTTTAAGCTAGCTCTACTGCCCATACTAGAACGGCACCAATTTAAAAATTTCGGTTGATTGCATCAGTGTTTGGCATCAATACTTCAATCATCAGACACTAACAGTTCCGTATTTGAAGCAATCGTAAACACTTCGAATCACAAATGGAGCGGTTTGTTTACTCATCGAGTGCATCTACTGCATTATCTCGGACGTAATGGCCCTGTGGGTTATTTCGGCTCGCTTGCACTGAACGGTTAACACGTGTACGCGGCGCGGGTGAATATAATGTACTTTAACGGGTTTATATTTGGTCGGACAGTGAGTCGACTTGGTCGCAATGACCATTTGGCTGTGATTTTGATAAATTCTAATTCCGTTGGTGGTTTTTTTCCCGGAATTCACAGAGCTGTGCTGGAGTAACATAATATTGAACTTTAACATACTCTATAAAAGTAGAGATATCGAATAATTTCTAAGGTACTCAAATCCGCTGACCTGCTAGATTAGCGTAGCCCTCACAATTTTAAAAGAGCCTCGTTTCCTTCGATAGGAACTTAATTATAATAGAAAGTGTCTTTGTATCACTCGACAATTTAAAATAAAATATTGTTAACAGTGCCACGTTACACGTAAAACTAATACCTAATTCCCACACAGATGTTGTTATAACGTATAACTATGACAAGTATTCTTACTACTAACTTAAATTAGTTTTGTCCCTTTCTGACAATTCAGCCTCGGTGGCGTAGTTGTATTACGGTACGGTTACAAAGCTGAGGTCTCGGGTTCGAGTCCCGGGTCGGGCAAAGTGATATTGGATTTTTCTATTCATTATCAGCCCGGAGTCAGGAATTTGTGCCCGATATGGCGATAGGCTCGCCCCCTATCACATCGTGGGACGGAACATACAAGGCGAAATATGGGCGTCCTGGTGGCGCCTCTGCCTACCCCTTCGGGGATAAAGGCGTGAGTTTATTTTAAATTCTGTTTGAGCGAAGAAGACAAAACATTAGATAACTAAAATGGGTTTTAAACTGTCTATGAATAAGGCTATAAAAGGCTTTTGTACTATGAAATGCCAGCTATTCCAAGCTCTTGGCGTATGAAGCTGTTTCCAACACAGCCTCCGTGGCGCAGTTGGTTAGACGCCGCCTGTGAAACGAGAGGCCCGGCCGCGGGGATCGTAATCCCCGCACCGAAACAAATATTTGTGTGATCCACAGGTATTTGTTTCGGGTCTGGGTGTTTGTGAGACCGAAAAAGTCTCTCGTAGCTTCTGATACCCACGACACAAGACTCGATCTTAGTGTGGGGTCAGGACTATGTATGTGACTGTTGGGTGTATTTATTTAAAAAAAAAAAAAAAAAAAACTATAGCAATTTAAGGTATGAAAGAGCTTCTGGTGTGGTATGAAGCCATTTCAATGAAGATTGTATCGCGGCTCGCGTGCGACATAGCTAACATTACCCTATTATACTTTCAAATTAACAACTGTTTTTAGACTTTTATATAAATAGAAATATGATTTAGGACTGTGTATATTGTTTTCTTGTTCATTTTACTTCAAAGAGGAAGGAGAAAATCGTGGAAAAGTTCGTATACCTGAGAGATTTGTACAAGCAAAATAAAGGTGTATAAAGTACTAGTCCAAGTTTGTTGACTAGTGCCAAAACTTCAATTATACATGTGAGCATTCCAATTGGAAAGGGTCAATATTATTAATAAATTAGTTTTTAGAGTAGTTACGGTTTAATGGCGACGACAATATACAGAGCGGTTGCAATTCAGGCTGACACGAAGATCTATTGTTGAATGTTACATTTTTTTAAATTACCTACCTTTATAAAAATATAACGATTTACAAATATGTAAATACCCAACGTCAGCTGTTATACCCATTAAACAAGAATATTTTCACCGAAATATTCCAAACAAGTTTCCAAAACGTACCGAATTTCACACACGGACCCAAAATAGGGGACGTGTTGCGTGGCAGAATGCATTTTGTTATCCAACAAGGGTGAATGCATCCCCCAGCGAGGGTGGTAGTGACGGCAACGTAAGGGCGCGCTTTGTACAGACAAATTCTTCGGCTAAGAATTACGACCGGCCGCCTGTTACAACGTACGTATGTAATTTCAAATTGTAATTTGTAAATTTCAACTTGTAGTTTTATTATTATAACTTAAATTCATGTGGTATGATGTTTTGTGTACATGTTTAAATATGTAGCCATTGACGAATGATATTCTTTATAGCAATGTGGGGCAGACACTGTATGTGATACGCAAGTTTTATCCCCGCACGGAGACAAATATTTATATGTTCATGACTCATATGACTAATAAATATTTATATTGCATTTTCTGATACACACGGTACAAGACACGTTATTATGGATTCGGAAGTACGTTAAGTGCAAATTTTTCAATAAAATATTTAATCGATACCCATTTGTGTTTAATTTGTCATAACAGCCCGTGTTGCCTTTGCCGGAAATTCAAATAACAACGAAAACTCTTTTATTGCCCCAATATCCATACTTACCAATCATTTTAATTTCTTAATATTTTTTTTGATTGTCCCTTCCCGTAAACAAACAACTTTATTATACAACACTCATCCATCCGAATAATTTCCTCATAAAGAATGCAATATAAAATAAAATAATTCAAGTCCATTTAACTCAAAATGATTTCCGTCACGGTGTGACAGTCACCCCGTAGGGGCTGATGGATAATATCAGGGGTGCGACGCAGGGGATGAAACGCTAAAATAAAGGGGATTAATGTGGAATTACGTTGCCACGGGCGACGGCGCATGGAGACGCTTGTCTTGCATAAAAATATTAAGCCTTCTGATAACGTGATTGGATGCGTGCAATTGGTGGGTTGGTTATAATAGATGGTACAATATCTAGATAAGGTAATATCGAGCGCGTGGATTGGTGGACGTGATAAATTACACACAACGTTTACTTAATCATAATGCCATATATCTAATACGTACGTATTGTTCGCGTGTCTCAAAGCACAAATAAACCGATATTTTATAATACCAAGCGTATTGAGGCGTATAAAAACTAGCAACTGTTGTTTGGTTTAGTAAGTAATTTGCAACTAACAATCCAGATAATACTACTACATTATGTAAAGTACGTACCTGCGTCGTCAGCCTTTGAGAAATGAGCAAGGAAAGGTTGAGAGTAGAAACTCTAAACCCATCCCGTTATTGCGCTTGCATTAAAATTAACTTCTTGCAGAATTTCTTTGAAACGCAAGTACCATCAACATGGCAGTGCATGTCATACATGCTTATGTAAAGCAAAATCAGAACTTCTACTTGATATGTTTACGAATTTACCCAATTACGCCTGCGATACTGGTACATCAATATACATTACTAAAATTTATAATATTGTAATTCCATGGCAAGCGTCCAAGACTGCAAATTTGAGGAGTTCAGTTCGCGACTTAATAAGTTAGGCTAGGCAGAGTTGTAATTAACTAGAAATGTTTCAATATTAGTAATTTTAGAAAACTTTATTAAGATTAGTACACAGTAAACAGGCCGCAACGAACAGGTCGGTTTGACGTTCTTTAGAGCCTAATTTCAAGTTCTTTGATGCTTTGACGACCAAACTGATTCATTCCTAGTCAATAACATACAAATCAGATTCATCATAATCAATATCATCCGCCCTTCTTCGTCCACTGCTGGACATAGGTCTCTCGTATAGCACGCCACTGGACTCGATCGTTAGCCTATCGTCTCCAACCGCTTCCAGCCATTCTACGAATATCTTCACTCCACCTGGTTGGAGGGTTTGGTTTGGTTTCCAAATCAGATTATCTGAAGACTAATAAAGTACCTATTCCCATTTCCAAAATTCAACTTAAATTAATGCTCTAGTAACTCTTTTATTACTAAGTAATACCAGCAAAGCTACTTTCTTTCTTTCTTCTTTCTTTCATAATGGGTCCTACCTATTCCCATTTCCAAACGTCAACCTTAATGCTGTTCTAGTAACCTTTATTCTAAGTAGTAACAGCAAAAGTACTCTCTTTCTTCTTTCTTTCATAATGGATGCATTAGCGTTCAGTGATGTCACTACTCACTAGGTACTCAACGCGAAATTACCTCCTTAGTAACTGTAGTAATTACTGCGTTTGGAAAAGTTCTAATTCAGTTCTTTCGTGTGCAATTTCGGCACATTATCCAGAAGTTGGTATTTAACTGTTATTAACGTGTTTTGCCCCCATCCGAGTTCTTCCATTAGTTACATTGGCAACTTAGCTCATACCCCAGTTTTTGGGGTGCATCGTTAATGCGTTACTACATTAGTCCGTATTTGAAAGTAATAAGGACTAGTTTAGCGTAATTTTTACTGTATGGTTTCTTATCAAGTATGCCGCATTTTGTGTTTGTTAATATGGATGATGATAGACTTTGTTGTTTCGTTGATAAAGTATTGTTAATTATAAGTATTGCTGGAACCCTGATCCTGCCTTACTCACATAATATTCCTTATTTCATTAGCATTTGGCATTAGCCTTGTCCCATAGGTACTTTTTCACGTTTGCGATACATTCCGTAATTATTATGTTAATAAGTGTTTGAGATTTTTAAGCATCAATGTCTCAATATGTCATTGTGTCAATGTTCGCTCAATATGTCAATTGGACAATAAACTAGAAATTTGACTTAGTGTGGGGGTAATTTGGAAAAAATAAACATCGGGAACAAAAATATGTTAATACTTAATATTACATCCAATAGCGCCAATAAAACGTTTTTATATAAGTATAATTAAACACACAGAATTAATTACGACATCAAAGTTGATGATACAAAGTAGTTTTTTAAGCCGGATAAGTAAATCATATACTTTTATAAGTTGCGGCTTGTATAAAAATCCTTATGCGGCCAACAGGACCTCCATCTAAAGAAATACCCACAATATGAACGTATTAACAATTTTGAACCCAATTTTGAAATCTCTGCTTAGCAAAGGTAAAAGATGAATAGGTAATGAGCTCAAACTGCCTTATAAATAAGTTGAATTTGAATAAAATGCGACCTTTTTATGGAGATATGGAAATTTGATTTGGTGTCTATACATATTTTTGTGATGGACTTTTGATTTTAATATAAATATTTATATAGGTTTAATAAAACTAATTTTACGGATTTTATCGAGGATTTGTTTTTAATATTTACATTTTTACACTTCCAGACATTTCCCGTGACCACGACAGCTGTAAAGCAATCGAAACATCGGGAAATTTAAAAATTTAAAATTAAACCAAATCGCGATAAAATCCATAAAATTTGTTTTATTTAAATGTGTAACATTCGCGTAAATCTAAGAAACCATTGTTTATATAGGGTTAATATATTTATCTTTTGGAGGACATGTAAATTACTATTATAATCTGACCTACTTAATAAATCTATAGCGTTGACTGACGAATGATCAACTGTGGGCTTTCTCCAAAGCTAGTGTATTAAAATGTTGTATTACAAGAGCTCCTTATACACAATGATAAAGCATTAAAGAAGGACTTTTGAAAACAATTTTGTAACCTGGAGATTGAAAATAGATGTCTGAGGTTTTGGCGATGGCAAATGGAAACTTCCCTGATAAACACCTCACTTAACATTTAAACCTAGGTATACATATAACTTGATCGCATAGCAAGGCAGTAGACATTTTTTCATATAAAAATATTTATTTTTTATTTATAAATTCTTTATTGAACACCACATCTGGATAAAGAATAAAAAAATAAACTGGTTTAAATCAATAAATAATAAATTAATGCATTTTAAGCCCACATTCAGGTTCTATGAAAACTTACCAGTTATAAACTTCGTTTATAGTACATATCTAGCGTCGTGTGTAATGTAGAAATTTCAGTTACCTGGAACAAGAAAGATACGTTAAAATACAGATTAAGATAATTCAGCTAAATAAACAGCTATGCACATACAGCTAAAAAAGATAGAGGCTAAAAATATCAAGAAATGAGCCTTGCATCCATGTTCTTTTAAAATCTAATATTCATCCATCACTTAACAAGCCCGGATAACAAAAGGGCCAAGATAAGTCAAATAATTTTTCATTTCATAAATCCTATTTTACAGAGGCGCATTTTTGAGGGGATAACTAAGTAGATGCCCCTATTCTTTTTATTCTTTATTTATGTGGTGTTCAATAAAGAATTTATAAATAAAATAAATAAATAAATGCCTTTTGGTAAATGTATATCGTTCAAGTGGTAGTATGGGTGTGACACCATTGTCTCAAAAACCTTAAATGAAGTAATATTTAAGCTTTTGTGTTTCAGTCTATAAGTAAAATTAAACAAAACAATTTTAAACACTATTACACAATAAGAAAAATACATATAATGAGAAACCACGTTCATAAAAAAAATCGAATGGCGGACTTATCGTTCAAGGATGTCTTACCGAAAACTATAAAATGGATATAAAAAAAGGACAAACAGAAGACAGCCGTGTAACCCTGTTCTATATAAAAAGCAAAAGATTATTCTTGAAGCGATGATAAATAATTCCCAGTACTTATTTTTAGGAGAACTGAATAGACTAAGTAAGTAGGACGCAAAAACTAAACTTTCCACATATTCTCTCACTAAAGGGAATTTAGTCTGGAGCTAAAGTTGATGTAGGGGCGATATTAGTATTATTCGGCCATCGTAAGCCCAACATTCTCATTGTGTACACATATTTAGGATAATATTTATGTGCTGGAGGAGATATCGTCTGGCCTGCCGCCGGCATACTAAGGGGCCGTGGGAAATACTTCATGTTTAGGGTGGCCAACTTATTTTAACAAAAAATACATAAATATTTTAAACGAGATAAAGCATTTTTAGGATGTGTTTACATTAAACAGTATTTGGAGCTCCCAACACGTATAAAGGATTTTGTTATATTAAAGCTTTTACATTACAAAGAAATGAATTAATAGACCACTCTTGTTCTTTTGGTTTTGCACTTATATTTGCTGGCACTACAAGGTAACTACAATACAGTTAAAGGTAAGTTTAGTGTTTTTCAGACAGTGTATGTACAATTGCATAATAATGGTTTCTTAGATATACGCGAATGTTACACATTGATATAAAAAAAAAATACGCGGACTTTGTTAATTTTTTACATTTTTAAATGCCGTCGTTTCGATTGCTTAACAGCTTTCGTGGTCACGGGGCGGACAATCATATCACCCCGGCCAAAACCGGATGTACGCAGGCTAAATCCGAAACAGTCAAACGAGTATTTCACCTGATGATGATCACTACCTGAATATTCTGAATGTCCTATCACCACTAATTTATGTATTTAAGTTCTGCAAATAAATGATTTCTGATTCTGATTCTGATTCTAAGATCTTTTGTCGCCGAAAGCGCTGTTTTCAAAATAATAAGAATAGTTTTTCTCTCTTCACATTTTAATACATACATGTTAATACTATCACGAGTGTAAATGCTTATAGTTTATATTACAAAAACCTATCTTAAACAATGCGTTATTATATATATTTTGTAGTTCCACATATCGCCACATGCCAACAGATTTTAGATGATCTGTACTTAATTTAATGGTTTGGTAATTGTAACACACGTGTGTTTCGTTTTACGCATCACGTACTAATTGTGCAATATATAAAATGTAATCAAAAGTAATTATAGTGCGGCTGGCAGCCCTGTTCATGTTCCAAATCTTTATATATGAACCTTTTTTGATATTTGCCGAACACCGCGTGTAATGTAATGCCTTATCGTATTATTTATCGGTTTTTGTAGTGTGTACTGTACTGTGTGGTGTGAGTGGAGACAAGCAAGCTTGGCGCGTTGTGAAATTACTTTCATAACGCAAAATTAAATTCGCTACCACACACGCCATAATGAGACCTGAAATAAGCTTGCTAATATTTTCACTCGGTTATTTTGTTGTGGAGACATTAAACTTCATAACTAGCGTTAAAAATCATTAAAAAAAGACTACGTTGTAAAATTACATGTCACATTGGAGTTAAAAAAACTAAATTTTAAAAACATAATAAAATATAATTTGTATGATAAATAACCCAGTAAAAATATCCAAAACCTATACCGTTGAATATTAAGTAATGATTCTTCGTATAAAATGATAATCTCGACGGTTGATTCTCTATCTAGACAGCATTTACCATAATATTCTACCTTGCCAGTATAAAAACACATTATGCCAGAAATGATTCAGTAACCTTATTAACTTTTATTGCGTCCGGTGAC
This sequence comes from Deilephila elpenor, assembly GCA_949752805.1. Taxonomy (NCBI): domain Eukaryota; kingdom Metazoa; phylum Arthropoda; class Insecta; order Lepidoptera; family Sphingidae; genus Deilephila; species Deilephila elpenor. The sequence goes on from OX457114.1 coordinate 1,321,482, forward strand.
TCCAACAAAATCTAGACTACACTATGCTGATAACAGGCTAATATACAAGATTAATGATCTTACTATACCCAACACAGATGATGTAAAGCGCACTCCACACCAAAGTCGCCAACCCTGTGTCGGCAACTTTTTGATGGCGAGCTAGTTGACACGAGGAATATTTTTATGACATTGTTGAGGTTATGACGGGCAGAGCGCTTGCGATGTCGAAATGCAAACATGTCGGCGGGCAACACGGCTTGTTGCCGACACGATTCTTATGTTATAAGCCGCTGGGTTGTGTCGTCGGATTGTGTGGTCGGGCCGGCGGCTTTGGTGTGTAGTGCGCTTAATGATGTTACGTCAATATATTATGGTTTTTTCGCAGAATTCCGCAGCATTGAAACATATTTATCTAGCTGAGATTTTATCAAGGTCTGAAACTAAGTATAGGCTGGAATATTTGTGGAGATTGATGAAGATACTTGGTAAACTATAAGGCTACCTTTGTTACATACATAAACTCACGCTTTTTTCCCATAAGGGGTAGGTAGAGTTGTTACCAGGACACCCACGTTTCACCTTGTGTGTTCCATCCCACGATGTGATAGGGAGCGAGCCTATCGTCATATCGCGCACAAATTCCAGCTACCTTTGTTACTAGGATAAATAGACAAATCGACCTGGTAGTACCACTATCTCATCGACACCCTGTGTGAATATGCATTATTTTTCGATTTGGCTTCCATACATTTCATCCTTTAGATTAGGATTGACACTCACAATTTAAGGAGCTTTTGACAAACATACTTAAAGAATTAAAATAATTCAATGGCGTAAACCTTAATGCAATTGAAATGTGGATTGAAAGGGAGACCACTGCCCAGCATTGGGCTAACATGGGTTTAGAAAATAACATATCGTCATTATCCACGTAAACACCCAGACCCAAAACAAAATATATCTGTGTTACACACATACATTTGTCCAGTTGCGAGGATCGAACCCGCAGCCTCACGTTTCACAGCCGGCGTTTACCCTACAGCGCCACGAAGGCTGTCAAATGTTTGAGGATTTAGAGTTTATTCGTAATCTTATAAGAAAACATTAAATTGATACATTGAATGTTACACAGCCGTTCACTTCGCTTCCTCAAGACAACTGACAATAACAAAATGATTAGTAATGGTTGCGCGGATGCCAATCGTTTGTGTCGGCGGCCGGCGTACGACACGCAATCACACGCAAGGTCAAATTGTTTTAGATTAATCATGTGGTGTTATACACGTGGCTATTTCTATGGCAGTTTATTCATTATACACATGTACAGAATTCTAAAGGATGATAATGATTGCTTAGTAGCAAAAGCACATAGTTTGTCAGCCTCCGTGGCGCAGTTGGTTATACACCGGGTGTGAAACGAGACGCTGCGTGTTTGGTCCTGCACCGAGACAAATATATGTGCGATCCACAGGCATTTGTTTCAGGTTTGGGCGTTTGTGAGACCGAAAATATCTCGTAGTTTCTGATACGACACAAGAATTGTATCTGTCGTGTCAAGATTATGTATGTACTGTTTACTTAAACCATAGTCCATGTTGGACTAATGCGGGTTAGTAACTAACTACTAATAGTTTACTAAATACTTGGTAATGTTTATAAAATACTGGGTATATTGTTTAGTCTATTATAGCCGCCTCGGTGGCGCGGTTGTACAACCGTACCGTACCGTACCGTACCGTACCGTACCGTACCGTACCGTAGTACAACTACGGTACGATAACAAAGCTGAGGTCTTGGGTTCGATTCCCAGGTCGGGCAAAGTGATTTTAGATTTTTTCTATTTCATATCAGTCTTGAGTCAGGAATTTGTGACTGATATGGCGAAAGGCTCGCCCCATATCACATCGTGGGACGGAACACACAAGGCGAAAAGTAGGTGTGCTGGTAGCACATCTACCTACCCTTTCTGGGATAAAGGCGTGAGTTTATGTATGTATGTCTATTACAGCTTGGTGGGACGGTGCTAGGGTATAGATATAGTAAATTGGAATGTTGTATTCGATATTTATGTAGCTTGGGGGCTTATTACTCAAAATGTATCATTAAAAATATACAAATTCTATTTGTTAGTAATAAAATAAATCGCATCTGTATAAACTGTAACCGCAACAACAGCGTTGTTTCAGCGCCGAGTCTCTTATTATGATAATTAAATTAATTCAGCCGCCAAAATAAATGCACAGAAATACAATTATTTCAGTGTCACATATCGCTGTTTTTAAGTCACGAGAGCGTTCACCGCAATCGCATTTCACCCGTGAAATTATATTTGTGATTTAATTTCGTGTAACGGTGTGGATATTAATTCGAGATCTTTAATGAGTTAAAGTTTGTTAAAGTGCTGGAGTTAAAGTGTAGTTTTAGGGCTGTGGGAATGGAGAAGCCCTACTGTAGGGCTCCTACTGTTTTTCAGAAAACCGACGTGCAACCACGACTCTTGTTTCGTTGGGTAGCGAAATCAGAACCCTGTTTGTGTTTAGTTGGGATGCTATTGAACCTGGGTGCACATCTTAGGCGATGGTGTTATGATCGAAACGAAGCAGCAACATCAATGACTGTCAACTATTTTTGAAGATTTATACAATCTCTGTGTTAAGAATCTGTATCTGTATCAGCCCATATACGTCCCACTGCAATTCACGGGCCTACTCTACAATCAAGAGAACGATTTAGAGGGGTTAGGCCGTATAGTTTACCACGCTGACCTAGTACGGGTTGCCCCAGTATGTGTTATGTGTTATGCATACCAAGACAAAATCTATTAAATCAAATCGTTTACATAATCGGACCTAATTTGGCCTTGTTTATACATTTCCCGCGATAATATTTGAAGGGGTATGCGCCGTCTCGTCTCCAGTCGAAGGCTATGTGATACATTATTTATATTAAGCCCATTTCACTAATACGAGGCATGTGCGTCAGATGTATTGCGTATTCTCTAAGCGTTAAGACTTGGAAGCAAGGGCTTGTTGGTTTTACTGTTGGCGTTCTTTTACATACATACATATATAATTATTGTCTGTCTTATTAGCTACAGTACTTGTTTGCTCAACTCCTGCTAAAATACTACTATAAGTGAATTCTTGTTATTGGCTATCAGTATTTTATTCTAGAGTTTATTTTAAGTATATATAGCTGTAAGTCTTCCATGTCATGACATAAAATAAAATAAAATAATAAAATAAAATATAAACTCACGCCTTTATCCCACAACTTAGGGAGTGGCGCCACCAGGACACCCACATTTCGCCTTGTATGTTCCGTCCCACGATGTTATATGGGACGAACCAATCGCCATTTCTGATAAAAATTCCTGATTCCGGGCTGATAGTAAATAGAAAAATCCAATATCACTTTGTCCGACCCGTGATTCAAACCCGAGACCTCAGCTTTGTATTCGTACCGTTGTTCAACTGTACCGAGGCAGTCTTTTAGCATAGTAAAGATTTTTGTACTGGTAAAAAATGACTAGAATTCTGGGAAGTAAATATCAATCACCAAGTGTTGCATGAATTTCATGAAAACCTATCAAATCATTCGAAACTACGAGTAATAGTGAAAAATACTCAAACGAGTGACGACCTCGCTTTTGTTGAAAATTAAACCTTTATACTTGGATTTTCGGGAAATCAATATTCCTAGCGCCGTATGGAAACCGATGATTTTTTTTGATATACTTATATGTATTTGTATACAATCTTGTTCCTCACTGAATATATTCAAGTTGATATCACTGTGGCGTATTTTAAGAAGGCTGCCAGCATCAGCAAAGCATAGATAGTATTATCAGCGTTCTCCAATTTTCGATGACCAATGATGAAATTTATGATTTTCGGAGTTATGTGTGTATTGATAGTCAATCACCACGCACTTTAACGGTGAAGGAAAACATCGTGAGGAAACCTGCATACCGTAGCGGTTTTCAAGAATTTCTACGGTATGTAAGTCCGCCAACCCGCACTAGGCCAGCGTGGTGGACTATATGGCCTAACCACTCTCAATCGAGTCTCTCGGTTGTAGAGTAGGCCCGTGCCCAGCAGTGGGACGTATATGGGCTGATATAGAATGATGAAATACTGTATTCTACAATCATTGTATTGAGTCAGATCTTAGCATTGTTGACAAATCTTTGTGCTTTTTTTAATGGTTACTATGTGATGTTAAATGTGATTGTTTTGTATAAATGATAAATAAATGTAAAAAAAAGCTACGCTTGCCTAGAACTACCAGAATGTATACATATAATAGGGTGGTAATAATTAAGTATTTTGACTCTTTTAGATAAACTGTAATTAATATTGAACGCGCTACAAGTTTGCCTAAAAATAAAATACATTTTTGATTAAATATTCCATGCGCAAAACTCCTCAGATACTACAGCCATAATCTTTGACCAGTTAAATAGAAACTGTTAGCAATTATAAAGTCCATTCAAATTGTCCTTTTCTAATGCAATATTTATTAATTTTCCTTTATACTCTGTAACACAGCATCCTTTGCCAACTCGGTTTTATTTTTCTATTTAATTTGCTGTGAATGGTTCGTTGGAGATATTTTTCATTACGTTACGTTTACCCTTTTTATTTGACTCCGTGTATTCCACGAGAGTTTATTATTGAAATATGAATAAATTCACTTCATAGCACACAAATAGCATTTCAAAAGCATGTTAGAAGGTTTTTGATTTTACAAAATTTATTTGATATACTAATAGTCTAGTCACTAGTGCGTTTTTACGAATTTCAAATTAATATACATGTCTTATAGTATATTTGATTCTTCGTGGTGTTTTTACCGTTAAAGTATTTTCGAATAACTAAAAGTACCCTTTTCAACTACACTATGTTTCGGCTTTCTTTTCCGCCGACAACTGGTCCACTTCAAACTCCATAAAAGGCAATACAATAAAATTATTATATAAGGCACCTTTCTCCATAAAAATAATTACATCATAGATCGAAATCATAAAATTATAAAGCGTAGCCCATTAAGCGCGAGCCGAGACGTCTCCGAGGTTCATTTGCATTCGTCGGCCGTACTCCCCCCCCCCCCCCCCCACTCCCCCCCCACAAGATATATCGGGCAGACAAGGCCGGGGCGACAAAGCTCTTGTTCCGATGTACTGAGCTTTCGTTGACAGATTAATTTGCCAGTTAAATTTACGTTAAGGGCTCGTCGGGCGGTTATCGTGTTAACACAGCGATGAATGTAAATTCTATCAAAGCAATTTGTGGTGGCTTGGTGGTTGTCAGAGAGGTTTAAAAGTGTTTCTATAGGGTTTCACGACTCAGCAACGAGGGAAACGATGGGAGGAGGTGGATGGTGTGTGAAGTCTGTGAACCCGCACTACTCCAGCCTGGTGGACTTTGGGCTAAGTCATTTTAACGTGCCCTGCAATGGCACGAAAAACTAGATTATTAATAGTGGTTATTAATTTCTTTGCTAAAATAATAAGTGGTAGATATAAGCAGTAGCTGATATTAAAAAACATCAATAGAAATATATTTTTAGCATTCGAATGCCTCCTACAATGGAGATGAAAGAACAATATTGTTTGTATTTTTTAACCGCGATTAAGTTGCTCAAGAATTAACAAACTTAACAATTTTATTTGTTCTCGTAAAATACGTACTGAAATGGCAGATTATGAGTTACTTTAGACGTTAGCCCTTTTGACAGTTTTATTAAAAAAACAAGATCCGCTACGTAAAATATTTTATTTCCGACCCCAATACATCTTTAGTTACAGGATATATTGTTTTTCGTAAACCCCACGAAAATCAGTTTTACGAGAATTCTGCGCTAAAAAATCGAGTACTCATAAGAGTCAAGAAACTTCACCAGAAAACAAATGAAGACGTTTAATAATCCTAGACTAAGGGTTACATTAGCTCTTCTTAGTGTCTTTAAAACTGGGTATTTGTCCTCCTTACTCTACATGTACTGTACATGCATAAACTCACGCCTTTTTTGCCCAGAAGGGGTAGCTAGAGGTTCTCCTGGTAGAACTAGGACACCTACGATTCGCCTTGTGTGTTCCGTCCCATAATATGATAGCGGGCGAAACTATTGAACCAATCCTGTAGTCCGGATAAATTTTAAAAGAAATATATTGACTAAGATATCACAGCTTGTTTATCGGATGTTAGTTTATAGATAATCCTTGGGGAGTATATCATCCAGGATAAGAATGTTTTTCTTTCCATCGATCATCAGGAATATTTTTTCACACATTTCTATATCAGCCAAATTATAAATGTAGAAACCATTTTTCGATGATGATTTTTATCGTTATGGTTATTTATAATTGTCAAAATAAAATTATATAGAAATATAATATAAGTTATGGCAGCAGATTTATACAATTTATAGTAACTTTTATGATATTTTGTATGTAACTGACCAATATAAAAATACAAGGACAAAGCCGAGGATATAAATGGACCTTATTACGCGACCTAATATTAAACTACTACATTTTATGACAAATAAAACTATATCATCTAATTTCCAAGCCAAATAAACACTATTAATAACATGTACAAAGCACAACATTTGTCCTATTTATTTGGGTGCTGTGGCCTTTCTTCAGATAATAGATACTGAGACCATCCCGGTCACCATTAAAAGGAATTGGAAGGCAAAATTGTGACAATATTGAGATTTTCCTTTATCGTTCGACATTTTAACAAGTGGAAATTTAATACCATAACAGATTCGGAAAAAAATATTTATCACAAACATTTTTCCATTGTTTCTTGCCTTTATTTTTACGGTGTACAGTAAAAATAAATAAACATAGGCGTGAGGATCTTCTCTTTCATGGTAAGTTTCTCGATGGCGACCCTAATTCTAATATTCTAAGCGTATTAAGATTAATTCCATCCACTGCGTAAGATTACAAACCGTCTTAGGCATAAGCAATGAGTATCCACCTGCTTAATCAAGCCGCTTTGAAATCGACTAAAAACCCGATAAATTCGACGAATAATGGCCTTCCCGCGCAATTATAAGTCTTCAAGCCGTCGCGTCTGTCGCATGAGGGTGCCTGTCTCACGCGATAAACACCCTTATACTACAGTAATAAAGAGTGTTACAGCATGTGTGTTTTGGAACATCCTGTCGTTTAACCTTAATTTTATTATAACGAACAATTTTTTTCTGGAGAAATTTAATTCAGTTTTTATAGTGCTTCCTTTTAGCCTAACAAGTGTAATGGTGTGAGCTTGTGTTGATATATTCTATTACATCATTTTTAGAATGACGTCATATGTTTTTAGGATTAAATATTTTATTCTGTAATGGCCATTCATAAAATATAATTGCTACGCATGGGATTTGTCTACAATTGGAAGGATTTAGTCTATACTCTATGACCTAGTTACAGGGATGGAAGACCAATAATATGCGATAAAACCATTAACTATAAATACAGACGTAATTTCTTATAATAATTGCATCGAATAGACACACATAAACCTGAGATCTGAACTCCACAAATAGATATTAGTTTCTGGTCAACATACCCGACTCTGTGTCTCTTTATGGATGACACTAAAAATTATGAGGTCCCGAGTATCGAACCTTTTACATCCCCTTTGACAGTGTGCACCTTGCTTATTCATTTTCTTAGCCCGACCCTGTTAAAACTAGGTGTAATTTTCCCCAGAATTTCAAAATAATTCATTATTCCATAACCGCTCACTGAGATAAGTAAACTACATTAAAAACTTTCAGTGTGTTTAAAGAGTTCGCTCTGAATGAGATACGCTTCCAACGAGCCATATTCGCTGTTTACACTGAAATTTCCAAGAGTTATGTCTGCTAATGTACTGAAGCATATGTATGAGCATGTGGTCCGTCTGATGGTATGCGGTCACCGCCGCTCATGGACATTCGCAGTGCCATGGGACCACAACAACCAGGTTCACTTAAAGAAGCCTAAAGTAATTTAATACAAAAAAAAACTAACTTATTTAAAACCTTTTTACTTACTTAAAACTTTCTGAATACATTAGAGGAAACATGGCGTCATTACAATTGTTACGAAAGCCTCCATAGCGCTATTGGTTAGACGCCGACTGTGAAACGAGAGGCCGCGGGATCGATCCCCGCACGGAGACAAATCTGTGGCCGACATTTGTTTTGGGTATTGTGAGACCATAGTCTATCGTACTTTATTAAGTTTAGCAATGGCGCCCAGATAAAATACCAATAGGCAACAATTATCTCTCGCCGTTCGGCTTAATAACTAAATCTGGGTATGTTATATTCATTTGACCGCGATAATATTTAAGCCCTATGGGCTCATCCATAACGGCTTTAGAGGCTCAAATATTTCATATAAATGGAATTTACAATGGCTCAACGTATACGAGTACTGTGAGTGTTATTTACAATTATTCGAATTGATATAATGTTTTTATCGCCCTGATGGTATAGTGATACCATACACGTCTCACAACGTGAGCTTCTGAGATTGACGTCCATTATTATACAATTTCTATGAAGTTCTTGATTTGGGTTACACAATAGTTATTTACTATTTTTACCTTCCTGAAAGGTTCAATTTCAGACAAGACTTTGACAAAAATCAAATCAATAAGCAACGTGTATATTATTAATATTTTTCTAATACCCACGACACAAGAGTCGATCTTAGTGTGTGGTCACGACTATGTATGTGACTGTTGGGTGTATTTAATATTATTTATTATCCGATTTATCTGTTTCATTACTCAGTATTTGTATATCCGGTTTATTTATAATTATAAGAGGGTGACAGACTTGCAGGTTCGGTGTATGACGGCAGTTAATTAACTCGTGTATTAGTGGGGCTCATTAGCGCTCCGGGCGGATCGGAGACTTCCATTATGTTAACGGTATGCAGATTAACACGGCAGTTGTGCAGCGATCTACTTTAACAGTGTCAAAAAGTGTTGTCATTAGCTTCATTTACTATGGGATGGGACACCGGTTTATGTATGTATTACCCGTCGGAAATATCTGTGGACTTGAATAATTGACGTCATTGGAACAAAAGTTCAGCAAATTCAAAATATCATCATCATCATTCACAGCCTGTAGGGTCCCACTGCTGGGTATAGGCCTCTCTCATGCTATGCCATTTTAATTTGTTTTTTGTCAGTCGCATTCAGGTTCGACCTGCGACTTTGGCAATGTCAAAATATAAGTTAAACAAATTGAATTAAAATAGAAAAAAAAAAAAAAATTGAATTCGCATCCATCTCAAAACGTTTTTAATGTAAAATAACATAGTAGATAGGGGAACACAAAATAATGAAATGTGAACCGCATGACAGCTAAGTTCACAGATATTTCCGACAAGTTATACAAATCTATTCATACCCCAACTCTCGAAATCTCAATTCTCATTGCACCGTACTTGCAATCAGGTTCATTATACTTACTAGCATTAAACAAGGCAAAAAAAACAATACAGGGGGCTTACATTATGATCCGAATGTTCGAATGTTCGTACGTCGTTAAACTGTACGAATTTGCTTATGTACTCCACAAAATGTTGGAATGCTCTATTGTACGTGGTAACCATAGACTTAGTTCGAAGTGAATAGTATCTCAGAGAATAGAGTTAATTTTTAGAAGAATAATTAATTGTTTTATTTTGTTCATTTTGTGTTTGTTTATATTAATTTTACAAGAAATTCAAGATTATTATTACAGTTTTTTTTGTGAAATTATGAAATCATTTGAACAACTGTTAACAAACCTAAATAAATAAAAAGAAATTAAACTTATAATTTACTTCGGACCTCTAACGAACATTCGAACTTCGTTTCGGATCATAGAATAACCCCCAGGCGTAACTCTTTAATTATTAATTTATCACGCTGGCATATAATTTAGTAATAACCCAACAATAGTACTTTGGCTAAGTTTAACTGTTGCCGTTTGTTATACGTACCGATAACTTAACTCTCTGAGGAGCAAGTTCAAACATTATGTCATTGAAGTAAGCTTAAATCTTTAATAACAGCCACATTGACGCTAGTGGTTGAAGCTAGCAATGGTGCGAGAAGCCGCAGGTTCTATCCCTAAATCGAAAGTTGTGGGAAAAGTGGTAGTTTGGGTGTTGCACATGGTGTATTGCACACCTAAATAGATCGAATATATACGCTTCACGCGTTTGTTAGCATACTGTCGCAAGATACCGCAAAAATATATATAAATTCCTTTTTTTTTTAATGCCGGTGCATTAATACTACCCATCGTATGATTTACAAAAGGTGGGGGAACAGTAATATAAAGCGTTGTCTCAGTGGTCTCGAGGCACTTTCCGACCGATAAACACAGTGGACGGACCTAACTCTCGCCAGGTACCAACATAAGTTTGAGATAAGTATTCCAATATATTATTAATTGTGTAATGTGATATTATGTGTTGTAATGAAATCCCTTAGTGTATTACTGTAAATTAAAATTATTAAAACATGTTCCTGCCTTTTATTTTTATTCCACATATTTATATTTATAAATTTATAGATATTCAAATATAGATAGCTAGATGCGAATATAAATGTAAAATAAAACGAAATATCATAACTATTAAGATAATAATAATAGAAGAATAATAATTGTTGGAATTATACATATTTTTATAAAACTATTCTTACATACTATATTTTGTAAGTAACAAATTTCTAACACGTTCAAATTACGCTGGGTTTGCTTCATCGATGTTTTGTTTAGTCGCGTATTCTTATTTCTCCCACCTTCTCTCATGACATGATACAATATCACTGAAAAATTCTGAGTATAAAATATCAAATTCATGATGAAGACTTGTTAAAAAAAATTCACTCATTCGCAACTAAAATTTAATAAACAGAATTTCTATGGAAAACAACATGATAGACATTATCGGTCACAATGCTACAAAATGTTAGATAAAGTATTATTTTTTTATGTTTACTAGAATGGCTGTTTCCTGAAAACTATCAAGGATAGGACTATAATATTTTTTGTTGCTGGGCCATCATAGTTTGATCTATCTCCCGTTACCGGTTTAACGTCTAGTTCTGGGACACCCTGTATATGCAGCAGGACTATGTTAAATTTATATATAAAGTAGGACCAGCAATTTCACCCACATGACCACCCACTAACCTACAATCCTTTAGTTAACAATAGCTCTATATACGTATATCTTTGAATCTGGATGCCGTAGGTGTCTGTGGGCCGGCTTTGAACAGGAACGGAGCAAACAATAGCATTGTAAGTAGCACTAGTATACAGTGTCGCGTGCTGTACAAACGAGTTCAAAATCCTCTTTTTTTTTCGATAATCTAATACTTTTACATTACTGAGCAAAGTTCTTCCTGGACACTTGCCACTTATACTTTCATGGTGTTTTTGCTTATTCGGTGTTGTAGTTAGTCGAGTTTATTCGGTGACGTTTCGAGATAAGCCCCTCTACTGCCTAATCATTGTGCATCCACTACTAGAAGATTTAAGTAGACGGATTTTAGATGGACGTTCCGAGTGAATCCTGACCACTTATCTCAATCCGACATACACTTATAATATTTCATTGTGACTACTACATTAATAACATTTTAATGATTTTTACTCATAAACAAAAGTCACAACTGAGTAGATAGTATGTTAATGTACCCTTTAAAATAGTGCGTATGTGAAGTGGGATATTTCAAGACTGAATGAACGATAAAAGGGCCAGGAGATTAATTAATTCGGATTTTGGACAACCGGTCATTTTACCGTTTGAATAAAACGCGACAGTAAAGCTCTACTTTATATGATTTTTACTTAGAGACTATAACTTTTTGGGAATGCGGTCACACTCGTAATTATAGCGTGGCTCTAGAAATAAATTATGAAATATATTTTGAATTATACTATTAATTACTTAACTTCCAAAGCCATAAAAGAAACAGTAATTACCTTATTTTCCGATGTAGTAGAAGAATTACCGCCGCCGGACTCACAAGTTTCAGCAGCCTCAATACAATCTGAAAAGAAAATAATCCTTATTACTCTTGGAGTGCACGTTACACTGCAAATTTTCTATGGCGCAACTTCTTCCGGTGCAATACCGAGCGCGCAATGTACATTGCTCGTTGAAAAGCGATTTCTTTAAGTTTTAATTACTGGCCTGTACAAGTTGTCACGAGTGTGGACGGCTGTACACATCGTTAATTACAGCTCATTCTACACGTGTTGCTTGCTGTACATCTCGCAGAGCGATGTGTTTTAAATTAATTTCATGTTTACTACGTTTCTGAACTTATTTATTATTTATATTCCATGTCACGTCATATGTGTTTTCAAAGTCAATTATGAAATTTGGCATACGTAATAAGACGCTGGTATACTAGCTATATACTAACATCTCCAAAAACTGTGCATTTCCGACAATATTACATACATACAGGTCGAATTGATCTCCTTTTTTTGAAGTCGATTAATAATAACTTTGACGTTGAAGAAAAACATCGTGAGGAAACCTGCATACTACAGAGGTCTTGGCAAGATTTTCTATGGTATGTGAAGTCCACTGCTTCCTCCGCCAATGGCCCACTACTGTGGAACATCGGGTATGATTGGGTGCTCCGTGGTGCCAACCTCTGGGGCGTCAGCGTCACCTGCTACGCTGACGACACTTTGGTAACAGCATCTGCCAGGACTTTCCATGAGGCCGTGACTTTAGCGGCAGCTGGCACTGGCCATATAGTCGGCCGCATTCAGCGTCTTGGCTTAAAGGTGGCCCTCGAAAAAACAGAAGCTCTTTGTTTTCATGGGCCTCGAAGAGGGCCACCGGCCGGTGCCTATATTGTTGTGAATGGGGTGCAGATTCCCATCGGCTCCAACATGAAATACTTGGGCCTAGTTCTTGATGGCCGGTGGGCATTTCGCGCTCACTTCAAAACGTTAGCAACAAAGCTGTCCAGAGCAGCGGGTGCACTTAGTACCTTGCTGCCCAACTTGGAAGGTCCTGGCATCCCTTGCCGAAGGCTATATGCCGGTGTCGTGCGGTCTATGGCTCTATACGGTAGTCCCGTATGGGCTGAGTCCCTGGGTGATCGATGCATCACTCTTCTGCGCAAGCCACAGAGAGTAGTGGCGCAGCGCGCAATCAGGGGCTACCGCACCATTTCCTTCGAGGCGGCTTGTGTATTGGCTGGATTCCTGCCCTGGGATCTGGACGCCAAAGTCCTCTCGGCTATGTTTTACTGGCGAGAGGAGGCGTTCAGACTCGGACAAAGACCGGTTTCCAGAGAGGTAGAGGTAATGCGTACCTCCCTCCTCAGAGCCGCCGTGGAGGAGTGGCGTCTCAGGTTGGACAACCCGACAGCGGGTCTGAGGACTGTTACGGCAGTGCGCCCTGTCTTTGATCAATGGCTAGACAGGCGCCACGGCGTGGCGACGTTCCGACTGACACAGGTGCTCACAGGACATGGTAGTTTTGCCGAGTACCTGTGTCGAATAGTTGGCGTGGAAAGATTGGCCGTGTGTCACCACTGTGACAACTGTCCAGAAGATACGGCCCAGCACACGTTGGAGGTTTGTCCATCCTGGGACAGCGAACGCAGCGCTCTCATAGAGGTAATTGGGACTGACCTCTCTCTGCCAGCTGTGGTTTCGGCCATGGTAGGCAGTCCAAGGTGTTGGCGTGCGGTGGCTAACTTCTGCGAGAAAGTAATCTCGCAGAAGGAAAGTGCCGAGAGGGATCGAGAGCGGGCAGATCCTTCCCGCCGCCAAAGAAGACGTAGGAGGCGCCGACGTGATCAATGATCGGTGACTCTCGCCCTGTGGTTTGGGGGCGTTACGAGAATCCCGCCACGGTATCCCCTACCTGTCGTAGGAGGCGACTAATGGGGCAACTAGAGGTCGCGGGCGCGCAGTTGGGGACTGGAGTGCCCATATGACAAAATGCGACCCCTGAGATGTTCGGCAGCAGAAGTGGAAGCAGCTGCTTGCTGCTGTGGACGCCTAGGGCGTCATTGTGTTCGAGCTGCAAATTAAGCGGCAGTGTGCAGGAACGGTTCCGGTAGAAGCTGGGGCGCTCTTGCTTCGGGTTCCCGGGGCCGTTTCAATTGTGCTGAAGAGGGCAACGCGGGGTTTTGGTTGGTATGCCGTCGACTGGTGAACCCAACATAATCGCCCAACTTTCCCCGAGGTGGGGCGGTAGCGGTAACCCGGTTTCCCCGCGACAACAAAAAAAAAAAAAAAAAAAAATGGTATGTGAAGTCCGAACCCGCACTAGGTCAGCGTGGTGGACAATGGCCTAATGCCTCTCAATCAAACTTTCGGTTATAGAGGGGGCTCATGCTCAGCATTGGGTTATGCGCTGATGCAGTAGCGTAATAATACTACGATAATGGAAAATCTATTAGTGAACCAGACATTATTACACATCTCGGGTTCAGTTTGAGCATATTCGGTTCGGGTAGGACGACTGGTACGAAATAACTAGAGCGAATTGTCGCTCACTTACTGGTGTATGCTATATTTAGTCTGCACATCACTTACCATGAGTTTGCAGTTCTTTGTCATGCCAGTGTAAAAAATATATTTTTAGAAAATTGGAAAATCATTATTTCACGTCGACGCGAAAAACTAGACTGATAATAAGTGTGTTAACTGGTAAAAAAAATTGTTCGCTATTATTATAACCACATATAAAACTCCTTAATACATATAACTGATTCATGATTTAACGACCCTTAACTGTTACCTATGAAGACTGACAGTTTCTAATGTATTTGGAAGTAATCAATCATTTAAATAGAAACAAGTTGACAGAAATGAGTGACGCGGTAGGCCGGGTATTCGAATTCCGAACTGAGACATATTTTGTGTGAGCCAGTAATATTAGTTTCGGGTATGAATATTGCAAGACTGACGTATTGTTTTTTCTAAATTAATTATTTATTAGAAAAGCAACAGCTAAGGACAATAAAATAGGCCATGACTTAAAAAATAACGAATATGTAATAAAAAAGGATAATTACGTCAACACACTAAAGCCACAGTGGCATATCAAATAAAGAAAGAACAGCTGTCCTAAATAATGCTTGTGTTAAAATTTTAAGAGGTATGTGAATGTAAGATCCAACACTCCAACAGGTTATTATAGAAATCCCATGGAGGCTTATGTCTAGCAATAAATTTCCAGCCCCAGGAACAAAAGAGAAAAAGAACGACACTGGAAAAAGAAACAAACAGTTGGCTATATTTATTTATTTCTATATCCAAGCACTTCTGTCCCCGATGTTACAGTGTATTAATTGTGTATAATTATATTGTATAACACTTCTGCGGCCGACATTACAGTGGCGACCTCGAACTATCTGGGACTCGCGGCGTCTGCTGATATGAATCACGGGGCAGGAAACAAGCGATTACCGCGCACAACACAGTGCATAAACATCTGCCCCGAGTTGGATACTCAGGGGTGTAAAAAATAAATATTCCAAAATCCCGAAAATGTCTAGTGTCGACTAGATGTCTCTCTCTCTCATCAGCCACAGAAAGTCCATTAAATATAGGCCTTCCTCAAGGGTCTCTACATCGATCGGTTGCGGATTGCATCCAGCCACTTCCTGGAACTTCAACTAGATCTTCCGTCCACCTTGTAGAAGGGCGTCTGACAGCCTTTACTCCAGAACGTTTGGGCACGCTTGATGCTAGTTGACCTACAAAATATCTTAACCCGATAATCAGTCAACAGATACTTCTGCAACCCTAACCAAGAATCGAACACATGGCCTGATTAAAGTGATTGACGACCCATCTCGACGGGTTCTTCATAACATTATTAATTTATTTTGGATGTGCATGATGTACGAACGCAAATATTTTTACAAGTCCGCGGTAAAGGTGCTTACGTAACGCCTACTTTGCAGATGCAGACGGTTAGATTTGTTTGGAATAAAATATTACGTAAACATTTGGGTTAACATGATTTGACCGGGATAATTGGAAGAGACGTAAGGCGGGCGAACGAATATTTTAGCTTTTTGGCACCCAATTTAGACGGCACTTTAGGTCAGGTTTAGTTTATTGAATTTATCGTACTTGTATGAAAAAAACGTGTCACCTGCTTAATTTCTCGATATATTAAATAATTTATACATTAACTGTGAACTTAGTCCTTCTACTATAATCAAATCTTAAACATTTAACATTTCAGGCACAGCCAAATATATTTAATTTAAAAAGCTTTGATCCGAAATTAAATTAGAGGAGAATCCTGGAATGCTCAAAGCGATGGCACTCATCGGACCCACTAAAGCGTACTAAATGGAGCTCTTAGAGATTTTTTAGCATTTTTGGAGGCTCGAGCGGTAAAAAATTCGCGGGAAAAATGTTAAATTTGCTTCATCCCTTTATCACCCTTTAATTTTTCAGAGAATAGCCAGACGTAGTTGAAAAATATTGCTGTCATTTATTTAGGTTTTTTCACTTCACAGCCGTTTTTCTTGGTAATTTATCGGGTATCAAGCAAAATTCTTTTGAACTTTGCTTTACAACATATATTATGTTTTCTTTTTCTATTTAGAATAGCAATAATTATAATTAACACATACCTATTACCTATAGGTTTAACTAAAACTATTTTTACGGATTTTATCGCGATTTGGTTTAATTTACGTCGGGAAGTTAAAAAATGTAAAAATTAAACCAAATCGCGATAAAATCCGTAAAAATAGTTTTATTTCAATGTGTAACATTCGCGTAAATCTAAGAAACCATTATATAGGTTTAACTGTTAAGTACATTCTTTCTCTGGAGTTGGAAGAGAATCAGATGTTATTCGACCCCGCTGGCTATTGTGAATTTTGTATGTCATGCACAGTTTGGGAAATGCTGGTATAGATAATACTTTAGTACCACTGATGGGTCGCGAACGAATGTTAAGTGAGCCCAGAATAGATAAAGATAACTGTCCTGCTTCCCTGTACCTCATATCAGCGATAAAACTAAAAAGGTACCGATATAAATTGGATGAATCAACCTCACTACTACTAAAGCCAACTAAAATTTAAGTTGATGCTAAAGCTGTCATTATAAAAATAGGACACAAATGCACCCTTCATTAATTAAAATTACCGTTCGTGTAGGTATTAAAGTATAAAACAATTCGTTGTAAGTAAATGTCGTTTCACCAATAGTTTTATTGCCCCTTTATAAAGGATAAGTTTCAAATTTGGCAGGTTTTGATAGATGGTTCCGGGCCCAGTCAACTTGGAACCACTGATCTATACAATCAAGTGCGCTGATGAGTGAGATTACTGGAGGACATATTATATCCATCCCTCCTTTTAGGAATTATTAAATGGTCGATTAAGCCAAACTCATGCAAAAAATGATACGAACAACGATTTACTTACTGGCAAGATATAGGCTACAATACTTTAAGGAAATGAGCAAGTCCTTCGTAGAAAAAATGTTATCGGTCCGGAAATTTCGCACAAACCGATTCCAGGAGTTGGATAGTGTTCTGCGAAAACCGCACCATTTATTGCTACTCAGGTATACCTATTATCCCCTGGTCGGTCTAGTGAATGTGATCATACCGTGTAGAAATGCTGGGTTCAATTTTCAAGAGGTAATCCACTGTGTGAGGTCTTGGATTCGAATAGCGATATTTGTTAAACATTGTTAAATTCGTTTTGTTGTTCCAATGGCAGCATGTGGAACAAGAGGTTCCGAGTTTGCAGTATGTGTAAACTGAGAGGTTGTGAGGTCCATTCCGACGGGTGTCTGGTAGAGATCGCTTTAAGCGATAAGACCGCCCATTGTACTACTATTGTTACTGTTAAAAATTGATTGTATTTCCGTTAAAGCAAATAAAGATTTTTTTAAGTATTGTATATTAAGATCGGGCAATCCACGTTGCATTATTTTCCAAATTTAAAATCTCATATATAAGTAATAACAGAGTATACATTCAGTATTTAATAAATCCAAATTCTTTTACAGCATGGTGTGACACGAACCGTGACATCTCAATACAACCCCACACTTAAGCAGGGAATTCTAAAAACGTTCCAATTTACGCAGTAACACGTTAAGATCACAATATCCATCCCATCAGCAATAACGTTTAACACATTCCAGCGAGTATTCGGAGGGATGCTGCGAGAGATTGTCTCAAACAGTCCCCTAACAAATACGGGAAGATTTGTACGTTGTACCTTTTGCATAATTAAGTAGGATAAACGTGACGTGACGCGTTCGTTTTGGGTCACAGTAGAGTTGAGACAGTGAGGCAGGTCGGATTATTCGAACTTAAGAAAGTAAAAGTGTGTGGGGTTTATAGATATTTAAGTATCATTACAAGTTTATGATTAAGTAACTGTTGGTCCAGTACGGTTAAGAACTTAAAACAAATTACAGGAATCGATTTCGACTTCGTGTGTGATATTTGTGTTTGTCAAAGGCGATTAATTTCATTGGTTCTTACTAATAACAAATCCAAACTCATAAAACTAAGGATGACTAAAACAGATAATAATATCTTATTTGTTCGTGACTAGTCATTATTTGGTGATGCACACAATGCTACAGTTATCTAAGACTTTAAAATTCCTTTGAGCTTATTATGTGCCAGCGAGTCATTTGTCAACAATAAAAATACAATTCTTACATTACTCATAACTTTGTATATCGCCATTTACTACTTAAAACATCTAAGGTATTTTTATAGCGCATTAAACAATAAGTATTTTATTAATAAAAATAAAAATAATCTACAAATTCTATCGTGTGTATTCTACAAAAGACCTTTCTGTCTTACAACAAGCAAATAAAAATATTTTTGAATCACACAAACTCAAATGAACCTGTGCTACTGGAAGCACTGTGGTCCATAAATCCATCCAGAGAGCCATGAAAACAAACGTCTTACTCTTAACCCTTCTTACATGTCGACAATCTTCACTGATCTTGCATACTTTATCTTGCGAGCACCTTTATGACGTAACTTGAAGGGTTAACCACTATTGGTGGTTATATGAGCATGAATAGCCCGCGTGTAATGGCTTGAGCATAGTTTAGTGTTAGCTTACTGGGTGTATGATTTACTGTGTACTGTAAATGTACAGGATTGTTTGTCGTCAAGTCATGACTGGCATTATTTTATAAAATATATTCTTTATGTTATTACACGAACGGCGCTAAAGCTGCTTCGGTTTTTTAGCTAAAGATTTTAGATTTGACTTCAGATACTTACATATTTATATTATCCTCTTAATATAATATGATAGTAAATAAGTTTGTCATTAGACGAGATTCAACCATTGTTAAATTAATGTTTTTTGACACCAATTTTTTTTTTGCCGAATTTTTGTATCGAAAACTTAACTCTACAATTTATGATAGTACATATTTAAATGCTACAATTCGAAAACTCTATACAAAGAGGTTCATAACTACCTTAGAAACTGTCAAATAAATTCACTTTTTCAACAGCTGATGGGCTCAGTAATATAGTGCCGTCAGCCGATGCGTGAGGCGTCAGTTAACACTCATTCGTTCCGGAGGGCGCCGCGGGGTGAAGAGGAGGGACAGGAGGGGGGTTCAATTGAAATTCCTCCAGGAGTGACTTGCAAGTGCAGCTGCGAGCATAACTAAGAAGGCGGCTGATGAGTTTACTCGGTTTGACACCGACGGGCGATTAAAAAACGCAGATTCTAATTGCCTTATTAAACACGAAATATATGGTTAAACTTGGCAGTTGTATCTAATCAATAAAAATTTAATTGTGTAATGTGTCTATCTCACACAACACTGGCTCTAAAATAAAACAACACTGACCTCGGTAAGTGTTTCGTTTCAATTTTCTTGCCCACTATGCTATAGACATTGATACCACAGGCAAAAATATATTTTCTACATTTGTATAGTCAGTAGTCACATAAAGATTCGGCCGGCAATGTAACATCCGATTTTCTGTCGGACGCCAACCTCTTCGCGAAATTTAATTATATTTATCAATGCAATAATAGTGTCATAATTTTCGCTATACAAAAGGTCTGTGTAAGAATGATATTTAAAGTAACCGGGTCAGGCCGCTTCGAGGTCATTACTTTAATTATATCACTATAATTTACCTTCAGTCGCGCTTTAAAATTTAATTGCAAAACGCGACGCAATTATTATTACAATGCCGTATTATTCACAACTTCGAAAAGTTTAATCTTCGGTGCATAAAAAAATCTTACAATAAAATTGTTTTTAAGCTTTACTGATGAAGAAAAACATGGTGAAGAGCGTAAGCGATCTAAAAAAGAGTTTGAAGAGTATGTGAAGTCTGCCAATCGTGGTAGAGGAAAAAATCCTCTCCCGAAAGGATTGAAATGCGGCAGACAGCTGGACGTGAAATCATATAACATGTTGGTGGAATATTACAAGATCTTTTAAATTGTTAAATAATACCTAAAAGCACCGCGTCAATATGTGTATTAATTGTAAAATGAATCGGCGCAACAGATAATGACACAAACACTTATAGTTCTTTACCTTCAAAAATCTTCAAAACAACGACACAAACTAATTTTTTTTCGTTTCCTTTAAATAACTTTTAAAAATCGATACCTACATAATATAGTCTGAATATTCCATTACAATCAGGCGCACTGTGGTTAATTGTTATGACAAAAGGAAAGAAAAAAATCCATACCTAGAAAAACAACCATTATCCATGACTACCAATGCGGTTGTGAACTGAAACCGCAATACCTAGCTACAATGAAATCATCAATGAGTTTTTACACTTACGCAACGCTAAGAATATAAATATAGCCACTATATTTGGCCTTCAGTTAATAGATAATGAAATTTATGCGGTACAACTGCCATCTTTATGAATAGAGTTGTTTGTGTAGATGTTTAAGTAGCGCCATTCAGATTTCTACTTAGTATGGTTAATAGTAGGCACTAAAATATGCTTAGTTAATAAATTCCTTATTTTTATTAAGGATTCATTTATATTTTTAATGTTGTACCATTGATATTACAGCGTTTAAATAGCGACCAAATAGCTTTTTCCCACCTGTAAGGCCGGCAGCGCATCTCAATGCCGGATATACTCCGGATATAGTCATTCTAAATACCACTCAAAGACCCAAAAAAAGCTGTAACTTCACGTCGATTTCTTTAAGCCATTGGTACAAACCCGTGCTATTTGTATCGTGGCCTTATCATAGACTACCGCTTAGTTTCCTAACTACAGTAAATACTACAATTCGCGAGTACTTTTGCAGCTGGACCAATGTTTGATTTATAAATATTTGTGTCGCTACAGAATAGTCTGCAGGACAACAGAAACTTTGTGTTGACAATATAAAGACCGTGTTGTCAGATCTATTTGAGTTACTGCAATTTTATTTACGAAGTGTTTTTAAAATTGTGTTGGGAACCGGCCTTATTCGTAGACATAATATATAAAACATATTTTATTTATCGAATGTTTTATCCCTTTCGAACCACTTTTGAATTCAGTTTGAGCGAAGACAACACACTCGATAACTAAAATAGGTTTTAAAACTGTTTATGAATGAGGCCGTAAATAATATATAAGTCACATATCAATAACTAGGTACTTCTAATAACATGAATTTATTATTGCTTGTGTAAGCAATATTAAAATCACCTTATTTCGTTGTTACTGTACGTTGCAACAATTCGACATATTCCACGCCCTCACATCAACAATTTCGAAACAAATAATTTGAATTTCATTTAAATGGGAAGTACTAGTATTAACATACAGATATTATGAAATGCTTACAACATGCAAGGAATTTGAATAAAAAGCCAGAGATAATCTAAATAACAAGTCATTTGTATCCAAAAGCATTACTGGATTTAATTTAGTCTATCCCTTGCTCTCATATGTTATTCTTATAGAATCTTGGGTTTCTAAATATTTCCTACGTTATTTATATTTTTTAATTAAAGGGCTTGTCTTCGTGGATTTGATATTAATCTTAATGTGAAGGACAGCATGGTGAAATTATTTGAGAATTCCAATTATATGTGAACTTTATGAATCTGTACTAGTTTTGTACGACGGGCTATGCTCTAGAATCTAGATAAATATCTAGATAGCAACTGTATAGATTCGTGTACAACAGAGGAGGGTCTTTAAGCTAATAGGTGTTTTTGAGGCAAATTCTTATTTGATTTGTCGTCTACAGTTGTAATACAGTCTCCTTAACTATTGCATAGACCTGCTAAAAGTCTTTGATAAAGATTTTTTTTCATTTCCAAGACCGGCAATTTAAATCTACATAAGATAATTAAATAGCGTTTGTTATGTTTTTGTTGCAGATGTTAGAATTGAACAGTCCACCTGCGCTGGTGATAATACCAATTCGTGCGTTACAAATACGGCCACAGTTTGGGCACTTAAACCCTGTGCCTCTATGTGTTTGTGGAGGGAAGAGAGCGGCTCGATAATGCCGAATTTCACACTTCCGGGCTGCCCAAACCAGGATATACTTTCGAAGATATACACTTATAAAAACTACATACCCTGCCGAATGGATATCTCGTTTGCAGAGGAGGCCCGTGCCGTGAAGTGGAATATTTATGGCCATTTATTATACTTATAAAGTACTCCTGAACATGACAGCGACACCAGTGATTACATGACAGTTTCCTATAACAGGCCTGGTCGTATAGCTGATACCACAAGCGTTGCCTGCGGTTACCACGCACGTGACTGCATTAGCGTGCTGTGACCAGCAGTTAGATAACCTTCAAGAAAATATTAATATAGTCATATAGTTTTACAACAGTTAGGTATTAATCATTTTTGCACTGTATACAGGTTTCCACGCGATGTTTTTCTTCACCGCTAAAATGCGCGGTTATACATTATCTATACACATATAACCCCGAAAAGCCAGATGTTTGACCTGGGATTTGTATCCACGACCACGTGGACTTGTTAGCAGCCGCGTCTGTTCCGTTACTGGCCACCACGTACTATACGACAAATAATCGCTGCAAAATCGCCGATCTGCAACCGTACCGTGCGTCTTTTAGCCGGTTAAATTATGCAAAGCCGGCAGGCGAGTAAGTGCGATAGCGACAATGTTAGGATGAACCCCACACGGCAAGCGAGATGGAATAATCTTTTTAAATTAGACGGCTTGTTTCCATTCCTTTTGTCCCGTAACGTTTCCGTTTCACGGCTTTGTTGTGAGATTATTTCGGAGCTCAATGTTTGTCTTTTAGTATGTGTATACGGTGGGGTGAACGCTGCAGTCATTGCTCGTGTGTAGTGAATGCGCAGGATTTTTTTATTAACCAGAGACGAGGAAAGCATTAGCCGATTGGTAAGGTTCACGCCTGCCACTCTAAAATATCTATAATTATCATTATTAACTGGGCACTGCATGGCAGCGTACTGCGCTCGGCATACCAAAATGTATGGATTTAAGTATTTACTCCTTGGCGGCAAAATACTCATATTGAGGCGATTTTGTCCAGACTGTGTACAATTTGTATACTCAGGGAGTGACCTACCTTAAAAATAAGATGTTTTCTTTGATATTATAAGCTATTAGCTTCAATTTACTTTTTCAGTTTGGTTAAAAAATTTGGTAGAAATAGAACTTTACATACCTACATACACTCACGCCTTTTTCCCAGTAGGAGTAGGCAGAGGTGCTACCAGGACACCTACATTTCGCCTCGTATGTTCCGCCTCACGATGTGGTAGGGGTGAGTGGTGGTATATGAACCAGTAACAACAATAAAGAAGACACATTTAATTCTCAGTAAAAACAAAAAAAAATATAGAGACAACAATCGCCATACACAGGGAATTTACTGTAGCATACGCTACTATGTATATAAATAAATAAATAAATAAATACACCCAACAGTCACATACATAGTCCTGACCCCACACTAAGATCGAGTCTTGTGTCGTGGGTATCAGAAGCTACGAGAGACTTTTCGGTCTCACAAACACCCAGACCCGAAACAAATACCTGTGGATCACACAAATATTTGTTTCGGTGCGGGGATCGAACCCGCGGCCTCTCGTTTCACAGGCGGCGTCAAACCAACTGCGCCACGGAGGCTGTCAAAGTTGTATAAGTTATTTAATATTCTCGAAACTGGTGCAAGTTCAGCGTAGAACACGGAAACTCTCGAGCCATCCTTATGTCGGACATCCATTAATATTAACTAGCGTATTGGAGTTTTAGTTCAATTATGCATAAACTAATAGTAAAATACATGCAATAATGACATATCTTTCTAAAACTAAGAGACTAGCGTTTTTTTTTATCGCGATGAATGACGAAACGACTTCTCAGGGGCAGTAGAAAAACCAAACACCATGAATTACAGGTCAATGCTCGGTCCCATTGCGCTCGCCATCCTGAGACATGCGATGTTAAATCTCATTATGTCCAGTAGTTACTCTTGTGTCTTTCAAACAACAATATCCATATCGTAAGAAATATTTGATAAAAAAGAACACGACTTTCATGAATATGTCGTGCACAGTAGGACGTATATGGGCTGATACAGAACAGTATAGTACTATGAATATAAGTTGATACTATGAAGGTACACCACCCAGATACAGATACACAACACTTTATTGACACCAAAAAGTACAGAGACAATAAAACATAGAAAACTCTTATCGCTATAAGAGATCTCTTCCAGACAACCAAAAACGATAGAATGGATCGTACGACAAGAAATAAATAAATAAAAGTGGGCAAAGGTAAAATTAAAAAGCCACCGTGGTCGCTATCCAAACAAATACGAATCTCTCTCTCTCTCTCTTTCTCTCTCTCTCTCTCGATTTAGCCATATGTAGTCCATTGCTGAACAGTCCTCCTCCATGTACCTCCACATCGACCTGTTAGAAGCGGCCTGCATCCAGGTACTTCCTGAAATACAATACCACCACCACTTTATCTCCACGAATATGCTAAAATATTTCCAAGTTAAGCCCGTATGCATTACCGGCTCACGAGTTGCAAAAACTCAGCAACAAGGTTTTCAACTCAAAGGCAACAGCTAAACTACATTTAGAATTTAGCTGCGTTTTTGCCATAACAGTGTAAAGTGAACCAAAATAGTGAGTTAAATCACCGCCTAGTTGTGCTAACTTGACACAGCTGGGGTGGCCACGCGTTTGAATATAGTAGGATATTATTAGGATATTGATAGCTTAATTTTGGGTGGCTAAGAGACTTTAAAAAAATATATAAAAAAAAGGCGCGTCGTGGGTATTAGGATCTATGAGACTTTTCGGTCTCACAAACACCCAGACCGAAACAAATATCTGTGGAACGCACAAATATATGTCTCAATGCGGAGATCGAACCCGCGGCCTCTCGTTTCACAGTCGGCGTCTAACCAACTACGCCACGGAGTCATGTTATAAGTTAATTACAACTCATTTAATCGGTTGAGGAAAACATGAAAATTCCTGTATACTATAGCCAACATTTCACTTAACTCATAATAAATAAGTTCCGAAAATAATAAATACTTTTCGTTATTTATTTATGGGTTTAATAATAATCATTTTCGCGATGCAAATTGCAGCGTGCGCGTAATTAAATAATTACTTTACGAGAAAATATGATACGTGGGTGAAAATCATCTGTTGCCAAAGGCAAAAATATGGTAATACAGCCGAATTACATGTAAATAAAGCCGGGCTGTACGGCGAGAAAAAAAAATACTTGCAATCTTAGCTCTCCTTTGAATAAACTAAATTTATTTAAAAAAATGGCATGTAATGCATTCAGTACCAAAGATTTTTATCATAATAGAAAAAGGTATATTTTAAAGCTGCGTCCCAACTGTATTCAAAGCATCTTGTGAACCATATAATAGGACATTAATCCACCATCTGACTAAATACGATTTTGTAAACTTCAATTATTTACACGACCTACATACATTTAAAACACTTTCCCTGTCTCTCTTATCTTTTCAATAATAGGACTCCCCCAAAAACCTTCAGACGAACATGCGCCAATAATATGCCCAACAATATTCTTTACCACACAAGCCGGTTATCCTGTTGTAACAAAACGCGGTGTTACCCTACATATAACTCCCAGGAATGCCGCTAAAATAGTTTCGGTCGAACAAAACCGCAGTTGCCGAGGCTTGTCGGCGCTTTCCTACTCCGCTGGCAAAAAATGGACTCAAATATCACATTTGTTTAACAAAATTTGTCACATTGTTTAGCATAAGAGTGGTGGACATCCTAATTTGGTTGGTGACCATTATGAAAAAACACAACGTATTACAAGAAGCGGAAGCATAGGTTTTGTGTTTCCTAAAGTCAAACTGACCGAACAAGGAAATATTCAAAATTACTATGCTGATGTCAATATATTTCTAAATTCGGAAAACACACACATTCACGTTTAATTATGTTGCGAATTAGGGTAGGAAACGTTCAGGTTTGAGGACCGGAAGCTCACTCCATACTTTACTACTCGTTTATTTTTTTCTTAATCTCCCTCCCACGCCTCAATTAACATTGCCTATGATTAACAATCCTATTGTTGAGAGTTTGATGTTCTTGTGGTTTTCTATAGGGCTGGATTTGTCACCGATTGTAAAATAAAACAGCTCGAGATCGTAAAACGTGTAATCAATTGACCATGCGTGCGGCGGAAGAGGCAGAATTGCCATACAAAAAAATCTATATCAGCCCATATACGTCCCACTGCAGGGCACGGGCCTACTCTACAATCGAGAGAATCGATTGAGAGTGGTTAGGCCATATAGTCCACCACGCTGGCCTAGTGCGGGTTGGCGGACTTTACATACCGTAGAAATTCTTTAAAATCGCTACGGTATGCAGGTTTCCTCACGATGTTTTTCTTCACCGTTAAAGTGCGTGGTGATTGACTATTAATACACACATAACTCCGAAAAGACAGAGGTGTGCCCTGGGATTTGAACCCGCGACAACCGTGAACACGTAGGCAGCCGCGTCTGGTCCGTTACCAACAGGCCACCACGCACTTTTATAGATACAAAAAAATACAAATCGTAATATTTAATGTTGCCAATGCAACACCTTCCATACATGCATGCCGATAATAGCGCACAAGGCTGCAAGATGTTAGTCACAGCTCACAGGTCACAAGACCTTCGGATCTGGGTTAGAATTGTAACTGCTTTATTTGGTAATCTATTAGTCACCAATAACTAGATCATACGGACGTGTTTGTACGACCAATATTTGGCAGAGTTACAGAATTTATTATTTGGATAAGGATGTATTATGTACCAAACGTATCGATACTCCTTTATATTGATGAGAATAAATATATTTATTGTTAAAGAAAAGAAACAGGTTATATTGTTATTGTTTTGATCGTAAGTACAATTTATACTAAGCTTTAATGAAATTTGAATATCTTTAGTTATGTGAAGTGAGTTTTTTTCCTTTCGAAAGTTAATTCTCTTGCATGAGTATACTAAGACTTGCATAAAACGTTGGAAACAAAATTTTCGTCTCAAAAAAAGCCAAGAGGAAAAGAAAATGTGACTAAAACCTTGAAATGTTATTACCAGAACGTAAGAGGTCTACGATCAAAAACACAAATAGTCAGTAAGAACATTAATATAATAAATGCAGATATAGTAGCGCCTACAGAAACGTTCCTCAATAGTTCCGTATGTGACGGGGAATTATTTTCTAAAGAATACACAGTTGTAAGAAAAGACAGAGCAGGTGATGCGGGTTGGGGTGGCGTTTTATTGGCTGTGAAGGAACCTTATTCGGTATCAAAGGTAATAGACGAAGGAATAGATGATAAGGAACTAGTCAGTGTAATAATTTCCTGGAAAAACTTAAATTTTCTATGTAGTGTAGTGTACTTGCCACCGAACTATAATGAAGAGCAATATCTTAATGTTTTAACGAGCCTCGAAAACATAACTTGTAAATATTCATCACTAGAATTTATTATATTCGGTGACTTCAACCTTAACTCATTTAGTACAAATGTAAAAAATCAGTTTCATTGTTTTGTAGAATTTTGTCATTGTATTCAACATAATAACATAGTTAACGACTATGGAGGTATGCTGGATCTGGTTTTGAGTGGTCTTGGGAAAGATTTCGTAAGCGTATCCGTTAGCGACGAAGAGCTGGTTCCACCAGATAGGTATCACCCGCCACTATTCATTACGGTAAAGTTACCGCGTCGACTTGCAACTTCGCAACCACCACTGCCTACCCCGCGACGTCATCCATTCTCAGCACCAGATTGGAACTTTCGGAAAGGTAAATTAGATTTACTGTATGCCTCTTTAACCGAAATAGACTGGACGGATATGTATAATGAACCAGACATAGACTTGGCTACTACATGCTTCTATACAAAACTAAATAATAATATAAACAAATACATTCCATTAAAAAAACATAGGTTAGAAAGACGTTCCTATACATATCCATCGTGGTTTACACCCGAGATTATTAGTAATATTAAGCATAAATATTATCACCACTTAAAATACAAGTCTGAAGGTAAAACCTACAATAGAGAGTTATTTAGATATTATAGAGGTCATGTAAAATATTTAATTAAATCTGCCTACGATACACATATCAGAAATGTGGAGGATAATATTACGCAAAACCCCAAAAAGTTCTGGGAGTTTGTTAAAGAGAAAAGGAGTGCTAATTACAATATCTCTGAGTTTGAATATAATGATAAGACAGTTATCGGACAAGAAGCTGCAAATGCATTTGCAGAATATTTTAGCTCCGTTTTTCATAAAAACATACCAAATTTAGATTCCGATGCGGCTCAACATAATCATAATACTTACTCTACTGCAGATTCAGCCAGGGTTTCTATTAAAAATGTTTCATCAACAGATTTGCAATACGCAGTTAGACGTCTTAAACCTCACTCCGCATCTGGTCCAGATGAGATTCCACCTTTCCTCGTAAAAGACTGCCTCTCTGTCTTAGAGAAACCTCTTCTATATCTTTATAACCTTTCCCTAAAAACTTCTAGATACCCGAATTGTTGGAAGATATCTAGGGTAACACCGATACCCAAAGGTAAAGCGTCTAAGAACGTCACCATGTACAGGCCAATAGCAGTACTTTCGGCACTTGGCAAAGTATTTGAGTCCATTATCGACCGTAACTTAAGACAGCAGATTAATGTCCAAATTGCTGAAGAGCAACACGGTTTCCGGGCACGACGATCAACAGCAACCAGTCACGTCAACTTCGTTGACTATGTAACAATTGAAATGGATGCGGGAAAACAGGTAGACGCCGCCTATTTTGATTTTCAAAAGGCATTTGATATTGTTGACAATGACATTCTTTTGTCCAAAATGGCATCAATGGGCTTTGAACCCAAACTTCTAATTTTTTTTGCATCATATCTGCAGAATCGAACGCAATACGTTCGATTAAGTGGGTTTGAGTCTGATGACTATTATACGAGGTCTGGAGTAAGTCAGGGTAGCACCCTTGGGCCAACTCAGTTCATCATAATGATCAACGACCTGCCCAAGGTGATAAGAGCTACTCGTTGTCTCTTGTTTGCAGACGATTTGAAATTATTTTCGTCGATAAAAGGACCTGATGATTGTATATCTATGCAAAATGACATAGATGCTGTAGTTGAATGGAGTAAGGAAAATCGTCTGTATTTTAACATCTCAAAATGTAAAATAATTACATTCTCACGCGTACGCAAGCCACTTACATTCGATTATCGCATTGGCAAAACTTTAATCGACCGTGTAGACCAGATAAAGGACCTAGGACTTCTGATGGACTCGCGTTTGGACTTTAAGTCGCATATGCTAGCTACTTGCGAAAATGCTAGTAAAATTTTAGGATTTGTGATGAGGATTTGCTCAACATTTAAAACAATTAACGTTGCACTGACATTCTACAAAGCATACGTGCGTAGCAGGCTAGAATATAATGCCATAGTTTGGGACCCGTACCAAAGTACATATGCATTACTCATAGAAAGAGTACAAAAAAAATTTGCTCGGTATATGTACAAAAAAATATATGGGTATTATACATATTTATATCCGTCCATGTTCGTAACAGGAATGGTTGGTTTGGACACATTAGAGTACAGGCGTAAGCTGCTACTTTTAATCCACTACTACCATCTCTTAACGAATAAAGTAGACAATCAGACTGCGTTGGGAATGGTGGGTATCGCGTGCGTGCCACCCAGATTCTTGGTTGGAGGCGAGGGAGCGGAGGGTCCGCGTCGGCGCCGCAAGCTGTTTGCCTGCCCGCGAGGAGTGCGCACGCGACATGCGGCTGCCGCGCCCACCGCGCGAGCGACTACGTTACTTAATTCCATGCTCACTCACCACTCAGATCCAGATATATTTTATGATAAGCCCAGTCAAATATATATTAAAATAAGGTTATTTTTAAATAGTTTATAACAATTTGTTTTATTATGGAAATTAATGTTACTAGTTTTATAAGAAATTTGTGATTTTATTTAAGATTTTATATTTTGTTATTCTCCTTAGCAATTAGTCCTTTAATATTTAGAATGTAAGTACTTTGGATTAAGTCTGTAAACTTGCATTTTATTAATAAATAAATAAATAAATAAATAAAGACTGGGCGAAATGAGAAGATTGAGTAGGAAGGCGGACCCAGGCATCAGTCAGGACTAAAGTATTTACAATTTTTCATTTGTCATTATTTATAAATACATATGTATTTCGGTCTTTCAATGCAGAATAAGTACATACATAGACTCCTTAAAGTAATAGGCAGTGATGACAATATAGTCACACAGTACTCAATTATTATTATGTGATCAGGGGCAACCTTACTGCCAAATCTATATTTCGATATCGAATCTTACAATCCCTAGTTCAATATACCCGTATTAATATTTACTACAGATGTAATAATTCTATTTATCCAAATGTATGAAGGAAATACAATAAGGATGGATTTATTTAGTGCCTTGGTGGCGCAGTTATACTACGGTACTATTACAAAGCTGAGGCCTCGGGTTAGTAATATTGAATTTTTCTATTCATTATCAGCTCGGAGTCGGTAATTTCTAGCCCCCTATCATATCGTGGGTCGGAACCTAGTAGGTACAGGGGAAACGTGGATGCCCTGGTAGCACCTCTGCCTACCTTTTCTGTGAAAAAAGTGTGAGTTTATAAATACATCATATGTGTTCTTTACAGTCCCAAGGCATATTCTGGCTCCTGCTAACATCTATTTAATGATGATAGATTGAACTTTAACGTATTGCTTCTTGAAGATTTTAAGAACTAAGATTTTATACTCCGTAGGGAGTTTGAGACTTGTTTCCAAGTAGTTCGATCAATAATGGTTTTTTAACCTACGCCAAAGAAAAAGGAATTGTGCTTTTAAAATCTGTCACTGTCTGTAGAACCGTAACAATCGAACGTAGAAACCGACTATGTACAGTTTTTATCTTAAGTATGATAAATCGAGACATTTCTAATCTACAATTTTTATGAGATTTTTTTCTATCGCTTGTTCACCTACTAAAGAAGCATTATTTTTTCTTATTCTTCAAACTGATTTTGACACTTAACCCTTTAAATCGATGACAGCCGTCTATCAACACATGATGCCATATATTTACATCAACGTACAAACATCCGAGCGATACTTAAGTGTTAAAAACGAGCGGTAATTCCAGGTAATTAGCGACACTCCCTGTTCTAGATACCGCTTATCGCCAGCCTGTATGTGTGGATATAATTGCTGGGGCACTTAGCACCTATGACTGACATCTGCTGTTTGTCGGCACCTGGCAAAATACGTAGGTGGACAGCTTGACGTATGATAGAGCCTAAAGGCCTACAAACACGGTACATACATACATAAACTCACGCCTTTATCCCAGATGGGGTAAGCAGAGGTGTGGCACCCACGTTTCCATTGAACCTACTGTCTTCCGTCTTACGATGTGATAGGAAGCGAGAAATTTCTACCCTCGGGCAGATAATGAATAGAAAAATCAAATATCACTTTACCCGACCCAGGATTCGAACCCGAGACCTCAGCTTTGTAATTGTACCGTAGTACAACTACACCTCCGAGGCAGTCGGTACAAACACGGTAACAACCAGAAATAAGATAGATTTGAAAAATAATACGATGTCATATGATAGATACTAGTGTATGAATAGGTACGGTGTTAATCTCAACGTGCATGAAAATGTACGTAAAGCTATTGCTTTATGTCATTATAGGCCTTTATTATTATAAATTCCTATAATGACGATTAATGCTTTAGATATGTAATAGTACATACTGAAAAAATGCTAGGTGGGTAAGCGACTGGAAGCTAATAAATGTATTTTTTTTTTCAAATTCTGCAAGTAATTACAGATATTTATCCGTTCCAACAAACTATTCTTCTGTAAGTGTGACTTAAAAGATAAACACTAATACATACCGGTTAAAGTGACATCTATAAAAAAATCCTGTGACTCGAAAATGGCTGACATTGCGTTGATACCAGACACATTCAGGACACTCCAGGCACCAGCGACACGATGGTTGCCGGCACTCACTTTAATTATCTCATTCATGTTCTTCTATTTTAGGATCCTTTTCAATACTGGGTTTCCATTACCCGGATATCTTTACCAAAAGGCTTTGGACAAACCATTTATCTAAGTAAATTAACCTCGCAACCGAGTGGTTAAGTTGATTGCTTTTTAATTTTGTTAGTTAACTGTTGGTTAACTTGATCCATTGGTTAGTACGTTTAATCAGTAAGTTGGCGAGCGTTCAGTGTAGTTAGTTATTTAGGTGATTAAGTAGTTGCAAACTACTTAGCAAACAACAATTTGCCGTTACAATTATCTTGTTATTTCATTCATTTATTTAACTGTAACAATGAAATCTGAATTGAAGTAACACAATTCATAATAATATCACAAAGAAAAAACTCTTTCATATTTTCACCAGAAACTTTTTTAAAGTTGCTTGCATCCATTGATTTTTTTTTCTTTGGAATCGCGAAAATATACTTCAAATGACCTATTACAAGACTCTTACCCACACATTTTCCATACAAAAGCTCACACACAAATCTATGAGCGCAATATATCCTTATTCTTTTCCATTCAAATTTATCCAAAGCAAGTATTTTACCAGGGCGACATCAAAGGGCGGTATAACCTATAGGATCAGCCCTCTCGCCCTCGGAAAGAGGGTGATATCTCGTGAGGGGAAGTCAGTTTCGTTTGTTACAGTTATTGATAAGGACTGTTTTTGGGTGATAAGGGATAATTTTGATAATGTTGAGACGCGTGTAACATGAACAGTTTAGTCGATACAATATACGATACAAAGCGTACAGGCCTCCTTTCGATGACGAAATGAGGAGAAATCAGTTATACGATTAATACGCCCCGCCGTGCTGGCTAATGCGTCTTGGCGAATCTTCGTGTTACGTTGCTCTATAGAATCTGTCTTTCAAATCCATCTAGATATTAAACGTACACGATTCACATACTCTGTTCCGGTTTTAAGAAATATAATAGATAGATATACAGGGTATATCAAGAAAACGAAGCCACGAGGTAGTATTAGTGATATCAAACACAATGCAAGTAAAAATTCGCAATTTTTTTTTGTTATTTTTTACATATCGTCATATTTGAGTGATTAAACATAGATTTTCTAAAATAATGACGTACATCGCTTAATTTTTAAACACGCAATGGTACGTAAGGGTTTAAATTACTATTTTTGCAAAAACTAGGTTTTTACCCCTCAATAACGACGATTTTTTAAAAATTAAAAAAAAAAATCCGTCGCTTATTTTGAAAAATTTTTAGTTACATTATGTCTGTAGCCGCTAAAACTACCACCTGGCTTCGTTTTCGGTCGCGGTCTTGATATACCCTGTATAGATATAATAATTTATCTTAATACTATCTCGGAACATATTGATATATTTCATTGCAGCCTGCCCAAATTCACTGAAGTTGCACAAAGATGTATTGAAGGAGGATTGTAAACATTATAAAATTTTTGTTATTTATACCTGTTATGTTTTGTTTTATAGTGTTAGTTTATCCGATGTGTATTTTAAGTAGTTTTGTATAGATTAGTATAATATAATGCCGCCTTAGTTTTAAAAGCTGTCATGACATTATATTTTAGGTGAATGAATAAATAAATAAATAAAAAAAATCTTCGAGCATGAATAGTCGTCTCTCCCCTTTGATACTCAATCTTGTAACTTTTATATATATATTTTTCTGGATATACGCAGTGCCAGTGTTAGTTATTACTATTCAATACTTCATTTCTGACTTTACACTGCGGCTTTTAAAACTCACACCATGAATGACAGTGATGCTAAATATTATTTTGATTGAGTCTATTAAAACCCCCGGTTTGGAAACTGATACCGAAGTTGCCTCGGACGGAAGCCCAGTATGGATTTTTAAAGCCATTTTTCACATACTAAAAAACATAGCAACGGAGCTAGATTTTTCACGAACCGCGCAAAATAAATAACCACGAGATAGTGTTTTTGCGAACGCCATTTCAACGTATTCAACGATGTAGGTACTACGTATTCAAAATGAAATATTTATGCCTTGCAGATTCAGGATTTATTTTGTAAATTGATTACATTTGACTGGCTCGATCACGTAGTTGTACTACGTTACGATTACAAAGCTTAGGTCGCGGATTCTAATCCCGGGTCGGGCAAAAGTGGTATTGGATATTTCTATTCATTATCACACCAGAGTCAGGAATTTGTGCCCGATATACATACATACAACCGACAACCTACAAATGTATTACGTCATTTGTCCACAACACATTCATAAAATATGGTCAACAAGACTATAAGGAAAAAACTAAGCAAATAACTTAACAAAACTCCAATCTCCGAGGAAGAAACAACTTTATCATATGAATAGGATATAAATAAAAGTTATGGAGGGACCTTGGTCTGCTTCAATGTACTATTCAACATTTTGGACATCACTGTATGAAGTACAGGAACAATGCTTGTGGGCTCTAAGGCAATGAGAAACCTTTTTTGTTCCCAATGTATACTATGAATAGAATCACGCACTGTGGTGTTACGTTATTAAGTTGCCCGGAGGTACTGCAATCTTTTTTATACAGTAAACTGACTATACCACATGAGCAGATACTCAGTGCAGTAGTATTACGAGTATTAAACGATCTGGGAAGAGAAGGTTACTTTCGGTGGTCGAAATAATTATTCTGTCCTAATTAAAACCGGTTATACACAGACTTAAACCGCAACGTAATCCAGGTGGAGTGATGATTTGCGAAAGGTCGCTGGCAGATGGTGTATGCGATAATCCGAAGACAGGGTGAAATGGCGCAATTTGGAGAAGGCCTATGTCCAGTAGGGGACAATATAAAGCTGATGATGATGATAATGATACGGATTCATCATCATCATCATACGACATACAGGTGTTACTGTAGTGTATTTTCTTCTTTATAAAATTATAGTCCAATTTCAGGCAATTATTTCCCCGCCTAGTAACAAGTCTTACTCATAAGGCTCTATATACTCCGGGCCTATGGTTGCACAATCCTAAACTCACAAATGTACATATACCAATAGACTTCCACCTACTATAGAAATATTCACAAAGAAATCTCGCGACGAAATGGAACGGTGTGCCCATAAAGCGTCGATTTCACTGCTCTATGACATTTTCATCGGAATATCGAACTCCGAAGGGCTCCCTCTTTACTTAGGACTTGACTTATTGTGAGACACCCTACGAGGGTGCGAGGGAATTTATCTGCTAAGGGTGTGTTCTAGTGCGTAGTGAGGGGTGAGTTGCAAAATGTAATTCTCGTGTGGGTTTATCGGTTCATTGGTTCGACTTGAGTTTTGAGGTTCGATTTCCGAGGCAGGCAAACTGATTTGTGTCATAAGTGTAGGTCACAAACAAAATTTAATGTCAAAATTGATTCGCTCCGACCACGCTTAAAAATAGGACAAGGGCGAAAGGACAAAACGTGGGTAAAATGACATTGCATGACGCTTAATTGTTTTTATAATCGCTTCACTACCATTATTTTGTGTATAAATTATTTTAAGGCTCTTTGCACAGAATGTAAAATTTGTGTTGTAATATTCGCAGTAAAGTTAAAGACGAGAATGCTGGTTCTGAAACAAATTCATAATTATATTTTCGAATAGGAATATAAAGAGAGGAGAAGAATATATTACAGTGAACACATACCTACCTTTCTAAAGGATTTCCACAGCGATATTTTAGAAGTCAATATCCACTTTCCAGCACCATCCCTAACACTAAATTTAATTATGTCTTTGTATTGTATTATATCAGCCCATAAAGGTCCCTCTGCAGGGCACAAGCCTCCTCTACAATCGAGAGTACGATTGAGAGGGGTTAGGCCATATAGTTTAACCTGCTGGCCTAGTCGGGGCTAGGATTGGCAGACTTTACATATCATAGAAATTATTACAAGTGTGATATGTAGTTTTCCTCACGATTTTTTCCTTCACCGTGTATACCTCGGAAATATCGACAACAGCAATATCACTATTTAACAATTGTGAATCGTATAGCCAAAGTTTTTCGTAAATTCTCCGCATCTCTTGGCCAAGTTACATCACTAGTGCGTAGTCATATTTACAAGCGTCGTCGCAAGACTTATGTGAAGAAAACTTAATGACGGGCCGTGTTTGTCGAGCCTTAAGTGCGTGGCCCAAATGGCTCTTAGTAACTTGCACCTACAGCGACCTCCCAGGGGTTAGTTCAAGGATGTTCGCTTAGAATGAAGATGTAAAACAATTAAATGTAGGGAACAGGGTATGTGAAGTTGATAATAGTGTTTGTCTTCTCTTCTCTCTCTCATCAGCCATAGAAAGTCCAGGCCTCCCTCAAGAGTCTCCACATTGACCTGTTGGATGTGGCCTGCCTCCAGTATTAATAGTAGCGTCTAATTCATAATAGTGTTTAATTAGTGATTATTGGAATATATTTTACTGTTTAGGAACTGTACTGAAAGCATGTGTGGTATAGATTGTTAAACACTGGCTAAGAAGCAGGGGCCGCGGGTTCGATCTCCGCATCAACAAATGTGTCTGATGCACATTTGTTTCGGGTTTGTGTGTTCTTGTGACGGAAAGTCTCTCGTAGTTTCTGATACCCACATGTGAAGTGATGTCGAAACTATATGTATGTATACATGAGAGGTAGTTTAATTTATTATTGATATACATACTGTGTGCTACTCAAAATATATTTACCGAGTATTTACTTTGTGTTGTTAAATTTTGAACTTAAAGAAAGTCTATTTTAGGAATTACCATTGAGTTTCCTACGCAGATAAATGATTCATTATTGGCGTTGAAAAAAGTAATTCGGGCATAACGGCGACGTATTTTTAGAAAGACAAAGACATTATAGAATTGTTATAATTTTTTAATTTCCGAATTCGAACGATTTCCAAACTCATTCAACGCACAGATATACTATTGGTTCATTCACAATTCTTATGTATGGGCAGATACTATAAAATTTTTACATAACTTGCATGTGGAAATTTTTAAAATACATCTCCCACGCTTAGTATCAAGGGCGTTGACAGGTTTTAAATTAGAAAATGGCTCTGTTATCTCGTCCCTTCGAAACCAGTTGCGCAAAAGTGTAGAAATTTCATATTATGCAAGCCACATTAGCTTGAGGGGGCAATGGGTGTGGTCTGTATCTGGTGCGACCTGATTTACCAAGAATGTTCTCGAAACTTACCGCCGTATGGCTGAACGATATACTGCGAATTATACTTTTTTTAAACTAGTCATACTGTGGCCACAATACATCTAAAGTCCACCACTGACGAAACTAACTAACTAAATTATCGACCGCAAGATATGGTTAACACAATTATGCCGGCCATAGATAACTATCTCTCCGACACAAATATACTAGCCTGCTGGAAATATAACA
Source organism: Deilephila elpenor (assembly GCA_949752805.1). NCBI lineage: Eukaryota > Metazoa > Arthropoda > Insecta > Lepidoptera > Sphingidae > Deilephila > Deilephila elpenor. The sequence goes on from OX457114.1 coordinate 1,359,558, forward strand.
GACTATATTACTAAAAACTGTTGTTCCCTCTTATCCATCCTATGGTTGGTTGTCTGTAACGGCCGGTTTCTATAATCTGTCTATCTATAACAAGAGATTTCATTAGATATTTTAATGCATTTTATGTTTCAACTAATAAAGATAGAGAGATATAGATATGATGCATATATACTACGCACAAAAATTAAAGGATATTTTTTTTGATAAATTTTTTTTGGTGTTTTTTGAGAGTCTGTATCTTGGAGAAAATTGATTGTTAAGAAATTCGGAAACTAAAACTTGGAAGCTTGAAATGTCTATTTTGCAGATCTGTGCTCTATTTCTTGATTCCTCGCTAAGTTGATAAGCAATCGTAAGAAAACCAACGAGAAAAAAAATATCCAAAATGTTTCTGGATTTCAAAACCGTGCATTTACATGAGTAGTATTTTTTTGGTGACATAATTATAAAATTCCCGTAGATAATTTAATTGCCTTTAATTTGATATACCAGAAACCTCCGTGACATAATTTAGAGCTGACTTATGGTAAATCAAAGTAAAAATGGCCTATCACACTTTGACATTGGATTACTCCATGAATATCAATCATGGGGAAAACAAAATCAGAATTTTAGTAACTTCAAAACATGCTTTATAAGTTGGTATTAAAGTCTTATGATAATAAACAGTATTTCTAAGTAAAATTGTTGACTGAAAAAAAGGTAAAAAAACGGTTATTTATGGATATTCGGAAAACACTGCATATCTTTGGATAAAAGAAACAAACCAAGGATATCGTCGGTAACTTTTCAACCTTAAAGTATTCTAAAGACACTCTGAAAATTTCAAACTGCTCCGATTTGATTATCTTAGTGTTCGGAAGGTTTGAACTTACTGTATTCAGCAAAAATCGTCGTAATGAGCATTTTTCGCATGCTAATGGTTTTGTAACTTGAGAATATTTCTTTTAGTGATTATCCATATTATTTTAATCAAATCCTTTTTTCTAACGTTTTCACTATTCTCCGCAATTGTAAAAAAAATACTGGCACTGTTTTACCGCCGGCATTAGCGTTACCCAAAGCGTACTACGGGGAGGTTGCGTGGTCGGATTTATAGTAAAACAGTGCCAGTATTTTTTTTTTAATTGCGGAGAATAGCGAAATCGTTAGAAAAAATGATTTGATTAAAAGAATATGGATAATCACCAAAAAAAGCATTCTGAAGTGACAAAAATCGATCACATACGTAAAATGCTTATTACGACAATTTTGACGAATACAGTAAGTTCAAACCTTCCGAACACTAAGATAATCAAATCGGAGCAGTTTGAAATTTTCACAGTGTCTTTAGAATACTTTAAGGTTGAAAAGTTACCGACGATATCCTTGGTTTGTTTCTTTTATCCAAAGATATGCAGTGTTTTCCGAATATCCATAAATAACCGTTTTTTATCTTTTTTCAGTCAACAATTTTACTTAGAAATACTATTTATTATCATAAGACTTTAATACCAACTTATAAAGCATGTTTTGAAGTTACTAAAATTCTGATTTTGTTTTCCCCATTATTGATATTCATGGAGTAATCCAATGTCAAAGTGTGATAGGCCATTTTTACTTTGATTTACCATAAGTCAGCTCCAAATTATGTCACGGAGGTTTCTGGTATATCAAATTAAAGGCAATTAAATTATCTACGGGAATTTTATAATTATGTCACCAAAAAAATACTACCCATGTAAATGCACGGTTTTGAAATCCAGAAACAGTTTGGATATTTTTTTTCTCGTTGGTTTTCTTACGATTGCTTATGAACTTAGCGAGGAATCAAGAAATAGAGCACAGATCTGCAAAATAGACATTTCAAGCTTCCAAGTTTTAGTTTCCGAATTTCTTAACAATCAATTTTCTCCAAGATACAGACTCTCAAAAAACACCAAAAAAAAATTGATCAAAAAAATATCCTTTAATTTTTGTGAGTAGTGTATTTATATTTATCTAGGTAAGAGAAATGTATAGGTCAATGTTTATTTATTGAAGCGTAGAATTGTATCGACATAGTAATGGTAGTTATTTTAAGCTCTTGTTAAAGATAGACAGGATATAGAGACCGGCCGTAAGAGATCGCCTTGAGCGATAAGATCGCCTTTTGTGCGTTTTTTGGTTTTGTCTTTTCGAACTTGTAATTTTGTATATCAATGGTGTACAATAAAGTTTTATATAAATAAATTCAATCAAGACACACTAGCATAGCTAACTACGAAAATTTTCAGGAAATAAGAAAAGAAGGTAAAATAAAATGATCTAAAAATATAAAACCGTAGCAGAATTTAAATCGCCCTGGTATCGGAAACGTGGCCCGGGGCTATCACACTTCAAACTTAATGATGGATGCTCGCACGTGTGAGGCAAACTTTAAACCATCATTAAGGGTTTGCGGCCTCGTGTCGGGGACCAGCGGACATACACATTAATTACTTTGTGTCGACTTGTAGTGGTAGAATGAGGATATGGGAATTGTCGTCCAAATTGGCAGGAAGTAAAAACAATAAAACAAAATAAATATTTTTTTTGATCCTGTAATCCCGGCAAAAAAAATTAAGCTAAGAATTCGACAGTCAAATTGTCAAAGGCTGCAAAGATCATTAAACTGTAAATGAGCTGACCTTTTGCCGATCCTATTTTATAAAATCAATTGAAAATTCTCGAATACTAGCGAGTAAATCAGCGCCAACGACCATTCCATCAGCGTTACTCATCCCCGTCGCCATAAACCTGGCAGCAAATACTTTTTTATACACAAACCTCATTTTCACAAAACTGTAGCGTCAGATTGAAAGGCCCGTGTCGGCGACGCTGCCCGAACGCATCTAATTTCCGAAACGTAACGGCCGGGGTTCAATTCACGGGGTGTAAAAAAGCTTCTGCAAGATTACTCCAAGAATACAAAATGAAAATGTTTCGCTTGCGAGCATATAAAGCGATGTTAAACTGTAATGTTCGCTCTGCTCCCACACGAGAACTCGTTTTGTAGAGGATATTTTAAACGAATAGAAATGGTTAATAAGATGCGGGCATATTTGAAAGGTAAACGTAGAAGGTTCGGCAATACATACCTGACTTCAAGTTAGAGTTAATCAAATTACATTTTGTTCAATTTATAATGATGGTAAAAGATTGCAAGGAGATCTGCCTCGACTTTCAAAGACATTTGAAATCTAGATGAACTCGCATCAGACCAATGCGCTGGATGGAATGCTATTGAAATTTTATTTACTCCATCTTTTACCGCGACAGACAAACATATACTCTGTGCTCAAATACATCTATCAAAAAGTTCATAAAATCAAACTACAAGTCGAAAATTCTTTACTATTTCGCTGAACTTTCAGAAAGAGAAATGTTACCTGAGGCATGTCGGCACTCAAACACGAACATTAGAATTATTACAGCGATAGACCCGTGTCAGTGGGACCTCCTTTAACATGTTCAGGGCGGAGATGAAAAAACCCTTGAGCCTAGACTATAGAGATTAAAGGAAAGTCTAGTCTATAAAGTTCTTGGATTACTAGAAGTAATTTGTGGACTGAATTGGTTATATATTACAATAGTTGTGTTCAGTTCTAATTAAGACTGAATAATATTTAGCATTTTTTTAAATACTGGAACAATAAAGTGACTAAAATACATCCAATGTTCAGTGAAGTGCCATTGAAATATAATATACACGACCAAAAGAGAGACCTCTAACTGGTTGACACAATTATGCTGGCCTCATCGAAGCAGTCGGTGAGTTTTCCACCATCACGTACTTTTTTCACTATAGGTACAGGCGTATAAAAATATAACCTACCACCTATGTTGACAAAATTGCATAACTTCTCTGACTGACGTCAGGATATTTGAAAACTTCCCACAACGTGCATACAAATGAAATTGGGCATACTTCGTGTAAGCGTAACAAAAGCGGGCACAAACTGTAAAATAATTTCAATACAAAACCAATACTCCGTCAACCAGAAGCACATTAACCGCAAACCGAACTGTAGCGGTTTGTTTATCGTAACAAAAGACACTCTAAATATACAGTATTACCATAATAACAAAACAACAATGCTTTTAAATAGATTATACACAATGAGATAACGAGTCAACAAATAACACCGCAGAGTCCTTTACAAAAGTGGAACAATGTTCTAGATTCTAGATACATATGAATACCGCCTACAGACTACATTAGGACATTAGGGTACACGAGTGTTCTGAAGTTCAGAAGTCTGCCAAACTGCCTCAAATTTGGAACGAGTTTCAGCAAAACCAACAGTCGCCAGAACAAATGAATTTTAATCCCGTTTGATCCGTCTCTATCTCGTCCCCAAGTCGGCAGATTTAATCCGCGGATTAAATATAAATTCTGCCCTACGATTTGGGACCAAGTGTGGACTTGGTGATAAAACTTTTCGCTGACATGCGAAGTTTGAACAAGGTAAAATTATGTTAACATTTGTTGGAGGAATTGATTGTACTTTTGTTACAAATTATTAATTTTCTCCTTTGAAGTCGTACAGCATTTGTAAACATATTTAGCTTCAAAACAGAATGCCGCTAAAACATTAGATAATTCTATATTAAGCGTTACTTGGATTGGTGGAGCATGTGATACAAACAGAGGATTAAATAATGTTATAACAAGAGACAACGGATTAACTATCATTAACGTTGGATGCTGATTAACATTATCGATTTATGATTACGTCAACAATCAGCTGGTTTGCCTGCACATCATTATCACCAATCTATAAGATATGTACTGCTGAACACAAAACACCAAATTGTTAAAGCCCAGCATCGTGCAATCTTCTGCGAACTAGTAAAACTTAGCCTCGAATACACGACCGTAAAATTCAAAACTGCAGAGGTGAAGCTAAACAACTATCCTGAGACAACAGACGCTCAGCGCCGCGATAGATGAGAATAAGTTCGCGCAAGCACATATGAAAGTAAAATCAAGTCTGACAGGTTACTCGGGGATCGAGTCGCAAAGGTACTCGAAGTCTCGCGCTTTGACAATCCAAATTGAATAAATTTGCTACGTACAGTCGATAGTATTTGTATCGGTTCTATGAATCTCTATCGATATATCAATCACTTCGGTTTAGTCACATAAGCTCACGATTATATCCTCGAAGGGGTAAGCAGATATGCCATTAGTCACTGATAGTTCGCTGAATTCCTTCCCATTCCAAGAAGTGATAGGGGGTGGGCCTATCGAAGTGCCGAACACGAAATAAATTAATACAATTTTAAATTATAAAAAATCCGCCCTTAAATTTAAAATGCCAAGGAACATATGACGCAATGATTATACCAATGAAAATGCTATAGATAGTACAAAGTGGAGGACCTTAAGTAGGAACGTTGGACCAATCAATAGCTAGAATTAATACAATATAAAAAGGATTCACTCACTAACGTGATATGGATGAAATCAAGCCAATCTAGTTATTCCAACACTCGATATTCGCTATTTAAAAACTCTTTGACACAGCGTGCCAACAAATATTCAGACAAATTTATTCAATGTACGCCTCCAGGCTTCGCAGGATTGTACCACTAAAATGTAGCAATCTTGATAGTATTAAACAGAGTAGGCCCGCACTAGGCCAGCCTGGTGAACTATAAGGCCTTAAGCTTCTCAATAGTACTCTCGATTGTATAGGAGGGTCGTAACATGCAGTAGGACGTATATGGGCTTATAGAGATACAGGGTATCAAGCAAAAGGCAACAAGACATAAAAATAAACTCTAAAATGTACTTAACTGAAAAACCTGCTAATATCCTTAATAATGTAATCATCCGAATATGAATGTGTTACTTTTTCACGCCTTCAACCGATCATCAAGAAGTTTTGCATTTCTCAGGGGTACAGGAATTGACTTTTCATCCTTAAAACAAGTAACAATATAGGTATAATAAGACGGATATTGAAAAAATACGGTAGTTCTGACTGTAGTTAGAAAAATATATTATTCTGTCTAATCTAAAAAAAAAAAATAAGTTTGACTGCAAAACGAATTGTATCGTCCGCGGGGTGGTACTCGCAGGAAATTGAATTGATGTTGCTTTGCTGTCACGTTCCGTTCCGTCTATGAGATTGCTCGGGCCTGAACTATGTTTAGTATCAAATCATCTGTGATTTCGACTGATTTGTTTGCTAATTTGTAAATTTGAGTAAACATGTAATTATTTGTTCCTTTATAGCAAGTAAATGATACTTCTAATTCTGCGAATGATTGCTAAAAAGGCTCGGTAGCACAATTCGTTACAAGTCGGCTGTGAAACAAGATGCCACAAGTTCGATTCAATGTGACAAATGCTTTAAAACAAATAAATTATAGTTTCGGTTGTGAATGTTATGAGACCAAAAATCTCTCAGTTTCTGATTACAAAACAGGAGTTGCATTTTTATGACGAATGATAATTTTCAAATACGTTTAAAAACTATTAGGTACTCTAGGTAGGGATTATTGCTTAGATCTCCAGTTCGGGGTTCAACTCTAGATATGCCATCGACTATAGAAGCTTCAAAGCCATGAGTCATGCCACATCCTCATCACAATTACTAAACGCATCAACAGTAACTGTTATCTATCCGGGATAGCTCAGACGCGTCACATCGAGATTCATTTGGGAGTCAGCTCGCAGGTTGCAGCTCCTTCCTGACCCAGTGCAATAAACATATTGCAATGAAAGCACAATAATTGAGACCGGTGTTGCCAAGTTAAATATATTTTTGCCGTCCTTTTTTTTATCCATATTGTCGGAATAAGTTAAATTACAAGCAATGTGATTTCTCCGAAACGAAGGTTTGTTTGGGTGTGATTCTTTTAGCAGAACTGGGGCTTTATTTATATTTTATACTTAAGGAATGTTGGTTGTTTTGAACAAAGCTTAAAAACAGTATTGAAGCTACGTCGATAATACTTCATAATATTCTTACATTTCTACTACAAATTTTAGATACATCGAACGAAGTCATCTTAATATAATTTTCTTCCTAGTCTTACGTCACACCATCACAAAATCCTTTGACGCTGATAATAATTTGCCTGGATCTTTTTGGATATTTTATTAATATTCCTGGCAACAATAATAAGATATTAAATCAATCAAATACCATAATATACATATTAACGTCTCGTCGTGACAAGTCTCGGGGCACGCGCCACGACACCTGACGTGATTCACCAAAATATATTCAAATTGTATGGCGGTCGTGGATATTAATAATATTAATATTAATTCAGCTTCCTTTTAACCGGTCATTATCATATTAATAGAAGCGTGTACTGGTATATGTATGTATATTATGAATTTGTAATGAACACGTGCGTTATGTCGGACTTGGTGAGGGCCAGCTGATATAATTTCTATTGTACGTCTAATATATGTATAAATAGCCGACGGTCACATACATAGTGCTGACCCTACCGTCATATACGGGTCTTGAGAGTATCAGAAAATACGAAAGACTTTTTCACGAACACCTATGCCCGAAACAACACATTTCTGACGGTGGGGTTTTTGAATCCAATGCCTCTCGCTTCACAGTCGGCATCTAACCTATTCAATTCTAATACTTGTCTAAAATTAGTTTTGTGTTACAAGGCTCATTTTTCCAGAGCAATTTAATTCAAAACATTGATTCTTTTAATAATTAGTTTTCTTTCAATAACAAAATGCACAGGATCAAGTAGATATGAAACTTTTTCTTTCTCGCCGAGACAGTGTATTGACTAGCAAGATGTTTTTATATCTGTTGGAAGCAATAGTATTGCTAATTACTTCTAGTATTGGTATTTCTTGTTTAAACAATCCATTTGTTCATTGAAAAAACACAGTTCAAAATATAACGTATGTGTTTTATCATTAAATAGAAAAATACACAATATTTTTATTGAATTAAATTGACAGTTGCTTTCCTTCCTATCCATTATACTATATTTTACATAATACATTAGTATATGTTACAAATGTAGCACCCAAAACATTTTTTTATTTGTATACATGTATATGTACATCTCGTGTTTCTTGGTTGCGTAAAAACTTGCGCGGTGAAATTCGAGAATACATTCGCATACATTTTCATGAGATTTCCTGCTGATATACGTATATACTAGTATTACAAAAACATTTCATTCATACGTTAATTTTGTGTTAGTCGCTGGGCTGGTATAAAGGTATATGGAAGCATCTATTCCTGTTGTTGCGACGCTTATATGTAACAAGAAATTTAGAAATATATTTATTTTTTTAACAATATTGTATACCTTTCGATGTTTCATTAATATATAATTTTTCATTCAAATGGTACTTGTTGGAACTTAAAACTGGAACTCAATTTAAGCACTAAATTCCAAGTCCCTAGTAGAAATCTGAAAAAGACTTAATTCCTAAAATGACTTGAAAAAACAAATTATACATTTCCCTCTCAGAATGTTGCAAAAAACCACCGCATACAACGAGCTACAAAAGAACAGGAAACCCATGATCAGGGTTCGAATCTGCGCCGTTTATTTTTAGATAGGATAAAAGTCCGGCGTGTCACGTTCAAGGCGGGATCATGACGAGCAAACCCGGCGGCTATCGCTAGTAATGAAATAAAATATTGTCGGAGCACAAAGCTCATAGCGCCAGTATAAATTGACACGGCCATTTCTCTACGATGCATGAGTAATGTGTAAGGCTCGGCGCACACTCTCAATTTACCTAGACGATTGGACGTTATTCACACTGACCTTTATGGCGTGAGTTTAAACTTTATTATGACGTAAATTTCGATATGGGTGGGAGATTAATACACCGAACCGTCATATAGTTTTGACCCTAAAGTACAAACATTGAGTTATGGATGTCTGAAACTAATAGGGGCTTTTCGAGACCAGAATTAAATATTAGTGGTTCGCATAAACATTTTTATTGGTGCGGTCATCGAAGCCATGGCCTCTAGTATCACGATTGCAATACTCAGATTGTCAATAAAAATTAAATATATTTTTAAAATTTTTAGTTTTCAATTTTTCACGACAATTGCCAAGGTGCAATTCACTTATGGGGGATAGGCGAACCTATAAAATTTACAGAAATAAGTTCGACAAAGTACGTGTGGTACTTGAAGCACTTCTGTCTATCCGCCCCTGGGGTGCAGGTAGGAGCTTACACAATTCAAATTTCACTTCAATTCAAATATCACTTTCTACAAATTGTAACGTAAATAAAAAATAAGAGCTATAATAATGCAGGCAAAGCCATTGTCTTAATTGTAACTCGAAATTTCAGCATTTCATTAATCCGTTTCAGCGTTTTAATCCCAGACAATGATTTCCTTTGCATTACTTTGAATGATAAAATAATTTCCCTTTGTACTTTTTTAACAACAATCATTAGAAATCAGTGCTAACTATACTTAATATAATGTTCAATGTAGTATCCTAACAGGTAAGAAAGGAAAAGAAAAAACTGAATGTGTTATATCAATTAAGCAGTCAATTTGCGGAAAAGCAAATTTGCCAGACAAGCTTAGTGTCTAATGATTGATGTTATACAATTGATAATTCTACGCACCTTGTAGATATTGAGAAGTTTTAAGCATAAACGGCAGTATTTACCTGAAAAATAAAAAATCTAATTTAGATTAAAAGTATTTAACACTTGACACTATTATACAAGATATATCAAAAAAACCTTGCACCCATTCCGTTATCATTATTGTTATCAACTAAATATTTTTATCGCTAGTTACTTAACAGACGATTAAGTAACCTAATATCAGTATACATTTATATACATACATTTATTATGTCCCAGCGCTGGGCATAGTTACTCAATGATTAAAATCGATTTAGGTATTAGTCTAAATCAATAACCTGTTGCGAGTTCTCCTACTTTCACGAACAAAATGATTCAAAACTGTAAGTCCGGCATGAACGTGTACGCGGCGCGTATCAGTAATCGCAACGGTTCGTGACGTAGTAGAGTCACGAACTATCAGAGCTGCCTGTGGCTCAGATCATATCGCCACAACCCAGTACCGTTGCGCCGCATGGAGCGAGAGCACTGAGGAACATTTATTAGTTAAATACTTTCATTGATAATTACGCACTTGATTTAAAAACTATAAATTCAATATTATTCACACTTACAAATATGTACGAAATTAATGAAATAAAAGTATTTTTTACGGATCTTATCGGGGATTTGGTTTTGTTTTTTTAACTTCCCGACGTTTCGATTACTTTACAGCTGTCGTGTTCACATGGCGCCCTGTGTGACATTCGCGTAAATCTAAGAAACCATTATGTACGAAATCATTTAAAACTACAAGTCCGGCATGAGCGTGTGCGAGGCGCGCATCAGTCATCGCAAAACAGGTCGTGACGTAACAGAGTCACGAAATATCAGAGTTGCCTGTGGCTCGGATCATATCCAGTACCGTTGCACCGCATGGAGCTGAGAACAGGAACACTGCCAAACATTTCCAACTGTTTATTATATTGGAGACTGTAATATTTGCAATGTGTAACTTCGAGTCGTATAGTTGACGTGTGCATGAATATATTCTACAATTTTGTAATATTTGACATTGCATCTGTCCATAAACAGAAACAACACTCAGAATTTATTAGTATGAAGCTCTGTCTGTCATTACGACACATTAGGTGTAAAGTTGCTTTTTGTCCAGTAATAATAGAATATTATTTAAACCCCAACACGACGAATATAACAAACTTACTTCGAAATAAAATATTGAAAACTTTTTAAGGCAGTGACAAAGAATAGTAAGTGATATGGCGACCACACACTAACGACTAATAATAGCCAATTATTTCTCAACGATATAAAATACCGGCCTTCCTAATTTCTTTTCATAAATATTAAATACAAAGACGTAAAAGAATATAGAATATGATACCGTGTCATTTTTTTCACGTGTTATTAAATAAAATGGTGTGTACTGAGCAGTAATTGTCGGCAGCGTGGCCGTCTTCACACCCTTTTGTGACCCATTACTGTACCCCCACAAATAAAGGACATGCATGTGGTTTCCAAACTTGGACAGCCCCTTCTCTGGTAGAATGCTATGTGACATTTGAAAAGGGTTTTTTCAATGGGATCTTACTGTTATGAATTTGGCAAGGAATTTTGTTAAAATAAAATTATGACTCATGGACTTACGGGTCAGGTTTTAATTTTACCTCCTGGTCTTACTTATTAACGCAATAATCTTGATTTTAATAAGGCATTATCCTTGTCAGACATACATTCCATCTAGCTGAAACTACAAGACCGTGATAAAAAGAGTTAAAACATCCGAACCCTCTTCGCATAATTAAAAAAAAGTATTCTAATAAGTAAAGGATTGACATCATTAAAAATAATACCGTATCATCAGAGAAGCCGTCAACTCATTTCCTGTCGTTAGACTTGGGGAAATGAAACACTTTAAGTGATCTCCTATTTATACCAAAATGTTTAAATATACAAACATCATCGTGATAAGCCTGAAAGGACTTTTTAAATACTAGCACGGCAACGAAACCGTATTGCCAGTTAATGGCAACTTTATTGCGGTCAAAGGAGTGTATCAGTCGGCACAATTTTGCCGGCTTATTCGATCTGAACAACACAAGTTGATCCCAAAACGCGACAAAATTACGTGGGTTGCTATAGTGGGTAAACCTTTGTACGGTGGTCGATCGCCAATTGTACCCCTGACTTTCTCACCTTTTATCCATTTTTTTATTTTCAGTCAGTAACAGTTTGGGAACCTTAGCCTGAAGTCGATAATGATCCGGCCGTCAAGACATCGGGTAAAGGCGGAGAGGTAAATTCGATTTGTATCCACAACGCTATGACATTACAAACGAAAGGTTTTCGTCCTCAAATGGATATCCTATAACAATTTGTGAGGTCTTTGTGAGTTGATTAGCTGATAATTCTTCTATTAAACGTTTTGTAAAACCTTAATTTTTCTAGGATGAGGTTAATGCTATCGCGATTTCAATTCAAGATTTCAACAATGAAAAATGGCCAATTTTCATATATGGCTGGGCCAAAATTATTCTCGCACGTAATAGTAAATTAGTGTCACAATTTAGGTAATAATGTCAGCTTTAACTACGTTTGAAATTAATTGACAATGGCGTTCTGTAGATATGGACTAAAAGTCGAGCCAATTCACTAGGCGTTTATATGTTGTTGTCAACTAGCGTTAGTTTGAATTTTCTGAAATTTGTCTTATTGTCATTTATAATATCCAATCGGTATCTTTTGTATAATAGCATTTAGATATCTTATAGTTTTATTGCAAGATAAATGGGTTATGACTTCCAACAGGTTTATGTGCGATCTATGAGGAAGGTCTATGTTCAGCAGTGGACTTCCTATGGCTGAAGAGAGAGAGAGGGGTAGAGGGGAAGAGAGAGAGGGCGGAGAGAGAGAGAGAGAGAGAGAGAGTGTTAATTCGTGTCCCAAAAAAGTAGGCATTCCGTTTAGATCATTTTTAATTGGCACATAAGTTGACAGTGCAGATTCTATTGGCAAGACATTGGTACTCCACATACTTAAAAGTTAAAACAGCAATATACGAGTTTATTTCCTCAAAAACAAATAATATTCATTGTGATACGAAATAAAAATTGCACACAAACAACTTGGACTATAAAATATGATTTAGGAGACATTACGTGAGATTCAATAGCGTCGTCGTATGCGACCGTTTCCGCAGTCGGAGTTGCAAACGTAATGCGTTTAAAATACTTTATTATGTTCAAAATAGTCTGCGACATACAAACTTGCTTTAAGGAGATGTTAGCGAAGATTTATTAGGTTTGAAGCGTTTGTTTATTTTGATACATACTCATGCCTTTTTCAGACAGCCTCCGTGGCGCAGTAGGTTAGACGCCGGCTGTGAAACGAGAGGCCGCGGTTTCAATTCCCGCACGGAAACAAATATTTATGATCCACAGGTATTTGTTTCGGGTCTGGGTGTTTGTGAGACCGAAAAGTCTCTCGTAGCTTCTGATACCCACGACACAAGACTTGATCTCGGTGCGGGGTCAGGACTATGTATGTGACTGTTGGGTGTATTTATTTATTATTTATTTTTCGCAGAAGGTAGGCAGACGTGGAACCAGAACACCCACGTTTCACTATTTATTTTCCAACCCACCATGTGATAGGGGGCGAGCCTATCACCATTTCGGGGTCCAAATTCCTGACTCCGAGCTGATAATTAATACAAAAATCTAATATCACTTTGCCCAACCCGGGATTCGATTAAATTCGATAAATAAAGATATGCGATGTATTACTTCATTGGTGAGCAGCGCATAGTACGGTTGATACAAGCGATCGATTGCCATACCGGGTTATTCGATTGCCATTCTCGAATAAAAGTTTGCTTGGAATTAAATATTTCCTGATATGAACAGTTTCTAAATCAAGCGATCATAAATTAAGAAACCTTTGTTTCCAGCAAACGAATAATTTTCGTTGCGTTTCTGTGTAATTTTGATAAGGACTTTAGATTTTGGCGGTAAAATTATCCATAATTTTCGATAATTTTTTAAGACATCTTATTACTACCGAAGAAGTAAAATATCAAACCTTAGACGACAAAACATCACAAGCCACACACAAAGAAAGCGTTTACAAAGTACAGACAATAAGGAGAGATGAGTCAAATTAGGCCCAATTAAAAACATCTGCCACTCGTAATGCGTGCAGGCGCCGGAGCAACCATGTCTCGTTCATCATTAACAAATACTGGATACTTTAGTATTATGGCGCCACAAACGGAAAGATATAACTGTGCAAATTTAAGTTTGCGTTAGTATACTGGAACGTGTGTGGGCAAATAACTGCGCAAAATTATTTCCAATTTTCGATTCAAGACTGGTGCAAACTCGCGTTTGCGCAAACGCACTTGAACTTGTGTGGCGGCCCGTAGACTATACTTAGTAAGAGAATTTGTGATGATTTTTAGTAAGGGAGCGACTGGTCCGTCCCATGATGGTTCGTAGCATGGCTTCAATGCAAAATAATTTAAGACAATGTTTATAATCATGCAGGAACAAATTAAAGCAAGTTAAAAAAGACTGGAAGAAAATAAATGTATAATTTCAAACCACAAACATGTGAATGCGGATTTGGTTTGATGCTACGGGTATTTTATGCTAATTTATATACTTACTTGACAACATACCCATATAAAAAATGACACGTTTTTACTTATGTTTAATTATCGTAGACATGGGCAGGAACAGAGACGCAAAAAAAAAACAATGTTTGCTCTTTACAAAAATACTCCTTTTGTTTTTTACTAAGACATAACCCAGTATTAGCCAAATTATAAGAAAAGTACTGAGAAATTCTCAGATGTTTACATACAACAAGGTATCTATAAAAACAATATTTCCTTTTTCATTTTATTTTATTTGATCAACGCCTCAAACCGGGCGATAAAAAGGGATAAGTCCCAAAAACATTAGGTCAACGATACTTTTATTACGTTGTGCGACAAGCGAGCAGAGCTATGAATAATTCACAGTTTTGCCGGAAACACAATTACTCAAGCACTATTAGCGTTTACAGACCCGTTTTGAATTTAAACGTTATCGCACTGCCATCGCCGAGCTGTATCGACCGGGCTGACACCAAGCTGTTTAGAAGGCATCTGCAATCTAATGCTTTGCTTAATATTAACATCTTACTAAATACTGCCGCATATTATGTGATAAAGATTACTTAATTTTCTATTATGTTTTGACGTGCTATATCCAAATCCGGGACCAGAACTACATTCTACCAGGTCTATAAAACCAAATAGTGAGACCGAAAAGTCTCTCGTAAGTGTTAATCACGACACAAGACTCGATCTTGGTGTGAACTATGTATGTGACTGAATGGTGTATTTATTTATTTATTAAAAAAAATGCCTAAAATGATAGATACTTTAAAGGTACCACTTTTTGAGTGACGGTATAAATAGTTCCACTGCTGCTTCAAGCTCACAGTTGGTAGGGTTAGTAGAGGACGTAATATCGTAATTTGACGTAATGTGATTGTAACAAAAATTTCCAAAACTATTTTTTTGATTATCAAATTGTTATAAATCCTCTAAAACATAAATGTTGTCGGGATGAATAGTATTTTGTCTTTCCCTCTCTCTGTAGAAGTTTGTTATATATATTGATTTACATAGGTTTAAAAAATAGATTAAGTACTTAAGTTAATCGATTGTATTATTAGGTTATATTACTGTTATGTTTGTCTATAGTGGTGACATGTTCAGTTTCGAACAAACCTCCATCAAGAAATAAAGATTTTAAAAAATTGGTAAGGTTAATTTTAAATTACTAATAGCTTCGAACATCAGCATGTAAATTAAAACATTTAATGCCCCGTATAAAGTCACCCTAAAGCTTACATACCTGTCGAACAGATGTTAGTACGTGACACCTGGCGTAGTCCGGACACTAGACACTTTACTTATACAATGTGGTTTATATTGAATAATCCCAAATGCAATTCCTTTGCGAGGGGATGACAATGGCTTTGTCATTATTGATGTGAGGGGTCGGGCATTCAGGGGTTGGGTTGCGAAATTGGAGCGTGTTTGATACTCGCTTGATGATATTATCAAAAATACACAAGAGGTTGTGAGTTAACGTTTTTGACTATTACCAATTCATACATACATAAACTCACGCCTTTATCCCAGAAGGGGTAGGCAGAGGCGCCACCAGGACCCCCACATTTCGCCTTGTATGTTCCATCCCATGATGTGATAAGGGGCGAGCCTATCGCAATATCGGGCTATAATACCAATTCATATTTATTTATTATTATTGTTCCTATTACACGAATCGCAAAATGTAGCAACTAAACCCCTAATCCTAGTCTATTAACAGTATTTACGTCCTTTAAAAGTCATTAACACAGCTATTTGAAACAATTATGAAAGGTTATGGAGTCACACTCACCAAATGGAGCAATGTTAATAAGCATGATTTTAGCCAAACATGCGCTTTCTGAAGACACCGTATTGTGAAAGTTATTACAACTAGCAATGGTTTTCTGTATACTTGGTTACTTGAATTATTTAGTAATGGTTCTAGCGACAACGTGCGGTGCGTGTGCGTGGTGGCCTGTTGGTAATGGACCAGACGCGGCTGCCTACATGTTCACGGTGGTTGCGGGTTCAAATCCCAGGGCACACCTCTGACTTTTCGGAGTTATGTGTGTATTGATAGTCAATCACCACGCACTTTAACGGTGAAGGAAAACATCGTGAGGAAACCTGCACACTGTAGCGATTTTAAAGAATTTCTACGGTATGTAAGTCCGCCAACCCGCACTAGGCCAGCGTGGTGGACTATATGGCCTAACCACTCTCAATCGATTCTCTCGATTGTAGAGTAGGCCCGTGCCCTGCAGTGGGACGTATATGGGCTGATATAGATATAGATAGGTTTTAGAGAAACAACTAGTTTTATGAATAAAGGTTTAAATCAGTGGAAATATAATCAGCTGTAAATGTTACTAAACAAATATCTCGTAAATATAGACGTCAAAGCCAACAAAATGTTGTAGACTTAAAACGAAGAAGAATCAATCACTCTTGACTAAGTTGTTCCGTTCCTAGCATTCATAATTTCACCATATAATTAAAAAATATCTTAAGTCTCACAAAATATAAGCTCGTAGATAAATAAACGTAAATCGTTTCTGATATTTGCTCCATCACATATACTACAAAACCTTACAACTAGTGCGGTAAGATAATTCAACAAATAAAACGGAACTTATAGGTAGCGAAGTGAAGCAGACGAGATATTTGCTCAGTTAGCTGCGGAACAACGTTAACAAATTGAAAACTAACTCGCGCCACGCTAAGTGCGAAGTTGGATAGCCTCTTTAAAAATGTAACGTGCTTGTATACTGATAGTTGATACATTATAGATTTTTTCCTTTAGCGATCGGATGTTTGTCGTGTTTTTTTTGCTGTGAATGGCGAGATGAACATGCCATTCGCCTGATGATAAGCGATACGACCGCTCATGGACAGTAGCAAAACCAAACAACACCATCAATTACAAAGCAATGCTTGGCATTCCTCTGCGTTTGCCAACCTGATACTTAAGATAAGTATGTCTAGTAGTTACTCTGGCTACAATGTCCTTCAAACCGGAACACAACAGTGCATTTACACTGGTGTTTGGCGGGAGAAATAGACATTGCGGTGGTACTTACCCAGGCGGCGTCTCACATATAAGAGACCTACTACCAGTAAAGTATGTGCTTCTGTATGTAGAATTTCTTTAAACATTATCGGTTTTCAAAGCTTTTGTGGAACGTGAGGAAATACATGCTTGAGGTTTCTTCATAAAAATTAAACGTATTTGTCTGGTGACAATATTTAGTGATATCGAATGGACTATAGCCTAATTCCTCTAAATGGTAGAGAAAGGCAGTGCTTTAGATATAAGTGTCATTTTTTGGCGAAGTCGATTCACTACTCAACATAAGCCTACAACTAAGCCTATACCTACTACATCGTCAAAATATGAAAATATGATAAGGCTTTTTAAATTTTCACGAAATCTACTTCCAATAATATAAATTATGTCTGTATGTTGTATAATCAGTCCGCCCCGTGACCACGAAAGCTGTAAAGTAATCGAAACGTCGGGAAGTTAAAAAATGTAAAAATTAAACCAAATCGCAATAAAATCCGTAAAAAATAGTTTTATTTCAATGTATAAATTATGATTGAAATTTTTAAATAACCAATTATATATTTCCTTTGAAATGTTTAATAACTCTTGATTAATAGCTAACATATTTTTCATTATTTGCGATGAAGACTGCGCTGCTTAATCCGTTTACTGTCGCCCGTCCAATCACTACACTCAGAGGATTTATAACAAGAGTAAATATTGCTACTATTTTGCAGAAGCATATTTTTAATGTTTCTTTTAAAATTTATTATTTATGATTCGTTACTTGGTCTGGTCTGATATGTATCGTGTAGTTCTAAATTGAAGATAAGCATTTATTTTTCAACATAAATTACATTTTCAGCTACGTTAACTCTACTGCTAATTGTAAGCCAAAGATTTATAGTTATTTGTACTATGTACATGTGTTATGTATGTGAATGTTTGGTGTATTTGTTTTGTGTTATTTAATATATATGGAGTCCGCCTCAGATTGTCTCTGTTTCTCTCTCTCTTCAAGCAAAGGAATTTTAATGCGGAACATAGGTCTCCCTCAAGCTTCCCACATCTGTTGGAAGCGGCCTGCATCCAGCGACATCCTGCAACTTTTACAAATTCGTCCGTCCAGCAATCAATAATTGAAATGCACCTGAGCTGTTTATATCCACCTTTATCAACATTTATTCAGTTAATATCTATTTCTTGTCTCTAACTTACTATCAAGACATGGTAGTTTGATGTATACAGCATTTATGGTAAGCCGAGTCGATACGCGAGCTGTGCGAACATGGACACAAACTGCTGTGTTGTCCAATTCAACGCCTCCAAATTGGACATACATTGTCGTCGACACGCTAGGAACATGGCGTTTTTGCGAATAAGCTGGGCTGTTTCGTGTCATTTTGGATGTCATGATTTGATGAGAAGGATCGGTATTTTGTATTCGTCGATTGTATTTTATATATACTTAAATCAATAGGATTCCTTACCTATTATGACTATATGGCGTTGTAATCCCCTTATTTCACCATTTTAGGGAAGATAAGAAGGTCGATAAAATATGGGTGCCACTGCCTACCCAATACTGATATGCCCGTCACCGCAAGCATTAATGCTATGATAATAAATTATTCGAAATTGAAAAAAAAAAAAGTTTTAGTACTTATTTTTAAATTAACGAAAATAGTTCCAGCCATTGTCTCCAACACCAGCCAAATATAGCCCACATTCAACCCAATTTTTTTTATTAAAATTACAACTCCAATAAACCAAGCTTTCCTGCAAAACGTCCCAAATCGCACCGAGTGAGTAACATCGAAGCAACGGGCATCGACCGTAGCAAACTGCCCTTTCATATTTATGAGATATTGAGGCTGACGCGACGGATTCCCGCCGTCCCGAAAAAAACATCGCAACATCCATTAACTGACAAATGGGACAGTAACAACATCTCAATACATGAATAATATTGACTAATAGCTTGCAGGACATGCGGCTTTGTTATCCGATGGGGTTGAATTGATTGATACTATGGATTGACATTTGTATGCACGGATATCTATCTGTAATGCAGGAAAATTTGAGTTTTCTTTGAACATAATTATCGTGCTATATTACACAAAGAAATACTAGAAAAGGTAGAAGATAAATCTGAGATAAATTATAAATGTATGCATTCCATGTTATTTCAAATAAGTTTCAGGTTAAACAAAGATTAGTATCCCCACACTTTTAGAGCTTCACTTGAGACACTTTGGCGCCATTTGAGTGCCGATCACGGTCGATAATCTGTATTAGAGCTGTCCCAACCAACGACTATTCAAAAACACTTGTGCATTCACAAATTAGCAGAACAGAAGTCCAATCACAAGTTGAGAAGTTATAAACCCTGCATCGTTGGCAGCGCTATGCTCAGATGTACAAGCGGGCCGTCGCGACGCGCTGCGCTATCGCTGGATTGCAATGGACGCAAAATTGTTGAACTAGAAATGCGAGCTTTAAAGACGACTACAAAGTACGAACTTGGGTAGTTATATCGCTCAGGTTTTGGAATTATAATACCTGGGTAATTATGGTCGATGGCTTCGTCGGATTGTTCTGAATAATTTACTTTGTGCCAGCTACTTGATGTGACAAATTAGCTGGAAGTAAGACCGCTGTGGAAACCGGAAGTGTTGATGAAGTGCCTCAACTCAAATATTTTAAGCAACTGGACATTTTGAGCTTAGGAAACCGACATAACTATGCCCAAAGGGAGAAACAAAAGATGATCTGCAATTGGTAATCTATTTTGATAATAATTAACCATCACCAACCAGTTATTACGCTGGTAAAAATAATGAATTACTCCATTGCTAGCTTTGGAACACGTATGCATGAGATTTTTCTGCGTCCGGAAATATCACTAAACAAAATGTTAATTTTCAATGAGTTTCTATAGGATCGACATAAACCCAGTATTATTCATACTACAGCCAAATAGGCTATAATCCACTGCAACTCATATATGCCTCGGTGCATTGTTAGACACTTCACTTAATCGCTTAGGGCTAGCGCGCACGGGTTACTTCTGTCTCCGTGACTAATTCGTCACTCTTATGAAGTCCGAGGCTATGGAGATACGCGCATGTTACGACGTGACAATCGGGTGTCATTTTTGTCACTACCCCTATCGTGAGCGCATTCTGCTTTGGAGACGTGACGTGGCGGAGACAAACACTTTTGTCAGTGGCAAAAGTAACCGGTGCGCGCTAGCCCTTACAAGCATAAACAGTTCTATAATTGGTGCTTACAGCATATCTCATTGTTCCCAAGCCACCCTTTGTACAAGCGTGCTAAGAGCATTAACGTAATGAGGCGCGGTAATTAGCCGCATTTCTTAGCCGAAACTGATAAAGCGGAGTAGGGCTTCCTGTTTCTCATACAATTGAGATGATACATGAAGGGAATTGAAAAGGCTTTAGAGGGAAATAATCAAGTGTCCATATTAGTAATGTGTAGGAATTATTAGTATACATACAAGGCGCTTTCTAATATGACTATGTAAACACTCGCTTTGAAGACCTGTAATGAATAGAAGGATTCTGGTCTTGGATTATATTGAAGATATTTGCCTCGGGTAATATAGTCTTTGTAAATCTGACTTATCAAAATGCATATCTCATCTCTTGGAATATTTTGAAGACTAATAGCACATGTAACTAACAGTTCCATGCCACATTGAGTAGGTACATACATACATTTGGGTTACGAGTAATAGTAATAAAATTTTGTGGCTTTAAAAAAAAAATTGACGGTCTATCACCGTATTTATATCGTCACGGTAAAGTGATAACTACTTAATAGTGAGTGCTGTGTAATTAGAGCACCAATATTCTATGCCAATTAAGACAATTATGTCGGCCTGCTTGAAACATGACACCTATACATACTACATACATAGGCTGAACTTACAACGCGGTACATACTTGAGTCCTTACAAACGGTTTCAGGGAAATTAGTTACATAATTTCTATAGTCTATTTATACAAAACTATGTATATTTTTTGGGTAATAACAAAAAAGGTAATAAAAAGTCGGTAGTACTTTCCCTTTGTAGTATTACCAAGGATTCATCAAGGTTTAAGTGAAACGGGGTTCAGGAACGAATCTGTTGACCGGATGGTACAATCTGTTGAGATATTAAACGCACGTCGTACGCGTTAAATGGCCTTTTTGTGTTCACATTTCCTTATTTATAAATATACGCGACATGTATCGAAATAGCTTTCCAGTTACCGCTCATCCCGTCTACCCTTACATGTCCGCAGAATTGCGAATGTATTTTTTTATTACTGAGAATGACGCAACGATCAGGTCTTGCGTCTACGGTCATGCATCCATAAACAAAATAACTTATTTAGAACTGCCTGGCACTGAACTGCATTTGTCATGCCAAGATATTAATTGTCAAGAATCCCGATGCCCAGCAATTTCACTGACTCTGTTTTCATCCAAAGGAAGTCCACTGCAGAACATAGGCCTCCTCCATGGATCTCTACAAAGACCTGTTGGAAGCGGCCTGCATCCAGCGCCTTCCTGCAACCTTAACCAGGTCGTCCGTCCACCTTGTGGGTGGGCGTCCGACACAATTTCACTGACTAGTGTCGTAAAACACCACAGTGCTACCATAGTTGGCAGAAATCGACTAACTATTGGTACCTACTCAGACGTCATTTCGCATACGAGGGACCTACCATCTAGGAGCCTAAACGGTGAATTGTCTGGGCAATGTGAAGAATATTGTAGCCTGTGATTAACATTGTAAGAGACATGTAATATATCTGGGCGAGGAGCGCAATATACCATGTGTTAATGGCCTTTGATGGTAAGTTGTTATCGTCGCTCAGAGACTTCAGTGCCAGGGACCAGCTAAACCAGGTCCCTGTCCAAACCATGTAGTGTTTAATGAGAATTGAACAATGTTGCTCCTGGTTATAGAAAGGCGTGACGCTTATCATCATGGGAATGATTTGACCATCCCGTCTCGTCATTCCCGTTAATAATAACAATCTAAAATTCCCGCCATGTTCTCCCAGAGGAACTTAAAAGGACGCCAATCCAATCAACTAAGTAAAAAGGAATTATTTCACTCCCCATCCAGTGATATTTTAGTGCAGCAAAGAAAAAGGCTGTATAATTGAATTCTATCTCGCAGAGTTCAGGTTTATAGAAATACTAGGTTGCCTTAATCCAATTCCACTTTGTGCTTATTGCATTCACAATAGCAATGTTTGGAAAATAACGAATTGTTACATACGATACAATGGACTAACAATAGAAATATGTAACTATTGTTGATTTTGAAAGTAGGGCAGCTAAGTAGCTTTTCCGGAGATTCAAATTTGTTTGTTTTATTAGGAAGTTTTGTTTATTTTATTTTGCTGGTAGTCGCATATTCGAATACGTTGGCATAAGGATCATCGTGTATTTCAGTGGAGATCCATCATAATGACGTATGCAAATTAGGGTTCAGCTTGTTTACAGTCGGTTTTGAATAGGCCGGCATAATTGTGTCATGTATACTCCAGTTAGATTGCACGGTACTTGACATGAAGTGCATCGTAGTTGTTTTGTTGAGAGGTTTATATCTAGCAGTTACCTGGTATAATATAAAAATGATGGTAAACAATAAAAATATTTTACCGCACGGGATTTGAACCGGCAACCTTTCCTACCAGAGACAACAGCTTACACACCAAGCATTCACAAATCACAACTTTATATAAAATCAGGATAACCATCACATAATAAAATCAAAGTAAATCACCAACCCAATAACAAACTGATAAAATTATACGAAAACACTTAGGCCCCAATGAAAAACCGGGTAAAGGGGCATTAATATGTTAACACATCGCCGATGAGCACCAATAGAGGGCGCAATTATGCAGACGGCAGCCGGCCCAAATCTGCGGACGGATTAATAATTCAACAGCAGTGAGCGCCACCTGGCGGAATCGCAGGAACCGCCGGATTAGCAGACATTCGGCAAGGATGATTCGCTCGTTTGTTTGTTTTGTTTTTGCGATGCCTGGGTAAATAACAGGTGATTTTTTAGTTTTCTTTGTGTATATTCAGAACTCTATCAAAGATAACGTTACAGTCAATGAGTTGCCAGGTATGGGAATCAGAAACTATACATTTTATTCATTCTTACAATACACAAATCAGATACAGTATTTTGTTGATCCGAAAAATAGTTATTTCGGTGGTTGATCGCACAAACCGTTATTTTTAATCGGATTACAATTATTAGCTATTGAACTTACGCTATCAATAACAACGAGGATACATTGGGATAAAGTATGGTGACGATGATAGCGAGACTGAGATTACCGTCAGTCAGATTTTTTAGAGACAATAAACCATTCTCGATGGCCTACTCCAGTAGAGAACTTCTTTTTGTAAAACAACATAATAAAAAACAAACTTCCAAGTATCATAATAAAATTCCGGTTTCATTACACCAGTTTTTACTTCAAAATTTTCTTCAGTTTTTAATTACAACTAACTTTCATAATAAACTTTTGTACAAAAACTTGGATGCTCTACATTGGATCTTAAGGTCTTTTTCGTAACCACAAACTGAATATTTAATAGCTCGTCTAGTTGACAAAATGGCTGAAAACCTTGGAAAAATCTGACTCAAGTTGTTTTATTACAGTGTACGGTGTACTGATTCCGCGTTGTGGGCGACTTTACCTTACCTAACTCAACCGTACAAAATCATTTGACCAATTACCCTATTCATCATTACTATTCTAAATTATCTATGAACTGCTCTGAATTTAACGCTGCAACCTCTGTATAAATACTGTATTGTAAACTTGTTTTAAAAGAGCAACGCTAGAGTTTCTTGCCCGTTCTTCTCTGGCGAAAACAGCCTTGTGAACCGGGTGGTAGTGGAAAAAGTGACTGAATCTAAATAATGTATGACATTTCATGGGTTCAATAAATATTTTCATTTCATTTCATTTCATTAAAAACTAAAACATTATACTCGCAACAGTCACATAATATAGTCTTGTGTTTTGTGCTATAATATGCAATACAGAGT
Source organism: Deilephila elpenor (assembly GCA_949752805.1). Lineage (NCBI taxonomy): Eukaryota > Metazoa > Arthropoda > Insecta > Lepidoptera > Sphingidae > Deilephila > Deilephila elpenor. The sequence goes on from OX457114.1 coordinate 1,383,922, forward strand.
CCCCCTAAATTAATACGTAAAATACTTGAACATCTGTTGATTATACAAAAAATTGTTTGCTGTTTCACAGCTGGTTTCTCGCTTACTGCGCCACAACTATTCTCAAAGTCAAAAATCCTAAAAGTGAAATAGTCAAGAAAAATACGAGAGAAAATGATCTTACAATCGTGAATGTTCAAAACTGGATCAAGTAGTAAAGATTGAGTAGGAACTATATTATTACTTACATTTGTTTAGTAATAACAGAAGCAAACCCTCGGGAAATTCTCACTATCTATCACAACATAATCTGCACATACAAGCAGCTCCTCTACTTCATTATTAATCAGCACATTATATTTCTATTTACTATATCTGCGAGTCTATTTCATATCTTGACCTATTTATATTTTTACACGAACTAACCGTATTACAATATAATAAAGAGTTATTTATAGATTTGGTTTTATACCTCTTTTTTTGTTTATTATATAAATTGTATTACACATTTCACCATCATCATCATCAGCTTTTTATTACCCACTGCTGGACATAGTCCTCCTCTAAATTGCGCCATTTCTCCTGTCTTCGGCTTGTCGCATCCAGCATCTGCCAGCAACCTTTCACAAATCGTCACTCCACCTGGCTGGAGGGCGTCCTACACTACGCTTGGCAAGATTCACGATCACACATTTACCAAGGTTAATTATAAAAACGACATCATATACGCAATAAGGGCAAATAAAAAAGAGATAGTAACTCAACGCAAGTATTTGTCGCATTGTATGATATTGCTATGGCCCGTGTAATGGCTATGGACAATGGCCATTCTGTCTCACAATAGGAAGTGCTGTATTATATTAATGACCCTTCACGTATATACGTAGCGTAAGTCGACTCGGGACTGAGGAGGACTAGTTCAAATTTGGCGGATAAGGTATTTCGACTCCATTTTTACTTTGTATTCATCAAAAGGATTCCATATCCAAAATCGAGCAAACAACGAATTTTTTAAATCCATTTAGAATAAAACAAGTTAGAAAATTTTGAAATCTTTCATAACAAAACCTCTTTATCAGAGTTACAACTTCAAAGTGGACAAGGCCTACAACTCACTGTATTTAGTGCGCTGTGGAAATCTTTGGGGAAGGCCTATGATCAGTAGTGGGTTATCGATGGCTGAACAGAGGGAGAAGAACCTCATGCTTACGGCTCAAATAAAGAGTCGAATTATCTTTATGAATCACACGTTTTTACCTTCAAAACTATTTTATAGAACTTACTCATAATAACAATCAATCTATTCTCAAAACTCAGTCGTTCTCAATCAATGCAGATTTAATTAATTGCGCAATGATTTTCTTCATGAATAAAGCAATTTATATGTTATAGACATTTGTCCGTGTTTGTGGGCCATTGAAGCCGGGATATTCCATTGGCCGTGTAATGGGGCACTACAATGGCGCCTCCACAATGGGATACGGAACAAATATATTACATCTATTATAGTAAGTGTTAATACATTGTGGAAAAATCTTGGGATGACCAATGTGCAATCATAAATGGTGAAATATATTTGAAGTTTATATTCATCTTTAATTGTTAGCCATCTCATTCGTACACTCGATTGTAGAAGAGGCTGCTGCCCTGCAGCCCACTGCAACGTATATGGGCTGATACAGTACAATACAGAATGAGAAGTGTCATGTCATAGTATTGATTTTTAGAAGTGGAAAACGTACAACTTACTTCGGACGTCGAACGTTCGAACATTCGAACTTCGTTTCGGATCAAAGAGTAACCCCCAAATATTAGAAATCGGGAAATGCGAAATAAATCAAAACATACTATAGTCTACATCATCCATCCATCAGCCAAAGGAAGTCCACTGCTGAACATAGGTCTCTCCCAATGATATCCACCGTGACCTGTTGGAGGCAGCCTGCATCCAGCGACGTCCCGCGACCTTTACCAGGTCGTCTGACCACCTTGTGGGTGGACGTCCTACGCTGCGCTTTCCGCATACATAGTCTACATACCTACGTATTATCAGTAGTTAAAGCAAATCTGATCCTAAAGCAAATATATAATTCGCAGTTAAACAATTCTCGGAACAGCGAACACTAATTTCACTACCTGTCTTTGAAGTTACTATAGTCCTAGTCTAGCTCTGCAGTATTACTTGTCAATTCTATCTCAAGTATCTTCACAAAGCAATCAAAGCAGTCTAAAGCAATTATCTCATAGAATTAATAAAACACTATTTATGTTTTCATTGACCAATATGCGCAGAAATTGTCATAAAACAAATATACCTCATTAATTAATACTGTATGAAAACGTAATGCAACATTCGGAAATAAATTTAATATAAAGAACAGCTCAATTAAGATATGGAGACTGTCCCGCCCTCACACCCGCCACTGCAACTCCTGTAAGCCAGGATCAACAGTGGCACGCATTTTAATGACACTGAGCATTGAAGCTCAGCGCGTCTCCGGGAATGTCTAACTTGTCTTTAACCCGCAACGAAATCAATCAAAAAGTTAAATTAATAGGAGGAGTTGGAAATAAATTATTGTCCACTAAGATACAATTAAGATATGTGGCAAACTTATATCAGCCACAAATTCTAGTCCCGGGCAACTCATCTGAGATTATTTAATGTAAAACACACGCAAAGTTAATCATCCGTCCTGGGAATCGAACAACGGACCCCTTGGTTCCATAGCACATGCAAGCCCTATACGAATTGAGTACATTATAATGAAATACTAATATAATTAGATAAGAGATAAATGTTGTGGTTAGACAAAGAATTAATGTAATAATTCAATTATGGAACAAATTCAACAAAGGCCTCTGACACAAAGAAGCCCAAAAATATCGTAATAAAATATAATTTATAATCCCATTTTCTTTCATTGCAAGTTGATTGTACTATATTTTATGCGAAAAGATAAATATTAAAATCCGAATAATCTATTTGCCCTTCATATAACTTTCACTTCATCCAGCCTTTGTTACTCAAGGCTAGCTTACAGTCCATACGATGTAATACGATTTTTTATGCCGGAAATACGAAACTTTAGCGGGAACCAACGCAAAGCCTCGGGCGACAGCTTGCTAAATCATAAACTTTCCAAAAATATCTGCCATTTGGAATGAAAAATAATTTAAAAAACGGCCAAATGACTCAAAAACCCATCTAGACAAGTTTCATAAAATAACAAAAGGCTGTAATTTGCAAGCGTTCTATTGCGCAGTTTTTGCCCGATTCTGTGCCACGGTAGATATGCCCACGGGCAGTAATCGGAATCGAAAGGACAGTGCACTACTAAAATAGACTATAAAACATACAGGTAGAGCTGAAAATCATTTGTCAACCTTCCATGGTGTCCAACATAGCGAACGAAACAGAAAAATAAACTTTGAATCAACAGCATTGGGTAGATATTTCTGTGGCGGAGTAAACCAGTTGTGTTCTTTTGTAAGTGTGGGGTCAAAAACCGGTGAGACTGGTGTGTAGAGAACACGGGGTCCGCTTGCAGCGACTGTTCATTGCTCGGCAAAGGAAAAAATAAACAACGGACCGACTGAGATAACGATTCTGATTTACATCGGTTGGGATTTTGATTCAAACGCGGTGGAAATTGTTATCGAGCGCTTTCACACTTGAATAACTGAGAAAGGAAGTCACATTTACCTTTGTAATTTTGCTAGTTATTAATCGGTATTGTTCCAACAGTAACTGAGAGATAAGGCTTTATTGTGGCTTTATTCAACCAGACTTGCCTCGAACGGGTTTACGAACAACTCATCTGAAGTTTTCTTTACACCGTACTCTTTGTTCATTAAATAGAACAATTAACTTTCAATACAAATGAAACTTCAATAAAATCACATGTAGAATAATATTTTAAAAGAAAAAATAATTCACAATTTATGTGACTTAATCTAGTTATTAAATAATAACTAGTAGCAATAAGTAACGTCGCAGAGACATAAATTGAACATTTAAATATCTGTAGTGGCTCATTCCGTATTCGAACCCAATCACTTGAGTGCACTGATCGCATTTAAGTGGCCTTAATCAACTGAGGCACGTGGCAATTAAAGTATTCATTTATATACTGTGGTAAATATCACTATATAACAATACGGAGATTTTATTACAAGTACCAGGAATATTTAGCCCATAATTTTACGACAACCAAAGAATATTTAAGCGATGTATCTTCTGAAAGGGTTTTCACGCATGTTATCGGCTGTAAAATTATAAGTAAAATCGTCTAGCACCATACCTATACGTCCCGTTGAGGTTTTATAAATGAAAGATAAGACCAGACAGAAGAATATGATCTTGGTCAATTGTTTATTCTTCATTTTTTTCAAATTATTCCTCACATGGCGTTCAAATTCTCACGGCCAATAAGCAAATGTAGCAATTAATATTTCATCGTAACTTGCAAATAAATGAACCATTTGAATAAATTGATTGTTTAATGTCGTATCGTACAACAAACAAATGCATATTATGGCGCCTGTTTTTCAAAGCTATACTTATGCATATGTTATTAATTTAAACTACCTTTTTTTTATTAAAAAAATGTATTTAGTTTTACTTAAAATTTGTGCCAATAATAAAATACCATTTCTTTTTTTATACACAAATGGTATAGGATTCAAGATAAATATTTTAGATTCAGGGTTTCTCCGACCCTATATCAGTACAGTACAATAAAGTTATAAACACAGTTATTATTGCTTGTTGCGTAATGTGCAGTGAACTAAGGAACCTCTTTATCAGAGTTAAATTGCTATTAGATCCAGACGACGCAACTTGTACTGTTATAAGTTTTCCGCTAGTCTATACTAATATTATAAAGAGGAAAGATTTGTTTGTTTGCATTTGTCGATCCCCGCAATTTTAGTGTGATCCATATTTGTTTCGGGTCTGGGTATTTGTTAGACCGAAGTGTCTCGTAGTTTCAGATACCCACGACACAAGACTCGATCTTAGTGTGGGGTCAGGGTTATACATGTGACTGTTGGGTGTATTATTATTGTATTACTATGTTTTGATAGGACTAATGACAAATCCATCAGGCACATTTAAGTCACTTTGTGTGCAACAATTATTTATTTAAATGGACATTCCACACACGCCAGTAATAAACATCCATCAGATTGTTCTACTAATCACATCCCCAAATTACGATTAAACAAACTAATTTGGTAGTTAATGGGATTAAATAAGGAAGTTTGTGGTAGAAATTTTTGGGAATTGTTTTTATATTCTACAGTTTGGCACAAGAGTTCCCTCTCCCCCTAGTAAAGAGAGGGTTAACTCAAAGCTTATCATCTTGGCAAATAGCTGTATAAGAAAAATCATAGATTTTTAATTAGTCGAGAAGCATTGTGCCGAATCTTTAAAGGATTAAATTATACATACATACATAAACTCACGCCGTTATCCCCGGAGGGGTAGGCAGAGGCGCCACCGGGACACCCACATTTCGCCTTGTATGTTTCGTCCCACAATGTGATAGGGGGCGAGCCTATCGCCATATCGGGCACAAATTCCTGACTACAGGTTGGTAATGAATAGAAAAATCCAATATCACTTTGCCCGACCGGATTAAATTATTACGTTTAATAATCTCAATTAACATACTACTTTCCTAGTCCTGTATTCAGGTAAACAAATTAATGTTCAAGGGCGGTAAAGGAAATTAAAGAAACAAATTTTGATCACACAAACATTTGTCTTAGTATGGGAATTGAACCCGAGTTCTCTCTAGTGGCTAGCTGCTTCATGCCTATTACAGAGACTTTGGAATAACAGTTCCTTAATTTCCCAATATGATTTTAGGTTTATAGAATTTATTATCATAAAAACACACAGTTCACTTACAATGAGATATAAATCAAATAAACAATACAACTTCTATCTAGGACGCTGGGTGCACTGTAGTCACAGTGTGCACACATATTTTTTAAGTTTATTTTGAAACTGTTTTATTGAGTCACATTCTTTTATTTTCATTCAATAAAAGCTAAAACTAAACATTTTATCCACTAGCCGTAAACCACAATATTTTAATATCGCAGCCAATTTTTGTTAACCGCAAGGGCACTGTAAAACTACATAATTTAATACATAGCGTAATTCAGGCCAAACATTAAGATAATAACAAAAGATAAATACAATTCTTGAAACCTTGTTTTAAGAAAATTGTATTCCCGACGTTAATAGGAACTTGGAATATTCGACTTAAAAAATTGTATTGTTTTAATCAAATAAATATTTTTTGGGACAACGTATATCGTTTCAGTCTAGACAACCTCTTATGGCATAAATTATTATATAAGAAGAATGTATAATTATTATCGTATATTATTTTGAAAAGTGCGTGGTGGCCTGTTGGTAACGGACCAGACGCGGCTGCCTACATGTTCACGGTGGTCGCGGGTTTAAATCCCAGGGAACACCTCTGACTTTTCGGAGTTATGTGTGTATTGATAGTCAATCACCACGCACTTTAACGGTGAAGGAAAACATCGTGAGGAAACCTGCATACCGTAGCGATTTTAAAGAATGTCTACGGTATGTAAGTCCGCCAACCCGCACCAGGCCAGCGTGGTGGACTATATGGCCTAACCACTCTTAATCAATTCTTTATAGTAGGCCCGTGCCCAGCAGTGGGACGTATATGGGCTGATACAATACAATTTTGTATATACTTAAAAGTCAGTTGTTTTAAGCATTATTTCGCTAAGCCTAAGTTACAATTTAAGCAGCGTTTTGTTGAAAACATTTCGGTGCAGGGATCGAACCTGTATCGTTCTGTTTCTCGGCCGCAGATTTTAACAGATGTTGCTATTGTGTACAATAAAACAACTATTGTTTGAAACAATAGATACGGCCATTTTTTGTTTGTTTACCGACACGTAGTAAACTTTCATTGTTATTTTGTGAATGAATGGGTTTGGGTCAGATTAGTTTATTCATGTTAGAACAATAAAAACATTATTACAATATATTACTATGACAAGGTTATACGCGGAATAGGGGGCATCGTGGGATATATTTTATTTTTATTAATTTATTTTCTGGTAATATATGTATAACGAAGAAGGAAAAAACCTGCATACCATAGCGATTCATTCAGCAGAAAAAAAGACATTGACAAACTGCAAAAAAAAAGGGTAAATAATTTTCACAATTAATTACTCACTGCAATAACACGATTTTCACAAACATATCTCAGCGTGGCGCCATTGAAACGGTTCAAAGTTAATCCCTAAATAACCCACATAATGGGAACACGTGAATAGAGAAGTTCGGAATAAGTTTAAAATGGAAGCCTCACGTATGGTGGGAATTAACTATGATATAAGAGTTTTGCAACTCGATATGACTCCTTCCTAAGGCGATTTGAACTTTATAAATCTATGGGTATTGATTTTAATGGTGTTCGGAATAGGCTCGGGTTGGCGAATGGAAAGACAGGTAATATAGGGACATTTATTGAGCTCCAAAACTTTGATTAAACAGCGAAGTTTTTGAATACGTAAGTTGTCCCGCACGACAGACAATGGAATTAATGTTTCACGAAAACTCGAGATAAATGGTAGACGCGTTGCTTTCGTTCTAATTATGCCGGCCCGACAATCACCACTAAAATTCTTGTTTAGTTTCCAATTTCAATCATACCGAGCATTGATACCTTCTTGACCATGGTACTTTCTCGCCAAGTTAGACCTTGAAGCTACTAAGATACTCCGGAATGCTTGCCACTAATTTCGATGTACTTATTTTAGTCCCAAATGGTGTAGGCGAATCTAGCGCCAGGCAATTTTCAGACGCGAGTTTCTCATTTAACATTTTTCAAATCAAAACACATTGTAATCGAACCTGCAACTTACGATTCATAACATCACGGGACCTACGACGTGACTACACCTACTTAATTATTACTGGAGAATGCATAAACTTGATAGCATTGTGTCCGTACACTGTAAACGAACAAGTGTGGGTATTTGAGTAAGAGCGCTCACCGCTTATCACTGCTATTTGGATCACGGAATTCCACTGAGTCCACGATGATTCTTAACAGGAAAACAATGTTTTATTACTCAGCTGGTAAATCCTGCAAGTCTAGAATGCTTTTTATTGGCTAATAACTACATTGGCTTAGCGATACAAGTGGGTCTTCGCCTCCGAAACAAGGTTCTCCAGATCTCCAGGATCCAGTGATGATGATAATGATGATAGTTACCTCTAAGACCTAAGGGATCATTCTGGATAATCATAATTGTATTTGTACTATCCATAATCGCTGAGTTCCCAGCACGGGCCTCTTCTTCAAAAGTTCGATTGATTTATAAACATAAAATAGAAATGTAATAAATTAACCTCCTCTTGTAAGTAATAACTACATTATGTCATTAAAATATAGCTTCTTTTTATTTATATGACATCATTATTCCTTTGTATTGATAAAATTGATTCGCAACGGAAATATCCGTTTTGCAAATTGATTAGATTAGTACGCGTGTGCTCTGTGCATGTTTCCGAGAGGATATTAATTAACTTAATATTATGAATATTAGTATGCTAAATATAAAAGCTTTTTTAATTAACTATGAATACTGGTTACTCACAAGTTCAAAACGCAGACATAAACATATATATGTATGTAGTTGCAAGTAATTGAAATATTTTTCAAAATATTCGAAGTTAAATTTGAGGTTATGCACGATAAAAATGTTTTTATAATTACATTCACGATACCTAGGTGATTCTTCTTGGTGATCTAAGTGTGGGCATTATTAAAAAAACTTTATCTGTCTTACATGTAATTCATCTTGGTCCAATTATATTATTAGCCCTTTTCTGGTACAAAGTACATTAATAAAGGCACGCTGTTATCAGTGACCCCGGCGAGTTGATAAGGGTTTAAAGAAATCATTTGTGGTACCTCAAAACTGGAGCGCGGCATGCGATGCTTAGCGCTTACTGTTCCCTAACACGAATACAACTAGGTTCAGAATATGCACCAGTCACAAGTTAATTAAATTGGCTAATATTCATAATCATTATGACGTCATAATTGAAACGACTGCGAGATATGGCCCTCTCACGTCCATATATTCTCATTGGACAGCAATGCAATTAAAACTATATTGTCATCATCAGCCTTTTGCTGTCCACTGCTGGACATAGGCCTCTCCGAAAGTACGTCACAGAGCTTGGTCTATAAAACCAAATGCGTTGTGGTTACTTCGGCGTGCCAACATAATAAATGTCTTTTACGTGCAATGTTTCAAAGCAATGTATAAATATACCTATTCCCTCATTCAATAGAGTTTGGGGACAATAACGCTCTGCAAACGGACGGATTTCTCTTGACTAATTTATGGTCCCAATTTAGAAGCCACGGGGTTATAAATGCAGATAGAAATGCTGCAATTGTAAGGAATGGTTAGCGATCTCACTGAGACATTAGATAAACGTTTCTTTTCACCAAAGAATCAGACACTATTCTAGGATATTGTTATTATAATTGTCAACTGTCAAGGCAAAATGCACCATAAAGTATTTACTTGTAAACACAGTATTAACATACACAATTATGAGTCAATTAAACATAAATAACACCCAACAGTCATATACATAGTCCTGCCTCCACACTAAGATAAATATTTTGTCGTGGGTATAAGAAACTACGAGAGTTTTCGGTCTCACAAACATCTAGAACCGAAACAAATAGCTGTGGATCACACAAACATTTGTGTCGGTGCAGGTTCGAACCCGCGGTCTCTTGTTTCACAGCCGGCGTCTAACCAACTACGCCACGGAGGCTGTCAACTCATGCCTGAGTGATACGTTGACCTGAACCAGTACAACGCGTGCTGAATTCTTTTAGAAGGTCGTGAATATCCAAGCAGATACCAATAACCTACCACCTTTTACTGGTGGTAGGTCTCTCATATATGAGAGACCGCCTGGGTATGTAACACCGCAATGTCTATTTCTCCCAAACAGCAGTGTAAATGCACTGTTGTGTTCCGGTTTGATGGACATTGTAGCCAGAGTAACTCCTTGACATATTGAGACTTAACATACCTATGAGCGGTCATATCGCTTACCATCATGCGAACGGCATACTCGTCTCGCCATTTATCGCAAACAAAAAAAAACACGCCAAACAAAAAAAATAATTCAATACAAATACTACTTTAATCCAAAGCCAATATCCGTAGAATTTGATCTACCCTCATGAGCAACGGTTTCGCACCTGCACCGCATACGAAACAATACTAAACATGATCCTCCCCGAAGTGAGGTCGTAAAACGCAGGGGTTAATCTTTGCGCCGGATTCGTTCATGTAGAGTAGGCTATGGGGTTGAATTTACGGCGTTTTTCGGTTTCTGTGATACCTATTATTTTTACTACGATATGATGTGATATAAAACTGAAACGAGAGGCCGCGGGTTCGATCTTCGCACCTAGACAAATATTTGTTTGATCCACAGGCATTTGTTTCGGGTCTGCGTGTTTGTGATTTGTTATTTTTGATAGAATACGCAAGACTCGATCTTAGTCAGGACTATGTATGTGACTGTTGGGTGTATTTATTTAATGATAAAATGCGAATTTATCATTAAATACCGTTTCGGTTTTTTTTCTTTGTGATAGCTTTTATTTTACTATAAAATGTAGATATATAAAGGCCGCATTGTACGCGTTAACCAAGTGTTCAATAGTTTCATAGTTCATTGGTTAATGGAAATGTGTTTCATTAAAGTTGCTGAGGAAATTAAAATATATATTGAAAACGCTGCTCACTTGTGAATTGGTGGCGATTTTTTATAGCTGTACATACCTGAAACAAAATAAACACATGTTTAGTTTAATAGAAAAATTAAGCTTTTTATTTAAATAATATTAAATGTAATGTAATTGATATACTATACGCATGCAGTATTGCCAAATATCAGTCATTGTTATAATTAAGTCCCCGAAACGCAGTAGCCAAAAGTTTATGTCATATAATTCCATTTTGTACCGAAATAAACAAATACACCCAACAGTCGCATATGTAGGACTGACCTGACCTGACCTGACCCCACACTAAAATCGAGTCTTGTGTCGTGGGTATGAAGAACTATGAGAGATTTTTGAGTCCCACAAACATTTGTTTCGGTGCGGGAATTGAACCCGCGGCCTCTCATTTCACAGCCGGCGTCTTAACAACTGTGCCACAGGGCGGTCAAATATAATATGTATTTTAGAAAATTTTAAACTAATACTTAAAAACAAATCTGCAAAACCCTAAAAGAGAACGACCTATTAGTGAACTGGCAGAAAAATAATTCGAACAGAAAACATAAGTCAGTAAGAAATCCCATTGAATGTACGGGGATATTGAGGGCGACGTGGCAGCGCGGCTAATGCCTCGCCCGTAATAGAACCCACACTCGCAAAGCGACGTCGCAGACAGATTTATCCGACTTCAAACTACACGGCTTTGCCTGCCAGGTGTATCGTACCTATTTTCACATGCCCTAAAGCTTCACGTAACGTAAACGTGCAACCTGTATACGGTTTTAATGTTGTAAATCAACCACCCTGTATTTATCAATAAAAAGAACTATAGGTAAAAAGCGACGTAATTTTTAATACTAGTAGTTTTTTTTTATTTGCTGCGCGCTGTTTTTATTTAATAGATGTCTTATATTGCAAAATTTGTTCATTTGTTCGATGGCAGTTACTACATGTTTTCCCAACTACGCCTTTTAGGTCTCGAATAAACAAAAAATAACACCAACAAGCAGTAAACCAAAGTAGCAATCAACGAGACCTCAATAATTATTTTACACTTACGCATTTCCCAGGACTAGCCGAAACACCCACTAAAGCCCCCCCCCCCCCCCCCTTCACAAATCACAAAAACCGCAATAAAACCCCCAATCACAGTTTATGAAACATAGAAGCGGGAGTAAAAAGGGGCGGCCATCCCTCCAGATTATATCTGTCGGGATTTACATGTTATTTTACATTTGAGCCTGTCTAACGAGATTATTCCCGAGGCTGAGGTGAGGTACTTTTCGATTTGGCTGTGTAGGCAGGAAGGAATCTGGGAAAGGATATTGGTGCCACATTATCTAAGATAAATTCTCAATTATCAATTTTTAGTAAATAAAAATACATGATATAATTTGAATTGAATTATTTTAAGTTCTTGAAGGAGGCAATTAGTAGTGAAGTAAACAAGCATGTCCTCTGCTACTAACGATAAAAACAGGAGCGCTGAAAATAAGTCTATGCTATTTCAAAGGACATGTGAAAGATTCGTAGTGTTATAATTTTTGCGCGTTACAATTTTTTTAAACAGATCAGCAATAGCTCCAATTTTACTGTCCACCTAATAAAAAAATATGCATAATTTCATTTGTTTTGTCTAAATCAAGTCATCAAACAAGATGTAGTTCAACTAAAAACAAAACCTCCCTCACCAGGTATCACATACTCCTGCACTTTTATTTTCCAAAAAACCTGTGGGTCTGACACACAAACAAGCCTTCCAAATACTCCCGCGTATTTTACGACATACCCGGGCGATATATTGCGTGCGCAGTTTTTGGACTCGTATAACCAAACGTGTTATTTGATCAAACTATTTGCTTGTAAACATAAACAAACGGAAAATATTGCCTAGACGGACCAATATGCAGAGATCTAGACTCGGGCGCTTTTACGGCCAGCTTTGGATGTTATTTAATGCTATTTAGATTGAAATATGACCGGCTCGGTGGCGCAGTTGTACGTTACGATTACAACGCTGTCTCAAGTTCGAATCCCGAATCGGGCAAAGTGATATTAGATTTTTAATTCATTATTAGCCCGGATTTAGAATGTGTGCCCGATATGGCGATAGGCTCGCCTATCACATCGTAGGACGGAACACAGAAGGCGAAACGTGGATGTTTTGTAGCACCTCTGCCTAACCCTGGGAAAAAGGCGTGAAAATGTATGTAAAATATTAGATACCTCCAAGTGTTATTTTATTTAATTTGCTTTGGATCTTGACAATGCGGGTTAACCTTAACAGTTGGTGTCGCAAGTTTTTCCAAGGCGCAAGCAGTTTCAAATATTTATGGCCCATTGCGCGGCCGGCATTACTGTGGCCCGCGAGCCTCTTTGTTGTGGATATTGGCCCAATAACTTAGTGGTGGGCCTTAATGCCCTTTGTCTGTTCAGGGCTGGCGAAATAACCTTCCTCCCGCTTACTAGAATTGTCCAAGAGTCTTTGAAAGTCGTCTTTTAAAACTTGCAGCCAATGTTTAAAAACCTGTGTTTTTAAAAGTCGCCTTTTCCAATTATCTGCTAACTTAAAAAAATCATACAAAGAGGTTTTTTTTCCTTTAGAAATGTATGAAAGGGTCTTAGTATATTTTAATTAATTTAAATATCACTCGAATTTTAGTGGTGTGTAAATATGATTTTTTATTTAAATGCGTGGCTCGGGAAACGTTTATGGCGCACTCAAGCTGTGTGGAGCGAATTTTAGAGCGACTAGCGATGAATGGAGCCGAGTGTACGCTAAGTGGGGACTGGCGATGGGAGATTTATGTCCAATAGTGGACTCCTATCCAGTGTTATAAATAAAATTTGTTTATTTACTTGATATTAGTTTCGCCAGTTATGTGGTAAATAAATACACCCAACAGTCACATACACAGTTCTGATCCCACACTAAGATCGAGTCTTGTGTCGTATCAGAAACTACGAGAGACTTTTCGGCCTCACAAACACCCAGACCCGGAACAAATACCTGTGGATCACACAAGCATTTGTTTCGATGCGGGGATCGAACCCGCCTAAAGCTAGGTTATTAGCATTAAAATCCTTGCTTAATATGCTCTTTATGCATATCCTACCAACGCTTTAAAACACGGAGCGAAACATCAAAAACAACAAAACAAAGGCAATATGCTTAAAACGCAAAGTTTTCCAACAACTCTTTCCTCGAGGCATTATATAGTATTATAACATAACACAATTTACTAGGAAATCCATACGAGAGCCTCGCTAAAAACTCGCATTATTCCTTTAAGACTTTTATAAAACCTTTTAAATGGGAATTTTAATTCTAGGAAATTGATATCCGGCAGGAATGAGAGGTAAATAAGATTATAATAAGTATTGTATAAGCCCATATACGTCACACTCCAAGGCATGAGCCTACTCTACAATCAAGGGTACGATTGAGAGTGGTTAGGCCATATAGTCCACCACGCTGGCCTAGTGCGGGTTGGCGAACTTAACATCATAGAAATTCTTACAAATCGCTATGGCATGCTCCTCACGATGTTTTCCTTCACCGTTATAGTGCGTATTGGTTGACTATCAATACACACATGACTCCGAAAAGTCAGAGGTGTGCCCTGTGATTTGAACCCGCGGCCACCGTAGACATATAGGTAACCGCATCTGGTATCCAATCAAGTATCAAGTCTCTAATGAATTTTTATTCCAAAATCCAATCCAATAAAACAAACAGATCTCAACTGCACACGAGCTAGACCCCAGACTCTCGCGAGCAATAAATTAACTTGTAAAAATATCCACATGCCGGCGCAATTTAAATTTTCTCAATCTAACTTGGCGAGATGTCACGAAGTCGTTCTTGTGCAGTTGCTCCGCGACTTGGCACGAGCTTTGTAAGTGCTTTACGTGAAATTGCTTACGCTAATCACATTTTTTGATAGTTGGAAATAGATTGAAATGAATGTCGCAGAATTAAAATCAGTTGAAAGTGTTAATTGGACTAGCCAAAATGGTTTTTGTCCTAAAATTGGCATTTTATTAAAATTGTTTAAAACAGTTTACGGATTTTTCAAATATTGTACCAAAAAATCTCAGGCAAATTTCTGCTATAATATCAATTATTTATACTAACCAAATTAATTTTACATGTACATAAAACCTGTGATAAATTAATTGCCTGCCTCGGTGGCGTAGTTCTATTACGGTACGGTTACAAAGCTGAGGTCTCGGGTTCGAGTCCCGGGTCGGGCAAAGTGATATTGGATTTTTCTATTCATTATCAGCCCGGAGTCAGGAATTTGTACCCGATATGGCGATAGGCTTCGCCCCCTATCACATCGTGGGACGGAACATACAAGGCGAAATGTGGGTGTACTGGTGGCGCCTCTGCCTACCCCTTCGGGGATAAAGGCGTGAGTTTATGTATGTATGTAAATTAATTGCGATAAAATACTTTAAAAATGCGCGCGGAACAAAGAAACGTACAGTTTTATAAAGAAAGTATTTTCTTAGCAGGCAACCCTATAGGTTTGAATTACAAAAAGTACCATTGCGACATATTACAATTATGTTTATTACATTGAACCAACAGAAACTCGAGATAACGCAAAAATGTCCGACCTATTTTCTCACTATAATATTTTCTCGGGATTGCAAAACAGAATTTATAAGTAGGAAATAAGGCGCCACAGTAGCATTGTATATCCTAAAGCAAATTACAAAACACAATGCTATCTATTTGTGGGCTCATAAATCGAGAATTATTATATTAGTTTCACTATATTTTATTTGCATTGTTTTTTCGAGGTATTTTTATCTATATTACCTATATCTATATCTATATCAGCCGATATACGTCCCACTGCAGGGCACGGGCCTACTCTACAATCGAGAGAATCGATTGAGAGTGGTTAGGCCATATAGTCCACCACGCTGGCCTAGTGCGTGTTGGCGGACTTACATACCGTAGAAATTCTTTAAAATCGCTACGGTATGCAGGTTTCCTCACGATGTTTTCCTTCACCGTTAAAGTGCGTGGTGATTGACTATCAATACACACATAACTCCGAAAAGTCAGAGGTGTGCCCTGGGATTTGAACCCGCGACCACCGTGAACATGTAGGCAGCCGCGTCTGGTCCGTTTACCAACAGGCCACCACGCACTTTACCGATTAACCGATACTATATATACTACTACTATACTATATTACCGATCGTTGAAAAAATATCATACATTATTAAAATAAAGCGAATTTCCCTACCCGAATAACGAATCCAAAACCTCGCAGTATTGGCAACAAAGCCATGTATTATTACGTCATAACACTAAAACTCCGTTGACTAAAGCCCTTATGACCTGTTAATCTCTAACTCAAAATTACTGCAATCCAATAGCTTTCTGGTCTAATGCACAGCGATTAGATTACTAATTACCTTTACTCCGCTGGGAATCGAACCCGTAACAGTCGCGTCGCAGACCTCATTAAACTTTCCCGTTTAGCCGCCTAGCAGTCCCCGCACGTGTCTTGTTTAACAGTAATTAAAATCCAGAGAGAATATACAGGTAATTAAAATATATTATTAGAGTTTATTTCTTGTAAAACCTTCAACCAGATTTAATAGAACTTTGCTTGGATTGTGGTTTGTGTGTATTGGAATAAAACAATTTTGCAATGACTTCAGTATTTTTTTGCAAATTCGCGACTTCGTAGTAAGAAACTATTATAATTTCTAGATTTCTGCAAAAATGTTTTTAATTATATGTACATATTTTTTTTATTGCATAAGTTCGGCAAACTTGGAAACAGTTCAGTCACCTGTTCTGGTGATTAGTGTAGCTGTAATGTCCTGGAAATTCTGCTTTCGAGTACTTAATAAAGACTTTATAAAGATGAGGTACAAGACTAATTAGTCGGTAATTGTCTAAATCCGATTTGCTCCCTTTCTTATGGATGAGAAATATATTCGAATGACGGAATTTATCGGGGAAGATACTGGTAAGATACTGTAAGATAGAATTAAATCATTAAGTATGTACACAATCTTTATACAGTCTCTAATACAATTTCTAATAATTATTCCAATATTATATTTAACAGAACCCCACCCCCTTAATCAAACAAACGAGCCCAAAATACAGGAGGCATTTCCTCTTTGGATGGCGATAGCTATCCTTTGCGTAAAGAACCACCCAGAGCGATAGTCCCTACCCAGATCTCTAAGACGACGGCCAATATCTTTAACCAATATTTTGGCTTCAGATCCCCAACAGCCAGTCACCTCAACGGCAAAAGGAACAAAAAAGTAAGTAGAATTAAATAATTTTGTAATTGATGACAAAATAATGTTTCTCTCCTTAAATTACATAAATATGCAAACAACACGTTTTGCAATAATGCAGCAATGTTACCAGTTCATATTACTCGTTACGAAACTGTTCAAACTGAATAACTCGATTACGAGTATGTATTGCATACGTACATAAAACTGTGTACTTCAAGTTCCTGTAATGGGAGTAAATACACTGAATTGCGAGTTCGAATTATTTTACACATGTCAATTATTTCTTTTGGGGTTCTTCTTATACTATAATGTATTAATTGCATAGATCTAATCTACAAATAATTAGAAAGAAAGAAAGAAAGGCTGGTGGAAAATACTGAGGGTAGGTCTCTCATGGCATGCTCGGCGCGCCATTTACTGCAATAAAAAAATAAAAGGCTATTCAGTACAGTAAAAGCCAGAAGAAGCTTACAAACGGAACTGTTCAATTTCCTTTTATAATATGACCTAGATTTTTAGGTCACCCGTTACAAGTACTATATTAGTGGCCGTTTTAAGGTAATTATAAGGCCTTACAAGTCAAATAATTACTGCGCTAGCTATAAGCGCTATGACCTGTCCTTCTTCAAACGAGGCTTAAAGAGAGTACTATCCTTAAGGTAGGCAGAGACTTTGTAGTGCTGGACCCCTGGCACTGCGAAGGTCTATGGGCAGCGGTAGCCGCTTA
Source organism: Deilephila elpenor (assembly GCA_949752805.1). Taxonomy (NCBI): domain Eukaryota; kingdom Metazoa; phylum Arthropoda; class Insecta; order Lepidoptera; family Sphingidae; genus Deilephila; species Deilephila elpenor. Next base: position 1,401,754 of record OX457114.1, read on the forward strand.
CCATCAGGCGGGCCGCTAGCTCGTCTGCATATACGCCAATAAAAAATAAAATAAAAAAAAATAATATCGAAATTTTAGGGTCACTGTTTTCGGGATCTGCCTTGACGCCTATAGGTACTCGAACCGAAGTAACTATTGGCCGATAATTTTGTTCCACATGTCCGGATGCGCTCTGTTTCCAGTAATAAATACAATAAAATGCACATAACTAAATAAGGCAATGTCAGTAAATAATTGATAACAAAAAATGCGTGGTGGCCTATTGGTTACGGACCAGAAACGGCTGCCAAGATATTCAGGATGGTCGCGGGTTCAAATCCCAGGGCACACCTCTGACATTTCCGAGTCATGTGTGTATTGATAAGCCAATCACCACGCGCTGTAACGGTGAAGGAAAACATCGTGAGGAAAAATGCACACCATAGCGATTTGTAACAATTATGGTATTGAAATAAAATCGCGATAAAATCCGTAAATATAGTTTTATTTCAATGTGTAACATTCGCGTAAATCTAAGAAACCATTATACAATTATGGTATGTAACCATAATTTCTATGGTATGTAAAGTCCGCCAAACCACACTAGGCCAGCGTGGTGGACTATGCGATCTAATCTCAATCGTACTTCCGATTGTAGAGGTGCCGGTGTCCGTAGTGGGACGTAATATGGGCTGATAAAGTACAGTACAATAACAAAAATTCACTTTAAGAATTCCATTACCAAGTTAAGTTACCTTCAAATTCAATGACTCAAACGCTAGCTGCGCGATTTTAAAACTGTGGCACATTTCCTGGCAATGCGACAGCGGACAATAAAATAAAACATGCCACTTGTGTTGCGTGTGCAGCCAGATAGTGCCATCAGCGAAATGCGACAAATATATTTTTAAAACTAAAGGTTTGGTCCTTCGAGCAAGATAAAAAATGTCAAATGTATTTGTTTTCAAAGAATATTGTACTAGTTATAGATATGTTTGCAAAAACAGTTATGGAAAATGAAGTTCGCTACCCCGCAATAGACGCGAATCCTTTCAATCAAAATTGACTGCAGAGTTTCGTGTTTAGAACAGGCTGATATTTAGAGTATAAAAATCAACGCATAAAAACCTTAATATAAGCGACTCTTAAACCGACGAAAATCCATTACCCAGACTTATTGAAAAGATAAAACTGGCAACGCAATTTCGATAACTAAAAACTCAAACACGCTGCGCCGTACACTCCGGACCGTGGCGTGAATTAATTACATTTAAAAAAGTTTTTAAACCACGGCAGAGCTTTGTGATACGCCGGATGATACTCCGGTCCGTAATCACGTTAGATAGTTAGACGGAGTCGAGTATAGAGTGAGGATTTATGAAATAAATTTATAATTCCTTTAGTATGAGATGAATTGGACGTCAATTGAAAGGATTGAGATTATGAAGCTGATTTAGATAGGAATAAGAAACTACCTGCAGATGGTGGAGCCTTGGTATGGATCGTTAAAGCTAGAAAACTAGAGCATGGCTCTAAACAACTGGATACAAAACCGACGTTAAGTAACTTTGCTTGTTGAATGAGATTGCTAGACACGTTAACTAGTAATAGTATACACGTATAGTACTAGCCACAAAGAGACACAAACGCTCAAAACGCTGAGAAATTCGGAGGTAAACCAACAGTCTAACAAATACAGAGGTGTGGAGGCGAACGGATAATATTCATGGATCCATCAATGATTTACTAAACCTTGCAGCTAAACTGTTTATTCAATAAAGCTTTGTGAGAAAAGTGTACCTTATCGAACCGACCCTTTTGTGCTCTGTAGACAAACCTGGCAACAGCCAGTTCAATTACTTCCAAACTTTTAAAACAAAACGCAATTATGTATTTTGTTGGAACAAAGCATAAATATTGACTCTAAGTTATGTTCACTGATCTGTCAGGGAAGTTTGTTTAAGTTTAGGGTGCTGGGTACCTGCTCCGGATTTTATGATTCCTATTATAAACAAATACACACAGACAACTAAATAGAATGTGGGAACTGTGATTCAGATTTGCTCTGTTATACATGAGCTGTCGCACTCCGTGGCGCAGTTTGGGTATGCCGCGGGTTCGATCCCCGCACCAAGACAAATAATGGTGTGACAACCATTTGTTTTGGGCGTGAGTTAAAGACCAAAAATGTCTTGTAATTTCTCATGGACACATCAGAAAATGATTATTAGTTGCATGACTGTTATCATATATCATTTAATTAACAGTAATCGTATAATTTTATTGAATAAATTCGCATTATTGTTTTATATAACTTGACAAATATGGAAGGTAGCATTAGCACCAATTAGATTTAAGACGCAAATTGGTCATATTATCTGCAATACTGTGTTATACTAACCTATAAGACACAAATATCGGCGACACATAATGTTATTTTGTGGCGTCCTGGATTCGAAATCCATATCGAACACACCTTTTTATTATAATTCGAACTGCGCCCTATACAAAAACATATTTTAAAAGTATACATTAAAAAAAAAAATTATGAATCTTTGAATAACCATGAACGATTTATTTTTACCCAAGAGCCTATACAAATAGACGTCCAAATAATCACCCGAATACATTTTCCTCAACACTGGATATCCGCAAAGTATCTAATTAGTGACAATCCTCCACGCCAAACGACTCGTCTACTATTACTACAATCTACATCATTTGGGAAAACGTCGGACACACTTCACTAATTATGCCAGTCAATCAGTTTTTTCGATAATCGTTAATACTTATGTCTTGCCCTTTTCTAATTTTTCGAATCAGGTCTGGCAGACTATAGACTAAAATAAGATCTGTAAAATATAGGGTGTCCTTAGCGGCTAAACATTTAATATGAACTTGTTTAGATTAATCCATCACCGAGTTTTTGTATTGTTTCCTGTGTGCACGCTTAATAAAATCCCTATAAACTTGTAAGTGCAGTTAATTCACAATTGCAAGCCAAAAATAAATCAGATCACGTTCGTTTCTGCTAAGAAATTACTTGATGTTCTTATGATCTTGAGGGTACATATTACATATTATTCCGTTTCAAAATTGCAGCTAAATAATTTAAGTAAACCATTCTCTCCATTTGAAAAACCTAGCCATATGTAATACATTTAGTAACCTCCTATTTTTTTGGCGAAAACATCAGGGACTATCCGAGCGTTTCCAGACCGCGTAGACACCCATACTATCTCGCGTTACGTGTCTTTATTCCGAGTAGCGTGAAATGTGAATCATGACATGGCCACGAGATCTCCGGACGCAACCTTGATCGAGCAACGGTTGTTTTTGGTCAAGTTACTAGCTGTGGAAAGGCGAGAGGAATCGACGCGTTATTTCTTGGAAATTTCAGTTGTGTCATCTATTGGATGAATGGTGGAACATCTTTGTTATTTTAACTTGTGTGATGATTTTAATACAAGTGAAAATACATTTATTTTGAGTGCCAGAGTATCTACCAGACTTATTGAGACTTCATAATTTAAGTCTCAGGAATGCTTTGTAATTCATGGTGTTGTTTGGTTTTCTACTGTCCATGAGCGGTCGTATCGCTTACCATCAGGCGAATGGCATCTCGTCTCGCTATTCAACGTAACAAAAAAGAAAAAATAATGTGTAGATAAAAATTTAATGAGCTCGTTATAGTAACTGATCCTTGGTCCTTATATAAGGCAGAGGTTTCCGAAGGGGTAGGAGAGATTATTGGGCCAACGGTTATAACATGACGGTCAAAAAAGCCTTCGCCACTTAAACCAATACAAGTAGATTAAACCTGCAAATATTCAATTAATGATCAATAATATCAAGTTGTTAATAAATGTACAATTAAACAGATTAGTATTTGTATTTGGCTAAAAAACTTCGCGTGAACCAAAACACAATACAATTGTTATTATCCCACACAAAAATACAACGTCAGAAACATTATTCATATTGAAGAAACACATGTGTCTCGATGAAATAATATTATTCTGCGAAACCAGACTAATTTGAGTAAAACGAAAAAACCGCGACAAAATATTTCTTAAACAAAAATATATTGTAATGTACGCGCATAAATACATTTGGAATATTTTAATATACAAGTCCTTAGATAGAATTAGATTTTGAAAGTAGCATAACAGCCAAGTCTGTGCAGAATGAATCTTCCACCCTTTTGCACGTGAATAGGGGCTGATTTAGAAATTCCATAACAAGGTAACTAGTTATTAGTTTTGATGTAGATTTCCAATTTAATCCAGTAAAGGAAGACTCTTCTAGCAACCTACTTGTTCTTCTATGACCTGTTATTTCTATAATCTCGTGCCAAATATTCGCATTCACATACAATTTCATCAGTTATCACGATTTTTAATATCGATAAAAGTAGGTGAGGCATTTGTAAAATTGCGTTCAAAATGCTATAATTCTCATAGCGACATAGTCTAGAATCTAGATATAAAGATTATCGGCTGTATACCACCACATCCAGTTTACTTTACCGACGCTAAATAATCTTAGCTCATAAAATTTTGAAAAATCCTTGTCTATGAAAGGACTATATTCTGTGATTATAGCATAATTGTGATACAAAATATCCTATTTTTTACCTGTGTCTGTATCTGCAGGGCACGGGCCTCCTCTACAATCAAGAGTACGATTGAGAGAGGTTAGGCCACATATTTTATACTCCATAATCCAGTATTTTTCCTATTCAGCAAGCGCACGATCCGCACCCATATCGATCTACTCCCAGCGACAACATATCAGTGATAACGATAAGAGCGTTCAATACGCGCTAATCTGATAAGCTGTATTTACTCGCGATACGGAGGGAGCGGCTTGCGAAATAGTACTGGAAAAATTGCATTGCAATCCTACTTGAGTGACTAAACCGTTTATTTTTAACGCATACGCGGCAAAATCGTAGAATCTGAATGCAAAGTAATAGAAGGTAATATACAACCTTAAGCTGGTATTTGAATGGGCCCCTTCCGACCGGAATGGTTCCACTGTTTCATAGAACACCGAAGACTAAATGGCACAGCCATGGCGCAATTCTGAAGCGGTGGTAGCAGTAATTAGCGATTCAAAAGATCTTGTAGAAGACTATTTGAATAAAAAATATTTTGATTTCGATTTTGAATTATTTTGGATTACCTAAGTCGTTACTAAATCGTTTATACTAATATCTCAAAGAAAACCGATGTGAAGCGACGGTTTATCGTGTTTTATTCGGCGAGATAGCAAGAGGCTCAATATCCCTTAGCTATCCATTTTTTAGACGGCCCATCTAAAGCTAAGTGTAGGTGATGTTTATGACTCACTTCACAAATACATATATGACGTTTACAATATCTACAGTAGTAAAAATTGATTCCAGGAATATAGAGAGCCAATAATCTCCAGCTCTCAATAGACCGTTGAAGAGCTAAATGAAGTCTGTATTAATGGACAGTTCGTGAGGATTTTCCGCACTGAGACCTAACATCCGGTGGCTCGTGTTTTCTGTGTCATTGGATAGCGAATTTAAATAAAATTATTATTAAAATATAAAGCCTTTAAACATAAATAAAATGTAAGGATGATTATGCAGGTTTCGAAGGGATAACAACTCAATTAACGCTTATAGCTGCTCTCTTTACGTATTTTACGAATGTATATCCAATAAAAATACATATAATATTATCCCACGTTTTTATACGAATAAAATAATATCCACACAATCAGCCCGAAATGAAAACCTGGAACCGTATAAAAACATATTTACTCCGATAAACTTAAATTTTCCTTTGAAGTTATTTTAATTTAATACGATCTACCTTTGTTCGTTCAGTATTGCATGTACATCACCCAAATTCGCTCACTGCTGTGTATAGACCATACTCCTCTATACTGGAAGGTTCCTGAAGAGTTCATAAAAACGGTAAACTATTATTAATTAGAATCTATGATAAATAATACATTTAAAACACCATACAATGAGAGTTCGAAGCTAGCTAATAAATATATAATTCACTAGTTAATTAGCCCAAGAATGTCATTTTTGTACAAATTGCCATGCCCAGAGGTCTGTCAAATGTTTATAATCAATTACATTGTTTGACGTCCCGAGGGTTTCCGAGTCAACAGCCGAGCGGACTTTACCTCGTTTAAGTGTTTATTTGATATTTAAATTATATTAATCAATTTATATTGCCGGAAGGTGGGCTGTTAAATTCATTTATTTATAGCATTTTGAAGGATCGTTTGAACAATTAGGAGATCTTGACAATTAGAGGACAATTTAAGGCGGAATAATTAGGTAATATTAGCTTTAACGGTTCTGTATTTTATCAAATCAGGAATAAAATATAACAATAATATTGGCAGTTTAATACCGTCATCAAATATCATTTCGAAGCCATCTCTCCTTAAAAACCTAATGATTTCGTTTACAACAAAAGTTACCTACATTAATATTGATTTAACAAAACAGACAAAAGCCTTCAGATACCATTTTGTATAAAATCAAGGATAAAATACAGTACGATAGACTCGTACCGATTCTAATCTGTAAACAGACTTGTACGTTATTCTCAGAAGACAATGATGTGTGAACTAGAAACGTATTTATATTCACAACCATTATTCGTATTACGCTTCTTATTGTACAGTAACACACGTCCTTTTAAATTAAATAATAAGGTTCACACCAACGACAAACCGTACTAGGGTGGTGGATATGGTCCTTGACCCCAAACTCTCGGTTGCAGAGGAGGTTCGTGGTCTGCAATGGGAAATATATGTACTGGAATTATATTACTTTATGGTATATAGACGAAGTCAGGTAAATTTAGTTGGAACGGCCTCCTGTACAATGTATGACGACTTGAACATGGCAGAAGTCAACGGCTGGATATCGATCATGACCGAGATGGTTAACGCTTATTTGGAGACCTAGGTCTAACAGAAGAGGGTCATTTGACACACAGTCCCTATAAAACTCTTCCTGTATTCTAGGTAGGAGGAGGAGGGAATTTTCGACACACCCAGACCAAATTAATCTGGCCTCAATAACTATCTGCAGCCGGGCGAATTTCCTAACCATGCAATACCCGAAATTTACCTATTTACATTTTGTTTTTCACTAAACCGATAATATAAAAATAAAGTGCTTGTATAATTTTTGGATGAGAAATATAAGATCCACAAAACTTCCCGCAGACTCGTTAAAATTCAATTTCGTGAAGCTTCCGTCGTAAGCTCAAAGTCCACCGAAAAACCGAGGCAATGAACTATTTAAGCTCCTCGCCTTAAGTGTTTACTTACAGAAAAAAATGATTAAAATCCATTTGTAAGCGAAATTGTCAGCCGTCCAATAACAACAGATTTTACATTTAGCTGTGAGGAAGAAATGACGCAAGAAATCTTTTCAGTAAAAAGGTTTTCTAAAATGGGTAATGAGTGAACAAATACACGCGAGGAAAACCAGTTAAAATAGTAGCCATAAAAGTCAGTTATGTGATCACGAAGCGAAGTAAGAAGTACACAACTCCAATTATTACATGTACAAGTTAACTTAGAAGAGCTGTCGATAACAACTTACATGTTTGGTCCTTCGAGCCGGATTGTACTTTAACAGTTGTTGTGGAATAAAGATTGCGCGTAGTTTACGTGTATATTGTACTCATAAATGTAAAGATCATTTTAGCGTACTATTTTACATATTATGTCCTTTTTTCCGTGCCACTTTTGATTCTAACTTACAAATGTTTTAATGGCCAGAAAGTATGCTGATTTTAATATATAATTATTTTGATAATCATCTAACTTTAGTCATTGTAGTAACGGTAAATGGAAGCTATTTAAATTTAACACTAATTTCTATTGCAAAATAGCTCAGTACAGTTATCATATCAAAAATGAAATATTGGGTCAGTATTTTATAATCGTACAGCTAATCCTAAGGTCAGTTTATGCCTCAGCTAATCCATACTTTCTCTGATATATCAACGACTAGGTACTTGACCTAAAAGTATATGACAAAGCATTTCACTAATAATTTCAATTATCTACTTATTACCCGCCGGTAATATCTGGGGACCTAAAAAATTGACGTCATTGGAACATAAGTTCAGCAAATTCAAAATATAGGTTAAACAAATTGAATTTAAATAGAAAAACGAATAAAAAATAGAATTCACATCCATCTCACAACGTTTTTAATGTAAAATAACATAGTAGATAGGGGAACACGAAAAACAAAAATGTGAACCGCATTCTACAGGTTCACAGATTTTCCGACAAATTATACATTAGTACATTTTAAAATAACTCGAATTTATATCACAAGATGGCGTTAAATTATATAAGAAGACATATTTTACCAAAACATGGACGTTATCACTTTCGCTTTAAAAATCATTTAGATCAAACTACGTATGTCGGAGTTGTTTTAAACACTACACATAAAAGATACTTAATTCAAAGACACCGTATAAACAACTCTTAAAATATTCAACTACCCTCAATTACAAGTTGGTATACAAACATCGGTTTAATATACGCGAGCAGGAAAACCATTACGAGTAAAAGGAAGGCTCTTCGGTCCTATTGATAGGAAGCTGACTAGTGTCGACTAGTTTATATTTAGCCAGCGCCGCCGAGTAACTTTCGAAGTAGTGGCGAGAATGTCGGCCAATGCTACATTTTGGACTAATACGGAATGACTTGAGATTCGCTACGATTAACAAGTTCGGTATATATATTTATAACTATAGACCGGGTTACTTCGACTGTTATTATTATACAAACGATATATTTTTATAATAACACTATTCGATTGAAAATTGTGATGCACATTTACTACCTAAAAGGTTTTTTTATCTATTATTCCAAGGGACTTTCCGCCCCTTAATTTGATAGATGGCGAGCTAAACACAATGCCACGCAAATTAGTGACATTTACATATTTTTTAAACCAAATTATTTCAAAGATCAACTAAATCTTTATATTTCAATGTATTGTTTACGTCTATTACGAGTCGCCTTGATCCACATGTTTAACAACCTTCATAAATACCATGCCATTACTACAACTAAATACATTTAAATTAAATTCTCATTGTTATACAATACTTTGGTCTATTTATTTTTGAATTAGAATTTTTGAAGAATGGAAGCTTATGATTTAAGAGAAAAAACTGTTCGTCTGGAAGAGAAATATAGTAATAAGACGGCTCTTCTCGGCCTCGCCTGGATGCAAATAGTTTTTGAGTCCACTCCACATCAACAAGATTTTATAGGTAGTTTATGCAGCGCACGCAATGTAAATAACATTTTAGGTATTTTATTTTTACACACATATTATTGGTTTTTAGTAAGGATCCTTATTTTTTTTGTCATTATAATATGATCTATGACACCCGGGGATAGTGTAGCTTCCCAACAGTGAAAGAATTTTCCAAATCCGTTCAGTAGTTTCGGAGCCTATACAATGCAAACAAACAATCAAATCTTTTCTCTTTATGATATTGTAGTATAGACAATACATAATAACTTTCTGGGTTGTAATTTTTTACATCACCAGCCATTTTCAATACACGTTTATATTAGTCGATTTTTAATGAAATATTACACAGGACAATAAATTTCAAGCCATTTTTAATACACTTTTATTTTCCATAGTAGATTTCAAATTACGTATTACCAGTACGAAATAATAAATATTCAGGATAAGAGTGATACAGTCATCTGGCACGAGATGAGTGCTATTTGGGAGGGGCAGCGACTGCAATCAATCATAGGACCGGAGGGATCGGAGGGAGTGTAGGGACTCCTCACAGATTTATCTTATCAATCTCTCATTGTATCGACCGACTGGTAATATTGTCTTGTGGAATCTCATTTCAGATAGATGTTAATCGCCGCGTTGGTTCTGAGGTTTTAGATTTGTAGGACAGATAATATTGCATTCTTGATTAATTCTTATGCTTATTATTACTGGGCTGTTCATCAAATGCGCGGATAATGGCAGGGAAATTATGTTCCTATTTATACCGAGAAACGTCGCAATGATTTATGTGACATCAATTTTGAAACCAAGACCTTACATTTTACAACGTAAATCCCAATTCTGAATTCCACTTGATTTACATATCGAGATGCTATAGATACCTTGCACATGTAATATAACATGTATAAATAAAAAAAATATTTATCAACAGAATTGCCATAGTAAATAAGTAGATAACTCGTTAGTCCTGACTAATTACTTGCAATGTCAACACAATCACGCTAGGCAACCAGATATCCATCCTTATTTACCTAAATGACACAATTGAACGTTAATTAATACTCCAGAACAAACAAATATCCGAAAATTTCAAGCAATGGAACATAACCCGTCCAACAGACATTAGTAGTAAGCTAACTAGCTCGCCAATTATCCTTAACAAGACGTCTCGGGCCTTTCGTACCCGTGTTATTTCAATCCTAAATCCCCGGGTAATATTAAATCAGAGATAAGAAAGGGAAAATTCAGTATAATTAAATTTTAATGAGACAAATCCAATGTATCCGGGCCCACGTGCTTCGTAATTACAAAAGTTGCCTACTTTTGTGATAACCCTTAATTTGGGGCAAACAATACCCGGATACTGAGCAATAAGGATCAAACCCGTAACAATTTTGGCAGCCGTGTTTTCGGATGAGATGTTTTATGAAATGTAGGTGAATTGTACCGGTATATTTTTATACATATGAAAATGCAATAGGCAGTTTATTATTAATATGATAAAACCGCGGTAGTTTATAATTAATTAACTCATGACCTTTTTAGAATATTTATTCTACACTGAGGATAAGAATTAAATGTTTTTTTTATTTATTTTGATAACATGTAATTACTGATTGCGAATCTGCTTAATTGTCCACAGTGAGACATTGGTCACAGTAATGTTCATATCGAACTGATATAAATCTCGGACACTTAAAGAACTGAAAAAGCCACCATGTATTACGAGTTACTAAGGTAGTTTGTGCGCCGTTTCTTTTTAATCGACTTCAAAAAAAAAGGAGATTATCAATTCAACCTGTGTGTAGTTTTGTCAGAATTGCACCATTTTTTTCGCAGTTGTAACAGTTATAGTAACTGCTATTTCAATGTATCTAGTCAAAGCAATTTGACAAAGATCATAATGATTTGATTTTCCTAACCCTTTTCAGTCTCTACATTTGAACAAATTGTACATTTATCAAAGCTTTACTTAATTACGTACAGTTTTTATAATTAATTTAAAACATGCTTATAACAAAATTTTCCTGAAATTCCGTGTCCAAAATTAGGCCGTGTGAGGAAAAATCGTTTTATTCCTGCATGTGTTGAATAGGCTGTTATCAAAACAGCCGCAGCTATTTACAATGAAGGCCCGAGAGAATAATGGCGGCCCTACAAAATACTGGCTAAAACAGTGATAAATTACGCTATTTTTCTATTCATACGAATATCTATTATAACATATTATGTGCTAACTACATCGGTGATATTTTAGGGGCATATTAGAAGTATGCTGAATTATCAAGAATCGAAAAGATTCATGAAAGTTTTGATCGATTTCTAAGCCTACTGCCTATTGTAACGGACGTGACATTGAAATTTTGTACATCGTCCCGTATGTGTCCTTAAGGTCATGAACTCTACAGTCAAGAACACTTTCAAAAATTTTGCACCGACTTCTGGTCCAAAAATAATCACGGAAATGCTTTCCACCGTAAACACTACCACGATATTTGCCTTAATAAGCGCGCGTAATTAAAATTCTACCGCAAGACAAACATCTGCTAATATTTGACCATCATTCCGACCCGCGCCCCTCAAATAAGAATAATTGCGTGTACAGAAGCTTATGTCAATATCGAGTGGGATGTGACAGAATTATCAGTGTTACGTCAGTTATGACGTCATTACTGTGTTAATGCTATATTCATGCGGCTCATTGGTCGCCTTTGTCCTAGTGGCGGTGAGTGTGGATTGTGAATCGTGAGATCTAAGGTTCAGTTCCTGGCTGATGATGATGGTGTATAATACGTAGGTCACTTCGCCAAGCGAAAAAAATCTTTTCTCACTAGACAGTCGCCGGCATTCTGACTCACTAAACGAAACATAATATGTACGTGCATGTAGGGTAAAGATATCAGCTAAGAAAGGATATTACGGAAATTCCCCACAAAAGGGGTGAAATCGGGGTTGAAAGGTTCTGTGAAAGTCCTTTGTTGAGCTATTTAGGTTAATAGGTAGGATAACTTTATCATTTTCTATTCATTGTTCATTATCGATTGTCGCGCCATTAGTCTAATGGCACCGCAGATGATCCGTGAGACCTTGAGTTCAATTCCCAAGATGGGATTTTTTTTACTTTATAAACATTGCATTATACTTTATAAACATTGCATTATAAGTGCAATGAGGTCCAGATATATACTGGCCAAAGACAATCATTTATACCATAAAGTATAATATTTATATGTGATACAATAATGCCAGCCTACTAAATGTATGAGATTATAAAATATGATTGGTCCGATTCTAAATAATTTCCCGAGAGGGGATGACGTCACACCGCCCGCAAGTTGTAAAACTGTATAAAATATATTCTTGATATTTCTGCAACATGTACACAAACATCTGAGAGAAAAGGCAAGAGCTGAAATCTTTATGATTCACCCTGTAGACTAAACTAAACATGACAGGCGAACTGACACTTCACTTGTCTGTGAAATAGTACCACTATGGCCTTTCCATACTGTACCTTTATTTAAAACCCTACCATCTCTCTAGGTGACACACAGCTTAATAAAAGCTGCTCCTTGAAGGAGGCCAATGTTTACCAATACTTTTAGCCGAAAGATACCCTTCTATAAGTTTCATCATAAAATCTCTAGAGTTTGAACGCGCAGACGATTCAAAGGAGTATTTTTATGGTATCATAAAATGACGTAAGTTTAAAGTTAGAACCCTTATAAACTCGTCTCGGCAGGCTGTCGCCTCTACTCCAGGCGCACGGTGGAAGAATTAATTTACCTGGCAATAATATACTGCTGTTTTTATACACAATAAAGGGACAAAAATAATAAATTGCACTTGAATGCACAACTCTCGGTTTTGTATATGGTTATATTTACTTTAAGGCTTTGTAACTAATACTAATATGAGCAACAACTGCATACGCCGTTTTCTTATGTCTGAGGCTATTATTAAAACACTTGAAGCACAGTATTATTGCGATTGAGTTAACTGTAAAATTAATGTAATTCATGCAACAAATTGACAAATATTTTGTAGCTTGCTCAATGTTCAGACACCAAAGTCTCTTTTTCAAAAACCGACGATTCAAGGCACTTACACTACTTATTACTATTGTATGTACATACATACATAAACGTCGCGCCTGTGTCCCATGGGGGTAGGTAGACTATAGATCTCTACTTTGCTCGATCTTGACATACTAATTTCACTTCGACGACTTTCATCAATCTCTTCATGCATTCTCGTCGGTTCAGGGAACTTTTAACCTGGGCCTGTATTATAATATGTAAATACATACAATTATACACATATTACAGAAAGTTATATGAAATTCCATGACACACAAATCACAATAGTTCCCCAAAATCCGAGTGACATACGAGTAAATAAACTACGTTCCTATCATGTAAAAATATTACGTTTTATTATTGCAGTGCTTGTCAGTGTGACGTCACAGCGGATTTCCCCGACCACCAGTTATAAAACTTCTTAGTTGGCACTGAGCCTTGAGTCTCGAGTTTGAGGTCAGTATTTTGTTTTGAAAATGTATATTTGTCTCATTGGTTTAGTAGTTACACTAAGTAGTATGGAGTAAATGAGGTTCTGGGTTCGAGATTTTAACTTTCACAATGTTTGAGTATTTTGGTTCGGAAAAATCTGGTTAATTGCCCGGTATTAAATAACAATCATCGAAAAGTTCTTTCTTTCTTAGGCTCATATTGTTTGACGATCTTACAAAGAAAAGAAAACTGTTTAATAATTTCGGTATTGTGTAGGCACTGTTAAAACGGCAATTGATCATGATTTATTCAAAATTTTTGTTATTATAGCAAATTGTACAGTTATTTTAGTCTCCCACTTCGAGAAAAAAGGCTTGTTGTTTAGCTAAATTTAAAGTCTTTATTTTTGTTTACTAAATATTTTGTAAAAGTTTAAACCATTACGATCTTTTTACGAAGCGTCTTTGAATCTTCATTTTAAGGGTTCGTTGACCTCGCAACAGCTGTTTGACTTAAGCAAGAAACGACAAAGTATGTAAATCATTATTATATTATGTATATCATAATTACTTTAAGCTGTATTGTTATGTTTATTTTAATAAATTAAATGAGAGACGTTCGTTGTAATTAGATTGTACATTTAAACATCACATTAAAAAGGATTTCAAAGAGAAATAAAAATATAATACTTAGTTGTAATTTTCTTGTATTTAAATACATAATTTATAAGCCAATTACTTTTTAAGCTGTATTATTTAGTTTTGTTTTGGGTTCGGTAAGTAAATGAAAAAACGGAAACCTTAAGGATCATTTCATTATTCGTCAATCTGTATGTTCGTATCCGACCTGGCCGGCATTTTTATTCCACGAGATACCGTACCTCATCGCGGGATGCTGTATCTAAACCGCATCCAGCACTACATTCATTGTAGTCACATCGTCGTACTAGGAATAAAAAATAAAATGTATAATTTAAGCTTTAGGCGATATGCTCGAAATAAAACGTATAATTTAAGCTTTATCACATCGTGGGACGGAACATACAAGGCGAAATGTGGGTGTCCTGGTGGCGCTTCTACCTACCCCTTCGGGAATAAAGGCGTGAGTTTATGTATGTATATATGTATATGTAATTTAAGCTTTTATTACCCCAAATTCCAGTAGGCTAATAAGTAAAGTTAAATTTGTGCAATGAAACTTCTCTTTCGCCGTATTGATCGACGAAATTATTACTACAATACTATGTATAAACGTCCAAAATTCCATTGCAAATATTCAAATTAGCTTGATTTAGGCATCGGGTCGGCGACTCTGTTATAACATCGCTTGTGACCTTGGTAGTATATCCAGTTTTAAAAACGTGAATGACTTAAATATGGCTGATTTTAGTTTTTATATTAAAAACTAGAGACCCGTTTCAGCTTCGCCTAGATGCAGACATTCATTTACTCTATTCACCAAAAATTTCCCGAGTAAACTTACCTCGTTCTTGCAACTTTCATTGCTGCTCAGAACCTATTGGTCATAGTGTGATGTTATATACCCTATATTCTTTCTCGATAAATGGGCTATTCGACACTAAAATATGAGGTTTTATGCGTAGAACTTAGATCAGTGAGCAAAAGCTTAGAGCGGAATGGAACGCCATGAATTGAATCCTAGACTGCACATAATGTGACTTCTGAACTCGTGCTTTTGAAGTACTTGGGGCGTTTATTGGTAATAAACCTGCGCTTCGACAGTACATAATGTTGAAAGGAAACACCTGAGAATTCGGGACAATAATATTAAATGTATATAAAGTTTCCAACCCGCACTATTCCAGCATTGGGTGTGGCATTATCTCTATGTAAAATAAAGGACGCCCGTGCATGTTACTGTACGGGTTTATATAGAAAATAAGTTTATTGTTCATTATTTGATTAGAATAGGCGTGTACGTCAAGTCAACCAATCAAATGCTCAAACATACATACTTACTTAGGTAGTGTGTTTAAAATGAATAATTAATTAGCTAAATATCCGAAATATCCTCAAAATTCTGGGATCCGAAACGACACGGTACCCCGTCGAGCGGCTCCAAAAATTAAATCGATAACGAGACATTTCCGACGTAATATCACAGCATTTGAAATCATTTCAACCCTTTGTTTACTTCGGGTTATTTTAGAACATTCGACATACCGGTTGAGCACTTTTATTTTTATTAGTTTAATTAAGCATTTACGATTGATACATGTTGCGAGTTACGGGTTCTTAGAATTGTCGTTGAAATTCATGTACGTGTGTGCCTATACGTTTTTCATTGAGGACATAAAGCCTTTTGTTCAATGTATTGAATTCGTACTGATTTAAGTACTTATATTTGTATTTTCGGTGAATATGGATGTTCAAGTTCAAGCGCTGGGTACAAATGTGGGTTTTTTGACGTCTTGTCATTATCATCCACAAATATAGACAAAAAAAATGTTTTTTTTTAAACGACGATCATTTCCTCTTAATAAGCCTTCTTGTCCAATCTGCCCTTAGCTGTGTCCTTAGTATATTGTGGCTTAACTTTACGACCAGACTACAAGTAATCCTTCCGGGAAGAGAAAACTCTCTTGGTGAAGTCAACACTACATCAGGTTGAGTGCATATTGTTGTTCACATACATTATAAAAATCTAGATTCCTAAACTATCTAACCCTTTCTAATAATTAATTTAAATAAGTAAACAACTTCGACATACAATGTATTACTACAATCAAAGCACTACCTTTAATTTATGTCTAAATAAAAATAATAATTCACATAACATTTGCACTACTTTCGCCAACAAAAGAACTTATCAACAAAGAGAACGCCCGAAAAAATGTCCGAAACATTATGTTAATTAAAAAAACCTTACTTTTATCAGTTTGTACCAATCGGCCGATATATTTTCTATTGTTTGCGTTCTAAGTCTTCCATTATAAGATGTTTGTTCAAGGTCTGGGCATTGTTCGGGGTTCTATTGTGCCTTTGTTAGGTCTCAGGTGGAGGAAAACCTAGGGTCTTTGGAATTACTAACAAGTTATTGAGTTCACATGTCAAATGCTGCTCTGGATTCTGTAAATAAAGATGAAAAGGTTTTGTTCTCGTTTATTTAATTATTTGAAATTGACGCTATTTGATGTTAGAATAGATTTGATAAAAATATTCAAAATTAACACACCATACTGCTTGCAATAATGTTATTTACTATATTGCAACCTACAATATGTTATTGTATTATGCAATATTATCTATTTTATGTTATAGTTAAAGGGTATTTAATAATCATTTTTCCAAAAAAAAAAATATTTACGTCTGTCAAACACCTATTTTGCCATAAAACTCATAATAATGACTAAAGTATAACTAACAATACAATGAATAACAATGTGACAATGATAAGCGACATTACTCACAATATTCATTCACAAATAGTATAATACATTACTAATGGTAGAATATTTGCATGCGTCGAATAGCCGGCCTGCATTGCCTCGGTGGCGCAGTTGTACTATAGTATGACTACAAAGCTTAGGTCTCGGGTTCGAATCCCGGGTCGGGCAAAGTGATATTGGGTTTTTCTATTAATTCTCAACCCGGAGTCAGGAATTTGTGCCCGGAATGGCGATAGGCTCGCCCCCTATCACATCTTGGGACGGAACATACAAGGCGAAATGTGGGTGTCCTGGTGGCGCCTCTGCCTACCCCTTCTGGGATAAAGGCGTGAGTTTATGTATGTCGAATAGCAGCACCGTCAATACCGCCACAGTAAACCACGCAAGTATTTCGAGTTTTCAATCATGGTATGGTCATACACATTTTCGTAGAGCAATGTAATGTTTCTCTCAGCCACAGAAAGTCCTTTTGAAAATAAGCCTTTAAAGATCTCCACATCGACCTGGAAGCCTGCATCCATTCTTCCTG
This sequence comes from Deilephila elpenor, assembly GCA_949752805.1. Lineage (NCBI taxonomy): Eukaryota > Metazoa > Arthropoda > Insecta > Lepidoptera > Sphingidae > Deilephila > Deilephila elpenor. Next base: position 1,419,486 of record OX457114.1, read on the forward strand.
CAACCTCAACCAGGTCTGTCCACCTTGTTGTAGATAGCGTGTATACTCTGATAATAGTGAGGTTAACATGTGCAATATTCTTCTTCTTCGAGTGCCTCTTCAGTGCTGAAGGTTGGCCGTCAGCTCCTTGTATTTTTCCTTGTCCTTAGCCAGGTGGAATAGTTTTTCAACGGTGCTGATACCGGTCCACTTCCGGATGTTTCGCAGCCACGATTTTACAATGCCATATGCAATATACATCGCTATAAATAAGAATTTATCGTCCACAGCCCCGATATAACTTGCTGAGCTCATAGCGAGCAAGTTCAGTAGAAACTATGCCTACATTCGCCCTCTCAGATTTACACATGATCCACCCACAAACACTAGTTCATACAACTTCAACTTGGGTGCCAGGACTTGGTGCTTGAAATCGTGGGCTATGACCCCCCACAAATGGACAATGAAGTTAGTTTCAATACACATATTAAAATATTGCCGGAAGCATAAACTATTGAAATTGTTACGGGTCATTAAATCTGAAACGTCGATATGCATTTAAATAAATTACCATTTTGGTTATTTGACGGGCAACATCGCATAAGCTGCTTGCAAACTCATTTTGATAATAGCTATGGAATAAACATTTCACGCTTTGCAAACCTAATTAAGTTATAAAATTAAACTAACATTTTTATCTAATCAGCATTAATTTATCTTATTATTTGGGATCAACGGCGCATATTAATTTATAATTGTGTCTTCCAATTAACCTTTGCATACAGCTATAATTTAATATGTTTGTTGGATCCCTTATTGTTTTTAAGCAGCCGTTTAACATTGTCTCACAGACTACATAAACATTTAAATATTTCGTATTATAAAACTAACTTTAGAAAAGAGAAAAATAATATGACCCCTATATAAAGATATACACTAGATCCCGCCCTGCTTAAACATTCAAGTTACAGACTATGTTAGAGTAACTAAGTCGGGATAAGTTTTTTCGGTATCTTCACGCCAGCATTCGGTGTGCAAGCAGGGATGAGTAGTTATTGTTATATAAACTTGGCTTTTAACACGCCGCCTATTTCGTTAAATGTTGTTGAATTTGTGTTTGTAGTTAATATATCAGAAAGTCAAAGCGTATTATGGATAGGCAACATACGTAGATTTCTTGCCATGAAGCACTAAGTTCGATTCTTAAGTCAAGCACCACACTTCGTGGAAGTGTTCTCTTTCCCTAAAAAGACAATAAAGTCAGATAATATTCCTAAAAATGATTGGACTTTTTATCTTGTGTCATGGTACTTGGATTGGATAATATCCGAAATATTTCAGATTTATTATACATATTCGCTTTTTCATATTCGAATCTACAGTGCTGTGGTACTATGAAATTACAACGTTCTACAATGAACCAAATAACAATAATAACACAGATAAGTGAGAGGCCAATAAGACAACATCACCCAACACCACCGAACACTAAGAACGATGTCCAACCACTCACCATACCGTTCTCCTATACCTACCATTACTTTCACCCGCCCGTTATCTCGGCGGGTCCTAATTGAACAAAGTATTATTAAAGAATAAAGTGCCGTTATGTTAATTCAAAGAATTAAATGAATCTATAGAGATTAGCTTTTTGGTGTTAGGCTTTTGTTGGCCGCGGTTTAAGACGGTTTATCTTTAAGGAATTAGTTAAAGTATTAACGTATTGTCGTAATGGGACCTTGGATAAAACTATAGTCATAATTTTGAATCTTAAGTACGAGATAACTCTTAGGTTTATCGGTAAATATTATGGAGACATAGAAAAGTTTAGATTTGTTATTATACCTAATTAGAATATCACTAATTATTTTGTGAATCATGCATATATACGCATTTGCCGAGCCCAAAAAAGAAGAAAAACAATATGATAATTATTTAAATTTTTATTGTATTATCAATAATTTACTTCATCAGAACCAATAAACGTTCACCCAGCTCTTACTGTCCGGAATTCGAACCCACATCAGCGTAGCATAATTGGCGTGTTGGCAACTGAACTAGATACCGCACATTCCATGCATGTTACACCCAAGCACGCGTGTTTGCATGTAAGCATACAATTATGTAAATACATAAAGCATGCATTCACGAATTTCTCAAAATGTTAGTTACTGAATGTAAAGATTACCTTTCTATTAAAAAATGTGTAAATAAATTGAGTATATTTTTTTCATCAGGGAATCAAATCTAGAACCTCTCGGTTCAAAATACACGGATACACAACACCAACGAAGCAATCATTTTTTAATTAAAAGTGAGATTATACGGCGCGCAATGATAACTGCAGAGTAGTCCACATCAAATATTGGAAATTAAGTAGATTTTGCTATTAAACATAATTAAGTCGGTTTAATACATATCCAACGGGTGTTGCGTAAATACTGAAATTGACGTCACCAGGGGCGGATTAAGTGTTGGGAGCGACATAGACAAGCACTTCAAAGGCGCCCCTCTAGCCGCCATATTAAGAAAAATACTTCAAAGGAAAGAGGAATCATCTTATTGAATAGTTGGTGATTGTACTATTATATGAATGAAGAACATCACTTCACACTTTGCTATATGAAAGAAGAAAGAGTTTCAGTCACTCTAGATGATTTTGCATAGAAACGAAAATATCCGAAATCACACGCGTCCCTGGGTACCCTCGCGCCCCTAGGCACGTGCCTAGTTTGCCCTAGGGATAATCCGCCACTGGACGTCACGCTAATAAAATAATGCTTTTTGGAGTCAGCACAATTTCAGTTGAAGTTTTCCTTTCCTGTATAAGCTCACGCTTGCATCCCCAAGAGGGGAGACATGAGACATCGCCTACCGTACGCTGTTATTTACATCCCAATAATAGGAGCTTATGGCCAAAAAATAAAGATTTACAAACCACGTTAAATCTTAAGTGTCGGAACAGTGGTGAGGCAGTGAAGCAACCTTTCACCATCCCAACATTCGTGAGCCGGCAAAGTTTGCGCGTTCATTTATTATTCATTTTACGAAGTAACGTAAGTACTTGATGAGTTGGTTGTATGGGAGGAAGTTCAGGGTTTTTCGTGTTGATTCAGAGAAGAATTGCGTGGTTTATTTTACGCGTATTTGTAGGGTTTGAGAATCATTTATTTAGTTAATTCGCACATCGCATGCCTTAGACCGAAGGTATGCTTTTGAGACAATCAAAAAAACGTTTGAATCCAAATCGTTTCACAAAAAATAGTTTATCAAACGCCATTGTAATTAGCGAAAAGAAATATGTTAAAGCCATATTAGATATGTACATGCACTTTGTTTCCCTATAAAAAATTACGCCTTTGTGAGATCAGTGGCATTTTGAATTTTTTATTCACCTAATCCTTGATGTTCATTAAATTTTCTCAGGCACACGATGAAGTCTTTAAAATGTTGACAGGTCACTATACCACATTGAGTCGCCCTCTATAATACCAATACTTAAATAAACCCCGCGAATTACTTTTAATACAATTTCACAACTGATAAAATGCAAAGACATAAATTACGTTTCGAATCGAAATTAATTCGTATTTTAATTGTGTATTCTCTTAAACATAATATGTAATGTAATCTGAATAATAAATTGAATTAATTATTAACAATGCATTTTCGTATCTGCGATAATACGCGAAAGTTGACGAACCGCATCCAGCTCACGAACAATTGTTAAACAACTGTAATCCAATTTATATTTTGTATTTGCAGTATTTTTACCTTTTATTCAAATTAAAATAAGCTATAATGTAAAAAGTCTGTTGAATTGTTAATTTATACCAACGCTTCGGAAAGTGTAGCTGTGAAGAAGAAACGGCGCAGGAAACTTCGTCACAAGACAATCTCTTTTAATCTTGTTCTCTAAGTTCTTTGTTATTTATTATTTATCCTATTTTCTACTACCCTAAAGTAAAAAAGAATCTTAATTTAAACCTAGTACAAAATATACCTATTTTTTTTAAAACTCGCGACGAATCTGCAATAAAATATCCCTCGTGAATTTAACATATCCATGTCTAAATAACTTGACATCGTAAGTTTTTCGGTTAGGGTTGTCGAGTGTCGAGTAGCCGATGGCAGTCTCGAATCAGCACTTAAGCACGAATACTGTCAAGAGCCCCTCGAGATTGTAGGGTGACATGAGACATGAATATGATCACCGCCAGATAAGGGTTTTTTAATAACCTATAAAAAAATGCACTCGAAAAGTCGGTAGGTCGTGACCCTATTAGCTGTGGCGCGAGACACATTTTGAACAGGGTTGGTGATAAAAATTACCAAATTTACGACTTTAAGTACCTAATATAGAATACTGCTGTTTTAAAGTGTCAAATGGACCACTCTAAATACTTAACTTCAAGAATTTTTTCACCTCCTAGATTTTCTCAAACATACTCTCAATTGTAGAGGGGGCCATGGGACGAATAATATGGGCTCATATATCAGTATAGGTAAATATAGATTTTTAAAGAATAGATGTAATAAGCTCAAATTCAAATATTGCGGAAGTAAAATTAAGCACAGAAATGTAAGCCAAATTTTGCCAAAAATAATTAATATTAAACGTGAGTTTCACGTCTAAAATTTCAATTTTAATGGATATGTTCTTTTATTCTTTTACAATTCAGCTCATTCATTATTTTAATAGCACTACAACAGTGGTGCTAGAATAAAACATTTTAAATAAATAGCATTTTCGATATTTTGGATAGACAGTGTAGTATTAAATGCAAGATGAAATGTAAGAAACTGCTTATTACGATATACATTATATATTAATAATGAGGAAACCTGCACAGTGCACACTATAGCGATTTGTAAAAAAATCTATGGTGTGTAAAATCCGCCAACTCACACTAAGCCAGTGTGGTGGACTATATGGCCTAACCCCTCTCAATCGTACTCTCGATTGTACAGGAGGCCCGTGCCCTGCAGTGGGACGTACATGATACAGTACAGCTTACAGGTGACTTGATGTCACAATGTCTATTAAAAAAACGCCTGGTGAGTATTTTTTGAAGGGTCGTTATTTCGGCGTGTAAACGTCGCCTGTTACATTATTATTTATATTTTAGTCTCGCTGCTGCCGGCATTTTTATGGGACGTACTCTCCACAAATATTCAGGGTTGACAGTGTAATAACTGGATACACTTTTCCAGGCATAAAACTCAGCGTGAAATAGTGAGGTAAGTGTGTACATTACCCATTCACCTTGGCCTAGATGTGTTGGAGTATTAAAATCTAATACTAGGTACTTATACAGGGTATATCAAGACCGCGACCGAAAACGAAGCCGGGTGATAGTATTGACTTCAGACACAATGCAAGTAAAAATTTCTCAAAAAAAATCGGCAACTTTTTTTTTGTAATTTATTACTTATCGTCGTATTTGGGTGATAAATACATAGCTTTCCTAAAATAATGATGTAGACCTCTTTATTCCTAAATACTCAATGGTACGTAAGCGTTTAAATTATTATTTTCGCTGTCGCTGTTTTCGTGAAATTTTTATTTGCATCGAGTCTGTAACCACTAAAACTACCACCTGGCTTCGTTTTCGGTCGCGGTCTTGAGATACCCTGTATATACCATGCTTAAATTGTTTCGTCTATGACTTTAGAATGATTTGGCTAACAATTTTATTAATGGTCTCCTAGGCGTTAAATTCTATTAAAATTGATAGTTATTATCCGATTAACCGAATCTGACTTCTTGCGGTCCTCAATCCATATAAAACCCTATACAAAAATGATACAGAAGTGTTATAAATAATTTAACAGATGATGTCGAGTAAAATCGATTTAACTCATTACTGAGCCGCCATAAACAAAATCTTCTTTCAAAAGCCGTTACACTACAAAATCAAAATACAACGGAAGTCAGGTTCCAAAAATAGTATCAGATACAAAGCGGCTTCCAAGTACAGGACGAGTTCTTTGTATGCAAATATATTTAACTTAGCAACAGCCGCCACAAATCAGGATTTCGATTTATTACCGCCATTTTTGTACACTATTAAATATTATTTGTGACTTCTTTGGAATAGTAATGTATGATTAATATAATCAATCAGTTTATTGACAATGCTAATTCAAGTTTAGTGCTGTAGGAAATTTGAATTTCTCCTAATAGTGACCACAAGGAACCTGTGAAGGACACGCCATCGGCTTTAGTGATCCATGCAAGTCTGTTGAATTTCAAAATAATAATGCACAGCTATTTACGAGCAAACTAACTTAAGTATATCAATAATCTAAATTCTAAAGTATAATAAACAAACGAACGAACTATAAAGTAAAACTATAAAGGCCTTATTCATACACATATTTAAAACATGTTTTAGCTATCGAATGTTTTGTCTTCTTCGTTAAAACTGAATTCTATAGTCGTTCGAAAGGGACAAAACATACGATAACTAAAATATATTTCAAATCTGTCTATAAATAAGGCCGTTAGTATTTGTTTAAATATTTTGAAGTATCCTAAAAAGAAAATTCTTATCCAATAAGTACTATATAACATTGTAATTCCTAATTGATAGAACTAAAGAAATCATGAGCTGACATATCCCAATTTGAGAAATTGGCCAGAAGTTCCTGCCAAGACATTCCAAGAACATAAATTAAATACGAAAAAGGCAAGTTTTTCCCCGTTTTCTCTCATCTCCAGAAATTGAACAGTAAAAGGAGAGTGTTCTAACATGGTTACTTAGATTGAATTGTCGGGCTTCTCTTAAAAGTGGCGAGGATGTCGATTGGCCTAGATTGGTCCCACATAAATTGTCGCTGCGTTTTAATGTTTTTTTTAACGTGTTATATTGTTAGTTTCGTGTTAGATAATGCTTTGTGGATAAATTTGTTACCTTGGAGCAAATTTGTTGTGTCTTGTAGCAGTAAATATATTGTATTGGCCGGGGTTCTAACGGCAACTGTCTTTTTTGCCTAGTAGCAGCTGTATTTGCCCTGGGTTCGATTTATAGAGCGAGCATTTTGTTATTTTTCGTTTAGAGAAAAATATAAGTTTGGAGTTTTTGAATATTGCGCCGTGTGGGTTAGGCTATAGTTGCAACCTATCTTGGCTCGGAAGTGAATTTGGCGAAATATTGATGTCAGTTGCATCTCTGCGTACCCCTCAGAAATTTAGGCGTAAAGGTGTTCATATATGATATTTTAATGGTATGATTATTAGGTTTAGAGTGAACGTACGCTAACGAGGCAAATAAAGACCGAGCGAAACTTGAGAAGTTTACTCAGAACTTCAAAGTTTACATGATATTCTGCCGTCAACAATCAGTCTGTGAGTATTTGCTTACAAAACCGACTAGTTTATTCAATTAACATAATATTTACTTAACGAAATTTCCATTGGGGAAAATATTTTACTGTGATTTTACCTCTGATAGTTTTGTACAAAAATTCATAAATTACTCCTACAGTTCAAAGCATAAGTGATAGGAAAATACGATTTTTTCCTGCATAAATTCAGGACCGTTTTTAATAAATACGTCAGATGAAACTGAATTAATGTATCTGGGAATTCATTACGACATTTTAAGCGAAAAGTTATGAAGACTTTGCGACATAAAGTTGGAAAATATTCGAGATAATATTCCGAGTGTGGCGAAGGAAATGTTGCGACTGATTTTCTACTTCGTTACAATACCAATGCTAATGAGTGAGCTTGTTTGACGACGTGATAATGAAATCGCTTTGAATTCGAAAATTAGCCTTTCATAACTAGGAACTACATTAGCCTACACGAGAGCTATGTAGGTCACAGGTTTTGCTATTGAAGTGGGATTTTAGGCTTTATTTGCAACACAAAGTTCAGAATATACGTATATTATTTGTTGCTAATAATAATAAGTCACATACTCGCGAAATTTGTGACCGTCTATTCACAACTCCTTAGTTAGTAGCTCCATTTTCTGACACAAATATACAATTGTATTAAACTCACATGCTTTTTCACGCCTCATTCAAAGTACGTCTTCAACAATCCACTAGCTAATCAACATTCTCAAAATAGGCGTGGCGTAACATACCTACTGTTTTAAATAGCCACCTCATAAAGTCGAAAAATGCTTTGCCAGTAATGGACACCGCATTACACGTACACAGATCTCATTAACTAAACATAGGGGATGCTATTTTTAAGTCGACAACCCCAGCAGGATGTTGACGTTTCTAACACTATTTTTTAAGACGTGAATTGATTTGGGGACGTTTTAAGGGTTCTTAAGGGGATGGAATAGCATGTCTTTGTGCGACGAGTTAATTGATAGGGTGGGCGCAGTTGGGGTGCTATGAATGATGCACTTGGATCATTTGTTAATTAAAATTTTAATTATTAAAAATCTGTCTGCATTTTAATTGGTAAATATTAGTTTAGCAGAGGACTTTCTGTGACTTAAGATGAAGGTCCATGACCTTATCAAAGTTATTCTTGTTCTATCTTGTTGGAATACAAAATAATGTTCCTTATAATTTAGAAGACGAAAGTATGTCCATCGTCAACTGCGATAACCTATTTCGTCATAAATTACATTTTCGGGACGTTCATTATTCACAAAAACCGTACGCACTCCCACCCACGAATCGATTTCAGGAGCTAATGATTCATAATCTATTCATGCTAATAAGAAAAGTGTAGCAACTGTGGATATCGCATATTTAAACTTTTGGGTATATCTAAAATTATTATGACTAATACGTTATTGTGCAAATACTTTTAGCCAAATATGATAGTAATATGAGAGAATAGACTGCCTCAGTGGCGTAGTTGTACTACGGTACGATTACAAAGCTAATATCTCGGGTTCGAACCCCAGGTCGAGCAAAGTGATATTTTTCTAATCATTATCAGCTCGGAGTTAGGAATTTGTGCCCGATATGGCGATAGGTACGCCCCCTATCGCATCGTGGGACGGAACATGCATGGCGAAATGTGAGTCCTGGTAGCAACTCTGCCTATCCTTCTAGGAAAAAGGCGAGAGTTTATGTATGTATATATGACAGTTGATTTGTATTTCCTTAATGTTCTAGGAAGAAAAATATCTGAGAAATTTTGGGTAAGATGATTTCGAATAACTTCTAAATTCAGCTTCTTCATCATGCTTCATCCAAGCAACTAAACTTAAACCACTTAATATTTTTCTTCCAAATATCATTCACTATCCGAGGAATGTCTATACAAATAGTATCAAACCGAAGCTTATCAGTACATATTTGTGAAGACATTAGTGTTATCAGCGTACTTACCGAATAAATCATAACCGCGTTGACATTGATAACGATACATGTCAGGAAGGGGGGCGAGGGGAGGGGGGTCAATACTTTTTAAAGTTTAACTGCCATTGACGTGGTACACGTACACTAAAACTACATAACCATATCAACAAACAATTGAGAATATCCTCAAGAGGTAAGAGTACCACTGATGCTGCTCACATTTCGTCAAACTTGTTTCCGGCCCAGGCAATTCATGCATGAGCATTCTTTACACTGGACATGTAGTAAAATTAGAGTTCCTGTACTGGGAATCAGACTGAGGACCTCACAAAGCACAGAGCCTATACACCAATGAATCGTCTCAGACGGTTGATATTTTTTGAGAAGAAAACGTAAGCATCTTAGGATACAAGAATTTATAAGAACTTTCCTAACAATATTTTAATAATGTTAAATCCGTATACTTTTGTTTTCGTTTGTCCACGTATGTCAGTCACGTACAAACCGCTGGACGCATTTTAATGAGGCTCTTATTTTCGGAAAGCAACGCATAAGGAATGGCCGGTAAAGTCGTTACTATTTGAATTACTTGATGTATTTTAAAAATCTGTGTTGACTATTAAGCTTACTTATTTTATTAAAAACTGAGTAATTTAACTGGGGATAAAGGCGTGAGTTTATGTATGTATGTATGAGTAATTTAAATCAAAAATATTAGGTTTAGAACTCCAATCGATACATTTTGTTTTCAATTATTAATAATTTGTTATTTATTTCTTGCTTCTAAAAGTCATTTTATTGTTCTAAACATTTTAAATATGTCCAATAAATCAAGTTCCGCCAAAACTATTGTTTTAGGATAACAATACGTCGTCATCAATCAACTTGTCTGTGCATTATCAAACATTTGTGTAGGTTCGAACGATGGTATTTTATAATTATATTTACCTTTCTATGGCGACAAAGTCAAACAATCCTACATATCCTTTAAGTTATAGATTACAAAATAAGGGTTAAAATAAGCATATTTATAACCTCAATTCCTTAGTAAATATTACCAAGTCTTTTACACGATATACCAATATAATAATATTATATAAAAAAAATGTTTTTTAAGAGAAAATTCGGCGAAATCCTATTACTGAACTCAATAGTTATTGTTAGCAACAAATTGGTAAAAAACTTCTTTACATATTGTGATGAATTCCGGCGGAGTTAACGTAGGTACGTCTTTCGGGGAATTTTCGGAAAACTCGCCTTGTGATGTACAAATAATATTTTTATTGCGATAAAATTCTGAGCGACAGGCTTGTCAATAAAAAAGTGTTATATAGGTTTAAGTACGGAGTCCACATTTGAATTTCAAGTTACATGTGTGTTAGTTGACAATCATCTTCCGGTTTAACTGTGAAGGAAGATAGAAAACCTACAATAACTCAGAGCTTTCTATAAGAATTTATTTGGTATATGAAGTCTACCATCTATACTATCCCGCACTAGACCACCGTAGTAGACAAAACCCCTAAACAATTGGTATTTAATACGGAGCCATGATTCCTCTATCAGCAACAAACTAATACATTTTATATCCTTTATTTTTTTAATTATTATTTATTTATTAAGCAAACAAAAACGTAGGTCTAATTACAAATACATATCCTACAAAACCACCTAGGTGGTTTGACTGTAGGTCTTTGAGACTCTAAAAAACAATAAGATGATTATAATTATTTTATAATTACCATAAAAATCTTTACTGTCAAATAATAAAGTATTAATAAAACATAAAACAGCAATATATATGAAGACTTGTCAATTTATAGGCGAAATCTTGACGGTTTCCCTTTAACACGATAGGGCCCAATCATAAACCGCTTGGGAGTCTCGGCCCAACTTTATTGAGGTCGCCGGTCACTTCCGAAGAAGTAGAAGATACTGCTTAATGGGCGGTAAGTGAGATACGGAAGTTATGGGCGCAATGCCTTAATATAAGTATTTTGGCGCGCTTTGAGCTCTTGCCAGTTACATAACGGTTATTTAGCATTTAATATATTTGAAGGTCAAAAGAGACCGTGTTAAAGGTGTAGCATCTATGTGGTTAGCTGTTATATAAAGGTGTAGGGTTCGTTCCCTGCTCTTATTATTTGTATAAGTATAATAACAGATGTTTATTTTAAAAATTATTCTAGTTTTGAGCTCATGTGTTTAAAATATAAAACTGATATCAAAGTTACTTCATATGAGCATTAAAAATTGCGAATTCATATCGGTTCCCTATTCTTACTCTATGAAATATTGTCGAAATATTAATGCACAGACAAGACCTCTCCAATATCCTACTCCAATACAGTTACGATGACCAGACTTTATGATCCCTGCTGGAAAGTAAGATATCGGTTTAAAGAGGTCTATCTTTGTTGGCGAGTTAAAAATTCATAAAAGACGCTCTGGATGTTCCGTGAGACGGAATCGGGAGTATTATTGTTGCAAATTCGATATGATATCGGCTTATGAATGTCAGTATAAAATGCACAAACATTTTATACGAAATTTGGCTGTACATTCATATATAGAGTGTCCAAAATATATTTGTTACCAATGCCATGCCTGCATGATTTAATATGTAGATTGAATATACTATGCTTGTAGTACGGTGACCTATAGGTACCTTAGACGGAAACAGGGTGACGACCCTTAACATATCAAAGGTTAAAGCTTGAAACTTATACGGTCTTATTCATAGACAGTTTTAAAACCTATTTTAGTTAACTAATTCGATAACTAAAATAGGTTTTATAACTGTCTACGAGTACTGCCGTATATTTTTACAAGTTCATTAAGGCGCGTTGATACATTGCTGTATCTTTAACATCGTCAATACTGAATCTCAAATAATTGAGTTTTAAAATAGATTGCATTGTAAACTTTTTTTGTATAAACTCACAATTAATTGGGCCATATCTAACTTCAAAATAATATTCAATTAAACCAGTTTTGTTCCCAGTTCTTACTTTACAAGCATCCAATTTACAATTCACCAGCGCTACACTCCGCAAAACTCAATACATTCTATTGGGGGTCGTGTGTATTTTTTCAAATGTCTGATTGGAGAAATTCAATTTTCAATAACTGTTAACCCTCCGAGTACTGTTATGAAACTAGGCGGCCACTGGAGTCACCTTTAACCCTTCTTCAAATTACATTACCTACGGTTAACTTTTAAAGAAAATGCATAGTATAAGACTCAATTTTAATATCAACCAGTGGCGTGCCTAGGGTTTTGTAGTAGGGCAAGCCGAATATTTTTTTTACGTTTAATTAATATTGTTTTAGAAACACAAAGTTACTAAGAACGAAGAAAATTAATTTATAATACGTCGGCAAACCTACCACACAATCAATATTAAGATTAAAACAATTAATATAGATTACTTGTGAACATGCATCCGTAACTTTTCATTGCATTTCTATTGCCGTCACTATTCTGTGGTGCCGTGTTCGTCTTCGAGGTTAATCGAAATTGCAGACAGAAATTATTATTAACGCATTCATGTTTAAATGTTTTTCTGAATTTAAAATAATAGATTGCCTTTTGAAAGGACCACCTAATTTAATGAAAATATAAAGCATTATAATCCAAACAATCTAACACACAAGACGTGTCGTTTAAAAACATATGAATCACGATTGTTTAATAGCTTTAAAGGGAGCATGTAGTAATAAAAGTACGTAGTTTATTAAACTGAATTGAAGAAATGTCTATTGTGATTTACCACAACTTACTAAATGTACAAACCCGGCATAGGTTTCGCGCCGGTTTATTTTTGAATATAATTGAATGAATTTACCTTTTTACCGGCAATGAACGCTTTCACCATCGCACTCAAACCATCACAGAAAACAATACAACTCATAATAGTATCAAAAAGTTTAAATAACATACAAAACTAAACATTAACCTAAAACAAAACACATTCACAATTCATAAATCATAATACAAATGAAGTTAGTAGAAATATGTGCTGTATTGCCAGTAAACGTGAAATAAACAATATAAAAGACACAATTTATTAAAAGAAACATTAAAACTTCATTAATTGATTTAAAAAAAATATTAGAAATAATTTCTAAAAGGAACCAACTTAATTTAATAATAATAGATATAATTGATTTAACAAATAATCACGTGACGACAATGCTACGCACGATGTTTTTCCATGACCAAGGCCGAAGCCGGGCATTACCGTGTACAGAGTAAACTGCTATATAACATATCTATAGCTATACATTCATAGCGATCGAGTAATATCATTTCCCCATACAGTTCACGCATTGCCAGAAGCCCCGTAAAAGCACACGAGAGAGAAAAGGATAGATATATGTGCTGTGTGCTCCGTCTTTTCAAGTTCAATATAGTTTTAATGAATGAATATTACGCGGCGCTTCGGCGCTGGCGTCTCATTGAATCGCGGCGCGGTAAATTCAAAAAAATTAAATGCTAGATGTTTTTTAATAAATGACTGTTGTATTGAATGTAATAGTTTGTATTCAGTATGGAGTATATATACGTATTATGTAGGGCAAGCCGGGCTTTTTGGCTTGTATGGAAGTACCGCCACTAATATCAACGATGAGGTAATGGTATTATCTGAGGCTATAAAATATACTCTATGTTTCATCGAAAATGTATTTATAGATATGTATTAGAGATGATAAGCGATATTTTGAGATACCGATATTGACATGGATTCATATTTAATACGTGCTGGCATACTTGTTGCGTGGTGGCCTGTTGGTTAACGGACTAGACGCAACTACCAGCATATTCACGGTGGTCGCGGGTTCAAATCCCGGGGCACACCTCTGACTTTTCGGAGTCATGTGTTTATTGGTAGTCAATCACCACGCACTATAACGGTGAAAGTAAACATCGCGAGGAAACCTGCATACCAAAGCGATTTGTAATAATTTCTATCGTATGTAAAGTCCGCCAACCCGCACTAGGCCACCCCTCTCAATCGTACTCTCGATTGTAGAGGAAGCTCGTGCCCTGCAGTGGGACGTATATTGGCTGATACAGTGCAGTACAGTATACTTGTCGAACCTACCTACGTCGGTGCTATTATTAATACTAAATGCTATTTTGCTATTGGGCAACAGCAATTATAACGCTTCCAAAACTTTTGAGCGGCAATAAAACTGACCCTATAGCTATTAGCTTAATAAAATAAAGTTACTACATCGTGGAGAACTCAGGTAGCAGACAATAAGACTGTCAGTGTCGTATTCACACACCAATGCCTAGTTAGCATGTAAGACCTATAAACAGTGAGGTGACTGCCTCGGTGGCGTAGTTGTACTATGGTACGACTACAAAGTTGAGGTCTCGGGTTCGAATCCCGGGTCGGGCAAAGTGATATTGGGTTTTTCTATTCATTATGAGCCCGGAGTCAGGAATTGGTGCCCGATATGGCGATATGCTCGCCCCCTATCACATCATGGGACGGAACATAGAAGGCGAAATGTGGGTGTCCTGGTGGCGCCTCTGCCTACCCCTTCTGGGATACAGGCGTGAGTTTATGTATGTATGTAACAGTGAGGTCAGGTTTGATTCCCAAGTCTCGGAATCCAATTTATGCGAGTATTTTGATAAAAAAATCTGACATGACGTGTTGTCAGGGACTGGAATCTATGCCCAGCATGGTGTGACTAACCTCCTACCTACCATATCATGAGAGGGAAGTGCGTCTGGCGAACTATGGCACTTATTGAACCTCTGCTTACCCCTTAGTAGCTACATGCGTGGGACTTATGTATCTTTAGCATACAAACTCGTGTATAATTTCTGTGTAATATAAATGATTTTTGCATACTTGTAGTTGCAACGCCAATACAAAAATAAATAGATTATGACTAATTTGACAGCCTCCGTGGCGCAGTTGGTTAGACGCCGGCTGTGAAACGAGAGGTCGCGGGTTCGATCCCCGCACCGAGACAAATGTTTGTGTGAAGAACCACAGGTATTTGTTTCGGGTCTGGGTGTTTGTGAGACCGAAAAGTCTCTCGTAGTTCCTGATATACCCACGACACAAGACTCGATCTTAGTGTGGGGTCAGGACTATGTATGTGACTGTTGGCTGTATTTATTTATTTATTAATCTACCGTCAATAAGATGGAGATCTTGTGAATTGTTTTACTAACTACTATGCAAGGGCGGTGTACTCCGAACGCAACATTTTACGGTCCTTTCGTAAAATAAGCAATAAAATAGTTCATTTGTATGTACAACACTGATTGTAACTATTTGTGATAACAAATTATTTCATTCATCGTCGAGTTTGAGGTTTATCGACTGCCTCGGTGATGCATTTGTACTCGTATTACGATTTACGGTATAATTACAATGCTGAGATCTCGGGTTCAAATCAGTCTTTGCTATCCACGACACAAAATGATATCCTGATGTTGGTTAGGGACTAATTTCTGTCTCAGTAAATGTTACGTATTTGTTTATTCCTACCAAAATAGCACAAGTAATAAAAAGTTTTAGAACTTGAAGTTACCTGTAATTTCCTTGTTTCTTCCAGATAAACAATAAATACTCACTAAGGTCGTCATAAATATACAATATTCTACAGATAAGATGTTATTGGATTTTTTTAATCAAATCTATTGACAGACACGTTTGTTCGACGTCTGCCGACGAGGGTATTAATTCATATTCACACCTTAGTTCCCACCCCGGCTTTATTGTAGGGGATGAAATATTTAATAAAATATCGGGGTACAATTAAAGGGGTATTTGTAGATTCTTTTACTTGTAAATAGGGGAAGTTTATTTGTTTTCCATTGTGTTTACTTACACTAGGATCTAGTCCTTCAGTATCTTTATGATTGACTAGCTTATCATTGTGACTTATACAATACTATTTTTTAGACGCCAGCTCCGTCAAATGAAGATTAAAGAACCAAACCAGAGGCTCAATACCAGGACACACGCCAATGTCTATATATGTACGTAGCATAATTTTAGTGTACGATATATGCGGGCAAAAAAAGACAATACTTTTAACATTTACTCGATAAAAGAACATAATATATTACAGCAATAACAGTTTATAAAAATCTCATATACGTGAATAGGTAAATTAATGATTGTTACTTTTTAGTACAATTTTCTTAAGAATACTAATAAATCCTGTAGTTTTTGCGGCTAACGTTAATTTATTTATATAGTTTTACTGCAGATCGCTAGCCAAACGGGTAACATTAATCCTTGCAAATGGACGCTCGGATTCCATCAATCGGTTCTTACTCTCGGAATATATTCCTATCATTTAAGGCTGCACTGAGGTTTTAGACTGGACCAAAGTTTGCCGAAATTTGTGTACGTACCATGCGAGTATTAATGGAGCGAGGACAGAAAGGAATAGTCATTTTGAAAGATTCTTGTAGATCAAGATTTTATGTAAAATTATGAGTCTGTTGCACAGTTGATAATGACGCCGTCTGTTAAACTAGAGACCGCGGGTATGATCCCGTATTGGGACAAATGTGTGTGTGATCAATATAATGTTTCGGATGTTGCTGTCGTGAGACCAAAAAGAGTGATTGGAATAGTGACGATGCTAAGTTTTAAAAACAATATATAAATTGTGGGATAGATCTTTGTTTAATTTATTTGCGTGGTCTTTATTTATTTATAGTTTCGGTAATAGTAATAGTTATAATCCCATTCGCAATTACATAGTAATCATACGGTTACTTATTCAGAAGAATATAAATGTACTCGTATTCTTTACGTAACTAGATTTGATTCACTGATACAATAATCCCAAATCAATTACTTTCTATAAGGTATATTAATATATTGATAGTTTAATTAAATAAGCAGCAGCCTAGGCTGCCCTAGCAATATCTAGGTAACTTTGGCGGCCAGGTGTCTGTAATGGCTATAATTGTGTAATTGCTACCAATATTGTTAGTCCTAATTGAGGCTAAGGTTTCGGGATCGTCTATCAAAGCCTAGGCTGAGAAAGTAATTGAAACTATACTAAGGCATAATGTTTGTTTTACCTTGTCCTATTTATTGGCAATAAAAAAGTCAATTCTGGGAGCCTTATCGGGCGAACTTCAAAAAGGATATTCGCAATTCAGCGCGATTTTTTATGTACCAACCTACCTAGATGTGTGCCGGATATCCGTGGAAAAACATATTGGTTCGTTTCTGTTTAATCAGCCTTTTGCGGATGTTATGTCAGCGAATTTTATTTACAATTTTAGTTAAAAACACGCGTTTGGGACATTTCATTCCAAAAAATATGTGTTGGCCATTACATGGCTCTATTTTATGTACTACCTACACTGATTTATAGCCTCATTTACATTTTTAATACGAAATGTTTGAGAGTTCAATATAAATTTCATTACGTTGGGCCCAGTATTTTTTACTCGTGAATTACATAGCTTTGTGCTTTTCGAATGTATGTTTTTGCTAAATTAAGTATATTAATTACTACAAAACAAATTAATTACACATTTATCTAAATTAAAAGTAAACAGTTGTGTGGCCTGTTGGTACTTTTAATTCCTTTCTTTGTTCGCAGATTGCATTTCACTCTACATTTTAGTTCGCGTTAAAGCCTCGTATATCATAAGATCTTTGCACGAGAAATCCTTGTAGTTATCTTTTAGTCATGTACGGAATATTTTGAGTTGAAATATTCCGCCTTTTGTCTACACTCTACACTGTAGATTCACAACAAATTCTACGGCCCCAGGCGAGTGAAGTCAGAATACAGAATAAAATATGTATGCGCTCTAAAATATTGTGAACTCAAATGGAACTCTATTTGAAATGTTATCTAGTCTAACTGTACACAATAACAGAGAAAACGGTCAGCCGCACTTATTATAATCACACTAAATTACAAACAACAAAAAATGACACGGACGCCGAAACAATCCTCAAAACTATTATAAACTCACCTTTTTCTATAGCTCCACAGTATTATTCCTTTGCATTCTCCGGAAATATATAACCAACGTTCACAATGAACTTTCGATACACATTATTTTATGACCAATACATACACATAGCGACACAAACAATTTCTTGTTGCCCCGAGATGAATCACCGAAGAATGCACTCGGATTACGCACTAAAACATTCACAAAAAAATCACTCACACACTTTACAACAACACTTATTCTATGAAAAGTCGAATTTCGAACTGTTAACACAAGATTATTCGTTAATTTTCGATTCAAAGACAAAAGTTTTCGAAGAAATAACACACGAGACGCGAGAACACGACGCAGTGCCCCGAGAATGACTGCTCGCCCGACACACAAGTATAACCTCACTAAATAGAAAGGAGCCCACGCGGCAGTACGCGCGAAACAAACTGTTGCGCTCCTCAACTTAGCCAGGTTGTAGGCGCCGATTACTATAAACAAAAGTCAAAAAACTTTGCTGTAACGTTACAATTCACTGTTACTACGTTTGTTTGGGGTTTGGTAGTTAAATTACATGGCTGTGCGTGTTTAAAACTTGGTCTGGAACGTCAATAAACGTTTTGTTTAAGTTAAAAGTCACGGAGTTTAACAAGAACACGCTAGTACTTGCGTGCAATGCACGCGCCTGAAGTTAGTTGTCGTACGTCTACGTTTGCAATTGCATTGAAAGCGTGACTAACTTCGTTCGCCTTGATAGGGAGGGGACACTACCTGCGACCTGCGCTCGTTTTTTTCTTTTTGTACTTGGCAAAGTTCTTTTGTACAATAATGAACCTAAAACGTCTGTTGATGAATTCGAAATGCTCGAAACTTACTTAGAAAGTTAGTCGTGCCTCTTTTGTATTTTTTAAAATGATCTTAAAATAGCAGCTGTGGGTTTAAACGTGCAAGAGCGCATAGTCGCTTGCCTGAATAGAGGGATTAGGTCGAAATACAATTCATAAAATTATTTCCAGAAAATAACCAGATATTTGTAAATAATATTATTAAGTGTATCCTTTTTACACCTTTGCTTTTGAGGATAAGATTTTTTCCTTTATTTTAAAAATAAATGAATGGCCACAATTTCTAGTCTTATAGTGTAATGGAATATCCAGTTTTAGTTTTGTTATAAATGGAGGCAATTTGTTGTCTCGAAAGAAACATTGTAAACACGAGAAATGAGTAAACTTTTATATAAATCACCAGTTCTATAAATAACTCAAGACACTGGTGGAGTAATATCAATTGAAAATAGTAATTAGTTTCCGCTGTTATTGGCTTTATTACATCAAAACCTATTAAAGGGTTGAAACAACGAACAGAAGACTTTTAGCACTAATTAGCTTTATTGTTTTCGGATAAAATTATTTTACAAATAACACCTATAAATAGAATTTATTACTTTTAATTAAACATCTTACATGTGTCTATAAGTGAGTAAGAATTTGCTTCGTCTTATAAACATATTGCATAACATGTTCAAAACTAAATTCCCGAAAATAATTCAAAGGTACATATTAGTACGACCCATAGTTCCCCAAACTTACTTCCGTTCCAAGTATAATGGACAGCTATGCAGAACACAAAAATGTATATAAATAAATAAAATAAATAAATAAATACACCCAACAGTCACATACATAGTCCTGACCCCACACTAAGATCGAATCTTGTGTCGTGGGTATTAGAAACTACGAGAGCCTTTTGTGGTCTCACAAACACACAGACCCGAAACAAATACCTGTGGATCACACAAATATTTGTTTCGGTGCGGGGATCGAACCCGCGGCCTCTCGTTTCACAGGCGGCGTCTAACCAACTGCGCCACGGAGGCTGTCTTAGAAGATTTTTCAATCCGAAAACTCGCACAAATTGACACGCCTGAGACTAACCAAAGCCTTAATTGCATACATGCTATCACATCAGATGGGTTAGGCGAATATTTTATATTGAACCAGAATTATTTATTTATTTTATACAAAATTTAATATTCAATCCCGTTACCAATTATTTAAGTAATATTTTTTATATATTTAAAATGATAGCGCACATTTTAATTCACGAAAATATGTTCTCGTGTGTATCTAAGGAAAGGTACTTTATATTCTTACGGCGGTACGGTCACCAAAATCCTATTAGCAATCTCTTGTACTTTCGTATGAAATTGAAACTGGGAAATAGAGAAGTTAAATCCATTTAAATGGCTTCCGAGAGGTAATCTATTACCTGGCGAAATTTTATCGCTGCACCTGCAATTGTTTTATAATGAATTTCCTCCTTACCGACCAATGTTAGCTAAAAATTTAATCATTTTAAATCATATTCTTGACAGCACTTACTTTAACTGACATACATAAATGAACTTATATAATTTCATTAAGTGTCGTCTTGCTTATGCTTATAATTTTAGGACTAATCGTCTGTTTTTGAGTACATACAAAAAGATTTCTTGACTTGAGAAAATAACTGATTCTCTCACGATTAGAGGCACTATTATGAATTTTTTTTTTTTTTTTCTTATTAATATTGGTATCTTAAACCCGCAAAAACAAATTTAAATCAAAACCAATCTCTCCATGATTGTAACATTACAAAGGCTATTTCCGTGTTTCCACAAACAATGTTAAATTCAAATGTAAGTGCAGAGAGCGTGGCCAGCATTTGAGCAAACGTGACAGGCATCGCGCAGAATACGCTTCATGTAGCTGGACAAGCCACTCGCAGCCGTCACGAACAAATTCTTACACAACTACCTTGTTCCGATGTCAATCGTGTTGATATTATATTATTTACGTGTAGGCTCCAGAAGTATGTTAGGAATGTTGAAGTCATGTATACTTGATAAACCTGCGAATTCTGTCTCTTCTGTTATTAAATTACAATGATATAAATGCCAGTATTAGGCGCATCATTTTAGTTATCAGATTTTTGATACAAAATAAATAATTAAGGTCATAATACGTATTTTCTAGCATGAGCTGTTACATTAGTATTCGAAGTTCTAGGTATTTCATCCTATCCTTACGTCCCTTTTCTTTATACTGGGTGAAAATGCCTATAAAATTAAGTATATACGGTATACCTACATATATTTAAAAGCTGATTATGCAATTATAAAATAACTACAATTACATATATCCCCCTATAAAAATATAATAAGTCTAGAAATATTTTAGCATAAAATGCACTTTTGAATATTTCCTATCTTAAAATAATTATGATAGGCTTAATGTACCAGTCATTAGCTCTACGACCGGAATTAGAGCTCAGTGAAGATAATTGATATATGCAAAGTAGATGACACTAATCTCTTGATAATTACAAATAACTAGGTCAATACGCGTTCTCTCTTATAAATAATTTATATTTATTTTGTGTTTGACTTAAACTTATTTCTAGTTTTCTTAAAAACGGATTTAAGAGGATTATAGCTCGATAATAAAGCAACTTGCTTTATTATTATATGCAATTTTACAATACAAAATACGGTATTAAAATTTAAGCCGATCATAAATACTTGTATGTCATCGTCTGTATGCGCCTTATTGGATACTTTCCTCCGATTTATGTAAAAAGGATTAGTTCTTAGTCTCGTCCAATAGTCTTAAAAACTTTGTTGATAAATTAAAAGAACATCGGCCATAATGGACCATGAACGCGACCAGTTATGAATGGTACATCAGAAAATAGTATAATTTATTAGAATGAAAATGCATATTTCCATTTATTTTTAAATACCGGGAAAGAAAAGAAAAACTTAAAGTGTTTTTAATAATATTGAACGCATTTGAGCGCGTTCCATCAGTCATACTTTGTTTTAAATAAGGTTTTAACTGCAGCGTTGAAGGTAGTGCTGAATTAAAAATAAAGTGTAGGTATTCTCTATGACACACGTGACTTTTCTGCGGGCTGTCAACATTCTGCTTTCTTGTGATTTCCGATTTGGGACTACTGTTAATTCTCTGTATATTATTATATTTGTGACTTTGCTTTGATTACGGACTCCGATAGACCCTTGCATTTCTGACGACTTTGTACGATTGAACATTGTATAACGATAACGCTTTGTGATTTCGTTTAAAGTGCGAAGTATCACCATATTTTTAACATGAACCCGGAGCAACAGTCTATGCCTCAACAAATATTTGCATAGTCTTCAATGTAATATCCGTCTTAATACACTCCGCCACTTCGTTGTCCTGGAACTTGACACCAGAGTAATTTCTGTAATCAGTGAGTGGATCTCCATTAATCGTAAGTTTTTTATAATAATTATCCCTGAATCCACAATGTATCCAATTTACTATTTAATCAATGTGGCTTGGGATTCTGGAATAATAAACAAAAGACCCAATCCGTATACATTGTTTGGAGCCTAATATTGACGGTTGGTCATTTTGTGTTTTTTTTTTTAGATCATGGATGATGATTACATTTGTCAGGTTTGTTGGGAGATGGCAATTCAAGAAGCTAATAATGCATTTGTCTTTGACAAAAATGTTGAGCAACGAGCAGCTGGTTCATCCCACCAGGAAACCCTTGCATGAGCACGATATCAAAGTAATGTTGCTGTCCCTGCAGATTTCTTAGATTCTATAGTGATAAGACAAGATGAGGAGTAAATACATTTAACATATTTTCTTGTTTTATTTTAGTGTCAACTGCTTGGTATATTCTTATTCTAGCATATAGGGAGAATTTTTTAAGGTGTGTATGGAACACCGAATTCGAAAATATGAAGAATAGCGAAAAATACCTACTTATAGGAGTATCGGGCCCCATTTTGATGAAAAATAAAATTGAATATTTGTGTTTTTGAAAATCAATATTCTAGCGAAAATTCTATAAAAAATCACATTCTGTATTATTACACAAATCGCTTAAGCTGCTAGCCGTTAGGAAGGATCAAATCCTGCGAAGTAATGACATACGGCGAACTAATGGAAAGAGGTTATTTTTGGCAAAATACTACATTTTTTCTACTACTACATTATCTTAAGGTAACAGGTATGGTGTACACCATATTCAAAGATTAATTAGTTTTATGACAAGGGAAATTATAGAGCTAAGTAATAACTAAGCGAGCATTATGATTTAGTGCAATTTTCTTCACAGTTACTATCTATCTATCTATATCAGCCCAGTTACTTGGTAACCATAATACCACCATACATTAAGTATATTTGACAATGACATTATAAAGTGCTATATTTTATTAGTTCGAACCTAACCTTTTTTTAGGTTAGGTTAGGTTAGGTTACAAATTATGAAATAATCTAAAATCTCCGGCTTTACAAGAATATTTTTCCAACTGCGCATCATTCCTCAAGCACTAAAGAACAAAATAAACTATATCTCAGCTGTGTACAATATTTTTTTTTGTCAGGTCCCAGCATGTATGGGACGTGACCGATGTTCTTTACTGGATTATGAACCAGTTGTCAAAATGTTTAAAGCATCCATAAGGTTTCTGATACTACTTAACATTAAACTGCCCTTACGAAATGAAAATGACCCTAATAGGTTAACGAACTGTTGAAGCATTGAAAAATACGATATGCGATCAAAGTTCAAACATGATCGCTTGTTATTCGAGATTTGAAGTCATAAAAATGTATTAAACAAACTGAGCCGAAAACTTCAATTTTTTTATCAAAACTCTATATAAAAATTAAATTGCCTTTTAATGTAGTAAATTTGCATAGTCCAATGTTTATTTTATCTAAAGCAGTTAACAGTAATTGGAACCGTGGCTATCTTCATCGATATAATAATTAAATCGATAACCGCACGTCACTATCGAGTTAACAACGCCATTATATCTAAAGCTCTTATCAAAAAGCAAGCAATATAATATAATAAGTATTTATACAGGGTATATCAAGACCGCGACCGAAAACGAAGCCAGGTGGTAGTTTTAGCGGCTACAGACACAATGCAACAAAAAAAATTGCGAAATAAGCGTCGGATTTTTTTTTACAATTTTTTAAAAATCATCGTTTTTGGGGGGAAATACCTGGTTTTTGCAAAAACAGTAGTTTAAACCCTTACGTACCATTGCTTGTTTAAAAATTAAGCGATGTACGTCATTATTTTAGAAAAAACTTTGTTTATTCGCTCAAATACGACGATATATAAAAAATAACAAAAAAAATTGACGATTATTTTTGTAAAATTTTTACTTGCCTTGTGTTTGATATCACTAATACTACCTCCTGGCTTCGTTTTCGGTCGCGGTCTTGATATACCCTGTATATCAAAATTACATCGGTCTGATGTTTGCTCACGTGTCGGGGTTGAAACCACCCCGCCCTTTCCATTCCGGGCTTTCCTAAATAAGTAATGTATGTTTATTTTTTTGTTTCAGTTTATTTATTCTTAGAAATTTATCTCGTAATTGGTTTAAGTGATTTTAATTAGCTGCTGTGTTCTCTGGTCGATTGGCTGATAAGGGGTATTAAATCGTGATTCCTTAGGATCAATTTCTTAGTCAGATAATGTCATTGACTAAAATTTAATTAATGGGTAATGCAGTTTGTATTTTACGACAAGTTTAAAGGGACGTCTGGTCGGATAATTATGAGCCAAAAATTTTCGGCTGAATAATTTTTAAAAATCTGAGCCCTAATATATTGGGACAAGCCGAAGTGAACAGATGTTTATAGCAGCGAAAGATTTACGGTCTCATTAATTATAGATAGTTTTAAAACCCATTTTAGTTATCAAATATTTCGTTCCTCTCAAACGACTTTTAGAGAAAACATTTTAGACAACACTGAGCAAAGACAAAACATTCGAAAATTAAAATAGGTTTTAAAAAAATATTTAAATAAGGTAGAAATTCCTATTAAATTTTTTTTTACATTATCCTAACGTAAACAATACACAGCGACATCTTTTGGTGATATATTGAACTATTTTTTGTCTAAGAGTTCATGGATTTAAGTTTAAACAAAAATACACCCAACAGTCAAATACACAACTCTGACACTAAGATCGAGTCTTGTGTCGCGAAAATAGGTAATCAAAAATATAATAGAAATATAATTTTACCAACTAATTTGTTTCTATATTTTAAATACATAGTATATGTACATATATCAATTGAACAATACCTAACTTAGGCAATCATAGAGCTGGAGTAGGGCATATTATATGGGCTAATATTGATTATCGCTTGACAAAAAACTAATTACGCAAACTTCATACAAATTAAAAGGAGATTGCATTCTACAGCCATAAAATAGGTACATAGTATTTTTTTTTATTGCTATGAATAGCGAGACGAGCATGCCATTTGCCTGATGGTTAGCAATACGACCGCTCATGGACAGTAGCAAAACCAAACAACACCATGAATTCCAAAGTAATGTTTGGCATTCCACTGCGCTCGCCATCCTGAGACATAAGATGTTAAGTCTCAATATATCCAGTAGATACTCTGGCTACAATGTCCTTCAAACGGGAACACAACAGTGCATTTACACTGCTGTTTGGCGGGAGAAATAGACATTGCGGTGGTACCTACCCAGGCGGCGTCTCACATATGAGAGACCTACCACCACATAGTATTCAATTATGCATGCCAGTATAAAAGAAACAGTAATTTATTTATGAATCAGTGTATTTAAAGACTTCCCGGGGTGATTAGAGTTCATGGCAACTAAATAATAACAGCTTATGTTTGCGGTATTTCCAGATCGATACGACGGTCCAGTTCTAAAAGAGTACTCATTATGCGAAAGCTTTATGAAATTTTAATTCCACTTACCTACCAATGAAAAGAAAAGTTGGATAATGATACTTTAAATACTATTATCGATTAATTAACAGCTTCCGTTGCGTAGTTGGTAAGACGCCGGCTGTGTAACGAGAGGCTACGGGTTCGATCCCAGAGCCAACACAATTTTTTGCGTGAACCACGAAGGTGAACCACAAGTGTGTCGGGTCTGGGTGTTTGTGAGACCAAAAAGTCTCTTGTAATTCCTGATACTCACGACTCAAGACTCGATCTTAGTGGTCAGGACTATGTATGCGACTGTTGGGAGTATTAATTTATTTCAATATTACCAATTCAAAGTATTTAGATCCAGAATTTATAAATATTCTGCCTTAGTGTTAAGCATTTGGTGAAAATATAATACTCATGTAAACAAGTGTAGTAATTACTATTTATATGATTATAAAATCAACCTTGAAAATAACGCAAATGAAGATATTTTAAGATATCGTGGATGAATTATTTTAAAAACTGTAACACAACCAAATTACGTGCAGTTGTTGATCTATATTCTATACTTATAGAATTCTAAATTCTAATATATTGCATTATACGAGTATTAATATGGCCAAAAAAATCGGGGAGTCCGGTAAATAAGCATTATTACTAAGAAACAGGAGTACCTTTTCTTAACAAAAGAAACGTTAATTAATAACATTGTTTTGTAAAGCCACATCAAGTTTATATAATCCGACCGCAAGTCAGTAACTAGCTAATTAAATCTGTTAACAATCACATCACACGTGACATTTAATTAATAATTTTGACACGAAATAATCTTGTACATACGATATCCGACTAGCTTTACTTTATATTTGAGCTTAAGTTATATTTGGCTAGTAGCGACATCTATGGTAAATCAATATACACATTGATTTTGAACCAAATAAATGTATCAGCCTAAATACGTCCCACTGCAAGGCACAGGCCTCCTCCACAATTGAGAGTACGATTGAGAGGGGTTAGGCCATATAGTCCACCATGCTGGCCTAGTGCGGGTTGGCGGATTTTACATACCATCGATTTTTTTTAATCGCTACGATATGCTGGTTTCCTCATGATGTTTTCCTTCACTGGTATAGTGCGTGATGATTGACTGTGAATACACAAATAACTGCGAAAAGTTAGAGGTGCGCCATGAGATTTGAACCCGCAAAAAATATACAATTATATTTAATAATCAGTACCTACTACTCTGACTAGTGACTTTTTTTTATAAGGTATGATTACATGATAAAAAGTACTGAAATGGAAATCCAAAAGAAAACCTTACAGTCTAGTTATTCTCATAACTTAAAACAAATTTCATAAATACAAAGCATGATTAAATTGAGATTAGTTTGAAAAAGATCGAACAATTTTAATGTGATTATAACAGAACAGGCGCCTGCCATATTTATAACAGCAATGCGACAAGTAGCGTAATATTGAGTTATTTTTGAGGCGGCGTCCAACGATCCTTTTCTTTTGTAGTTTATAAAGGGTTAAATTAGCATGTTATCACATTTTTTGAAAATTATTATTCATAACATAGATCCCTATATACCAATTTCCAGACCTCTGCTATCAAATTTCCGAAAGTCTCATATACAAATTTCTATCCCCTAGTTTAAGGGGTCGGAAGATAAACTTCCAAGTTTTAGATTTTTTTGTTGTGTACTAATACTAGCTTATATAACAAATTTCAGCTTTCTAGGGCATTGAAAGTACCCTAAGAATATTGATAATCATCAGTGAGTCAGTGACGATATTAGGGTTTAGATTTTAGATAGTAATATCAATTAAATCTTAAGCATAATAGCTATGGAATTAAAAATTTATATGATAATATTATTTATATTTTTATTCCGCATAAAAATGTAGTAATAATATATGTAATGTATAGTGCGATTAAATTATTTAAAAATTTAAAAATACTATCCACAAATAAAACGATCATTTATATTATAAGCTGTAGTGTATTTGTTAAATACCCAAAATGAACGTCACAGAGAAAATAATTGCGACGAAATAAATATACGCAGCGTGTTTAAATTAAAAGCCGAAGTTTCACTGAATTCAGTTTCTTTTGTTGACTGGTATTTTGTTGGTAATGAGAGGATTTAATTAAAACTTTTCAGCTTTATCAGTCTATGTGAACGTTAATAACGTTAATAACTGTTATTTTAGACTGGGTTTTAAGGGGACGTGGATCAACAAGCGGATTATTCTATTAAGCTTTTGTACCATTAGCATTTGAAAATTTTGAACACTGATGAGCTTTGTGCGGTTGGTTGAAAAATATGTAATATTCTTTATATTTTTGTAAAATAAGAACTCAGTTTTCTTTATGGCCTAACTACTGTCAATCGATTCTCTCGATTGTAGAGTAGGCTCGTGCCCAGCAGTGGGACGATTTTGGGCTGATACAGATTACAGAAGAACACAATTTTGTAATCTTTACTTCAGGTACGAGTTACTTTTTAATCATTTTGAACACTGATTAATAGTATTGTGCGGTTGTTTGAAGAGTAAGTATTATTCTTTATATTTTTGTAAAATAGGAACACTGTAATCTTTAGTATATGTACGAATTAATGGATAAAGTAAAAATGTGGGTTTTCTCTAGGTACTCTTTCATACAATTATGAAGATGGAAAAGGGGCAAGGCAGTGTGGAGAGGTAATATAAGTTATTGGATGTGAGTGCACGGGATTGTGAGTTCCTAGTTTCAACTCTATCGGTGTGCAATCTGCTTTATGTGAGTCCTTAATTAAGAAATCTCAATTTACAGGAAATTTAGTAGTTTTCCGCAAGAATGTACGTGAGAGATTTTCGAAAAGACTTACGACAAATCTGTCCTGCAAAATTTATAGGATAGAATTCTATCCACCAGATAAAGATGGAATAAGAAGACGTAAAAAGAAAAAAAACAATTTGTAACTGTTTTCTAACTTTACTAAAGCATGCCTTTCTGTTTTCGTGAAGCCTATAAGTAACTATACAATACTTATGGCAGTTCAGGAGTCAGGGTAGTCGTCGCCAGTCGATTTATCTATGCCTAGCTGTTCAAACTGTCGCCACAACGTCGGTTAAATCACCACGTGTAAAGTAATCGTTGTTCTAAAACAAATATCAATCACCACCATTTTTAAAATCAAAACATTTTTCCAAGAAAGACATTTCTACTAAATTGGTATTATTAATTTGTGTTTTCAGAATTACGTTTTCAGCGGTCACGTCTTTTGTGAACATAACAATTGAAAAACCCAGATTTTCCGCACACAAAAGGCCCGTTTCTGTGGAAATCAACCTGAATGCTTGTCACAATGTATTTCTGTAGGTTTTCCACAACTAGCATTTAAGTAGGACATTATATGCTTTATATAATTATTAAATGTAAGAGTCGAAAATTAGCTCGTATCTACTATTTATGAGACGAAAAAATAATCAGTGTTTATGCATACTCCCAAATCAAATTGCGTTCACACAGGCAACACGACACTTACACGGTTATACTTAAATGTTTAAAATAATATATGTACCTCCGTGAAGATAACTCATTGGAGTCCCTTTCCCGAAGGATGGCCGACGAGAACAATGGTCTATGGACCCACTAAACACCACTTTGCACAAGATAGCCCACGATACGGGAAGGAATTGGGAGAAACCCAGCTCGGAGACGGAACACGCGCCATGCGTCGCGAGAGCACGGAACACCAAGCGAGAAAACAAAAGCAAAACTACCCTCTACTGTATTATATTCGCAATAAAAGTAAATATTACTGCGAAACCTATGTTATTGTGAAATTGAAGCTACACGAAATCCTTGACTTCCTATGGCTGAAGAAGACGAAGATGAATAAAAAATAAATCTAATTAGGTAAATTTACTTTGTTTTTATATACTTACTTTTTGCCAACGTTTTTGATTTTAAATCAATAGGTCTTTTAATAATACTAAAATAATGTGACAACATGTATTAGTATGTAAAATGTATGCTACGTTAACGGTATTAAGTAAATTAAAACTAAATAATTGTTCAATATTTTATTAAGCTTACATTACATCCATTATTCAAATTCGTTATTTATCACAGACTAGTTTGTTTACACAACACTTAAGAGAATACCTTTCTATACCATAAAATGCAGTATTATATTTATTTTTGTACTTAGGAGATTCTCGACAAATATACTGTGCCCCTAGCCGGAACATTTTGAAGTATCGTATAGTAATTCTCGTATAGTAAAGTTAACGTTTCCCGCTGTTAAATTTTAGTTCCAAATACGCTCACAATGGCGCTGTTTAAATTCCCATACAAAATCTTACTATTACCATTCTATTACGATACTGCAAAATGTTCCGGCTAGGGGCACTGAAATGCTATGCATTATTTTCAACAGTACCACGCATAGTGAGGGACAGAGCCTTGACGCGCAGATATCAGAAACTATAAGAACCGTTATCTTATTCCAATAGTAATATGTAGTTCCGAAACAAGTATTTGTTTATTACACAAACATTCGTCTTTCGGGTTGATATTTGTCCTTAGAAACAAAACATCGTCCTTGAATTAAAATGCATCACATATTGTCCAAGGCACGATCAAGTCGGAGACATAAGATTACTAAAAGTTTAAATAATGAACAAACTAATACATAGAAACAAAGTGCAACAAATCCATTTTCGAGATGAGAAAAGAACCAATTTAAGTAGACACTAACATTGATAGACGTTAGAATAACACCAGCAGTTACAATATACGGAAATATTGCAAATGTGTATGACAGATTTTTTCGCATAGGTCTGGCAAACGAGCATTCAGGTCGCCTGATGGTAAGTGAACACTGCCCGTGAACATCTACAACGCTGGATCATGGTTGTGTTGCCGGTCCATCAAATTGAAGAGTTGGAAGGAAAAAAGAAGGAAAGAGGTAAGGGGCATTCCGGCAGTTCAAAGATTAGTAGGTTTTGACTATAACTCGGTTTTAATGTTGCATATCTTGTAGTACTCTGGTTCGGGCAGCATGTATTTCCTGGACTGCTGGTGGAATTTGTCGAACTCGCAGTAAGGTGAAGATTCACAGCCTAATATGCGTAGTGATTGCGGTGACGACTCACCAGCTTGAGGTAGATATACGGGCTGAAATAGAAAATAAGTTTAATACTTAACTAAAGACTATTTAATAGTAGGTAGATGAGTAACTAGTGACTACAATTTTTTGCCAGTACGGGCAGACGGCCTAGTCAAGGTTGCAAAAATCTGTTGAAACCAGCTCTCTCTAACAGGTCCCTGTGGGAATCTATGGGCGCTTTCAGTAGTAGACTCTTTGTAAAGAGGAAAAGAGTGAGATGGCGGAGCGCTCGAATCATCTTCTGGTGACCTCGACGTACTAATTTCGCCACCTTTCCCAGAGCTTGTGCGAAAGAAGCTCTTAATAGCCTCTTGAAAAAAAAAAAACAAAACTGGAATCGTGAGACAAAAATAAACCCGAATTATAAATTGAATTCTGGAGCCACCTAGCTCTTCAATGAGCTAGAAATTAGCTTATGTAAGTTAACTTACCATAACACTATACTGTCCCGTGCTCCTAGACCTATACAGCTCCAGGGAGAAGACGGCTCCATACTCCGGGATGCTGTGGTCGCTCTTAACATTGGCAACTTCCATCATGGACCCGATGTTGAAGTCGTGGGCCGAGAACAGGTACAGCCGTTGGGACACCGGCCGGTTCGACATGATGTCTTTGGATAGATTGATGAACTTGTCTAGAAGGACTCCTGGAAAGACAAGGATATATAAACAAATCAATAATTGAATACAGCCAACAGTCACATACATAGTCCTGACCCCGCACTAAGATCGAGTCTCGTATCATGGGTATCAGGAACTACGAGAGACAGTCTCACAAACACCCAGACCCGAAACAAATACCTATGGATCACACAAAGATTTGTTTCGGTGCGGGGATCGAACCCGCGGCTATCTCGTTTCACATCCGGCATGTAACCAACTGCGCCACGGAGGCTGGCACGGAGGATGAAATGTTAGATGGGTCGTGGATATTAATAGATCTATTTTGCCTTATAAAGAAACTAGCGAGAAATGTTTGTTGTTCATACAAACGTTCGTAGTTACGGTACGAGATTGAACGAGTAGGTTCGTGATTGACACCAGTCTTGTTTGAGTACAATGTAAGATGGCGCTGGTAATGCATTTTTTTAGGAATTGTATATGCCTGGAAATTTATCTTCATTTTCACGTATTCATTTTCTGATGACTGTTATTCTTTTGATTGTGATTTTCTAGAAAGAAGATCACAATCAAAATCTATGCATCCTATCAAAGACTGAGGCTTTCGATTATAGAAACATTAAAAACCTGGGTTTGATTGGTACTGTATTTATTATATGTAGCTGCGGTGGACCACAAATTCATCATTACTTTGATAGTCATGCTCTTGTCAATTGATTTCTCCAACTCACCTCCACCAATCTTCTTCATCTCATCGTTTCGGAAGTATATCCGGTAGGCCAACCTCGCTGCCTCACTGAGCCTGGCCAGTAAAGGCTTCGACCATTCCGGAATGTCTAGGTCTAAGGCGATCTGTGAAGAGAACATTCAACTGTTTTACTTATCCTGATATAATAGGTATTTGAAACATAATAGAAAAGAATACGTACAAAATACAAGCGATTTCAAGTAACAAAGCTAGTACAAATAAATAGACATGAAAAATACTTTTGTTGTTTTGTTATTTCAATTGTTTTGAATCTATTTTGTTTATACTTAAAATCTTGTTAGTTTTTGTTTTCACAGCAAGCAAAAACATTTATCCTGCTTATACTTTACTGATTTTGTTAAAATTATGAAGTGTTGAGACGGAACATAAATCTATACACTGGCATGGTTCTAGGCTGCTAGCTGGGTTTACAGTGCCATTTTAGTTCCAAAGCTTATCAAATTCAGGCCCTAGATGAATATTAACACCCTTGATCTTTTCCAGCCGCTTAAGCACTGAACAAAGATCTCTTAAACACTGATCTTGCATAATAATGCTTCATTATTACTTAAGTAAAAACATAATACGCTGCAACCTACTGAGCTAATTAACAAAATGCTGTAGCGGAGTTTTTATTAAGCGAAACTATAATCCTCTTAGCCGGCACTTTGTAGCCTGTTGTGCAGCGTTTCATATTCTTTCACAGTATCTGTTGTATCTGTTTAATAAAGATAAAATACGTGTGTTTACTGATTTTATCTTCAAGTGTTGAAAGGAGGTAGGACTGTACGATAATACAGATGTTTAGTGTATGGAATTATACATACTTACATAAACTCACGCCTTTATCCCCGAAGGGGTAGGCAGAGGCGCCACCAGGACAGCCACATTTTGCTTTGTATGTTCCGTCCCACGATGTGATGGGGGCGAGCCTATCGCCATATCAGGCACTAACTCCTGACTCCGGGCTGATAATGAATAGAAAAATCCAGTATCACTTTGCCCGACCCGGGACCCGAACCGCTTTGTAACCGTACCGTAATACAACTACGCCACCGAGGCAGCCTAATGGAATTATGAAAAGTTAATTATTAATCTGATTATTGGCATGGGTTGCTGTGATGGGTTTTCTTCCATCGTGTACGGTAGTTGTTGTCCGGGGTTTAACTAACTTTAACTCGTTTATTACGATATTGATTAACAAAGACATGTTGGCATATTATATTGTAATAGTTAATTGAAATTTTATCCATCTTTCGAGCCCCATTGTTCTAAGTTAACCAAGATAAATTATTTTGCCAAAGATTCTCACATAAGGATGGATATTTGAGCTCTGAAGTGGAAAAAAGGCTGTAATAATAAATAACTTAGACAATACAATAAGACAGTTCAGCCCGGAGTGAGGAATTTGTACCCGATATGGCGATAGGCTCCCTATCACATCGTGGGACGGAACAGACAAGGCGAAATGTAGGTGTATTGGTAGCACCTCTGCCTATTCCTTCTGAGAAAAAGGCATGAGTTTATACACGTACGTATGTATAATGCAACAAAAGACAGTTTTGCATTAAATAAGAATGTAATCACCTTGGAGACTATTTTCGAAAGTGAAGGTAAGCGGGTGATAAAGCCACATGTTACACAAACAGAGAACTCTTCATGATGACATTGAAACTTTCAATAATACAATTTTATGTAAATTGTTAATATAAAACAAAAGTTTGAGGTATAAAATTGTTTTTATATTTTATTTGACCTTGCGACCTTCCAATGCGAGATCCGGTTGAAGCTAATTAAGCAAATCACAAAAATGATTTCATTATTATCATCCTCTCAACAACAGTAAGTAATAACATGACGATTATTTTTTTGTTTTTTTCTTTTGACGTGACAAAGTGACTGTACAGCATCTGATAATAATTCATACAACAATCATACAGTTCGAAGAAGTCTGAACAAAGGACGATTTCTTTCCAGCTAAGATTTTATTCTTTATTTTTTAACTTACCGAACTTCTGAACAGATCGAAGAGCATCTGGTAATACAGGGGGTTCTCAGTGAAGTTCTTGCCAGTCTTTTGCAAGAGGAAGGGCGCCAGGTCTTCGTAGGAAGCGAACTCCTGGCACAAAGCCTCTTCTTTCGCCTGGGCTATCAGCTCGTTGAATCTGTCGCAGTTGGAGTAGTAGCGTAGCTGAAAACAAATTGATTTATTAGTTATAGATATTATCTTCTAGTGGTCATAAATCTTCTTCTTTATGTCACACAGTTATTAGAATGTTTCGTTATCCTGTAAAATACAAATAGAATATTGGAAACATTGACGACGCTCAGCAGTTCTTGTCTTCTTAAGGCTAATAATATAAATTCAATATTTATAAAGCGGTATCTACAGGCATTTATTTGTGTCAATTTAAACGATGATAGAAACTCACTTAATGTTACTTTAACAAACCTGTATCATTATAGCGAAATTGAGATACAGGCAATTTTTTGACACGTATGCATAGATTGAATAATTAACCAATCATACGTTCAGCTCCCAATTACGGTGTGCTTTGAACCATGGAAGGTTCTGTTAGTTAGCAGGTATTCATTAAAGACACTGCACTTTCGAAAATAAAAGTGTTTACTACAATAGACGACGAGAACGTGGATGGCAGTGAAAATAATTTGGACAGTGACATCATATCTATTGATGCGCACTTATAACTATGTAGGTATCTTTGTTAGTCTATATAATATCTTAGATATATTAAATTAACAAGATAGTATGATCCATATGCCTTTACTAGAACAGGAATTTGATATAATATCCTAAAAAAGTATGATAATCTAGAAGAGCTAATTACTGCAATGCAATATTTCTTCGACAGATGTTGGTAGCTAGTTACTCAAGTTGCTGTTTTATGCTCACACGTATCCCACGCCCCTTGTTTTGAAGGAGATAGCGGTTTATCACGGGGTTTTAGTCGGTAGGACGTTCTAATTACTATTTATTAGAACGATGAGACAGACATACCTATATGGATCCGTAAACGGATTTCCTCGTATAAGAAAAAAAAGCAAGTTTCGCAATGTTTTCGACAGTAATAACTTTGTTTGAAGCTGTATTTTCTTGGAGCACCATTCTATTTAATATTCGCGACAAAATACAAATACCTAGTATAATAAGATATTGAGCAGAAAAGTGGAACACATTATTGTACCTTGATATAATGTATCCATCACATTATTGGACAGCTGTTCTTAGCGTAAACTGTTTACCTGGGGTAATACCACCTGTCTGTTTAACTATAGAATTTCTTTCTGTATTTAAGTATATATTATAATTTAAAATTATCTTATGGTGTCCATACCGTTTGGAATATGATATTAATAACTAGTAATTCTCCCTGGGTAAACCGCATTCTCATAGAAACTTTAATTAATTACGAATCAAAGTATTGATTGGTTAATTATATTATCCATGAGGTAATATCTATGTTTCGTCCACAACCCTATTATCCTTCATCATCATCATCTTCAGCCACTAAAATTACATTGCTGAACATTGGTAACCCCCAAGAATTCTTAGAATATTCTTCACCCTTCTACAAATCTTAATAACACAACCACAATTTCTCAGGTGTCATGGGTATAATATGACAATATTCCATCAGTAAAAAAAATCCTTTCACCCTGGGCAAAGTCGCAAGCATAAGTAATATCCACAAAAACGAAGTCGACGAAAACATTTTTCCATCGCAGTAATGAAAATATTCTTAAGAAGTATAAAATATCTGTCGGACGCCCTTAAATTTTAGGATTGGGAATCGATTCTCCATTATCCAGTAATGGGTGCATATTTTAATAAGCCAATGGATGCAACGGAGCCATTTTTATAGAATTCATTTAGACACACTTTAATGCTGTGTGTCCATTAAACGCCTGGGAAGACGAACGTAGTCTCATCGATAGTCAAATTCGACACACTTTAACGGTGAAGGAAACATCGTGATCAAACCTGCATATAGGGATTTGTATGATTTTCTATGATATGTAAAGTAAACCAACCCGCACTAGGCCTGTGTGCCGTGTGGTGGAATATAACTTTACAGATACCAACAATCAACATGTTAACTTTCAAAATCAAAGGTGAAAACAAATGGACGCCATAACTTAAGCACTTGCTTACATCGCAAAGTAGGATGTAAAATACATGGTAAATTTACGTTTTATGTTTTAGGTATTGGCACTGTGGGATAGTGTCAGACGTATTTTAAGAATTATTGTTAACTGAAGTTTAGATTTAGATAGTCACATCAGTGTAGTAAGACTTAGGCTTCATTTTTGATTTTATTTTTGAAAATTCTCAGGCTGCACTATATCAGAGTATGAGAAATATAGTTATTTATTATCTGTGCGTTTAGAAGGTAAAGTCACTACATGCAGCCACAAAAAGTTGGTCGGTAAGGAGGCAAGGTCTTCAGTGGACACTTACCATAACAGGTCGTTCAACCGAGATATTCTCAAGGTTGGAAACACTGAAAAAAAACTAGATATTTGTTTTGATATTTCGATACAACGGGTGTTAAGTGGAGCGAAAATGACATCTGACGCGTTCGTTATTCTCCCTCTCAATTTTGATGAAGGATATTCGGACATTGAAACATTGATATGCCAACGCATGAAAGGATTTTACAAATATCATATTTTATTATACATATTTTTTTTTCTTTTGATTTGTTACGTATTATTTTTCTCTAAGATACCGATCACTGTAAATGTGATAAGAATCAAAACTCGAAGTTGTGCGGTGTTCAAGGATCCGTGCACATATTGCTATGGGGAGTACAGCAACATTTTGACGATGCATGAGAGGTTGCCGTCTCTATCAGGAAAACTTACTGGACACGAGCACTCTCGAGCACTATTGGGAAGGTTTGGGCTATAGTTCACCACGCTAGCTTCTAGCTTGGTTTAAATTCTATTGGAATTATTGTAAATATCTTTATATTGTACGCAGGGCCTGATTAACCCTTAGGCTAATTAGGCTGCAGCCTAGGGCGCGAGGATCGGGGGGGGCGCGCTGACATCTTATCTTCGCATGCACTATTAATCTAGCGTCATTGCTTTTACCCTCCATATTTCAACTAGACCGAGACAAAACACTAAAACCTAAACTGTGAACTGAAAATGCTTGCGAGTCCCTGAGATTATAACAATAAATAAAATTTTAAAAAGCACCTGTATAACAAACACTGACTATGTCTTGTCTTGCACTTGCTTCAATAGTATGATGCCTACCGTATTTTTTAAATATCTTAACAGAAGTTTAATTTAAAAAAAATGCTTAAAGTCGAAGCAAATGTTGAATATCGTGCAGATTAAAGGACAACGTTAGTTTCGCTTGCAGAAAACTTTTATATTTTGTATGAATCATGTTAAAATTTTGACACTTGTAAACAAAACAAAACTAATACATTGATCGCATTGAAAGCATTCAAAGAAGATTTATGAAATACCTTTGTTTCAAATTAAAAATAACTTATCATTCCGATAATTATTTAGCCTTATGTAGGAAGTTTCTTATTCTTCCATTATACAGTATACTTGCGTCGTCGCATTGCTGACCGTTCTGTCATAACTAAAATATTGTCCAGCGAAATTGATTGTCCTGATATTTTACATAAATTTAAATTTAATGTTCCTACAAAATCAATTAGGGTTAATCCCCCTCTATGTGTCCCTCCCGTGTCCTCTAACTACAGACAAAATACATTTATAATTCGAGCTGCTAGAGACTATAATAGCATATGCAAAGAGTTTTCATTAGATCCTTTTTGTGCAGGTGTGTCGAAATTTAGGAAGGAGATTAACCTTAATTTTTTTGGTAATGTATTAGAATGAGCTATATGTATTATGTTGGTGTGTAGAGATCTAATAGTTAATGCTTAAGTTTATATTTTTATTAATTTTATTCACTGAAAACCTTTGTTTTCTCTTAGTTTCTTTTCTAGTATTGTTTTTTGTTTATATTTTTTTAAATTTGTTATTTAACCGTGAAGACCTATTATTGACTCTATGTTGTACACTATGATATTTATAAAATATATTTTGTAAGCCGTTGGTTTTCCATGCATAAAATAAATCAAATAAATAAATCAAGAATATACCACTTTTTAGGCTCATTGTAATGCACCTTGGGGGGCGCGTCCTCATAATTAGCCTAGGGCGGTCAGAACCCTAGATCAGGCGCTGATTGTACGGGTATCATAACGTTTTAATGCTCTTTTAGTTTCTCAAAGTTTTCTTATCTAAAGCCAGAGGTGTCTATAAGATTCGAACTCATGTCCTCCGTCTCGGAAGTTCACGTCCGTTTCGATAAAAAAGCACACGCTCTTACGTAACTCCTGTAATGTTTTATTAATTTATAAACATAATCAATGAAACCTTAACATTAGATAAAGCAGATACGAGAGACGTAATTCTGAACTTGAACTCTGTAGTAGATAATATTATCACTTGACCGTATCATGGCATTTGTTTTAATAGGATACGGGATTATTTTATAGCATTCGAGGTTTATAAAAAATTAACGGAACCGGCAGACTTTGCCCTTTCAACTAGAACAGAAACATTATTACTATACATATGTAAAGATTCTATTAAAATAGCGGATAGTAGATCTGTCGGATAGTAAACAAGGTGCTATAGTTAATGCTTGATAAAAGCTAGTGAAAATAAATAGACTATAGTTAAATAAATTCCGGTTACAAATGTGAAATTTTTACGGATCGTCCGATAATTTCCGGTATTTTTAGATAGGGACACATTGTTTTACGAGTCATAAAAGGAAATCGTAAATGACCTACACATATAACCCACACACCTATGATAATGAATATTATTTAAACTTAGGCCTATTACAAAATTATCCAAAATTTTTATATTAGGTTCCGTCGCAGTCTTAAATAGACGTTTATTTCGAATATCCAATAGATAGATTTAGTTAAGATTACGAACTTCGATAACTTGTACAATTTTATATACAACAAAACTAGTATCCCAATTATTGACTTCGATAAAAAAATGAACTACCGTCTCGATTTTACAATGTACGATTTTGATCTTAACTGTTAATGTCGTTAAAAAGTTCTTCAATCAATAAATAAATGAGCAGACGAGTGCAATAGTGGCGATGAGTGGAATAATCGTTTCTGGCTAGTCGCTCGTCGATATTCTGTCCAGACAGTACTGCAATTATCATTAAGCAACGTGTTAGTCTGTTGTACCTCCCATAAGTATGCTCACACCTGTATTCCTGAGAGAGTAGTCTGACGTCTATGCACAGATTCCAAGTTTTTCTTCAAGATGTGAAAAGCCAGGCAAAAATTTCAGTCCAGCCAAACCATGAGATTTTTCAGTCGAAAATTCAGAGTATATTTTCACCTAGTTATGTTTCCAAACCTTAAGGTTTACCGATACTCGTTGAATAGATATAATACCAATGAGACATGTGTACTGTAGGTAACAACAATTCCCAAAAAAATCGATACCTAAATATCGTTCAAGAAGGCAAACACATACCTCTGCCCTTTTCCCGACGTAAAATAAATTGAATCGCTATCAAAACATCACTTCCACACATAACATATCTGTACACAGCTTCACTTCCTGTGTCGGCAGGACCAAAGAGTTCCCATTTCCGCACTGTGTTCGTTTGTTTTCCTCATATTATTTCATAAGCCGGGCAACGCTCGCATAATGCAATTTAGTTGCTATACCAAGGAAATTATGCATGTGTTTAAAATGCAGAATATTAAAATAATACTAAGGTATTTTGTATTCGTAATAAGAACTCCTGGAGCAGCTTTGGTACTCGCAATTTGAAAAATTAACTCCAGGAGTAACTAACTATCGCTTAATATAGTAACATCATCTGACAAAATGTCGTTATTAAATACGGGGTAAGTCATAAAGTGTATTATATTTTTTTCACGTATTCAGGGTTGGCGTAATAGCAGAAGTTGTTAATTGTGAGGAGTAGAGCATGCCCCTTTCAGCTTTACATACCCTTTCTGACTAACTCTGTATTCAAGAGCCACTGCTCTTACAAGTGGGGTTGCCAAAGAGTGGGAAAACAGGGCGTTTAATCAACCGGGAAAATGCTAGTTAGCTAGAAAAAACATACAATTAATTTATTAACACTTGATGGAAGTAAAAATATAATTAAGAGGAGTGAAAAGGTTCTTACAGGGCCAGCAATGCGCGAGTGACACCTGGTGTTGCAGATGTCTATAGGCTACGGTAACTGCTTACCATCAGGCGGGCCGTATGCTTGTTTGTCTCCTTCATCATCATCAGCCTGCTGCAGGCCGTTGCTGGAAATAGGCCTCTCCCAAGGTACGCCTCCTTAGTTGTATAAAAAAAATCAACTTACAAAATCCTCAGACAGCGGCACAGATGAGTACGGCACCGGCTGCCACACCTTGCCGAGCCCGTCATTCCACTGCTGCTCCACCCTGGGTGGGTAGGCCGCTGCCATAGCCACCTGGATGGTCATCTTCGTGCGCTCCTTGTCCGTACTCCTGATGGCTATTTCGTCCCGGTAGTAAACCTCTGAGATCAGGTTGTGGCCTTGGGACCCATACCTGTGACGTACGTATTTGCCAATCTGGTACGATGTGCGCTTTCCCTCCTGTAACAAGGATATTTGGTTTTAGATAAATAAATACGCCCAACAGTCACATACACATTACAGAATCCTGACCCCACACTAAGATCGAGTCTTGTGTCGTGGGTGTCAGAAACTACGAGAGACTTTCGGTTTCACAAACACCCAGACCCGAAACAAATATGTAGGATTCTTTCTCTCTCTCTTTATAGTCTACCGCTAAACAAAAGCGTCTCCCAATGAATTTGTTAAAGAGCTGTTGCGAGTTTTATGTAGGATAAAGAATCAGAGAAGTGCAGTCCGACTATGACACGTCACTATACATATGCTTGGAGGAGACTCTTGTGTAGTAGACTTACTGTGGCTTAAGTTGAAGAAGAAACGTGTTATTTATTAATTCAGGAGTACTAGATCGAATATACCGATCAAATTCCGTTCACAGGATTCTTGTGAACAGTGAAACAAGAAGGAAATTATTGTGACTATAGGAATGATAAAGAATAAAGAAAAAGGGTGTGTATAGACTTTAACACTTTACGCTATGTGGTCTCTGCATAAAGGGGACATTAGCGTTTCTGTATATTATGCACGTATAGATATATCTATTAAGGTTTTGTAGGAAGCGTCTTGCGACTAAAATTGCATTCCATACTCACAGATTTAATTTATTTAGCTATTACCAATATTACCGAACTAATATGGATTCCTTTTACCTACCAAATTACATCGTTATTTCAGCATTAGCTTTGAGTTCAGCTTGTCAACTATACTACTATTAATATAGTAATTCATCATCATTATAGACATTTTACATAAGCTTCCTTTAAATTGTAATATACAATTATTTAAATATTTTATTTTGTGTGGATACAGTCCACAGATTTTACTTAAGATACATTACTTTATATTAGAATAAGAACAATTTATACCTTTTAAAAAAATATTGAGAATACATATCAAACTGCGCAATGTTGGAAATGCAGCGAATAATAGTAACTTCAGTTCTCATAACATCGCTGTCAGCCTCTCGTAAGTCGATACTGAAATCGCGGCCACGCATAATATTTCATTAAAACATTCCAACACCGTCTATACCCGCCGAGCTCGCCAGATTTCGTCTGCATTTCAACCATTCCTACCCGTATTGCAGTCCTTTGTTTACTTATGTTAATTTCTGTAATTTATCTCGTTTTGATGCACGAATTGTGAAGCATACATTTTGAGGTTATGCTTTGGTTTTGGCGCGAGGTTAAATTTGGTTTGGAGTTGTCGTAGCTATTGACTAGATGGCGCTATTTGAAATTATGTTAAGAATTTAAATATTAATTTTAAAATGTTGATATATTTTCATTTTGAGCTAATGTGAGAATAGTATTCTATACATAATGAAATTTATGGCGATTATCTAACTTAATTATCGCGTGAAATTAAATTTATGTTTTTTTTCTCATGGTATTAATTTTATTATAATGAAAATTAAATATTATGCTTTAAATAATGTACAGGTGTTTGTTCAATGTGCAGATTAACTGAAATATATCGTCATTAGTTTATACAAGTGTAGCCTTGGCACCAAAATTGAACGACGAGAAATATTTTGAAATCTTTCAGTTTTTGTGTTTTATTATTTAAGCGCTTCTTGTAGGTATATAAAAATTGTAACATACTAGTATAATTAGACATCTACAACTGTAAATATGTGAACATTTCGCAACACTCGTATTCGTTGGAAAATAAGTAAAATGAGACAAAAAGAGAAGGTCTCTTAGCTTAATAATACCTAATTTATTCTGCGTTATTATCTTATTCCCCTTATATCGCTTGGAATATTAAGATGCTACCAAGACACTGTGATTTCTCTATAATTTGATATAAGTGGAACCTTGTGTTATTATTATATCATAAATAGTATTTAATTATATATTATTCAGGCATGATATACCTTGTATCATGAC
This sequence comes from Deilephila elpenor, assembly GCA_949752805.1. Lineage (NCBI taxonomy): Eukaryota > Metazoa > Arthropoda > Insecta > Lepidoptera > Sphingidae > Deilephila > Deilephila elpenor. The sequence goes on from OX457114.1 coordinate 1,462,627, forward strand.
GCTAATGTACGAATTATGTACTAACAACAATAGGATCCTCATTTCGCTCTTCAGGCACGGGATCCCTAAAAATTGACGAGTTTGTAAACAGGAAAATCAAAGTAGGACAGCAAAGCTATAATTCGCGAAGATTTTTGGCGGCATTCCAGTAAACTTTAGGGAGGATTTGCTTTTTAATTTCCTACTAAAACTGCTCAATAAATAGGCTCTCGTCCTTGACATAATTAGTTTAAATTATGAGATTGTCGGAGGCTCTATAGCTAATGTTGGGATTTTTATACCCTCCTAGACAGCGGCTACCATGTTTAAGTTTTTTTTTATGTTATAGTTAGAGAGGACGTCCCACGCGATGTTTGCCAAGACGCGGTCTCCACTCCAGTAGGCTAATTCACGTAATTTATTGACGCGCCGATCAAGTTTCGATGCAGTTTCGATTAGGTTTACGTCTTAATAGTACGTACGTCAAAATGGTATTCTGGTAATTATTTAGCTGCGCGTAAAATATGCATAAACTGCGCATGTGCTGCACGTTGGTCGGACTAAACTGTCATTGGAGATGTCAAATGAATGGGTAAATACCAATCAAGTTGCGATCTGAATCACGCATGTATAAAACGCGCAGCCGTAGAATACGCTAAAGCGCTCGCGTGACGCGAACTTGACGCGAGCGTATCTGACAGCGGTTGTCTAAATTACGAGAATACAAAAAGGGCTGTTTTGATCGAAACTTAACTGCAACTGCACTGCAACTGAACTTATTTAATGACGTGAATTGGCCTACAGAACACGCTTACTCTAGCAGTTACCTGTTTTGCGACATATCGAGCAATGTCCGTATCAAAATAATTTAATATAGAAATAACTATCAATGATGTCCGTTTACATCAACTAGATAAGATTATGTTTTCAATACAAAACCATTTGTGAATTGTGCGTTATATTGTAATATTGTATGTTACATATTACTTTGAACCATACGTTGATAAAGCACGTTCTAAATTATTTGTAATATTTCATAAACAATTTATACGTATTAGTACAAACTTCTTATTAGATTCATCCTGCATTATTAGCATTTTTTTATTATATATTACTAACAAACTAGAGGTCGGAGGTTCCAATCAAAAGAAAAAGCCACTGACTGAAGCTACGTGGGTATTCTTAGTCAAACTCAATTTAACGATAATGATAATCACTGTGAGGAAACCAGTGTAGCTGAATTTAAGCTTTTCACCAGAATTTAAGTTATGGAAACAACTACCCTGTCAAAGATAAGGGTCTCTGGAAATCTCAAAAACCGCAGAAGTACTGCAACAAAATCGTCGATGCGCGTTGGTTGTCTGTGAGGTAGTGTGTACTATCTTGGTCGAGCAGGGTGCTTCTACCAAACTTTTTCAAGTCATTAAAATACATCCCTATCAAAAAAGAAAAGTAGAGCCAGATTTGTATACCCTGGATTTGAACCTGAGACTTCGGTTTTTGCAGTCTTTATTCGAGCCATCGACTGCTTACAGTACAAAGAAACAAATAACATTTTAATGTTAAAAGAAACATCGCATACGTGTATTCGGTGTCACGGTTAAAATTACTCAAAACAAGGTCATTGCTATTAAAACTCCATTGTCGATAATGTACCAAATCGTTTTTCATTATAAATAAGGTTTTTGTATTAGCAATGCTAATTAACAGGTCTTTGAAATATTTGAACATAAAATTACTCGGGCATTTAGAACAAATACGACTGCTTTGGACTACATTTAAAAATATTTAAAATAAGCGTTTTATGAAAACGGTATTATAAACTAGAGGGCTGACCCGGCTTCGACTGAGCGCAAATTGTTCCATGATTTAACTTATTTTTTTAAATCCTACGTTTTTGTCATACATTGTGACCATTGTGACCTGTTTGCTCGTTTGCCGGACCTATTGGATAAAGAAAGAAAGCTACTATCTAGTGCATAAATATGCTTACATTGGTAAGGCCCTCAGGACCCTCGATGTAGGTCAAGTTCTTGATCAGCTCCTGCTGGTCCGAGAGGGACAGTTCCTCCTCATCCGGAGCCCTCTCTCCATGCCTGTTTACCTGAAAGACACACAATCATGAACCACCCGTACAAATGAAAATAAAAGTCTTACAAAAGTCGCCTTAGAATATAGAAAGAATGAGAGTGACGAGTGGGCATATGCAGAAATGAGGGTCACTGTGAAGTTCTTTCCAGTTCGGATAAACAAATTTAGTTGAATCTTGTTCTAAAAACGTCATGACTTTTCAGAGATTGGAATTTATACTTGTAAGGAAGATAGATTAGCCTCCTATAACAACTTGGGACGAAAATAAGCACCACGAAATATTGGTCTTATTAGTGGTACTTCTGCCTGAAGACGCTAACGGATTAGAATATAGGCCTCCTCCAATGATTTACTCAGCGACATACTGGGAACGGTCTGCATCTGTCATAATAACAAATTATATAATTAATGCATTGATACTCACCACGAAAGCAAGCTTCAATTCTTGATCCGCGCTAATTTCGTTTGTGAGAATGTTTCCATTTGACTGGCAAGATAATACTAACAAGCACACTAAGAACAGGTACTGCAACATTTTCTGAAACAAGACCAAAATAAAAACCCTTGACATTTTGAAATTATTCTTTAGTGAAAGATTCGTTCGATTCCTTATTGAGGTTTTTTAGGCGATAAATATTATTTCAATGATAAATATTGGGTAGGCTGGTTCTGAGCAACTACATACATACAATAACTCACGCCGTTTTTCAAGAAGGGGTAGGCAGAGGTGCTACCAGGACATCCATGTGTCGCTTTGTGTGTTCCATCTTACGATGAGGTAGGCAAGCCAATCGGTATCGGGCACAAATTCCCGGTTTCGGGCTGATAATGAATAGAACAGTCCAATATCACTTTGCCCGCCCGGAGATTCGAACCCGAGACCTCAGCGTTGTAATTGTACCGTAGTACGACTGTGCCACCGATGTAGTCAATAACTACTTAGTATTTTTAGATACAATGTGATTCGTATTTTGGGATAACATATATGTTTGAATTTTTTAGTGGCCCTAGTTGGTAGTCTGCCTACATTCGAAGGAAAGCAGTTACCATCGTTTCTAATAAATACACCCAACAGTCACATACATAGTCCTGATCCCACACTAAGATCGAGTCTTGTGTCGTGGGTATCAGGCACTACGAGAGACTTTTCGGTCTCACAAACACCCAGACCCGAAACAAATACTTATGGTTCTCACAAACATTGGCTCGGTGCGGGGATCAAACCCGCGGCCTCTCGTTTCACAGGCGGCGTCTAACCAACTGCGCCACGGAGGCTGTTTGACTTTGTCAATGACAGGTTCGTATTAAAACAGCTTCCTGTAAAATATGTATTATGTATGACAGCCTCCGTGGCGCTGTTGGTTAAACGCTGGCTGTGAAACCAGAGGCCGCCGGTTCGATCTCCGCACCGAAACAAATATTTGTGTGATCCACCACTATTTGTTTCGGATCTGGGTGTTTGTGAGACCGAAAAGTCTCTCGTGGTTTCTGATACCCACGACGCAATACTCCATCTTAGTTTGGGGTCAGGACTATGTATGTGACTGTTGGGTGTATTTATTTATTAATTTTGTTTCTAAATCTGATATCCCACTGCTCATAAAGTAGGTGTTTTGAAAGTATCTAATTTTTACGTTGATTTTAAACTAAATTTTCTGTAAATATTTTGAGAAATATTAGAAACACATTGGGAAAAGTTTTCTAGTTAATTTTGTCTAGTCTTGTCAATGAACTAGAAGTCACTTTGAACCAGACATCAAAATAAGGTTTTTATCTATGTAGTTATTTATTCAGGGATCAGTAGTATGTTGATCTCTTGTGTTTGAACTGTGGTGACGTGGGTTTTAATCTGGGATGTTAGAGACCATGTTTGATGGGAGATATCTAAAATACCGCTATAGATGTTTACTATGGCAATGGCTCATAAATAATGTCAGAAACTTTTAGAATAGCATGACTGGGTTTATAGGGCAAGAAATAAACATAGACTCAGCAATAACGCAAACCAAAGAATTGTTTGCGGTATGTTTATAATATAAACAACAAGCATTTATACTATTAATATAATAATATTAACATGTCCAATGTAATGAATTGTGAAGAGAGATAAAGTATTTTTTTTTTTATAACAAAGCATTCGGACGCCAGAAGATCGCAGACGATCTCAAATGTCATTTACACTGACATTTACATAGTGAATGTAATAAAATAAAAATAGAGTACATGTTGTGTAATCTTTATTGTTATCACAGAGAATATAATGAACATTACTTTTATGTTTTTAATGTCGCTTTTTTTATATATTGTTTATCCCGCCGGATACGACTAATATTATAAAGGCAAAATGTGTGTTTGTTATTTCTTCACGCTCAAACGGCTGAACCCGTTTTGATGCAATTTAGAATGGAGGTAGCTGATACACTGGATTAACACATATAAGGTACTTTTATCCCGAAATATGTAGTGATCCCTTAGGATGAGCAAATAATTATAATATGCATATGTGCTACCCTTTCAAACTCCAAGGGATGGGATGGGAGAGAATATAGGGCATAATACAGGGTATATCAAGACCGCGACCGAAAACGAAGCCAGGAGGTAGTATTAGTGATATCAAACACAATGCAAGTAAAAATTTTACAAAAAAAATCGTCAACTTTTTTTTTGTTATTTTTTACGTATTGTCGTATTTGAGTGATTAAACATAGTTTTTCTAAAATAATGACGTACATCGCTTAATTTTTAAACACGCAATGGTACGTAAGGGTTTAAATTACTATTTTTGCAAAAACTAGGTATTTACCCCTCAAAAACGATGATTTTAAAAAAATTGTAAAATAAAATCGGTCGCTTACCCTGCAAAATTTTTAGTTGCATTGTGTATGTAGCCGCTAAAACTACCACCTGGCTTCGTTTTCGGTCGCAGTCTTGATATACCCTGTATATTGACAGTCTCCGTGGCACAGTTGATTAGACGCCGTCTGTGAAACGGGAGGCTGCGCGTTCGATCCCCGCAGCGAAACAAATATTTGTGTGACACAGGTATTTGTTACGGGTCTGGGTGTTTGTGAGACCAAAAAGTCTCTCGTACCTTCTGATACCCACGACTCAAGACTCGATCTTAGTGTGGGGTCAGGACTATGTATGTGACTGTAGGGTGTATTTTTTCAAATATTGTGATAGGGGATCTATGAGGTCAGCATTGCTTGCTTTGAGTCATGTTACAGATTGCAACGTGACAAAACTGGATGAAACGGGACAGGACGGGAAAAGTAGTATAAAGAACTGAAGTCATGTTGAGGTTAAAGATTAAACAGTTATTACGCGAAATAATATGTGTTTGTTGTGGACTGGAGTCAAAAAGTATCCGCACCCGGACGAAAATAGTCTATGATATGATAAATACTCTAAGCGGACACTATATTAGTGACAAACACGATTCAAACCCGTGTCTTTACGGAAACCGTTTTGGTATCAAAATGAACTTTGCCTGTGTGTATCAGTGAGGTTTGTGCGAAAAATAGAAGATAAGGGCACGTGGCGCCTACAAACGGTTACTGATAACCTCTTCTTAACAATAATTATGTTGGCTGTTGAGTAATTAGCTATTTTTAACATGAGCTTGTTGGTACATTATCATTTCTAAAAGCAAAGGCGATTTGGAATCCGGTATAGGTACGCTGCCAAAAAAAAGATTTCAGTCAGTATTATACAGGGTATATCAAGACTGCGACCGAAAACGAAGCCAGGTGGTAGTATCAATGATTTCAGACACAATGCAATTTTTTTTTGTTATTTTTTACTTATCCTCGTATTTGGGTGATAAATATATCGTTTTCCTAAAATAATGATGTACACTTTTTATTTTTAATGACGCAATGGAACGTAAGCATACAAATTACTTTTTTCGCGAAAACTAGGTATTTAGCACCCAAACACAATGATTTTAAAAAAAAATCCAAAAATAATCTGTCGCTATTTTTGCGAAACTTTTAGTTGCAATGTGTTTGTAACCACAAAAACTATGATCGGGGTTCGTTTTCGGTCGCAGTCTTGATATACCTGGTATGTTACGGAACCAGGTCCGCTATCTTTTATTTCCCTATATCTTTTATTTATATCAAATTGGGGAGAGATCGGGAACGAAAAAAGATAGGAAGACGAAAGCGGTATTAGGCATCAGGAAATCTCGCTCAACGAACAAAAGGCGACAAAAAGCAGTGGCTTCACGTTCAACTCCTGTGAGACAGTGTTACTGCCCAGAACGAGTATAAATTCCCCTTTCGGCCTGACTAGGGTACCAGAAAGGAAGCTTAGCAACTTTCTTCTTATCTAAAAGGGTAGAGATACCTTATTATATGAAATTTTCTTAACCGAAATGCTTAAAGTGGATTTCTGACCTGGAATTCGAACCAACAAGCTCACAGTCACCTATATACATCCCGTCTATAAATGAAGCAGATATTCAATTGATTGTGTGTCTGAAATGTGTGTGTAATGTGTATCAAAGCTTAATTATATTCGTATTTCTGAATAGTCAAATGTCAAGTTTATAATTAGACTCTATTATAACATGCGCTTTCTAATTGCGTAGTTAAACTATTCTGACAATTAGGTCAGTTAGGGTATTGCAGTATGGTGTCAAAGGTTCGAAACCGGATAGGAAAAAACTAAAATTCATATTTTTTTCTGTATATGTATTAGCCCATAAACCCACCACTACAATCGAGAGTACGATTAAGATGAGTTGGGGCATATAGTCCACCACGCTGGCCTAGTGCGGGTTGGCGGACTTTACATGCTATAGAAATTCTTAAAAATCGCTGCGGTATGCAGGTTTCCTCACGATGTTTTCCTTCACTGTTGATTGACACTGTTTTGTATTGACAAAGTGATTTAAATCCACCTGGTAAATGTATCGCAGTCTAGACAGAAAATTTACCCTATGAAGGGTCTAATCAAATAACCTCAGCGATGCAAAACTTATTATTACTTTAAAAGACATCATATTTTGGATGAACAAGATTTTGATTTGATATAATATCTATCAATGTACATCAGCCCAGGTCAACCTGCTACTGGGTATAAGCCTCCTCATATTGAACGCCACATTTTTCTGTCCTGTGCCGAGCGAATTTTCGGTTTTCTGCGATTATTTCGATGTCATCTGACCATCTGATCAAGGTTGGATCATCGGATGGTTTTATATATTAAGAAAATTCTAGAGTATTAGCAGCTGTAGGCTTCAAACCATGACGGTTTTTTATATTTTTGTTTTTAATTTGTGTCGAAATACATACAAGATTTTCACACTTCAACTACACGACCATATAAACGAGATTTATAATAGAAACATAAATAGTGAAATCTTAAACACATCATTTAAATATTGTTCAATATACAACATGTTATATAACGGTGTTAAGCATACGTAATATTATTATCGCTTTTGTATAATTGCCAATTTGCATGCTTGCTGATTATAATATGTAAAACTAGTTCATATTAGATTAGGTTCAAAAGCGAAGGATATTTGGTGAGATGTCAATAGATTAATTAAAAGCGGACGTTTTTTCTAGCAATTAATGGTGAGACGAGCATGCCGTTCACCTCAAGGTAAGCGAAACGACCGCTCATGTAGAAAACCAAACAACACCATGTATTAGAAAGCAATGCTTGGCATTCCACGTCACTCGCCATCCTGAGACATAAGATGTTAAGTCTCATTATGTCCAGTAATTACTCTGGCTACAATGTCCTTCAAACTGGTACACAACAGTGCATTTACACTGCTGTTTGGCGGGAGAAATAGACATTGCGGTGGGACCTACCCAGGCGGTCTCTCACATATGAGAGACCTACCACCAGTAAATATAATATTAATTTCCGATACGTAAATACAAAACTTCTATTCACTGTTTTATTAACTAAATATTAAAATACTCACAAAATGGATGCGCTCAGCTCATACGAATATGTGTGTTTATAAAAAAATGCTATTGTGAATGAAAATTCTCAAGTACAATAATTTATAAAATAAAAGAACGTGTATTCTCCTTCATGTTATTAGTAAATGAAATATAAACATAGGTACATTGTGATGTAATTGTATTATATATACGTGTGTCTTTAATTTGAGTATATCGGGACTGAAATTACCATTTTGGTTCTCTTCCTAGGTTGGCATTCTAGACTAGAGACGAGAATACCTGTAAGTTTTATGAAATGTACTATTGTTTCTGTATCAGCCCATATACATCCCACTACAGGGCACGGGCCTGCTCTACAATCAAGAGCACGACTAAGAGGGGTTAGGCCATGTAATCCATTATTGTATCAAACTGTAATTTACTTAACCCAAAACAATGATGTTTACATTTTTTGTCTGTTTGTCTGTGCGGTTGTGCGCGATGAATTCAGAAACGGCTTAACGGATTTCGATGAAAATATGTATGGAGGTAGCTGACACCCTGGATTAACACTTAGGCTACTTTTTTTCCGAAAAGTTTAGTGTTCCCGTGGGATGAGGAAGAAATAGAATGATATATTTGCTACTTTTTTATACTCAAAGGGACGGGATGGGACTGGATTACATGCCTTGAGTGAGAATGAGACGGGACGTGCGGGATATGTCGGAACGGGACGGGATGGGATGGGTAATTCCAAATAAAGTTAATCTCGCAGAAGAAGTTTGCGGGCATAAGCTACAAATAAATATGATTATTGACCGATCACCGAGGCTTGACGTGTAATAGTATCTTAATGACATAACAATGTGGGTGCGGCAGAGAGGTAACGTGAGCCGATGTTTTGTCCGCGCGGTGTCGGGTTCAAACCCAGACTGGTACCGTGTCAAACGCTACGTGGTATAATACTCGACCGGTAAACTGGAAAAAGGCTATGTTATGTAGCTAAATGAAGTGATTTTTTAGTGCCTGAAGTAATTAATAATCATTTAATAATGAAGCATGGATGGAGCAGCAAGCAGACCGGGCTCTGTGGCGTACCTTGGCAGAGGCCGATGTCCAGCAGTGGACTGCAACGGGCTGATGATGATGATGAATAATAAAGTAGGTGTATGGATGTGGTACGCTTAGTTAAGACTGAGTACTTAATTGCATCAAGTAATTTAGACTGTAATTTTAACATTGACTAGTTAAAATAATTCGAAAGCCCTCCTAGGGTAGGTGGTAAGGTGTCGGCTGTGAAACGGAAGGCTCCAGGTTCGATCCCCACAACAAGACATATTGTAATGTTTGTGTGCCACACAATTATTTGCTCCTGGTCTGCGTGTTTGAGAGACTGAAATAGTCTCTTAGTTATTGATATCCAGGACACAAGACTTAATGTGGGGTCAGGGCTATGTATGTTGGGTGTATTTATATACTGACCTTGTTTGAATTAAATATAATTATTAAGATAGGTTTCTTAGAATTACAAAGGTGAGTCTTTGTTAAGTTCCTAAACGTATTGCAATGGCTTATAGCTACAAAATCTTTTGCCAAAGTGAAAGGAGGATGTGCTCTATTAGACATTCTGATATTTTTAGCAATGCCTCGGAATCTGTCGAGAACATTACACTTGAGGTCACTTGTTTGACATTTGATCTTATTAATTCGTCTGTTCTGTAATATTAATTTTCATAAAAAATACTGTCGAGTTATTAGTCAAGTAGAAGTATTGTTTTTTTATTAATTAGGTCCGGCAAACAGGCAAACAGGCACCCGATGGTATGTATCACTGCCAGCCGATCAAATCGAGGGCGAGCAGGAAGCAAAAAATATATAGGCCAAAATTCATAAGCTGTGGTCCTGAGTTCAATTTTCAAGTTAGGTAATGCAGTTGTATTTAGTTTTGAGTAAAAATTTTTTACAAAGTATTCTCCAATATGGAAAGATAATAGAGGTTGCTAGAAATCCCTGAATGTAAATGTTCCGAACGGTCGTTGTAATGTCAGCAGTGGACTTATTATCTCCGAATATTATACGAGATCCCACGTACACATAAGAAGTATGGTTAATAAGAGAACAGATACATTAATTCCTGGGGTTTTTTCGTGTGACAAATGAGCAATGTATAGTCCCAGAGCCGGGTGTGAAACTAAAGGTCGTAGGTTCGATCCCCGCACCAATACAAATGTTTGTGTGATGCACAGATTTGTTTCGGATTTGGGTGAGACCGAAAAGTCTGTCGTAGAAATACACGACACAAGACTCCATTTTAATGTGTCAGGACTATGTCTCTGACTGTTGGGTGTATTTATTATTATACTCGCACCAACTCAGAACAAAGGTATTCGCGAAGGTTGTTCTTCTTAGCTTCTTCGAAACCGATATTTCGAAGCAGTTATTATTTTAACCTTTTGTCTTGATAGTTTTGGCTCAATAAAACACGTGCGAAGTGCCAAAATCGATAAAATAGCCGACCTACATAGGTCTAGTTGCGATGTGTTACAAATGTCTTGCTGATTTGCTATTTTATATGCTGTTGCTTCATTCATGTTGATATCGTCCGATTTTTTTGGCAAGACAAGTGACTGAATTTTTTTGGTAATTTCCAGTCCAGTCCAAATTGCCGGCGAGAATTATCTTCTCGGGCAACAAAATTATGTCGGCCTGCTTGAAACCAAGTGCGTTGATATTCATCACGGCTACTTACCATCAAGTGCCGTTTGCTTGTATGCCGGTTGTATATAATAAAAAAACCGTATACACAGTTGGTTAGACGCCGCATGTGAAACGAGAGGCCGCGGGTTCGATCCCAGCACCGAGACAAATGTTTGTGTAACCACAGATATTTGTTTCGGGTCTGGGTTTTTGTGAGACTGAAAAATCTCTCGTAGTTTCTGATACCCTCGACACAATACTCGATCTTAGTGCGGAGTCAGGACTATGTATGTGACTGTTGGGTGTATTTATTTATATTATGTAGTTACGGTTATTGAACGCAGGTTTCTTCATGTTATTTACCTGTACCTTTAAAGTAATAATTAAGTATGTTTACTTACAAAGAATAAGATGCGGCTGAGATTTTTAAATTGCTTAAGATTTACGATGCTTGTTTTCCTGTCCTTCGTAACGGTAACTAAACACGTTTATACTGGTTTCCTCGTGTTTTTATTATATACAAGTTTAACGTTCTTTGAGATGTAGTAACATAATTGTTTAATGATTGACATTGATTATACCCACAATAACTGAGGGAATTAGCTTTGGTATTCGAATAGCGTTATTAATAAGTGCCGTGTTTTTGGTCTAGTGCAGCATCCTGAGATCCTGGGTTCGACTCCCGGGTCGCGCAATTAGCTTTGAGTTTTTAAGTGTAAAAATCTGAAGAGTTGGTTGGAATGATTTTTGTACCCAACATGACGATAGACTAGCTCCCAAACGACATATCGGAACGTAGTCCTGACGCCACATTAAGATTTATCTGTCTTGTATTTGTCTTGTATCGTGATTAGAGACTCAGAACCACTTTTCGGTCCTATAACAGACACACTTCTGTATTTCTCAAACCTTTGTTTCGGTTCGGGGATCGAACCTGTGCCCTATCTTCCATTAGTGCATTTTAACCAACTGCGCTATTGAGGGTGTTATTACATTGTATATGATTGTATGTTGTAAAAAAATGAGTTATCTATCTACGCGAGTTAAATAAAAACAAAACACCTATAATCTTTATTACTACGAAAATATATACACGTGATGATCACAAACAAAATACTAAATTCATTGTTACTTAACTTATCGGTGTTTTTATTTGTTTCATTGTTTTCACTTTTATTATTGTGAAATATGGACTTTGTCAGGTGTTTTCATTGATAGCGTAGCTATATCCTTTTTCATTACAGATACCTAACAGTAAAGACCTTTACCGAGTCTTCCCTCGATGTCCCTCCTGAATTGTAACTATAACCTTATGATACATTCTAAGATGTAAAAGAATTATTAAAGAAGAACACATCGTAGACTATCTAAAACATCTGTATCAGCCCATATACGTCCCACTGCAGGGCACGGGCCTACTCTACAATCGAGAGAATCGATTGAGAGTGGTTAGGCCATATAGTCCACCACGCTGGCCTAGTGCGGGTTGGCACTTGGCGGACTTACATACCGTAGAAATTCTTTTAAAATCGCTACGGTATGCAGGTTTCCTCACGATGTTTTCCTTCACCGTTAAAGTTACTATCTAAAATATTAACCTAAATTGAACATGCGAGTATGTGAAGTTTATCAACAGGTACTAGGTCACTATTGTAATTTAAAGTTTATTATTCTAAATCGCAATTTTTATCGTACTATACCGACTTAATTGTATCCCCGCGACGTAATTTCCGCTCAAATTGGACTTTGTTTTATATTTATTTGTAATTTTATGACTGCTAAAAGAAAAATAGGTTATATCGAGTTTATACACGTCTGTTTTTTAAACTCATGGAATATTATTTGTTACCATCCCGTAATAGGGGATTAAAGGATTATGCTTTCTGGTCTTTAAGACTTGCACACACAACGTTGAGAAATAGCCTTTTGATTCTACTAGACTCGTGAGTGAAAATGAGAGAAATAATCACCAAAATGCATTCTTACATTCAGTCGTTCAGTTTTATCACATAAACCGCATCCGTTATAATATTTGCCTAAAAATTAAAAATGCAAACCACATTAAAAAGTGTGTCAAGTTATTCACGAGATAAGCCCGTGGTAAGTTATCGGAGTGAACTTGAGGTGAGGCGGAAGTATAGACAAGGCTGAACAAAAAATCAACCACAGACTTTACTTTGTGAACTGCTTTAGTATAATACGCGGTTTTGTTTCTCTATATATCTCTTTCTCTCGTTTTGTTATTCGTTCTCTCTCTCCCTTCAGTCACAATTCCATTGCATATAGACTTCCCTTATCGGTTTTCAAATAGATATGATGGAAACGGCGTGTATCCAGCTACATTCAACTATTTTGGCAGTTTACTTGGGAGAATTTTAATTATAAAATTGTATAATCAACGGCTTTGAAATAAATTGAGGTTAGTAGATAAGATAGTCTTCCACCAAATATTAAAATTGCTAATTTTTTTTTTTTTTTAAATTTATTTTAGGAAGACTTACAGGCTAATACAAATGTATATAAAAAAACTTAAATATAAAATAAACATATTGCTAATAACAAGTCTCCACAAATAATAAAAATAATTGGTATAATATTGGTACCTTCCCTATAACGACAAAGGTAAATGACGATGAAAATTCGAGTGACGTAAGCAAGTGTGTCGTGTTTTGGGTACTTTTGTGTATATTCGGCCGGCGTAATTGTCTCGAACATATGGTAATCTATTCGGTTTTCACTACGTGGCGCAGTTGGCTAGACGCCGGCTGTGAAACGAGAGGCAGGTTTCATCCCCGGACCGCGACAAATCTTTGTATGATCCACAGGTATTCGTTTCGGGTCTGGGTGTTTGTGAGACAGAAAAGTGTCTCGTAGTTCCTGATACCCACGACAAGACTCGATTTTAGTGTGGGGTCTATGTGGCTGTTGGATGTATTTATTTACTTGCATTTACCATCAGACGCGTTGTAAGCATTTTGTCGTACCATATAAAAATACCTTAAAGTTACTAATGCCCAAGACACAAAATATAGGGCCTTCTTCAACAATGGCTTTCTGAATGTAGCGCTTTGATATTTTTAATTAAGACAAAGTTAAGCAATCACATCAACATTTAACTATAGGTTGTACTCGAGTTATTTTTGGAAATCCAATTTTAATCCGTGCAAAAAAATAATCCGTTTAAATAGACCAACGAACATTCAGAAAGTTTTAAGCCTCTAAACTTATCCAGGCCGACTGAAATAATTAATTTAGAGTCGAACAAATTCATCGCAATGGCTTTTCATCACGATTTATTGAATCAAATAAATTAATTTATGTTTTAGAGCTTTGATGAGAAGGTTTTTATATTTAGTCACGAGACAGGGACAAAAGCAGATACGATAGTTAATGCGGGTACATGAGGAACACGGGTTGGTTTTTAGTCAGTAAGAGTCTGACAGTCCCCTCCGCGCCTCCCCAGGGCGGAGGATGTCCATGAGGATTTTCCAACCCGATACCAAAAAAAAAAAAAAGGCTAAACAGAATATCCACCGACGTGAGATGGTTGTCTAGCCGACACAATTTTGTAGACTGCCTCGGTGGCGTAGTTGTACTACGGTACGACTACTAAGCTGAGGTCTCGGGTTCGAATCCCGGGTCAGGCAAAGTGATATTGGGTTTTCCATTAATTATATCAGCCCGGAGTCACAAATTTGTGCCCGATATGGCGATAGGCTCGCCCTCTCTCAGATCATGGGACGGAACATACAAAGCGGAATGTGGGTGTCCTGGAGGCGCCTCTGCCTATCCCTTCTGGGAAAAAAGAGTGAGTTTATGTATGTATCTATGTTTATAATCGGTATTATATTTCTTAGTAAGAATTACTACATGGTTTTCTAGTAAATAAGACTTGTAGTTTGCTTGAGGAAAATAAAAAGAACCGTGATCTTACACTAACCCTGAGCAGGAAAACTGCAAATAATAAATAATTATGAATCGCACTAAGACAATTATTAACTTTACGGTTTTCATTGAAATTATATTCAGTACTGAGAATATTTTTAAACGCTGGCATAGTGCGGTTCGGCGGACTTTACATACCATAGAATTTTTTTTCTATGCTATGCAGGTTTCCTCAGGATGTTTTCCTTCGCCGTTATAGTGTTAGAAACTAAAAATAAAGCATACAATGTAATGATTGCGGTCTTGTCACCAGATTTGCTAAATATCGTGAGGTCCTGTCTTTGATTCCCAACTCAGGCATTACTGTGTTTGAGTGTACAGACATGAATAAGCTCATCAGATTCTATATATATATATCTATATCAGCCCATATACGTCCCACTGCAGGGCACGGGCTTACTCTACAATCGAGAGAATCGATTGAGAGTGGTTAGGCCATATAGTCCACCACGCTGGCCTAGTGCGGGTTGGCGGACTTACATACCGTATTTAAATATTCATAGGCCAGCATAAGTATCGCGACAAACGAGACAATAATTTCTAGTCTATATTTTATCGGCACAACACTTTGTTTAGGTACAAGAATGACTGAATTTAGTAGTTTTAGTAAAAACACATGAAAATTTCCCTCTACTTTTTTATTATATCCATTTCATGGTCGCTATAGATTTCCTATAGCGATAAGACCGCCATTTGTATTTCTTTAAATACCGGGTATATCAAGACTGCGACCGAAAACGAAGCCAGGTGGTAGTTTTAGTAGTTACAGACACAATGCAAATAAAAATTTCGCAAAATAAGCGACAGATTTTTTTTATTTTTTTTTAAATCCTTGTGTTTGAGTAGTTTGGGAACTACCTAGTTATTGGGAAAATAGTAATTTAAACCATATCGTCCCATTGCGTCTTAAAAAAATAAAAGGTGTACATCATTATTTTAGGAAAACTATGTATTTATCACCCAAACACGACGATAAGTAAAAAATTACAAAAAAAAGTTGACGATTATTTGCGAAATTTGTCGTTGCATTGTGTCTGAAGTCACTAATACTACCACCTAGCTTCGTTTTCGGTCGCGGTCTTGATATACCCTGTATATAAAGAAATAAAGAATAAAGAAAGAAAAGTGTTAATGTATTCTTGGTGCAGAAGACGCATAAATAATTAAATAAAAAAATATTATAAAAAGCAATGACGTAAATGATCACTCGAGAACAACATGAAAGGTAATTAACAGATTTCTTAATATATTTATTAATTCATTCGTTGTCTATAACCGGAAATTATAGTTATATAACTTTTAATAATAGTTATACCCAAATTGTTATGTCACTTCGATATATGTAATTCGTTTTAAATGGCATTTTAATGGGCTAATTGTTTTGTTTTTAGTTTTATGTAAATGTTTAATTTGTTGTCAGGACGCAACTTCTATGTTTGTAGGAAAAAAACATGGATTTGTCTTTATTTTTCAATTTTGTTGTTTTGTGACTGCCTCGGTGACGTAGTTGTACTACATTACGATTACAAAGCCGAGGTCTCGGGTTCGAATACCCGGTCGGGCTATGTGATATTGAAATTTTCTATTCATTATCAGCCCGGGGTCAGATTTGTGCATAATATGGTGATATGCTCGCCTCCTATCACATCGTGGGACGGAATACACAAGGCGAAATGTGGGTACCCTGATAGCACCTCTGCCTATCCCTTCTAGGAAAAAGGCGAGAGTTTATGTATTTATATATGACAGTTGATTTGTATTTTCTTAATGTTCTAGGAAGAAAAATACTTCAGAATTTTCGGGTAAGATCATTTCAAAAAACTTCTAAATTTACAATTTTTTTTTTAAATACAATTTAACAAGTAAACAGCGGTAGTTCAGCATTGTTTCAATTATGTAAATTATTATTTAACATCGTGAAAATATTATTTTTCCCTCTCTATAGACCAGCGTCAACTTAATTAAGAAAAACAAACAAAACAAAAACCATTACGAATTAATCAACTCGATCTTTTTTTTGCTATTTACAAAAACCTTTTTCTCAACAAAAACAAAACAAAATAATAGCGTAACCTAAAGCGCCCAGTTAATTTTAACACGTTAATAAAACAAAAAATAAGAAAAAATACTCACTGAATATTCTGGGTATCCTAAAAGACCTATCTTAAACACTAAACTAGTATAATTTACTATAAAGTATATCACGCGATGCGCGTGCGCCGGCGTTGCGCGCTCGAGCAGCACTGCGCACGAGATGACCTCCGCAAGACATCAATTACCCTGATTGGATTTTAACACGCGCTCTCATTAGAGTATGATTTAGGATATCACGGCTTTATCTCGGAAAGAGTAAAGCCCCATTTACACGAAGAGAGTTTTTCCCGGGGAGAATCGTATGCGATTATCGCATGACATAACCGCCATAAATTTTCGTGTTCTGTGCCCCTAGCCGGAACATTTTACAGTATCGTAATAGAATAGTAATAGTAAAATTTTGTATGGGAATTTAAACAGCGCCATTGTGAGTGTATTTGGAACTAAAATATGACAGCGGAAAACGTTTACGATACTATACGAGAATTACTATACGATACTTCAAAATGTTCCGGCTAGGGGCACTGACAATGTTTACACGATGCAATTTTTTTATATCGTACGATAATCGTATCTTCGAGGCGAGAAACTCTCCCCGTGTAAATGGGGCCTAATTGGGGTGCCGCTAGATTTTTTTTTATTCTGACACGACAAAAAAACTGCACTATAACTGATGATAAGCGCAGCGTAGGACGTACACCCACAAGGTGGTCAGACGACCTGGTAAAGGTCGCGGGATGTCGCTGGATGCAGGCTGCCTCCAACAGGTCACTGTGGAAATCATTGGGAGAGGCCTAAGTTCAACAGTGGGCGTCCTTTGGCTAATGGATGGATGGATGGAAGCGCAAATGCGTCCAGAAGAGCATCGAATGGCTTTAGACGGCTTTCTCATCAAATTTGACACAGTTGTCATGACATACATCATGTACAATATACATCTACTATCGTTATCTTGTTCAAATACTTGATAGAGTTAGAGACACGTCTGGTAAATTCATGTTTCGGGAAGTCACGTCAATTTTCATAATTGTCTGGCAAACGGTTTACGAGTGGGTTGATGTCAGGCAGGTCTTTGGTAAAGTTGTATCTGTATACAGGTACAATTTGATTTTTTTTTTAACAAAATTAATAAAGTTCTAAACTCTACTTGACCTTAAACCTCCCCTGAAACGAGGTAACTACACTAGCAACTTCGTTGATAGATTTCGTTGGGTCAGAAATATTACTCAAGGTACCAACAATCTCTAGTTTCTGTCACTCTTATAGCTATTATTTCTCTTTCCATTATACATATTTTAAAACGCTAATCTTGTTTACAATTAGTTAAATTGTGTTTTCAATAATGGCCAGAGTCGTACCGATATTCGATTACGTGCCATTCAATAATCAAAATATTCGTCGTCTCAAATATGTTTCGAATAGTAAAATAATATTAGCACGTTTCGGAACGTGTTACAGGTGTAGAAACGCGAGATATTCCCTCGACAACACGAAATGTCAGTGTACAAGAATATCACACGAGAACAGAGACGTTTTCTTGTGGTTTTATGTATCGGGTATTTGAGGCCTGAATTGCAAGGGTAATGATTAAATTATGTCTCGCTGTATTGTCTACAGTAATGGAGTTCTTATGGCTGAGGGTGACGATGATGGTATGAAATAGAAAAGAACTGGCAAACCTCCTGGGTCTGACTGGCAAACTAATGCTGACCTTGGATATTTGAATAAATGAATACACCCAACAGTCACATGGATCCTGCCTCCGAACTAAAATACAAGTATTGTGTCGCAAACCAGGAACACAGACAGGAAAACATCTGACTCGGTGCGTGGATCGAACCCGCTTCCTCTGGTTTCACAACCGGCTTCTGAGGCCATGGAGGTTATCGATTTTACGACACTTGGACCGTACAAGCTTTAACAGCTTCATAAAATACCACGAGAAGGAAAGAGAAAAACACAGGCCGTAGAAATGGATATTGGGCATCCCGCAATATTACTCATCAAACGATAGGTATTTTTATTTCAGTTTTGTTGTACAATAGTTCTAGGTAACTACAATATGGCTCTGCTACTTAGAAATATTCGTACAAATTCAAAAATATATAGGTATTTCGTGGGTTTAATACATGAACATGCATTTTAAAGCGAGGTAGTTACGTTTATTACTCGCTGAAATAATGTTTCTGGGTCGCGTTCTGTTTCTTGCAATGTTACTTAGGATTACGCTCATAATATTTAGAGTTTATTTTCTTTTTTATACATAAATAGCATAGTATATTATAGTATCAATTATAGAGAATCGAACAGTGACAAACAGTCTTGCAAGTCGATAGTCACCAATTTTGTCGGACCCTTCGTGCAACCTTTTTTTAAATAATACTGAATATATAACATTACAAACTTCATATACATTAAGTCGTTCCCTACCACCTAGTTCAGAAGATAGTTTTCATCAGAGAAGAACAGGCAAGGAACTCTAGTGTTGTTCTTTTCAAAACCTTCATACGCTTCTCTCTTTCTTCAGCCACAGGAAATCCACTACTGAACATAGGCCTCCCATAAATCTCCTCATTGACCTGGAAGACGCCTCCATCCAGCGACTTCCTGCAACCTTAACTAGGTTGTCCACCTGGTAGGCAGTCGTCCGATACGCTTGGCCTAGTTGCACAAACTAACTTTGCCCATAACTTTCACTTTGAAAACGTCAATCCCATATAATAATAAATACATCCAACAGACACATACATAGTCCTGACACCACATTAAGATCAATTAAGTCTTGTGTCTGGCCTAACCACTCTCAATCGATTCTCTCGATTATAGAGTAAGCCCGTGCCCAGCAGTGGGACGTATATGGGCTGATACCGAAGTCTTGTGTCGCAGGTATCAGAACTACGAGAGACTTTTCGGTCTCACAAACACCCAGACCCGAAAGAAATATTTGTGGGCCGCACAAACATTTCTCTTGGTGTGGGGATCGAACCCGCGGCCTCTCGTTTCACAGCCGGTGTCTAACCAATTGCGCCACGGAGGCTGTCAATAGCCATACAATAGCATTGTCAAATACGTCACAAATGTATGGCGATGACATTGTCAAAATTAAATTTATCGTCAAAGTTAGTTTATGCAACTGAGCCTAAATATTACAAAAGACGGTTCTCAGACAAGTGAGCGATGTGCTGTGCAGAGCATTGAAAACCGCTGAGCGATCGAGTTGGGTTCCATTACACCGGCACAATATTCGGCTCAACATGTTGCAGGTTGGCTCACTGCGTCGATATTCACGCTCCGATTATTCCACGTTGGAATCCTCTGATACATGTCGAGCTACGAATTACGAATAACGTTTACGATTTAGGGTTTTGGAAGACTTTGGTTACGCTGATACAGATTCTATCAACATAACAATTTCCAAGCTGCAAGCAGTGAAGCAGCAGACCGGGCTCTGTGGCGTACCTTGGGAGAGGCCTATGCCCAGCAGTAGACGGTAGAGTGCAACGGGCTGATGATGATGATAGCGAGGTATCCCTGAAATATATTTCTATCTACCTTTTTATGGGGTAAATTCTCATTAGATCCCCAACCACGTAGAAAGATTAGGTATGGTCTGCACTAGGAAAAACACTTGATGATCGCGAAGCTGAGGTAAGTAAGTCGTAACTTAGGGAGAAGGAATTGAAGACACATTGCCTACAGCATTGAACGTGCCGGAACAACTATAAAAGGCTTTTTTATGTATTTTTTATGTTCCCCATTATTCTTACTTTGCTTTGAGAAGTGGACAGTTATTAGAAACGAAATCAAATAATTTTATGTTACGAGCAATAGTGGATGAATTTACCTAATGCATTAGCGTCACCCGTGATAATTTACATCAATATTTTTTTTGCGATAAAGTGCGAGTATTTCTTCATGCCATTCGCCTGATAATAAGCGATATGACCGCCCATTGACAATATCAAAACTAAACAACACCATGAATTGCAAACCAAATCGCGATAAAATCCGTAAAAATAGTTTAATTTCAATGTGTAACATTCGCGTAAATCTAAGAAACCATTTTGCAAAGCAATGCTTGGCATTCCACTGTGCTCGCCATCCTGAGACATAAGATGTTATGTCCAGTAGTTACTCTGGCATGTCCTTCAAACCGGAACACAACAGTGCATTTACACTGCTGTTCGGCGGGAGAAATAAACATTGCGGTGGTAACTATCTGCCCAGGCGGCCTCTCACATATGAGAGACCTACCAACAGTAGATCTACAAAGACAGTAAAACATTGAAGAAAAAGCGAAATATAAAAACGAGGAAAGGGGTGGTGGACTACTGGAAACCTGTCAACAAACGAAACACGATAGCGAATATTATTCAAGTTTGGTCGAGTCTATTTATATAATCATCAAGATAACTTAAGGTTCAAAATATTTAGCCTATCGCCAGCCTATAAGCCTCTCGAAATAACCGCCCACCATCCAGGTCTTAAATAGCCTACAAATACATAAAAAATCCTCTCTACAACCCATTCGTACCTCGGATACAGTCTCACGTAGTTATTGATAGTCGCTTACGCGCACCACCGCCATCACTGGAGAGACTTTTCAACAGCCACAACTGAATCCGATAGTAGAGTTACAAATTCTTTTTTAAGAAATAGATTTTTTTGTTCGTAACTTGAGCTGCAATTTTCTATTGTTCTGGCTTAAAGGATTGTAACTAGTGATTACTGGTTATGTAAAACGTCTCTTGGGACGGCCATAATCAGAAATAATTACCCAGTATCTATTAAACACGAAATACTCGTCACCTTGAGACATCAAGTCACAAGTTTTGGTGATTTTATCTGATTATAGGCGTCCCATCAAACGTTTTATTAATAAGGGTTATGCTATTATTTTTTCCTATTTACCATACTTTGTATAACTATTCTACAAATTGCCATGTGCTACTGCAGTCTCGCTTTATTATTAAGTTTCATAATTATTAGAAAAGAAATTGTCTTTAAAACGTTTGTGTTTATTTTTATTTCTTTTTGTTATCTTTTTCTACATCATAAATGCATTGGTTTTCATCTAAATTATACAATTTCAGTTCTTAAGTATCTTCAAAACGTTTTAGTCTTTAATGGTTTCGTTAGAGGCGCTGTATGTGCATGTGTTTATAATTTATATTATGTTTTCTCCAGAATTTCAGTATTTAAGAGGTGAATAAAACTATAAAATATTCATAATATAACATTCCTATTTACATATATCCATATTGTTCATGGACTATAACTACCTTTATCCATAAAATCTAATACTGAAATTATGACCTGTTTATTAAAGTATTTCTTTAATATTAAAATTTAACATTACTAAAAGGTTATATTTTTAAATTATTTTGTGTGCTATAAAATATATATTTGTTTAAATAAATGAAAAGAAGAAATACATGGAGTCTTTCATGAATGTCTTATTTAATGAGAAACAAGACGCGAACTGGTGAACTAAATAGTTCGCAAGAAAACTGGTAGATGGCGTTAATCTTAAATATTTACTTAAGTACTTCCAATATTGAATTACATACAAGCAATTATACAAAACTGATAACCACTGGAGTAAGCGTGTTCTGGAGTGAAGACCGCGTCTTAGCAAACGTCGTGTGGGACGTCCTCTGTCCAGATGGCGGGACGACTCGCATAAGAGGGCCGGCAGCGACGGAATGCGTAAAACTGCATAATGTGTTTCTGCACAACTGCACATTTGCATTACTTAAATGACATGTAGCCCGTAACAGTGGGCATTGTAAGAAGATCTAAAGTTATTCAAGGACCTAATAATTTATTAGGTTCAAGAATGCTTCATATTATTATTTACAGTTCCAATCTAAACGTTTAAACCTGGTATGTGCGCCAATCAGACATGTACATATGTATAAAGAGAGTATGAATAGTTAGGTATATAACAACATATATCAGCTATTAAACTATGGCGAGGTCTATGCAGGAATCGTTCGAAACATATCACTGGACCTCGCCGTAAAATACTAGATAGTTTTGCTTTAAAATTTGCGTGGATTTTGGTCCCACAACACCACACCAGAAATTAATCTTAAAAGAATACTAGGAATCGAACTCACGGCCATTACACCTCTGGGAAATCTTATACTGAATTTGAATTTTACAAGACGAAATGTGCATTAGAATGGTTCTCGAGGAACCTAGCATAGAATTGTTCCAGTTTGGAATTTCCAAACACACCTTGTTACCCAAACCTAAATTAAATAAAATCTTCATAACTATTTAACTATCCTATATTTTTAGTTCGGCGAGGGTGTATCTATATTAATACTTATACGTATTTTTCTATAAATTCCCGCTCGCGGTTCGTAGTAACATTATTAGCGAGTTATAGGAACGTTTCCAAGTTGGGCCAACAACTTTATTTCCGGAGTACAATATTAAACAAGCCATCTCTTGGTTTCCTGTTTGTTCAACCTGCTCCCGGCGCATACAGAAACACCCATTCAGTAAACGCACGACTGCGTTTATAAGCGGAGCGGGGAGCGGGGAGCGGGGACCGGGGACCGGTTCAAACTATTTTAATTGGTGTTTTTGTGCGATGAGTAAAGTAACGTGTTCTAGCATGACGATGGTGTTGGCAGTTATATTGATAGAATAAGGATTTGACAATAGAACGGAGATGTAAAGGGCTGATAACAAGGATAGCCGTAAGCCGAGTGAGGTGACCATTACTATATGAGCCATGTTTCACAGCCAGCATCTTACCTGTCAATTGTATTCCAAAATGATATAAAATTCATATTTATTCTATATTAGCTCATATTCGTCCCGTTTCAGGGCATGGGTCTCTTCTACAATAAAGAGTACGTTTGAGAAGGGTTAGGCCATATAGTCCAAGTGCGTGGTGGCGTGTTGGTAATGGACCAGACGCGGCTGCAAACATGTTCACGGTGGTCGCGGTTTCAAATCCCAGGGCACAACTCTGAGTTTTCAGAGTTATGTATCATCGTGAGGAAACTTGGATACCATAGCGTTTTTACAGAACTTCTATGGTATGTAAAGTCCGTCAACTTGCACTAGGCCAGCGTGGTGGAATATACGGCCTAACCCCTCCCACCCCTCTCATATTTGTTAACTAACTTCAAAAAAGAGGAAGTTCTCAATTCGTCGGATTTTTTTTATGTAATGCTTTCACCGATTACTCGAAGATTTGGAAAATCATTTTTTTTTCAAGCCGTAT
The DNA here is from genome assembly GCA_949752805.1 of Deilephila elpenor. Lineage (NCBI taxonomy): Eukaryota > Metazoa > Arthropoda > Insecta > Lepidoptera > Sphingidae > Deilephila > Deilephila elpenor. The sequence continues at coordinate 1,486,588 of OX457114.1, forward strand.
CATACTTCACAAGTGGTCCCATAAAAATTGGTGAATGATGAATATCTTCGGACGTGGAGAGAACTCTTCAAAATTGGGTAGGATTCCAATGGTTATTTTTGCATTAGGATCATTCAGTATCAAATAGCTGAAAAATCATTTAAACCAACCGTTCTCGCTGCCGCCTATCACCATACTTCTCTCGACCGCAGTTCCGTACTTTGTTTTCCAATTTGTTGTAAAGACGCAGCCCGGTACACGCGCAAGTATTGAACAAACGTTTGCAGTGGGATTGTTCCGAATCAAACGAATTAACTGAACGTAGAATTATTTTGTTTAACTATTATAGTTTTGTAATACAAGGATTCGGGTTACCTATTAAATATTGTTCCGAGATTAATAAAAATCATGTTAAGCCAATTTCAGGCATTTGTGGGATTGTGGGGTACGGGTGGATAAAAGTAGTAAACACGAACGGCCTTATTCATAGACAGTTTTGAAACCTAGTTTAGTTATCGAATGTTTTGTCTTCGTCGCTCAAACTGAATACAAAAGTCGTTTGAAAGGGACAGAATAATCGATTACTTAAATAGGTTTTAAATCTATCTATGATCAGGGCCGTAAATATTCGCATTCAAGATGTTGGAAAACTTATAATAGTGACTCATATTTGTGGCATTTCGGGTTCAGCCTTCCTTAACTCTCTAGCAGGCCAATAGTTGTTTAAAACGGTAAACACTCCATTTAGATTGAAATTACTATCAAATGCACTGCAATATAGCTGCAGATTGACTACAACACAAACTAGCTCAACCGGAATAGAACTGTTAATATCACCGCCGAATCAATACCGATTAGTGAATGAAATATATTATGCAATCTCCACTCATTTATTAGAAGTCTATAAATATATATGGTTTAAAGCGTTCGTAGCGCAGTTGGTTGGACGCCGGTTGTGAATCGTGAGGTCGCGGGTTCGATCCCCGCACCGAGACAAATAAATGTTTAATCCATAGGTCTTTGTTTTAGGTCTGGGTATTTGCGAGGCCGAAAAGTCTCTCGTAGTTCCTAATACCAACGACACAAGACTCGATCTTAGTGTTCAGGACTCTGTATGTGACTCTTGGGTGTATTTTTTATTATTTTATTTATATCCAATATTGTCAAGTTAATCCAGTTGCTATAAAAACTCACAATTTAAATATTATCATTTAATACACAGCACATCGGGCGCGAGTTAATTATCGAACTACAAGAACCAAGAGCTAATTAACTTAAGCTCTAGCAACGAAGAAAATTTTTACTGGTGGTAGGTCTCTCATATGTGAGAGGCCACCTGGGTGGGTACCACCGCAATGTCTATTTCTCCCGCCAAACAGCAGTGTTAATGCGCTGTTGTGTTCCGGTTTGAAGGACATTGTAGCCAGAGTAACTACTGGACATATTGAGACTTAACATCTTATGTCTCAGGATGGCGAGCGCAGTGGAATTCCAAGCATTCCCTTGTAATTCATGGTGTTGTTTGGTTTTGCTACTGTCCATGAGCGGTCATATCGCTTACCATCACGCGAATGGCATGCTCGTCTCGCCATTCATTGCAATAAAAAAAAAAAAAAAAAAAAAAATCTAGACTAAGCACACTAAGTCGAGATTAAAACATTTTTTTTAATATAAAAAACGTTTTATGCAATGGAAAAGCAATTTCCGCATTAAAGATATGAATGGGCAAAGTATTGGATGTTTTCTCGCAATGAAAACAAGAAATACTGGCTCATTATATGTGCATGAAAGGCTTACAGGGGAAAACAAAGAGCATTGTGTTTTCTTATTGAAAATTAAAAGAAAACAGACCGCGCCTCGGGTCTTACTGAAGTCTGTGGCCTATACGTCAGGGCGGGCTTACATTGTCCACAAACGACTGATGTTATCGTCTTCTATGCTATTTCATGTGTTTATTCTGTTCTCATTTTGTGTTCCAAAAAGCACCTAATTAGCGGATTAAACTCTGATTTTTCGGAGTCGTGTGTGTTCATAGTCAATAAAAATTATGGTATGTAAAGTCCGCCAAAGTACTAAGCCAGCGTGGATGACTGGCCTAACCCCTCTCAATCGTACTCTCGAGAGGAGGCCCGTGCCCTGCAGTGGGACGTATATGGGCTGATACGAATTGTTACTGTTAGGGCTTGTTGTATATCGTTAAAGCTACTAATTAATAAATCGTCCTGGGTGGTACCGTTCTCTTACAGATAACTGTATTCTCGCAGGCTGGTAACATTGCATGGAAACTCGGCCTGAAGTATTCTGAGCTTATCAGTATGTAAAGTCAATGCAATGCACTTAAAAATTTCGCATAGTGGTTTTTTAGATTTACGCGAATGTTACTCATTGAAATAAAACTAACGGGGCGGACTCTCGTGACCACGAAAGCTGTAAAGCAATCGAAACGTCGGGAAGTGAAAAACAAATTAAAACATATCAAATCGCGATAAAATCCGTAAAAACTAGTTTTATTAAAAATTTCGCAACAAAAGCGATAGATATTTTTTTGCAATTTTTTTAAATACCATCGTGTTTGGGTGGTTAGTACCTGGTTTTGGGAAAATCGAAAATAGGAATTTAAACCCTGCGTACCTTTGTGTCTTTAAAAGTAAAAAGGTGAAGATTATTATTTTAGGAAAACTATGTATATACATACCGAGTATATCAAGACTGCGACCGAAAACGAAGCCAGGTGGTAGTTTTAGTGGTTACAGACAAGCTGCAAATAAAAATTTCGCCAAAACAGTGACAGATATTATTTTAGATTTTTTTTAAAATCATCTTGTTTGGGTAAATATATAGTTTTTGCGAAAATAGTAATTTAAACCCTTACGTACCATTGCGTGTTTAAAACTAAAGAAGTATACATCATTATTTTAGGAAAACTACGTGTATATCACCCAAATACGAAGATAAGTAAAAAATAAAAAATATTGTGGGAAATTTTTGATTGCGTTTTGTCTGAAGTCACTAAAATACTACCACCTGGCTTCGTTTTCGGTCGCAGTCTTGATATTATACCCTGTATATTCTATCTTCTACAATACACACTGTGTATAGCCGTCTATTAGAAAATAACACTCTAATAGCCACAGTCAATTTGGCAATCGTTTCGTTAGACTTCGATAGCTGGCAGAACACCGCGGTCCAATCAAACTTTGCTCGAAAACGCGCCATTTTTCCCATTTTGACGCGAAGACGAGAGCGCCCATGTGTGATTTTAAATGGATGTTCTTCTTCTAAGTTCTGATGGGAATTTCGATTAAGTTGCTTTACTTTTTGTTTTTTGTTTTTATTTTTTTTAGTATCGATTTTTGAGTTATACCCGTGATAATGAAATAAGGGTAAATTGCGGAGCTCATAGAAAGATCGATGGCACCTTAGGCAAGGGTCAGGTTAAAAGTACCCTGAACCGACGAGAATGCACGAGGTGATTGATGAAAGTAGACGAAGCGAAAGTTGTTTGTCAAGATCGAGCAAAGTGGAGATCCATAGTCTCTGCCTACCTCTACGGGATACAGGCGTGATGTTTATGTATGTACATGTTATGTAATAGAATGTCATGTTTAACGTTAGTAACGCGTTTTATGGTGCTTTTTTGTTGGCTCTTCTTATAGCGTATGTAAATTCGTAATTGCTGAGGAATCCCGAAATCTACAGATGTTCTACATGGTTAACGATAAGATGGTAAAAAGTGTTAAATAAACAAAATAAATAAGCAATCACCTATGATCTCTAAAATAGACCAGACAATACGTAAAATGTGGGCCTGTTGATAAATCTTTGACCCGATTGGATTATTTTCGGTTATTATGTCCATATATAGACTGTTTATTAGTTTTGACAGTAAATGACGGGAAAAAAAACATCTATATCTTATCCAAGTTGCTCGTATGTAAACATTGAAGAACAAAATCCCGCGTGACGCGTATTATGGGACCAGCCTCCCGGTGTAGCGCTGACGGCTTTGTACTCAGATATATTTTCCTCCAATATACTCACATTACGGCCCGATTCCCTCAAGTTCTTTTAGTGTTGCCAGCTGGTTATCGATATCTATACAGGGTGATATTGACGTATTAGTATCAACTTAAGCCCCAAGTTTCACATCACCATAGGTAACATTGTACAAAATTCGATAAAAATCTGCCTGGATTTTTTTATCAAATTAATTAATTTTGATATTTTTCGTATTAGCGGTAGGCAGAGACTGGGTCTCCACTTTGCTCGATCCAGACAAACTACTTCGTTTCAATCTTTTCACGGATACTCGTCTTGTCGATACTTTTCACCAGGCACTTTTTAGATAAATATTTTATTTCTTTAAACTTCTCAATTTAAAAACTCATGTCGATTTTAATCTATTATTCATTAGTCTTGGAACGTAGTGATTACTTACTCTATAATTAGTCTACTTACACCAATGGGATATAATTTTATCGACAATATAGATACTCGATAGCATACCACCTCATCCCTAGCACCTTTGTAAGGCAATCTCCCTATTTACGATCGTGCAGCGGTGCAGACTCTATTAGATCGACACGAGAGCCGGTGTCATCTGAATTAATATCGATTATGTACGGCACAGCCCTACGCTGTTATCTCCCTTACTTCACTTATTTAGGAAAATTGTTTTAGCGAGAAGTACTAGCTTTGCATGTACATTTTGCGATGTACTTTTTACATGTAGAGATGTTTACTTAAATACATACACTGTTTTAGATTTTTCGTATAAGCATAGAGATAAGTATTTCATAGAAATGTTTAGATTTACGTGAATGTAACACATTGATATAAAACATTTTTTTTCAGACTTTGTTTAATTTTTGGTATTAATAAAAATTATTTTTGTCAATTTAATAATTGTAAATTAAGGAAAGCTATATTGTAACAGTCACTGAGCGGATGGCTAATACCTCAGTCCGCCCCGTGCCCACGAAAGCTGTAAAGCAATCAAAACGTCGACAAGTTAAAAAATGTAATAATAATTAAACCAAATCAGCGATAAAACCTGTAAAAAATAACATATTTTAATGTAAGTTAAGTTATTTATATTTGTCTGGAAGCTTCGCTAAAATAAAATAAGATATTTTTGCCGTCTTAGCCATAAACTACCCGATATGTCTAGTGTCTAGTCACACACAATATAACTTGTCCTGGAATTTTTAATTTGTTGTTCTTGTTAAGTTTTAATGACTTTTAGGGGTGTCCATCCTATTCGTTTTTAGGTAAACATTCGTTAGGGTGGAATAAGAATCAAAATGATAATATTTTGGGGTGGCAAATATCGTATGCAAATAAATAATACACCCGAAAGTCACATACATAATTTGTGTTCCGATTTTAGAAAAATATTCGTAAGGGTGGTATGACAATAATAATTTTTCAAAAATTTATTACAATAAAAAATAGAAGTAGGCCTTTCCCATCGATGTGAGAGATCACAGAATAATATACGTAATAATACACAACTTATTTTTAATCGACTTTTAATACCATGATTTAAAGTTAAATAGTGGTACGGAATTACTAGAAAATTAAAGAAATATATTAGAAGTTCAAAAGGCAAAAACAGTGCACATAAAAAACTATTGCATCTTCATGGCTTCATGCTTCGACCAAAAATATCATGGCCTATCTTGATTAAATGGGTTCTGAATAATAAGTACAAAGTAGGTTCAAATAACAATGCCGCCATTTTGAAACTATCCTGCCATAAACAAATACAGGCTGATCGATTTATGGGAAATTAAAACCAAATATTATAAATACATATATTATTTTGTAATGAGCACTATATTGTTAACTGGCTTAAAAAAGAGCAAGAAGCAGAGAAGTAGAAAAAAATATGACCGCATCTAAATGACATTAAACATTTTTATGGATTTAATAAATTAATTTAATTATAATTGTACACTATAAATTATATTTTTATGATGGCCAACCCTATGTAACATGGGCTTTGACCCCACTTAATAAAAAAAGCACAAGGCTGATATAAATAGGTTTCTGGATGCGGTCCGGCCAGTTGGACAACATGGCGTCGCAAGCTTTCATCGTGGTACTAGGCCTTATAACCTGCACCTATACAGCCCCAGGTATTTAATTATTATTTTGTTCTAATGTATGTTGGGAATTTTGAATCGGATTTTTGGATGGACTTCGTGTGAGATTTTCGGCTTTGAATATCGTGGAATCGAACCGAGGAAATAAGGACAGTTTTTTGTTTTTCTGATATTTTTTTTTACTCCGATGTTTACGTCCGTCCCGACACCAAGGTGCAAAGTAAACGTAACGTCGGGAAGTTAAAAATGTAAAAATTAAACCAAATCCGCGATAGAATAGTTTTATTTCGATAATACATTTATTTATTTAAGTCCTTTCAGTGGTACTTACATTATTACTAACATACATGCTAATTGCACTTCCTTGCACTGATTAAAAATAACTAAGTAAAAATACAATTGTAATATTGAAACACTTGAAATATTAATTTTAATAAGATAATTTATTAGATGGACACACAAAGTTGCAGAACAATATTCCCCGAGTTCGATTTTCTATGTTAAGCTATGTTGAAAGATTAATAAATTTTGTTTTGTAAATTTGTTACTATTACTACTTTTAATATAGTGAAGGAAACACGGGAGAACGCAGTAATTTTGTAGTAAGATGGCGCGGTGGAAATACGAACTAATTTACCAACTACTTGATAACTATTAGTGATTTTCCCTATTTCTTTACCATTACAATCTTCACCCAAGCAAGAACATTGTTGAATAAATGTATTGTATATTCCTTGAGGACCTGGTAAAGGTTACGGGACGTCGCTGGATGCAGGCTGCCTCCAACAGGTCACTGTGGAAATCTTTTGGAGAGGCCTATGTTCAGCAGTGGACGTCCTTTGGCTGATGGATGGATGATATTCCTTGAGGTAAATACAGGGGTCGAAAGGTTGTGGAGAGGAGGCTACGTACAAGCAAGCGAAGTGTCGGACGCCGACCCACAAGGTGGACGGATGACTCGGTAAATGATCGCAGGAAGGCGCTGGATGCCGGCCGTTTCCAACAGGTCTATGTGGCGATCTATCGTGGAGGCCTATGTTCAGCAGTGGACTTCCTGTGGCTGAAAGAGAAAGAGAGAGAGAGAGAGAGAGAAAGAGAAAGAGAGAGAGAGAGAGAGAGAAAGAGAAAGAGAGAGAGAGAGAGAGAGAAAGAGAAAGAAATACAGTAAGAAGAACTAATTCTTGTTAAATACAGTCATAAAATTGTCTTATTTCAGAATCCGCGCGACCAGTTCTTCAAGATATCGTAGCGACAGCGGCTCTAAGTGATTCTAGTCCGGTGGTATTAATAGAAGAGGAGAATAAAGCAGGACACGAGGATATTGGCATTCAAGCCGAGGATGTCAATGATCTTGGAGCTGAAAAGAGCAGTGGAAATGTAGGAGGTAAACCTGGTGAGTTAAAAAAATACAGGGTCTACCTCAAGCCCTGATTTTTTTAGTAAGCTCAAGGGAAAATTGGCTTTCGATAGCCTCAGTGGCGAAGTCCGTTAGGCACCGGTTGAGATACGAAAACGGGTTCCATTCCCGCACTTTAACCAATGTGTGGGTCACAAATATATATTTCGCAAATTATTCGACAATTAAAATATTCACTCTGATGTAGGAATACCGATGCGTTGTAACAAACTACACTACGTTCAAAGCCTTCGTGGCGCAGTTGTTAGACGGCGGCTGTAAACCGTGAGGCCGCGGATTCGATCCTCGCACCAAGACAAAGATTTGTGCTATCCGCAGATATTTATTTCCGAAAAAGTCTCTCGGAGTTTCTGATACTCACGACACAAGACTGTCTTAGTGTGAGGTCAGGACTTTGTATGTAACGTGTGTGTATTTATGTTTTTGTTAATGTTTGCAGGTGGCTTGGACCGCGGGTTGGTGAGTGACGTCATAGAGTCCACACTAAGTGGCTTTCATCTGGGTTTCGCTATAGGAAGTAACGCTAACGGTACCATCGACAGCCTCTGCATCAAACTTGGCAACATCACCATGGCTGGTAAAAGTCTTTACATCTTCACAATCATCCATAGTTAAATCATGATTATTAATTTCATAGCAAGCGTCATTAATATCATATTTCCCTGCAACGAGACAAACGTTTGTGTGAACCACAAGTATTTGTTTCGGGTCTGGGTGTTTTTGAGACCGAAAAGTCTCTCGTAATTTCTGATACCCACGAGACAAGACTTGATCTTAGTGTGGGGTCAGGACTATGTATGTGACTGTTGGGTGTATTTATTTTTTATTTATTTATTTTATTTATCTTGAATTTCATCATAATTATTAGCCAGAGGTTGTTAACTGTTGGACATAGGCAAGAATTTGAGCATAACACAGATGGAATAAAACTATTTTTTTACGGATTTTATCGGATTTGGTTTAATTTGGAGTCCGCCCCGTGATAACGAAAGATGTAACGTAAACGTAAGGATAAAAAAAATGTAAAAATTAAACCAATCTGCGATAAAAACCGTAAAATTAGTTTTAGTTCAATGTGTAACATTCGCGTTAATCCAAGAAACAATTATAACACAGTTTTTAATTTTTTTTTTTATTTGAGTTATATTTTCAAGTGAAGTTATTAATATTAGGAGTGGGCCGGATTAACTAGATGACGGTCGTTGGTTCGAGTCTACGGCCAATATCTCTGATATTTGGAAGTTACGTCTGTATTCTTAGGACTGGTGCGGTCAAGTACCTTTCAAAGTTGCATGTGTAACATAGCAATGTTAGTTATAATCCGAGTTCCGACAGCTTCCATGGCGCAGTTGGTAGACGATGGCTATGAAGCGAGAGGCCACGGGTTTGATATCCGCACCGAGACAAATGTTTATGAGGCCCACAGATAGTTTTTAGAGTCTTTGTTTTTAAGACCGAAACGTTTCTCGTAGTTTCTGATACCTACGACACAAGACTTAATTGATTTTAATGTGGGGTCAGCACAGTGACAGTTTGGAGTAAAAAATATTTATTTATTTATGTTTTTTTGTCAGGATGTCGCCGCGCTGCCACGCAAGATAAGAAGAAATCCAGCGATGATAAAGAAGAAATTAAATCGGAGAAAAAGGCGATGTACGATCCGACAACAACTTTGCCGACGGAGTGATGTGATTGGATGATGTTGATTTGTACTTTAAATACAAGAATCATTATTAAGAATACGAGTCAATAAAAATCAACATTTTATTTTGTTATTTTTACCTTAAATAGTTTTCCTAACATAGTCTCCTAAACCGCAGAGTCGAAACAACTTTTTATAGGTCATTCTCTTTGCGAGAATCGAACCTATTATAACCTAACCTACCTCGTTTCATATGCGGCTTTGAACCAACATACCAGCAGGCTGGAAAATTAATACATTACCTTACGCTATCTTTCAATACATTTGAAACCCTTGGTGATTACAAACTCTAATAATATCACAACGGAAATAATTTTCGTTAATGTGTGATGAAATCATATTAATTGTCCAATATTAATAAAGATTATAGGCCTGTTCTTCCAATGGCTTTTAATGGATACTTAGAAATAATAATTATTAGGTAGCTATTATCGCCACATTAAACGTCCCTTTGAATAAATCTTTAAGGAATCATATAAACGATTGCTTTGATGTAAGGCCACTGTTGTAGCGGAATTATACAGTGTATATCTAGACTTTCACTATTCCAGAATTTCTACGGTATGTAAGTCCGCCAACCCGCACTAGGCCAGCGTGGTGTATTTGATTGTAGAGTAGGCCCGTGCCCTGCAGTGGGACGTATATGGGCTGATACAAAAATTAATGTCCAGACTGCGACCGAAAACGAAGCCATGTGGCAGTTTCAGTAACTACAGACACATTGACAATTGTGTGCATTTATTTTATTTTATTACATAATTATTATGTTTTCTTAACGATACAATAATAAAAAACTCATAATTCGCTGTAGATGACACCATGCCCTATCCCTTGACCCCCATACTAAAACCAGTAACGAATCTCTGTCAGGACAATTATTTTGAAAACTTCTGTAATCGACTTTGAAAGTCGTTCGGGTCGTAAATTGGTAGAATGGCTTCAACTTTCAAATGTAATCGTTGCGGATGATTCCGGAGGCAATTTGTAATTTTCAGTGGTTCGCCTCATTGGGTTTGTGGCATGCATGGGTTTTAATATTATGTCTGGAGTTCAGTGTCCAGACACTTCAGTTCTGTGTGAATATTCACTTAATTTCAGTTTTCGATTTTATATTCCGGGTATATCAAAACTGTGACCGAAAACGAAGCCGGGTGGTAGTTTTAGTGGTTACAGACACAATGCAAATAAAAATTTCATAAAACAAGAGACAGATTTTTTCGCAATTTTTAAAAAATCATTGTTTTTGGGTAGTAAATACCTAGTTATTGCGAAAATAGTAATTTAAACCCTATCGTTCCATTGCGTCTTTAAAAATAAAAAGGTGTACATTTTAGGAAAACTATGTATTTATCACCCAAATACGACGATAAGTAAAAAATTACCAAAAAAAGTTAACGATTTTTTTTCCAAAATTTTTAGTTGCGTTGTGTCGAAAGTCACTAATACTACCACCTGGCTTCGTTTTCGGTCGCAGTCTTGATATACCATGTATAAATTAAAAAGAAAAAAATACAAAAGTGAATGCTAAAAATCAAGTGGTTGTGACCCCATAGCCGAGTATGACGCGAGCCCACCACTTCTAGATTGGCAGCCTGATGATCAGAAAAAATTGATGCAGAATCCCTCAGTATCTTCAGACCTTAAAGCACCATTTACACAGGGAGAGTTTCTCGCCCGAAGATACGATTGTCGCAAGGATATAAAACAGTTGCATCGTGTAAACCTAGTCAGAACACGATAATCTATGGCGGTTATGTCATGCGATTCTCGCCGCGAGAAACTCTGCCCGTATAAATGGCGCTTTATACAGGGTGAATTTGAAGTGGGCGTGGATGGCCAAATCCTAAATTATGAGGAATAACGTAAAATACGGAAAGGAGTCACGAGCCCGATTTTGATGAAAACCAAAACCGCATACTTGGATTTTTGATGCATCAATATTCCTAGCGAGGAATCGAAACGATGATTTTAATATACAGGATATTAGGCCTGTATCCCGGAAGGGAATCATATCAGCTTTCATTTGATATAGATATCAATTTAACTTTTGATAGTCGCTTTATATGAGAATGCTTAATTCAAATATAATTCCGCATGCGTACGTATCTTTGTATAAATAATTAAAATGCGAATACGATTCTATAGATGTCTCTCATGAAACTTCAGTTATTTCATATTTACACAAAATAAATTTCTGACTCGGACATCGAACCCAGGAATTAACCATTTACAGCATATATGCAGTGGATAAAAATTCATGTGCTGTAATAGTTCATCAGACTCGTCTTAGTTAGCTTTTGTTTATGTTGTGTTCTGGGTTCGTTGGTCTTGCGAGTAGGGTTGTTTCCTGCGTGACTCTTAAGGATTTTCAAAGAAATATTCGATACTATAATAATGAGTTTAAGTCGTAAAAGCTACGATAACATAGGCTGACTTGATGGGAATTGAACCACAGTTGCACAGAAAACAGAAGAAAATTAAATCTTGAAGCAAAGCGTTTGTATTGTTAATGCAATGCAAACCTTTTAAAACGTCACGGCAAAAAAGACAGGATTAAGCCTTCGAAAATATCATGCCTTACATGAAACACGACAGAAAAATTAACTTTTCACATGGGTTTTTTGTGAGACAGCCGTACTATTTGGTCAAACCGAGCCATTCCTACTGCAGGATCTACTACTTAAGAAGTATATATTGGGACTCCGACAATCTCACTGACCGACTCGTGAACCGTAGCTTTTCCGTGGGACAATGATTTAAAATATAATTTACAAGCCCGAGTGTACCTACAATTAAACTCCGTGTAACAGCCTCCGTGGCGCAGTTGGTTAGACTCCGCCCGTGAAACGAGAGGCCGCGTGTTCGATCCCCGTACCAAGACATATATTTGTACATATATTTTGTGATCCACAGGTATTTGTTTCGAGTCAGAGTGTTTGTGAGACCGAAAAGTCTCTCGTCGTTCCTGATACCCACGACACAAGACTCTCTAAGTGTGGGGTCAGGACTATGTATGTGACTGCTGGGTGTATTTATTTATTTAATCTATCTCATGTCAGTTAAAGTGACGACCCTGGATATAACATGGTCTTCGACCCGAACAAAACGACGAGTTGTTACGTATATAAGCTGTATAAGCATGCCGTCGGGCCAGTTTGTAACCATGGCGAGGGTTGAACTAGTCGTCGTGTTAGGACTCATATCCTGCACCTACACAGCTCCAGGTAACTCATATTTTTAATATTTATTAACTCAATTAAGGACTAGTGAATTTTCAAGGGTTAGGTTTTAACATAATATCCCGATATCTTTAGTAAACTACTACTAAACGTACGGTGTTGTTAAAAGTTAAGATTCTGATGCATGCACTAACGAATAAAGGGAACTTCAGGTGAAATTAGAAAAAACGATGTGGTATGATTAGGATTAACTATAATAATAATTCTATGAAATTATTTTGATAATATATTATATTTAACAATATTTTTTTCAAAATCGAAGCTGAGTATGACAAAATTAATCCCGTTCAGTCAAGAAGCTGCAGTTTCGATTTCTGCACCGATATAATACATATAAAGGGACAGCGCATTCAAGTGTCAAAGATTTAAATGATGCAGTTTTGATCTTCCTAATTTTAAGAAGCTAGAAAAACCTTTGTCATCATCGTCTTCATCAGCCCGTTGCAGTCCACTGCTGGACATGGGCCTCTCCCAAGGTACGCCACAGAGCCCGGTCTGCTGCTTTACGCATCCAGTCGCTGCCGGCCCTCTTGTGCAAGTCGTCCCGCCATCTGGCCAGCGGACGTCCCACGCTACGTTTTCTAAGACGCGGTCTCCACTCCAGAACACGCTTACTCCAGTGGTTAACTGTTCTGCGACATATGTGGCCAGCACATTGCCACTTCAAACTACTAACTTTCAGAGCTATTTCGGTCACCATGGTTCTCTGGCAGATCTCGTTCCGAATTTTGTCCTTCAGAGAAACTCCGAGCATAGCTCGTAAAAAAAACCGTTGTATTCTTTACTAAATAGTACTGTTTTATATTTTCAGGGATCTCAAAACCAATGCTTCACGATCTTATGATGCAATATTTGAGTGAAGCTCACCCAGAGATTGCAAAACTTGACGAAATGGTGAAGTTCTTGAGAACAATACAGGATAGACGAGAAGTGAAAGACAATGACGATGTAAAAAGTAGCACAGATAACAAAAAAGGTAAGCTACTATGATGGGACGACAGAGTGACTACAATATCATTGCAATACAAATCGATTTCCCACAGGAGAGAGAAAAATATGTCCTTTTCGACACAATTTTGACAGCCTCCGTGGCGCAGTGGTTAGACGCCGATGATGAAACTGATTCTATCCCCGCACTGTGACAAATCTTTGCGAAGCCCGCAAGTGTTTGTCTCGGGTCTGAGAGTTTGTGAGACCGAAAACGTCTCGTAGTTTCTGATACTCACGACACAAGACTTAATTGATATTTGTGTCTCAGGACTATTCATGTGACTGTTGGGTGTATTTATTTGAAAATGAAATAGAAATGAAAATATTTAAAAATATTGTTTATTATCTAATTAAATGATGTTCTACAGGGGTATTAGATCGTGGATTCGTGAGTGATCTGATCGACTCGACTCTTAGTGGCATGCAATTGGGCCTCTCTATAGGCAGTACCAACGGCACTGCCAACAAGCTGTGCATCAAACTTGGAAACATCACCATGGCTGGTAAGAATGGTCACACATGGTTAAACTCTACTTACACTTCGACACACACAATTTTTCTAATAATAATACCCTCCCATATATGTCCCACTGCCGGGCACGGGCCCCCTTAACAATCGAGAGGTCAATTATGAGGTGTTAAGCCATAGTTCACCGATCTGGCCTGGCCACTCTTTTTATTGTATATGTTACCGGAAATGTATGAAATTTAGGAATTGTATACATTTCCTAGGAAATGTATACAATTCCGAAGCTATTTAGGAAATGTATAAAATATTCTTTCAATAATTATTTTATACATACATATCCTAGGAAATGTATACATTTCCTAGGCATTGTATACAATTCCAATATCGTATTAGGAAATGTAAAAGAATAATGGTTTCTGTAATAAAACACGTTGTTCAAATGAGAGTAATATTTTTTATCACAGGTAATAATCATAGCGGTAAATTCTATAATACTCGTATCTTCATATTACCTATGTTACTAATTAAAAATAACCCTTCCGGTGTCCAAGAAGCTCATTTCGGGCTCCCTGTCAAGATTCATGTGACATTCTCCATTGTTCTTCAATGGTAGGTAGGTAGGTTAGGTTAGGTTAGGTTAGTTTATGTTAATTAATATCTTAAATACTTACATTTACTTACATTTCCGATTACTATTTAGGAAATGTATAAATTTCCTAGGAAATGTGTCTAATGTAATTTATTTTACACATTTCCGGGCGATTTTAGGAATTACATACATTTCCTAGGAATTGTATACAATGACGGATTACACACATTTCCGTTAACATATACATAAAAGAAGCAACGGTAATTAGCACTTTATACGAATTTCTTTAATTGTTGATCCTAACCCATAGGAGTTGCAGTGGTGAGTAAAATATGGTATGTTCACAAATGATTTGGTGTTTTATTTCAGGTTGTCGCCGTACAGCTGCTGAGGATAAATCAAGTATTAATAGTCCTATAGAAGTACAGTTAGATCAAAACGCGACGGATACGCCAAGTTCAAGGTATCATTGATTTGCAAATATTTTAAGACAATCAATACTTTTTCTACTTGTGGTTTGTTATATTTATTTTATTTTTATTTGTAACAATGCTCATCAAGAAAGAGTCGTCATTTTCTTCTGCGCGCGAAAAAATCTAACAATTGAAAATTAGATATTGTGACATTTTAAAAATATGGCATGTAAGGATTATTTTTATAGAATAAGGCATTCAATTATCATAAATTCATTGTATTGTACTTACCACTTTAATAGTGTTAAGTTTCAACCTATAGCGATTTGGTTTATCTGCAGAAAAAGATACATTTTTTAATACTAATATATATTTTTTCAGTGAAACAGAATCAAATATACGCACAGGGAGGAGTAAAAGAAGCGAAGTTTATGAAGCACTTGTAAAATTTCTTGGCTTGATTTATAAAATTTTTGGTGAAAAAGACTTAGCAGTAAAGTAAAATAAGATTATACTAGTGATAAAAACATAAATAATGTGTAAGTTCTAAAAACTTATTCCAAATTTCTTTTGTCAATGCAATTTTAATAAAACATTTCAACATTAAAAATGCCAATTATTAAAAATTGTTTCACAATTTGAATTGTATAAAGTTTACATTAAGATGTCCCTAATTTTATCATATTTACACTAATTTTAAAGCCGTTAAAAATTGCGGATAAGGAAGAATCACGTATATAAGCAAACCATATAATAAAAAAAAACGGTATTTTTTTTATGGCCTAATGAAATATGGTATTTGAAATATGAAAAATGTTTATTAATTTACACCTGAAAATAACATTGTCAGTAGCGCCATCTATAACTAGGATATCGAATATGTAATTGTGGCTTCTTCAACTAGATGTCGTTGCCGTGGTTTAAAGCAAGGATGGTATTGATGTGTTTAAGTAAGCATAATATGTAATATGTATACGGTTTAATGAATCATAATATTATACTGGTTTTGTCACATGGAATTATTTTGGAAATTTAAGTTTGGGTAGTTTTAGTTATAAATATAAGACTTTTTTTTAGGAAATAACAAGTAGGCTACACATACAATAAACATGACTGGCCATACATTGTCTCATTTAAACTCTGCCCCTATAATATAGGGCCTATATCAATCATTATCCAGAATCTGCGACTCTTTTAGATGTTTTTTTAATTTCAGGTACAAATTATAATCATAAATTAAATATCTGGCGTAGAATGGCAATTTTTTCTCTTAGTTTTTTACCCGTTTATTTGTTCTACAACTACAGACGGAATCCTATACAAATCAATCTAATAATAATATTTTCGCCGTAACTTTACAAAAATAAATTAAGACGATTGTAATATTATTCACCTTAAAGCATATTTTAAAAAAGTGCCTACTTGCTTGCAAAAAATATTCATAAATTAATAATATATTCACTCTTGGTAGCCCTTAACTGCGAGCTGACGGTAAACGTAGACGCAGTTATGTTAAATAATGAAAATGTAAATTTCTTTATGCATAACATTACCTCCTGTTCTTAAGTCGGTTCACTTTAACAAAGTTGATGATTTGAATATTGAGAACAACGCCATCTATGAACTGAAAGTAACATTACTAATTTAATCAGATGTTTGACAGTCAATTACCACGCACTAACCGTGAAGCAAAATATTGTGTGGAAACCTCCTTATCTAAAAGGTCTTTTTATTATTTTTTATGAGCAATGCGCTAACCCCGTTAGAGTATGGCGTGGCCTATACCCTCTCTATCGAATTCTTGATTATAGAGGATACCCATGTTTGGCAGTGACCGATTGCGGACTGATACAACTGCTATGCTGTTGCTATGTTGTGCAATGCTATGCTCCGTAATTATTATTTTTAATACAGTTGCATCTATTAATGGGCAGCAGTGGCGCTTATTAGGTAGGTGCTGTGCTTCTCCGTGACTCTAGGAAAAATCCTATATTATGTAGTTAATGATTGCAACAAAATCAAACATTACACTAGAAAATTAAATAAGAAATATACATACATAAACTTACGCCTTCATCCCAGAAGGGGTAGGCAGAGGCGCCACCAGGAAATAAGAAATATTATATCACAATTTTCGACGTAGGCAATTTTTTGAATATTTTAATATTGGTAACATGGCACTACGCAGCTCCATGGGGAGTAGTTACCTCGCAAATAATTGGTTCCATAGGGACCATGTTCAAACGCAGCCTGAACCCGTTAAGGGTTCTTTTTCATTTTAATGAAATCATCAGAATCCTCTCGGAAAATAAGGGGGTGTTTTTTATCCAATTTGTCGCATAAAAACTGCTATTATTGCCATGATAGCGCCGGGTGGGTAGGGAGGGTAAGGGTGCAGAGCCCGTGGGGTGCATGTAAATTATTGTTCTCATCGGGATTGGGTCAAATGCCGAGCGCTTTTTCACGCAAATCTAGTGTTGGGAAAACCGATCACCATGATGTCGATGACCAACTCAAATTTTTTTTTACTATCTAGAATTGGCGAAGGCCTGATAAATGGTAGAAAGGGAACTTTCAAAGAGCCATAAGTGAGGTATGGTTGAATACCAACCATGGAAGCCAACAAAATTAATTTAGATTTACAGATTAACTATAGGCTGCCTAGATGACGTCACTGGAGACTATGACATTTATATGTACTTATTAGCCAACTGAATTATTGTTTTTAAAATATTTATCGACGTCACCGATAACGTCACTACATCAGTCAACATGGTTAATCGGTGACTGCGCTACATTCATTTTGTTAAGCTTTTTTGTTTTCCAATCCTGACGAAAGCATTTTTATTCTGCATCATTTTTTTTTGCGATCAACGTATTTACCTAGTACGTGTATAAATCTATGCCTGTCCTTGCTTTTAGGATGTTTTTCAAAGTTTATATTTGTTGCTTCTAGGATTTTCAATAGGATTTTTGACCAAATGATCCACAGATATTTGTTTCGGGACTTTCGGGTCTGGGTGATTGTGGGACCGAAAAGTCTTTCTTAGTTTCTGATATCCACGACACAAGACTTAATGTATCTCTGTGTGGGATCAGGACAATGTATGTGACTGTTGGGTGTATTTATTTATAGTATTTATTGCCTACGTAAGCTTGTTAGTAAGCTGTCCCTGCCATTTACCCTGTCACGACAAAGGTGCATTGACCTGATTGTACCGCAGTAATATCGGGTAACTTTAAGCCACTTATAAAAACGTAAATATTTATTTCTTTAATTTAATTCTATGAATTAAATAACGTTATATCGAATATTAATTAAGAGTAATTATTTGAGGGTAAATTAAATACTTTACAAAAATCACGGACTTTAATGGTGAAGCACAACACCGTAAATAAATTTTCATGCTAATGAGATCTTTATTAATTTTGTGACAAGAACTCGCGAACTTGCAATAGCTCAGCTCACTGAACTATTGTCAAAACTCCGGTCGTAGTAATTCGAAAGCACCTGGTTATGATTTAACAAGCCTGGGTCGTCGATCAGCTTATAAATACCAAATAAGACTGTCTCATACCCAAAACGACCGATCCATTATAAACGCAGCTATGTACATATCGGTCCAAAAACGTGGTTACCAAAACACGATCGCTTTGGAATCGGAACTCCACCATCTCGAAACGCAGCTGTGTTGATTTCAGTCCAAATCGGTTGTAGTAATCCAAATGCACCTGGTTATGATGTAACTGGACTGGGTCGTCCATCAGCTTGTAATCAGGGTGTGGAGACAAAGCGAGCGTGCTGTATGGGCCGGACGACCGCCGGCGCGACTTAATTGCGCGTGTCGCCCCTAACACAATTCGACTCTACAACTACTCGCCGATTGCGGGGTTGTACGGATTTGTATGGAGCTGTTTGTATGGAATCTAGGGGAGTTTTGGTGCGATCTTTTTGTATTTTTTCATGAGTTCCCTGTGTTTTGTCAATCACGTATTGGAACGGCGAAGGAAAACATCCTGAGGAAACCTTCATACCATAGCAATATTTAAAGAATTTCTACGGTTTGTAAAGGCCACCGACTCGCACTAGACCAGCGTGGCTAAGCCGATAGGGACTGTCACATTTTGACTGCATTTTTTTTAATTTAACTTCATATACATACATATTTTACAAAGGTGGTCTTAATGCCACATGCATTATCTTCTATATCTCTTATATCCTCTGCTTTGCTAAAAATAAGCACCTGCCCGTTGAATAGAATAGAAGAAGGGACCAAGCTAAAAGAGGAAATTCTTAGCAATCGATTTTATTGCATTGTTTTGGCAAACGAGCAAACGGCTCATGACCTGATCCTATGAAAATCTATAACCGTTAGCACCTAGAAGCGTGGACAAAGGCTGAAATAATAAACATCTACAACATTTGGTTAAAAGCGTGGAGTTTCGAATAGCCAGGGAGAAGGAAGTAATAAAGCCAGAAAAGTGTATCAGCTCTATAAATATCCGCTATACATATCCGTGCGGCAGTCGGGGCTGGGTCCGGCAGAATTCCACAACCGCAACTCATCAAACGCAGCGCACACAATCTCTTTGATAGAGCCACTGCTGCCTGTATGTACCGCAGACGACTTACACGCTTACAAGTATATTACAATGTCATTCAGTAATTGTTTATGTACCCTAGGTTCTACAAAATAAATTAAATTATAAATGAATACACCCAACATTCTTATACATAGTCATGACCCCACACGACTCTTGTGCCGTAGGTATCACAAGCGACGAAAGGCTTTTCGGTCTCAGAAATACCCAGACCTGTATCAAATAAGTGTGTTTCACACTAATATTTATCAAGGTGCGGGGATCGAGCCCGCAGCCTCTAGTTTCACAGCCAGCGTCTAAACAATTGTGCCACGATGTCTTACAAACTTTTATTTCATAAATTTAGCTCATATTCTTAATTCCTTTTATTTTTATATTTAATATAAGTTGCTTTAAACACACCAATTCCTTTGTAAAACGGCGTTGGTAACTGGAGTCGCCTGCATTAGCCGCGAGCGTGGCATTGGCACCACTCATTAATTTGATAGATGGTCCCAGCCTGACGCTGATGTTTGCCGCAACAAATTAACTTTGTCTTTTAAATATCCCGGCTTGATGTATTGGGAAATTAGATTTGGTGTTTTCTTTTATTTTTGGAACAAATACCGTAGTATTATGGCTGTGTTTAATCTCTGATTAGTAAAATGATAGGTTCCAGTGCTGTTAAAGAGTAATTAGGAGGCAATGATTATCTAAATTCGACATGATTATCATTCTGCTCATAACTTGATGCATCTTCATTGTCCATCATAGTTTCTTTTTGGTATTATTGTAGTTTTGGATATATAAGTGTATCCGACCATATACCGGGTATGTCAAGACTGCGACCGAAAACGAAGCCAGGTGGTAGTTTCAGTGGTTACAAACACGATGCCAACAAAAATTTCGCCAAAACAGTGATAGATATTTTTTTAGATTTTTTTAAAAATCGTAGTTTTAGGGTGGTAAATACCTAGTATTTGCGAAAATACTAATTTAAACCGTTGCGTATCATTGCGTGTTTAAAGGGGTCTACATCATTATTTTGGGTAAACCATGTATGTATCACCCAAATACGACGATAAGTAAAAAAATTCAAAAAAAAAGTTGGCTATTTTTTTGCGAAATTTTAACTTGCATTGTGTCTGAAGTCACTAGTACTACCACCTGGCTTCGTTTTCGGTCGCAGTCTTGATATACCCTGTATGTACGTTCCACTGCAGGGCACGAGCCTCCTTTACAATCGAGAGTACAATCTACAGGGGTTAGGCCATATGGTCCACAAAACTGGCCTCGTGTTGTCTTTAAAGTCCGCTAACATAATTTAACAAAATTTCTGATGACGTTCTAGGTTTGTCAGGCTTTTAACTTGAATTAAAACTATGAACAAATTCACCATTAACTCGTCTAGGATATATTTGCTCTCGTGGCATTCTACTTCAAATTTCTGCCACCCACCCGCATTTAAAACTAGTGACTAGAAGTTTTGCTGTGTACATTTAAAGACTGAAGCCAAATTGTATTTGGTAATGTTTATGTCTAGACACTTAAATTGTTTTAATTTAGGTGTGGTAATATTTATATATTCATTTTGCTTAGGCGTTATCCCGGCCGGTGCCAGGGTCCACCTTCCGGATGAGTCTCCTCCATTTCGCCCGGTCTTCTGCATCCTCAATAGTAAGGCCATTGACTCTCGTATCTTCCTTGACGACATTAAGCTAGCGCGTCTTCGGTCTATCCCTAGGTCGAGGTCCTAGAATGTTGAGGCTTTGTTGACGTACTCCTGAGGTTTCCTTAGGACATGACCATACCATCTCTAGCGACATTCCTGGAGTTTAGGAGTGGTAATATATCGAGTATAATAATAAACACCTTTTTTACGAGGGGAAAGTTCTTATGCGCCACGGAGTCTGCTAAAATTTGTCTTTTTACGTTTTTTGTACATAATATATTAAATAATACCACAAATCACAATAAGTCATACTTTTATTCGTGTTAAACAAATGCTCTCCATTTAGCGCGTCAGTTGCAGTTGGAAACGAGCATTCCTCACAGCTCGGTCCGGAGTTCGAGTCCCATAAATTTTTAGCCTTTCCACATCTCACTTTTGATTTATCTTCAACATTAGAACTAAGTGAAAGCGTTGAAAGAGCCGGATGGGTAAACTTTGGACTTCAGATATTTTGTTAAAATAATAAGTCTACCAACCAACAAAGAATATATATAGCTACGCAAAAAAGTAACCATTTTCAATGACAGTACTATCTTCTTATTTTTTAATTAAGTAATGGCTCCCCCGTATTATCAGAGATTTTGCCAATGTGTTTGTTGTGGTGGAAATTTCTTTGTTGTGGTGATATAAATTATATTTTCAAGTAGAGAGGTTAAACTAATAGATGGATGTCATATCTTGTACGAAATAAAAAAAAATCTAACTCTCGAATCTAAATAAAGGTAAAAATTCATTCAATTAATTTTTTGGATGATCAATATATACATAATTGATTACACTGAATGTTGTTTCAGTACAATAATTGTTCCAATACCATTTAGTTTAATAGAAAATACATTTATACTAAAAAATCCGCACCCAAAAAATTAATGTTAGTTGGCGCACTTTTGACGGAAATATAATTTTATTTGCTATAAACTGTTCTATGTAGATTAAATACACGAGCTTTTAGTGTAATTCCGATGAAAGCTTTATTAATTCGGCGGCTGGAAATAAGCTTTTTCATATTATTTGGTGTAATTTGACGTGTTGGTATTGTTATCGAGTGTTTATTGGAATAAATTTTGAGTAAAATGTCGGTTTATTTAAACGTAAACTTCTTTTAAACACGCTAGGACACCTTTGATGAATAGCCTATTCCTATTTTAATATTTGGGGTCAATCAGACAACTAAACGTTTTGCAATTTTAATAAGCCTTATTTTTTTATTTCTTTATGCTGAGAACGTAGCCGGTATCTTAAACAAATGCGCCATGGATGGTTTAAAAAATATACACAACATCTGTCATAGTGACAATCAAAAATAACTATGTCATATTCCGCGTCCTTCTCTATGTCCGGAATCAACAAGCCGACATAATTATATCGACCAATGAGACATGAGTATTTTACTCAAACTGTATTTGCTTTGCAAAATAACTGTTATAATGGTTTCTTAGATTTACGCGAATGTTACACATTGAAATAAAACTATTTTTACGGATTTTATCGCGATTTGGTTTAATTTTTACATTTTTTAACTTCCCGACGTTTCGATTACTTTACAGCTTTCGTGGTCACGGGGCGGACTGAGGTATTAGTCATCCGCTCTGTGACTGTCACAATTAAACTACCCTTAATTTTCAATTATTAAATTAAAAAGTTAATTTAAAAAGTTAACTAGGTGTTGCGATCCGATCGATCGAAAATTAAGGGTAGTTTAATTGTGACAGTCACAGAGCGGATGACTAATACCTCAGTCCGCCCCGTGACCACGAAAGCTGTAAAGTAATCGAAACGTCGGGAAGTTAAAAAATGTAAAAATTAAACCAAATCGCGATAAAATCCGTAAAAATAGTTTTATTTCAAAATAACTGTTGTTTTAGTTTTGTAAAATAACAACAAATACTCAATGTAAATCAGAACATTACTGTCTCAAGTCAGTAGTGTAAGCGTCGTTACTAACTAAACTTGGTTTGAATCATTAATGCAATTTACTATGATAGCGTTCACACCCTCCCATTTACACGACGTATTATTACTTAGCTGAAGTTAATGTGTGTTACAGCCATGTTACAGCCTGCTTGTTTGTTTGTCATGATTCTCTCTCTCTTTCTCTCTCTCTCTAATCAGCTACAAGTAGACAACTGCTGATCACAGGTCTCCTCCATGGATGTCCACATCGATCAGCTCGAAGCGGCCTGCATCCAGTGACTTCTTGCGATCCATTAACCTCATATCGTTTTTTCAAAGATTGAGACCTATTTTTTATATTATTATCTATTTTTTATTATTTAATTTGGGCCAGGATTGACGACTGGCATAGAGACAGCCTGATTATGTCTGTTCTTCTAATGAATTATTTGCTTATTTACCTCTGTTCATGTTACATGAAGATAACACAAATAAACAGAACAGCCGAATACAATTACGGGAATATTCATCACAATTAATTGCAAAAACAATTACAACGTGTATTACTGCGTCCCCGAAGCAAGAGAGATCAATTGCTGGATATGTAAACCAATACGGCGATAAAAGCAGACGTGATTAAATCACATTGTTACGTGATATTTGGAAACTCTTGTGTGTTCATGTCTTCCCAGTACCGTGAAAAATGATACAAAGCTTTGTTGTCAAAAATGTTGAGATGTTATCAAAGGAATGCTTGTTCGAATTGTGTTTCAATACGTTTTGAATTTTCGAGTAATATTGTTGGTTCGGAATGTTATTGAAAGGAAGGTGCTCCAATTGTTGCTACGAAAAAGTATTTTTTTTAATGCTCGTACTAGAAGGATATACTCGTAGAGGTCATACAGTATTTAATTAGCATTAGGAGTAGTTCCGTCCAGATAACGAATTATGTATCGGGACATATTTTTAACGCTCATATTCAAAATTTTGCCGGCTTGTTCGAAATTGCAAAAACCATGGAAAGGACGAATTATGTAATAAATTATAGAATGAATCGTATCAGATAAATAACGATAGTTGATTGTTATAGAATAAAACAGTAGAAAAATAGACATTGATATAATGGTACGGGAGCTAGCAACGTTTGGAAAGTAAGAATTTTAGGTCAGCTGATTTTGTGATATGTCGTCCTTCTTGCACTTTCGGTTAGAGTCTGGACTATCTGGCTGGCGGTAGCGGTTGCGTTCTTTAGTGCGCATCCTACCTGTCCAGGTAATAATCCTGGATTTTAAAAACATTTTAGAAGGCGTAATTTTTAATTTTTTGTTTTTAAATAAGTCTACCTGACATACTTTTTTTATTGCCAGACATTTTTGACAATGCTAACTATGTGCCATACGCGATTTATTTTTTATTTTTTATAAAAATTTCAAAGTATTTTATAATGTCTGTAATTTTAATATTATGTTATTTAAAGATAAGAAAAACTTAAAATAAATTTGCCAGACATTAATTCGATTGTTAAGTCTTGAATTAAAATGAAAAAGTCATGAAAAGTATTGCAGTATAATGCTAGTAGTCCGAGAGAGTCAGTTGCAGAATAAGTCGAGAATGATACAGAGAACCATTACGACAGTAAATGACTTTTCATTGTGCATATAATAAAAAAAAAAAAAAAAATAATAATAATAAGCCCCCCAAAATCCTACATTACGTCCGTGTCGAACACCAGACCACGTGGGGGGCGGGCAATGTGTATAACTTAAACCTACACCACCTACCTTGACATCCTCCGTGGCGCAGTTGGTTTTGACGCCGCCTGTGAAACGAGAGGCCGCGGGTTCGATCCCCGCACCGAAACAAATATTTGTGTGATCCACAGGTATTTGTTTCGGGTCTGGGTGTTTGTGAGACCGAAAAGTCTCTCGTAGCTTCTGATACCCACGACACAAGACTCGATCTTAGTGTGGGGTCAGGACTATGTATGTGACTGTTGGGTGTATTTATTTATTTATTTATTTAAACAAGGCAAAGGTAACCCATTAATATGGAGACTCGTAAAAGAAATGTACGTATAAGGTCGCTACCCGAGGGTGATCGTCGGGGCACGTCTGTAGCTGGCCACGGGCGTGACAGCATGCTAGCCAGTGACTCCCGGCTGGACGGCTGGGCGGGAGTCGGGGACGCGGGGGGTAGGGGAATGTCCTCAAGGACTACAGCCGATATTGTAGATGTACAAGATAGTAGGAGTAGCTGTGATGGTGCAGCTACACCACCCGAGAGTGTTTCGCAGGAGGCTCAAGCTATTCAACCTACGACCACCAAGGCTGGTAAGCCAAGAGTGCGCATGAAATGGAGTGATGATATTAATGTTTTTATCATGCACACATACTTTTATGTTACCAACTTAGAAACAGATAAAACCATGTACTGCAAGAAACTACACGATCAGTTTATTTTAAAATATCCACAGTTAAATGTATCCGCTCAAAGAATCGCAGATCAAAGAAGAGTCATTATTCGTAATAAACTATTGTCTGACGAAGTCATAAACAGAATAAAAAAGGAAGTTTCGGAAAAACTAAAAGAAGAAATGAGAGACAACCAGCCCCCACTAATAGTTAACAATTGTACTTCTGAGTCATTAATATCTTCTAATGTTGATAGCACCGAACCCATAAACACCGATACGGAAAATATTGGATCAGGCCAAATCCTGAAAAATAATATGTTAACCGCGCAGGGTTCCACTCATGCGTCAACACAAACAACCACACTACCTAGCATAAACTCAATAACACAACAAATAGAACAAGATCAAATCACTGATGATGCTAATACTTTCATGACTTTTTCATTTTAATTCAAGACTTAACAATCGAATTAATGTCTGGCAAATTTATTTTAAGTTTTTCTTATCTTTAAATAACATAATATTAAAATTACAGACATTATAAAATACTTTGAAATTTTTATAAAAAATAAAAAATAAATCGCGTATGGCACATAGTTAGCATTGTCAAAAATGTCTGGCAATAAAAAAAGTATGTCAGGTAGACTTATTTAAAAACAAAAAATTAAAAATTACGCCTTCTAAAATGTTTTTAAAATCCAGGATTATTACCTGGACAGGTAGGATGCGCACTAAAGAACGCAACCGCTACCGCCAGCCAGATAGCCCAGACTCTAACCGAAAGTGCAAGAAGGACGACATATCACAAAATCAGCTGACCTAAAATTCTTTCTCGAAAACGTTGCTAGCTCCTATACTATAATATGCATAAAACATTAACTGAAAAACTATCTATTACAATTAAAACGTAAAAAACAATCGCACGAAATATACTATTCATTAGCGAAAAAATACCGGTTTATTTATCAATCATTTCATTATTCACCGAATCAATTTTCCGGGCAAACTGCATGAATGGTATTCTCGTTTTAATAACGTTTTTGTGAGGAATTTTGCCGGCCAATACCTCGTGTAAACAATGATTAACGCCTGTCAACCATCGACTGATGGATCGCGGTTGTACGGTATTCGTGAGTTTTATGACGGAACACTGCCATCAGCAGCAAAAAGAAGGAAAAATGTTATTGCTGAGGAGGCACCTTAAGCAATTATTTCTTCATATTTGTAACACGTTTCAAGGAAAGTGAGACATAGTACATTTTTCCTCTCACGGTTTTTATTCTTCCTTTTACTTACTAATTCTTATACAACTTAAATCTATTAGAGTAACTACTGGACATAATAAGATTTAACATCTTATGTCTCAGGATGGCGAGCGCAGTAGAATGCCAAACATCGCTTTGTGATTTATGGTGTTGTTTGGTTTTGCTATTGTCCATGAGCGGTCGGATCGCTTACCATCAGACGAATGGCAAGCTCGTCTCGCCATTAACTGCAATAAAAATCTAGTCAATCAAGAATCGTAATCCGTATTCATTGCCGGTTAGTAAGCAAATCTAACTCACAAGCTATCATCCGAAACCCACAAAATATCTTTCCGACGTCCAATCGTCTTAATTCGTTGAACAAGGGCGAGGGCGACAAAGCAACATAAGTCATTTAACAGTGTCGTGTAAACAACTTGACCACGTTTGTCACAAAGCAACACTCTCGACGCGTTGTCGCTCTGACGCTCTGACGCCTGACGTCGCGTGGCTTTGTCATTCTTGGCTGCACTTTGATGTCTGTGTTACTCGGTACAGATGTTTTTAATAGATCTGTGGTAATATTTGTATTTACTGAGGTATTGCTGATAGCAGAAATGGTGTTTTCTTTTAGGTAAACAAATCCTATTCGATAATCGTAAACTTACTTTCCATTATCAAATTACCTTTTAATTCGTAGCGATCATTAGGATATTCTGCGATTTGTAAAGACAGCTAACATTTTTTTGCGATGAATAGCGAGACGAGCATGCCATTCGCCTGATGGTAACCGATACAACCGCTCATGGACAGTGGCATAACCAAACACCATGAATTACAAAGCAATGCTTGACATTCCACTGCGCTCACCATCCTGAGACATAAGATGTTAAGTCTCATTATGTCCAGTAGTTACTCTGGCTACAATGTCCTTCAAACCGGAACACAACAGTGCATTTACACTACCATATGGCGGAAGAAATAGACATTGCGGTGGTACCTACCTAGGCGGCCTCTCACATATGAGAGACCTACCACCAGTTAAACTCGTAATAGACTATTGAACTATCATCAATGTCCTCAAAATAATTATTGGTTATAGACGAGGCTCGTTTTACGAAGTGGACGTATTTGGGCTGTTATGATATTATTACATAACGATATTTTACATAATAGTGTTATTCTTAGTAAATGTATAGTTAACTTGCTCTATTGTTCATGAGCGTAACCGTCGAAAGTTTGGAATTTAAGTTTGAAACGAGGTTCGGGGAAATCGTTTAGTTATGAAATCCTTGGAGTGATATAATTCTTTGTCCAATTTAACAACAAAGTTATTAATAGGGATGTTTGCAAAGGTTACTTATCGAAAAATCGTAAACAGAAAGAATTTTTAAAATCAATTTAATAATAAACAAGTTACACGTAATATTACAAATTTGGTCGAAGGATGAATAGAAAAGGATGCAAATACGTATTTTGCGAAAGAGTTAGCGAGTGTCCCCACTGCGCTACTAAAATATGAATATCTCTATCATTTTACGACCAATTTTGATGCCGTTTTCAATTCATGTTTTTTATAATTGATATTTTGCAGTGATTATTAACTACTGTTCAAAATTAAACATTGGAAACATACCTATTATAAATCGTAGTGGTGAAAGTTTTATACCAGTGGTAATATAATCTTTAGAAGAATACTCATAAATACGTTTTACCTTCAACCTATTATTAAAATTGACAACTACATTTACAAATACATAGAATAATTACACTCAACTAGACACCTTGTATTTTATGATCAAGAGAAATTGTGTAAATGCACTATTCTTTTTCGGTTTGAAGGACATTGTAGCCAGAGTAACTACAGCACATAATGAGACTTAACATCGAATGTCTCAAGATGGCGAGCGCAATGGTATGCCAAGTATTGTTTTGTAATTCATGGTGTTTTGGCTACTGCCATAAGCGATCGTATCGCTTACCATCAGGCGAATGGCATGCTCGTCTCGCCGTTCAATGCAATAATGAAAAGAATCACAAATAATAGTTCCCAACATCCTCCACTCGTGAACCGCGCCACCTCCTTCGTTAAGCTAGACGAGTTCCCGCAGGAATTAATAAAACTACGGAACTACATCCATTATCGACGATCTGCAAAACAGATTTACCCGGATTACGCCCGACACGAGGATTACAGCAATTTGGGAAATACACTTCGTTTCCTCAATTATATGATAGCTTTAGTTGCGAGGTTAAATATGTGTTCTTTTTTACTCAGAGATATAGCAAATTGCTTGGATGCATAAGTATTTCTATCACCTATGTGTAGGTTAAATACAATACTTCGATAATTAATAGTAGTTAGTTAAAATGAGAGTGGAGAGGGAATGAAAATTATAAATAAATACACCCAACAGTCACATACATAGTCCTGACCCCACACTAAGATCGAGTCTTGTGTCGTGGGTATCAGAAGCTACGAAAGACTTTTCGGTCTCACAAACACCCAGACCCGAAACAAATACCTGTGGATCACACAAATACTTGTTTCGGTGCGGGGATCGAACCCGCGGCCTCTCGTTTCACAGGCGGCGTCTAACCAACTGCGCCACGGAGGCTGTCATAAGGATAGAAGGAGGCAGACATGTTGGGATGCCGACAAATTGAAGACAATCGTATACTTGATTGTCTATGGGCTGAGACACAGAAATGGAACACAATAGGAAAGCCTTCGCTTCACGTAGTTGATGTGTAAGGAACTGATACCAGTTGAGTCAGTCTATTAATACTAACAACTACAAGGCATGCCAATAAAATTATTTTAGCACTGGTAACCTTAAGAGAGACTTTTCAGAAATGGATCATCTCCGCATGATGATGACGAATATTTCATATTTTCATCTGCAAAAATCTATATTTACATTTCTTGGAGTGTTTTGCCGTAACCGGTAGACGGATAGCCGGATAGACGGATAACCGGATAGCGGCCATCAAGCAGCCCGTACGACGCCATTACCGCGACGGAAACGCACCCATTTTTCCAACTCGCACTTCCTGTCGCGCTCTTATAAAGACATTCTGGTTTAATACAAGAGGGGATAGCGGGAACGATACTTGGAAATAATTTTAGATCAGTGAGCAGATCATTATCAGCCGAGAGTCAGGAATTTGTACCCAATACGGCGGTAGGCTCGCCCCTATCATATCGTGGGATGCAACATACAAGGCGAAACGTGGTCCTGGTCCTCTGCTTACCCATTCTGCGAAAATTACGTGAGTGTATGTATGTATGTAGGGTAGAAATCAAAAAACTAAGAAGGTATTCTTAATTGAATCGGTCTACAGTAGCGCAGATCCAAAGCCATAGCAGAGTGAAATGAAACATAATATTACAAAACCACTAAACTTTTCTTACTTGGATCAAACGCATTATTAACCGACAACAATATGGCGGAGTGACAGCGGAAAATTGTTACAAAGAAAAAGCTTTAAACGCTCATAATATGACAACAAACTGCGTGTACATAAATTAACCCTTTTCTTGACAATGTATCTCGTCAGATACAGTCAACTTTAAAAATTCCTAGTTTGAAAAAAATAGCGAATGAAACGAAACATCATATAACAATTTATATTTTGTATATTTCCGAATGATTTTTTATTGAGCAAGATAATGTTGGTAGTACCGTTACATTTTAAAATCGAAAATTGTTCGTCGAATCGACACGATCCAACGCAAGAAGGTAAGAATATTGTATTTTTTTAATTCTACATGGATATATTTTATAGAGTGTGATTGTTTTTATATTCCTTACGAAGTAAACATGTGTATAAATTGTATTTTCAAACCAAATGTTAACTATTGTATGAAAAAACGAATCTTCTTTGTGTATGTATCTCAAGGTGCACACTGCCAAGTTATTACAGAATTAGGTACTGCGTGCTATGTATCCCTGAGTGCACACCGCCAAGTTACAACAGAATTAGGTATTACCTGTTCTGTATCTCATGGTGCACATTGCCATATTAAGGGAATGTTATGAAATAGTTTTTGCATGTGTCTCTGCTTGCACGGGTGGCGATTTATTGCTGTAAATACGTCGTTTATGATCTTGCTCATTGTGCTAAACTTTTGCTCAGTGGGTGGCTTTAATTATATTTATGAGAATGCTAGAAATGTAACTAACGGGCCTCTATTTTCTATTTTCACAAAGAATATTACTATAACAAGTCTGTATGTATGCTTGGTATTGGTGGTGAATGCTTAATTTCTTTGCAGAATACCATGAAACGAACGTTGAGCCGTGGATCTATCTATATCTATATCAGCCCACATACGTCCCACTGCAGGGCACGGGCCTACTCTACAATCGAGAGAATCGATTGAGAGTGGTTAGGCCATATAGTCCACCACGCTGGCCTAGTGCGGGTTGGCGGACTTACATACCGTAGAAATTCCGTGAAATTCCGTTTGTGAGGCCCACAAATATTTGTCTCGGGTCTGAGTGTTTGTGAGACCGAAAAGTCTCTCGTAGTTTCTGATACCTGCGACACAAGACTTAATTGATCTTAATGTGGGGTTAGGACTATGTATGTGACTGTTGGGTGTATTTATTGATTATTGATTATTTATTCAAGCAGCAGTAACCGATTCTCCACTTTTGCCATCGCCAATTATTCAACAGCCATCACCAATTGTTACACAGCCATTGACATCCGTTTTGCTAACAAATGTAGTCTCTTCATGTACACCAAACTTATCATCACCTGTAGCGTTGTCGTCCCGATCTAAACGACCAAGGCTTGTAATTACACGCCCAAAGCCTATACGCCAAAAGCTCTTACAATTCAAAGTATATTGATGCACAAAAAGGAGACTTCATTAGAGCGATTAGACGTGGCAGGGCCTACTCCAGCTAAAATAATTAAAGCTCCTGTTATGCCAAGACCCACACCTTGTGTCAGGTACGATCAGGTTGGACATTTCCCAATGTTCAGCGGCAAGGGGAGGTGCAAACTATGCATTAAAGGACAAACTACTGTTATGTGCTCAAAATGCGGCCTGAGACTTTGTCTTCTTGAAATAAAACTATTTTTACGGATTTTATCGCGATTTGGTTTAATTTTTACATTTTTTAACTTCCAACGTTTCGATTGCTTTTCAGCTTTCGTGGTCACGGGGCGGACTGATTAATTTTTACATTTTTTAACTTCCCGACGTTTCGATTGCTTTTCAGCTTTCGTGGTCACGGGGCGGACTGACACATTCAAAAAGCAATCGAAACGTCGGGAAGTTAAAAAATGTAAAAATTAAACCAAATCGCGATAAAATCCGTAAAAATAGTTTTATTTCAATGTGTAACATTCGCGTAAATCTAAGAAACCTTTATGCAAACTTTGTCTTCTGCTAAATAGAAATTGTTTTTTAATGTTTCATAGCTGACCTCAATAGTTTTTTTTATGGTAGTTATATTATTTTTAAGGTTTTATTGTTCATTTTATAATTTCATATCAATAACTCCGGTTATAATTTTTATTTTAGTAATTTGTTGAGTTTTATTTTGAGCATTGTATCCTCTCAGATACATTGGCTTATGTAGGAGAAAGTACAGATACTTGGCAATGTATCTCGTGCGATACATTGTATACCTCCAAAACTGAATACCCAGGATTTTTTTTTTCATTTTTTATATCACTTATATTTGTATTCAAAACAGAATTAAACAAAAAAGAACTAATCCCGTACATTTTTTTTTCTGCCAAGAAAAGGGTTAAATATTACAAAGGTTTCTTTTAGAGTTTTTGTTGGTTATTTTGTATGCTATTGGAGATACATGCGTTAAATGAGACTGTTATTTTGAGGGATGTCATGATGCATACAAGATTAAACCAAAGAAAAAGGGACATAAAACAGAGAGACACTAGAGATTAGAGACTGTCCCGCCCTCACACCCGCCACTGCAACTTCTGTAAGCTAGGATCAACAGCACGCAACTGACAGAGCATTGAAGCTCAGCGCGTTTCCGGAAACGTCTAACTTGTCTTTAACATGAAACAGAGACTTTTGATTTTAAAAAAACTGGTAGTAGGAGGCTTGAACCCCTCCACATACCTACCACGATAGACGTCGGTGGTAAACTTGTCATCATGCAAGCATCTTGTCGCCCAGACAAGCGTTTCGTGTTTTACATTCAGCCCTATATCTCGTTTCATTTGTCCGCTTAATTGTGACGGCCGGCTATAAGTACGAGTAATAGCTCTCACCGGTTAATACTCTATTTAAATTCTTATTGAAACACTACGAAACATAATAATATACTGAATACGGGCTTCTACAAGATTTCCACAGAAACTTGAAACATTTCATGAAACTTAAAGATATATGAACAAACATCTAGGTTTGTAGCG
Source organism: Deilephila elpenor (assembly GCA_949752805.1). Classification (NCBI taxonomy): domain Eukaryota; kingdom Metazoa; phylum Arthropoda; class Insecta; order Lepidoptera; family Sphingidae; genus Deilephila; species Deilephila elpenor. Next base: position 1,519,764 of record OX457114.1, read on the forward strand.
CTATAAAACCCAGCGAGCGTACATTATAATTTTATTTCCAGACCCCTCTCCAAGCAATTAAAACTGACTCCCGGCATCATCCAACCGAAATGTCCTTTGTGAAACCGGCGTAAAGCTGAGCACAAACAACGTTACATATTTACGACGTGTTAAACGTACCGAAAGCGATGGTTGTAAACAGGAAAAATCATTAAAAGTGCCAACTTTACAAACTAGAACAATGGAGGGAACTTTATATTGCATCGCGCGGCCCTAACTATTGAAACTTTAGCCATAAATTTAAATATGAATATGTCGTTCCGACTAGGGTACAGAACGAGTTTGGAATAAATGGCCCTCTTTACAGACACCTATAAATAAACGTGGACAATAAAAAAACTATATTCTATGTTATGCGGGGGTCGTGGGTATTTTTGAGGTATTTTGTGAGATTCGCCGTATTGGTCTAGTAGATGGCAGGTCTCGGGCAGACAGAGCAGACAGTCTACTTTGTATAAGTTTTATGTAAATTTTTATATAAGCGGCTCGATATTGGAGTTTTCTTTTAAGTGGTAGAGCAAGTCTGTAGTTCCTTAGACGTAGTAGGAATGGGCTGGCTCGATCGCGCTGGGACTATTGTCTCACAGAGAAATGATGTTATTATCTATAGTTTTGCTCTTCGTTCGGTAAGTGACATAGTTGAAACACTAAAACTATAACGCATTCCTCCTCCTACATTGTTTTCTACCCCTCACTTGTTATGGGGTAACGTTTCTTAGTTCCCAGTCTCGTGGATGTAGATGGGAACGTCCAATGACCTACCATTCGGTGTGACAATTACTCGTTTGCCGCACGTCTTTCTCTTTAGCCATCATGGATTATAATCTATTCATCGCAATAAAATAAACATAATATGTATTATATTGGAGGAACCCTACTGTACTTTTTTCAAGATTTTTTTCCACTCTATTGATAATTAAATTGTAAATATATATACAAACAGACAAATTGTACACGCTATAGCGAAACTATGTATGACGGTTCTACATCCACTACAGAACCCTAAAAAATATATTGCCCAAACATACGGCAGTAAGTGATTTGTTGTTTTTACGATATGCGTCAGTGATCCCACTCGAATTAGTGAAACGGTGAGTCAGGCTTATTACAGACGAAAGATTTTACATGGTTCAAAAAGTTTATTTTAAGAGCAGTATATTTTTTTAGGTCCTTTTTATTGATTTTTTTGTTACAATAGGTCCATGAAGTAAGTCGCCTGATGGTAAATGATAACTGCCGCCCATGAATATCCACAGCGCTTGGATCATAGATGTATTGCCGGCCCATCATATGAGGAAAATGGAAAAAGGATGGAAAAGCGAAATTGGGCATCTGGCAATCTCACTCACAAGTCATCATATTTGTAATTAATATTAGATATTAGTGACTGCCTCGGTGGCGTAGTTGTATTACGGTACGGTCACAAAGCTGAGGTCTCGGGTTCGAGTCCCGTGTCGGGTAAAGTGATATTGGATTTTTCTCTTCATTATCTAACTCCTCCTAGCCTCCGGGCTGATATCAGGAATTTGTGCCCGATATGGCGATAGGCTCGCCCCCTATCACATCATGGGACGGAATATACAAGGCGAAATGTGGGTGTCCTGGTGGCGCCTCTGCCTACCTCTTCGGGGATAAAGGTGTGAGTTTATGTATGTATGTATGTACTAGTGATCCGAGCTTTTAAATAATAGCACGACGAAGCGACCGCAATTAAAGTTTCTGGTCTCACAACACCTAAGGCCCAAACAAATATCTGTGGCTTACATAAACATTTGCCTAGTGCGGGGATCGAACCCACGGCTTCCCGATCAACAGCTGACCTTTTTAATAAACGCTACTGAGGCTGTGTAGTATATAAAACGTAAATATTAAGAGAGTCTTTAATGGTGACCAATTTAGTATAGTCATTTCATCGATTTTTTGTTCAAAATCATCTGCAAAAAAATCGCAGCGTGTTTTTGTCGCCCACCCACGAATGCTTCAAATCATACGTCATCAAATAGGGAATTTCATTAATATGTTCATCGCGGCACGTATTTAGCATAATCAGAAATCCAGACTAATAATGATCGATGAGTAGATAGCCAGATAACATTGATTTGGTAACTAATTAAGTTATCAATAATATTATTGAACGAATATTGAACCGACGTAGTCATGTATCGGTTGCTAGTCGTATTATTTTTGGGCTCTGTTTTTGCGAAACACGAAGTGTATGAGGGGTAAGAATTTTTTAAAGTGTATTTCGTTGCTATAAATAATTCCTTGTTAATGGCACTCATTTAACATTGCACAAGATTAAAAATTATATTAGGAAGATTTTACAAAAATCGCGATATTTATTTTGTATATTACACCGTATTTTTGTGCTCGAATTGAAAAAGACTTGACTTGGAGAGAGGATACCCAAATTAAGTGCATTCAAATTTACTCATTTTAACGTTTTTTGGCGGGAGTAATATACAATTTCGTGGCAGCTACCCAGGGCAGGCTAACATATGAGAGACCTACCACCAATAACTAGTGAAACCGCTTCTATATAAATCGCTCTTACTTTTACAAATTTCCATTCGTCTCTGAATTCGTTTATTATATTTTTCGCTAGTCAAGTATTGTTATACTTATTATGCAATTGAAAATTATCATAAATTATTTCTAAACTGCTCTGAATTAAAGCATGAAAAATGTTTCATCAAGTTACTACTATTTATGTGTATAGATGTTAAGTTAATCACTTATCAGTCATTGCAAGAAAATTAATAATTACACATCTTGATAAATGATTTTGATAACATAGTTATCAAATTCGTTTATAATATTTGATTGTGATCTAAAAGCGTATATTCAATATATTGGGTACTTAGCTCTATAATTCGCGCAGCAACTAAATGAAAATTTAATGAGATATATAATAAGACTAAATAAAATCAGCGTATTGTTCATTTTCATACTTAATTGTTTTTCCTTCTTAGCTACATTATCCGGTGTATTTATTTTAAATGAAAAGTTATATAAAATCTACAATTAAAAACACATCGAAAACAAGAGGCAAACGTCCATACGCGTGTCTTTACTCATTTTTTTAGTTTTCTCGAATGGCGAGACTTTTTAAGTTTTCTGATGGTAAAAGATACGACCGCTCATGAGCAGTAGGAAACCAAACAACACCATGAATTACACAGCAATGCTTGTCATTCCACTGCGCTCGCCATCCTGAGACAAGATGTTAAGTCTCTCTATGTCCCGTAGTTACTTTGGCTACAATGTCCTTCAAACCTGAACACAACAGTGCATTTACACTGCTCTTTAGCGGAAGAAATATATGTACATTGCGGTGGTACTTACCTGGGCGGCCTGTCACATGTAAGAGATCTACCACTAGTAAATATTTAACATTTCTATTTATAAAACTCTTTCATATTACAGTCACGCCCTCTACGAGCTCAAGGCCAATGGTTACGACCAAGCAAAATTCATCAATGAGTTAGAAAACCAGCTGGACTACGATGTGTGGACGACCGCAACTCCCGGAAGACCAGGCATGGTCCTCGTGCCCAGGGAGAAAAGAATGGCATTAGAAGAAGACCTCATGACTAATGGAGTTGAATTTCATGTGAAGACTGAAAATATTAAAGAGTAAGTATTAATGCTCATGTTTGAAATTCAAGGTAGGTAAAAAAAGTAAATAATTTGATTTAACATGTATTTCATATTTAACAATGAAGTCTATGTCTATTTCGTACTTATAGCATACAATACAATAAAAAAATAAGTAATTACAAGCCTTTTTAAATGCTTGATAATAAAAGAATTGTGGGGTAGAAAAAATAAGGTTTTTTTGGGCTTTTGTACCATGAAATAATACATGTCCCATGGTACCTTAAACATAAACATAATATACACCAAAAGGGAGAGACAAAACAAACACAAACAATAATTTAACAAATCTAACAATTCCTAAAAGTAACTGAAACTTAAATACTAACAATAAACAAAAGGAGAGGAACGAAAAATCAGTACGGGACATTATAAAATTAAACTTAAATAACATGTATCATAAAAGTAGTATGGACTTTAAACCAGCGCTTAATTTAAACATACATATTTCAGATTACTGGACTTGGAAGATAACCTGCTAGAGGAGGTGTCTAGAAAAAGCTACAATGCCTCCAAATTTTCTGGTTTACCTTTCGACAGGATCTACACATACTACCAGGTGAATAATGTATACATATTATAAAAATGCTACTGATCGCTGTCTGTACATGGAAGATGTATGAGAAAAACTATTATTTATTAAATTAATAAATAAATATACCCAACAATCACATTCATAGTCCTGACCCCACACTAAGATCGAGTCTTGTGTCGTGGGTATCAGGAACTACAAGAGACTTTTCGGTGTCACAAACACCTAAGATAGGTATTAAACATCAAATAATGAGCTTATCATAAGATTTTAAAATCTTTCAGATCGACGCATACCTTGAGATGTTGGCTGCAGAGTTTCCAGAAACGGTGACGGTCGTCAACGCAGGCAAGAGTTTCGAAGGACGAGACATTAAGTATTTGAAGATTTCCACTACTAACTTCCAGGTAAATTAATTAAAACTGGCAGTGCTTTCAGAACCTCTAATTTTAGAACTGGCTGCAATTATCGCAGTTTGTTTTGGCAAAATAAACTAGTGCGCGATGTTATATATTCCATTAATATCTAATAGCTATTGCAACGGCATTATTTGGTAATCATTGTGAAAGGTACTGAAATATGTACAAACAATTTATTTAATGGACTCAGGCACTGTTTTAAAACTAGTAAATTAGGTAAATTAATTTAGTTTTTATTTTGACGATTTTACCCAAAATAATAATCGTCAGCAATATGCATAATAATCATCACTGTTGATCGGAGCCTTCATCAAGTATTCCTAACATTATGTTAAGGGGATTTTACAAATGCTCGTTACTCCTGGTACAGGGTAGATGAATCCAAAGCATAGTTACTTTCACTGATGATGCTGCTGTCCATCATCAGCTTTTGACTTGGCCAATATCTCTAATAATATCGACGTAATATTTATCAATTCAAGGCCAACCAAAATTAAACAGTAAATATAATGTATTTGGCTTATGGAAACTCAGTCGCCATCCACATTTGACCCGTGACATTAACTTGATCATGGTCTTGTCTAACGGAAAATCAGAGATAAACACTATTTTATTTAACCAACAGGACACAAGCAAGCCGATAATATTCATGGAGTCCCTCCTTCACGCTCGTGAGTGGATCACCCTCCCTGCGACCTTGTACGCGATCCACAAGCTAGTAATTGACGTCACTGAAGGAGATCTGGTCCAGGACATTGATTGGATTATCTTGCCTATTGCCAACCCTGATGGATACGTGCACAGTCATGAAGTGGTAAGGATCTACTTCTTCTCAAAGCCTACTCCAGCCCTTATCTGTAACATAGGGTTGGCGCAAAATATATTTTCTGCCAAGTTGTACGACATACATAAATAAACGTCACACCTGTATTCCATAAGGATCTTGACATACTAGTTTCGCTTCGTCTACTTTCATCAATCTCTTCATGCATTCTCGTTGGTTCAGGCTAATTTTAACCTGGCCCTTGCCTAAGGTGCCATTGATGATGTACTCGTCAAATGAAATTACAATCAGCTAAACAGATAAATTTAAATTATAACAAAACGTTTCGCCTGATCATGACGTGATACTATTAAACTCTTCAGATAATAACTTAAGAAGATAAGTTTATTTAACTAGTGTTGGTCTTGGTTCTCCATTAACTATTACACCGAAAGTTCTTGCGAACTATGCAGAATGTGTTTCAGAACTTACTAATGTGCTATAAGACTATGCATCTTAAGATGTAGCAGCTTACGTAATTAACTATATTAAGAACTTTATTTGCATAAAGTTTACGTATAGTAACTGCATCAACGTTGTTGATTTTTATTCATCATCATTATTTTTAGTAGAAGAAAGAGGCTACCAGTCCGATTTCTGAATCAATACAAAATATTGTTGGATATTAAAAGAAATATTCCAGAGTAGTTTTACGCCAAAAAATCTCCCAATGATACAGCTTACGTGTCTCGTATTTTCCTGTTTCGACTTATATGTGAGTGTTTGGTAAATCAACTCATAAATATTAACTTCTATTTACAGAATCGCTTCTGGCGCAAGAACCGTGCTACTGGCCAGATGATCGGCGACGTCTGCGTAGGCGTCGACCTCAACCGCAACTTTGACGTCAACTGGTCCGAAGCCTCCAGCAATGTGGTCTGCATGGAGACCTTCCACGGCCGGGGTCCCTTCTCCGAGCCCGAAACCGCCATCATCAGGGATATCTTCGCTGAATATAAGGACCGAATCGAAATGTTCCTCGACATCCACAGCTTCGGAAGCATGATCTTGTACGGTTATGGAACTGGCATTCTTCCACCGAATGGTCTTTTCCTTCATCTGGTTGGAGTCCAAATGGCCCAGGCTATTGACGCTGTGAAGATGTCCTGGAACGATGATTACGTCGTTGGAAACACCGCCCTGGTTCTGTATAAGGCTTCTGGTAGTGCTGGGGATTATGGTAAGGTTGCGGGTGCCCCATTCTCCTACACCTTCGAACTGCCAGGTTACAGATTTGGACTCGGAGTGTTTGGCTTCCTTGTTGACCCTAGTTTCATCGAACAAGCTGGTTTCGAAACTTGGGAAGGTATCAAGGTAGGCGCTAGGTACGTCCGTGACAACTATAGGGCGAGAGCGTAAATTTTGTTAAATAAATAAATGCAATGGTATAATAAAGCAATTGTTGTTTCAATAGACCTTCTTAGACTCTTGATGTATGGATATAATATATTTCCTGTGGTATTTTAGCATGTATTTTAACTAATACCTGAAAGCACTCTAAGCTTCAGCAGAGGGTTTTTTTAATCTGACTCGTCATAATAGTGCACCTGGTATTTAGTAGAGCGCCGTCCAGACAGACCATCGATTGGCTAGATAAATATCTCTCGCCACTCAATATTATTATTGATATATTCATTATTATGCGGGAATGGTAATCATGCACTCTGTTTATCACCAAGTAAGGTGCAGTCACTGCCATGTTAGTAAAAATAAACAAATATACTTTCCGTATCTTAAACTTCTAATAATATCATTAAAGATATGAATAATTTATAGTAATTTTCTTAAATAGGACGCTACCATCACGCATTAAGGTATTTAGATATCGGAGAGGATATTGAGAGAAAAATTTTGATTGAAACTTCGAAAAGTAAATAAAATAATATTTTTTTCATATTCCTCATGGTAAGTGATCACTGCCGCTCATGAACATCCACAAAGCTTGGATCGTACTTGTGTAGCCGGCCCATCAAATCTGGAGGGGATGGGTAGGTTCCATTACTATGTTTTCCTTCACCGTTAAAGTTCCATAGCAACAGCACCCGCTCATTATCCGCGTATAAGTACTAGCGAACTGATTTTGTTTGTATTATCCATTCTATATTATCATTGCTATCAGCCTTGCAGATTAAATTCCGTAGTAGCTTTGATCGACATTGGGGCGACAATTAGTCCATTTGCCCCGAATCAATAGATAAGATATCTATTGGTGAAGCGAATAATTGCCAGTCGGAGTTCGTGGGCGAATAAAGTTACTTGAACGATGTTATTATTTGTGTGCTTTGTTGTTTCATTCTCTGTGGTTATCGGTAAAAATGAAGAATATATTGGGTAAGTTTTCAAAAAGTATTGTTTAATCAAATAAATAAATAAATACACCCAAAAGTCACATACATAGTCCTGACCCCACACTAAGATCAATTAAGTCTTGTGTCGTGGGTAACAGAAACTACGAAAGACTTTACGGTCCCACAAACACCCAGACCCGAGACAAATACTTGTGGGCATTACAAACATTTGTCTCGTTGTGTGGATCGAACCCGCGGCCTCTCATTGGCCATATCTATCTCATAAACCAGCCTATAGACATATTTAATAGATGCTCTATGGTAAGTGAAATCGGCTAACTCACAGCAGGTACCTAAGCATGGAAGACTCCGATTTATCCATTGAAATCTCAATTGTAAATAAGCTCCATGCTTTGCTAAACATAAAACATGCAGTTAAGGAATTTCTATGGAAGAATATAAATAAATACGAAAAAAAGATCTCAATTATTTGATGAAATGGATATGTGAATAGCTTCACAATATTATCGCGAGATCAAACATGACATTTCAATATTTGCTTCCATCGGATTTGGGACCTAATTCCCTGCTTTAATTGGGACATCATGTATTTGCTTTGGATCTCATTATTCGGCTTATTGATCTAATGTATTGGCTATGAAGCATGAGCTTTTAACTCCGATTCCCAAGCTCGGTGATTCACTTGATATTTTTTTTAAGATCAACTTTATTGTTCTTTAATTTAGTCAGTCTCAAACAGCCCTTTCAAAGTGGGTAAAGTAAAATGCGATTTAACAAATAATTAAACCTTTGAGCTGTTATAAAAACAAATGAATGTGAAGTCTTCCGAACCAGAATAGCGTAATACTAAGGCCAGGACTCTCCATCTTGGAGAAAGCCCATGCAGTAGTTAATATACAGGCAAATATTATTTGGTTAATATTAAAGGTTATCGGTTTCAGACATTGAGTCTACAACGTTCGACTGACCCACCAACATCAGCAAGATAACTTCCACTTACTGAAGAGTGATCTAGTGGACTACTGGAGGAAACCTTCCTTGGAGTATGATGTCACAGGTCAGGCCATGGTCCCACCTTCTCATTTCAACTGGTTCGAAGAACAACTCCAGGAGTTGGGGATTCAGAGGGATGTGTTTATCGAAGATGTGTTTGAGTAAGTAAATACTAAATCATGTGATCTTTCTATTTCTGGGTTAAGGACCAGAAAACCTCGCGTAGTTACTGGCATTATATTATATCCTCTTGTCACTAGACCGGCCCCTTATCACAACTAAACTCAGCGAACTCTAGGTGGCACTAGTAACATTTATTCCTACCCCTTAGAAGATACAGGCGTGAAGATACCTACATAGGATTCTTAAATTACGGACACTTGATTAACTGATTTAAAAAATAACGATTCATATATAAGCGCAATGCATGTGCGGAGTAAACAATAACAATTTAGTGATTAAATTGTAAAGGATTAGTATTTGTATCTTATCTGTAAAATATGTATATGAGACTTTTCGGTCACGTAGGTTGAGAATGAGAGAAAAAGAGAATGGTGGAGACGAGTACGAGACAGTACCAAAACCAAACAATACCATGAATCACAAAACAATGCTTGGCATTCGAATGCGCCCGCCATCCTTAGACATAAGATGTTAGGTCTCTTCATGTCCAGTAGTTACTCTGGCTACAATGCCCTTCAAACCGGAACACAAAAGTGCATTTACACTGCTGTTCTTCGGGAGAAATAGACATTGCGGTGGTACCTACCTAGGCGGCCTCTCACATATATTTAAAATACTAATAAAATAATATAATCATTTCAGGTATTTAAAAGAAAAAGAAACAGATAGTTCAAGAGCATCTAGGAACGCAAGCTCAGATGGCTTCGATTATCGTGGCTACTACAGATATGATAATGTAAGTTAAACTCGCATTGTCTACATGGAATATTAAATGTCGCCCTGGCGTATTGAACTGAACAAATAATGGATTTATAATATTGGAGATTTTCATCGAACATCTCTCGCCAAAAATGGTGTTGTGCAAAGTAATAAGAAGAGTTTTCCCTTCTTCAAATTTTCTTACATTAGACATGTTAAAACTATTAGATTACGAGTATAAATTCTAGTTGTTTGCTACCTCCAGCACTTGCTAACTGGCTAGATAATCATAGTATTAATTCCCAACAAATAAAATATCTCTTTTTAGTCACAGGAAGTCCACTACTAAATATAGGCCTCCCCCATGGATCGCCACTTAGACCTGTTGGAAGCGACCTGCATCCAGCGACTTCCTGCAACCTTAACCAGGTCATCCGTCCACATTGTGGGTGGGCGTCCGACACTTCGCCTGCTTGTGCGTGGCCTCCACTCCAGAACCTTTGGGCCCCAACGGCCATCAGTTCTATGTACTATGTACCCGGCTCATTGCCACTTCAACTTATTAATAAATATGTAAACTTACTAACAAATAAATTATATGGCTGTTTAACATTCAGCTCTTGTAGAAGATGAGATTATGTACTAAATACATTTTACAGATATTAAACCACCTAACATCACTAGAAGAGACTCACAGGAACTCGACAATCAACATTCAAGTAGTCGAGTACGGTCGTACTGATCTGAACAGATCCTTAGTATATGTAAGAATAAGTAACAGAAATACTACAGATAGACCCATCATTATCATTGAAGCTGCTATCAATCCCAGAGAATGGATTACAGTACCATCAGCCATCTATGTCATCGAGAGGCTGTTGGATGATCAGAGAAGATTGCTGGACGATTTTGAATGGATCGTGATTCCGGTACTGAATCCTGATGGATACGAATATACGCATACCAATGTAAGTATAAATAAGTGTTTTGGAGTTTATATTAAAGGAAATTAACTCTGTTGTTGGTTGATCTTCATTTAAAACTTGTTAAGCCTAATAACAATTTGTGCACTAAACATTTAGCAGTTGAATAAAGCGTATCATATCACTAAGTGCTAAGAGCTTAAGCTTTACTTCTAAAGAAGCCTTGAAACACCATATGACTCAATATTCAAATCAAAATTCTTAATTACAGTTACGTCTATGGACCAAATCCAGGAGCACAAGGAGTAACCTCGGGTTAATCTGCCCTGGCGTGAACATCAATCGCAATTTCGACATGGACTGGTTAAGATTTGACTCCAGTTCCAGCCCTTGCAGTCATTTGTATGGGGGCATCGAACCTTTCTCAGAAATCGAGAGCAGATTGGTCAGAAGTCTGCTAGAAGACCATGGCACCAGAATACGACTGTACATTTCACTCCAAAACAATGGGGGGGTTTTGTCATACCCTTGGCTTTACGAGAGAGCAGCTAGTGGTATGTTTAGACAACATCATCTTCTCGGAATGGAAATCGTTAATGCTATGACTAGTAGTTACGTATTAGGAGTGGGGTCAGTGGTTCTTGGAGACAGGGCATCAGGAACCAGCGCTGATTATGTTAGGAATCGGCATGTATTGTATAGTTATAATTTAGATATAGTACAGAGAGACAGTGTAGTAATACCTGAAGCAGATATATTGGGTATTGTCACACATGTGTGGAGGGGTATATTGACTGCAGCAAATGGTGTAATAAACTAGTTGAGGAATTTTCTTGTTTCAATACAGACCGTTTACAGATTGTGCTGGACTTCAACATTAACTTCACGTTTTCTAGTAAATGTATGAAACCAAAATATAGAAAAATCTATTATCCCTTTGCCCGACTCGGGATTCTAACCGTTGTAGTCGTAATTTAATACAATTGCGCCACTGAGGCAGTGAAGTCAGTATGGTATTTCTCATATTTCACTACAGACATGTTTAAGAGCAAAATTTACATAATATTTCAAACACCGTTTTAATATTTCTCACTGAAATGAGCACTTCATTATCCGTGCAAGGAATAAAGTTGATAAGTCAAAGAAAAGCATGAGGAAGTAAAGGAGAGTTCGTTAAAAATCTTAATTAAACGCTCAAAGTTCTGGTTGGCAGTTCTATTTAAACATTTGCAGTTTTTAATTGTCCGCCTTCGGGTTTTATTAAATAAATTAATACTCGTATTAATGTTTATGGTATGCTGTAACTCTGAATTTATAATAGAAAAACCAACACTTACATGGACATACATTTGTAATACATACGTACAATCATAATTCTCGATAAAGTATCTTAGAGTAATGCAGGTACCATCTAGAATCACAGTTCTCTTGGCTTCCTTCTTTCTGCGCAAGATATTATAAGGCTACCCTTATACGGAATTCAATTTGCAGTTCCGGGGAACTGATGAATTTTTCTAAAAGGAAAAAATTAAAAAGTTAACGCTGAGAATCGAGCCGAGAGAACAGAAATGTTGTTACTACACCTATGAGGCAACAGGCTCATGTAGTGTGATTTATTACTTAGATGCCTTAAATTCTAATAAGAATTGGCCCTTGTCGTAATTATGGGACTGCATATTGCACAAAATTACAATAATAGATAAAAAACACAATTAAATAAGTTAAATCAACGAATTCATTTCATAGTTTTTCATAGCCCCGTATTTAGCAATACTGCATACCGAAGAATTTAAATTTGCAATACTGTAAATTACTTTTTGAAAGCTGACTTACTTTTAGATTTAAACTGAAGAAAATGATTGAAAAGGACCGTTCAATCGAATATCACCAAAAGAAAGAAAACTAATTTAAAACTTCGCCAAATCAGAATGAGATAATTTTATTACGAAAATAGGTTTGGATCATCCCTCTCGGTGAGCCGTCGCACCCCCTACACGACAAAGGGGATGATATTTTTTTAAATCTTCAAATCGTTCATTAAACAGTCGAATTCAACGCTCCTGGTAGAATTGCCACGACGAATGATTCAGAAATACCTACAACGGAATTTGGAGTGCTTTTATAGATTTTAATTCAATTACAAAGGACGGAAACAGCTTCTGTCCATTTTTATTAAACACAGAGTAGAATAAAGTAAAAATACCAAATGAAAGGCATTGTATGGAAGCGTCAAATTAGTGCAAAAGTTGATGTAATATGCCTTGATGAGAGATGCCTTAGTAAATTAATTTTGTTTCGAGGAAATTAAAAGCTTAATTTTACTTATTTATTTACAAAAAAGACTGCCTCGGTGGCGTAGTTGGTACGGTTACAAAGCTGAGGTCTCGGGTTCGAGTCCCGGGCCGGGCAAAGTGATATTGGGTTTTTCTATTCATTATCAGCCCAGAGTCAGGAATTTGTGCCCGATATGGCGATAGGCTCGCCCCTATCACATCATGGGACGAATCATACTAGGCGAAATGTGGGTGTCCTGGTGGCGCCTCTGCCTACCCCTTCGGGGATAAAGGCGTGAGTTTATGTATGTATGTATGTATGTTATTTACAAAAACTTTATTGCATGTTTACAAAAAAGAACCAAATACAATCAGGAATCACATACGGAACAAAGTACAATTAGCGTTCTCAGAAGTCGGTAAGAAGCCTGTTTTGTACACATTTGAAGATAATTTCATTTATATATTAGGAAAACTAAAGTGCCAAGTAGTTCCAACAAGTTTAGTATATCCATGATACAATACAGCGCCTATAACACACCGGAAAAATCACTTCGCTTACAGAAATCAAATAAATCCACCGCGGTATGTAACCCAAAACCTCAGTTCATAACTTATATGCGATGAAATTAATTCAACGAGGGAGATTAGTTTAGTTTACAGAGCTATGAAGTGGGTCAACGCAGTCACGTGGTTCGGCACAACTCGATTTATTTACGTTTCTCATTGGAATTACCCGACCACGAAGCTGAAAGCCACGAAATTGCGTACTTTCATGTGTGTATGTATGTTCATCTCCTAATAACTTCTACACTACTTACCATAGTTTAGTTATACGAGCTTATGTCTAGCATGAGTAAGTAGAGACTTGACATTCACATTTTGCCGTGCCTATTTCTGTCTCATAGTGTAGGTCGAGCCTGTCGCCCTCACTATCGACTTCACTGCTGAAGATAAACTTACCTCAAGGAGTTTCAAAATGACCTAGCGGGCTACATCCAGCAACTTCGTTTATAAGGTTGTCCTCTCTTCGGGTACACGTCTGATGCTGCACTTGTCAATGTGGTTTTCAATCGAAATCTTTGCATGACAAGATGCCATTGCTTTTCGCCGCGCTAAGGGCCTTGGTTAATTTTACTTCAAGTAAGACAAATAGCATAAGATTCTGTTGGAGCTTCTGTAAAGTTTTGAAATTGACGATTCACAATCATCAAATAAAATATAATAAGTCCTCAAAGATGTGTTTGAAATCGAGATGCCCTCAATAAATGTAGTAAGAATTGCCAGTTAGTATATTCAGTGCAGTTTGCAGTCTCCGCGGTTCAATGCCAGTCCGCCCGCCCGCGATGAAAGAATCCAAAGGAATTCAATTTCCGTTTAAGCTGTTTTGAGGAGGGCGCAGTTTTCTTGCTAAATATGTCGGTGTCTTGGAATTTATTGTGATATATTAATCTAAATTCTCCGTGGGTCTTTTTAAAATGTTTCTTACGATATATTCTATTTGGTGGTAGGATGGAATCCGCTTCAATAGTTGTTTATGTCAATCGCATTTCTGCTTAAATATACATGAGTATATTCGATTTCTAGTAAACCGGCATTTAATAGATCTATGAGAGACGGTAATTTCTCATTCGTGAATATTCTCAGCTTCATTTCAACTAATTGTGAAACTGTGGTATTACTCCCGTCAAGGTCATTCTTTGAAGTATGTCTCCAAAAGCGCCTCTAAAGAAAATTTACCATGGACAGTCTGCCGGTCAACGGCAGTTCAATGATGGACATGGCCCCTCATACCCACAATGGCACACAAATGGTCGTCACACTACATAATGTACGTTTAAAAGTCAGCAGATTCGCATCCCAGTTGGTGCTCGTTAGCGGCAGTCGTGGGCACTGCAAACATAACAGAGCACAATCGTAATTAATTCCAGCTGGACGTCTGCAACATGTCACGCCAAATGCGTCCGCTCAGAACTGGGACCACGATTATTTGATAGTTGAAATGAAAATAAATATAGCTGTTAGCTATTTTTGGTTAGTGGTATGACAATACTACAATGATGAGTAAAGTGCAATATATATGGACTATCTAAACGCTGGTTGGTTTGACTGTAAGCAAAATAAGGCCTGTCGAAACAAGACACTTATGTATGTGGGTTCACAAGATTTTGGAATCGTCAAAGATCACTAACCATGGCTTGTACCAATGTTGTAGCTGTGAAGAAGAAACGGCATGAGAAAGTACCTCGAAGACGATCTACTTTTTTCTAATCATTCATCTATTTCCCTTTTTTTAATCGTTCTTTACAAGGCGATTGGGTTGTTATTTTGCTATGACAGGATTTTATCGGTAGTCATTCCCAATGTCATATTAGTCTGCATCCTAATTGTTAACACCAAACTGCCAAAATTGCGACGTCGTAGTACAATGCGCGCTGGAACGCGAAATCCCAAGCGCCTAATCGCTTCATTTGGCTGACACGTCATAATTTACGATATTAAACGAGTGCCCTTATCTTTCGCGCGTATTTCATTGTAACGAACGGTTTCATTAGGAGGAATTTTGTCGGCAATTATGTTAATTAGACCATCAGGCTTGGTCTTGTAAAATCATATATGACTTTCAGTGGTTTAGTTTAAAATTTTTGGTGACATACTCATAATCCTAATTATATTATTATTCAAAGCCACAGTCGAATCAAATGAGGTCACAAAAAAATTTGAAATATTTTTCAAATCATTAGTTTATGGACATATAAAAATACATCGGTTGATTACGGGTAAGTAAAATATTTTGTCTGAATCTCAAGAAAAATAAATCTTTTTTCTATTACTTTCTTGGTAAAATAGTAAAATTATATTATTATTCATCTCGTCAGACAGCTTATAACTTAAGCCACTGTTATACATGTAGGTATGCGTATTTTTTAAAAGTTTTCATTTAGTTCATACCTATCTTCAGCCTCGTGTAGCAAAGGTGACCTATGAATACCTTTATGAATTTAGCCCTGATTGAGAGCCTCCGTGGCGCAGTTAGCCAGACGCGGGCTGGGGCACGTGACGTTTTGGGTTCGATCCCCGCACAGAGGCAAATATCTAAGTGATCTACAGGTATTTGTTTCGGGTTTGGGTGTTCGTGAGACCGAAATGTCTTTCGTAGTTTCTGATACCCACGACACAACACTAGATCTTGGTGTGGGGTAAGGGCTCTTTGACTGTTGGGTGTATTTATATCCCACATTAATGTCAAAGTCTTTTGTTGTGGTATCATAAATTGCGTCTTTTAGGTCTCAAAAAAGGCACGATAATATTTGTGAATCACCTAACTAACATAAATAAAGCAACAAACATGTATGAACATTAAGCAGATCAAATAATTGAGTAACGAGAGCCGACTGACTAATTGGCTATGTGTTAGTCGATGCAATTTAGAATTGCCGCATATTCGTTAACAACTAATTAGTTTTATATGCACGCGTTTGATTACCGAATGAATGTGCAAAATTTGGATTAGGATCCCTAGATTAATTATCAAACGATTATGCATTGGCTGTTGGTAAGTCAATTTTGACGCGGATGCAGTAATTTTAAGATAACAAAAAATCTAAAATTTTGTCGCCTTGTTTGGGGTATGTTTCATGTATTATAATTGTCGTTCGACCAAACCAGTTCGAATGAAAAGTCTCTCGTAGATCCTTATATCCAAGACACAAGACTTGATCTTAGTGTGGGGTGAGGACTATGTATGTGACTGTTGGGTGTACTTATTATGTGGCATGCGGCTAATATTGTGAAAATAGAAGCATTGTACCTCTTTGTATGCCTTGCTTTCTTCTTTCAAAACTGTAAGCATAGTTTTCATAAACAAACTGAGTGAAGTTCGATTGAACCCAGGTCCAGCCACATGCCCAGCATCCCAAACGTGGGTAATATGGCCAAATGAGCTGTGTCGTGTTATGTTACCGGTTGTATTGGCGTTAGGGGCGCTGGGCGTGAGCGGAGCCAAACTAATCCGGATTCGACTCACGACCCGTGCAAGGCATAGGCACAAGGCGGTTGCAACTTTTTGTATTTTTTTTACTCAGTGAGCAAAGGTTCACTCAGTAGGAAATGGTCCGTGAATAATATTACATTTAGGTGAAATGTGGACGTTTCAATAGGAAGAGAGAGAAAAAAATTGGGAGGAGAAAAGAAGTACTAATAAGGTCTCTGGCAATCTCATTCACCAGCAAAGTCACTACAGGTTATTTGTGAAACAGTGGTACGTTTCCGTTTGGTGCTGTCTTGCAAACCAGGGTAACGATGCAGCTCTACAATTTAAAAATACATAACTATTAAAACAAATCCTGTAAGAATTTCTTTGTTTATAAAGCCCACCAATCTGCACGAGGCCAGCGTGGTGGACTATGACCTGACCTCTCGCAATCGTACTCTCGATTATAGAGCAGGCCCGTGAGCTGCAGTGGAATATGGACTGATACAGATACCAATACAATTTTACTCCTAATTCAATGAGATCGCCTTCTATATTTACGGGACAGTAATCTGAGAAACGCGTGGTCCCAAATTCGGCTTAACGAGTGGACGTCCGTAATGGTCCAAATGAGCCACGTCGCGGACATTAATGGTCGTGTGGTCACAGCGGGATGAGTGCAGCGAAACTAATCCGGACTTGAACCCACTACCCGTGCAAGGAAAGGGCGGAGGCGGTTTATAATTAGCTGGAGGCTAACTTACAAGGGAAATACATCAACTGGTCGTAGGTAAGTATCTGTATCAGCCGATATTCGTTCCACTGCTGGGCACGGGCCTCCTCTACAATCGAGAGTAGTTATGGTTCAAGAAAACCTGTCATGGCAGTGTTAGAGTTTATTTTAATTTTCGGGTTCATTAGTATATGTCTCATTAAGACCAGGTCGATATAATTATATAGATTTAGTATATTCCCTAATTGGACTGTACTGTATTATCATTTGCATTTGGTCCATTCTGTTGCGAAACAAAACACGGAAAATTCATTTAATGATTTAGAGGCCATGGCAAGAGGTTACCACCGCTCAATGCTCATGGACATTCGTAGGGCTAAGTGTAACTGAACCAGGTCGCTGCCTACCGTTAGACAAATACTTAATAAGACGGACGGAAAATCATACAGGTAGCACTGCAGTAAAATCGCCAACTCCCCTCCCTTGAAGGTCAGCAAAGTGAATTTAGCATCAGTAAATTCAGTATTCAAAGCTTAGTCGGGAGAGATCGGGCGGAGCACTCACGCGAAAGGTTTAGCATGGCCTCGATAGCTGCCGCCACTTAATGCCTACCCTCAAATCTGGAGCTGATCTGATAGAGGATACCACAGCTCCACTGATTCCTTGAGAGGTTTTGCACGAGCTCGTGACTGTGAGGGTAGGCAGAGGGCTTATACAGTACACTAAGCTATTTACTTTTTAATACGCTTAAATTGCGCATTCGTTGGAACAGTTGTACTACGGTACGACAACGCTGAGGTCTCGGGTTCGAATCTCGGGTGGGGCAAAGTAATATTAGATTTTTTTATTCATTATCAGCCTGGAGTCATAAATTTGTACTTGATATGGCGATAGACTCGCCCCCATCACATCGTAACATACAAGGTGAAATGTGGGTGTCCTGGTACTCCTTTTGCTACCTCTGCCTACCCCTTCTGGGAAAAAAGCGTGAGTTTATGTATGAATGTATGTATAAATAAAGAAAGCATTGTTTTCTACCCGGATAGTATACCATTACGTTTTTTAATAAGATTATTTGCAAATGTTTAATTTTGAACGGTATTCGTTGATTACTGCAAAACAGACAAATATTAATTTGAAATAGTATCAAAATTGGACGTAAAATCAATGAGATCTTAATATTTATAGTAAAGAAACGTTGCTCAACAAAAAGTACCTGCGGTGTGGTGTACCATTATGTAAGATGACATCAAACATCGTTTTCTGTTATTCCTACCACCAAATTTCAAATATTTGTAACATGTTAACTCACGTTTTGAGTAACATAACTTTTTGATTAACTTAACAATCAAAATGTTGTTATCAACCCCATCAAAAGACAATACCCAATAGCTTCCTTAGCTTATTAAAGACACGGAAACACCTCGATAAATTGTGTAAGTGAAATGTGTGTTCAATGAACAGATAAGAGACGCGAACTCAATCGCAGCAACACATCGTTTCCACTAACCCACCGACTAACCAACGTATCTGCTAATGTGTTCGAATAACCACCAAACATTTAACTATCATACGGTATTGACTATAGGATATTTTAATCCATTTACCGGTATTTACTGGTAGGTCTCTCATATGTGAGAAGACGCCAGGTTAGGTATCATCGCAATGTCTATTTTTCCCACAAAACAGCAGTGTAAATGCACTGTTGTGTTCTGGTTTAAAGGACATTGTAGCCAGAGTAACTATTGGACATAAGGCTATTTTAAATTATTTGATATTCCAGCATCCCTGGGGTATTTGGTTCAGTAGCTGTTAAATTCAAGGCAAAAAGATTAATGGAGATTCGTAGGATTAGAGCATGGCCTAACCCCTCTCAATCGTACTATCGAATGTAGAGTAGGCTCATGACCTATAGTAGACGTCAATTCATGAAGTCCTCCATATTTCCTACCTATAACTTTAGATAAGTGCCAACCAAATAACAGCTTCCTAAACGTTAGGAAGCTCGTAAACCGATACCAAATATGAAAGTAAGGGCCAAATATAATAATTAAACATATGTTAAACACACCGTGAGTTTTGCATCTGTGTGCGATTTATAATGTTAATGAATTCAACCCGAACGTGCGGCAAGGTTAGTTACTGCCGATCATACTGCTCTCGCCATTATCCAGCGTAATGATATTTCTCAAAAATAAGGTAGATATAATATGTACTATAAAAATACACATACTCTTAACATATTCTTAAGAAATTACTCGCATTTAACATGAATTATTATAATTCTCAGCAATCAAAAATATACAAAGAAGTTTTCTTTTTTCGTATTCAAATATTAATTAATGAATACATAGTCCACAATTTTTCATGCAGTCATGTAGCTTGAAGGCTACGAAATTATTTGGGAAATCCCAATGTTGATCACGTTTTTTGGGCAGCGATAAAGTAAGCCGTGATAAGATAATAGGAATGTCTAAGAGGTATAATGTTTTTCTTTAGAAAATCCTTTTAGGATGGTACTGTCGTCTTAATTACTTGAAATACAGAAGATAACGAGTTGGCAAAATTGTTCTGAAAGGGCTTAAGCAATTGCCTATCAGTCGATACATTATACCGATGGTTTTGCTACCTTAACTAATAATAAGGTAAACTGCCCCGCCCCCATGCCCGACACAACAGCTCCTGTAAGCCAGGATCGGCAGTGGTACTCCTACTGAGAATTGATGCTCAGCGAGCCTCCGGGAATATCTACGTCTTTAACCCGAAACGAAAACAATTACATAGTAAAATTTATAGGAGTCAGAAATAGTTCAAAAATTTTACAAATAATAAGATATAGTATTTATAAAGCATAAATTAAACTTGACCGACTGATTTAAATTTTGGCGAACTTACTGTCAGTTCTGTCCATCCGTGTGTCACAGTTAATAGTGTGTTTGCGCTCGTTATCTGTACGGAACACACGTAGAATTACTACGTTGTAAGAGTGTTGTTCGTGCTGCTACACACGGCGACATAGTGTATCGTACCAGTGATAAACGATCATAGGAACGTCGACCCTGCATTAACGATTTTAATATATCAAGCTCTGCTTGATTTGTAATAGTGGAAAGACTGTGATGGGTACCTGGGTTTGATTTCCGACTTGGGTAATTCACTTAGTGTCACACACAATCTCTGTGGCGCAGTTGGTTAGACGCCGGTTGTGAAGTGAGGCCGCGGGTTCGATTTCCGCACCAAGACAAATATTTGTGTGTTCTACAGGTATTTGTTACAGTTTGGGTATTTTTTAGACCGAAGTCTTTCGTAGTACACGCGATACAAGATTCGATCTTAGTGTGGGGTCAGGACTGGGAACAGTGTCAGAACACCGTGGGGTAAACTGCTTACCATAGTGATTTTACAAAATAAAAATCATGTATGAGCCTGTCAACCTATTCTAGGAGTGATAAAAGCGCACATGATTCGTAAAGTAAGAGGTGTGCTGGAATCGAACCTGCACCTTCTCGGCAGTGACATCCGGTGTACCAACAAGCCAGCTTGCTCTTCAAATAAACCATACGGCTTTATCTTATCTATGTTATTTTAGTTGGGTGAGTTCAAGTGGGTTTTCCTTGTTATTGATTCTGAATAATCAATAATATTACGTACTTACATGAATCCTTTCTGTTTAACATTAAAGGTAGGTAGAGATTCCACTTCTACCATTTATAGTTTATCCATACCCTGTCGATATACCTGGTTCAAATACCAGTATTGAAGAACTAAAAATAACCTGAAAATCTCATGCAAATTGCCTTGCTCGACACGGCAATTGAACTTAGGACTTCGTGGTTCAAATGCTACTAGGCATAAGTGGTTTTAATGAACCCGCCCCATCATAATACAAAGATATTTAGGGTGATGAATAAAAGAAAATTTCGTAATAAACATATTTATTTACCATAAACAGTTTTCAATAATTTCCCTGCTATTTATTTCGACGTCATCTCGATCAATCGGATAAACAATCTTTTGTCCTTATTTGTATGAATCTTCCATCAAGGTAATTATTTAACCTCTCCGCAACATTTTACAATTGGTCCCAATATAAATTCTCATAACTCTTGCTTATGAATTCGTCAGTACTTGATCCCTTTCAATATCGACATATCCATTCGATTAATTCAAATCCATTGAATTATGACTTATCATTAAACCTCGTCGTCTTCAAGTCACTTTATTAAATCCATGCAAATTAACAGATTCGAGATATATTGCTCGTATTTAATCGGCAGGCGCTTAGCGGCACAATCTTACCAAAGTTTAGATCTTCGGGTATTACAAACCTTAGGATCATTGCCGATATAACAGATAGTTACTCTATCATTTCATCTTTCAATGTATATTTTAGAAATCTAAAACAGACGGTTAATACGGTAAGTAAATATACGATACATGCATAAATATATTATAAAATTAATTATAAATTGACTACAAATAAAGACAGCTTTTTGTTATATTTTCACATTTTGCTAATATTTATAAGCTTAATTGATTATAATTCATAAAGCAAACATTACTAGGATTTAATGAAATTAAAATCAAATTTACCTCATCTAGCAAATATGAAGTTTGTTTACAAATAAAAAGTAAGTTAGCTATATAAAATCTTAGGTACATACAGTACACAGTAAAATTAAAGATAAGAGCAAGTGCAAAGTAATAAAGAGATTAAAATATAGATAAGAAAAGATAAAATACATACTTCACACAGAGTAACATCTCGGGCCTTTGTCAACTACAAACTTTTTAATTATCACTGTTTGATCTCCGTCTGGCAACACTATTTGCTCAGTCAAGGTGCCTCGGTCGCATGTCTCGTTGCCAGAATCCCTGGCATTGTCGGAGTCGCTCTGTTCCTTCTGGCAACGTTTGCCAAACTTTTTACAAGGCTTGTTGCGCCAGCATTTTTTTGGACGTCCACATTCTTTGCTAGGGCTGCGACGGCCGCGCCTGCGATGGGGTCCACAAGACTCGGGTGATTCAGAGCGTTCACCACACCCTCGACTGCGGGAGCGGTCAGGGCTGTGGCAGGGTCCGTGCCAGCGTCCATGATGCCCACGGCCTCCGTGATGACCGTGATACCCGTGATGACCATGATGACCATGTTTACCAAACGGTCCATGATGACCGCCGGGTCCATGATGGCGGCCGAAACCATGAAAGCCTCTTTTGTGCAGACCGCGAGGTCCACGCCCGTGGCGTCCTTGGTCGTCTGATGCATCATTATCAGAAGGTCCTTGAGGCCCGGGAGAGCCTCGGCTTTTAGAACGTCCACGTCGGCGTCCTTCAACCTCCACCAAGATAATTTTGGATCCGGGTCCAAAATGGCGACCGAAAAGCGGTACGCAGTTGTCTTCGAAACGAACCATGTTGACGCGTGCGAACTCAGCGCTCTCAAGTCATACAATGATTTCTGTATAGTCGCGCGGAGGCTTATAAACAAAATGTTGCGTAATATTGTGAAATGTTTTTGCTATCGCTGTACTTAGATTTTTTCTACGGATGTGAATCACCGTGGGGTCTTTGTGTAAACACATCAATTGCTATTTGGATGGTTAAACACATGTCATGACTTTTAGTGATGGATTTTTTGAGTTCATCGACATAACGGTATTGATTCACACCTCTCCACACGATACAAAAGGACTGTTAAAAACAAAACGGGAGTGATGGGTTTTCCATGCCTTGATGGATTAACTACCATGAATATTATATTCATATCGGCTTATATACCTACTATGATACACAGTGCTAGCTCGGAACTCATCTAAGATTAATCTAGGCTTTTATCTGCCATGCATAATGTAAGTTTCGTGCGAGCTAGCAATTTTCAAATACAACTGCACTTTATCTGATGGTCCGAATTGTCATTTTAATAGTGTATTTTGAGTACAAAAAATTATCTCTTGCCATTGAATACAATTTTTCACACTCTGTTGAAAGACCCAGGATAATTCTTAACGTTTGCCGGTAATGAAAGTTTTCTATAGCATAACGATAATACAAATATATGTATTACTTTTTGAGGCGGTTGACAACTGGCAGTGAAACAAGGAGGCGCGGATTCGATTCCTGCAACGAAATTAATTTTGAGTGGCCAACGAATATTTCGGATTTAGGTGTTGTCAGGCTAAATAGTCTAGTATTTTTTGTGTGGTATATTAATGTTGGGTTAACAATATTTGTGAATGTTGGGTGTATTTATTAATCTCTTTTTCTCTCTCTCTTAACGCTTAGGAAGTCCACTACTGAATATAGGCCTCCCACAATAATTTCCAAAGATTTATTGGAAGCTGTTTTAATCCAACATGCATTATGTACTTACTTATACAAATGGAATATAAAACATTTAAAATATACAATTTCATTATTGTGGCTAGGTCTCTCAAGCTACATCCTGTCGGCAAAGTTGCGCAACATGTCGCAACAATGGAAAATTACAACTGAATTTCATCAATTGTGAAAATAATGTGAAATTCAAAAGAATTCTGGATGACTGTATATGGTAATGGAGAGACGATAACGTTTATTGAAACCATACCGATTATCGCGTCAGACGTTGACACCAATAAATTATTCAATTGTATTCAAGCAGTTGATTATGTTTTCTAGGTATATTCAGAAACAGTTTTAAGGTATAAAGTATTGATTCTTAGCGATCGGATAGTACCTTAATAATAATATGATTTTACCATCCTGTATATTAATTGCATAAAAGAGATAATTATGAATATCTACTTAGATTACTGGCAATTATAAATGGCACGCTTTGTTCGGAATTTCCTTATCACACAATCACTTTATGAATGAATCTTATAAGAATATCTAATATCTTTTATCTTATGAAGGTCGAAATAAAAGTTAAATTTATTGAAGTAAAAAAGTACAAACTCCTTACAATATTATAGTACAAAATATCAAAATCACCCCCTCTTAAAATCAACACTTCTTTACCTTAACAAGTGTTCAATTGATACGGTAAGAAGTATCAATGGAACCTGGATTACGCCAGTGTAGTGGAGTACCTATGGCCTTAGGCGTTTAGATACATACATAAACTCACGCCTTTATCCCCGAAGGGGTAGGCAGAGGCGCCATTAGGACACCCACATTTCGCCTTGTATGTTCCGTCCCACGATGTGATAGGGGGCGAGCCTATCGCCATATCGGGCACAAATTTCTGACTCCGGGCTGATAATCAATAGAAAAATCCAATATCACTTTGCCCGACCCGGGACTCGAACCCGAGACCTCAGCTTTGTAACCGTACCGTAATACAACTACGCTACCGAGACAGTCTTTTAGATGGTTGGCAGAGTTTATACCCTATAGAAATTATTGCATAGATTTAAATGGTATAAAAATTAAAATAAATAAATACACCCAACAGGTTTCCTCGCGTTTATGATAACTACATAATATAAATATTTATAAAAACAACACATTAAGATAACAATGCAAAACGTTCCTAAATACTAAACTAAACTTCTTGATTATACTACGTAAAAACATGTGGAATTGTCATACAAACAATTTAGCTCACGACAAAATTACTGCGAATTGTTGTGTTTATAAATTTTTGCCTAAACGTTCATGCATGAGTCAGAAATATGTGTCATATAGGATGGGAATTTAAAAGAGAATTTAAGGCAGCGCCCTTTAAAGGGAGAGTGTTTACAAAGATTAGGATGCTGGAGACAGGAGCCAAAATAATTAATTTCATAGGGTATTTTGGAATCTTTGGAGGCAGTAAAAACATATTTATAGTACATAATTGTCTTCTAGGCCTTGATATAGAACGAAGATCCGAGAGCGTGGAAAAATTTCTGACTTGATGTCATTGTTTTTAATTTATGGCGATACAAGCATGCCCTTCGCCTGATGGTAAGTGACACTAGCGCTCGTGGAAAGTAGAAAACCAAACAAAACGATGAATTACAAAGCATTGCTTGGCATTCCACTGCGCTCACCGTCCTGAGACATAAGATGTTAAGTCTCATCATGTCCAGTAGTTATTAATAGAGGTTGTGGTGGTAACTACCCATGTGACCTCTTACATATGAGAGACCTAGCCGTGTAAAAAGTGTCTCTAGGAAGATATGTGAGCCATTGATTTGGAACTAAGGATGCTATAAACAACACTTTCTCTTGAGGATACAATTTTAATTTATAATAAAAAAAACATAAACAAACAATGAAAGTAACTGAATCTAGTGTTCTTGTATTTATTCCTATACGCGATTACATTTTCTAAAGATGCAGATCAGATGCATTTGTAATTCACTCATTTCATCACAGGTTGCTTACTGAAGTCTGAAAATCAATCCGGTATAAAAGAAAGTATATTATTAGGTATCACAAAATCTTCATCCTAACGCCATATTTAAAGACTATCCATCTTTTGTGAAGTACCTAATAATGTAAAAAAATGAAAGACAGAATATTTTGCGCCATTTACACCATTCATATGTTGTAGGTCATTATTATTATTTTATCACTATTAGATTTGATATCACGTACGTTGCCTCAAAACAAACAGCATTTGCAGTTGATAAGATAATTGGCAATATCTTGAATAAGAAAAAACAATAGTACCTCCAAGTACCTTGCTATGTAATTGTTAAATACATCGAACAGTGACAATCACTGTCCTGATCCCACATAGTGCTAATCTTGGGTATCTGAAACAACAAGGAACTTTTGTCTCGGGGCGTGAATCAAACCCGTGGTTGATGATGAAGTTTTTTGACAACAAAGTGCAATGCAATCGAAATGAAGAATTTAGCTGTGAATGAATGTTACCACTCGTTGATCTTATTATACCTAAATATAATGCTACATACCTGCTTATACTTCATCGTGGGAAATTAGAAAGGGTTTTCCAACGTTGCGTACGGTCGCTATCTGAGCGATATCATCTCATCCATGCCATATTCGATAACCGTCTCTCACCGATTGATACTCTGTTTAGTTTGCACCACACTTGCCTTAGGCTCAGTTGCACAAACTAACTTTGCCCATAACATTGACTTTAACAATGTCATCGCCATACATTTGTTAGTATTTGACATTGCTAATGTATGGGATTGACGTTTTCAAAGTTAAAGGTATGGGTAAAGTTATAAAATTGGGCCGCGTTAGGAAAATTGTCGTCACGGTCGTGTCAGTAAAAAAGTTTGACAGAAAAATACTCTTGTTCAAAAAAGAAAGAGGCAAAGACGTAGTTATACACAGAAATATTTTTTGGTTAGAATTAAACAGATTTTTTTTTCTAGAACTGGAACCAAAGCATTAAATCTTTAGTTTCAGCCCTTTTATCATATAAGTCACAGAGTCAAGCAAGACGTAAACCTTCAAGAGAACAATAGAGGATTCCGAAGTGGAGTGGTTGGTATCAATAGGAGCAGGTGAAACCGCGGCGCCACACAGTGCTACGGCTTAGAGGGTATAATCTCCCAATCTTAAGACTGACGGGTGTACTCAACTTCCGTGCTGGGTTCAGATTAAATACGGTGCATAGAAAAGATTCATGTGCACGCTTTTCAATATCAATATCATGATTTATATTAGTGACCTGATCTGGTGACCTGGCGCAATTACACGTCGGGCGTGAAACGAGAGGCCGCGGTTTCGACCCCGCACCGAAAATGTTTGTATAATCCACAGATATTTGTGTCTGGTCTGGGTGTTTGTGAGGCTGAAGAGTCTCTCGAAGTTTCTGGTACCCACGACATAAGGCTTGATCTTAGAGTAATGTCAGGACTATGCAATGGCTGTTGGGTGGCTGTATTTATTCACTCAGCAGGTCTCTGTGGAAATTTTTGGGGGAGGTCTATGTATACCAGATTCGTGAAGAAACAGAGAGAGGAACATAAGTTAATTGGACCCTGTTAAAACAATCTGCACGACTGATACAATATAATACTTTTGGTATGATAATGTTTCATACAACTATTTTCAGTTATTTAGTTAAATGTTTACGAAACAAGTGTGTCATGGATTTCATATGATACAGTACCTACACAAGCTAAAAGCCTGCAGTTTTAGAGAATGGTGAGCCTAGTATCAATTTATCAAATGACTCTTAAGCGGCAACGCGTGTTATTAAAGTATTGTAGTATAACTTGGAAATAAATTAATTAATACACCCAAAATTCTATATTATAAACGCACACAATCCTGACCCTACATTGAAACGGGGATCGAACCAGCGACCTATTTCATTCCACAGCCGGCGTGTAACCTACGAAGACTGCCCGATAAATATCGTAATAGCTCCTTTACACGAGGAGAATTCATCAGCTTTCTATGACTGTTGGGCGTATAATGGTTTCTTAGATTTACGCGAATGTTACACATTGAAATATTTTTTACGGACTTCATAGCGATTTGGTTTAATTTTTAAATTTTTTCACTTCGCGACGTTTCGATTACTTTACAGCTTTCGTGGTCACGGGGCGGGCGGTGTTGGGTGTAATTATTAATTATAATAGACAGCCAAGGTGATAGAAGCCGGCACCATAATCACGTGAATATCGTTTACCAGATATTCGTAAGCGATGCGGTTTGGCGTGTGCCATCCGATAACGGAGCTCGCACCGCCTCTATACCGACTTCCCATCCCGATATCCTTCAACTAACTGCAGTCAAACACTTTATTAGAACTTCTTGCGAACTTCTACAAAATTCAATCTGGAATATTTTAAATTAGATACACGGAGTGGTGGAGAAGTCTATCGTAGTCTTGTACCTAGAATATAAGACTTACGAAGTGGAGGTGTGCTGTAGGACCGAAAGAAGCGTAGTATATACAAGATCTTTGCTTCCCGGTGATACGAAAATCCTATCACCAATAGTTTCCGGCAATTTCAGAGAACAAAACGCAACAGAAAAACTATTACTACACGTTAGTTCTTTGTTAAATAGCGGTACCACCTCGATTGGACCCATTCTTAATGTAGCTTCAAGGACAGAAAGGCTCTACCACTTTGGAAACTTAATGGGTCGTAAACGATCCTGGACGAGGTGGACAGACGACCAGGTTAACGTTGCAGGAAGTCGATGGATGCAGGCCGCTTCCAACAGGTCGATGTTGAGATCATGGACTGAGGCCTATCTTTGGGAGTGGCTTGAAGTGAGAGAGAGAGAAACGATCTTGTCAATTTATGTTTACTAACAAAACTCTGTGAAAAATGTGTGGTGGCCTGTTGGTAACGGACCAGACGCTGCCTACATGTTCACGGTAGTCGCAGGTTCAAATCCCAGGGCACACCTCTGACTTTTCGGAGTTATGTGTGTATTGATAGTCAATCTCCACGCACTTAAACGGTGAAGGAAAACATCGTGAGGAAACCTGCACACCGTAGCGATTTCAAAGAATTTCTACG
This sequence comes from Deilephila elpenor, assembly GCA_949752805.1. Lineage (NCBI taxonomy): Eukaryota > Metazoa > Arthropoda > Insecta > Lepidoptera > Sphingidae > Deilephila > Deilephila elpenor. Next base: position 1,548,752 of record OX457114.1, read on the forward strand.
GTATGTAAGTCCGCCAATCCGCACTAGGCCAGCGTGGTGGACTATATGGCACAACCACTCTCAATCGATTCTCTTGATTGTAGAGTAGGCCCGTGCTCTGCAGTGGGACGTATATGGGCTGATATAAAACAAAAGTCTCCTGATGGCAACTGCACAGGATAAATTGATTAAATAAAAACAATCCGTGCACTCCCTGTAGTTTATTGGACACGTATTGTTCCGTTCGTTTCTGTTGGTATCCACGCGCGTTTAATATAGCCGATTGTGGCGGCCGATGGCAGTTTTATTGCGTCGTTGAGTGATCCACTGCACGTCCATGTCAGTTGATACAATTTTATTGGATTTTGTAGGCCTGTTCAATTTTAAGGATTTGTACTTGGCAATCCTGGAGGTATTGGATTAATTAATGTCACATCACTTACACTTCATTAAAGGTAAAGTTTCTAAAATATACATTGTTTTGAAGACATAGTTATTCAAAATGTAGCATTTGTTTTTATGGTTATGTTATAATATGAATTTAACACATAGCCACCATTGTGTACGATATATTCAACTGTTCAGTGTATACGATGATAGAAATTACACTCTATTTTGATTTCATTAAACTAACCGTCAAGTGCATTGTAGACTACAATTTGTAGTCAAATAATCTAAATTATTTTTTAGATTTTCTTCTTTGTGTCTTGTAATTAAAATACCCTCTCGCTCTCGACCTATTATTTATTAATATAAATTTTATCTCAACAAAAAATAAATAAAATCAGAAATCAATAGAAATAAAAGCGTAATTGGAGGTCTTATCGCTCAAAGGCAATGTCTTACAAACAATTATTATGCGATGTGTATAGGGAAAGGATAAGCAGGGACAGTCTAAAGTGCATTAATGTACAAACTATAAATAATAACGCATAAATAATTACATCAAACTATATTTATAACAGCATAAATGGAATGAACTCAGCGCTATCAAAAATTCACAGATTCAATAGGTACAGATAAAAATAAAAAAGAAACATATTGATGCGACGGTAAGCCGAAAATCGCAGCCAGCGGGAAGCCTCGCATCAACCAAGCTATTTCTCTTGGGAACAGTTTTATTGTTATTATCAATGTGAAATAACACTTACCTGGTTTCCACTGCAGTCAAATATAATATAAAATTTTGTTTCTATGACTTTTCTGTGGTACACACGCATTTGTACCAATGTTTCGAGAGGGTAGCTTCAACCCTAAGATTTAATAGGGGATGTACCATTCTTTGACTAGCACAAATTCCAATCCAAGACTACTTATATGAGTTTTACATACTGAAAATCGCATAAAGCGGGAGCACGATCAGATAATAGAATTTAGGATTTCACGGTTCACAACGTTGAGACTAATGAGGCGATAAAACATATATTTCATATTTTTTTCAACATGTTTTTTTTAGACTTGTAACTGGGTACTGTTTCTATAAATTAAGAGAGACCACATTTTGGGACTAAAATAATCTTGGCGAAGATTTAGTGGCATCTCTGCCTACCCTTTCCGAGGTAGAGTTGTTAGGTTATAGCGTAATATGTACTGTACTGTATCAGCCCATATACGTCCCACTGCAGGGCACGAGCCTACTTTACAATCGAGAGAATCAATTGAGAGTGGTTAGGCCATATAGTCCGTGGTAATTGACTATCAATACACACACGACTTCAAAAAGTCAGAGTGCCCTGGAATTTGAACCCGCGACCACCGTGAACATGTTAGCAGTCGCGTCTAGTCCATTACCAACAAGCCACCACGCACTAATATGTACATATGTATATTTCATTGTCTTTAAAAGTATTTTGCTATTTCGCAAACTGCAAAACGAGTTAAAATAACGTTTAATTTATAAAGCTCGTGTATACGTTGTGTTGGCTGTGACCACACATGGGTATTTGTGGATGTAGATTATTAGTTTGGCTGGTTTCAACCAGTTTGTACTAGTTTATTGTGAAGCAGGAGTTCATTATCGATGTCGATTAATTTGGAATGCTAGTAAAGTTAAAGTTGAATTTGGTCTTTAAACAAAATAGACCTAGCTCTTTTTATTTAACGTAGGGTTTTGTGTTTATATCACACATTTTATCAGACTATATTGTAATGCCGTAGTACATTACTTCCCAGAATTTGATCCTTATTAGCAACATTATCGAATGGTGTAAAAAAGCATGTGTCATTTTTCAAAGTCATCAGGTTAGGTTCCTCGTTAAAAATAAAGATTTTTCAAAAATCGATGTATGCAGTTTTAGTTTCCATCAAAATCTGGCTTGTGAATCCTTTCAGTATTTTTCGCTATTCCTCATAATTTCGGATATGGCCTTCTATGCCCAATTGAAAAATTTCCTTTCTTGAAATTCTGTTTAAGAAACTGTAACTTAGGGTAGCATTTTATTTTCATTGCTAGCAAGCACAACCGCCGCAACGTACATTTTATAACAATTTTATTTTATTGTTTGAAACATTTTAGAACGTTGCCATTACAGAGAACCCGCGTTTTTGAACGTAAAAAAGAGAAATCTTGGAGGGAATCCAAATTACAACCGTTTGTCTAAATCCTTCGTGACGTAAACTATTTGGGTTCAGTATTTTCTAGATTTTAGACACGGGAATATGTTTAAGTGTTACAGAATACTTTCAGATTATTTTTTTAGGGTTCTAGGGTAGAAATGTGTTGTCAATCATGCGTTTCGGTGCGATTAATAGGTGGGACAATTACTAGACTTTTAAAATCGTATAGGAAGGAAAATATCTGTTATTACAATAAATACACCCGCTCACATTTGACAGCTTCATGGGTTAGTTGGTTAGACGCCGGCTGTAAAATAAAGGCCACGGGTTCAATCCCCGCACCGAGACAAATGTTTCTGTGATCCACAGGTATTTGTTTCGGGTCTGGGTGTTTGTTATACCGAAAGGTGTCTCGTAGTTTCTGATACCCACGACACAAGACGATCTCGGTGTGGGTTCAGGACCACGTATGTGACTGTTGGATGTATTTATTTATTTGGGGACGAAAATAAATTAGACGGACATTGGCAGTGACATCACTGCCCAATGTTTTAGACGTGAATTTGTATAAAAAGTTATCTCAGGGTTACACAAGTTTCCAACACAATTTAAGGATGCCACGCCAAGCTAGCTTATACTACATAAACTTTACAGTTTACTCGGATCTGTGTATCGAAAAATCATTTTGCAAGCGGCCCTAATTTCCGACACTAGCGTGACTCGTGAAACATCATGTCTGTAGCAAGACGAATATGTAGATAAACGTACTTGATTTGTGTAAATGAAGATTGTGATAGTCTTGGTATAATGTCTTTGTAGATTTTTCAGGATATTTTATTAAAAGTTCTATCTTTTACATATTATAGTGACGCAGTCCAAATTGTTTAAAACAAAGTTTTGTGACAGGTTTATCCAGACTGCGGCCAAAAACGAAACCAGGTGGTAATTTTAGAGATTACAGACACAAGGCTATTAAAAATTTCGCAAATAAAGTGACATGTTATTTTTGCAATTTTCTAAATATCAGTGTTTGGGTGCAGGTTTCCTCACGATGTTCTTCACAAGAAAACTTCATTGTTATAGTGCCATGTGATTGATTGTCAATTCACACATGACTTTGAAAATTGCTCCTGTTCATGGCCAGGCGGCAAGCTAATCATTTTGATTCTGTAAAAATATATTTATGTCACTAAAAGTGTATTTATTCAAAACTTTGCCCTACGTGAATATTTTCTAAACTAATTTACGTGTTCGTATAATAAATCTTTAAAAGCCCATTTTTCTTTTACTTTGATTAATAGTTTTATAATCGACAGAGAATTTAAGGCTTAATTAAGTTTTGAACATTGCTAATGCTGTGGGGAAAATTAATGGATTCGTTACGAAGGTTAAAATATGCATTTTTCTAACATTAAAGTTTTGCTGGTGTTTATTATTGGCACGACACATTGACTCCAATGCAGCTGGCAATTTTGGTTTCGTTGAAGCAGAAAACTGGAGTCTATAGAGGGCAGGCCGACATAATTGTGCCGACCAGCAACAGGCAAAGTGATAATTGAAACTTGTGGTCCAATTCAAGCAGGAAACTGGGATCGATAAATGGCAGGCCCGACATAATGAGCCGACCAGCAACGGGCAATCTCTTGCCGGTAAATGCTACCACATCTGCTGGTAGACAAAGGCTGTTTATATCTAAAACCCTGAGACATCCAGTCCTGAAAAGATATACGTGACAGCCATTGAGGGGTTTAGGGCATGCTGGATGGGACTAGACGTGATGAAGCACGAAGGTTAGTATTACAAGAAAATATTTCCTCCTCCTCCGACGTACCAAAAATGAGGAGTTAATAAACTTTCCGTTGGACATTCGTTTCAGCCTACGTACCGTACAAAGATCTTTAGGACTCGTAAAAGTAATACATTATATGGGAGTTTCAGATTTAGTTGTTTACATCCGCTTCAATTAAGCCAGCATAATTGTTTCAATCAGCAAGAGACCATGCATAGTTAGAAAATCTATAATCGCACTGCATTTAAAATCAATAAATACACCTAACAGTCACATACAATGTCCAATGTCGAAACAAATACCCGTCGTTCATACAAACATTTGTCTCGGTGCGGGAATTGAACCGGCCTCTCGTTTCACAGCCGGTGTCTTACTAACTGCGCCACGGAGGCTGTCATTTACCACCAAGTACATTATAGTCCTAAAATACACAAGCCCCAGTTAAAAAAAAAATGCATTTTGCAGTTTAGTCAATTGCAAGTTTTGCAAGCAAGTGGGCGCAAGAACTGCGTAAAGTCAATTATTTCGCCTAGCTGGGCTCCAGTGACTCACGGCCGTGCCGGACTAACAACACATTAAATTACACGTCAAGCAGCCCTGTGACTACGGCGCGTGTAATGCGCTTTCACGCCGCGCCGAACGCTACACACGGGGGTGGCGTTCGTCGAGCAGTAAAATAATTTAATAATAATATGTCATATTCATTTAATAATAGGTAAAAACATGCTGATCAATCTTAATAAAGTATTGTGAATTGAAAAACCTTTTAGTTTGGAATATTTGAGCATTTATGTCTAAGAAGTTAGAACTTTAAAGCACACATTTCTAACGCATCGAGGTCCTTTTTATATTTTGAGTTAATATTTTCTTTTAACATTAACAACAAAAGAAAACATTGTGTGGTAATGCATGGTCTGCGGGATCTCTACAAGAATTTCAAAAATATGTTGATAATACATGAAGCTATTTGTGAATGTGGATGCAGAGTACGTAGGTAGCTTGTAATATGTCATGATCGAGCAAAGTGGCGATCCGTAGTTTCTGCTTACCCATCTGGGATATAGGCGGGACGATTGTGTATGTAGGGTTATGAAGTCAACAAACCGACAATAAACCAAAATGAAATATGACCTAAACCGTACCAATTAATAAAAAAATCCATGATCATCGTTCGTGTGTATAGTGTGTTCTTATTATTCTACCTATAGGTAGCAGGAATAAAATATTCAAAAATCTTGTAAAAGACTACTTGAATAAAGAATATTTTGATTTTGATTTTTACCACAAAACAGACAATTTTACTTAACATCCAACGAAACAGTGTGTCCAAAGCGAGTCCCAAAGCAAATCGCGAATTAGACATCGCGGCCCAATGCACTGCACATTGTCCTTGCACAGCTCTGCATACCCCTCCCCTTCCACCTCCCCCTCCCTCTTGTTAGGAGGAGGGGGGGGGGGGGGTATGTACTGAAACAATACTCCCCTACGCATGTAGTGTGTGAGGCTAACAACCTTTTGATGTTGACTGGTTTTGGGCATGTTAGTTCGAGCTTGTATGAACCCTTTTATACATTTGTACATAAGTATATACTGATGCTCCAAATATTTTTGATTAATCAATTGTCGATTATGAATGATTTATGAGACCGAATTAAACCAAGCGGTAACATCGCGGTATAGCTGAGGTTTTGAAAAGAGCAACGCTAGAGTTTTCTGCCCGTTCTTTTATAGCGGAAACTGGCTTCCGAACCAGAAGGTAAAGAAAAAATCTTACTGAATCTAAACGCTGAACGAAATTATATAGAGCCAAAAAACATCTCGCCTGCCTCGGTGGTGTAATTGTACTACAGAACGATTACAAAGCTGAGGTCTTAGGTTCGAATCCGAAGTCAGGCAAGCTGATATTCGATTTTTTCTATTCATTATCAGCCCGGAGTCAGAAAATTTTGCCCGATATGGCGATAGGCTCGCCCCCTATCACATCGTGGGACGGAACATACGAGGCGAAATGTGGGTTTCCCGGTAACACCTCTGTCCACCCTTTTAGGGAAAAGGCGTGAGTTTATGTATGTATGTAAAAAAAAATCTTAATGTCTTCAGTTTTGTGGCCACTGCTAGTTGTGGTCGTAGAACCAGAAAATAAACACATTTGTAACTCATTATCAGTTTATTCATCGTTGTGTACGAACCCTATCTTAACCATAATCTAGGGAAAACCCTATTACAATCCATACTATAACTAATAATAAAAAGAAAAATAAAAAAGAAAGGAGGCACGACGCAAAATGTCCCCAAAATTTACGTTAACGGCGAACGTGTATAAAAATAATATTTTCAGTGTGAATCTTTCGATTACCTCCGCGAGGGCCGTTAGCTCACCTTTTCATTTCTGCAAGGATTCAGACGGATCTTGATCGAATTATATTTGAGAGGGCGGCTTCTTTTAAATTCTTCAATAATTCTTACACTGTGTCCCAAGTTAGGGAAGGATGATTTTTAATATATTTTTAGTATTAAAATAAAGCTATTTTTTACGGATTTTATCGCGATTTGGCTTAATTTTTACATTTTTTAACTTCCCGACGTCCGCCCCGTGACCACGAAAGCTGCAAAGCAATCGAAACGTCGGGAAGTTAAAAAATGTAAAAAACCAAATCGCGATAAAATCCGTAAAAATTAGTTTTATTTCAATGTGTAACATTCGCGTAAATCTAAGAAACCATTATATTTTTGGTATTGAGAAACGAAAGTCGTGATTTGTATTCTCTATATTAGCTAGAAGAAGTCCACTACTGAACACAGGCTTTCATGAAGGATTTCCATAGCAACCTATCGGAAGAAGCCTGCATCCAGCGACTTCCGGCCCTGATTTCTATTCCTGTACTGAAATTCATGTTAGTGTAGCCTGTAAAAAAGACTTTTTTATTTGCTCAATATGACTGCAATGTACCTGGTGTTTAATACAAATTGCTTATCTACTGGTAAATATGTTTACCTCTGTCTATGCGTCACAGTTATGTCAACCTGTTAGAAAGTATGTACAGTGCCACAAACTTATCTGAACCGGTGGCTAAAAGAGGAACTAATGACGCCATTTTGAAATGTCAATCTGCTTTTGTGGCACTATACACAGGTATACACCTAGTAGTACGTTTTCTTGGATTTAGGCGAAAACTGTTGTATGAATTTGAACATATTATTATTCGCCCGTCTCTCATCGTTTGCTCCATCGATATCATTAAACTTCATATATTTTTATGCTCTGATGCGGTCGGGAGGTGTTAAATTGAAATTCACGTTGCGTATTGATTCCTGAGATGTTTGCGCTCTTAGAATTTGTATTCATATACGTATGTGTATATTATATGTTCCGCTAGAGTATTTATTTACGTGGGTTTATGATAAAATTTGGTTGCTTCTTAATGATAAATGTTTTAATAAAGTCATGAATAACAGATATGTCACGTTTCAATTTCTTAGTGAGATAGTATCAATGATTCCTAAATCTCTCAAAATTCAAAGCACTTCCATAGAGATGTTGATGTTGAAGTTAATAATATCAGTTATTTATAATATTCATTCTACCAACGCATGTTGCTAACATTGAGGGTGAGGTTAGATTAGTAGACCTGGTTATACTAAACTAACGTGAAAATATTGATACGAGTGTAAACACCAAGAAAATAAAAGTAGAAGGAAGATATCTTTACACCACCAATAACAAATACGAACCTTATAACTCCAATAGACGAAGTTCCTCACAATACGTCGAACCAAAAGCCACACCTCACGATACTCAACAAAAACTTGGAAAATAAAGGTAAGTCAAATAAATCACGAAGAAATCAAACTTCACAACGCGCCGGCGGACGCAAACAAAAGAAGCGGATTTTCAATACAACTTCCTTACTTATAGTTTTTTTATAAGTCCTCAAAATGTCTGCGAAGCTTACACTCCGTAGAAACTTTTATTAAAATCGAACCAATAACTGCTTTTTACCATTCCGAACTCCGATCACCAACCCCGGCCGGAGTTAATAAAAATTTAAACCCAACTTTTAATGCAAAATGACAAGTTAGTGCATTTTTATATTTTTTTGAAATGATAAATCTGCTAACGGTTTGCTTTCGGTGTTTTGCTTACGACATAAAAATCATTTTTACAAAATGTTTGTACTGTACATAAAAGTATTTAAAACAATAGTTTTAATAAAATATGCGCCAATGAGAGATAGACATTACTGGTGGTAGGTCTCTCATATGTGAGAGGCCATCTGGGTAGGTACCACCGCAATGTCTATTTCTCCCGTGAAACAACACTGCGTAAATGCACTGTTGTGTTTCGGATTGAAGGACATTGTAGCCAGAGTAACTACTGGACATATTGAGACTTAACATCTTATGTCTCAGGATTGCGAGCGCAGTGGAATGTTGCTACTGTTTATGAGCGGTCGTATCGCTTACCATCAGGCGAACGGCTTTCTCGTCTCGTCACTCATTGCAATAAAAAAAAAAAAAAAAACATTTCTAATCAGACGACCAATTAATCTGGCTGCTCGAAATCATACAAAACAGTGACACTCGTGCGTCGGTCACTATTACTCGTATGAGTGTTAAATGTTCGATGGTTTCATCTCAGCGAATAAGATTATCTACCAACTTTTCACCTGAGTCACAAATATACATTTTGCCGGCCAGTATAATATAATTCACATAATAATCTATGGCATTTAGAAAACTGCCTCGATCCTGTCATTTTCTACAACACCCACAAACCCAATTATAAAAAAGACATCTCATAAAAATGTTCCTTAAGTTTAATAGTGAATTACGTCATCTATTCTTAAGTTTTTTTCTCATTTTGTTTCCATCCAGCGTCGACCGAACAGCATCGGTGAAATAGAGTACTTAAACCTATTGGAAAATTGGATTTTATATTTGGCAAACATTGGCAAGATATATTTAATTTTGAAGTGGTTTGATCGTGCTACCTGAAATATTGTTGAGCTTTCCCATTGTGATTTGAAATTGTGAAATTATTGGTTTATGTTAGAAATGTTAGAAAATGCGAGGTAAAGGTGCTTTAGTGGCCAAAATACGGGTCGCGTTTCGAAATAAACTGGTCTTTTTGGATCGTCCATCAGTACACTAAAATTGAGCTTATCATGTCAATAGTATGGGTGGTGATAATGCGATTGTTCATTGGCTCTGTGTTCGATTCACAGGTAGGGTAATTTAATGTAAAAAAATAAATTTATAAATACACGTTTTTTCTTGGATATGAAAATTTCCCGTAAAACTCGATGTCAGGCAGTCGTATCATTTTGAAACATTTAAAATGACAATGATGTCTGCCCTCCGCCCAAGTTTTAAAGTTAGGCAGAATAATAAGTAAAAGAATAATTAGATGAATAATTATGATACACTTTTGCTTCCAATATTTGTTTTATACTGGCACCACAAAAAGACTAGAAATTATTGCTGTCAAAACACACAATCGGCATACTCGAGTTGAGTCGACACAGATTACCCTTTTACCTCCTTTCAGCCACAGGAAGTCCACTGCTGAAACTAGACCTCCTCCAAAGGTCTCCACATCGATCTGTTGGAAGCAGCCTGCGTCCAGCAACTTCTTGCAACCTTGTACGAGGGCGTCCGTATGCCTACTTCCTTGAAATTGTATAACCACCACGGAACGGAACACACTTGAATAAGATCGATCCACGGATACGAATATTCTGCTGATAGGTTTTAATATTTTCAACACTTTAAATGAAGATGTTCGTTAGCAAGCTGTGTTGTCAAGCAACGAAGCGGCCGGGGCCGATAATAATTTCATTTAAATATTTTTCAGTTAATTACCTGCTGCCCAGCGGGAGATTTGCAAAGAGTTACCTACTTACTGTACTGGATGTGGCATTACCACCCTATGGAAATAAAACATTATATTTTACGGATTTTATCGCGAATTTGGTTTAAATATTACATTTTTTAACTTCTCGACGTGTCGATTAATTAAACCAAATCGCGATAAAATCCGTAAAAATAGATTTATTTCAAAATTAATGTTTTCGAAAAAAAATGCAATCTAAGAGGTTGTACGTATATTTGCTATTTTTAAAAATACAGGCTGCCACATCTGAATCTTATTCTGTCAATAAAAACAGCATACACGATAACGATTTCCGTACCGGGAATCGAACCCGAGCCTCCTGGGTGAACGCCAGGTATCCTAGCCACTAGACCATACGGGAGACATTATATTTATTGAAATTATTGATATGAATGTATCGTCTAGATCATATTCTACATAATATTAGAATGGCATCAGACGGTAGTCTCATACCATTCGATACAATCATGCCAGCCCGCTGTAAGCTTTCGAGGTCACGGGGCGGACAACCCTATTTAGGGTAAAAAAATTACCCTTGAAGAGTCAGATCAATACATATTTTTTCACCACAAAGCGAGGTCGCACTTCATTGTAAGTGAATTCAAACTAAGTACCTGCAGATGTTTATCTCTCGCCGGTTGTCATATTTATCTCAGCTCGGTCGAAGACCGATGAATATTAACTGAACTTGAAATGGTATTTATTTACGTGTTTTACAGAGATGGGTTTTCCATCATCATTTACAATCATAGCTGTCAGGCCTGTTACGAATTCCTTGGATCTGGTTTAAAATCTCCGGCAATCATACTGACGAAGTTTAACAGCTTGACTCCTATTTCACGTCAGTTGTTGAACAGTGGTACTTTTATCGACTCATAAGTACCGGTTAAAATATATGGTATACTTCCAATGGCGCTTCTAAAAAACCTAACTCCTTAAAACCAAAGATGGCAAGAATTCATTAAAATTTCTCATTTCGCGTCGTCGTTGGGGCACGTGCAGGCCTGCGAATGCATCGAGCTCCGTTTATACCTCCCTTTCTCCTCCCCTCTACACGTTAGAACCTCGTTTGATGACTTGATTTATTTGGCAACTGAGATTCTCTCAAATTATGCGCGGAGTAGTCACACCTGCTGGTTTTGGAATTAATTTTAGTCGCATTATTTGAGCTATGGCTAAATATTCTCAGTCTTTGTTCTTCATTTGATAGAGTTTTGTGCAATGATTAAAGTTGTTAGTTGTAAGTGTGTTTCATCTGCATTTCAACTTATACTAATGGACATAATATAATTATTAGCCTGATACGAAGCTCAAAGACACTCGGTATTTTTCAAGGAGATAGAAACCGTAGAAGATTGAGGGTTAGCTGTACAGCCTAAAGATCAGTAAGTTAGCATGGCATTGGGAATGCCATATAGCGCGGCGTAATTATGGCCGATGAGATCGAAAAGTTGTATCAAAAGGAAATTATTATTCTTCTTCTTTCTTTATTACAGGTACTGATGTACTTTATACTAATATCCTTGTACACGAGTATAATTGTGTACAAAAATTATTTGTACACTATCTTTAAAAAATCATGACGTGGGAGCCATCCTACTTGAAAAGGTTGATCAGACAAGCTTAACCTTTAAAAGGTCGGAAAAAACACACATTAAGTATAATTTTGTTAATTATTTTGGGGTTTATGAACTCACGAGTGGGCGAGATGTCACGACTTGACGTGGGTTTAAATAAACTTTCACTGGAGCGAAGGTTGCTGCTAAAATTAGGAAAAAATCCCATTAAAGTCATTATAAAAACGAATATTTTTGAAATAAAGTAATAATATACACGGTTAATAATAAATAGCAAACAGATCGACTAATGAAAAGTGATAACTACAGACTATTAACATCTGCAATCAACCTTTTTTTATTGCGTTGAATCGCGAGACAACCGTGCCATTCGCCTGATAGTAAGCGATACGACCGCTCATGGACAGTAGAAAACCAAACAACACCTTGAATTACAAACCATTGCTTGGCACTCCACTGCGCTCGCCACCCTGAGACATAAGATGTTAAGTCTCAATATATCCAGTTACTCTGCGTACAACATAGAAATGAACGACTCTTTTCGACTCGAAGTATTTTTTTCCACTCATGTATGTAAAAGCATAACTTCATTTAACAGATCGATTTTTCTTACATTGCGTAATTTAGTAAAAAAAAATAGTCTTGTGTTAATTTTAATCATTACCATCGGATTGAAGAGATGCAGAAACTCCTCACAACCAAGCAGAATTTCGAAGATTCTGTGTTTTAATCCCAAACCTAAGCCACTCGCACCTAAAAAACACGTAGTATTAACTCCAAAGGTCAGTAAGCACAAACAACAGATGGATTAAGGGCTAAGGGTAGTGTGAACACGACACCGTACACCAACGTAAACGCAACATTAAAGCGGGCGTCCCATTTCTATGATTAAACCCTTAGAGTGTATAATATCTAGAGGGAGCGCTCGACTCCAAAAACGTGGATGAAAATAGTGATACCGGGACTTTTTCTGCCTTCTATTGGCTCATATTTGCCAGTGCTGGAATACGCACGAAATATTGTAAAAAAAAAGTAGGTTAGTGCTATTGAATTCGATTAAAAATCGTTGTGGGCAGATACTTTGTAAATATACTTTCGGTTACCAATGGAATTAATAGCATATTTTTGTGAAATAATTAGCATCACTAATATAGCAGTGCTACCAAAATTACCAAAAAAAAATATCTACGTTTTTGAAGACGCAAATATAATATGACCGCGCTCCCTCTAGAGCTAGACGTTATATACCCTGAGATTTAACCCTATCTTGGGATCTCAAAGCCCTTTCCGAAAGGCAATTCGGTTATGGACTCATTTTTGCAGGTTTTTAAAGGGTTGGCTTGAAGTTGCTAGTTTTTGTATGAACGAAATGGAAAAGTATATTTTTTGTTCTTGTGATATTTAGGGTTTGTTAAAAATATTTGGTGATATATTTGCATACGACTACCATGTTTATTTAATGTTCTTTAGAGTGATATGTTTATTATATTAAATCTATTGATTAGAAGTAAACTTAGGTTATGAAACCTTTTAACAGCCTTTGTACTGCTTTGTACGCGCATTTATCACAGAACATGTAGATTTACAATTACAATCCTTTATTAACATTAATACATTTCACAACAGATTAAGTGGGTATTTATCATCTAGGAGACTTTCCCGCCCTCAAACCCGCCACTGCAACTCCTGTAAGCCAGGATCAACAGTGGCACGCATTTTAATGACACTGAACATTGAAGCTCAGCGCGTCTCCGGGAATGTCTAACTTGTCTTTAACCCGCAACGAAATCAATCAAAAAAGTTAAATTAATAGGAGGAGTTGGAAATAAATTATTGTCCACTTCCCTCCCTAATAAAGCAGGTGACAAAAACAATGAACTAAAGAGGTAAATAACCTCGCATAAAGACGTTTACAGCCAGAGAAGCCAGCTGTAAAGCACCACGGATTAGTCATTATAACATTTAAATGGGACCTATAATGTAAGCTGTTATACTTGATTCCAATAATAGGTATGGCAAAATCGCCGGAAAGCACGGAAATTCTTCCTAGTCAAGGTCCGTGTAGTATACAACTCCAGATGTTATTTGCATACTATTTAGCATGGTTTTACGCTCATTCTGCCAAAGACTACACTCCCACAGTATATGATGCGCGAACTGCTCATATTCGCAATAAGGTATTTATCATCTAGCTTCAAATAAAATTGATTTACATATTATAATATTTATTACAACGATTTTGAAGACAATATTTTGATCAATACTCAAATTCGTGACCTGAAAATTTTAGTCAATAACTTCAAGAGGTAATTTATAATATTCCAGAATTTTTGGATATATTTAAAGATTTAAAGAGATTTTTCTTTTCATCTTATGTGTAAAAATTACGCCAGGTATGACAACACAAACATGTCTCAACCCGGGGATCGAACTCGCAGCCTATCTCAGCTTGCACTTACAATACCTACTAAGTCAAGTGGAAAACCCTGTCTACAATGTAACGTTAAAGGTAAAGTTTTCAGTAGTTTTGTGAGGGACAAGGGACAGTTCAGCGGACGAAGTTGCAAGCCGCAACTTTAGCAACTAGCAACTCGACAAGTTTAAGTGGACGAATAATTGTAACACAAGATGCCCAGGCACCATCTATCTATCTATCTATATCAGTCCATATACGTCCCACTGCAGGGCACGGGCCTACTCTACAATCGAGAGAATTGATTGAGAGTGGTTAGGCCATATAGTCCACCACGCTGGCCTAGTGCGGGTTGGCGGACTTACATACAGTAGAAATTACAGGCACCATGGTAGATAGCTTTGAAATATTCTAGAATTATGACTGCCTCGGTGGCGTAGTTGTATTACGGTACGGTTACAAAGTAGAGGCCTCGGGTTCGAGTCCCGGGTCGGGCAAAGTGATATTGGATTTTTCTATTCATTATCAGCCCGAAGTAAGAAATTTGTGCCCGATATGGCGATAGGCTCGCCCCCTATCAACTCGTGGAACGGAACATACAAGGCGAAATGTGGGTGTCCTTGTGGCGCCTCTGCCTACCCCTTCGGGGATAAAGGGGTGAGTTTATGTATGTATGTATGTACTTGTAACCGCAGAAGTTCTGTGTTGGCATCAAAATCTATGTGAGTTTTCGGTCCGATACCTATGGCGGAGGGACGAAACAAATAGTTCATTATTAATATTGTATTATATTATGATTTATTAATACTGTATTCTTAAAGTAGGTACAGCAAGGCTCCACCACATCACAAACTCACACGTACGTAGATTCCATATAAAGCATCATATACATTAATTGGTTGAAATTAAATTTGATGTTTCCCACCCTTGAGAAGCGCATGTGAAGTTTAAGATTTTAATTGGAATTTTCTCATCGCTCCAGCAGAAAGTTTAAACGAAGTGCGCGATTTATTTCCAATTCAGAGTATTCTATTCGCTTTCGCGAGGATGCTTAGTGATG
This sequence comes from Deilephila elpenor, assembly GCA_949752805.1. Classification (NCBI taxonomy): domain Eukaryota; kingdom Metazoa; phylum Arthropoda; class Insecta; order Lepidoptera; family Sphingidae; genus Deilephila; species Deilephila elpenor. Next base: position 1,564,019 of record OX457114.1, read on the forward strand.
TCACCTCGGCTACCATCGATGTTATTATCGATAAATGTTTTTTTACTTGTACTACGGTACGACTACAACAGTGAAGTCTTGCGGTCCAATCCCTATTGTGGGACGGAACACGCAAGGCGCGGTTGTCCTCGTGGCACCTCTGCCTACCTCTTAAGGGCAAAGGCGTGAGTTTATGTATGTATGACAATCATAATCAACAAGCTTATCTAGATGTAGAATGATTAATAATTCTTGGGAATATATTTTTAAGTGGAATTATCGCGCAGTATAATAGGTTCGTTTTATAATCCCGTATCACGTATCCGGTGTCATGGACCGCGTATTATTGTTCGATTTAACGATAAAAGGTTTTTCATTTATCAGTAATTATTCTAATTTTATTTATCAGGGCTTTTTTTGAAAACGCGAAAAATGCTGGTAAAAATATCAACCTAAACAAACAATGAGAGATAAGGCCGTACCTTGTTAAATAAAATAAAATTTGTAATATAAATTTATTAACGATAATCAGAATATATACAGATTTATTTACAAAATATACACATAAATTAAGAACGAGCAACGAACAAATCGCCTGATCTTCTCGCGCCAACCACGATACCAGCCCAGGTCTCACGAGCTACCTGCTCAATATACCTTGGAGGCAGATTGAATCCTTGAAAGCCAGAGGATAGACCAGGAAGCTCATAAGTGTAGGCCAGGGGCACTCCAATCGAATGCGCGTAGTCTTCAGACGCACCTGATGCGCCGTAACCGAGAACCAGCACTGAGTTACCAACAACGTACCTGGGGAAGGTGCTGAGAGAGAGACTGTCGATAGCCTGGGACATTGACACGCCAACAGAGTGGAGAGCAAAAGCATTATTAGAGAGGGAACCATCATGCCCCCAGCCGTAGAGAATCATGCTGCCGAAGCTGTGCATGGTGAGATACAAGGAGATACGGCGGAGATTTTGCTGCAAGATGTCTCTGACGACTCTGGTCTCGATCTCGGAGAAGGCGCGGCTTCCTCCATAAGTATCGGAGCAAGGGCTGCTGCTGGTGCCGACGGTGTTCCAGAAGAAGGCGTAGTTGCGGTTTCCGTCTACTCCGGGACATACGCGGCTAAGCGAAGCCTGGTCGGTGGAGCGCGTCTTGCGCCAGAAACGCTCCTGGAAGAGAAATTGATGTTGAGAGAACTTGTAAATCATTCGACAATGATGTAGCATTCAACTACTTTTAATGGAGGTATTTCTAAAAAGAAAGAGCATACCAAGCAACTTACGTTAGTAAAACTGAATTTGTATCCATCAGGGTTGGCGACAGGCAGGAGGATCCAGTCGAACCTCTGCAATAGGTCAGGTTCAGTAACATCCTCAGTGAGTTTGCGGATAGCCCAGGTCACAGTGGGTGGAGAGATCCATTCCCTGGCGTGGATACCTCCATCTATCACGATGACTGGTTTCCTCTGGTCTTGGAAGTTGGTGGTGGATATTCTCAGGTATCTGATGGGACGACCTTCAAAAGAGTTGGCGGCTGTAACCAAAGTGGCGACCTGAGGGAAGCGGCGTGCGATGTCGACCATGTAGGCATCGATCTGGGGAAGAAAAATATCTTGATAATGCTGTTTGCAAAACAAATAAATTAATCTTATTTTCACTACGGATGCTTGCAATTTTATATAACATACATATACATAAAACGCCTTTTTCGCAAAAGGGGTAGGCAGAGACGCTAGCAGGACACCCACATGTATGTACATAATATATGTACACCGCCTTGTATGTTCCATGCCAAGATGTGATAGGGGGCAGGCCTATTGCTATATTGGGCACAAATTTTTGACTCCGGGCTGATAATGAATAGAAAAATCCAGTGTCACTTTGCTCGACTCGGGAATCGACCCTGAGACCTCAGCTTTGTAATCGTACCGTGGTGCAACTACGCCGTCGAGGCAGTCGAAAATCACATCTTGTTCCATGCAAAAAAGATCTCAGATAGTTTCGTAATTTTACAAAATATGTGTTACAAGATTTTATTAGAGAAAATCTATGAAGCGAACCCATGCTACATTTCTATAGAGAATTCTTTATTTTTAACAATTTATCGGCTTTTCAACAACGCTTCTTCATAATTGCACAGCGCAAATATTTGAATGCGTATTAACTAAACTTAGCAGCATAAAATCGGATTATCTAAATTATATTATTATTTGTTTACTACAATTGCTGTAATTCTACTGTATTGTTGCAATTGATAATATCTTTTAAATATATTATGAATTTATAAGTACAATCACTTTCTTTTATCAGGTTTTCCAAAGTGATAATGTAATCATAATACAGAGCTTTCCGGACGTGATAAAATTCCTAATTATTACATACATAAACTCACGCCTTTATCCCAGAAGGGGTAGGTGGCGACAGAATACCCACATTTCGCTTTGTATGTTTCGTTCCACTATGTGTTAGGGGGCGAGTCTACTGCCATATCGGGCACGAATTTCTGACACCGGGTTGATAGTGAATAGAAAAATCCAATATCACTTTGCCCGACCCGGGATTCGAAACCGAGATCTCAGCTCTGTAATTGTGGATCACACAAATATTTGTTTCGGTGCGGGGATCGAACCCGCGGCCTCTTGTTTCTTAGGCGGCGTCTAACCAACTGCGTCACGGAGGCTGTCGATTAGTTAAAACAATTTAAATTGCACCTGAGGACGCTCATAGAAGTTGTGAATGCGACTAACATGGAGGAAATATTGTCTAGGTCGCTTTGAAAGGCCTGCCACCAGGTTGAAGATGAAGATGTACGAAACTTACCACTTCCCACTGCTGGTAGTTGTTGTACGGTATTCTTTCAGCGTTCCTCGCCATGGAAGCGTTTCTTTGCTCCTCGATGAGAAGGTCATCGTAGTCAAGTTGTCTGTAATTTATTTATTCATTATCATATGAAGCATAACGTGTTACATATACATCGTCTGAAGAATTGTTTTGAATTGAATTGAATTTGATTCCCTCCTTGCCTTGCCTTAATAGAGCCGTGAGTTGTGGCACGCGCAGCCACCGCCTGATGGTCAAAACCATCTCGGCTCGAAATAAAAAAATTGCTTTTTTTTAATGCAGTCTTACATTGATATTTCACTCCGAATAAGTAACATACAGTGTATTGCCTGACTTGACTCGAACTCAGCCCCTAGCGGTTTAAAATTCATACACGCTGCCACTAGGTCAATAAGACAAAACATTTTGATTTGTATTAAAAGACTATCTTGGTGGCGCAGTTGTACTACGGTATAATTACAATGTTGAGGTCTTGCGTTCGAATCTCGGGTCGGGCAAAATTATATTGGATTGTTCTATTCAGTATCAGCCCAGAGCCCAGGAATATATGCCCGATATGGCGATAGGCTCACCCACTATCTTATCGTGGGACGGAACACACATAAGGCGAAAGCACCTCTAACTACCCCTTGTGGGAAAAAGGCGTGAGTTTATGTGTGTATTAAAATGTCGAAATAATGCTGACATAATGGTTTCTTAGATTTACGCGAATGTTACACATTGAAATAAAACTATTTTTGCGCACTGACCCCGCCCCGTGACCACGAAAGCTGTAAAGTAATCGAAACGTCGGGAAGTTAAAAAATGTAAAAATTAAACCAAATCGCGATAAAATCCGTAAAAATAGTTTTATTTCAATATTGCTGACATGTAAATCCTTGGCGAAGGCCTATTTTAAAAAGGATATTTCCTGAATGATTAAAATGCGTACCTACAACACAGTGATTCATTACAATAAGCACTTAATTCGTATGTATTTACAGTATTATCGGTGCCAATTAATACCAAAACAATTAATCAATGTACACTTGTTTAAATGACGCATACGGATAAACGATAAGATAAATAAACGATAATTCCCAATAATAACATGATTTGAGCTACACTACTTATCGTCGTTACACATGTAGGTATTTATCGAATTTATTTTAAATAAACATTTATGTAATGGTATTTGCTGTTAAACCCTGTTGGGTTTAATCCATACATATTACATTAATTGTAACTGATCGATGTCTGTACATGGAAGATAAACAAGAAAAACTAATATAGGGGCCTGTATTAACTTATAGAATCCAAAACAATGATTTTTAGAATTCTTGTCTGTTTATCTGTTTGTCTGTGCGGTTGTGCGCGATGAACTCAGTAACGGTTTCACTCATTGCGATGAACTTTGGTATGGTGGTAGCTGACACCCTGGATTAACACTTAGGCTACTTTTATCCATACATTTTAGTGTTCTCGTGGGATGATAAAGAAATTCCGATATATTTGTTACTTTTTTATTCTGAAAGGGATGGGACGTGACTGGATTACATGCCTTGAGTGAGAATGAGACGGGACGGCCGAGATATAATGGGACGGGAAGGGATAGAAAACTCCAAATAAAGTTAAACACGCAAGCGAAATTTGCGGGCAGAAGCTAGTAATAAATAAACACACCTAAGAGTCACATACATACTCCACTAAGAAAGACTCTTGTATTAAACTACGAGAGATTTTTCGGTCTCACAAACACGCAGACCGGATATTGTTGCGCCTCACAAATATTCGTCTTGGTTCGGGGATCGAACCCGTGGTCTCTAGTTTCACAGCCGGCGTCTAACCAGCTGTGCCACTGGGGCTGTCTATTAAAAATGCATAGAAAATATTAATGTCACTGCTTTGCACAAATGCCTTACCGAGGCAGTCTTTGACATAATTATTATTTATCCATTTGCTCCTTCGAAATACAAACGCGATGTTATTTTATCAGCAGTATTGCGAAAGACGGATCAAAATTCGTGTAAACGTGCATATATATACCTATTGTGGCCTGTTCATTTCAAAATCAAGTTTACAATATATTTTAACCATATTAAAACCTCATGTCAATTAATATTAATTGAAAAGAACACTGCACAAATTGGCGTGTTTGTGATACCGCGTACAGCGATGTGTCATTAGCTAATTAAATATATTTTTGGATTGAATATTTAATTCATCAATTACTTTTACTATCGATACGTAATTTTTAATATGAATTTTATATGCTTATAACCTACACTTTTTATCTCATGCACTCTTTTAATTTAATATCCACGTATATGTAATGGTATCGTATGAGTCCAAACCAAGAAGTTCTCCAATAAATTTTTGATGTTTCATAATTCCGGTGATACGAAGACATTCAGCCCCATTGAATAATCAGATAATTATATATACATAAACTAACACCTTTTTCCCAGAAGGGCAAGGCAGAGGTGTTACCAGGACACCCACGTCACACTTTGTGTATTCCAACGTACGATGTGACAGGGGGCGAGCCTATAGCCAAATCAGGCACGAATTCACGACTAGGTACGGGCTGATGTATTTAATAGTAATTCCTATTCGGGTTAACCTGATTGTCGGGGAATTTCGATAATCACTTAAATTGTTATCACTAATTCCTTTAAAATTGAGTCGACAACCGAAAAAGGCGCGCGAAGAGGCATGGCGTCTAGATAAATGTTGGAACAAAATAAACTGTCGTATTCAGGAGAGTTTAGTATTTATCGGATGCCCCGATATTCGGATTTACCCGTATAGATTATACAACAATACAAACAAATACTTACGCTTTAACATCATCAGCGTGGACCCTGTAGGAAATGCCCAGAGCATCCATGGCGCTTGTGAAGCTGTCCAGGCGGTCAGGTTGGACCAGCACCAGACCCTCGCGGGTGGCAATTGGTGGACTTAGGACGTCTAGCTCCAGGCGATCCGCAAGAGCACCGAACGCCTGCAGTTGGTCCAACGAGGACGGAGCTACGTAGTAGCTCTTCCATCTAAAATATTTGTATTATTTGTTAGCGTTTCAAGTGTAAGTTTGGTTGCTAATTTGAATTAAGAATATGATTTTTTTTAATTTCTATTTCATTTGTTGTCCAGCTGCGGATAACGTATATTTAAAGTCGGAATTAAGTATCATATACTTTTTATTTTGCACATTTTTCACGTCATCTTCATTGACAACTTTACGTAAAACAACAACACAGAAGAAGAATAAAAACATTGATAACTATAGATGATATTTTTATATGTTAAATTACATTTTACTATACTGTTCACAAAACAGTTTACACTTGCCGTTGACTGTGGGATGTGCAAAGTTTTTTATAAAGGTCATTTACACGCACAATAACACAGAAATTTACTCGATATAGTTCTGTGCAGAATAACATCATTCAAGTATATTTACAGTTTTATTCGGTATTTATCAATATTCAGTGCGTTTATTTTTTACTAATTAAATTAAAGCATTTACTATGACATTTTTAAATTATTCCCTGGTATAAACTAACAGAGAAGCCATCTTATTCGTTTTAATTAACTTCAGTGGGATAACACGGGATTTTGATCAAACAATATTTTTACATAAAATTACCAATGTCTCTCTATGCTCATAATTTTCAACAACAACAAAAAAAACATGAAACTAGTACTTATTTTTACTTAATTTTCATAGTTTTACGTAATAAATAAAATACGTACCCGATATACGTTTCATGTTTGGCAAACGCCGCACCAAGCAGACACACTAAGATACAGCACTTCATCTTGAGCACAGATGCCGTTTCAGCCACATTATTGTTTTTATAATGTCGATGGAATAAGATCGCGCCGATAACTGATAACGTATCGGCTGATAACAGCAATACTAGATTTTGACGCCATGGAACTAGTGTTGGGTTGTATTATAATATCCTAATTTCCAAAATATAATTCTAACTGAAGTTTACTTAATAATCTAGTCTATTTCAACCAAGAATCCATCCTACAAAATAAAAATAAAAAATTACATACCAAATTGGTAATTTACTTCAGATTAATTACTTCATATAGAAAATCTTTTACACAATAAAACAAAACTATTTTTTACGGATTTTTTAGCGATTTGGTTTAATTTTTACATTTTTTAACTTCCCGACGCGACGTTTCGATTACTTTACAGCTTTCGTGGTCACGGGACGGACTCTGTTTTATTTCAATGTGTAACATTCGCGTAAATCTAAGAAACAATTATGCAAATCTTTTACAGCTAAAGAAGCCATCTGTAAAGCACTGGATCAAATTATTATAATGTTAATTATTGAGACTTGTTATGTGAGCTGTAATAATTGATTCCAATAATAATTCATCCTGGTGTCCTGGTGGCGCCTCTGCCTACCCCTTTGGGGATAAAGGCGTGAGTTTATGTATGTATGTAATAATAATTAAGAGCAATTGATTTGTTGGAATAATGAATTGTCTGTCATTGGATTTAGCCAGCCTCCGTGGCGCAGTTGGTTAGACGCCGGCTGTGAAACGAGAGGCTCAATCGCCGCAGCAGATAAATATTTGTCAGGTCCACAATTATTTGTCTCTGGTTCGTGAGACCGAAAAGTCTCTCATAGCTTCTGATATCTACGCCCCAAGACTTAATTGATCTTAATGTGGGGTCAGGAATATGTATGTGACTGTTGAGTGTAAAAAAATATCACTCAGTTTAACGGTTGAGGCATAGAAAGTGAGGTAACCTGCATGCTTGAGATATCTCGTTTTGAACGCTATGAGTATTGTGTACTCAGTTAGGCCAGCGTGGTAGACTATGGCCTAAACGCTCACAATCAAACACAGATTTTACAGGAGTATTACGTTTTGCCTTGAACAGTGGGCCATACCTAAATAAGCTAATATATTGTTTACACCAGCCTGTATACGCCTCAATATGCACGGGCCTTCTCTACAATCGAGACTTCTATTGTGAAGGGTTAGGCCATAACCGCACTGGCCTAACGCAGTTGGGTGGCATGTTGGACAAGAAACTCTTGTAAAATCTCTGTGTTTTCTTCCGAATATATTTTCATCGTTAGACGCAGTTGGTTAGACGCCGGCCTGTGAAACGAGAGGCCGCGGGTTCGATCCCCGCACCGAAACAAATATTTGTGTGATCCACAGGTATTTGTTTCGGGTCTGGGTGTTTGTGAGACCGAAAAGTCTCTCGTAGTTTCTGATACCCACGACACAAGACTCGATTTTAGTGTGGGGTCAGGACTATGTATGTGACTGTTGGGTGTATTTATTATTTATTATTATTATCGTTATAAAACTATTTTATAATTTTCAAAAGTCCATAGTTTCTCTGCCCTTAAACAATTTCTTATCGCTCCCAATTAGTTTTACGTTAAATGGTTGACATACGTCGATACGGATTACATTGATAAATAAATCCGGCTCATTGATACGTGATAAATTAAGTACGTTCCTCATTCTGATATGAATGAAAAAAATCTGGTGTGATTTTTTGGTGATTCCGCACTGCTGTTAAATTTTTTTGAGCGACATTGTGTAACACAACAGCATTATGTAACTGTAACTTTTGTTACTACTTGTTATCGATTGTTGCCAAATGTTGACTTTTTAAACACGCTTTTATTAACTTCGTCTGTATGTATGTACATATTATGTTCTGCCTAGATGGCGTAGTTGTAAAGCTGAGGTCTCGGGTTCGAGTCCCGGGTCGGGCAAAGTGATATTGGATTTTTCTATTCATTACCAGTCAGGACTTTGTGTCCAATGTGGCGATAGGCTTGCTCCCTAGGCGAAACGTGGGGTGTTATGGTATCACTTCTGCCTACCCCTCCTGGGAAAATGGCGTAAGTTTATGTATGTATATCAAATTCAAGATAAAGTTGTGGAATGCATTACCAGTTACTATGAGACGGAAAAGTCCATTTTTAAAAGAATGCTTGAATAATAATTTTCTTTACAAGTTAAATAAAGACATTGCATATAATTTCCAATTTTATTATTTTTCATGAACTTCGATACCAGATAAAGAGCACAGTAAACCTCAACTAGAGCGCTGTAATTTTAAAACTATTGACAGCCTCCGTGGCGCAGTTGGTTAGACGCCATGTTAACGTGAGGCTGCGGGTTCGATCCTCAAACAGAGACAAATATCTGTGTGGTCCACAGGTATTAGTTTCGGGTCTGGGTGTTTGTAAGACCGAAAAGTCTCTCGTAGTTACCACCGACGACACAAGGCTTAAGCTTAGTGTGGGGTCAGGATCATGTATGTGACTGTTGGGTGTATGTATTTATTATTACTGGGCTGATACAGGGGACGGATGCTCCATTGAGCGGTGAAAATACACATCTAATCTGGGGAAATTTTATCAATGGATACATTGCAATCAGTCGCCTATGTAGCCCCGATGGTAACGTAAGATATCACTTGTAAGTCCTGTGTCGTGCATACTAACAGAAAATAAATTCATTGATAATTACAAAAAAAACTAATGTAGGTTTATGTACGTATGTGTTTACAAACCATATCACATTTAACAATTATAACCTTTTGAGAGGAAATAAAAATAACACAACAAGATATATGAAAACTGGATTGAAAATTACCTAATTGTTTTGAGTTAATATTGACATATAATTTCGTATGATAATTATTATGTAAATATAATTCCAAAAAATGTATTAACAACCAAATCTTATTACCAACATAAAGCTGTTAAGCTCCGCTTCTAGGACCCAAGGGCGGATCCAGGGGAGAGGTCATGGGGGTCATGACTCCCCCCTGGCTGACTTCAGATTAACAGTTTATTTGAAATATATCGTCACTTAGAAATCGTCGAGATATTCATTAATCACAGATGTAACCAACTTATCAATAATCACTTTTAAATGTATAAAATTGTAATTGAGTTCGAGTACGTCCAGTGTTCTCATTACAATTATATGACCCCCCTGATTTGAAAGCTGGATCCGCCCTTGCTAGGATCTGCGGCCTAAAGAAGTAAATGACATTGGTTTTCCAGTCCAGTACGTTGCGTATATTCCGACACGACTGAAAAAATTCAGGGCTATTGTAAAAGTTTTGAGACATTTGAAAATGTATATAAATATGTACATATGCATTTTAAATAAATAAATACAAGGTCGAGTCTTGTGTGGCGGGTATCAGGAACTACAAGAGACTTTTCGGTCTGAGAAATACCCAGATCGAAACACATACCTGTGGATCAAACATTTGTCTCGGCACAAATATTGACTAAGTACTGTAAATATAGAAATACTTATATACAAAGTCATGATCAGCTACAAAATATACACTCCAGAACGCCTCTTTTCAAATAATTTCACGGCAGTAAAATATGAATAATTAAATAATGTTCATTTGTGTTCGTCTATTCACGCTATAAGCAGTCATTTAATGTTATACGCCTACGAAACATTAACATTTACATCACACAAGCAAAATATTGCTACTTATTTTACATAAGGAAAAATAAAAACACTGCCTCGATGGCGCTTTTGTACTAAGGTATAAATAAATAAATAAATACACCCAACAGTCACATACATACTCCTGACCCCACACTAAGATCGAGTCTTGTGTTGTGGGTATTAGGAACTACGAGAGACTTTTCGGTCTCACAAACACCCAGACCCGAAACAAATATTTGTGGTTCTCACAAACATTTGTCTTGGTGAGGGGATCGAACCCGCGGCCTCTCGTTTCACAGGCGGCGTCTAGCCAATTGTGCTACGGAGGCTGTCAACGCTATAGGCAGTCATTTAATGTTATACGCCTACGAAAAATTAACATTTATATCACACAAGCAAAATATTGCTACTTATTAAATACTAGCTTCTGCCCGCTAACTTCGTCTGCGTGATTAACTTTGTTTAAACAAATATACATGTATAGATTATTTGGTATTTCTCATCCCGTCCCGTCCCGTTATATCCCGCCCGTCCTATCTCATTCTCACTCAAGGTATGTAATCCACGCCCATCGCATCCCTTTGAGTATAAAAAGTAACAAATATATCGGATTTCCGTCCTCATCCCACGGGAACACTTAATTTATCTGGATAAAATGTAGCCTAAGTGTTAATCCAGTGTTAATATGGGGAATATTAGTTTTTCTCATTTATCTTCCATAATACAAAGAAACACCCTGTATGTAAATAAAACATTTACCAGTTTTTAAGTTGGACTTGCAGACTAGTTTATGAGTAATGTGCAAGCAAACAAAAAGAAACATCCTGTATGCAAATACAACATATACCCGTTTTTAAGTTGAACCTGCAGCAATACAACTGTGAAAACCGCATCTCATTTGGTGCAGTAGTTTTTGCGTGATGCGCAAACATACATACAGACAGACAGACAGACGAAAATTCTAAAAAAAATTGTTTTGGATTCTGTTGCTGTTATAAAGACCCCCCGTGTTGAAATTTCTTAAATATCTTCCATGTACAGACATCGACCATTTACATTTTTATTATATGTATAGATATATTCAAGGATTCAATTAGAGATTTATTTCTGAATATACAGGGATCTATATCAAGACTGCGACCGAAAACGAAGCTAGATGGTAGTTTTTGTGACTTCAGACACAACGCAAGTAAAAATTCCTTTTGGAATTTTTTACCAATTGTCGTATTTGGGTGATAAATACATAGTTTTCCTAAAATAATGATGTAGACCTCTTTATTTTTAAACACTTAATGGTACGTAGGGGTTTAAATTATTATTTTCACGAAAATTAGGTATTTACGACCCAAAAAATATACATACATACATAAACTCACGCCTTTATCCCCGAAGGGGTAGGCAGAGGCGCCACCAGGACACCCACATTTCGCCTTGTATGTTCCGTCCCATGATGTGATAGGGGGCGAGCCTATCGCCATATCGGGCACAAATTCCTGACTCCGGGCTGATAATGAATAGAAAAATCCAATATCACTTTGCCCGACCCGGGACTCGAACCCGAGACCTCAGCTTTGTAACCGTACCGTAATACAACTACGCCACCGAGGCAGTCTAAATAAAAAATATGATAAAATATGATAATATAAAAATATGATATTTAAAAATTTGTATAAGAAGTATCTGTCTCTGTTTTGGTGAAATTTTTATTTGCATCGTGTCTGTAACCACTAAAACTACAACCTGGTTTCATTTTCGGTCGCAGTCTTGATATACCCGGTATAATAATAAGATGCAAACGTTATCTTATGTTTAAAAATTACGCCAAGTATGACAACACAAAGATGTCTAAACCTGGGGATCGAACTTCGACCTTTTTCAGCCTGCACTTACAATACCTACTAAGTCAAGTGGAGAACCCTGTCTTCAATGTAACGTTATAGGTGAAGTTTTCAGTAGTTTTGTGAGGGACAAAGGACAGTTCAGCGGACGAAGTTGTTAGCCGCAACTTTAGCAACTAGCAACTCGGCAAGTTTAGGTGGACGGGTAATACAACACAAGATATTTGCCCACGCACCATGATAGACATATTTGCAATATTCTAGAATTAATTATGTGAGCGATAGTGTAGTTGACATCGGAATGTTAATTACATGTCCGAGATTCTGATTTCGATTTGTCAAAGTATTCTCATGACTAATTAAATGATATCAACGACTGATTATAATGGCGCCAGATAAGTGTAATACGGTCCAAAGGTATACAATGGCAAGAGATAAATATTATGCACAATATATCCACCCGAATGGTGATAAAACCCATTGTACTGGTGGTAGGTCTCTCATATGTGAGAGGCCGCCTAGGTAGCTCCCACCGCAATGTCTATTTCTCCCGCCAAACAGCAGTGTTAATGCACTGTTGTGCTCCGCTTTGAAGGACATTGTAGCCAGAGTAACTACAGGACAAAATGAGACTAAACATTTTCTCAGGATGGCGAGTGCAGTGGAATGCCAAGCATTGCTTTGTAATTTACGGTGTTGTTTTGTTTGGCTACTGTCTATATCGCTTACCATAAGGCAAACGGCATGCTCATCACGCCATTCACAGCAATAAAAAACATTGTATCTAGTAACAATTAATGTACTCAATAGCCACACATATTTGTAACCGCACAAGTTATGTGTTGGCATCAAAATCTATGTGAGTTTTCGGTCCCATACCTATGGCGGAGGCCGAAACAAATACTTAATTATTAATATCATAATATAATATTATGATTTATTAATACTGTATTCTTAAAGTAGGTACAGCAAGGCTCCACCACATCACAAATTCACACGTACGTAGATTTCACATAAAGCATCCTATTCATTCTATATCAGCCCATATACGTCCCACTGCAGGGCACGGGCCTACTCTACAATCGAGAGAATCGATTGAGAGTGGTTAGGCCATATAGTCCACCACGCTGGCCTAGTGCGGGTTGGCGGGTTTTCCTATTCATTAATTGGTTGAAATTAAATTTGATGTTTCCCACCCTTGAGAAGCGCATGTGAAGTTTAAGATTTTAATTGGAATTTTCTCATCGCTCCAGCAGAAAGTTTAAACGAAGTGCGCGATCAATTTCCAATTCAGAGTATTCTATTCGCTTTCGCGAGGATGCTTAGTGATGTCACTTCGGCTACCATCGATGTTATTTTCGATAAATGTTTTTTACAACTGCTTCGGTGGCGCAGTTGTACTACGGCACGACTACATCAGTGAGGTCTTGCGTTCCAATCCCTATCGCATTGTGGGACCGAACACACAAGGTAAAAACGAATGTCCTGGTGGCACATCATAACACTCTGCCTACCCCTTCAAAAGCGTGAGTTTATGTATGTATGACAATCATAATTACCAAGCTTATCTAGATGAAGAATGAATAATCATTGTTTGGAATATATTTTTTTAGTGGAATTATCGCGCAGTATAATAGGTTAGTTTATAATCACGTATCCAGTGGCACGGTCCACGTATTGATGTTTGAGTAAACGATAAAAGGTTTTTCATTTATCAGTAATTATTCTACTTTTAAACAAAAATGATATCTATCAGGGATGATTATGTTTTATCTATCAGGGTTTTTTAAGACGCGAAGTATAAAATGCAGGAAAATAAATATCAACCTAAACCAATAGCGCATTTGGGTCTGTACGAATGTAAATAGATAAGGCTTTACCTTGTTAAGTAAATAAAAAAATATAATATAAATTTATTAACGATAATCAGAACATAATATATACAGATTTATTTACAAAACATACACATAAATTAAGAACGAGCAATGAACAAATCGCCTGATCTTCTCGCGCCAACCACGATACCAGCCCAGGTCTCACGAGCTACCTGTTCAATATGCCTTGGAGGCAGGTTGAATCCTTGCAAGCCAGAGGAAAGACCAGGAAGCTCATAAGTGTAGGCCAGGGGCACTCCAATCGAATGCGCGTAGTCTTCAGACGCACCTGATGTGCCGTAACCCAGAACTAGCACTGAGTTACCAACAACGTACCTGCGGAAGGAGCTGAGAGAAAGACGGTCGATAGCCTGGGCCATTGACACGCCAACAGAGTGGAGAGCAAAAGCATTATTAGAGAGGGAACCATCATGCCCCCAGCCGTAGAGGATCATGCTGCCGAAGCTGTGCATGGTCAGGTACAAAGAGATACGACGGAGATTTTGCTGCAAGATGTCTCTGACGACTCTGGTCTCGATCTCGGAGAAGGCGCGGCTTCCTCCATAAGTATCGGAGCAAGGGTTGTTGCTGGTGCCGACGGTGTTCCAGAAGAAGGCGTAGTTGCGGTTTCCGTCTACTCCGGGACATATGCGGCTTTGCGAAGCCTGGTCGGTGGAACGGGTCTTGCGCCAGAAACGCTCCTGGAAGCGAAATTGGTGTTGAGAGAACTTGTAAATAATTTCATACCAACTGCGTCGACAATGATGTAGCATTCAACTACTTTTAATGGAGGTATTTCTAAAAAGAAACAGCATACCAAGCAACTTACGTTAGTAAAACTGAATTTGTATCCATCAGGGTTGGCGACAGGCAGGAGGATCCAGTCAAACCTCTGCAATAGGTCAGGTTCAGTAACATCCTCAGTGAGTTTGCGGATAGCCCAGGTCACAGTGGGTGGAGAGATCCATTCCCTGGCGTGGATACCTCCGTCTATCACGATGACTGGTTTCCTCTGGTCTTGGAAGTTGGTGGTGGATATCCTCAGGTATCTGATGGGACGACGTTCAAAGGAGTTGGCGGCTGTAACCAAAGTGGCCACCCGAGGGAAGCGGCGTGCGATGTCGACCATGTAGGCATCGATCTGGGGAAGTAAAATATCTTGATAATGCTGTTTGCAAAACAATTAAATTAATCTTATTGTCAGTACGGATGCTTGCAATTTCATATAACATACATAAACTCACGCCTTTTCCTCAAAAAGGTTAGGCAGAGATGCTACCAGGACACCCAAATTTCGCCTTGTATGTTTCGTCCCACGATGTGATAGGGTGCGAGCCTACTGCCATATTAGGCACAAATTTCTGTCTCCGGGTTCATAATTAATACAAACATCCAATATCCCTTTGCCAGATCCGGGATTCGAACCCAAGACCTCAGGTCTGTAATCGTACCGTAGTACAAATACGCCACGGGGGCAATCCTTATTATTATTACCTAATTATTACCATTTAATAAAAAAATAACAAATTCGAATTGAGAACGTCCTCCTTGTTTTGAAGTTAGATAAAAAGCAAAACGCGAACATTTAGCCGCCAAACAGCAGTGTCAATGCACTGCTGTGTTCCGGTTTGAAGGATATTGAAGCGAGAGTAACTACTCGACATAACGAGACTGCACATCTTACGTCTCAGGATGGGGAGCACAGTAGAATGCTAATCATTGCTTTGTAATTCACTGTGTTGTTTGGTTTTGCTAATGTTCATGAGCTGTCACATCGCTTACCATCAGGAGAATGGCAAGCTCGTCTCGCTATTCACCGCAAAAAAAATTGTTAAAACAATTTTAATTCTGATGGATATCTGACATCTGAGGACGCTCAAAGAAGTTGTGAACACGATAAACATGGAGGAATGGTCGTCTAGGTCGCTTTGAAAGGCCTGCCATCAGGTTGATGATGTGCGAAACTTACCACTTCCCACTGCTGGTAGTTGTTGTAGGGTATTCTTTCAGCGTTCCTCGCCATGGAAGCGTTTCTTTGCTCCTCGATGAGAAGGTCATCGTAGTCAAGTTGACTGTAATTTATTTATTCATTATCAGATGAAGCATAACATGTTACATATACAGGGTATATCCAGACCGCGACCGAAAACGAAGCCAGGAGGTAGTATTAGTGATATCAAACACAAAGCAAGTAAAAATTTAAAAAAAAAATCGTCAAATTTTTTTTTGTTAATTTTTACATATCGTCGTATTTGAGTGATTAAACATAGTCTTTCTAAAATTATGACGTACATCGCTTAATTTTTAAACACGCAATGGTACGTAAGGGTTAAAGTTAAATTACCATTTTTGCAAAAACTAGGTTTTTAACCCTCAAAAACGATGATTTTTAAAAAATTGTAGAAAAAAAATCCGTCGCTTATTTTGCAAAATTTTTAGTTGCATTGTGTCTGTAGCCGCTAAAACTACCACCTGGCTTCGTTTTCGGTCGCGGTCTTGATATACCTGTATATCATCTGAGGAATTGTTCAATTTGAGTCCCTCCTCGCCTCCCTTATCAGAAACATACGTTCTGATATGCGAAGCCACCGCCTGATGAACAAAACCATCTCCTCTCGAAACAAAAAATTTGCTGATTCTTTTTAAGACAGTCTATTGCCTTACATTATAGTAATTTCTATTCGGATGAACCGGATTGTCGCGGAATTTCGATAATCACTTAAATTGTTACCACTAATTCCTTTAAAATTGAGTCGACAACCGAAAAAGGCGCGCGAATTGGCATGGCGGCTAGATAAATGTTGAAACAAAATAAACTGTCGTATTCAGGAGAATTTAATGAGAATCGGAACTCCCCGATATTCGGATTTACCCGTATAGATTAAACAATAATAGTAATACAAACAAATACTTACGCTTTAACATCATCAGCGTGGACCCTGTAGGAAATGCCCAGGGCGTCCATGGCGCTTGTGAAGCTGTCCAGGCGGTCAGGTTGGACCAGCACCAGACCCTCACGGGTGGCAATTGGTTTACCTAGGACGTCTAAATCCAGGCGTTCCGCAAGAGCACCGAACGCCTGCAGTTGGTCCAACGAGGACGGAGCTACGTAGTAGCTCTTCCATCTAAAAAAGTTTGTATTATTTGTTAGCGTTTCAAGTGTAAGTTTGGTTGCTAATTGGAATTATGAATATGATTTTTTTAAATTTCTGTTTCATTTGTTGTCCAGCTACGGATAACGTATATTTAAAGTTGGAATTAAATATCATACACTTTTATTTTGCAAGTGCAAAACACGTCATATTCATTGACAACTTTACATAAAACAACAACACAGATGAAGAATAAAAACATTAACTATAGACCTATGTTTATACCGGGTATATCAAGACTGCAACCGAAAACAAAACCAGATGGTAGTTTTAGTGGTAACGGACACGCAACTAAAAATTTCGCAAAAAGCGAAAAAAAAAATTCGTGTTTGGGTGCTGAATATCTAGTTTTTGCAACATAGTCATTTGAACCCATGCCTGTCATTGTGCCTTTAAAAATAAAATTAATGTTTAAATTATTATTTTAGGATAACTATGTTTTTATCACCCAAATACGACGATGAGTAGAATATAGACAATATTTTTTTCGAATTTTTTTTTGCATTGTTTCTGAAGTCACTAATAATACCACCTGGTTTCGTTTTCGGTGGCGGTCTAGCTATACCTTATATGTTATTATATTTAACTATACTTTTCACAAAACTGTAAAGCAATTACTATAGCATGTTTAAATTATTTCCTCGTATAATGGAACAGTGAAGCCATCATATTCATTTTAATTAACTTCAGTGGGATTACACGGGGTTGTGATCTAACAATTTTTTACTTGAAATAATCCATGTCCTCATAATTTTTAACAAAAGAAAATTATCGGTGTTGAAACTAGTACCTATTTTTACTTAAATGTAATAGTTTTAAAAACTAGTAGGTATTCTTTTATTAGATGTATAGTTTTCAAGTCATAGATAAAATAGATACTTACCCGATATACGTTTCATGTTTGGCAAACGCCGCACCAAGTAGACACACTAAGATACACCACTTCATCTTGGGCACAGATGCCGTTTCAGCCACATTATTGTTTTTATAATGTCGATGGAATAAGCTCGCGCTGATAACTGATAACGTATCGGCTGATAACAGCAATACTATTTTTGACGCCATGGAATTAGTGTTGGGTTGTTTTATAATATTCTAATTTCTAAAATATAATGCTAACTGGAGTTTACTTAATAATCTAGTCTATTTCCAAAGGATGGATACAAAATTAAAAAAAAATGTTACATACCAAATTACAGAAAATATGGTGGCTTTTTACGAAGTCGGTTACTATAAATTAAAGCAAAATAGTATTATGGTTACCTATAACGTTATCGCTCAAGTTTTATGAACGATCATGAAAAAACGTTAACAAAATTAGAAATACCATATTTTTTTAATTTAACTGACATTGTAGCCAGAGTAACTACTATATTGAGACTTAACATCTTATGTCTCAGGATGGCGAGCGTAGTAGAATGCCAAGCAGTGGTTTGATTAATTTATGGTTTTGCTACTGTCCATGAGCGGTCATATCGTTTACCATTTGTCGCATGGCATGCTCGTCTCTCCATTCATAGAATTAAAAACAAAAAGACAAGAGTGGTAATTTACTTGAGATTAATTACTTATGATAGAAAATCTTTTACACATTGAAATAAAACTTATTTTCGTGGTCACGGGGCGGACTCTGTATAGCAATCGAAACGTCGCGTCGGGAAGTTAAAAGATGTTAAAATAAAACCACATCGCGATAAAATCCGTAAAAAATCGTTTTATTTCAATGTGTAACATTCGCATAAATCTATGAAATAATTATGCAAATCTTTTACAGCTAAAGAAGCCAACTGTAAAGCGTGATGGATCAAGTTATTATAATGTTAATTATTGAGACCTGTTATGTGAGCTGAAATAATTTATTCCTATAATAATTAAGAGCAATTGATTTGTTAGAATAATGAATTTTCTGTCATTGGATTTAGCCAGCCTCCGTGGCGCAGTTGGTTAGACGCCGGCTGTGAAACGAGAGGCCGCGAACTCAATCCCCACACTGGATACATTTTTGTAAGGCCCACAATTTTTTGTCTCAAGTTTGTGAGAACGAAAAGTCTCTCGTAGCTTCTGATAACCACGAGCCAAGACATGATTGATCTTAGTGTGGGGTCAGGAGTATGTATGTGACTGTTGAGTGTAAAAAATATCACTCAGTTTAACAGTTGAGGCATAGAAAGTGAGGTAACCTGCATGCTTGAGATATCTCGTTTTGAAAGGTATGAGTACTGTGTTAGGCCACTCAGTTAGGCCAGCGTGGTAGACTATGGGATACCTAAACCCTCACAATCGAACACACATTTTACAGGAGTATTAACTTCTGCCTTGAGCAATGGGCCATATGTAAATAAGTTAATGATACTATTTACAAAAACCGTATACGCCCCATTAGGGAAGGGTCTTCTCTACAATAAAGACTTCTATTGAGGAGGGTTAGGCCATAACCACGCTGGCCTAACGCGGGTGGATGGAATGTTTGACAAGAAACTCATGTAAAATCTCTGTGGTGTATTCCGCACATATTTTCACCGTTATTTAAGTATTTTATAATTCAAAAACAAAATATTTTCAAAAGAAGATAGTTTCTCTGCCCTTAAACAATTTCTTATCGCTCCCAATTAGTTATACGTTAAATGGTCATGACATACGTCGATACGGATTAGATTGATAAATAAATCCGGCTCATTGATACGTGATCAATTAATTACTTTCCTCATTCTGATATTGATGAAAAAATCTGATGTGATTTTTTTGGTGTTTCCACACTGCTGTTAAATTTTGTTGAGCAATATTGTGTAACACAATAACATTATGTAACAATATTTAACTTTTGTTACTACTTATTATCGATTGTTGTGTTAACAGTCACATACATAGTCCTGACCCCACTTAAAATTTCACTCTCATCATTTTTTCATAACGCGCCTAAAGAAATATAACTTTAATAATTGTGGGTAATTATCACGCAGCTGCCTTCCTTAGATATGATATCCATTATTTTTTAGTAAAACAATTAAATAATAGTTTAAAAACCTAAAAATCACACTTTCGTAAAAGACCCAACTAAAAAAAGAAAAATTTATTGATAACTAGTTTAAGATTAGAAACATGGGGTGAAATGCATTCATTTTATTGTTAAAAAGCGTGGGATGCTTATAACAATTACGAAAGCGTCTTTCACGAAAGTGTTTTTTAAATTATTATTTATTCAAAATTTAGGTAACATTTAATAACACGGCAACATGTGTGTGCTAACATTAAATAACATTTTGTTTTCAGGTGTTGCTGAGTAACACTTGGTAACGTTGCTCAACAAAAAATTACAGCGGTGTGGATCCGCCGTTATATGGCATGAAACTATGACCGCATCTGATGGAAACCCCATAGTCCATTGAAAAGTTACATTTCGGGTTGCGTTTTTAAGAGGACGCAATTAAATTTTTTTTATGAGTAGGGGGGCTTTGTAGTTTAAGTTCAAGTTTGTGGGGTCGTCACCCTCGTCCCCCTGCCACTATCTTGGAAAAAGGGGTGCAAAGGGGTTATGGCGCTGTATCTCTTAAACTAGTAACCCTGTAGAATTTTTAATTAAGACATTATTCTGATGTATCTGTCTATATACTATATTTGAAATTTTTTGTAGCATATGAGGTTTCCGCTCGCTCCCTTGCTCCCTATTTCTAAAACTTCTAGAAATTGCAACAATATTGCGTTATTCGAGTGCAATAATTGTGAAACTGGATAAAAATAGCTGAAATATCAATTCGAATAGATAACTAATGATAATTATGATTTGGTAATCGAAGTTTTTGTTATGGCTGCAAATTGCGAGACGAGCTTGTCATTCGCCTGATAGTAAGCGACACGACCGCTCATGGACAGAAGCAAAACCAAACAACACCGTGAATCAGAAAGCAAAAAGCTTGGCATTCCACTGTGCTCAACATCCTGACATTTGAAATGTTAAGTCTCATTATGTCCAGTAATTATTCTGGCTGCTTCGGTGGCGTAGTTGTATTACAGTACGACTGCAAAGCTGAGGTCTCGGGTTCGAATCCTAGGTCGAGCAAAGTGATATTGGCTTTTTCTATTAATTATCAGCCCGGAGCCAGGAATTTGTGCCCGAAATGGCGAAAGGCTCGCCCCAGGAGGTATGGGTAAAAGGCGTGAGTTTATGTATTTATATTGGAAGTATCAGTGGTGTGTGAGTCAAAAAGATAATTTCCATTTTCCAATTTAATTTAAACTGTTATTCAAAAACCATCAATCAAAGAATCTTGTAGTGTCAGTGTATACAGCTTGGGAATCATGAAGTTCTGGATTCGAAACCCAAATCGAGATATCTCTTCTTTTGTATGAATTACTCGGGAAAGAGTGATTGATATAATATACTCGCCTCCTTTACAAGTTGATACGATAATAGCGTGAGCGGTTCAGTGTATTTTTTTGCATGGAACTAGGTATTCTAACTTACCAAAATTGAAGTATGTATTTATTATGTTCTTTCAAAATTGGTGTACAGAAATGTGCCGAAAAAATGTGCTCTAATAAATAGGTTGTTTCCCGCTGTGTCCTTCTCTGACAATAATGTAAGACGAGAAAGAAATATGTCATTTTCAATTATATGTTACAGTGTCCATGAGTGGAAGAGCGACATTGTTGTATCCTTGTAGGTTTCATTGAATACGTCTTTTATTTACATTTATGGTCATAACGAAATAAACTGTATTTTCTGAAGTAGAAAGTTTATTTTAAATATCTTCGTCTGACGGCTGCCTCGGTGGCGTAGTTGTACTACGGTACGATTACAAAGCTTAGGTCTCAGGTTCGAAGTCCAGGTCGGACAAAGTGATATTGGACTTTTCCATTCATTATCAGCCCGGTGCCAGGAATTTGTGCCCGACATGGCGAAAGGCTTCCCCCTATCACATCGTGGAAAGGAAAATACAAGGCGAAATTTGGGTGTCCTGATAGCATCTCTGCCTACTACTTATGGGAAAAAGGCGTGAGTTTATGTATGTCTTCGTCAAAAAATAGTTAGCATTCCATGTTCGTTGAATGATATACTTATTGTCGCTGAAAATGTTATCTATCATTTCAAAATTCAGACCAAATTCGTTATATAACGAAGAATCAATTAAATAATCTCTTTAGTGTCTATGTAACAGCGATATAAGTAGTTTGATAAAATAAGAAACAGATATAAGATAAAAGGATTAAAAGATTAATTGTCTTTATATCTATGACATTTTAATAATAAAGCACACGCACTGATGTTGGCTACGGCATTGGAAAGCATTGGTTTGGCAACTTACTACAACACTCAAAGATATTTAATAAATTTTTAATATAAATTTACTTCTTAAAATCAATTTAAATTTAGACTTATGTAAATCAAGAGAATATTTTTCATATAAATATTTGTTTATTGTTATTATTTTTGCATTTTTCTTATAACTAGCTTTCATTTTTAACTAATATTGCATTTGTTCGTCTCTCTGGCTAAACATGATTGTCTCTATTTTTATAATGTAGAAATGTGATTTGGTTTAATTTATCATTTTTTAACTTCCGACGTTTCGATTAATTAAACCAAATCGCGATAAAATCCGTAAAAATCGTTTTATTTCAAAATTAATACTTTTACGAAAAAAATAATTTTGCTATAAGAGGTTGGAGACTGTCCCGCCCTCACACCCGCCACTGCAACTCCTGTAAGCCAGGATCAACAGTGGCACGCATATTAATGACACTGAGCATTGAAGCTCAGCGCGTCTCCGGGAATGTCTAACTTGTCTTTAACCCGCAACGAAATCAATCAAAAAGTTAAATTAATAGGAGGAGTTGGAAATAAATTATTGTCCACTTCCCTCCCTAATAAAGCGGGTGACAAAACAATGAACTAAAGAGGCAAACAAATTTTTCCTTTCTTGAACATATTAAGAAAGTCGGGGAAAAATCTAAAAATAACTTTTTTGCTTTGACAAGAATATCAAAATCAACGTGGGGGCTATCTTTCAATACACTAAAAACCATCTATGGAGCTACTTACTTAGGATGTATTACTTACGGATCCCCCGTATGGGCCGATAGGGCTACTATCGGTGCTGTGCGAAGGAAATTGCTCCAGAGCCAACGTTTGGCGTTGATATTCTTGTGTAAGGCGTATAGGACTGTTAGTACCGAAGCGTTGCCTGTCCTAGCGGGTGTACTTCCAGTTGACCTGGAGGTACAACGTCGCGCCGCGATGTATTACTCAACTAGAGAGAATATGGACAAAAGATTCTTAAATTCACGTGAACTTGTAAAAGTAGACAGATTATTTAAGCCGCTCTCAGTTGTATATAACGAATTAATAGATGAATGGCAGAATAGATGGGATGTATCTTTGAAGGGTCGGCATCTATACCAATATTTTCCATGCGTGCGTGATCGTTTGACAAAGACTTGGCTAGATATCGATTATTACGTATCACAGTTTCTTACGGGCCATGGTAAATTTAAGTCTAAACTGTACTCATTTAAGCTCGTTGATTCGCCTGCGTGCTCATGTTCAACACCTTATTGCGAATATGAGCAGTCCGCGCATCATGTACTTTGGGAGTGTAGTCTTTGGCAGAATGAGCGTAAAACCATGCTAGATAGTATGCAAATAACATCTGGTGTTGTATACTACATGGACCTTGTGGA
Organism: Deilephila elpenor; assembly: GCA_949752805.1. Classification (NCBI taxonomy): domain Eukaryota; kingdom Metazoa; phylum Arthropoda; class Insecta; order Lepidoptera; family Sphingidae; genus Deilephila; species Deilephila elpenor. The sequence continues at coordinate 1,587,847 of OX457114.1, forward strand.
GACTAGGAAGAATTTCCGTGCTTTCCGGCGATTTTGCCATACCTATTATTGGAATCAAGTATAACAGCTTACATATTAGGTCCCATTTAAATGTAATAATCACTATTCCGTGGTGCTTTACAGCTGGCTTCTCTGGCTGTAAATGTCTTTATGCTATAAGAGGTTGTATGTATCTTTGCTATTTTAAAAATACAGGCTGCCACAACTGAATCTTATTCTGTTGATAAAAAAGCATACAAGACAAACGATTCCCGGACCGGGAATCGAGACTCCTGGGCGAGAGCCAGGTATCCTAGCCACTAGACCATACGGGAGACATTACATTTATTGAAATTATCGTTATGAATGTATTGTCTAGACTCTAGATCATATCCTACACAATATTAGAATGGCATCAGACGGTAGTCTCATACCATTCGATACAATCATGCCGGCCCGCTGAGATGCTTCTTCACGCTTCGGCGGAATGACCCAGGATTATGGGAAAGAAGGAAAACGTGTGACGGCAGACTATTCCTCAGTAAATAAGTATGTAGAAAGGCATAAAAGATTAAGAACAAAACGAGACGTATTTAATGGATAATCTTTAATCCTATAAGATACTACGAAAAACGTGGATTTAATATTTCGGTAATTATCAAAATTCGTTGATAAGCAGGCGCGTTATCATTAAAGAATTAAAAATATAAATAAATTATTGTTATCCTTTGACAAACAATTCTGTTTAGTATATATTTTTTGCATAAAAATGTTAGATTTTGATGACTAGAATTTGTATCTGGTTTGAAGATAGGCGCGATTTATGCCATTTAATCATGATGATGATGATATTACGATGGAATTAATTTGGGTAATTGTTTGTAACTTGTCACATTTCTGACTACACCTATTAAAATATATTTAACTTTGGACTGTACTTAAACCACGAGTATGAAAATTCTGTTGCAAACATTGCTCTTTTAATAAACGATGCTTCTGGTGGCAGCGATTATGTTATGGTTGTCGAAACTCCTTACAGCTGCACCTTTGAGCTGCTAGCCTACAATAATATCGTGAATACAGTTCAAGGGTTCTTGGTTGATTCAGCTATTGTTTAACAAGCTGGATATAAGACTTGGGAAGCTATTAAGATGGTTGAATGTTTAGCTGCTACTAACTGGAACAGGCGTGCGAGAGAATAAGTGTGTGCTGTAATGAATTACAGTAAATCATTCTTTACTAATGAGCGTTACTAAAAATAAAAGTGCGTGGTGGCCTGTTGGTAACGGACCAGACGCGGCTGCCTACATGTTCACGGTGGTCGCGGGTTCCAATCCCAGGGCACACCTCTGACTTTTCGGAGTTATGTGTGTATTGATAGTCAATCACCATGCACTTAAACGGTGAACCTGCATACCGTAGCGATTTTAAAGAATTTCTACGGTTTGTAAGTCCACCAACCCGCACTAGGCCAGCGTGGTGGACTATATGGCCTAACCACTCTTAATCGATTTTCTCGATTGTAGAGTAGACCCGTGCTCTGCAGTGGGACGTATATGGGCTGATATAGTTACTAAAGTTTATGGACATCCAACGGCATTTTCAAAATAATAAAATCATACCCAACTAAATTTGATTTATTGTTTAAAACCGACGCTGAATGTTGCCAGTCTATGAATAAAATATGATTCTGTATAACAGTGCACAATTTGCATCAGAGAGCATCCTTTATAAGTTCATAGTTTGAACGAGTTCAACTTATAAAAATGAAAAATATTTTAAACACACTTCAGGTTTAATCTATGACTTATGCTCTCGAGGCTTTGAGAAGACTTGAACACATTGGATAGTATTAAAACTTAAAATAATGTGCGAGCTGAACGGACGGAATCGCTTCTCCCCGGAGAATTTTCTATGAGGTCGATTTATCTGTTACACAGTTCAAGGGTTCTTGGTTGATTCAGCTATTGTTTAACAAGCTGGATATAAGACTTGGGAAGCTATTAAGATGGTTGAATGTTTAGCTGCTACTAACTGGAACAGGCGTGCGAGAGAATAAGTGTGTGCTGTAATGAATTACAGTAAATCATTCTTTACTAATGAGCGTTACTAAAAATAAAAGTGCGTGGTGGCCTGTTGGTAACGGACCAGACGCGGCTGCCTACATGTTCACGGTGGTCGCGGGTTCCAATCCCAGGGCACACCTCTGACTTTTCGGAGTTATGTGTGTATTGATAGTCAATCACCATGCACTTAAACGGTGAACCTGCATACCGTAGCGATTTTAAAGAATTTCTACGGTTTGTAAGTCCACCAACCCGCACTAGGCCAGCGTGGTGGACTATATGGCCTAACCACTCTTAATCGATTTTCTCGATTGTAGAGTAGACCCGTGCTCTGCAGTGGGACGTATATGGGCTGATATAGTTACTAAAGTTTATGGACATCCAACGGCATTTTCAAAATAATAAAATCATACCCAACTAAATTTGATTTATTGTTTAAAACCGACGCTGAATGTTGCCAGTCTATGAATAAAATATGATTCTGTATAACAGTGCACAATTTGCATCAGAGAGCATCCTTTATAAGTTCATAGTTTGAACGAGTTCAACTTATAAAAATGAAAAATATTTTAAACACACTTCAGGTTTAATCTATGACTTATGCTCTCGAGGCTTTGAGAAGACTTGAACACATTGGATAGTATTAAAACTTAAAATAATGTGCGAGCTGAACGGACGGAATCGCTTCTCCCCGGAGAATTTTCTATGAGGTCGATTTATCTGTTACACTTTTCACTTTGTTTTCATCCTTCTGGATATTTATGCGAATTAAATAAAGGACAATTTCAGGTTATTTGCTTTAACACCAACATTTTGGCTATGTACTGTAAAACCCTGGGTCGGTTTATTTTGGGCAATCCAGTTTTCCAAATTGGTTAATCTCTTACGAGTTATCTCGGAGTGGAATTTATGCCTGACGAAGCGATGGCTCTACTCACTGCCATATTTTGGGAACTGGAACGATTCAGCGATATGTGGGAAGCGCTCGTGGCGTCTCTGCCTACCCTAAGGATTTTATGCGTAAAATTATATAATACGTAGGTGAAATTTTTGTCCTATGTTTGGTTCTGACTGTTATAGTAAGCGACGAAGTAAAATTCTCATGTCGATTTAAAATAAATTATTCGTTAATTACTTTCGCTGTTGCCACACTTACTAGTACTAAAAAATATTTTCTAAAAATATGAATATTAAAATTTTTTACGGTGTAATTACATTTATCAATTGCGATGAACGCAGTTATCAGGGATAATTTGTCATCGAGATAGTTTAGATTTTCCTTCTGAATGGTAAAAATAATTAATTGACGCAATAACATTGTGGCTTTCTATGTTGCTTGCATGTTCTTAGAAAACGCAATAATAATGTTTCTATAGACTAACGATTTCAAGTTACATTTTGTTTTAGAATTACTGCGTTGGTATCATCATTTTCAAACGCAAGAGGTTCACTGATTAATATAAGTCTCCCCAGTATGTTCAAACAGCAGTGTAAATGCACTGTTGTCTTCCGGTTTGAAAGCCACTGTGGCCAGAATAACTACTGGACATAATGAGATTTAGCATCTTATGTCTCAGGATAGCAAGCGCAGTGGAATGCTTAGCATTGCTTTGTAATTCATGGTGTTGTTTGGTTTCGCTACTGTCCACCACCGAACATATCGCTTACTGTGGCGAATGCCATGCTAGACTCGCCATTCAACGCAATAAAAAAAAAGTATTTTAACAGCAACCTATAATTGGAAGGATCCTGCATCTACAAACTTTCTGCATCTTTAGTATTAAGTATTATATTGACCTTGTAGGTGGTGGTCTGAAGATGAACTTACATAAAGACGTCATAGGAAAATAAATAAAAAATCTTTAGCATTGATATCAATGTTAACAATTAAATGGTGATACGATTGGAAAATCCCTGAAAGGTTTTAATATAGATTTCAAGTCTTAAAAATATTGATAAATTAATGATAAACAAATTATCATGTTATCAACTTAAAGGTTACGATTCAATAATATAATTACAAGTATAATCATAAATAATTCATTGCATTTGAGGCCGTCATAAAATTCGGCCATCATGTACAAAATAAGTTTAGTTATTTCTCTGTTCTTCTGCATTGCTGCAGCAAAGCACGAGCAGTATGAAGGGTAAGAATTATTGTTTGTATTTTCTGTGATAGTTAAATTGTTTGTATTAATGGTTGACCGGGAAACGACTTGTGTAAAGAAGAATGATCGAGGCTAACTATCAGTACACACCAGGAAAATTCTAGCTGAAAGACAATAGAGTAATCTCCGTCTATAAATATTTATAAACCCTTAAAAATTCTAGGGAGTTGGTTAGTCTTCCGGGCAAAGTATAAAAAGTTAGACTCATGAAAGTACATTTTGATTCCTAGCTAAGTAAAGCCACTGCACATTATTGTAGATGCAATACCGTCCAGATAGATTATTGAGTAGCAAATTACACTAAACTGTGATCTCCTGCCACTCCTCACTTGCCTGACAAATACCTGCCCCTTGACTTAATTGTCACGAGTTACTGCATTTCATCTTCATGAAACTTCTTTTTCTTCTACTGATCCCAGGGTTATAAGACAGGTGATATATTGACCGGTCAACTTTTCAACAGTTTAATCATCTGCATCGGTATTCACTGTCATACTCATTAAAATGAATTTCCTTTCAGCCATGCTCTGTACAATGTCGTCGTAAAGTTCGCAGACCAGATCCAGGTTCTTAAGGATGTTGAGGAGACATACAACCTGGATGTATGGTCCTACGCTGTTGTGGACAGGCCTGGTGCCATCCTCGTTCCTAGACTCTCGAGGCAGGCCTTCGAGCAGGAACTTCAAGAAGCAGGAATCGAATACACGGTCGCAACGGAGAATATCAAGGAGTAAGTTTGATAATATTAAATAATAAATAAATACACCCAACAGTCACATACATAGTCCTGACCCCACACTAAGATCGAGTCTTGTGTTGTGGGTATCAGACACTTATGAAAGACTTTTCGGTTTTAGAAACACCCAGACCCGAAACAAATAACTATGGATCACACAAACATTTGTTTCGGTGCGGGGTCGAACCCGCGGCCTCTCGTTTCACAGGTGGCGTCTAACCAACTGCGCCACGGAGGCAGTCATATTGCGAATAAACTATGCCGCTGTTATAATTCAAAATTGACAAGGCTTTTAGAGATTATGCAACTTGAAATTTCAAAATCGTTTTTATCACACATTTGTCTCATTGGTGCTATGGCAACATGTACGGGGCGAGAATCGTGAGGTCCTACTTCATTGCTTCAAATCCTTGAGGAAGCCATCCTCTTTGTGTGATTTTTAAATTTGAAAGTCTTACATACAGTATAGTTATTGCAATGCCCAGTTTGACAATAGATTAACTTCCTATTTTGGGACGGGAATAAGTTCTCAATTAATGACACTTGATACCAAGAGGTAACGAATTGTACTTAATAGCAATTTTCGTCATACCATCACAAATTGCTCAAAAGCTGCAAGGGAACACCCTATAAATACTTGATGTTTGTGCAGGCAAATGGACTTGGAAGATTCTCTGCTAGCTGCTTCTGCTGCAGCTTCTAGAAGCAACAGGTCAAGAGCTACCAGCGAGGGATTGTCCTTTGACGTCATCCATCCGCTGGCAGTGGTAAGTCTAACATAACACGTACAAAGGGCGATAGAAGTAAGATGTTATCACTAATATTGTACTGGGAAGTTATAGACAATATGATACCAAGTATAGAGTGAGCCAAACATGACATTTTTTTTATGTATTATTAAAATTTAAAATTAATAAAGTGAGTTCATACCAATAATACAATAAAATATGTGTTTTTAAATGTAGGTTTAGCGTTAATCTAAATTGTTAGTATTCTAATGTCTACACAAAGGTGAAAGCCTAGAATTGGACCAACAGTTAATGGTTAAAACCTTGACGTAGCCTATTACAGTCCACTTGAAAATTTTGATAGTTACAAACTCAATATTAACAGCTGGAAAATATAGGTATGGCTCGTGCTACTTAAACATGCAGTGATATTAACAAATAAATGATAAGCTCACGTGTAGAATAACTATAATCCTAAATTACATGAAAAAACGTGGGATTAATAGATAAAAAAAATAATGATAAGTAGCTGTGTTATCAATGAAACATTGAAATTTTTTTGTCATTTGTTTATCTCGTAAGCTTACCGAAGTCAACTTATATAAAAAATGAAATTGGGGAGGTCTATTTTTAGCAGTGGGCTTCCCGTGACTAAATGGAGTATTAAGAGATGACGAGAAGTAGGCAGAAAGAGAGGGAGACAAATATGAACTAGGTGGATTATTGTTCGACCTTATCATAGGTTGGAATTTTGTTTATTTTATATTTTGGCACAGCACGGCACAGGGACTGCATTGCACCTGGTGGTAAGTGCTAATGCCGTTCAGACAGAGTGGTAGTGTCATTATCATAAGGCATCTACACCAATTTGCTACTTCAATACGAACTACTATAGGTACTGGCTTTTATGGTTCTACATTTTAGGCCTACTAGTTTAGACTGAGCACTTTCAATATTTTTTAAGTAGATAAGAATTTGAAATAATACTCATTAATGTTTTCTTTTTATTTTTACATTCCTTCTACACCTTTTTACTGTCACATATTAAAATCTTCTTGTTAAATTACTGTGTCGATTTAATCACACCTTGACTTTGCGATGTGCAGAAAACAAGGCTCCGATGCAAATAAAAGTCATTTTAAACACTATGATATTTTTATGTTTCGCTTTTCTCTACCAGGTCGACCAATACCTAGAGGATCTGGCTAGGGCGTACCCAGAGACCGTCAGCGTGGCGTCCGCTGGCAGAAGTTTTGAAGGCAGAGACATCAAATATCTAAAGATTTCTACTACTAACTTCCAGGTACTTTCATTATTTTGATGACAATGTTACTAACCCCTAATATAAAGATTAAAAAGAGTTTCGGTAAATTACATAATAAATATTAACAGCAATAGACTTCTTGTGGATAAAGAAAGAGAGAATGTAAAGCATTCAAACAAAACACCGACGTAACGTTTTATACGTTACTTCTTTCACATCAAAGTTTGTCCATAAAACTGTTGAAAAAGTCTAGATGCCAAAACATCAGTTTTCTTGGGCCTTAATGTCAATAAATTTGTATCCTCAGGACAGAAACAAGCCCGTTGTCATGCTTCAATCGCTCCTGCATGCTCGTGAATGGGTGACTCTCCCTGCCACTCTCTACGCCATCCAGAGGCTGGTGATTGACGTCAGAGACCAGGACTTACTCCAGAATGTCGACTGGATCATCATGCCCGTCGCCAACCCTGACGGATACGTGTTCTCTCATGGACCTGTAAGTTTAGCCACTATAAACTAGTTGAACTGTAGTCCTGTCAATCAGCTTGTGTTCATATACTGCAGGACGAAAGCATTTCTAAGACATAGAGAGTTAATCGACCAAAAATCTTTAAGAAATGTAGATAGATTTGTTGGTGAGCATAGCACGGGAGCTTTCGATGAATGGCGCCAATTCTCTATTACTAAGTTATATTCTTTATTGTTTCTATGGATGAATACACTTCCGTTGAATCGGTGCCACCCTTGGTGTTCTGCTTGATTATTGCTTTTAAAAAATAAATTCTGTCCTTTTAGGATCTTACGAATAACTTTGATCGTGGTACTTTCTCTCGATTTAACTTTGCTTACTATGGCTAGCCTGATCAACAAAGTCTCACAATTATTACCTAATAATCAGATAATTGATTTATACAACACTTCTAGTTGTCTGATAATAATATATATTGCTACTACTTTAGATATATTTTTATCAGAAATAAGACTATACTGCCTGCGATTGTATTTTTAAATACGATGTCTTATTTTAGAACCGATTCTGGCGTAAAAACCGTGCCAATGGGTTCATGGTTGGAGACTTCTGCATGGGCGTCGATCTGAACCGAAACTTCGACATCTTCTGGGGCACTGCTTCAAGCGCTAACGTTTGTATGGAAACTTTCCACGGCCGCCGGGCTTTCTCCGAACCCGAGACCTCTGCCATCAGGGATGTTCTTGCTGAACATAGAAGCCGCATGGAAATGTACATTGACATCCACAGCTTTGGAAGCATGATCCTCTACGGCTATGGAAACGGTGTTCTCCCACCAAACGCTCTGGCCAAAAACTTCCTCGCCGTCAGAATGGCCCAGGCTATCGATGCTGTCAAATGGCCTCAGAACAGGAACTACATCGTTGGAAACGTTGCCCTCATTTTGTACAATGCTTCTGGTGGATCCAGCGACTACGCCATGGCTGTCGGAACTCCTTACAGCTACACCTTCGAGCTGCCAGCCTTCAATAATATTTCGGGTACTGTTCAAGGGTTCTTGGTTGATCCCGCTTTCATCGAACAAGCTGGATTTGAGACTTGGGAAGCTATTAAGGTTGCGGGACGTTTAGCCGCTGCCAACTGGAGCAGACGCGGTGGACAATAAATTAAGAATAAAGTATTTTGATACATATGTTTCGAAACGTTTTTTCATTGCTTCTTAACTTGTAATATCTCCAAAATAAGCCTCAGAAAGAATCTGCAGGCTAATACAGGTATAAACCTATGTAGTATGTAGGTATATAACAACTACATTGTATGAGCGGGACAGCATCTACTATCCCTAAGTATTACACGTGTAGATGCTTGTGATTAATTACAATAAGATGACTTGTTTGCCTATTTGCTAGACTAATTAAAAAATATGTGAGCTGTTAATTATGTAATGTAAGTTGTTTTGGAAGTCGTAGAGTCACGCTCTTGTAAGGCATGACTCAGTATGAATGGCCAGGCTCGTCAGAGGCGGTACTATTGCTTCACAGGAGCCCGACGTCCGGCGAGTAAGATTGCCGGATGCCCAAATCCCTTTTCCTCCACTCATTCATTTTCCTTGCCCCTCACAAATTGTTGGTCAGGCAACACATGCATGATGCAAGATTATAAAAAAAAAAGATGTTCATTGGTAGCATTGATCATTTGCCATCAGGAGACCTGTTTACTCCTTTGCCGTATCTATTGAAAAATAAAAAGCTGATGCAATTGAATTAAGACATATATTCTTATTTGGATTACTTAAAATGGAACACAAATACAATAAGAAGATCATAATCAAAGTGTAACAAATAAATTTCAAGTTTGTATTTGTAAAGAAAGCGTAGGATGCGGATGATAAACAGAATTTCTTGCAATGTGTAGGCGATTTTACATCAAAACGTCTAATTGAACATCGTCGTGTCGGCGTTAATGCGTAGTTTATTTTGAGAATTACTTTAATTAGAGATTATAAATAATTTAACACAGACTATTGAAACAGATAAGATTAAGAATATGTTAATTTATCAGACTTTTATTATCGTTCAGTTTAACAGCTTTGGAAATTGTGAGGAAACATTAATATCTGAGATTTCTTTATAAGAATTTCATAAATATTTATAGAACACCGACTCGCACTTACCCAGCCTATTTACCTAATTCCTCTTATTTATAAAACCCTATGCTTAACAGAGGCATGTATTAACTACGCCCTTATAGTTTTAGCCCGTTATTTCGATCCAGTTAATCATTTATTTTTAACGCATCATTTGTCTTCCATCTGTTATAATCGGTAACTATTCATCAGAATATCAAAACATACGTACATTAAACAAATTATCGAAACTAAAATACCCATAATAAAATCTTAAATTATATCTCAAAAGCTCGTTTATTTCTTATCGATAGCCCGATGTCTCATCTCTACAGCTCGTCGACCGAGTTCTCAACATCACCGAATGGTAATGCGGTGTAATCCAAACGCTCAAAGTTTTCAATGAATTTAGATCGATGCAACGTTGCATATGTATATGTATAGATTTTTACCCACACTTGCACTAATTAAATTTGCTTAAGGAAAGATTGTTAAATGCATTTTAGTTGGATAAACAAGCTTCTTGGTTCGATTGGTACATGCTTTGTTTGTTCGCGAATAACTTAAAAAAACTTATATTTTAACGCGGTTTTCACTCGTCGATGGAGGTACTTTCTGACAGGTTGAGTTGAGTTTTTTAGTGAAATAATAACAGAAAAACTTGATTGTGGAAAAATATTGTAATTTTTCGGTGAAGAAAAAAAATCAAGTAATAAAAATAAATTCATGAAATAACAACCAGGAAAAAGGTTTAAATTCAAAATATTACATCGCACAGTACTTTGGACTTAGGTATCATAAGTTATCATATAATAAGATGTTAAGTAATATAATACATTGTGCCACGTGGCGTGCAAATTTAATATTTCGTGAACTTAAAAAACAGACGCGTCTCATACTTTACTTCTATTATTATCAACTTACATCGATATCAATGTTAATGTCGGTAGAATATACCTAAGTCAATGTCAACTTAACATATTGCTACATGGGCAAAATAGCTGGTAACAAAACGTGGCAATAGCATGATTTACTACGATGGATTGAGTACTATTTATAATTTCTCTAAAAATCTCAGTCACAGAACAAACTGCACCTGCTACATGGCTGCTTTACAATTTCTTCTTAGTTATCTTTGTATTCAATTACGTAAATCGAATTATTCAGAAATATTTAAGCACTAGCTGTAATTATTAGATTAGGACATAAGTGTTGGCATGCAATATTTTTTTTAACTAATATGATAATAATGTTTTGTGTTTGATTGTATTCTGTTTTATGTCTTATACCGGGTATATCAAGACTGCGACCGAAAACGAAGCCAGGTGTTAGTTTTAGTGGTTACAAACATGATGCAAATAAAAATTACGCCCAAACAGTGACAGGTATTATTTTAGAATTTTTAAAAATCATCGTGTTTGGGTGGCAAATACCTAGTTTTTGGGAAAATACTAATTAAAGCCCGTAAGTACCATTGCGTGTTTAAAAGAAAGAAGCGTACATCTTTATTTTAGAAATAACTATGCATATATCACCCAAATAATTACAAAAAAAGTTGTCTTTTTTTGCGAGATTTTTACTTGCTTCGTGTCTGAAGTCACTAATACTAACACCTGGCTTCGTTTTCGGTCGCGGTCTTGATATACCCTTTATAAATAAATAAAATAAAATAAGAAAACAATAATTTAATATGCACGTTTTTTTAGTAGCCTATAACAAGATGTACAAAAGGAAAAAAAAAGTCTTGAGCGTGTTTTCTTTGCCCGGGTATAAAAAGCAGTGAGCAAGCTCTAGCGACGCCCCCAAGGTATATTGCAAAGTTGATTTCCGACCCGGTTGGCACCTTAAGAACGTAGAATGAAATGCATCAGATTGCTAGATAAAGAATGCTATTTGCAAGCCAAATTGCACAACTGTCTCCAGTTGCTAGTGCTGTTTAAAACATTTGGAAATATAGGTCACGTTTGTTATGTAGATATAGTGCAGCTAAAACATTTTAATACTTACAAATATAATTCTTGTTTTTTTATGTAGAGGAACGCAGTTTCGGTATATGACAAATAATTTGATTTCTCACTGCTGTCATGACTTCTTAGTGCATTGATATAATTATTCCATTGCTAAGATTTTATTAGCGAAAAGAAAAGCAAAACAATTTTCTATAGCGGAGCCGGAATATCTAGAAGTAGTTGGTTCATTAAATTACTTAATAAAAGCTAACGATAAGTTTTAGAATACAAGAATTGCAAAAAGGAAACCTGTAGGAATCGGGTTATATTTTTAATAGAATTCAAGACTGCCTCTGTGGCGTACTTGTACTACCGTACGATTACAAATCTGAAGTCTCGGGTTCGAATCCCGGGTCGCGGAAAGTGATAATGGATTTTTCTATTCATTATCAGTCTGGAGTCTCAGGAGTTTGTGCCTAATATCGATAAGCTCGCCCGCTATCACACCGTGAGACAGAACACAGACGCTTTCCAGATACGTTGATACTAACTAATAAAAATAATTGAATTTATAATACATTTGACAGCCTCCGTGGCGCAGTTGGTTAGACGCCGCCTGTGAAACGAGAGGCCGCGGGTTCGATCCCCGCACCGAAACAAATATTTGTGTGATCCACAGGTATTTGTTTCGGGTCTGGGTGTTTGTGAGACCGAAAAGTCTCTCGTAGCTTCTGATACCCACGACACAAGACTTGATCTTAGTGTGGGGTCAGGACTATGTATGTGACTGTTGGGTGTATTTATTATTTATTTTATTTATTTATACAAATACGTTTTCCAACTAAGCTATGATTAATTACAAGTTACCTAATTTAAGGTTTTATTATGTTGTCTACCGCATTCGCCGAATCTGGTCCATCAGCAGAATTTCAGATATAAGCGTAGTGCACGACAGAGCAACCGCAATCGTGCGGTTACCGCGTGTGAAATTATTCGGATATATACCTTATGTGAATAATCCTTTAGTGCAATACTGTTTCAATTGCTTTATACTTAATAAATACACCCAACAGTCATATAAGTACTTACATAATCTTGCTCCACATTAAGAGTTTTGTGACGGTATGAAACACGACGGGAGACATTTCGGTCTCAAACACACAGACCCGAAACAAATCAATGTGGATCATATAACATTTCTCTCGCTGCGGAGATCGAACCCGCGGCCTCTCGTTACACAACTAGCATATAACTACGCCACGGTGGCTGTCAAATAAAGAACTTACTGCATAAAAAAAATCTATTAAGAAATTCTATATGTAACTTTACGGTATAACATTAGGATGTGATCTTGTGTCACAAGTATCAAAATATGCAAGACTTTTCGGTTGCAAAACGAAAGACACGAAACAAAACGCTCAACACAGTAGCTATTCTGTTTGCTTCTACATAAAAGATTTCCATTCAGCAAATACTCATTTCAAATATTTAAAAAATACATTTCTTTTATAACCATACGACAAAAAAATTGATGTTAAAAACAATCATTCATTCACAAAAACCTATAAGTGTGAATTGAGTCAACCCTACATTTATCATCGGAATCGTCCCATTACTCCCAGCGACGCCGTTAAACTATCTAAGCCCTGTCATTCCGTACAAAATACGTCAGCGGCGGCGAATCGAAGATTGTTTTTTACTCCAGGTTGGCAATAAGGGGCGAATTCTCCTCGGATACCTACACGTAGTGCTTTAGCCTGGGGGTGGGGGTGGAAATATTGCCCCAAGGAGCAACGTGACACGGCGCAGTGGACAATAGTGTTGGCAGACAATATCGATGGAATTTGTAAAAATAGAGCACAATTTTTTGGTGTGTAATTCTTCATCCGTATTTTATTAAATGACAAAAAGAAGTTTTTTTAATTTAGAAAATGTATAAACGTTTCGACTTCTGATGAAGGCGATGTTTCAACGAATTTGTACATTGTAATGATATATGATATGTATGAATGCCAAGCATTTTTTGTAATTCATGGTTTTGCTACTTTCCATGAGCGGTCGTGTCGCTTACCATCAGGCGAATGGCGTGACCGGCTCACCATTCATAACAATAAAAAAAAAATGTAGACTTCTTCCGGCACCTGCGTGAACTATTTCTTCCATCAACGTAATAACTCTTATTATACCAAATAGAGTTAAATTACATAAAATAATTGAAGACAAAATAAGCATAAATGTTATTTCCTTATTTTGTCCAAGCTAATTGAAACAATTAAAACCAAATAGCTTTCCGTGATGTTTAAAACGACGCAATTTTGATTATTAAAATAATTAGGGCAATTAGATAACTTAATTACTTTGGTTTATATAATTTTCCGGTAGTACAATGTTCGTATCTACTCGAATATTAGTTAGCTTTACCATCCACGTAGCATCAATTCATAATATTGACTAGTTGTAAAAACAAATAATAATCATATTTCGCAAATCTATAATATCTTGACCTTAGACCTTGACCTTTACTCCCTCTCTCTTCAGCCCCAGGAAGTCCACTGCTCATAGGCCTCCCCCATGGACTTCTACATCAACCTGTTATAAGCAGTATGCATCGAGTGGCTTCCAGCAACTTTAGCTAGGTTGTTCATCCATCTTGCTTTCTTATTCGTTCATCTTACTTCCCTTGCCTGTACGTGGCCTCAACTACTACAAACTGCATAATGGTTTCTTAGATTTAGTCAAATGTTACACATTGAAATAATTTATTTATTTTACGGATTCTATCGCGGATTTGGTTTAGCGAACACCGCCCCGTGACCACGAAATCTGTAAAGTAATCGCAACGTCGGGAAGTTAAAAAATGTAAAAATTAAACCTAAACCGCGATAAAATCCGTAAAAAATAGTTTTATTTCTTAGTACTGCATTTTGGTAACTGAAAAGAATTGTCTTTCTAGTCTTTAGTATACTATTGGACTTAAGCAATGCTAGTATACCGACGTTGTTTACAAAAATCTAACTACCTATCCAGAATAAATACTGGACATATTGAGACTTCACATCTTATGTCTCAGGATGGCGAGCGCAGTGGAGTGCCAATCAATGCTTTGTAATTTTCATGGCTTTGTTCAGGCGAATGGCATGCTCGTTTCGCCATTCAACGCAATAAAATAAAATCTACGCTACCATTTTATATCGATAAAATCCCCGAATCCATATTTCAATACGCGGCACATACATATGTATCGGGCAGGTATCGTCAGTCGAGACACGTACAGGTCCGAGAAAATATGTCACTCGTTCAATGTCTTTGCAAATGGTGGCTTGGTGATAGAGTTTTGGGGTTTGGTTGCGGGGTTCGATTACTTCCCGGTGGGGATTATGTCAGGGCGATTTACTTGCGCTACTTTTATATGACTATGGCGCAGTTGGTTAGACGCCTGTCAAACGAGAGGCCGCGGATTCGATCCTCGCACCTATACAAATGTTTGTGTGATCCACAGGTATTTTTTTCGGGTCTGAGTGTTTGTTAAGATTCAGAAAAGTCTCTCGTAGTTCCTGATACCCACGACACAAGATTCGGCCTTAGTGTGGCTTCAGGACTATGTATGTGACTGTTGGGTGTATTTATTTATTTATTTATATAGAAGAAATATAATTTTATTTAGCTAGTGTACAGTGATCGCCATTAGTAATTATAAATCTTATAACGGTTAAAAATGGAAAATGGAAGATGTTTAAACTAGTAGAGGCATGCATTCTTAAAACAACACTCACGGAAATACTCATGATCGTTATTTAATAAAAAACAAGCCCACTGAGTACTATTCGCTGGATATACTCAGAATTGGGTCGCGTCGCGTAGTTTCCAGTGGTAATGGAAGCCCACTGAGTTTGTTTCGCCGGGTCTTCTCAGCCAGGGCCACGTTAGATCCGATGGTAACATTAAACTGCTACGCACCGCTTTAATAATACTTATAGTCCACTTAGACATCGATTAACGTAAATAATGCATTTCCTTAGGAAAAAAAAACTACCATAAAATACTAATAAATAATATAATACTTAATATAATAAAATTAATATAAATATTACAACGAATATCTTGTATATAGAAAATAAGTATTGAAATAAAACTATTTTTACGGATGTTGCAGCATCTCTTTTAATTTTATATTTTAATTTGTTATTTTTAATTTATTATTTAGTTATAGTTTTTGAATGGCTCAATGCCCATTGTGCGTATATGTTCATACCTTTTCATCAGGCGCTTTTTTCTTAATTTTAAACTGTCATTGATACGTAGACATTACACTTTGAACCGTGGTCGTGGCATTTTTATTTTATACAATATTCCTGAGTCGCTCCCAGAAATCCAGAAAATTATCCCCAGCCCTCTTAAACATGGTCCATACGAACCGGATAAATAAATAAATACCAGTGCAAGTCGTGAATAAAGGAGAATTTTTGAAAAAAGTCCTGTGGAGTAGCAGTGAGCTGACACGTCGCTGTAAGGGTTTGGAGAAGTAGTGGAAATCCATTTGTGGAAATAAAACAAATTTGTATGTATACATTTAATTCCACCCAGCACTCTTTGGTTCATTATCAGGTACCTAATGTTAGTAACTTGACTACGGTTAAAATTTAAATTTCAAAGGTTAGTACCGTTATTTCAAATTATTTAACTATTGTAATTTTAATTACATTTTAAACTAATTTATAATACATTTGTGCATCAATTAATTACCTAAGACCTCTGTAAGTCATATTTGTAACATAGTTAACACGTGCCTATTTAATACGGTACAGTAACATTTAAGTTACATTAGTTAACTATTTAGTTTTTATTTAAATATAATTACATATCTTTAGGGTTTAGAATTGTTTTAAACAATTAGTTTAGATGCCAATTGTAATAGTGTATAAGAAGTCGGTACATTAACATTGTATACCTATAAGCTGTACAATACTTATAAATCTTAGCCTTTGTCAAATAAATTTGTTCTAATCATTATCTTAATATTATATACAAAGTGTTAATCACATTGATAATCTTAAAACTATAAATTTACAGGTCTGAGGCACTTGTTTCCCAAATGGCTGACATTAAAGATCTTAAGCGGAAACGTGGCAGTTACAAAGCGAGGCTAACAATTTTTGGGAATTACTTATCCCAATTACCGAAGTCGGATTTAGGTCCTTGTCAGGTAATGGAATTGCAATTGCGTATAGAAAAATTGGAATGTTTTTATGAGGAATTTAACGAAATTCAAACACAGTTAGAATGCCTTACCGATACTCTTGATGCCGAAATAACCGAAAGAACTTCCGTAGAATCTGATTATTATACATTAATAGCACAAGCTAAACATACATTAATGCTTTCTAGACCAGATAATGACGATGTCAAATCTACTAATAGTGGTAGTACTAAGCGTAAGTTCGCCCAATTGCCCACTATAAATTTACCGAGGTTTTCAGGTTCCTATGATAATTGGTTGGCATTTCGCGACACTTTTATTAGCTTGATTCACAAAGATGACGACATAGACGACATTAATAAATATCATTATTTAAAAACGTCATTGGAAGGGTCAGCTGCTGATGTAATCCAGTCAGTGGATTTTTCCGCAGAAAACTATTTGGTGGCATGGGACCTTTTGTGCGGTAGATTTGACAACAAACGCTTGTTGCTTCAAAACCATGTTTCGGCAATTTTTGACCTCGAACCGATCGTAAAGGAGTCTTCACTCGCGTTAAAAAACATGATTGATCAAATTAGTAAACATATTCGAGCGTGTGAAAAATTGGGCGAACCGGTTCATAGCTGGGACACATTGCTAATTCATTTATTTAGCCGTAAGTTAGATGCTAAAACATTTCGAGAGTGGGAAGGCTTTAAAAGGAGACTAGATAAAGATAAATCTATTCTATTCAAGCATTTCATAGAATTTATGAAGGAACGTGCAGACTTTATTGAGACATTGGAACGCGCTCAATTCACTAAAACTAACAAATCTACACATATTCAGACGAAACACAACACCAAACTTAAATCTATGGTTTCTATGAGCGATCACGTTAGCACTGCGTCACAAAGTTCCACTAATTGTCCGAAGTGTAATGGCGACCATAACCTCAACACTTGTCCACAATTTCTAGCTTTGAGCCTTGACCAGAAAATGTCTGTTTTGCCTAGTCTTAAAGTTTGTTATAACTGTCTACGCCGCGGGCACTATCCAAAGAATTGCAAACGATCAGGTTGTAAAATTTGCAATTATAAACACAATACTTTAATTCATAACGAAAATAAAAAACTAAACTGCAATAGATCGACACATGTGTCGACCGACGGCTGCGGCCAGGCCGCGGTGTCCCCCACCTTAAGGGTCGACAACAGCGCAGGCGCAGTCACTGATAACACGCATGTTCACTCCGTTGCATTATCGGCGAATATCACTGCGAATCCGCATAACGGTGGCTCGCAAGATATTCTTTTGTCGACAGCGCTAATTAGATGTTATGACATTAACAATAAGGAACATATTGCGCGGGCTCTTCTCGACTCAGGCAGTTCGTCTTGTATAATATCCGAAAAACTATTAAAACGATTAAATTTACCAATTTTGAATACTAATAATGTTATACAAGGTATTAATAATTCACTGTCCCCCGTGAAGAAAATGTGTCGCGTTAATATTAAATCCATGTGCGAATCTTACAACAACAATTTATTATGTTTTGTTTTGCCAACAATAACGGACAATGTTCCTTATCAGAAAGTCAATTTAAATATACCGACAGATCTATGTTTAGCCGACCCGTATTACCACACTCCTGCGCCGATTGATATGATACTAGGAGCGGACGTGTTTTGGAATTTATTAGGGTCCGAGAAAATTATATTAGGAAATAATAAGCCTATATTGTTTCAAACGAGACTTGGGTGGATAGTTAGTGGCCCAATTAACTCCGGCTACAATAATAAATGTCATCAACCTATTAAATGCAATTTTATCAACGCAGTTACTGACTCATTTTCGGGATCAGATGACTTACAAACCCAATTAGCGCGGTTTTGGGACCTAGAAGAAGTAGGCCATTATGAGTCATCTGCTTATTCCGAGGAAGAAATGCGTTGTGAACAACATTTTATTATTAATACCACACGCCTAAGTAATGGTCGATTTTGCGTGAGAATACCATTGAAGGAATCGTATGACGTGTTAGGCGATTCATTCCATCGTGCAAAGCGATGTTTTTTATCCATTGAACGTAGAAATAAAATTCAACCCACTCTTGACAAAATGTACAAAGATTTTATGTCTGAGTACCTTTCTTTAGGGCACATGTCAGAGTGCCAGGTTGACGAAAATAAGGTTTCATATTTTATACCCCATCACGGCGTACTACGCGAAAGTAGTACGACTACTAAATTACGCGTAGTTTTTAATGCCAGCGCTCCTACAACTTCAGGCTTTTCATTAAACCAATTACAAATGGTAGGACCCACTGTTCAGGACGATTTAACATCGATTCTTTTGAGATTTCGGATGTATAAATATGTGCTTTCTGCAGACGTGGAAAAGATGTATAGGCAGGTGTCCATACATCCTTTAGATAGGCATCTATTGAAAATTGTCTGGCGTGAAAACAATACAGGTCCTCTTAAAACATACAACTTAAATACAGTCACTTATGGTACTGCGAGTGCTCCGTTTCTCGCAACAAGATGCCTTAAACAGGTTGGGCTCGAATGCAATGATCAACGGGTCGCCGAAGTCATCTTGCATGACTTTTATGTCGATGACCTTTTGACCGGTGCAGACCAGCTTAATGATGCTCACATGTTGCGCCGTCAGGTGACAGATGCTCTTGCTTCCGCTTGCATGCCGTTAAGGAAGTGGAAGTCTAATGAGCATTCTTTAATCGCGTCCCAATCTGACCATTCGCTCGTTGACCTAAATAAAGAAGACAACATTACACACAAAACTTTAGGACTTAGTTGGCAAACGCATACGGATACTTTACGCTTTCCAATAAATATGCCTGACAAAATTAATAACACAAAACGTGACATGCTATCAATAATTGCACGAATCTTCGACCCCCTGGGTCTCTTATCACCTTGCGTCATTCGAATGAAAATGCTGCTTCAGAGGCTATGGCTTGAAAAACTTACTTGGGATGACAAGTTGTCTGCTGAGGTCGTCGCCACTTGGTTATCACTGATTAAAGCATTGCCAGTGCTTAACGATTTGTCCATCCCACGCCGTGTTGTTCTTGACACATACCGACAAATAGAATATCATATTTTTACTGACGCTTCAGAACGCGCTTACGGTGCTTGTTTATATGTTCGCAGCATTAATGCAAAAGGTGATGTCGCCGTGCAACTTCTGATGGCGAAGAGTCGTGTTAGTCCAATCAAATGTCTGACTATACCGAGGTTAGAACTGTGTGCCGCTGTTATTGGCGCTCGTTTATATAAAAAGGTCGCGAGTTCACTTCGGACTCAAGCCTCAAATGTAGTCTTTTGGACCGACTCAATGATAGTTCTAGGTTGGTTGAGGATGCTTCCTATTAAATTAAATACATTCGTGCGCAATCGCGTCTCCGAAATTCTTGACATAACCAGTTCTGGTATCTGGAGGCATGTGCCAACTCATGAAAATCCTGCCGATCTAATATCTCGAGGGGTTGAGGCCACCACTATGCAGAATTTGCAGTTATGGTGGACTGGGCCTTCCTTCTTACTTAAGGATAGTGCTTCATGGCCTACTGTCGCAGAAAACGTACACACATCACTCGAACTCAAATCAAATATTTGTCTTTACAATACTCAACACAAACAACACTTTATCAGTATAATTAATTATGAGCGTTTTTCAAACTTTATGAGGTTGCAACGTGCCATTTGTTATATGTTTCGATTTATTAAAATATGTAAAGGCCAGCTTATGAACAATGAATATTTTTCTACCCACGAATTACAAAACTCTTTAAACTTTATAATTATTCAGTCGCAACGGGAATCGTTTCCTGAATATAATTTATTATTAAACAGTATTAAACTACCCTACAAAAATCATCTTTTAAAATTGAATGTATTCTTGGATGAAAATAAAATTATGCGCTTAGGAGGCAGATTATATAATTCTCAATATAGTTTCGAGAAAAAACACCCAATTCTTTTACAGTCCACTCATTATTTTACTAAACTTTTATTCATTTATGAGCATCGAAGATTAATGCACGCAGGGCCCCAATTACTATTAGCCACGATAAGAGAGACCTACTGGCCGTTAGGTGGTCGCAATTTAGCCAGAGCGAGTTATCGTCAGTGCGTTCGATGTAAGCGTTTTAAAGGACAAGTCATTCAACCGCGTATGGGGAACTTGCCATCAAATAGGTTGTCACCAGCTGACTTTCCTTTTCAAAGTGTTGGCGTTGATTATGCTGGTCCTATATTATCGGCTAGTCGTCAAGGTCGTGGATGTAAGCTTTTAAAGGTGTACATCGTCATTTTTGTATGTTTTACAACTAAAGCAATGCACTTGGAGTTAGTAAGCGATTTAACGAGCAGTAACTATTTACAGGCCTTACGTAGGTTTATGTCTCGACGAGGCAAGCCTCTTCACATTTATTCGGACAATGGGACGTCATTCGTAGGAGCCTATAATGACCTTTCCAATTTTCTAAAACGCAATTGTGGTTCCATGGCTGAAAGTGCCGCTTGTGACGGAATTAATTTCCACTTTATTCCTGCCTACGCTCCGCATTTTGGTGGTCTTTGGGAGGCAGGTGTTAAGTCGACCAAACACCATTTAGTTAGAGTGCTGGGCAATTGTCACTTAACTTATGAGGAACTAAATTCCACTTTGATTCAAATTGAGGCAATTTTAAATTCTCGGCCACTGACTCCTTTATCGTCGAACTCCGAAGACTTACTGCCCCTTACTCCAGGCCACTTCTTAATTGGAAGACCACTCACCTCTCTGCCGGTGGAGGACTTACGCGACTCCTCTTACAGTCACCTGACACGGCATCATAGGATCGAGCAGTTAAGGCAGCATTTCTGGACACGCTGGAGCAAGGAATATGTCTCGGAGCTTCAGCAGCGAGTCAAGTGGCAAGACTGCAAAGAGTCCTTAAAAGTCGACTCTCTCGTCATTATTAAGGACGACAATGTGCCGCCATTGAAGTGGAAGTTGGGCCGAGTAGTATCCTTGCATCCGGGCAGCGACAACATCTGCAGAGTTGCCGACATACGAACTACAAATGGCATCGTGAGGAGAGCTGCTTCAAAAATTTGTCCATTACTGGAGGCTTCGGGTTGAAATGCAAGCATTCAACGGCTGGGGGCATGTTGCAGCATCTCTTTTAATTTTATATTTTAATTTGTTATTTTTAATTTATTATTTAGTTATAGTTTTTGAATGGCTCAATGCCCATTGTGCGTATATGTTCATACCTTTTCATCAGGCGCTTTTTTCTTAATTTTAAACTGTCATTGATACGTAGACATTACACTTTGAACCGTGGTCGTGGCATTTTTATTTTATACAATATTCCTGAGTCGCTCCCAGAAATCCAGAAAATTATCCCCAGCCCTCTTAAACAACGGATATCCGTAAAAATAGTTTTATTTCAATGTGTAACATTCGCGTAAATCTAAGAACCCATTAAGAAAATAAGTACTATGTGTATTGACTTGTCATAAGAGCTATTTAATTGCCTACGTGACCAATAAACGAATTTCATTTCATTTCAACAGTAGGAATAGATTAGCCTAATCGAAAAACTATAGGAAATCTATGTGAAGTAACATCTTTTGGCGAGAGAGATTTGAACGCCATAGATTTTGAAGTAGAATGTTTGTATTCATCTGAATAACAACCACGAGACTCGATGGCGGAAAACGCGTCATACCTACGTAAATCTGGAGTTTTTGATTACAGCTCTGTATAGTCCAGATACTGTGCAGTTTCCATTCCTTTTTTGGATTCCTTTTTTGCAATTTCCAATCCACTTCACAGTATATACAACTAGTTCTCTTTAAGACATCTTAGTAAATAAATCCCTAATTCACAGACAAAAGATAGTCGAATGATAAATTAATAACGTTAATTAATAAAGAAACGTGCGCGGGACAGTTTCGGGTGGGCGTTAATTTATCTGATGTCAAATTTAATTATTTAATGCCCAAACGCTACTTTCTGAATTAGTATCTTTAAGAAGCCGGCTTAAGCAGAATGCATTCGCTTCCTCGGAATGCTTTTAAGGAGTTTTAACTCAGTTTGTGTAATGAGGATTTTAATTTGTTTTCTTCTGTAACAAGGTATGCCGTGTAAACGTTTTTTTTTTGGAATTGCTGTGTCTACAAGGAAGGTGTAAGTGTGTAGTGGCCTGTTGGTAAACGGACCAGACGCGGCTGCCAACATGAACACGGTGGTCGCGGGTTCAAATCCTAGGGCACCCTCTGACTTCTCGAAGTCATGTGTGTATTGAGAGACAATCACCACGTACTGTAACGGCGAAGGAAAACATCGCGAAGAAACCTGCATACCGTAGCAATTTGCAAGAATTTATATGGTATATAAAAGTCCGCCAATCCCCACTCGGCCAGCGTGGCGGACTATATGGCCTA
This sequence comes from Deilephila elpenor, assembly GCA_949752805.1. NCBI lineage: Eukaryota > Metazoa > Arthropoda > Insecta > Lepidoptera > Sphingidae > Deilephila > Deilephila elpenor. Next base: position 1,610,977 of record OX457114.1, read on the forward strand.
ACCCCTCTCAATCGTACTCCCCGTTGTAGAAGAAGCCCGTGCCCTGCAGTGGTATGTATATGGGCTGACACAGATACAAGGAAGGTTGGCAGCGCTTATCAAGTTAAGTCTCCAAGTGGACATAATTATTACTAGTCTTATTAAAAGTTGGATGTAAACAAGTTGAACCCAAAACGTGACATAGTTGAGTCGGACGCTACTATAGGTTTAGTCATGGTGTACGGTTGTCGTTATAGGGGAAGATGAAATATTTTGCCACCAGCGAATTTTTGAATTGCAATTAGTTATTTTCGCTTAGTTTATTCGCAATGTCACACACCAACTTTATAGTAACGGTATATTAGAATTGGTCTTCCACATTCTTCCACTTTCTATTTTAAGATGGCGGACATAATAGTGTCGTTTAGCAAGAAATAATCATCTGACATCGGTTGGTAATTTTATTCACTTTTTTTATAATAAAAATCGTATAATAAAGGTCACATAACACATGTATAACTATATAATATATTTTTAACACTGTATGAACAATTTGTGAATTTTGTATTTTCGCCAAAGGATTGAAAAAATATTCACTTATTTTTTTTATTGCAATGAATAGACGAGATTGCCATTTGCCTGATAGTAAGCAATACGGAGGCTCATGGACAGTAGCAAAACCAAACAACACCATGAATTCCAAAGTAATGTTTGGCATTCCACTGCGCTCGTCATCCTGAGACATAAGTTGTTAAGTCTCAATATGTCCAGTAGATACTCTGGCTACAATGTCTGCTTATTCTGTATTCCCCAACTGCTTTGCAAGTCCTGTTCAAATACACTAGATTAAATAATTGAGCGCCCGCCTCCCTGATTTAGTGGGACACTCGTAATACCGTTTCCTTAATTCAACAACGGGGGAATGCATTTTCACGACTTTTCTTTATTTTCGCCAAACAAATTGTTTAAACGAGATACTGTTAAGACGGCTGTTTAGTTTACGTTATTGCTGATTGCGTTTCAGTCCGTGTTTATACTTTCATGAATAATTTGTTTGTCCTATTTTTAGGGCTTTTAATTAATAATTTATTGGTTAAACGTAAACCCACGTCTTGGAAGCTACGACACAATTAAGATAGTATTATAGAACCAAAGTCCTGAAAACTATTTTGAAACGATAACTTCGCCAATACGTTTCCATCGGTTAAAGGAATCTTAACACTCTTCTTCTCTTTCCGGGCTTTTTCTTTTTTATCCTTCTAAATTTATTATAATATTTCTCTTTCTTCGTCTTTTAAATCCATCCTATGGTTGTCTGTAAGACATTACTTTATGCGATAAGACCGCCATTTGTACTGTTTTTTTTTCTGTTTCCGTATGTTATTTTACTGTGTACAATAAAGATTTAAATAAATAAATTTAAGAAGCCGGCAATGAACTTTCAACTTACAATCCAATATTGTAGATATGTGTCGTTAATGCCGTATCATCAGGCAAGTCATACATCGGAGCTTTGCATGAGAAAATATATAACTGAAAGGAGCGTCTTTAAACTGACAAAATATATTTTAATGACGGATTGGTCAGTGACATACATACATACATACATAAACTCACGCCTTTATCCCCGAAGGGGTAGGCAGAGGCGCCACAAGGACACCCACATTTCGCCTTGTATGTTCCGTCCCATGATGTGATAGGGGGCGAGCCTATCGCCATACCGGCCACAAATTCCTGACTCCGGGCTGATAATGAATAGAAAAATCCAATACCACTTTGCCCGACCCGGGACTCGAACCCAAGAACTCAGCTTTGTAGCCGTACCGTAATACAACTACGCCACCGAGGCAGTCAGTCGGTCAGTTGGACAGTGAATTAGTCACTAATCCCGCAGATACGGAAAATCTACTCCTAAAGCGAAATTTACACGGGGAAAGTTTCTTTCGGTGAGAATCATATGCCATTTTCGCCTGACATAACCGCCATATTATTTTCATGTTCTGACAACGTTTCCACGATGCAACTTTTTTATATTCTTACGATACTCGTTTCTTCAAAAGAGAAACTCTCCTTGGGGCTTGTGAAATGGGACTTCACTCAGTTGTAATGCTAAATATCAAAATATATTAAAACGAAATCCTTCAACCCAAAATACAGCACTGATGTTACTTTAAAGAAATCAAGCAAAAACTATATTACAGATTATTTCAACACCTAATAAATGGATCCAACACGTGCCAGATAAGTAAGTTTCCTCGGCAGCTTATTAAAAACGATAAATCAAGATTAGCAAATCGCGATAACAGATGTCGCTGTTTTAAATTTACAAAAAACTTTTCGTATATACGTTATCTGGAATATCGCGATACCCTCGCTTGACTTCGAAAGTCAGTAATGGCTGAAGACAGTTGTAGATATTAACAATTTTAAATTTACATACCTAGAAAATGTATTATTTTCCTGGTTACACGGTGTTAAGGTTTAAATTTGCATAAATAATTGAGGTGTAACAGCAAAATGTAATGCATTGGTAGAGACGTTTTGAGTGGTGCGAGTAGCAGCGATTTACAAATACTGCACTTGTTCAAATAATTTACGCTATGTAAAAAAGTAAATAAATATTAATTGACGTCTTATTAAAGTAATATCTTTGTCAATTTATATTAAATTAAAACCAATAAAAAAATACTTATAACTCACAGAGTATTTGATATGAATAAATTCACTAATACTAATAATAACGAGGACTATAATCTTTTTCTGCAATACGAAGCTATAAAGACGAATACTTTCCCCATCGTAGGATCTGCCACAGCACATTGCATGTATAGGTTTTTTTGTCACTAACCTTCATCTGAAACAAAAAGAACGATTTATTTTATTTTATAATTAGATTCAAGCAACTCAACATTACATTTACCTTATGATTGTAGTACCTACGTTATAAGCTAATAAATAAATTACTTCCACCAGGATTGACTAACTAGATGTAATTACTTTTATTATTCAAAATACCATAATCTTAGGACATCCACTCACAAACTGGAAAGATGACGTAATAAATGTGGACTTAAAATTAAATGGAATTTACCATAATCTCATTATAATTTAGTTCCAATAGGCCTAACACCCGCTACAACTGGCGCCCGACCCCAAAACGTTCAGAGGGTAAATGACGCCATCTTGCAGCGGAAATTATAAGCTATGCGGCAAATGGGCTGCCGATACCGCTTATCTGCGCCTCCGCAAACTCCACACGCTCCCGCTCCGACTCAAATGGAAGATCAACTGAGCGCCGCAAATGGATCTATTTATATTTACGATGGTGGAATTGGGTGGTGATGGTGAGAGTGAGAGTAACTCGGGATTTATTAGGAGAAGTCCATTGTTGAGACGGCTGTGAAAGTACCAAGACCACAGATCACTCCCACTAGATACCTAATGCAAGGCAGCGGTTGCGCGCCACACGTATAAGCTATCGGACTGATATAAACCGATTCCAAATGTCGCGTCATCAGTAACATCCAAGTAGTGGACCCGCACATATCGGTGAGCGTTGGCGAAAATTAAGTTTTGGAAATATCATATTACAGTTAAAAATGACTTGCTCAATAAAATGGTGTGGAAAAAACTCAAAAAATTCAAGTATCCAAAAAAAACGGAATAACTTTTCATCGGTAACTAATATTCTTTAAATTAATTTGTTCACGAGCGAGCTCAATTTATACTGGTTATTGTATCGATGTCAAACAGTCGAGTTTGAATCGAAAATCAGCCGTCTCTTTTTCGCATAGCAATAACCATAATAAGCCATCTTTTTCTGGTGAAATCACGCCTTCTTCTAGTGCTTGACGCATGTTTATAATATAATTCCAAGCAATATCGATATTTTAAAACATTAATGTAAAATAATTTGATTAAATGACAATGTCACGAAATGTATATTGATTTAAATAAAAATTGCAAATCACCATGACGACGTCATTTAATGTAATTTGAAAAAGGTCAAGTTTTTAACTAGGTACTTTTTCAATAATTATTGTACTTTTCTGTTTCTTCTTGCTTTGCTATCGTCGGGTAAAAACTGTGGGTTAGTATATAACATTATGTTTGAATAATACCATTTTTATTTTAGATTCCCCACATGTCCCGAAAGTTAAAAATATGGGTAGATGCAACATGTCGAGGTGACGATTGGTGGCCTACAAAAAATAGCGTAATTTGTTCACGACATTTTACCCAAGAATATTTTTTCCCGATGAAAAATCGTCGTCGTTTAATGGATACTTCTGTACCGACAGAATATTTACCAATTCTGGTACATTTTTATTTATTTAAAAATTTATAATTTCGTAGTTCTGTGTGGATAGAATAATATGATTATCAAATAATATTATAATTTTATATTGATTTTGTCCAGCATCCAAGAGCTGAAGATGAGATGAAGCTCGTTTAAGCGTATTCGTCTGATGGTATTTCGGGTCCTATTTCTCGAATCAAGTATCTACTGAATATGTGTTTTAATACAGTAATTTTTATTTTGACTGATATAAGTGATATTGGGGTTTCTGCTTAATTACTAAGAACGTAATGTTAGAAATTCGTGCTTGATGCGTGGCGTTAGAACCGCCTTTTGTCAAATATCATGGGAAGGTATTTAACATAACTATTAGTATACTAAATTTATTGAGAATGAGTAGTACAAGCCGTTGCACTAATTTCAACATACGTTGTATTATCATCCCAAAAACATTCATAATTCGTCAAGTGGGTTTCATTGTCACTTGCCGATATTACCTACCATCTATTACAGCCGCCGTCGGAATTCAAGAAACAGAATAAGGTATTGTAGCCCTTTACGGCGTGAGGTTTAATCATTTAATATTTCATATTTTTATCTGATCTTTTAACCCAACACTTAATTCGGGTGTTTCGGCATTATGGTATACAAAAATTAACGGCGAATAATGGAAATAAAACCGTTACATACTAAAGTATAAATCTTAATCCTACTTTATTCGTGTTAGCGATTGGTATAATTTATTAGATCAGGCCAGTGAAAACATATTATAAAACATTTAACAAGTTGGTAATCAAGTTATAGAAGCGGTCATAACACGTTAAACTTACTGGCAAATCGAACTATCGATACTTTTTATTTTATTTATCGACAAGCCTCATCTCTCGAGCGAAGTCCACGTGACAGCGCTGCAACCCGCCCACTGCCCCGCACCGTTCCCTTCGTTGGCGTTTTCAGTTCAAAACAAAACTATCGTAATGCGGTATCTATTGGGAGTGATCTGTGACCAAGACAGATGTTTGTGAAGCCCGCGGTAATTTGTGTCGGAACTGTCACCTACAATAAAAGTCTCACAAATACCCAGACCTGAAAGTGTATCGCACAAATATTTGCCTCCGTGTAAACTTCACGACTTCTTTAAAAAACAATCAATACCACTAAGAACTTGTATTTTGCGGCGGGTTTAGGGACCGCCCGCAGATAGGAGTAGGTAGAAAATAAGAACTCAGGGTGATTACGTGGTACAGGCTTTAATATTTCGCATCACCGTCTTACACTCGGTACTGTTGCTGGTGTTATGCAACAAGAGTCACTGGCCTTCTGTGGACACTGATCCGGGTCTTCTGCACGTGGCGGTTTCCGACGACAGCTCGCCGGCAAGGTTGGCTGCCACGTGGCCGGTAGTGGTGCGCAGGTCAGCGGCTCGGCGCAGGTGCGGTCGCAGCACGGGCAGGAAGCGGTGCGGTGTGAAGCCTGAGCACGGCACGCTCCGTGCCGTAAGCAGGAAGAGAGTAGATAGCAGATAGGATGAAGCAGATGGTGAACCTGGAATCAGCGTCCAAGAAATCGGAATGCAAACTACGCTTACATTCCGTGCCAGCGACTCGTGGTAGTTCACAAGCCGGCGGCAGAATAAGCTGCGAAGCAAGCGGTTAAGCGGTTAGCAATTGAGCACTTTTAACACTCACCCCAGCGGGTACACAACACGCGTGGTAGCACGCAGCTAATTTTTAGAAAGAGGACGCGAGCCTTCATACCTTCACAAACATGGGTCCTCTGTGATTGCAGAGGCCCCACGTTGCGGAAACACTACCTAGGCTTAACACCTCCGAGTGTGGTCTATCCAAGCGACCCGTAAATACGGAGTCGTTCCTTGGTAAAGTCCGATGCGAGATCGGACTTTCAGTGGCTTCATGTGCACATGTCGATCTCGCTCGGAGCGAGATCCTTATACCGGGGAGTTCCCGCAATCGGCCCTCCCGTCCGTAATTTGGGACGAGGGGACCGGCTGGCGGGGGAGGCAACGTGTGACTGGAGGGGCACGGGTCCATAGTGAGGCGCGAGCGAGGTCGGAAATTCCCTAACCCTACCACCGCTTCGGAATGTGTTATGGCTGAGTAGAAGAAGCGGCGCAACAAACTTTCAGCAACACCTATGCTTGACCTTGCTCGCTAACCGGGCGGGCGTCAGCCGCCCGCTCGGTTCTCACCATGTCCAGTGCGTCTCAGTCACGTCGTTGTGTTGGTGGGTCAGGAACCACAGTTCCGGAATTCACTTCCGTGAGGAGCTCGCGGGGGAGCGCCCGGCCGTCCGGTGGTCGCGCGTGATGTGGGGCCAAGTTCTGGAGGTGACTCCATTCCGAGGCGTCCGCACGCGCGAATATGGACTTTGTGAGACGACGGATAAAGTCGTCCACAGACTCGATGCGTAGGTCTCTCTCGATTGTGGAATTCCTGACACCGTGAGGGGCGTCCACGATTCTGCGGAGGGCCACCGATTGGACCCTCCGCAGTGTGGACGCGAGCGAGGTTACACGCGTATTTATGCGTACGATGACAGTTCGCACGTTTTAGCTGTCAGAATTGAATCGACCAATCAGCGCAATGGAGGCGTTGATTGGCATAGACAATATGATTATTGAGCCATAGACTTAAACCATTCCGGGTGACATTCTACAACGTCCCAATTTTTTAAGCACTGCATAATGCATTGTTTTCGTAGCCCTGTGATATTAGGTGTCAAGCTGTTCACGCCTGAACGGTACGAATGTAAAATCGAAGAATTTATTTCAACGTGCTTATTTCAGATACTACTGGTTCGAATTTTTTTGTGCTGGATTCATTTATCGAGGACAGCTATAGGCTAAATAACATCAAGCTATAATCAATAGTAGCATCGACGAAAATGTTGCAAGGACGCGGAATGTTTTAGGGGGAAATTTTTGATGTCGAGTAAAATAATATCTGCACCCGAGAGAAGCTGGGCCGGGCTGCTAGTCATTGATAATATTCTCCAAATGGAACAAAGATTTTTAGAGTATTTTCCTTTTTTAGGTTGTTACGAACCTCGGGTTCGATCACTATTCACTGCATTCGAAACTTTGTTTACAACTCCTTTGGCATCAAGTCAGGAAATACTTCGGATGCCACTTTAGTTGAACGTTGCTATATTGTCTCAGAATTACTATAAAAGAGAATATTTATTTGTTGAAAACATTACTTTGTCTATTTTGAATACCTTAGAACTTCAGACATATTTTAATGACAAATTTGAGAATCAGGTCTTCCGCAGTTTCTTTCACGACTTTCAAAGTTTCGGGCAATCATCACTTAAAATACAGCGTAATTACATTATTCTGGCAGAACATTAATTCCATCATAATTTCCAATCTCGCACATCATCGTAGTAGCGAATAAATTACCTTAAGATGCTGGAAATAAAAGAAAACAATTTAGAAAATGCCAACTTGACATTAATTGGCTGAAGGAAAAACTCGGACTAAACTTGAGCGCTTCGTCATTTTAACGAGGGCTGTGAGCCAAAGGGCTGAGGGGGAGGGGTAGGGGATAAATGAGTTCATCCGAGAAAGGAAATAATGGCCGATCGAGCCAAACGATCAGGCATTAAATAAGTGCTCGTGGCTTTTAAATGGTTCGGATATTTCCACTCCTTAAGGCACTATCACGCTGTCTCAAGTGGAAGATGTAATTAATACTATACCGGGTATATCAAGACTGCGACCGAAAACGAAACCAGGTGGTAGTTTTAGTGGTTAAAAACACGATGCAAATAAAAATTGCCAAAACAGTGACAGATACATTTTAAATTTTTTTTTTTAAATTTACAACCACCTGTTTGTGTGGTAAGTACCCAGTTTTTGCGAAAATACTAATTTAAGCCTTTACGTACCATTGCGTGATTAAAAATAAAGAGGTATACATCTTTATTTTAGGAAAACTATGTATATATCACCCAAATACGACGATAAGTAAAAATTTCCAAAAAAAAAGTTGTCGATTTTTTTTTTGCGAAATTTTTACTTGCTTTGCGTCTGAAGTCACTAATACTACCACCTGGCTTCGTTTTCGGTCGCGGTCTTGATATACCGTGTATGATTTGTTCGAAAAGCGGTTTTTTTTTATCAAACGATCACACAGTTCAACGAATGTTGGGTAATTGCCCCTGTCTATGAACATAACAATATATAGGTAGTAAGATATACGATGTATACGTTTTTGAACCAGCTCATAGTATTGTGACAAACATTAAATCACGTTGGTCAAAACTGATTGCTGTACTAAATTAGACTTTAATCGTTTACAGCTAAGCACGAAAATCCTGTTCAACCGATAGTTCGATTGAGGGGGTCAAAGTCCACCACGCTGGCCTAGTGTGGGTTGGGGCACTTCACATACAATATAAATTATTGTTAATCTCTGTGATATGCAGTTTTTAATGATGTTTTCCTCCACAGTTGAAGTGGTAATTAACTACCCAAACCACGATTCCACGTCGGAGGTATTTCAAGCAATTTAAGACTCGTTTCCACCGTTCCTTTCCCAACGTACCTTACCGAGCCAGCAAAGAAAATTTTTGGATATTAAATTGATGAATCGATAGCATTGTGCAAACGCCCTAACCAGATACTCTATCGGTACATTCCGGGCTTTTGTCTAATGGTTAATCATAATTAGCGAGAAGCTCCAATTTCCTTTGCTTTTGATGGTTACCCTTCCACTGTGGTTTCCGGATTGATGTCCATCACAATGGCAATGGCTATTGTTTTAAATTATATAAGTTATTGTTACTACGTATTTAATATTAATTGATAATGGATGTGAAGAGCGGTGAAGCTTATACAAGAGAATTTTGACAGCATGAGTAGCGCAGTTGGTTGGACGCTGGCCGTGAAACAGAATGACGCGGGTTCGATCCCAGCTCCGAGACAAATGTTTGTGTGATCCACAAGCATTATGAGAAATTCTCTCGTAGCTTCTGGTACCCACGACACAAGACTAGATCTTATTTTGGGGTCAGGACTATGGATGTGACTGTTGGGTGTATTTATTTACTTATAATCATTGACTTATAATTTATATGGTAGGTATCTGAAGACCGCCAAACCAAAATAGGCTAACGTAGTGCATTATGGTCTAAGCCGTAATAAATTTTCGGATGTAGAAGAGCCTCGTGTTCAACATTGGGGGGTTGTAGGTTGATACAGGTGCCATTACGTAACTATTCCAAAAATTAAAACCTTTAATAAAAAATTTAATAAAAAGGTGGCTAAAATTGCGTGGCGGCCAGTTGGTTAATGGACCAGACGTGACTGCCAACATGTGAACAGTCGCAGGTTCAAATCCCGGGGCACGACTCTGACTTTTCGGAGTCATGTGTGTATTAATAGTCAATCAGCACACATTATAACGGTGAAAGAAAAAATCTGCATACTATATTATACATACATACATAAACTCACGCCTTTATCCCCGAAGAGGTAAGCAGAGGCGCCACCAGGACACCCACATTTCGCCTTGTAAGTTTCGTCCCATGATGTGATAGGGGGCGAGCCTATCGCCATATCGGGCACAAATTCCTGACTCCGGGCTGATAATGAATAGAAAAATCCAATATCACTTTGCCCGACCCGGGACTCGAACCCGAGACCTCAGCTTTGTAACCGTACCGTAACACAACTACGCCACCGAGGCAGTCCGCATACTATATCGATTTGTTATAATTTCTATGGTGTGTAAGGTCCGCCAACCCGCACTAGGCTAGCCTGGTGGACTATGTGGCCTAACCCCTCTAAATCGTACTGTAGATTGTAGAGGAGTAGATAGTACAGTGGCTAAAATTCCCATACGTCTTAAACCTATCTCGTATTATTTTAACCCAAGAGTTTTCTTAAGTGATAATTTGAATTTCTCCCGCGTATGGCGAAATCTTTGCCGTAATCAATTCAGGCCCTAAGTAAACGTGTTGTAATGGCGGACCTAAAACAACACCACTCAGATTTGCACAAATTGAATTATTATTTCATGGAGAAGAGAAATTGTCATTTCCGAAAAAATATTTTTGCTTCGGGGAACTGTTCTGCTTTTGAATGTTTTGTGTATGTATGCCTGTTTAATACAATGTTTGTAATTAAAAAAATATTATTTTCTGCTAAAGCTGTAAAGCTGTACAGCAATCCAAACGTCTCGGGATGTAAAAAAATGTTAAAATTAAACCAAATCGCGATGAAATTTGTAAAAAATAGTTTTATTTCAATCTTTTTAAAAACTGTCAATTTTTATTTCAACAAAATTCGTTCTAATATTTTTTTTTAAATATTTTAAAACCTCTGTTCACAAAACCTTATAGTATTCACATCTATTAATCTAAAATGTTCTTTCTCCACATACATTTTTAGATGAAAATTTTTACTGAAATTATTACAAAATATTTTTTTCTAAGTAATGTCTTTTTTGGTCCCGCCACCTTTACCAGGTCGTCTGACCATCTTGTGGGTGGACGTCCTACGCTGCGCTTTCCGCTGGATGCAGGCTGCCTCCAACAGGTCACTGTGGAAATCATTGGGAGAGGCCTATGTTCAGCAGTGGACGTCCTTTGGCTGATGGATGGATGGATGGAATGTTTTGGTGGAAAAAAAAAAAAATGGGCCGAAAAGTACTTTTTGAGCCAAATAGCGCATAAAACGCATATACGCTCTTAATCATTAAACAAAAAAAAAATAAAATAAAAATAAACGTATTAACCTTAAACATTATTACCGTTGTGGCTAAGTCTTAACGCGTTGAATGAGATTCTAGCGTTCGACATTGGCACACGAAAGGGTTTTTATGTATTAAAATAACCCCAATTATGTAAAAGTCTTAAATTTAGAATTAAAGCACTCCAGCGCATTTTTGATGTAAAACTACATGATACATAAATTCGATATTGCTTGTATCTCCCGTATGGTCTAGTGGCTAGGATACCTGGCTTTCACCCAGGAGGCTCGGGTTCGATTCCCGGTACGGGAATCCATTCTTTGCTGGGTTAGGACAGAATATGCTTTACTTTTGGCAGCCTGTATTTTAAAAATTACATCCTAGATAGCAAAATTGTCTTTTTTGTAAAATTATTAACTTTTTAAATTTATGAAAATTTATCTTCAAAAGTATTTATTGGTTGCTCTACAATATTCTAAGTAAGAAAAGGAAGTGTATACACCAGCCACATATAATATATTATGAGGATATTTTCTAGTTTCATGCATTTAAGGTTAATAGCACACGAAAACATCATAAAGAAACCTACATACTACTCGTATAGCAACTTATGAGAATTTCTATGGTATGTAAAGTCCGCCAACCCGCACAAGGCCAGCGTGATGGCCTATATGGCCTCACCCCTTTCAATCGTACTTCGATTTTAGGGGCCGGTGCCTTGCAGTGTTACATACAAGGGCTGTTCCAGATACAGGTTAAGTTCCGAAAGATTTATTCATTTATTTATTGCCAGTCGCCACAATTATGCCAGATTATTTAAAGAACCATTTAAACTATTTATTTTTTCCACACACACAATACAATCTAATAACAATATATGACAAGGAAAAGGCTTACATTAATAATTGCCGTAATATCCGCGTTGAAAAGATACCAGTTGAGTATACGCTGTTTTACAACAACAATGATTTTCAGCTGGCTTCGCAGCCATCACAGTACAATAATTCAACTACGAGTACACGTCGGGTCGAAAAATATAACGCAAAAAAAAACAAAAAAAAAACAGACAGGATCCAAAATAACAATTAAAAAAGATAGCATTACAAAGCAAATCGTGGGTGCACCTGCATCAGCTAGAGATAAGGAGTTCCGCCTCCTAATCCCGGAAAGCGATTCAACGTGTACTTAATTGGCGTTTTCATAACATTTAGCACTAATTTTATTATTCGGGCACAAATATCCATCAACGAATAACTGATAATTGTAATCTTAGTAGCAAAGTATAAAGGCAAACTTAGGAACATATCAAGTATGCATTATCATCTGGAATTAGGAGAACGCATAGTTTTTGCCTAGCAGATATACATATTGAAGTCTAGTTTTATTAGATTGATTTACCAAATATAATAACACATCCGACACCCAACAGTCACATACATAGTCCTGACCGCACACTTAGATCGAATCTTGTGTCGTGGGTATCAAGAACTACGAGAGACTTTTCGGTCTTACAAACACCCAGACCCGAAATAAATACTTGTGGTTCACACAAACGTTCATCTCGGTGCGGGGGTCGAACCCGCAGACTCTCGTTTCACTGCTAACGTCTAACCAACTGCGCCACGGAGGCTGTCAAAATGAAAGCAATTTGGCGAATGTAGTGAAGGATACCTATTCTAAAGCTAAGTACAGAGGCTGAGAATCGAATCGGATGATGTGAAATCGTATACACAATACAGACGAGTAACGAACGACAAAAGAACGAGATTGGGGAAGAATCAATTACTTAACAGCGATATAATTGTTTTGTCCGAATGTTCCACATGCATATTGTTGTCGGATGCACGGCGCACCTCGCGCCTCCATTAATATTTATCGTTTCAACTTTTAAAGGCATTTTAATTTAACCCGCATTCGGTCCGTGGTTATTATTACACTGGTCATTTAATTATTATATTTTTTAAAGTAGTAGATCAATTTGCCCTACCTCTTCCTACTTCTAATACAATTTATTTGAAGTAATAAATAATTAGGAATAATTGAAAGATCTTCACAATTTTTGACGTCCAGCAACTTTCGCTAGGACTGCATGGTGATAGACTGCCTCGGTGGCGTAGTTGTACTACGGTACGATTACAAAGCTGAGGTCTCGGGTTCGAATACCAGGTCGGACAAAGTGATATTAGATTTTTCTATTCATTTATCGGCCCGGAGTCAGGAATTTATGCCTGATATGGCGATAGGCTCGCGCACTATCACATCGGAATGGAACATACAAGGCGAAATGTAGGTGCCCAGATGGCGCCTCTGCCTACCCTTTCTGGGATATAGGCGTGATTTCATGTATTTATGCATGGTGGAGTAGCACCTAACTTTTTTGTAGAGGAAACCCATGCCCAGAAATAGATCAAACACAGAACAGACGGCCAAAAATAGCTTTTCTCTTAAAACAGACGATTCGGGTATGATTCGCAACGGGTTGATACACGACTCACAATAACTGCACCGAGTTGATCGAATGAGGCCGTTGGGGTGTTTTTAATGAATTTGTGGCTTTATATGTGTAACAGGATTTCAGATTACGTTCGCAGCGTTCGGTCCACTTAAGTTTCTTTGTCATCGGAGCTAATTGATTTGCGTCAGTTAATTAATTTTCGCGCAGAACGAATCTGCTGATGCGAAGGCCGTACTAGGCCAGGGTGGTGGACTATATGGCCTAACCCTCTTCTTACTCTTCACTTCTGACGCTCGTGTCATGCAGTGGGACGTATATGTGTATAGGCTGATGCATCAATGGCTGATGCAGATTCAGATGCCAATTCGGATGGATTTTTAACTTGTGAAACTATATTTGACAGCCTCCGTGGCGCAGTTGGTTAGACGCCGCCTGTGAAACGAGAGGCCGCGGGTTCGATCCCCGCACCGAGACAAATGTTTGTGAGAACCACAAGTATTTGTTTCGGGTCTGGGTGTTTGTGAGACCGAAAAGTCTCTCGTAGTTCCTGATACCCACGACACAAGACTCGATCTTAGTGTGGGGTCAGGACTATGTATGTGACTGTTGGGTGTATTTATTTATTTTATTTATTTATTTATTGTAGCCAGGGAGGTAGAAGCCGACAGCCTACAAAGTATAATGCAGGTTTTGGCAGCGATGACACTAGGTACAAACCGCTTCTAATGGGTCGCTATAGAAATCCTAGAGCAATGGAATTTATTAGTTAGGAAATAGACTATATTTTTTTATATTGAAGTCATAAATACTGCTTCGGTGTTTCTAAAACATTGTGGATTACCAAATAAAATCTCTAATGGTGTTTGATATCCATAATGTGATACCTATTTGTATTTAAAAGTGCGTGGTGGCCTGTTGGTAACGGACCAGACGCGGCTGCCTACATGTTCACGGTGGTCGCGGGTTCAAATCCCAGGGCACACCTCTGACTTTTCGGAGTTATGTGTGTATTGATAGTCAATCACCACGCACTTTAACGGTGAAGGAAAACATCGTGAGGAAACCTGCATACCGTAGCGATTTTAAAGAATTTCTACGGTATGTAAGTCCGCCAACCCGCACTAGGCCAGCGTGGTGGACTATATGGCCTAACCACTCTCAATCGATTCTCTCGATTGTAGAGTAGGCCCGTGCCCTGCAGTGGGACGTATATGGGCTGATATAGAAACACAGGGTTGAGTATTTTCAATTGCCTCGTGGCAAACACGTCTTTAGTTCATTGTTTTGTCACCCGTTTTATTAGGGAGGGAAGTGGACAATAATTTATTTCCAACTCCTCCTATTAATTTAACTTTTTGATTGATTTCGTTGCGGGTTAAAGACAAGTTAGACATTCCCGGAGACGCGCTGAGCTTCAATGCTCAGTGTCATTAAAATGCGTGCCACTGTTGATCCTGGCTTACAGGAGTTGCAGTGGCGGGTGTGAGGGCGGGACAGTCTCCTGCCTCGTGTTTTACCATAATATGTTTAGAAGTGTAATTATTGTTTCTCGTTTTATAGTTACAAACTTTTAGTAAACCAACTAGAAATATAAACTAAAACAACAATTCGAGGTAAGGCAAAAACTCACGTAAATAAGGCTTTAATTATCTGTTCGGAAAAATCATTAAAACTTTGATTACGGCTAATTAGTTATAGAGTTTTTCTTTGAATACCTTGTTTTATCGTCCTTGATTTTTTAGGCTATATTAATTAAAACAAGGTTTTTGAGACATAAAGGTAATTAAGTCCAGGTTTTTAGTCCAGTTATTTTTTGTTATATGTAGTGGAGAAGAATACATCAGAGAATAATCTTAGGTTAATATCATTTAAAATCTGGCAACTGTTTGCGAAACAAAAAAACGCTAAAATTATTGCATGACAGTATTACTATACCACTATTACTAGAGTATTACTAGTAGAGTACCACTACTATTCGAATAACTCTTCTTCTTCTTCTTCTTCTTTTTTTCTTAAAGCAAACTCATGGGAAGATATGGTGTAGATGGTTAGACCCGATTGTAAGAGCAAATAATTCTCTGACCCATAAGTTGGTACCTATTTTCTCCAGTCTGGATGTTTTTAAGACCGAAAAGTCTCTCGTAGTTTCTTAAATCCACGACAGAATTGTGCCAGGACATTGGGACCAGGTCGACGTTGGTAGATTAATTTTTTGTAGACGCCTTTTTGGCACAGTTGGTTATACGCCGGCTGTGAAACGTGAGGCAGCGTGTTCCATCCCCGAGCCTAGTACCAAGACAAACATTTGTGTGATCCAGGTGTTGGTTTCGGGCGTGGGCGTTTGTGAGATCAAAAACTCTCCAAGTTTCCAATACCCATGACATAAGACTCAACCTTAGTGTGGGGTCAGGACTATGTATGTGACTGTTAGATGCATTATTTTTTTAATACTTAAAGCGATATTTAGATGAATAACTGACAAAATAATAACATTACCTAGGGAGACAAAGCTAGCGTCAATTTATTAGTGTCCTAGATTATTTTTGCACTGCGAGAGCTCGACGTAATTCCTTCGAGAGGGGATTATGATGAACGGTTTGCAGTAAATGCTCTGTGGATGTTTACTTCGGGTTCACCGTACTAGCTGCAAATTACAATATATTTTTATTTGAAGAAATGTAGGACGAAGGCCGCGGATTATATTTTAAAGCACTGAAGGGAAATAAAAGTAAAAATATGTAAGTATGTTTTAACTTAAACAATAAGGTTGGAGTTCTCTTCTAAGCATTTTTTACGTTGCACAGGAGGCCTTTGCCCAACAGTGGAACTAATATAAGCTGATAAGAATAAATATATTTTTGTACACTGATACGACACAATAAACCGCAAATTATTGTGGCGTCTGTCTACCCAACATAAAATGTATCATTTCTAAATCGACAAAATCAACTATCTTAAGGAACTGGGTAAACCTTGATTACATTAGTTATGGCTTCGGGTCCTATTTCTAGCAGTCGCTATTCAGGACACTGTAATCCTAGATTCAACATAATCATCTCGCATGTCAATATTACTTCGCTTTCCTAGCCCGAGAAATCTTTGAACTTTAATATGTATTTTGATAAAAAATATTATGAAACGTATTTCGTATTTAATTCATCAGTGTCACGCAAACTTTTCTTCTGATCGTACGAAACTTTCTTTAATGAAAATTAATGAGTTCACCGACGATACAGTTTCAATGTATCTGTATAATTTGTGTTTTTATTAATCCAGTAAAATCTTTAATCGGATTATTTTGTACCGTCTTCATTACCGGAGCATTGCCAAGTGAATACCGGTATAATATTAAATTTTTAAGTTTAAATGCGGCAAATTAATAGCGGAGTGCAATCTGCTGGAAAGTTAGGGGTTAAATAAGAAAATATTTTCACATTTGCTCACTTTTGACAGCCTCCGTGGCGCGGTTGGTTAGACGCTGTGAAATGAGAGGCGTTGGGTTCGATCCTCGCACGGAAAAATTTTGTGAGGCCCCAAATATTTGACGGGTCTGGGTGTTTGTGAGACCGAAAAGTCTCTCGTAGTTCCTGATACCTACGACACAAGACTTAATTGATCTTAATGTGGTCAGGACTATGTATGTGACTGTTGTATTTATTTATATTTATATTTACTAATCTATTTATACCCACAACCGAGTCTAATTCAGAATCCCATAAGATAAGAATAAGACCAACTAATCAACGGCCTAATTCCGAAATCCAAAGTCCTTAACTCAATTTAAACTATTATCTTTGCGAAATATCGAGCCGGTGTTATCGCGTCGTAAATTATTGCTACAAGTTATACAACTTCGCAACCCACGATCGACAGACAGAACTAAACGAGTTACAAATGAGTTTGCGTTTTTGTATGTGTGATCTGTATCAGCCTATTTACACTTCTAGGCGTACGATTGAGAGGGGATAGGCCATATCCACCACGCTGGCCTAATGCGGGTTTGCGGACTTTTATTCACCATAGAATTTCTTCCGAATCGCTATGGTATGCAGGTTTCCTCATAATGTTTTCCTTCACTGTTATAATAACAATAATAAATCATAAATACACCCAACAGTCACATACAAACTCCTGACCCCACATTTAGATCAATTAAGTCTTGTGTCGCAGGTATCAGAACTACGAACAAACACCCAGACCCGAAAGAAATATTTGTGGGCCGCACAATCATTTCTCTTGGTGCGGGGATCGAACCCGCAGCCTCTTGTTTCACAGCTGGCGTCTAACCAACTGCGCCACGGAAGCTGTCAAAATCTTTATAGTGCGTGGTGATTGACTTCAACACACACATGACACCGAAGAGTCAGAGGTGTCCTCGGAGATTGATTGAGCGACCACCCTGAACATGTTGGTAGCCGCATCTGATTCGTTATGCTTAATTTTATTGCATTTATTGGCGAAACGAGCATGCCACTCGCCTGATGGTAAGTGACACGACCGCTCATGAATTAAAAAGCAAAACCATTCCACTGTGCTGGCTATCCTGAGACATAAGATGCTAAGTCTCAATATTTCCAGTAGTTACTCTGGCTACAATGTCCTTCAAACCGGAACACAACAGTGTACTTACGCTGTTTGGCGGGAGATAAAGATATTGCCTATCCAGGCGGCCTCTCATATATTAGAGACCTATAATGTTAATAAAACGTTGTAAAATATGTTTTTAGCGGGATCGTTTTTTTTTTCTGTACTATAATCAAAGGTACTCTTGATTGTAAAGGAGGCTCGTGCCCTGCAGTGGGATCTGAATGGGCTGATACATACATACATTATCAAAGGTATTAAGAGTACTATCGTCTGTTTTCGTTTTCTAAAGCGTTTCTCTACCCTGTACCCTTAATTTTGGGACCACATGAGCTTATACAAGTTCTTATGTATACAGGGTATATCAAGACCGCGACCGAAAACGAAGCCAGGTGGTAGTTTTAGCGGTTACAGACATAATGCAACAAAAAAAATTCAAAAAACAGAGACGGATTTTTTTTACAGTATTTTAAAAATCATCATGTTTGGGGGATAAATACTAGTTTTTGCAAAAATAGTTATATAAATCCTTACATACCATTGCGTGTTTAAAAATAAAGTGGTGTACGTCATAATTTTCAAAAAACTATGTATTTATCACTCAAATATGACGATAAGTTTTATTTAGGTTGTGTTTGATATCAATAATACTACCACTAGGCTTCGTTTTCGGTCGCGGTCTTAATATACCCTGTATACATACGGAACTGGACATACGGCTGCCTAATTCTCACGTACAGGGTCGTTGGTAAACAGCCTAAAAATTTGGGTCAATTACAACCTCTGTATTTATGTGGGCTGTAGGAGATTGTTTCGCTGATTAAGACCCTTAATAAGGGGTTTGTTTTGCTTTTAAAAGGCGAACTTTCTTTAGGAAACATTGTTATGAGGAAAATATTTTTAATCAGCCATTATTACGGAACTCGTGACTCGATAAAACACGCGATTTATAAGAATACTCTGGAATAATACGGGTTCTAGTCCTGGGTAAGTAACTGCACTGGTTTTGGGTGAATTGCTTATTGTTACGTTACCAAAATTAATTGTGATGTGATGTTTTAATTGTCTTTCAGATTTAGGGTGATAAAACCTTGGTTAGGACTAATCTTTTAACTACATTTTTGGTATAAAGAGTCTAATAAGAAGAAATTGTATAGCATAGTGCAGTGTTTATATAGCTCTCTGTAAGGTGAGAAGCCGTTTCAATATCTACACGGAGACACAATATTTTTTTAAATATCACTAACGAGGCAAACGAGCTTACGGCTAGGCTGGCCTGTAGAGTGTACAGCCTAACCCCTCTCAATTGAACGCTCGATTGTAGAGGAGGCCTGTGCTCTGCAGGACCTATATGGGCTATTACAGATACTCTGTGACAGATACAGACAGCTACCGTAGCCTAGTTACAAACAGTATTGTAGAATAATAAAGTCTCAGGAACTTTTTATAGACAAAACACAAGACAGTTTATTCGGGACTGTAGATACAGAGATAGAGAAGACTTCATTGTAAACTACTTAATACATAACATGTATATAGTTAACAATTGCAACTAGAGATGCAGCAAATGGCGTCCTTTTCGCAATTAACGATGTGTGTTTGTTAAAAATATGGTCGCATATTTTGCATTTAACGCCTCATTATGCTTGAATAGATAATTTATCATAGCATACATTATTATTTTTATATAATAAAGTAATTAATAAAAATGTATCTCACACGGAATAGAAAAACTTCTGTGGTACGTCATAATTTGTTGCATAATCCATAGCACGGTTTACATTGCTGGTTTTTCAAACACTGCAATTTTATTTACCAAAATGATAAGCCAATGCACGTTGTTTTCCATTTTATTCTGACTTCAGTTCCCGGAATGCCCCTAATATTCAAAGGTTACGTTTACGAAGCACGTAAACCGCGGCACACGTAGTGTTTGCTCACGTCACTCGCCGGTGCTTTCGTGATTTGATACGTGACTAACTGATTTATAGAGATACATTTTCGGCTTCTTACTTTATGGTTAGCCGTACTATGAAGCGTGGTTAACTACGGCCTATTCCATTGCAATCGTACTCTCAATGTAGAGGAGGACCATGCATTGCAGTGGAATGAATATAGGCAGATACAATACAAAAAATACTTTTAGGTTAGGTTATATTTAAAATATCGCAGTGTATCGCAAATAAAAGGTATGCTCAAATGTCCGCGTAAATTCACATCGAGGTTTGCACTTGCTATCTTCGTGATTTCTGGTAATACGGAGCTAAGTAGAAGTCTTACAAGAATGTATTTTATGCAATTTAATATTGTAATTTAAAATAAATATATAAATACACCCAAGTCACATACATAGTCCTGTTCACACTAAGACCGAATCTTGTGTCGTGGGTATTAGGAACTACGAGAGACTTTTTCGGTCTCAAACACCCAGACCTGAGACAGACTCGTGGGCCACACCAACATTTGTTTCAGTATGGGGATCGACCCCGAGGCCTCCCGTTTCACAGCCGGGGGCTAACCAACACTACACGGAGGCTGTCTTAAGTTACCTAGTACTTAGTGAGTTTCCTTGGCTTTATATACTGAAACTGGTTTTATATTATATTAAAGAAATAGTTTATATTTTTGCCTAACGTCAACCCTTTCCGCATTGCTTTGCAAATCTAACTAATTGCAAAGAAAAACTGTGTTCACAATGACTGAACTTGCTTATTTGCGGTTGAGTGGACGAGAGCATAAAACAAAGTAGTGATTATATATTAAAACCAGCAGAGTATGTTCGTTTTTACTTGGGACTTGAGTTAATAATTCACCATTTTCAAAGGCTTGCATCGAGGTGAGGAATCGAGTTAAAAGTTTATGATAGAACTTCTTGCCGCCCGTAATGGCATTTAGGCATCTTAACTTATTTGGAAATTTGGAAGACAAAATACTGAGTTATCCAAGGTGGTGGGAAGGTTGGTGGGGTTATTGTTTGATTATGTCATTGAAATTTAAATAGCATTGTTGTCTTGTAAGCATAATAGCGATTAAAGGAAAAATAAAAGTGTGAAGATTTTTTTTATATAATATTGAGCAAATAAAATTTTCGCGTCCGCGTGTTTGTGGGACTGAAAACTCTCGTAGTTTCTGATACCCACGACACAAGACTTGATCGTAGTGTGGAGTTAAGACTATGTATGTGACTGTTGGTTTTATTTATTTATTACGAAAACTATGGCCGTTGTGGTCATAATGTACCAGGATAAACCAAAAACAACAATGAAATTAATAACATAGCTAATACTTCAATATGTAAACATTTCATTCGCGTAAACATTAGGTATGTATAATATACTTTTTGCCGCCGAAAACCCTTGCCAATATTAAGAATGAAATTGTAAAGTCTAAAGAATTCTATTCTGTTTTTATTTATCTTATCAGACAGGTCTGTGGAAATTTTTGTTTGTGTCTGTTTCCAAATTTTATAAGAATAAATAATTAAATGTCGAAAAAATCCGCTAAGACAACATTGAATTTAGGTCTAAATCCAATCCTGGACGATTAATGATCTTCGAAAAACTATAAAATAGAATTTGACTATGGCCCAATTGTTAGCTTTACTTTATTTGCCACAGTTATATCTGCAATAAATTGAATCCTGACGTGGATTGAAAAACTCCAATTTACTCAATTTATCATTTAATATTCTATAATAGTATCCACTGGACTTCATGAGACTGAACATCTCATGTCACAGGTTGGCGAGCGCAGTGGAATTCCAAGAGTTGCAGGCGAATGGCATGCTCGTCTCGCCATTCATCGCATTAAAAAAGTCAAATTACATGAAACGTAATATCTCTTTGAACTAAACAACATACAGCCTCCATGGCACAGTTGGTTAGACGCCGGCTGTGAAACGAGAGGCCGCGGGTTCGATCCCCGCACCGAAACAAATGTTTGTGGGATCCACAGGTATTTGTTTCGGGTGTGGGTGTTTGTGAGACCGAAAAGTCTCTCGTAGTTTCTGATACCCACGACACAAGACTCGATCTTAGTGTGGGGTCAGAACTATGTATGTGACTGTTGGGTGTATTTATTTATTTATTTATGTCTAAAACAAGTTTATTATGAGTGGCCATGTTGCTCGGACATTAAATTTATACGTCACACTGAATGACAGACAGCAAGACGTGCGCGCTGTCCGACGCAGCTGTCGTGATTAATGTGCAACCACTCCGATGCATCTACATTGTGCTAAACAGCTACAATACAATAAATAATAATCCTGCCTCGGTGGCGTAGTTGTACTACGATGCGATTTAAACGCTGAGGTCCTGGCCTCGGTTGTCAAGTCAGAAATGTGATATTAATATGTTACTCAATCAATTCTTTTGTTCTGTTTATGGATTATTTAGTTGCATAGTTTACCTTTTATTTGGTATAATATTAGTAATAAGCATGAAAGTGTTTTGTATTCGCAACTTTACATGTGAAATGTACTGGGAAGAGCACTGACGTCTGAAATACAGGTAAACTTCTTTATCTAGTTCAGACACAGTAGCTCCACAAATAATGTATCAATGTTAAGTTGTATTTAAATAAATATATAAAAATAAAATTAGCTCGGTCAGCGTGGTGGACTATACGGCCTTACCCCTCTTGACCATACTCTCGATTGTAGAGTGCCCGTGCCTTGCAGTTGGACGTATATGGGCTGATACAGATATCAGCCCGGAGTCAGGAATTTGTGACCGATATGGCGATAGGCTACATTGTTGTTCGTAATACACAAGGTGAAATGCGGGTGTCCTGGTAGCACCTTTGCCTACCCCTTTTGGGAAAAAGGCGTGAGTTTATGTATGTAATAATAGTTCAGCCCATATAGGTACCATCACAGGGCACGGGAGTCCTCTATAATTAAGACTTCGATTGAGAGGGGTTAGACTATGATAGGTTACCTACCATGCCAAGTGCGGGGTTGTAGTCTTGACTTACCATTCCCTAGAAATAGCTATTACTCGATGGAAATAACAATGGACAATGAAAATGCATTAAAACGTTTACAAAATATTTTCTTAGATTGATTTATTAACGAGTATTTATCAATATCATAATATGTAAAACAAAACATGCAGTTACGGAGTGAGTGTTGGTTATTTGATTTCTACTTATGTACTGTGCCTTTGAAATTTATATTTTTAAAATTTTTACAATCCGCATTTGAGACCCTTATTCTAAGCTACAGTGTGTATAGCTCGAGTTACTTAAGATCCATTTTCTTGTTTGTATAAGTTACCTAAAACTATATAAAAAAGTATGCAAATACCGCAGAACATACATTAACCCAACTCCACGAAAAGAAAATCATATTTAAACATTAAACATTTTTACTCAAGGATAACATTCGCAAAACATCCGACCAGTGGTAAAATGCGCTTTCAACGTTAATACTTCAGTTTTAATTCCACTGGCTTACGAAATAAACTTTTATTCGCTGAAATGAAAAGTTCTCTGTAGGAATTCTTTGAAAGACCGCGCTGAAAGGCTATGGTTTCAAATTACTCGGCCACTTTGATAACTCGACGGAATGAAGCAATTAGTAAACATTACTTATCCAGCTTTATAGGATGTTTATCTTTTAGCACCGTTTACTTTTGCACTATAAACAATTAAGAATGAAGATGGATCTAGGTGTAATGTTCTGGGTGAATAGCGATGAGTCTAAGGTTATTCGTCAGGTTTTTAAATAGATTGGTGATCCGAGCATTATAATGGTTATTTACATTGGCTTTTTTGCTACTTCTATCTATCTATCTATATCAGCCCATATACGTCCCACTGCAGGGCACGGGCCTACTCTACAATCGAGAGAATCGATTGAGAGTGGTTAGGCCATATAGTCCACCACGGCGGACTTACATACCGTAGAAATTCTTTAAAACCGCTACGGTATGCAGGTTTCCTCACGATGTTTTCCTTCACCGTTAAAGTGCGTGGTGATTGACTATCAATACACACATAACTCCGAAAAGTCAGAGGTGTGCCCTGGGATTTGAACCCGCGACCACCGTGAACATGTAGGCAGCCGCGTCTGGTCCGTTACCAACAGGCCACCACGCACGTTTTGCTACTTATACCTTCTTTATTGATACAAATTGGGTTGCAGTTGACACACAAACTTTATGTACGCACTTCCTAACATCCACAACGCTTGGATGATGGATGTGTTGCCGGCCCATAATGGGAGAGGAAGAAATAAGGATGAGAAGAGGAAAGGCCATAATAGAGAGGAAGGAAAAAATATAGAAAGAAGAAAAGGGTTATTGGGCAGCAGGCAATGTCACTTACCGAACGAAACGCGATGGCAAAGCTCTCGCTTCAGTTATCCTGTGAGACAGTGATAACGCCCCACCTACCGCCTACCTGCGCCTACCCATGTATTATAAAGTCACTTCGATTTAGCCAATAATGTTGGAAAATTGTATTGTCGCTCTAATTGTCATATGTATCAATATTTAATTTAACACGAATGACACTATTTAAACTTTAAATATACCGGGTATACCAAGACTGCGACCGAAAACGAAGCCAGGTGGGAGTATTAGTGGTTACAAAAATAATGCAATTAAAAATTTAGCTAAAAAAAGTGACGATTTTTTTGGCGAAATATTTAGTTGCATTGTGTCTGGAGTCACTAATACTACCACCTGGCTTTGATTTCAGTCGCAGTCTTGATATACCCTGCATATGATGTAGCAGTACTTAAATAAAATAAAAAGCTGAGTCAATGACAACAGCTTGGCTCTACTTAAAAATTCTAACTTTCTTATTATTTAACGGAATTAAAAAATATTTCTATTTACGATTTATGACGTAAACTTTTGATATAAATAATAATAAAAGCTAAACAACTAAACCGCTATTTACACTTCAAGTTATCGTGGCGAAGTAAAAACCTTGTTTCTCAACTCAAATTCAATCTGGGTGTACAGCTGTTAACATTCCCCAATGTTTTATTCATATTCATATTAACTTGCTAAATTTATGCATATTGTTTATTAAAATGTGTACCGCCTGGCTGAATAATTCCTTCGGGAACTGCGGGCTTTTCAGGCGGTTTGCGTGTTCGCGAATTTTCGGTGATTTCACGTGTCGCACGCTTCAAAGGATATGCAACTTTAATGTATACGAAAATCGTTTTAAAATGTCATAATTGAGTACTTATTGTTGCAAATCTTGAAGGAATAAAATGGGTCATCTGATGGTGGTTATTGCTCACAAATACCCGTAAAATAGGACTTGAAGGTGTCTATAAAATCGATGAAAGTTAGGGACAGGAATGTTTTTGATGTTAGATTTTATATAATTCCGGACACAAGTAAATACCGAAAACAATAAAATATTTCTTCGAAACAACATAAAACTTAAATGGTGGTGTAGGAACATCTCCCTATCTCTTTCGCACGCCGCACTGACGGTGAAGAATAGTGACGTCATTATTCGTGTGTATCCTTTTTCTTAATAATTATTCCTACTCTCAGATTTTTTCTAATTTACATTAAAATTCATCTTAAGTACCAATTAGTGGATAAAATAATTGTTAAACCGTCAGACAAACACACTACACCGCATGTTTATTATTAATCTAAATTTTATTACTAACTTCTAGTCTGAAACATTGACTTAGTATTTAGTTTGCAAGCAGCCTTATTCTCGCCGACAAGGTATCGGTACTAAAGCCACGAGGGAATAATAATTAATTGATTTAATATCTAGTGTAAGATGAGGTGTTATCATCTTAATGTACACCTTGTGCGGTAAGCTTGCGTCTTACAAACCAGTGTATGTAGCCACACGTTCTCGAAACTGGCATTGTTTGAAATAATTTAATGTAAATGAAACCAATTTTGATTTGTTTTGTATTAGCCCGGATGTAGGTATATCTGGTGAGCAGGCCGACATAATAATGTCAACAGGTGAGAGATTACCAATATTTACTAGTGGATACTCAATATAAATTTAATTGCACTTTCCTTTAGGTCAAAACAAATCTTTTTTTACCGATTTCATCGTGGATTTGGTATAATTTTTCATTAACTTCCTGATGTTCCGAAGGCTTCAGCATTCGTCACAGGGTGGACTACGTCATTCGATTGATTTTTACAATTTTTAGCATAAATAAGACTCCATTAAAGTCAGGGCTAAAATACCTACTTTTTGACGCAGTATAAACACAACAAACCAATTTTTGACAGCCTCCGTGGCGCAGTTGGTTTGACACCGCCAGTGAAACGAGAGGCCGCGGGTTCGATCCCCGCACCGAAACAAATATTTGTGTGATCCACAGGTATTTGTTTCGGGTCTGGGTGTTTGTGAGACCGAAAAGTCTCTCGTAGCTTCTGATACCCACGACACAAGACTCGATCTTAGTGTGGGATCAGGACTATGTATGTGACTGTTGGGTGTATTTATTTATTATTATTTATTTATTTAACTCCACATTCCCAGTTTACTATGTGCTAAACGATCTCCACAGAACACAGATTTGGCCAGAATTTATTATGTGTGTAATGTACCACATCGTTTTTTCTCCCAGATAATTTCCTATCTCGTAAACATTTTACGGCGGAACACAAGGGCTGTTTAGCAGTAAAATTTTAATCGCCTCTGGTATTATCCCTTGCTTATCTGCCAGTCGCGTTGACTTCTGAACAAATGATTAATATTATGTCTTTGTACACTTGAAGAGTAAAGTTGGTGTATGTTACTTGTGTTTATTATCTTACGGCACATAATATCCTATAAAACGAGACATCGTGAGGTTGTTTAACAGAACAAGACAAATGTTTGCGTGATTTTATATTTGTGTTGGGTCTGTGAGTTATTAGATTAAATGTTTATTTTAGTTTTTAATATCCATCATATAATACTTTTATAACAATATTAGGTCTAATATATAAATCTTTTATATCAATATGAGTTCAGGAGCTAGTTTGCACAAACGCGTTCATTAAACTGTAATTTTGTATTAAAACTTAGATATTTAAATAGAGTTGAGAGTGTTTTTTTCGCGCTTATGTAATTAATGCAAACTTCAATCTTATAGTAGGAATTTTAAACTTTTGTTTGTTTTGTAGATTTTTATGTGAGTGACTGGTTATTTCATGAATTTTGCTCCAATTTCATTACTGTTTTGCACCTTATTTGTTAAGTCTTTGTCTCCTCTCATAAGTTGCACCATATCATAAAACTATATCAGTGTGCGACTGTTGTACGAATATTAATTTTAGTAGAATTATTAACACAACGCCACTTAATCTATTAGTTGTATTTATAATGTTAAGTATAGTTCTATAACCGTGAAAGTGTTTACAAACTTAAGTATATATGGACAAACACATGGGATAGATATTTGTAATATAACCAAATTTTACAATCGATCGAATGTGTTAGTTATCTCGATGGTAAAACTTTTATAATCGAGATTGCTAACACAAAAGTATAAATATCGTGTTTAGGTAAATTCTTCGATCGTATCAACATGCTTAGTTAAATTTGAACTCGGGTAATTGGTTAGTCAATACCTGACAGAAATAGAACAGTAACATATAATTCATGACCAATTATTCCAAATTACTTACATCAGTGTTTTTGCGTAAAATTATTATCTAAACATGTAGTAACCAGTATTCAAATATTCCACTAATTAAAAGTTAATTTCCAGCAATGAATTACTCAGCTTTAGTGACAGAATTAGAGCATTTTAGCTACAGATACAATTCAGGTCCTATGTAGGTCATCGTTTAACTTCGTGGACATGATGTGTACGCCGTCACTGCGGCCGACACAAATTTACAACGTCGAATTATACTGATAGAACAGTGTTCCTGTCACAACGTTTTGAGTTAAACTAATGTATCCAATTGTTTCTGGCAGTGATATGAATGATCCGGGTCAGATGGTTTCATGTAATATAAGCTTTGAGATGGACTGGTAGAAAAGTTGGCTATTGGTTCTATAACTGTATAAGCGATAATATACTCCCTATTGCAGGGCACGGGCCTCCTCTACAATCGAGAGTACGATTGAAAGGGGTTAGGCCATATTCAGTCAGCTGACCTGGTGCGGGTTGGCGGACTTTACATACAGTAGAAATTTTTACGAATCACTATGGTATGCAGTTTTTCGCACAATGTTTTTCTACAACGTTATAAAGAATTGATTACCACTGCAATTATTAGCATGTCGCTTTGTCTTTTGTATATGAATTGTATTGAAATATGAATTTGGCATGTCTGATGGTCAGTCAGGCTTTTACTAAAGACTAGGAAAGTCAAAATGACAGCAGTTTATTCTGACATCATTTGTATAAGGCAGTATCTTTGCTTGAGTGAATACTGTCAATGGTGACAATCTGAATTAACCTGCAGTCATGTTAGTATTGTACGTCTTATATATTATACATATGTTATACATATGTATATATGTTGACCAAATACCTCCACAAACAAGATCAGGTTAGGTTAGCGTAAAAAAACAAGAAACAAAAGACGCTAAAAATCAAGAACCCAATCATTGAACAAGAAAAACAACGGGCCATTTATTAAAATAATCATTTAAGCAGGATTTGTAAGACAAAGCGAAGAAACAATTAGCTGTGAACTGAAAGTGAGGGATCGATTTTGGAAGCGACCGGCATGGGAGGCACAATTTGTGATAATGGCGACAACCTAGCGCCTCGGGCAATGCCGTGATGACTCTAGTGATGGGAACTTATCGATGAGTGTATCGATATTATGTCTATAATGCCCCGAAGATTTGCTATGGTTCATCAACCCCCACCAAGCCAGCGCGCTGTGCTCCTTCAATCATACTCTCGGTTGTAAAAAACCTTAGTGATTAAGTATTAAGTAGGTATAAATTCCTGTTACGGCTTGTTAGCTTGCTTCACCCCTTTTTTGAACTCGGAGAAGGTTTTTACGACGATATTCAAAATGACAGTTTGATTCGAATACAAGTTTATTTTTAATTTCCATAGACGACAAAAAACATAGATTATAAACAATACAGAATGCAGTGACATTGACGTAAAATAATTAATTTGCCAAGCGGGCAACTAGATGGCGCTAATAATAAATGAAAAGAATAAATGAAATTTATGAAGCCCGAACATGGCCCCGGCCTTGGAGCCACTGACTCCAACGTGAATCTGATGTTGCCTCGCGTAAGACGTCTGCTTCACTCTGACGATATGGGTAGCGGACAAATCTTGGAGAAGGCACGCCGTATGACGCCAGAAGCAGTGCGGATATCAGCTACTCTTGAAACGCCATCCTTTCCTGGGTAGACTGTTGACACCCGACCTAGACTCCAAGTCAATGGAGGAACGTTGTCTTCCTTTATGAGCACTAAGGTTCCAACTTTTAGCTCGCTGATGTTAGATTTTCATTTCGATCGGCTTTGAAGTTCTGAAACATATTCCTTGGCCCACCTTTGCCAAAAATGTATACCCCGCAACGATGATTATGGGCTCATGCACTCCATTTCATTGCAATGCATCGAAGGACACGTTAACTTATTATCCTAGTGAATTAGGGACTTAAGAAGCCCCGTGGAAGAATTAAGATCAGAAAATATTAACTAATCTTATAACAATGCTTAGCACCTTACGAGTGCAATGGAAAATACATTAAATATTATATATTTTGATATAGTTTCTATTTAATAAGAATTATAACACGAATTACACACACTGTACCGGCACTGTTTCATAACGGAAAGGACACACTAGCGCCATGAAGCGGCAGATATTAACAACTCTGCGTTTGCCTTCCATTTGTTACACATAGTATTATTTTTAGAAGTCTCTATATTTTTCTGTTGTCGATATTCATCCCAACCCTAGTGTAATTTAAAAGTGAAAAAATTTGCAATATTTTGTTTGAATTTTTCCGTTGCTTTCATTGGTTTTTACCGACTTTCGTTAATTTATTTTTAATTACTCAAATAACTTTGATACAGATAAGTTACGGGCTGAATAAATATGGCTATTTAATATTCTTTTCAACAGTTTTGTTTTTGAAAATTAATATAATTAGAGCTTGTTTAATAGACTTTTTTTACTTCTCATGTAGACGAGCTATCTGCCTAAATGAGAGCGGTTATCATTTATTTTTATAGTAAAGAAAGATCGTAAATAATATGCACTTTTCGTGTTTTTATTATATTTTCCGTACCTCTCAAAAACATACTCAATATTACCCACCCGGGAATCGACCCCAATCAGTATTCAGTTCACAACACTTTAGCAGTTAGCTCAACGTAACAGCTCATCCATTTTGTAAATCGTTCAAAACTAAACGTAATACGTAGGTATGCATAATATACAGAGAATAAAGTGCTTTCCCGATTCCCTTTTATACTATAATAATAAATTCTAGCGCAACCTTACATTATAAACAGGAAGCGGGAACAAAGAGGGAATGTTTTGATGTACAGTAATCGATATTTGAACAAGGAAAAAGGGAGGGAATTGTAAATGATATTTTGGATAATAAACTGACTGGAAATGTATAACTTGTGAACAAGGATGTATGTAAATAAATAAATAAATAAATAAATAAGTACCTACACCCAACAGTCACATACATGGCCCTTACTCCACACTAAGATCGAGTCTTGTGTTGTGGGTATCAAGAAATATGAGAGACTTTTCGGTCTCACAAACACCCACACCCGAAAGAAATACCTGTCGATCACACAAACATTTATAACTCATGGCCTCTCGCTTCACAGCCGGCGTCTGATCAACGACGCCATGGAGGCTGAATGTAATTTTTTTCTCGGTGTACTAAATCTTTTTTGTGGTTTCTCCGTGATGGGGATAAGTTTCCTTTTATTAATTGGGACAATATAACTTCAGGAAATTGTGGATATGCATTAATAACATCTCGGCATAATCCTTCGGCGATACATAATATGCATGCTCGACAGCCTCCGTGGCGCAGTTGGTTAGACGCCGACTGTGAAACGAGTGGCCGCGGGCTCGGTCCCCGCACCGCGACAAATGTTTGTGGGAAAAGTTTCTCGTAGTTGCTGATAACCACGGCACAAGACATAATTGATCTTAGTGTGGGGTCAGGACTATGTACATATGTGACTGTCAGGTGTATTTATTATTTGTTTTTATGTAGACTGTACACATTATGATTGCTCACAATATGTGGAAAACTTGAGGGGGTTTTCGGTAATTAAAGAATCAGATGATGATTTACAATGTAAAACTTACTTAAAGTTGGTATTCTATAAATAAATGTTTCTTCAGTTTTCCCCTATCTATCGATCTTTATATTTATTTTATAATCATTCCAGTTCAGATAGACCGAAGATTTCCGAAAGAAATAGGTAAGAGTGATGGAAATGAGACATGTGACAAATATTTTCTGTATATTAGGGATCAATGCTTGACACTGTTTATCCTATAAGAATATGCCTTAATGGGCTCAAATAAAACTCAAAAGACTTGAACACTGTCATAGCCGCGTGTGGTGTAAAGTAAGAAAGCAAGCGATTGGTAATTATTCTGTGATACAAGTAGAAGTTAAATTAAAACAATTATGTTTTATATGAATAAATCTTTGAAAAATAAATAGGAAAATGACGTAACTATGTTGATGTTTTATCTTTGTTTTTTGGCCTGTAGAAATCTAGTGTAATGTCCATTATTATGAAAATATTCTACCGCCAGATAGCCAAAGCCGCCAAGGGCTTAATAGATCCAAAAATTTTATATTGACAGTCTCCT
Organism: Deilephila elpenor; assembly: GCA_949752805.1. Classification (NCBI taxonomy): domain Eukaryota; kingdom Metazoa; phylum Arthropoda; class Insecta; order Lepidoptera; family Sphingidae; genus Deilephila; species Deilephila elpenor. The sequence goes on from OX457114.1 coordinate 1,642,797, forward strand.
TAGGTTCGATCCTTGCATTGAGAACATTGTTAATGTGGATTTAAATATTTGTTTCAATCGAGAAGTCTCTCGTGGTTTCTGATACCTACGACACTGAATTAATTTAACGTTGGGTGATTGGTGATTTGGTGGCGTGATTCGTGAATAAGTATGTTGGGCATAAAGATATAATAGAAAAATTCAATATCACTTTTCCCGACCCGGGATTCGAACCGGAGAAATCAACCAATCCGAGGCAGTCCGCCTCGCACTCCTCCCTCACACCTCATTGTCCGTATTCGCTGGAATGGAAACGGAATTTCTCGTCGCAGACAGGTTGTCACATAAATTCAATTTGGTAGGAGCGTACTAAATGAAGACGTCTGCCGTTCTTTCAAATTGGAATCGTTACACAATACCCGTTGAGACGGATACCGGCTGTTATTGTGTATAGTTTTGGTACCCGGGTTCACGTGATTTTTTTTACACGGCGGGAGTTTCTCGCGGCGAGAATCGTATGCGACTATCGCATGACATAACCGCCATAGATTGTCGTGTTCTGACATGTTTACACGCTGCAACTTTTTTATATCTTTACGATGATATCTTCAAGACGAGAAACTTTCCCCGTGTAAATGGGGCTTTATAGTTTTTTTAAGAAGTATTATAAGCGGTCTTGAATGTACTAGATTATGTATACATATAAATTTATACAATAATAATTTGTTAAAATATTTATATCGTTGTATAATTTTAGATTTTATATGATTATGTACTATGAGTTATTGCCGGAAATAAAAGCATTTTATTTTATTTATTATTTTTATTATAAATGCGTTGTCCAAAATTCAAAATGGTTGAGTTCAAACTTAAGGTATAATATAATATGTATTGTTGACAGCTTCCATGTAGCGTTGGTTAGACCCCGGCTGTGAAAAGAGAAGCTATGGGTTCGATCCCCGCACCGAAACAAATCTTGGTATGAACCACAAGTATTTGTTTCGGGGTTTCTCAGGTTTCACAAACACCCATTTGTGAGACCGAAACGTCTCTCGTAGTTCCTGATACCCACAACAAAAGACTCGATCTTAGTGTGGGGTCAGGATTATGTATGTGACTGTTGGGTTTTATTTCTTTATTATTTATTTATGGTTCAAGATTATATTGTATGTCATTTTATTTGTATATCTTGTTAATAAGGAGTTATTTTTCTATTCTACTCTGAACTAACTGTTTATATTTGAATAATGGGTTATTAAATAAAAACTTATTACAGCATAACAAACAAATATTTTTATATACTTACTTATTTATATTATCAAAACTGAATAATATGTAAATTGGTTTTGTTATCCGTCGTGATAAAGGTCGCTTGAGTGACATATTGTGATACTTTGAAATCGGTTTTTATTATTTTATATTCAAAGTATTGATCTGTTATACCATCTTTTATATGTTATAGCCTAACCGGATTTAAATTAATACCATCATCATCATCATCATCATCATAAGCCCGTTGGAGTCCACTGCTGGACATAGGCCTAAATAAATAAAATAAATACACCCAACAGTCACATACATAGTCCTGACCCCACACTAAGATGGAATCTTGTGTCGTGGGTATCGGAAACTAAGAGAGACTCTTCGGTCTCACAAACACCCAGACCCGAAACGAATACCTGTGGATCACACAAATATTTGTTTCGGTGCGGGGATCGAACCCGCGGCCTCTCGTTTCACAGGCGGCGTCTAACCAACTGCGCCACGGAGGCTGTCAAATAAATTAATATGGGAATATATTCTATCAAGCTGAGCTTGAAACGCAACACGCTTGCGTCATGGTATGACCAATTTTCTATCGTGTACGGTGATCGCTATTCCATTAGATAAATGCCCCACCATCAGTCAAACTATTGCAATTTGAAGGTCATGTTTTGTGAGTGATAAGTTCTGAAAAAAAAAATTAAACCTTTCAGCATGGCTAAAATATATTGCGTATACAGCCTCTCTGGCGTAGTAGATACGACGCTGGCTATGAAACGAGAGGCCGCGGGTTCGATCTCCCCACCGAGACAAATATTTGTGTGAACCACAAGTATGTGTTTCGGGTCTGGGTGTTTGTGATACCGAAATGTCTCTCGTAGCTCCTGATACCTACGACACAAGACTCGATCTTAATGTGAAATCAGGACTATGTATGTGACTGTTGGGTGTATTTTTTAATTACGTAATATTATGTTATGAGCTGGCAGAAAAAAAATGACTGAAAACAACACTATTTCCATTCAAAAACATACATGGTAATAGAATGTATATTTTAAAATCGGAGCGTCGATAACATATCACTACAATCTATTCCGGGACACTTGGAAACTGCACTATCCCCTGGTGGCACAACTTGGCCATGAATAATGTCTCAGCCATTCTCACTGTTATATTTACGTCTAAACATCTAGAAACTTCCGCAACTTTGCTGTTTGTATCTAGAATAGAAGAACTTAGTTGTAAATAACTTGTTAATATCGGACCCTAGAGTAATTAAAGATATTTAAAGCTTTCTTCTTACAATATCTGCCTTGAAAAAACACATACAGTGTGTTATTTATCTACTTCTTTAATCATGTGGAAAACTTAAGACAGCATATGAAAATTGGATTCAAAATTTTTCAAAATAATGCCAACATAATAACAATTTATGATTTCTATGGCGTCATAGTGTCTCACAATTCTGACTTAATAATAGATTCGATCCCACATCTTATTGAAAATAAGCGAGACTACCGAATAATACTACCACGTTCTCTTTCTAATATCCTAAAAGTCAGCAAAGCACTTCCAATTGGGGTCTCCATTCAAAAGCACTTCCACCTCCGTGGCGTAGTTGGTTAGACGCCGGCTGTGAAATAATTCGATCCCCGCACCGAGACAAATGTTTGTCAGGCCCACAGTTATGTCTCGGGTCTGGGTGTTTATGAGACCGAAAAGTCTCTCGTAGTTACTGATACCCACGACACAAGACTTAATTGATCTTAATGTGGTGCCAGAACTGTGACTGTTGGGTGTATTTATTTATTTATTTATTTTTTTAAGTTTTACGGATATTTTGAGGCAGTCGTCATAGTCAGTCACAAAAACGTTCACTATTTAACATACCTATTCTCAGGGATACCCACAGCGACATCAGCCTGCATCCGGCAACCTCACTCACTTTCTCTTCAGCCAGAGGCAGTCCATTGCTGAACAAAACCCTCCCCCTCTCACATAGACTTGGTGGAAGTGGCCAGGATGTAGCAACCGTTATTACATTAATTTCCATAAAACATTTCTTTAATCTCTCAAATCTACAATAACATTCTCGCCTTTCTTTAACTGCGAAAACTATCTCCCTAAACAACATTTTCTTTGCTGAATCTGAATATACGTCCGTCCATTAGCAGGGATGTCGTAAAGTTTTGTTAGTGTTAAATAGTGTTTTATGCCCCGAATTTATTTGTTATTTCACGCGTATTACCGTGAAATACGAGTTTGAGTGCTGACATGTTTTAAATTACATTTGTGTAATATGTGAAAGGATTTCTCTTGAGTGATTTGACGTGGGTTTTGTATCGGTGTAGTTTTGATGCTTGCTTCATTATATAAACTTTAACAATGCGAACTCAATTAAGCGTATTAAATAACAAATATTTCATCATCGTTGCAGTCCACTGCTGGACATAGGCCTCCCAAAGGTACACCACGGAGCTCGGTCTGCTGCTTTATGCATCCAGTCGCTGCCCGCCCTCTTATTCAAGTCATCTCGCGATATAGTTAGTAAAAAAACATACATATATACATAATCGTCACGTCGGTATCCCATAGGGGTAGGCAGAGATTATGGATCACCACTTTGCTCGATCTTGACATATTACTTTAGCTTCATCCACTTTCACTTCCCATTTTCATTTCCACTTTACCAATAAATAAATAAATTACACACCAAGTCCTGTCCATTAACTTATAAACTAATCCATTACCTAATAAATTATGTATTGTTTCTAGAGTACTAACACAACACCAGAAACTACGAGACTTTTTCGGCCTCACAACATCTGGAGACAAAATAAATATGGCCTTACAAACATTAACTCTGTGCAGGAAACCAACTTGCGGTCACACATATATTTATTTTTTAATTTTATAATTCGAGGTATGGCGAGCGAGTATGTTGTTCGCCGGATGGTAAGCGATACGACGATTCCTGGATAGTAGAATACCAAACAACACCATGAAAGCAAAAAGTAATGCACAAAGCGATGCTTGGCATTCCACTGCGCTCGCCATCCTGAGACATAAGATGTGAAGTCTCAATATGTCCAGTATTTACTCTGGCTACAATTTCCTTCAAACCGGAACACAACAGTGCATTTACACGGCTGTTTTGCGGAAGAGATAAACATTGCGGTGGTGTCTACCCAGGAGGTCTCTCACATATGAGAGACCTACCAGTGGCAGACGTTTTTTTCTTGTACTTACTGGCTACACAAAGTGATTTCAACGCGCTTGATGGTAAATTGCGATCGAGATACAGTATCAACGTTCGTTAAACAAAATATTCATTCAAGAAAAAAAAAATGTAGATATAGTAAACCAAAGCGATTGTCAAAAACCTTTCAGAATACCACTTTGTAGGCGTAAAATACCCAATACTCGATTATTAACATCAAAACGGTGTAAAACCTTCACGTGGAAAGATGAAGGTTTTGCCATTAATTTGGGACGCGAAGGCAACCGCTATTTATGTTGACAAGGGATTTGCGCGCAAATTACAATGACAACGAACATACACGCGTGACTTTCATTAATGTTTTTTGATTTATTTTTAAAGGCAATGTATCTGAAAGGAATCAAAAATGTTTGAGGGCTTAAATGGTACTACTGTCACGGAAACCCATTAATAAATAATAGTTACATAAATAAACCCGACAGTCACATACATAGTCCGGATGTCACTTTGTGATCGAGTATTGTGTCGTGGGTATCAGAAACTACGATAGACTCTCTCTCAAAAACACCCAGACCTGAAACAAATACCTGTAGATCATACAAACATCTGTTTCGGTGTGCGGTTCGAACCCGCAGCCTCTCGTTTTACAGCCGGCGTCTAACCAACGGCGCCACGGAGGCTGTTGATAGTGATCTATGCATTGCTCTTGTTTTTTGTTAGCGGAGAATGTTGGAGATCTTAAACCTATTAGAAGAATATTTCTACCAATCAGACAACGACTCATTACTCAATGGAAGAAATCCCTAATAGTGACAAATATAGGAAGAGTCATAATTATCGTTTTTGACGCAGTCTTAGATATTACTTTATAGCCAGAAGGAGGTTTGATTTTGACATCTCTCACCAGAATATACTTTAATTATATTGACTGTGCTTACGTAAGCATGCGTTGTAGTTATAATTCGTCGTGTTCTATAAAAAGAATAATTGAAGATGGTTGCGAGATGCTAGCCCTTTTCAACAAGTTACTGTGGCTAAGTCTTTGTAAGATAAATGTTCAGCTATTGACTTCCTGAAATGTATTGTGATTATGAAATAAATTTCGCAAATTCACGAACATCAGCTTGTTATGTAGTTTGAAACGTGATTTCGGAATAATCCGAATTGAATTTTGTCACAAATTGTTATTTAAATTTTGCAACGTTTTAATTTATCAGGAAACCACAGCGAGCCGCGTCAATAAGCGTCCATCATAAAACGTGACGTTACCTATTCCCTAACCAACGTTAATTGACGTGGCTTAGTACCCTTAGTAAGAATTGCCTATGAAACTGGGACAGAGGATTCTGTTTTAGCGTTGAAAGTTGACTGGATCTGGTGGGGATGCGGTGCTATCCAAATAGAAAATCACCAGGGCAGTTGCCTTATAGTCGACCCAATTATGCCTATACGTTTGAAACCAGGTATACAAGTTAAACCCGAAACACGTACTACGAGGACATTTCTGTGACTGACCGTGATGCACTTTCTACCACCATGTATATAGAAGGTGCGTGGTGATCTGTGTATAGCAGAACAAATGCCTACATATTCAGCTGGTCGCGGGTTCAAATCCCAGGGTTGACCTCTGAGTTTTCAGGCATGTGTGTATTGATATAGTCAATAACCGCGCACTATAATGGTAATAGAAACCATTCTTAAGAAATCTGTATACCATCGTGACTTGAAAGAATTGGGTAAGTCAAGTCTGCCTTTATTTTGTTCACGCATTAGACTAGCGGTTGTGGCGTTGATCGATGGATTGTGGAGGAAGCCAGTACTCTGCAGTGGGATGTATGTATATAGGGACTGGCCGGCAGCGACTGAAGCAGCAGACCGGGCTCTGTACTCTCCGGCGTACCTTGGGAAAGGCCTATGTCCAGCAGTGGACTGCAATGGGCTGATGATGATGAAACGATAGTTCATATTCTGAGGTCCTAAGAATGTACAACCATGATGTAAAACTCAATTTCACAATATAAGTCTAGCTCTTATTTCATATTCCTCATATTTTCAAGTTACTCTATTATAAATTAAATTAAATTTTCCATTAAAATTGCAGCTTACATTGCGGAGATATTAAAACAAACCCGACTTCTGAACTAAAACCCGGAGTTTAGTACTAAAAAGCTGTAAGCCACCACATAACACGAACAAATAAGCTTGCCGAATGAAACGCCGAGACTGTATGATATCCGCAAACTTTGTACCATTGAAATAATTAATATAAATTATTTTGACGGCTCGCACTTTTGGGTTGTTTGTCTGTGGATTTGTGAGGTCATTGGCTTACTTGAGCTGGGTTGCCGATATAGACATCACATTTTCAATCCCAGGACACATACTTTTATTTGCAGTTAGATTAAGTAAGGTGTGTATTTAGCATTTCCTTTGCTTTGTTTAGAATAGTTTAAGTGCTGGTAAGACCTCAACAATGACGAAAGTATTTGAACTCCTAAAAACCGCTCTAAGGCAGCATGGTAGACTAATGCTTAAACATCATATTTTTGCCCAGTTGTGGTAGAAATAAGAAGCATAAATCCCAAAATTGATTCTTTCTCTTTCTCTCTCTTCAGTCAAAGGAAGTCAACTGCGGCACTGCTTTATAGGATCTCTTTAAACACCTATTAGATCCGGTCTGGGTCTAACATCTTACTACCTCAACTATTATGACTATTCTAGGCGCACTTCTGTTATAAATTTCTTCAATCTTCAATATTTCAAGACGCATCTCCAAGGGCTTCCTATAAACAAAATTAAAATACTTCGCACAAGATAAAAGCTTCCTTCATTTCATTAGATCCGGTGGGGTGCTGAGGGAGGGGGTTTGAGCGAGATAACAACGTATTATCCCTTCTAAAACTGTGCCAGGGTCTTAAGTAATTTAATCTGCTCGTGTAAACATCCTGCGATTCTCCGGCATCTTTGAACATCGTAAATATTGTTAAGAGTGGGAATAGTGCTTGCGATAACCTAGGAATAGGAAGGTAAGTTTCTAAGATAGCACAGGTCGGCCTGATAAAGCCACTGACTATTTATAAGCACAGCATGAGGCTGGACAGCGCTCGTTACCCAGAATAATAATATAAACATAAATAAATAAATACACCCAGCAACCGCATACAAAACTAAGATGACCTGACTCTACTCTATGAAAAATTTGTTCTACGTTTTCAATTTCTTAAGGAAATAATTAAATTGTCTTGTTCTTCGAACTGAATCAGTTATTTCAGAGTTTCCTCGCCTTAACAATACCGGTTGCTGATGTTAACATTTCGAATTAATATAATGATTTTATTTGCATAAATCATATACCGCGGTTGATGTTCACTTTTATTGTATTACGCAGGCAATAATGAGTTTCGTGCATTCAGAGGGAATTTTATCGATATTTTACAGTAGGGTGATATTTTATTGCGATGAATGGCGAGATGAGCATTCCATTCGCCTGATAGTAAGCGATACAACCGCTTGAACAATAGCAAAACCAACAGCACCATGAATTACAAAGCATTGCTTGGCATTCCACTGCACTCGCCATCCTGAGACATAAGTTGTTAAGCCTCATTATGTCCAGTAGTTACTTTGGCTACAATAATAATGATAAAGATTAAAAATGCGTGGTATCCTGTTGGCTATAGACACGGCTATACGGCTATAGACACGGTGATCACGAGTCCAAATCCCAGGGCACACCTCTGACTTTCCGGATTCATGTGTGTATTGATAGTCAATTACCACATGCTTTAAAAACATCGAAACCTGCATATTATAGAGATTTTCAAGAATTTCTACGGAATGTGAGTTCTGCCAACCCGCAGTAAGCCAATGTGCTGTACTATGGCATTATCCCCCTCAATCGAACTCTCGATTGTTGAGGAGGCCCGTGCCCGGCAGTGCGATGTATACGGGCTGGTATTATTATAAAGGAATGAAAGACCGGGTACCAGACTCTACAAAGGAAACTTCTCATTCTCTTTCTCTATCTCTCTTCAGGCACAGGAAGTCCACTGAAGAACATAGGCCTCCCCCATGAATTGCCACATAGACCTGTTGGAAGCGGCCTGCATCCAGCGACTTCCTGCGACCTTAACCAGGTCGTCCGTCCACCTTGTGGGTGGGCGTCCGACACTTCGCTTGCTTGTACGTGGCCAACTTCTCATTGCAGTTCCTATAATGTGCGTGAGTGTCAATTGTGAAATCTATATTCTGAATCAAGGTCAACAGCTTCTTTGATTCCATTGCTAAGCCAAGTTATATAAGTTATTCGAAAACGTATTTGTTTTGATAGGATCCGTGAAGGGTCACCGTTGGCGACCGCTCGTAAAATCATAGGCGAAATCCTTCAAATATACATAAAATATGTTGTGCTGAATCTGAAATATTGGCGGGGAGGAAATACGTCAGGAATTCAACGCGGTACAACTTTGCGCCATCCAATTTATTATGAGATCAAAGTATTATTGTGGAACTATAAACAGGATATAGCTTCAAGCAAGGACTTCCAATGCAGGGAGACTAGGAGTTAAGGTTACGGAAGAAAAATTGTATTTTGCCTAAGATGCCCTGTTTTCTTAAGTTTGCAGTATGTTATATTACTTCACAGAATGTGATTCAATTGGTAATATCATCAAAAGGTGTATTAATACATTTTTTTAAATCACCGGTTTCGGTTCCTCTCTAGTAATATTGATGTTTCCAAAATCTAAGTATGAATCATGACTCAGTATTTTTCGCTATTCCTGATTATTTCGTATTTGGTTATCGACGCTCTCTTGAAAAATTCTCAAAGACCTCAGGCATGGCAGCGTGATGGAAAGACCTAGATCGTTACCTTGGACTAATGTAAAGCTAACTCAGTCATAAAGCTGACGTCAAGCGACGTCTGCTGTATTTGCCCGAGACCCAATATATGAGAATCCGGTCCTTCTTGCGTCATTTTTCCTTACTTTTCGCTCCCGCTTTGAAAGGAAGACAATGCATGCATGAATTTAGTGTAGATGTTTATAGGCAACCGTAAACCTAAATACTATGCTGAGCTGTATGTCTGACCTATGCGATGTGAAAAATGTCGGATTTGACACCTTGAAAGCGGCGGCCGCCAATTGGGTTTGAATATAATATTATACCAACAGCTATTTCTTTGTCAATCACGGATAGGAGAACAATATAGGTGTTTTCAATTTTCTTTGTAATTAATTTGGTATTTTTCTCGTGATGTTTTCTTGGTTTAAAGTGAATAATTAATTAAGAATTTACAAGTACTTTGGGACCTTTTGTTTGCTTAAAACCCTTCATAATGTTTATAGATATGGAACCATCAGAAGGATCATATCCAAGATCTTGTCGCCTCTTATGACGTCACGCGACATTACCGCACCGAACCAGATTATTAAGGCGCACATTTACTTGTTAGTTTAGGACCGGAATAAATGGATAACGTTCAGTGTAAAGTACTCTTAAGCGACTATAAACTGCTTCCTACATTATGTTACTGAAATAAGTAATTTTAGTAATTTTGTTAAATGTCTGTAATTTAAATTTATTATTTAAATAAAATCTTATCTATTAAGTCATAATATAAATGCAACTTTAATGATACTATTATAAGAAACAATAACTCATTTAAACAAGGATCAACAATGAATATTATAAATAATAAAAGGTGTTTGTAGGCTTGACCTACTTTTACCTAGCATTGGATTAACATTATACCGGGTATATCAAGACTGCGACCGAAAACGAAGCCAGGTGGTAGTTTTAGCGGTTACAGACACAATGCAACTAAAAATTTCACAAAATAAGCGACAGTTTTTTTTTTGCCATTTTTTATCCTCTTGTTTGGGAGGTAAATATCTAGATTTTGCAAAAAAAAAGTATTTAAAACCTTTGCGTACCATTGCGTCTTTAAAAATAAATAGGTGTACATTATTATTTAAGTAAAATTTTGTATTTATCACCTAAAAACGACGATAAGTAAAATTTTTTTTTTTTTTTGTTGCTTTGTGTTTGAGTCACTAATACCACCTGGCTTCATTTTCGGTCGCGTTCCTGAGATACCCTGTATAGAGATAATTTAGATAACACAAATTGTCACAGACTATAATTCAATATCCCAGAACAACGTATGGTTCGTTTACAAATTAGACAATAAACCCTATTCACAATTATACAAACTCCACAATCACTTTAATTAAAATAAATTACTGTAACTTTAAACCACTGATTCGCATAAAATAACCTATATTTTAATTATAACAAGATTTTTTCCATTCCGTTTGACTTGAAATCGAATGCCTTCCCTGGGGACTCGCATTGTATTCCCGGATAAAAACTATTCTACGTTGCATCCAGTTGGAACTATCTAGTGAAAGCCCCGTGGAAATCGATCCAACAGTTTTCGCGCCGGGAACGGAAAAAAAACCGGCAAATTGTCTGCTAGGGAAAATGCGAATGGTATTTCCCGGAAACTTCTTACTAATCAATGCGAGGTAGTACGAGTGCCAGTATTTTGCCAAATGCCATAACATTATTGGGTTTATTGTATGTAAGTATATTGTCAATTTTATTTTGATATTCTACAATGCCAAAAGTGAAAACGACCGATTCTTTTGATTGATCTCTGCTGCATGAAAGTTTTTTAATTTCACAGCCAACTAAAATTGTTTGAATTAATTTAAGTTTTACCAAATTATCTAGCTTAATAAATATTTGCAGTTTAATCTTAAAACGACCGATTCTTTTGATTGATCTCTGCTGCAGGAAAGTGTTATTTAATTTCACAGCTAACTATAGCATATTATTTGAATTAAGTAATTTATGTTTACCATATTATCTAGCGTAATAAATATTTGCAGTTTAACCTTGAATGATTATATGAATGAAGAACACAGCCAAGGAATCATTTGAGATAAAAGATGAATTGTGATATGATCCGGCCTCCGAGGCGCAGTTGGTTAGACACCGGCTGTGAAACGAGAAGCCGCGGGTCCGAACCTAGCGCCGAGATACATAAAATTAAATGTTTGTGTGAACCACAAGTATTTGTTTCAGGTCTGGGTGTTGGTGAGACCGAAAAGTCTCTCGTAGTTCCTTGTTCTTACGACACAAGATTTGATCTTAATGTGGGGTCAGGACTATGTATGCGACTGCTGGGTGTATTTTATCTGGGCACCAGGCTAGCATGAAGGATCAGGGTATTACCCCTCTCATTAGGGGATGATACGAGTGCTTAAAAGTGAGATAGGTTATTTTTGGGCTGGTACCAGATTTAGATATTCTTGAAGTAAAATATTTCACCTGAGGAAATGTTAACATTCTACATTTTTTCATGCACCGATGTAATATTGCAAATTTCAGTTCTTATTAAAATCAAGCTATGAATGTAACTTCATACTTCAACCAAAAGTTTCGCTTGAGTTTCACCTTATGATTGTAAAAGTGAAGCAAAACTGTCGGTGCAATTTATCGGGATCAGATGAAAATATTAATTCATCGTTAAATAATCGACTGCGACTAGAATTGTGGTTTTGTGATAAATTATATATATTTGAAATATTTGATATATATAATATAATTAATATTGAACGTGTGACACCAAAATGGGCGTTCACACGTGATTTCAGTATTTTTATACAAACTGGGCAAGAATAAACTCAAAATGCCAGACTACTAAAAAAATCCCAGACGTTACACAAAAAGTTGAATTACCAAACATAGCAGCAGCTTAGGTACTTGGCTATCATAAGCTAATGTTTGCGCTCACGTCGCTGCTTGCCTAGCTCTCCAACGGCGTGGCACACACTGTAGGGGAAATAAAATATTGACGGCGACTCCGGCACGACGCTGCGATTCAATGGATGCCAAATTGATTTAATTTTTATACACAACAGCCGACTTTCTTGAGGGAATTAATTATTTATATATTTTTTGTGTTGATTTGGGAAGGTTTTATTGTGTAGATGATTGTGAAGTCGAAAGATAAATATTAGGTTTAATTTAAAAAATGGAGTCTTATCATCGTCACGCTTGCACCTGACAGGGTGGGCAGTGACTATGGATAACTAATTAGCTCAGTTATGAAATATCATCTCCGCTTGAATTTTCATCAATTATTTGATATTTTGTAACTAGTAAAATAAAAAGTATAGGCATTTTGTCATTTAATACCTTTTCTTAGCTGCTAACTCATACATACCAATTATGTTAGTAACAAAGCATTTATGAAACAAATTCTTTTGAACGTCAATAATAAAACCACATTCAAAATTAGTCCAATGTTTTTCTTAATCTATCCAAATCACAAACCTAATTTAAAAGTAACTGAACATCTATTCTCAATTCAAAAGGTTGAATAGTAAAAATCGACGCCGGACTTCCCTCGTCTAACAATAAGCATGAAGTTAGCAAGTTTAAAATAGCTGGGAAGTTAAAGTTTAAACTTTGTGCAAGCAGAGTCCATTGTATTTATTCCTCGCAAGATTATTATACCACTTACTGTTCTGTTAAACTGAAAATTAAATTTAATTGTACTTCTTTGGTACTATGCCAATGATGGCTTTTGTATTTAATTTCGGAGACGATATGCATAGACGTAGAGTAAAAGTTTTGTTGCATTTCGTATGGCAAGTGAGATTGCTGGAAACCCAAAAGCTAGCTGATTCGCCTGGATAATAATTATAGTACGATGGTAGAAAACCCCGTCATAGTGATGCAAGTATTTCGTTTCCGGATAGGCTTGCGTTGAACTGGTTGCAACAAGGCCAGCATAATTAAGGAGACCGACAAAAAATCTCCATCTCCAGACTATATTTAAACTACTCTGCACTTATCATCAACAGCATTGAAGGTACTTGTTCGTGCCATTCCAGAATGAAGAATTTATATTGCAGGCACTTTGTCGTGCTAATATTTAAAAAGTACAATAACACATAGTCAAGACAGTTTGAACAAAACCTGTAATTAAATTTCAGACACAATACACAAAATAACAAAGCACGTGCTTCCGCCATTTTACTTTCGCGCGCAAATGCATAAACAATATGGCGCCCGACGCAAGATGGCGGCTTGTAATTATGTGCCAAACAAATAACGGTTCACACTAGTGCAGCTTAAATTCTAGTCGTGCTAGTTTCCGCGTAAGACCTTATATTTTTAGCATAATTAACTGTTAAGCAATTTACGCGAGGTAACAGCTTGTGTAAGACGTTTATAGGCGTTAAGGGAGAACTGTTTTGCGTGGCCGTTAAGCCTCAAAAATGTATTGTGTTTAAAAGTGGATTATATCATGGAGACTTTACCGCTTCTAATGAATATTTGGTATCATCTTAAAAGTGTTTATTTTGTGGAACCCTACTGAAGTTAATTACATCCTAATTTATTCTTGACATATCACATCTTGGGACAGAATGAAATTCTGTTAAATTTTAATGATCCTCATTGCACCTATCTTTAAGTTTGAGTATATTTTGTTTTATTTTTGAAAAGTGGAATTGTTTTATTGTAGAAGGAATTATTTTCAATGGTGAGCAGACGACCTAGATACGGTTATAGCAAGTCGCTGGTTGTAAGCTAATTTCAACAGGTCTTTATGAAACGCCATCTATGTTCAGGCTATGGACTTTCTGCGACAAGTGAGAGAAGGAATAATGTCGCTGAAACCTCACCTAGCAATTTCTCCCCGTCCGTCCAGTATCTCCTTTCCTCACATACACAGGTCAGGAAGTTAAACAGTTATTTCCATGCAAGTGTGAAACATGAGTGTAGTTATTTGTTAATGCCTGCGCTAAGCGAAGGCAAGCGGTGTCGCGCAGGGCGCTAGCGAAATTGCATACAACTATTCAGCCGCTGAAATATGGCGCTGCAAAAATACCAGCGCTTTAATGTTTAGTTTACACAATCTTCATCTGTGTATGCAATTTGTTTTGGCTTTTAGTTGTACAGTTTCGTACTGGCTTAGAACTGCGGGTGTAAAGCGAACGGTCTAACTAGATTTTCATCCAATAAGGACAATGCGGGTGTAATGTGCAAACTATATTTTTGACCAATGAAAATAGTCTTATTTTAATTGCCACAAATATATGCCTATGTTTTTCAAACGGAATATACCCAGAATAATCCAAGCACGCAAGACATTTGACATCTTATGTATGAAGGTCGCTAAACGGATGAATATACTACACCTGTAGACTGATTCACGTAATTAAATAAGTTTGCAGTGCAGTTGCAGTTAAGTTTCGATCAAAACAGCCCTTTTTGTATTCTCGTAATTTAGACAACCGCTGTCAGATACGCTCGCGTCAAGTTCGCGTCACGCGAGCGCTTTAGCGTATTCTACGGCTGCGCGTTATAATATACATGCGTGATTCATATCGCAACTTGATTGGTTGGATATCTATTCATTTGACGTTTCCAATGACAGTTTAGTCCGACCAACGTGCAGCACATGCGCAGTTTATGCATATCTTACGCGCAGCTAAACAATTACAAGAATACCATTTTGACGTACGTACGATTAGGACGTAAACCTAATCGCAACTGCATCGTAACTTGATCGGCGCGTCAAGAAATTACGTGAATTAGCTTACAGTAATCTTAGAAGCGCAAAAGTAACTCTGCTTGTTACATTTTCAGTAATAAACTAGTGAACCGATCATAATTAAATTTAGCAATGTCTTGGCTTAGGATTTAAAGAAGAAAATTCGTTACTTTTTATTATTAAATTCAAACCCCTAAAATAAATTCAATCCTTAAGATTGTGAGTGGTAAATTAGGTTTATATTTAGATTTCAGGTACCGTCAAAGTTGTTTACCTTTTACTCTAAGTCGTACAGAATGTTTTTTCTTTTAAGAAAGTAAACATAATTAGCATAGGTACTAAAAAAAGTCGAGGGAAGTTACCCCAGGAATGAACCTGCGACCTCTACCTCACCAATTTACTAAAAACCAACAAACGAGGTTATAATATATCTCTCTGGCTTTTTACACTCAACGATTACAACTTGAAAATATAAAAATGGATTAATAAAAAAATCTCATTAGCGCACAATCGCAGAATTTATAATCAGTTTCTCACAATCTAAAACTGAAAGTACAAAAACGGCTCGTTCTATTAATTTTTCCTTTCCTCGAAGAATCATTTTATTTTTATTGATACTTAAAATATATTTTTTATGGTTTCTCGTTTAATTATCTTGAAGTTACGACGTTTTTATCTTTGTCGGGTCATTTCTAGAGTCTCTAAACTGGGAAAGTAGCCGCTGGTTTGCTTGCGTGAAATACGAAATAAAATCCAAAAAATTCGTGGAATAATAAAGTCAAACGGGTCGGGCAAAGTGATATTGGATTTTTCTATTCATAATCAGCCCGGAGTCAGGAATTTGTGCCCGATATGGCGATAGGCTCGCCCCCTATCACATCGTGGGACGGAACATACAAGGCGAAATGTGGGTGACCTGGTGGCGCCTCTGCCTACCCCTTCGGGGATAAAGGCGTGAGTTTATGTAATAAAGTCACCTAGGTTTTTCTGAAGCTTATTTGGGAGCAGAAAGGATAACCTTACTTTTACTTTAAATGTGACATACTTGCATTATTAACTGTGGTTTTTCTGCCTCGTGAAATGTGGTCGCTACCCCCATGGATACGAACCACAAACTGCAAGGTCTTCGCCAGCCTCTCAGAGATTAAAACACTAAAGATAACATCTACAACTTAGTATATTTCCACTCCTATAAGATCTTTTAAAGGATATTTTCAGCGTCCAAACTGGCAAACACTTGATACGAAATACAATTCAACTCGTAGAAAACAAGAAAAATAACACAAAAAGGATTTTATAATTCGTTTCTAACGTGTACAATTCTGAGAGCCTGATAATATCAGGGATTTCACACCACAATAAGTTTCCGAGCAAGATCGCATGTTGTGGCGTAATAGTTCCATTGTACAACAAACTTTAGACAACGGTGTATTTACGGAGAGTGGGAACCTTTATCATTTTCTCGATGTTAAGTTTTATGGGCGGAAAATTAAATATTATCTAACGTTTGAAATGGGTTGTGTTTGACCTGAATGTTGAGAAATATATTTAGAGGATCATAATATTTGGTATTACTTTTATTTATAACGTTATTATTTTGAAATTACGTCATCATCATCATCATCAATTTGAATAGCCACTGATTTTTCTATTCGTTATCATCCCGAAGTCAGGAATTTGTGACCGATATGGCGATAAGCTCGCATATCACATCGTGGGACGGAAAATACAAGGCGAAACAAGGGTGTCCTGGTTGTACCTCTGCCTACACTTTCTGGGAAACAGGCGTGAGTTTATGTATCTATGTGTGTAAATAAAAATATATGTTTATCCCTAGTTATGTTTAAGGGAGACCTCTGTTCGCACTGTACAAATACAAAGACAGGCTCCTATATTCGAGAGGGCAATAAGCAAGTTTATTACGCGTTTTTACTATAAACAGTAGAATAATGAAAATTACTTGGGCTTTCTTTCATTATTTTCTTCTTTATTTTTATCGTTAAATATACTGATAATTAAATTATTTGGTATAACTTATTACCTCAAACTTCAGACCTACTAATTTCTTAATATTATTGACAGCCTCAGTGGTGCAATTGTTTAGACGCCGGCTATGAAACGGTAGGCTACAGGTTTGATCCACGAACCGAGACAAGCGTTTGTAAGGCCTACAATTATTTGTCTCAGGTCTTGGTATTTCTGAGACCGAAAAGTCTCTCGAAGTTTCTGAGACCACAACACAAGACTTAATTGATCTTAATGTGGTGTCAAGACTATATAATGTGACCGTTGGGTGTATTTATTGATGTTTATATTCACTACTAAATAAACAGCTGATAAAAAACAATCAGTTGAATTGAGAACCTCCTCCTTTATTTTAAGTGGGTTAATGAGTAGTGTGGGTGTAAGAAATGAGGTTGGCTCGATCGTGGAGGCGCCTTTTCCCTCACAACGCTATGGACGCGCTGATGTCCTCCATACATGCAACTGTTGGACTCACGCGTTTCTACATTTCAGCGTTTTTAGTTTCTTTTTCATTGGTCCATGGATTTTAGAAGTAGTGGATTTAGAATGTTTAACTGCCTCGGTGGCGTAGTCGTAGGGCATCCAACGCTGAGGTCTCGGGTTCGAATCCCGGATCGGGCAAAGTGATATTAGATTATGTAATGGTTTCTTAGATTTACGCGAATGTTACACATTGAAATAAAACTATTTTTTTACGGTTGTGGTTTAATTTTACATTTTGCGGTTTACAACTTTTCGGTTACTTTCCAGCTTTCGTGGTCATAGGGCAGACTGAGGTATAAGTTATTGGTGGTGCAATCGAATCGAATAGAACTCCGTCCAGTTTACAAACAAATAATATTTGTGTTTTCCTTTTAACAACAACCTTATTGTGAACAACCCTTAATGAAGAGAAGGTAACTCAACGCAGCGTTTCTCTATTCCAAACACTTTATTCATTATGCTTCGTGAAAAGGGCGAAGTTTGAGGAATGTCTGATTTCATAAATATGCGAAAATATTCACAAGTTTCCTCATTATTGTGCATACTTTACTCCCTTAGAAAACTTAAAGGTATTCGTGGGAATAATAAAGCAAACATTTCAAAGTTTTATACAGAAGCGTGATGCAGAACCGGGCAGTAATTGACTTCATATTTATTAATTTAGGATTTGAATGATATAATGAAAGATGAGTAGAATGAAACGTTAGACGAATAACTGATATGGGACGTAGTTTATATGAAAGAGATAACAAATGGAAGTACTAAAGAGTAAAAGAGATAGAGGATGAATGATTAAGATGTTGAAATATGACAGGACAGAATAGGGGAGAACAGTTTGGAAGACGATGAAAGACGTGAACGAAGTACGACGTAAAGACGAATTACAAGAGTAATAAATTAATTGAAGCACATCTCAACGATCTTTATTAATTGATTTTGACCCTAACGGAACTATTCCCACATTAATATTATAATATTAATGTGAGAATTGATTAAAATTCATGCTGCGGCGATATACATATCGTGAAGGCAAACATCGTGGGATAACTTGCATGCCATTGCGATATGTAAGAAATTATATTATACAGGGTATATCAAGACTGCGACCGAAAACGAAGCCAGGTGGTAGTATTAGTGACTTCAGACACAATGTAAGTAAAAATTTCGCAAAAAAAATCGACAACTTTTTTTTGTATTTTTTTACTTATCGTCATATTTGGGTGATAAATACATAGTTTTCGTAAAATAATGATGCAGACCTCTTTTTTTTTCAACACTCAATGGTACGTAAGGGTTTAAATTATTATTTTCGCAAAGACTAGGTTTTACCACTCAAATAAGATGATTTTTAAAAAATTCTAAAAAAAATATCTGTTGCTGTTTTGTTGAAATTTTTATTTGTCTCGTGTCTGTAACCACTAAAACTATCACCTGGCTTCGTTTTCGGTCGCGGTCTGGAGATACCCTGTATTTAAATTTCACCAACCCGCGCTAGGCCAGCGTGGTGGACTGTATGGCCCTCATACCTACCCAGGCGGCCTCGCACGTATGAGAGACCTACCACGAGTGAGATGGATGGTTACCATATATCAGACTTTTTCCCAGAAGGTAGGCAGAGGTGCTTTTTAATTTTTTTATCGCAATGAATGGCAAGCCGAGCATGCCATACGCTTGATGGTAAGCGATACGACCGCTCATGGACAGTAGCAAGTCTAAACAACATTATGAATTACAAAGCAATGCATGGCATTCTACTGCCCTTGTCATTTATTTAATTAATATTTACATTTTATTGTACATCAAAAAAAAAATACAAAAAAAAACACTAACTAAATGCACAGTAAAAACAAAAATAAATAAATAAATACATACAAGCTAAATACAAACTAAATGTACTGTCATCTTGAGACATAACATGTTAAGTCTCATTATGTCCAGTAGTTACTCTGGCTACAATATCCTTCAAACCGGAACACAACAGTGTACATACTCCTGAACCCTCACTAAGATCGAGTCTTGTGTCTTGGCTATCAGAAATTAAAGGAGAATTTTCGGTCTCACAAACACCGAGACACGACAGAAACAATACTTGTGGTTGAACACAGACCAAATACGTACTTGTGGTTCACGCAATTATCTTTTTCAGTACGGGGATCAAACCCGCGGCCTTACGTTTCACAACCGGCGTCTAAGCGATTGCGCCAAAATATAAATAAGTTATTAATAACGATATTTATGGACGGTGGTGACTTAATAAGCCAGAATATTCCTAATATTTACAACTTGATATAAAAAACCCATTAGTAAATTACAAACTACATAAGTTCTCGTAACCGAGTTAGGCCAAGTTTCTCCTTATTTATGTACCGAGGTTACAGGAATAGCGGAGGCTCAGCTCAAGACATACATGTATACAGGGTATATCAAGACTGCGAACGAAAACGAAGCCAGGTGGTAGTATCAGTGACTTCAGACACAAAGCAAATAAATTTTTTGCCAAAAAAAGAAACTTTTTTTTCGCAATATTTTGCTTATAGTCGTATGTGGGTGTTACACACAGATTTCCTGAAATAATAATGGGGACCATTTTATTTTAAAAGACACAATGGTATTAAGCTTTTGAATTACAATTAAACTAAAATTCGGTATTTACCATCCAAACGAGATGACATTTAAAAAATCACCAAAAATAAACTGTCACTTTTTTCGCGAATTTTTTTCTTGCATTGCGCCTGTTATCACTAAAACTACCACCTGGCTTCATTTTCGTTCGCAGTCTTGACATACCCTGTATAATACGCCGTAAATACATACGCTTCAGTCTTCACATGTCCAAAGTAAGCTTGGCTCACTTCAACTATGTTTCATTTAGCTGTAATCCTCCGTTTTTGACTTTGTTTAATTCATTTGCCTCGGTGGCTTAGATGTACTACGGTACGAATATAAAGCTGAGGTCTCGGGCTCGAATCCCTGTTCATGCAAAGTGATTTGGATTTTTCTATTCATTATTAGCCCAGAGTCAGGAATTTGCCCGATATGGCGATAGGATCGCCCCCTAACTCATCGTGGGACGGAACATACAGGGCGAAATGTGGGTGTCCTGGTAGCACCTCTGCCTACCTCTTCCGGTAAAAAGGCGTGAGTTTATGTATGTATGTATTTAAATAATACAGCGTGCGTGAGTTCTGTACGAAAAACAAATATTTTTAGAGAAAGAAAATACATGTTTGTTAAAACACATAATTGAATTCCACTAGAATTCCTCTGTATGGTATACGTCCCATATACGTCCCACTACAAGGCCCGAGCCTCCTCTACGATCGAGAGTACGATTGAGAGGGTGTAAGCCATATAGTCCACCACGTTGGCTTAGTGGGGGTAATCCTCTATATATTTACTATAAAAAGCCTACTTTACCATTCGTCTTTGTACCAAAAATAAAGTTAATTTATCAACGTTCTCATCAGAGTAATTAATCTTGCCCGCTTTTTTAAGATTTCTGTGAATTTATGTAATAAATGGCATTTTATTTGATTCAGTTGTATTTATAGACACACTTTTAGTTATTTAATGAGCGGAAGAGATTCAACACATCCATATAGAAATCTTTGGGGGAAGCCTAGGTTTAGGAGAGGTCTTCCTGAGAGCTAAAAGGGAGAGAAGTGGAAGGAAGTCAGAATGTAAATACTAAACACTAAGGTCACTAGTTATACCCCAGAGCAATTCGGAGTTTCAAGCTACGTACGTATTTAACATTCATAGCGAGCATTGAGCAAGTTTTAAAACTACAAAAGAAACTTCGATGACTAAAATAGGTTTTACAACTGTATGTTAAAGTTTATCCAGCGGGATCAGACGAGGTGTTTAGGTAATGAATAGCGCCCCTCATTTTGAAATTGTTGACTGTTGTCTGAGTTGTATAGCTCATTATACGGAATTACTTCTCTCGAGTTTACAGATCGATCATCGATTGCGTCGAGACTGTGTCTAGTTCAGTTTACATTATGAGATCGGTCGTTGAATTGTTATTTGTTTGTTTCAACACAACTATTCATTCAGATATACTAGTGACTGTTTCGGTGGCGCAGTTGAATTACGGTACGATTACAACGTTGACGTCGCGCGTTCGATTCCTGGCAGTGATATTAAATTTTTCTATTCATTATTATCAGCCCGGAGTCAGAAACTTGTGCTCGATATGGCGATATGCTCGCCCCTTATCATATCGCATTTTGAGAACATTCATCTAAGGGTCTTGTTCTACAAAAATACCACTATTCTGTGACAAAATCCTACACGAATTGGGAAGTTTTCAGCATCAACTAGTGAATCGATGAAGGCCTTGGTTTTATTTCTATTCGAAGAGGACTGATTGGTTCAGCTAGCGTTAGTCTGTCGTCTACGATTTCCTTTGTTAATCTCTTTTTTTTAGGTTTCCGTGCCACAGAAGGAAAAAAAACCATTATAGGATGATTCAGTGTCCGTATATCAAGTAAACGTATAGAATACTGCCTTGTATTGACCTTGAATTGTGTTTGACAAGCAGAAAGCTTATAAGTATAGAAATGACACTGAAAATCCTGAAAATGTAACCGTATTTTGGAGTTACAACCATATTATTTTAGCAATTTTATATCCAGACTACGACCGAAAACAAAGCCACGTGGTAGTTTTAGTGATCACAGACACAAAAAAAGCGACTGTTTTTTTTTTGCAATTTTTTAAATATTTTCATGGTTGGGTGTTAAATCCCTTGATTTTGTAAAATACTGTATAACGAGATGAAATCCGAATGCAGTTTAAATTCTTTTTTATTTACGTAAACATTTTTTATTAACAAAGTTACGATTGCAGTTGTATGGTATAGTACTTGTTAAAATACAAATTAATAACAACAGTACGGAACCCTAAGTGCGCAAATACAATTTCCACTTAGCCGGTTTTTTTACAGTTTATAATATTCTTTAGTACTTTTCAACATCACGGTGTTTTATAAGCATACACTTAAGATGTATTTAAAGTTTAGATTTTTACAAAACATAGCTTAACTAACTACAAATCAACGAAGTAATTCTTTATAGGTCCTTTGTAGGCACGAAACCCTCAAAAAACCTTTTTTTTTTAAATTACACCTTCACCATTGGTGTACTAAGATTTCATCATAATATTATTCTCATGATTGACAAATTTTTAGTTACTTAATGCATAATAAATGTATTAAAGTTATAATCGGGTGACAAAAGCTCGCAAGGCACAGAAAAGTAAGGGTAAAATTTAATTTACCGCACATGAAGGGGAGGGGGCTAGGGGCGGCGACGCGTGCAAGCCTTTGTGCAGTCCACGCTTCAACTCCCGACACATGTTAAAACTAATTTGTTTGGAAAACTATCTACAGTGACAAAATAACACTATTAGACAGGTAAAAAAAATATCAATAAACAAAAAATTTTTTGACATATATTAATATTACAAGAGATCTATTTCCCTTTAAGGAGCATTATATTATTAAGAAGTACACATTAAAAACGTGCTATACGACATAGAGCATATAGCTTAAAATTCATTGTAATAATAAAAATAAATAATTATAAATATTGTACTCTTGAGTCCTGTGCATCAGAAACAACAATATTTTTTTCCGTCTACTAGATATTAACTTTAGATCTGGATGTTAGTAATGCACAAAAAATATCTCGGTATAGGCAAGCGAAGTGTCTGACGCCCGCCTATAAAGTAGACGGACGATCTGGTTAAGGTCGCAAAAAGTCTCTGGATGCAGGCTGCTTCCAACAGGTCTATGTGGAAATCCCTGAAGGCGGGCTATGTTCAGCTATGGACTTCCAGCGACTGGATAGATAGATAGAATTCTAAAAGAATCAAGCTCCTTTCGTTGATTTTGAAGCTAATTTCCCTAATTTCGTTCCGACAACAAAAGAACCAAACCAATTACTTGATGACATAATTCTATAAAACTGCTGAATAATTTCCCCAGATATTTATATAATGTTTTTCCTTGATACACCCGTAACAGAAAATTCCACGTATTCGACACAAAGCTTAATAAAATCATGAAATGCCAATTCCGATATATGGCATCGGCAGAGTACAGCAAATAATTTTATTGTTTTCCTGTTGTATGTACTGCCAGATTTCCCTTTTTTTATATGTCATCATTTCCTCCCTGTTGGACAAGTAGCTTAAATTGTATTGGGTCTGAGTATTACGTATTACCTTTAAGCTTTTGATTTGGTGAAAGTAAGGTAAACAGGTTCTATTATCAATATGCATTGAAAAATAATATGTGTAAAATTATTAAGCTAAAGAATTTGTTTGGGCGCACTAATACAGGAACTTCCTGTTAAAAATACCTACTTCTCATCGGCGATAGCATAATGTGACGGAAAAAGCAGAAATGTTAACATTCTTCATACAAAGCGGTATCCGCCACGGTATATTACATTCTGAAGAGCTGTCCGTTTAGATTATTATAAGACGCAAAATCTTTATCCTTTTGATACCATTATTAGTGGTATACCCATAATCACAGGCATGTAACGGTTATTGATTTATTAATATCTATCTCAACCGTCAGGAAGGTACCTACGGTATCCTTTTCATTATTTAACATGAAACATTTTTCAAAGTTTTCTAACTTTTCCAATTAAATCACAAGTGAATAACTTAAGCGTGTTGTACTGGCTCCACTATTGTCTAAAACAGACTAAAGTAGTCGTAAAATAAATCAAAATCATAATAAATACACCCAACAATCACATACTTAGTCCTGACCCTACTCTAAGATCGAGTCTTGTGTAGTGGGTATCAGAAACTACAAGACTTTTTGGTCTCACAAACACCCAGAAACGACACAAATACCTTTGGATTACACAAATATTTGTGTGGGTGCGGGGATGGAACTCGCGGCGTCTCGTTTCATAGGCAGCGTCTGACCAACTGCGCCGTGGCTGTCATATAATAAACCCTCTCGATTGTTTTCAATTTAGCACAGGAGCATCAAATGAATTGTCTCGCCGTAGAGTGATAGTGTTTTGGCGTAACATTTTTCACGGGTGTCCGTCGAGACGTAACAATATATTTCACATGACGAGCCTCTCATAAGGTGGCCGCGGTGATAAAAATTCTCGTTACACGCTTTTTTTGTAGGGCTGTGTTACAAAAATGTTATGGAAATATTTACAAATTAAACTTTTAAAATTTTAGCATTATAAAGAAGTTACGTGCTTGATGGCAAGTGTAGTGGAAAGCAAATAAAGGATGTTCCGACATATTTATGCCAGCCTTTTGAACGACAATTTGCCAGCATTGTTGAACTAACCTTTTTCACATGCATATGTAGCGGAATCTGAACTCGATTTTCGAACACTTCAAAACGTCGGTGTAAATTGAAATGTTGCACATTTTTCAAACAATTATCAACGAACACCTTACGCTTATAAACAACAAAATTGATTTAAGCGGCGTACTCTAAACTGAACATTTTTCGTCAAAAATATGCTGTTTTAGAGATCAACAATCAATATAAAAAAAATCTGACCTGTGAATTCCTATCCTAAAAACTATACTATCAAAAAAACCTTCGGGTTAATCAGATCAGCCCAACCCTGGCTAAACTTGGGATTTACGATCTACCAATCAGGTCTGTTATTACCACTCGTACCTGCCTTAATGAACGGATTATTGCTCAACTAATACTAGAATACTGTATCATGAAATTCACTTTTATTATCTCGTACGTTACGTCAAAAATATCGGCCTTTAAATGGGGTGAAAATAAGGGTTTATTAGTACATTTGTTTTTATTAGTCTGTGGTAATTGTATAATATTGCGAGAATTTGTATGCATTGTTTTATGTTATTGTCATATACTTTAAATAAGTTGGGTTCAATCATGTATAGACCAAGGATAGGCCAGTTTGACCAAGATTGTTTCTGTAACCCATAGAAATTATGTGGATTTACAACCTTTTTATATTTTTTAGTCAATTTTAAAAATAAGCCGAACTTGCTATAGCCCATTTTGACCATGGATTAAGAAAACAAGGTTTACTTTTGTCCAAGTAGTCTATAATTATATCAACTTGCAGATTATCCAGCTATTCGCCAGCCTCCGTGGCCTCGTTGGTTGAGAGCCGGCTGTGCAACGAGAGGACGCGAGTTCGACCATCACACTGAAGCAGTTTATTGTGTCAACTACCATTTTTTTTGTTCTCTGGGTATTGTTTGACCAAAAAGTCTTATATGATTGAAATAAAACTATGTTTTACGGATTTTATCGCGATTTGGTTTAATTTTTACATTTTTTAACTTCCCGACGCTTCGATTACTTTACAGTTTTCGTGGTCACGGAGCGGACTAATATCTGATCTTATCTTATATGATTTCTGATTCCCACGACGAGATTTGATTATTACGAGGGACTTTGTGTGTGACTGTTGGGTGTTTTTAAGTGTTATCACTCAAAATTTAAGTATATATATATTCAAACTCCCGCCTTTATCCCAGAAGGGATGGGCAGAGGCACCATCAGGAAACCCACACTTCGCTTTGTATGTTCCGTCCCATGATGTGATAGGGGGCGAGCCTACCGCCATAACGGGCACGAATTCCTGACTCCGGGCTGACAAATAGAAAAACCTGAGACGTCAGCTCTGTAATCGTACCGTAGTACAACTACGCCGAGGCAGTCAAAATTTAAGCACTGGATAAAATCGGAAAAGTCATCAAGTCGATGTTACTGTTCATTCCTCGCTATTCAGACACAGATGTACAGCTGCATCATCAATATATGGGTTCGAAACGGACGCAAAACTGTTATCTGACGTTCACATAAACTGGAAACTGGTATCAAACGCACCTCAGTCGGATGTGAAATTTCCTCGAATTTACATCATTCAATTTTGAACGCCGTATATCGGTTTGCTGTTGGTTTCGAATGTTGTAAATTTGAGAGTAGGGTTTTGAAATCTATTGGATAACATATTATTTTATAAAATTGGTATCATTGTTGTAGTAAGTATGTATGAAAGATTATGTTCAAGGAATCACGGTGTCGTGGTTTCAAATTCTAAGACACACGGACTTTTCGGACTCTTAATAAGGTAAATAACGTTTTTCTGAAATCTATTGTTTTCTATTTATTAATCAATAAGATGTGTAGGGATTCGTTTTCGTAATAAATTTTCAATAAAATTCTATTACCGGACTGTACAATTTACATGAGATTTAGCAAACTTTTAAAGTCAAATACTCATTAAAATTGAAGCAACAACATGCTTACACGGAAGTTAATCTAGGATTTCACAGTCCATAACTTGCCATGAGACCAAATTGGCGATATTTCGACTTCAAACATTTTTTCAATTTAACAACGCTTTAGCCATCCTATACCTCTTGAGGGAGCCGTGTATCGTGACGTCACGCCTTCCATCCGTCAATATTATATTCCAAATAGGTCTAGACATGACCTCCAATAAATCTAGATCTGCAGACGCAACTATTCCCTAGGCACAGCGTAACGACATCCCGAGGGAACGCGGGGATCAGGTTAACCGTGTATCAAATTCGAGTGAACATGTATATCGGACTTTATATGTGTAGCGATAAGGTTGTTTATTAAGTAATTTAATTTTGTTGCGGCTTAAAATTTAAGATGTTCCTACATCTGGCTGGAAGCCGGTGAGTAAATATGGATTTTTTGTGTATAAACAATTTTTAACTTAGTTGAAAGTAGCATTTATTTAGTACTTACAATTTATTTCAAACGAGTGTCTCTTTAATCATTTTTCCAAGCACTCATTATTCGCATCTAGTAAATGATGAATTTGTATTTTATTACTTATTATGCAAACTTTTTTTAATTTTCTTTGGTCTGAAAAGAACCAGGATCAGCTTCCAATCATGTAGCTGAGCAAACAATTTTGCTTAAGAGTGATTGATTTTGATTTTAAAGGCATTCTTTGATTTAAGGAAAAGTTAAACATATACTCGTATTAGCACAATGAGTACATACCTGTGACTAACTTATTTTCTACTTTGTTTTATCTGACTCGCATCGCATTATAAGTGAAATGTATTCTTACTAGCTTCTGCCCGCAAACTGCGTATGCGCGATAACTTTATTTGGAATCCCGTCCCGTCCCGTTCCGTTATATCCCGCCTATCCCGTATAATTTTCACTCAAGGCATGTCATCCAGTCACATACCATCCTTTTGCGTGTAAAAAAGTAACAAATATATCGGAATTCCTTCCTCATCGCACGGGAACACTACATTTTTCGGGATAAAAAGTAGCCAAGTGTTAATCCAGGGTGTCACATACCTCCATACCAAATTTCATCGAAATCCGTTAAGCCGTTTCTGAGTTCATCGTGCACAACCGCACAGACAAAAATTCTAAAAATCATTGTTTTGGCCTCAAATACGTTTTTCTCATTTATCTTCCATGTACAAATATCGATCGTTTACAAAATTATATGTATAGATAGATATAGATACATGAGAATATATTTCTTTAAACCTAACCAAAATAAGGTACTTCTTACCTTCCTATAATACTACTTAATACCATTTGGGCAACGTAACATTAATCAAGGCACGTTAACAACAGTCCACTAAAATCCACGCCACACGTTTAGTTATTTTATTACGGCGAAGATAAAAAGCAAGCGGTATGGCAGTAAAACCGACGATAAACAATAATAATCCGGCGACGGGCGAGTATAATTGCCACTATTAAAATATAGAGTAAAGTCCGACATGTGTGTAGCCGTCGACAGCGGTCGCGAGATTCAAAACGTAACGTAGTAGGAGTGGATTTTAACCAATTTCAAAAAGGAGGTTCTATATTTGGCATGTGAATGTTGCGTTGGTTGTCTTAACCTCTGATGAAAAGTAAGCGTAGGTTTTTCTGAGTGGTGTTCGCCTGCAAGGTGAATAATCGAAAGTAAGATTTTTTTAATCCCGCGAAATTCGTTTCATACAACATTATAAATTACAATAATTATTCTATAAATATCCTACAAAATGTAAGAGTTTACGTTTTTACCTTTCATCCTTGTAGAGCCCCAAAGAACCCTATGCATTGTATATTAATATTGGTAACTGATGCCTTAAAGGTTGAAATAATTTACATATACACTTTTCACTTACTTACTCAAAAATTCGCCATTAGCCACACCGCCTACTTTTTATTTTAATTTTCAAAGTCTTTAAATAAATTCTGATATTTCTAGGCACACCGCCTACTTTTTATTTTCATTTTCAAAGTCTTTAAATAAATTCTGATATTTCTAGGCACACCGCCTACTTTTTATTTTCATTTTCAAAGTCTTTAAATAAATGCTTATGTTCCTTTATTACGAGTCGTGTAAGTTTACGTGTACAGAGGGTTGGATCGCTTAGGTAGTTCCCCACACGCTGCGCCACCGCGGACGGACTTAATATCAAGCGGCGCCGGTGTCACCAGAACACACGCCATTTGTATCTTTAGATCTTTTGTGGTTTAAAGTTATAGGAACATGTGCTTTGGTTTTATGTGGCAATTTTAGGCCCAGTTGTATCCAGACTTTGACCGTACAGTTGCTTTAAGGCAGGCATCCACATATTCGGATCGTAAGTAACGGACGAATCACATTAAATGGATGTTTTTACAATACGTCAGCAGCGATCGGATTTGCCGACATTATATCTCAATGTGAACAATCTGTTTAATGCGATGCGTCCGATACGTACG
This sequence comes from Deilephila elpenor, assembly GCA_949752805.1. Classification (NCBI taxonomy): domain Eukaryota; kingdom Metazoa; phylum Arthropoda; class Insecta; order Lepidoptera; family Sphingidae; genus Deilephila; species Deilephila elpenor. Next base: position 1,672,095 of record OX457114.1, read on the forward strand.
GTGCGGATATGTGGACACCTGCCTTTAAGAGTGTCAACACCATAATATGATAATCCAAACGGTGCTGACGTCGAAGTTAAGAAAACTATATGAACTAACTTGCATTTTAAATGGTATCTTCTAGAATACTGCCCATAAAATACGTGTCTTTTGCAGGCAGAAAACTCACTTTCTAGAAAAAAATACAGGGCATATCAAGACTGTGACTGAAAACGTAGCCAGGTGGTAGTATTCGTGACTTCAGAGTGTTCAGACACAGTCGGTCGCAGTCTTGATATACCCTATATATAATCGGATTACGACCACCATACAAGATAGCGAACCAAGGAAAAGTATATGTTGGCGTTTCAGCCTTTGTATTACTGGTTTCGAGCATTCCGGCCTACTTGTTTCGACCGACGGAATTTGGTATTTGTCTTTAGATTGTCAACTACGGGTTTGCTGCATACAATTAATTTTAATTGTATTTAAATTAATTTTAACACCACCTATAAAATAAGAAAACGCTGGTGGTTCACTGGTGGTAGGTCTCTCATATGTGAGAGGCCACCTGGGTAGGTACCACCGCAATGTCTATTTCCCCCGCCAAACAGCAGTGTAAATGCCCTGTTGTGTTCCGGTTCGAAGGACATTGTAGCCAGAGTAACTACTGGACATATTGAGACTTAACATCTTATGTCTCAGGATGGCGAGCGCAGTGGAATTCCAAGCATTGCCTGTTAATTCATGGTGTTGTTTGGTTTTGCTACTGTCCATGAGCGGTCGTATCGCTTACCATCAGGCGAATGGCATGCTCGCCTCGTCATTCAATGCAATTAAAAAAAAAAAAGCAATAGCCTCTTAAATAATTCCGTGCTTCCTGCTACCCACTTGAAATGCACGACAACAATGGCGGAACTTGAAAGGAAAAAGGGATGTAATGATCTAAAATGTTAATTAGTTGGCCCTTGCGGCGTGGACCGCGGCACTTGCACGCCCTTCTAATGTTAAATACATAGGCCCTTTGTGTTTCAAAAAATTCTTCCATAAATCTTCCTTTTATATCTTTGTAGGACGGCCTGTGTTTGAGACTCGTATATTGTTTAAAGGTTGATCAATTAAACTGTATCAGCCCATATACGTCCTACTGGGCACGGGCCTCTATGATCGAGAGTACGTGGGTTAGGTCAAATAGTCCACGCTGGTCTAGTGCGGGTTGGTGGACTTTGCATAACATATTTTTTTTACAAATCGCTATGGCATGGTTTTCTGACGATGTTTTCCTTCGTCGTTATAGTGCGTGGTGATTATCCATTAATACGTACGTGACTCCGAAACAGATGTGCCCTGATTTGAACAGACGACCACCGTAAACATGTTCGCAGCGGCGTCTGGTCCGTTAATAACTGGCCTCCTCCTTAAATCTAGATTAATTAAAGTTCGTGATATTTATATGCACCTGGATACCGAGCATGATAGTGAAAATCTCGTCACAATCCATGCACGCGAGTAAGGTTTTAGGTTCTGGGTAGTTCACATAGATACTGTCAAAATGCGTCGGCTGGGGATAACCTATGTGCACTACACAATACAATGTGTTTTTTTTTTATTTGCGTGAATGGCGAGACGAGCATGCCATCTGCCGGATGGTAAACGATACGACCGCTCATGGACAGTAGCAAAACCAAACAACACCGTGAATTACCGAGCAATGCTTAACATTCCACTGCGATCGCCATATTAAGTCATAAGGCCAGTAGTTACTATGGCTACAGTGTCCTTCAAACCGGAAAAGAACACTGCATTTACACTGCTGTTTGGCGCGAGAAATATATATACCATTCTTTGTTGTGTTTGTCTTTTTTCTTTGTTATTTGTAGCAAAGAAGTTGTAATAATTCTGCGATGTCTGCACTGTATCGAGTAACTGTTTACTTTCAATATAGGCGCAAAATGAAATAAAAACATTCCGAATTTTCTAACGTTCGGTCGTAAATGGTACGTTGATGCCAAGTCGTATAGGTTTTGTATTGTATAGGTCCAGCAAATTACCAAATGGCTTCCCTCAAGAAAAGTGTTTTATCAGCCTCCGTGGTGCAGTTGTTTAAACGCCTGCTGGGAAACATAACGTCACGAGTTCACTTCTCACACCGAGACAAATATTTGTGTGATCTACAGATATTTGCCTCGGGTCTGGGTGTTTGTGAGACTGGAAAGTCTCTCGTAGTTTCTGATACCCACAACACAAGACTCGATCTTATTGTGGGGTCAGGATTAAATATGTAACTGTTGGGTCTTTATCGCTATTAAAATTTACAGCACACGGATTTTAGATGAGTTCGTGCCAAAATACAAGGGAAAAGTTGAATAAAAGATCGACTGACTTACTGTTTCCAAAATGTTGCTGGAGAAATCCTGAGGGGAGGCGTATAATAAGCAGTCGACTTTCTGTAACTTGACATGATCATAACGATCAGTTTATAACACGACACCATCGTTGTAGTTATCAAAACATGTTCAACCCGTATCACTACAAAGTTTCAAAACCTTAATGAAACATTGGCTTTTAAAATCTAGATCCTACCTCAAGCTTAACACCTCATAATCTTTAATCAAACGAAGCGGTGCCTATTTTTTGCTTTAAAAATGTTGACGCAATGAACTCCCTAAGTTCGCTCCCTTTCATAACAAAACCTCGCTTTGTTAATGCAAATTTGTTTAGAACAAGTTTGTAAAATATGTTAATGCGAACAAAAGAGACACGAGATTAGCTCCAACTGGCATAATCTCGTTACTTCTAACCTATTTAACGTTTAATATTGTGTAACTCGGGAATGGTGATAAAAAATCGGATATGTGAGGTTTGTGCTTAATTTTGCATACAAAAATTTTGTGTAAGGATTAGCTTTAACAGAATCTCGTCTGCAACATTGGATCTGTGCATGAATTTTTGTCTCTTACCAAATGACATTTTGAATTTAGAACTGTGAGCCTTAGCTCAATGCATTTAGAAAATAGTTACAAGTAATAGAAAGAGCCTAAGAGTATTTCGAATTGCATAGAAATGTCTTCGAAACGATAGAGTCTGATCGCGTTAAAAAAACACAAAACGAATAAACAGTTTGCAGTTTTCATTCAATGAGACTTCCAAAGGATTTTCCCTACCTTTCCTATTCCTTTTATTATAAAGATCGACAACATGCGATTCATGGAGTTGATGAAATTATTATTGTTACATTCTTGAATAATTGTCAGATGCGGGCAACTTCTGACAACAACGGATTTTTGTTTTTATACTGACACAGCAGAGACGGCATAATGGTAAGCGCAATGCCGTCTAGATAGAACATCAAATAACATCTGTCGGTGATATTCATTCAACACAATAATGCCGGCCCACAAAATATTTTGGGAAGACTTCAGCCATGGGTTTCCTGCTTTTTATAATTTTACAAAAACTGATTTGCTGAATTGGCATGAGTGCTGCAAGGTTATGAGCTGGTCTTCTTCTAAATATCCGGATGCAAATGATAGCTTACTGTGGTACCTTTGTTTATTTCGTGAATACAATTAATATAGACTTATATATTATGATTTACCTTTCCCATCCCGGTAGTTGCTATATTTTAAATAATACTTATGCGAATATTCAGCTGTCGGTCCGTTTTGCTGTCACTGTACATTAGAGCAGTCAGTCAAGTGGAAGGCGGCTGGCTCCGGGCCAAAATATACGGATTTCCTTTAATATTTTATATCGAAATTTTATTCAGGTGTAATATCCGCGTTTGAGTGATCGTTGAAGGGTAACTTACTAGCGTGCTATTTTTGGTGAAATTTTATAGTCTAGTTAGGAATGAAATAGTAATAGGTAATCTATAAACATATAATAAATAGATCAAAAAGATTATTTTATACTGCACCTAAATATATATTAGTAAATAATTAATTGAATATTTGTATTGAAGCCATTACTAATAAAGTTATTGATACATAAAGTGGTACTCAAACGCCTGTAATGAATAATATAATATTCTTCACAAAGGTTAATTAATGCACAAACACACCACAATTATGCATTTAACACTAGTGTAAACCAACATTATGATTAAAATGGCGGCCGACCGCAACGTTGGCAATCCCGCCAGGCGCTCTCTGATTTTATTAATTGACGTGGTGTTATGTTTTGATTCCTCGCATTATTTTTATAAAACAGAAAAAAAATATTTCTCTCTTTCTCTCTCTTTAGTCACAAGAGGTCCGAGTGTTGAACGTAGGACTCCCCAAAATATAATTTGTAAAACGTTATTTCTATGAACAAACAATACTCAAAATATAAATTGTTGTGAAGTGACTCTGTAAATGTTACAAATTGGGTATTTGACTGTTGTGGCAATAAATTATAAAATGTGTTGCATATGATAGCTTTTTGGTAAACAATAATTATAGGTATTTTTATTTACATTTATCTAAATTATAAATATTTAAATTGTCTAAAATAAGTTTGCCATTTTTTATCTGTTGATTAAATGTAACAAAACACGACAAGCTGTCATTGTGCAGCGTGTGATGTCACGATTTACAATTTTCATTCATCTCTGCCACTAAGATCATTAACCATTTATAAAGCGTGACGTAACTTTTTCAAAGTCACGTGACCTACCGTTTTGGTGACATATATGATGATAAAACTGAAAAATATGTTTATTCGTTATAAACAACTCTTTAAAAATAAATTAATAGTTTGAAGAGGTAAAGAGTGATTATATCTAGACTTTAAATCACTTTTCAGAAATTAGTCAAATAGCCAATTGTATGATTCTGCTTAATTTGTAACTTAAAATGAATTAAATAATTAATGGAGTCGTAATAAAAGAAATGTTTCTACGGTATGTAAGTCCGCCAACCCGCACTTGGCCAGCGTGGTGGACTAACCTAACCACTCTCAATCGATTCTCTCAATTGTAGAGTAGGCCCGTGCCCTGCAGTGGGACGTATATGGGCTGATATAGATAGATAGATAGAATAGATGAAATGTATATACTGGTTTCTTAGATTTCCGCTAATATTACACATTGAAATAAAACTATTTTTACGGATTTTATCGCGGGTTTGGTTTAATTTTTATATACTTAAAATGTTAAAGCACTTAGCTTTGGGTTGCTAGTTAACTATAATAACCGTATATTTACCTTGCAGTGTCAGTTCTTATTTACAACTACCAGCCACTCTTTTTAAATCGCAACGTTCATTATAAAGATTAAAAATTATTCAAATAGGTTCGCAAGGCGCGGGACGGCTCCGAGCAGGCCACGTAAGGCACACGTAACGCCGCCCTCAGTTTATATCATTTTAAGCAATATAATAAGTTCTATAACAATCTGAATATGTGTCCGAAATGCGGTCGCGTACCCTACTCAAAAACACTACAACCTTACAACTTTACAACTTTACAACTACAACTTTACAACTTATTAAACAATAAGTTAAGAAAGCTGGAAACAGAAATAATAGGTTTCTAATCGGATATATTTATTAATCTTATGTATTAAATGTGGATTATGGTTCTAAATAGTATTTTCCACTTTAAGCCGGAACTAGCAACTACAAATCTATTGTTTTTAATGTTAACCATACTTTCAAAGTTAAATTTAAACCGCAGCGTTCATTGTAAAGAGTAGAAATTATTCAAATAGGTTCGCAAGGCACGGGACGGCCCCGCGCGGGACACGTGCAGCGCACGTAACGCCGCCGTCAGCTTATTGTAGCTTTATCTGAATACGTGTCCGGAATGCGGACGCCTACCCTACTCAGTAACTACGCCCTAACTAGCTCCGAATAGCTCTTTTATTTTGTGGAATTTTTGTGTTTCTTTATGTTATGAGTTTTGGGGTATTTCGCTGAAAAATTCCATTGGATTATTATGCTTACTTTGAGCCAGTTTTTGTCGTCCACTGCGGTTAGTGAGTTCGGTTTTTGGGTTGGTGAATTTTGGCGCTAGTATTTTTAGTAAGCTTTTAGAGTATGGTGCGGTCCTTAGTTTTGTTTACATTACTTAAAATTGAATTAACCAAAGCGAGTGATTACTGCTTACAAGCTTTGAATTAACAGTACATAGTCAATAGCGTTTAATGATTAATAAATTAGTAGTCATTAGCTGTCATCGCTTCACTAGTATCGTCGTAGCGTATCTAATATGCTGTGGACCATAGTCTGCCACTACCGTTATTACAGCCGTGTGTTGTGGAAGATGAAACCTTTACAGATTTCCAAGAATTAAATGGTTCTACTGAAAACAATTATAACAAACATTTTAGCTATCATTATTGAGATCCACCAACACAGATTACAATACTTCAAGCTTTGTACTGAATTGTCGTTACTACAATACTTAGATAGGCTAAAACATCATATTCGGCACTATTAAGTGTTATTTCGTTCTGTGCTCGTAATTCAGATTTAAAACTATAAACGAAAATAGAATAACGTAAACATTCAAAAGAAACAGAACGAAACAGTGAAACTATTAGCACAAATGTTAACTCCAGTTCACACAGCACGGAATCCTTGCAATTAAAATGGCAAAGAAACCTGTACGTGTGAATCGCACTTCGCTGTGGAAACAATTGCGCGCTGCGTGAGTAAGCGATATGGAAACGAGTTTCTACGACCTGCTATGTATTTACATTTCAAATTGTTATTTGCTTAAAGGTACGTTTGCATATGGCATTACTGTGTTTGCCGACCGTCGGGGACGTGACGTAAACGTTAGGATTACGTGAGCTGTGCCGGCGACGACTTTTTTCGCCTGTTCTACTGTTCGGTATATGTGATGGCTTATTGGTGGTGGGGTTTAGACGTTAACTTTCGATGTAGAGGTAGCTTAAATCTCCGTGCGATGTTGTATTTTATATACGAAAATTGCTTTATAATAAAATGCTATTAATTCATTTATTATTAAGCCAATTTTACGAACCTTTTGTCTAATGGTTTGTCAGCCTTTTATTGTACAGGTAGGTGTGAATCCACCTTTTTAAGACTACAAGCGAACGTGGTTTGAATCGCAGACATAATTTAGCGTTTTTATTTAGGTTATATTAGCGTTTATTACTGCCCTATGTATCATCGCATACTAACGATATTGCTATCTATGCATATATGTGATCTAAATACAGATGTTTATGTTATTGTATTGACTTGAAGAGAGTGGTGGCCTATTGCTAAACCGAATTAAGCTGCCGTGACGGAGGTCGCTGGTTCAAATCCCAGGCCTCACCGTCTTTTAGCAAGAATGTGTCAAATACCTAGCACTTTTACTGTATGCTACAGAGAACTCAAAAAAGTGTGACATGTGAAGTTCGTTAGCCCGTCCTAAGCCAGTGTGGTGGACTACGGCTAAATTTCTCTCAATCGAAATTTCGATTATAAAGGAATCCCGTACTTATCAATAGTAAAATGTGAAATAAAATACTTTTATTTGAATGCGACTTATTTATTTATTACGCTTTTACTATTTATTTAACCGATAAAAATCATAAAATTTTGCAGTATGCAGGGTGAATTTTTCAAATGGTCGTGGATGACCAAGTTATTGGCAACATTATCAAATGGTGTAATAATACGGTGTGTTTTTTTTTTCAAATTCACCTGGATTCACACGAGTGTGATTCTTCGCACTATAAATTTATCATAACTAGAAGTATGCAGTTTTAGATTTTATGAAAATCGAGCTTGTGACTCCTTTTAGCATTTTTCAATATTTCTCATAGTTTCGGATTTGGCCATCCACGCCCACTTGAAAAATTCACCTTGAATACATTCTCTAGTATACAGAAAAGAATATATTATTCATACAGAAATAATATAGCCCCAGGCGACTATATAAAATTACGTTTCTTTTTTAGATAACGAATTAATCAACAAAATGGCCATTAACGTAGGCGAAGTCTTAGGCAAAAGGTTAGCACAAAATAAACATTTTCTGTTTGAGTCTATATTAACATCGTATTCTAGTAACTATATTTTTTGTCGAACAGCAATAAATCAAACGCCGAGATATATTCAAATATATTCACGAAACGTAATTTATGGCCGCGTGGCATACGTATGATTCTCTTTTTTGCAAGTCTGCAGTAGTGTTCATATTGATTGTTCGAAGTTCTAGGAATAATATATGAGTTCTTGGAAAATATAATCTATAGGAATAACTTCTTATAGTAAACTGCGGTGCGGGTGCACTTTTAATCTTCTCGAAACTTGACCAAGGCCAAAACCGAAATGCGAAACAATTCTTTCAAATTGCGTAGTCTTCACAAACACCCAAATAGAAATACCCTACCACAAATATGTCATGTTATAAATAAATAAATACACCCAACAGTCACTAAGATCGAGTATTGTGTCGTGGGTAATGGATATCAAAAACTACGAGAGATTATTTCGGTCTCACGAACACCCAGACCCGAAACAAATACCTGTAGATTACTCATACATTTGTTTCGGCGCGGAGATCGAACCCGCGGCCTTTCGTTTTGCATCCAGCGTCTTGCCAACTGCGCTACGGAGGCTGTCAATTGTCATATTCAATATGAAATACAAAAATAAATAAATCAAATATTTATTAAATATTTAAAATCACCTTGTGAAAGAAGTTGTAAGCGACCCTAAGGGCCTTAGCATAAACTGTTCAGCTTTAAACGTTGAACTTGGTGCAAAAGGAATTTATCATGAGTTGTGAGGTGACCGTCGGATACTTCAGATCTCATCGTTCCCACGGGATCTGGCAATTAATACTGGACTTTGGCATACGTAATACGATTATGTAAGGTAAATATATTATGTTGTATATTTTATTTTAATAATATTAATGCAAATATGTTCATGTTTAGTTTTTTTGCTGAGGCAATAGTCATCAATGATATTTTAGTTTAAGGGTGAATTAGTTCTACCTTTTCTATTTCCCACGTCATATATCCATGAGTAAAAGTAATTTTCATCCGAGCATACTCTATCTGGTATTATTCTGGTAAATAAAACGAATTTCACAGTGACAAATTGGTCGTCATTCGCACCTAGAGATTAAAAACATCTCTTTCACTTCCCATTTAAATAATAACTATAAACAACATCTCCGCAACTCATAAAACTTACAAACACAATTTAAAATGTAAACTCGTTCGACTTAATGGAGGTTTTTACCGAAACAAATAAAAACAGACGTTTTTCAACGATAAAGCGACATTCAATTAACGGAGTTGTTAAAAAATAACAGTTTAAAATTAATCGTTAACTTTTGTCTGAGTTTTATTGAAGTTGTGTAATGAGCGGGCCATTTTTGTAGCTTAATTGATATGAGCTTTTCTTGTTGAGAGCTTTATCGGAGTTTAGGTTCAAATGAGCTTAGTTATAGTTTAAAAGGGTATTTGACTATCATTGATTTTTTGTATTATTTGTAGACAAACACAAGAGCCATTAAAACAAAACATTTTTGGGAAAACAGTATTAAAGTAGCTTGTAACGTAGTGGGGACATCTTACCGTCTCTTTCACACCCGCACACTATAATGCATATTAAGATTTGTGACGTCACAAATTTTGTTTTGCATCCCTTTTCTTTTACCCCACTACAAGATTTAAAACGTTTCTAACTTGTTTAATTCTGAATGGATTTACAAAATTCTTTGTTTGCTAGATTTTGTATATGGGTGCTTTTTGATGAATACAATAAAAAAAATGAGCCAAATACCCTAATGCCAAGATAGACGTCGAGAGGCAGTAATCCTTTATTTTTTTGAGATGGGTTTGTAATGTTTGCCGTAATGGTAAGGAAAACATCGTGAGTCTATCTGATCATTATACTAAATTATTAAAGTACTTTAAGTCTGTTAATCTGCACAGAATCAGAGAGACTATCGCACTAGGCTCGTATGGTGGACTCAATCGTACTCTCGATTGTAGAGGAGGCCTGTGTCCTAAGTGGGACGTATATGGGCTGATATAGTACAGACAGTACACTACATAGTAGATAAGATAGTACTTACCCTCTTGCATAACAATAAATTATCCATTAACCACCATGGACACTTGGTAGTGTTACAAAAAAAAAGAACATCTTTCGAAAGGCTGCTCAGGATTTCCTTCAAGACAATCCTTAAAGAAAAAGTTAAACTAAAGAGTGCATTTTTTGCAGCCCCGAGGGTGCAAAGCTGCAACATTGTCTTATTCTAAGTGACAGATGCCAGTTGCGAGGCCACTTTGCTATTTAGTTATTATTATGCTGGAATATTCATAGACTGGTTGGATTTTAAGTTTAATGACTGATTCTGGAGTCAATAACTTCAGAAGTACATCTATGCTTGAGTAAGTCTGTAAAATCTAGACTGGTTTTGTTTAATGGAGACAGATTGGCAAATATTTTCTAGAAAATAAAGAAGGCCCAAGAATATGTAGGCATAAAGGCAAATATACATTTTTATTTATCAAAATTAATTATTTGGAAAGTAAATCTATCAAAACATCTTATAAATATCCAAATGTATCAGCCCATATGCTATACACGTGCTCTACATTTTTTCTTATAGAACTGCAAACGCGGTTACTCCAGCCAGTATTTAAACGTTAATCCATTACCCTTGATAAAAATGTCTCCTAAAACTCCAACATTACAATCATACAAAATTCACGCCGAAACCATTTCATTTACTCAAAAAATTCCATTCATATTTCACCTCAAGTGAAGGACAGCTTGATAAAACACCAGCCCAGTCACAATCTTTTAAACACATTACGTCCGGATGTCATAAATCAGACGATGCAAAGAGGAATGATAGCTGGGACATTGGGGAACATTCGAGGACATTTTGGGACAAAGAATACAGGACAATTAGGTCAGCGCTAATTTGCTTTTGGGACGCTTGTGGAGATTAATCTCAGCTTTGTAACGAATTCGTTTTATTTTCCATTAATATTGTTAAATACGTTGTCTGAGTAATGGACTTTGTTAGAGGTAAGTTGTGGTTGTCTTTATACTGTCACTTCATTCTAGTAGCAGTGTATGTAGGTTTTCATTTAGATTGAATTGTCAGGAAAGATGTGAATATGATAAAGATCATGTTCCACCGAGCCCACGCATCTGTTTCAAGGCATATTGTCTCAGAAAAAAACAAGACGTTACGTTTGATAGATTTATGATTATAATATTTGTAATGTATTGTTTAACGCCTAAAGAGCCATTTTACTGGTAGGTCTCTCATATGAGAGAAGCCGCCGGGGTAGGTATCACCGCAATGTGTATTTCTCCCGCCAAACAGCAGTGTAAATGCACTGTTGTGTTCCCATTTGAAGGACATTGTAGCCAGAGTAACTACTAAAAATATTGAGACTTAACATTTTATGTCACAGGATGGCGAGCGCAGTGGAATGCCAAGCGTTGCTTTGTCATTCATAGTATTTTTTGGTTTTGCTACTGTTCATGAGCGGTCGTATCGCTTACCATCAGGCGAGGGGCGTGCTCGTCTCACCATTCATCCCAATAAAAAAAAGTGACTGAAATACGCGGTTTCATTATGTCTTATTTGTAACTGCGTAGGTGAGTTTGTGTGATAGAGTACGTAATACGGTGATGGAACGGTGTGGAGTGAAAGAAGATGTAAAGACGAGAATTGAGAAAGGAATGATAAGATGGTTTGGGCATGTAGAGAGGATGGATAAAAGGCGATTAACCAAACATGAGGCGAGTGTGAGTGGAAGAGTCGGTGGACCCTATCGACCCTACCTTAACTAAATCGATGCCATCCTACGCAATGGTCAGGATAAAAGTACCCTGAACCGACGAGAACGCATGAAGAGATTGATGACAACACGGGGCGGAAGTCGAAACACACAAGGAGAAATGCGGATGTTCTGGTTCTACCCCTTTCGCGCAACAGGCGTGATGTGTTCTTGAGTGTATTTACATTCCAAAAGTATGTAAAAAGATTGAGCCCTACTCACTACAGCCCAGACAGATTTTTCTACTACATCCTGACCAAGTGTAAAATGAGGGCAAAAATTTCCTAACAATCCCGCGGTACCGCTAATACCGACGGACATAAAAATGATTTATGAACGTCCGAAAGCATTATGTTACCGGGGAAAAAAACCTCATTTAGTATCCTACCTACCGCTTTCAGCGTCCTAATTAGTGACGAGTAACAGGGACAGGAGGTGTTTATTTACAAATTTATTTAAAAGGTGTTTTCCAGGTTTATTAAGAGTGAAGGAGGGTGTGGTGGGGATTTTGTGTTTATTATTAACTAACAAGTACTTTTTATTTAATTTTAGGATAATGTAAAATGATAATTATGTGATAATAGTAATATTTAATTCATCATTTTTAGTTACATTCCTACAAAAACCTATTGCATAAGTACTCGTATAACGTAACTTTTTGACGGTACATACGTGTTGTATATCCCGTGAATGAATATTACTTGGACCTCACATGTATATATGTATTATAGATTGATTTAACCGTGTATGTGAAAGTTTCTAAGCGTGCCTACGTTACGTTAAAAGTATATTACCGCTAATCGTACATAATATAGTATTTATAGCAAAGTGCGTATCTTTCAATACAGCATAAAATTCAAGTAAAGTGTTTTTACATTTCAATATTTTTTATACAATGGTTATTAAAACAACTCGCATAAAAAGCATACAACAAAAAAGAACCAACGAAAGGCAATATTATATAACGTCAAGGCAACTCACCTGATTCTCGTTCTAGGAGCTGCATATTCGCCGTCGACGAAAACTGCAGCCTTTTGGAGCACTATACACTACACAATACTTAGTGACGATAACGCACACACTCACGCACGCACTAAAACGGTGAAGGAACATCGTGAAATCTGCATACCAGGGCGATTCAGAAGAATTTCTATGGTATGTAAAAGTCTGCCAACCCGCACTAGGCCAGGGTGGTGGCTTATACGGCCTAAACCCTCTCAATCGTACTTTCGATTGTAGAGGAAGCCCGTGCCCTGCAGTGGGGCGTATAGGGACCGATACAGGACAGTACAATAAAAGCAAAATAAAACAAAATCGTGCACACATTACTTTCACTACACTTACACTACACAATAATAGCACTAATGTCCACAAAAATAGCCGGAATTTGGCTAAACCACGATATTAACAAACTACGCACTATGCAGTCGCAAGCATACACAAGACTTACTACAGACCCAGCGAAAATAAAAGACAAACAATAACAAATTACCCTCCATTTAATTTATATTTTCAATAAAAACCAAACGTCAAAAATCATACAGCCTTGAAAATGCCACTTTATTAATTAAATAATTTAATTTTTAACCCCAAAAAGTTATCAATTGTGGGGTAAAAATAAAAATAAAATATTAACCAAATAAAGATACGCGATTGCAAATACAGAATAATAAAATGATACTGTAAAAAAACTGAGAGATAATTGCTTTCGAATTTTAATGTTAATACTAGGCCGTATACTTAATTTTTTTTGTGATTAAATATATTAAGGCGTTAGAGCTAAATGAATAAGTGTGTATTGATGATTTCACATACCTTTGATGAGGAATTTTCTTTTTTGAGGAGTCTTTCACCTATGCTGGTTTCCTTACAGTATTTTTTTCAGCGAAGCAGTGAACCATAAGTTGATGGCGATAGTAACGCCCCCTATCGCATTTGGGCGAACTGTCTATGGAACTAATGTTACTGCGTAAATGCCTACATTTTCAGGAATGCAGGCGTGAGTTTAAGTAGAAAATATTTTTTTATATTGTGACAAAATATTACGTCTCAATGTACTTCACTCTTGATTTTACTATTTTTGTTTCAGGCACAATTATTAGAATTTGTTTTTCTCAATAATCAATAATTATGTTGGTAGTACAAAAATGTTGTCGTTCTTTTGAATGATTTTACCTACGATATATATTATAGAGGTATATAAATAAAACACCAAAAAATATTTAAAGTTTTTATTACTCATTTAACCAGATCACGCCGCACAATTGGTCCGTCCAAATATCCATTCACGCTCATTGTATATATCATTATATAATTAAATTATCTATGTATATACATTTTTACAGTATTAAAAATTTATTCTAAGTGCGTACGTAACGCTTATTTCGTCTTAAGGAAAAAACCTTTATATAATTTCTATACAAATCGACTATTACATTTTATTTACACTACAGGTAATTTTTAAAGCGTTTGTAAAGCTTCGGGTATAAAGACAGCGGACAGGAAAGCTGACGCGGATAATATATGTACATATTGTGAGACCAAAAAGTCTCTCGTAGTTCTGATACCTGCAACACAAGACTTAATTGATCTTAATGTGCGGTCAGGACTATGTATGTGATTGTTGGGTGTATTTATTTAAAAAAAAAAAAATGTGTGTGTGTATTAGTGTACACACGTAAGAAGTGAAACTTCTTTATGACATCATTTTTCGAAAAATGATCTACTATTTACAAATTTACAGAATTGGTAAAATAAAGCTAAATTAAATAAAGTTTAAGTTTCGGAGGGGGGAAATTTTTGAGGGAATTTGGGATTTCTATCGGGGCCAATTTGTAGCCCTCACCGAGACGGTTCCGAGGATACCAAGCTCGGTGGGTCCACGACCTTTATTGGCCGAGATAGGTTTAGGGGGGGTGAGGTAAAAATTTTAGGTGGGGGTAGGGTCGGGGGGGGGGTAGGTTTCGTGGGGAGGCTATTGGGCACCTTCAAATATTTTTGGGTGGGGAAAGTTGTGGAGGGGGAATTCGGGAATTCTGTTGGGGCAGGATTGTAGCCCTCACCGAGCCGGTTCCAATGAACCCAAGGTCGGTGGGTCTACGATGGATAATGCCGGAGATATGAGTAGGGGGGGGGGTGAGGTAAAATTTTTAGGGTGGGGGTAAGCGGGCGGGGGGGGGGAGGTTTCGTGGGGAGGCTATTGGGCACTGTTTTGGATTTAGGGTGGGGGAAGGCCAGAGGGGGGGTAAGGATCAAATTACAAAAAAGTGGGTGGGACTTAAAATTTTGGGTGGGGCTTGGAAACGGTTGGGGGTGTGGCTTACTGAAGTGGGTACTAATTTACTAAATAAAAAAAGATGGCGCGTAACGGAAGAATGTGACGCGTAACGAAAAATTTTTTCCAACTCCGATAAAGAAGTTTCACTTCAATAAAAATAAATAAAATATTTTTCCTTATTTTGATACTACAACATATTTTGGTGAGAGAGAGAGGTGGTTGTAGCTCTTCAATAATGCAATAATGTCACCTTGTAATCGAATGTACTAAACCCGAAAACGAAATGAAAGCAAAATGCCTTTAATTTTTTTAAGACTTTAGTCCCTATACATAGAAGGTATACCCAGACTGCGACTTAAACTGAAGCCAGGTGGTTGTTTAAGTGACTCCAGACACAATGCAATTAAAAATGTAGCAAAAAAATTACAATTTTTTTTTTATTTTACCTGTCGTCGTGGTTTGGTGGGAAATACATAGTTTTTCCTAAAATAATAGTGAACTACCTTTTATTTTTAAAGACGCAATGGTACACAAGGGTTTGAATAATTATTTCAGCAAAAACTATGTATATAATTATTATGAAATGTATATAACATGATAATAAAAACATATTTGGTCTATGATAGTCCGCTGTCTATATAACCAAAACTTTATCTATGTATTTTGAGAATTCATTTTGGTGTGTCATTTTATTCGATGTACATTTTTACATTTTCACGATTATATGAATTGTTTGATTAGTAATCTACTTGTATTTTTTGTGATTTCATATACATAATTGTATTTTTATCCATATCATACGATTCGAGGCATAATTATCTTTTACTTCTTAAAAGTAAGGCCATTTTAATTTTTCCCTCGATATAGTATAAAAAAGCGAAAAAAAAAAGATAAAATAAACAAGTTTAAACATAGGTATGAATCAAAAATATATTTTGATACGTTAAAAGTATAAAAGTTCATTGTCCGATACAATATGTTTTATCTCGTAACCTTGTAGTAAGTCTATTATTTTTAATTAACGCTTAATGGAGTGGCCCTAATGTGCGTGCTTTCATTACTTGATTATTTTCACGGATTAAAATACAAATTTTCTAACAAATATAAAAAACAATATACATGTCGCGCGTCTCTTTCGCTACGTTTGAAAAAACCTCAATTTTTGAGATATCTTTAAGAATTTATTTTTAAATCACAATAGTGTTACGTTGTTGACATGCCAGCAATTTCTTAGCAATATTTTTCAAGGACTATATTCGCATAAACATATAACTTACGACATTATAATTTAAAGATCTCTAGTGAACAATGACGTCACACCAAAATAAATTCCGTGAAACTAAGCAATACGTAATGCGAGTCGTTTATTATTCTCGTAAGCACCAATATCGAATACTATATTAAATGAATATATCTTTTTAAATTTATCCGATAAACAATCTATTATCTCACAATATTTTAGTAAGGAATTTGCATTGAAGTGTCACAGTATAAAAGTTTTTTTTATTTTCTATTCTTATTAATCAAGTTACATTAAATAAAATAATGTGTATTATAAACATAACTAAAGTTTCTATCCATCACACCGGTCATGGTATGTTCAGTTGTAATGGACAGGGACCCTTACCCTTATATTTTATTATTCGTATTGGTATAACAATGGGACGAAGTTGCAATAAATCCAAATTTTATCAATTTCAAATAAATATTTGTATTTTACCGCAAAATATATTTTTAAAGTAAATTCTTAACGTTTAATTATATTAACTTAATATGGCTGCGTAATAAAATAACAGATTTTGTCATGAAAATATTTATAATATTTTTCTTCTCTGATAACGCAAATGTTTTTTTTATATTTTGTTTTAAACAAGTGTTATTATATATCGACTTAAAACCTAAAAGTAAATAATTCTGATACAGGCGTGGATTCAGAATTTTCATTTAATACGATTTGTTAGAATTTTATGTTGTCTTTGTAAACCTTTACATAATTTTAAAACTTATACTCTAGAGAAGACCATTAGAATAAACGCAATAACATTACTGTTGAATTACCGTCATAATAGGGTATATAATGAAACAGCTATTACTGTAAAAGAAGTTTAATATTTCACTACTTTACTCGCACGCCCGTCACACTTCACGTGACGTCACAATTCATGTTGTGCATCCTTTTTCTGTTACTTGACATTTACCCTTATAATTAGATTTGTAACTGTTAATTCGTTGGGATCTGCAGTGGGCTAGTAATAGACTCATACGGCCTTATTGACAGTTTTTAAACCTATTTTAGATATCGAATGTTTGTCTTCTTCACTGAAACTGTATTCAAAAGTCGTTCGAAAGCAACAAACATTCGATAACTAAAATAAGTTTTAAATTGTCTATGATTACGGCCGATACAGTACAGAATGGATTTTTGAAATTTTAATTTGTATGTTAGATTTAGTATACCAATGTTTTTGTAATAAAACTTCTTCGTGAAATACTGAAACGGGGCAATGTAGACAATTTTACTAAAGGCTTTGAACTTATCAAACTCGTAGCGCTTGTACAGAGGAAATTAGGTCAGTAATTATAATTTGCATTAAAATCATTATTATATAACTCGTTCCAATTTTATTACCTTGGTTTTTTTTCATATCACGAATTCACCTACCCCAAGTGCGCCATTATCAAAGAATTACTTGTAAAAGTTTCAACTGGCATCTTAATCTTTCAAGCCCCATTTTCACGGGGAGTTTCTCGCCTCAAAGATTTTTTGTCATGTCATGCGATAATGGCATACGATTCTCGCCGCAAGTAACTCTCCCCGTGTGGCACTTCACGTCCTCTTAAAATAATTGTAGGTACCTAAAAAGTCTTTAAAATATTGCTTACCAGGTTTCTAAATAAATTAGCACGTGTTTCGCCTTTAGGTACTGAATAACACTACTGCTAATTGTGTGATTCGCTTTCAACTGAATGCTTCTAACAGGCAAGATGGACGTCTTACTGCGCCAACCTAATGGACTGTAAGCACGCACATGCTTGAATAAATAGCTGAGCAACACACCTACCCTGTAGAGATGTTCTGTGTCGTGGGTATAATGGGGTATCCACACACCAGTTACTTTTTGTTAAACATCGTTTCCATTTGTTGTTCCTGTTAATCAACATACATACATACATAAACTCACGCCTTTATCCCCGAAGGGGTAGGCAGGACACCCACATTTCGCCTTGTATGTTCCGTCCCACGATGTGATAGGGGGCGAGCCTATCGCCATATCGGGCACAAATTCCTCACTCCGGGCTGATAATGAATAGAAAAATTCAATAACACTTTGCCCGACCTTGGACTCGAACCCGAGACCTCAGCTTTGCAACCGTACCTTAATACAACTACGCCACCGAGGCAGTTAGTTAATCAACATCTCATAACAAAATGTTATTTATTGTTAGTATCTTGCCGTGAAGGTAACAATCGATAACATTCTTGCACAGTGTTGCTCCACAATAGGTAACAGCGGTGTGGATTTACAAACTATAAAATTCTTTTTATTTGAGACAAATGGAATAAACATACACATTCGGCTTATAATTCATTCAAACAAATCGAAATATTATCCCATAACGTAAATTAAAAAAAACATTGAACAACTGCAAGGAATTCAAAAATATTTAAATTTGGAACTCCATAAAATTTCAATGACCAAAAATCTTGTTGACAGTGTTTAAGAAAAATAATATTATGACGAAATACAAATACATAATATTTAATAGATACGTAGGTACGATTGTATTATTAATATTACAATATTTTAGTTGTTTGAAGATCACATAAAACTAATGCAGTGCATTCAGCATATTCAATTATTAATCATCAAATCGTTGCACTAAACCAAATTCATAACTGTCAATTATCTTAAATTCTGAATCCACGCTTGAATCTTATAAACATAAGTTCCCGTAAATAACCATAAATACAATTGATTTAAATGTAGTCAGCATGAAATCGGCTTCTATTCGCCGGTAAAATGTATTCAACTTTGGACTGCTGCCAATAATGTTCAATTAAGTTGAGAGAATTATTTCTACGAGCTATTAGGTCGTGTACACATTAACACTGTGCGCGAGACGTACATTCTGCCAGGTCTTTTTTAGCTTATTGTGCAGGAAATATTTCAGCAGATATTCCTGAACGTTTAAAAGGAGGCATTTTATATTTCTTCAGTATTTGCATTGTCGACTTTTTATTTAGTTGTCTGGTTAAAGCTTTATTTCTAAATATATTCATTCTCGAGTCTATAGTGTTTTGTAAGTTGAAAAATATTGTGTGGTAAAAAGATATTTGTCAAGAACAAACAACTTCAAAAAACATTTATTACATATTTTGACAGCCTCCGTGGCGTAGTTGGTTAGACGCCGCCTGTGAAACGAGAGGCCGCGGGTTCGATCCCCGCACCGAAACAAATATTTGTGTGATCCACAGGTATTTGTTTCGGGTCTGGGTGTTTGTGAGACCGAAAAGTCTCTCGTAGCTTCTGATACCCACGACACAAGACTTGATCTTAGTGTGGGGTCAGGACTATGTATGTGACTGTTGGGTGTATTTATTTATTTATTTATATTAATTCTTGTTGGAATCAAATCTGCACGGCATAGAAAGCTAAAATCTTAATCTTCACGCCTATCGGACAATAATGGTATTATACCAACTGAAACTTAAAAACAAAACCGTCTCATTAAGCATCGCAGTAAATACTGCATACTGTACATAAATAAACAACAGACAACTAATTTAATGAACGTCACGTGTGTTTTAAATAAAATTAAAATACGCGGTAATCCAAAAGTGACTTTACATCAAACCTGTATAAGAAAAAGCAAGTAAATAGTTTTACATTTTACCTAAACCGCAACTGTAAATGTCGACCAAAAACAAAATAAGTATAGGCATAAGTTCAGTCGACCTAGAAATTACGTCAAGAAATTCTATTTTGCCATTAAGCAGGTAGCGTGCCAAATACAGTTTGGAAACTGGTAATATTCAGGAAATTTTAGTCTGAAACCATTAATTTAGGTAATTAAGGAATACCTTCGCAACTGTTATTTTAGAATACCTATTTATTATTTTAATTTAATGTAAGTAATAAAAACACTTGATGGGTGGAATCTCAGAAATGTTGTTGCTACGTCAACCTGCACACAAGGAGAGGATTTTAAAAGCCTTTTAAAATATTTCAGCAAAATGGCTTCTTGGCGTCTCGCGCACAGCATTTCGAGCTAAAAATTTTTACACTTGAGTTGCGTTTTCGCTGCTATTCATCAAAAACGGTTCTTTCACTTCACATGAATTTCTTTTCCTCGGTTTGGGCGGCGGTTTCGGAGCAGTCCTTCTGCCTAACGTACCACTAACAACATTCGCACTGTAACCGATCTTCAAATCTTTTGGGTTCCGCAGTAGACACTCGTTTTCAGCCAGCATCACCTTCAACGGCCTCTGATCTGAGTTGGACATCTGAAGGGCTAAGAACTGGTTGTGGATGTTTGGTGAGCTGATGCTGCTTCTAGGTATCGTGGCGTGAGGAGTCCCTGGCGCTGGCGACGGCGCTGGTTCCAGCTCTTCATCATTAAAGTTGGAACTCACCTTCCCCAGTGGACCTAGGTCCATTTCACTCTTGTTCAAGCTGTAGTAGTTTGCTCCGTGAAACAGTTTCATATTGAATGAATCGTAATATGGAATTACTCCATTCAACGTGGAGAAAACTTGAGGACGCAATGCATTTTCCTGGGTCCTTGGTCTTCTGGGCAAGGTGACGTAACCTTTTGGGCTGATCATGGACCCGTGATAGCCTGGCGATTGAAACCTGCCGTACAAGGCCGGGTTCACAGCTACTCCGTAACCTGGTGACTTGACAGGACTGTCAACGTTTTGGGATGTCGCTCCTGCTGGAGAGACCTGATGGCCTCTCAGTGGGAATGATAGAAGGTCCGGTGGGTAGGCCTGGTGTTCTTGGGCTAGGCGGTCAATTAGTAATGTCTCTTGAGGTACCTTTGGGGGTTCTGGCTCGGTGTGGCGATTACTGTCCTCGGTGGATGCTGTTGACAAAAAATATATTGTTAGGTATTTCCTGATTAAATATTCTGACTTCGGAGACACAGTTAATAAATAATGAATAAAAAACAGGATACTTTCAACAGATCAGTCCAAAAATCATTGATGGAGCGTTGCACTTGACATTGTGGGGCCGTTGATAATAAAGATGAAATAGCAACTAAATTAGATTAAGACTATAGCTGTTTCCATTGCACATACATATACTTTCAGAACATTTTTACTACTATAGCCTTAATTGCGTTCAAAGAGACCAACAAATTTAAAAAATCGATTTGCGCTGAATTCGTTATGACCGGCAAAAACCCTCGTTAGAGATAATCTGCAAATCCCCACTTTTAAGTGCCATAAAAGCATACAACTAAAAATGCATGCGACGCTATTGGCACTGTCATAATAGAATTAAAATTTGGCACCGGTTAATGTTTCGGTCGAATTGGCTCTCGCGAAGCCGTCCTCTTTATTATTCATGACTCAAAACTATTATGCAGTTGATGCCACGAAGTTTGCAACTCTGTTTACTAAGATTTACTGGTGTCGTAAAAATAATGCGATGTCGTGACTTTTCAGTAAGTTTGGGTTTTAAAGACTAGATATTATTGGGGTTTTGGATGGTAATTTTACTTTAGTTGCGATTATGTTGTTGGTTGCTGCTCTTAGCTGTTTGTGGTTAATTTGAGCTGTAATCGTGTGGTTTTGAATTCAAGATAGTATGACATTCTTTGTGAGTAGAATCAAAAGAGTCCGCGTGTTTGGTAGAAGTGTCTGTAAATTTTTGAACTAGTTAAGTTTATAATAGTGGATAAACCTCCCAATAAAGGTTTCAATATTCATTGGATACATAATGTTTGCCATAATTTCCTGTAGAAATCCTTATATGTATATTTCCATCGATTGAGTTTCTGTGTCTAAAGACGACGAAGATAGCTTTTTGATTGGGTTGAAATTGTTTATATTTTTTTCCTTATGTTTTACATTGAGGTTAGATTGTCTCGTGATTTGATATGACAGCCCGCCCTTCGCCGGTTGTGTGTAGATGTAGGGGCACCTTCCGAAAAGACAGAACTACGACATAGCAATGCTTTTGTTCGTCCCTCGTCAGCCCCCCCTGGGTAGTATTAAGAGTGACGTGTGTATAAGTGTTGTGACTTCAAAGTGTGGTCGAAAGAGTTATGTTTTTTTTTAATTGATATTAGACAATAATTATATTCATAAACAACCTATCAAATCAATATACTTGAAAGCAAAACCTCTCGTTTTATTATTAAAAATATACATTTTTATATAATAAAATGATCCCATTAATGGTACGTAGATGTCTCATCGTGTAATGCTACTAAGAGTGTCAGTTTTGCAGAATTTTCAAAAATATCCTCAAAGCAAAATGTGAGCGAGTGCATTAGTCGCAATGCTTTGACAGCAAAGATTTCAAACCCCCAAAGAATTTTAGATTTATGTCGCATATAAAGGTACTCCCAGAGGGGTAGACAGAAATGCTGAATGTACACTTCGACGGTACTTTGCGCATGGGACTCTCGCTGGTTAAAGTAATGTAAATAGATTATCTGATATAATCCTAAATACGAGTTAAGCTAGAAAGCTTTCAATTGGCCCAGAGAGTTATTATGAGGGTTTTAGAATACTGCCAGTTTATGTTAGCCATTTTGAATACAAATTTTGATGAGTTCATTAAAGAGAAAAATGGAGTGGAATATGTATTCTAAGTATGGACATATGGTTTAGATATATTAGTAAATATTCTGAATGCAGATTCGATATTTATCTAAATATCAATCTAGATAGATTGACTACATATTGACCTGCAAGCAACGATTATTATTTGTCACCAGCCTTCACGAAATAGGTTGTATAATGGTTGATTCATGAATGCGACACATTTCGTTTTATTGCGATAAATGGCGAGACGAGCATGCCATTCGCCTGATGGTAAGCGATACGACCGCTCATAGACAGTACCAAAACCAAACAACACCCTGAGTTACTTTATGCTTGGCATTCCACTGCGCTCACCATCCTGTGATATAAGATGGTAAGTCTCATTATGTCCAGTATTTACTTCAGCTACAATATCCTTCAAACCGGAACACAACAGTGCATTTACACTGCTATTTGGCGGGAGAAATAGACATCGCGGTGGCACCTACCCAGGCAGCCCTCACATTTACTTAGGATACTATTATCTGGTGGTAAAATATGAGATTGCCACCATCATATAATGATAAAACCAAGTCCTTAGCATGTGAGGAAAATAAACAGAACGATAATGATACTAGTTTTACTTGTAAACGATAATTGCTTTTCTAACGGAGTTTTTTTCTAGCAAAATTCTTTAAACTAAAACATAATATTAATAATGTTGAACTTGTAGCGGAGGTAACTGATCCCCAATCCCTACAAACTAATAATACAATTTACAATAACCGTTCCATAACTAGACTATGTTTTGTTAAAAAATAGTTGTTCCAAATTACAAAGCGCTGGCAACTCCACGCAACCTCAGGCTTTGGTATACCGCTAATAAAGTTAAGTATGTCATTACTAGGAAATAACGTTTATGTGTTGGTATATAATATTATATCCTTCGCTTGGCTAGTAGGGTATTAAAAACTCCAAAACTCTACTATAGGCTTAGCTTAATTAAATTAATCGGTTTAAAAATGAACTCTGCACGTTTGACACAATTCTATAACGGTTTCAATTTTAACAACGCTTTTAATTTATTATATTAAATGGAAAAGTGTCGTTCGGATTTAAATATTGCTTTCGATGTTTCAAAAATACACAATGTATAATCCGGTTGTCTCAAAATCACAAACTATAAATAGGCAGATAGAGGTTCCCTTTTTGATCCAATTAGGTATTAACCGATGTAATTAATCTTGACAATAATATACATTTTAAAATAATATGAACGTAAATCAAACAAAATAAGCAATGATACAATTTTAAACGTAAACGGATTGAGTAAACAGGAAAGGGCGAATGTTATCGCTACCTTCACAAATAAATCAATTAAGAGGGTAACATCCGACCAAATTTAGATCAAAGTAGAAACATTGTAGGCAAGAATTTGTTTGATTTCGTGTTTCCCCCTGATTACAAATTAAATTATTAGTCAAAGAACATTTATCTGCCTTGCTGATACGCCAGCTTGGTGATTTGTATTTGGTTTTGGCAGGATCTTCTAAAATAAAAACGGGCAGTATGTGGCAGTATATTGTGTAAGTACCATTTGTTCGTCTTTTTCTGCTTCTAAGCAGCAGTATTGCATTCCGGTTTGAGGGACATTGTTTCAGTGGGTAGTAAGCAAATTACTTAACACCTAATGTCTTGGGTTGACCGTACAAAAACAACCAATGCTTCATAACAATAAGGTGTAAGTTATTTTCCACTTGATTACATCAGCTGACCTGCTCGTCTCAACATTCTCCTTATTCATGAAATAACTGCTCTTTGTTTCGGTCTTTAATACATTACATACAAACTCTTCGTGGTATCTAGCTTATCTGGGATAAAATGCTTATAGATCTATTCAATCAGAACGAGACCATCTTTAGTTCCATACTATTTGCCAAACCACAACTACTCACAGCGCAATACAATCCCTGGTACTGTCTACTACAGAATTAATTAGATTGAGGACTTTAAACAGCACAACTTCAAATTTAAACAGATAAAAAACCTAATGAATGTGGGAATAGTTCCGTTTGGGTCAAGATCAAACAATGTTCGTTAAGATGTTCTTCAATTTAATTTATATTTTTTTTTTAATACGTCTTCATCGTTTTTGTCGTACGTCCTTCACGTCTTCTGTCGTCTTCCAAACTGTTCTCTCTTATTCCCTCCTTTCATATTTCAACATCTTAATCATTCATCCTCTAACTCTTTTACTCCTTAGTACTTCCATTCGTTATCTCTTTTACATAAACTACGTTCCATATCAGTCATTCGTCTAACGTTTCATTATACTCATCTTTCATCATAACATTCAAATCTTACATGAATATGTAAAACACGTGCATTTACACCTAGTAATTTTGTAAATACCTTATCCGGCTTCGGGAAGCGCTCAACTCCACGACGAGAGCCGAGTTCAAACGGAATTAATTAAAGCGGATTGTCTCAAGTGATACAAAGACTTCCTGATGTAAGATTAACTTGTTTTGTTCGTTGATTTATACAAAAATATCAGTGTGACACAAATTGTTACAGAATTTAATTTAAAATCATTATCTGTTACAAAAGTTCTATAATGGAAACTACGAAACCCTAAAATACATTTAGGATGATCTGTTATAAGCTGTCTGTATTCAGTAAATTTATGCAAATTCTCAGGTCGTCTATCAACAAAACTCAAAATATTGAAATGAGTGGTAATTTTCCATTGGTGGTACAGTCATAGCAATCTCAATATTGTTAACAACAGCGATGGCAAATTTTGAATAAAGCGCCATTACTGTTTTACTTAACATAGATTTAACTTCAATTTTATTGCGCATTGCTATTATCAGTGAGATTACTGCAGGTCAAGTAATCCAACATCTTCTCCTTCGTCACACATTTCCACCTCTGTCTAGTAAACCTAAGTGGTTTACTAGTTATTTAATATGCTATTCGTGTTCATCACCTCCTAAAAGGTGAAATGCAAGCTTATTTTTTACTTAAATGTTATCATGAGATCGAGGAAAATATGAACAATAAAATTCAACTTACCTATAACAGAATCGCTGTCTAATAATGTTTTATTCAGTTCAGACATCTCCGTGACCTCGCTCGTGAGTGACGGAGGCGGCTCGTACTTCCTCGGAGGCTTCGTCACCGGGTTCACCTCCATTTTGATTCCCTTCTCGTTCTCCGACGCCAAGGACCCCTCTATTAACACCTCTCCGTTCGGAGAGCGCGGGTCACTCTTAATCAGTCTTTTAATTTCACTATTCTGCGTCGTGAAGTAGCACACGACCAATGATGCCCCAAATACAATAACTACAGCTGTCAGACAACCTATTAATATAGCGAAGGAATCTGTATCCATGCCAGCTATTGTTCCTCCTCCACCGTATTTGGACAATACTAGAGTTAAAGTCTTCTCATCTCGACCTCCAGGATTCTCAGCGACGCAAGAATAGTTCCCTCTGTCACTATATCTAGCATTTATAACAGTCAAATTGACCCATCTGATCAAATCCATAGTGTTCTCGCTAACCACATATCTCAATTCACCAAAGGATTTCATCTCTATAACTCTGCCGTTAAAACGCCACGCGACATCAGGTGGCGGGTTGCCGACAACTTTGCAAGTCAAAGTCACGTTTTCGTCGTAACTTTTGACTGTGGAGTCAGGCAACGGCTCGAGAATAGTAGGCCTGCACGCAAAGTTCGAAGAATCTAATTCGTTCCAAAGTTTGTCTCGGACTGACGCCGGCTCCGCGCACGATGTGGGTGGAGTGTACAAGTTGTGAGTGACAACCCAGTCTCTGAACGTCTGCAAGTTACAATCGCACCGCCACGGGTTGTTGTGTAGATCTAATCCGGACAAATTTTTCAACCCCATCAAAGTCTCCGGCTTCATGTGGCTCAGATTGTTGCCGTCGAATCGGAGTATCTTTAATTGGGGCAAATTCACAAAGGCCTTAGTTCCTATCCGAACTATCATGTTATTGCTCGCTTCGACTTTCTGCAGAAACTTCAAGTTGCGGAACACCCCGTCCTCCAACTTATCTATAAAGTTGTTGCTTAAGTTTATTAACCTCAGTTTCTCGGTGCCTTTGAACGTGTCCGCGTGGAGGTAGCGTATTTTATTCTTCGACAAATCCAATTCTATCATTATTGCTAGCGTCACGAACGCTGTTTTGTGTACAACTTCTATGTTGCACTCCTTTAGGAACAATTTCTTTAGATTGCTTAGGCCTACCTTTTTGAATCCTTCTTGGGGTAGATGTTGTAGATTATTGTTTGTTAGGTCAAGGATTTGTATATCGCTGCTGAGGTTTGCTGGTATTACTTTCAAGCTTGAGTTAGAGCAGATTGCCGCCTTGTTGCCTGACTGCCATCTACAGTCGCATGGTCGCTGGCATTCCGTCGTGAAGTCTGCTACTGTTGTGGTGAAGACCAGGGGTATGAAAGCGATTTTCACCCATGCCTCCCAATATTTATGAGCCATTTTGCTATGATGTTTGTCATCGCCGCGTAAGGTCGCATTCCTGAGAGCTGATCGCCCGGCGCATTGGATCTGCAAAGACAAGAGATAAGTTTGTGAATAACGTTTTCACATCTAACGTTGTAACTTTGGCGTCGCGAACAAAAGGTGCTTCAAAGTCGAGCGGAAAATTCTCAACATGATAAACTACAAATCTTTCTTGTTTTGAAGCGGGGGACAAGTCACAAGAGACCGCTGCTCTATGTAAAAATGTTGAAATAATCTTTCTTCCGTAAAAGTTTTGATAAATATGTTTTGTTTCTTGTTGGGTTCCGAATTCCGAGATGGACTCGTAGATTATTTATTTTGATATTACTTATTCAAAAACTTTATTCGACTAAACGGTGTCAAAAGGAAAGTTAATTCAGGCGAAGCATATCTTCAGCTTCTCGTTTCACAGCCGTCATCTTACTAACTGCGGCATGGAGCCTGTCAAATAGTGATAAAACTAACATAGTATGTAACATATATATTTATTTTATACGATTTGAAATTCGTAAACCAACCCAACTAACATGAGATCGAGCGAATAAATAATAAACTGATTGAAAATTGTAATATTATTTAAGTGTACGCGATTACGTTTTAATTTTTGATAGGCGCAAATGAGCCGTAATCCGAAAAGCTTATTAATATTTGTAATTACGAATATCGGTTGGCTTGTTTTACGGAAATCATAATTTTGTTTCAAATGGATGTATTTGCTATATTTATGCGGAGTGACAATCATTCCTGCATAATATGTTACGATAGTATTTTTGGATGTGAAGTACGTGATTTTGGAACGAGGTAGGTAATAGATTTTTTTTAAGATCCAATGCCGTGGATTTTAAGTATTGTGTCATCAAGGTAGGTGCATATGTACACATATAAGGTTTGTTCATCGAATATTTTTATGAGGTTTTTGACAATATGCATTAATTACTATCACGAGCCCAAAATTCATCGATTCGTTGTTTTTCAACTTCAGTGCTCCAGAATATCATTTCACCCGTTTTTCTAGCTAAATAAAGCACAGCACAAATAGATAAATATGACATTCAGTGTTCTCTCTTGCCTTAAACCGGTGTAATCCAGGTGGGACGAAGAATAACGATGGGACTACGTGACGAGGCGGCGGTATGTCACTTAAACAGGGAGAACAGTGGTGCAACGTCTTGTATTTCTCCAGTTAATTTGCAGGATTTTTCTACTTGTAAGGCATGTTGTTAATAAAAAGAATTTTGTATAGAATTAACATATGAGTACAATTACACATGGAATTCACCAACCAAAATACTTAAGACTGTCTTTATTATTACAAATTTAATAATATTTTTGGATTAAATATATATTTTTTCCAGTATCCGTCTTTGATCTTTTATTAAACTTCTGTAATCCCTCTCAACCTAAAAACGTTTAACAAGCGATATTGTTCCAATTATATTGTTCAGAGTCTACAAACAAAATGTTTTTGTATAAAATCGCTGGGTATCTTCCAATACAACCATTGAAGTATGCTAATTTAATTGGTGGAAGCGTTAAATCTTTTTTATAATTTTGTTTCAATCCTTTTTAATAATATTAATCCGTAAGTGTGTTTGTTTTTTAAAGGCCAGTAACCCATCTCTTTGCCCTATGGTGTTGCAGATGTTCATGAAGCATAAGCCTGTTTGTCACCTATAACTTAATAAATCATTTTCAAGCCTTAATAACCGATTTTCATAGAAAGTTGTATGAAAGTTGTCAGGAGGAAAAAAGAAGAGAGGGAAGGAAGGAAAAGGATGCAGGATTCTTTTTATCCAGAAAACAAGTAGAGGGATAGGAAAAATTACAATTAGACATGATTAACTGCAAGTTAATGCATAATTGACAAATAGGTATTTGTAGTATCGTGAACGAAAATTTTGATATCTGGAGAAATTAATCTTACCAAGTTATTTCCAGCTGGCGAGTAAATCTGTAACTGTATCAGCCCACATACCTCCTACTGTAGAGCACGGGCCTCCTCTACAATCGAGAGTATAATTGAGACGGGTTAGGCCATACGTAGGCCTAGTGCGGGTTGGCGGACTTAAAGCAAAACTCTAATTCCAGTAAAGCCGAGGGGAAAATCTAGTATCAAATAATTTAGAATCTATTTGGTTCTAGTGGATTTATTGAAGTATGCGTAGTGTAATTAGAAATACGGTTTGATTTACTCTAATAGTTTGCGGCGGTGTTTGAGAGGAGTTTCAATGCCGGAGCGTAAATATCGAACTTGTGTATCTCGAATAACTCTGCAATTTATATATCCAACAGTAACTTTCGCATCGTTGATTTGGACGGTTTTCGGTGCTAATACTTTAAATATAAATTTATACGCTAATATATTTTTGGATTTTTTTTTAAATCACGTATTTGGTGTACTTATTTTATATTAGTTCTAAATAAAGAGTTATTATTATATTATTATATTTATCACTGGAAAGCGAACTCGTTTTTGTTTTAACTCGGGGACTTGGGTTACTGAGATGTTTTATTATTATTGCTTAAAGTTCCTAATGGTTACTATGTGCAAAAAGTGGAGAAATATCAATAGTTAGTAAATATCCAAAATAAGCCGTATTTTTAATGAAATTACTAATCTCCCACGAATGACATTGCAACTTGGCAACATACATATTGGCAACGAAATATTAATATATTATCTAAATCTCTCGTTGATCTGCACAATGTTACTGACCTTCTCAACCAAAAAACTTGATTATACAAATTTTCTTATACTAAAATTTTGCTTTAGAGTCCACCCCGTGACCACGAAAGCTGTAAAGCAAGCAAAACGTCAAGAATATAAAAAATCTAAAAAATAAATAAAGTCCGCGATATAATCCGTAAAAATAATTTTATTTATTTATATAGTCGCCATACTGTCCTCTCTATTCTTCGCCAACATCCCGGGACAATATGTAACAATGAAATAACTTGACGTGCATAAGCGACCGAGACTTAATACAGCGGAGTGAGTCATAAAACTTATGTTCACGTTAACAATGCTTCGCGATTTGCATTTCATTGCTCTATCATTTTTTTATGGACTTGCAATGAATTCTTTCGTCAATATATTCGCGGCTATGTATGTGATATTACTGGGTATAGGTTTAACGTAGATTTATATTTATACATATTTAGTCAAGTGTGGTGGAGTTTTTTTTGTCAAATAGGAAAAGCTATCAAGTTCCTCTTTCGGTACCCCGGGGGAGGCCGAAATGGGTATGTCAGTGTCTCTGGCCTTCCTAGCACGCTGCGGATTGTGACCGGGCTGGCTCCCTAACAAAACCTATGCCAGTATACTGACTAAAAACCCATCGGAGACCGTCAGACGCATTATGGGCGGCACCGGAAATCCCAGGGCGAGAGGCGCCCCGATTTACGTCCACGTAACCGCCGGCGCAAAACCATTGCTAGTTCTTCTATTATGGGGGCTTGAATGCCCCAACTTAACCGCTGTTTTTGGACGCCAATCTTGTGGCATAAATGCTCTGTGCCGTCATTTACCTCCTTTGTATTAACTTTCTCATGAATTAAAACATTCACATTTATAATACTATCTATATCAGCCCATATACGTCCCACTGCAGGGCACGGGCCTACTCTACAATCGAGAGAATCGATTGAGAGTGGTTAGGCCATATAGTCCACCACGCTGGCCAAGTGCGGGTTGGCGGACTTACATACCGTAGAAATTCTTTAAAATCGCTACGGTATGCAGGTTTCCTCACGATGTTTTCCTTCACCGTTAAAGTGCGTGGTGGTTGACTGTCAATACACACATAACTCCGAAAAGTCAGAGGTGTGCCCTGGGATTTGAACCCGTGACCACCGTGAACATGTAGGCAGCCGCGTCTGGTCCGTTACCAACAGGCCACCACGCACTCTTTATAATAATATAATTTATAATATTACCTGAAATATTTACAATAAGCTATAGTCTAGACTGAAAGTCAACATTACTCAAATTTAACCAATTTATTCCTTAAAAACAAGTTCTTGGGATCGAAATATGTAGATCCATTACAGAATTGAATATTGACAAGCTAGATTACAATTTGAAATTGATATTGGATTATATTTCGAATATTGTTCTACGACCCATATTACGTAGAGTTGGCTAGGTTGGTTAATATTAGTATTATATGTAAATATAGCCTTCTGGAACTCGTTAAAGTTATAGTCTGTTTCAGTCCATTTACGTTATTTACATGTATAAACTCACGCCTTTTTCCCAGAAGGAATAGGCAGTGGTGATACCAGGACACTCACATTTCGACTTGTATGTTCCGTCCCACGATGAGTAGGGGCGAACCTATCATATCGGTTACAAACGAACTCCGGGCTGATATATAATTAATTAATGGAAAATCGAACATCACTTTGCCCGAACCGGGATTCAAACCCGAGACCTCAGCTTTGTAATCTAAGTGCAACTACCCTACCAAGGCAGTCGCACAAATGTCTCATTTTGGATTATATACGGGCCCAAAATATTATATTCTGCCCGTAGTCCACACGAACTACAAACTATACCTTAGGATAGAAAGCTTGGCGAACTATGGGGGACTTTCTACCTACCCCTCGTGTAAATATGACCATTAATATGTGTACAGCCTCCATGGAACAGTTGGTTCCAGACCCCTTCACCGAGACAAATGTTTGTGTGATCCACAGGTATTTGTTTCGGGTTTGGGTGTTTGTGAGACCGAAATATCTCTTCTAGCTTCTGATACCCACGACACTAGACTCGACCTTAGTGTGGGGTCAGGACTACGCATGTGACTGTTGAGTGTATTTATTTATTAATAAAACTTCCTTTTAGGTCCTTTTAGGTACAATTTCCAGCTTTAATTTCGAATCGACGAAACTCGGTTCATTTAACTCTACATAAATCTAAGCAGGAATATGTAGTTGGAAATTCCGATTTGACCCGGATTAACAAATCTTTGACTACGTACATGTTAATGTTCCGCGCGTAATCAAGGCAGCGCGGGTTTAATCCCAGTTACATCGTGATTATAGTGGGTTTAAACCCATCTGGATTCCCTTGGTTGCGCGTTAAGCTCAGCTTTGATTGTTAAATGATAAATTTACTTTGAACTGGTTAGCTACCTGGAACACTGAAGTTATTTTGTGTACAAAATAGGTATTAGGTTATTACGTTGGGCAGGCGAATCTTTTAAAAGCGTCTTAATAGCAGAGCTCTTGAGTTTTGTTATAATCAGGAAATCAGAGCAAAAATATTTACATAAATTCAATTATTATGTCATTATTCTATATTATAAGTATAGATTCTACAGTAGTCTATACTGCCAGACAAGTGGAGCAATTTGGGAAATCAATATACGAATAGTCCTCTGTAGTTTCTGGAATTTAGGTATTAATTTCCTCGGCGATTAGGCGTGATTGTTCCAGATTGATTGATGAATCATTGTTATTACGCTCTTGGTGCGTAGATATTTCGCAAATTGAAGGTAGATAGCAGTTAGCATACGAGATAGTATTAATAGGATGGTTAATTCAACTAGTATTATGTTTTGAAATTAAAAATAATGGTGAAAATCAGTTTATAACAAATTAATTTTGGCACACTTTAAAGGTAGTTGAAAGAGAGACGCCCGGTCTCATATCTACCTGAAAGGTAAATATAAGTCCTGGTAAAGAACCAATGGCCGGTGGCGCCGGAAGGTTCTAGAGTGGAGGCCACGTACAAGCAAGCGAAGTGTCGGACGCCCACCCACAAGGTGGACGAACGACCTGGTTATAGTCGCAAGAAGTCACTAGATGCAGGCTGCTTCCAACAGGTCTATGGATCTCCATCCATGGGGGAGGCCTATGTTCAGCAGTGGACTTCCTGTGGCTGAAGAAAAGAGGGAAGACCTAGTTAAGGTTGCTAGAGGTCCCTTGATGCTTACAACAGGTCGGTATGATATTCTTGGGAGCGGCCAATCTTCACTAGTAGACTTAATTTGTCTGAAGACTGAGAGAGGGAGAGAAATGGGGGGATTCTTTAAGGATGCAGCCCCACTCCAATACTGCACCAACGCAAGAATGCCGAGCTGGAAGACTAGTAACACAGACATACTCGTTCCGGCATTCCCATGGAAGAATTGAAGCAGAAGCTTTCCTCTCGGCAAACAATAGGGAGAACATTAAAAGGCAACTTAGGAGAAAAGAAGCACAATATGTCTTTTGAATGTCTACCTAGTCTAACAACCAAATAAATCAAATTGTAAAATGAATAGACTAGTTATAAAAGTAGGACAGCCAGTAGCAATAAAAGCAAGAATATCGCTTCGAAGCGCATCCGCTGTTTGACAAATTTGAAAAACTGTAATGATGAAGCGACTCGCCGTCGTCCTATATCTCACACCGACTAT
Organism: Deilephila elpenor; assembly: GCA_949752805.1. NCBI lineage: Eukaryota > Metazoa > Arthropoda > Insecta > Lepidoptera > Sphingidae > Deilephila > Deilephila elpenor. The sequence goes on from OX457114.1 coordinate 1,705,827, forward strand.
ATTGCAGTCATTTTCCGAATGGTTGTTTATGCTTTAGAATACATAAACTCACGCCTTTATCGCCGAAGGGGGAGGCAGAGGCGCCACCAGGACACCCACATTTCGCTTTGTATGTTCCGTCCCACGATGTGATAGGGGGCGAGCCTATCGCCATATCGGGCACAAATTCCTGACTCCGGGCTGATAATGAATAGAAAAATCCAATATCACTTTGCCAGACCCGGGACTCGAACCCGAGACTTCAAGCTTTGTAACCGTACCGTAATACAACTACGCCACCGAGGCAACTATGCTTTAGAATAAATGGAGAAATATATAAGCATGAGGTTTTTGAAGTCCGTAGTGGCCTATTGGTAACGGAGCATACGCGGCAACATGTCCAAGGAGGTGGCGGGTTCAAATCCCAGGACACATCTTTAATCCCACAATCCCAGGGCAGGGAGGAAAGGGATATTAGGCATCCAGTGACCTCATTCACAGAACGAAACGCGATAGAAAATCTGTCACTTCACGTCAATCTCCTGCAAGGTATCACCCATGACCGATAAATGCTTAGCTCTACCACTTTTAACTATTAAGTGAACATGAATATCTATTATTTACAAACATACATAAACTCACGCCTTTTTCCCGGAAGGGGTAGGCAGAGGTTTCCTTAGTATCAACCAGGGCACCCATGTTTCGCCTTGTATTTTTCGTTCCTCGATGTGATAGGGGGCGAGCCTATCGCCATATCAGACACAAATGAATAGAATAGAAAATATCACTTTGCTCGACCCGGGATTCCAACCTGAGACCTTAGCTTTGCAATCGTACCGTAGTACAACCGCGCCACCGAGGCAGTCAATATCTATAATTTCTCAATTTATATACTCTTGGATTACAGAACATAATATCATTCCCATCAAACACATTCCATTTGAATGTGTTAGAGTTGTATAACACAAAATACAAATAAAATATAATAATAATACATATTTATTCTTTATGCCAATATAATTTATTATATATCTTTCATTAACACAAATATATTCAAACACTGCTATACTTTAATTGATATACTTATAATAACATTATAATCATTAATTCACTATATTAACTATTAAAATTAGTAAAACAAATATAATTACTAAAGCAATATAAACCAACAATTATACTCATCTTGTTAATGGTACTCAGAGCCAGATTTACACTGACAGGGGGCAGAGTAATGTCCTGCTCCACGACTCGAACAACACTGTGCCACTTCAAGCAATGCTGGTCTATTTATACCAAATCGTGAACAACCCCACTCTGCCCCACTTCTGACTACCCACATCAATTTGTATTTTATTGTACTTGTTTTCAAATTAAATTGATGTTTACACATTCCATAAAATGTACTCATCTTATAATCTAAGTAGTTAATGTATATCTTTTAATCAGCAACATCTCACAAATGCATATTTTTTTCGTTGCTATTCAGAAAGTATTCGGATGATCTCAATCGAATCTGATCTTATTGTGATCCCGCCATTCAGCATGGACGTGATTTAAAAATCATTCTCCCATAGCTGAAAGGGCGAATATTAAGTCTCATTCGAGTCGCAGCTGCGTTCGAGAATCAGGACATTTTTGAAACATCCAGATAAATTGAAACATTTAAGACATCCCAGGAATATATACATGAGATTTGCAAATGCAAAAGTAAAGGAGCCCAAAGGAAAATGTTTTTTCGGTTAACTGTAAAATTAGTGAGGCAGGCGGTTAACAACAAAAAAAATTTGGTTTCACAAAATGATTTGTAATACCTTTTTTCTTTGCAATAAGAGAAAACATTTCATTATATCTTGCTTAAAGATATATAATTGTGCTACCAATATGTCGCTGCCTTACGAATTCAAAGTCAGTATTTCAAATTTTAAGCCCGAATATTTCCGGCTTGGCATACGACGTCTGTTGGTTGAGATTAAATATGACTGAGAAGATATGCTTGTGTTATATTTAGAGCAAGTGAACTCACACATATAACGTCTTAGATTTAAATGATACGGCACACAACAAAATACACCTAGATTCAATAACAAAGCCTCAGTAAAGTCTGTCTTTACTTTGATAACTGATAAAGCGAATCCATGTGGTAGAATAAGAAAACTCTCCCTCTCTGTGTCTGTGACTGCCTCGGTGGCGTAGTTGTACTACGGTATGGTTGCAAAGCTGAGGTTTCGTGTTCGAATGCCGGTTTGGGCGAATGATATTTGGTTTTTCTAATCATGATCAGCCCGGAGTCAGGAATTCATGCCCAATATGGCGATAGGCCCGCCCCCAATCACATCATACAAGGCGAAATGTGGGTGTCCTGGTGGCGCCTCTGCCTACCCCTTCTGGGCTAAAGGCGTGAGCTTATGTAGGTATGTATGTAGAATAAAAATAATATATTCCTACACGATTGTGACCTCTTGTCATCAAAACACCCAGTTTCTCATTAGTTTGCTATAAAAAATAAAATAATAGAGTGTTCTACATTTACCAGGGGAACAATAAGCTACTCATGTTAATAGCACTTGCTAATCTACGCTTTTAATAAAACTGTGGTTTAACTTTTTATAAAACTATTATTTGATAAGGCTTATTTTGATTAGAGGCCAAATGTATTTGACCCCGGGCTTAATTTGACCTCAAGTCAGCCCAAGTTAACCCTAAGTTGTGAAGTCTTTGACCGGCCGATTAAGTTAAATTTAAAACAAAATATTCAAATGACATTTACTTAACTCTACAAAACTTCGAATTCAATTGTTTTAAGAAAAGGCGCTTAGAGAATAATGCCAATTTTCAAGGAGTTTGATTACTACAACTATTTTATTCATACTCATAAGTCAGCTGCCTCGGTGGCGTAGTTGTGCTACGGTTTGATAAAAAAGCTGAGGTATCGGGTTCGAGTCCCGGGTCGGGCAAAGTGACATTGGATTTTTAAGATACAAGGCTTTAGCCCATTAAAAATAATAATGACAGGAACATCCCAAACACTATACATTTGTTTATATCTTTATTTATTTATTTATTTATTTATTTATTCTTTACTGAACAAACAAAGACTTACAATTACTTTACAATTTCATATAAGAGTACATATGGCGGACTCATCGCTCTTGGCGATTTCTTACAGACAACGTTGGGATGGATATAAGAATAGGAAAAGAATATACCTTTACTTACATTCGTATGTTCCAATAAAGAAAAAAAAATACAATATGTGTCTTTGAACATAAATAACTTTTTTCAGAATGAACAGAATGTATTAACGTATTTATTATATTTCGCTAACTAAAACATGAACTCAATATAACAAATATTTGTGCTTAAGACCATTTCTCAAGGAAAAACGAGTAAAAATGTAGCATCCATTATTCCTCTCATTCGTTGTTTCTTCCTGCATTAATAAGTACAAATGAGGAAACGTTTTTAATCCATTTACAAATCTGCTTAGGGGAAGTTGTTTTATTACATTCAGTTCTCCAAGGTACATCAATTAAGTTATATAAATGGGAGAATTAATCGAGCGAATTACGAATGTAAGTAGGTAAAACAGTATATTTAACGAAGTAGATTTTAAATGAATTGTAATAATAATACATACATACATACATAAACTCACGCCTTTATCCCCGTAGGGGTAGGCAGAGGCGCCACCAGGAAACCCACATTTCGCCTTGTATGCTCCATCCCACGATGTGATAGGGGGCGAGCCTATGGCCATATCTGGCACAAATTCCTGACTCCGGGCTGGTAATGAATAGAAAAATCCAATATCACTTTACCCGACCTGGGACCTCAGCTTTGTAACCGTACCGTTATACAACTACGCCACCGAGGCAGTAATAATAATACCAGTGTTTTATGCACCGTTTCACAGCTAAATATGTTTTTTTTAATAACGTTTGTTAAACGTCTCGGTTCTGGTTCTACGTAAAAGTCAGACCGATATTTAACTTGTCATTTGCAGGAATTTAATTTTAATTTTCTTCGCCGATCTAATGGGGTAGCCTTAATATGCCATACTTATAGGTTTCTTCACAATAATTAACTACATATATCAATTTAACTATCACACATATAGGCTTTTATTATAATAAAATAAAGTTGCCAAAAAATGATGAATGCCCGTGACCACGAAAGCTGCAAAGTAATCGAAAAATCAATCAATATCGCGATAAAATCCGTAAAAAATAGTTTTATTTCAATGACATTCGCGTAAATCCAAGAAAAAATTATAAAAAAGATGATTTAAGAAATGCTAAAATTTTGTAATCAGATTAGACTTTTCGCAAAAAAACAATTTCTACACTCGTCTAATAACTCCTTTTGAACCGTTAAGGATCAGTTCAAATAATTTGTCGTCCATTGAATCTCAGTAATGCCGAAATCAATGCCGGCATCGATAATAATTAATCGTTACGGCGGTATAGGTAAGCGTTGCGTTACATCGTCATAATCTGGATTATATTACTTCAATAGTAAACTAACTGGCTACAATTACACTATCAATAAGATATATAGCGATGGCTTAGTTGGGGGTATATCTATCGAGATGGTTGCAGGTTCGAAGACGGGTATGATTCTTTTAGATTATCGCTCAGTTTTGCGTCAAAACAATATTGTATGACATAATCACAATATCCAAATCTGAAGATAATAATATCTTAAAAAAATTGTATTCTGTTTCCTCCCGCTGGTAGTACCGAAATAACTAACCTATGTGTCAGTCTATCCAATGGCTGCCACACACCTCACGATATAACTGTGCAAGTCTGAGATGCACCATATACTGGAATATGTGTGGGCAAATAACTGCGCAAACTTCGTTCCAATTTTCGATTCGAGGCTGGTGCAAACTCGCGTTTGCGCAAACGCACTTGAACTTGAAGTGCGGTCATAAGTTTCGCAGGGCTCATATCTCAGTGTAATTTGTTGAAGCATGGGTTAAAGTGCAATTTGAATCTACGTAACGTAACGGTTCGTTTGGCCTAATGACAGCTCAGAAAGGTGTCATCTAAGTGTCCTTGATGCAACACCTCTGTCATGTAGCCGTACATACATATATAAATGTCACGCCTGTATCCTATAGGGGTAGGCAGAGACTTTGCATCTCCACTTAGGTCAATCCTGACATACTACTTTCGCTTCATCCACTTTCATCAATATCTTTAGTCATTCTTGTTTCGGGGTACTTTTGACCTATCCATTGTCTATTTCAAAATTTGTTTATAATACCAATAAATAATGCCCCTGTTATGAAATCATTGTATTAAGTCAAGTCAAGTCTGGCCGTAACATCATTATGGACAGTATGTGCCCAAAATAAGCGAAATCCACCAAATCCTTGGAAATTTAACTCTACACTAGTTTATCTAAACACTCCATCACCGCGTATAATGACGTCACTTCACAGAACCACCGCAATGCCTTTACATTGCTTTGATCTCAAATTCGTCACATTGCGTGAAGCTTACATTACGTAAGCGCGTGTATTATTAGAAGTAATGAAGATGCCTGGAGTTAAAATACTCCAATTTCAATTGTATATTGGACTATAATTAGAACAGCCAATTATTATGATTATTTATATCGAAATGTTACGCAAATTGTGCTATTGAAATATCTTAGAGGTGATTCGATTCCCACTTAAAATACTCTTATTTTAATATCTGTATTGGATTATTAAAAAGGGCTTTTGATTATATTTTTATTACATTACAATAGAGGGTACCAACTTAATACTCGCATAGTTATTGCAAACACATAGCAAATATATAGATAGTTTTATAAGTTCAAATAGGTATTCTTACTAATGCATACACAGTATAACAATGAGACTAATTAGTAACTCTAATAAACACATAACCCTTCTCACCGCATCTGGTTGAACCATTAAAGTTTCTGCTAAAGTAATATTTGTAATAAGCCCGCGTAACCCGATGCAAACAAGCCTTGGAGATTCTTATCATAAGTTCACACTAACTTGTTAATGAGGTCAATCGATACGCCCTCCGACATATGGCGAAGACATAAGAAAATAGGCACAGATGGCCTAATGTACTTTTACGTGTTTATTTATTTATTTAAATCTTTATTGTACACAATTAAGACCAAAAATACACAATACAAAAACAAAAACCAAAATGTACAAATAAATAAATAAATAATAAATAAATACACCCAACAGTCACATACATAGTCCTGACCCCACACTAAGATCGAGTCTTGTGTCGTGGGTATCAGAAGCTACGAGAGACTTTTCGGTCTCACAAACACCCAGACCTGAAATAAATACCTGTGGTTCACACAAATATTTGTTTCGGTGCGGGGATCGAACCCGCGGCCTCTCGTTTCACAGCCGGCGTCTAACCAACTGCGCCACGGAGGCTGTCAAATGTCGGTCTTATCGCTCTACAGCAATGTCTTACAGACAACCATGACGTGTCTTCTTTATAAGTAAAAAATGAAAAGAAAGAAAAAACGATTACGTTTAAATAAACAATAAATACACCTAACAGTCACATAGTCGTTCCCAGACGTTCCTAAACGGAGATACATGTATAAGCGTTATTAATTCAAGTTATATTTGCGACTCGGCAAATGATTCAGATTCTGTCGTTTCCTTAAGTTCCCACGATGCGTCACGTAATAATTAATTACCTATAGTTCATTAAACCTTCTGTACTTTTTTATTGTGGTTTATTACCAATCCCGCGAGGTCGAACGTCACCTGACTGTCACGGCTATGAAAAGTAAACGGCCGTGCGAATATTAACTCTTTTTGTAAATTAACTATGTCTGATGTGTGATGGTAATTGATCCAGCGTTTAGCTGTAAATGTGTCGGGCTGTTTTGTATTGGTATTACTGGTGTGGTCTATCTTGTAGGATTCGAAACCAGTGCTTTTTTATGATAGGTTATTTTACTTTTTTAATTATAAACTGTGTTAGTGCTTTTGTACGATTATACTTTTGCATTCCACTGTGCTCGCCATTATGAAACATAAGATGTTCACTCTCATTATGCCCAGTAGTTACTCTGGCGACAATACCCTTTAAACCGGAATACAACAGTGCATTTACACTGCTGCTTGGCGGGAGAAATAGACATTGCTGTGGTGCCTAACCAGACGGCCTCTCACATATGAGAGACCTACCACCAGTAATTGTAGGTGTATAAGTAATAAGTAGTTCTAGGTGTTGATAGAATATTAATGCCTTTGATCCACCACCGAACCTGTAATTGCTACCTTTCTCTATCATAAACAGGATGACGTCGATGTGACGACATTAATTATTAAGGCCACAAACACGTGCCGCTTCAGATATTCACACACCAAAATTCATTAGTTTCTAACCGCTGCACATTGAGATTAATACGTAGTATGGAATCTTTGAATTTAAAATTCATCATGACACGTCATTTCATAATTTAGTAGTCTATTAATAGACTTGCAGTTTTTCGTCATTTTTAACACGCTTTATTAGCTTCGCCTGTATGAATGTTTGGAGGTTATTTCGAGTCGAGCACTTTAAAACGTCGGATTGACTTGAACTTTCGTAAACTTGTCAAGGACCGATGAAAATATAATAATTTTAAAAGTATGTGACATTATCTTAACCAAAACCTTTAGAAAAATATGTTTTAAGCATATTAATTGAATGTAAGAAATTTTTAGACTGTAGATAGTGATCTACAGCTATTTTATTCTTTGGTTTTTAGTAAAAATGAATGTATTCTAATTAATTTTTTCTAATCTTAAGCTCAGTATCAATTATTTTTACTTTGTAGCTGGGTCTTTTACTATAGCGTGCTTTTACTTTTTATTTCTTAATAAAAAAAATGACGATAGGCTCACTCCTTATCACATCGTGGGACGGAACACACAAGGTGAAACATGGGTGTCCTGGAAGCACCTCTGCCTACCCCTACTAGGAAAAGGCGTGATGTTTATGCATGTATGTAATCAGAGGACACTATGACATACTTTATACACACTATATTCACAACGTGGATGAAATACGGCAAATAATAATCTCATAAAAATGCAAACACTATTCGCATGCAATAGTCATGGCTTGGCAATATTTAAATATGAAAATATTCATGATCGAACGCATTAATATTCCATTGGTGATGCAGACTGTGCGATAGACTTTCAAATCTAATCAATTCTGCTTTCTATTGAAAAGCATACAATTGATCTTGTATTGAAAAGCAGCTTCAGTATTTTTTTTATACTTTAGCCGTGGATTTTGTAAGTTGCTTCTGCATAGCATTAATTATTACATACATACATAAACTCACGCCCCTTATCCCAGATGGTGTAGGCAGAGGCACCACCAGGACACCCACATTCCGCCTTGTATGATCCGGTCTAATTATGTGATAGGGGCGAGCCTATCGCCACATCGGGCACAAATTTCTGACTCCGGGCTGATAATGAACAGAAAAATCCAATATCGCTTCAACCGACCCGGGATTCGAACCCGAGAATTAATTAATACCCCTTTAATTAGTATCGTCTTTGGAAGTCAACTTATTATAAGGGGGTACATCTAGCAGCGGCTGACTTTTCGGAGTCATGTATGTATTAATAGTCTTTAACGCAGTTTAACGGTGAAGGAAAACATCGTGAGGAACACTGCATACCATAGCGATTTTGGTAGCCACCGTGCCGCAGTTGGTTAGATGTCGGCTGTAAAACGAGAGGTCGCGGGTTTGACCCCCGCACCGTGACAAATGTTTGTGTGATCCACAGGTATTTGTTTCGGGTCTGGGTGTATGTGAGACCAAAAAGTCTCTCTTAGTTCCTGATACCCACGTCACAAGACTCGATTTTAGAGTGGGACCAGGACTATGTATGTGACTGTTGGGTGTATTTATTTGCAAGAATATGTATGGTATGTAACGTCCGCCAACCAGGGCAGCGTGGTGTACTATATGGCCTAACCCTTTTCAATCGTACTCTTGGTTGTAGAGGAGGCTCGTGCCCTGCACGACGTATATGAGCTGAAACACATCTAAATTAAAAAAAAAAAACATTTAACTCGCTACTGAAACACTGAACTATCTCAACAATATACTGACAACGAAAAATAATACGAGAACCCCAGTAGGGATATTGTCAGCAAAATTCTAGACTTATACGTGAGTTCCCTAGGGATGAGCCTTCAACCCTGCATCAAGCCTATCATTTCGTATCAAATTAGTAACGGTATCCTGTGGGAATTGTCTGATAACACACCTCTTTGTTCTTCATAGCATTTAGTAATTTTATTTGGAATATGCTTTAGTGCTAATTTCGTTCTAATGTGTTAGGGACTTATTGGGTTTCTGTTTTAATTTATTTAAGTGTTTTTGGTCTATTTTGTAGTTTATTTACTACAATGAGAAGGGCAAGTGGATGGAAGAGTCAGTAGGGGTCGACCTCGCCGAACCTACACCATCCAAATCGGTGATACCTGCAACAAGGGTCAGGTCAAAAGTACCCTGAACCGACGAGAATGCATGAAGAGATTGATAAAAGTGGATGAAGCAAAATAATATGTCAGGATCGAAGAAGGCTATAGGCTATACAACATTACGCTATGACAAATAGGAGCGAAGCATCAATGAAAAATGTTGCAAAAACGGAGTAACAGCTGATCTCAGTGAATTTTCAGTGTGGAGGGGAGTAAAAATATCAAAATTCTACACCCAGGCACAGCTGGGCCATACCGCTTGGTTATAATATAAATGGTGAGCGAAAAAAGGCGAGCAGTATTTACACTTTACAGTAAACAAAGGGATTCACCAATCAATAGCTAAAAGGGTCGAGCCCTTGACATGATTCAACGTGTAATTTAAAAGTGTTATTAAAAGCAATTAGCTGCGTATAGAGGCGTGTTGTGCGTGATGCAGGCGCTGGATAGATATTAGTCACGTTACATTGTGACTATCTTTATACAGGGTGTATCCAGACGCGAACCGACGACGAAGCCAGGTGGTTAGTACAAGTGACTACAGACACAACGCAGCTAAAAATTTAACGAAAAAAACAACGATGTTTTTTAAATATCTTTTTATTTATACCGGGTATATTCAGACTGAAAACCAAGCCAGGTGGTTCTTTTAGTAACTTCAGACACAGTGGAAAAAAATGCAACAAATTGTGTGGTGAAAACGTTGGCTACATAGAAGGAGAATTTATAAGTTCGATCCTCATACCCGATCAAATGTATATTGTATATTTGATTTGTACATTTGTTGTGGTTCTAGGTGTGAGATCGAAAAACTGCTCGCAGTTTCTGATACCTACGACAAACGACATATCTTAGACAAGGTGGTCAAAAGCCGGCTGTGAAACAAGAGGCCGCGGGTTCGATCCCTGCACCTAGACAAAGCTTGTGCGGCGGCAAAATTTGATATAAAAGGTATTTTCAAGTAACTAAGTTATTTCTAAGCTCAGTCTAATAATATTTCGTTGTTATAAGCCTGGCGTACTGTAGTATTTTATGGACTGCGTTCGACATTGATTGATGGCGCGAAGTGACTTGTGTTTAAGTAAATCTAGCTAAATATAAGTTCCTATCGTGTTTATTATTGACTAATGACTAGGGGTGGTAACATACACGGATTATATAATATTATGTTTTAAGATCTAATCATAAGTCCACTTTGTGCGACTTTGTATACGTGACCGCCAAACAACAGTGTAAATGCACTGTTGTGTTTCGGCTTGAAGAACATTGTAGCCAGAGTAACTACTGGACATAATGAGACTTAACATCTTATGTCTCATGGCGAGCCCAGTGGAATTCTAAGCATTGCTTTGTAATTCATGGTGTTGTTTGGTTTTGCTATTGTCCATGAGTGGTCGTATTCCTTACCATCAGGCGAATAGTATGCTCGTCTCGCCAATCATCGGAATAAAAAAACTAGGCATTATAGTCTTTTTACCATATTTTAAGATAATTTTTCCAAGCCCCATTAAATAAATAAATAAATAAATACACCCAACAGTCACATTAATAGTCCTGACCCCACACTAAGATCGAGTCTTGTGTCGTGGGTATCAGGAACTACGAGAGACTTTTTTCGGTCTCACAAACACCCAGACCCGAAACAAATACCTGTGGACCACACAAATATTTGTTTCGGTGCGGGGATCGAACCCGCGGCCTCTCGTTTCGGCGTCTAACCAACTGCGCTACGGAGGCTGTCAAACATAAGTAAACATTAGGAGACAGTAGTTGATAGCCAATAATTTTTAAACCTTTCCAACTGAAGCGACAAATTCTGATGTTGTGTCTTAACCATATCATTAGTTTTGTTATTTCCCTTTGGTACATAATATTTTATAATAACTTTAAGAAGTGTTCTAAATTAGTATCAACGACATTATATCTAAGTTTCTTTTTTAATTTAGATATTCATGGCAGTGACTGCTTACCATAAGCGAGTAAATATGCATGAGAATAAAAAAATACTTACCAAAATAATGTTCAACAGAAGAACTTGTGATTCATATGTTCATATCCGCCTTCCATACCTGAAAAGAAGACAAACTAAGTTAATTAAAAAATAAATTAATATTCCTTTAATCATAAAAAAGGATGGACTCCGAGAGATGTCTATTCAAGGTTTCTGGAGGTTTTCTCTACATTGAATTTCTTTGGTTCAGGATGATGATTGTGAGAAAAATAAACTGCTTTCGAAAAGGTTGATGTCAGCCAAACGTTAATTATAAACCAAAGCAGCTTCCAACAGGACTTTAAAATAATAGCTCGGATTAGCGCTATTATGTAAATTTGGGATAATGGCAGGCAGAAGAAAATGATGAACGAAAGTTAATGCTAGTTTTTTTTTATATTTACACCGGTCTCCAAGTAGATGATCCACTAACCACAGTAGACCGTAATATTAATACACTTTTAACAATAACAGACTCGGGATTTTTACCTCTGCAAACGTAATCCCCTCCCATATAAATTCAAATTTCAAATCCTAACCACAAAGCTTCGTAAAAACAGCTATCCAACAATCAAAACACATTTCTAAAAATAGCACGCTAAAAATCGCGATCTGTCCGCTGAAAAATCACTATATTCGATACAGAACATTAATGGCCGCGGGAAGCCGAAAGATTGAAGCAATTCGCACAAAAAGCCCGACAATGCGAGTTAAAAAGGCGAGTGCAGTTAAAAATTTAACAATAGATAGTGGCTTTGTCCCCGCGGTAACAGTTGTACAAAGAGAAAATTGTGACCAACGTGAATATAGGTAGGTACTGGAAGGAACACTGATTTATTTTTACTACGAATTGTACTCATAATTAATTTCCTACATACATAAACTCATTCCTTTTATCCCCGAAGGGGTAGGCAGAGGCGCCACCAGGACACCCGCATTTCGCCTTGTATGTTTCGTCACACGATGTGGTCTATCGCCATGTCGGGCACAAATTCCCGACTCCGGGCTGATAATGAATACAAAAATCCAATATCACTTTGCCCGACCCGGTATTCGAACCTGAGACCGCAGACTACGCCACCGAGGCAGTTGAAATATTACAAAAATAACAGTAGAACTTTAAGTTAACACAACAACTTCCAACACATGGAACAGAATTACTACCAAAACTAAATAAAAGTTTATAAAAGCAGCCATATCCAGCGTACGTACTCCCGCTGTAAACCCACCCGAGCCGTTTCATTTTAGTATTCGTAATTCTGCGCGGACACGCCACTGCCGGAATCCGCTAACTTCGCCTTTGATGGACATTTTAATGGTTTTTACTACACATTATATTTTCATTTTAAACTATTTACAGAGGGGCACGAGTTTCAAATTAGATTGTTTTATAATTTTACGGGGATTTTGTTTTTCGAACATGCGCGCTCACTGTTAGTTAAAAAGTTAGTCAGCTTTTGTTACAGTCGAATAGTGCGGAAGCGCTCTTTTCCCAGCTACAGTAAGACCACTGCCAAAAATAGGCCTTCCTGAGGGATCACATCGACCTTTTCATAGCGGCCTGTATCCAGTGACTTCCTGAAACCTTAGCCAGGTTGTCCATACACCTTGTAGGCACTTGTCACTTCGCTTCCTTGTACATGCTGGCCTCCCTCCAAGATACTTTCGGCTTCATCGGCAATTATTTATTTATTTTATTTATTTATTTAAATCTTTATTGTACACAGTAAAATATAATACAGGAACAGAAAAAAAAAAACAGTACAAATGGCGGTCTTATCTTATCTTATCTTATTTTATCTTAAAAGACGGAGAAAGAGAAACAGAGGGCAGTGTAAAAAAAAGAAATTAAATAAATAAAGAATGGAAGCCAAATAAAACTAATTAAACATATAAATAGAAATACACAGACATTACATACTTACATAACAAATAAAATAAATACATAATAAATAGACATACATATATAAATTTATATACAAAATATAAAGAGAATTCAGATTCAATTAGTTTTTTGTAATTAGTGTAAGCATTGATAAGTCCCGATTTGATTTTTTTTATTTATTCCTGAGTTATAATGACTTACCACGTAATGCCGGGGTGAATAGCACAGTGCAGCGTCAAGCAGTGCTTTAAACAATTAGTATGATATTGCTCCTGTTTATGGGAAGGCGTGACGCTTGCAACCACGCGACATAATTGTTTCAAGATTTGATCAAGTACCAGTTTTTAAGCGAATCAAAATGAACCAATAAATGTTGCAGGAAGAATTTCGAACAAATCACTGTGAAAAGCTTTAGAAGAAGCCTGTTTTCTGCAATGGACTTCTTGTGAATGAAGATCACGATGATTTTGATAAAAAAATACAATAAAATGTTTCCATTCGTTCAGTACATTATTTAACCATACGACAATCGTATATTATTACTTTATTTAATTTATTTTATACTCGTAGAAAAACTTAGAGCTAGAATAATATAATATTACCTTAAAAATGGATAAAGGCCAATTACAAGTTTTCACATATTCATTCTGAATTTATAAAACAATACAGTGGGAGTCTTATTAAATAAAATTATTTGTAAAAAAGGTAATAAAAATACTTTGAATATTTAACTTAAAGAAAAAATATATACATAAATACCTTTTCAATTCACAAAGTTTAATATTAAATAAATCGTAATCTGTTATCTGACTCGCGCAAGGCTTCATTTAAGTTCCATATTTATGTGAGGGTCTCTAAAACCAAGAATATAATTCAATATCTGCTCTATTTTGAAATGCCTAAAGTATTTCTATCCCCATCACAGCTCTGTAAAAATAAAGCAAATGAAATTTACGTTTGGTTGCGGGAGTAATTGTCAGTTGATATATTTATTGCAGGTTCGACTCCCCGGTCAGCCGCTGAAGATTTATGCGATCCACGTCGGCCGGGTGTAGGGATGTTTTTGTGTACAATTTTTACCTTTAAATATTTATCGAGTAAAACGGTATGTTTGTATTTTTTTTTAAAGAACTACAATGGTTCCGAGTGTGGAAGTGATATTTTTGTGTTTGTTGTTGAATATAGCGGTTTTTTTCTTTTATACAGCGTGTATTTTTAGATGAGCGACCTATTTAAACACATGACAGGTCATACTTGCATATAACTAATAAAAAAAATATCCCCAAAAAAATAATGGATAAAGACAAAGAAAATCTCAATTCCTTTTTTCCTAAAAAGTTTCCTTACGAGTGGGCATCCTTGTGCTAGCTTCATGTTTTACCTATGTTGTCGGTTTTTATATCAATAACGCCATTTAGGTATGATCCGGTTTCCCTTCATACTTCCAACAGGGCTCAAGACAGGCAAAAATAAAAAATATGGTCATATAATCAATATAGATTTGGGATGGGATGGATCCGGGATACAGTAGATTTTTTTAAAAAGCGCTACATTATGCAGCTTTCGCCATGAAGTTTTTCTTCATTATAGATAAATAAATAATATTCAAAATTGCACAAAAAGACTACAAATGAAATAAACGAACGAAAATAAACCGGAAAAGGCGCAAAAAAGTCACCGGAGAATTCAGATCAGCTCCAACACACTTAATAACTGTAATCAATCGCCTTCAAAAAAATAAAGACTAAACATCGGATCCGCTCCGATTGCCGTTTTTCTCTCCTTTGATAAATATCCTCGATCAAGTTAAAAGCATCGAACAAAAGAAGTTTTAAGTTTCAACAAAATGCTTGCGAGGTGCATGCAAGATTTACGATAATACACGAGGGAAGTTAACATTATTCAAAGCACTCGACACCTGGGAAGTGGGGATCTTCAGCATTTTCTGTTTAAAAGAAACGTAGTTTTATTTTAAGGATTTAAGATTGATGCATTGATAGATATAAATATTTTGACGAAGGTGGAATATGTATTAGTATGTCGGTCACCGTATAGGATGGTGAATCGCCATAGTACAAATATATTACTGTTTTTTTTTTTTTTTTCAAGAAGTCCAGTTTTTTAGTAGCGATGGTTATTGTTTATCGGTTTTTAATGTATATAGCACTTCATTCACAATCCCGCTGTTCCGGGTTTGAATTGGGTAAAGTGGTATCGGTTTTTCTATTCATGCGCCCGATATGGCGATAGTCTCGCCCCCTATCACATCGTGGGACGGAACATACCAGGCGAAATGTGGGTTTTCAGATGGCACCTCTGCCTACCCCTTCTAATTCATTTACACTATACAAAAAATATACAACAATAAATTATTTTTTTCCTTTCCTCAATTTCTGATTTCTATAACAATTACTTTCTCGTCAAAGAAGTATACAAATTCCATTATCATTTAGTACAAAATCATTAGCCTCCTATTTGTGTCATTCTACGTCGGGTCGGCCACCATTACAACCTGTTAATGTATACAATTTACAAGGAAACAAACTAATAGGCCCAAAACAATAATAGTATCATAATAAGAAGTTATTAAGTAAATATTAGCATTGTGAAGGGTTAACAGGTCGTACAGACACTGATGCGTACATTTTTTTTATTCAATTAGTAATTATGTGGGTTAGGCTCTTATTGAAAAATATCTTTTGAATCCCGTGATCGGTTTTATAAATGGAGGATTTGAATGTTTTGAAGAAAGATGAGTAGAATGAAACGTTAGACAAATGACTGATATGGAACGTAGTTAGTATGAAAGAGATGACGAACGGAAGTACTAAAGAGTAGTAGAGTTAGAGGATGAATGATTAAGATGTTTACTGGTGGTAGGTCTCTCTAATGTGAGAGGCCGCCTGGGTAGGTACCACCGCAATGTCTATTTCTCCCGCCAAACAGCAGTGTTCATGCGCTGTTGTGTTTCGGTTTGAAGGACATTGTAGCCAGAGTAACTACTGGACATATTGAGACTTAACATCTTACGTCTCAGGATGGCGAGCGCAGTGGAATTCCAAGCATTGCCTTGTAATTCATGGTGTTGTTTGGTTTTGCTACTGTCCATGAGCGGTCGTATCGCTTACCATCAGGCGAATGGCATGCTCGTCTCGCCATTCATTGCAATAGAAAAAATAATAAAAAAATAAGAAAGGACGGAATAAGACAGAACAGTTTGGAAGACGATGGAAGACGTGAACGACGTACGACGTAAAGACGTATTAAAAGAGTAATGGATAATATCTAAACAATCTTTGTCTGATTTGACCTGACACGGAAATAGCCTACATAAATATAAGTTATTAAGTTGTAAACAATTTATTTAATATGTTATTACTATAATCTGATAGTAAGACGTAATAAGAAACCTTATAAGAAATCAAGTTAAGTTCGCTGAAATGTAGAATGAATAGTTTTAAAGAAAAATGTTGAGCCCTTCCTTTCAAGATCATTGACATTTAATTATAGAGTAAGTAAAGAAATTCTTTTGGTGTTTTTAGAACTTCGTGAAAAGATAGATGAAGTTAGCAGGGAAGACAAAGTGCCATTAATTCTAGATGCTAATACAAATGAATTTCTATAGTTTCAATTCTAAAACATCCAAAGCTGAAATTCTCCAATTTATCAAAGAGAACTACATCCTTAAGCTCAAAGATTTGAACGAAAAAACCGTACATCACACAAGAAAAGTGGAAATGATTTACCAACCCGCTTTCTTTGACAAAAACCCTTGGAATATAAAAGAACGCAAGCGATTTGATGATAAGCCCGGGATGAGTATGTCACAGATCTCTGGATGACCTATAGTCGCGTCCCTCAACTTATCCCCTATAAATTATGGTAGAGACCCCTATGAATAAATAGCGAGAGGCCGAAAATGAATTATTCTGTAGCCGAGCGGGCAGGCTTGTCGCTGATGCAAGACATATGGCTTGTTAAACATTTTAGTGGATGTTGCTATTCGTACTGTCAAAATGTCTTTCAGATTCTAGAATTATTCTTGTTAATTTAAAATTAGGATGGAGACTAAGCATTAACTTATCATAGTAAAGTTTACAGTGGTTTTGTAAGACTATATATTGGTAGGATTAGTATAAAAAAGCAACAAAGCGTAATTGATTGAGTTCTAAAAAGTTCACAATATCAATAAAATTTAACGCAATGAAACAAATTACACGAGTAGAAGTTAATCTCATTGATAGAACCAAATGAGACGGCAAAAATATTACCTATAGTTCTGCATTTCGGGCAATCATAACTCTCTGGGTTCGTATATTTTATGTATGTAGCTTAAACTATTATTATTACCTCAGTCTATCGCTAGTTATTCCTTCCAAATATGAATCCATCAGTCTTGAAGCAAACATACACTGCGTCTACCAATGAAGGTTAAACTCTTCAATTTATATTTAAGATCCCAAGGTCTACAGTATTTTACTTGGCGATAACACCTAAGCAACGTGATTTAAGGGCCCAAAGGCTTGTCCGTCATATTAAATCACTGTTCTAGCTAGTTAAGGGACAGGCTGTATCGCTACAACCATTAATCTTCACCTTTATGAACGGCTTGGCTTCTCTCCTAGGAAATTACTTGGCAATTTGACAAGTCATTAAATGAATAAAGTTTTTGAAATATTATTTAAGATCTTCTATCTAGACACGAATTTTTTTATGTGAGCTTGACGATGGTAGACGTCACGATTATCTTGAAATGGGCATCACCACTCAAATATCGGATTTCCAGCACCGTAAGCGTCGATGAAAAAATCACTGTCACTCACAAATGTCTAGTTTGGGTTTTAGTCTCAGAAATAAATAAATACACCCAACAGTCACATACATAGTCCTGACCCCACACTAAGATCGAGTCTTGTGTCGTGGGTATCAGAAGCTACGAGAGACTTTTCGGTCTCACAAACACCCAGACCCGAAACAAATACCTGTGGATCACACAAATATATCTTTCGGTGCGGGGATCGAACCCGCGGAGGCTGTCTCAATATTGCATAGGCCGCTGTTACTGAGTTGACAGGCGAAAAACAAAACCTATTAGATCAGATCAGTTACTGAGTATTTTTACTGCTATATCAGTTTGAATTGCACAAGAGGGCCGGCAGCGACTGGATGCATAAAGCAGCAGACCGGGATCTGTGGCGTACCTTGGGACAGGCCTATGTCCAGCAGTGGACTACAACGGGCTGATGATGATGATGATGATAGTTTAAATAAGCCTTAGAAAAACTTCGCACAATGTAATTGCGATGAATGGAGAAACGAGTATGCCATTCGCTTGATAGTAAGCGAGAGACTTACCACATACAAAGTTAGATGAACATATTTGTACTCTTAATACACACGAAACATTTCCACGCATAATCTGCGGTTGCGGGAGAGGACACAGGTTCAAGTTACTCGTTAAGTATCAGTTAAGTAGTATCGATTCTCGCGGGAAACCTTGCGGTCGGCCGGCCTTGCGCGGTGTCGGGTGTAAAGGATCTTGTTACTGTTTACCTTCATAATCCCGTTAAGATGTTATTGTACTGAATGAAACGGATTAAATAGCGATAGGTTAGAAGACAGATGTTGAACGTAAATTTTTTTGTGGTATGCAAAATCCACCAACCCTTTTTAGGCCATCGTTGATTATGTTTCAACCCTTCTCAATCGATCTATAGATTGTACAGGAGCCACGTGCTGAGCAATAAGATTACTGGCCTAATCAAAAGTCAGGAAATGAACCTAGCGCCTCAAGTTACAGCTCATACACGCTACTATACCGAAGCAACTAAACTTTTACAAAAGAAGAATCCTCATAGACCAACAAAATCACGAACTAAGCAAAAATAAAACGTATTACCACAATTACCTTTAAAATAAATACACTAGTAAGTGAAACATTAGCTGTGTTAAAAGCAAAGACATTTTTAAACGGAAATAAATCCACATTTCCAACCGTTGAGCGAGCGGCGAACCTCCAAAACGCTGGAAAGGAAACTCATGAGCGACTAAAGGCGGGTTTCGACACGAAACGACACCAAATCTTTTGTGTAAACATCATTCGGAAACGAAATTCCGGGTGCACTAAATGCGAACTCCACTGATATAGGGTGTGACGCCCGGTAACTTTCTGCCATTACACGGGAACATACGGGTGTTGTGGATGGTTAGCTTTAAAACTATTTCTTTATTATTTTTTGTAAATGAAGTTGCACGAGATGGTCCAGTGCAGATTGAAAATCTAAAAATGCATTGTAATACACAACATGGTAAAAAAATATAAACATTGCCTCCAATAGACCTATTTAATGGAATATACCATGTATATAAATATACTCCTGTAAGGATTGTTAAACCTATTATTATTATTTTTTTATTCAAACTGTTAAAAAAATTAGTCCAAACTCAGAAGGCAGCAAGCACGGAAATAAGCCACTTTTAAATTTCTACGTATTTTTTTTTTAGATAATTATTATTCTATTGTCGTACATAATAATATTTAAATTGTTAAATACTTGAAAAAAGTTTAATGATTCCGTTAAACACATGCGAAGGTAATAAAAGCATGTCAAAAACTCTTCGAATAATGATAGCCTTTTGTGTGCAAATAAAGAATTACAAAAACATACCTTTTTGTCTAAATGCGAGATTGGTCTATAAATAGCACCGTTGTTCATCTGATCTGAAATAAATCGAAAATATGCCGTCGTTTGATTGATCATTTGAACATGATTGATGTAAATGCGAAAAATATATAAATTACGATATATTTTGTCTTCGATCAAACTGTCAATCTTGGAATGAGATTGTAGGGTATGGCATACAATGCTATTGTAAACATTCATTCAAATTATACATACATAAACTCACGCCTTTATCCCAGAAGAGGTAGGCAGAGGCGCTACCAGGACACCCACATATCGCCTTGTATGTTCTGTCCCACAATGTGGTAGGGAGCGAGCCTATCGCCATATACAAAATTATGAATGTGAAAATGATATCTGTCTGTTTCTTTTTCGCAACTATATGTAGGTATAGTGACAAAAGTATAAATTAATAAATAACAATGTTAAAATAATATTATTGTGTATATGTATTTGTCACTTTGTGATATTGAGTTTACTATTAATTATTATCAGCCCGGAGTTAGGAATTTGTGCCCGATATGGCGATAGGCTCGCTCTCTATCACATTGTGGGATGGAACATATAATGCGAAATGTGGGTGTCCTCGTAGCACCTCTGCCTACCCCTTCTGGGAAAAAGTGTGAGTATATGTGTATGCATGTTTTCGCATACTTTTATAGTAATTAGAGTAACTATTTGCATTTTATCGCCGAACACCTTGGTGCGTAGTTTTACTAAAAATTAATAATTTGCGATTTAGCGAATTTCTATGGTATGTAAAGTCCGCCAAACCGCACTAGGCCACCGTGGTAGACTATATGGCCTAACCACTCTCAATCATACCCTCGATTGGAGAGTAGGCCCTTGCCCTGCAGAGGGACATATATGGGCTGATCGGGTTCGAATCCCGGATCACACAGTGATATTGGAGTTTTCTATTCATTATTTTCAGCCCGTATTCCGGAGTTTGATAAATAATACAAACTAAAATCTGCTTGAAAAGTTAATTCATGTTCCTCAAGCGTTCGACCCGTGTGTATGGTTCGGCAAATGTAAAAATAACGAATGAGGTGTGAACCACGTTCGGTGCTCGGGTCCCGGATATTTTACATGATAATATTTATTTCTGTCAGTGTTACTTGCAGTTGCAATTCACGTGCAAACTTTAAAAGTATTTACTATTTGGTGAACAAATATGGAGTTCGTTTTACGCTTGTTTTGGTATACTTAATATGTTTTTGATGACCAATAATGGCGGATAACGGGTGGGGTTTTACTGAGGTCGGGGTTCGGATTTTTGTCTAGGGAAGGGGTGGGTTTATTAAATGTTGTTTTCTAAAGGAATCCACCAAGTAAAGGCTTACTAACAATTAAAGTATGTTTGTTCCTTAAACACAATATTATCTTTGCGTGCTTTCATACATTTTTCATGGCAAAAATATTTCGCTGTATTTGTATCAGCCCATAGACGTGCCACTGCAGGGCACCGGCCTCTTCTAAAACCGAAAGTACAATTGAGAGGGGTTAGGCCACATAGTCCACCATGCTAAAAACGACTAAAGCAAAGTTCATATCACCACGATGGTGTTAAAAACCGAAAATCTCTCGATTATTTCTTCACAGATTTCGCATCGTCAACAAAAACGAAAGTTCGCGTTATAAGCGAAGAGATTCGAGACAATAGCTCTTATAAATTTACACTTAGCGAGGTTTTTTAACCCGCAACTAAATAGGTGGCCATGGATTAACGAGCTTCTTCCTACGTCGAGGTAAGGGCTTCACTCCATTGACGTGGCGTAATATTCATTTTTCTTAACCCGTTTTTAAATTGGGTAAGGTTGGGATCCGAAGTTCGTGAGGCAGGGGTTGACAGCCTCCGTGGCGTAGTTGGTTAGACGCCGCCTGTGAAACGAGAGGCCGCTGGTTCGATCCCCGCATCAAACAAATATTTGTGTGATCCACAGGTATTCGTTTCGGGTCTGGGTTTTTTGAGACCGAAAAATCTCTCGTAGTTTCTGATACCCACGAAATAAGACTCGATCTTAGTGTGGAGTTAGGATTATGTGACTGTTGGGCTTATTTAGTATTATTATTTAAAAAAGTCAAAGGATAATATATTGATGTTTTATGTGGTACATAAATATCTCATCAGATGTTCGGAAATCAAAGTTTAGTTCAAATACCCTGGAGTAATGTTTCTTTGAAAGAAGTCCCTTCGATTTCCCAATGTACTTTATGATTACTTATTAACCCGAGTTATTACTTAGTTATCAAACCGCGAAATCTGGACAAGAAATTCAGGGGATTACGTAATACACCAAGCTAGTTCAAATCTATGAAATGATTCTTTAAAATCTCAGCAACATTAATATCATATTATACAAATGACGGAATTAAAATAGAAAAAAGAATTAAGTGATGTTAAAAAACAGCGTATCCTCCACTATGTCGCGGTCTTAAGGTTAAATGGCGGGATATTTTGGATGTATTATGCAGCAGCCGTCAGCCCGACGATTTCATTATTTTGCATAACAAAACGCGAGCAGAGCCAACACAATCACCACACTACATTTTGAGCAGGCTAAATTCTGCTCATTATTTTCAGGGTATTACAAAGGCTGAGGTAAAAGAAAGTAGGACAAATAGGCAAACGATTGCTTTATTGTTCTTGTCAATGTACGTGTGTTTTAGGTAGCGTATGCAAATTAATTACTATATAAAGCCCCATTTACACGAGGAGAGTTTCGATACGATTATCGTAAGGATATTAAAATGACTGCCTCGGTGGCGTAGTTGTATTACGGTACGGTTACAAAGCTGAGGTCTCGGGTTCGAGTCCCGGGTCGGGCAAAGTGATATTGGATTTTTCTATTCATTATCAGTCCGGAGTCAGGAATTTGTGCCCGATATGGCGATAGGCTCGCCACCTATCACATCATGGGACGGAACATACAAGGCGAAATGTGGGTGTCCTGGTGACGCCTCTGCCTACCCCTTCGGGGATAAAGGCGTGAGTTTATGTATGTATGTATGTATGTATTAAAATGTTGCGTCGTGTAAACGTTTGTCAGAGAACAATAATCTAAGGCGGTTGTGTCATGCGATAATCGCATACGATTCTCGCCGCGAGAAACTGTACGTGTCAATGGGGCCTTAGGTGTAGCATTATGTTTTAGATTTAAAAATGATTTTCCATGGGTGAATAATATTCAGCAAATATGTAGTCAGACAGTTGTAGTATTTCAAACAAAATCATGGTAACACGCTGTTTATGTAGAGCCGAAGAAATTTTTGACCTACAGCCCAGGGGTCCCGTGGATCCAAAGGGCCTCAGGCCTGACGTTTTTTGTCTCTATTACCAGAATCAGAATCAGACCAGATCAGACAAATGTGTTGGGTTGCGACCACGTAGCCTTTTCCCGTCTACTTTGGCTGTCACAATCAGCTTTTGGTGGTTGTCGCCATCTTTCCTTGCAATGTGGCAAAAGTAATTAAATAATCCAGGATCCTGACACTCGAAAATATCGCTAGACACTCGGATGACAGCCGCGAGGAGGATTTTCAGTTCTTGCAATATATATACTTTAGTCCGAAATGCCGTTCAAAAAAAAAGTATTATCCGAATAAAGTAGAAGAATACTTCTTGCCAACAGCGCCGTGGAAACTGGTAAAATCAACATTTACAAACCCAGTCAATGACAAACGCTTTAAATAACAGCGAACAACTGCAAGAAGCAACTCATTAGGAGAACAAAAGCGCAGTCGATCCGAAACCAATAAAACTGAGCTCCATTAAACATTTTCTGAATAAAGGAACAGTAGATAAAAAACGAGTGCCAACACTTTGGCCGCGAATCGACTTGCGTTCCGGAGTAGCCGCTCCGCCAATCTGGATAAAAGCAAACTATAGTTTCAAACAAAAAACTTCGCGGGGTTTCTGCTTTTGTATTATTGTCTTTGTGCTTTTTTTGACGGCCAGGTTTTTATAAGTAAACACCCAATAGCAAATTCAAAGCTGGTTATTTTTTGTGTCTTACAATAAAATAATTTATAGGACAGATATTATGTCTGTGTCAGCTAGCTATAATCCAGTCAAATATGAAACTGATTGCAAAACTGGAGTTCGCGGATTCAAAGCCAGGATACATACCATCGATTTTTCGGAGTTACGTGTATCAAGGAAGCCTTAAACAAGTGTTTAAATAATAGTAAGTAGATGCAGGTCGTTGATGGATTTGGAGATCCTGAGGGGAATTTGTTTTCATAAGTGAATTTCCTGTAGCTGAAGAGATAGAGTGAGAGAGTAAGGGAGAGACCGCCCTGCACTAGAGGGACCAGTAATGGCACTGCGTTGAGCGGTACGGCATTTAAGGAACCCCTATTGCGTGTGATGACCAAAAAGGGACTTTAGTATGCTGGAGTAGGATTTCCTAGGGACCAGACTTAAACAGCAGTACCAGCTTGCCTTTTTTAGTTTCCCCGAAACAACGACTTAACAGCAACGAGCATAACAGCTCTTTTCTCGCAAAAAAGGTACTTTGTCTAGCCTTTACGGTATCAACCTGATATCGATTATACCGTGCGCCACATTTATCAAGTGTTTTCTACTAAGATTCCATCCCGCTTTATTGGTAGCAAATACTGCAATATATCTCCCGGAGACAAGGTTTAGTGAAAATTTTAGTTGACTTTCTTGGAGGCAATAAAATTGATATTGTGTTGTTAAGATTTTAGATGAGTTTGGAGTAATTTAACATAGTGTAATTCGTATCAAATCTGGAGTTACTATTCATACAAGAATATATACATGTTTTAATTTTTGAAAATCTATTTTTGTTGAAGACACACATTCCTAAACAGATTTCAATAATAGTGGTTCTGATATGTAAATACTTAGACAGTTATTTATCATCATATTTGGCTGCGTAGTACAGACTACTGCAAAATACAACCGAGCTTACGATAGAAAGCGTCTTGCATCAATTTCCTTTATCGATTTGGTTACAAAAAGCATATAAAATGCCTGTCTAACCATTGCTGACAGCGATATAAAGGTCATAAATTTCCAAAACTATCTAAAACCCCGTAAAAATAACTATCCGACCTTCTTCTATTTCTGCGGCAACGCTGGCACCCAAGTTTTATATCCAAGGGTTCAGGAATCGATGTTTGGCGTCATTTTAGTTTATAGGTGGGAGGCACTTAGAAAAATTGTATGGCGGACCGCTTGGTATTACATACTCTTTTTATGAAAATTGAGTGGTTGTGCCAAAACGTGATGTGGCCATCAATCATAATGAAAAATAAACATGTACTCGACCATTTGATGGTTAATAAGTTGAAATAAAACTATTTTTACGGATTTTATCGCGATAAAATATAGATTTTATTTCTCTCTCTTTATTACAATTTTGAAGTCGGTTTAATTTTAAAAATTACTTTAACATAATATATTTAAATTTAATTTCTATTGAAGGTTTGAAGGAAGTTGTAGGCAGTGATTACTAGATATTGAGAGATTAACGTCCTTACTCATAGAAAGTTTGAAAACCTTTTTTAGTTATAGAATGTTTTGTCTCCTTCGCTCAAACTCAATTCAAAGTCGTTCGAAAAGGACAAAACATACGATAGCTAAAGTTTTTACACTGTCTATAAATAGTTAGTGAAGTACTAATAATAAGTTTGCAGTGGTGTTGGTTCTGTTTATTGAAAGGCATGGCGCTTACCATGTAATTTAGCTTTAAGATATTCTATTGTATGAATGTCGTATGTAGTTGTGACTAATAAATAAGTTTTTCTTGCTTTCTTTCTTTTCCATTAGGCAAGCGACCTGTCTTCTTACATACATAGATACATAAACTCACGCCTTTATCCGAGAAGGGGTAGGCAGAGGCGCCACCAGGACACCCGCCTGTCTTCTTATACATAAATAATGTCTTCCCATAAGATTCCTTTCTCAAAAATTGGGCAATATAAAACCCAACTTAGTTTTACGATATTTATCAAAGTTTATACAACAATAAGATTACGTCAACTTTATAGAAAGCTGTGTTAAACAGCAATAGTTTCCCAAATTCCTAACAAAGTTACTTAACGTCGTCGTAAAATTTCGTCATAAAACCGACTTGTAAAATATTTGCAGAAATTTCTAAACTAAAAGTTATTGTCGCGGAATCGCTTGGAAATTGGTTCAAACGCGGGTTCAACTGCGTTCCGCACTGGAGTCGTTTAATAGTTAAAGAAAACTGTTATTTCTTTGTACGGTTAAGTTGCAGGAGATAGCGGGTGGTTAAAAAGAAGCGAAATGATCAGACAATACCCTTATATAACATTTATCGAATAGATTCTTTAAAAAATTGTAGAGGAATATGCTAGGTTGTTTAAAATATGCAAATTGTTATTAAATAATGTAAACTATAAATTGAAGCTTGCCGTTTCTTAGGGCCAATTGCTCAAACTAAGTTTTACAACATACATAGTTACATACATAAACTCACGCCTTTTTTCCCAGAATGGGTGGGCATAGGTGCTACCAGGACACTCACATTTCGCCTTGTATGTTCCGTCCCATAATGTGATAGGGAGCGAGCCTATCGCCATATCGGGAACAAATTCCTGACTGATAATAAATAGAAAAATACAATACCACTTTTGCCCAACCCGGGATTCAAACTTGAGACCTCAACTTTGTAATCGTAGTACAACTACGCCACCGAGGCAGTCCCTCCCTTACAACAAATGGGACAAATTGAGTTAATTCTTCATTTCTAAATAGTTATTCCACGGAGACCCACGTAAATACTTTAATGCATAAAGACAGTACATGTTGTGCCATTGTACGAGTCGCTTTGGAAATATTATAAAAGGCTTTAGAGACGGAGTAATGTTTACTGTTAGAAAATTCAATTTGAAGTAGAAAGCTAGATGTTTGAATGAAGCAAATTATTGTTTTCATGTTGAATTATTACCAATACTTCCATGACAAACCGAGTACCAGGGTTAGTTCGTCCAATTCAGATTATCAGGGAAAAGATGCTTATCTATTGGTTTTGTGAGTTTTTCGTTATAAAAGATCTCGTATAGGATATCCGGGATTCGAATTTGTATCTGGCATGGCGCCTTCCGCTCCCTATCAAATTTGGGACATAGAAGATTGAGCAAGCTGAAAGCAAGATTCATCTCTATCTACCCACAGGCGGGTTTTGAATATACAGGCTGGGAATATACTTTTAAACCTCAAATTTAGGTAAATAAAGTCAAAAACAAGCCTCTCTACCTGCGATGTAAAAAATACAAGATTAAAACCAGCACAAATCCGCCAGCCCAACACCGCAACAGTTTTATTTAAAACGAATTTACATCTAAAAACACCGTTGTGTTCCATTTAAAAATTTCACAACAATGCATTTCGGTGGCGCTGAAACTTGTTTAAAATGAAATTCTTCCCTCGTCGCGTATTGAATAGCAAAGTGTGGCGGGTACCGAAAAACAAAAGACGAAATACCGCCAGAGACCGAGCAAAACACGATAATGGAGTTATTGTAGAAGAAAATCCACAGAAAGTGGGTCGAGGCGTGTGAAAAAATCTATTTAGGAATTTGTACTTGTATCGTTTTTGTGGTTCATACTGATTGATGAACATTAGATGTGTGTTTCTGATATTCCTAATGTTGAACAAGCTTAGAGTGTAGAGATTTTTATAAAGTTTTGGAGGGTGTATAAAATTTATTATAAATAGCGAGTACGACGTACGAATACGCAAGGGTTTTAATAACGACAGCCTCCGTGGCGCAGTTGGTTAGACGCCGGCTGTGAAACGAGAGGCCGCGGGTTCAATCCCCGCACCGAAACAAATGTTTGTGTGATCCACAGGTATTTGTTTCGGGTCTGGGTGTTTTTGAGACCGAAAAGTCTCTCGTAGTTTCTGATACCCACGACACAAGACTCGATCTTACTGATTGTTGGGTGTATTTATTTCTTTAATTATTTAAGCAAAAACGATGTATCTACCACCCAAACACGACAGCACAGGTAAAAACCTTACTTTTTATATTCACATTTCGTCGTGTTTGGTTGAAATTTTTATTTGTCTTGTGTGTGTAGTCACTATACTACTTGGCTTCGTTTTCGGTCGCGGTGTGGATATACCCGGTGTATACCTCATAGTACAACAGTTTTACATAATCCCAGTTCATTTCAGTGCTTATTTTTATGGCCTTTGCATAATCTCACAATCTCATATGTTCTTGTTCCCATTTTAACCCACGCCAAGAACGTGTACTAGGGGGCCAGAACTATATGAGACTGTTGGGTGTATTATATTATGGATTGTAGTGAATATATCAGAAATTTTATGTTCTACACTTCTGCTTGCTGCGTCTTCTCTTCATCGACATAAGCCTTCTTCAATGATTTCCACAGGGGCTTATTGGACAGTGGTCTGCATCCTGTGATTTTCTGCAACTAGACTCAACTTAAACTAATCTGTGGAACCAATTGCCAACACCGGTATTTCCAGATAAATACGACCTGGAGACCTTAAAAAAACGAGCGTATTCCTACCTTGAAGGTTAGCAACGCATCTCCATGTTATGTGGTGATGCAGATGTTTATGGGCGGCGGTGATCACTGGCCATCGGGTGAACCGTTTGGGCGTTAGCCTCCTATAATATAAAAAAATACTCACCCCTTGTCTGTACGTTGCCTCCTCTCCAGAAATTCTCAGAAACTTGATAATGCTACTAATCCAGGACTTTGCGCACCTTCGTTTATTTCACTGATGCCGAAGTACCAATCCGTGTATATTTAGCAGTCATTCCAATTACAGATATTGAAACTAAAGGTCATTGATCATTTGTGATCGTTGATGGATTTCAATAACCCAATGAGTTTGATACTGACGCCTGCGTAATGTCTGAATGATACAGCGAAATTGAAATTAATTTAATGGCGTACTGCAGTATGTTGGAAAATGACGGAGTAAACATGGTCTGGTTTGACGATGTAGTCACATGTTAATTATTTTTTTTACTAATATAGTAACTTTTAAGCTATATAGTAAAGGCAGTTTGGTCCGAATAGAATATAATGAAGTTAAAACGAAAGTTAAAACTTTTATGTGGACCTCACCGAAATTGGTTAAATACAAGGTATATCCAGACTGACACCGAAATTGAACCCAGGTGGTAGTTTTAGTAACCTCAGACACAAGTTTAATTGTGCCTCAAGTCACTAAAACTACCACCTGGCTTCGTTCTCGGTCGCAGTCTAGATATACCGGGTATATGCGAAACACGACACACTTTCGTAGATCTCTATGATAGGTTTATACCCGTAGTTTTTATTATCTTATCAGGGCGACTATGAATATCCTATAAGTTTTTGGGTTCCGACAAGTCAATGACCGAACGAAATGCAACAACAAACGTATTTGTATTGGCGATACTATAAATTACTCAATATAACAAATTCATCTATTTCCATTCACAAGACCAGTCATATAGGTAGTGAATTGAGAATTACTTCCATCAAAGGTAATAAAGCCATCGTGCAACCGAAACTGTCCAACTACAGCAGAATGGTTCGGTACAATTGGTGCGGCATCGCATGTCACGAAAATCAACAGGAATTTACGGCTTCGCAGTTAAATTGTTTCTGAATAGTCCCCATCTATCCCTCTACCTTCCATCCCTTTAATTCTCCAAAGCTTGTAACGGTCGAACAGGCACGTGCGAACTGCATGAACTAAAACCTATTATAATACAGGGTAGTGACCGAAAACAAAGGCAGGTGGTAGTGTTAGTGACTTCAGACACGATGCTAAAAACTTCGAAACTATTGTCCACTAAAGAAACTTCCACCTATCAAAACTATGTATTTACCGCCCAAACACGAATCATCGTGTTCCATCGTGTCCGAGTATCAACTCGGACTTAAAAAAATGTGTGCGTGTACTAGCGTACACTCGTAGGAAGTGAAACTTCTTTATGACGTTATTTTTCAAAAAATAATTTATTGTATGCAACTTTACAGAAATTGGTTAAATAAAGTTAAATTAGATAAAGTTTAATAAAAGGCTTTTATTATCATAGACATAAATACAAATAATACAATTATTTCACCTTATTGCTACTTAGATTATGATAGCTTTTCATTAATTATAATAGAATTATTACTATTATTTTGTTATCGTTATACTTTCAAATATGAAGCTTTAAATAAATAAATATGGCGCGTATCGGAAAAATGTGACTTAGAAATAAAGATGGCGCGTAACACAAAAACGTTACAATTTTTTGACATTGCTATAAAATTTCTCCCATACGTCGATAAAGAAGTTTCACTTCAAAAAGATGGCGCGTAACGGAAGAATGTGACGCGTAACGAAAAAATGTTACACTAAATTTTTTCCAACCCCGATAAAGAAGTTTCACTTCAAACATGTAAAAAAGAATCGTCGCTTGTAGGTGTCTCATATGACAAGCCGCCCGGGTAGGTACCACCACAATGTCTATTTCTCCTGCCAAAGAGCAGCGTAAATGCATTGTAGCCAGAGTAACTACTGGACATAATGAGACTTAGCATCTTATGTCTCAGGATGGCGAGCGCAGTGGAATGCCAAGAACTGCTTTGTAATTAATAGAAACAAAAGATACACCCAACAGTCACATACATTGTCCTGACCCCACACTAAGATCGAGTCTTGTGTCGTGGGTATCAGAAACTACTAGAGACTTTTCGGTCTCACAAACACCCAGGCCCGAAACAAATACCTGTGGATCACACAAACATTTGTTTCGGTGCGGGGATCGAACCCGCAGCCTCTCGTTTCACAGCCGGCGTCTAACCAACTGCGCCACGGAGGCTGTCAACTGTCAATTCATTGTATTGTTTGGTTTTGTTATGTCCATGAGCGGTTATACCGCTTACCATCAGTATGGGCACGCAATAATCGCAATAAAACCTCAATAAAATGCATTCAATTTACTTGTTATATTTTGTGTGTCCGACGTATGAAAATATTTCGATTACCTGGTCATCAGCGGTTGTATTACCGATTGCGCTGTGTGCTTGTCAAGTACGCGCGCTCGCTGCATGATTGAAGTGAATCCTCACAATATCCGTATTTCCGAAACAATTGTTAATACCAATTTATTTTGATGAATGGCTGCCGTGACCTATTTTTACGTCAGTATGATAAATGGGGTTTAATTGATGATTTTGTAGTGTGAAATAATTGTGGTGAGATTGCAGGTGTAATATATATTGGCATACAAGCTGTATCAATAGACTGCCTGCGCAGTTGTACTACAATACGATTATAACGCTGTTTTCGGCTTCGAATCCCGGGTCAGGCGGATATTGAATTTTTCTATCCATTATCACCCCGGAGGAATTGACCAATAAGACTCGCCCCTTATGACATCGTGGGACGGAACACACAAGACGAAAGTGGATGTTCTGGTAGCACCTCTACCTGCTCCTTCTGGGTAAAAGGCGTGAGTTTATGTATGTATGTCTGTGTATATTCATAGATGGTTAGGTTTATTGTTCATAGCACTTACATTTTACGAAACTTATTTAGATCCCTAAATGTGTTTGGGTGCCTATCACCGTAACGAGCATAAAATCCAATCCCAGATAATTATTCATGTAAGGTTTTTCTAACAAAACTCACACCAGCTTGCCTCACCCGAGGCTCGAACATAGAACCTCGCAGTTAACAACCTTTCCGTTACGTCTATCTGAATGAAGCAATTTAAAATAAACCAAATATTTTTGGCCACGTATTCATATTTATCCCAGATTAAAACATTTATCTCACAACGAAACCGCAAGCATAAGTCATGTTAAATATTATATACCTTGTTATTAATTTTGCTATCGCCAGCCAAGCTCTTGTGCCAAAAATTAGCTAAGTATTGGCGTAGAACCAAAACCAATATGTTATTGTAATTTATCGTACAATATAACATCGTGTTTGCATGAGAGATTTACTCAATATATTAAACAAGAAGCATCCTTTAGTATCTATATCAGCCCATATACGTCCCACTGCAGGGCACGGGCCTACTCTACAATCGAGGGAATCGATTGAGAGTGGTTCCTTTAGTATATTTAGGATCCTTTAGTATATTAAATATAAATTTTATTTGCTTATTTTAAATAGAATATTCTATACTAGACAAATTTTAAATCGTAAATCCACTTGTCATTATATTTACAGCTAAATGTAATGACCACTGGAATGAATAACCACTGGGTGGTTAATGGTTACGTCAGTATCATAAGAATAGTTAAAGCAAAACTAATAAATACATTCTTCCTTCTCGAATTGTCACCTTCAAGTTCTTGTAGAAATTCTTGGGAGCCTATTCTCACCTTGGTTTCTACTAAAACTCACGCCTTTTTCCCAGAAGGGATAGGCAGAGGAGCTACCAGAACACCCACATTTCGCCTTATATGTTTCGTCTCACGATGTGATAGGGGAAAAGCCTATTGCCATATCGGGCACAAATTCCTGACTCCGGGCTGATAATAGAAAAATCCAATATCACTTTGCCTGACCCGGGATTTCAACTCGATACCTCAGCTTTGTAATTGTACCGTGGTACAACTACGCCACCGAGGCAGTCGTTGCCCA
Source organism: Deilephila elpenor (assembly GCA_949752805.1). Lineage (NCBI taxonomy): Eukaryota > Metazoa > Arthropoda > Insecta > Lepidoptera > Sphingidae > Deilephila > Deilephila elpenor. The sequence continues at coordinate 1,738,489 of OX457114.1, forward strand.
TGGTTTCTAAGGCTATAATAAATTGAAAATTTCTAAAAAGTCGTGGTAGGTAGGCATAAAATACAGATGCCAAGAAAAATTGCAAAGATACATTGGATTTCGTCAGTATAATTCAATAAAAAACATCACGGCTTCGAAAGCGCCCTCGTACCGAACTTTCATCTGCCACACAAAGCTCAGTCCTCCAAAAAGCACAAGAAGCTAAACCCATTTAAACCGACGCCGAACGGTCGCTACTTTTTCCATTACACTGAAACTTGTGTCGATTAAGTTGCTGCTAATTTGTCACGTAGACGAAGGGGAGGGGGGGGGAGGGAAAGGGAGGACGAAAGGGGGGGGGCATAGGGGAGCCGTACCGCCGAGCCGACGCAATCGTAACATTATTGTGACGTACTTAGGACATCAATTTAATTTATTTAAAATTAGTCCAGAGTTGCCTGAGTGAAAATTTTCATTTACTTCATTCCACCGCAAAGAAATGCAATAAATAAAAATAAAAGAGTACTTATAAAGCTTCCTTTTGAATCACTCTATTTTTGAAAAATGCATGCAAAATTAGTAGTTTTTGAGTTTATCACGAACAGATCAGATGCAAGACGGGACGTTTTTATATGTCTGGGTCTTTGTCAGACCGTCAAATCTCTTGTAGTTTCTGGTACCCACGGCACCAGAGATGTATTTTAGAGTGGAGTTAGGAATAGTACGTGACTATTGGGTGTATTTGCTTTTTTTTCATATCAAAATTTGATCTAATGCAAAATCCAAATAAAAACTGAGATTTTTTTATTTTTTTTATGATGTATTCTGGCGTGAATACATCATTTGAATAACAATCTAGCCTTATGACTAATAAGTTATTTAAATCTAACCTAAACTTCTAAAGAGACTATGACTAAGAATGTGTCCAATAACACTTTTCTTATTGTCTCTATTAAGGGGAAGACACAATGTTCGCGTGTTCTGTTTCACTAGCACTCACTGCACTATATTGCACTAACTGTTCATCACTAACTCGAAGGGTTTTGTCCTTTTTAGTCTTCTCACTAAGTCCGTGTTGTCAAGGAGCTGGATCGCCTCGACATTCACATGATGATGAAGTCTATGTTCATGAGCTTCGGCATACTTTTTTACTATATTTCTAACGAAGTCCACTTTGAGGTCCCTGTGAAGATCTTCGTTTCTTACATACCATGGGGCGTTTGCTATACCCCTCAGTAATTTGTTCTGGAATCGCTGAATTATTAGTATATTGCTTGGTTTGGTACATCCCCACAGCTGTATACCATAAGTCCATACTGGCATCAGGACTTGTTTGTACAAAAGTACTTTGTTGTGTATTGACAACGAGGAGTATTTGCCAAGTAACCAAAACTGAGATAATACACGAATTTTGTTAAGCGCAGTGTAAAAATATCGACACAGAACAATAACAGAAGCTTGTGGACATAAAGGCCGCGTGTTTGTCCCGAGACGTGAGTGCTATTTACCCTTTATGATAGAGTCGGGGCCAGGAGAGCGGCGGAATAGATATACAGTTATCGAATGTTTTGTCTTCTTCGCTCAAACTGAATTCAAAAGTCTTTCGATAAGGACAACACATTCGATAACTAAAACAGGTTTTAAAACTGTCTATGAATAAGACCGTTAAAATCTTAAGGCATGGTTTCATTAAGCGGCCTTGTCGCTAGCTGCGATCTTTTTCGGACAATCTTTGAATCCTTTTTTTACGTTTTATTAGCATTATTCATGCTCCAACGCTTTAAATTTTGTTTGTATTTGCTGGTTTTTCTGGCAATGTTCTTGTAAAATTATTATTTAATTTTCTGACTCATCATCAGCGATACATTTAACTTCTATTTTTATAATAGAATAGAGTTAAAAACGACTCAGTTCGATTTACATAACAACACTGAACTCTATCAGATACAAAGACATAAAAAAAAAAAATTCAATGGATGCAATAAATAATTCATTTTCACAAAGAACAGCACATTCGATTTGCTGTACCAGAATAAAACCTTTCCGTAACTTGCATTATATTCACTTTACTGTACTCTAAAAGAGCATTCAACAAATGAATAAATTCTTGTCCGCTGACGTAGTGGCCCTCCATCAGATATTGCTCTTCTATTACTACGAACCGTTTACACTGGCCAACAACATCAAAGTTAGGTTTAGATCGGTTGACAATTGTCTAGATGCGATCTAGAAACGTTTTCTTTTATACCTCGATAAGTTTTATAGTGGCAAGTACCCTTTCAAGTCTTTTGTTGGGTGATTGAGGCCCTCTAAGGTCAATATTTGTGTTAAAGTTTGTTTTTATAAGGTCCGGTTGGTATTTATTAGTAGCAAATATTTGTTGTCTCTTTTGTTCTGAAGTTCGGTGTAGTCTAGGAAACTCTAAGAGGAGAGACAACCGTCAGTTAACACTGTCATGGTCACTGAACTCGAAACTATGGACTAAACTTTTGATACAAAAAAAAGAAAGTAGTGAATACTGAATATTATACCGGGTATGTGGTGGTGGTGGTGGTAGTATTAGTGACTTCAGACACAATGCAAATAAAAAAATCGCAAAAATATCGTAAATTTTGTTTGTAAAATTTTACTTATCGTCGTATTTGGGTGATAAATACATAGTTTTCCTAAAATAATGATGTACACCTTTTTATTTTTAAGGACGCAATGGAACATAAGGGCTTAAATTATTATTTTTGTTATGTTTCTACCACAATTAATATATATATATCCTCCTGAGACCTCCGGTATCACCTATGATACCTTGACAAATTATTTTTTTTAGCGACATCTATCGTTAATTACTCGAATTATTTCATATCGTAGGGAAGATTAAGAGTGCGTTCATTGATTGTTTGCACAAGGATGTCAATGCGATGTCACTGGATTTATGTGTGGTCAGTTAATTACGTCACTTTTTGTTTTTTTGAAACATGGCGAATCCACGAGCAGGTAATTAACATTTTTAATTAGCTTTCTTTTAGTTTTATGGTTCTATTTTATTGAAAACAGTGTTAACTTTGTTATTTAATTAGAAAAAGCTTAATAAAATGTTTATAATTTTAATATTTTTGGGATTTTTTACCAATATCATAGGTGATACCTTCGGCACTCATTGCTTAAAATTCGATAATATTTTCAGATTTACGAGATTATCAAATTGAGGATTATCTGATGAATTTTGATATATCTGAATATTAAGATGACTATGAAGACGATTTTGAAGACTTGGAAATGGAACCTCGTGCCCCACGGTTGGAATTACCTCGTGATTCTGATGAAGAACAGTGGAATAATTCTGATGATGAGCCTTTGACATCAGTCGCTCGTTCCGTGAGACGCTTGTCAACAAATCAGCCTTTGAGGTGGGATCATTCAGAACATTTTGATAACTCCGTTGCTGTAGAGGGACTTTCGGAAGATCCTCCATTGGAAAATTTCTCCGAGCCACGTGATCCCCAAGAATATTTCCATAAATACATCAACTCAAGTTTATTTGACACAATGTCTGATTGCACCAATATTTCCAGTGTCATCCGAAGCGGAAATTCGTTGAATAGTACAGCATTAGAGCTGAAAATATTTTTTGGTTGTTCTATGGCAATGAGTGTCCTGTGTCTACCTCGATTCAGAATGTTCTGGGCTGCAGAAACTCGAGTTAATTTAATTGCTTGCAACATGACTCGGGATAGATATTTCAAATTGAGGTCGAATATAAAACTTGTTAAAGATCACCTTATTTCTGATGCTCAGAAAGAAATTGATAGATTTTGGAAGATCCGGCCTATTGTATCTGGGATAGAAAAAGGTTGTAGAAGTAACGTAAGAGAGAAGTGTGTAGCAATCGATGAACAAATGATGCCTTTTACTGGCAAATGCAAATTGAAACAAGTTGTAAAAGGAAAACCAAATCCTGAAGGTATTAAAATTTTCATAATGTCTAATCCAAATGGTCTTCCCCTGGACCTGTACATGTATCAAGGAAAAGGTACATCCATCGAATCCGCTATGTACCCCACACCCGAGAAGCTCGATTTAGGAGGACGAGTAGTACTGAAACTGGTGGACACTCTTCCAGAAAAAACATCTATCTACTGTGATAGATATTTCACGTCTTTGGTACTTTTGGAAACGTTAGCAGCTAGAAATTTGCATGGAACAGGAACTTTAATGAAAAACCGTGTTCCAGAATATCAGCGTCCTAACCAAAAGAAGAAGCCAAAGAGCTTGCTCAAAAGCGACAGAGCATTACAAGCAAGTGGACGCGGTAGTTATGACTGTGTTGTACGCCAAGACAAACAAATTGCTGTCATCAAGTGGTTGGATAGTAAACCGATTCACTTGGCTTCAACAGAAGTTGCCGTCCAGCCCTTGGGTATATGCCGGCGGTGGTCCAAAAAAGATCAGCGATATTTAGATGTTCCACAACCAGTAGCTGTAAAAAAATACAATGCTAACATGGGAGGAATCGATTTATTGGATAGAGTTATCGGCAAGTACCCCATGCGTGGAAGAACTGGAAAGTGGACAGTACGAGCCATCTTCCACTTCTTTGATTTTGCTGCAGCTGCAGCTTGGATTGAATACAGGCAAGATGCAATGAGATGCGGATTACACCGAAATAAAATTATGCAATACCTGGAATTTAAAATGGAATTAGCTAAATATTTGATTTATGATAACAAACTTCCAGTTGACTTGCAATACGTAAGCCCCAGTATTGAGCGGACTACTCGAAACAGCCCTCGACAAAGCCCACGAACTGTTGTGATTGAAGCACAAGATATTCAGCCTGCAACTTCATCTCAACGAAAACACAGATTCGTGGCACCTATTCCTCATGTGGCGAAAAGATTAAAAGAAGCTCAACATCTGCCGATATGTATAAAAACAGATCAAAAAAGCCGTTCCAAATGTAGGCTTCGCGGTTGTCATAACCTCACATTCATTAAATGTATAGAGTGTAATATTTTTTTGTGTTTAAATGTAAACAGAAATTGTTTTTACGAGTTTCACACCAATAAAAATTGAATACAATTTTGTAATTTTTGATATTATTAAGACCCAAAGTATCACCTGTGATACCCTCCATTTAAGGCTTCTGGTGGGGGTGAATTTTTTTTTTCTACTTTTGCTGGTTTAATTACTAACATTTATCTCCGAAAAATCAAAAATTAATTGATTTGGACAAAATTTGGTACCCTGGGTCTCAGGAGGATATATCTTTCTTTAGAAGCATTTCATTTATAACTTACAAAACGAATTAAAGTAAACTATCATGATCATTATAAATTATATTCTAGCTTAAGCGCGTAAAAAACATAATAATATGAATAATTAATTCATTATTTAAAATGTTATGTGCACTGTGCAGCCCATTCCATAAATTATTTATTACAAAAACATTGCAAAAGCTACGTTAATTTTAAAGAAAGTTCCACCTTAAGAGTACACAAGGCTACAAAATATCAAAATATGTTTTAAGTTTAAATAAAAATTGCAGTTTATGCCACGCCCGCGGTGCAACTCGACAACTTTATGAAAATTGCTAAGGATTGAAATTTATTTACACCCAAACACTTTTATTTTATATTCACATTTTTCACGATATCCAGAGGAGTTTGCGTACTTTACTAAGATGCTTTACAGTTTCAAACGACCTGGTATTTTCGTATAGCAAATTCTGAAACATTAACTAGAAAAAGTTTTGAAAAATTTCTCCAGCCTTAATTTTTCTTGAAAATTAAATTAAATTCGTTTATTAGTCATAAAATAATTATAATAACAAAGACTCGCTCGCACTATAGGGCATAGACCTCCTCTATTTAAAGAGGTTTGACAATAGTCCACCACGCTGGCCTAGGCCAGGGTGATAGACCCTCACTGCAGGTTGGCGGAATTTACATATTAAAGTAATTCTTGTAATATATATTTAGGCGATAGGCTCGCCCCCTATCACATCATCGGACGGATCATACAAGGCGAAATGTGGGTGTCCTGGTGGCGCCTCTGCCTACCCCTTGTGAGATAAAGGCGTGAGTTTATGTATGTATGTATGTATATTTAGGCAGATTAATAGCAATTATGTTACTGAGTTCAAACACAGTTTTTGATACATGTTACATAGTACGCTATCATCAATAAATATATACTTAGCAATATTTTTTTTTAAATTAGGCACAGCATTACATTGAAATTTGAAGTTAATATTGTACTTATTTTTATTAAAGAAAATATAATCTTACATTTTCCTTGGACTTCTTGAAAATCTTACAATATTATCTAAGGGCACTTAGGTTGCGTAAGCTTTCAAGGGGCGAATTTTCCTCGTTTCAGTGTTAAAAGAAATATTCTATTATTTACATGAAAATGAGTTAAGTTCCCTCAAGATTTTTCTAAAAGCCCTAGAGAACTTGAAAAGCTTAAAAAATGTGACATTTTCAAAGCGAAAAACTATATTTTAATATAATATTATATTAAGTGCTTGAGATTATTTTATGAGATGAAAATAAATAAAAATGTCTAATTCTGAATCTATTAATATTAACCGTTCATGTTAAAAAAAACATTTAGCCGAGTAAACCGAGCGGCCGCGGGTTCGATTCTTGCTTCGAACAAATGTTTGTGTTACACAAGTAAATTTGTTTCAGACCTGGGTGTTGTGATACCAATATTTTTGACACCCTACACAAACCTTGTATCTTAATACGGAATGATGACAAATTCGCATACATAAATTATATTGTATTTGCATTGTTTTTCCATTATGCTTCGGGCATGTAGAGAGGATGGATAAAAGGCGAATTACCAACAGAAACATGAAGCGAGTATGAATGGAAGAGTCGGTAGGGGTCGACCTCACTGAACCTACACCATTCAAATCGGTAATACCCTCAACAAGGGTCAGGTCAAAAGTACCCTGAACCGCCGAGATTGCATGAAGAGATTGATGAAAGTAGACGAAGCGAAAGTAGTATGTCAAGATCGAGGAAAGTGGAGATCTCTGCCTACCCCTATGGGATACAGGCGTGACGTTTATATATGTATGTATGTATAACCTGTCCAAAATATCTGTGAACCTAGCTGGAATGCGGTTCATATTTCATTTTTTTGTGTTCCCCTATCTACTATGTTATTTTACATTAAAAACGTTGTGAGATGGATGTGAATTCTATTTTTTATTCATTTTTCTATTATAATTCAATTTGTTTAACCTATATTTTGAATTTGCTGAACTTATGTTCCAATGACGTCAATTACAATTCAGGTCCACAGATATTTCCGACGGATAATATATATGTATTTCCATATTACATCAAATTAAGCCAGTCAGTCAGCCACATTTCCGCAAATTGAAAAGAAAGTACCTACTGTGAACAAAAAGGTCGATCAAGGCCTCGCAAGAAGTGCTCATCAGTTACAGTATCGCTGACCCACATGCCAAATGGGTATACAATGACCCCGTCTGCACGCGACGCGCAAATGTCCACGATCCTGTTTATAGATTGAACATTATTTCAACTGAACTAGTGAGGGTTTGTTTATTTATACTTTTTGCAGTAGACAGAGAAATAACAAGAACCTACTGGATATAATGAGACTTAACATCTTATGCCTCACGATGGCGAGCGTAGTGGAATGCCAACCAATGTTTTGTAATTCATGCCCGTTTTTCTACTGTCCGTGAGCGGTCGTATCGCTTACCACCAGGCGAATGGCATGCTCGTCTCGCCATTCAACACCATAAAAACAATAATAAGTAATAACACAATAATGAAAGCAGCAAAAGCAGTCTTTTCACACTAGGTTATTTACGATGGATATTCAAATACACGCCGGAGTTACTCCAGTACGTAACTTGTAGAAGCACTACCCATATATGTTGATCCTTTCTCGCCTAGAGCCTTATTTAGCCGGGGCGATTTCTGGCATCGTCTCGGCGTATTTGTCTCCGAACGACATGAAAATTTACCATCTATAGACCATCCACTGAGCAGTAAATCGAAAAAAGAACCGACAGGGCACCACGCACTTTTGTAGCACCATAATTACAGACAAAACCTTCACAATCTAAAAATCACTTAGAAATGTACAAAAGGGCAATGCTTATCAGACTTTCCACGACTGAAAATTACGATGAACGAAAGTTTCTATTGTAATTATATTTCCAGTAACGCAGACTTGCAAATGAACATTTGTGGACGTTCCCACGGTCACGCTTAACTAATGAGAAAGTTTTAAATATTAAAACGTAGCTAATTAGGCACTACGTGTTACAGATTGCTCGTGACTGCAAATTCGCTTTGCGGTGTGGTGCAAAGTAATGGTTTTAGCGACATAATATATTTTACAGTTACAAAAAAATTATGAATTATCATATTGTCAAAGTAACATTTCCTTGCATTTTTTTTGCCGTTGCAGAGTCTAGTATTAAGGCACATATATGAATCTAAAAAACGAGGCGCCTTGGGTTCGAAACCGCGACTAGTATCTCAGATCTCATCCGACTGCCAAAACACGACCACGCACTATACGCTTAATATTATAGTATATTATTTTGTAGTGGGAGCATCAAATTATTTGGCATTTTAAGGAGCCTAGTTAAGATTGAAAGAAGTTGCTGGATGCAGACGGCTTCTAACTGGTGGATGTGGAGGTCCCAAGGAGGCCTACGTTTAGCAGTGGACTTCCTACGGCTGAAGAGGGAGAAGTTAGTGGTCAGTCAAATTATTAAAACACTAGTCTTAATGTCTAGTCGAATAGGTCACGGCAGCCATTCATCAAAATAAATTGGTATTAACAATTGTATCGGAAATACGGACATGGTGAGGATTCACTTCAATCATGCAGCGAGCGCGCGTGCTTGACAAGCAGATCACACAGCGCAATCGGTAATACAACCGCTGATGACCAGGTATTCGAAATATTTTCATACGTCGGACACACAAAATATAACAAGTAAATTGAATGCATTTTATTGAGTTTTTATTGCGATTATTGCGTGCCTATACTGATGGTAAGCGATATAACCGCTCATGGACATAACACAACCAAACAATACAATGAATTGACAGTTGACAGCCTCCGTGGCGCAGTTGGTTAGACGCCGGCTGTGAAACGAGAGACCGCGGATTCGATACCCGCACCGAAACAAATGTTTCTGTGATCCACAGGAATTTGTTTCGGGTCTGGTTATTTGTGAGACCGAAAAGTCTCTCGTAGTTTCTGATACCCACGACACAAGACTCGATCTTAGTGTGGGTTCAGAACTATGTATGTGACTGTTGGGTGTATTTTTTTTAATATATCAGTACCCCCTACATTATTTCTTCAAAAAATACTCGCTGAAAACCATAATTTGTATCACATACTTACCACTCCGACTGTAGTATTTCGTGGCTCAATTGTCCCTCAACTGGGTCGAGCGGTTTGAGCCGATTTTTGCCATTTAATTAGAGCGCACCCCCCGCCGCGACAGGGGAAGGGGAGAGTGGAAGAAGGGGGGAGGGGAGGGTGTTAGCTCGTGTCTTTTTTGTTCACGCCGGTCTGTGTGAGATCTCGTTAGGGTTGGTTGATGAATTCCCGTCAAAGAGTTTAGCGATGTGGGGAAATAATTTGTTTGACAGGAAAGTGCGATTGTGTGTAACGTTTTGACTAAAAGGCTGTGATGATTTATGTGCCTTTTTTAAGTATTATTTATTAAAATTATTACTTAATCGATACGTATTTTCATATAAATACAAGCTTAAAAACCGAGCTAAGGATCTAAATCGATATTTTAACTGCATCTGTAAGGAATCAGCGGAGTCCATAGTAAATACAAAATAAAAGCTGTCCTCAGATTTATTTTTTATCTTTTTATGGCACAGCAAAGATACTGCACTGCACCTAGCGTTGCCAGGTCGCCAAACCTAATAGCCGGACAGACCAGCCAGTTTGGCCGGACATTTGGTTAAAAAAGCCGGACACCCTATATTATTGAGGATTTTGTCTTAGTATTAATAGGTACGACATTATATTGACTTGATTTTACATATTTTTTTATGTAAAATCAAGTCTTTTTGATAATTATCATAAATCTCGGCTACGCTCGGCGGCGCGGCGGCAGTGCTCGCTTGTTTGCGAAATGTAAAAAGCCTAACAAAAGCCGGACAAGACGGACACCGTTTATTTTAGCCGGACATGCAATCAAAAAGCCTAACTATGTCCGGCTTTATCCGGACGCCTGGCAACGCTAACTGCACCCAACAGTAACCGCAATATCGTCCAATAGAGTGGAGAATAGCATCAGACGGTTTTCTCATGCCATTCGGCACAATTTTGAGGGCTCTAGGTACAAGTGGACGAAGTTGCAGCAAAAAGGTAGTTACGAATATGTTTTTATGCAATTCCCAAGTTGTATACCTTTAAAGCATACAAAATACTAGTGGTGGGTCTTTCATATGCGAGAGGCCGGCTGGGTAGGTTCCACCGGAATTTGTATTTCTCCCGCCAAACAGCAGTGTAAATGCAATGTTGTGTTGCGGTTTGAAAGATATTGTATCCAGAGTAGCTACTGGACATAAAGAGAAACATCTTAGGTCTCAGGATGGCGAGCGCAGTGGAATGCCAAGCATTGCTTTGTAATACATGGTATTGTTTGGTTTTCCTACTGTACATGAGCCGCCGTATCATTTACCATCATGCGAACGGTATGCTCGTCTCGCCATCCATAGAAATTTTAAAAAAACATGGGTGTACGACAAATGACATCCTTGTATAATGTACCTTTTTAATTTTAATTACAAAATCCTTCACATTTACACATCCAGCTGTCCAATTGAAAAGGCTCATTCACGAACCTGAAATGTTAACGCAATATAAAAGTTAATATCTAAAGATAAAATATAAAAGAAAGTCTCGCTCATTGAGACCGGCACGTGACATTCTTAATGAATGTAAAATATAACAGTGTACACGCGATTAGGACACGCTTCGTTTCTTTTATTCCGTTTTCTTTTAAAAAGAAGACTTTCTAAAGCTGTAACTTGTAATTTATTTACCGCCGGAATTGAATATTGATTTCGCGTAAGTAGTTCGCGACTCGATTAAAAGTTGGAATATTTCAGTTCTTAAGTTGCTAACTTTCAGATCGGCATATTTCTTTGAATAACTTCTGCATATAATTTTTAATTACATTTTTAGGATATTCGTTTTGAATGGCGACTTTTAGAAAATGTTTAAGCAACGGAACTGTAGTTGCTTATGAAAGTAGGTATTGTTTAAGACAACAAATATGTGATACCTATTATCAGTCACCGAACCTTGATAGCAAAGCTCTTATTTCACGTTGGTTTTATGCCAGGCAGTGGTACCATATTTGCTGAGCCTTCATTTGTACTGTAGCTTTAACTATATACACCAAGTTTTTATCACTTATAAATTCATTTAACAGTAAATAAATACACACAACAATACGTAGTCCTGACCCCACACTAAGATCGAGTCTTGCGTCGTGGTTATCAGAAACTACGAGAGACTTTTCGGTCCTAAAACACCCAGACTCGAAACTTATACTTGTAGATTACACAAACATGTTTGTTGGTGCAGGAATCGAATCCGCAGCCTCTCGTATCACAGCCGGCGTCTAACCAACTGTGCCACGGAGGCTGTTAGGAGGAAAAGGAGGTATCGAACCCATCATGGCAAAAATCCCTTCGACAAACGCAACAAGGCTTAATGTGACCAGATAATAAATCTTTGCAATACAAAAATAACTAAAAGGAGTGAAGCCAGGAAAACGAGTTCCATCTATTAAGTTCCCCCGAGTGGTTTATACCAGTTTTCTTTATTAAAACTGCCGACCACCGCGCGAGTTGTGCGTTATGATAGCTCCGGGGAAAGTTTGTGGTGAATGAAATGTGCGGATATTAAAAACAATACGTTAAGTCCGCCTTCTTAATGTACTGTATGAATTATTTATTTAATTCTTAGTTTAATGTCTGAACTTTAGTTACAGTTATACAGGGTATATCTAGACTGTGGCCGAAAACGACGCCAAGTGGTAGTTTTAGTGACTTCAGACATAATGCAAATAAAAATTTCGCAAAAATGCGTCGATCTTTCTTGGATTTTTTTACCGATCGACGTGATTGGGTGGTAAATACGAAGTTTTTCCTAAAATAATAATATACAAGCTTAGATTTTTAAAGATGCAATGGTAGGAACAGGCTTAAATTCATGTTGAAGCTAAAACTATGTATTTACCATCCAAACACGATGACATTTAAAACATTGTAAAAAAAGCGTCGCTTCTTTTTAACAATTTTTTATTTTTTAGTTTCATAATGGTTCGTTTTTAATTGCGTCTGGATATACCCTGTATAATAATTAGACTCAAGCCAGCACCCCAGAGGGACATAGCAGAGATGTCATAAAATTATGCCATGGGAACTACTTTCTGGCCTAATTTCTTATGTCCAGTCACTTCCCACCCTGTTTGTTTTCATAACAGATATACTGTCAGAGAAACAACGAAGCGACGCCATAAGGATCCCGTTTTTCATTTTATTACGGAGTCCTAAAAAGTAATTAAAATGAAATTTCATTTTTTCCCTTGTGGTGTGGTTATTGTTCGGATATTTTATGGGAAACGATGAGTTGATGATTCCCATGTTTCGTGTCACGGGGGATTAAAGCGGGTGACGCGACATAATTGATCTTTTGAATATACATATACATCAATACATAAATTTACGAACTCAAAAAAAATGCTTAAAAAATTTCCTTCTCAAACCAACCTTGTTCATCACCTTAAAATGTATCAATGCGAAATGCCAAATGTTTTAAGTGGCAAACTCTCATATACGTCAATTATGGTAAGGACCTTAAATGTAGATACGTAATTAGCATAAGTCAGGTCAGTCAACATTTTTAAATTATGCTAAAATAAAAACATAATTAGCATTGAAACAAGACAATTTTTACGGATTTTATCGCCACTGTAAAAATTAAACTAAATCCGCGATAAAATCCGTAAAAAATAGTTTTAATTCAGTGTGTAACATTCACGTGCATCTAAAAACCATTAAACATAATTAGTGACTAAACTACTGCTCCGATTTGACTGATTTTACGGACGTAGCTTAGATATGATGTATAGTGCATGTAAATACACCGAACAGAAGATCGAGTCTTGTGTCGTGGGTATCAAAAACTACGAGAGACTTTTCGGTCTCACAAACCCAGGGCCGAAAAAATACCATGTGGTTCACACAAATATTTGTTTCGGTGCGGGTATCGAACCCGCTGCCTCTCATTTCGTAGCCGTCTAACCAACTGCGCCACGGAGGCTGTCAAATATGGTTGGCATGTGGTTTGATATAACACCCGTCTGTCAAATCAACCGTGTAGTATATTAAATAAAAATAAATATATTTCCTATTTGGATCGAAGCTAGGTCAACCAGTGATATACAATTTGATGCAACGCCGTTTGATCCCTGGGTATTTGAAGAGCCTCGTTAAAGAGTTTTGCTCCAGTTGAGATCGATCATGCACCCGGCAGAAGCGCATCTAACTGTTAAAAGTTCTAACATATATTTTATATGCACAGGGAAATACAATTATTATTTCCCAAGTTTATGTCTTTCTTTATAGACGAATCCTGTTGAGCATTATACATTGAGAAGACAAGACTGCGACCGAAAACGAAGCCAGGTGGTAGTATTAGTGACTTCAGAAAAATAAACGTCAATTATTTCTTGGTAATTTTAACGTATCGTCATATTTGGGTGGTAAATACATAGTTTTCCTAAAATAACAATGTACACATTTTTTACTATTAAAGACACAATGGTACGAAAGAAAGAAAACTGCGTCACTGAGCCTGTCAAAATTATTAATCAACCTCAAAAAGAAAATCGATCTTAAAATATCAATCAACAAAAAACCGCCACGATAATCTTTTTAGGACACGTATGTAAGCGCCATTGGCTCTAAGATAATGTTGAGTTAACAAATGTATCTCAGCCGTATTACGGTTACGTTATTAGGTAGGGTGAGTAGTGACCTTAATGTTTCTGAAACTGTGGGCGTGGGAAGACACTTTATAAGATTTGTGGGCGGCATATGCCCACAGGCTGTAACTGTTGCTTTGGTTTGTTGTTTTGGTAGATTTTATATATATTTTTGGAATACTCCTTGCAAGTGTTTCATATTTTTGTAATATATATTTTCCTTTTTTGTGTTTTTACTTATAATATTAAATTTAAGTAGTGTTATTGTTTATTTTTGTTAACATAATTTTACGCAACGAAATTCACCATAATAACCTCAAATATATATTACTATCAACGTCTAACAACTCAAAACTAAATAAACCATTTCCCTATTTAAACAGTATCTTCTACAACTACCACGGAAATGACCTATACATAAATATATATAAATAAGTATTCGTATAACAAACTCGTCCGCGTCTCAGTAATTCAATGAACGCGGTCTTAACTCGCCAGCTTTGAAATAAAGGGCAGTAGTTGTAAATTCAAGAAATGTATTGTTGCGTTGCATTTCATTATTCTCTCGAGCTGTGTATTGTGTCAATTTTTTTGAATTGTAAGTGAGTTTCTTTGAGCGACGCAATTTCTGAATGTAAGCGGGTCAGCAGGCATTATTTTTTACGTTTATATCATTCAGTGTGCACAAAATTAAACTAAAACGAGATTTATAAAGTCCGACTACAAATAAGTCATGAGTGTATTACTCACGGAATATCATTTTTATATTTCCTTGTGATAGTAATCATCTACGCTGTGAGATCGTTGGTGCGTTATTAGCTGCTCAAAATATCACGGGAAAGATAATGAAAAAATACACGAAATACACAAAATGAAATAGAGGACACGAGTATAAGTTCACAGTGTCACGCACCCATCGAAACACTACAGGACAAAATTTTGTTTTGTGTAAAGCAGAGGTACCATTCCGACCGAAGTTGCAGCAATTCAACAGTAATCCAAAATAATCACAATGTCATTCTACTTTATAAGACTGTACATGACAATCCTGAAAGTTTACTGGTGGTAGGTCTCTCATATGTGAGAGGCCGCCTTGGTAGGTACCACCGCAATGTCTATTTCTTCCGCCAAACAGCAGTGTAGCCAGAGAAACTACTTAACATCTTATGTCTCAGGATGGCGAGCGGAGTGGAATGTCAAGCATTGCTTTGATTCATGGTGTTGTTTGGATTTGCTATCTATGAGCGGTCGTATCACTTACCATCAGGCGATTGGCATGTTCGTCTCACCATTTACTGCAATAAAAAAAAAACAATTCGACGTGATTTCTCCATAATCTGACCTAAATGCAGATGCATCTTTGACATCCAGCAATCGAAACATATCCCAAGATTTTAGTATCTCCATTCTAGCAATCAGATCACGTAGCCAAAAACTCCGAAGCACCAATCACGGCATAAGCCGTCACGGAATGCATTTGGTCCCAAAAATCCCGCATCTCGCATTAAATTAGAAGTTGTTCGTGTATGCCGCTCACGTCTCGCCCAGTTCATCTCCTTCCATTACAGCGACCGTTGGGAAATCGCGCCGGCACGCAAACAACTCAATTGTGTATTGTTTCTGTGTGTTAGATACTGGATGTCTTACATTGTAGCTAATATGTTTTGTTTCATCTGTACCTACTGTGCCAGCCCATCAAAGTTTTTTTTATTGCGATGAAAGACAAGACGAGCATGATATTCGCCTGATACCACTCATGGCCAGTAGCAAAACCGAACACCATGAATCAAAGCTATGCTTGGCATTTCACTCGCCACCCTCAGACATAAGATCCTATGTCCAGTAGTTACTCTGGCTATAATGTCCTTCAAACCGGAACACAATAGTGAATTTACACTGCTGTTTGGCGGGAGAAATAGACACTGCGGTTGTACCTTCCCAGGTGGCCTCTCACATATGAGAGACTTACCACCAGTAAATGAATAATTAGGACGGGACTCCTCTACAGCCGAAAACGCAGTGGTCCACCACGCTGGACTACCAGGTTTGCGGACTTTCCATACCATAAATCATCTTGTTAGATGAGAACCTTGTGGTATGCAGGTTTCCTCACGATGTTTTCTTTTACCGTTATAGTGTGTGGTGTTTGGTGATCCTAAGATTTTACTAAGGAAGGAAGAAATTGTAACGAAGACCTTCAGAAGTTCTTAGTTATACTGTGTTTTGGAATAACTGTAATATAACTTTATTTAAGTGGACAGGTTACCTGGCTAATAACAAAACGCTGTCCCAGTTTGTGCAATATTATTTCTCAACAATTTGCTATTTTCTGTCTGACCTCGTGACAATACCACTCAAAACGACCATAGTCTTTCATGATTCTCGTATTTTTCATTCTATTTTTCACATTTCACATCTATTTCTTTTTAAAACACACCACTCCAATCGTTTCCTCTAAAGCATAAGTTTGAGAGTATTTAATTTTATTGCTGCAAAAATATATTAATTTACGGAAACAACGTGTTCAATATTAAAATGACTTACATATACGTCTTGTTTACCTATTGGCGGTAATGTATATCCTGCTAGCAATCCTTTTATAGGAACCCTTAGAACCGTTTATAGACACTTATGTGGTTATGTGTCGCGTTTTGGGTTTGTAAAACTAGTATCTAGTTTATATAATGCCTGTCGGCATCGAAATAAATGTTTGCTCATCAGAGGCATCTTATAATAATGGACTAACATTTTTAATTAAAGCCAAATTAAATCAGAAAACATTTTGATTACAAAATTGTTGACTCAAAAAACTTCAATAAACTGCAAAGGAAGCGAAACTCGTGGAATTTAGCAGACATTTATAAAGTTCAAGGGAGTTTCTTGCCTTTTGTAACGGTACGGGCAAAAACATTTAAGTTTTTTTTGTTGGGAGACAATCATATTGTACTAAATTGCTATAACATCGTAAAAGGTGTTTATTTAAGTTTTTAACCTATGCCGTAAAAGAGGGGTGTAAATATAGGTATAAGTTCAACGTGTGTGTATATTTGCGAGATGAAGTTCTTAAATTGAAACTCGATACTTTAATTATCAACAGTTCATATTGAAAGATATTTCTGCATTCTCGTAAGTGAGACAGTTTTGCTGTATAAGGTGCTAAATTATATTAATAGTGATTCACATATCTGACTCCTATTGAATACTCCCTGCATATAACAGATTATAAATATTAACAAAGCTCATATTAAAACTCAATAATAATAATACCATAATATAGGAAATACATCCTGAAGGACGGTACCGTCGACATCTGTCGGGCATGCCACCGTCCTGGCGAGTCCATCAGGCATATTATCTCCGGTTGTTCGTATCTTGCTAACGGCGAGTATTTGCATAGACACAATCTAGTAGCCAAGATCATACATCAGCAAATTGCTCTTCGATATGGACTTGTGACTTTTGAAGTGCCATATTACCAGTATGTTCCCCAACCAGTTCTTGAAAATGGTCATGCTACGCTGTATTGGGATCGGTCTGTTATCACAGACAGGACTATTGTTGCCAATAAGCCTGATATTGTGATAATAGATCGATTGGCGCGCCGGGCAATACTTGTTGACGTCACCATTCCGCATGATGATAACCTCGTTAAAGCAGAAAAAGATAAATTGACAAAATATTTAGATTTGGCACACGAGGTTACTGAATTGTGGAATGTCGACTCAACAATTATTGTCCCGATTGTTGTTTCTGCACATGGATTGATACCAAAGAGCCTCGACCAACATCTCCAGAGGCTCTCAATGGGCCGTTGGGTCATGAGCCAGATTCAGAAGGCAGTATTGCTTGACACGGCACGTATAGTGAGGAGGTTCCTCACTTTGAGGTCCTAACCACCGGTGGCTTGGGTCTCGAGCCTCGCCATCGTTGGGTTAATCTCTTTTTTTTATATTTTTATATGTATTTTGATTTTTTATTATATATGTTAGAGCTTCCATGTTGTATAATCCAAGAAAACGCACTTGTAGGGTATAATCACTTTTATTATTTTTTTAATGTTCACTCTTCGAAGTATAAATTGATACTGCCGATATTACCGCCGGTACGGCTATTTATACAACACAAACCGGAAGTAGTATTTTTACAAAATATAATAAATTGTACATGAATAAATCAACAAACATTGTAATTAAATCAATCTATGATATAACATTTTAAAAATGTATAGCAAATAATTAACAATTATGAATTAAATAATTATTTAATAAACAATGATAATTAATACAAAATGATTTATACAAATCAATTGTAAATATGCCGCTATCACGGTCATTCTGCAATAAAGCTCGTGCTCGGAGCGTGGAACTTAATCTTAAAAGAAAGAATTTGGTTATTTTAAAGTGCCGCTTTTAGCATTTTCGTCTGTTCAAGGTTGGCACCTAAGTTGTGCTCCTTTTGGTGGTATCCAAATTGTATATTTTTCAAGGCACCTAAATTGTGCTCTTTTGGTGGCACCTTAATCGTGCTCTTTTGGTGGCACCTTAATTGTGCTCTTTTGGTGGCACCTTAATTGTGCTCTTTTCGTGGCACCTTAACTGTGCTCTTTTGGTGGCACCTTAATTGTGCTCTTTTGGTTGGCCTCTCTACTGTGTATGCAAATCGTTGCCGCTATCACGGTCGTCATTATAGGAAAGTTCAGTTAAGTTTGGGGTAGGAACGGGCCGTACGTGTTCGTGGGACACTACTATAGTCTTTTTACTATTTGGGTGTAGACTTTTAACTTCGTATCTATCGTTATCCAATATTTTATGAATTTTATAGGGTCCTAAAAACTTCGGTCCTAATTTATTGTTGGACCACTGGGTGTCTTTACATAAAACTAAATCATTTACTTTAAAAGGTATGATGGGTGCGGTTTTAGAATCGAATTTGTTTTTACTTTTAAGTCCTTGTTCGGTCATTCTGATAGTCGCATTTTGTCGCATCTCATTACGATCAATATGTTCCTCTATTAAAACGAGTTGTTGGATTGATGGGAGTGAACATCTCTTTCCAATAAGTAACTCGAGAGGAGAATAGCCAGTTGCCTTTGATTTGGACTTTAATACACAGTTGCAATTCTCCTAACTTAGTGATCCAAGGTTTATTTTGGATTTGGGATACTACACTTAAATGATCCCGAAGAGTACGCATTAATCTTTCGATTTGTCCATTGGCTCTTGGTACACCACGTGCTATAGCATGCTGCTCAATGTTACCCGTTTGAAAAAAGCTTTGTATATCTTTGGACATTATAGCTGGTTCCCTATCGGAGATTATTCTATGAGGTGTGCCAAATAAGTTTACTATATCTTTTAAACTTTTCAGTATGGCATTCGTACTCTTATCACGTAAGGGGTGTATAATTACAAATTTAGTAAAAGCATCGACGGCTACAAATGCATACGCTTTTTTATCACATCCTGTTAAATTACCCATCAAATCGATATGGACAGTGTGAAATGGAATAGGAGTTTTTTCTATCGGATGAAGACTTATTTGTTGCTTCCCTGAAATCCCTTTACCAATTTTACAATTAATGCAATTATTGCAAAAAGATCGCACTCTTTTAGACATGTTATGGAACCAGAACTGCTCTTTAATTTTTTCTAAGGTTCGTTCCCACCCAGCGTGAATAAGGGTTTCATGATACCGATTGATCAAATTACATACTAGTGAATTAGGGACCACCGTTCTGGGTATTGTTTTGCCTTTATTATTTTGGATGGAAATCATCAAAACATTGTCTTTTAACGAGTACTTTTTGTCATAGATTTCTTTGTTAACTATAGAATACCGATTTTTTTTCAAGTCTGGATCACGTTCTTGTTCAATAATTATCCAGGAAGGATCTTTTGTTATTACACTTATTAACGGATTTCTGCTTAGAAAGTCAACATGGGGAATCAGTTCTCCTTTCCGGTATTGTATATCGAATTCAAAATTTTGGAGGTATGCCCACCATCTATGAACCCTAGGCGTAAGGTCCTTTTTCGTACGGCTTGCTTTAAGTGCGTTACAGTCTGTAACTATAGTAAAATGTCGCCCGTAAAGAAAATGTCGAAAATGTTTGAGAGCTCTCACAACAGCTAGTGTTTCTAGCTCGTACGAATGATACCTGGATTCTGAATCAGTAGTTCACAAACTAAAGTAACTAATGACTTTACGTCTGTCACCTTCTTTTTGGATCAGAATTGCCCCGTACCCCAAGGAACTTGCATCAGTATGCAATTCAGTAGGTAAATCTGGATTAAAGATAGTAAGCACTGGTTCCGAAGTAAGATAGGAAATTATTTTTTGTCTTATCTCTTCATGTTTATCGGTCCATTCAAATTTTGAATCCTTTTTAGTTAATTTATATAATGGTGACATTGTACGGGAAAAATTTGGAATAAATCTTCGAAAATAACTGGCAAGTCCATTGAATTGACGGACCTGTTTAATGCAGTTAGGAGGACTAGATTTTCTGAGAGCTTCAATTTTCCTAGCGCTTGGCTTTACTTCACCATTTTCAATAATATTGCCTAGATATTCCACCGATTTTTTCAAAAATGTACACTTTGCTATATTTAATGAAAATCCGGCCATTGATAATCGCTTTAATACCATGTCGAGGCGTAAAAGACCTTCCTCCTCGGTTTCAGATGGAATAAGTACGTCGTCTATATAAACTAGTGCTATGGTATCTTTATAGTCGCCGAGAGCTTGATTTATGGCCCGTTGGTATACAGATGGGGCATTACATAACCCAAAAGGCATCGTGATATATTCGAACTGTCCATCAGGAGTGACAAATGCAGTTTTTTCGATGGACTCTTCGTCTAATGGTATTTGGTGAAAACCCGATTCCATATCTAGTGTGGTAAAGTATTTTGCAGAACCTAATTTATCAATTTGGTCTTGTATTAATGGCAATGGATAATGGTCACGTACAGTATTTGAGTTGAGTTCCCGGAAATCTACACATAATCGATCATCACCATTTTTCTTTTTAACTAAAAGAATTGGACTAGCGAACGGGGAGTGGCTGTCTCTTACTATTCCTTTTTTCTTAAGATCCTCAACAATGCTTTTTACTTTTTCCCTTTCTATGGGTGCGAGACGATAGGGCCGGCGTTGTACAATACGAAGTGGATCTTTAAGACGGATATTAAGACTACCAGTTTTGACTTTCTTAATGGGAGTTGTAATACCAAAAGCTTCTGTATGTTTGGCTAGGATAAATCGTAATTTATCTGTATTAATCAAGTCGGTATTAAATTGTGGTAAATTATTGACATGTATTGAGCCAATTAGGCAATTCCTTGTAACAAAAACTCCTTTATCAGAAACCTCAATCTTGATTCCTGGTATTTTTAAAGAATCAATTCCTAAAATGACGTCGTATGATAAATTATCTACAACATGCAAATTGATATCCAATGTTACTTCATTAATAGTGGCGACTGTATTAATTACTTCGTTTGATATAACTGTCTCATCATTAAAACTTTTTAATTGTAGAAGTTCTATTTTACGTTTACCAGGCACGGAACCGGCAGATTTCTTACTTATAAGAGAACATTCAGCACCGGTGTCAATTAGACAAGACAAAGATACTTTACCAATTTGAAGTGATGTACAGCTGGGGCAGCTCCTTTGCACTAAGTTGATTGCCGTTTGTTTTTCCTTGCTTGAGTGAGCAGTATTATGCAGCTTAGACCAGCAGTTATTACTCACATGTCCTATCTTTTTACAAATGGAACAAATTGGCGTTTTGCAATCTTGCGTTTTGTGTCCATTTCTGCCGCATTTCTTGCATGATGAAGGCTGCGTCTGCATGATGTCAGCTTGCTCAAACCGAGGGCGTTTCCGTTCACTTGCCTCGTTAGAAAAGAAGTCTGAATTTGCAGATCTTTTCCGGTAATTATTGAGAGCTGCTATTAATTCTGCTTGCGACTTTGGCATTGCTCGTAGGAGTTCCGCTTGATAAAACTTTGGACGGATTCCTGATATTACAGCTTCAACCATAAGGTCATCCGGCGCATTAGGCGAAATTCTTGAAAATAATCGCCAGGCTTCTGCGACATATTCTGCGTAATTACTGGCGTCATTTGAAGTATATTCTCGGAATTTATTTATAAAATAAATGTGTCTTGTTTCTGCTCCAAACTGACACAGAAGCTTGGTTTTTAGAGCCTTCCAATCGGGTAATTCATGGGCACTGGCATCAGCCCATTTTTTAGCCCGTCCTTTAAGGCAAGACAATGCCTTCATCATGGCCAACTGTTGTGAGCATCCTCGGAGGTTGACCAGGGAGTCTACTTGTTTGCACCATTCCTCGATGGTAAGTTGGTGAATATCGGGATCGAAATCGGCGAGATAAATTTCACTGAGTCTGCAGTTTTGTACAGGTGGGCAATTATTTTCTCGAAAAACCATCCTTTCCAAGAGCTCTACGTGCCTTCGGAGCAGTGCTAATTCTGTATCTTCACGTCTTCTACAGTCATCTCTTGGGCGATCCGATTGCAAGAAAATTGGTGAACGTCTTGCAGAATTTTGTTGGATACGATTCTCGTCTGTATTATCCACAAAATATCTTGATGTCACTTGTTGGGCGTTTTCGGGCATCCCGTCTTCTGATGTTAGAGCTTCCATGTTGTATAATCCAAGAAAACGCACTTGTAGGGTATAATCACTTTTATTATTTTTTTTAATGTTCACTCTTCGAAGTATAAATTGATACTGCCGATATTACCGCCGGTACGGCTATTTATACAACACAAACCGGAAGTAGTATTTTTACAAAATATAATAAATTGTACATGAATAAATCAACAAACATTGTAATTAAATCAATCTATGATATAACATTTTAAAAATGTATAGCAAATAATTAACAATTATGAATTAAATAATTATTTAATAAACAATGATAATTAATACAAAATGATTTATACAAATCAATTGTAAATATGCCGCTATCATATATGTAAAAATGTAAAAAAATAGTAAAATAAATAAAGAGAAAAAATACCATAAATTCATTAAGTACAAAATATACACATGTTATACAGGGTATATCAAGACTGCGACCGAAAACGAAGCCAGGTGGAAGCTTTAGCGGTTACAGACACAATGTAACTAAAAATTTCGCAAAAAAAAAAAGCGACAGTATTTTTTTGGAATGTTTTTCAATATTATTGACCCTCGTGTTTGGATGGTAAACCTAATTAGTAATTTAAACCGTTGCCTACCATAGCATCTTTAAAAATAAAATGGTGTACATTATTATTTTAGGTTAAATATGTACTTATCACCCAAATACAAGGAAAAACTATAAGTAAAAAATACCAAAAAAATATTGACCATTTTTTTTGTGAAATTTTTAGTTGCATTGTGTCTGAAGTCATTAATATTACCACCTGGTTTCGTTTTCGGTAGCAGTCTTGATATACCCTGTATATAAAACAATATTTCCCATTTAAAAAAATTACCTATCTGCACAAAGCCCAAAAATCAGACAACAGAGGTGGTGAACATAAATAAAATTTCAAAAGTGAGAGACAACATCTGGCCGAGCACACAATAAACAAATTGTTCGATAATTATGGGAAAAAATGTTGGTTTCTAACTTGTGGGGTATATTAGTTGAATGTTGTGGTCTGTATGTTTCAACAAACGTGAAAGTTATGATGTAATTATAGGGATATCAAGTTTTTATTTCGAATTACACACCGAAGCCGTCGATCCGCCGGTATAATTATTATGTCGGCAACATTTTTTTAGAGGGCTAGTTGGTGGCTTCACTCATTGCAAGTCGAAAAACTTTGTTGGCGACTCGACATGACATGAGGAACATTTTTATGACGTTGTTGAGTGTCGCCGGGCAACTGAGCTGTCAGTAGAAAGCTTAAAATGCCGCCAACGTGTCGGCGTGCAACACGTGCGGGCGCTTGTTGCCGACGTGATTCTTTTCTTATAGGCCAGCGAGTTGTGTCACCGGTCTGTGTCGTCTGGCTTTGGTGTATAATACGCTTAAGATACTTCAATATATTTTGCAGGAAAGCCTTTTTGGTCTAGAGTTGGTGGTGGGAGAATATGCGGTTTTGGGTTCCATTTTCCAGCCCAGGCGATAAACTTGTTTATTTATAAGCTTCATTATAGACAAGTGAAAATATGAAAATAAATAACGTAGAGAACAAAGTCCAAATTGTGGTCGTATCACTCGAGACGATCTCTCTCAGACAACCATAGGATGGAAAAGAGAAAACGAGAAATATGGGGCACCATGAGCTGTATGAAAAAGTAGTGTTTAAAAAATGTTTAATAAATTTTGCAGCTCTGGTGTGTAAATGTCGAAATGTAGATTGAAAATGTATTTTATACATACAGGGTATATCAAGAACGCGACCGAAAACGAAGCCAGATGGTAGTTTTAGCGGCTACAGACACAATGCAACTAAAAATGTTGCAAAATAAGCGACGGTTTTTTTTTACAATTTTTAAAAAATCCTCGTTTTTGAGGGGTAAATTCCTAGTTTTTTCAAAAATAGTAATTTACACCCTTACATACTATTGCGTGTTTAAAAATTAAGCGATGTACGTCATTATTTTAGAAAAACTATGTTTAATCCCTCAAATACGACGATATGTAAAAAATAACAAAAAAAAAATTGACGATTTTTTTTGTAAAATTTTTACTTGCATTGTGTTTGATATCACTAATACTACCTCCTGGCTTCGTTTTCGGTCGCGGTCTTGATATACCCTGTATAAAAGAAATAAACTCTAAAACCTCTTTCTAAGGAGCTTTGTATCACCAAGTATACGCAACCTCGATGTTGCAAAATCTAAATATAACAGCAACACAATTAAGAAAGAAAGGTTAAACCCGCAAAAGTGAATTACGGAACAAAAGTAATATGTGTGGTTGTTAAAATTTATGGCGCAATATCAGACGTTCAGGAAATTTTACCTGTGCCACTGTACACACGAAGCATGGTTTATTCACTTGATTGGTATAAGTTAGAATATTCTAGAGGTTCTAGTTGCCCGATATTATGGCAATAGGTTTGCCCCTTATCACATCGTGGGACGGGATACAAGGCGAAACGTGTGTGTCCTACCTCTTCTGGGAAACAGGCGTGGTGTTGTTTTCTAGATGTTTCTGACTCAGTGAACCTTCTCTCTGTGTTTATTGTTTGTGTTGTATATACTGTCATTTTTATTTACACTTTTACCTGTGCAGCTTAGCGTGAAGCTACTCCTGTCCGTCGATATTAATGAGACTTAATTCAATTTGGAAATAGTCAGGGTTTCTGGATAAAACATAAGTCTAATTCAAATTAATTTATGAATTGCAATATATTGCTTGCGAAGTGAAACTACAGGGCTCATTGCCTATTACCAAATACGGTGGTCTCGGAGATATTGAATCAACGGCCTTGTTTACAACTTCTATAAAAATGGTGATAGTGAATTACGATGATTCTTCTTCTACTTCTTTGATTATCTAAGAGAATTTACTTTTGACGCCGCTTTTAAATCAACGGTAATTATTTAATATTGGAAACTTTCTTATCTAAATCAGTCTTCATATTAAATTCTACAACAAGCCAGAAGCCACATTTTGTACGACTTGCATTTTTATGTTCAAACACAAATAATATTTTCCCGTCTCTCACTTGAACCACACCATTTCTTATAGAAAAATGTCGAGTGCGATATGAAATTGAAAATTTATGAAACAACGAGATTTTCTCCGGTTGTGTTTGTCTTATCGGCAAGCTCTTTAGAAGTATCCTATACAATCGTCGGTTATTTCTGCATTCTAGTATAAACATTACATACATGCATAAACTCACGCCCTTTTCCCGGAGGAGGTAGGCAGAGCTTCCCCTGGTAGCAACCAGGACACCCACGTTTCGCGGTATAAACATTATATATGACAGCCTCCTTGACGCAGTTGGTTAGACGCCGGCTATGAAACGAGAGGCCGCGGGTTCGATAAGGAATCGCTATATATTTTGCGCCATAAATAGATTTACCCTTCGGACATCTCAGATCTAATCTATGTTTCTTTGATCTAATTTGTTACTTTACCAAACATCTTTACCGGCATCAGCTGTACTTCTGATTTTATTAATGTTTTAGCAGGGTAAGCAGACAGACATGTCTATGTCTATTTTCGCCATATATTAGCAGTTTCGCTCAGTCATAACTGTCAAGCAGATCTGTCAGATGAATCCGTGCGTGTCTTACTTAGAATAAATATGGCTAGGATCAAAATAAAAACTATTATTTAACTCCGACGTTTCGACTATTTTACAGCTTTCGTGGTCATGGTGCAGACTAAGGTATTAGTTATCTGCAAAATTACTTACAATATTAATCATGTAAATCCGTCAATAAATAGTTTTATTCCAATGTGTAACATTCGCTTGAATCTGAAACCATTACGATTGCCAAGACAAACAAATCTAATTGTCTTGTCAATATTAACCGTATCAAATACACCCAATAAAAGTGTCGATGTCAAATTCTTTGATATTATCAACTTTAATAGACACCTAAATCTACTCTGTTGACAGATAACAGGGCCGCATTTAGATTGAAATTCATCGCCACAACCCCCCTAGTTCACAACAAATTTAATTAAAACAGCATATAAATCAGACGAGACGCATAAGTAATTAGAATTCAATAAGCAAACTTTAATCTGAATTATGGATGTTGAAATCTTTAGGTTTTAATTCAATTAGAGTTTGAGCTAGTTGTGAATAAACGAATTGTGAAGTTTCTAATTTATGTGCAGTGTAAAAACCTTTATAAGTGCTTATTAGTACGTTAATAGATTTAAATAAGTATCTTTGTTCAAGTTTATTCACATCGGAGTAAGATTAGCGTCTTTTTTAAATAAATAGACTAATTAATATGTTTTCAGGTATAACATGTGTGAACCATTATACGGGTTTCATTGTGTACTAGGTTTTAAACTGGTGTTAAAACAAATTTCTGGTGTTTATGTCACAATTGTATTCCTTAAATAGCCGTATTATCACTATCTGATTTATGAACTTTAATATATTATTTTAGTTCCATGTTCTCGCAAACATAATGACGTCACCTAAATAGAAACGCGGATTTTACCAATAATAAAGCCTCTTGAATCACAAAACTACAAGAAAATCGGACCCGCTATCTAAATCTGGACCTGGCGCTACCAATAGCTTCATGCATTAACTGCTCAATAATTCAACTATCGATCGGATCGCTCCGTAGAGGAAATAGAAAAACAGGAACGGATTGAATGTCAATATTTGGGCACCAAATAACTTTGCTCCGGACATTGCAAATAAAGCTTGACGCGAGAGTGATATGCTTGTTTGCTCATTCAACATTCATTCCGGTGCATGGGTAATAAAGACCGCAGCGGGTGAGCTGAATTCATCTCTGCATTTTCAGGTGATTTGTACATATTTATTTATTTTTATTTTGTCGACTTACTGTGGAACGTATATTTGTAAGATTTGGAAAGTTTATTTTAAAGTTAGACATTCCAAGTCTTTGCCTAAATTACA
The DNA here is from genome assembly GCA_949752805.1 of Deilephila elpenor. Lineage (NCBI taxonomy): Eukaryota > Metazoa > Arthropoda > Insecta > Lepidoptera > Sphingidae > Deilephila > Deilephila elpenor. The sequence goes on from OX457114.1 coordinate 1,766,104, forward strand.
TTCTTCAATAGATTCCGGATCTTAAACTTCTACTACGAGTGTTTGAAGTCCGCCAGCCAGCACTAGGCTAACGTGATGAGCTACCGGCTGGGTAGTGGACTTCACATACTAGAAAATCTTTTTAGAATCCGGAGTCTATTGAATCTCCTATTGAAAGACCTCTTTCAATCGAACTCTCGAGAGACTAACTGATATGTTGACAGATTCTCTATCAAAGATACGTCAGAACTGAACCGTCATTCGTCGAATACAACTTATGTATAGAAAAATCGGCCTTTAGTTGAAATTACCTTCAAATTCTAAAAGATTCCATTCGAGAAAATCCTCAACCCACGAATACACATATTAACATCAACCCATCTTGCTATTATCCCCGACACGAAGTATCTCAACTTATTAATGCTCAAACAACTGTTCTCTAACATTAATACAACCCATGAATTTTCTGTTTGGTCGAATATAATTAAAGTTTGCGACGCTGTTGCTTAATGACCTCGCACTGGATTTATATCGGCGCGCGGACCCTCAAAGTTTCAATTTAAACATCGATTATTCGCAAACTTGTCCAAATTCATTAGTTGACGTGTGCTCTCGTGGTTTATGTTTTCGTTAGTTTCAAGCGGAAAGGCGAGGAATAGGTAATGGTTTTTGGGTTTTGTTAATAGTTTAGCTTGTGGAGTTTTTAATAATACTGCCTTATATATTTCCTAACGGCCTTACTCATTGACAATTTGAAAACCCATTTTAGTTATCGAATGTTTTGTACCTTTCGAACGACTTCGGAATTCAGTTTGATTGAAGAAGACAAAACATTCGATAACTGAATAATATATAATAATAATAATAAACTGAAATACGTTTTAAAACTGTCAATGAATAGTTATAATAGCTGTAATAGGGTTTATGGGCATTTTAGGGATATGTGTAAACGAGCAAACAGCTCACCTAATGGTAAATGATAAGATGTGTTGCTCCTTTACATGGAAAGGGAAACGAAAGCGGAATTTGCCCTTTAGTAATCTCTCACTGAAATAATTACCACAACAAAGCTGTCGATACACATATTTTTTCTAAGACAGTGTTATAATGGTCAAGACACCCCTTTACAGCAGTCAAAATGTGTATACAATAGATTTACTACTTTATAAAATGACGGCCAATGGACCTTCAAAATTCATATGGTGCTTCAACACCGCGGTTACCTTTGTGAAGCAATATTGTGCAATGTTATCAATTGTTACCACATGTTAGGCAACATATATTAACATGGCAACATGTACTAACTTTTTGTTACCAGATGTTACTGAGTAACATTTGAAAATGTTGCTCAAATAAACGTAACTGCGGTGTAGATGTACATTACTTTTACAATCCATTTAGCCTCCGTGGCGCAGTTGGTTAGACGCCGACTGTGAAACGAAAGGCCGCAGGTTCGATCCCCGTAAAGAGACAAATGTTTGTGAGGCCCACAAGTATTTGTCTCGGGTCTGGGTGTTTGTGAGACCGTTAAAGTCTCTCGTAGTTTCTGATACCCACGACAAAAGAATTAATTGATCTTAATGTGGGGTCAGGACTATGAATGTGACTGTTGGGTGTATTTATTTTGTTTAATTTAATCAAAATAATGTAGCCAACAGTACGTGTTCTAGCAAATAACACACCAAGATTTCACAAACAAAATTAACGTTTGAAGCTAAACAAATCCACTAATGATAGAAATACGAACACTCTCAATTAAAACCATCCGTGGCAGAATTTAGAACGTACAAGTGTTCGAATTTATCGCAATAATTATGTACAGTATCCGAGGGCCGGCAAAATAACAATTACACTAAAACTCGAATAGAATTACATTGTACGAAATTCCACGCTGCATTTCCGCAAGGGCACTTTATGGAGCTGCTGTCATCGTTTTTTGTTTGCGCTTTTTTATACATAAATCAGCGGTTTTCGGTTTGTAAGAATTTATATGGTATGTAGAGTTCGCCAAACCAGACTAGACCAGCGTGATGGACTAGATATGACCTAAACCCTCTCAATTGTACTCTCGGTTGTAGAGCAGGGTCCTGCAGTGGGACGTATATGGGCTGATACAAATGAAGTATACCAAACCATATACTTCAACTGCTGGGGACGTGACTCATCTTCAATTGAAGGTTAGATTGGGAAGGAAAACGGCATAACAGAAATAGGTCGATGTAAAGAACAGTAAGAGATATGTTTAGCAGTCTAGATAAAGAATGAGCAATAGGACGGCTCCAGAATAGAACGTTTCTTCACAGAAAACCGACCGACAGCCTTGATATCGTGTTTCTTCCGTTGAGCGAGATTGCTGGCTCAATAAGCAATAACCTTTAAAACATCCTTTTAATCAGTTGTCCTTTTCCCGTTCCATCTTAAGAGGCTGACATCGCAACTACATCCCAAAACGTTTCAGATGTTCAAAAGGGCTCGTTTACGGTACTTATGTAAAAAAAACTACAATATAGGCACATCCACACTACAGCTCAACCGCTGAACACGTGTCCCAACATCCGACAGGCCGACAGCATTCCAAAGAAACGGTATGGAATTCAAAAAGCCGCATACAAAAGGAAAACCGATGCAATTTCGACTCGGCTGTCATTTTTTTTACAAATATTCATTGTTTGACTTTCCCTCTAACGCGACAAAATGCAATGTCGGAAAAATCCTGTCGCCTTTATTCGCCACCACGGCTTTTCGGCTTCGGCTTTTTTTCGCGCTATTTTGTAACACCGACCGAGTAGCGTTGTACCGTGAATTATGAATGAGATAATTTCGTCGGCTGGCCGAATTCGTACACGTTTATTTTATTTTCAGTTACGTCACTAGATTACGTGGTAACGTGGGTAGTAATATTAATACGTGGTTATGAGGCAGCGGAGTAAGTTGGTTTCTCGGGTTATTTTTTTTAACGTGTGACGTGAGTGCGTATCAAATAGTGTTAAGGCTATGCCTATAGGCAACCAGATTTGCTAACAGCATTATTGGAGCACCACTAACTAACTTGATGTATTAAATTTGCTGACATAATTAAGCGCCGAAGTTTGCGTGCTCTCACTACACTCTTCTCTCTTCTTACATCTGCTTCTCCTCCTTCCTATTTAATCTCGAAATTTCAACTTCTAAGTGCCAGTCACGATAAAAGTCTTCGATCCTCTAATAATCTTCTTCTCATGTGTCCCCCACACCGTTCTAACTTTATTCACTCTTCCTTTTCTGTCCAAGCCATACTTCTGTGGAATGCGCTCCCACTCGTAATCAGGACGTCCACTAACCGTACCGCATTTAAAATGAAGGTTCGTGATTTACTGCTCAAGGAAGTTGCAGAATTAGCACATTAGTTTCTTGCTATTTATATATAGTATATGTATGTGTATATATGTATTTATGTAATATATCTATATGTATGTATATATGTATATATATCTTATCTATAATATGTTATATGTATTATATTATGTATATATTATTTAGTTTCTTTTGTTTTAACTATTTATAATTATTTATACGCCCACTTCAGCTCATCTCTGCATCACCGAAAGGTCGGCTGGTAGATAATGCCTCTGGCATTAAGTCCACCTTATATACAATGTATATGAAGTATAAATAAATAAATAAATAAATAAATAAATAATTCTTTTAACAGAAATGTATAATGCCCGATATAACGAGAGGCTTGTCTCCTATCAAATCGTGGGACGAAACATACAACGCGAAATGTGGGTGTTCTGGTGACGCCTCTGCATACCTCTTCTGGGGTGAATGCGTGAGTTTATGTTTTTATGTATGTCATAATCTTTACCTTTCCTCTCCTTCCTTAAGTCTCAAATATAAATTCAGTAACTACCATTCCTTGGGTATTTTCAGTATTTATCGGTTTCAAGCCGTGCTAGTGACGTGAATCAAAGATAAATAACTTCGCTGAATACATGCTTGCATCTTCGATTACGTGCATCGTAGTCACTTTCAAAGCTTAGAACGCTATCTAAATAGCAGCACTTACTATCGCCGAGTATAAAGAAAAATAAATAAAATACAACACAAAATCTAACACTAAGCTACCCGATAACACTCACACTACATATTCCACCTCTATCCAACCTCTAAACAGAAACTTGAATAAAAAAACTCGATGCATACGAAACAAAAATATTCAAAATACACATTTATATACAAAATCAGATGTCAAAGTGTTAGAAATAAGAAGTGCTCGCGTGTGGAGCTTAGATAAGGTCTAGATTGTTAAAGGTGAATGCACTTTATCGCCACGGTTAGCGTTTTCACACACTCGATAAACGCTAAGCTTGCGGATTCTTATAAAGATAGACTTTATTTATTCTACATATCTTTACAAGGCCGTGGAAGCCTAAGCAGACAGTACAGTTAAGGCGATGTCGTTTGTTCACGCTATTTCTGTTCCATAATATTTATTTATTTGTTTCTCTTACTAAATAGCGATTATTGGCGAGACGAGCATGCCATTCGCCTGATGGTAAGCGATACGACCACTCGTGGCCAGTAAAACCAAACACCATGAATTATAAAGCAATGCTGGCTTTCCACGGCGCTCGCCATCGTAAGACATAAGATGTTAAGTCTCATTATATCCAGTAGTTACTCTGGCTACAATGTTCTTCAAACTGGAACACAACAGTGCATTTACACTGCTGTTTGGCGGGAGATATAGACATTGCGGTGGTAGTTGCCCAGGCGTCCTCTCACATATGAGAGCCCTACCACCAGTAAAATATATTAGTCGAGATAGTCTGGACGGTGTTGTACATTATGTATAGTAGGGTGTCCCTTAAATTTCAAGTTCAATATATTTTTACGCATACCTTTTTAAAACATTCGTATTAACCCAATATAGCATAGAAAAAAATATTAGCCCGTTTAATAAACGATAACCCGTGCCGACTTGCGACTTAAACGTCTCCATACAAATTACGCGGGTACTGGCGCAGCGACATGAAACTACACATTTCATTTGTCGTTTTATGCGCGAATTTTAAGATTGTTAGTGTGTGTGCTATTTATATAATGATGTCGGTGGAATTACGGAGTGATAAAAACAATATTTTCATAATCGTATGGCCTAGCCATCAAATAAATGGTGCAAAATTACCGTCTAATCGACAAGTTGTAGCTGTCTTATTTTACAATATTTGCTCGTGATTAGGGAATGCATTATATTTTGGGAAAAGCTAGAAATCCCACAAAGGCATTACCTAATTGTGTAAAGAAACTTATTAATTTATATCATGATTGGAGACAACTGCAAAAGAAAATCAAGAACCATGAAAATGACTTTAAAATAGACCTAGATAATTTATTTCATATTGCATATACTGATGCCTTTTAAAGAATGTAAATAGAGGAAGAATGAAAATATTTTTAATGGAACAGAGAGAGCCAGGTCGAATGTTATGCTTACGTGGTGTGGAAAAAAAATTGGCGGAAAAAGAAGAAAGAGCTAGACAAAGATGATTGGAAGAAGAGGAAAGGAAAGTAAGAAATAGACAAGTAATTTCAAAAATAAATAAAACTCATGCCTCTTGCTATTGAGGCGAGCTACGCATCAGGCACGATGCATGACAAAAGCTATCTAATCCTTAAAAATATGTTTGCTTCAGTGACAATTTCGAATGATTGCAAAAACGAAAAAAGCTCTACAAGATATTCGTTTATTCATCGTCACATTGTATGTTAAAGCTTGGCTCGAATGCACAGTGGCGATTAAAGCACCTAAAAAAGATTTGTGTTTCTTAAAAGCGTTTAAGGATCATGAAAAAAAAAGAACAACAATATCCAAAGCTTCGATAAATAAATAATTACACCCAACACTCACATACGTTATGTCCCATTTTAGGAGAAACTATGTATATCAAAAGTTATTAGGTAAGTTACTTTTATTTTATTTTATATTATTTCTTTTTGTTATATAATTATCTGTTTTGTTATCACATATAATGCTGGATTATTTCGTATCGGCAAAAGCAAACAATTTCTACATCGATTACAGATTGACGACAGTTTTCTCCAGGAGGATGTATATCTAACGCAAATTTTCTAGAAGCTAAAAGGAAAATAAGTTGTTTGAATGTTGTAAATGTCAGTACTGGAAGAGCTGTTAAATTAATATAAGACTTTAACATACTTATTACAGCTGACGAGGAGAAAAAACAGTTCTTGCTGTGCAGTGTCCAAGAACATAGAAGTTTGACTCCGAACTGTAAAAAAACTACGCTAAAAAGAAGTTACCCTGACTGATTGTTATTATTTTATGTGTTTAAATAAATATATATGTTTTATCTTATTTTATTTTGACTGTATATTGCGTTTAAATTAGTTTTGCAGCTCACGGATATATCAGGACGAAATACGATTTTTTATAAACTTTGAAGCTCAGTCGGCACGGGTTACTATCAATCTAGAAAGAAAATAAATATATATCTAAACATCTTTTATCATTTATAAAAAATGTAGAGGGTATGCATTTCAAATTTCCAAAAAAAGTAAAAATGTATTCTATAAGGGACACCCTAATGTATAGTACAGAACAGTGCAATGAAGTGCAATACAATGCAATGCTCTGTGCTACTATACAAAAGAGCAATCTTATACGGTGTAGACACTTGGTGAACAATAGGGTTTTTTTTTTTTTAATTTAACGCCAGCTTTTCAATATTCGGATTATAATTCCTAGAATAAATAAAACGCTAACGAATCTAAATGACTACCTATTGTACTGTAACATTGACAATAATGTTACTTTTTATTCAATCAAGTTACAATTTTTTTGTTGTAAACTTTGACCATGTGAAATATTGATATACCGAAGCATACTCCAAACATGAAATCAAAATGAATTTCCAAAGCGATGTTTATCGTAATTCACCTATTGTTGATTGTTCACTTCGCGTGACATGTTGAATTTTATCGCATGTCATATGAACACGTATTGTAAGCGTAATAGTCGACGTATCAATTTCTTTCATCTTTATTTCGAAAAGCAAAGCAGTGATTTCTATTTTATGTTATTTTTACGGAGTAATAAATTACTATTAAAACGCCTCATTGGTAGCAGCGAATAGACTGTGTGCTATCAGTTTCTGTATAATGGCCGCCACACACGTAACGATATAATTGTGCAAGTTTGAATTTGCACCAGTATACTGAAACGTGTGTTGGCAAATAACTGCGCAAACTTCGTTTCAATATTCTCTTCGAGACTGGTGCAAACTAGCGTTTGCGCAAACGCACTTGTGTGGTAGCAATTAGAATTGTCGGCTAATACATTTTGAGTGAAGTTTTCCATTTAAAACTCATTTGGCCAGCGTGGTAGACGAATGCCTAAGTCCTCTCAATCATATTCTTGATAGAGGAAGTCCGTGCCCTGCAATGAGACATACATGGTCTGATACAGATACAGATTTCGGTTTGAAAAATCATAGAGTCGCGTAAGATTAGACTGCTAGGCGTTGACTTCTCACCTATCCAAGAACAGACAATATTGTCAGTAGAAAATATAGCCCATCGTTATGGACGAAAATAGAAAACGATACAGCAATAAATTCTATAAACTAGATTGAGTTAAAGAAATGTATTTTCAAAAAGACAAAATAAGTCACGTACATGAGAATAAAAAGAGCTTTAGTAAAATATATATTTATATTATATACGCGTAGATCCGAGCAAACCATGCATGGTTAAACCCAATTATTTATACAAAACATTATCCAACCGAGATAACCCTTGATTAATAGATTCACAGTTCATACACGCTTCAAAAAAGGGAACATTTTAGATGTAGTAACTTAAAAATAGCTAGTAAGTGTTTTTAATTAGTTAAAGTGACATGACATGTAATATATTATTGTAAATCTTATGTCAAATTTCTTAAACTTTTTATTAATTAATATTATATTGCAAAACAAAATATTTGCATGTCAAAATTTGACAAAAGTTGTGCTCTGCCAATTTGTATAATTTAAGATCCATCCCGTACCAACTTTTAAGCAAATAAAGATTTTTATTCTTCTTATTCTTATTCTTAAAATAAACAAAGTAAGGAATAGGTTGTTACAAAACCTAATTCTTAAACTAACTTCATACAGCAAAAGCACGAAGAATAATTTCAATTTCTCAGTATAATGGGATTGTAAGAGACGCATACAGCCGGCCTCACTATCTTTTAAAAGAAAGAGCATTACTTTTAAAAGAGACGCGTTTCTTTCAAAAGTGTATTTAGTTTCAGCTCTATTCAATGTATTCAAGTTTTCGTAATGGGTTTAAGAGTGCTCATAAAATGTAAATAAAGTTGCTGGATTTAGGTCAAAGTTATCTAATGCCTTAAGCGTTTATTGATAGATTTTAATGGCAATAAAACGAAAAGTCTAGGGTTCATTGATAAGGTAATCATTTGTGTTTCAATGTTTTTATTAATTTTACAAAACAATTACCGATTGAATTAATTTCAATGAATACATACTTTAACGGTGAAGGAAAACATCGTGAGGAAACCTGCATACCGTAGCGATTTTAAAGAATTTCTACGGTATGTAAGTCCGCCAACCCGCACTAGGCCAGCGTGGTGGACTATATGCCCTAACCACTCTCAATCGATTCTCTCGATTGTAGAGTAGGCCCGTGCCCTGCAGTGGGACGTATATGGGCTGATATAGATAGATATAGAATACATACTACGAAATTTTATTCCATACATACATACATAAACAACGCATTTTATCCCAGAAGGGGTAGTCAGAGGCTCCTTCAGGACACCCAAATATCGCCTTGTATGTTCCGCCCCACGATGTAACTGGGGGCGAGCCTATCGCCATATTGGTCACTTTCTAACTCCGGGCTGATAATGAATAGAAAAATCCAATATTATTATCGATCCGGGAATTGAACCTCAACCTCAACTTTGCAATCGTTGCGTAGTATAACTACGCCACCGAGCCAGTTTATACTCAATACACTTAAAATATTGAACCTCAGTACATCACTAAATTATTAAAGTGACTCGGCATTTTCTGCGCACGTTCATAAATTATGAAGTAATACCGTGCCGTTTATTCCACTTTGTAGCAGATTTTATCCAATATTATCTCTTAAGTGCCGAATTATAACTTCCTTAAGTCGTATTTTAAGGGCCCGGGACAGTCCTATAGATATGAATATAGAACGGGAGATAAGGACCGAATTTAGCTGGCGATGGGCAAGATTTCAAGTGACGTCACTTTTATGGAACCAATTGGAGAGATTTATATTCGACATCTATACAATTTAAAATGACGTTTTATATGTATATCAAAATTGTCAATTTTTTTCTAAATTTTTACTTATCGTATCGTATTTGGGTAATAAATACAAAGTTTTCTCAAAATAATAATGTACACGTTTATATTTTGAAAGACGCAATGGCACCCCAGGATTTATATAAAATACTATTTTTTACAAATTCTAGGCATGTACCACCCAAACACGATGATATTTAAAAAAAATCAAAATAAAACTCTGTCGCTTATAGCTGCACCATTAAAACTAGCACCTGGCTTCGTTTTCGGTCGCAGTCTTGATATACCCGGTTCAATCCATTTCGGCGCGAACCAAAAGGTTCTCTAATTCTTTTTTCTGCCGTACAGTCAAGCTGTGGAACGGTTTGCCATCGCACGTCTTCCCTCCTTCCTCTAATCCTGGGTCCTTCCGCCGTAGCGTGAAGAGGCATCTCAGCGGGCCGGCATGATTGTATCGAATGGTATGAGAGTACCGTTTGATACCATTCGATACTCTATCTGGACGGCATTAGCACTTACCATCAGGTGCAATGCAGTCACTATGCCGTGCCAGGTTAAAAAAAAAAAAAAAATATATATATATAAGATCTGAGTAATATCTTCGGTCCTGGAGAGTAGAACTCCTCAAAATTGAGTAGGATTCCAATCGTACCCGTATCAAATATTACGCAACGTCTATAATATTATGTATAAATTAAAAACTTCCAAATGTCAATATCCGTGATATGCGTTACGAAACAACGTTACTCTTAATAGTTAAAGTTTAATAAGATTTAATATACTAAAATTACAGTTTAATTTCGCAAAACATAATGCAATAAACCTTCGCAATAAACTCAAAACTGTTTTCAGTGAAAACAAATGCTGATTCACTTCGTAATTAAATTCATTCGTTCATTTGAATTATGGCCGGACTGTTTTGCACCGGTCTTATAGCAACCTAAGGATAATAAATAATAAATACAACGAACAGTCACATAGTCCTGACCCCACACTAAGATCGAGTCTTGTGTCGTGGGTATCAGGAACTACGAGAGACTTTTCGGTCTCATAAACACCCAGACACGAAACAAATACCTGTGGATCGTACCAATATTTGTCTCAGTGCGGAGATCGAACCCGCAGCCTCACGATTCACAAGCGGCGTCTTAATAACTACGCCACGGGGGCAGGCCTATAAGGATATGTAAAAATCTTAATAATGTTATGTTATGTGAATAAGTTATTACAAGCCTAATCGATTATTCGTGACTCGATGTTATTTATTTATCTATTTCGACAATATTGACGAGTCACAAATTTTGTCCGTTTAAAAAGTGTAGTTGGCGCCAATTTGTCATTAAACTATACTTATGTATAGCGACGCGGTATTCGAACCTGAGACTGCAGCTTAGTAATCATACGGTAGTACAACTACGCCACCGAGGCAGTCAGGTATAATATAATATTGATTGTTATCAAACCTTAATGTTTCATAAATGAATATTCCTTTCCGAGTTCTTTTACTATGAAATTGTCATATTCTAATCTAAGAAAACATTGCTCTCTGGTGGTAGGGTATTCAAATCCAAATTGCGACCACCGTACCACGTGACCTACGTAAATGTACCGCGTTTCGAGTTCACCTTACAATCAGGCCGGCAAAATTGTATCGACCGACGAGAGTACACGATCGCGTTTTAGACGATAATCTCACTCATTATTACAACACGTACCATACCGTACCGTAAGTCCATTGTAGTTATGTCCAATATTTTTTGGTAGAGCCAAACAAACTGCCTCGGTGGCGTAGTTGTATTACGGTAAGGTTACAAAGCTGAGGTCTTGGGTTCGAGTCCCGGGTCGGGCAAAGTAATATTGGGTTTTTCTATTCATTATCAGCCCGGAGTCAGGAATTTGTGCCCGATATGGCGATAGGCTCGCCCCCTATCACATCGTGGGACGAAACATACAAGGCGAAATGTGGGTCTCCTTGTGGCGCCTCTGCCTACCCCTTCGGGGATAAAAGGCGTGAGTTTATGTGTGTAGGTAGAGCCACACTGTTGTGACTCAGTATGGGCAGGCTCATACGGGGCGGTACCTCTGTCTCACGAAACGAAACAACAGCGATGTCTCTTCACATCGGTCTCCTGTGAGACAGAGGTACCGCCCCGTATGAGCCTGCCCATACTGAGTCACAACAGTGTGGCTCTACCTACACACATAAACTCACGCCTTTTATCCCCGAAGGGGTAGGCAGAGGCGCCACAAGGAGACCCACATTTCGCCTTGTATGTTTCGTCCCACGATGTGATAGGGGGCGAGCCTATCGCCATATCGGGCACAAATTCCTGACTCCGGGCTGATAATGAATAGAAAAACCCAATATTACTTTGCCCGACCCGGGACTCGAACCCAAGACCTCAGCTTTGTAACCTTACCGTAATACAACTACGCCACCGAGGCAGTTTGTTTGGCTCTACCAAAAAATATTGGACATAACTACAATGGACTTACGGTACGGTATGGTACGTGTTGTAATAATGAGTGAGATTATCGTCTAAAACGCGATCGTGTACTCTCGTCGGTCGATACAATTTTGCCGGCCTGATTGTAAGGTGAACTCGAAACGCGGTACATTTACGTAGGTCACGTGGTACGGTGGTCGCAATTTGGATTTGAATACCCTACCACCAGAGAGCAATGTTTTCTTAGATTAGAATATGACAATTTCATAGTAAAAGAACTCGGAAAGGAATATTCATTTATGAAACATTAAGGTTTGATAACAATCAATATTATATTATACCTGACTGCCTCGGTGGCGTAGTTGTACTACCGTATGATTACTAAGCTGCAGTCTCAGGTTCGAATACCGCGTCGCTATACATAAGTATAGTTTAATGACAAATTGGCGCCAACTACACTTTTTAAACGGACAAAATTTGTGACTCGTCAATATTGTCGAAATAGATAAATAAATAACATCGAGTCACGAATAATCGATTAGGCTTGTAATAACTTATTCACATAACATAACATTATTAAGATTTTTACATATCCTTATAGGCCTGCCCCCGTGGCGTAGTTATTAAGACGCCGCTTGTGAATCGTGAGGCTGCGGGTTCGATCTCCGCACTGAGACAAATATTGGTACGATCCACAGGTATTTGTTTCGTGTCTGGGTGTTTATGAGACCGAAAAGTCTCTCGTAGTTCCTGATACCCACGACACAAGACTCGATCTTAGTGTGGGGTCAGGACTATGTGACTGTTCGTTGTATTTATTATTTATTATCCTTAGGTTGCTATAAGACCGGTGCAAAACAGTCCGGCCATAATTCAAATGAACGAATGAATTTAATTACGAAGTGAATCAGCATTTGTTTTCACTGAAAACAGTTTTGAGTTTATTGCGAAGGTTTATTGCATTATGTTTTGCGAAATTAAACTGTAATTTTAGTATATTAAATCTTATTAAACTTTAACTATTAAGAGTAACGTTGTTTCGTAACGCATATCACGGATATTGACATTTGGAAGTTTTTAATTTATACATAATATTATAGACGTTGCGTAATATTTGATACGGGTACGATTGGAATCCTACTCAATTTTGAGGAGTTCTACTCTCCAGGACCGAAGATATTACTCAGATCTTAACCATTTTTATAGGGCCAAATGCCAAGCACCAGCTTTCGATCAAAGAAAGAATAATCAAAATCGGGTCACCCATTACAAAGTTATGAGGTAACAAACATATAAAAGGTACAGTCGAATAGAGAACATCCTCCTTTTTGAAGTCGGTTAAAAAACAAATAATTCTGCTTCTTCAAAAAAAAAAACACGCGCTCATGATCTTATGTGCAAGATTTATAAAAAATAATTAAAACCTCACATTTTCATTATTAAAATATTTCTTAACAGAATACTACGTTGCATTTCCAAAAGCTCTCAATTTAAAAAATCCGACTACCACAAGAATAAAAAATATACAGACAAATTAAAATCACATCGTCTAAACCCGCGTAGTAAAAACAACTTTTTATGCTGACTGTACTGGTGCATTAGAATTCCAATTTACCCCTTTATGGGCTGTAATTTTAATATTTTAAAGGGTAGGTGTGTAAAGCATAGGAGGCAGCGTGGTTATACCCTGTTATATCATTGCGATGAATGAAAAGACGAGTATGCCATTCGCCTGATGGTAAGCGATACGACCGCTCATGGACAGTAGCAAAACCACACTATGATAATCAAGAAATGCTTGGCATTCCACTGCGCTCGCCATCCTAAGACATAAGATGTAAAGTCTTATTATGTCCAGAAGTTACTCCGTTTATATTATAATGATTTAAAAGCTACCTTACATTTATGCTCACGATTGTATGTAAAATTGTTGATTTTTCAACACGAAAACTTAAAGTGAAGTAAGTGAACGACCTGGAAATTGAACCCAGGGCCTAACGGTTTTCAACTTATTTATTATGCTTCCTCAAAACAAATGTCGTCACAGTATTTTATATTTATTTTATATTCTACGTTAACACTTAACTTTTCAGTTACCATTAAATGCATCAAAAATATTTAAGGCGTTTTATTTAAAAGAACAGGAAAGTTTTGTTACATACAATATTCATAATTTATTGGGTTGATACCGAGGTGGTCCTATAAAAATAGCATGGAAGACCTAATAAAGAAAGGAAAAATACGGAGTCCTCGAAACCGACGAGCGTGTATGCAGAGATTGATGGCAGGAGATGAATCGAAAGAGGTATGTATGGACCGTAGCACTTGGCGGTCAATAGTCTCTGCCTACCCCAATGGTACATAGGCGTGAGTTTATGCACCGAGGTGGACAAGTATACATCAGTAAAATTGCTTTTTACAACTTTACGTTCATTAGTAGATTAGTACACGACATCGAAATGAAATGGGTTCCCTGGGGAAACGACACACTGACCCCGATGCCATGTTCTTTCCAAATACCTGACCTTTATTAGAGAAAGGTTCTCAAATAACATCGGGTAAAGGATTTAGAAGTCCCATTGGTGTTGTGCCTTGTTACATTTTTTCTGAAAACCGAAGACATTAAACACGATGTATAATAGAGTAAATACACACGTAATAATGGCCTTACTATTGATAATGCCAAAGACCGGTTGAAGTGAAGGAGACTCAGCTGGAAGGCGGACCCTAGCACCAACCGAGATAGCAAGTAGAAGAAGAAGATCAAGAGAGAACTACCTTTTTTCAATTAAAATTTTATATGGACGCCATAGCCCTTACAGTCAGGTGTAGCGTAGTCACTTTTTGCCATTAAAATAAAATCTGAAATAATCACACTAACATCTTGTCTCAATGCATCTTTCGACTCCATGACACCTTCCCTCACCTTTTACACATAAATTCTCTATCAAAAACACCACGAAAACGGTTCCATGAATGCACAAATTAGTAACAAAGTAACCTAAACTAAATAAAGAAAAACACCAGGAGAGTAATCAATAAGTATATATTTAAATATTAACGTTACTTCCAAATTCTAAATATACCGGGGCAGTGCAAAACCATGTACGTGACACTATACGGGGGAATATGTTAAAACTTGGTAGACGTAAATAAATCACAGTATTTTTGGCGAGGACCTTTGAAAAAACATGGCGTGGTTAACGTTGACGCATGACTGTGGCCGAAATTTGAAAATAAGCCTTCGAGTCACTGGCTAGTACGGAAATTTGTTTTAGAATTTGAGAGAACATTTAGAAGCATCAATATGTAGGCTTTTAATTCGGATATTGCAGCCTCCGTGGCGCAGTTGGTTAGACAAAAATGTTTGTGTAATCCACAGATACGTGTGTTTCAGAGCTGTGTGTTGGTGAGACCAAAAAGTATTTTATAGTTTCTGATACCCACGACATAGGATCGATCTTAGTCATACATAGTCCTGACCCCAGTCAGGTCTATGTATGTGACTGTTTGGCGTATTATTATTGTTAAGAGATCCAGTTTGGTTCTGCCATACAGTCAAGCTGTGGAACGGTTTACCATCACATGTGTTCCCTCCTACCTATAATCCTGGGTCCTTCCGCCGTAGCGTGAAGAGGCATCTCAGCGGGTCGGCATGATTGTATCTACCGGCTCTATCTTGACGGCATTAGCTCTTACCATCAGGTGCAATGCAGTTACTATGCCGTGCCAGAATAAAAAAAATTTATCTCCGATGAGATTCCTGGGCGCAGTGACAGGCTCGTCTTTTGTCATGGGAAGGATATCAGCGAAATATAAGCACCAGGAGATAGCGCGAGCTCTTGTAAGTACAGAACACTTACTTCTTGTATGGGAACGATACAGTGGGTACTTTCTTAAAGATTGAGGTCAAAGAGAAAGCTGATCATCCAATTGCAGACCACGGAATGAAACGAAAATTTAACATTAGTTCAGTAGAATTTGAAAATTTTTATAAAGAGAAGAGAGACGCAATGTGAATCTCGGCTTCGAAGATGTTCACTTCGAGAAAATTCCATCGAGCTCGCAGCTGACATAGTACAAAATGCAAAAATTTCAAACAGCTACATTGTTAAAACGCTCCGCTCGCTTCTCCTATACGAACGCACCGCAACAGCAAAATAAATTCTAAAACATTATGAATTTACATCACTGAACTGTACCGTTGTAAATTTTGTTTTATCAAGATTTTCCGGTAGGGGAAATAATTGTTATGTTAATGCAAAAAATGCTCCTTCTGTACTCACTCCGCTTTGTGAACGAGTTAGTAATAGTGGAATTAGATTTGCATTTTCCAAGACTATTTTCTTTTGAGTTTTATAATTTTGCCTATTCGTTTAGACTGGAATATTATTGGAATTCATAAGTTTTTCTATATAATTAGAACCTTAAGTAAGCTGTATGAGAGGTAATTAGCTTCAACTAAAAATGGCGCAACGAATTGACGTCACACATTCTGGCATATGACGTGCAATTTACAAAAAATATCCTCAGATGTAAAATGAACATCTCTTATCGGTCGAAACAATTATGCTGGCCTTGAAACCACATACCCATACCCTAACTTAAAATGTAACATTTGCGTGGGCCACTATGATATGTTTTCCATAATGTATGTATTAATACAATAGTGACTAGACCGAAGTTTCGATTTAAAAAAATCTAATTAAAAATAATTTTTAATAAAAAATAAAAACCGACTTCAAAGTGCTACTACAAAGTAACAAATAATATATATTTCATCGTGCTAGTACACAATGATTAATGTTCTTATTGACTTGACTAGCTAACAAATCTTAAATACGTAATATTTTGAAGGCGGGTCGCTAAGTGTCGAACATGTACCTACGCCTTACGCTTAACATTAATTTGTTTAAGAAATTCTAGCGAAAAACACGCATTATTTACACGGAATATTAATTTGTCTTAATATATCAGGCCGTAATCGTCCACTGTTGAGCATGGGACACAACATACCCTTTCTTGTACTTAAATGCCTTTATGTCATGCAGGTTTCCTGACTATGGTTTAAATATATCACTGTTAAAGAGTTTGGTAATTGAATATCATCAACACACAAGTGACTCCGATAATTCCAGAGGTGTATACCCTGGAATTATAACCGAGACGGTGGTCAACTGTCTCGTGGATCATATCTAGATAATTATCAACAGGCTACCACACACATGTAAGACACATAGAAATTCTATCAAAACTTCAATTTTATACGTTGGATTAGCACATTATATTCATTTTTGTTTAATTTACTTACGTGCCTTTCTGAGCCAAGATTGCAGGATCTACATGTAATATTAAATGGTGTAACATTTGCTTAAATTTATACGTGTTTGTTATTTAGCGACCCGCCTTCAAAATATTACGTATTTAAGATTTGTTAGCTAGTCAAGTCAATAAGAACATTAATCATTGTGTACTAGCACGATGAAATATATATTATTTGTTACTTTGTAGTAGCACTTTGAAGTCGGTTTTTATTTTTTTATTAAAAATTATTTTATTTGTCCCTTTTTAGTTTTCATAGGCATCGTAATGATGAGAAAGGTGATCATAATATAATCAAAACGTAGTCTTTAAAATTTACGAATCCTTCAGACCAAACATGATATTATTGCTGTGAAATTATGAGAAGATTGTAAGTCATTATAATCATGATATCCGCTATTGTTAGACACTGACCAGGTCGGATTCTCTTTAGTTTACGTCGGTAATTTACGTATCTATTTCTCTCACTCTCCCTCTTCTTCACCTACTGTTTATAGTAAAACTTTTATATTGAAAACGGATATTAATTGTATCTTTTACCTACCCCCCTACACTCCTTTCCCCTTTTAACCCCCCCCTTTGTAGTAATACACTTATACTGAACCAGGTGCAAAAAGAATTATTGCCGTACCGTTCAATTTTGAGGAGTTCTGTTCTTCAGGTCCGAAGATATTCATCAGGTCATCACCATTTTTTAATGACACCAATCTAACATATCATACTTGTCGACAAAATGATTATTTTTTTAATCGTTTAAGTACTGCCACAGATATTGAGTATTTCATTAGTATCAATTTTCTCCCCCCCCCCCCCCCCCCATACACTCCTTTTCCCTTTTAACCCCCCCTTTGTAGTAATACACTTATACTGAACCAGGTGCAAAAAGAATTATTGCTGTACCGTTCAATTTTGAGGAGTTCTGGTCTTCAGGACCGAAGATATTCATCAGGTCTTCACCAATTTTTTATGGTACCAACCTAGTATATCATGCTTTCCGACAAAAAAGAAATTTTTAAAATCGGATCCCAAATACCAGCGTAATCGAGTAACAAACATACAATAAAAAAAAAAAAAAAATTCAGTCGAATTGATTACCTCCTCTTTTGAAGTCGGTCAAAAAGTAAAAGGCTTACCGTTGATGTTCATTAAAACTTGTTAATATTGCAAAAAATGCCGGCTGTAATTTTGCGGTGCTTAATCCGCGTATAAGTTAATTGGACGTCCACAATTCTCTTACGTTAATATAGGTTCTATATTTTCTATGTGCGTGGTGGCCTGTTGGTAACGGACCAGACGCGGCTGCCTACATGTTCACGGTGGTCGCGGGTTCAAATCCCAGGGCACACCTCTGACTTTTCGGAGTTATGTGTGTATTGATAGTCAATTACCACGCACTTTAACGGTGAAGGAAAACATCGTGAGGAAACCTGCATACCGTAGCGATTTAAAAAAAGAATTTCTACGGTATGTAAGTCCGCCAACCCGCACTAGGCCAGCGTGGTGGACTATATGGCCTAACCACTCTCAATCGATTCTCTCGATTGCAGAGTAGGCCCGTGCCCTGCAGTGGGACGTATATGGGCTGATATAGATAGATAGATTTTCGGCAGGACTACGATGCTGTGTATAACTACATACATGACTTATATCAGAATGATATCAATGTAATTTTACCGATGGTAGGTCTCTCATATGTGAGAGGCCGCCTGGTTAGGTACTACCGCAATGTCTATTTCTCCCACCAAATAGTTGTGTAACTGCACAATTGTGTTCCGGTTTGAAAGACATTGTAGCCAGAGTAACTACTGGACATCTTATATCTCAGGATGGTCACCGCATGAACTGCCAAGCATTACTTTGTAATTCATGGTATTGTTTGGTTTTCCTACTGTCCAGGAGCGGTCGTTTCGCTTACCATCAGGCGAACGGCATGCTCGTCTCCCCAGTCACCGCATTAAAAAAACCGTTGAAATATTATATTGCCTTTCGTCTCGTGATTAATTTGGTTAGTGACATTACTAAAACCCTTACAAATACTTATCTGTCTATTCGTTCTTTCCCTTGCTTCGCCTATCTCTGTCGTTGCCATTAATGAAATCGAAGAAGGTAATTAAGTACCACTGAGGTATGGGCATCATATTCATCGAGTTTTATTTAGGTAGGCATTCTCAGTCGAGCTCAAATAGTGCAGAAATATATTTGCGCTAAAATTGCATGTAATTTTGATATTTTATTTTATTTTATTTATTTAAGGACCTCCAACGAAGGATACACGGCATTATATAATAAACACAATGGTGTCGCATTATTATAATTTACATTGTGACGTGATCTTCAATTACAGGAGACCACAGCATGCAAATTTAAATATTTATACAATAGCAAAAAATTATAATAATAATATAATAATTCAGAAATAATTTAGAATGAAATGAGTTAATTAATTATTATTTGATCGACAATACATTATACAGTAATTTGAAAGTGGAAAAACAAAATATAATATAATGCAACATAATGTAACATAATGGTAAGTGTAATTAATCAAGTTTATTTTTATTAAGGGTACATAACAATTGCAAGACTTATATTGCCTTGATCTATTTAATTAAATAATGCTTGATCGATGTCATTAATTAATAAACTGTGAAATAGATTGATAAGGCCCACAACGTTTTAACATAGTTAAAATCTTCATTCAACAATGTTTCGACTTGTAACATTTGTCATAAATCCCTGCGGAAAAATGATTCACTCCCAACCTATACACCGAAGGTAACAATAGCTTGTCTGTAATCGGCTTATAAACACAACCCCACCCTTCTATTGTGGGCGGATTATTACCAGTATTGAGACTCCGGATCTAAATAATTCAACTGATGTAATTTACTGGCCTGTTTCTAAATTATACATTTTTGGGAATTTACCGACAGCTGATGTAACGCTAAGTGGAAGTGGTCGAGCGACGTTGCTGTCTGTCATGACAGAATGACTGGGCTCGTCCGAGGTGGTACCACTGATTCACAGAAGATAGACGTCATGTGACAACTTTGCTGTTCAGATTGGCATTGCCGAAACAAGTCCTGTGTCGTGGGTATAAGAAATTACGTGTGACTTTTCGGTCTCACAAATACCCAGACATGAAACAAATACCTGTGGATTACACAAGCATTTATCTCGATGCGAGGATCGAAGCCGCAGGCTCTCATTTCGCAGCCAATTGCACCAGGGAGTGTCTAATGTGTGCTCAATAAAATATTATTTACTATTTCAACTTTCCATAATTACATTATAATTACCAATAATCACTTATAGCAAATACAAATTATTCAAATCATAAAACCTTTTTCAAATATTTATTTCACTGTTTACTTCAGTTTACACTTCCTATTATTTGGGGTCATTAGCATTGTGAAGCACTGCATGTTGCAGTGCAAAGATACTGCACAGTGACGTCAGAAACAGTGGAATTGAAAAGGCGAGCAAAGCCGGGGCTTCGCGCAGGCTTGCGGCAGATAAACGTGAGTTATAGCCACTGTTGCCGGCTGTGAGGATTTGCACAGGAAAATATGCGTTTGTGTGTTAAAGTACATGGAAATAAGGTCACTGGAACGGGTGAGACTAAAATATTTACGGGGATAAAACTCCAAAAAAGCGTATCCCGTACATTCTCAACAGTTTGCCCGGTTTCATAAGACAAGAATGTGACAAATCAATGTTTAAGTCGATACTGAAAAAGCACTATTTAGCCAACTTGCCCTAATGTATAAATAAATGTAAACATTTAACTTGCAGTACAGTTTTGTAGGAAATTTCACTTCATGTTTATCCTTTTTTCATAAAGAAATTATAATAAATAATAAGGACTATTGAGGCTATGTTGAGGTCTATTTCTTGGCAGCCTGCATGGAATAGTGTCTAAAAAGTCGGCTTTGAAATGCGACGCCGTGTATTGTAACTCAGTACCCGAAAAAAATTACACTAACGTATAAAGCACAAATATTTGCTACTGATAGAAACCTACGTAGCTGAGAGTTTTCTACATTTAACCTAATATAAGTAGTCTAAAATAAAAAAGGGTCCCAAATACAATTTCAGATCGGAGTATAAATTGAATGTCCTATATCAAAACAGTTTCATCGTCTAAAAACACAGAGTCATATCTTCAAAACTATATTCCCGTATTTATATTTAATTAAGGTACTTCCAGTAGGCATAACTCTTAAAAAATATTTTTATCGAGGTGTTCATTTTTTGTTGAACGTAGCTCGACCTCTGCCCTGGTTAATGGCCACTACTCTGCTTATGAAGTGTGATTTAAACACCCTCGTTTTTTCATATAATGCTTCGTATACCTTTAGAGGATTAACTCCCGAAGTTTGTTCGATTTTAGAAGGATAGGTCATGAAACCCGCTATAGTGATCCACGTAATGCCTAATTTGACAGTCGCTGTGGCGCATATGGTTAAACCCCGCCTGTGAAACTACAGTCCACGGGTTCGATCCTCGCACCGAGACAAATGTTTGTGTAATCCACAGGTTTTTGTTTCATGTCTGGGTGTTTGTGAGACCGAAAAGTCTCTCGTAGTTTCTGATATCCACGACACAAGACTCGATCTTAGTGTGGGGTCAGGACTAGGCATGTGACTGTTGGGTTTATTTATTTATTTTTCATATTAATAGGCTCATTGATGACAGCACGTAATAATAATAATATGCCAAAGTTAATTTAAAATTAATTGACAACTGTATTCCAACATACATGGACGTTACGTCTAATTCATACATTAGTCTTTTTAATTTCTCAATCTTACATTTTCCCACTGTAAAATGTATAATTTCTTCTCTGTTTCAGGATTAAATACATATATTTTTATTGTACAATTATGGGCGTTAAAGTTGGCCATTTCTGTGTCGCTTTCCGTAATGAGACAGTGTGAATTCAGTTTTGAGAAAAGTATATCGGGGCTATATATTATTTCGCCAATCGGCAAACTATTTCAATAATGCTGCCGGCAGCAATACCATCAAATGCACAGCATACTTATTTTGCCAATAAGCATTGAAATGAGCTCCTAATAACATTATTAGGAGCCACTAGCTACATAGCTAGTGGCTAGCAATGTAGCTAAGTTTATGCATACCATAAGTAGCGTTTACACTATTTGCAGAATAATATATTGTTGTCGAAGAAGAAGAACTTCTTCAAGTGCATAAATATAACTACTTCCTTTAACTAATCTTCATTGTAATAAAAAATGTAAAATATTGTAACAAATTATCCAGAGAAAAAGTTTACCGTCAGCGTGCTCTGGTCGCTGTTTTCAGTCACGTGATAATGGGTTATGAATAATACCAATTACAAAATTAAAATTAAAGATTAATATTTTTATTAAATTTATGACGTGTAAAAAAACTTAACACGACTTACAGCCGATTTCTATATACTATCTATCTTTAACAAGAGTTCAAAATATCTACCATTAATATGTCGAAATAATACCATGCTTCGATAAACAAAGACTGACATATGTTTAAAATGTATATTTACCGCACCTATCTATATAAATATGCACTCTATATCTGCCTATATTTGTTTATCGAACCATAAAATGCATGGAAATATCGAATGAAATCTCTTGTTACATATGGATAGATAAAGACCCACCGTTAGTAACACGTGTCAACAACCTTTGTACCTTAGCAAACACAAAGAATAGGTAGAAACTAAAAAAACAGCTGAAACTATGAAAGCCGTCCTACTTTTGAACAATACGTCTATTCCTACAACTCCAATAATACGGGCGCAAAGAATTTTCAATATTAGCGTTGTATCGGAAAGCGATGCCAAGTTGGACTGTTGAGAAACTCCCTGGCGAACGTAAGTTTCTTCGTATGCTTTAGTTTGATAAACAGGAAAGTGATAATCAAAGCGTTTGGTATAAATTATTTAAATTATGCGTACTGATATTATAATAGTTACATATAATATAAACATCACGCCTCTTTCCTAAAAGCGGTAGGCAGAGGTGCAAGAGGTCTTGCTCTGTATGTTCTAATGAATACAATAGAAAAATCCAATATAATCTACCCCGACCCGGGATTTGAACCCGAGAACTCAGCGTTGTAGTCGTGCCGTAGTACAACTTCGCCACCGAGGCATATTATAAAAGTTGTTTGTTTGATGCCTGAACCATTGAATCGATTTTGATGAACTTTGGCTTAATATAATTGATATATATTTAAATATATATAGGTATTTTATTTTTAATTTCATAGTTATTGACAAAACTTATGGCGCTGGAACTTGATCTTTGATTGTGAGCCTAATTAGGCCACTCAAGGTCAAAAGATATGGAGATATTACGCTCAGTCTTCGCAGTAATATTTAACCAGACAAAGAGATTCGTACAAAAACAAAATATTAGATATTTGAATATTGGCACGGCAAATTAACTACAACGAGTCTCCTTATTACTCAATTATTTCATACTATATACATATTTACACTACGAATTTTGTGAAACAACGTTAAAAACTAAACTAAATTCACCGAAATCACTTACAATTCCGAATTCTTTCCACAATCAGCCATTCGGAATGAAAGTGAATGGAAACAAACGTCGGCCATCATTCGTTCAATATCATTCGTTAGCGCCAGCGCCAATTTGTCCTGCTTTATTTACTAATTGTATCGGCGATTTTGCGGAGAATTGCGGCGGATTTGGGCAGATATTGGGGTTTAGACGGGCGAATGTAAATTGCCAACACTTAAATGATCCGGGATAAGGTTGAGTGTTTAATGAAACTGATTAATTATAATTGGATTGGTTGGCCATTATTCGTTGAGCATTATGGAAAGTAGAAGGACAATACGAGGACGGACGACCCAGTTACAGTTATAAGAAGTCGCTGAACGGAGGCCGCTTCCGCAACAGGTCGACGTGGAGACCCAGGGGAGACTTATGTTCAGTATTGTTCTTCCTGTGGCTAAATAGAGATGAGGCGTATGGCACAATCGTCTCTCCCTGCAAGCAACAAAAAAATTCCGCCACACCATTCCGTTGTTAGAGACTGAAAGGGGCCATCATCACTGAGTATATTTGAGCCAGAATAATCTAAATACAGTGATACCTGCGATAAATGGATTTCTTTCGCTGATTGACATTCTTATGCCAATCTGGTCGAAATCGGTTACAACGGGTCTGACAAAAGTGATATTTCTACAATGGTCATCTTGACAACTTTCCACCATCACGTATGGTGGTGCGAATGCCTGTGTGTACGAATATCTTACCATCAGCTTTTAAGTCAATGGCAGACCCACAAAACATAACATAATCTTAATCTAAGTAACTTAACATCGTTTTTTTTGAGCCAATTGTACCATCCCAAACATCTTTACTTCAGCTTTAACCTACAACAAGGCTTACAATTTAACCTCAATCATGATTTAACAGGTGTACCCAGACTTACATACAATCATCTTAGTACATATATGTATGTAGGTATATGTAAATTTACACGCTAGTAAGCAGAAGCCAGCCAACTCGGAGCAATCCTTCTGACACACGCAAAGATTACGTCGCCAACACTACAGAATTGGAAGATTCGACGAGTTATTTAACAACTATATGGCCTCTCGATCGAACCTTCGATTGTAGAGAAAGCTCGTCCCCTGGTATATGGACTAATACAGATGCAAATCTCCCGCCAAATAGCAGTGTAAATGCACTGTTGTTTTCCAGTTTGAAAGACATTGTAGTCAGAGTAACTACTGGACATATTGAGACTTAACATCTTATGTCTCAGGATGGCGAGAGCAGTGGAATGTCAAGTAATGTTTTGTAATTCATGGTGTTGGCTTTTCTACTGTCCATGAGCGGTCGTATTGCTAACCATCAGGCGAATGGCATGCTCGTCTCGCCATTTATCGCATTAAACAAATTTATTTTCAAAGCTCATCTTTGTTTGAACCTTTTAAGTATGAAAAAGTAACTGACATATTTATTTTACCATTAACGACATTATTATGGAGTATAAAAGACTTTTAAGAAATATTAAATAAATAAAATAAATAAACCCAACAATCACATACGCAGTACTGATGCCACACTAAGATCGAATCTGTTTCGAGGGTTTTTTTTATTTTTTTTATAGCGATACGACCGCTCATGGACCAGCAAAACCAAACAACACCATGAATTACAAGGCAATGCTTGGAATTCCACTGCGCTCGCCATTCTGAGACATAAGATGTTAAGTCTCAATATGTCCAGTAGTTACTCTGGCTACAATGTCCTTCAAACCGGAACACAACAGCGCATTCACACTGCTGTTTGGCGGGAGAAATAGACATTGCGGTCGTACCTACCCAGGCGGCCTCTCACATATAAGAGACCTACCACCAGTAACTACGAGAGATTTTTCTGTCACAAACACCCAATAATAATTTTAATAATCAAACATTTGTCTTACATCTAGACACGCTTCGTTGAAAAATACACCTAGATAACTTATCTAATTGCTTTTCAATAACGTCTGGATGCCGTCATCGATCTATAACTAAAACGAAGGCAAACATTAACCATGTATCCAATTAATACCCTACTTCGAATCGCCCT
Organism: Deilephila elpenor; assembly: GCA_949752805.1. NCBI lineage: Eukaryota > Metazoa > Arthropoda > Insecta > Lepidoptera > Sphingidae > Deilephila > Deilephila elpenor. Next base: position 1,791,823 of record OX457114.1, read on the forward strand.
ATAATTGCTTGTTGACCAAGTCAACCGTGTGTATCATATTACCACATCAACGGTTACGACTAACTTGGCAAACTAATAAGTCTGACATTGATGGAAGTGCTCAGCGGCCGTGTGTATCGATCATTAATTTATAACTATCGAAGGACGTTGTATTGTAACATTTGGTGATAATGTGTTTGTTAAGGATGGCCAACAGATTATATTTCTTAAATATGTCATTGGTGATAATAATAAGCTGAGGTTTGTAAAAAACGATTCTTTTTTAAATATAATAAAACTGTGTAATATTTATCCAGCACCACTTGATTAAGTGATGAAATGTCAAACATGTGTTACATAATTCCAACCAAAAGAGATCTGATGAGGATGAGTTTTCCTTTAACTCGCAAAACAAAGAAATTAGTCTAAAAGGAAATAAATAGAAATTGAGCTCGAGTTATTGTCCTCTCCTGACAGAGAAAAGCGATTGACAATTTAGTTGATGAGATCTTTCTTCAACGGAAATGAAATGCCATCCAATTCATCTTAAACATTTAGAACTACATCTGCAACTTTCAAGCCAATTTATAATTTACAACTGCTCGCCATTCAACCGGTCCGTGTGTCCGCACATTACCATATCCCCGTCCATGACTAACTTATACTAATAACTCAGACAGAATGATGGAAGCGCACCAGAGCCGTGTGTATTACCGGCGATAAGGGGGCGTTGTGACCTGTTAATCGTGACTAAATTAGTTTAATCAGTTAGCTGTTGAATAGTTTAACCGAGTTTTAAATGTAGAATAGTAGATAGCGGTATGTAGTTAAGCAATCTTACATACAAACATAATCGTCACGCCTGTATCCCATTGGGGTAGGCAGAGAATATGGATCGCCATTTTGCTCGATCATGCCATATTACTTTCGCTTTATCCACTTTCATCAATCTCTTCATGCATTCTCGTTGACCTGACCCTTAATCGTACTTTCAACTCTTGAGGAGGCCCGTGCCCTGCTGTGGGACGTATTTTTGGTATTATTATATTTTATGTTCTATCTATACGAGTTTACATTACTATCAGGTACAATTCAGTCACTTTATGAAACTCAGATATAGCTATACTATTTTTTTATTGCGATAGAGGGCGAGACGAGCATGTCATTTGCCTAATGGTAACCGATATGACCGCTCATGGACAGCAAATCCAAACAACACTGAATTACAAAGCGATTCTTGGCATTCCCTTGCGCTCGCCATCCTGAGACATAAGATGTTAAATCTCATTGTATCAGCCGGTATTGCTCTTCGACATTCTGCTATTTTGTGGTCTGTGGATTCAGTCCCCAAGTGGACGACGTTGGTCGAATTTACATACCTTTGAGAGCTATTGAACCTACGTCTTACGCTCGTACCTCTCTGTTACTAGAAGTAATATGGTTACCATTAGTATACTTCGAAGCATTTTCTGTTTCAATAAATACATATATAGGTCGATAGTTATTTAATATCTTTGGATAAACAGAATGATTCATCAACATGATGGTAGCTATTATAAGTTAGCATAAAAGATAGGTAAAAAATGTTCGGCCATTATCATAAAAGCCACATAAACTATCAACGCAGCACGAACGTATTCTTTCCTTCCTTCGAAACCTAACCAACGTATAATCAACCCTTCCTCTTTAATAGTATTTAGAACATACATACATAAACTCACGCCTTTTTCTAGAAGTGTTGGCAGAGGCGCCACCGGGACCTATCACGATATTGGGCACAAATTCCTGACTCCGGGCTGATAATGAATTGAAAAGTCCAATATCACTTTGCCTGACCCGAGATTCAAACCCGAGACCTTAGCTTTGCAATCGTACAGTAGTACAACTACGGCACCGGGGCAGTCGGCATTTATAATATACCATTAATATCACTAACGCACTTCTAATTCTGAACAAATATCGTAGAAGATGTACATCGCACATCCTTATGCGATGAACGAGAAGGAAAGACGGATATTATTGCTTAAGTTTATTCACAATATTGGCATATTATTAGCATACTCGCTTCAATTGAAACATGCCTATTGTATAATTTAGCTAAAGCGGCTTTAATGCGGATTATATGTAATGTATAATCATTTCTTGATTGGTTAAATCAAATAAAGAAATAACGTATCTTTAATAAAATAAATAAAAAAAAAATCTCATCAAATTCTCCACTGAATTGATAAATATTTCAATACACAGTTGAAATTCTCTTACGATCTGTTATGGGCATCACGTCTCAACTATGGAACAGCAAGCTCCTGAATACTGTTCCAATAGTTCCGCTCCGCTTACATGGATATCCTTTTAAAGTGTTTTACAGTTTCAAAGCATGTTGAGATGTGTACCGGCTGTTCTTGAGATGAAGACGTTTCAATTCTAAACTTGTGCTGCTGTAATGATTGTTATAACTTTCGCGGTGCCTGTAGTTACTATCGGTAATGTTTCTTTGTTTTTATAAAATAAATACACCCAACAGTCACATACATAGTCCTGACTCATCTAAGATTGAGTCTTGTGTCGTGTATCACAAACTACGAGGGACTTTTCGGTCTTAAAAACACCCAGGCCTGAAACAAATGCCTGTGGACCACACAAACATTTGTCTCGGTGCGGGAATCGAACCCGCGGCCTCTCGTTTGTGTTTATAGTTTGGATGATGGCAATTTTTTTTCGTGTGATGATTCGTGGCTGAATCTCCGTACTCTGGATCTCGAAAATTATGTTAAGCCTACTATAATTTGAGCCTGCCTCTATGGCGCAGTTGTGCTATGGTACAATAACTCTGAGGTCTCGGGTTCGAATGCCGGGTCGGGCAAAGTGATATTGATTATTTATTCATTATTTCAGTCCAGGGTTAGAAACTAGTGCCCAAAAATGGCGATAGGCTTAAAAAGACATATGCGTTATACGTGATAAATTTTAAGTTATTTATAGGCTCAAAATATCAACATTGAGGTTTTAAATAGTTAAACATACGCGCTTCATCGTATTCATGTCCAATATTATCTATAGAAATGCTTAGTGAATTATAGTTGTTATCATTTAATGGAGCGTTTACAACATCGCAACCGTTCTAGGAAATCCACTCGTTTTTTTATTGCAATGAATGACGAGACGATCATGCCACTTATTTCTTGCGTAAAGTATAATTTAGTTACATAATATTTAGATGTATTTTTCCTTCTGTTCTATCCATCCTATGGTTGTCTGGCACAAATCGCCAGCTATAGCGATAGAAGAAAAAAATGACTTAATAAATATTATAAATAATAATATTACTTCATCATCTACTGCACAGCAGTGGCGAAGGGTTCTTACAAGCCGATTCCTAACAGCACGCCTTATAATTTAAAGGAAATTATTAATTATTTACATTTTTTTAAACAAGTTATATGAAGAAAATAATCAAATAATAAACAATATTAAAATAAATATAAACAATAAACAAATGTTATTCAATATTAATAAACAAAATATTATCGATCAATTAATAACACAACGACAAACGCATTGCGCGATGTTCAACGTAAGTACATGCATACGAAACACGCGGCCGCCTAGATCCCGATGACGTCACGTCAGGCTACAAGGACACAGCACGAGTTCCCGTTGCTCTCGCGCTCATTTCCAACGCATTATTTGCCATCTCTGTTACACGTTTGTTGCTCAGAACTGCATGCAAAATTGCACCTTAAAACTTACAGCTTTTAAGGTCTAAATTTATTTGTAGAAATACGACGGTATTCGCTTGTGAATATGCCGGTGGGCCTACGGCTTATAAAGTAATTTGCCAGTTCGCGCCTCTTTTATTTCGTGTTTATAATTAGAAAATATTATTTACTACTGTGTTGTTTCAGTGTATATGTATAATGCGGTGTCTATTTTTAGGTTTGTATATAATTAGTGGGTAATTTATGAAATTTTACTGGTTTCGAAGTGCAAACAGATCTATCTATTTAGAAAAACTTTAATGATGAATGAAACTTGATAGTGTCGTATGTATCGTTTTATCTCATGAATTGCATTATTAAGAGGTAATTTTAAAAATGCTGCATTTACGTAATTAAAAAACGCACTGGAAATTATATTAAATTTGATAATACATTTAAGTACCAGAGAAAGAACGGCAACTGACAAGTTTTAATTATTTAATAAATATTGTAATGCCGTATTTTTGTTAGCGTTGATTCAAAATAGGACATACAAACATAACCCACGCCTGCATCCCATGAGGGTTGCCAGATTCGATAGATCTCCAGTTAGCTCTATACTGGCATAGTTACTTTCGTCCACTTACATCAATCTCTTCATCTTTTTTTTATATATAAGGAACGTTTGAAATTTTATTGTCGATCAATTTCAAAACAGGGTAATGTTGTCTTTTGCATTGAATCGAAATTTACTTTAAAAACGTTAAAAAAAGCAGCTAACGGGCACAGTGCTATTCCGTGCAAGTGTTGTATGAAAATATAGTAAGTATTACTAAGCAAATATGTCGCTCAATATCTTACGTACATAACGGAGTAAAAATATAAGTATGAGTACTTGTTAATTTAATAAAACTAGTCACCAGAAGTATCGGCTTCCCTTTTGAAAAAAGTCACCCTTCGCCACTGCTGCACAGCTATCAAACTTAAATCAACATCTAAGCTATACCGAGCTAAATGAAGTTAGTCAATTCAAAATATCTACATACAATTGCTGCTGTTCGCTGCAGACACGCTCCTTGTTCTCAGTTCGATAGTATCAATTATAGAGGCTGTGTTGGAACAAACTTGTTCCGTTTCTATACTTATGTTAACTGCAAGTTTGTTTTCAGTTCAAACGTTCTGAATGAGTTAGTGTTAAACTATCTGTTTCGTAACCGTTTTAATTTGAAAATGATATTCTCAATGCATGCGTGATGTTGGCATATGTGTAGAATGGCGAAGAGTTTCATATTTGCGCACATTGCTGCCAACGAGCCAATCCGCCAATGCCAACGTTGTATTGCGCATTCTACGCGCTAATCACGTGACGCGGACCTAGCGCCCTCACGCGGTTGACGCGCTAACTTCATAACGGGCCGCGAGCGCAACAACAACGCCAAAAAACAACGAAAAACCGAATCAACCGGCGCGCACGCGGTCGCCATAGAAATCTTACTGTGGCCTTTGAAATACGTGAATAACAGGGAAAAGGCTTAGACAGAGCAACTACCGTTTTATCGTGTCCTGGACTGGCAACTCCTCATCAGGCGGATCCTCAGCGCGGCAAATGTGAGTACATTTACCATTTGTCTCCATCACGCATCGTATGCTTATTTCCCTATGTACCATCCCGGTACACTATCGTTGCCATGTTAAAGCTTATGTATAACTTATAAACTTGCCATCACATGTGTTCACCCCTTCCTATAATCCTGGGTAGCGTGAAGAAGCATCTTAGCGGGCCAGCATGATTATGTCGAAAGGCATGAGACCGCCGTCTTATGCCATTCGATAGTCTGTCTGGTAGGCATTTTCACTTACCACCAGTTGCAACGCAGTCACTGTGCAGTGCCAAAATAAAAAAAAAATAGTAAGATATGAGAGTTATTTTGAGGCCAATGAATTATGACAGCCTTCGTGGCGCAGTTCAGAAATGGGTGTAAAATCGGGGCCGCGTTTGAATACCACACCAAGGGTTTTTTTGTATAACATATGATTGTTTCGAGTGTTGGAATAAAAGTCTTTTGTAGTTACTGATATCCGTGACACAAGAATTGTATATTGTATATTGTGAGTGTATTTTTTTATTTATTAAGAAGATCAAATACGAGCGGGCAAAGCACTTATTCAATCTTCAAATATTTCTAAATTGTTGTCGTTATTTCTCAAGTACATCCTCAAGTTTTCCTTCGCCGTTTTCTAGTGAGCAAAAATAATTTAAAATGGATTAAAAACGCTCACCTCTATCATACTACAGCCAATTCATCGCATTTCTTCACTACATTGGTTCCAAATACATCGTTGCTAAAGCAGATTCTATATTCGTAAACAAGAGAACCTCGCTGTCTTTCACCACACGACGAAGATTCCCAGCTAGTCTCAGCTTATTCTCATACTAATGATGTCGGCACAAAGCGAAATCACTGCGCCTTCAGCCGTGCATTCACGTAGTGTTGTCACGTAGTGTGTCGATGTTTTCAGATTTTACGAAAGTCTTTCTTCTTCTTCTACTTTAAAGAATACAATAATGTTAATTATGCTAAGTTTCAATAATATAAGTAATCATGAATATCATTCCTCGGCCTCAAAATTCTAAATCATAAATCCAAAAATTGAAGATAGGTGTTCATTAATAGGTCACGGGTTATAGAGAGCAAACTGAGACCCTGCGAGAAAAACAAGAACGGCCTTATTCATAGACAGATTTAAAACCTATTGTAGTTATCGAATGTTTTGTCCCTTTCGAACAACTTGGGAATTTAATTTGAGCGAAGACGTGATGTGAAGAAACAATGACGTTTGTATTATTTCGTCATTTCAAGAATATTACTGGAAAGCCAATTATTCCTACTCATATGTCTTCATTAAATTTTCTAGAAACTCAGCAGTCTACTTCAAATAACTGAATTTCAGGAAATACGAGCGAATTAACAGTAACTTGAAGTTCTTAGAAGCATATTAAAACGGCACGTGCCCTTATAATTTATGCATGAACACTTGAAATTTGAACCAGCCAAACATGCATTTGCATACAAACGCATACGTACGAATTAGGTTCAAATAGACTGATTTCTAGGAAATCTGGAACGAAATATGGTTAGGACTCGGGAGGAATCCATCTCTCGGGATCCACAGGTTGAGATCAACCATCGTTAATGTTTTGCTAAATTAGGTGTCGAGATATTTCAGTTAAATTTAGTTTAAGTTAAACTTTCGGTGGAGAAGGTTTATTTGCTTCAGAACTGTTTTCCTGTAGTTTAAATTCAGTTAGTACGGGATAAATAAATAAATAAAATAACAGTTACATACACAGACCTGACCCCACACTAAGATCGAATCTTGTGTCGTGGGCATCAGGAACTACGAAGGACTTTTCAGTCTCACAAACACCCAGACCCGAAACAAATACTAGTGGACCACAAAAATCGCCGGTTCTAAAGAGTAACCACTCTTGAGTTAGGGCTTTGCATCGAGATCAATGTTTGGTTAATACATATTTGTTTTAATTTTGGTGACTTAGAAGAATATCATGGTTTGTGATGTCCAGTGTCCGAATTATATGTGATTGTTTTATATATTTTTAGCGATATATATTTTTCAGGTTGCAAGTTATATTTTAATAAGCCCCTTTATTAATTATTAATCAATCAACTAAATCTTATAAGAAAACAACCTTTGTCTAATCCCCAGCTTTAAATTATGAAAGCTGGGTATATAAATAAAGGCTTTCGAGGTGGAGTCAGGAATGTGCATGATTGTTGAACATTTTAATTTTATTTTATCAGTCGTGGCAGTATAAAAAATCCAATCCGTGTTAAAACCGTAACTATTTTAAATATAGTTGGGAAGGTACTTAGACTTCAATTCAATTGTTCTTTTGGCATCTAAAATTAAAAAATAATTTTCAAAACACTAAATTATGCTCATTTAGCGAGACAGGTACGGCTGCAGTGCATTGTGGGTGGCAATGACGCCTGGTGCACAAAGCGGCGACACGTCTTCAGCGAGTCATGTGTAACAATATGGCGCTCGAGACACATAGGGAAGTGGTGGTGTCGATGAAATCATTTTTATATTATTATAATCATAACGTACAGATTTTTATTTGTGTCATGTTAAATCAAATATTATGTTTGTTTGTAAGAAGACGTAATTTTATTCAACAAATCATTCATGAATTGTAAAATAAAATATCACAAACCGCAAAAAATAACAACATGAATCTGACAGTCGTGTAGCCTTTTTTCTAAAATAATAATTAATTTCTCACACCCCTGATTATAGTCTTAGTTATTTGTTAAAATAATTTTAATTAAACTGAAAATGAATTTAATCCTCAGATACTTTAAATTTGTTTCGAGTTTTAAAATATCACAGCTCGAAAATAAATCCATGTTTAAAACAAATTTTAAGCATGTTTGTAATAATATCATGAAAGATTCTGAAACTTTTAAATAATTACTTAACAGGCTTTCGTGTACGATAAAGCAAATAATTTAGTTATTGTTTTATTTTGCAAAGGCGAGAGAGTTAATTAAAACAAAGAACATCTTAAAACTATCTGAAGTCACACTGATAAAAAACGGATTATTGTAATATTCTGGCTTTTGCTATGTAGGTACTGTGCGACTCTCAATTTTTTATTCAACCTCTTAATTTTATTTTCAGTATACCTATCAATATCGACAGAGCCCATCACTAGAGAAGCCCGTTAATCGTCTCCTTATAATTATAGGTTATCGTCGCGCATGATTTCACAGGCTTCTTCCCTCATTCTTTCACCCCAGACTGTTCTCATAATTAGTTACCCTATGTATTCAACATGCAACCTTATTACTCGATGTTAAGGACCCAAATGGGGTGGTCAGGGAAAAGTGCCATTTTCAATGATACTAGTGGAGTGAAGGACTATTCACAGGCCGTTCCGATTTTCATGATATTTCGCGGGCTTTGCTTTTACCCGAGGGGTATTTTTGCGTTTTATTCGGTTTTAGGCGGCGTATGAAAACTTTTCGGCAAGCTGAAATTGTATAGCTGTTATTATTAAAAGTTACGGTAAATGTAAAAATATGGACGCGTTTTTTTGTTACAAAAACAAAGGTGGGCTTTTTCGCCGTGGCGTTTTAGCGCCTTTTCTGAATAGAAACTCGGCTTGGATTTTAATAAGCAGTGAGGTTTCATGTTTATGAAAAATGAAATCTAAATTATTTTTACATTTGATAAATGTTTATTTACAACTTAGTACTAATTAAGAAATGTGACTTACTCTGCTTATCCTCGTTGTTTTATTCTGTAACAAAATAAAATTATATTTAAAATTTTATAAAGATATAATAGCAACGAATGAAATTCTAATTGTAAAATATAATTTCAATGGGTTTTATACAATGTTGAATTTCAACGCCGCTGCGCCGCCTCTATTTCATTTAGCCTATAAATTTTCACGGGCATCCATGAGCGTTGACCTAGAAATGAGGTCCTGCATTACTGGCCTCATTCACTTCAAATTACAGGCAAAAGTATTCCTCAAAAACTAGTAAAGAATATTAGCAATTTATAATTTAGATACCTCAAAAAATCTTGTTGCATACACTTCAACAACAAGGTAATTATTCCATACCTAATCATTAATTATACAATAATTTTCTACTCCTGTAATGTGTAACCTGAATTCACAATATGACATCATACATAAACTCACGCCTTTTTTTACCCAGAAGGGGTAGGCAGAGATGCTACTAGGACACCACATTTCGCCTTGTATGTTTTCGTTCCATGATGTGATAGGGGGCGGGCCTATCGCCATATCGGGCACAAATTCCTGACTCCGGGCTGATAATGAATAGAAAAATCCAATATCACTTTACCTGACCCGGGATTCGAACCCGAGACATCATCTTTGTAGTCGTACCTTGGTACAACTACGCCACCGAGGCAGTCACGCCGACAAAATGACGTCATATATATTCACAAAACAGTGGTGGGTGTTGCAAGCGGCGCCGCGCGCATGCGGTTGTATGCAACCGCCGAAATTAATCTGTTCTGTCGGGCTGGATAAATTGTGGTTTTGTTTGAGTGGCGCAGCGAGAAGACGTACGGCTTGGCAGGCAAACGCAATTAAAGATAGTGCCTGGCTCATACTGCGCAAATTCTGCCACGTTCAAAGCCAATGGGATATTTGACAGCCTCCCTGGCGAATTAGTTACAAAAGCCGGATATTGGATTAAGGACCTAGGTGCAATTTTTGCGCAAAGAAAAATATTTTAATATTATATGTATACGGATTTATTTAACCCTAGATGACTAACCTTATTCTGAGTTACGCAATAACTAAAACAGTCAAATTGACTACGCGTCAAAAACCTTAACAAGAAAATAATTTTGTAACATGAACTTCTTGTAGCATATTAGCAAAAAATATTATTGAAAAATGATTATGTACCATTGCATTGTACTGTATCAGCCCATAAACGTCCCACTGCAGGGAACGAGCCTCCCGTACAATCGAGAGTACGATTAGGAGAGGTTAAGCCATATAGACCATAGTTATGTACTATTGCTACGTGTATATACGCAAGTTGCATTTTTTCTTTTGATATGGCATTGTTTCATAATATGTTGAGTTTTTAATATACTAGTCGCTAACTCACGGCTTTATTCATAGTCAGTTTTAAAGCCCATTTTAGTTACTGAATGTTTTGTCTTCTTTGCTCAAATTGAATTCTCAAGTTGTTTGAAAGGGACAAAACATTCGATAACTAAAATACGTTTTAAATATGTCTATGAATGAGGCCGCTAGTCTATAGCTTAGCTATAGAGTGAGTTAGCTTTACCTCAGGCGGTGACTAACACTTCCACGCTCACCAAACTACACGATGGCTACAAACCAATTAGAAAACCTTTTTGTTGATTGATTACTTCTTCGAAGAATTACTTACGTTTAATTCGTGGTCTGCTGACATTACAAATAGTTTGTCTATCATACAAACTATCGAAATAAGTAGACAAAACCATCCCGAGTTATTCGTAGTAGATCAAACACATCCCCTCAAACCTCATTTAATACAAGCGTACCAAATTTACGAAGAGCCGCGCGAGACACGACGCCGACAATCCGCAGGGATCAGCACAAATTTGGCAATATACTGACCCACAAATAATGACGGGAATTCTTACAAAGGTCCGGGAAATTGGCCGAGTGTATCCGGATGCTGTTAGCGAGATCCCGACGGTATCCCGGATGTATCGTCGATAATAGCTAAGGTTTTTTGAATGTGCTTAATTAGTTTTTGTCGGGGAGTTAATGTTCTCTTTGTAAGTATTGGAAGTGGTTGATTTAGAGAGACTAGGGTTGTTATTTATAATTTAGGGTGGGAAAAAAACATTGACAAATGCCACTGAAAAATTGATTGCATCTTTGAAAAATGTTTAAATATGAGGACTTAATTTCAATAGGAAGGTTATCCGCATTACAATTTCAATATTTTCTATAGTCGGATAGAAAAAAAAATCTCATACAGAAAATCGTCACATACAATTTTGTAGAAAATTTATTGTTCTACAAAAAAATATTTTGCGTGCTTTCGTAAAACTCACTATTTAAAAGATAATGACGGTTAAAGTTTAATATAAAGATATTGCCACTTCTGAAACTTTCCATTGGCGAAACAGTTCCGCGTTGAACTAGATTTAGAGCTGTAACAAGACAATGCAAAAAGCTCAACGCATCCTCCAAAAACGTGACAATACGCAGCACACGAACACAAAAAAGACTGAGAACCATTCGGAAAGCAATCCGAATTCCCAGTTTCAATTTCAAACACAAAAGAACAATACTGACTTTGCAAAGGTAACGGGTTTTAGTAAAAACTTTCAAATACCATTTGCGCTGAACATGTGTTGTGACTTGGCCAGCTTGCTTCCACCAGATTTACTTTTGATACGTATTACATACGCCTTTATTGAAATGCAATAGATCTACAAAGGAATATGGGTTTTATGGAAAATGGAATATAACAGTTCCGTTTGTTTTGCCAACAATGGATTTCCTTTCTGGGCTTTTACGATTCGATTGTGAACAGGGAAGTAATATTTTAAATCTATTTTATTCTTTACTCGCTTAAAGAATGGAAAGGACAGACCGTTAAATTACTTTAATGCAACTACTATCATGACTGCAGCAAAAATTGATAACATAAAATTTGTAATATTTGCTTCAGAACTAGTTTTGTTCATTGAGATTTTTTTGGCTTTATGACTTCCACTATCCTCTTTGTGTACCTGTTTGTAAACCAATATATAAACTGTCGCGTTTTTTTTACAAAATTTTTAGTTGCATTGTGTCTGAAGTCACTAATGCTTCCACCTGGCTTCGTTTTCGGTCACCGTGTAGATACATCCTGTATGATTCTTAGCTAGTAGATTAAGGTTGTCTTTGCTAATGTCACCGGAGCAGTTATTAAGCTAAGATGAAACCGCTAAAGCACATAAGCGGCTCGTCCTGCTTGTGTCAGTTCAATCAGTAGCATTCGTACCAAACTCCATCTTTGCAATGACGGCACAAATAAAATGCTCTTCTACCATATCCATTTTTTCTTTTGCTTTCCAACCTATCATTATTCACACGTACAAAATATTAGCGCAATATGTCACTTTTGCATGTTGCACATAAAAGTTGGTAGACTCAATATAGTATTCACGTTACTGGCGCAGTTGGTTAAGACACCGGCTATGAATAAGATGCGGGTTAGTCCTTGTAACAATTCGTATTTTTTTGTATGTTGCGATCGTTGCAGAAAGTTGCTGGATGCAGGCCGCTTCCATGAGAGAGAGAGAGAGAGAGAGAGAGAGAACGTTGCGAGAGCAAAAAGTGGCTTACTTTTTGATGCCTACGATATAAGACTTGAATCTAATGTTGGAAGATATTTGTGAAAAAAACATTCAGCATTCTGTCTTGAAAAGTTGTGGGACAGAACTATGTGTGTGTGGAAAAATATATGCATCTCAAATATTGTGGAAACTGACAAACATCTTTCTTCATACCAACCTCTCGAACCAATCCACGCTTTCAAACTTGCATTATTTTCTAAATAACAGTCATTTGCCGCCGGAAACTAAACGGAGGAGCTTTAAAATTTTACTTTAAAACTCCAGTTTGTAATTACAGTATAGTTTGAGGCATTAAATTTAATATCGCTTGAGGTTCTGTTGGCTTTAATCTCCGGGTAAGCTAACATACAGGCCAGCGGATATTCCGTAGCGTATCGCTGTGGCCGGATTACAAGACTAAGTCCCATTGCGAGACATAAGCCATCTTTTCCGTTGGATTAAGGATTGAAGGCTTCAGACGTTGATGACGTTTTTGTCGTAGTTTTTGCTGATATTACCTGGCACAATGCTTTGTGGAAGTATTTTAGTTTGGTTTAAGAAACGGGTGGTGAGCTCTTGGAATTGCTTTTTAATAAATATTATGATATGCAAGCTAGCTTGTTTCTTAGGAACATCGTCTTACGATTGAAGTTTTTAATTATAGACAGAATCTCATTAGAAGTAAAAATAAAACTTTAGCGTGATATCAAATAAAAGACAGAAATTTGATGTATAAAATTAACATTCCTGAAGCTAATTTAATTAAGTTAATTTTATCTCTAACGATCCTACAAAGCGATTACCACTGGTGATTACTAAGTATTATTTTTTAGCATAAGCACACAGTGTCTCTAGTGGATTACTGATCTTTGGAAACATAGATAAATATAGGACTAAAGAAAAAAGTACTTATCTAAGTTTAGGTGACTACTTTCAAAAACGAAATTCTGCAAAAAGACTATTCCTTCACTCAGGTCTTCTCCGAAACCAGCTTGCCGATGGGTATCGTAGTCTAAACTGTCTGCAATAGTTTTATTATCCTCCATCATCATCACATCACCATCATTATCCAAGAAGTATGTTGAAGATCATCAGTGATCTGTGTCTAGCGGTATGCAACCAGCGACCTCCTTACCTTATTGTCAAAACCATCAAATAACTTCAGACAGCCATCCGGGGTAGTTGGTTAGACGTCGACTGTGAAACGAGAGGCTGTGTGTCCAATCTCCACATCGAGATAAAAGTTTGTGTGATCCACAGGTTGTTTCAGGTCTGGGTGTTTGTGAGACCGAAAAGTTTCAAGTAGTTTCTGATACCCACGACATAAGACTCGATCTTAGTGTGGGTTCAGTAGGCCAATTCACGTAATTAAAAAAGTTCAGTTGCAGTGCAGTTGCAGTTAAGTTTCGGTCAAAACAGCCCTTTTTGTATTCTCGTAATTTAGACAACCGCTGTCAGATACTCTCGCGTCAAGTTCGCGTCACGCGAGCGCTTTAGCGTATTCTACTGCTGCGCGTTTTATACATGCGTGATTCAGATCGCAACTTGATTGGTATTTACCTATTCATTTGACGTCTCCAATGGCAGTTTAGTCCAACCAACGTGCAGCACATGCGCAGTTTATGCATATCTTACGCGCAGCTAAACAATTACAAGAATACCATTTTGACGTACGTACCAATAAGACGTAAACCTAATCGAAACTGCATCGGAACTTGATCGGCGCGTCAATAAATTACGTGAATTAGCCTATAGGACTATGTACATAATATGTGGCTGTTGGGGGTGTCCTATTTAAAATCAATTCTTCCCAAATCCCATCGACGTAGATGATCTTACCCAACTTATTTATTAACAAAATACATTTCCAAAAAGTCGTGATGTTAACGAAGTGTTTCGAAAGAAGTGAACCGAGTCCGATAAGCGAATTCCGCTCGCTGCCGAAAGCCGGGAAATATGTATAAGCCATAACTTGATAACAATTTGGTCGGCTTTACATTCGGGTCGCGCATCAATTTATTCGTTAAGAAAAAATTGTTGGTAAATTGTTTTTATGAATCAGATATGAATACTGGCACGATAGAGTAACAGCTATAATACATCTAATGGTGGTGGTACCACGGTAATGTTTATTTCTTCCGCCAAACAGCAGTGTAAATGCACTGATGTGTTCCGGTTTGAATTACATTGTAGCTAGAGTAACTAATGGACATAATGGGACTTACCATCTAATGTCTCAGGATGGTGAGCGCAGAGGAATGCCACGTAATGCTTTGTAGTTCATGGTATTGTTTAGTTTTGCTACTGTCCATGAGCGGTCGTTTCGCTTACCATCTGGCGAATGGCATGCTCGTCTACAAAGCAATAAAAAAGTAGTCATATTCAACTCGCACACTACAGTTTTTGCAAGAATTTGGATAGCATGTGAAGTGCACCCGAATTTGACTCGTGTGAACTATCACCTGACATATTCGAACATATACATCGCTTATATACATAGGTATTATAAATAAAGCTCCTCATTCCTTAGCAAGATCGATTTTTTGTGAAATTTCAATATTTTCAGAGTATTTTCGATGTTATTACTACCTATACATATAGAAGGAAATATAATAATATAAAGTAGGAGATTTTCTATTCAGGCATTATCCATGGCTCCTATCGCGCCAGTCTGATAGTGAACAAGAATACCTATGAAGGCTAATCGTCAATCCAATCTCTGTGCAATCTGGGGATTGTGCGGTATCGTTTGATGTTTATTAACTTAGTAATATCGAGGTAGCTGTGCTGTGCTGTATTAAAGTATATTCTCCACATTTACAGATATTAACGGCCTTATTCACTGTTTTAAAACCTATTTTAGTTATCGAATGTTTCGTCTTCTTCGCTCAAACTGAATTCCAAAGTCGTTCGAAAGACATTCGATAATTAAAATAGGTTTTAAAACTGTCTATGAATAAGACCCTAAGTATGTTATATTAGTATTAGATAATAAAAGAAACAAGAAAAGTAAATGCTCTCAAGAATAGGAAATGAATCAAATAACGTTCATAAATAAACATTGGAAGTACATATTCGTACTGTTTATTTCTTATTCCTTCACCTCGCTTCCCTGATAGAACCACGTTCTTATGTTGTATCTCACTTCTACGCATAATATTTAATTCATAGTTACTTAGTCCACAAGTTTAGTCTCTACTCACCCTCTCTCTATTTACAGGGACCTAAATAATATTGATCACTAAGAGTCGAAATAGACTATTTTGAGTTTACAACTTGCAAGGGTCAGCGAAAAATATAATTGGAGCACCCCGATACAATCACATTTTAATAGGCCCTGACTTTTATTTTAGCTTATTTAAGTTTCTTAAGTCTTATACAGCCTGTATTAGTCATCTATCATATTATATTGGACAGTGGCGAGATTTGGAACTATAATTTAAAAAATACCAGTTTAACGCAATGTTTGAGATGTGTTTTCGTAATATAAACAACAATTATTTTAAATACTCTTAATCTAATAGTGTTAACGTGTCCAATATAATAAAAAGCGAAGAGAGAAAAACTATTCTTATTATTTTGAGAACAGCACTTTCGGTGACTGAAGACCGTAGACGACCTATACCTTTATTGTGACGTCAATAATACCTAAATTTGACGTTGATCAATTAGCAAAAAGTGGCGCCAGTATTATAATACATAGTGTGTGAATGTAATTCATCCAGGGTGGAAGTAAACTTCAGAAAAAAAATAAGATAAATAATCAGGAGTTAAGGATAATTAACGTATAAGGTCTATTATTTTGTTATATTTTCAACAAGGCCATAAATCATATTTTAATGTAAATATTACATTTCATATCAGAAAGGAGAAAAAAAGAAAGAAAAAGAAGACGAAGATAATATTAAACACTGTAAACTTACATATATTGTACCTTAATTACTCGCAGGCTCGCATCTGTTTTCGTGTCGCTTTTTCGTTTCATCGAATTTACAAATAAGAACAGTGCCAAAAAAGTCTCACTTTACTTCTCAAATTACTTGTCAGTACTAGCGCTTAGTATAGAAAATACATTAAAACGGCAACCGTCTAATCAGAGGACAAAAAGCGTTCACTCAATTAACGTGTACTAAGCATATCATGAACATAAGCCTCCGAGCTAACTAACAAAAGAGCATCGCAAGTGTTCACTGTCTTTAATTTGCGTTCGCTCAGGATCCTTTGAGTTCGTTCACTCATAACGTTTATATGGGAGAATAAAAACCACATGTGTAAGCTGTAATGAGGTTAATGGCCATTTTGTAGACTCCTTTCGAATTTGTAAGGGGAATTGTTCGCGCCGTGTGTGGTGTAAGTTAAAAGTAGATTTAGAAATTTTGAGATCTCTCTGTTTCTTCTAATGATCATTATTTTCGTTTTATCGATTGGGCTAGGTACTTTGAAATAATATTGATTTATTTATTAAAAGGATTAAATTTATTTATCTTTGTGTGGGGTCAGGACTATGTACATATGTGACTGTTGCGCCCCAATACTGAAACAAAAGTTTAATATTATGTTGTGTATTTATTTATTATTTCTTTGCACTGAACGTGTTTTTTACTCAAACCGCTGCCTCTCACAAATTCCACCAAAAAGTTCCGATAACAACTCAAGAATTAGGGAATTGTCTCGCATTTCCCGCTTCCGAAGATGCGCCTTTTATTCCCTTACGTACCTGGCTATTTTGTTTCTATAACAATACGAAACTGGAGAATGTGAAACACGCTTGGAATTCTTGATCAAGCCTTCAGAATGTCTACAATAATAGTTAAATTGAAACGATGTTGTTCACAATATTACTTGGATATATCTTTTTTTACAATAATATAAGTGATATTGGATTTTTCTATTCATTATCAGCCCGAAGTCAGGAATTTGTGCCCGATATGGCGATAGGCTCGCCCCCCATCACATCGTGGGACGGAACATACAAAGCGAAATGTAGGTGTCCTGGCGGCGCCTCTGGGATAAAAGCGAGAGTTTATGTATACAGTATGTATGTACAATAATATAGATTATGAGAAATACAAACAGGATCAGAACTCAATGGAAATTCTTTAAATTTATTAAATTAATAAAGGGATATCTGTAAAAGCTAACTACACACCCGACTTCAATTCGAATCGCTCAAATTCAATTTCTCCTGCCTACTCCATACCCATAAACATCTAGACAAAGTTACAACTCGAAAAAAACTTATTTTATTTATAAATACTAGCCTAAGTGTTACTCTGGTATATAACCTATAACACTGCAGAATTTAATTAAAATCAATCCAGTAGTTTCTACATGAAACAGTAACAAACATACTTAGATCCTCACAAACATTCACATTAATTATGGGTCTGTAACAAAACGACAAAAGTAATAAGGACATTGTCTTCACATGCGGTACTGATTAATATATAATGCATTGAAATTTACAACTGACAGCTGGATTCGGGGCGGCTTCCTCTACTCGTCATTAGACTCGGTACACAATGGGAAGCATAGCGAGGATTAAAGGGCAGCAACCGGGCGTATAACGGCTGATAAATGATAACGTAGTGTGGGACTAAAAATAATGCCTATAGGCTCATCTACTGCATCTTCAAATGCAAATAAGCTTATTTTAATTACCTAAATTCGACTGCCTCAGTGGCGCAGTACAAATGTAATCGCACGGTGCGGAAGTCTCGGGTTCGAATCCCGAGTCGGACAAAGTATCATTGATGTTTTTTATTTTTTATCAGCCCGGAGTCGGGTATTTGTGCCTGACATGGCGATATGCTCGCCTCCTATCACATCGTGGGACGGAACACAAAGCGAAACGTTGAGGTCCTGGTAGCACATCTGCCTACCATTTCTACTGGACGTGAAGTAGTTTATTTTTCTGATTATATTCGGCCTATAACATTTCACTAAACGCCCACCTTTAACACGTTAGCTGCGGCACCAATTTTTGCATACTTTCCGTTCCTGCGGCACGAGGTATAATCGGCCCGTACCGTGACCAGACGTTAGGGCGACACGCGGTCTATTAGACCCCACCTCCTTTTACAGACTAAAATCCATTTTCTGGCGCGAAATCAAAGATAAATGAGAATTTTGGTCGTTATTGATATAGACAGTGAATTGATGAACCCTAATCCACCGTCGCCCCGGGATCTGATGGCTAGTTTAGGAATTATTAGCAAAACAAAATATGGGATCTTATACACCTCGTAACGCACTGAAATAGGGCAAATTTTCGCTGCGATTAGTGATGGGAAAAATAATATCGACGTTTTTAAACTGTCTTAAACTACGCAACGACTTGGCCGATTTTGATCAATTATATCTCATTAGATCGTTTTAAGGGCAAAACCTGGCAAAACAACACAAAGCTATCAAAGGATACATTATTTTTTAAATAATCTAAATTGTGCTTGAAGGCGCCATAAAGAAAAAAAACCGGCCAAGTGCGAGTCGGACTCGCGCACGAAGCGTTCCATTCTATACCATTAAGAGGCACCTATTACAGACTTATTATTGGAAAATAATGGATTACGGTTTATGCATAAGGTTTATCTTTCTATTTGTATATGAAAATCTTAATGCGGTTCACAGAATAGAAAAAAAAGGCAACCAGAAGTAGAAAAAAAACTGTCCTATTTATTCTGCCTCGGGCTTTAAAAATACAATTATTAGAACTTGAATTAACATTAAAAAATCAGAATCAATATACTATTTTTATAAAAATCTCAATATATATGTTAACTTCTCCCGACATCGTTTAGACATGTTCGGCGCTGTAAAAGGACGTGCTCTCGAATCGACGTGATGCACAACACTGGTCGCGGGAAGCTCGCGTTGAGTGCGGTACGAGGTCAGGGGGGATATGGGACGTTTTAGCCTCGTTCCGCACTGCATTAAAATTATATTAATTCAGTGCGGCACGAGGCCTAAGATATCCGGTACCAAGGTAGGTACACCACCGAGTCCGGAACCATTAGTGATCTCAAATATATATTTATCTCTTTCCTACACTGGACCAAACCAAAGCTATGCCATTCGCACGACAGA
Organism: Deilephila elpenor; assembly: GCA_949752805.1. NCBI lineage: Eukaryota > Metazoa > Arthropoda > Insecta > Lepidoptera > Sphingidae > Deilephila > Deilephila elpenor. Next base: position 1,811,493 of record OX457114.1, read on the forward strand.
GAAATTCACTTTTTTGCTTGCCGCACCACAGGGAAGTTGCATCAGGGGTGATTTAGGCCTCGCTTCGCACTTAACGTGTTAATAAACAATAACAATTATGCGCCAGCCAACAGAGCGTGGTAACACAAACATATTTTGCGGCAATTTTATTAAATTTATTTCAATACGCAGACAAACGGGGGCTGGATTCCGTGAGTCACGGGTTATATGCACGAGTCACGCACGGTGGGGTAATAATACTTTTTACGTTTAATGACGGAAACGCATGGAGTCACTGGGATTGCGTGATGATTGAAAAATACAATGCTAGTGGCAGGAGATATTGCTGCAGTAGTTTTTTGTTTGGTTTAAGAGTTTCTGAGTACTATATTATACATACGTCATACATACATAAACTCACGCCTTTATCCCAGAAGGGGTAGTCAGAGGCGCTACCAGAAAAACCAAATTTCGCCTTGTATGGTCCGTCCCATGATGTAATGGGGGGCGAGCCTATCGCCATATCGGGCACAAATTCCTGATCCCGGGCTGATAATGAATAGAAAAACCCAATATCACTTTGCCCGACCCGAGATTCGAACCCGAGACCTCAGCTTTGTAGTCGTACCGTAGTACAACTACGCCACTGAGGCACTCACTACAGTATAACATCATGTAATTGCGCTATGACTACCGCCAACCTGCACTATACTCAATCGAGGAGGAGCATCAAAACGAAACTCTTCACCTAAAACTTAATGGACCAGGTGCCAAGCGTGATAATTATTAACTCGAGAAAGGCCTATATACAATGAACACCCGTGGTTGAAGATCGTGAAATGGTACAATAATTCACAATTTCGCTCATCTGAAAGGCGTTCCAACACAACATGAAATCTCCTGTGCACATGAATCAGCACTTCATACATTGTTGTGTAAGAGCAAACAGTGATTCACAGTTGAAAAATCAGAACGCACGCTGCAAGAACAGTCAGGTAAGCGCACTTAGGACGATATACCACGTCCAACACGAGCCGTCAGGGCTGCCAATAGCTTGTTAATAGCTATGTTTCCAATGTATAAACAGTATAGGGTTTATCAAGACTGCGACGAAGCCAGGTGGTAGTATTTGTGACTTCAGACACAGAAAAAAAAATTGCGCAAAAAAAAAGAAACTCCTTTTTTTGTAATTTTTTACTTATCGTCGCATTTGAGTAGTACATACATAGTTTTCCTGAAATAATAATGTGCACCTTTTTATTTTTGAAGACACAATGGTACGAAAGCGTTCAAATTGCAATTTTAGCAAAAGCTAGGTGTTTACCATCCAAACTAGATGATATTTAAAAAATTACAAAATATAAACTGTCGCTTTTTTCGCGAAATTTTTACTTGCATTGTATCTGTAATCACTAAAAGTAGGACCTGGCTTCGTTTTCGGCCGCAGTCTTGATATACCCTGTATATTTATAAACAGTATTTAATAAACGCCTCGGTGGCGTAGTTGTATTACGGTACGGTTACAAAGCTGAGGTCTCGGGTTCGAATCCCGGGTCGGGTAAAGTGATATTGGATTTTTCTATTCATTATCAGCCCGGAGTCAGGAATTTGTGCCCGATATGGCGATAGGCTCGCCCCCTATCACATCATGGGACGGAACATGCAAGGCGAAATGTGGGTGTCCTAGTGGCGCCTCTGCCTACCCCTTCGGGGATAAAGGCGTGAGTTTATGTATGTATGTATGTATGTATTTAATAAACAACACAACACATTCTTTATAATAAAGATTTATTTGAAACAGCATCATAATTGGTTGTAATATGACTAAGATATTAATGTATTTGCTAGTGTGGTTTGGACACTCGTTTTCTCTTTCGCACGCAAGTTATGGATGATGACGTCATATCACGAAAGTAATTTGTTTTTTCCAGTGATTTTATATAACGTAACCTTTCACGTTTATTAGTGTCTGTGGTGCAGAATATTGTTGGCTAAATAAGTGGCTGAGGGTGCCATTTCCGTGAAAAACTTCGTATTTGATCTCGATTGGTTATATCAGATCAGGGTATTTGAGAAGTGGAAATGTCTCTCATAATTATTGGTATTGCGACAAAATGCTTGTGACAAATAACACTCGTGGCGTGCTATCGCCCACCTTAGCTTTAGGTTTTATAGGTAATTGCTAATTGTAAGATAACTTTATTTAATCATGTATTTTCATTTTTAAGAAATGACACTTCCACAATTACTACAATTCATATAAGAACATTTTTATCTAAATGGAGTTTCACAGAAATATCGGACATACACACAATATTAGGCAACACACTGACATCTTGATGAAAAAAATTGCGCTACGTATAAGTGTATCTATCTGAACAGTAATAGTACTACTAATTTAAATTTAACCCAGATCTTCGCTTCTTAGAAACTCGAAAGCTATTCCTATTTATACAGCTTGAACTAAGTGGCGAGAAAATACTAATTGAAGACAATTTCCAACTGTGTTAACAAAACTAATTAATGTACCGAAGTGGCTTCCACTATCCGCCTGTGTTTCAATTTAAACCAACGTTTTGTTACTATAAACAACTAATAGTGAACATTGAAATAAAGCTTTGGAAAGCTGTAAAGTAATCGAATCGTCGGGAAGTTAAAAATGAAAAAAATAAACCAAATCGCGATAAAATCCTTAAAAGATCGTTTTATTTCAATGTGTAACATTCGCGTAAATCTAAAAAAAAACATTAAACTAATAGTGAAATTTTGCAAACGGTGAGAGAAAACATCGTGACCTGCACTGACAGCCTCCGTGACGCAGTTGGCTGAACGCCGGTTGTGAAACGTGAGGCCGCGGGTTCGATGCCCGCACCGAGACAAATGTTTGTGTGATCCAAAGGTATTTGTTTCGGGTCTGTTTTAGTGATTACAGACACAACGCAATTAAAAATTTAAAAAAATGCTATTTTTTCCTATTTGGTTGGTAAATGCCTAGTTTTTGTTAAAATAATAATTTAAGCCCTTGCGTACCATTGCGTCTTTAAAAATAAAAATGTTTACATTATTATTTTAAGCAACTAAGTATTTACCATCCAAATACGGCGATAAGTAAAAAGTGACAAAAAAAGTCGCTTATTTTTTTCCGAAACTTTTAGTTGCACATTGTGTCTGAAGTCACTAATACCACCTGGCTTCGTTTTCCGTCGCGGTCTGGATATACCCTGTAGATTAGTAAGATTCAACCAATCAGCTTTGTGCAAGCCACATATTCTAAATTGGGCAATTTGCCAGATGCAGGTGTTTAGGTACTTATATGCTATATATTACAGCTTTAGCATGCCCTGTAGTGCCATAGCTCTTGTTCACCTGCACTAAAACCTAAGCAGTTATTTATGAGTATTTGCATTTTACAGGTACCTATAATGTTTATCTCTGGCGCAGTTGGTTAATGTGTATAACATCCTTTCGTCTACTGTTAACATCTGGTCATTGTTTTAATAATTGAATAAGTTGAATTTATTGTTCCTTTCCTATCTACCTTATGTTATAATGGGGTGATATTTGTGCAAGATGTTTTGCAATTTTTATGCTGGCACGAAATTTGCTTTAACGGATGTTTCAGCATTTTTTACGACGGTCGATTTCCAATACTAATGTAGAACCACCAGTTTTGGGCGTTACGCTGACAGCATAGAGACATTTACTCCACCCAGTGATGACTGGGTGCAAATATGAACTTCAAAATCTCATTTCACTCTTTAGACACAAAAAAATATTCTTTGTCAGTCTTTTCGACCTCAAGAATGCCTCTGCTGAACATAAGCCTCTCCCAAGGATCTCACTGAGATCAGGTCAAGGATCGGGCGAGACACTGCTGTTTGGCGGACAAATAGACATTGTGGTGGTACCTACCCAGGACTCACATATAAGAGATCTACCACCAGTAAGTCCTCAACAATCGAGAGCCTCCTTTATAATTGAGAGTACGATTGAGAGAGTATAAAGAAAAATATCGATAATCCTAAAATAAAATTCCCTGGAGACGTAACCCTAACACACGTGGACCGGCGCAATCGAGTGAACAATGCCGTGTTCGATAAGGGATAGGAATTTAATTGCTATTGCTCCAGAGTCTATTTGAATTGACTTCTCATTAGGTTTTTTGTTCCCGCCGTCGCAACAGGTCCGCTGGGACGCGCAGATGTGTACATTATCCTTCATCGCTATGATTAATATTTAAGGGTTTTCGAGTGTGGTATTGAGATTAGTGTTGGGTGTAATTATTTGTTATAGCTCGCAAAGTTACTCCTAGTTTGACTGCATTGTTCCTGAAGGTAACTAATTGCAAATTGATATAAAAATATTTTTACTGATATTATCGCTAAATATAAATTGTAAAAATTTAACCAAATCCGCTATATCATCCGTAAAAAATAGTTTTATTTCAATGTGTAATCATCCATTTGTGTAATGATCCATTAACTAATTACAATTTAGGCTATGTACATAATTAGCTGATTTGATGCTATTGAACACAATTTTTCCTGTCTACATAACAGCTTTTCACACTACGGCTGTTTTTGTGGTCAAGGGTTATATTAAGGGATAAATATTATAAAAAAGATGGAAGGATACAGTATTACGTTGTCATATAATTATACAATTTATACCATAGATTCAAAACCTAAAAGACAATCAAATATTATATGCCGCGGTAAAAGTTTACCAAATTTTTTTTGCAACTTTCACAATTCCATCCGATTGCCTCATCAAATATAATTGTCTTTTCATCCTTTTCTTATTTCCATCCCAAAGCTGTATTTAACACATTGCCTTTGAGCGATAAGACCGCCTATTGTATTTTTTGTATGTGATTTTTATAATAATAATAATATAATACACTCAACAGTCACATACATAGTCCTGACCCCACATTAAGATTTATTAAGTCATGTGTCGCAGGTATCAGACGAGAGACTTTTCAGTCTCACAAACACCCAGACCCGAAATAAATATATATGGGCTGCACAAACATTTATCTTGGTGCGGGGATCGAACCCGCGGCCTCTCGTTTCACAGCCGGCGTCTAACCAATTGCGCCACGGAGGCTGATTTCTCATTGTATTTTTTTGTGTGTGCAATAAAGTGTTTATAAATAAAATAAATACACCCAAAATATAAGCTACCTTTCTTTTACCTAAAACAGCAGTACGGATGTACCCACCTATATTAACAACGCCCAATGTTCTGACCCTAACTGGGGCCTGTTTTACATATCTGCCGGAACGTGTTCTGAATTTGACGCCGCTCTGGCTACAATGGACCCGCAGTTACCAACCTATAGGCTATGGTTGGTTAGGTAATTCGCATTTCGAGTCATGTCTAGAATTTCTTGTCAGGGTTTTTTATTTGTAAATGGTCATTGTTTATCTGGTATAAAAAATATTATCATTTTAAATTAAAATAGTAAGTCCTAAACGCGTTAGAGATAAATTTTGAAACATTGTTCAGTTAAATTGTTATAGTGAAGGAAAAAAGAAGTCTTAGGGAAGATCATAAATCAGCAATAAACACTATAATAAACACGGTAGCAATGTTTAAACATACAGATGAAAAACGGGACTTTAAGTCGCAGAAGATAACAATAATAAATAAATAAATACACCCAACAGTCACATACATAGTCCTCACTCCACATTAAGATCAATTATGTCTTGTGTCGTGGGTATCAGAAACTACGAGAGATTTTGGTCTCACAAACTCCCAGACCCGAGGATCGAACCCACGGCCTCTCGTTTCACAACCGGTGTCTAACCAACTGCGCCACGAACGCTGTCAATAATGAAGACAATCTACCAGCAGACTTTGACACTTTAAAACCATTATTCATACCATTTATACAATTAAGTAAGAGCAAGGTTTAATTCAATCCTTATTACTAAGTTGAAGACATATTTATCGGCACTGCAGCTCATGTGCAGTAATGTAACACTGAGTTATGACTCAGTAATAACTTCGCACTGTGCGCCGAGCGTCTGTCCTGAGATATAAGCTTATGAGTGTTGCAATTCGTGTGATATGCTTGGTCTTACGACTATGTCGTGTATTTAGTGTTTGTTTTAGCCACACAAACACATACATACATATACATAAACTCCCGTCTTTATCCCAGGGGTAGGCAGAGACGGCACCAGAACACCCACATTTCGCCTTGTATGTTCCGTCCCACGATGTGATAGGAGGCAAGCCTATCTCCATATCGGGCACAAATTCCTGACTCCAGGATGATAATGAATAGAAAAACCCCATATCACAAAGTGACAAATACATACACACAATAATATAATTGTAACATTGTTTATTAATTTATACTTTTGTACACTATACGCCCCAGACAGCCCTTTCTCCCTCCTTTGTTTTATGTACATCCAAAGGTTGCCTGGAAGAGATTGCCTTGCGCAATAAGGCCGCTGATTGTACTTATTTTAAGTTATAAGCTCTGTTGTGTTTTTCCTGGTGTACAATAAACAATATACAAATAAATAGAAAATATATAAAGGAAATGTATTTTTTGTATTGTATTGTATCAGCCCATATACGTTCAATAGGACACGAACGACAACTACAATCGAGAGTACGATTGAGATTCCGTTCCTTCCTTCCTAGTTCCTTCCCTTTCTCTCTTTCCGATTCAGTTTGTTTTTCTACCCAGACTTCGTAGTTATTATTTATGAAAGAAATTATAAATAGTAAAATAAATAAAATTTTACGTGTATATTTTTCTTAGTTGCACTTTCCCCGGTCTCACTCTAATAATATTCTATATATTGTTCAAAATACTTTATCATTTCTTTTACATCATCTTATTCTGCCGCGTCAAGATCCAGACATATTAATCCATTTAACAATGTCACCTTTAACAGAATCGTCTGGGTAATAGCCATGTGGATAATCGCAAATAGTATTTCTCAGAATCGCCTACACCATATATTTCACAGTAATCAACTGGCTCAAGCATACCTTTTCGTGGAAAAAGGAACGAAAAATAAAAATCGATAAGGTAGGAATGCCTGTATATTATACATTAAATCCTATCTTCTAAGTATAGTTCTATCACATTATCGTGAAAACCTGTAATTGGCTATCTATTTCTTACTCTTTTTGTTACCTATTGTGTTGTATGTAAGCTGTTGGTTTTCCAATAAATATATAAAAAAAAACAATTAATGTCTTATTATATAAGAAATAAGATGACATCATTATTTATAATGATTTATATACACTGGTGGTAGGTCTCTCATATGTATGTGGCAGCCTAGGTAGGTACCATCGCAATGTCTATATCTCCAGCCAAACAGCAGTCTCAATGCACTGTTGTGTTCCGGTTTAAAGGACATTATAGCCAGAGTAACTACTGAATATGATAGACTTAACATCTCATGTCTCAGGATGGCGAGCGCAGTGGAATGTCATTGCCTTGTAATTCATTGTGTTGTTTGGTTTTGCTACTGTCCATGAGCGGTCGTATCGCTTACCATCAGGCAAATGGCACGCTCTTTTCGCCATTCACCGCAATAAAAAATAGATGTGTTAAATTTACGCATGCAGCCCTGAAGGGGAAAGAGGAGGTGACATTTATGCTGCTCATACCTAACCTAAATTGTTTTCGTCCGTAAATAAATACATATAGAGTTATCAGCATGAAGAGAGCACATTCCGATCCTGGGGCAAACATTAAACATTTTAATTACACAAAAGCAAAATATGATTACAATGGATCCAATGGCACATGGATCTACTAAAAAGAAATTACGCTGGTTTTATGAATTCGAAAAAGGATGCACCGTGGTCCGAGGCAAAGCGTGCTTTTATGAGTCAATATTGCGGATTACACTGTGATTAACGCTAGCCAGGCAGAGAAAAATCCGACTACCAAAAATAATCTAAAAGATATAAGTTTTTTCTAATTCCCTTACATAATAAATAAATACACCCAACAGTCACACACATAGTCCCGACCCCACATTAAGATCAATTAAGTCTTGTGTCGCAGGTATCAGAACTACGAGAGACTTTTCGGTCTCACAAACACTAAAAACACCCGAATGAAATATTCGTGGGCCACACAAACATTTGTCTCGGTGCGGGGATCGAACCCGCGGCCTCTCGTTTCACAGCCGGCGTCTAACCAACTGCGCCACGGAGGCTGTCAGCATACATATAATTACATAGTCCACTAGTTTAAAAAATAACACTAAAACACAACTCGCCTCGTCGTCCAAATTGCGCCGCGCGCTCCGAGCCACATTTACCGTACTTTTTATGAATAATATTTGAATTTTAGCAGCTCCGTACCTTAATCCTTCGCCGTAATGAATTACCGCCACATTTCACCCGACGTACGTTTCGCTACGTGTTTTTGTAGGACCACCATCCTGTTCTCGTTTTAAGTCAATGGGCGTTTAATTGGGCTTAAAAATGTGAATTTATGTTATATGGGAAGTCCAGAATTTAGATTGGTAAAAATAATTCCTAATTTTACTTCGAGGGACCTTTGTCAAGGTGGACAGACTGATTATGGTTGTAGGAAGTTGCTGGATGCAGGCTGCTTCCTACAGGTCGTTATGAAGATACTTGGGGAGGCCTATATTCTGTAGTGGACTTCTTGTGGCTGAAAAGAGAGAGAGAGAGAGAGGGGGGGGGAGAGAGAGAGGGGAGAGAGAGAGAGAGAGGGGGGGGGAGAGAGAGAGAGGGGGGGGGGGGAGAGAGAGAGGGGAGAGAGAGAGAGAGGGGGGGGAGAGAGAGAGGGGGGGAGAGAGAGAGAGAGAGAGAGAATCCTCAGTACTCCTCATTCAGCCTCAGTCAGTATTCCACGAACCTCGTTTCCTAACTAAAGACGTCTCCTGATACATTTGCGGAGTCTTAATTCCAAAGCACGTTTTTTCCAGCAATTGTCCGTTTTGTGGATTGAACAATCCGTTCACTGCTACTTATCTACCGTTTGCGACTAATATTGTTCTTACTACGAGTTGTTCATGTACGGTGGTGGCAATCGAAACGGAGGTGAGTATTTTACCACCAGCAGTATCTATGATAATAAACAGTCCATGCATCCCAAACACTATTTAAATCTAAAATCATTGCCTTAATTTAAGTGCATTACCGTTAAAATCGAACCTACATTCTCACGCACATATTCTGGATCCATTTTCGCTAAGCAGGCAAACCGATCGATCAATCAAATTCCGAATTAACCGCGTCCAAGCACAATAACCTCGGTTGCGAGCCAAAATTGCTTTCAGTTCCGCCGGATTTTCCGTTCCGGGACTAGCATGCTTCTAAGAATTAGTCGTATATACTCGCTTCTGTGCAAGGACTTAGGGAATTGACTGTTTTTGAGACCGGTAAAGAGTAAGAAGTCAATTTGCTGTTCAGGTTTAATAGCAATTATTATTTTGCAATATAATATAAAATTATGATGCTATATAAGAATTGCAACTTTTTTGGCCTGGCAAAAAGATAATCGGGATCCACTGTTAAGAGTCCTTAAGATTTTAGTTACTTAAAATAAGTTTCATACGTGTGCAAGATGCAAGCGAGACGAGTGAATTGATCGTAGTAAATAACCACTACCACATGAGAAAAGGAATAGAAACACAGTGTCGATAAGAAAGTTATCTCCTAGGTATCGTGATGGGTGACATACCCACGATAATAATGCCATAAAATCAAATTTAAAATATTATTTATTCAAATGGTAATTTACAGTTTTTCAACCGAATAATAACACAAAACGATACGAAACTAACCAAGAAACACCTTGAGCAACACTGTCTACTTTATTCTTTTTAACTTTAACCACCTCTCATACAAATTAGGCAGCAGGTAACTCCAGATTTACCAAGTACCATTACCATTACGCAAAGCGGGTCTATTAAAAAAACTGTTGTGAACTCCGAACCCCGGAGCGGTTTCTCTAATGGAATTACAAGTGTGTAGGCATTATGGTATGCTAATGTAATCTGTTTGGACCCTTATAAGGGCCTTTGTGGCCACGTTTTATTTTTTTGACCGATTGCTCCGTACTGTTGAGGGTTAATGGTCGGGAAGGCTTAAAAGGACCGGATGTTTGAATAGTTTCAAAATTTAAGTCAAATTTTGTGTGTTTTAGAGTACGGTTAAAGTGTTATATCTTAGCCTAAGCACTTTTAACTTAAGTATTTTTTTTGTTATAGAAATATTTAATAAGCAATTTAATATTTATTTATTAGAATTGATGACTGATGATTGATAGTAAATTTATGTACACATATATAGGTATCAAATAGGTAGAGGCAGTAAAATACGTGTGAAATACATATACGTAACAAACCGATTCTTAGTTTGTCATATTGAACTCAATATAAAATATATTTAATGTTATACCCTTAAATACATTAAAATATTACACACAGAAGGTTTTTAAGGATTCAGAATCGCCTTCAAATCTTTACGCAATGCATGTTCTGTTCATCAAGCTAACTTAATAAATAAATAAATAAATAATAAATAAATACACCCAACAGTCACATACATAGTCCTGACCCCACACTAAGATCGAGTCTTGTGTCGTGGGTATCAGAAACTACGAGAGACTTTTCGGTCTCACAAACACCCAGACCCGAAACAAATACCTGTGGATCACACAAATATTTGTTTCGGTGCGGGGATCGAACCCGCGGCCTTTCGTTTCACAGGCGGTGTCTTACCAACAACCAACCAATAGCAGAATGTATTAAAAATAATAATTGAAAATTACTAATAAACCCCTTTAATTATATCAATAAAGCCTGGCTTGAAAGACTGAACACCAATAGTCTGCCGAAGCCAATATCACGCTTTGACAAATACATCTAGAACTGTCTCCACGGTAACAGAATAGGTCCAACACGGCAGTGGAATTTCGAGCGTTCTCACTAGATTAGAAATACTTGGAATCAACATGTACGTATATTGTGTATGTTTGTCCAGGTGACTCTCATTCAGAAGCGATTATTTAATGAACATGGTACATAACATATTTACCTAAATAGGTAAACTCACGTTTTTATCCCAGAAGGAGTAGGCAGAGGCCTCAGGACACCCACATTTCGCCCTGTGTGTTCTATCTTACGATGTCATAGGGGGCGAGCGTATCGCCGTATCGGGCACAAATTCCTGACTCCGAACTGATAATGAATAGAAATATCCAATATTACTTTGCTCGATCCGGGATTCAAACCCGAGACCTCAGCTTTCTAATCGTACCAGTGTGTCGAAAGTTTAATATATTTTTGGGAATAATATAACCTATGTTATATTATTAAAATTATTGCAATGACTTGTCCTACTGATTCTCAATAACCTACTTTCGGATTTATAGTATATTAAAAAAAACGTTGTATATTTATATAATTGTATATTTTTCTAGATGATTCTCACTGAGAAGCTGTTTGTGGTAAATTGGTGTGTATTTTTTACACAGGTAGGACAAAGTGGTTGTAGTAGCATTAAAATAAAGTCGATTGTATCGGACTCCACGAATCAAAAATCCAAGTAAAAACGTATGAAATAGCAACTAGGGTACACGGCTACATCATCATCATTTATCAAATTCCATATTTAATTAGTTTTATTACTAAGTAAAGAAACCTTCAACAACTTGTCACAATAAATAAAAATACATAATCATTGCATAGCAAACCGTACGGAGCCATATTTAGTACCACTAAACAGATAGAAACCTGCATACTGTAGCGATTTTAAAGAATTTCTTCGGTATGTAAGTCTGCCGACCCGCACTAGGCCAGCGTGGTGGACTATATGGCCTAACCACTCTCAATCAATTCTCTCGATTGTAGAGTAGGCCCGTGCCCTGCAGTGGGACGTATATGGGCTGATATAGATAGATATAGATAAAAACAGATAGAATCTCTTACACAAAATATCCAATACTATCAACTTGAAATCATCGTTTGCCAGATTATCGGACAAACCTCAAACATCGGCTATCGAGTCATCTACTCCCCAGGGCACCCAAATGTTTGGAAAGTGAGACGAAAATTATGAGGTATTTAGGTCGGATTCGGTCTGCTTATTGCCCCGGCAGATAAGCAAATCTTGTTTGGTTTGCCTATATAAATAAGCTTAGGGTTGTTTGGTAAAATAACATTAGCATTGTTGAGACATCATTCGTACCTACGAACCTAAACCTACCTACCTACCTACTAAAACCTTTTAGTGAGGTCAAAAATGGTGATATTATGATTATCACTGTCCTCTTGAGTAAGTCAATTAAGTTAAAACAGATTTCAAAATTTATCGATATAACAAAATCAGCTTTATATGTTTTGCTATAAGAATTATGCTGCTTAGCTAGCCTCTGCTAAAGCTTTATCTAGTGGCCCCCTGAAAAAAGCTATCTTTATTGGACTGTCATCACGGTGGGCGACCGACGCAATACTCAATTTTATAATATAAAATATGTTCTCTTTGTAACATGTTTAGAAGCCGAGTAGGGTTATTTGTGGATACTCACACAATACATAAGATTTATATAGAACATTAGACAGAACGATCAAACGAACAACCCGATTAATTACATATATTATTATAAATATGGATTTTATTAACTCTTTTAGATCAACCATGCAGCATAATCTCATAATGGATAATATATGGACGCAATTATGGTATTACATCCAATAGGATGCATGTCCAAAAACAAATTAAATTCACAAACGCTTAAATTTCTACAAACCTTGCTATTTCAGCACAAACCCCACTTTCGAAGTGCACTGATCAGCCATCAATTATCGAGTAACACTTGCTTAGATTCCCCGCAACTTAGCTCAAATAATTGCGTCTAACTCCGACCGTTTCCATTCCATTTCTCAGCACATTCAAATTAACCCAATTGTGCTAACTGGACAAGCGGTCTTGCCGTCCGCGGTCTTACGGACTTACGGTCTCACGGTCCCCGCGGACTCGGCCGTGCCTCTGATGTAATGAATAAAAGATCACCCTGTATAAAGTGTCCGGGGGACTTAAGCTAGTCAAGAATTACGTGTTCTGCTACTGAGCTTTACTTACGGTTCGGTAGGTGGAAAAGCAAAAGAAATATTAAAATTGAAGTTCATATTGACAGCCTTCATAAAAATTATTTTAAATAATAATTATAGTAAATTGTTTAGTACAATAATTGGCAAAATATTGTTGCCAAAATAAGCAACTTATTTTAAATACAATATAGTGGCAAAATATTGATTAAACGATACTGTTCTGCCTATATTTCAAAATTTTTAAAATAATTTTAAATCTATCGTACCATTTTTTTTTCGTGTATCCTTGCCGCGCAAACAGTATTCTGATAAAAATAATTTTGGTCCTTTAAATTGTTAGAGAATCAATATTAGCTATACTTACCTCCTCGCTTTTTACCTTCAAGGTTTGCAACGCTCTATTCTCCAGATCCTATCCCATTATTAAAAAACGAAGTTTTTTCAAATTAATGGTTTAAAAGCGAGTTATTCAAAGAGCCGCTCTTCAAACATCCAGTCCGTATGTCACAAAACGTCTCCGGGCGTCATCTAAAACGTCCGTCATTTCTCAACTGGATCTCATTTCGCGGCCCAACGACCCCGTCTCCATGATTCCCGTCATTCCCGTCATCCCGTCATTCCAGGATAATTCTATTCTGATTGTTATTGGTCCCATACCTGCTAGCGTTTTCCTGTTTAATTGAATCCATTGTGGTTTAACCGCAGCTGGCTTTTAAATGGAACATTTTTGGATAAAAATGTTACATTTCGATAGCGTTGGACGATTTGGAACTTTATTAAGGAGGGTTAAGGTTTAAAGTTGAGTGTAGGTTGTACCGAAATGCATTGCAAATGAAGATTTATAGCTCAGTATCGACTACAGTTTTCAACAAGTATTATTCCCAGTGACATAAGGAGAATAGATTATACATTGAAACTACAAAACCTTAGACGATCAAGCTATTGAAAACTAATCGGTGTATTCTAAATGGATATTCAGCCTTTAAGTATAGTATTTGGAAGATAATTAACGACAGAAGGCGTGATTGCTGATATGGTTAAAAAGGAATTGAACGTAGACCGGTAAATGCAGCATCTTATTCACAAGGTAGAAACACAATATAATTAAAAATGCGAGAAGTGAAAATAAAACATGTTTTTTTTGTGAAACATTTCTTTTACTTCCATATGTCTGTGGCCATAAGTTAGGAATACTCACGCGGTAGTTTAATGAACACTAAAAATACATACATACATACATACATAAACTCACGCCTTTATCCCCGAAAGGGTAGGCAGAGGCACCACCAGGACACCCACATTTCGCCTTGTATGTTCCGTCCCATGATGTGATAAGGGGCGAGCCTATAGCCATATCGGGCACAAATTCCTGACTCCGGGCTGATAATGAATAGAAAAATCCAATACCACTTTGCCTAACCCGGGACTCGAACCCAAGACCTCAGCTTTGTAGCCGTACCGTAAAACAACTTCGCCACCGAGGCAGTAACACACTAAAAATACTACACATTTTTTTGTTTATTTTAATTGCACTTATCTCAGACCAAACTTAGACCTTTATATCTCAAATAAAATGAAACCCAAATTGTAAGAAGTAAAGTAATGTTAAGTAGAGAGCGGACCGTGTAACATCCACTGTACCCTTGTAAAGTCTATGATTGACATTTTCTGACCCTCAGTATTTTCAGGTGGAGCACTATAACGCATAAATATTTAAATAAAAGCTATTATTTTATTAAATTATTTTTTGCTTGCTTTTCGCTACGTCACTTCATGGTAAGAGTTGCATGTTGTTTCAAATAAAAGGCAGGCCAGTCTATATAAAAAAATGTAATATTCTTTTGAATGCCCTTATTTGTAGCGGTTATTTAAAGACCCAAGCTGTATAATAAATTATGTATATAATGTGATATGTATGTTTTTTTTTGTTTACTATGTACATTTATAAATTGCGTAGTTTATGTATTTTAGTTGCATGTACCTATATAGATTGTACATCTATATTTTCGTTTCCTATTTAACTACTACCCTCTATTTCGATATCTATATATTTCTAGTTCATTCTATTCCATCCAAAGGTTGTCTGGAACAGATCGCCGCCGTTAGCGATAAGACCGCCATTTGTATAACCGAAATTAGTATTGATATTCAAAATTGACCTTTAAGTCCACCACGCTGGCATATTGCGTGATAATAAACATAATTGCGAAATTCTTGTGCAGCAGGCAAGGTAACAAGCTTCCTCAAGGCGTTCTCTTTCAACATGGGAAGTAATTAATATAATCAATTAAGTAACAAACAGATTCGACAAATCAGGAGTCCATGCCCTGTGTTTGACCATGCATAATCCGGCTTACTACCCTCACTATAGTTATGTGGCGCTCGTAAAATAAAAAAAATAAAAAAAAGAATAATGAAATATAAAAACTGCCGCTTTTTTATCCCCCCGAGAACCGACCGAATTCCATCTCGATAAAACCTATTCACAGATAAAAAAATACATAAAAATTGAAAGTTCGCGGCGGTTAGTTTGAAACGTGAGCACTCACTAATCCGACACATCTCGTTATTCAATTTCCCGCTAGAGTGAGATTTCTTGTAGCATACCGATCAAAATAATGACGGCACCGGTCTCGGATCGGAGAACACGCGACGCACACCACGGCACGCCATGGGCCATTAACATACCGTTTTTATGCTTCTACCCATTCCGTGATTGTTGATTGAAATCCGAGGGACTGTTTATTGAAGCAATATTGTAATCCAAATGATTTAGTCATTTATTATGTAAAAATTGTACAATGCTGTTATTTTTATGTAATTGTTCACGGTAAATTAGTCCAAAGCTTGCGATGTGATTTGGCTTGACAATACTGACTACTAATTTCTATTAAATTACCATGAATCGGGTACACGGAACACAATAATTTAAGGGTAGGCTCAGAAAAAGATTGTTGATATCCATATGTATGTACATTTACACAGCTCGTTTTATTTGAATACTCTGAAAAAATATACCATTTTATGACCCAGGTCACAGTCAATACTAAGCCACTGCTTACCAGAGAGTATTTTTACACCTCGTCTGAAGAAAACGTTCTGTTATATTTAGATTTTTTATATTTATTTATATTTATCTATTATTATTTAAACAACTGTCTTGGAAAGATTTTTTTCTTGAGACATGTCGTCTATCAACAATATTTTCGATATACCTAAAGTTCTATAATATTTTACAGCCAATTATATATAATATAATGATTAACTTGACCTATCGTTAACAATGGTTTAGCCTTTACAAAAGGGTTTATCGCCGACGGTTATGTCTTCTAGACAACCTTTGCAGCTCAAACTACTTAGGCACTAACAGTTGCCTCTAATACTAGAAGTTTGAGACAAAGAACATGAGTTCTTACATTGTTCTAATTATCTTTAATATAAATAAATGCAGTCTTATAGATAAACTTCATATTTTGCGCTGTACTTAATATTTTCTCCTTTACACGAGGCTAGGTGGAAACATGACATGCAGTGTCTTAATTGTGTCTCTAGAATTGCCAATTTATGATATCTGGCGGCCAGCCGGGTTTTTGCTAGCGCAACCATAAAAAAAAACGAGTATTTTTATTTCTGGACGTTATAAATCACGAATTTTTACTTCCTTAACACCGACATATATTTTTCTAGGAATTGACGTAAGATACTGCATAGCATATTATATATATCTACCTATTCGTTTTTAAACATCTCGATAAAACTTTGTTATTCACAAGGAGGCACTTTATGGGAAGCATATTTGATCAAATAGAATAATTTAATAAAATAGCCTTTTTATTGCCTCGGTCGTTGTCACAATTTACTTAAATATTTAGAATTTAAGTGGATCACTGAAAATTCAAAATTCGATTACTACTGCGATATAACAACCCTCGCCAATACCCACTTGTCAACAAACACACATAGTAAAGCAATTTAGTCGTAAATATCTTATCGTCATCTGATAAAGTCGAGGCACGTGCGTGTGGCATACATCAACGCGGCGCGGCGCGGCGTGGCGTGCCTACACTATGCCGCGCAATTTATATGCATTATTCATGCCGATTCTTACCGTCTCGGATTGTCGCCTAGTTATTTCAAATCTTAAATTGCAGATTTTTTCGGATTGTGCAGCAATTTATTTTTGTTTTAAAATATAATTATTTAGGATGATTTAGGTTAGGTTGTGTAAGAGGGAATATAGAGTTTGAAATTCATAGAAACAACGTTAGAGAAATAGACCATTGATGTTGGAAGCCGAGGATCTTGGCCTTGTCAGATTAGAGAGGCCTTTGTCCAATCGTAGACGCTATAGATCGGAGATGGTAACAAGAAATTCGTACATCAAGAAATACCACGGAAATTCACACAATAGATTTGCAGAACTAAGAATTACTTAGTTGCAGGCCTTTCAACTGTTTAAAAGAATCCGTCAATAAACTCAAAAATATAGCGTAAATATGTGCAGACTGACATCCAGTGACGGTTTCGTGACTCGTCGGACTCTGAAATCCACTGCTCTTACTGTAAACACTGTACTTTATAGTCAATTTATAGAGCCACAATATAAAATTCGTCGGGCAGTATGATCAATGTTTATTACCTACGTACAAACTATCCAATTGAAACCGATTGCTGCGTTAACGAGGACTTAAGTAGAGGAGTGGAAGTCGTGAGGGATGTGAGCAACAGTATCTATCGGAATAGGCGTGCGGGCAGGAAGACTAAATTTTCAGAGAAGACTGGAGCTCATGAGTGAAAGACTCGCAAATACTAAGGCCGCGGCGGCAGACCAGCGAGCACTCACGACACATATTTGAAAAGCGGTACGGTGGGATCTACGGAGTTCCAACACACGCCTCATTAAGAAGGTAATAGAACAAAACCGAGGTTCCAAACTAATCGTGAAGCCTCTCTGGAGGAGCTACATATTTAAGCTGACTGCCGCCGCTGGTCGTCTCGCCTCCTCTAAGCCAAATATCCTTTCGGAGGTGGAAGACAAGGACCGGCAGAGACCGGATGCATAAAGCAGCAGACCGGGCTCTGTGGCGTATCCTGGGAGAGGCCTATGTCCGGCTGTGAACAGCAACGGGCTAATGATGATGATGATAAAAGTACTATCTGTGTCAGCCCATATA
Organism: Deilephila elpenor; assembly: GCA_949752805.1. NCBI lineage: Eukaryota > Metazoa > Arthropoda > Insecta > Lepidoptera > Sphingidae > Deilephila > Deilephila elpenor. The sequence continues at coordinate 1,829,725 of OX457114.1, forward strand.
CGTCCCACAGCAGGGCACGGGCCTCTACAATCGAGAGTATGATTGAGAAGGATTAGGCCGTATAGTCCACCCAGCCTAGAACGGGTTTGCGGAAAAACTACTATTTAAAATATAAAAATAAAACCAATTTTTAAAAAGTGGCTCTCAACGGAAATTTATTATTAAAATAACGTTAAAACAAACGCGGGGCAGGTAAACTGAACGTTTTTCAAACTCAATTAAATGTACTCGTAGCAGACGTTTTGCGCAGAGCTATGCTAGCGGACGGCATGGAAGCTCATTTTCAATAAATAGTGTCCCTTTTGTACCCGGTAGTTACTTCAGAACAATTTCTAGTATTAAATCATTGTAGGGTGACCATCTGGTAGAGGGAATCGTAAAAAATATGTTTGTAGCACATAAATCTATAACTGGTGTCTTAAATATGGTTGATAAACTTCAGGAATGTCGCTTTTAATTAGTCGCATGTCATGAACACCACATTAGTCTGATGTCTAAGCGAAGACATCAAGGCTCACCAGAAAATATTAATAATCTAGCTAAAACTAATTAGCTTTTATTCCGACTGATCAATTATTTCTACAAAGAGCTAAAACAGAAAAACAAGTACTGAAAAATAAAACCAGACATTTTCCAAAATATAAAATCCATCACCAGGCTAGGAAATTCAATCTGGAAGCTGAAATTCTAAGCCAATTCCATCGACACTACACTCCGAGCGATACATGAATTTCTCAAAGCCGCACAAAGCACCGGCTATTGTACAAGAGCTTTAAAATTCCGACTTGTCACTACACATTATAAATGAACATTGGTTCATGTGCCCGGGTGATATAAATTTTAACTCATTTCACAGCTCACACATCCATCCGTTACCTGCTACCGGCGCCATAAAATAAATTGAAATTTCTCACTACGGCCGCCCGGAGAGTTGGTGCTTTATTTCTTCTCGAAAAATCCACATCACTTTTTATTAAGATGTGTAAAGTTTGCGCGTAAAAACCGGTGTAAAATTGTAATGAGCGAGTTCAGTTTTACAAGTAACAATTTGGGAGGGAATATATTGAAGCCGGTGTTGGGGCATGATCCTAATTTTGGATAATTTTTATGAAATATTTGGTTCTATTTTATGCAGTAATAGTGCGTGGTGGTAGTATTTTTTATAATGCGTGATGATTATATATCTACACACATGACACCTAAAAGTCAAAGATGTTCCCTGGGTTTTGAACCCGCGACCACCGTGAACATGTTCACAGCAGCTGTCCTTGGTTCATTACCAACAGATCACTTAAAGAATATAATTTACAAAATACTTTCAACAATTAAAACATTACTGAAAACATTTTGACTATTACTGGATAACATTAGAATTACTGGAAACTAATTTGTGGTCACAGATGCGATTCTGCGGCTGTGGACATTCGACATGCTAACAATTTTAGTGGTACACCGCTGGACCAAAAATCTATGAATTCTATATATTTTTTAATTAGGTCATTTATTTAGGGGAACTATGCTGCCATGTTGAAAATAAAGGTCATTTTGGGACAGACCTATTTGTAGATTTAAATCAGTATATTAGACACCTGTATGATATCATTTGCTGAACATGCAAAGGTTTAAACTACCAACTCTATTTGGGGAGAAATTTACATTTACTTTATCCACCGTAAAACTCGAAGTATTGTGAATTGTAGACGGCGGTTACCATCCTGTCCTATAAAAAGAATCATCAGATCAGAAATCATATTTTTTTAAATACTTCTTGATAAAATAGCACCAGAGCTTTGAATTTCCTGCTTTTTAGAGCTCAAAGTTGCAGTCGATGCAACGACTATGAAAATTGTTAAATTTCATAAAATCATATTTATCGAAAAATTCATCTTTGAACACTATCATCACAGCCACAGAATGCAATGCACATCCTAACACAATTCTATCCAATAAAACATACCATATCGTGTGGTCACCGTACATACCTACTATCCCCAAATGAGTCTCGAAAAATAATATTCCCAAAACGTCACTAAAATGGTCACAACACAGTATTTTCTTCAAGTGTTTCCACGGAGTATCCATCCTCACTTTTGAAATATATCGCTATTTCCCGACTCTCGGGATCCAGTTATGAAATAATAAAGCCCTCAGTGGAAACTCGTTCGGGACAATGAGTCCGCCGCTTCGGAACTGTTCTACTTGATAAGTTTTTAACGTTTCATTACTTACTACTGTTATTGGATTTAAACTACCGAGACATTCTATAGATAAATTGACAATTTATACTTTGATAGAGTAATAAATGTTATATATTCTGAATTACATTATTACATTATATTCAACTAGCGGCCCGCCCGGCTTCGCCCAAATACAGATAGGTTTTGAGTCCAGTCCACATTAGAAACATAATATTATTTCGTGCAATTAACTGTTTTATAATTAATCTCAACATGACCGCCGTCCTCTATACTGTTTTTCCCGTTCTCTTACATTCTCCAGTCGAGTCCCATCTTATTCTGTCCCATGACTCAAAGCTCGCAATGCTGTCCTATTTCTTCCGCCCTATATCTTGTATCAACCCATCCCTTTGAGTTTGAGTACACCGTCCAAATACCTTACTAGAATTGTGTCGCGTTTTGGTTTAACCTGTATATAAGGTATAAGTCAGACTACCTGTACCCACGGAATACCGGTGGATACCCTTTCTTTTTGCGATGAATGGCGAGACTAGCATGCCATTCACCTAACGGAAAGCGATATGACCGCTCATGGACAGTAGCAAAAACAAAAACACCACGAATTACAAAGGATTGCTTGGCATTCCACTGCAAACCTTAATAACACAACAAATTTGATTCACTGCCCTGCCAATATAAAGAACGTCAAGTTACTCAGGCATTTTTAATTATTCTCATAATCAGTGTACAATTTAGTTTGTTTAAATAAATAAGATTTAAACTACGCTGCGTTCATATTATAACGAATATAAAATTATCCTCATTACTCTCAATTCATGTCTAGACAACTTTAATATGACCTCCTTCGTTATTTAGTGCAAGGTCATGTTGAACGCGATAAGCGATTTTCATAAAAAAAAACTAAATATTAAATAAAATGAATTAATACCAAAAATAAGCTCTTTCCCTATAAGATCGTGGGACGGAACACACGAGGCGTAAAATGGGTGCCCTAGTAGCACCTCTGCCTACATCTTCTAGGAAAAACACGTGATTTGTGTGAGTAAAATTGATGCAAAAACTAGACCAAACATTAAATATTTTATGACCTTCTAGTAGTGGTGGACTATATGGCCTAACCACTCTCAATCGATTCTCTCGATTGTAGAGTAGGCCCGTGCCCTGCAGTGGGACGTATATGGGCTGAAATAGAATAGAATAGAATAGTGACAGAAATACTCATACAGTTATCTTGGTGAAAACCATTACCTGTAAATTGTTTACTTAGCGTACTTCGGAGGCAGCTAAAATTTTGTTAGATGGTAATACAATCGGATAAAAAAAGGTAACAATAAGAAGCGTATACGATACATCATACATGCCACTCCACAACAATGACACGAAACTGCGTTCAACAAAACGACCTGTCCCTTCGCACTCCTATTCTTACAACCCCTTCACCAAGATCAATAAAACCAATTTAAAAAGGTTTTTAAAATTACACTCACACGAGTACTCAATCTTTCGTAAGTTATTTACGATCCTCCGATTTCTATACATAAATCTATATCTATATCTATATCAGCCCATATACGTCCCACTGCAGGGCACGGGCCTACTCTACAATCGAGAGAATCGATTGAGAGTGGTTAGGCCATATAGTCCACCACGCTGGCCTAGTGCGGGTTGGCGGACTTACATACCGTAGAAATTCTTTAAAATCGCTACGGTATGCAGGTTTCCTCACGATGTTTTCCTTCACCGTTAAAGCATATACATAAAAAGCGTTTTTAAATTCACGGCGTCCCGCTTGCAGTGTCGACGCGTCTCTATCATAAAGTAATAATTCCATTTTAATATTATTATTACAAATGGGGTTTTACCAGAATTTAAAGTAAAAGTCGTTTTTTAAAAGAAAAATGTGCAAGATTTTGTAAATGAGATGAATTTTTCAGTAATGAATTTAAAAACATAATATAAATTGTATGTAGTTCGGAGGATGTATATTTTTGAAATTACAACAAAGTTGAAAAATATCAGATATTTTTAATGAGATTTTAGTTATAATCTATACATATAATAAAAATGTAAATCGTCGATGTCTGTACATGGAAGATATTTAAGAAATTTCAACGCGGGGGGTCTTTATAACAGCAATAGAATCCAAAACAATTTTTTTTAGAATTTTTGTCTGTCTGTCTGTCTGTCTGTCTGTCTGTATGTTTGCTTGCGCATCACGCAAAAACTACTGCACTAAATGAGATGCGGTTTTCACAGTTGTTTTGCTGCAGGTTCAACTTAAAAACTGGTATATGTTGCATTTGCATACAGGGTGTTTCTTTTTGTTTGCATGCACATTACTCATAAACTACCGCACCAAATGAGATGCGGTTTTCACAGTTATATAGGTACAAGTCCAACTTAAAAACTGGTAAATGTCTTATTTACATACAGGGTGTTTCTTTGTATTATGGAAGATAAATGAGAAAACTAATATTCCCCATATTAACACTGGATTAACACTTAGGCTACATTTTATCCAAGTAAATTAAGTGTTCCCGTGGGATGAGGACGGAAATCCGATATATTTGTTACTTTTTATACTCAAAGGGATGCGATGGGCGTGGATTACATACCTTGAGTAAGAATGAGATAGGACGGGCGGGATATAACGGGACGGGACAGGACAGGATGAGAAAACCAAATAATCTATACATGTATATTTTTTTTAAACAAAGTTAATCACGCAGACGAAGTTAGCGGGCAGAAGCTAGTATTGAATATAAAAATGTAGTTTACTTTCTATAATTTTGTTGACCTTACAATTGTCATGAAGCTGTCGATAGACAAGGTTACACAATTCTCATCTCCCCTTCTTTGATATGGTATGCAGGTTTGGATCTGTAAGATTCTATCTAAAAGGATGGCATCTATAAGATACCTGTACCTGTAGCTGTACTTGCCCATATACGTCCCACTGCAGGGCACGAGCCTCCTCTACAATGGAGAGTACGATTGACAGGGGTTAGGCCATTTATAGTCCGCCAACCTGGCCTAATGCGGGTTGACAGACTACCTACTAAAGAAATTGTTACAAATCGCTATGGAATGCAGGTTTCCTCACTAGAAACTCAATACACACATGACTCCGAAAAGTCAGAGGCGTGTCCTGAGATTTGAAACCGCGACCACCGTGAACATGTGTTGGCAGTCACGTCTGGTCCGTTTACCAACAGGCCACCACTCTGTATCTATAAGGTAATTCCAATTATTTCCAACTCCTCCTATTAATTTAACTTTTTGATTGATTTCGTTGCGGGTTAAAGACAAGTTAGACATTCCCGGAGACGCGCTGAGCTTCAATGCTCAGTGTCATTAAAATGCGTGCCACTGGTGATCCTGGCTTACAGGAGTTGCAGTGGCGGGTGTGAGGGCGGGACAGTCTCCTATCTATAAGGTAATCCTTTTAATTCCCTGTTTACTCAGTTTCATTTAAATTTGTGGGAGTCGAACTAGCTGTATTGACAAGCAACGGGGACATTCAGCGCAAGCCGGCTATTTTCGATGTCGCAGCGGTGAGTAGTGACGTGAAACCGATATCCGGCGGATCGTATTTTTCCGTCGGGTACACTCCGTTGCGAATATAAATAACGTGGCAGGTCCAGTGTTTGATATTTGTCTACCTTGCCTCTACTGTGGGGGAATGGTTTGAGGATTTTTTTTATGCAGGAAGTACAGCATCCGTCGCGGAAATATGCTTCGTTTATTATGAAAGCTTGGTAGCAACTGCCATCAAAGCTGAACCAAAAAGCTTTGTTCGTATCTCTGCCACACCGTCAATTTGTGAAAGATTTTTTTTGTGTTCCTTCCTATGATTGGGTTCTTTAAGTAAGTCCTGAAGTCCTGAACTAAGTCCTTAAGTTAGCAAAAATATTGTTTGGATGGCATTACACAAATCATTATTACGTTATGACTGCATCTTACCGAGCTAAGAAAATAACTCTGTTTTTTGAAAACATGAGCGATAGCTTAGTTACAGTCGTTGGTTTTTATCTTAATTATGCAACATTTTTATAAAAAACTTGCATTATTTAAAAAATCATGATGAATCAACATATATAAATAAATGCGATAAGACCGCCATTTGCACTATTTAAAATTTAACATATTTCATACGAATTCTTACAACGTACGCTAAGTCGGCGTGGACTCATGCATAATGCCCCTCAATCCTGGACTGAACGTGACAAATCTGAATTGGGGATCTTACGCAGAGACCGCATTTTAAAAGCTATACGCCAATATGCAATGTTATAGAGGCAATCCTAAAGCTTTGTAAGGAGATAGATTTACGGAATTAAACTATACCAACACTTTACGGGTCAAGCAAAGACTTTAAAATAGTTAAATAATTTGCCTCATAAAAACACAAATGAATATTTTCATACAGATATAAGAGAATAATGTCTATAATCAATCTAGGGTTAGTATGAATTTCAAACCTATTCAAATTTCGAACATCAATTTTTAAAACACACTTCATTGTGTGAGTGAAATATTGTCTATAATTCGTGTTGTTACCGCGCCAAAGAATATTTTAAATTTCGAATGCCAGTTTGTTTTTGAAGAAAAATAATTCAAGCAAAATCTATTTAAATTTGGAACGCCACTTTGAAAAATACAAGTGATTGCGTTCGCGACTGTACTGGCACCTTTCGCGTCGATTCCGACACGTTCACAATCGCGACACACTCAATATACCGCACCGCCGCGCTTACGTCATCAACGTAAGTAGCTGCCACGATAGACTGGCATTGTATAAAATGCACTGATGTTTATTAAGTGAAGTATCGAAATAAAACTAGATTTTTACGGATTTTGTCGCGGATTTAGTTTAACTTTTCATTTTTATAGTGCGACGTTTCAGATAATTTACAGGTTTAGTGGTCACCAAATACCCTATAAAACAACAAATAGTAACGCAGTCTACCTTCTCCGTGTAGGTAGGATATTCGTGTGCCCAGATAGTAACCACCGACGCAGATTGGTATCACGCACTATAACTACTAAGACTACACTGCACCCACCATAATATGCAATGGAGTCATTTTTTTTTTTCATTTTCACGTGATGGTAAGCGCAATGCCAGATAAAGCATTGCTTGGCATCAGACGGCGGTCTCATGCCATTCGACATGATCATACCCACTAAGCAGCTTCTTCAAGCTACGGCGGAAGAACCCAGGATTATAGGCAGTAACATTGAATTGAAGTACATACATACATAAATAAACTCACGCCTTTATCCCAGAATGGGTAGGCAGAGGCGCCACTAGGACACTCACATTTCGCCTTGTATGTTCCGTCCCATGATGTGATAGGGGGCGAGCCTATCGCCATATCGGGCACAAATTCCTGACTCCGGGCTGATAACGAATAGAAAAACCCAATATCACTTTGCCCGATCCGGGATTCGAACCCGAGACCTTAGCTTTGTAGTCGTACCGTAATACAACTACGCCACCGAGGCAGTCACACACAGAGGCAGGATTGCAGTCGCATTGAATTACGATACCAAAAATCTCTAAAATAAACAGTCTTCAAAGTGCAAATCCGCAGGTTTATGAGTGGGTCGGAAGGGCAGTCGTACCAACTTTAGGGTCTGCGGTTTTTATACTCCCAGAGTTTGATAGAGCAGAATTATTTTACCCCGGACCAACCGCCGTAGGCGTTGCGGACACTACAGAATTAAATTACGGTATGGCAGTGTTCTGTGGTCAATGGTTTAGGAATTTTACGGAGTTTCATTATGCAATAGGTGATCAAACGTTTTGCGAAGTTTTACATACTTTTAAGTGCTGCTATTTTGTCGTAGAATAAAGGTGATAAAAGCAGTCGTTTAGGAAGTTCCTAGTTTGTTGTGGGATTATCAAAGGTTGGTAACTTTTTAAATCATAAATACATACATAAAACACCTTTTTCCCAGAAGGTGTAGCAAAGATGCTTCCAGGTCACCCACATTTCGTCTTGTGGGTTCCGTCCCACGATGTGATAGGGGGCGAGCCTATCGCCATAACGGGCACAAATCCTAACTCCAGGCTGATAGCGAAAAATCCAATATCAATTTGCCTGACCCGGGATTCGAAGCCGAGACCTCAGGTTTGTAATTGTAGCGTAGTACAACTGCGCCACCGGGGCAGTCACTTTTTAAATCTTTTATGTAAGGCCTCTCAATCGAACTCGCGAGTGTAGAGGAGGCCCGTGCCCAGCAGTGCGATGCGTAAGGGTTGATACAGATACAGATGAAGAACCTCATTGTTCTAGAACACTAATAGACTGCAAACTGCTATAACCCCATGTACAAAATCTTTATTTTGGGATTGGTTTGATCCTAAAAAAATTTAAGCCAGAATAATTTCAAAGACCATAATATCTTTCGCAATTTACAAGTTTTGGGCTCCTTCAACGAATGAAAGGGTTTAGGCCATTACTACACACACGACCTATGCTTCAAAGTGTACAAGAATTTATAAGGATACACACTTATCCCCAAAATTTAGAGGTATGTGTGATTCAAACCCACAATCACGGAACCATCGTCTTCGAATGTCTGATTTTTTTACAACAAGCCACTACTTCCTTATAAGCCTTTCCTGTCGATGCCAAAGAAAAACTTGGCGAACCGGACTATTTATTACGCTAACTAATAGTTAAACTAATATTGGAAGGTGCTTTCCCTGCTATTATGAACAATCTGCGGGCCTGTCACGGCGCTGAACGTACGGGACATAATAAATTCGTGTTAACAGTCACGCGATGTTGATTATTCGCTTCTTTTATGCTTTAAGAAAGAAATATAATAGACCTACTTTGTAATGTAAGTTGTTTATAGACGGCGTGTGACCTATGTTGATAATTATTATACCTAATTCATGTATGAACTGCTCTGAATTAAATCCTGTGACTCATGTATAGTCACTGTATTATAAACTTGTTTTGAAAATAGCAACGCTAGAGTTTCTTGGCCGTTGTTGTTCAGCGAAAGCAGCGTAGAGAACCGGGTGGTAGAAAAAACTGACTGAATCTAAATAATGTAATAAAATATTCAAAAATAAATAAATTATATTCATTTCATGTTTGGAAAAGCAAGTCTTGCTTTTCCATGGGATCTGAATTTTGGTCGAAATTTAATTACGTTTTGGACGAATGATAGTAAAATTACACAAATTGAACACAGTTATATTACTTAAATCTATAGTCATTACAAATACACAGCTTAATTGGTGATAAAAAGATCTTTAAAATAAGTTAAATGTAATACAGAGAGAACAAGACAAAATTCGAGGCGCCACCACCGCTCTCTAACTAGACAACGGACAAACGAGACAAGAGAAATGGCGACTCATAGTTATTTTTAAATATTCACTACTATTGTCATTAATTTATCGTTTTAATTTGACAATGAGAAAGTTGGACCACTTTGCGAAATAAAAATGTATTTAGATAAATGCGAAGTTATAAATTCTGACTTGACTGCCTCGGTGGTGTAGTTGTACTACGGTAAGATTGCAAAGCTGAGGTCTCGGGTTCGAATCCCGGGTCGGGCAATGTGATATTGGATTTTTCTATTCATTATCAGCCCGGAGTCTGGACTTTTTGCCCGATATGGCGATAGGCTTGCTCCCTATCACATCATGGGACGGAACATACAAGGCTAAATGTGGGTGTCCTCGTGGCGCCTCTGCCTACCCCGTCTGGAAAAAGGCTTGAGTTAAAAATTCTAGCGTTTGAAAATTGCTATGTTTTAGGTAATACATAATATATCTGTTGACATTATAGGATATAGAAATAAAAATAACATACCGATTGGTACTAACATGACATTGGTTAAAAAGGTTTGCTTTTTGCGACATAGGTTGCGAGTTCAATCCCTGGGAACATAAAATATATTTGTATTTTACAGTCTTGTCCAGATCTAGAATATTCTGCTGTTGAAAGTATTTGTAAACGCACCCACGGTACAAAAGTAATTTTAGTGAAGGGCAACGCTTAAAAAATCCTGCTATTTTTAAAAGATTTTTATGAATAAATCACAAAAAGTGATATTTTTGATTAAATATTAATCTTTAAAGTGTCACTAGTTCGATTTTATCCCTCCATCTGGGTCCATTGGGGAACGAAATCTTTTAAAAGATGACGGCCGGATTCCCTTTTAATAAATAGGCTAAAACAAAATTGAATTACAAGGCCGCCTGGTTCCGACGTTTCATTATTTTTACAAGGAAATATAAACGTTGATCTTTTTGTTGAAATTTTCGATATGTCACGAACAATTTCGGATGGATGTTCCTCGTTTCGATAGCTTGTCGCGTAGCTAGTGTGGACGATTTATTTTTGATGGTAATTAATTTAATTAATAAGTATTTCTATACAGACCTGATGCAAGCGAATGGCATTTAGCGACCCCTTGCAACTTAATGTTGTCATGTTAGGTTCTGGCCATATTTGTGGAGTTCTTGGCAGCAGACTTCCTAGGGCTTAATAAATAGAGAGAGAAAGAGAGAGAGAGAGTTGGTTGATGAAATAAATAAATAAATAAAAGCACATATTATATGTCAAAAACTGGCTTTCTAATAAAGACAGAGATCAATATATATCAAGCTTTAAATAAATAACTATACTATTATTGAAATGCAGCACCTTAATGTAAACTTTTAACTCAATCTCAAACTCAAAAAAGATCCAAAACTTGCGTTCGCGAAGCCAACACTCAAATAGTATTAAGGACACAAATAGCCTGCCAGTTTATATAATTTGCAACTTTCTTTGACATCCTCTGAAAAATTAATGTACTGTTCCCATTCGGAGAGAAGTCTAAATTTTCTTCAGCTGATAAAATCATCCATCTATATTTAAAAGCAACCTATTTAAATCAATTTGCCGTTCGTTCAAGTAAACAAATTGGTATTTTAAAGATTTTTTTGTACGCGATTTTACGGAATTTTTCTAGGTATTTAATACAGTAAATTTAGTTTTAAAGTTAAAGACCTGGAATGACCTGCCGAAACTTTCCCAGAATACTAGAGCACGGGGCTCTTTAAAAAAGGAGTGAAAAGGTTCTTACAGTCGGCAACGCACGAGTGACACCTCTGATGTTGCAGACGTCTTCACGATTAAGCGGGCCGTAAGCCTATTTTCCAACTTAGTGGTATTACAAAAAATCCAGACATTTTATTTTGATATATAAAAAATCTAATCCAAAAAACATGTATCAAGTATGTATCAGCCCATTTATTCCCAATGCAGGTCACGGACCTCCCCTAGAAATGAGAGTACAAATGACAGGGGTTAGGCTATATACTCCACCACGCTAGACTAGTTGGGCTTGGCGGACTACATACCACAGAAATTCATACAAATCGCTACGGTATGCAGGTTGTCACGACGTTTTCCTTCACCGTTATAGTGCGTGGTGATTGACTGTCAATACCCACATGCTTCCGGAAAGTACAATCTTTTATTTAAAAGATGAAGCAACACGACATTGCGATGGGCTCCTCGTCTACAAAACCATAAACCAGCGCTCAGCTACGTTCGGCAGCTGTCAAAACATTTGGGAACATTGTCCTTTAATAAAAGAGTACGAGGTAAATTCACCGCAGGCCCTTCAAATACATTTAAATATTTTACATAGTTTGCTTCTGTATTACTCAACGGATTTGGGGTCCGTTAGGTATTACACGGTAAATTCTTCTCTAGACATTTCACTGGTGTAGTTGGAACAAGTTTGGGCTGTGATTTGTGAATTTGATTTTAATTTTTCTTTATTGCATTGAATGGCGAGACGAGAATGCCATTCGCCTGATGACAAGCGATACGACCAAATATTAGGATTAAAAATAAAAATTATTCCTTATCGATTCTAAGGTCAACAAATCACTGTAGATTTTTTGGGTGGGAAAAACACCATTTGTCTGAGACTCACACATTTCCAGAGAGAGTTGAGATCAGTTAGGCGATTTTATAAATTCTCCTATCCCCTTAAAATTTATGGAGGTCCAAGTACAGCCCTGAAAATATTCGCAAACTATTCTCTACTGTGTAAACACAAGACTTAACCTGCTAATCAACGTATTTGGGAACTCTAAAACACCATAGTTCGCGAACGTCCAAACGACTTTTAAGTCCATTCTACGCTACTTAAAAATCTCCTACAATTTAACTAAACATTATCTTTCCACAAAAACCTTAATGTTTGGCTACTCAGAGCCTCCAAGCCTAAAGCTAAACATAATATTAATATTCAGACTGTCGACGGAACCCGGCACTCCACCAAAGAGCGCACTTGACGCATTTTAATTTAGCCAATTTTAGCCGCGGCACGCCTCAACCATGCTCACTAAAGGTGTACTGTTTCGTGATAGCCACTCTTTGTTTTAAATATTTGATGTAACTAGACCTCTGTGGCTTTCTGCCTCGTAAAAACTGCGTTAGAAAACTTTTCAGCGCGATGATGTTTATTAACCGGCTTGCTGGAGTTTCAACGTGCGCCTGTTTTGTTTTGAGGTTATTTAAGGTGCATAAGCCCAGGTATTTGTGAATCCCTATGTATATTTAAAGATATGTTTGATGTTGTAAAAGTTGTGACTTTGACTGCCTCGGTGGCGTAGTTGTATTACGGTACGGTTACAAAGCTGAGGTCTCGGGTTCGAATCCCGAGTCGGGCAAATTGATATTGGATTTTTCTATTCATTATCAGCCCGGAGTCAGGAATTTGTGCTCGATATGGCGATAGGCTCGCCCCTTATCACATCGTGGGACGGAACATGCAAGGCGAAATGTGGGTGCCCTAGTGGCACCAGAGGCGCCTTTCCTACCCCTTCGGGAATAAAGGTGTGAGTATATGTATGTATGTATGTAAAAGTTGTTATCTATAAAGGGTTAAGTTTCAGGTTTAGATACAAATTTTTGTTTGATTTTCGTATCGAGCAAACCATATTAAAATTTTGTGTCCAATATTTACTTTCCTCTGTACCAATGAGCCTCTCACCTATTGAAGGACAGAATTACTTTCACAATAAATAAATACACCCAACAGTCACATACATACTCCTGACCTCACACTAAGATCAAGTCTTGTGTCGAGGGTACTAGAAGCTACGAGAGACTTCTCGGTCTCAAAAACACCCAGACCCGAGACAAATACCTGTGGATCACACAAACATTTGATTCTGGTGCGGTGATCAAACCCGCGGCCTAGCTTTTCACAGCTGGCGTCTAACCAACTGCGCCACGAAGGCTTTCGAACAAACGAAAGCAATAATGACAATACGAAAGCACTCTGTATCTCTATTTCTCTTCCATCTTTGTCCCTCCTGGGAGATAGTCATGTTGTATGTATTATAGTAGTGACATTTTATGACGTCACTACATTGAGGCAACGAATACATGAGCGTGCAACTCCCCTGGCGCCAAAAACAGTGAACCTAGAATTACGATGTTCTGAAATGTTAGGTAATAATCATTGAAATAATTGCCAAAATCCAACGCTTACAACTTTGCTTACAACTTTGCTTACAACCATAAAACCATGCCTTTTTCCCAGAAAAGGTAGGCAGAGGTGCTACCAGTCGCTTTATGTGTTTCGTCCCATGATGTGATATGGGACGAACCTATCGCCATATCGGACACAAATTCCGTATTCGGGGCTGATAAATAAAATAAATAATTTCAGTGTTCTTCAAATACTACGTATAAAACACTATTGAAAATCATGTTGTGGTAGAGATTGTCTAGTAAGAGTTAATTTCCTTCCGAATAATTCTTACATTTCTTCATTGGATTTACTATTATTAAGTCCATTCACAGCTTTTTCATTGCGAATAATCTCTCTTTCATTCATTAATACTTTCGTGTACTGTTTTGTTAAATTCTAGTTTATTCACTCATTGGTATAACGTCATACGGCTTATTTCTAAATTAAATAATTAATTACAATATTCCGCCAGCCCACGCATGGCCAGCGTGGTGGACTATATGGCCTAACCCATCTACTGTACTCTCGATAGTCGAGGAGACCCGTGCCTTGCAATAGGACGTATAAACAGTACAATACAACTACCACAATCCTTAAATTACCATATAAAATCGACAAACCATTATACAAATGGGTGTCTATTCAAACATTCCATAATTAAACTTTGCTATTTTACTAAAACCTTAAGAAACGCCCGCTTTTCACACAAATCTAGAGCGTAATACATAGCAATCTATAAGAAATTCGCTTGACAAGAGCTCCAGAGAAGACATCTCGCGAATCAATACGTTTCAATAACTATATTGTAGCATGTACTGTGAAGAGGTCTCCAATCGATAAGCGGCATCCAGAGCTCATAATAACGCCATTTTATGGTTTACGATGTCACGTGCGATGTCTTTAGGTGTGTGAGTTTGGTGTTGTTTGGTGTTACTAGTAAGAAGTTTTACTGAGTACGTAGGCTACTTGCAAATAATAACAAATTATTAATGAACTGCTCTGATTTAAACCAACTTGTAGCTTTCCTAAAATCACTACATTGTGAACTGGTTTTGAAACGAGCAACACTAGAGTTGCTTGCCCGTTCTTTTCTAGTGTAACATTGTAAAAGCGATGGAATATAATTTCACAGATATAGCAACCATGTACCCAATCGTGCTTTAAAAATAAATACACCAAGCAGTCCCTTAACTAAACACAGATATTACTAACAATTCTTCAACATTGTTGGCATCCGCAGTAATTATAACCGGCTAAACGTTAAAAAGTGTGTTGTGGCTGAGTATACAGGCGTTGGGTTCCCACGAGGCCGCGTACAGGCAGGAAAACCTGCTAGAATACGCAATTTACTTTATGGTAATTGTAACTGAAACAGGCGTAGTACGTACATACATAGTTACAATTTAACATAAGCTTATGCTTGGTTATTCCCGGGAGTAGGCTGAGGTACCAAAGTTTATTTATAAAATCAATAAATAAAATAAATACACCCAACAGTCACATACATAGTCCTGACCCCACACTAAGATCGAGTCTTGTGTCGTGGGTATCAGGAACTACGAGAGACTTTTCGGTCTAACAAACTCCCAGACTGGAAACAAATACCTGTGCTATACAAATAAATGTTTCGGTGCGGGGATCGAACCCGCGGACTATCGTTTCACAGTCAGGTTGTCAATCCCAAAAACAGATAGAAATCGAAAATATTGATTCATTAAAATTTAATGCGACATCTAAAACAGGTTTTGTTTTGTAAATCCGTTCACTAATTTACAAGTTAGACTTATTCCAAATTTGGTGGTAGGAGGAACATAAAAGGATGCAATCATTGTGCTACGAGTATGACGTCATTTTCCATGCACGTTAGTGCATAATTTAACATCGGTTACATCTCTATTATTTGTGCTATTCTATGTTAGATACTCTATCTGCACTGCACTTTCATCAGCTGTATTTAAACTTCGATGAATATAACAAAAAAACTAAACACCTTAAACTAACTTAACTCTACAAATGTCCTTCAAATAAATCAATAGTACGGAACCCCTTACAATGAAACGTGACGAAGCTTCTCAGCAGTTATAGAGTTATTACTCCTTATCCTCGTCATTTCACAACGATACAATCGAACCGAATCAAATATTCTAAGGCCGAAACGCCTATCACCCGTCATTAATAATTTAGTATCATTACACAGCACGTCATTTCCAAAATACAGACATTACACGGTTTCACATGTATTATACTTGTGCAGAATCGAAATTATTTGTAAAATTATCAAAGCAAAATCACCTTTATTTCCACTAAATAATACACAGGTTCCAGCACTCCGACGGTCGTAGACGCGCGTTATCGGCAGAATGCGCGCGAATTCGCGGGCAATTTTTTTCTACGAATGTATTTCAGTTGAATCCTCTCTCTCTCTCTATCACTCTGAATCGTCCACTATGCATAAGACGCCTCTACCGTCGAAAGTTCGATTTCAAGGACTTAGACTTAGGTTCGTAGACTTAGCATGCCACAGAAATTATTATAAAATCTTTGCGGTTTTCTCGCGATATTTTCCTTAGCTATTTAACTATCAATACACAAAAACGAACACATCACGCCATTTAAGTTACCCATATAATAATTATATGATCACTTTAGGGTGGGTCAAGGTTTATTACCCCTAAATATGTACCCTCGAATACAGGGATATCCTTACGGGGTATACTTTGTGGTAATTAAGCACCATTGACACAGGCCTGCCCGAAAGAACCCTGAACCGGTTTTAACGTTTTAATAACCCAATTACGTGTGATTACTTCCACTATAATTAGAAAGTAATAGCAACCCCGCCCTTATTAAGTGTCGATCTTAATTAGCACGCCATTTTCGGCCTTGCTAATTGAAGAATACGGGACATATCAGTATGTACAATCTAGAGTTACATGACCCAGTTGCTTTGGAACGACTTCATCCACATTCGATTTCGGCTGGTTGATTGTTTTTAAATTGGTGTATTTTCCGTTGTACTGTTTTGGTATTTATTTGTATGAAAAATATTTGTATGCTTTAAAAATTTTATTGCTTTTACTTGTAAAAAATGAATATGCCTCTTTCTCTCCCAAAATTTTCGATTATCAGTTTACTTTCAAAACCATCCAACCCTCATCCCCATTGATAGGTAGGCTCATTGGTCTTGTAAAATATATTAACTGAGAACTCTGAAATCCTGGGTTGAAATCGGTCGGGCAATACAGATTATACGAAATAAGAATTTTAACAAATCTTACATGAATCCCGGACTGGATTTATGTTCAGCAAAGCAATCGCTCGACTTCTGAATTTAAAACCTCTTTCTACCCACGTAGGGATTCATGCTTGAACATTTGTTTTTTACAGAATATTTTTACATATTCGTTCATAATTCACAACAGTACCTACCTATTTACTCCACCAATCAAACGCAATTAATTCGGAAATATTTTTGCAACATTTCAACGACACTCGCGGATTTATTTTGCGCTTATTAAAGCGGAATAAGAATAAATACGTTGAAAAATGTTGCTATAAAAAGTTCACAAAATTCAATTTTTAATTAATTCGTTGAAGAGCGGTACTGCCGAACCACTAACGCTTGAATAAAGCATAAACATATACGCGTAATGAGACGACCCCAGTCATGTATGTTTTGGCCGAATAAACATAGTCATTTCTGGACAATAAATAAATACACCCAAATTGACAGCCTCCGTGGAGCACTTGGTTAGACTCCGGCTGTGAACCGTGAGGCCGCAGGTTCACATACATAGTCTTGACCCCACACTAAGGGCGAGTCTTTGGAATAAGAAACTACGAGAGACTTTTCAGACTCACAAACCTGGGACAAATACTTGTTGATCACACAAATATTTCGGTGCGGGAATCCAACCCACGGCCTCTGGTTTAACAGCCGTCTAACCAACTGCGCCACCGAGGCCGTCATATTTTAATAAATATTATTATAATTTACAATACCTAAATACCTTTAATTTGACCCGACGCGGCTACAGCCTTTGCGTCAATTAGAGCATGAAATTTGATGTCACACTAATTTCAGGCATTTGGAATTAATTTCCGACGCTCAATTGTATACATTAGCGCTGATTTATGTTTGTTTATAAGTACATTGGCTATTGGAATATACAATGTAAGCAGATTAAGCGGAACCCAGTGTCCGGAGTAATATTCACGTGCTTTTGTCACAAACAAAATATTATTTAAAGCAAGCTCACTTATAGGAGTTATAATCAGGTGTTCTTGTAATAAATAAATTATTATTTAAAGTTGCAATTTCACTGTCCGGAGTCATATTCAGGTAATGTTAAGTAAATAAAGTAGCGTACTTTTATATAATGATTAGTTCGATTAGTGATTAGATGATTAGTGCGTGGTGGCCTGTTGGTAACGGACCAGACGCGGCTGCCTACATGTTCACGGTGGTCGCGGCTCCAAAACCCAGGACACACCTCTGACTTTTCGGAGTTATGTGTGTATTGATAGCTAGTCAATCACCACGCACTTTAACGGTGAAGGAAAACATCGTGAGGAAACCTGCATACCGTAGCGATTTTAAAGAATTTCTACGGTATGTAAGTCCGCCAACCCGCACTAGGCCAGCGTGGTGGACTATATGGCCTAACCACTCTCAATCGATTCTCGATTGTAGAGTAGGCCCGTGCCCTGCAGTGGGACGTATATGTGCTGATATAGATTAGTTCGATTGCTAGCTTGGAAAATGTGGATGTTCAACACACACAGTACAAGCTGATGTGTGGATGTTCATAGTACAAGCTGATGATAAAATCAGTTACGCTGTTTGCTGATCTGTACTTCTTAATGTAATAAACTATCTTCAAAATGTAATAAAATTCGAAAAAAATATTATTTTTATCTTGATAAAGGTGAACTTTAAAAACCGTTTTATAGTTTCGAAATTCAGCTCACTTCTTTACAAAATAAATCCAGCATTTCATATTAATTCAAACTGTTTAATTCTTACATCGAAATACAATAACATCAGAAATACTTACAGTTCACACAGCCTCTGTATACTCGTATGCTGAAACAAAAGACAATCTTTACTAATTCAGTACATTGTTCTAGATTAACTCAGGCATTTTTCTACTTCACATTCATTAGTCCACTATAAGAAATCCAAACGGAAAAAAGCCCACGCATATAAATAACATACCTATAAAGGCACTTCGTTTCGCGTGTAAACATTCGTCTGAAACAATCGTACAGTTGCGGCCAAAAAAAGGTATTTTTTCAACTTCTCTCGTATGACGAATACACTATAAAATTAATTAATGAATAAACGAACAAGGGACTTAATTTCCTAAATAATGAAAAAAAAGTACTCCAGTGATTATGTAAAAAATATTTAAAAATAATCTCGGATTATATCATAACCCTTTTCGGTTGTGTGTAACATTCACGTGAACACGGGACGTAATTATAAAAATGTTATAATTTATCAATTCCAGAGACTTCAAGGCTATTCAGATAGAACACTAATTGGCTAGCATATATTATTAAATACGACAAACGACCTCTGTAAATCCTATTTTTATTACACAAATAAAAAGGTCGTGAACTGTAAAAATGAAAAATAACAAGGTATAAAAAATTACTGTTAAATGACAACCTTCCATTAGACGCATTCACTCTGCACTATTTAATAATGAATGAATGAAGTCAAGCTATGTTTAAGAGCCTCATTTTTTTATAAAAACAGACGTAAT
The DNA here is from genome assembly GCA_949752805.1 of Deilephila elpenor. NCBI lineage: Eukaryota > Metazoa > Arthropoda > Insecta > Lepidoptera > Sphingidae > Deilephila > Deilephila elpenor. The sequence goes on from OX457114.1 coordinate 1,849,208, forward strand.
TTTTGCGCTCACCGTGCAGCAGTCACATAGAATTCATGAGTGTTGTTCATTATACTTTAAAATTTAATAACTTACTTGCGAAAAGTTGGAGATGCGACGGTTGGTGAGATAAAGGGAGAAAGGACTGAACACATATGTTACAAACTAAGGCTGGAGGCGAACTTTTGTGTAGAGACCGCGACTCGAAATGTGGGAAGTTGATACACAGAGATTTGAGCGGACCAACAAGTATGTTGCGACCAAACTGTAATTATACGCGATTTTAAACTTTGTTCGATAGAAATAAGTATTTTGTACATAATTTAATTTGTACCGCAGATATGCTGACAATAAACAACGAATTTATGGCGATAGGCTCGCCCCCTATCACATCACGGGACGGATCACGGGACACACAAGGCGAAACGTGGGTGTCCTGGTAGCACCTCTGCCTTCTGGGAAAAAGACATGAGTACATGTATGGTATGAAAAACGAATTAACTTAATGGGTCACACTTTTTGACTAATTGCAACATAATAATTATGATGAAGAAACTATTTTAAATTGAAATTAAAGTGATGACCGACGTCCATAAATACTCATAATATTTGAATGCTGACGAAGAAACATACAAAGGTCAGGAGGAACAGATAGGAAGAAAGAAAATGATTGCCTGACTACGGCAGTACACAATATACCTCACATCGGTTTCCTATGACGTAATGGTAGTATCTGATAGATTCAAATAACTCGAATATTCTCTCATAGAAAATCTCTATTATTGTTCTTTAAAAATACATATTCGTCAAAGAATTCTTGTACACCCCAGCCAATAATAAAATTGAATTACAACACCATTGTCGTTTATGACTTAGAACTTACTCATGTTTATATGCAGTAAATCATGTAAGAAGGGGTGCTTTCCGCCCGTCTCGCGCTTAATGTGCCGTGATGATCATAAAGTATACAACGTATTTGTCTTTTTTATGAAACAATAGCATTTCCTTATGAACGGTTGCCTGATGGCTTGGGTAACTCGTCTTTTTAGTGTACCTTAAGAAACAAAGGCTTTGTAGAAACATTTTGACGACAATACTGTGTAAACTTAATAAATTAATTCTATATACGAAATTCAGATATTCGAATTAGGTCCAATTTAATTACATGCTAAGGAACAAAACATATGAATAAAAATTGTGCTTTGTTTGACCTTTTTTTTTCTAGACCAACAATATCACTCAATAATTCAGTTCATAATTGGTTGTTAACAAAATATACACCTACAACTCAAAAGAACTCGTACATAATTGGCTACTTCAACGTACAACGATAAAATTAATAGGTAAGACTTTATTAAAGATACAAACAAAGCGTTTCAAATTATCCTTTCCATTACAAACTATTAAATACTAAGCAAAGAGAAAGCAATAAAACCCGCCGATAATAAACATAAACGTTTTTAATTACCTCACAAAATCCAACGTTAAACCTTTCAGCGTAAACATAGTAATTTATACACTAAAACAAGATAGCGAAAGGAGCTAAATCCTTTAAATTATTTTGCTTCAAAATTATATAAAGTGTGCTCGGCTTACATGCGGTTAAGTGAGTTGAACACTTCCTACATTACTCGGCATTATCCGGGTGTTAATATCAGGCGCCCAGTTATTTGGGCCCGAAGTGTAATTTCGCAGGTGGGTGGGATAGAGATGAATGTGTTGGGCGCTTGCATTACGATTGTCATGTTTACACCCACACTCTCTTGATCTTTGGGTATTTCTTTAACATATTATATTTAGAAAAAAATAAATTATGTATATAATATATATGTTATAAACTCAAACCTTTTTTTCCCACAGGAGTAGGCAGAGGAGCTACCAGGACACCCACATTTCGCCTTGTGTGTTCCGTCCTACGATGTGTATTAGAGAAAAAAAAAATTTTATAAAAAATATAAGCTGCAATTAAAATTGACAATCGTCGTATATTCGGATCTAGAGGCACTTTTTTAGTAATTTAGTATAATAAATTACCATGCATGTCAGCCATATGATGGAAACCATCGTGAAAAATGATAAATATAACAGAGATTTGCAAGTTCCTCCATAGTTTACTTAGTATCCTAATTGTCATCCCACGTTAGGATATCGTGGTGGACTTTGACATCAGTCCTCTTAAAATTCCTATTCCATGAAGTGGGATGTATTTTTGAACCTCAGATGATCATTAAGCAGGTATTGTACTTCAATATTCACTTGCCAATCGTTTGCGATTGGCTATTTTAATTGTAGTATGTGTGTGCTGTTGGTATGCCTAAGTTAAAATAAATGAGCTAGTCCAGGCGTGTTATACTCGTATTACGGTTCGCAAACCGTCAAAATGTGGGCATCAATGTCGACCACACTCGGCCGTATCGGTCGGCGTCTAGCAAAACAAACACGTTATGTTTGATATTACATATTATGTACTTTGTAATACATTGAAATTATTGATACATAAAATGGGAATGATGGAATAGGTAATCACGAATTTAATTTTAATTTTATTTTATTTGTTTTTATTAAGACAAAAATCATGCGAAAACCAGCTTTTTTCGGTTTAAAGGACATTGTAGGTAGAGTAACTACTGGACATAATGAGGCTTAACATCTTATATTTCAGGATGGGGAGCGCAGTGGAATGCCAAATTTTGCTTGTTAATTCATGGTGTTGTTTAGTTTTGGTACGCTTACCATCAGTCGAATAGCATGCTCGTCTCGCCATTTATTGCAATAAAAAATATAGCATCTGTCGACAGCCACCGTGGTGCAGTTGGTTATACACCGGGTGTGAAACGATAGTTAGGGTTCGATTCCCGCACGGGACCAATGTTTGCGCGACCTACAAATATTTGTTTCGCGTCAGGGTGTTTGTGAGAAGTCTCTCGTAGGTTCCGGTACCCACGACAAGATTTATTTGATCTTAATGTGGGGTCTAAATGTATGTCCCTATTGGGTGTATTTATTGTTTATCTTCTAATTTAAAAATATATTTATAAAGCGAATAATTCAAAGGTGCCCACTTCTTTATGCCTGCATTGTACTTTCTCAGGTGGATGTAAAAGCCTAATGGCGCATGTGTTGTGTCAAACATTTGATACTTAGTACAAACACGCATGGGATTATTTCTACTTGCCTTTCGCAAAAATGGGGCTTAGAAGGTGATTTATGTGCGGGAGCATAATGTATTTTTTTTTAAAGGTGCTATCGGAAACATACTAGGGAATTTTTGTTTGAAATTATTTATTTTTAAAAACTAAGTATTATTTGCGGGACGTGGTTTTCTCGCTCTGAAGACATGCTACTAATCATAACGCAGTCGTTTATGAAATTCCTCCATCAGCTATTAGTTGAAACTAAATACAGATTTTTTTTAAATGGCGAGACGGCCATGCCCTTCTTAATGGTAAGCGATACGACTGCTCATGGACAGTAGAATACCAAACTACATGAATTACAAATCATTGCTTGGCATTCCACTACGCTCGCCATCCTGAGACATAAAATCTCAAATCTCAATATGTCCAGTAGTTATTCTGGCTACAAAATTATAATATTTTTCTTAAATATATATCTGAAAAATGGGTAAAGATATCAACACACACACTTCGTCGAGCCTATTCCCGATCAAAATCCATCAGATTAATTCAGCTATAGATCATGCTCGGACGTAAAAAATAGGATCGGCGTCGCTCAATAATAGAATGATTCAATTGACCGGGAGTGAATGAAATGAACTGAAACCTATCGGGCGGGGAATGCGCCTTTTACGGCGAACGTTCACGGTGATTGCACCAATGGTTTTACGATGTTTCAAATTGGAAAATAATGGTGCCGGGAACGAACGAAAGGACTGATCGAACGAACGAATGGCGGTGTAAATGTTTATGAGGGGATTAGTGGCGGTGTTAAGTCGCCTTCAATGGTGGAGTTGAGATAAGAGTATTTTCGAAACACTTGAATAATTTAATTCTTCTTTCGTTATTAACAACTGCCTCGGTGGCGTAGTTGTATTACGGTACGGTTACAAAGCTGAGATCTCTGGTTCGAGTCAGGCAAAGTACTTTTGGATTTTTATATTCATTATCAGCCCGGAGTCAGGAAATTGTGCCCGATATGGCGATAGGCTCGCCCCCTATCACATTATGGGACGGAGCATACAAGACGAAGTGTGGGTATCCTGGTGGCGCCTCTGCCTACCCCTTAGGGGATAAGGGCGTGAGTTTATGTATGTATGTTTTACGATAAAGGACGTAGTGAAAGTGGTATGTCAGAATAGAGCAAAGTGGAGATCCATAGTCTGCCTATTACTATGGAAAGCAGGCGTGATATTTATCTATGTATATAACATTGTGCTTTTACAGCAGTGTACAAACGAGAGTTTGCACCAGTCTCGAAACAAAAATTGGAACGCAATTTGCACAGTTATTTGCCCACACACATTCCAGTATACTGGTGCAAACTCAGACTTGCACAGTAATAATATTATAGTTACGCTCATGGCGGCCATTAGATCATCCTTGCGTCAAATAGAGCTGTAACGCTTCCCTTAAAGATATAAATAAATAATAAATAAATACACCCAACAGTCACATACATAATCTTGACCCCACACTAAGATCGAGTCTTATGTCGTGGGTATCAGGAACTACGAGAGACTTTTCGGTCTCACAAACACCCAGACCCGAAACAAATATCTGTGGTTCACACAAATATTTGTTTCGGTGCGGGGATCGAACCCGCGGCCTCTCGTTTCACAGCTGGCGTCTAACCAACTGCGTCACGGAGACTGTCAAATGGTACACTATAACCTGGTAATTATGGAAAGCAATAAAAACACAAACACTTCGGCTAATATTGAAAAGTCGATACTACGTTTAACATCAATTACCTTATTATGTATTAATAATCAAGAATGTTTGACGCATTTAAAATTTATTTGAAAATAAAACGTGTAATTCGTGCACGTGGGTTGTTCCCACGATTACTAAATTATCAAGAGCTTTCGGGACAAGGAAATAACAATTACAATTTTGTTTTAACTAATAAATAATGTAATAATGAGTTTTAGGTAATTGAAAAGGTTCAAAAAATACTTAATACATGATTTACGATAGGAAAAACCGTCGTCTTGCATCGCGAGTAAATCATTATTATATTTGTAATATAAAAAGCGCTAGGTGATGTCTCTCATATGTGAGAGGCCACCTGGGTACCTCTGCAATGTCTATTTCTTCCGCCAGTTGTATAAAGGCACTGTTGTGTTCCGGTTTGAAGGAACTTGTAGCCAGAGTAAGTACTGGACATAATGAGACTTAGCATCTTTCGTCTCAGGATGGCGAGGGCAGTCGAATACCAAGCATTGCTTTGTGATTCATGCTGTTGTTTGGTTTTGCTACTGTCCATGAGCGGTCGTATCGCCTACCATGAAGCGTATGGCTTGCTCGTCTCGCCATTCATTGCAAGAAAAAAGGGCTCCCTTGCAAACACGCTTCATATACGGTTCAGAAGAGTTAAGTCGTTACCCGAAGCGGTGGTAGCAGAAATTAACGATTAAAAAGATCTTGCAAAAGGCTACTCGAAATTTTTTTTTTACTTGGCTTGACTTTTTACTCTAATCTCCCATTTACGCATGTATTTTCACGATGTTTTCCTTCGGTTTTATAATAAGCGATAGATAATTAACCACATAAAACGTTCTTGGAAAAGACGGATGTCTTAGAACCAAACCTTCGATATCTGGTATATCAATAAATAAATTAATACGCCCAACAGTGGACTGAAATAGAAGAGCAAATAAACCCAATAAAAAACGATCAAAAAACTAAAGAACTGATATCTCTGAACAACTTTATTGCAAACAGAAAATGAATTTACTCATTAAACATTCATAGGGAGTGAGTTTCCGCCAACAAGTACATAACGTCGGCTTGGAATGGGGCCAGCGGACGCCAGCTTCCTACATCTTGTTAGTGTATGGAAATTCGCATTACTAGCGCGGACATTAACAGCCGATGCCAACAATCAATCCCAATCCAAAATTTGCTGTTTGACATTGACAGCTCAATCTTTTTTCTGATTATAGCTTGCCAATAATCAATCTCAGTAGGGAAAAAACTATCTAAAAAATCAATCTACTTTTGGGAGGGCCAATCCCTGCTTGTGGATTGTCCTCTCTATGAAAATGACAGTTTAGGCTTGCCAATAAACAATTATCAGTGTTGACGTTTGGATGGATTGTTCAAAACAATCTAATATTGCAATCCGAGAATTTCCACGGATTATTCATGCAGATTTGCCAACAGCAATTAAATTAGAAAGTAGAAACGAATGTAGATGAAGATGACACAATATTAATTAACGATTTCTTCAGTTATATCTAAATTATTGTATTGTTGTGTATATTTTATCTTGAACGAATTGATACTTTTTGTTTTACTTTGATAAATATGATTTCTGTTATGATATGTTTCTTAATTTCATAGTTGTATTTTTATTTAATTGTTCAGTGTGTTTGTGAAAAAAACATTTATAATTAAATATTCTTTATTACTCACAATTTACAATAATAATAGAAAGAATAAAAATAATAGAAAAGGGAATCAAATTTTGATCATGGGAAGTTGTAGAGCCACGCTGCTATCAGCCATGACTCAGTATGAATGGGCAGGCTATGGCCTTCTCGCTCTCCTCCCGATTTGATGGGCCGGAAACACAGCCATGATTCAATCGTAGTGGATGTTCATGGGCGGCAGTGATCACTTTCCACGGAAATGTTCAATCACATTTCGCAATTTTCTCCACAATATTCTCATATAATATTTCTATTAGAATGACAAGTGATAAGTCATTGTTTCGAGATATATTATTTTTCAGTGGCCAGAAACACAACAATTCTGTAAAAATCTATATAATTGGGACAAATTGAATTGTTTTTATTGCAATTATTATTATTTCTAACGTTAATTTTTGTTTTTCACAAATTATTTACTTACAAAATGCTTAAAGTGCATAAAAATGCAATGAAATATTCTGCGTCAAACTAAATTGTCAAGAGGGAACCGATTGTTTTCAATCTATCAACAGAGGCAATCGACTGTCGCGGTTTTGTTTATTGGCAACAAGATATTCGACCAATCGAAAAGTAGAAACCAATCCGGATTGACTTCAATCTAAAATTTTTGATTGATTGTTGGCATCGGCTGTAAGACAATTTGAATGTAATTAGAAAGAGAAAGGAATAGATTCGTCGAGAGGGCGAGAGTTGAGGCAATTATTTACCTAACAATATGTATTAGTATATACGTCCTACTGTATCTGGCCTCTTCTACAATCGAGAACGATTGAGAGGGGTTAGGCCGTATAGTCCACCACGCTGGCCTAGTGCGGGTCTGTGGACTTTAAAATACCATAGAAACGGTTTCGAATCGCTGTGGCATGCAGGTTTCCTCACGATGTTTTTCCTTGAACGGTGCGTTGTGATCGACTAATTCACTCACGTCTCTGAAAAGTCAGAGGTAAACATGACGGCAGCTGCGTATGATCCATTTGAATTTTTGTAAATTAATGGTCTGTCGAGAACAGTGCGTGGTGGCCTGTTGGTAACGGACCAGACGCGCCTGCCTACATGTTCACGGTGGTCGCGGGTTCAAATCCCAAGGCACACCTCTGACTTTTCGAAGTCATGTGTGTATTGATAGTCAATCACCACGCACTTTAACGGTGAAGGAAAACATCGTGAGGAAACCTGCATACCGTAGCGATTTTAAAGAATTTCTACGGTATGTAAGTCCGCCAACCCGCACTAGGCCAGCGTGGTGGACTATATGGCCTAACCACTCTCAATCGATTCTCTCGATTGTAGAGTAGGCCCGTGCCCTGCAGTGGGACGTATATGGGCTGATATAGATAGATATAGAATGGTCTGTCGACAGTAGTGACCGAAAAGTCTCTCGTAGTTTCTGATACCCACGACACTCGATTCGATCTTAGTGGTCAGGACTATGTATGTGACTGTTGGGTGTATTTATTTATTTAGGGTTATGTATGATATATGCATAAATTCATGAGCTCGATTCCCAATCGAGCAATCCACTTTGATTGTTCGAATAAAGGTAGTAACATGATCCTACAATACAAATCCATAGTCAAATTCGAAAACTTTACCCGCCATTTTGAACTTTTCAGTTTTATAAATGGAATAAAAATCAGTGTGTTCATTACAATACGATATTAAAAGTGTATTTTTGGCTCAATATTCTCTCATGCCGTTATTCTCCCACGTCAAGTAATAAATAAATAATGAGCGGGCGCTACAATTCCCTTCATTAAATTTCAACACAGACTGATATCTTAATTACTTCGTTTAATGTTACTCTATCTAATATCACTTTAATATTTACTTGAGACAAGAATCTCTTTACACTTGACCTACAATCATTAATTATAATTTACTAAATAATTATTCAGTCACATCCGTTTTAAATTTTTATTATATCTGATTTAATAATATATGAAAACCATAGGCTTATTGATGTATTTTTTTTTTCATACCCTGATCGAGTTTTTATATGTTGAAATAAAACTAAACTTTTATATGTTTTTAATTTTTTTCGCGACACAATGACTAATTAAAACAATACAACACAAAAAGGCTTTTTAGAAAATATATTACATAATCACACAATTCAATCACTTATCCTAGAAGAATTACAATCCTAGAAGGGGTAGGTAGAGGCGCTACCAGGACACCCACGTTTCGCCTTATATGTTCCATCCCACGATATGATGAAGGGCGAGCCTTTCGCCATACCGGGCACAAATTCCTGACTCCGGGCTGATAATAAATAGAAAAATCCATGATCACTTTTCCCGACCCTGGAATTGAATTTGAGACCTTAGCGTCGTAATCGTACCGTAGTACAACTGCGCCGAGGCAGTCAGAAAATATAAATAAATGGATTTCAAATACAATTTTTTACACAACATATTTCATACAAAGACTTAGTGACATCGATAATTTTATTTTTCCCTACATTGGGACAATAACTGCTTGCAATATAGATAAGATTTAGACAAAATTAAAATTCTGGAGTAACTACTTATAAAACATAAAAAAGCAAGGTTATTAACCTACCTGCGAATTGAAATTAGGATCTCACATTTACATATTTTACTTACTTATAAATAAACATTTTACCTTAAACGCCCCTCTTAGCTAAGTTACTGAATAATTTATTTTAATAACAGACATTTCTGTTAAGAAAGTGTCATAGAACGTACTTTGCTCTATTATTTTAATGTTTAAATAGTACTTTTGCGTTTCATGTAATTAAAACTGTCTCGGTGACGGAGTTGTACAGTACGATCACGACGCTGAAGTCCCGGGTTTGCATCCACGATCGGGCAGTGATATTGATTTTTTCTACTCATCATGGGTCGGAGTCGTTTGTGTTTATCAGATAGTGGGACGAAACACACAAGGCGAAATATGGGTGTCCTAGTAGCACCTCCGCCTGCCCCTTCTCGGAAAAAGGCGTGATGTGTCTTTTCGTGTTTATAATTAAGGAAAAAAATATTTTAACTGACTTGCTCACAGTAGGAATAGTACAATGTGGTTTTTTTATTGCGTTGAACGAGCGAGACGAACATGCCATTCGCCTAATAGTAAACGATACGACCGCTCATGGATAGTAGAAAACCAAACCACATCATGAATTACAAACCAATGATTGGCATTCCCCTGCGCTCATCATCCTGAGACATAAGATGTTAAGTCTCGTTATGTCCTCTCTATATTGTCCAGTATTTACTCTGGCTACAATGTCCTTCAAACAGTTTGGCGGGAGAAATAGACATTGCGGTGGTACCTACCCACGCGGCTTCGCCCAAATGAGAGACCTACCATTGTGAAAACAGGCTAACGGTAAAGAGTGACATAGTGAGAAAACCTGCATGCCATACAGATTTTCAAGAATTTCTGTGGTATGTGAAATCCGCCAACCCGCACTAGGCCAGCGTGGCAGTCTATGGCCTAAGCCCTCTCAATCGAAATATAGAGTGATGAGAAGGCCCGTGCCCTGCAGTGGGTTATATGTGATGGATTATCACAAAAGTCTTATAATATTCGATGTATAGAAATTCTATCATTAACCTTACATTTTCAAGGCAGATAGACCTACAATTATTTTTAGTCTCCCTCGCTGTTTCAATCGAATTAGACCACCCAAAGGCTGTTAATATGATCGTTTCACGAGGGCCCTTCTATCACAAAGAGTAGCGTCGGAAACGGCACGGAATCGAAACGGTCCCGCTTAAACAGGGTCGCGTTAACGCCAAATTTGCCATTACGCTGTTTGAACGGATGAAATCTCTGTGATGTGGTATGAAGCGGAGGCTTTGGGCGAATTTTATGAAATGTATTTTCCAATGAACTAGATTGAATATAGGATAACATATTATCTGAAGAATTGTATGTAAGACTTGTGAAGTTGTGATATAAACAGTTAATAGATCCTGCTGGCAAAAATAAAACACAAATAAGGGAATAAAGGTTATTCGTAACAAAATTAACTATTAAAATAAATTATTCAAGGTCACTGGCCAAACACGTCGCAAAATAGGCGACAATTAAATGAAAATGGCAATTTTTTTACAAACCTCGCTTGCGTATTGCCTGAACCGGTGCCTGATTCGCAAAATTGTGCGACTAAAATACTTAAAACGGACTATAATACTTAAAAATATCTTAGGCTAGTGGCCAGCACAACGTTATTCACGCGTTGCAAGACTTTCTGTGCAAATCATTCACTGTTGATTATTAATCTGTAGCTAATTTTTAAGTAGTAACGTACAAGTTTGACAGTTTCCGTGACGCAGTTGGTTAGACGCCAGCTGTGAAGCGAGCAGCCGCGGGTTCAAATTCGGCACCGAGACTAATGTTTGTGTAAACCACAGGTATTGTGTTTGTGAGATCAAATAGTATCTCATAATTCTCAATACCCATGACGCTTTCGATCTTAGGGTGGGGTCAGGACTATATATGTGACTGTTGAGTGTATTTATTTAAGTATGAATTAACGTATTTAAATATGTCGGTCATTTAACATATTTTATATTGCAAGTTCTTATCGCTTGAACCACAATGTAAGGTAGACCGGCGTTTATTAAGGGTCGCTCAAAGGACTCGGCCGCCGAGGATCCGGCAAAAAAACTCCCTGGCTCCTGAGAAAAACAAAATTAAGCTTAACAACTAAAGTTATCGTCCTTTGTAATGAGTTCTCTTTATTTATAGAGCCAACATTGATTTATATTAAGAAAGTCGGGGGAACTATAATTTCATTAATACGTTGGAACTTTCTATTTATTAGGCTTTTATAAAGACGTAAATAAAATAGTTTTATAGTCATGATGATACAAGATATAAGGTTGAATAATATTATACAGGGTATATCAAGACCGCGACCGAAAACGAAGCCAGGTGGTAGTTTTAGCGGCTACAGACACAATGCAACTAAAAATTTTGCAAAATCAGCGACGGATTTTTTTTTACAGTTTTTTAAAAATCATCGTTTTTGAGGGGTAAATACCTAGTTTTTGCAAAAATAGTAATTTAAACCCTTACGTACCATTGCGTGTTTAAAAATAAAGCGATGTATGTCTTTATTTTAGAAAAACTATGTATTTATCACTCAAATACGACGATATACATACAAAATAACAAAAAAGAATTGACGTTTTTTTTTTGTGAAATTTTTACTTGCATTGTGTTTGATATCACTAATACTACCACCTGGCTTCGTTTTCGGTCGCGGTCTTGATATACCCTATATATGAATAGTGTCAAGATACTCAAAAGAGTTGAATGAATTTCCTGTGACCGAAGAATGAGTGTTCAAAAAGTACAACATTCATTCTAAAGGCTGTTTTAAATGGTTCATTGAAATATTTCATATAGTCACAAAAATAATTTAAATTGATTCTAAGATTCTCTTTGTATCAATATATTCTGAAACGATGAATAAATAGATGAGTTCCATATTTTTTTATACAGTATTATTGGGTTGCTGTGGAAATACATAGAGAAAGCCTTAATTTTGCTGTTAGCTTTTTGTGGCTGAAAACGATGATGATAAATTTGTAGTGTAGTGTAGGTAGACTTTCTGTACTTGAAGAGTGAGAGAGAGAGAGAGAGAGAGATAGAGAGAGAGAGGGGGGAGAGGGAGAGAGAGGGGGGATAGGGAGAGATAGAGGGGGAGAGGGAGAGAGAGGGGCGAAGAGAGAGAAAGAGTGTATGTCTGTGTGTGTGTGTGTGCAAGTTCTGCTGGAGACTACTCTCTCTTCCTCTCTTCAACAACAGGTACTTCACTGGTGAACATAGCCTCTGACAAGGATTTTAATTGAGACCTGCGTTTACGTCTCGTGGGGAACCTGAAATACCAATTTGGTAAAATATTTTCGTTTCAGATTTCGATCAGAGAGCGATTAACTGTTAAAAATCGATAAATAAATACTTTAGAATTCTGATTCTACATACAATAAATGTGATTTATACAATCAAATAAAATACGCAAATCATCTGGCATTTACACCCAATACGTCATAACCTATCAACAATACGAGCGACGTCCCGTACATTGTTCTAAAGCCGTTTATTACCGTGTGTTTTGATTATAATCCTATTGTACGGGTCGGATTTAAGGGTTGAAGGGTACGCGTGCGAATTTCAAACGTAAAATTGTTGCCACTACAAAAAAGTTGCTTAATGTTACCTAATTTTGCCAACCCTGCAATAAAAACGTTCAGGTATTCCAAACATTTTTACGGAGGTACAAATTTCATTTTTTAGGGTTATATTTTTATTTGATTTTTATTTTAAAATTTGCTTGACAATATTAATAAAGTGTAATATACTTTTTTATTTGAAACTTATATTCGTCGTTTGATCTTATATTTCTATTTCTCCCGCCAAACAGCAGTGTAAATGCGCTGTTGTGTTTCGGTTTTAAGGATATTATATCTAGAGTAACTACTGGACATATTGAGACTTAACATCTTTTATCTCAGGATGACGAGCGCTATAGAGTGCCAAGCAATCCTTTGTTTTTCATGGTGTTTGGTTTTGCTACTGTCCATGAGCGGTCGTAACGCTTACCATCAGACGAATGGCATGCCCGTCTCGGCATTCATCGCAATAAAATGTTTTTAAAACAACCTCAAACGTACGATAATAACCCTCATAATAGGCTACAATTACATAGATATCAATGATGCGAGAGCTCAACCCGTCGCTACCGCTCAGATTACAGTGGTTAATCAATGTGCCCTGCGCGTGACGGGCCCCAAAGGCCTAATGGATCGTATTGACACGTCACAGCGAACAATGGACGGCGACGTGTGACGGTTAAAAAACCCTGTCATTACACATGCTTTAGAACATATTGTGCTAGGGTTAATGCGGGATTTCGCGATTCGCGGAATTTGTATTTGGGTTGAAAAATGTTGTGTACCCCTGCTATTTGGATTGTTGGGTTGTTGAATTAATAATTTGATATAAGATAATTTATATAAACACGGCAAATATGGAAATCTCTTCAAAATTTATTTCCCAGAAACTCATGTTGTAAAAGTAATGCTTATATTATTTATTTGAATTTATATAATATTAATGACGGCCTTTAGCGTAATGCCAAAGTTCTTATGGATTTGTACAAGCATCTGAACATTTAGATATATTTTTTTGTCCAAGAGGTAAAGCTATTAAGCTCCCCTTTCGGTACCCCGGGGAAGGCCGAAAGGGATATGTCAATGTCTTTGGCCTTCCAGACCGGCACGCTGTGGATTGTGACTGGACTGGGTTAAAATGCGTGCCATTGTTGATCCAGGCTTATAGGAGTTGCAGTGGCGTATGTCAGGATGGAACAGTCTCCAGATTAACAGTGAGTAGTAAGAGAAAGAAAATGGACCTCCAGTACTATTTTTTCTTATTATTTAACCCGATTTAAAGATTTATATTATTTGTTAATATAACACCCTGAAACCACAAAGGTTTTTATTTGTTTAAACACTTCCAATTTCAAAAGCTAAGCTAAAAGCCTGATTAACTCCACTAGCCTTTATAATAGCAATAACATTACTTTCTCTACCTACCACCAAGCTAATCGAACCTTCTGTAACTAACAAAGCAGCACACACCGCCTCATTTCCCGCAAGAAATAAAAACAAGACAAAACAGTTGATGAAGGCGCGGTGCTCAGCCCTAACAATGCGAGGTGGGTTCAAAGCGAGCTCATGAAATTTAAATTGCTCGTTACCCCACAAAGTAGATCATGCGGCATATAACACACAAGGTGTACGTCGGTGTGTTTAGAATTTAAGACGCGATTTCGAAAGGAATTGCGGACGATATTTTAATTGGTAGGTAGAATTACTTATTTTTTGCAAAATTTCGTGTTAGTTCGGGCTGTGTGGTGGAAAGTTCGGGGTTTTGTCAATCATTTGGATCCAATTAACATCAATTAACATGTAAATCAAATCAAATCTCTTTATTTGCAGAATATAGGTTAAGTTATTACAGATGTTCCGTAAGTACAAAGATTCTCCGTATTCCACCCTGGCTGGGCATGCAAATTAGAACCAAATACAACTTGAATAAATTATTATACATAATAAAGAAATAATATAAAATGCATCAGTGTGAATCACGGTCAAGCAAGTGTCAAAAATTAATAAATTATTAATATGTGATTCATTGTAATACAAGCCAATAATACCAGATAAATATATTATTTTTTTGTATATTTTTAAAATCTCTGTACTTTATATATCTGTCCAAATTGTCTATTAAATAGTCATTTATAGTATAATAGCATTTGTCAATAAGCAATATATTTTGTATTTGTTTTAACTCCTTTAACTTTTATTGTTTAAATCTTTCTGGCAGCTTATTGTAAATTATTATAAATATGTATTGCTAGCATTTTAGAATCGAAAAAGTAAGGAATAGAGGGTTAAGATAATTTGGGTGACACCTATTTGCTATCAGCTATTTCCTTAAACCCTCGTCCTTTCATTCTTCTCCTTTTTTCAACCACAAGACGGCCACATATAATTAATATAGACGTCCCCTTGTTGGATTAAAAATTTCCATAAAGATTTCCATAAAGACCTGATAAACTCGGTCTGCATACAACGACCACCAACAATCTTTATTCTGTGAAACCATTTATAAGTCACAAATTACCAATTTGTTATCGCTAATAATATTAGTTATTTTCATGAATGACAATTTGTCAATTCACGAAAATTAAAATGTATGTGGAAATGTTTATTTATATATGTAAATGCTCTTTTATCCCTTCATTAAATTTAAATTGCCCGCGCATTACTTCGACTGTACGTAAGTATTATCTGTGGTGTTAGTAATTTGATCAATGTTTATTCTATTATAGAGAAATACTCGTAGTCTCTGGTTTTGTACAATAAAACGTAAACAAGATATTTTTAAAAGAAATATTTTAGGTTGTAAAAACTATTATTTGAAGCAATAGTTTTGAATGTTGTTTCTTTTAACAGGTTAGTAATTAAATAGTACTTCAAAGGCACTTTTAACACACGTAAAACCCACTAGCCTGCTCCGTCCTTAAAAAAAACTCGTCCCAAGAAGGTTGCTAACATGGTCAATAATATTTTCCAAAGGGTTATTCATACTTAATAAAAATTACCATCCTTTAAACATCTCATTCAACATAAAAACTCTATTCCGAAGCATTGTTCATCGTGTTTTCATATTGATTCGCTTCTGCTGAAACATTTTACTGAATAAAACGATAATATTTTCGTTCGCAAACAAGGCCTTAATCATGTTGTGATAGCCGCCCTTGTTAGCCCGAATTAATAAGGGTTGCCGACGCAAATATGTTTTAAGCAAAAATATAAGAGCTTACAATATCGTGTTACTGACAATTATAATTTGTGGGTTGTTGGATATTTTATTCCGCCTAGGCAGCAACCATCGTGGACGATTGTGGAGAATTCATCGTATTTTAATAAATACACCCAACAGTCAAATACATAGTTCTGACCCCACAGTAAGAACAAGTCTTGTGCAGTGAGTATCAGAAACTACGAGAAACTTTCCGGTCTCTCAAATAGGCAGACCCGAAACAAACATCTGCGGATCACACAAACATTGGTTCGTTTGATAGTCGGCGTTTGACTAAATGCACCACCAAGGCTGCCATATTTACCCCAGTGCTAACTGTAGGCTGTAGGCTGGTATAATAGGGTATTTTACTATCATCGAATGTTTGTATTATTTTGTAGACAAACAAAAGTAAATTGAAACAAAACATTTTTGTGAAAACAGCATTAAAGTAGCTTGTAACATGAGGCAAATATTAGTTTTTAAATGAGTGGAGACGTAGTGGGGACATCTTACCGTCTCTTTCACACCCGCACACTATAATGCACTATAATGCACAGTGACGTCACTAATTTTGTTTTGCATCACTTTTCTATTACCCCCACTACAAAATTTAAGACGTTTCTATCTTGTTTAACTCTGAATGGATTTACAAAATTCTTTGTATTGATAGTCAATCACCACGCACTTTAACGGTGAAGGAAAACATCGTGAGGAAACCTGCATACCGTAGCGATTTTAAAGAATTTCTACGGTATGTAAGTCCGCCAACCCGCACTAGGCCAGCGTGGTGGACTATATGGCCTAACCACTGTCAATCGATTCTCTCGATTGTAGAGTAGGCCCGTGCCCTACAGTGGGACGTATATGGGCTGATATAGATTTGTTTGCTAGATTTTGGATATGGATACTTTTTGATTAATACAATAAAAAACAATGAGTCAAATACCCTATTGTGTCGGGCAGTAAGAGATACTACTACTTCTCGTCGGAGTATAAATAATAAATAATAATAAATAAATACACCCAACAGTCACACACATAGTCCCGACCCCACATTAAGATCAATTAAGTCTTGTGTCGCAGGTATCAGAACTACGAGAGACTTTTCGGTCTCACAAACACCCAGACCCGAAAGAAATATTTGTGGGCCGCACAAACATTTCTCTCGGTGCGGGGATCGAACCCGCGGCCTCTCGTTTCACAGCCGGCGTCCAACCAACTGCGCCACGGAGGTTGTCAAAATATACTAGTATACTCAAATAGATACAAATATGTAGAGTTCGTTACATTTTACTTACGGCTAATTATGTACACTTTTCCATCGGTGATATATTATTACCATATTTTATCGATTGACCCAATTATGTCAGTTTGAAACCGAATATTTACAGGGAAAAAACGGGACACACGCATGTCACTAAGTTTTCTTTAGTATTTTCTACCACTTAGTCTTCAGCAATATATAAAACAACCACTCTGTGAAACATGTTTTATCAATTCATAGTCTTTGCTTCATTTTTATTGTATTTCTAGGGTTTTGAATGTTTGAAAGGATAAGATTTTATGCTATGTAAAGTCTGCCAACCCACACTAGGCCGGCGTGGTGGACTTGGCTTAACCCTCAATCGTACTCTCGATTGTAGAGGAGACCCGTGCCCTGCAGTGGGAGGTACATTGACTGATACAGATACAGATTCCAGTTCTTCCTTTCGCAAATATTTATTTCATCAAGTCAGGAAAGCAAAGTGAAACCTTTATGTAACTAAATTTAGATACACACAAATGGCTCTGCTCGGTGATGTTTCAGGAGCCGTAAACATTCACTCGTACGGAATACGACGCATTGTACGGAAGCAGTTGGTAGCCATGAATTTTTTATAATGCGTTTCCTCATATACCATAGAGTAGAGAGCGAGGAGAGAACAGAGAGTACAATGGTTTTTAATCAATGCCTTATGGATTTAATGGAGCGTTTATGGCCTAACCCCTCTCAAGCGTCCTCTTAAAGAGGTGGTTCTTGCCTTCAGTGGGAATTTCATATATGGGCTGATACCGGTGCAATAAATACGCAAATGACTTAGGTCGTGATAACTGATATTCACCGCCCATAAATAATTATAACACTTAAAGATTATTGAAATACCAATATGAGAATAGTGTTTTAGTCAGAACTGAGAAACTTATTTCTGATAAAGAAAGCCTCTATTCTTGTGAGACCGAAAAGTGTCTCGTAGTTTCTGATACCCACGAAACAAGACTCGATCTTAGTGTGGGGTCAGGACTATGTATGTGACTGTTGGGTGTATTTATTTATTTTATTTATTCTGTAGTTTTTAATATTCAGGGTTTAAAACTAAATGCCTAGGGCTTTATTTGACTACCGCGTTTTTAAGATATTTTTTTCACGTCAAATTATTTTTTTAAACGCCATACTAATTATATGGCATTGTGTCATATATTTGACTGTTGGGTATTTTATATTAATAATATCTGAATCTCTTAAAATATTTCCACCAAAAGTTTGCCAACAGCTGTTAGGCAGCAACTGAACGCGCCCAGCCTCCCATCTGCGAGTGAAGTGATCATCGAGACCCATCTTTTACTATCCCTGTAAAGTTTACGTCTACGGGCGGTTCGTCTTAATTCTACTTTGTGGATTAACTCTGCAAAGGTTTTTAGTATTCTTACCTTACACTTTGTTTGTATTAAGTTTGTTATTTTAGTATTATGGATATTTGATGGGTAAATGCAAAAGTGGTTAACGAAATTGGGTTGGGATAATGTTGATCCATTTAAAATTATCTTTGATATAATGTATTTTTGAGATAACGTAAATAAGGTGTCGCCTCATTGATGTTAACAGTCACGATCTAGGTTCGTTAAAGCGGAATAATATTTTATAAAAGATATTAGATATGACAAAATTACGGACCTAATATTTCTTAAGAGATTGACATTCAAACCGACAGTAAGAGATAAAATCATAACATTATCACCATGACAGAAACGATTGGAAATAGAACTGAAAACCTTCTCAGAACTACTAAAACAATGAGCGTATTTATATAATTTTTCCTAATAAACAACTTGTACAGCACTCATCATAATAAAACGCTACGAAGTGACTGAACAAGAACTACGCCTAGCGATGTAGCGGCGTAGCGCTACGCGGCGTAGCACGCGACGTAGCGACCCACAGAATGAATCCTTTGAGAATTCAAGATGCATAATGCATGCTCTGCTGACCCGAAAACGTGCTGACGTAATCAATAAAGTATTTTTATTATCTTATAAAGTTGGAGCACGTAGCTCACCAAATCGGGAGTATAACCCAATATTGAGGAAGCATTTCTGATTCTATATAGCTTAGATTTTATTGTTGCGGGTGGAATGTGGATAAGCGTTGTATACATGATAGATATGTGGATATGAAATGAGGTGCTGTGATGAGGATTTATTACAGTAGATAATAATAACGGGGTGAGGAGAAATAGTAAAATTATTCTTAGGAAATTAAATTTGAGAAAAATATGGTATTTCTTGGAGAATTATTTGTGATTAATGTTTAATAACCATACATACATACACACATAAACTCACGCCTTTATCCCAGAAGGAGTAGGCAGAGGCGCCACCAGGACACCCAAATATCGCCTTGTATGTTTCGTCTCATGATGTGAAAGGGTGCGAGCCTATCACAGCATATCACCATATCGGGCACAAATTCTTAACTCCGGGCTAATAATTAATGGAAAAACCCGATAACACTTTGCCCGACCCGGAATACGAACCCGAGACCTCAGCTTTGTAGCCGTAACGTAGTAGTACAACTACGCCACCGAGGCAGTCATTTTAATAACCATGTTTAATAACCTTTTTACTATACTAAGGAGTAATCTAATTCCAGGCGTTATTTATTTTGAAAGGTATTGTTTTCGCTTCAAAAGCTAGATGTTGAATAAATGTTCGATAGTATCGAGTTTTTATCGTTCACAGTCGATACACACTATAATTAGGCTAACAAAGCTAGAAAAAACTCATTATTATTCACGCTCTCATTCCAGCCTATAAAATAAAATGTTCCTATTTATTCTCATAATACGGCCGTACACAGAAAAATAAAAGCAATGTGAAGCACTAACAAAGTTTTTAATTAAAAAATAATACACTAGTTTGTAACAAAAGAAATATTTTGTGAGATAAATAAAATTTAAAACACTAACGCCCAAATACTGGAACGCAACTTAAATATAACTTGCGCTTAACTACGTTAATCCCGATTAAATGTACTGGCTAAGTGAGCCGTGCGCTGTTAAGAGCAACTTATTATTTGAATGTCGATCCAGTATTCGGGCGTAATAATAATCAAACAATCACCCACAACACAGTTTATAATCGTTAATTCGCGTGTATTTGTTAATCCATTTCAATCCGTTAATTACAGCGTTAATACGTTTTTTAATCCGACACAACCTCAAATAATCGAAAGCCGTTAATCCGGCTTCTATTAATGGCTTTAATCGTGGAGGTTTTCACGAAACACGCGATAAAAAAGGTTTGCCGAATAGGACACGGACAGTAACTGGTTTTAATTAAGCAGCATTAGCCTGGAGTCTGACGGATAAGCCGGTATGTAAAGCCACCAGTTAAAACATTTAGCCATGCAAAACTTAATGACTCCAAAATTAAAGGCGTGTATGTAAAAAAATATTTTACATAAAAATAGGTAACTTGCAAATGGTACACGTCGGATTTACACCAACCGCGACACATTTGAGGATTATGTTTCTCGGTGGTTTAATGTTGTTGGCAGTAAATACTGACAAGATAATTTCCTGCTGCTGGATGCGCTAATTGGAATACATTGCGCTCACTATAAAGTGCATTGTTGTCACTTTTCCGAGCCGGAATAAATTAATAATAACCTCGTTTTTAAGAGTAAGCTAAGTGTTTTCTTTATACTTAATTTTTTTATTCAATAGATCCGGCAAACGAATAAACAGGTTACCTGATAATATGTGATTTATATGGTATGTAAAGTCCGTCGACCCACACCAGGTCAGTGAGCTGGACTATATGGCCTAACGCTTCTCAATCGTACTCTCGATTGTAGGGGAGGCCCGTGCCCTGCAGTGGGACGAATATGGATACATGTGATTACTACCGTCCATGACATCCACAACACTGGGATCATGGATGTGTTGTCGGTGCATGAAATCCGCAAGGGAGCGGCAAGGAAAAACGATGGAAAAAGGAAAAAAGGATTAGGCATCTGACAATCAGCATTTTGATGTATATTATGTAAAAATTAAAGCCTAATAAGAATTTGTAAACAAAACTCGGGACTGCCTCGGTGGTTTAGTTGTACGGTACGACTACAAAGCTGAGGTCTCGGGTTCGAATCCTTGGTCGGGCAAAGTACAGGATATAGGGATATAGGGTTTTTCTATTCATTATCAGCCCGGAGTCAGAAATTTGTGCCCAATATGGCGATAGGCTCGCCCCCTATCACATCATGGGACGGAACATACAAGGCGAAATGTGGGTGTCCTGGTGGCGCCTCTGCCTACCCCTTCTGGGATAAAGGCATGAGTTTATGTATGTATGCATGTATGTACTCGGGATCAGCATTTACCTTACTGTATGCGCATTATTAATTTTGTAGAAAATAATGTAAATAAATATTCCAACGATACCCCAGGAACTAGTTTCGCTCGCAGCAAAACACGACAATGGCAAACCATCTCAACGGGTAGAGTTTAGAAACATTCTCAAAGTATTTAAGGTTGGTCCGGACAAGAAAATTAAATCCACTACATCGTGAAACAATTTTACAACGGTTATTTTTTTAAACTATTATATTATATCCGCGAGCCACTTCAAAGGAAGCTAAGTTATTAAAGTAAATTGAAGTTTAAAATCTCGCTCGAAGAGTTTGCAACAAAATAAAGTGAGGGGGGATATTTGAAATTTTTAGAAGAAAAACTTAAGCTTCTTGGTAAAAAAGCGCTGCGAAACTTTCTTATTGTCGGTTGTTTTAATAACGATAACTTATGTTCAACTGGAGCTTTCGTATTCCGCGCGAGCTTTGGAATTGTTGGCAAGCTTTGTTCTTATACTGTGTCGTCTGTTGCAAGCACATGTTTCTGTTATTAATAATAGCAATAACGTTGGTAAGCAAATCGGTTTCCAGTATTGCGTTTATTTATTTGTTGTAACCAAAATGGAGGCGACGCTTACAAAAAAACATGTAACAAATGGTTTTATCTTTTCTGAATATAAAATATAAAGTTTCAAAAGTCGAAAACCATCACGCATATAATCCCTAGAGTAAGGTCTTTCATATGTGAGAGGCCGCCTGGGTACTGGTACCACCGCAATGTCTATTTCTCCCGCCAAACAGCAGTGTAAATGCACTGTTGTGTTCCGGTTTGAAGGACATTGTAGCCAGAGTAGACTTAACATCTTATGTCTCAGGATGGCGAGCGCAGTGGAATGCCAAACATTACTTTGGAATTCATAGTGTTGTTTGGGTTAGCTACTGTCCATGAGCGGTCGTATTGCTTACCATCAGGCAAATGGCATGCTCGTCTCGCTATTCATAGCAATAAAAAAAATGCAGAGACTGTGTAATTATGTGACTATGACAGTTTCCTAAGTCTCAATACATCAGGCCGCTTCCAACGACGTGGTGATCCTTGGGGAAGGCCTATGCTCAGCAGTGGAGGTTCTGTGGCTGAAGAAAGAGAGAGAGAGAGGGATCTCAATACATGAATTCCGCTTTTTTATCCAGTGTGACGAGCCCTCAGGCGTCCGAATCATGAGAATCTTGAAGTAGTCACCAACATTCGAGATTTGTTCTAAAACCTTAATTAATCGCAAAAAAAATTACTAATTGATCAGTTTGCTCGATAATCGATTCTATTTAATTCAATTCGCATCAATTCCGAGCCTTTTAATTATGAATCCACAGGCCTACATTACGGAGGGAAAATGGGTCACAAATTGACATTTTTTTCCTTTGAAAATGTTTTGAACAATTTGTTCAAGAATATCGTTTGTACAAGTTTTGAATTCCTACCTACGGAATCGTACACTTATCTCGAGTTTGGATAAGTTTTAAGTAAGCGCAGTACCTCGAAGTTATACAAGTAGTTTTCAAGATGACTATGTCGGGTATTATGAAATTTACTAAGAAAAACTATCACAAATAAAAATTCTCACGACAATAATTTTTATATTGGGACGACAAAATGTGCCCTGAGACCTGATAGTACGTGAAATTAAGTTCAAATACAGTTTCATCAATGAGAGACAGCTAACACTCAATAATCACCACTCGCCTATCGCCACATTTGAATGTTTTACTGCAACATTTTTTTCCAACATTTCATACGAAAATCCCAGCAATTGAGCAAATTTTCTTTTAATTTTTTGGACGACGTCCGACAAAATATTCTTTTCGACTTTTGGTAATATTTTTTGCAGCCAATTAATTTAGTATGAGATCAGCTGTCCGCTGTCCATTCTTACAGTCCTTTTTATGTCGTAAGCAACTAACCCCTGATTTTCTTGGCCGTGTTAAGTAAACCACTGAGCCAATTACATCATAATGTTGGGAACAGATGTCTGAAGTCGGGA
Organism: Deilephila elpenor; assembly: GCA_949752805.1. Classification (NCBI taxonomy): domain Eukaryota; kingdom Metazoa; phylum Arthropoda; class Insecta; order Lepidoptera; family Sphingidae; genus Deilephila; species Deilephila elpenor. The sequence goes on from OX457114.1 coordinate 1,872,792, forward strand.
TCATAACAACTTGTTATTTCCTCGAGAATAAAACTGATTATTACTTCTCTCCCGCTGCCTCGGGGGACGCTTGGGAATTGCCTTCACCGGCGCTACAAGGTTAACTGGGTTTGAATCTTGGATACGTATTATTTTTGCAAAAGTTTTTGTAACTTTTACTTTATTTCACTGGTTGTTCTGTTATATGAGAGGCCGCCTGGGTAGGACTACCGCAATGTCTATTTCTCCCGCCAAACAGCGGTGTAAATGCACTGTTGTTTTCCAAGACATTGTAGCCAGAGTAACTACTGAATATAATGAGACTTAACATCTTCTGTCTCAGGATGGCGAGCGCAGTGGAATGCCAAGCATTGTTTTATAATTCATAGTGATGCTTGATTTTACTACTGTCCATGAGCGGTCGTATGGCTTACTATTAGGCGAAGGAAATGCTCGTCTTGCCATTCATCACAATAAAAAATACTTTATTTATTATTTATTTTATACTAGCAAGACGATGTTACCGCCGTGCACATGATGATAATGCAATCCAAACGGATTATCTGGCCAGAAACAGACATTTTATCAATACTATAATATATTCACTAAACCAAATTACAAACTGATCTGAACTCTGTCCTAAAGCAGACGTCAAAGCAAACGAGCGTCCAGCGTGGCCATAACAAAAATGAAAACCAACAACCGCATTTGGGTCTGGGAAACCTAAGCTGAATTTCAGAAGTAGCTGAGGTCGGGACGGCGTGAAATGTACAAATTACGAGGGAATGAAAAAGAGACAAGGTACCGTGGGGGCTTTTATTTTGCAAGCGCTCGGGGAGATTAAAGAATGCTTTGAGCGGAAGATTTTTCACGCACTATACGTTTTTCATGCCGTGTTTGGGATTAACCTAGAACGTGGGTATTAAGTGACGCTTGATGAACAAATTGTGAATCAGAATCAGCTGGTGCAATTGTCTACCGGTGAAATAATATTTTATACAAGTGTATACAATATCTAAGACCTGTGCCTGTATGTGATTGTGGAGGGGAGAGAGCGGCTCGATAATGCCGAATTTCGCTTGCGGCCAACTGCTCAAACTGTGGCCGTATTTGTAACGCACGAACCAGCCTAATAAGTGACCAGCGTAGATGCACTGTTCAAATCTAACGTCTCCAACAAACACAAAACAAACGCTGTTTAATCATCTTACGTACATGTTAATTGCCAATGATGATGATGATGATGATGATGATGATAATGCAATATATGGACTTCATCATACTTACCATCAAGTACAATTAACGTATCTAATCCGTACCATAAATGAGTAAACTTGAGCCAATTTCTATAACCACGATTTAAAAGTCCCAATTTTAACCTCGTTTGTGATAAAAATCAAAGTCTATTTCTGGGCGTTTATGAGACCTAACTTTTTCCGCGGCTTTTAACACCCACGACGAGTTATGTCAACTTAGGAGTATCTTAATGTAGGGATAAGACTGGGATGACATCCACGGGCGGCACCAACATCTCGCTGGGCCGGAAGGCGCCGGTGAGTCCGACACACCCCCGCCCCTTCGGGGGTGGGATGGTCCGTAAAGGGATTTTCCCCGCAAGAAAAAAAAAACATGGTATTCGCCTGATGGTAAGCGATACGACCGCTCATGGACAGTAGCAAAACGAAGCAAAACGATGAGTTACAAAGCAATGCGTGGCATTCCACTGCGCTCGCCATCCTGAGACGTAAGATGTTATGTCTCATTATGACCAGCAATTTACTTAATATGGTGCCATAAAGTTTTAAATATTACAATGGATTCATTTTATTTCATATTTCTCAATATAAGGTAAATACGCCAATTTATTGAACACTATTAAAACCGTATTAGTTAGCTTTTAAAGATCTCAGGAGGCTTAATTTTCTTTTTGTGTAATTATCAGCGATCACATTTAGGTTAATGAATAAATAATTTTCTAAAATCACTATTAGAGATCCATTTTGATCTTGTATATTAATTGAACCGAACTTTTACAACATTCTCTGGAATCTTTCTCCGTTCCCGCCAACGCCCTGTTTGAGTTAAATTACTTGGTTATTTTTCATTTATATTACATTTTACATTTTCATTACTTTTTTGGCCTTTTTGAAAACGAAAGACCTTGGCTTCGGTCCTCGCCGTGAGATAAATATAAGCATGGGCCACTAATAATTAATTAGAGACTGGATGTTGTGAGACCAAAAAACAACGAATAAAACAAAAAACAGCTATAGAAAAAGTTTAAGAAATGAGCATTTAAAAAAACGCTCAAACGAACCGCAGCGTTTCTGCGTCCAGTGCGTATTGAGGAAAATTTGGAACGATATATATCTGGCGGAGGCCGCGATTATCTCGTGGTCACTTACGCGTACACCGCGGCCCGTATTAAAACTTCCGTCACGAGAAATATAATCATCTCATTCCGTCGGATTTTTATTGTGTTTCTCCAAAATTATTTCACTTTTAAATAATTGCCTGCTGGTTTTCACAATTCGTTTTCGAAATGGAGCAGATGATTTAATTTTTGTGTGTTGTTTTTTTAAGAATATGAACACTGTATCTGAACATTGATATCTAGACAGTAGACACTTTTCTAGTCATTCAAGATTGTCGAGTCGAGTGACCAATCACGGTATCAAAGCTATCGGTTTTCTCAAAGACAATTCGTTTGAGCGTTTATGCTGTGAGACTGCCTACAGCGCTTTTACTTGTAACAAATAATAATCAAACGTAACCGACATCTATAGTGAAGAAAACGCCTGTTAAAAACCGCAGGCCGTGGGCTCCAAGTCCGAATATCTGCATACATTTGAATACTTAGGGTCTGGGTGTTTGTGAACCCACAAATCCCTCGCATTTTTGATTAAAATGAATTCTTAGTTCATATTAGGTGTTCCAGGTAGAGCGCCTCTAGCGAAATTCAACATAAACCCAAGAATCCCGCCTAATCCCACTAATCCCACAAATTGCGTGTAACAAAGCCATGTCAAAAACCACAAACCAATTACCAAGAGCCGTCAAACCGGCGACAATTTCGCGGAATCTCATAAGAGTATGTCAGCAGAACATGACGGAGAATAAAATTTGAATAATATTACTGAACGCTGCGGTGCGAGACGGCGAAACGTTTAATTTTATCGCGTGTGAGACCCCCTTGTGCCCCTCCCCCCTCCATCGCGTTTGTGAAACAACCAGGATTTGCAGTAAAATTGTATGGCTATACTTTTGCCACCAGCGATGGCGCGTCATGGCTATGTCAGATTGGAGCAATTTGTTGTTATGTTTATTCATCCAGAGTTTTGTATAGGAGACTGGGGAATATTGTCACTATGAAGTTCTGTTATGTTTTTGAATAGCTCTGGTGTACCGTGATGGGTTGACTTAAATTTCTAACAAAATGTAAGAACTATCGTAGCATGAACTTAGCTTTTGGTCGTAGGGTTAATAGTGCAACGTTAAAATTATTGGACTATTTTGCCAACAAGAAGGAACTACGAGAGACATTTCGGTCTCACAGACACCCAGACCAAAAAATAAATACCCGTGGATCACACAATTATATGTTTCGGTGTGGGGATCGAACCTGTGGCCTCACATTTCACAGCCCACATCTAACCAACGGCGCCACGTAGGCTGTCTATGAAAATCATGTAAAAAACATACGAATCGGAAAAACTTAGACAACTAACAGTTGGACGCTCATGTTATCATTAAACAGACGAAATATGTAAAAACAAGCCAATTTTGTTTATTGATTCCTACAAAAACCAATGACAATAGTCTATTTTATTTCATTTCATACGAAAACGCAAACCATTCGCCAGAAACCAATTGGAAACAACAAAGCCTACTTGACACGGAACGTCATTAATAAATTATTAGCCGAGTTGTGTCGCTTCACGGAAACGCTTTTTTTTTAATAAGTATAGGCATGCGTAAAGAATGCTTCAAAAAGTAATAATTACTATTGCTATATTCATTTCGAATATCGTGTCGTCATTAGTCACTATCTCGTATTATTAGGGGGTTACTCTGTGATCCGAAACGAAGTTCAAATATTCGAACGTCGTACGTAAAACAATATGAATGTGCCTAGGTACTCCACAAAATGTTCGAATCTTCTATCGCACGTCTTAACCATAGACTAATTTCGGAGTTAATTATAATTTTCATAGACAATAGTATTGATTTTAGAAGTGGCAAACATATAACTTACTTCGGACGTCGAGCGTCGAGAGACTTTTCGGTCTCACAAACACCCAGACCCGAAACAAATACCTGTGGATCACACAAAATCGTTTCACAGGTGGCGTCTAACCAACTGCGCCCCAGAGTCTGTCATTTATTCTGAAGCATAATAGATAGAAACAATCCCATAAGCCCGTTTAACGTGGGTTCGGATTAAATTTTGCTAGAAAAATATAACATGATTTTATAAACGGTATAACGGTAATTGTTGTTTCTAGGAAAACCCTGCCAAACGCGATTATCCGGAAAATGACCGTAGACATTTGTTTCAATTTCTCTGAATTTGATGCCAGTTTAATTATTATTGCTTTTTACTATTACATTGTATATTACATTAAAGCTATGAATATTTACACTGTTCAATGAAAAGAGTCGTTCCATATTTTAATTAATTGCAAAACAAACTGCAAGCTAGAAGCTTTAAGTTCGAATTTAATTTTTTTCTTTAAAAGTTATGTTTACATTCTTAAATAGCTGTCGTGAAATTTAACTGTTATAAACACGTTCTTCAATATATTCGAAATTTTGTTTGTTCTACTAACATAATATCTAGGCTAGAACAGTAGAGAATTCATAGAGAATAGAACAATAGCCGAAAATGGGTCGGTTTAAATACAAGGCTAATACATAATAAATACACAATATAATAACTTCATAATCTATCGTTAATTTATAAATATCCAAGTAATAAATATTCATTAATATTTGATACCAAAATACCGCCAGTAAATTGTTTTATAATTACGCAATGTATTGTAGCAATCAGTGCTACGGAGTGCTACGAAAATAATGGACTGCTACGATTTGACCTCGCTCATTATAAGTAGATTGTATCAGAACTTATTATTTACTCACTCAGTATTAATTTGTTTTATGACTTTATTAATTAAGAATATAAATATAAACATCCAGTTGTCAGACTTTCGCGACCATTGTACCTTTTGTGACATCTTTAGAAAAAATATCTAGAAAAAGTTTACATCACTGAGTGATGTGTAATCAGGCTCAAAACAAATATTAGCAAAAAATGTCTCGGCAAAGGAATCGAAAAAAAGGACAATTGAAAAAAAATTCCTAGAAATCCATACGGACGTTATAAAGCAATTAATTAAATCTTAAACAAACAAACATTTTAAACCTTGCTCCACAATGTAGCTTTGTTATCTTCAATTGCCAACACATTGTCTACGAAGTTGAGTGACGTAGAGCTACGACGTAGAATCGACTACGCGGCGTAGAACATTCATGCTACATTTTCTTGTAAGGCACAATCAATAACCTTGAAATTTACAGCGCTGTTTAAGTCTTTCGTAAGACTTAATGAGACGCCGAAATATAAAGCTCGTCGTGTATTAAAACAAATAACTTCTGTTACGTAAGATTTAAATTTCACTGACCTTAAGAAATCACTTAGTGAACAATTTCATATCGAAGTCGAGCAGAACCTCTAAATATATTTGTTTCACATTAATTTAAATTTTACTTTGGACATACAATATCATTATTTATTTAGAAAACTATAAACTTCAATTTAAAAATCATAAATTGATTGAATCAAGCCAAAACATACAACATATTTTTCAACTTACATATTTTTCCAATTTAGCAGTTAGAATAAATGTAATATAAATGTGACCTAACTTAATTTAACCAATCTGTAAAAACAGACGCTAAAAAAATTTACCTGAAAATTACCATACATAACACTAATGCATTCGCCAAGTAAGCGTTTCTGAACAAAAACAATGACTAAGCGAGTCATATTTTATTCAATAACCATGCAAGAACATCGGTAACTCCGGATTACGGTTTCCAAGTTTCCCTCCACTTAACACGGACCTGTGCAAACTCACCATGAATAAATAATGAGACTTCATTTTTTCCACATTTTTTTTTAAAGTTAGACATTTTCACTTTGAGAATTAGGTCAACGAGTGCCGCCTAGGCGCAAACTCCGGTTTATTCATGCTCCCGAACATGAATTATATTAAAACAGGCACAAACAAGTTTGTATGGAGAGTTGCGTCGACTCTTAATGGCACCTTTTTGTTTGCGGTCCACGTGGTACCTGTGAGGGATATATTACATAAGGTAGGGCTGCCTCGGTGGCATGGTTGTGCTACTGTACGATTACAAAGCTGAGGTGTCGGCTCCGAATCCCAGGTCGGGCAAAGTGATACTGGGTTTTTCTGTTCATTTTCAGCCTGGAGTCAGGAACTTGTGCTCGATATGGCGATAGGTTCGCCTCAAATTACAACGTGGGACGGAACATACAAGGCGAAATGTAGGTGCCCCTGATAGTACCTCTGCCTACCCCTTCTGGGAAAAAAGCGTGAGTTGATGTATATGGTAGTGGTGATATTCATTATCTCTTATTATGTTTTTTGACATACTGGCAAGAAACAATGTCTACAAAACACGGAGAAACGATTTACCTGGTGGTGTTATGAACGTCAAAGCCTTAATGAGTTATTATTATAACTGTTTATTATTTAGTTTCTTTTTCATTACTAAGTACCTGAAGGTAGAAGGTAGTAACAACAACTTCCATAAAGAACAGATGTAATTTCTCCGTATTCGAAACAACTATGCAAACCATTATTTTTTTTTAATTTAATTTACATCTTAAACAAATTAAATACACGCCTTGGCTTAGACAGGATCTTCTGACTATTCAGTCAAATTTGAACACAGAAATAAAACTATTTTTACGGATTTTATCGAGAATTAGGTTATATTTTCTTATCTTTTACTTGCCAAATTTCGATTACTTTACAGTTTTCGTAAAGTAATTGAAAAAATTAAAATCAATCCAAATTCGCGATAAACTCCGTAAAAATAGCTCCATTTATTCAGTCAAAATGAAACATTACTTCAGTAACATTACAAAGTAATTGAAATCTCTATGCACTGAAATTCTGGTATAATCAGTCTGGACCATCAGCTGTTAATTAATACCTGACGGGTATTATCTAGTGTTTGATGCGGGCCTTTGTGGAAATACTATCGATATCGATAGAATATTCGGTAGCAAGTTTCAGGAAACATTGATTGGTAACCTGAGAATCTTGCTAAAGAATTCAAACGTATATAGAGCCCAGTAACTCGTTTTGGCAAGTTTGATGGACTATGGTTAAAACTCCTATTATAGATAAATAATAATAAACTTGTTATAGTGCGTGGTGGTCTGTTGGTAACGGACTAAACGCGGCTGCCAACATGTTCACGGTGATCGCGGGTTCAAATACCAGGGCACAGCTCTGACTTTTCGGTTTCATGTGTGTAATGATAGTCAATCACCACGCACTATAACGGCGAAACCTGCATCCCATAGCGATTAATAAGAATTTCTACGGTAAGTAAAGTCTGCCATCCCGCACTAGGCCAGCGTGGGGGACTGTATGGTTCAACCCCCACTCAATCGTTCTCTCGATTATAGAGGAGGCTCGTGGTCCACAGTGGGACGTATATGGGCTGATACAAATACATAAAAGTACAAATAATTTACCCAAAAGTCGCCCACTTAGGCCTCATACCATATAAAGATACAAATATTTGTGGACCGCAAAACATTTGTCTCGGTGCGGGAATCGAATCCACGGCCTTTGATTTCACATCCGGCTTTCAGTCAATTGCGCCACGGAGGCTGTATATACGGGTACCTCATGCCCCTCAATAAGACGTACAATATATTTTATACTATAAATATAATGTTTTATTAGAGCTTGTATTCTATAATATATTCTAGACTGCCCTCTCTTCTTTTCCTTTTCTTATATCTAAAGGTTGTCTGTAAGAAATCGCCTACAGCGATAAACCGCCATCTGTACTCTTTATTTTGATTTTGTAATATTTTATGTTCTTCTTGTATGCAGTAAAGAATAAAATAAATAAATAATACTTTACTATATCAGCTTAAATGCGTCCCATTGTAAGACACGGACCTCCTCTACAATCAAGAGAACGATTGAGAGGGGTTAGGCAATGTACTCCACCGCAAAGTAAATATAGTACATATACAATGATATTCTTAAAAGTCAACAACAAACAATATAATGTTTGCACGGAACTTAAAACGAAACGACACGATACAAAGCGTATAGAGTTGCAGGTAATTATTTCTATTTGAAGCGCCCTCTACATATGTATGAGCCTGGGGTTATTAAAAAGTGTTTGCACAAAGGGAACGCAACAACACAATTAATAATTAATGATGTCTCGAGTGCCTTGCTTTGTAATTTGCACGGTACATTTTTGTTTAATATTTGGGATGGCAGACTAAAATACACCTCACGATGCATTTCAGTTTCCTTCTAGCTTTTATGCTGAATTCTGCCGGGTTACTCAAAATCAAGTATATACAGGGTGATGTTGAAATATCATCTTTAATTAAATCCAATTATTTCTAATCGTACCAAGTTTTTTTTATGCCGTCCATACTCTACTTAAGTGGTCAAGCTCGTCACACCATCTTTTTGGTGGTCTGCCACGTCGCGTCTTGCCAACCGTTGGCGTCCACTGCGTGGTAATTTTTGCCTATGTTTTCGGGTGCATCTGGGTCACGTGGCCCACCCATTCTCTCCTCAGTTCGGCAGATTTTTACCCACGATTCCTAAATCTGAGTGAAATTTTTTTCAGCTTTCTAACATCCGCAGTAGGTAATATCATATTATTCAATTGGAATGCCTATACATCGCAAACAAATCTCAAAATAGCCTTGAATATCTCAAGTAAATAATCCCTCACTGGACATGGAAAGTCGCCTTATAATGCGTAACTGTAAATACATGATAAGGTTTTGGGAACCTTTGGGTATGTTGCTCGGTCTGACCTCGGCGTGACCTTGACGTGTCACCGGGGCGAAAAAATGCCTGTTATTAATATCATTTAACATGCTGTAGTGACACGCATATGGCACCTTAAGTTATTTTATATACGATTTTTCTTTATAAGCAATTATTGGTCTTTATTTTAAATGGTATATTCCTAGGTTCGATTAAATAATTAATTATGTTTTCGATACAAACATAAAAATTTTAGGGTGGCAATTTTTTTTGTTCTACCGTCACATTCATAGTAATGCCCCTGCACTAAGATCGAGTCTTGTGTCATGTCATGAACTACGAAAGACTTTTCGGTGTCACAAACACGCGGACCCGAAACAAATACCCGTGGATCACAATTATTTGTCTCGGAGCGGGGATCGAACCAGTGGCCTCTCGATTCACAGCTGGCGTCTAACCAACTGCACCACGGAGGCTGTCAAAATTATTGAATTTTGACGTTTGATTTTTGACAATTAACAAAAGCCCCATTAATTTGAACACATGAACACACTCATGGATATCTGAATTTTAATTCCATGATTTTATGCTTCACATATTGACCGTCATGACAAATGATATGTCACAATTTTACCATTCCACTTACAACACAAACTTTACAAAAGTGTTCCTAAATGCTATCTCGAGCGATGTCACAAAATCTAGACTCCAGAAATAACAGTATGGACCCTAATAAAGTAGGTAAGACGAAATAAATAGCCGACGTAAGGGTGGTTCAACATCGCATAAAAAAATGGCGCGTGGGGTCGACCGGCTCTTATTGTGAAAAATAAAAGTCCGCTTGTGAGTTATTGTGCAACACACGGATATTGAGAATAGACGACAATATGTGTTATTCCTCGAAATAAAACCAATTTTGCGGATTTTATCGTGACCTAAAAACCGTAAAATTAGTTTTGTTTCATTGTGTCACATCCGCGTAAATATAAGAAACTAATATGTGTTATTATTTGCTTTACTTGTAATCACTAATATAATTATGATTATAAATATAATAATAAATAAATGAAAATATACACCAGTCACATACATTTTCCTGACCCACATCTTGACCACACACTAAGATCGAGTCTCGTGTCACGGGTATCAGAAACTACGAGAGACTTTTCCGTCTCACAAACACATGCTGGATTAAATTCTTGTGGATCACACAAATATTTATCTTAGTACGGGATCGAACAATCGGCTTCTCGGCCCCGGTAAAAGGAATAATAAAAATACCCAACAGTCATTTCATTGATCTAGTAACAGCGTTAAGGTACTTTTTATAGAGACTATCCCGCCCTCACACCCGCCACTGCAACTCTTGTAAGCCAGGATCAACAGTGGCACGCATTTTAACGACACCGAGCATTGAAGCTCAGCGCGTCTCAGGGAATGTCTAACTTGTCTTTAACCCCCCACGAAATCAACCACAAAGTTCAGTTAATAGGAGGAGTTGGAAATATTTTGTCCACGTCCCTCCGTTAACCGTTAAGGTGCTATGAACTATGAATGCCTACATTCGATCCCAGGCTAAACACTAAACTTTGTTCAAGTACAGTTTAAAAAATCTTAAACACATTGCTCCGGGGTTGATTTATGTTTGACATAGCCATTGGCCATAGGTTACTATCACAATTGCGAGGAAAATAAGCCAAGGTATTAGTGCCCTTATTTACACCTCTGCTTACTTCTTTGTTACTACAGGCGTGAAGGCCAGGAGGATCCTATCACACTTTTGTGTTAAAAAAAATATACATATTAAAAAATACGTAGACACTTTAAAACTTCATTCCTTTCTATTTAAATTATTTCTGTAAATTATTTAAAATAAATTAAATACTACAAGTAAAGCTTAGAAATTACAATGTTAATAACCTAATTAATTTGTTGTTTCTCTTCAAGGTAAATGCTTTGTTGCTTTTCAAAGAGCGCAGTAATCTAATCTGTGTTTACTATTCGTCCCGTTAATTTTACGCACGTGCCTTAGAAAGGCCACGAAAATATATAAAACTCAGATATTTACGGTTGTAAAACATATGAAAAAGAATATTTCATTTATTTACTCTTTTTTATACAGGAATGTATTACCACTACAGCTATACATGAAAGTAAGCACAAATAGCGTTCTTATCGCACTGAGCAATCTCTTACAGACAGCCATGGGAGGGATATAAGAGAAAAGGCAGTCTATGATGCATAGGATAAAAACATTTATAAAAACAAAAATTTGTGTGATCCACAGGTATTTGTTTCGGCTCTGAGTGTTTGTGAGACCGAAAAGTCTCTCGTATCTTCTGATACCCACGACACAAGACTAGATCTTAGTGTAGGGTCAGGACTATGTATGTGACTGTTGGGTGTATTTATTTATTTATTTCAGGTACACTTCAAGTTGGTTTCAATCGTTAATATAATATTACCCTCGCTTTTAAACTCTAAACTGTATATACTTATATACTTACTGACTTTCAACACACATGACTAAGAAAAGCCTTGGGATTCGAACCCGCGACAACCAGCTCTGCAGTTGCGTCCGGTCCGTAACCAAGAGGCAGTCATGCTCTATAGTACCTACATACCCGTATACAAATACTTTATACCAGCCATGTAATAGCAAAGAAAATATAATAGATTAAACTGTCTTCTACAGTTCTTGTAGTAAGAATAAGAATTAATTTATTACTGGCGCAAAAAATCTCCAAATTGTATGTAACAATTAAGGTAAACAAAAATAATAATAAGAAGATACATGCAAGATAGTACAAGCGAGTCATCTTACCCGGCTGTGTGTGACACGTATCATTACGAGAACAAGTTTTATTATAGTTAAAATCGTTTCACTTGAACATATCCGCCCACTCGCAAAGAATACTATCTTCGCTTTACGACACTAAAAGAGCGATGAGAAGCTTTCAGAGGTACTTTGCTATTGAAATTCACTTGTACACATTTAAAGAAAATATTTGATACTATGCGTGTAAATATCACTGCGTGGTGGCCTGTTGGTAACGGATCAGACGTGACTGCCAACATGTTCACGGTGGTCGTGGGTTTAAATCCCAGGGCACACCTCTGACTTTTCGGAGTCATGTGTGTATTGATAGTCAATCACCACGCACTATTACGATGATGGAAAACATCGTGAGGAAACCTGCACACAAAAGCCATTTTAAAGGATTGCTATGGTATGTAAAGTCCACCATCCCGCACTAGGCCAGCGTGGTGAACTAACCCTATGATACGGCCTAACCTTACGGTATTCTTGATTGTAGAGGAGGCCCGTGCTCTGCATTAGGACGTATATGGGCTTATACAGATACAAATATTATTATTACTCCTAATAGAGTCTTTAATTCAAAACCACGCACGATAGTTAATAAGGCACGATAAAAAACAAAGCAGTTTCCAATAGCTTTATTGATGTATAAAACAAACCCGGCCCCATTAATCTTAAGGTCAGGAATGCACATGGCACGCGACACCGCGTCGTTTCGATGCCGACATTATTTTTATAACACCCTAAAGGTCACGCCATAAAAAATGTAGGAGCGAAAGTCAAGAGGACAAAGTTGGTAAATATGAAATTTCAGATGTTTTGGGTTAAGAGAATATTATGTGGCAAAGTTATTTTTCTTGTCACAAAAATTGTGGTAATGATATCGATTTGAACGAAAATCTCAATTATCTGGAGTCCAAGCCAAGTTGACCTTTAGGATGAAAGTACAAGGGACTAGGGTGTGAGTTCTAGGGGTAGAAGTAGAAATAGTATTGTAGTAAAACCGTCAAATAATTTCGATCGGACCAGAATAATACTTATAGTATCAACTGGCGGAAAATAACCATGAAAAATAGGTGAATTTACTCATGTTGTCGTGACATTATATAAAAAAAATAGAGCAAAAGCATGGCTTATTCATGCTGTGGTATGGACTGACTACAGTAGATACTTTCTCAAATATTAAATAAACAATAAGCATAGTATAAATTGGCTTAGAAAACTGAAATAAGCATATACGAGTAAAGAGGAAGGAAAAACACATAAGACAGTAGATCAAAGCAAAGTGCCTGGTGGCCTGTTGGTAAACGAACCAGACGTGACTGCCCACATGAGCACGGTCGCGGGTTCAAATCCCAGGGCACACCTCTGAGTTTTCGGAGATATGTGTGTATAAATAGTCAATCACCACGCTCTATAAAGGTAAAGGAAGACATCGTGAGGAAACGTGCTTACCATAGCGATTGGCAAGAATTTCTAGGGTATGTAAAGTCCGCCAACTAGGCCAGCGTGGTGGACTATATGGCCTAACTCCTCTCAATCGTACTCTCAATTATAGAGGAGGTTCGTGTCCTGTAGAGGGATACATATAAGCTGATACCACTAACAGCCGATGCCAACAATCAATCAAAAATTTTAGATTGAAGTCAATACGGATTGTTTTCTACTTTTCGATTGGTCGATTATCTTGTTGCCAATAAACAAAACAGGCGACAGTCGATTGCCTCTGTTGATAGATTGAAAACAATCGGTTCCCTCTTGACAATTTAGTTTGACGCAGAATATTTCATTGCATATTTATGCACTTTCAGCATTTTGTAAATAAATAATTTGTGAAAAAACAAAAATTAACGTTTGAAATAATAACAATTACAATAAAAACAATTCAATTTGAAATAAAACTATATTTTACGGATTTTATCGCGATTTGGTCGGACGTCCGCCCCGTGACCACGAAAGCTATAAAGTAATCAAAACGTCTCGGGAAGTTAAAAAATGTAAAAATTTAACCAAATCGCGATAAAATCCGTAAAATATAGTTTTATTTCAATGTGTAACATTCGCGTAAATCTAAGAAACCAATAAACAATTCAATTTGTCCTAAATATATAGGTTTTTACAGAATTGTTGTGTTTCTGGCCACTGAAAAATAATATAACAGCGTGGCTCTACAACTTCCCCTGATCAAAATTTGATTCCCTTTTCTATTATTTTTATTCTTTCCATTTATAGTGAAGCTCGGTTTCGATACCGGTAAAGAATGAAACATACAAGCCTAAGCCAGGTATGAGTCATTAATAAATTGCAATCCTGCATGTATTTAATATAACTGCCTTTTGTAATGATCTATAAATAAATTTTGGTAATTGTAGGGTTTTAATGGACTCATGGAGCTGTAGTGGGATAATACCGGTGGTTGAAAGGACTATTGGAACTATCGTTACTTTATTAAGGTGCCACATGCGAGTTATTTCCTCTCTCAGGTCTGTATACTTCGACATTTTTTCTGCTATTGTACTTTGGAGCTTATGTGTGTTTGGAACTGCTATATCGATTATTATAGCGGTTTTATTGGATATGTCTACTAATGTAATATCTGGTCTGTTATAGTGGGTAGTTCGATCGGTGAGTATTGCTCTGTCGAAATAGAGTCTGGTTCTCTAGTACTGAATCTGGTGTGTATTTGTAATAAGGGACTGAGGAGGTTACGAGACTATATTTAACGGCAAATTTTTGGTGGATGATGTTTGCTACCTGGTCATGTCTATGTTTGTAGTCGGTTTGGACTATGGATTTACAGGCTCCTGTTATGTGTTTATTCTTTCCATTATTATTGTAAATTGTGAGTAATAAAGAATATTTCATTATAAATGTTTTATTTACAAAACACACTGAACAATTAAATAAAAATACATAATATATGAAATTAAGAAACATATCATAAAATAAATCATAGTTTTTAAAATAAAATTAAAAGTATCAATTCGTTCAAGATAAAATATACACAACAATACAATATTTTAGATCTAACTGAAGAAATCGTTAATCAATGTTGTGTCATCTTCATTTACATTGGTTTCTTCTTTCTAGTTCCATTGCTGTTGGCAAATCTGCTTAAATAATCCGTGGAAATTCTCAGATTGCAATAATGAATTGTTTTGAACAATCCATCCAAACGTCAACACTGATAATTGTTTATTGGCAAGCCTAAACTGTCATTTTCATACAGAGGACAATCCACAAGCAGGGATTGGCCCTCCCAAAAGTAGATTGATTTTTTAGATAGTTTTTTCCCTGCTGAGATTGATTATTGGCAAGCTATAGTCAGAAAAAAGATTGAGCTGTCAATGTCAAACAGCAAATTTTGGATTGGGATTGATTGTTGGCATCGGCTGTAAGGCAGTAGTAGGCTTCGCCCCCTATCACATCATGGTCGCCCCCTATCACATCATGGGACGAAACATACAAGGCGAAATGTGGGTGTCCTGGTGGCGCCTCTGCCTACCCCTTCGGGGATGAAGGCGTGAGTTTATGTATGTATGTACTAAGGCAGTAAATCAATTCACAAATAATTAGGCCACTGTACAGAAAAAGAGTTATTCATTCCGATACGTATTTACAAAAAAAAATCTAAAAGAAGCGACTCACCAAATTTCCATTTACAATCTGTCCGTGATCTCGGCGAATTCATTCCGACACAAAATTCAGCATTCCTTTATTCAAATGTCATATCTTTATCTTTTTCTTTTGTAAATAAAAGACAAAAGGGTTTTTTATATTCACGGCGGCATTATCGTCTTGTAAAGGGTTTCGGCTGTTTTCGTATTTACCGAAGGGTCGTAGGCGCGAATTTTGTTTAGAACACCCAGTTTCCAGATTACCCTATTGGCATGATGGACCCCTGTGGCGAGGAGGCGTAAGCTGAGAATAAAGAACGATTTAATTCACACATTACTGAGATGTACGTTAGGTATAATTTTCTAGACAATGGGTACGTCCTTACAAACTGTAGCAATGAGTACAGAGTTAGGTGTGTTCATAGTTTATAAATAAATAAATAAATACACCCATCAGTCACATACATAGTCCTGACCCCACACTAAGATCAAGTCTTGTGTCGCGGGTATCAGGAACTACGAGAGACTTTTCGGTCTCACAAACACCCAGACTCACAAATTTCTATGGATCGCACAAACATTTGTCTCGGTGCGGGGTTCGAACCCGCGGCCTCTCGTTTCAACAGCCGGCGCCTAACCAACTGCGCCACGGAGGCTTTTCACATAACATTCAAATCCTACATATTTGTTAAATAGTAATGTTGCCTAAAATGTGGTAACAGTCGATAGCATTGTTGCGCAATGTTGCTCAACAAAGGGTAATTTTTTTTTTTTTTTTTTTTTTTGTTCCCCCAACTAGTTATGTTAGGGACTTTATTGCAGGGACTTTATATAAAATCGATACTGTTTGGATTTTACTTAAATTTTTATAATTTATATTGTCATTTTGCTTAATTCTCTATTTTACGACTACTTTTACTTTAACATTTCTTTACACATATCCTCAATCTATTTCTATATTTATATTGTTTTTATTTCCAACTACTTTAACTTTTATATTTAAACACTTTTCCCTTAAATTATTTATTTCCTTAAATTATCGTTTAACTATATTTTTCAATTTGAGCTGCTATTTTTAAACACTTTCACTTTCCTTTTAATTTGATGTGACAACTATATTACTGTACATTTTTATTTTATTTATTTTTTTTTTCTTTTATTCTTTTTATTTTATTTTTTTCTTTTATTCTTTTTATTTTGTTTTTTACATTATTTTCTTAAACTATTTTTATTTACTCTATTCTATGCCATATATTAGGATTTGCTCATTATATTATCTTTACTTTTTATCTTTATTATACTCTATACTTTATACTACATCAGTATAATCTAATATTATACTATTTAGTATATTTGCTTGTTCTAATATTTATTTTTATCTATTTTACATTTCATGAGTTTCTCATCGACGGGGTTTTCTTCAAGTGGAAGCTTTGTTGCCTTCTAGTTTTTAATAATGGCGGACGATGATTCTTATGATCAGCTTCGTCATCTATCCGGTCGGCAACTTTTCCTATTTGCCGGTGGTATGGTTTCCTGGTGAACTCAACTTCAGCAGTACGCGACTGCAGACCTCGCCAGTGACTCCCATTTTCTCCGTACTGGGCATTCGTTGCTAAATGCATTATGCCCCATGTTGCTAATTTTTGCCTTCTGGCAGTTGCAGCAAGACGGAGCTGCGTCTGCCATCCAGTCCGGGCAATTTGTCCGTATATGCGGTCCTCCACAGTGACTGCAGGCGTCGACTTGGTCATGGCAAAACTTTTTGCCATGACCATAGCCGAGGCATCGCGAACACTGTATGAGGGGGGACTGATCCATTACCCTAACCCTCTGGACGTCTATATGGGCGACTCCTTCCTCGGTGAGATTTTTCCAAACTGGGGGCGATACTTGCATTATCACGTGCGAAGTGAGTTGGTTTCTTGCTCGTCTTTTATATTTAATTGTCATCCTTATGTCCTCTTTTTGAATTCCTTGTAATAAATGTTTATTTTGTGTTTCAATCGCTTTTATAATGTCTTCATCTTGGTTGTAATTTAAAACGTCTTTTAGTATTATTAATGGATCTTTGTTTTTAATTGTCTCTATGTTTAGGTCTCTTCTTCCAGTTTTAATTTTTTCGGTAACTTTACTCAATTCTTCTTTAGTTTGACATCCCAGTATTATTTTTCTATCCTTGGCTTTTCTTATTCTGTCTATTTTAAGTCCTTCTTCCTTGGCGTTAATCGTTGTTCTGACTTGATTGAGGATCTCTTCTCCTGTGGCGGTGACGTCTTTAGATGTGATCACCACTGAGTGCATGGTCTTATTTGGTGTTGCTTTGGGAGGTGGAGTGGCCGCCGCTCCGGCATATGTCTGCGGAAATCTTGCTTCTTTCCACTCCTCCCGGTATTTTTGTAGCTCCTCGTTTAAACTTTTTATGTCCTTTTTGTTTTGTATCAGGACTTCTTTGTGATCCGCTATTGCCTTTATAATGTCCAGAGTTCCTCCTTTTGTCCCTTCCTGTCCCTCCGACTTTTCGTCCTGTTTATCCTTGTCAGTGTTTTTTGTCCCATCAATCCTTTCTGTTTCTGCCTCCTTGACGAGTTTAAAAAGTCGTTCAGTTGCTTCGATGACGTCATTTTTAATTTCAGTCTTCAGATTTCGACTGTTATTGATCTGAAGCTTCACCTTCATCAAACAAGCCTTCGCTTCTGCTGTTCTACTTCTATTTTCCGGAGTAGTTGTACACAGGATGGGTTTTGACCTCTGTTTCGCAGGCCCAGCGGGTTTAATCGGCTCAACTGGGCTGTTTAACTTAGACTCGATACTCCGCCTAGCCTGTGCAACATTGGTCACAACCTCATCTGGACTTGATTTTTCCAGGGACTGGTTGGCCGGTCCTGAGGATGTAGGCACGTTCTTTGCGGGAGTCCTAAAGCCGAACATGTTCTCTAGAGCTTGTTAGGGGAACACGTCTGTTGGTAAAAATTCTCTGAGTGTAAAGGGCTCAGAGCGTTAATATAGTGTTAACTTGTCGACACAAGGTAAGTCTTATTGTGAGTGTAAAGGCTCACAGGATGTCAGTAATAAATTTTTTTATAATTTATTTAATTATAATTGGTCAGGATATATCTTCTGTGGGTGCATACGCTACCTGCAGAATGTGTCCTATTAAATTTTGTAATAAGTTTTATGTTTTTTGTTTCAGGTGGCGTGTTCGTCGAATCTCTACACAAGGTAAGTCAAGAATATAGTTTTATGTAGTATATATATTTATATAGTATTTATTTGGTATTTATAATTTAGTATATATATTTTTATAATTTATTTACAACTATACAAGCATAGTATATTGTAACAAAATAAGTTTTCGAGATTTTATAGTTTTTTGATGTTAGTTTTTTAAAACCGGAACCGAGCTAATATACCAAATGACACCTCAGGGTGGGCGGGCGGGTCAATTTTTGCTGTTTTTAAGTGCGTCTAGACCCCGCATGCGTGGTATCCACGTGTCGGGCTCGACGAGACGCGTGTAATGGTACGATAATCGGGAACAGCCGGGAGCAAAAAATTTCGAGGGGGGCCAAAAAAGTGATATTTTATGTGAAATTTGGTGAAATTTACTATTATTAACAACAAAACAATAGATGCAACACGGCCCTTGTGTGCCGCCGAACGGCAGGACACAGGTTGTACAAAGAATCTAGAATTCTAGACCAAAAAGTCAGTTTTAAATATTATTATGTGAAATTTACAAACAAAATATCGAATTATATGGACTATCACAAAAACAAACAATTTCGGTTCGCCGGATCCCTGCAGGCGTGGAGTCCACGTATCGGGTGCGACGGGACGCGTTTATAAATGCAACAATCCAAGACAATTCGATACGAGAAATTTTGAAAATGTTAAGAAATTTGTTATTTTCGAAAAGTTCCAAATTTTAAGTCAAAATCACACTGAAACGATCAAAACACCGCGCCCTCTATGCGCTTTCACACGACAACAGACCACAAATAGAAAAAAAATTGTAAATTAAAAACAAAAAGTTAACTTCGAATTTTTCGCTACTGCACAGCTTAGGTGGATTTTCATACATTCAACTCGATAACAATCGATTGTGAACGATTATGACCAATTTTTGCTGTTTAAGTGCGTCTAGACCCCGCATGCGTGGTATCCACGTGTCGGGCTCGACGAGACGCGTGTAATGGTACGATAATCGGGAACAGCCGGGAGCAAAAAATTTCGAGGGGGGCCAAAAAAGTGATATTTTATGTACAAAGGGTAATTTGTGGATGACCCATTATAAATTTTCAGAAGAATTTTAAAAGTATTTTAAGTCCATCATCACAAATTGGTCTAACGCGGTGGACTAAAGCTTAACCCTCCTCAACCTTAGACGAGGTGCTTATTAGCAGAACGTAAAATGGTTGATATGTATCGTATTATTTAATTGACCGAGCAGACAGAAAATAAACACATTACACCTTACCACGCTTAATAAACTTTAAATTAATTAGCTTTGTATTAGATTATGGCTTAAGTCTTACAATACATCGAACATTTAATCAACTGCCACAAGATTCATCAGACCAAAATTCATAAAAGAAAATGTAATTGAAACTCTAAATTATGAGCGAACCAAACGCAAGTAATACCAAGCGAGAGCGGAATTAAAACTCAGTAATTCTTGGCACTGATTAATATTTCCATACAGATAATATTCCACGAGTTATCCGGAAATTCACTGGCGTAAAATCTGGGTTTTATGTCTAGAATTCAGTATAGTTCGGACTTTATAGGAATAAAGGGGAACGTACAAACGTACTCCTGTGGAAATTTCAGTTGTATTTTTAATTTTTAAAACACGATTTAGCTTAAAACTATGATAATATAGTAGCTATTATAGGCAGCGTTTTCCGGGACAAAAAAAACTTATAACTAGCCGAAGAAATAAAATAATTCTTTAATTTAACTATTTATTACAAGAACCTTTGAATCGTGAAGCCTGCCTTTTCAGAAATCTCATAGCTAACCCGTCGCTAAGTCTGGCCCATATTAAAGTTCTAGGCAACAAATACGTGATTCTTTTAATACGAAAACTCACACGTAAAATTCTGAATCTGGCAATAAAAGTGCTTTTCATACTTTTTCATTTTTTCTGGATTTTTACTTTTATTGTCTGTAATTTAATGATAATTATTTTTTATAATTGTTATTTTTTTTTTGCTTTACATTATATTGCATGCCAGGCACCTATAAATGTAATGGAATTTAGCGACCGATATAGGTATTGTATCTATCTATTCAGCTATAGAAAGTCCACTGCTGAACATAGGCCTCCCCCAAGGCCCTCCACATCAAACTATTGGACACGGCCTACATCCAGCGACTTCATGAAACTTTAACCAGGTCATCCGTCTACCTTGCAGGCGGGCGTCCGACACTTCGCTTGCCTGTCCGCGGCCTCCACTACAGAACCTTTCGGCCTCTCCAGGTATTTTATAAATAAATAAAATAAATAAATACACCCAACAGTCACATACCTAGTCCTGACCGCACATTAAGATCAATTAAGTCTTGTGTCGCAGGTATCAGAACTACGAGAGACTTTTCGGTCTCACAAACACCCAGACCCGAAAGAAATATTTGTGGGCCGCACAAACATTTCTCTTGGTGCGGGAACGAACCCGCGGCGTCTCGTTTCACAGCCGGCGTCTGTATAATTTACTTTTATTCATAAATGTACGCTACGATGGTAATCCTAATAAATAAATAAAGACACACTGGTAGGTTGA
Organism: Deilephila elpenor; assembly: GCA_949752805.1. Lineage (NCBI taxonomy): Eukaryota > Metazoa > Arthropoda > Insecta > Lepidoptera > Sphingidae > Deilephila > Deilephila elpenor. The sequence continues at coordinate 1,894,066 of OX457114.1, forward strand.
CCATCTTATATAGTTGGCAAGATCTCACAGTTCACACACACTAGTCCTATAAAGAGTTTTTCTGAAATGATATGAATATAGTTTTCACATATCATTTTAATTACCTCTACAGAAAGTAGAACGCGAAGCTCTTTACAATTAAACTGAAGTACATTCACCCCTCACTGTGCAAACCCTGATGAAAATAATTAACACCAAGCATCCATTATTTGAATTGAAATGTGAAATCGCGATCTCAAATATTATTTTGATGAGAATTTTCGGAATCGTAACTTGTAACTTGATGAGACGAGTTCGAAATTAAATTTTAGAAGGAATATTATCGATATTCGACTCTCAAATTGAAACTGCGCTATTAATTCAGTTTGATTATTTGGGTGACATTATCTCGCTTGACTTATGAATGTATATAGATATATTTGTAGGCACAGGACGGCCAACATCATTTTCTTCCATCTTGGGTGAAGAGGTTATGTTTATGAGGATTGACAGAAAGTAATTGAAGTACTGAAATTCTTGGAGATCACAATATAATAATTCACTAATTAAAAGTCCAACACAAAATAAATCAAAAATAATCAATGATTGCGCCGGAATATGACGATTCGTCGTACACGTGGTGCCTCGGTCGCTCGCGCATTTCAAAGTGCAGCGCCCGCAGCGCCAATGGACGACGCTCCGTAAGAGTGACCGCTTGTCGCTCTATCCGACAGCAGATGTCAGTGTTACTTCGGCGGCGCCGACATATTTATACTTTTTTGTATTCTATTGTATCAGCCCATATACATCCCACTGCAGGGCACGGGCCTACTCAACAATCGAGGGTACGATTGAGAGTGGTTAGGCCATATAGTCCCCCACGCTGACCTACTGCGGGTTGGCGGACTTTACATACCATAGAAATTCTTAAAAATTTTTAAGGTATGCAGGCTTCCTCACGATGTTTTCCTTTATGTTAAAGTGTGTGGTGATTGACTATCAATACACATGACTCCGAAAAGTCAGAGGTGTGCCCTGAGATTTGAACCCGCGAGCCCCGTGAACATGTAGGCAGCTGCCTCTGGTCCGTTACCAACAGGCAACAACAACCACGCACTTCAATATTATATTTAACTTTTTTATTCTCAATCGTACTCTCAAGTATAGAGGAGGCCCGAGCCCTGCAATGGGACATATATGGGCGATACAGATTTTATTTTTTATAGTGATCACTCAAGTAAAAGACATAAAAACCTAGTCAGGAATAATGCCTGACTTAAAAAGACCAACAAAATTTTGGGTACCGTAACAGATTATTTAGAGTATTTTGTATACCTTATTAGTACGACCGAGTGACTAAAATGCGATGGCAAGTGCAGTGCAAGTAGAGTATCCACAAGCGAGCGAAATAATTATGTCGGCCCGCTTCAAACCGAGTACACAGATGAACTGCGTCACTGTAAAAGCTTTACCACATTCAAGCACGATGGTAGATGTTCAGAATATGAATGTAGATCTTCAGCCAAATCACATGTATAAACTCACGCTATTTCTCACAATGGGTAGGCAGAGGTAAAATCAGCGTCCCGTGTTCCATTCCACGATGTGATAGGGTGCCTATCAACATACTGGACACAAATTCCTCCGGGCTGATAAGGAATAGAAAAATGCATTATCATTTTGCCCGGCTCAGGATTCGAACCTCAGCCTTGCCATCATACTGTAGTATAAGTACGTCACCGAGGCAGTCTACAAGCTATAACAATTAATTGAGATCACTTCAGCTGGGGAATCTCGACAATAGAACCAGAGTTTCGCATTAATTTTCAGCCAAAGAATAACAGCATCCACATGTAACTTGTATGAAAAGGTCGGCGACGTGCGCCACAGCCAAACTGGGCCAAACTGCACCTTGTTTGGTGCCACGGCTTTGTAAGAATTAATTAAAGGAAATTCACTGGAAAATTTAACAATATATTTAACAGAAAATAGAATATGTAAATATAATTTTTGAATAGTTAATCAATCCCGATAATATGGCGATAGGCTCGCCCCCTAGCACATCGTGGGACGAAACATACAAGGCGTAATGTGGGTGTCCTGGTAGCACCTCTGCCTATCCCTTCTGGAAAATAAGCGTTGGTTTATGTATGTATTTTTGTCTGTCCGAAATAAATATGAATCACACAAAAATTGCCTCTCTTATTTGAGAGCCGGCTTATAGCCAATTAAGCCACGAAGGCTTTTAATTCACGTGTCGAATATATAAAAAAAAATGTATATATATTCATGTAACATAACAGACACGCATTAACACATCTCCGAAGTTTAATGATAAACAAACATTTAATATAATGTAAAGGCGTCGTATTATTGTTAATGTTCTGTAGTGAATGCTGGGATGTAAGCCTCTACAACTCCTCAAACTATATTTCACTTAACCTACTCCACCTAATCCTGGGTGTATAGCTTGTGAAATTTTAAGAGTGCATAGGACAGCGGATGAGCGGAGCGGAAAGCGATTGAAAGTAGTAATAATAGTCTCGAGCTTCGCCATTAATGGGTGAATCACTTTTTTATATTTTTATACGCATTTTGATTTTTTATTACATATGTAAAAATGTAAAAAATTGATAAGTAAATAGTAATTATGAATAATAAAATAATAACAGCGATTAGAAACAGTAATATTTACTGTAAGTATAAAATATTATAAGCGATATTTACAATAAGTAAATATTGGTAAGTCGCTATCTAAATAATGATTGGCTCGTCCCACCTATTATACTTAAAGAAAAAAAAGAGCGTATTCCTACTTTAAAGGCCGGCAACACATCACCATGCCCTATGGTGATGCAGATGTTCATGGGCGTCGGTAATCACATACCATCATGAACTGTATGCTGTTTGCCCCCAATAATGTATCCCTACTAATATTATAAATGTGAATGTAAGTTTGTTTGTTACGCTTTCACGCAAAAACTACTCAACCGATCATCTTGAAACTTTGTACACATATTTTTGGAGGTATTAGAAGTAACATAGGCTACTTTTTATCCCGTAAAGTTTAGTGTTCCCTCGAGATAAGAAGGAACTCCGATATATTTGCTACTTTTTATACTCAAAAGGATGGGATTAGACTGGATTACATTCGATTAGTGAGAATGAGACGGGGCGGGCGGGATATAACGGGACGGAATGAGACGGGGTGGGAGATTTCAAATAAAGTTAACCACGAAGACGAAGTTTGCGGGCAGAAGCTAGTAAAAAATTTATATTAAAAATGTGGTTTCATTAATTAATGTTGTTTAATATATGCTACCACTAACGAGGCGACCATTAGAATTAAAGTACTTTATTTTTACTGTTTAAATATCTGAATTAAGAAAACCAAAAATTTTGACACAAGTAATTAAGCAGTTAATTTGAATCGAATGGTGAAAAACTACGTTAGTCTGTCCCCACACGATACTCTTACAATACTGCTCTTACCATTAACTACAATACAGTTACTTAATGAAACCATACAATAACTTGTATAGTGTATACACAAATGTATGTGTGTTTACATTACTTTAAGTGCAACAATCGCCAACTCTATTTTCCCAGAAACCGCGAATAAACAGCTACTTATCTTTTAACGCCCAGCTAAATTCAAAGATAGAATCTAAATCGCTCTCCCGATGCCAATATGGGCGCACCTTAATGGGGTTCCAAGCGGCATTAAGTAAATCTACTAGGTTTCACGAAGGGTTTTGATTTTGCATACTGTCAATGGTAAATTTATTCGTACCCCTCGGGATCACTGGGTCATTTGCGGTATTGTTGATTTTTGAGTTTACAGTGTTATTTTGTTACAATTATTAAGGTTATAATTGTTTAGTAAATTGTATGAAACGCTTGTTGCTCTGGTCGTGACAATGGGTTATGTTAGCAATAGCAACATCGCTACTCGGTTAAATTACACACAATACAATTAAAAAAATCCTAATAAAAGAGACAATTTTTATTGCAAATTTTGAAAATTATTACAAAAAAAGTTGCGTTTTTTTTGCGCTATTTAAGTTGCATTTTGACTGAAGTCACTAATACTACCACTTGACTTCATTTTCGGTCGCAGTCTTGATATACCCTGTAGATGATTAACATGCTGATATTAAAAAGGGCCTTACCAATAGTGGTAGTTTCGAATATCGACCTAATAGTTGGAAAGAACTTGACAAATTCGTTTACTCAGTATCATAAAAATAATTATTGTATGGTCAATCTCTATTCATATTTCTCCATCATAAAAAAAACGAGAACTGCTAGCATACATTTAAAATATTGTCTCATTACGAAAGTCTTACAGAACTCATTACGTTCCTTAAGCCTCGCTCAGTCTACGGAGGTGAACGACCCGACCTTTTTAACTATTGCGTGCATTCATAATATTCGTTTAATATTTATTCTAGAAACAAGTTTGTTTGAAGTTCTGTCTCGGAACTATGCTAATTTCGTTTTATATTAGACTTGGGTTGTCACGAGGATAATTATTGTAGGCTTGCTTTGTGGTATAAGACTTCGTCTAGAATTGAGATAGTAAACTAAACAACAACACCATATTATTAAAATACTACACTGCAGTAACTGACTCGCTACACGAGACCGTGTCGACTACACCACAAAACGCTACAATACATTAAAATTATTAAATTAATTATCACATCAAAGTTAGAGAATTTATAGTTATATAACAGTCCGCCCCGTGACCACGAAAGCTGTAAAGCAATCCAAACGTCAGGAAGTTGAAAAATGTAAAAATTAAACCTAATCGCGATAAAATCCGTAATAATTAGTTTTATTTTAATAGATAATTTTAATAAAAAACGCAAATAAGAAAGTATAACCAATCCCATAATAGTATCGAGCAAAAATATCCAGCGGTTATACAGTTGAATATAACTTTGATGTACGAACTAATGACACTATACTCTATAAGCGGTGTTTACTGGTGGTAGGTCTCTCATATGTGAAAGGCCGCCTGGATACGTACCACCGCAATGTCTATTTCTCCCGCCAAACAACAGTGTAAATGCACTGTTGTGTTTCGGTTTGAAGGAAATTGTAGCCAGCTATGCTGTGAAAATTATTCTTTAGAAGTATGTATTTGCAATAAAATTTAATTCCAATTCTTTGACATACATACATAAACTCACGCCTATGTGCCATTGGGGTTGGCAGAGACTATTGAGCGCCAAGTGCTAGGGTCCATACATACCTCTTTCGCTTCATCTCCTGTCATTAATCTCTGCGTACACGCTCGTCGGTTTCGAGGACTCCATATTTTTTTTCTATTGCCGTTATAGGCAGACGAGCTAGCGGCCCGCCTAATGGAAAGTGGCTACCACTGCTCAGAGACCTTCGTAGTGCCAGGGGTCCAGCACAACAAAGTCACTGCCTACCTTAAGGAGAGTACTTTCTTTAAGCCCCGTTTGAAGGACAGGTCATAGCGCTCAGAAAACACCGTTGAAGGGAGTTCATTCCAGAGCTTGCACGTGCGTGGTAAGAAAGAATGCTGAAACGTACCTTCCGAGAACGGTACGTTTCCAGGTGGTAGGAATGAACTCTGTATTTTTCCTTTCTTTAATAGATTTTCTATTTGATTTTTATAGGTCTGCCTAGGACGTCGGCCGACTCCATCAAAGTTAGAGAAAACAGTGTAAAACACTCTCAGCACGAAGAGCCTCTCTATATCACCCGCCGACATTTACTGGACTATAAAAACTACATAATAAATGATTTTTACAGCAGTTTAACGTATCGCGTGCGTTGTGTGTGATTTATGACGTCAACTTACATCATGACCTTTAAAACTCCAGCGTTTGTATAGCAAAGGTGTTATGGAATAATGTATAGTACAATTTTCTTTCAAAAAGGAATATTATTATCGGCGGTACATACGAACGAAGTGCGTGGTGGCCTGTTGGTAACAGACCAGACGCGACTGCTAATATGATTACGGTGGTCGCGGGTTCAAGTCCCGCACACCTCTAACTTTTTGGAGTCATGTGTGTATTGATAGTCAATCAGCACGCACTATAACGGTGAAACAAAACATCGTGAGGTAACCTGCAAACCAAGGCAATTCGAATGAATTTTTATGGTATGTACAAGTCCGCCAGCCTGCACTAGGCCAGCGTGGACTATACGGCCTAAACCCTCTCAATTATACTCTCGATTATGATGAGGCCTGTGCCCTGCAGTGAGACGCTTATGGGCAGATTGATTGATGTATGTAGGTAATATGACGCCATGTTAATTCAATTCTTACTGTTTTTTCCTTTAGCCAGGTTTTTGGCATAGTCATGTCGACCAATAAGCAATCGTCTCTTAAACGACAATTCTACAATTATTATAATATTTGAATTGAATTTCACTTACGATCAATCGAATTGGAGGAAATTTGTTGCCTATAAAATAGCATAAAACTATCGCCTTTTCACTCCAACTTCACTGAAAGAATACAGAAAACTTGTGACATTTGAAATTGAACAAATAACTAGCTTTAACTTCAAAGAAAAATACCAAGTTGTAGGAAGTTTCGCAAGTAAGTCGAAACAAGCCACTGATCTGCATAGTTTGGAAAAGGGCCGGCCCTGAATTATGTACCTTGGAGGGATCACTCTTAGTGGCTTAAGTTACAAGAATTTCAGTTAGAAGCTTGTGTATTATCTATCTGTTGGTGATCTTAATAAATTATTAATTTAAATACGCACTGACGGCTTCGGTGGCGCAGTTGTACCACAGTATGATAACAAAGTTGAGGTCTCGGGTTCGAATCCCGGATCTGGCTATGTTATTTTGAATATTGAATTTTTACTATATGCTCGCCTCCTATCACATTATGGGACTGGACACACAAGAAGAAACGTAGAAGTCCGGGTAGCAATCTGCCTACTGTTCAGGGATAAAAGTGTGAGTTTATGTATGTAATGCATGTAATGAGTTCACGATAAGATACCAATTGCTGTCCTGGGCATCAGAAACTCCGAAATATTTTTTGTGACGCTATTCCCAAACTCTAAGTCAATATTTCTGGTGCCCCCAATGATCATTTGTCTTTATCGGGGATTGAAGCCGCAACGTTTCGTTTTACAGTTGGCTCTCAACCAAATTCACCACGGATGCTGTATGTATGCCCTTTACACATCTAATGTTTTTTTTAATCTAAATCAATTAAATGAATAAGTGCAAACACAAATCAGTGTTGCCACTTAAGAGAGAAGGTTTTATCTCATACATTTGAATAATTATGCCAGCTTGCTTGAAGTCAAATGCAAGCGACTCATTGGCAATTCACAGGGTGCAAAACCGTACCCCTTCGTCTACCATTTCAACCCGATTCATATCAGCGGACTTCACATACTATTAAGATTATTTAATGATTATTTGACTGCCTCTTTGGCGCAGTTGGTTATACGCAGGTTGTGGAACATCCAAAAAGGGCCCTGGTTCAATCCCTGCACCGAAAAAATAATTGTGTGATACACGGGTATTGGTTTCTGGTCTGGTTTGTGAGGCCGAAAAGTATTTCGTAGTTTCTGATGTCGGCACAAGAGTCGATCTTAGTGTGGGGTCAGGACTATGTGTGTGACTGTTGGTGTATTTCCTTATTTTAAGAACTAAATCACTCAGATTTCTCTAAATGGCCGTTGGAACAAAGCAGCTCCGATATAGTACACATATATATTAGTTTATTTGTATTTATTTAAGTATTAGTATATTAGTATATATTATATTCATTCCGCATTATATTTCGTTTTTTTTTTTTCTTCAATGTGCACCGCCACCTACTTCTGATACTATCCTTACAAAGGTTGTCTGGAAAAGATAGCTTTAAGCGATAAGACCACCCGTTGTAATACCATAAGTTTTTTGGTTTACAATAAAGAGTATTGTATTGTACACCGACTACAAAGTAAAAAAGAAAGCTAAGTACGTTTGCCAAGTGTTTAAAAACACTTCGGCGGCAATAAACGCAGATAAAGCAGCGATTAAAACAAAGGCTTAACAACGCGAACAATGCCAGATAAGGTTCGGCCGGCGACGCCGCACCAAAGCTAAGGATTACACGAAACAGATACCGTAAGCCTCTTGTCTTGTTGCAAGGTGTGGCTTAAAACCAACGTGTCTGAACTCGGGTTTGGAGTGTCAGAACGTCAGAATTGTAATTTTATCTAAGACGTGAGCTGAGGAGAGGGCTGCTTTGCCGAGAGATCGATTGAAAGAGGTTATTCGTCCTACAAATGCCCAAGTGAGGGTTGGTGAGATTAAATGGATTTCAGTTTGATCCACCACGCTGGTCAAGTCCGGGTTGCCGGATTTCACATATCTTAAAAATTCTTCTGTTTTTACAGAGGGCAAAGTTCGCTCCCGATGTTTTCCTTCAGTGTCAAAGTGCATGTTAGTTGACTACACACATGACAACAAAAATTCAGTTATTTTAGCTATTTTAAAAACGATGTTTTTTTAATTATTGTTCTATCATTATGCTGCTCAGTTAGAAAGGAATGTATAAATTTGAATTCCGCTATCAAGGAAGCAAAATTTTTTTTGTTTCTTGGAATTTATAAACGTCAATATTCTCGACGAGGTGTAAGGTTATTAGAAAACTACTCTTTCGCAGATAAAGTTGTTGTATTTGTACTTTTTAAATTATTTGTATTTGATATACTTTGTCGTGTTTACTTTCTATTTTACACTTTAGAGTGCCCTCTGTTTATTCGTTTCTTATATCCTTACCATGGTTGTCTGTAAGACATTGACTTTAAGCGATAGGACCGCCAATTGTACTTGTTATGTATGTGTTTTTCGTTTTATTTGTATTATTTTTGTGTGTGTAATAAAATTGGTATAAATAAATAAATAAAATAATGTATACACAACTATTTGACACATCATATGATGAACAAAAATGTATGATGTAATATTACAATTAAGCAGTTGAAAAAGAGGTAGGAGAAAGAAATAGACCTTTTACAAGTTAAGGGATGGAGTATGGAAGACCACTCCAATCAGAGATCAAAACTAACGTCCAAACATTTGATACAATAATATATAAAAAGTATAAAGTCAATATAAAAAAAATTCGCGGGCTCAGATATATTTTTATCGCTTCTATTCGGGGTTCAATGCATATAGGCGATGCATGAATAAAACTCCGCCAAGCTTAGATAAAAAATATCTACGTAAAAGTCACTGACACTTGTGAACTTTTATATTTTCTGTATTTTGTCATCGAATCGTATAGACGGCACAAAAAAAAATTGTGACAAAAATGGCAATATATTTCGGCTTTATGAAATTAAATTTTTTGCTAGCTTTTATTTTTATATACTATTTTTGTATACTATTGCAAGTGCCCGACAAACCGGTCACTTTTTTGTATTTTCCTCAACCTTTTAACATTTTCAATATTTGTATTTTAAATACTTATCCAGTCTTTTTAAAACGGAAGATGTATGGATGGGACTGGCGATGGGTCTCTCATATGTGAGAGGCCGCCTGGGTAGGTAGCACCGCAATGTCTATTTCTCCCGCCAAACTACAGTGTAAATGCACTGTTGTGTTCCGGTTTGAAGGACATTGTAGCCATAGTAACTACTGGACATATTGAGACTTCACATCTTATGTCTCAGGATGGCGAGCATAGTGGAATGCCAAGCAATGCTTTGTTGTTTGGTGTTGTTTGGTTTCCTAATGTCCATGAGCAGTCGTATCGCTTACCATGAGGCGAAGGCATGCTCGTCTCGCCATTCAACGCATTAAAAAATTATATAAGTGAAAGGAATGGGAGGAGGCAAAGACTATTGAGCGTCCAACAATTCCATTCACCGAAGGAAACCAGTAGAGTCGCTTAACGTCTATTTTCTCGAAATACCTGGTCGAGCCGGCATATTTCTAGAGTAGTCTAAGATACCTACAGTATCGACCATTTATAAACACCCTTTATATCTTAACACATTCCGAAGCGACATTACTGAACGATAAAAAATCGCTACAAGCTATTAAAATAAAGAATATCTTTGAACTAAAATACGAACGTTCTACCAACTTCACCACGTCTAAAAAACAATAGTACTATAAATATCCCATCGCTTACATCTTAGTCGGCAGAAAAGTTTGTCCAACCACAGCTGTGTCGCAAACACTGACACACAGAAAAACTTGCTCCATACATAGAAACTTGTAGCGCCGATTGCTGCCTCATTTTTCTACTGACATGTATTGTAACTCCGGTAAGTGCAGTGTTATATTAATAACGTACTGCATATCCACTGGAGGTGGCTCTGTCCTGTAAACCGTAGAACAAAAAGAAAGAAAAAAAAATAAAGGCAGTTCGTGTTGCTGAGTTTCTTGCGTCGTTTCTTGTTCATAGCTACAACACGTTCTAAAGCGATGGTAGTAGTGATTAATGATTCAAAAGATCTTGTGAAAGATTATTTTAATAAAGAATATTATAGTTTTATAATAATGCAATATGGCGATAGTCTCGCCCTCTATCACATCGCGGGACGACGCATATAAGGCGAAATGTGGGTGTCTTGGTGACGCCTCTGCCTACCCGCTTGGATAAAGGCGTGAGTTTATGTATGTATGTATTTTGTTTTTATATTTTATTTTCGGCACAATTATACCGGCCTGCTCGAATATAAGGACAGTGAAACATGATGCTCAGGCGTATGGTGAACCATCGTATACCACTACTTACATCGATGGCCACGCTTTATCCAAACTAACAATACTTCAGCCCATTGGATACATAAAAATCTATATACATAAACGCCACTATCCCAGAAGGGGTAGGCAGAGGCGCCACCAGGACACCCACATTTCGCCGTGTATGTTCCGTTCCATGATGTGATAGGGGGCGAGCCTATCGCTATGTCGGGCACAAATTCCTGACTCCGAGCTGATAATGAATAGAAAAACCCAATATCACTTTGCCCGACCGGGAATTGGAAGTCGAAACCTCAGTTTTGTAATCGTACCGTAGTACAACTACGCCACCGAGGCAGTCACATAAACATCTGTCTTTTAAAAACGACACGTACAAACATTACACAAAAAAGTACCAACTACCATTTCCACCGTATTCACCTCAAAACAGCTGTTGGACACCGAACTAGCGGGAGAGCATCCAAAAATAAAGATTGCGCCGACGGCCGATTATATGGAGGGCCTCTCAGTCGCACGATTTTGAGGGGACCCGTAATAAACTCCAATCGTGTAATGGTTCCAGCGACCTATTTTGCGGGGAAATAACTCGACCACATCCCCACGCCTTTAAAAGGGTGTGATGTTGTTAATACACTTTTTGGTTCTTTAAATACCCGTGAAATGTTTCAGTTTGGATTTTTTGTTTGTGCAAAGATCTCTAAATTGTGAAGCGGGTAATGCTTGCGTTGTCACGATCGCTGTGAGAAGGCAAACGAGAAACTACACTCCACTGGATTATATTAAAAATATGTATTATAAAAATACGTAAACTATTTTATTGTGTAACTGAAAACGAATGAATTCCCAATATTTTTCTTTAACTGAGTAGACTGCACTACTAATATAGTTGTTTTAATCATAGAATTTTAAGTGTATGAGGTGTATAAAGGGATAGACCAGGGTAGTAGATTAGAAAACTTACTTCTGTAAGATTTTATGTCAGGCTATGGTTCTTAAAATATCACCGATCATTCTGCATTTTTTTTCATTGCAATGAATGGCGAGACATGCCATTCGCCTTTTAGTAAGCGATAAGACGGCTCATGGACAGAAGCAAAACCAAAAAACACCACGAATTACGAAGGAATGCCTGGCATTTCATTGCTCTCGCCATCCTAAGACATAAGATGTTAAGTCTCATTAAGACCCGTGGTTACTCTGGCTACAATGTCCTTCAAACAGGAACCCAACAGTGCATTTACACTGCTGTTTGGCGGATATAGACATTGCGGTGGTACCTACCCAGGTGGCCTCTCACTCATGAGAGAGCTACCACTAGTAAAAATTTAATAGTCAAGTTGCATCGAACTTATGTAAATACAAAGGATACATAGAAGCATAAATCTCTTACGAGTATATCCATCGGTTTTGTTTGGTGTTTTGGTTGTCTGTAAGACGTAGCGTAGAGCGATAGAACCGCCATATTTTGTTTTATATTATGTAATTTCTGTATATTATGTTTTGTATAATAAGAAGTAAAATATATAAGTATGCAACTTAAGTATTAATTTTATTATACTAATTGGTCAGCATCCGTGGCGCAGTTGGTTAGACGCCGGCTGTGAAACGCGAGGTCTATAAGTATTTGTCTCGAGTATTTATGAGACCGAAAAGTCTCTCGTAGTTTCTTATACCCACGACACAAGACTCGATCTTAGTGTGGGGTCTGGAGTATGTATGTGACTGTTGGACCCACGAAGTAAAGACAGACATCCCGCATCCTTATTACTTAATGTAATCATTAGATAAACCGCGTAATGATTTGTTTGTGACGAGACGATTGCTTCTATTTATCAAAGCTAACAGTTTAATTGGCTGTTGAAAGCAGTAAGTGTCCTCTGGATTTATACGGCCATTACTCATTCCGTGGGTATTCGGGTTGATATCCGGGACTGCATCAAACTCGTCGGATCATCCGATAGGATAGAATATTAATATTTTGAATCATTTTGTGCCTATCGGTTATCGGTTTGGTTGTAATGGATTTTGAACTGTGCAATATTTCATTTGTAGTTTGGATTAACTGTTGGCCTTGTAAATGTAAATATTTTGATAAAATCATGAAATGTAATGTTAAAAAGAAATTTAATTTAAACGCACTTATTTTTAATAATCTCGTTACTAAACAACATTTGTAAAATATATATATTTTTATTAATGGACATCTTACTATATACGATATTGTAAGCGTATACCATCCTTTTAATTTTACATTAAACATACATACATAAACTTACGCCTTTATCCCCGAAGGGGTAGGCAGAGGCGCCACCAGGACACCCACATTTCGCCTTGTATGTTCCGTCCCATTATTATATTTGTTTTACATTATATGAAAAAGTAAAAAAAATATTCCTGAGCCTTCTATTTTGTATTTCATACAATTTTGCCTGAAGCTAAAAAATGCGACCCAGTTTTACTTTATTACGTTTTTCATAAATCATGGTACAAATTTTCATGATGTCCATTTGTAGTAGTTCTGGTGACAGATGGTTCATATTACAAGTAACGTCTGACGTCATAACTCCGCAGGACTGACAGCGTCGTTTGTGCAAAAAGTTAGGTCTAATAACTTCATTTCGACGCTGTTTTGGCTAAAAAGGTAGCTCAATTTAACATTAGGGTAAAGATTTAATATAGCTCTTCCAATTTTGTAGTTTACAAAGTATTACAGATTTGTATATGTTTGGGTGAAATAATGCGCCCCTCCCCCCCCCCCCCCCTTTTTCCCATCAATGTCAAAATGACGTACTGAGAATGGAAATTTTGGTTAATTGATACCAATTTTTTTGTTGTTGCGATAAATGGCAAGACGGGCATGCTATTCGCTGCATGGTTAGCGATACGATCGCTCGTGGAAACCTTAATAATAGCAAAACCAAACACCATTAATTATAAAGCAACGCTTGGCATTCCACTGCGCTCGCCATCCTGAGACATAAAATAGTAAATCTCATTATGTCCAGCTACTCTGGCTAAAATGTCCTTTAAACCGGAACATTGTAATATTGCAATAGAAATTAGAATAATGTGAAATTTACCACAAACAAAATGATATAATATTAAATGTTAACACTATTACAAAAACATTCGAAAACTAAATTAAAATTACAAATAAACCTCCCAAAAAATCCGATGCCCTTTTACATTTCTCCAAAATCATAAAAATGTTGACGACCCAAGCAAGGTTTTTCATAGATCGTGAACATTTTTCGCCTGGCGCGGTTAATCAAAGGGTCACTCCCTGAAGTGCTATCTCGGTGCCCACAATCATAGCCCATATAATATTAATGAAACATTAAGCCAGACCTCCTTTGTCGTGTTATCTGAGACTCCCCTTATCGCGTCGAGAGGTCGCGAGTACAATCAGATCTCGGTGTTAATACGAAACAGCATCTTATATTACCTTAGTGTATTACGTTACTTGTGGTACAAGTACAACAATTAGACATGTGGCTTCTAAACATGAAGGTCTTGATTAAATACCCAAGTCCAATAAATAAATAAATACATCCGTTACATACATAGTTCTGACCCCACACTAAGATCGGGTCTTGTGTCGTGGGTATCAGGAACTACAACAGAAAAACTATTTTTTACTGATTTTATTGCGAATTGGGTAAAATTTTTACATTTTAGCAGTCAGTCAGTTCAGTCTGAAAAACAAAGTTTTATTTCATCTACGTCAGTTTCTTCGGTCTCATAAATACCAAGACCCTTAACAAATAATTGTAGATCACACAAACATTTGTGTTGGTGCGGGTATCAAACCAGCAGCTTCTCGTCTCACAGCCGGTGTCTAACCAACTGCGCCACGGAGGCTGTCAGAATCAAAGTCTAATCAAATAATACTACTTTATCTGAGTTTACAGTAAAAATATTTACGTTCTTACCCCTTCTATCCTTGTATTACGGTGTTACCCCAACGCACTATATCCAATGTGGCATATTTTGATGCGCAATCCGTAAACGCAGAAATAACCAATAAGGGCAGTAATCGGTCAAATAACATCACTAAATTTTTATTTATTTATTTAGTGTCTCATTAAAGTGAAATACACTACGACTTACCAACACGCGCATTCTTGTCCAATTAACGAACGCACTGTTGTCCTCAGCGCCATGCTCAATGTTAACACCATTCAGTATTAAAGCGGCCTCCGTCGCCCTAGCTTAATTACACGACTTCATGAAAATTATTCAGTTTTTCATTAAAATTCCCGCTTAAAGACATAATCATACCACTAAGAACACAGGCAAAAGTTATGCTCAAATGAGATGAAACTTTCACAAATACAAATAAACGCGGTGAATAAGTGAAACGAGTTCACAATTTACATTTCTGTGTACTCGTATTATAGTGTGGATTGTGAAAATAGCTACGGAAACACAACAGAAGTGCTACGTTATGAATAGCTAGGCTATTTACCAAAACAAGCTACGAGCATACAATTTGTTGTAGCACGCAAGCTACGCGAGAAACACTAGCTACGTGCGTAAATAATTCCAACCACAATACGACTATAAATCTGCTACGAATTTAAATATTGTAGCCACTTATCAGCTACGCGGGAACGTAATAATAAAGTAGTTGTGCTACTTATCAACGACTCAAATATGTAGAGCGCGTAGCACTGGTGGAGCGCTGGTTTATTTATCGGCTACGCAAGTATCTGACGTAATGCAGTGCTACAAGTTACCAACTACGCAAATTAGTTGCAATATCAGCTACGCGATGTAGCACAGTCCCGCTAATAGACTTAGTTAAGAGATACTTCGTATCATGTGACATTATAAGCTGTAATGTTAGAGAAACAGTATTAAGTAAGGTTATTCGAATTTGCCTGAGTTATTGTTTATGTGAATTATTATATGTATATTTAGGATTTTCGTGTGATAAGACCACAAAAATCGTAGTTTCTGATATGACGCAAGACTTGGTATCGTAGGTACCGAAAAATCAATATTCTTGATTGACTATTGTGTGTATTTATTTAATATAATTAATATTTAACATAAAAATGCCACGCCTTGTCATACTATTCCTCCCTACCTTACGTCAAATTTAAAAATATCGTGCAAAATATTAATGTAAAGTTTCAATGTGTGATGGAAATAAAATAAAGTTCTGCGGTACTATCGGCTGGCGTGGAGAGCGCGTGCCTCACGCCCTCTCACAAACGTTAATGGATTAAATATACACGGAGAAAAATTACGCCTCTACCTAATCAATTAAATATTTTCATTTAAAATGTATTTTCATTAAACCGATCGAGTTTTTAAAGTAATATCCGACGTACCGCAATCGTTTTGATACGATTGGGTGGACCATTTTGTTTATTTTACTCTGTAAAGTTTGTAGATGTCGAAAGGCCTATACGTCTTGATGATGACTGTAAAATAAACAAACTAGTATGATATTTTTTATTGAACTGGGATTAGATAGATATTCTGGTGGTCTCTTATGTGGGAAGCCGCCTGGATAAGTACCACCACAATGTATATTTCTCCCACCAAACAGCAGTGTAAATGCACTGTTGTGTTCTGAGTTGAAGGACATTGTAGCCAGAGTAACTACCGGACATGAGAATTAACATCTTATGTCTCAGGATGGCGAGCGCAGTGGAATGCCGAACATTTTTTTGTAATTCATGGTACTGTTTGCTTACGGTACTGTCCATGAGCGGTCATATTGCTTACCACCAGGCGAATGGTATGGTCTTCTCGTCATTCAAAATAATAAATAATAAATAAATACACCCAACAACACACACATAGTCCCGACCCCACAATAAGATCTATTAAGTCTTGTGTCGCAGGTATCAGAACTACGAGAGACTTTGCGGTCTCACAAACACCCAAACCCGAAAGAAATATTTGTGGGCCGCACAAACATTTCTCTCGGTGCGGGGATCGAACCCGCGGCCTCTCGTTTCACAGCCGATAAAAAAAGTTTCCAATAACAATAATATAAATAAGATAACTACTACGTTAACTGAAAACCTTAGCATATTGTAAACCTTGTCACATTCACCAAAAGTCAAGTAAAATTAGATGACACAAACATTGAGCATAATATCGAAGGATCAATAACAATCTGTTCCCTGGGGAATAAATTTACTTGTTCGGTTGACGGGTTACACGACAGGGCCGGCTTGAGGCAACGAGGCGGGCCCGCTGCCAAATCGACCCGGAGGAAATCCAATAAGAAAACATCATATGTAAATTTCACGGTGGCCACAATATTTTCAATTCTGTTATTGATTGTTGAGTCGTGGATTTATTGGCTTTTACTGATGAAAATATGTGAATTGAAGCGTTTTACAAATATACACATCACGCCTTTTTTCCAGAAGGGTTAGGCAGTGCTACCAGGACACCACGTTTCCCCTTGTGTGAACCGTCCCACGATGTGTTAGGGGCGAGCTTGTCGCCATATCGGGCTCAAATACTTTAAACGGAGCTGATACATAACGAATAGAAAAATCCATTTTGCTCGACCCTGCATTTGAACCAAAGACCTCAGTCAACGTTGTAAAAGTACCGTATACAACAGCGCCAACGAAGTAGTCCTGTGAAATGTTTTATTCGATATTATTCAAGAATAAAATCTTTAAGGATTTCATTTTAAATGAATAATAGTTAAAAAACTAAAACACAGGCCTGCCCAGGCAGGTAAAAGACCTTACTAAAAAATTAAAATTATTGATAATGAATTTAAGATTAGAAAATGGACTGAAACAGATTCATTTTATGGTTAATGATTATTTTTACTTTTTTAGTTGGGTCTTTTACTAAAGCGTGTATTTTAATGTACGGAATTAAAACCCAGTTCAAAAAAAAATCCGAAAGATCTGGTTGAGATAATGTCACATACTTTTTAAATTAATGTATTGTTATCGGTCCTCGATAATTATGCAAAATTTCAAGTCTCACACGTTTTAAAGGGCTCGAAAATCGACTTAAAAGATTCCTTTACATAAATAATATCTACATACATACATAGATACATACCTGCATACAGGCGAAGCTAATAAAAACGTGATAATATAATAGGAGTTGGAAGCAGCTTGATGAAGACTGACTAAACATGTTTGTAACTACATCCCTGCACAGATCGCCGCGTTAAATATTCACACACACAAATTGAAAGTGCCACAAACGTCATCCATTTTCAAGTGGCGCTAACAAGTGACTTAAATTAGTTTTACGTGACCACTGGCACGGGTTTTGTTTGTTTTCTAACTGCGGTTCATTCTGTTGTTAGCGTTGAAAATAAAAAACGAATGTATTGATTCTGTATCTATTGTTTTTTGTTGTAGAAAACTTGGTGTATTTTGTTGTATCTGACGTATTAGAGCATGATTAAATTCCAAATCAGGCCACGGACCTTTAAACTATGAAATCAGAATTAGACCTGTACTGTATCAGCCCATATAAGCCCCACTGCAGGGCACGAGCTTTCTCTAGAATCGAGTACGATTGGGAGGGGTTAGGCCATATAGTCCACAACGCTGGACTAGTGCGGGTTGGTGGACTTTACATGCCATAGAAATTATTTCAAATCGCTATGGTATGCACGTTTCCTCACGATGTTTTCCTTCACCGTTATAGTGAATTAGGCCTAGAGAATTAGGCCTAGAGAATTAGGCTTAAATCGACTAAATTTCAATCCTAGTCTCTTGGCAAATATATGTTATAGTTGGACTACAAAATATAGGAGATATGTGCATCGTTCTCAACTTATTTCGAACTCTGGCGGAGCCCATACTACTAATAAACAATTTCCTTGTAATTTATTCGTTTTCTAACTGTGGTATCAGCCTATATACGTATCACTGTTAGCACGAGCCTCCTCTACAATAAAGAGTACCATTGAGAGGGGTTAGGCCATAAAATCTCCCATGCTGGTCTAGTGCGGTTTGACGGACTTTACATACCAATAGAAATACATACAAATCGCTATGGTATGAAGGTTTCCTCGTGATGATTTCTTTCACCGTTATGGTTAGTGATTGACTATCATTACACATATTTCGGAGTCATATAATATAGTTAATCTAAACAATCAAGTCGATTGCTAAGGAGTTGATTATGGCCTAAGCCTCTACCATCAGCATTCGATTGAGGGAAGTCATGTACTCAGCATTGGCCGTACATGAGCTGCTGTATTGTATCGAATAAATTAATGTTTCATACAATTCAATTCAATTGTAAGATCTTAATTGATAGTCTGTCTGATTGCGCTGCTGTTCCTGAGTCTATCCCTATATTATGCAAAGGGGCTTAAGTAAGCCTAATATGTGGAGCTGCATACATTAATTGTATGAGATTATTTATTTACTACTATTTATTGACTGCCTCGGTGGCGTAGTTGTATTACGGTACGGCAGCAAAGCTGAGGTCTCGGGTTCGAGTCCCGGGTCGGGCAAAGTGATATTGAATTTTTCTATTCAACCGGTATGGCGATAGGCTCGCCCCCTATCACATCATGGGACGGAACAAACAAGGCGAAATGTTGGTGTCCTGGTGGTGCCTCTGCCTATCCCTTCGGGGATAAAAGCGTGAGTTTATGTAAATGTAAATGTATTTACTACACCAATGAATCGTAACGAGTACAAATGGCGGCCGTATCGCTTAAGGCAATCTCTTACCGACTACCATGAGATGGAGATAGGAGAAAGAAAAGAGATTTGTATTACGTGACAATGTTTTTAGGTAATTTACCCACGGTTCCTAGGGTTTTTGAACGAATTAAATAATAAATAAATACACCCAATAGTCAGATATATAGCACTGACCCCAAATTAAGATCAATCAAGTTGTGGGGTGGGTATTAGAAATTACTAAGGACTTTTCAGTCTCACAAACACCCAGACCCGAGACATATATCTGTGGGCCTCACAAACATTTGTCTCGTTGGGGATCGAACCCGCGGCCTCTCGTTTCACAGTCGGCGTTTAACCAACTGCGCCACGAAGGCTGTCAAGGTTTTAATGTCACGAAATGTCTGTCTAAGAAATTATCCGGTGTGTAAAAGGTTTAGTTGGACGTTAGAAATATTTTTATCCGGTTTCGTTCATAGCACGATCATAGTATGTTACGTTGTAGTGATCATATTTTTTTTTGACGTATACACTTGTTGACTATTTATATAAATAACTCCAAAACTGCAAAAAGAACTCATATACGTTAAAATTTAAATCTACCAAACAATTACTCAAAAATATTTTTTCGTAAAAAAGTCCCTCCGAAAAGCTAAAATAAAAGTAACAAAATGTCGAGTCACAGCTAAGGGTTGACTTTACGAGCGGTTATAATCACTTATCGCTGCGAAACATATTTAAGAAGAAATATATTCATGTTGGGCCGTGTAAAGTCCTAGAAATGACTCGACGTTTTCATAAAGAATGATGAATTGCAAACGATTGTCTATCACGAATATGTATCGTATGTTACTTTAAACGGGTATCAGTATAGAAAGAATATACATTTTTTTGTAATGTTTCTTGTGCATATATACATAAACTCATGCCTTTATCCCAGAAAGGGTAGGCAGAGGCGCCACCAGGACACCTACATTTCGCCTTGTATGTTTCCTCCCATGATGTGATAGGGGGCGAGGCTATTGCCATATCGGGCACAAATTCCTGACTCCGGGCTGATAATGAATAGAAAATCCCAATATCACTTTTCCCGACCCGGGATTCGAACACGAGACCTCAGCTTTGTAACCATACCATAGTACAACTACGCCACCGACGCAGTCTTGTTTCAGAGTCATGTTTCTTGTGATCGTAATTATTCTAAGCTTTGATGACTTGATTAATCCATAGGCTTCTTCGTTTAGTCTCAGTATGAATAGGTTATGAACGCTGAAGTCCTGGGTTCGGCAATCCATTTTACGGTTGTGAATCATTTAGAATCATTTAATAAAAATTATAACTTATACAGCCTGGGTTGCGTAGTTGTACTACAGTATGGTTATAAAGCTGAGGTGTCGGGCTCGAAACCCGGGTCGGGCAAAGTGATATTGGATTTTTCTATTCATTATCAGCCCGGACTCAAGAATTTGTGCCCGTTATGGCGATAGGCTCGCCCCCTATCACATCGTGGGACGGAACATACAAGGCGAAATGTGGGGGTCCTGGTGGCGCCTCTGCCTATCCCTTCTGGGATAAAGGCTTGAGTTTATGTATGTATGTATAACTTATATTACTAGCCACGTGTTTCAGGCTCAACCTGTATATATCGGATTAAGAGCAGTTCAGCATAATTGTGTCGAGTAGCGAGTGACATGGTTATTAATATAGAGAGTTCCCAATATTACATTTTCAACGAACCCGTCCCATCGGACTACATCCCACCTTCGGAACACCTGCCCCCTGGTAAAGAACTTCAGTGGCCTGTCTGGAAGACACTTAACCGTCTTCGCACAGGTGTGTGCCGCTGCAAGACAAACCTGGTTAGGTGGGGTTATGAATCAATGTCCGATTGTGACTGTGGTGCCCCAGAACAGAATCTTTCACACTTACTGATGTGTCCACTGTGTCCTACCACCTGCACAAGAAAAGACATAATGGAGGCTACTGACGCTGCCATAACTTTAGCGACCTACTGGGCCGGGAAATTGTAAAGGTTTAACGGTCTAGAAAATTTGAGCCATTGACTCGAACGAAGAAGAAGAAGAACGGTATTTGATGATCACTACAAAATGTCATAACACAATTCCAATTCCCCTTCTTCCCATTATTTTTTCTTCCCGCTCCCCTCTCAATTAGATTGTGTGGCAACGTATCCATCATCCAAGCATACCATCAGGTGACATGTTAGCTTGTCGGACCTATGCAATAAAAAAACAAACATTCATTTAAAACGGCATAAAAATTGGTTGTAAAATGACTGACGCCCGAATACTCAAACGCCACTTTAATATTATGTTGTACTTAACTACCAAAATCCCGCTTAAATGTACTGATAAAGTGGGACGTGGGTAGTTAAGTACTACTTAATATTTAAATGGCGTTTGAATATTCGGGCGTGAGATATTCATTTTTAAGTAGTCTAGTAGGGACGTATATAATATGTGTAACTTGTTTATTACGGATTAAAAAAACTATTTACTATTTTGCACAACGTAACCTTTCGAAATAAATAATAATGAGAACAAACGACCCACACAAATAATAATGACAACCCTACTGGATTGCACTAGACAAACCATCAAGTGCATTTCTAGGCCCAATATAAAAATAAATTAAAAACCATCCAATACAAACAGTGTCGATATTTATAAATTACGAAGTGTAACTGAATATATTTTTGCCTAAAAAAATTAATAGCCAGTTAAAACTTGTGACCGCAGTACCGTCAGTAAAATGTTTAAATATTTAATCTGTTGGGCATTTTGTCAAAATATTAAACGTACTGACCGTGTTTTTTCGCGTGTCAGTTGATCGTCTTTTCGCTTTAATTAAAACACTGTATTTTTGTGCATGCGTGGAAAATGGTAAATCTGTAAATAAACATATTGTAACAACCGGAGAGATTTGGTGCGGGTGCAATTATTTTTTAAATTGATTTTTTTCCGATGACGTCGTCGCATACATGTAGTTTTTAATCCCTACTAATAATAATAAATGTGAATGTAAGTTTGTTTGTTACGATTTCACGCAAAAACTACTCAACCGATTATCATGAAACTTTGTGAACATTTTCTTGGAGGTATTAGAAGTAACATAGGATACTTTTTATGAAAAAAAAAAATACTTTTTATGAATAATAAAAAAAATTGTTTGTCAAGTATAGGTATCAATATATAAATACACCCATCATTCACATACATAGTCCTGACCCCACACTAAGAGTCTTGTGTCGTGGGTATCCGAAGCTACGAGAGACTTTTCGGTATCACAAACACATAGACCCGAAACAAATACCTGTGGATCACACAAATATTTGTTTCGGTGCAGGGATCGAACACGCAGGCTCTCGTTTCACAAACGGCGTCTAACCAACCGCCACGGAGGCTGTCAAAAAACAAACAAATAGTACAATAAAACAATATATCCGTGCAAAATTCCACATCCTTCACAAATTTCGAATCAATAGCTCAGTAAAATGCCCTCACGAGCAATTAAACAATCAATTGCCTCTGCCAATAAATCCGCAGCGAACAGGGCTCTAAAACTCTGATTATTTTAACTGAATAGAACAAAGAGGTCAATTAACAGCGTGCCTTACGAAAAGCCTAACCAATTAAATAAAGCCGTTGAATGGAATTGTCTCTACCTCAACGCCCTTTAGACATTAGTCGAATTATATTTGGATATTCACATTATATTTGGAGATACTATATACTAGATATTCGCCTCATTAGTAAAGTGAATGGTGTGGTTCTGGGTTTGAATACCAGGCTGGGAAGTACATGCCAAATAAGTTTTCCGGTTTGTGGAAAAAATTCTCTGGGAGGAGCTTTTGCTCGCCATGGAAATATTCTCGCGCGAACTATTATAGGTAGCTCTATTTTCATATCTAATTACTTTTTTCGGGAAAGGGCTAGTATTGACATTGCCGTTTCGTGACAAGCAATACTATACCTAAGTTATTTTGTATATGAGTATAACTGTAAAAATTGCTTATCACGAATAAATGCTTTCTTTCTTTCGTTATTTCTATTGAACTACAGAGATTTCTCTTCAATCGAAAGGTTGGAAGGGCTTAAGCTATAGTCCACCACATCGCCCCATTGGGAGTTAATGTTGGAGGCGGTTAGCATTATTTACGAGAATTTCTATAGTAAACAGGTTTCCTCACGATATTCTCATCATTAAACTACATAAGTAATTGACTAGAAAAGTATTTAACTACGAAACAAAGAATCCAAAATCCTATAACCCAACGTGATAAACCTAAGCCGGTCACTACACATTTCGCAGCTTACAAAAACGTACGAAACACAAATCGATTCCCATTCCGGGACATTCGGCACATCTCAGCTGTCGATCAAAGATGCAATTTCTGTTCGATCCCGGAGCAAACGGCCTCGGGGCTTACATCTATCCGGGAAACCGCCCGCCGTATCAGATACACATCTCAGTAAAGAAAATTCTCAAAGTAAAGGGTGTTATTGAAAACGCGTTTCTTTTGTTTACGACGTGGCGATGTGTTTATTCGCTGTTTCTGTCAAATTGAGCGGTAAGCTGGGTCGTAGATTAGGATAAGACAGATTCAGATCGGTATTCGAATTTATAGGTACACATACGAATTTTCAAAATCTTGTATAGTTAATGCTGTATTTATACTGATGCCACCTACAGTTTCCTTATTTCCATCCCAAGATATGATGGGGTCGAGTCGCTAGGGGCTTTTATGTGCGTTGCCGAGCTTCAAAAATGAGTATAAAAACAAGTGCACATGCAGGACGGAAAGGTAATCCTTAGACCTTTTTATAAGCTCCCGTTTCAGTACACCGAAAAAGGTGGAAGGGGTATTTCAGTGGCACTGCAAGAACCGAATATTGAATTTACTGAATTAATTTCAATATTAACTACATTTCTCCGATGAGCGCGCGTGAAGAGATTACACACAGTCATACTGAAATTTGAAAGAAAACAGTAATAATATGTATATTTCCAAACAAATACGTCATATTTCATAGTTAATTCATCAATTGTCCCTATTGACCCCGGTTATATGGTAAAAGTTTTGATTTAATAACTTCTTCTACAAAATTACAATCAAATTACTTTAGCCTTAGTCTAAAAAAGTAATAAACTATACACCATTACACTCAAAATACAAGTTCTTATATGAGCGACAGACAGCCTTGTAATTTTGACAAACAACGAACTCTTTAATGACATTTTCTTGATTCAATTATTCAGATCTAGACTTCATAAATGTTTTACGAGCCGACTTGGTAATTATAACGCTACGCTTCATTTAAGTTTGACTGGATATGAAGTACTGTATTATTGAGACAGGGACATTATAGTCTTTGTGGCGCAGTTGGTTATAAACTGAGAAACGATATTTAAATTAGTGTTGAATTCCTGTAACGTTTGTATGATTCATAAATTGTTTATAGGTTTGGGACGGAAAGGTTTCTTATGCTTTTTTTTTATTGCAATGACTGGCATGACATAATATGTTAAGTCACATTATGTCCAGTAGTTACTCTGGCTACAATGTCCTTCAATCCGGAACACAACAGTGCATTCACACTGGTGTTTGGCGGGAGAAATAGACATTACGGTGGTACCTACCCAGGCGGCCTCTCACATAATATGAGAGACCTACCACCAGTACAACTTACAAGTGTGTATAAGTGGTTACAACTAGGAAGCCGGCACTCTATTGAGTTACCGGGCAATATATAATCTCTTTTACCAATAAACAGCTTTGGCCTTATGTATAGACAGTTCTAAAACCTATTTTATTATCAAATGTTTTGTCCCTTTCCAACGCCTTTTAAATTCAGTTAAAGAGCAGAAGACAAAACATTCGATAACTAAAATAGTTGTAAAACTATCAATGCCGTTTGTATTATAAATTGCATTTCACTTACCATTAAAGTGGACTATCACGCCAATAAAATTACTGTAACTCTTGTGCTCTCTTTTTCCTCTTAAATCCATCCCATAGTTGGACAGAGCGATAAGACCGCGATTTGCACTTTTTTATTGTTTCTGCATATTATTTAATTTATTTTGTACCTACAATAAAGACTTAAAGTAATAAACTCTTGTATTTTTTTATTTTCTCTATTTCTGTGGTAGTACCAAAAGTTTCCTCGTATAAAAACCTTCCGAAACTTGAACACACTCTCCTCTGGTGGGATTACAGCTTTTGTTTTTCCAACTATAAACTTCCTTGTTGAAGTTGCATAGATTACTTCTTTTATTTCTATCACAAGAATCACGTAGTTTGCATTAAGATATACGTCTTGTGTCGCGGGTATCGAAAACTTCGGTGAAAAATTGACCCACCCGGAACCATCAAAGTGGAATACCTACTTCTGGCTCCTCGGGTAAATCAGTTAACACTACAAGAATTCAACATTTGATACTAAAACGGATCTCAAAATATCCGAATTACAATTGCAAATTTTAACAGGTATTTGCATAATTAAAAAAAACGCAAATATACAATTAAATAGTGAATTATTCGGCTAAACTTTGAGTCCATATATATCAAGAAAACTATAGTCAATTGAATTCAAATTAAGCAAAAATAAATCTAGTTACTAAGTAGGTAAATTGGGTTATTTCCCTACATCATTCATAAGTTTATCTTTAGAACCAAATAACTCATAGGTAAGCCACACCTCTTTAATAGCAGTCAGAGGTTCTAGCGCCACCTACAGTTCATCGCCTTCATTTCCCAATCTAAGTCGGAAGCGAAATAACAACACCTTCCTATGTCATTATAACGCTCTCTACCCCAATAAAACACACATTAATTCGGAAAAAATCAATTGAAAACACCATTAAGATAACTCGCGAACATTACGGTAAAGTTATAATTTGCTCAACTCCTCACATTAGCGGAGCAGGGCAAACATTGTAACTGCCTGTAGTCACGGCACATCACGCCCCGTCTGTGTGTTAATCATCTATTGTTGCTATTCTTTAGTAAATACGGTTTTGATTCGATACAAACAAAACTAGGTGTTTTTAAGTAATTTCACTGGTGTTAGGTCTGTCATATGTGAGAGGCCGCCTGGGTTAGTACCACCGCAATGTCTATTTCTCCCGCCAAACAACAATGTAAATGCACTGTTGTGTTCCGGTTTGAAGGACATTGTAGCCGGAGTAGCTTCTGGACATATTGAGACTTAAGATCTTATGTCTCAGGATGGCGAGCGCAGTGGAATATCAAGCATTGCTTTGTAATTCATGTTGCTGTTTGGTTTTTCTACTGTCCATGAGCGGTCGTTTCGCTTACCATCAGGCGAATGGCATGCTCGTCTTGCGCCTCAATAGAATAAAAAGTTTTTTTTATGTTTTTTTGTCAACCTGCATACGCGCAATGCACTTCAGATCCTCTTTCAATAAGAGTACTAAGCGCGCTGGCTCAAGTCATAGTCAAACACGCTAAGCTATTTCGAATTGGTTGACCCGACATACCATAAAAATTCTTACAAGATTCATAATATGGTATACAGATTTCCTCATTCTCCTCGATGAACTGAAAACTTTCCCTTTTTGAAGTCGGTTAAAAGTTAAAACTGACATACTCTCTTCAGTCACAGGAAGTCATACTGAACATAGGCCTCCCCTAATAATATCCACATCGACCTGTTGGTTGCATGCATCCAGTGACTTCCTGCCACCTTGACCAGGTCATCCCCCCATCTTGTAGGCGGACGCCCGACACTTCGCTTGCCTGTACGTGGCCTTAAAAATGGCTTTACATACCATATTCCAAACCAACAAAAACTTAAACATGCATACTCAACGCAGAAAATATGCGTAACGCAAAAAAACTCCATAAAAAGTTGGTTTCATATCGATTACCGACTACCCTCGCTACCTGCAGGGCCGTTCCATTACGTTTAATGTTTTCTCCCCGAAACCTACCACGCCGTAAATGAACCGTGGTGTAAAGTAATAGGAGGCTCACGTGTTTCTAAACATGTGGGGAATATGTTGTAAAAAGGGTGGTGGGGAGTGTATAGAAAAGTGCGGTATTTAGAGTGCCATGGTACAGGTAAAAATACGGGTTTTGTATTACAATTTTGTTATTATTTTTATTGCAATTACTTTAAACAACGGGTGAAAGGTGGAAAAACTATGGTATAATGTAATTATAATGCAAAATCATCATCATGGAAAGTTGTAGTTTCCTCCATTTTAACTTTTGTATAGTTCAGGAGATAAGTCCACTGCTAAACATAGGCGTTCGTCAATTATAGCGATCTGGAATCGTCCTACGTCATTAATATTTAATATTGCTAAGGACTTGGCGAGAAATGCCTGAGTTCACGCAAAGCAGGTCGAATTTAAAATATACCGACATAATTATTTGGGTAGAGTCTGTTTTTAGAAGTGGACGCTGGGTGTCACGTCATTATAATAAAATACTGTTAAATTTTTGAAATGGCTAAGGCTTTAATTCTCAACAACCAAGAGGAAACCCAGAAGGGCTTTTGTGACATCAAGTACGTCCTTAATAACAGATAGGACTGATTCATACACACATTATAACTAGGTAGCCCCAAAGCCAGTGGACATTAAAAATAATTTATCGGCACTTATCAAATAATGGCCGCTCCTAAAGAAATATATCACGTGCACAACCCCAGATACAGTAATTTCTAAGAGAAACTTTCCTATTGGGCCCTTAGAAAGTATAGGAAATATAGATATATAAAAAATAAGGGGAACACCTCCACAGCCGAATCGGCACCAATATCCTATCTTAATATAAAAGAAAAAATGACAATAATTTGATATACACATATAGTGAGCCCGCAATGTAAAGCATTCTAAAAACACCAAATGGCTCACCGCTATCGCAGCTGATTTTTACAGTACATTACTCATCAAAAATAGGTATGAAATAAATATTTTTCTAAATATAATTGTTGTATTTATTTTTACATTTTATTTAGTTATCGCGCCTTTTCATTTCTTTCATAAGAAAATAAATAACATCTTATTTCATAAACAACACAAACCCAGATCACTTTTCAAAGAAAATTTTCTAAGTGCATAAAATATAACACAATAACTCTTTACCGCAGCGCAACGCAATGGGTCATTCGTAAAAGTGCAACTCTTCGTACAAACGAAACCAGTCATTAAGAGCAGCTGCTTTGGGACCACAATTCTTTAAACGTCAAGAAAGCGCAATGTTACATTCCAAGCTTCAACAGAATGTAATCATTAGATACTTACGTTTTAATCTGCAGCTACTTTTAGGTTAATGCTCGGAACACACAGCTCTGAAGATTCTGCAACAAAGACTTTGTAGTTTAGTTTCTTGAATTCTGAGAAATTTGTATACTGACACGACTACTAATGCTTATCATCCATATCGAACGGTCAACACGCATAGACAATGTAAACTCCTAGATTAAAAGGATATATCCGCGAAAGCTAGCTTTAAAATGAGAAACTGAATACCTAAAAATAAACAAAATATATTTTGGCAGGCATTTTTCGGAAAATATTTATGCATGTAAATATATTTTTACTCATATAAGAGTCATCGCAATTTTTTTGAAACCACACACTCGCGCCGCCATAAAATTGATACGCGTACAAAGATATGACTACCTAAATATATACGTGTATGCCATGGGGACGTTAACTTTACGGCAGGTTTTAATTTTGCTAATGGTGGCATGCAATTACGCACACCAGAATAGTGTTAATCAATAACGTGAATAGAAAATTACAGTATGGAGGTGTTAGTTCGCGCGGTCTGTTAAATAAAATGTGAATTACAATTTATGATTGACAACGGTTTTAAAACCCAATGTGTTTGACTGAATTCAATCATATTAGAAGTATAAAGACTTCTTAGAAAGAAAGAAAGAGTAGTTTATTACTAGCAGAGTAAATAACAATCATAAAAATTAATAAAATAAAACATAAAAATACAAAAATATTTACTGCGCCAGCAAAGGCTCATTCAGCTAACATACTGCCGTACCATATAAATCTTGTAACTGTTGATAGTGTTATTTATCTATTTATACTTGACATCATGGCGCAGTCTGAGTGTTGCGAGACCGAAAGTCTCTTGTAGTTTCTGATGATCTTAATGTTCAGGACTATAATATATATGACTGTTGGGTGTATTAATTTACTAATATTATAATAACGCGTCTTGCAGAAATCTCTCATAGAAGATTCATCTTGTGCTCTCAAAAGATAATTAACAATGAATAAACAGACAAGGTCAAACGATCTAATAAAGTTAATAAGAAATTGCTCCTTTGGCGCGATCTGTACTTAGTAGTGGATTTTCTGATGGGCATTAGTTGATGACAATAATTATGAGATGCCTATGATACGTGGCTATTGAATCTATTAATTGGACAATCGCGAAAGTAAGTTCTAAAAATTTTAGCTGCCGGCTTCCTTAAGCTTCCTTCATGGAATTCCACAACGACTTGTTGGAAGCGGCCTGCGTTCCTTCATGCAATCTTTACTTAATCATCTATTCACCGCATACAGACAACATATTGTCTATTTTATTAATACGTAAATAATTTAACTAAATTAGACATCACAATCTTCATTCTTTTCTCTCATATCCATCCCATGATTGTCTGTCAGAAATCGCCTTGAGCGATAAGACCGCCAATTATAGATTATTCTGTTTATTTTCTACTTTTTTGTTGTATATACATACATACTATACATACATAGACTCACGCCTTTATCCCCGAAGGGGTGGGCAGAGGCGCCACTAGGACACCTACATTTCGGCTTGCATGTTCCATCCTACGATGTGATAGGGGGCGAGCCTATCGCCATTGTTGTATATCTGTTGTAAAATAAATAAATAAATAAGCTGAATACTTCATCATACAAAGCGGTATGAATCTCAACTCGAAGTAATTACTCACGAAATCCTATTTATGATAAATGAGATCGTAGTAATTGCTTGAGGACAATAAGCCGCAGGATCCTAAATATGTTTCCTCCGCAAAAAGACAAATATACGAAATCTCTTCGCTGGGGATACACACTCACGCACTGTGGAACCAGCATCGATTTCAATCTTCCAAAATGTCAATATTTATGACTATTTTGTTGCTTTTGTTTTTGATCAAATTTACGTGGTCACATTATTAAATTATAATTGTACAACAAATAAATTATTTTACAAAGTCTTAAAATATTGAACGTAAATGTAATATCCTTAAAAAGTCCTTTAAAAAAGTTTTCATTCATCCATAATTACAATTAGTATTCTTAATTTTGCAGCATTTTTCTAACATATGTTAACAAGTTTTAATAGAAAAAATATATTATTAAAATACATAAATAGTCATCCAAAGTCGTCACATAAATCGGAGAACAGTTTTCCTCATTTCTATTTCAATGTAATAATTAAATATCAAGCATAGAACTTTATGGTTTATTGAACGACTAACTCTTATGAATGTTATTTGTATGACACAGCAATTCGGCTTTATACCGGGTATATCAAGACTGCGACCGAAAACTAAGCCATATTGGTTACAAACATAATGCAACTACAATTTTCGCAAAAAAAAGTGACAGATTTTTTTTTTATATTTTGAATATCATCGTGTTTGGGTGCTAAATACCTAGTTTTTGCGAAAAAAGGAATTTAAAACCTTATAAACTATTTCGATTTTAAAACTAAAACGGTATACATCATTATTTTAGGAAAACTAAGTATTTATCGCCCAAATACGACGATAATTTTTGGGAAAATTTTTAGTTGCATTGTGTCTGAAGTCAATAATACTACCATCTGGCTTCGTTTTCGGTCGCAGTCTTGATATACCATGCATACAAATACATACTGTACTGTATCAGCCCATATACGTCCCACTCCAGAATACGAGCCTCCTCTACAATCGAGAGTGTAACTGAGAGGGGTTAGGCCATATAGTCCACCACGCTGGCATAGTGCGGGTTGGCGGACTTTACATACCATAGAAATTCTTAAAAATCGCTATGGTATGCAGGTTTTCTCACGATGTTTACTTCACTGTTATAGTGCGTGGTGATTGACTATTTCAAATATATACAGATATAACAAAAATAAAACCGGCTAGAAGTGTTGTAATAACAGTCTTATTTTATTAGAATTGTGTTACAAGCTCTTTCCAGCTAGCTTTGGCTATTCTAAGTCTAATAAGTGGACGTTATTGGACTTTTGCCCATTTATGTTAGTGATTATAGTAATTCTACTGAATTTGAGTACTATTTGTAAGACATTGACCTTAGTTGCCAAAGTCTATGAACGGCGATGGTTGCTTTAAATATTAGAAAGACTAGCTTCTGCCCGCAAACTTCGTCAGCGTGATTATTTTTATTTGAAATTAACTTTATTTGGAATTTCCCATCCCGTCCCGTCCCGTCTCATTCTCACTCAAGCCTTGTAATCCAGTCTCATCCCATCCCTTTGAGTATAAAAATGTAACAAATTTATCGGAATCCCTTCCTCATTCCACGGGAACACTATTTTTTTTGGGATAAAAAGTAGCCTCAGTGTTAATCCAGGTTGTCAGCTACCTCTATACCTCTATAATTTCATCGAAACCCGTTAAGTCGTTTCTAAGTTCATCACGCACAACTGCACAGACAAACTTACAAACAATTCTAAAAATCATTGTTTTGGGTTCCATTACGTTAATAAAGACCCCCATATTCGTTTTTCTCATTTATCTTCCATGTACAGACATCGATCGGTCACAAACACAATTAAAAAAATACCCTATGCATAAAATCTCAATAAATTATATATTCCGCGCTATTTAGCTTGTTATGAACAATATTTAGAAATCGGAAATCAGATTTTGTGGTTAAACTTAATTTTAGACATACAGTGACAGTGGTACCACCCCGGATGAGCCTGCCCATTCATGAGTATTCACTGACAACAGTGTTGCTCTACCACATTTTTTTTTTTTTATATACAATATTAAATAAAATATTAAAGATTATTTATTAACTACCAGACATCGTTAATATCCCGATTACCAATGACCATAAAAACGGTCATTTTTAATAATAAATCGTGTTTAAAAGTGCATACACTCATGGAGCATAATGGGGATTTATATCATCATAAATACAGGATGTGTTTGTGTCTTGATAGCCTCCGTATGAAACGTGAGGCCACGGGTTTAATCCCCGCACCGAGACATATATTTGTGTGATCCACGGGTATTTGTTTCGGGTCTGGGTGTTTGTGATACCGAAAAAAAATCTCGTAATTCCTGATACCTACGACACAAGACTCGATCGTAGAGTGCGGTCAGGACTCAGGACTATGTATGTGACTGCTTGACTAACTAAAAATTATTATCGTTCTAATATACATATCACATTGTCGCATACTACATCACGAATGCAGGTTATTGACGGTACGGACGACATTCTGGTGTGAGAGAGTAGCGGTGAACCAGCAAATATAATTATTCGTAATTATCTCCTGTTGTGACATTGATCACTATACAGGGTGTTTGCACAATTATTAGCTGGTGGTCCTATCCGTCCGTGTGTCACTGGATAAGTAAAATATTAATGCAGAGCCGCATTGCGGGCTACGTCGACGCCTTTTGGACAATGCTCCTTCGCCTTGCGCTGATACAGAAATATATTGGGGCCGAAGTCTGGGGGCGTGGTTAGATGCTTTATTTTCGTGTGTTTTATTTGGGGATTTGTAAATGTGATTCTTAAGAACTAGTATAGTGAGGATGAAACTCGTGGAAAGTGTAGTAAAATCCTGAAACTATTAGATATTTTGCATTGAAAGAAAACTATTTTTTACGGAATTTTTCCGCGATTTTTTATTGCGATTTCTAAGAAACCATTATAGATATTTTGCGACATAATAATGTTGATTCAAAGGTAGAATATAAGTTAAATCAAAAACGCGACGTACTTTCTTCCACGTACTACAATTCTATGGAACCAATCGCCAAAAGCGTGATTTCTGAACAAATACAGTGCGAGCGTATTCCCACCTTGGCCAGCAACGCTACTCCATGCCCTATGGTGATGCAGATGTTCGTGGGCGGCGGTGATCACACACCATCAGGTAAACCGTATGCTCGTTGCCCCCTATCATATTTAAAAATACTTGCGTTTCTTTGTTTTAGTTTTTAGTTTAGTTTTATTTATTAATAACCAAAGCATAAACTTATAATCTACATAAGTGTCCTGCAAAACTATACAAACAGTTTGACTGCAGGATCAATTTATACATTTAAGTTAATAATTATACATTAGGGCAAATTGGTTAAGAAGTGCTTTTTAACATTCGACTTAAATATTTTTTATTAGTTTCTTGTTTTATGTACTTTGTACCTACGACGCGTTTTCTACTACGTAATTTTGACTTGCCTATCTAGTCAACAACATCATTGTTTTCAAATACATCATTTTAGAATATACTGTGTCATAGGATGTATTTTTCATAATAAAATGCCTACTATACACATACAATTTACGTGGTCGCGGGTTCAAAACTCAGGGCATGCCTCTGACTTTTCGTAGTCATGTGTGAATCAGGAGACTGTCCCGCCCTCACACCCGCCACTGCAACTCCTGTAAACCAGGATCAACAGTGGCACGCATTTTAATGACACTGAGCATTGAAGCTCAGCGCGTCTCCGGGAATGTCTAACTTGTCTTTTAACCCGCAACGAAATCAATCAAAAAGTTAAATTAATAGGAGGAGTTGGAAATAAATTATTGTCCACTTTCCTCCCTAATAAAGCGGGAATTGTGTGAATCACCACGCACTATAACTGTGAAGAAATCATGTGAGGAAATTTGCATACCATAGCGACTTGTAAGGATTTTTATGGTATGTAAAGTCCGCCAACCCGCACTAGGTCACTGTGGTGGTCTATAAGGCCTAAACCCTCTCAATCATACTCTCGATTGTAGGGGAGGCTCGTGCCCAGCAGTGGGACGTATATGGGCTGATACAATACAATATAATGTGCGACATATTACTTTAGCCATAAGTTGTAATAAAGCCAAATCTAGGATACGCGTTTGATATACCTATATTCAAATTTCCACATAAAAATGTCTCCGATGTATAAATTGTTAGAATATTTAGTTTTTTCTATACACCAAATAAACTTTTTATGGTATATTGTTTGTGGTTGTTTTGTTAAGAAAAGAATAAAATCGGTCTGTCATGAGTATTCACTAAGTAACGTCGTTTTATTTGCATCGTTAAAAATATTCCCGATCTAACATAAATAATAAACAAAAACCAATAATTTACAATGTATATACAAATTTCATGCGAACATAATTGAAACGAGCACTTAACAAATCCATTTAATGCCTTCACAAACACTCTATACGTCTATTTAAACCACGTTCAAGGGCTTCCGCCCTGCGAATCATTAATTTTCCTTTTATTTCCACATTCCTTAGTGGGACGTCTTGTGGGCGATTTTGCAAAACATTCGAACGCCTGATACTTGATTAATATAGTATTTTAGTTTGGTAGTAAATGTAGTACAAATAGCGACTACGAAGGTCATCTGTTGATAAGTAATCCTTGCCGCCCGATAACATCCACATCGGTTGGATCATAGATGTGTCACCGGCACAGTCAAATCACGAGAGAAGCACCCTACTGCATCAGGATGTACAGGCCGACATAATTTTGTCGCCTGAAGAAATAACCATCTTACTGCAATGAACGATATCTAGATTGCACTAAACTTACCAACTAGTTTAGACGTAGATTAACAGGGTATATCAAGACCGCGACCGAAAACGAAGCCAGTAGGTAGTATTAGTGATATCAAACACAATGCAAGTAAAAATTTTACAAAAAAAATCGTATTTTTTTTTTTTTACATATCGTCGTATTTGAGTGATAAATACATAGATTTTCTAAAATAATGTCGTACATTGCTTTATTTTTTGCAAAAACTAGGTATTTAACCCTCTAAAACGAGGATTTTTTTAAAAAAATTAATAAAATCCGTCGCTGATTTTGCAAAATTTTTAGTTGCATTGTGTCTGTAGCCGCTAAAACTACCACCTGGCTTCGTTTTCGGTCGCGGTCTTGATATACCCTGTATTTAACCAAAAATGTTGACACATTGTGACGACTGATAAAATTTTAACAAATTAATACTATAATTAAAATGTTATATTGTATGATATTAAAAGGTTATTTTGATATTCAACTATGGTATTCTAATAAAACACAGCTAAAAACTGCCGAATGAATTAGGCTACATTATACTCGTATGTACTATATTGCGTAATTACATATTTATGGATGTAATTAATGTTATTAATCTAAATAATAGTGTAATTACACATAATATGGTCGTTGCTTGGTATTAAACGCACTGATAACACTAACGCATGGGGTAGGCAGAATGTTAATGCAAATCACAAATCGCCAAGCTTTTTTCCGTCCAAAATGATGTTTGAATGATTTTTCCAGGTTTCGAACAACATGGCATAATTTTGTCGTCCGATCGATAATCTTTTTTTGCGATGATTGGCGAGAAGAGCCGTTCGCCTGATGGTAAGCGATACGACCGCTCATGGACAGTAGCAAAACTAAACAACACCATGAATTACAAAGCTATACCAAACACTGGCAACATTTCTTGCCAGTGGACTCTCTATGTACATCTATCATTTGCATTTGAGTCATTTTGTCATAAACATACATACATAAGCACGCTTATTTCCCTGAAGAGGTAGGCAAAAGTTCCCACCAGGACACCCACGTTTCGCCTTGTATGTTCCCTCCCACGATGTGATAGGGGGCGAGCCTAGCGGCATAACAGGCGCAAATTCCTTACTCATAAACAAAATGGTTTATAACATTCGTTTTTGACCTTACCTTACAGAACCCTAAAATATGAGTTGAAGAACCAATCGGTCCCGATGTCGACGCGACGAGCCTTCATATCGGCACTTGTCAACAATTCTTAACAAACAACAAATTGCAATACAAAAAAGACAATACAATCGCCATTGTAGCAAGATATGAGATTTACCCATTGCCGTTGTTCGGAATACAAAGTCTCCATTACAGGAAAAGAGCCTCTACGCCGACGTAATAAGATCCAATGGTGGAAACTTTTGGAAAATTCTAGAAAGTTCCATTTCGTATTTGTTTGTCGCATGCGATATCTATTTTAGTACAGTATGACAGTTGTGATATTAAACGTATTTCGTGGCTACTGCATTGCCGGGAATTTATGGACTGTACATGTCCCATAACGGCACCGGAATCACAATTAGAATAGATTTGTTTATATTGGCATTGGATTTATTTCTTCAAAGAAGATATGAGGGTCAATGGCCTTCATCATCATCATCATCATCATCATCAGCTCGTTGCATTCCACTGCTGGACGTAGGCCTCTCCCAAGAGCCCGGTCTGCTGCTTTACGCATTCAGTCGCTACCGGCCCTCTTGTGCAAGTCGTCCCGCCATCTGGCTAGAGGACGTCCCACGCTACATTTTCCAAAGGCCTTACGATCGAGATTTCCAAAGACCTTTTTTTTAATATGATGGCCTTTGCAAGCATGGGGCCCTCCTGATGGTAAGTGGTCACCGCCGCTCATACACCATCGCAGTGCCAGGGATCAGGACAACAAAGTCGTTGCTTAAGGAGAGTACTCTCTTTAAACTTCGGTTAAAGAAGGCCAGGTCATAGCGCTCAAGGAACACCGAAGCAGGGAGTTAATTCCAGTGCTCGTACGTGTGTGGTAAAAAAGTTTGGACGGAAACGGATAGTTTCCATGTAGTAATGAAATTTACTGCGGTAAATTATGTATACATAATTTACTCAAATTTCACGTATTTTTACATTAATTTTTCCTTTGACGGCACTGAAATGTTAAAGGAAATAATTACGAAACATAATAAGACGTTTATTGCGTTTTTCCTTGTTCATAATTGCTTTTAAAGCTTTATGAGACGCAAATTAATATTAAAGAAGAAATTAATTGTTGACGGTCAATTTACGTAGCAGCAGACCTGACTCCTTTGTTTAAGATTGCGAGGTAAAATCGCGTATGGTAATACATCGTAGTTATAAGATATTACACGCCTGGCTGTATTTATAACAACTGCTTCGACGGTAGCCTTTTGGAGACTGTCTCGCCCTCCCGCCACTGCAACTCCTGTAAGCCAGGATCAACGGTGGCACGCGTTTTAATGACAATGAGCATTGAAGCTCAGCGCGTCTCCGGGAATGTCTAACTCTAACCGCAACGAAATCAATCAAAAAGTTAAACAAATAGGAGGATTTGGAAATATTGTGTCCAGTTTCCTCCTGATATACTGCCGGAATTATTATAATCTTTCAACAAATTTCGAGAAATTCCAAAATTTCACTCCCAACGCAAGGAGGCTGAGTTTTAAGGTAACGGGGTTAAAAAATAATATTTAATTTAAAATGAGCTTTTTCCTTTAGTGCGCCTTAAGTCGTTAATTCCTAAATTTTGATTCTTATAATCAACCTTTCGAATGGTGTAATGCAATATGCTGTTTTTTTTTTTCAAAATCATCAGGTTCGATTACTCACTAGACATATTGATTTATCATAAATCTAAGTATGCAATTCCAGGTTTTTCGAAACCGGGCTTGTGACAACTTTTAGCATTTTTCGCTATACCTCATAGATTCGGATTTGGCCATCCACGCTCAGTTGAAAAATTCACCCTGTATTACGGGAGGTGTATATATAAAACTGAATTAATAATTGAGAGCATGAGTGGGAAAGTTGCAACGCGTATGAGAAAATTACAACGTGTACAGGGAACGAATGAATGAGTAAGTGAAGTGAGTGACTGGGTGAGCGAATAGGATGAAAGTGAATGATTTAATTTCTACGGTATGTAAGTCCGCCAA
Source organism: Deilephila elpenor (assembly GCA_949752805.1). Classification (NCBI taxonomy): domain Eukaryota; kingdom Metazoa; phylum Arthropoda; class Insecta; order Lepidoptera; family Sphingidae; genus Deilephila; species Deilephila elpenor. Next base: position 1,932,387 of record OX457114.1, read on the forward strand.
CCCGCACTAGGCCAGCGTGGTGGACTATATGGCCTAACCACTCTCAATCGATTCTCTCGATTGTAGAGTAGGCCCGTGCCCTGCAGTGGGACGTATAATGGGCTGATATAGAAGATAGAAGATAGAAGAATGATTTAATAAGCGTGGTAATAGCAGTGAATGAATATGAGGGATACAATGAGTGAACTAAATGAAGAGAATTACTATAGGCGTAAGGGTGTAGCATTACCTACATTGTAAATGAATGATCGAATATACTAGTAAATAGTTTCTGATACCTGCGACACAACACTTAATTGATCTTAATGTGGGGTCAGGACTATGTGACTGTTGGGTGTATTTATTATTTATTATTATTATAAATGCCTAAGGAAATTACAGACTAAAGTGATTACATGAGCGTATTAAAGTGTAGCTGTGTAGGCTAGTAAATAAGTCCTCATTCACTTGGCCGTCCGACAGTAAGGCGAAGTGAAAATGTGCATACCATTAGGACAAATAAAAAACATATTAGTGTCTCTTTGGCAACCCTACACGCACTAAGCCAGTGTGGTGGACTATATGACCTAACCTCTCTTAATCGTACTCTTGATTGTAGAGGAGGCCCGTGCCCTGCAGTGGGACGTATATGGGCTGATACCGATACAGTGTAATTTTGAAGATTACCGAAGTTTTCTACCCTTATAAAGCTACTTCACAAACCATTACGCTTTAAAGCGAAGAAGTGAAGAATTAACGAGCCACTGAAGACAACTTTTTAAGGACTAACGAGTAGAAATGAGCCGCTCCGTACTTCGCCAACTGTAATTTTTCCTTAGAAAAATGTGTAAAGTTGTTTAATATTTATTAATTGTACCTGGAAGCTTTTAAACCAGCTAAGCGTATAAGTTTAACGTCGGTTCACTTTATTTATATTAAGAAAAGTTGAAACCCTCATTGGTTTAGTAGCGTAAACGCTGAGAACAGTGAGCTCTTAGGTTCGATTAAAAGGTCGAGCTTCTCACTTTTCCGGTTTGTAAAATTATATCTGACCTGTTTATGCTAAAATTGGAGTCTATGCAAAATATGATACTACAAAAAGATGGTAAATCAAAGTAATAAAGATTGATTCACTGCCTCGGTGGCGTAGTTGTACTACGGTACGGCTACAAAGCTGAGGTCTCGGGTTCGAATCCCGGGCCCGCATAGCGATATTGGGTTTTTCTATTCATTATCAGCCCGGAGTCAGGAATTTGTGCCCGATATGGCGATAGGCTCGCACCCTGTCACATCATGGGACGGAACATACAAGGGGAAATGTGTGTGTCCTGGTGGCGCCCCTGCCTACCCCTTCTGGGATAAAGGCGTGAGTTTATGTATGTATGTAAAGATTGCAGTAAAGTTACTATGTACAGGAAGCATTCCACAGATCACTATAATTCTTGGGGAAGACCTATGTTAAGTTTTCCTACAGCTCAAAATCTTATGCCCAATGATCAAGCTTTATCTACCAACGCTGAAAATATTTTGAGAAATGAACAAACATGACAAATGTCTCACACGACACTCCATCCATCGTCATTCCACCTGGTTCTGAAAGGCACGAAAATAAATTGTATTCCACATCATTCTTACGACTCGACCTATAGGAGTGTACAAAATTGCAGCGGCGCAGCGGCAGCGTGACGTCATAGCCCAAGAAAATCGTTTTGGAAGCACTCGATCAGTGAGCAGATTATAGAGCGGGGCACTCTCGAAAATATCTCAAATCATGACAGATATTAGCATATAATGATCGCCGTAGTAACTGCGTGAGAGAACTTATGAAAACAGACGATTCCAGAAAGTTCAGAAATTCGATACTCCCGACAAAGAAATTGTAGGACAAAACAATATATTTCACAGTATATAATATATTTCACAGTCCCCATGGCGCAGTTGTCTAGCCGCTGGCTGTGAAACCAAAGATTACGGGTTGCAAACCACACCCCCCTCCCCTCCCTCTTAACAAAACATTCTAATTGCAGAGATTGAAGAGCAAGTTTTAGCGAACACTGGATTTGATGACCCCCTAGGTGAACAGGCGAGCTGATAAATGTCGCAGGAAGCCACTGAATATTAGTTCCAATAAGTCACAGTAGGAATTATCTACGGCGGTCTATGTTCAATTGATTTCTTATACCTAAAGATTACAATTGACTGCTTCGGTGACATAGTTGTACGGCACGATTACAAAGCCGAGGTTCCGAGTTCGAATCCCGAGTCTTTATCAGCCCGGTGTCAGGAATTTGTGCCCGATATGGTGATAGGCTCGGCCCCTATCACATCATGGGACGGAACATACAAGGCGAAAAGTGGGTGTCCTGGTGGCCCCTCTGCCTACCCCTTCTGGGATAAAGACGTGAGTTTGTGTACGTATGTAAAGATTACATTTACAATGTTTGTAAATGTCTGGTTTAAAACCACCCATGAAAATAACCTTGCATCAACCAGTCAACTTAGAAGTAAAAGACTCAACACTTGAACATTTGCAAAAACCCCAAGCCGTATAAAGAGTATGTGAGGGGCGGGGGGAGTTTAATCTACTAAGAACACTAACCTGGAGCTAGCCTCGGTAAATACGACCCTATCAAATAAACGGTCCACACTACGACCGCTGAGGTATGCTTAGTACAGCGCTACCAGCGGTATAAGACATTGCTATTACACTTTTTTATCCAGGGTTATTTTACTTTTACTTTAAAATTATTTTAAAATACTGATTAAAGCATGGTGGAAAATATTCACATTTACACATTATGTGTAAATGTAAATGTAAATATTTTCCACCATGCGAATATTTTTTATCGTCTTGTTTGGGTGGTAAATACCCAGATTTTGCGAAAATAATAATTTAAACCCTTGCGTACCATTCAGTGTTTAAAAATAAAGAGATCTACATCATTATTTTAGTAAAACTATGTATTAATCACCCAAATACGATGCTAAGTAAAAAATTACAAAAAAAAATTGACAATTTTTTTTGTGAAATTTTTACTTGCTTTGTGTCTGCAGACACTGATACTTACCACCTAGCTTCGTTTTCGGTCGCAGTCTTGATATACCCTGTATATTAATCAAGTTTTCTAAATAGCTAAACTTCGAACACAGAATCGTCTACCGCAAGATCGCAATGTAACCGACTGCGCCAGGGCGGCCACATGTATGCGATTGTGAATGTTGTCGGTTACCGGCTCCGAAGGATCGTGGCTTTGCCAGCATCGCCCGGATGTTCCCAACATTCCGCGCGTTAGGGACTCACTCAGAATTGGGTCAGCAGTCAGCACACACATGCTTTGGAGGCACCCTGTTCATGTTATCCAAAAAAGTACTGCCATTTTATTTATTTATTTATTTAAGGCTTTATTGTACACCGGATATACAAAAAAAAAAAAAAGGTAAACAATATACACGAAAAAAAAGTACAATTGGCGGTCTTATCGCACAAGGCAATTTCTTACAGACAACCATGGGATGGATATAAGAGAAAAGAACGAAAGTTGGGGCAGTGTCAGGTGTACGAAATAATAATTAATATACCATATTCATATACTTACATAAAATACACATACATAATCATATATATATATATATATATATATATATACACATATACACATACATACATACATACATACATACATACATACAAAAAACAATATATAATTAAATATCAATACACAGAGGAAAACGTATACAACTATAATGTCCTCATTCAGCCTGGGAATAATGCTCTTTGACCATCCTTTTAAAGATGGGCAGAGATTTGGCCCTTCTTATCGCAACCGGTAAAGCATTCCACAACCGAGCAACTTGTACGGTGAAAGATTTATCAACAAAGGAAGTAGAATGCACGGGGATTTTCAATCTTAAGTTCTCCGATGATCTTAGAGACTTCGAATGTGAATCATGAAGGAATTCAAACCGATTTTTGAGATAGGGGGGAGAGAGAGGATTAAAGAGTATGTTAAAAAGAAGAGAAAGAATGTGTGTATTCCGGCGAAACCGTATAGGTAGCCACTTGAGCTTGTTGCGAAACTCTGAAACATGATCATATTTGCGTAATCCAAATATAAATCTGATACAGAAATTTTGAAGACGCTCAAGTTTATTAAGTTGCTCCTCAGTGATATCAAGATAACTGGCATCCGCATAATCAAGGATGGGGAGAAGAAGTGATTGAGCAAGCGATATTCTCGTGACAAAGGGTAGAAAATTACGTAATCTCCGCAAGGACCCAGCCGAGGCGAATAGTTTCCTACTCAACTCTCGGAGCTGCGGACCCCAGGTGAGACATTTGTCGAGGTAAATTCCAAGATTTTTTACACTGTCGCTGTAGGGAATAGTGATACCATTACAAATGACAGGTGTTATTAGTGACCAGTTAAGTTTAGAGATCATCCTGGGGCTGCCGACAACAATGACTTGAGTTTTGGATGGATTTATCATAAGTCCATAATCTTTACTCCAATTACATATTTGCACAATGTCCTCATTGATTACTGAAACAGCATCATTTAACTGGACCAAGGGAGCCTGGGAATAAATCTGGAGATCATCTGCATAAAGGTGGTAAGAAGAACGGAGTTTGTTTGTGATAGAGTTGATAAAAACTGCGAAGAGTAGGGGAGATAGCACGCCGCCCTGTGGCACGCCAGCAGAAGTCGAGCACCACGACGACACATTGTCACCGACACAGATCCGCTGCCGGCGTCCAAACAGGTAACTACGAAACCAAACAAGTGCTGTTGGAGATATGTTAAGTGAGCCCAGTACGCTAAGCAGCACATCAAAATCGACCGTATTAAAAGCATTACTGAAGTCAAGTAGCGCTAAGACTGTCAGCTTGCCTTCTTCCATGGCCGATCTGATATCTTCCGTAATATGAATTAGGGTTGTAGTGGTACTGTGACCAGGTCGGAAACCGGATTGGAGCGGGTTTAGGAGATGGTTTTTATAAAGGAAATCAGCGAGCTGGGAGTGGATTAGGCGTTCGAGAACTTTGGAAAGGAAAGGTAGGATAGAAATAGGACGGAATTCGGAAAAAATGGCAGGGTTTCTTTTTTTAGGTAAAGGAATTATGTGGGCTTCTTTCCACGCTGTGGGGAAAGTTCCACTGGAGAGGGAGTAGTTTAGGATATGAGAAATGATGGGAAGAATTTCATTAAGGATAGGGATAATCATATTACGTCCAACACAATCGCTACCAACAGCATTGGACGCGATCAGCGTAATGTTCTTCCTAACATCACAATCAGCAAGCTGTTTAAAAACTAAAGGGGGACAATCGGGAGTTTTGTAGGAAGAAAGATATTGTAATGTTTTGTTTTTAGTATTCCCATCTAAATTTGATGGAGAACAGAAATGTTGGTTAAGAGAATTTAAATCTATATTTTTAGAAATTGATTCATGACGTGATTTTCCGACTCCCAAAGATTTCAAAAATTTCCAAACTTTAGCTTGATCAGCATCTTGAACTGAATCATGAATAAATCGGCGTTGAGCATTTCTACATACCTTTTTGCAGTGATTCCGTATCGTCACATATTTTTCCCAGTTCAGTTCGGTGGGACGACATCTGTACCTGGATTTTGCTGATGCTTTTTTAGAAACTAAAACTTTAATATCAGCAGTTAGCCAGGGTGACGCCATTTGTATTCTCAATTCGGTGTGGATGTATCGTCTATTATTCGTACATCTTTTTATACAAGTTTTATCAATATTTTACTTCAAAATTTGGTGATATAGTCTCGTCTGTTATTCGTACATCTTTGCATACAAGTTATTTTACTTCATAAGCAAACAGACGGTGTAATCAGACGTGGTGATTGGTAGAACGCCTTTTTATCGATATCAGGAAAAAATATGCATAAATAAGTTGCGCCTGTTTCCGAGAAAGAGTGGACAGGTTTGCCAGTAGTTTTTAACCGGCTTAAAAAAAGGAGGAGGTTCTTAATGCGACTGTATTTTTTTTAATGTTTGTTACCTCATATCTTTGTACTGGGTGACCCGATTTTGATTATTTTAGTAATTTTATTTGCAATGGTTATGTGAATTGTCATTTGCAATCTTTTGCCTCGTCCTATGTCCACATTCGCGTCGCCACAAAAATAATCACATTCCAAAATCTCTGTTTTATTCCGACATACAAAAACCGTGGAAAATAATCTGAATATAAACGCGTACATTAGTTGTAAAGTTACTGAAGGCTGCGGAGGCACGCCACAGTCGGTTAATTATTTTAATCGTCCTGCGTACGTGATGGCCTTGGAATAAGTAAAACTTTCACTCTCGTGTTGAAAATAGTTTCGATAATTTCAATAATTAGCTTAGATAGTAAATAAATACACTCAACAGTCACATACATCTGACCCCACACTGAGAGTGGTTAGGCCATATAGTCCACCACGCTGGCCTAGTGCGGGTTAGCAGACTTTACATACCATAGAAATTCGTACAAATCGCTATGGTATGCAGGTTTCCTCACAATGTTTTCCTTCACCGTTATAGTGCGTAGTGATTGACGCGTCCATACACACATGACTCCGAAAAGTCAGAGGTGTGCCCTGGGATTTGAACCCGCGACCACCGTGAATATGTAGGCAGCCGCGTCTGGTCCGTTACCAACAGGTCACCGCGAACTTAGTAATATATGATAGGTATTATATTACAACTTGTTACTGCGGTCTGAGTTAGAGGCGGTCAGACTGCAAACAGTGGAATTCAGATTTTGCTGCGAAGGGCAATTTTGGAAATTGTTTTTTCGAATTGTTTGATAAATATTCCCACTAATGCATATGGTAGGCTGAGAGTTCTGTCTGTTTGATGATGTGAGTCGCACAATCAATTGATTAACCTTTCTAAAATATACATACAATATGTTACGTCAATTCTACTTGCGTAAAGATAAATTCTATAGAAAAAAATATAAATATGTAACATTTATGTAAAATCGCCTGCCTTATATCGACAGCCTCCGTGGCGCGACTTTAGTTAGACGCCAGCTGTGAAACGAGAGGCCGTGGGTTCAATCCCCGCAATGAGACAAATGTTTGTGTTTGAGAGACTGAAAAGTCTCTCGTAGTTCCTGATACCTACGACACAAGACTCGATCTCAGTGTGGGGTCAGGACTATGTATATGAGTCTGGTGTATTTATTTACTTATGAATCAGACGATAGCACTGCCTCCGTCAACCCGCTAAATAACCCAGGCCAATTAAAAAACGATTACCAGATGAACACCTCAAGGCACCTTACCTATTCCAAATCCATTTGCTTAATCTAACCTTTTATAAATCTAAAAGCCGTTGAATTTACCTACAAATGTACCATTGAAATCGATTCACCCGTTTTCGTGTGATGGAAAAGCAAAAAGGTAGGTAATAAATTTAGAAGCGGGCCTCGGTTCGTACGTTGCCGGCTGGGAGCAGACAGGAAAGGTCAATTACGTACCGTACCGGGGTTTTTAGCTTTTAGACTTGGACTAGACCGCTCATAAATATCCTTATTATTTAAAGAACTAGTTTTAGATTCAGTTTTGTTGGTCTGTGAATTAGGCTATAGATTTTGCGTGGAGATTAAAGTCATGTGTCAAAGTATAGAGCATACACTTATTTTCAGTTATTGTTTTATACCGGCGTAAATGGATCTTATGAAACTGTACTTTACTGTATAAACCTATATACGGCTTATTTCAGAGCACGAGCCACCTCTGCAATCGAGAGGTTAGGCCATATAGGCCACGCTGGCCTAATGCCTTGCGGATCTTCATGTAATAAGTACAGAGTAATTTGAATAAAGTTTCCACATGCTTGTCCGTTGACCGCAATGTTCTGCTCGAAACCCGCCGTTGACACAAACTGCAACGTTCTGCTCGAAACCCGAAATGAGGCATATTAGTCATCGCCACTACGACGGGTGTGTCACATAATTATTTCGATTAGCGATCTATAAATATCACTCGCCAGTGTTTATATCATATGCACTGCTCTTGCCATCACAACCATTGTAGTCTTCCAAATCCTTTCCAAAGTTAATCTATATCTTTATCTGGTTCTGTATCAGTATACGTCCAACTGCAGCACACAGCCCTCTCTACAATCGAGAGTATGATTGAGAAGGGTTAGGCCATAAAGTCCACCAGGCTGAACTGTTTCAAAAGTTGACTATTATATTTTTCATAATACTTCACAACACTATTCATCATTATTATTCTAAATTTTCTAGATTTTGACAGCCTCCGTGGCGCAGTTGGTTAGACACCGCCTGTGAAACGAGAGGCCGCGGGTTCGATCCCCGCACCGAGACAAATGTTTGTGAGAACCACAAGTATTTGTTTCGGGTCTGGGTGTTTGTGAGACCGAAAAGTCTCTCGTAGTTCCTGATACCCACGACACAAGACTTAATTGATCTTAATGTGGGGTCGGGACTATGTGTGTGACTGTTGGGTGTATTTATTTATTTTAATTATCTATGAACTGCTCTGAATTTAACTGCGCTGCAACCTCTGTATAATTACTGTATTGTAAACTTGTTTTGAAAAGAGCAACGCTAGAGTTTCTTGGCCGTTGGCGGAAACAGCCTTGTGAACCGGGTGGTCGTGAAAAAAAGTGACTGAATCTAAATAATGTATGACATTTCATGGGTTCAATAAATATTTTCATTTCATTTCATTTCAACAAAATATTACCTGTAATCAACGGAGCAAGCATATTTCAATTTTCAAACTTTTCCTCGAAAAAGACAATTGAACACTCAAAGTGAAATTGCATGCGCGGTTCGCGTTACTACAGATTTACACAAACAGTAATCAAGTACAAAAGTTTGTTTATGGCTGTACAGTGCTGTTCCGCAATGCACCAAGATAGCTGAAAGTTTCCGCGCCGGCACGCGCCTTCGAAATCCTCTTTGATATCTTACTAATATAGCTTTGGATTATTTATTTAATAGGTATTTGTAAGAGGAATTATGTCACGGTATAGTTGCACTATGTAAAGATGGTTTATCAATGGTTTCGACTTTTAAAAATCACGTGTATAATTTTTGGACCTAGCACAACAAAGTGACTACAATGCGCCTATAATTGCAGGGCAGTGCAGATATTTAATTGCCTATGTAACCAATTGACGAACTCCATTTCATTTTAGTTCATCCACCCAATTCTTTATCTATATCAGCCCATATACATCTATCGGCACGGGCCTAATCTACAATCGAGAGAACAATTGCGAGCGGCTAGACCGTATAGCCCACCACGCTGGCCTAGTGCGAGCTGGTGGACTTTAGATAAAATAGAAATTCTCACAAACGCTATGGTATGCAGGTATCCTCGCGATGTTTTCCCTCACCGTTACAGTTATCTAATTGTCTAACAATAAATATAACTCAAACCACTCTCAAAAACGGAGCTCGACCCCAATAAAATATTTCACATTACTCGTCGCATTTTGTAAATTGGAAGTACTTTAATCTTCCTCAGTAAACACTTTATCCATTACTTAAAAGCGCATTAAATTTCTACAGCAGTGAGATTAGCCTGACGCCCGGGATTCTGTTATATGTACCATTGTTTAATTTAATGTATTTAAGACATAGTAATAAAGCAGTCTTGTAGTTAATTTTAGGTGGCATTTTCGTTTTAAAAGACGAGACACTGCCAACACGTTCCCGGTTTTCGCGGATTCCATCCTAGGACACACGACTTTTCGGAGTCACGTGTTCATTGATAGTCAATCACCACGCACTATAACGGTGAAGGAAAACATCGTGAGGAAACCTGCCTATTTTCTGTATTTCAGCGCAATATTACTAAAAAGTATTACATACATTACAAAGACATATCTAGTGTCTGAAAATTCGGATGAAGGTCGCCCCACGAGTGTCCGGTCTAGGGTTCGTTCCCAGTCGGCTCACGTGCTCGCGTCAACCAGACGTGATAGCGATTCTGTCTACGTGCTTGGTTTTGAGCTCGCGTATCGTGCCTGTTGAATTAATAAAGCTGACCGTTTAATTTTTATCAGTGCCCGAGTTTTTAAAGTAAATCGGTATATTTATCTTTGAGTAAAAGATTAATAATGTATCAACATAGTCCTGAGTCCAGACTAAAAGGCAAGACTTGTGTTATGGGAATCAGAAACTAGGATATTTTCGGTCTCACAAACACCCAAACTTACAACAAATACATGTGGAGCACACAAATATTTGTCTCGATGTGGGAATCGAATTCGCGGTTACTCGTTTTCCAGCCGTCACGTCGCGTCGTGTCCAACAACGTCATCGACGCTGTCAAAATACGTACGATATGATTTCGAAATATGGTCATTATTTTAACCTACGTGATTCAAACACCCCAGGTAACACTGTATAAAATTTAAAAAACCCAGCCCGAATTTTTGTCAAAAGTCAAAAATCTAGGTAATTAAAGTTTTTTTTTTTTAAATGTTATCTTGGGTAATTAGAAACATATGGGTTACATAAATAAACATATTATGATGATATCACACAAACTATTGCTGCTGTAGAAACCGATAACATATTTATATCTCTTTCCGATACCAAGGTGTCGTGCGGTGTCTCGTGCCTTCTCACCAATACACTCTTACACATAAACCCTGAACGTGTTTGCGGATGAATGGGGGAAGATATTAACCGAATGCTTGAAATTCTGGAAATTGTGGTGATCATAATAGGATCTAAATAATTGTGATGATGTATGGGTGCAGTATATGGCACTTCTGCCTACCCCTTCGGAGATAGAGACGTGAGCATATATAAATATGTAACATAATAGGATGGTAATATCATCCGCTACTCGCACATCGGACTTATTCAAAATTACAGTTGCGAGTGTATTATCCAATTAATTTACCTGAAGGTCCTTGTCGGCCATTTCACGTTGTAAACCCGGTAAGAATCTTGAAAACTCAACATCCGATGTTTTATATACAAGCAGTGACCCTTGTTAAGGGTTGTCACACGCACACTAAACTTGCGGCGCCCCGCGGCGTCGCCTATCCGCATTCATCATTCGCTCTGCGTCCACTTTTAACCTAACGTGAATAATATTTGGTCTCCCACGGGTTTTCAGCTCTTTGTGGAGATTTCTCAGTGAATATGTGAAAGGTATGAATCATTTATTTCGTGTGAATTTTGTGAATTTAGCGTAACAGGAACACGTTAGGTGCTTGCTTTGGTGTTATTTTTTTATATGAGCGTATATTTTTCATAACTATTATCAGCCATGAATGGAATTCGATTCAAGCCGCTTCTAAGCGTTGCTATGGAGATGTATGGGAAAGAAAAGAAGAGAGAACGAGAGATAGAGATTCATATGATGTTCACCCACAAGCTGTTCTCTACCAGAACAGAAGTCATTCAAAAATTTCGACGACTTATTGGACGCAGCATCCAATGCCTAGCAAACTTTACTAGATCGCCAGCTTACATACCGTGTGTACCTTTGAGATATGCTTTCTGGTACGTGACCTCTAAGCAAGAACTGTTCGGCTCTATCGGTTATCAGCTCTGAGTACTATCAGCGCTGCCCACTGCTCTGTAATTTGTCAATCCTATATATACTCAGCCTGTCGTCGTCCACTGCTGGACGTAGGCCTCCCCAAGTAAGCGCCAACTATCCCGGTCTTGAGCAGCCGTCATTCTTCTGCTACCCGCCGCGTTTTCAAGTCATCGGTCCTTCGTGCAGCAGGACGTCCTACACTAAGTCCTAAGCGTGGTCTCCACTCCAATACATGTCTGCTTTACCGACCATCTGTCCGGCGGCAGACTTTCTTAAATGCTTCTCATGAAATGCTCGAGATGATTTTACGAGCGAAGCCGCAAATATGAGCACTTTTACAAATCCAATTGCTATATCTGTTTTAATGGAATTTTGCTCTAACCTTCAGTCTAGACCGAGGCATTGATTTTCAATTATCTTTTTGTAATCGACTTTCTTTTCTATATAGTAAGAAGTTATTGGCAAAGTTTTATTGAATTACAAAAGTATCTGGGGCACGCGTAGGTGTAGTGACGTTTTATAAGGCTGAGCCCTAATTGCGTCTAAGGGTGAGGATAGTTATCATGTCTGATGAATTTTTTAGAGTATTGATATTCGAATAAAACGTGGAAATAGAAATAACTCAATGTAAGAAGGTATAGGCAGAGGTGCACAACCAGGACACACACGTTTCGCCTTGTATTTTCCGTCCCAAGATGTGATAGAGGGCGAGCCTATCGCCATATGGGGCACAAATTCCTGACTCCGGGCTGATAATGAATAGAAAAATCCAATATCACTTTGCCCGACCCGGGACTCGAACCTCAGCTTTGCAATCATACATTCATACCATAGTACAACTGCGCTACCTAGGCAGTCGAATATTAGAATTATTTTTATTTTATTTAGTAAAGTAATAAATTGGAGTACAAAAAAGTTTTATAATATAACTACCTATTTTATTTTATCTGGGAGAGACAGATGTGATGTACCTTTTCATGAGCGTTTTGCTCAGTGAGATTACCGGAGCTTAAAAAAGGTCTTTATAAATACACCCAACAGTCACATACATAGTCCTGACCCCACACTAAGATCGAGTCTTGTGTCGTGGCTATCAGGAACTACGAGAGACTTTTCAGTCTCACACATATACCTGTGGTTCACACAAACATTTGTCTCGGGGATGAACCCGCGGCCTCTCGTTTCACGACCGGCGACTAACCAACTACGCCACTGTCTAAACTATATAGAATTAGACTAGTCCGGATTGTGGAAAATGTAAAAAAAATCACGACAGTAAACATAAGCTGTGCTTCCGGCGGCGGACACTCGAGTTCCCTGAGTGGGCTCGAGTGCCCTCCGCCTTACTTAACTGACAATTCCTTTGTTATCCTACGCCGCGGCCCCACTGAACTAATAATTTATTATCATATTTTTGTAACGTATTTTTTATATCCTTTTTTATGTTCAATGGCGAGACGAGCATGCCATTGATAATAAGCATTACGTCCACTTATGGACAATAAAAAACCAAACATAATGATTTACAAAGCGTTGCTTAGCATTTCACTGCGCTTGTAATCCTGAGAAATAAGATGTCAAGTCTCAATATGTCCAGTAGTTACTCTGGCTACAATGTTCTTCAAACCGGAACACAACAGTGCATTGACAATGCTGTTTGGCGGGAGAAATAGACATTGCGGTGGAACCTACCCCGACGGCCTCTTACATAATATGAAAGACCTACCACCAGTAAATATTATAGTACCGGTACATTTTTTTATTACATGCTTTTATGGTCAAAAATGTATTATATTAATTATACAAGAATTACGGTGGGCAATTGATTAGGAATATAAACAGGCGTGAAAGATTAGAAGTAAACAGTTGATTAATGATACTAACAAGTTTTTAGGTAAACAGCAGTGGCAAAGGGTGACTTTTTTCAAATGGGAAGCCGATATTTCTGGTGATTAGTTGATTTTATTAATATTTTTGTTTCGCAAAAACAAATATATTAATTAATTTTACATATGTTTTTATACATTAAATATAAGTTTATTAGACACATACATAACAATAGGGAAGCCGGAATTAATCGGCATAATAATATGGAGGCTTCCGCACTATTATACAGTATTTCCTGAAATTCCGTCAAAAATAGGATACAGGATGATTTCCGCTTCAGTAATAAATATCTAACCCGCTGTCTCTAGTACCTAAAGGCCGTAAAGGTATGTACGCATAATATTTATCCACGCAAAAATCGACCCCGCTACCTCGCGAAAACCGCTGGGTCAACAGGTTAGATTAATAATACAAATTTAAAACTCGAAAAACCGTAAAACAAGGTAAATATTGCGGTTAACTCAAATATTTACCTCGTACGGCTACAATGTTCGTCTTCATTTCGCCTCTAGCGGTGCTGGGAACTTGTTTATAAAATCAGAATGTAGTTTTATATACAGACAGCCTCCGTGGCGCAGTTGGTTAGACGTCGTATATGAAACACGAGGCTTGGATCCCCGCATCGAGAAAAATATTCGTGTGATCCACAAGTACTTTCGGGTCGGGGTGTTTGTGAGACCGAAGAATCTTGTAGTCCTGATACCCACGACACAAGACTCGATCTTCTGACCCACGATGTGACAGGAGGCCTATCGCCATATCGAGCACAAATTCCTGACTCCGAGCTGATAATGAATAGAAAAATCCAATATCACTTTGCTCGACCCGGGGTTCGAACCTGAAACCTCAGCTTTGCAATCATACCATAGTACAACTACGCCACCGAGGCAGTCGACAATGTATCAATAAGATACTTTGCTGATGATTAAACCAAAGCATAACCTTTAGAAGGGAATTCCAGCAGGCAATTTCCATCCAATCTGTTCCCACGCCCACGACAATATTGGATGAAGACGTATCTATAGCCGTTCCGTACATAAATTGAAATTGTTGAGAACACAAAACACGTAATTTATTTTTAAACAAGATTTGCGCCTTTTGTTAAGTGAATTTGTACGGTAGGCTGAGAAAATGTGTTTACATGTTGCTTGCTCTCTTTGTTACCTAATTGTTTTTTTGGGAACATTGTTGAAGTAAATTATAGCTGTAGACGATAGTGTCAATAACATTATTTGAAACTTGTTCTATTTGTATTGTCTATGTTAGGAACTTACTTGTCAATTTTTCTTTTTCCATTGTCTTCTTTTTTCGTTACTATGTCTATGTCATGTTAACATAAAGTATTGCAAATTACGTGATCCGTTTTAATCACTATAAACATTTTATGGTAGAATACAATATCTTGTTAATTACCATCACACACGAATCTCAAGGGCTGATTTAGTAGTTCAAACACATATTTCGTTCAGACGAGGACAATACTATCAATAGAGTCCTCAAAACAGTGGAAATAAAATAATTGCAAAATAACTGTACATTCGCAGTGGAGGCAACCTTACCATAAATAAATTACTAAGCAGAACATCATTTCATATCTTCAAAACAGCACATAAATAGCGGCGTAGCTCTCACGCTCGCCGCCGCTACGAGTGTGCTACGACTACGAGAGCTACGTCGTAGCGTGCACGTAGCCAGTACATCACCTAACATCCGCTGTACAGTAACACTCATTTTAAAGTGCTTTATATTTTATTGCGATACCTTTTAAGCGTCTGCAGTTAAATGGTGTTATTATTTTGACATTTAAACTATAATTTGTGTGAGTTATTTTGCGGCGGCGACGGCGAGGGGTTTATTTCAAATGTTGTATAACGTTGCGGGATTTGGTCTATTTCGACACTTTGGCTTTGTAGAGTGTAGGGAAACGTCTACAGTGATATAAATAGATTGAAAAAACTTTTAGGAGCATAATAATGTTTTCAATTTATGTGATAATGCGTTGTAGAAAATATATCTTGGTATGAATGTAGTATACGAATTGTTACCATTGTGTTGCAAAAACCGACCTAAAGCAACCACGTAAATATACAGTAAAAAGTCTTAAAACGTAAATAGAGGGACACGTTACCAGTAACAAAGTGTCCTTTAAAAGCAAAATTGATTTCAAAAAGACCTTACAAGCCTGTATCGCCCGCATACAACGCGTCATCTTTTAAACAATTCCAACAAAGGCTGACCGACACAACCTAAAATCAATTTTATGACATCCATATAAAGATCAATTTCCAATACCGGTGTCTTTCTATATTTGAAATTCAAACTGTTTTTTCCAGTGGAAACTGTCTTGCTGGCTAACGGCCAGTACGCGAGACGCTTTACATGATATTATTCTTTTTTTAAATTCAAAAGTCTGTATAGGCGTCTGTACAAAGGGCTGAGTTTCACAACAATTTATAATTTAAGTGTTCTTTATCCAGCATCTGTAAATGAATTGAGTAACAA
Organism: Deilephila elpenor; assembly: GCA_949752805.1. Lineage (NCBI taxonomy): Eukaryota > Metazoa > Arthropoda > Insecta > Lepidoptera > Sphingidae > Deilephila > Deilephila elpenor. Next base: position 1,948,310 of record OX457114.1, read on the forward strand.
CTAAGTTGAAGTTTACTAGTACATTTTTTTAGTAAACATTTTATTTCAATTTTGCTATGCCTAGTTAAGCACTAGAGTGGCATACTAGAGATAGGGGTTTCTAATCCATTTTGTTTTCTATGTTTCTGTCAGCCCATATACGTCCCACTACAGGGCACGAGCCTCCTCTACAATCAATAGAACGATTGAGAGGGGTTAGGTCATATAGTCTGCCACGCGCTTACTTCTTCTAATCCAAGTCATATAATTCTACACAAAAATCTCAAATTTTATTTATTCTACCTAACTGCATTAAACCAGGTTGCTGCACTTAAAGGCGTATTTCCGAAATTATACACAAGCAGGAAACATTCTATTTTGAAGAAAAATAATCCTTCAAAATACATAAAAAGTATCGCCCGCTGATCCCATACTACAAGATAAGGATAAGTAAGTAAAACTCTCTTTGAGTTTTGGGATAAATTTCAGCCATGTACTATCAAAAAGACGCCGCCTAAACTCTTTTTCAAAGTAAGCTTTTTTATTTGAGTTACAAGAGGATTTAATAAGCTACATACATCAAAAAATTGTTGCGCGCACGGCTCAAACGGAAAGTTGTGAGAAAAGTATGAGTTAGAGGAAAAACATTTTCCGCCCAATTTTATGTGGACTTATAAAGTCCCATTTTATTTATTTCTTTTTGTATGTGTTTATAGAACCGGTAATTGATAATAAATAGCCTGATAGGAAATATTGGTTTTCTTTGTATTTGTTTCGGGTCTGGGTGTTTGTGAGGCCGAAAAGTCTCTTGTAGTTTCTGATACCCACGACACAAGACTCGATCTTAGTGTGGGGTCAGGACTATGTATGTGACTGTTGGGTGTATTTATTTATTTATTATTTATTTTTTGCCTATATCTGACTTTTCGGAGTTAGGTATTGATAGCACGTTAACAGTGAAGGAAAACATCAACCTCATCAGTGGAGATCATTGGTTGATTCAGAACAATGTACAAAAAGACCAACTGCCGTACTCAGAGACATTTAATATCAATAAAATCATTACTTAGTGTAGATTTTACAAAGATAATCTATAATAAGGAACAATTTAATTGACATTAAACCTCTCTGAGTGCGGTGTATTTTAGTATTTAGTAATTAGCATAGATATTTTGTACCGTTTTTTTGTATTCAATAGGTCTGGCAAACAAGCAAACAGGTCACGTGATGGTAAATGATCACTGCCGCCCATGAACATCCACGATGGGGTCATAAATGTGTTGCCAGCTGATCAAATCCGGAAAAGAACGAAAAGAAAAAAGATGGAAAGAGTAACGGGGTCTTGAGCATCCGGCTGTATGATTTTTTTTATTTAAATCTTTATTGTACACAATTAAGAACAAAAATACACAATACAGAAACAATAACAAAAAAAAAATACAAATTGCGGTCTTATCGCTCTACAGCAATGTCTTACAGACAACCATGGGATGGATTGAAAAGAAGGAGAGAGAGGGCAGTCTAAAAAAATAAAGAATTAAGATAATCTTTTGAAATGAAATGAAAATAATTTATTGAATCCATTAAATGTTCAACATTATTTAGACTCAGTCATTTGTTGAACTACCACCCGGTTCGGAAAGCGGTTTTCACTAGAGAAGAATGGGCAAGAAACTCAAGTGTTGCTCTTTTCAAAACCAGTTTACAATGTAGTGATTATTACAAAAATTACACGTTGCTTTAAATCAGAGCAGTTATTAAAGATTGTTAAATTTTGTCAAAGAGCATATTCTAAAAAAACAATGTGTTAGGCCAGCCACGCCGATTATTTATTCCAGGTTCGATGCACGTAACTCACACTGCAGATCTAACTACAAGATTAAACTCCACGCGCTCCGAAAACGGGAAACACTAACTTGGTTAAAGAAAAACAATTTCGCGCAGCAACAGGAGCAAACGTATTGTCTTAAATTATTCAGAAATTATATACTCCGCCCAATTCGCCCCGAGATCTTGTCGGAATAACAAATCTTATTTTTCTTGTACTGAAATATTTCCTTCAAGCTATTTTGGGAAGGATGGGCAGAAATTAATGAGGTATTTGTCATGGTGTAATTGGGGATCGTCGTATCAATCATTATTGTTGATATATTATGGGACGGGGCAATTGTCGCTTATTACTGACGAATAGTGGATCGTTTAGTATTTGCTCGGTAATAATTGCCCATATATTTATTAAGTGGAGTTATTACCAAAGCTATTAATGATGGTAAAATCGCTTAAGATGTAGAGAAACCTGTGAAACATTTCACAACGAATACGACTAAAAATAATGGTTACTATAAACATTCTTGGGGTAGACCTCTATTCAAATGTAGGCTTCTTGTGTTTGAAGATGGCAACGAAGAAAATTATAATCGGTTATAATATTCGCCTAAAATAATTCAATTTATCGGTCTATACTATCGTGAATTTATTTTGCGTTAAATAGAAGGGAGGCCTGAAGGGCAGAAAACCAGGCTAAGAAACAAAATACACATTTCATTTTTTAAAGCTATGTGTGTATTCATCAGTAGACATTTTACAAGAAATTAAATATCGTGACGAATCTGTTTACTGTAAAGAACCAGTTGACTGCTTAAGGACAAGTCACAATGTCAAGTCATAGACAAGTTGGTGAATATTGACAGCCTCCGTGGCGCAGTTGGTTAGACGCCGCCTGTGAAACGAGAGCCCGCGGTTTCGATCCCCGCACCGAAACATATATTTGTGTGATCCACATGTATTTGTTTCGAGTCTGGGTGTTTGTGAGACCGAAAAGTCCCTCGTAGTTTCTGATACCCACGACACAAGATTCGATCTTAGTGTGGGGTCAGGACTATGTATGTGACTGTTGGGTGTATTTATTTATTTATTTTAGAAAGTATAGTTTAAGCAGTTAATATGACCAGCGATCTTTTTAACCCACACCTAAAAAAAATCGTTCTAGACTGCATAGTTTATTCTTGGGGCGTAATTCATAAATATAGATTGACGTTAATAAATAAGCTATGTTTTAATCGTAGTTCATATTAATCGGTTTTCAAAGTTCTTTGAAACGACTTTTCACGACCTTGCGTGTCAAGGGTACCTGAATAGGTCATTAGTCTATGAATTGCTAATTTTTACGAAGTAAGCGATACTTTGATTGGTTGTCACATTTATTAAAATTTTAGGGATGTTATAACAAGTTTGACTATAAGAATAGAAGCTGCAGATTCTATCCGAATACGTAAATATTTCTTTCGGATCTAAGTGTTGTGAGTATGAGAAGTATCTCGTAGTTTCTAATATATATGTGTGTGTACATACGATTAGTGATTGATACGTGACGTTTTCATCAGTTTTCAAATTATAACACATAAAATACAAGTTCACATTGCTCAAATCAATCCACGTACATTCTACTTACTAAGCGTAAAAAATCGTAGTTAATTTAAAACTTACGTAACAGAGGTCATTAATAATATTTTCAAAATAAAAATATTTTTTATAAAGAATCACTTCCTAAGCCAAAGCAAATCACAGAAGGTTCGCAACAAAGCATTAATTTAAAGAATTCGTTTAGCCTCGGTTATTTTATCTGTCTTGGCGGCATAATGAAATGTCAAAAGTAACCCCGAGCAATTTCGTCATATTGCGGGCGCGTCGCGGGCCTCCAAATTATTATTAGTCCATTGAACCCGGAATTACCCGACAACTTTCTGTATTTTTTTATCTGTCGTGTTTTGGTGCTGTATACATGTATTTTTATTAATAGATGTAGTGGATTTGAATATATTTTTAGCGAATAATCGTTGAATTTATCCACACAAACTCGACACGATAAAGAAAATGTCGCAATTATTTCGAAATTTTTAGTAGCATTGTGTCTGAAGTCATTAATACTACCACCTGGCTTTGTTTTCACTTGCACTTTGGATACACCCGGGGTGTGTCGACGGGATGAACGAACACTCTAGTGGTACAATCGGTTCAATTGCACCCTAAGAATATTGTTAGATGTCAAAACGATTTATTAACCTAAGACAGCCTCCGTGGCGCAGTTGGTTAAACGACGGCTGTGAAACGAGAGGCCGCGTATTCAATCCGTGAACCCAGACATATGTTTTTGTGGCCCATAAGTATATGTTTCCGGTTCACATTATATAATATATATGCTACTAGAAAAGCCCCCACGTGGTCTAGAGCTTACAACGTAATAATAATGATGCCGTGTTAACGCCAGCCAAAATTTAGCCAAAAAACTTTTGCCAGTCTAAATCTAAGATAAACATATTTAACCAAGATTAATTTCCAAGCGACGGATAAGGTTTAGATTACGCACCGGGACATTCGATACGGCCAATTACAAAGTATGCCTAATTAACTTAGAAGTTCAGAAAGTTCACCCATTAAAAGTTTACTGCGAAAATTGTTTGTAATTTATTTACCGAAAACTGATACGGCGGCGTCTGAAAGACAGCGGTTGTGATAACAGATTAACTGACAGACTTTGGGGTAAATGCTTTTTTCTTACTTTGGCGATTGAGCAAATAGCTCATCTTTAAGGAATTACCGCAATATATGAACGTACCTATAGGATCGTGGTCAATTGGCGGTATCACAAAATGAGAAGGAGAGAAAAAGGACGGAATAAAGGGCTTTATCTTCTTCAGGTACAGGACAACTAATTCTGAATATAGTCCTAGAAGGATTTCCACAACGACCTCTTAGCACCAATCTGCATCCAGCGAGTTCCTGCTTCCTATATTACCTCATCTATACAAGTAAGTGGACGTCCGATGCTGCTTCCTTTTACATGATATCCGCTCAAGAACTTTTCAGTTCCATCAATCCTCCGTACTATAAGCCCTGCCTTGCTATACGTCCGTATTATATGCTCATAAATGGGTCTCTTCAAAAATCGAGACACCGATTGAGAGGGGTCAGACTATAGTCCACCATGTTGGCCTATTACGGGTTGGCAGACTTCACACACAGCAGAAGTTTTCATGAATTTCTGTTATATGTGGGTTTCCTCAAGATGTTCACCTTCACTATTAAAGGTTTTTTTTTATTGCGATGAATGCCGAGATGAACATGCCATTCGCCTGATGGTAAGCGATACGACCGCGCATGAACAGTAGCAAAATCAAACAACACCATGAATTACACAGCAACGCTTGGGATTCCACTGCGCTCGCCATCCTGTGACATAAGATGTTAAGTCTCATTATATCCCGTAGTTACTCTGGCTACAATGTCCCTCAAACCGGAACACAACAACATTTACACTGCTGTTTGGTGGGAGAAATAGACATAATGACAAAGTGCGTAACCAACTATAAAAACACACATGACTCCGAAAAGTCAGAGGTGTGCTCTGGGATTTGAACCCATAACCAACGCGTCAGTAGCCGTGTAAGGTTCAATACAGGCCACCCTGCACTTCAGGCCTGTATTACTTACTTGGAAATTGGGCAAATTGCGTGAATAGTCCGCGTCTAGACGCATTTCTGCGGCAACGAGCAGACGTGGTCTGAAACCGAATCCTAAGCCTTATTAGTTCCCACACGTATGTACTTCGGGAATTCTCTTATTACGATTCAGATGTACTTGTCAGACAAATCGCTATTGAGGCAGTTGAAATGGAAATCCAATTTTTTCTGCTTAAAATAAGCAGCGTGGTGTGCGATTTGGTGTCTAAGATTTTCTTGCACAAAAATTTGCGTGTTGGATTCTGTACGAATAAATATACAATTTATATACGATCCCTCAAGACTCCGCTCACGGCATTCCTCTAATATTAAAATAAACCAAAAAAAACAGAAGGGAAAGAGAAGGAAAAGGATTGACAGGGAAGGAATATAAGGTCATCTCACTCATCGGACTTTATCACGACTCTAAAGCCATCTGTGTACGTTGGTTTTCTTACACTGTGGCAGCTCATTCAAACCAGCTCATTCCAACAGAAGTCCAAGATATACAGTGGCTCTGCTACAAGGCATTACCTACCAACCTAGCTACATTAAGCAAACAGCGAAACAGGCCAAGCGACGCGAGAACTTCGCGCCACAGATTAATCGGCCAAGTTTAGGATTTAGTCTGGATTAATTTGGTTTCGGTCAACGAAGGGTTAGAATCCGATAGCTCATATTACGCCCATGGCAATGATCACATTAATCTCCAGTGATTTGATATGCTTGGACCTAACGATAGAGTGTTAGAAAGTACTTTATTGATGACAGCGGGCAATAAAATAAATAGAACCAAAGTGAAATTGGATTTTTCTATTCATTATCAGCCCAGAGTCAGGAATTTGTACCCGATATGGCGGTAGGGTCGCCCCCTATCACATCGTGAGATGGAAGATACCTATAAGGCGAAACGTATCCCGGTAGCATCTCTGCCTACCCCTTCTGGAAAAAGGCGCGAGTTGCGCCACGGGTCTGTCTAACATACTATTTTGGCAATCGATACTATATCTGCCAGTTGAAACTGGGCCATACACTGGCTGATCACAGATCTCAACAATTGTTTAATAATAGCGTGTTTTCTGGCATGATTAATCAGCCCTAACATACTTATTACATATGTGACTTTATATTCGAAAGGCATTACGCCATAGTCCAACCCGCTGCACTGTGTTTACCGACCGTAAAATACTAACATTCTTGAAATTCGCATTCGCATCCTTATTAATTTGCTTCACTTCAAGTGCGGGGTGATTGATTGTCAAAACATAACCCCGAAATATCAGAAGAAGCACCTTTACCTGTTCCCTTACTTCAAAATTAGATTGAATCCACATGAAATTTGTCTGCATGATCCGTCACCGCTATCGCTGGAGGCAGGCTGCGTATTAAATTTTATCAGACAACAAACAGTTCGCAAAGAAATCAATCTTATTTTAATTAAGGCTGGATGGCGCGGATCGATTCGTTTCCTAAGAAAATGTCCTCTTACCCAATTTGGCTAGTTAAGGCGATGGAGCCAACCTTAGCTGGTTATTTTATAAATATCTTTAATACATTTTACTAGCGGCGTCACTGGCGTATACATTTTGTCAGTCAATTTAGGCTGTCGGTCGATCATCGTTATCGGGCGACTAATAATTTGTCTATCCTTCTCCTTCTTAATTTATTCCCCATCATAATTTTTTAATCTTTATATTTTTTATCAAACCATTTTCCATCCTCCATTTATTATCCGGATCCTCAAACACCAGCATCACATTAACAAGATCTTCAATGGTATGTAAAATCCACTAACCAGCACTAGGCCAGCGTAGTGGATTATGGCCCAACTCCTCTTAACTCTTCTTGTTTGTAAGGGAGTTCCTTGCTCAGCAAGCTCAGCTTACAAGAAATACTTATGAGTTATAAAGCAATGCTTGGCATTCCACTGCGCCATTCTAAAATATAAGATGTTAAGTCTCAATATGTCCAGTAGTCACTCTGGCGACAATGTCCTTCAAACCGGAACACAACAGTACATTTACACTGTTTGCCGGGAGGACATTGCGGTGCTACCTACCAGTGAATGGGCTGATACATTAGTAAATCCATACGTTACAACAATTATTCCTATGTTGGTTTATTAAGCATTGATCACATCGGCAAAAACGCCCGCTCGTTAATTTCCAATTTATTATTTATTTCCAGCCATTAGTGTCCCACTGCTGGGCAAAGGCCTCCTCCTTTTCCTTCTAGATCTTGCGGTCTTGTGCGACTTGGGACCAATCCTGAAGAAACCTCTCTATGTCATCTCTCCATCTGCGCCTAGGTCTGCGGCGTCGTCTTTTTAGATGGTCAGGATGCCATTCAGTGGAGATTCTTGCCTTGATTTCCAATACTAAACAAAAAAATCCTGTTCACAAAAATAAGTGCGGAATAAAACAATTAATCCATTTATTAAACGGTTCATCGTATTGGCTGCACGGCAGTGAGCGCAGCGTCGTTTGAAATTTGCAGTTTCGAACAAAACTAAGTCAATTTGAAACTTTTGGGTGTCGTTCAACCGAATGTGAGGATTATAGTGGTGTTATTAATGAATTGTGTACAAGCCCAGTGAGGTGTATGTAGGTATGTATGAAGGTGATAGACAATATAGCGTAGTGTCTACGTCGACAAATCTTAACTGTATTTAGATTTACTTTACATGATTACTAAACATTTCTACGTTTGCGGTACGTATTATTACTTTAACCTTATTATTATATTAATAAATTTATTATTACTTTTATCTAATTTTTAGACGCTTATATAAACGTCACAGATAATAAATAGGTCTAACAGCTTTGAAACCGGTAAAGGCAACAATTACGTCTTATTGTATTTATCTACCAATACCCAATTGTTTTTGTTGTTTTAGCGTGATTATACCAGTCTACACTACCTGATAACAGATTACAAAATACATAAACTGAACTTGAAACTTGCGTGGGTTACTACAGGTTTATTGGTATCTTGTACAATAGTCACTATCATGCCAGATACGAACACCCCTAGCAAAAAACTAAGACAAGTTAGCCGTAGGGCCCTTCAAGAAAGAAGAGAAAATGTTCTTACAGAGTCGGCAAGGCGCGAGTGACACCTTTGGTGTTGCAGACGTCCAGCTAAGGTAACTGCTTACCAACAAGCGGGCCGTATGCTTGTTTGGCTCTTAATGAATATAAATAAACTCATTGAGCCTCAGTCTCCAAAAAATATAGTTAAAAATTACAAATTATAATAACAAGCACTCCATGAGTAGCCGCGAATTTGCGTTCAAAGACATTCCGCGGCTGGTACAGGCATTTCAACAAATAATTACAAAGCGAGTGGTATTTGAATTCGTGGAATAAGCTATTTCTAAGGATATCATGAAATAGTAAATGATTTAGTTAATTCTTATAAAAGGAAATGCCTATTTCACCCATATGCCTATTACACCATATTGTTAGGGCCGATTTTATTGATGTTCACAGTACAAAAATGTTATATTTTAAGTGTTTATTTGAAATTTTTCAATGCTTATTTCTCAATAAATTATTATCATGTCAGATCTCAGATAACGTTATCTTTTTTAACAAGTAATCATACAAAAAATAAATCGAATACCAAATTGTGTAGGTGTCGAACACTTCTCAATTCACATGTGGTTTCTCGTAGAATTCCCCAAGTCTTAATAATTTACAGAACACAATACTGCTAGACTAAAACATCCCAGTCAATACGCGGTTAATATATTGCGTATGACAGGCCAACCCGCCTCTTTCAGATATGTGGCGTCAAATCATTTTGCGAGTAAAAAACGTTGAATTGCAAATCGTCTTCATCGAGATCCGAAGAAATATGATAAACAATGTAAGAAGCCCGGAATATTATCCGCCTTGTAATTTGCATTATCTATCGGATTTAATAAAAAAATGTAATGGTTGATTTTAACCGACTTCAAAAAAGAAGGAGGTTCTCATATCGACTTTGTTTTTTTTTAAGTTTGTTACCTCATAACTTTATGCTGGGTGAACCAATTTTGATTATTCTTTCTTTGATCGATTGTTATATTTTAGTGCTTTTTACCACTTTCCTATTTTAATTTTTATTAGCACTACTTTAGTTGACTATCATTTCTCCATAAAATAGAAATATTTGTTTTATACAATAACACTATTGAACACGAAATAATTCAAATATACATATTTTTTTATCTATGCATTATATAAAGAGATTAAATACGATGTGTATTGACTTATCATCATCAATATGATTGCCTACATGACCAATAAAGATAAAAACGTGCAGTAGGCAACGAACAGTACGCGCAGTAGAAAAAAAATCGAAGAGCAGGATTACCATTCGCCATAAGAAGTGTCACTCGCTCGTTTTAATACTACAAAATAAAATAAAATTCACAAACAATAACAATATGTCCAATCAAAACAGAAATCATACACTTGAAACAAACTAATTATAAGCCTGTTACTCTCCTTGTAAAAATACAAAAAACTTGACATTTTTAATCCCAGAACTTAACGTTATAATATGTTTATAACCATACAAAATAAGGGACCTGCTTCGTAAATAATCATAAACAAAACTACATCAATCGTAAGAGTAGATAGATCCGAGTAACTACTGGACATAACGAGACTTAACATCTTATGTCTCAGGATGGCGAGCGCGGTGGAATGCCAAGCATTGCCTTGTAATTCATAGTGTTGTTTGTTTTTGCTACTGTCCATGAGCGGTCATATCGCTTACCATGCGAATGGTATGCTCGTTTCGCCTTTAATGGCAATAAAAAAAAAGTTATAAATAAAAATACTTCGGACAATTCTCGCCCTTAAGCCCGTTGTTAAAAAGGGATAATTGTTCTGCTCAGAGGATCAATTCTGTAAGCAAACTGTTATTGGAGGGTCTTATTGAAGGTTTTGGCAATAAGGAGGGGACTACACCTCGCTTAACACCTCGTTCGGAAAGTTTAAGGCAAATTGTTTTTAGTTTCTTTCCACCTTGTGAAACGTACATTAAAAAATCATCGTTTTGGTTTTAATTGCAAATATACAATAAAAATGCCTGACTCAATGGCACCATTGTACAAAGTACGATTACTACGCTAAGGTTTCGAGTTCGAATGCCGGTCGGGCTAAAATAAATAAATACATAAATAAAAAAATGGTATTCGATTTTTCTGTTTTTTATAACACCACGGGGGCAGAAATTTGTGCTCGATGTGGCCCTATCACGTCGTGGGACGGAACACACACAACGAAACGTGGTTGTCCAATTAGCATCTTCGCCTACCCCTTTTGGAAAAAAGGCGTGAGGGCATATATTATGTACCTATGTAGAGACGTCCTACAATGTTTTATAAAAGCAACTCACTTTCTTAGCAACGAAAAACCTGGCATAATTTTGTTTCATAATTTATATTACTTGCAACTGTGTTTAATCTAGAACACGACATTTTATACGTCTTACCCGTTTCAAATTTCAGTTTAAACAAGATATTTCATTTGTGGTTTGATGAAATTATTGTTGCAGCAACATCGGTCTCATTCGCCGGTGGCTATGATATTGGATTCTCGGTTCGCGTTCCAGGCCGGGCAATGTAACTTGTGAAACATTACAACATAAACAACAAACACAAACACCCATACCCGAGACAAATACCTGTGGAACACACAAATATTTGTTTCGGTGCGGGGATCTAACCCGCGGCGTCTAACCAACTGCGCCACGGAGGCTGTCTTTTGGTAAAATCCTGATCCATCCTTTAATTAACATACTAACCCATTAAATGTTCGCACGCATTCAAATGTACTTTTACCAATGTTTGAAAACATTACAAATACCGAGCGCAAATGTCGCGAGTCCACAACTCACTGAATTGCATCTAAAATAACTTTATTCATTTTTGAAACGGACATCAAATACACCGGCCAAACAACCGGAAAAAAAAGGAAACGATAAATAAAAATCCGGAATAGTGCCGATACCGATCGGCACGCTTTACCGGTTTTTATGGCGAATCGGTAAAGTTTGTTTCATTGTTTTTTTTAAGCCGACTCCACGCCTGCCGGCGATTGTCAAGCGAGCGCAATAAACATATTGTCTTTAAACCGCGAGATGATAAATGATGGGAATGAAAACAACACCCTATCTTTGGACTATTGAAGGAATGGACCGGCTCGACCAAATTGCCGAAGCCAAATATATATTTACTTCTCCCATTTCCCGTTTAGCATTTTGAGATACTGACAAAGAATTTGATATTGCACATGTACTTAAAAACTACTAACCATATTCTTACAAAACTTACTCGCCCATCTAGGATGTATGCCCAACATAACAACCATATCTTGGAACGGAAACAAAATCGTGGAAATATAGACGGCAGTATTACCCTTTTGTACAGGCGCGAGAGTATTTCTAACCTCTATAAGCTTTCCCGCGGTAATAAAAATGGCAAAAAATGTCTGTAAAAATATCGATTTCCGAATAGCGTTCCAACGCGGCCGTCACTTGAACTCGAAGCAATCATCATTTAGGCGCGTTTCACACGGCTCGCTAAAATTTGGAAGTTGCGAATTCACAACCGTTTCCAATAATAGCGGACGTAATGGCCGTATCGCGTGTACACCCGCCTTTATTCCCAGGCTGTTACAACTTTTGGGAATTTACGCCTAGTGTGGTCCGTGGTTGGTAAAAACGGTTGATGAATTGCCTTTTGTCATATGATGTTTTTGAGCTGTATAGGTGTATAAAAATCCAAGTTTTATAGTCTTTTTTTCTTTGTACAAATATCGCAAAGCCGCGAAATCCGTAAGGAAAAGGAGGAGGGCTTTGCCCACTAGTAGGAACTTAAGAGCTCAAAATTAAAAAAAAATGGGTCAAATAGCGGTGTACATGATCTGTTCGACTCATAAATCAGATATATTTCATAAGAGAATTTTACTTAAAATTTCTTGAGTTTCCCGACACATAATGTACGTTTTCGAAACAACATTATGAATAAAAAAGCAATACTCGGCATTTCACTGTGCTCGCCATCCGGAGACATAAGATTTTAAGTTTCAATATGTCTAGTAGTTACTCTGGCTACAATGTCCTTCAAATCAGAACACAACAGTGCATTACCATGAGGCATTGTGGCATGTGTGCATTATACGGAAACCTGCGTACCGTCGAGCTCTTCATAATTCCTATGACGTGTAAAGTCTGCCAACCCGCAATAGGGGAACATAATTAACAATGGCCTTAGTCCTCTAAATTTCAGAGCAAACCCGAGCTTTGCAACAGTACGTACATATCTCGATTAATTTTGTAATCAAAAAGGTCAACAACCTGTATATAAAAATCTAAAATGGCGGCACATACGCCTCGTGTCGGTACTGCATGCTAATTACCAGAGAATTTTCGTGTAGTCACGCTATTGTTCTGATAAAAATACACCTTGTATATACTTGGCAAGCTGGCTTGATAAAAAGGCTAGCACTGTATAATATGCTAGTGTAGATAGAGCTGCCAATAGCGCCATCTACAGTTGCTTAGGTTATTTTACCCATGAGATGTGATAGACATAAATTATAGTCGCCATCATCATATATTACCTATTCAGTGTTAACATAATTTTATCTATAATAAATAATAAATACACACAACAGTCACATACATAGTTCTGACCCCACACTAAGATCGAGTCTTGTGTCGTGGGTATCAGAAACTACGAGAGACTTTTCGGTCTCACAAACACCCAGACCCGAAACAAATACCTGTGGATCACACAAATTTAAGTATTTGTTTCGATGCGGGGATCGAACCCGCGGCCTCTCGTTTCACAGGCGGCGTCTAACCAACTGCGCCACGGAGGCTGTCTCGTGTACAATTTTGTAATGTACAATTGTTTGTTTTCCCTAATAAAAAATTTCTGATTTTTGAAATCGAAGTATGGGTGAATTGATTTCAGTTTCTTACCAATCACAAACTACAATCACTGCTACGAGACCAAAGCGGTAATATTGATTGAAATGAGAAACAATATAACCGGTCGACATAATTATGGCGGCCTATTTGGATACACAGGGCTATCTCGAAAAGCACTTGTGGTTACTATCTCGCTATACGCCCGAAAACGGATACAAGTAGATATTTGTAGGTTTTTTTTATTGCGACGAATAGCGAGACGAGCATGCCATTCGCCTGATGGTAAGCGATACGACCGCTCATGGACAGTAGCAGAACCAAACAACGCCATGAATTACAAAGCAATGGTATTCATTCCCCTGCGCTCGCCATCCTGAGACATAAGATGTTAAGTCTCATTATGTCGAATAGTTACTTTGTTAAAAATGAAATTTCGGTAGACGACTGCCTCGGTGGCGTAGATGTACTACGGTACGACTACAAAGCTGAGGTCTCAGGTTCGAATCCCGGGTCGAGCAAAGTGATATTGGGTTTTTCTATTCATTATCACCCCGAAGTCAGTAATTTGTGCCCGATATGGCGATAAGCTCGCCACCTACCAGTGGCGAAGGGTGACTTTTTTCAAAAGGGAACCCGATACTTCTGGTGACTAGTTTTATTAAATTAACAAGTACTCATACTTATATTTTTACTCCGTTATGTACGTAAGATATTGAGCGACATATTTGCTTAGTAATACTTACTATATTTTCATACAACACTTGCACGGAATAGCACTGTGCCCGTTAGGTGCTTTTTTAACGTTTTTAAAGTAAATTTCGATTCAATGCAAAAGACAACATTAGCCTGTTTTGAAATTGATAGACAAAAAATTTCAAACGTTCCTTATATATAAAAAAAAGATGAATAGATTGATGTAAGTGGACGAAAGTAAAACGATGCCAGTATAGACTATAGAGCTAACTGGAGATCCATCGAATCTGCCAACCCTCATGGGATGCAGGCGTGGGTTATGTTTGTATGTCCTATTTTGAATCAACGCTAACAAAAATACGGCATTACAATATTTATTAAATAATTAAAACTTGTCAGTTGCCGTTCTTTCTCTGGTACTTAAATGTATTATCAAATTTAATATAATTTCCAGTGCGTTTTTTAATTACGTAAATGCAGCATTTTTAAAATTACCTCATAATAATGCAATTCATGAGATAAAACGATACATACCACCATTATCAAGTTTCATTCATCATTAAAGTTTTGCTAAATAGATAGATCTGTTTGCACTTCGAAACCAGTAAAATTTCATAAATTACCCACTAATTATATACAAACCTAAAAATAGACACCGCATTATACATATACACTGAAACAACACAGTAGTAAATAATATTTTCTAATTATAAACACGAAATAAAAGAGTCGCGAACTGGCAAATTACTTTATAAGCCGTAGGCCCACCGGCATATTCACAAGCGAATACCGTCGTATTTCTACAAATAAATTTAGACCTTAAAAGCATGAAGTTTTAAGGTGCAATTTTGCATGCAGTTCTCAGCAACAAACGTGTAACAGAGATGGCAAATAATGCGTTGAAAATGAGCGCGAGAGCAACGGGAACTCGTGCTGTGTGCTTGTACCCTGTCGTGACGTCATCGGGATCTAGGCGGCCGCGTGTTTCGTATGCATGTACTTACGTTGAACATCGCGCAATGCGTTTGTCGTTGTGTTATTAATTGATCGATAATATTTTGTTTATTAATATCGAATAACATTTGTTTATTGTTTATATTTATTTTAATATTGTTTAATATTTCATTATTTTCTTCATATAACTTGTTTAAAAAAATGTAAATAATTAATAATTTCCTTTAAATTATAAGGCGTGCTGCTAGGAATCGGCTTGTATGAACCCTTCGCCACTGCCACCTACCACATCATGGGACGGAACTTACAAGGCGAAATGTGGGTGTCCTGGTGGCCCCTCTGCCTACCCCTTTTGGGATAAGGCGTGAGTTTATGTATGTATGTAAGTTTTGGTAGAACTACCACTAGGAAAAGCAGCACATACCACTATTCACGCAAGCCGATAATGTTAACACCTGGTTCTGAGAAGCGAGGTAGTTGATACCGTATCTGGCACGCAAGTCAGATAAACCGCCCGGAGGGATTGTACAGGGCCAAATAATTAACTCGACTACACCAAATCACATTATACAAGTAAACTAAATAAAAATAAATACGCTGTTTTTAACGTAATAAACAAGAAAAACTATGTATATACAGGGCATATCCAAACTGCGACCGAAAACGATGCCAGCTATTTTTAGTGACTTCAGACGACACAATGAAACCAGAAATTTCGTAAAAAAGCGACATTTTGTTTTCATTTTTTTAAGTATCATCGTCTTTGGGTGGTAACACATAGTTTTTGCTGAAATAATAATTTAAACCCATAAGTAGGAATGTCTGTAATTACTAAAACTACTAACTGACTTCGTTTTCGGTCACCCTATATTTCAGCCGTTAAAACCTATAGCCTACTTAGTACTTCCCATTGGCCAAAAGTTGTAAAACTTAGCGAGAAGCAATAATTATATGTGTAGAGTGTAGTTAAATAAATACACCCAACATTAAATACATTGGTCTTCGCCCACTAAGATACAAATTGGTCTCAAAAATAGACTTTTCGGTCCCAAACATCCAGATCTGAAACACACGTTTACAACAAAAGTGTGTCTATGCGGAGAACGAACCTGCGGCCTCTCGTCTCGCAACCAGGGTGTAATCTGTACAACGGAAGCTGTCAAGTTGAAGTTACATATTACACAAGACAAGCCGACACAAGTAGGTATTCTTCGGCGTGCAAATATTTGCCTCTCAACGGATTTTAGACGCGAGACTGGGGCAAAATTCCACTGTTATTATACGGAGAATAATTTTGTGTTTAATGGTCTTCCTTTTATTTAAGATGCTATGTGCTATGGTGAAAAATCGCTATGGAATGCAGGTTTCCTCACGATGTTTTCCTTCACCGTTATAAGAGCCAAGAAGACAAAACATTCGATAGCTAAAATAGGTTTGAAATCTGTCTATGAATAAGGCCGCGAGCATATAGAAGATTTTACAAGAGAATATTGGTACGCGTCGGGTGTGAAGCACTCGATGCTTCTTAAACACTCGGGTGCCATCAATCTTGTGTCGTGTGGAGTGTCGAACACCAGCACATCCGCTCTTGACCGACTTTACACCCAAGCTATTTGCACAGACTCACGATTTTACGCTTAATATTCCAATACATTCCTGCATATATTACAGGTTTTTACTATTTAAACAAATAAATAAATCAAGTTGTCTTTTAAATTACTCAGAGTCCTCACACCTCAGTTAGATCGAGTCTTGGGTCGTGGGTATCAGAAACTTTCAGAGACTCTTCGGTTTCAAAAACACCCAGACCCGTAACAAATACTTGTGGTTCACAAATACATAATTAAATTGTTTAAGGAGAAATAGAGTCTACGTTTCGCCTTCCTCGTTCCATATTTAAATATAAATAAATACTACAACATAAATGTCATAGCTTAGTATAATAAAATAGTTAATTTTAATTATCGAATGTTTTTTCCCTTGCGAACGACTTTAGAATTCAGTTTGAACGAAGAAGACAAAACATTCGATAGTTAAAATAGTTTTTAAATCGGTCTATAAATAAGGCAGTAATTTTTAATGACCAATGGACTATGAACTTGGGTATTAAATACTCGTCGAATTCTCACTAATTACGCCCGAAGGTGAAAGTAACAATCCAATGTAATCTTTAATTAAATCTAGAACAAAAGCTTTGGAAAAAAGTAAAAGATTTAGGTGCAGATTAGTGTTTGGTTAATTTGAATTCGAAAATTTACTAAGTAATTAAAATTCAAACATTGTTATTATTCGTTATCTGGGTATTTGTGAGACCGAAAAGTCACTTGTTTCTGATACACACCCGTTTCATAAAACTTGAATCTTAGTGAAGAACTAGAACAATGAATGGATCATTGCACACAACCGCACAGACAAAAATTCTAAAACTCATTGTTTTGGATTCTATTACTTTAACAGAGACCTCTAAATACGTAGTTTATCCTAAAATAATAATGTAACACTCTTTTATTTTTAAAGATGCAAATATTGGAATGGGTTTAAATTATTATTTAAAGGGATATAAAGTAAAGAGGACGGTATGGTACTTTTGTTGAGTTAAAATATACAAAAGCTAACACGGGAGATAAGATGTTTCTAGTATGAATATGATTCCAGAAATCTCTGCATCTGAGCAAAGTGGGGCCGGGCCGCTAGTATTATATACGTTTTATATATTATTATATACGTTTATGTACAACTTACACTCTATATTTAAGGTTCAAAACTAAACAAATTACTAATGACATTGAAACTTAAATATTAATCTAACTACGCACTGAATATTTTATATAAATTGTCCTTCTATATTACTGTTTCAAATAAACGTTCATAACTAAGTATTTACACTCAATCAACACTAGGAGGTTATCAACGGTCGCGCTTATAGCAACAACATTTCAATAATATTGATTACTTTTATACAAAAACTATACTATTATTTGTTTTTGGACGATAAATCAAAAACAATATTTAAATCTATAGACATAATATGTACTCTAATTAGTTTTAAAATGAAAGGCATGAAATAAATAAATTAATATATGAAATTATTTTCTGTACACACTGTATATACATTCGTATTATATTATCACCCTGTATAACGTTAAATATAATTTAAAGACGATAGGCGCGCCCCCTATCACATCCTGGGACGGAACACACAAGTTTCACCTTTTGTGTTCCGTACTGGGTGTGGGTGTACTTGTAGCACCTCAGCCTACCTCTTCTGGGAAAATGGCGTGATGTTTGGGTGTATGTATAATGTATATAATTTAATGATTTATTTACGAACGTGACGCGATATGTGTGGTTTCAATTAATCTAATCATGTCCCCACAGCCGAGCATATAAATGAAAGCACTAAAAACTCCGCCAGGTTTCTAGGTTAGGTTTTCACAACCCCTAACCTCCCCCGAGTACTATTTACCCTGATTAAACTGAAAGGGTATAACACGTTTAGGGTCTCGTGTTTTTTTCCCCTGGAAAAGGCCTATACGACATTTGATGTACTATTTGCCTGTCCATTACATTTTGTTGATAGATTATCTACATATGTATATATGCACATACATTCGAGCCCGTCATGATATTTGTCGATGTTGTCGTAGATTATTAACGACGTTAAATAACTTGTAAAAGATAATTGGGATTAACAAACACTAAAAATAACCACTAACCAGTTAAGCAGTCTCTAATATCTAATTATATTTTCTAAAGATTTGGTATTTTTTTAAATAAATCTAGCAGTGTCAATTAGTTCAATTTAACTCCTTGATATAAATCACGGTTTTAAAAAAATACAGAAAGGGAAAAGAAACGAATAAAGAAAAATGAACACAGTTCATGTCTGTAAATTATTTTTTTAACAGTTTCTTTTTAAAAACAGTAAGGGCTTGGTTCTAAAAAACATGCAAGAGACTACTTGAGTAAAATTACTTCGACTTGACACTATTTGAGTGTTACTTTTTCATTACTTCTATACATACATATATTCTATAATTATTATATTTTATGGTCTCTATTTCCGTTTACTCAATCGTAACCATAGATAATACACTATATAGGAAAATCGTAACTTATTTCGCATTGAACAATCTGAACGTAATCATTCATTATAAACGAAACATTATTGAACCAAAATGAAACTTCGGCGGGACTAGCTAAAATTGTTTGATTTGATTTCAACGATCATTCAATTAATTGAGTTTTGTTGAGTGATTGATTTCAACGCGTCGATGATACCCAACCGTTCGTAATGATGACGGATTCGTCGATAAATTATAAAGTTAAAAATGGCGGCCATTTGTGTCCATTAAACCAATTTTTCATCTAATATACGTGTTTATTAGAAATTATTTTTTGTTGTATTTTCGTGTTTTTTTTTTTTATGTATAAAAATTGAGAAATAAGACGAATATTATTTTAAGAAAACTTTTAAAATTATTATTTAATTAATTTTTTTGTTTCGTTTTGACCTGATTCTTTGGGTTTAATGAAAATCGTATAACTATAGTTTCCATCTAATGTTTATTAAGTTGCAAAATAATATTTATATCTTGAAAACCACGAAACTTTATGGATGTGTAATTATTTTATGGCATACATATTTTTGTTAGTGTAAATATTACTTTTTATAATAAAATCATACTTAATTGTATCATAACTCTTAAGGCATCACCGGCTTTAACATTAAAATAATTCCAGCAATTTAAGCAAACCTTATTTCATTTTAATTTTTGTAATCTTGAACCGTAAAAGTTAGGATACATGAATACCCACGAAACATAAACATAAGGCCACTTACTTCAGTTTCCAAAGCCTTTTTTACGAAAAAAAATACACTCGCAATTAATAACTTTTTTATCACTTCTAGTCGACACACACTGGCCACACACACTCACATAAACAATGAATTTACACGTCAATTCGCAACAAACACTGTCGAGTTAATTTTTAAAATTCTAAATTCAATTATTCATGAAGGTACTCGCGGAACGGCGGGAGAACGCGCGGCGACTTCCCTCCTCCAGAGTAAGCGATCAACTGAAGCGCGCTATACATTCCGATGCATTGCCACGGGAACTATCTCTATTCTTGTTTTAAACAAACTTTTTAATATCATCATGTTGGCAGCATTGAAGTATACTATTCCAAATTACGAATTCGTAAATCGAATGAGGATTTAAGAGTATCAATTGAAATCGTCGATTGTTTCATTTTGCATCCTTTGTTCTGGTTATGATTTAGAAAGGGACGGGTGTAGTTATGATTCTTAACTGTCAGAGGGTCGCGACGTGACAATAATCCTCAATTACTTAAAGTTTCATTCCCTCTTTGAAGTGAGTGTTTGAGTGTGTGTAAACGGCGAAAGTATTCTTTCAGCTTACATTATGTCGGTCAATATTTATATCAACTAATAATAGGGGTTGGATTACTTTAGAAAATTTTCGTTGGTATTTCTCCACAATAACTCAAGACTATAGCGATAGGTTGAGCCACCGGACTGCTCAACCGAAGGTCGTGGGTTCAACAAAAGCATCCGCACCACTAGCTCTTAGAAGTTGCGTTTGTTTTCTTAGTTAGAGTTAGATTCATCACCGATGCAAAACATCGTGAGGAAACCATTGACTTATATTCTAGAGGGAACCCTCATACTCGACATTTCTTGACAAGAATTTTAACTTGGTGCAGTCTGTGAAATAATTATATCGAATACATTGTTAAACACTTTGTTAGATTTTGCGAATGAAGCTAGACTCAGAAAAAATAACACATTATATGCGAAACAATATGGTAGAGAGAATTCTTCATGACATTATTTTCGTCGCTTCGAAAATTCAAATATTTGTTTCTATTTAAAAACCGAACACCAAAACAACTAGATAAAAGATTAACCATGTATGACGAGAGTTATCTTGAGTACCGACAGATACAAGCAGGCCATCATAACTATGTCAACCAGCGAGGAATATTCTTGCCGGTGGATACTGTATCCGACTTCATAACGGTCCATGGGTGGATCCAGGGGGGAGGTCATGGGGGTCATGACCCCTCCCCCTGGGCTAACTCCAGATCGACAGATTTTTCAAAATATATCGTTTATTTTCACTTATAAAAATAGAAACATATTCACTAATCACAGGTGTGACAAACTTTTAAATAATCACATTTAAATGTATAATTGTAATCAAATTCGAGTACATCCAGAGTTCTGACTAGAACTATCTAGAACTATATGACCCCCCCTGACTTATAGGCTGGATCCGCCCTTGTTGCGGTCTGTGGTTGGTATCACATGTATTGTATATTTCTATGCCGTATTAAAAGATAGGTATATCGATAGCCTCCAGCCAGTTGTGGTTTTTTAATATTATAGGGGGCAAACGAGTATACGGTTCACCTGATGTTAAAGAATCACCGCCGCCCATGAACATCTGCAACACTACGGGCATGATGATGTTTTACCGGCCTTTAAGGTGGTAATAAGCTGGTTTTTTGAATATCGCTTGGTTTGGCTAACCTATACGAATAGGAAACAAGTGCGTGGTGGCCTGTTGGTAACGGACCAGACGCGGCTGCCTACATGTTCACGGTGGTCGTGGGTTCAAATCCCAGGGCACACCTCTGACTTTTCGGAGTTATGTGTGTATTGATAGTCAATCACCACGCACTTTAACGGTGAAGGAAAACATCGTGAGGTAACCTGCATACCGTAGCGATTTTAAAGAATTTCTACGGTATGTAAGTCCGCCAATCCGCACTAGGCCAGCGTGGTGGACTATATGGCCTAACCACTCTCAATCGATTCTCTCGATTGTAGAGTAGGCCCGTGCCCTGCAGTGGGACGTATATGGGCTGCTATAGATACGAATAGGTTACAGCGTCTCCTGTGAAACAAGAGACCTTGGGCTCGATCTCCACACCGAGGCAAATGTTTGTGTGATCCACGGGTATTTGTTTCGGGTCTGGGTGTTTGTGAGACCGAAACGTCTCTCATAGTTTCTAATACTCAAAACACAAGACTCGATCTTAGTGTGGGTCTGGTCTATGTGTGACCGTTGGCTGTATTTATGTACGTAGGTATGTCTGATCTCAGACAATTTCGGCGCCGGGCAAACACAGGGGTGGAATCGGGGCGCTTCTCGCCCTGGGGTATCCAGTGTCGCCCGAAATGCGCGTGACGGCTACCAGAGGTTTTAGTGGGTATGCTGGTGTAGAATTTGTTAGGGACTCGGCTCGGCCGCATTATCAGCAGCGTGCCGGGCTGGAAGGCCAGTGACACTAACATACCCCTTTCGGCCTCCTCCGAGGTACCGAAAGGGGACCCTGGCAGCTTTCATCTTGACCCAAAAAAAGGTATGTATGTTCTCAAACAAAAATACAAGTTTGATGAAGTCTAATTCTATCTAGGCGATCCCACTTCACAATTCTTTTATTTGAAATAATTTCACAAAGGTAATACCGACGTTGCCCTCAGTGAGTCGTTTTTAATCCTTAAAAAGTTAGAGTTTATGCCCAAAACTACCTGACATTGTGTCACGTAAATGGACATTTTATTTTGGAGCGAGTAATAAAAAAGTTTTTGATTAATTTAAATATTTTAGGCTTATATAGTTTAGTAAAATCTGGATAAGATGTGTTTGGCTATGAAACAGTAAATGGATATGACCTAAGCTTCGGCTACGTTTTCGGCCACTTTCGCGCAATTAGGTTTCGGCCAAAGTGGACCAAAGTTTTGGTTGGTAAGTACGGCAACGCGTTAATAGAGCTAGAGAAGCTTATATTAAAGGGTTGACGAAGAAACATTTATGGAAGCTGTTTTCCTAGTTTTATACCCCAGCCAGTATTCTAGACCAAAGACTTACTCCTATGCGATTTAAAAGAATTATTGTTCCTTTTTAACCGACTTCAAAAAAAGGAGGAGGTTCTCAATTCGACTGTATGTTGCTTTTTTTTATATCATCGTGTCTCAATAATATAGCGTATAACTAATATTAAGAAAGCGGACAGTTCATAAAACACTAATAGAACTAGATTATGATACCGTAACGCCCGAATACTCAAACGCCATTTAAATATTAAGTTGCACTTAACCAGTACACTTAAGAGGGACTTACGTAGTTAAGTGCAATAGAATATTTAAGTAGCGTTTGAGTATTCGAGCGTTAGAGGTATTCATTTAAAAATAACATACACCTATATAAGCTCACGCCTTTATCCCAGAAGAGGTAGGCAGAGGTACCACCAGGACACTTATATTTCGCCTTGTGTGTTCCGTCACAAGATGTGTTAAGTGCCGACCCTTTCGCCATATCGGGCACAAATTTCTGACTCCGGGCTGATAAGCGAGTAGAGAAATTCAATAGCACTTTGCCCGACCCGAGATTCGAACCCTTCGAACCCGAGACTTCAGCTCTGTAACCGTACCGCAGTACAACTGCGCCACCGAGGCAGTCAGCATTTAAGAATTACTGTTATAATAACATCAAAATACGTAAAAATGTTGAATAATGTAAATTTTCTTTCTATTTTACTAGGCTAAAATACAACTGCGGTGTTGCAATCGGAAACACGGGCAACAATGCTGTTGGAACAAAAATAATGTTTTCACTTCCCGGTTACTGTTGTAAGCGTGGCGATGTTTTAGTACAGTTGTTTCGGGGTCGGTAAAAAATAGTTATTGTATTTTTCACTGCATTTGACCGACTCGTATGTTTGAGGTCATTTTCATTCGATGAAGTCTGAATTGTGTGAGAAATTGTTTTCTTTCAGTTGTTTTTTTATTAGCTTAACCATTTTCGGTCTTCCCAGAGGCATTCATAGGAGCGCCTAACAGCTTTCCTAAAGACACAAAACAGAATAAAAAGCTGGCTAATGAGCAAACTAGCCAGCCACATTGTAGCCAAAGTAACTACTGGACATATTGGGACTTTACATCTTATGTCTCAGGATGGCGAGCGCAGGGCAATGTCTAGCACTGCTTTGTAAATCATAATGCTGTTTGGTTTTGCTACTATCCATGAGCAGTCGTATCGTTTACCATCAGGCGGACGGCAAGCTAGTCTCGCCATTAATCGCAATAAAAAAAAACTACTCGGTTCAAGTTTTCGCCGCCTATCAGCATCTACAACACTTGGATCTTCTGTTCGTTGCCGGCTGCTCAAAATGAGAGGGAAAAACGCCGGATGGACGAAAGGTGTGTTGGGTATCCGACTACATCACTCACACTGCTACCTCTATAAGCCCGGATCAATTGACACCGAATATTATGAAGACCGCTTCCAACATATCAATGGGGAGATCCATGGCGGAGGCCTATGTCCCGCAGTGGACTTTCTGTAGCTCAAGAGAGAAAGATTATCGGCGAGATTCTCATGATATGGTGACATTAGCTGCTTCTGAACCAAATATTTGTCAGCCACATCTTCAGCCACAGAAAGGCCACTAGACCATACACCTAAAAGTATTCCCATATCGTTATGCAGCGTATTGCAGCCTATAAATCTAAAGTCATATAATTAAATTGCATAGTGAAAGACGTCTGCGAATATACAGGGTATATCAAGACTGCGACCGAAAATGAAGCCAGGCGGTAGTATTAGTGACTTCAGACACAATGCAACTAAAAATTTCGTAAAAAAAAACGTCAAGTTTTTTGGTATTATTTGGGTGAGAAATACATAGTTTTCCTAAAATAATGATGTACACCTTTTTATTTTTTAATGCGCAATTGTACGTAAGGGTTTAAATTACTATTTTCGCAATAATAGGTATTTACTACCTAAACACAATGATTTTTAAAAAATTGCAAATAAAGAACTGTCGCTTATTTTGAGAAATTTTTATTTGCATTGTGTCTGAACCCACTAAAACTACCACCCAGCTTAGTTTTCGGTCGCAGTCTTGATATACCCGGTATTACAAGAAGCCGCCACGTGCTCGGCGATCCAAGCATACTTGTACATTAATCGTGAGCAAATCAAGCGAGTATGGGCAATGTGTTGAATGAGCTGCGTTGAGCCGACAGCTCGCCCACATTGCGATGCCGAAACAACTCCCTGTTACTCGAATGGGTCGGATTACGTGTGGACATTGAGTATGCACTATAGACTATTGAAGCATTATAATAGAGGACAATATAATACACTTGTGTTCCGGTTTGAAGGACATTGTAGCCAGAGTAACTACTGGACATATGACTTAGCATGTCTCATGGTGAGCGCAGTGGAGTGCTAAGCAATGCTTTGTAATTTAAGGTGTTTGGTTTTCTACTGTCCATGAGCGGTCGTATCGCTCATCATCAGGCAAATGGTATGCTCGTCTCACCATTCAACGCAATAAAAAAAATGTACAATTTATACACTGCAGTACAAAAACATCCCTCTTAATGTCATATAATATAATTCTTGTTGTTATGTCTAAACGTTAATGTGTACTAAAATATTTTTTTACTCTCACTAAGTCCGTTTATTGTTGCTGTTTTTCTACAATCGAATTTACTTACGGAAACATTGATAAAGTAAAGTAATGATTGTATTTCCTTTGTGTCCTGTCAATGAAAATATTACGTGAATGAGAAAAGGCAACCATTTGTTTAATATGACGAAGAAGGAAAGTGGCTTCAACACACGACATGTTAGGTGTATTTATAAAATTATCCATCTGACGCTATACCTACAAATAGCACACTTGACGAACTTGCATCTTCATAATGTTTTATATCGTTAAACGAGTTTCTATGGCACGTAATAGAAGCCCACTGGCAGCTGACGGCAGTCGGGCTCCTCGCAAGTTTGTTCATTAAGGCCCCTTGACCTGTAATCAAATGTGAAAAGTTTAATTGTCCTACTACGGTCGTCTATGTTATATAGAAAAACTAAGCCTGGGAAAAGGCCGTGTTAAAAACCCTAGGTAAATTCGCCAGTGACGAAGATTTTTTCCATGATGGTAAGCTATCACCACTTTAAATATATAATAGATAATTAACTGACTGCCTCGGTGGCACAGTTGTATTACGGTATGATTGCCAAGCTGAGGTCTCGGATCCGAATCCCGGGAAGTGATATTGGGTTTTTCTACTTATTATCAGCCCGGAGTCAGGAATTTGTGCCCGATTTGGCGATAGGCTCGCTCCCTATCACATCGCGAGACGGAACACACAAGGCGAAACGTGGGTGTTCTGGTAGCACCCCTGCCTACCCCTTCTAGGAAAAAGCCGTGAGTTTGTGTGTGTGTGTGCGTGTGTGTAGATGAGGAATAATTATCTAAAATGTCAATTAAAAAGCACTGTAAAAAGATTTTAAATAACTTTTCGTACACCAAATTACCCAAACTAATGAATTCTGCTCTAAAATTTTGTTTTTTTTTTTTTATTTTCAGTTCTACGTGAAATGTTTTAAACTACTTCTTTTACACATTTTTACTTGCACCATCTTTAAAAAAATTAAGTATTGATATTAGTTGGAAAGTTACATCTCATACGCTGGCTCTAAAGTTGCCAACAGCGCTGCTCGTAACATTTAGTAACATCGGCGCTTCGAGCCATTAGCGTAAATCATTACTCCCGGGCCTTTTACCATAACTCTTATCTTTTATGAGCTGTTCCAACAGATTTGTATTACCTGTATTATACCTGTAGCCATGATTGATGAGTTCTCATTGGAAACAACTCAGAAAAACTTCATGCTGGCACGACGAAGTGACAATGCATTAGATGATGGATGCTGTTCATCCTGTGACCCTGGCTGACTGATTAACTAACTAACCGACTGAGATATAAACGCACAGCGGAAACTACTGGAGGTGACGACGGTGAAATAGCGTACTTTACCATTCATGAAGAAGACACAGCTTATGGTGATATAGCAGATGAGATAGCTCAGGTGACACAGCTCATGGAGAAGACTCAGCTCGGGTGGAGCTTCTCCTGAATAATACAAAGCTCAGGTGACACAGATTATAATGGAATAGCTGATAAATTTCATTTAATGGTTAAAGACGCAATATTAAAGCACGGGATGGGATACGACGGGAAAGGACGGGACGAGACACGATGGGATTGTGTAGGACACGCCAGGGAAGATAAGGAGACGGTAGGATAGTTACGTCGAGTATACAAGAGTTTCTACGGAAAATAACATGGATATCGTGTGGAGTGGAGTCAAAATATCAGCACCCAGGCGAAGCTGGGTCAGGCCGCTAGTCTAAATAATAAATGTACAAAACAGCAGACACTCAGCAAATCTCAGCAAGGGAAACAGGAAACATAAAGAGTTAAGCTGAGGGCAGATAGCACGGTAATGTGACGAAGCGATACACACATGATGTATTGCATGCAGATAACCCGACGTAACCTGTGCAAGGGATTTTCGATGTAAATACATTGAAAATGGGCTCAACAATGAAGTTTATCGTTTGCACTTTTAATGTGGAGGGTGGATTAAAGCGCAGCGCTTACAATCAAAACGCATGAAAACTTGTTATCTTCTAGTTGTTTAGTTAATGCGATCTCCAACCGTTCCCGAAAAAAATGGAGCTCAGTTTTGTAATCGACAGATTCTTTAAACTGTATTTAAATGTATGTATACAGGGTATATCAAGACCGCGACCGAAAACGAAGCCAGGTGGTAGTTTAAGCGGCTACAGACACAATGCAACTAAAAATTTTGTAAAATAAGCGACGGATTTTTTTTAAAATTTTTTAAAAATCATCATTTTGGAGGGGTATATACCTAGTTTTTGCAAAAATAGTAATTTAAACCCTTACGTATCATTGCGTGTTTAATAATTAAGCGATGTACGTCATTATTTTAGAAAAACTATGTTTAATCACTCAAATACGACGATATGTATTTTTTTTGTAAAATTTTTACTTGCATTGTTTTAGATATCACTAATACTACCTCCTGGCTTCGTTTTCGGTCGCGGTCTTGATATACCCTGTATGTACCACTGCTTGATAGATTTCTTCACTTCAACTCACTAGAGCACACCACGCTAGTTCTACAAATGAATGGGATATGTCAGTTCAGTGAACAGTTTGTTCTGCAACCGGCGTTTATCAAGGTTAAATAGGCTTTACATTTTTGTTGCTCAACTCTTTGACCACACTAAGTTTAAACGACCACACACCAATAACCTTCTCATATAGTCTTGATTTTGAATAATTATTAGTTTTGCCTAATGCGACAAAAATCCTATTTGCCATTTTTATTTAATAAATAAATAAATACACCCAACAGTCACTTACATAGTCTTGACTCCACATTAAGATCAATTAAGTCTTGTGTCGCAGGTATCAGAACTACGAGAGACTTTTCGGTCTCACAAACACCCAGACCCGAAAGAAATATTTGTGGGCCGCACATACATTTCTCTTGGTGCGGGGATCGAACCCGCGGCCTCTCGTTTCACAGCCGGCGTCTAACCAACTGCGCCACGGAGGCTGTCTTAGCTATTTTAGTGGTATGTCCTAGTCTATAAATAACTGAACACAAAAGCACTTTACAAAACGGAAGAGCATAATCCACTATCTGAGAAGGATCCAAAGGTACAAAAACGTATAAAATGAGGATAAACGGCACCTATTACACAAGAACACTTCTTAACAAAAACGGATTGCGGTTGAAAAGGCAACTCCTAGGTTGCTAAGGACAACAAAGCCCTTTACCTCTTGCGGTATTTGGCATACGAGTAAAGGGCTCTTTAAAGGGCCTATCCTCTAGCTGATCAAGTGTCATAACCCAATCTGTGATAAAAGTAAATATTTTTGACGGAGTTATTAGTTTGGAAAAGAAAAAAGATGTTTTCCTTAATATATCATTGTATCGTGACTCAATATTTTCATTGCCATTCATTAATTTATAAATATATGGGTATTAATATTTCCAGACAGATAAATTTTATTTCACAGGAACACATAAATAGAATAAGACACATATTATTATATAATAAACCGAACGCCTTTCAAATTATGTGAGTGGGAAAGGATATGTAAGAAATCGTTTGCTATTAGCCTTTTGTCAGGCGTTTTTTCGATTTCTCCCTTTAATATTTTGCTAGAGGTTTCCAATTCATCGAAGCCCAAATAATATGTTATATTCCGAAAGTTTTACCAAATTACTTTTTGTTTGTTTATTGTAGACTAGATCACATTTTTTATAGTTGGGGGATGGGTGGCTTTGACTTTCTTTTTTATTTATTTATTTCTTTTTGATTTTGCAATAAATAAAATGTATCGTCCAAAGCCTCTCCTTTTAGTTCAAACACTATGTATGTGTGATTTCTATGTCGGGGACTCCGCGTTTGTTGTTTGTTGATTTGAAAAATCTCACATACCTATAAATCTTGGCTAGGACCGGGAGTGTAATATGTTGCCATAACTTAAACAGCCGGTTATTACACTGGTGGCATTTTTGCCTATCCTTTCACTGATATAGGCGTAAAGATATGGCAAAACTATGTACACTGACTCATAATATTTCGTATAAACAATTTAATAAAGGGCTTAACTACAAAGGATAATGCACAAGAACAATTTAAAACTTCATAAAAATTTCCCTTTATAAAGAAAATACCACTAACCGTAGCTCGGCGTAATATTCCATACACAACGGCTCTCCCGTCATTTTGTACGAGATCCGGCGGGACGCCCGCCCAGTTTGCCTACAAATTGGGACTCTGGTCTAAATCTCTATTATGTCGGCAACGGACAATATTATCATAGATTTATAAATTATTTTGTTTTGTTGTGAGTTCATTCTTGTTTATTAATCAAAGAGAATTAGTTGTGTCCAGTGTTATGTTATTATAGTCAAGAATGAATACAGGTGGTTATTTGATTTCTATCGTTTTGGACACTTTATTCACATACATACATAAACTCACGCCCTATTTCTGGAAAGGGTAGGCAGAGGTTCCCCTGGTAGCAACCAGGACACCCACGTTTCTCCTTGTATTTGCCGTCCCAAATTGTGATAAAGGGCGAGCCTATTGCCATATCGGGCACAAATTCCCGACTCCGGGCTGATAATTTATAGAAAAATCCAATATTGAAATAAAAATATTTTTTACGGTTTTTATCGCGATAAATAAAATCCGTAAAAATTCGCGTAAATCTAAGCAAATTCCGTAAAATAAAACATTCGCGTAAATCTAAGAAACCAAAATTCAATATCACATTTCACGACCCGGGATTCGAATTTCGAACCCGAGACCCCAGCGTTATAATATGGTAGTACAACTACGCCACCGAGGTGGTCTATGTCGAGCTAAATAAAAATACTAATGCAAAATAAATCTTTTATTTCAAATAATTGTTTATTATAGAGTGTGGGCGAAAAATATGACCGTTATCGGGGATGTCCATAAGAGGTATCCGATGCGCCAAATAAAAACCGTACGTGCGACCACGTGGTACGTGACTCTTTCAGTATAACTCGCACGAGTTAATAGAATTTGTGTTTTCTCAGCTGGATATAATGTAAGGTTTGATACTTTAAAATATAGTTTTTTTATACTGGACAAAAAGTGCGTGGCCTATTGGTAACGGACCAGACCCGGCTGCCAACATGTGCACGGCGGTCGCGGGTTCAAATCCCAGGGCACCTCTGACTCTTCGGATTCATGTGAGTATTGATAGTCAATCACTATAACGGTGTAGAAAAACATCGTGAGAAATCTGAATATAATACCGATTTGTAAAAATTTCAATGGTATCTAAAGTCCGCCAACCCGCTCTAGGCCAGCGTGGTGGACTATACAGCCTTACCCTTCTCAATCGTACTCTCGATTGTAGAGGAGACCTATGCCCTGCAGTGGGACGTATATGGGCTAAAACAAATACAGATACTGCGCATATCAGCTGTGAAACGACGCCGGTAATCGTGAAATATGTTATTAAAGATAAACAGTATTTGTGTGAGGTCCAAGTGCGAGATCGAATGGTGTCTTACAGTTTCTGAATCTACATAAGACTCGTATTTTACCGTGTAAGCAGGGCAGTGTGGGAATATTCATTTTAAATGTAAAATTTTACCGGGTATATCAAGACTGCGACCGAAAACGAAGCCAGGTGGTAGTTTTAGTGGTTACAGACACAATGCAACTAAAAATTTCGAAAAAAAGGCGACAATTTTTTTTTGCAATTTCGTAAATTTCATTACGTTTGTAATCTTACTTAAGCTAAAAACGCTAAGGCAAAAAGTAACATTTCAATTGACTACTAAATAAATCACAAACAAAGTTTAATCATAAGCTGTAGCAGTCAATATATTATGTACAATATCCCTTCAGGTGTCCATGTATAGACAATAGACTTTTTGACAGTTCTACATAATAGAGAATAATGGGAGCACAATGGAGCATGTCACATAAATCATCTGTATAATTCTATGACGTTCCTATACAGGGTATATCAAGACTGCTATCGAAAACGAAGCCAGGTGACAGTATTAGTGACTTCAGACAAAATGCAACTAAAAGTTTCGCAAAAAAAAATTCGTCATTTTTTTTTAATTTTTTTTACTTATCCTCGTATTTGGGTGCTAAATACATATTTTTCTAAAATAATGATGTACACCTTTTTATTATAAAATACGCAATGGTACGTAAGGGTTTAAATTAATATTTTCGCAAAAACTAAGGATTTACCACCTAAAAACAATGATTTTTAAAAAAAATCCAAAAATAATCTGTCGGTTTTTTTGCGAAATTTATAGTTGCATTGTGTCTGTAACCACTAAAACTACCACCCGGCTTCGTTTTCGGTCGCGGTCTTGATATACCCGGTATACATTACAAGCGTGGCGAGTATGAGTTGACACATTTCCATACACCGATACTGTCGTCAGCTTCCCGGCACCACTATCAATCACCAGGATCGTCTCGCCAAAGACTAATTTGCAGAAACGACGCCTATGAACCTTAAGCAGCCTTTAGAACCAATACAGCCTCCGTGGCGCAGTTGGTTAGACGCCGTCTGTGAAACGAGAGGCCGCAGGTTAGATCCCCGCAAAGAAACAAATGTTTGTGTGATCCACAGGTATTTGTCTCGGGTCTGGGTGTTTGTGAGACCGAAAAGTCTCTCGTAGTTTCTGATACCCACGACACAAGACTCGATCTTAGTGTGGGCTCAGGACTATGTATGTAACTGTTGGGTGTATTTATTTATTATTATTTATTACTTGGTGACTGCCTCGGTGGCGTAGTTGTATTACGGTACGGCTACAAAGCTGAGGTCTTGGGTTCGAGTCCCGGGTCGGGCAAAGTGGTATTGGATTTTTCTATTCATTATCAGCCCGGAGTCAGGAATTTGTGCCCGATATGGCGATAGGCTCGCCCCCTATCACATCATGGGACGGAACATACAAGGCGAAATGTGGGTGTCCTGGTGGCGCCTCTGCCTACCCCTTCGGGGATAAAGGCGTGAGTTTATGTATGTATGTATGTATTTATTACTTAAAAACCATAATAGGTATAAAGAAGTAATGAGTTTGGATGTTCGGAAAAATCTCCGAAACTACTGGTTCGAATTTCAAAATTGTTGAAATAAAACTATTTTTACGGATTTTATCGATATTTGGTTTAATTTTTACATTTTTTAACTTCCCGGCGTTTCGATTACTTTACCGCTTTCGTGGTCACGGGGCGGTCAAAATTGTTTTCAACTGGTGATAGGCCCCAAAACTGGCGATTGGATGTTAGTATTCGTAATGGTTGTTTCTGGCCAGGCAAGACTTATTTCTAGCCTTGACACTTAACTCGACAGATCCGGGTTTGTCAAATATTTGTGGGCCATACAAATATTTGTCTTGGTGGCGCTGTTGGTTGAGAGCCGGCTGTAAAACGAGAGGCCGCGGGTTCCATCCCCGCACCGGGACAATTAATATTTGATCCACAGGTATTTGTTTCGAGTCTGGGTGTTTGTAAGACCGAAAACAAACGACACAAGACTCGATCTTAATATGGGATCAGGACTATGAATGTAAATATTGTGTGAATTTATTTATTTATTTGTCGCGATGCAGGCCAGCGGCCTGTTATTTCACAGTCGGTTCCCAACCAACTGCACTAGAAGCTATCAAACTATACCCTCTGTTTATGTTTAGTCTTTGATCCGACATCTTGCCTCGCACCGCCGGACCGTTTTAATTCCGTCCGTTTTTATTCCGGCAATAAATCAT
This sequence comes from Deilephila elpenor, assembly GCA_949752805.1. NCBI lineage: Eukaryota > Metazoa > Arthropoda > Insecta > Lepidoptera > Sphingidae > Deilephila > Deilephila elpenor. The sequence continues at coordinate 1,981,587 of OX457114.1, forward strand.
AGGGAAAAATGTCGTTAATGCGTTACATTTTATTGCGCTGAAAGGACGCCCATCGAAGTATTGAAGAGCCGGTTATTACGGGCTGTTACGGCTGTTTATATCCAGCTTCGAAGTATTAAAAAATATTTCAATATTATATTTATTTGTAACATTAAATGCATATTGAATAGACATGCGTGTTCGGTGCAGCCGATATCTGGTTTCGAACAGACCGTCGAGTGGAACAGCCTGTGTTCTGCATATACTATGTAAGAATATCAAAGCCTCTTACAACCAGGGGTGCATTCTAAACACGTTTATCAGAATATAAAAAAAATGTAATTAATTTTTAATTTGATGAGACTGTCCCGCCCTCACACCCGCCACTGCAACTCCTGTAAGCCAGGATCAACAGTGGAACGCATTTTAATGACACTGAGCATTGAAGCTCAGCGCGTCTCCGGGAATGTCTAACTTGTCTTTAACCCGCAACGAAATCAAACAAAAAAGTTAAATTAATAGGAGGAGTTGGAAATAAATTATTGTCCACTTCCCTCCCTAATAAAGCGGGTGACAAAACAATGAACCTCGCAGGTAAATAACCTCGCATAAAGACATTTACAGCCAGAGAAGCCAGCTGTAAAGCACCACGGATTAGTCATTATTACATTTAAATGGGACCTATAATGGGAATTTTAATTTGATGAGCTGGCAACACATCAATGATCCAAGCGCTATGGATGTTCATGGCCGGCAGTGATCACTACCATCAAGTGACCTTTGCTCGTTTTCCGGACGCATTGTATAAAAAATCCTCACCCTGCTAACGATGCTCTTATAATATATTTTCCTGTAAAAAGTTTTCATAAAGGTAACAGTTGATATTTACGACATATGCTCGGTTTCGTGTTGCATTTTTGCCTCTGCATATTTAAAATGTGAGCTAATGCGTAAAAAGTCCACTGTCCGGTGCGGTGTTAAAACGAGACGCCATTTTCGCGGGAAACGGAAGTTATAAACCATCCGGGGGCGGTCGATAAGCTCTAATGTCATGCCTGTTGGTGGGACGGAGTGGGGGTTTATCCGGGGAGATAGACCCCGAGTGTGCGATTCACTATGACTGTTTCACCATCGTGTAGGGTGCTGGCTATCCGAATGATTACTAATATTCTGTCTATTTTTGTTTGCAATGTTTAACCCATAAAGGTAAGTGAAATCATGTTGTCTAAAGCGACTTGTACAATTTACTTATATTTTTTAACCGACTTCAAAAAAGGAGGAGGTTCTCAATTCGTCGGAATTTTATGTATGTTCACTTCACCAATTACTCAAAGACATCTGAACTGTCTAAAATCTTTTGTCGTGTATATCAAAAACTATAAGAGACTTTTCAGTTTCCAACCACCCTGACTCGAAAAAGTACACAGATTTGAGACAAAGAATTGTCTCGATGCACGAATCAAACACGCGGCCTCTCAGTCTTAACCATTTACACCAGTCAGCAATCAAAATATAATAATAATAAATAATCTGCCTGGCGTAGTTGTACTACGGTACGATTACAAAGCTGAGGTCTCGGGTTCGAATCCCGGGTCGGGCAAAGTGATATTGGGTTTTTCTACTTATTATCAGCCCGGGGTCAGTCATTTGTGCCCGATATGGCGATCATGGGACGGAACATACAAGGCGAAATGTGGGTGTCCTGGTGGCGCCTCTGCCTACCTCTTCTGAGATAAAGGCGTGAGTTTATGTATGTAACTATATAAACAGGGTATATCAAGACTGCGGCCGAAAACGAAGCCAGGTGGCAGTATCAGTGACTTCAGACACAATGCAAGTAAACATTTAGCAAAAAAAAATCGACAACTTTTTTTTTGTTTTTTTTTACTTATTGTCGTATTTGGATGATAAATACATAGTTTTCCCAAAATAATGATGCAGACCTCTTTATTTTTCGACACTCAATGGTACGTAAGGGCTTAAATTATTATTTTCGCAAAAACTAGGTTTTTACCACCCAAACAAGATGATTTTTAAAAAATTATAAAAAAATATCTGGCGCTGTGTTGGTGAAATTTTTATTTGCATCGTGTCTGTAACCACTAAAACTACCACCTGGCTTCGTTTTCGGTCGCGGTCTTGAGATACCCTGTATGTAAGAAATAATGTAATACTTCAAATGGGCCCCGAGGAAGCCTCCGTTCCGAGCCTGGTCGTTAATGCCGTGTGTTGGAACTATGCAAATTTTACTGAGGCTTGTAACACGCGTTATAATATTGGAGCAATTTTGCATTCACTGTTGTGCATAGATAATAATTTATTGGCAATGTATTAACATTTCACAGGAAACCGGCCTCGGAACCAGCGTTGCTGTTCATTGCGTTCTGCTAAATTATTTGTATACTTAATGCTGTCGTGAATAAGCCAGAGACATTATGGGGTTATTAAAGTCCTCGATAAAACAATGCTTTGCTTGTTATTCTTGGCATCAGCTTTACTTATGCAGACTGGAGTGGTATATTTTTTGTTGCAAGGGTTCGACGTATAAGCAAACAGTTCAACTGATGTTAACGACATCTAGACTTTAGTCGCGTTGTCGACGTTCAAAATAGGAGCAATTGGGTATTTGACTGTTGTGGCAATAAATTATAAAATGTGTTGCATATGATAGCTTTTTAGTAAACAATAATTATAGGTATTTTTATTTACATTTATCTAAATTATAAATATTTAAATTATCTAAAATAAGTTTGCCATTTTTTATCTGTTGATTAAATGTAACAAAACACGACAAGCTGTCATTGTGCAGCGTGTGATGTCACGATTTTCAATTTTCATTCATCTCTGCCACTAAGATCATTCACCATTTATAAAGCGTGACGTAACTTTTTCAAAGTCACGTGACCTACCGTTTTGGTGACATATATGATGATAAAACTGAAAAATATGTTTATTCGTTATAAACAACTCTTTAAAAATAAATTAATAGTTTGAAGAGGTATAGAGTGATTATATCTAGACTTTAAAACACTTTTCAGAAATTAGTCAAATAGCCAATTGTCTTAAAAACGTTGGGAGAATGAACAATTGAAAAATACGCGACTTGCGCATGCCCCAGGCTTTGATTTGTGGTTAAAGATACCTGCCTAAATTCATAGACACAGGGAAAAAATACGGCATTTGATAGAAAATGCCTTTTTTCCTTATTACCTATCTATATTTCAAAAAAACGATTCGGTACCTACATATCTAGATTACTAATTAAGCTTTTATTTTATTTATTTATTTTATTTATTGGGGACAAAAAACAGTTGTATGTTAACAATGCATAACCGTGGAAATTACTTGGCATTCTGTGTAATACGAAAGTTTTTCTCAGATAAACGAAAAAAACTATATATTTTCATGATACTAACAAAGACTGTGTGTAGTAAACAGTCACACATCTTATTCACAGTAAAACCTTAAATTAAGATATTAAATACTTAAGTAGAAAATGTATTTTGAATTTAATTATTTATTTCGCAATACGTCGGAAATAAACAAAAACGCAAGACATAATATTATGTATGAATCAAAGAGTATAGTAATATATGAATTCTATTATACATAATTGGGTAAAAGCGCCATCTACCGCTGGTTTAAGCAACGTCAAGGAAATCTTATCTTGAGTAGGGGCAAATGGAAGTATTTTATTTAGGAATTATTTCAAAAGCAAATATTCTACTGAAAACTTCATTAATTTTCGTTTTTAAGCAATTTTTAAACAGATAAATATATTGTTTTTAACCCTAGTTTTTAAGCATTAGATTTATTATAACTTATTAACTATCTGTGAAAATATAAATTTTACAAAAAGTAACCAATTTTACCACTTATATGTGGTTCAAAAACTTATTTGTAATAGAAGGAAGCATCAGTTATCTGTATTAATTTAACTTTGTGTCATTGACTTTTAGTTTAATATGTTTGTATAATGCGTCTATGGTTTTATGAGATTGGGTAATGCTGGTTCTCTATTCATTTATATTTTGGTATTTATATGAAAATATGAAACACAAATCCATATTTGCACATTTTTAATCGTTTCTTGTCAAAAAAAAAGTCTTGCCAAAGTCGATTTTAGTTCAATATGAATCGATTCTTTTCATTATCGATTTTATACTCATCTCTATTTAGTGCAAGTTAAAAGTTTGAAGTTCTTTAATCTTTTGAGTTTCGTAAGTTTCGTTACTCGTTTTTTCGGCTGATACTGCTGCAAAGACCAAGTGCAAAGCTTACTCTTATGTGGAGCATTTTTGTTGTTGAAAAACAGATTCAATTAATCATTATGCCTCGCAAACAGTGTTACTGGACGCGAAAATTGGAGCTAGATTTAGTGGAATTCGTGTACGAACGAGAGTACTTATGGAAGCAATTCGGCAACACAAACCATCACATACGACAGAAATATAAGGCGTACGCGGAATTCGCTGCTAAGTTAGGCCGAGGCTTTACTGGTAAGTGGGAAGTGATAATTACACAATGCGCCATAAACGGCCTTCCGCTGTGATCGGTTAGCATCGTTTTACTATTAAATGATGTTCATACAAATTACAAAGATCCTTAACATGTTATCAAGCCTTCCACTCTGGCTGCGGCACCGAAACAATTGACTATTCATACAACTCGGGTGTATTCTGTAGGTACATAACACGCTAGACGTACCCGCTGGAATACATTCGCACACAGATTTAAAGATGCGTAACTTGCAAAGATGGACGCCGAAAGTCGAAGTACGACCGCAACAGTGGCAATTTAATTGCTTAAAATAAGTATATTTCAGAAGTGTGTACTCCAACTAGCTGCGCAATAGTTTGCCTACGTTTTTCCTTGTTGCTATAATTCCAGATCCTTCCGCCGTGGCAAGAAGCAATTTTGCTAGTCAGCATAGTTTTGTCGAATGGGGAAAGACCAGATTAAGTTGTTGCCAATAATTTTTTCTCAAAGACATTGCACTTTAAGAGCTAATCAGTTTTCTAATATGTATTTATAAGGATACTTTTTCTTGTTTCAGCTCGGTCAGTCCGTGACAGATGGGTGAACATCCGGAGCACTTTCAATCACAACCTGAGAAGAGTAGATAAGTCAAAGGAGACTGCGACATCTCCTGCTGATATTTATGTACCCTGTTGGCCACTTTGGAAACCGTTGCAGTTCCTACGAGACGTATCAAAGAAAGATGACAGCAATTTAGAGGTATGTACTTGTTTTGTAAGTTTAAAAAATATTTATCATTTAATTAATTGTTGCAAATTTGCTTTTTGAAATGTTATGATATCTATAGGCTGGTAACTTATTGGTTTTACATAAAGCAAGAATGCAAATTCTATGTTTTATTATTATTAAAGATGATTAAATGGTTAAATGAAATGGAAAAGGCCCAATGTTTAAAAATATTCTGCATAATTTGATAATGCATTTTATAATTTTGTTTTAAACTTGTTTAAAAAAATGTTACATGGCTTTTTTTTCTTATAAATTTCTGTAATTCTTTCAGATATTTCAACAGCAGTCAAATAATTATGAAGTTCCCAAAGAAGTGCCTATAAAGGAAGAATTGCAGTCCGAAATTGATGATGTTGAATTGATAAACATAAGACAGAGGGGTCAGAGGACTGACAGGCCAAGGAGAAAAATAACAAAAACATTAAAAACCAACAAAAATAACATTAAGTGCAATAGATTGCTGGATGATTTAGTGAGGGCGATGAAGCCTTTCACAAACAACTCTGCAAATGTTGATCAAAGTTTTTGGTTCTTTGGAAAGCATGTGACGGAAAGACTCAATTGTATGAAGACAGAAAATGCTGAATGTGCTAGTCAGGAAATACTGTCTTTGTTAGAGAGCTGGACAGGAGATGATGTTACATGAAGCAGTTTTAAAGGAATAGATTAATATTATGGATTTAGTCTCATGGCTTAAAAACTGAAATACATGTCTTAGTCTAGAGTATGAGATTTGGTCTTACAGTCCTCTATTTGAAGACCATAGAGATTCTTGAAAATCCGCCATTTAATGTGAGTAAATTTTTAAACCGGCCTTAACATGGTTCCATGGTTTCTTATTGGGGCTATCAGATGTGAAAACAAGCTTTTTTTGTCTGATGTTATTTATTTGGTCTTTGGTCTCAAAATGTTCTGGTCAGATGTTTCTTATTACTGGAGAATGCTGTCACTATATTTTTAACAAATATTGTTGTGTTTACAAAAAAAAGGGTTGGACTACACTGCTTTTGTCTTTACGCACATTATAATCTCTATTTTTACAGTAAAAAGATTTTAAAGCATCTGACATTTCAGATTTTATTCTTTTGTTAACATCCCAGCCCATGACAATGTTTTTTTGAATTTCTGTCAACAAAACATACATCAAAATATGTTTTATATTTTGATATCTTTTATTTTGGGTTCTGTCGTATGTCTTTTAGTGTTATCTTGTTTCATCTGGTAGATGTTTTTGTGAGAATTTTTATATTTGTTTTTCCTTTAGTCCACTGATTGATCTTAACATGTGACAGATTAATATACCTGCAGAGTATAACAGATGACAAAAGATGCATATATTGAAAATGGTATTGAAAGCCAAGCAATAATTTTACATATTGTCAGACATTCAAATGTTAAGTTATACATGAAAATTCATATTATGGTTTTAATTGAAAAGAGGTTAAGGTCTATAAGAGATAATGTGTTAATCACCTTGACATTGATAAACATAGGAATTTATAAGGCCTATAAGAAGAAAGTTCTTCAGTAATCTTGCAGCAAGTAAGTCTGGGGATGTACCACCATTGTCCAGTCGCTGATCGCTTAGCTGGGCTTCTCCAATGGGTTCCACCTGGCTGGGTTTGATCGCATGGACACCTTTGGAGATTCGGAAGGACATCCAACATTTTACTCAAAAAGTGATTAAAATAAAGGAGATTTGATTGCTGAAATATACAAAGAAGTTGAATAAAAAGTGACTTAGATGCATAAAAATTAGAATTCATCCATCATATACTTAACACGTTCTCTGCCGCGTAGGTCATCAGTGACCTCACCTGAACTGGATCGAGACGCCGCGTAGGGCATCAGTGACCTCAAGGTAGATCTAAGTTTGAAGCTGATTTGTGAGCCGTAGGCCATCTTTACCGAACATTTTCCTATAGCAGGTGACTGGAATGGCGCACTAGACCAATCCTTGAGTATGATTTGTGAGTAATCGTAAATTTGTTGAAAATGTGGGTGAAATTGCAAAGCAATTAAGAAAAAACAAAGGCATCTATTATAAATCGTGTTTATTTCTAATAACTATTAATAAAACAGTATCTGTTAGTTACTAAATTATCATAAAAACCTTTACAAATAACGATGAGATTTATTGTAGCATTGTAGGCAATAATATATTTCACCAGGACAGTTCTTACCCCTTAAATGAAAGGTTTTTTTTATTTTAAAAAATCGTATGTGGTGTCTCATGGTATAGGTATAACGGGAAAAATAGTAAAAAAAATATTGAGAAGGTCCAGACTGCTAAATTCTTTATTTTGTCTCTGTAGGATGCAGCCTACACTATGCACTCCAAGTAAAATGAATATGTATGTAAGTAGATGTTTATGTAGTGTAGTTTTATTGAAAAATAAGAGCAACCAGATATTGTTTTTCATTTATTTATTATGATATTCTCTAAAACAATTTTTTCTTTTATTATAACAAAGTGATACATTACATTTTTCACATATGGTTTGGTTTGGGTAAAACCAGTACACTTAGGCATCTTACACCTATTACTGGCCAATGGGCTACTTGGTCTAGTCGAACATCTTTTACTGGTGCAACCTGGGAAACACCTTTCTTTTTTTTCGCCTGAATTTCATGTTCTAAAGCAGAACTTGGTCTTCCCCTTTTTACTTCATTTTTTTTCCCAAAAGGCAAAGTCTCGGCTACTTCCAGACGAAATGTACCCAAGTTACATAGCTTTCCACTAAATCCAGGTTTTTGTGACATAAGTTTCTTGTAAGCCAACCACGAATTTATCATGGCTAGGTCCAAAAAATGATGAAACAATCGCATATACAGTACCCGGCGATAAATATTGCACATCGACATTTGGAAAGAGACAATCGGCTAATTTCGGCTTCGTAGAGCGTTATCTCTGTCGCACGAAATACAAACAGTCCGGTATCTATTAGGAGCTGTTAAAACAATTTTAATTTGCTTCTTTTAATAATTCTTTTTATTCTTTGTATAAAATACACAAATTTTTATATAAGTGATGGCTTTAGGTTCGGGTAAAATAAAATGAAAAAAATATGTTCACATTATGTTTACGTATTTAATTACTTTGGAAAATTACAGCTGTAGTGTACATAATAAACACCATTGTACCTATTGTTAAAGTGAGACATTGTAATAAAAATAATAATAATTCTAATTCTCAATTACTTCCATTTCACTATCTGTGCTCTCAAAGAGGTCAATATCACTGTCACTATAAGCCGTATTTATCACTAGTCTATCAGTGTAATTGTCTAAACCGTGTTGAATGCTTCTATATTCATTCTCACATTTGATTGTGTGATCGCAAACCTTTTTCCACTCTTCAGTCCCGATCATGTTTACTTTTTCAGTCAATAACGTTTTTACTGTAGTTAAATTCATACCCACATTTCTAGAGGCTACATAGCCTTTTAGTTGAGACCATATATTTTCAATTGGATTAAAATCCGGATGATACGGTGGCATTCGCAACACAGTGTGCCCATGTTCGGCAAGTACTTTGTCCACGGAAAACTCTGTATACCTCTCCTTGTGCTGACTAATAGCGTAAATCTGGGTTTTTGTTAATTTTGGATCAACTGGAATTTTGTGTCTGTTTAACCAGTTGATCATTTCCTGTTTAATGGTGTTTGAGTTGGGGGGTCTTTCAACATATTTATTGTGATAGGGCGCGTTGTCGATAACTAGAACGGAATCACTGGGTATATTTGGGATTAATTGATTAACCAGCCATTCCTCGTAGTTATCGTTATTCATTTCATTGTGATAGTCACCTGTAGTATCCGTGGATTTATACGTTAAAAAGGCACCGGGTACAAAGCCTTTTTCATTTCCCGCATGAACTATTATCAAACGTTGACCTTTTGAAATTGGCTTCTTTACTCCTTTTTTCTTATCATCACTACAAGATTTCCCTTTAGTGTGGGATGTATGTATGTAAGTCTCATCCATGTAGATGATATTTTTCCTGTTTCGCGAAATTTGCGTATTTTATCGAGGTATTCCATTCGTTTGAGACTTACATCGTGCTCTTCCATTAAAACTTTTCTATTATCTTCCATTTTAGTGAACCGAAATCCCATCTCGTGAAGTATTTTTCTCAACGTCTTTTCAGACCCATTGTAATTAATAGCTTCAGATAATTTAGCTTTTAATGATTTTATTGTTGGCAGTTCATTAAATCGTAAGTGAAAATCATACACCATTCTTCGAACAACATCATAATCAAAATTGTCCATATCCAAACGAAATTGATTTTTTGGTCTCCCTCTTTTTGGAGTGCTAAACTTAATTTCAGTAGAATGTGTTTCAGTACTGACTTCGTTTAATATATTGTTCAAAGTTCTTCTTGAAATTCCAGTGGCATTTATAACTTGCGCTTGAACCTTCTTAAAATAACAACTTACATTTTCATTTTCTATTTTTTTATATCTGTCAGCTTCGGTTACAAAATATTTATAAACATTGTAGATAATTTGGCGTGACTGACCTTGTAAAGGTTTCCCTCTTTTTCCTAAAGATGCCATAGTACAACTTTAAATTATTTAAATTTGGGGGTCTTAACAACTCTATATATCGAGGGGTGAAAGGCTATTTGATTTAAGGGACATTTTTGAAGAGCCATTTAAAGTTTAAAATGTTGGAAAAAAGATCAACAAAAAATCTTCTTCATTTATTTGTATGGGGTAAACTTAATTAAAGTTCAATTAAAACATTTAATTGTTTATGCTAATATAATTAAAACGGATCTTTAATTACAAAGATAAATGTCGCTTAATACGAATTCACTTATGCCCTCATTTTTCAGAGTATGGAATAATGATTATAGTGACTTCAAAACTGCAATTAGATACAGGGAAAATAAATTAAGCGACGCTGCAGTAAATTTTCAGAGTAAGCCAAAAAGAATGAAGTGACGTAGCCCGAAATTAATAGTAGCAAGCTATTTATCTCAACTACCAACTTAGATTAAAATTACTAGTAGGCTAATTTACTTATGTGCCATATAATATTGAAAATGTAATGTTTGGTGTTACATGTTTTAACGTTAAATATTATCAATGACAGTTAAAACGACTTGGATATATCGCTCTCACCGAAAATCTCAGGTATTTATACTGAATAAATAAAGAAATACAAACAACTTAAACTGGTAATGTATTTATTTAGTATAAAAATTAAATAGATCAGTCTTAATGTTGGAACATCAATTATATCTAATTACTTTGCAGACTTAATTAACATCAGTAAGGTATTCATATTTTGTATAATAATCAAGTAAAATCAGTCTCAATGTAGGAACATCAACTATAATTAGGTATTATTTATTATATAAAACTTACTAAAAGTATAATTAATCACAACCAATAATTCTCAACCATTAAAAACAAAATAAAAATATGAAATCAACAAAGTATACGTGTAGTAATTATGTAACACTGTCAATCCTTAATCATAATCATACTGTAATAAGAAAGCACGTAGTTACTTATCATTTTCTTCACCTGTATCCTCTACATCAGTATCTAGCAGAACATCTTTGGTATTGCACTGCTTCAAATTTAAGTATTCTTTCTGAAATATTTTGGGTATGACCCCAGTGTCGCACAATTTCTTGAGGTCCATGTATTTGGCTTTATTAATCGGCAAACTTGACTGATATCTACGATGTATAGCTCTAGGTTTCGCAATAATTTGTATAATCTCTTCCGATGCATCATTTTTCATTGAAAATTTTACTTTTATCTGATTTGGATGAGATTTCTTAAATGTTGCTGTACGGATTTTACTAATTTTACCTATAAGGTTACCCTTAAAATATTTTTCAGCCATATCATCAAAATTTAAGAAATCCTCGTGTGTTAGATTTTCAACATAATAAGGTGTCGGTTCTTTTCTTGCTAGCATATTTTAGCCCATTGCGATGGAGCCAACACAGTAATATTTCTTACTGACTGTTCGATTGTAGAGTTATGCCGTCTACCGACATTTCCGTGTGGCCAGGGAGAAGGTAATTCATTTGTATTGCATTTAAATTGTTCGATTGCATCAAAGCATTATGTATTGTTGCGAGGACAATTTTATTCTTATTTTGTCCAGGACAAGAATCTGAATATAAGATCAAAAATGTAATACTACCTCGAGAATCCACATTCTCTATGTATTTATGTATAATAGTAGCAATTTCATTTGCACCCCTCTTTGCTTCAGATTCTCCCCAGATGAAACAAAAACCTCCCCTTGTGATGCTTTCGTAGAAACATAAATTATAAACAGCATACTTTCTAGAATAAAATAGTAACATGTTATTGCCATGCGGCGTATTGAGAACTTTCTGGAGGTCAAAAGACGTGCACAGAATGGTAAGATTTTCTTTACCTAATTGTCGATGACGATGATGATGCTAAACGGTTCTTTGATGCTTCTTTTTCATCTAAATGATCTTTTAATTCGGCACAATCCTCTGGCTTCTGTCCTTCAAAGTGCAGGCGTTTTATGCATTTGTCCTTCTTAGGTACGTGAAAGCCAATGTTAAAATCAGTAGTGAATATTTGACGGAAAACTTTTTCACTTACGACATCGACTCCTTTACTAGTTAGGTCTTCTTTATAATAACGGTATACATTTTTGATATCTTTAAATTCAAGAGGTAGATATAGCTTAGTGCTATCCTTTCGGCAGTAGTGAGATGGTACTGCAGGTAACCTTTTGATAAAGGATTTGACTGATTCTTTGATTGCGTTAGATGTTTTGTTGGTGGGAACGCATTTTCCTCTTCCATCTTCTTTCGACATACCAAATTCCTGGGTTGTCAATGTATAATAAATGTATCTTTGAGTGACATCGAGAGTATTCATGAGGAACTTTAAACAAACTTGTCGCCGACCTTCTCCATCATTTATGAAATAAAAGAATGTATTATTCCTGTAATTTTTCTACTTCAGTCGTTACTTCGTTAACAATGACATCATGGTCTATGTTGTCCGAATTAAAAATACTGGAATCGTTGACTTGTTCATGATAAGAGCTACTTCCTAATATTGTTACTGTAGATTTCGTTGTGTCGCTTTCATCAATTACAGTAGACGCATCATGCTTGTTCGAAATATTAATTCGTTTGATTTTGTGTTTGTAGAATTTCTGTCTTTCTGTTTCCATATTTATCTGAAATTTAAAATACAGTATGTACTCTTATAAGGAAAAACATAGGATGAACCTAATAAAGTGGAGTCGTCCCATTATATCGAATAGTTAGCCGTATGTGTATCTGTATCAACCCATATACAGTCCCACTGCAGGGTACGGGCTTCCTCTATAATCGAGAGAACGATTGATAGTAGTTATTCCATATTATAGTCTACCACGCTGGCCTAATGCGGGTTGGCAGACTTACATACCATAGTATAAAACAACGACATCAAAACGTACTTAAATATTAGTATCAAATAGTTATATACCTACTTACAACAATATCTATAATAATTGTTGTCACGTTAAATATCGCACATGGAGAAAGATAACTTAAGATTACTATCCTCTCTCAAAATAATGAGTTAACCACCATTTCAATAGATTAAGTAACATGATAGAAGTAAAAATAACAAATTTATTACATTTCAATTTGAAAATTTGACGTAAATGAAATTAAAGTACTTACGGTTCGAGTTCGAAGAGCGTTTTACGTTAACACTAGCGGCAACTGCGCGTCACGTCACTCCTCGGTACACTCTGAAGTTCGACTGAAGCGCCTGCGCGGTGGCAGTCTGATTGAATGATCACGATTTTTCCCGGGAAACGAAATAAATATAGTAGTATCACATGACATTAATGCAATGTATCTTATTAAAATTGTATGGTTCAAAGACTGACTCGTATTTTTATTAATAGGGGAAGGGGGGGGGGGGGAGCATAACGGGGGCGTTAAGGGAAATAAACGATTATGAAATAATCAAATATATTTATTAATAAAAACAAATCTCAACCATTTAGTTAGACATTAGAGTATCGTTTGGCATAGAATTTGGTGATAAAAACAATCAAGAATATTTTTAATTTTAATTTTACGGAACCCTAGTAAAAACCCCATCATGCCCCTGGGTAGGGGCAGTATGGGGTACCAACTCGGGGCAGTACGGGGTACATGGTTATTTTATCTCACAGAATGTGCAGATGTGAATTTCTTCTTCATTCTCGTCATCAACACCTGCACAGGCTGTATGTGCCCAACATCCACAAAGTTGACAGGCCACCCAACCTTCTGAGGACTTTAAATAAGTATGATTAAGGTCCATACAATTAATGCATAAAGCGTCCTTCTCTATATTTTCAACGTCAGAGTGATCTTTTTGGGTCTTTTGTTTCTTTGAGCCTTTTTTCAACACTTCTTTTGGATGTGAAGATTTCTTCGTCCGTTTAAGTTGTTCTCTTTCTTCAAGTTCGTTTTTGTAGGGCGTTGAAGTAAGAACAACAGTTTTACCTCTGCGATAATTTTTTCTCGTTTGGATTCTTTGTTCTACTGTTGGGATTGCGAGAATATCTTTTGGGGAAGCATTTTTAAAAGTCGTTGTTAAATCACGACAAACTTTTCGGATCGGAGTTCGGATTAAGCTATCATCTTGTCGTGATGGTCCAGGCTGGGGCTCTGAGACTTTAGGAGTTCTTTGTGAAGGCTCTGAAATAGGAGATCTTTCGAGAGGTGGGGTCATAGCTGAAAACAGTGAATGGACAGGGGGGCTTTCAAGGGAAGGTGGTTGTTGTTGCTGATCTTCAGCAGTTGCAAAAGCTGTTTCAGACTCATCATTTGCTAATGGGATATCTGTTGTCGATGCAGCTAAAAAATCAGAATCTGAAAAATTGTTTTGATTGAATGGCCATATGCCACATTTTTTGAACGCATTAATTGCTGTAAACATTGTTGCAGCTTGAATGTAAGCATCAGCAAATATTTCGCTTATCTGAAAAGTTGAAATTACACGCCCCGGGTGCGACCTTAACCAGTTAGTACAAGCATGGTCATAATATACACTCAATGCTTTCATGAAGCCAACATCTAAGGGTTGCAGCCTATGGGTGCAGTGCGGTGGAAAGCAAAGCATTACGACACCATTCTTGCGTGCATGTTCCATTACCTCTATGTTTTGCGTATGTGTAACATGACCATCAAAAAGAAGCAAGACTGGTGTAGCAGCTAGTGACGCTCCTGAAAAGTTGACGAACCGTTGGAACCATGTCATAAAGGTCTCAGTTGTCATCCAGCCTCGAACATTGCATTCTGCGGTCGTTCCTGGAGGAGCTCGATCCAATAACTCCTGCTTCATTCTCTGTCGAGGGAATATTAACATGGGAGGCATATAGGTACCAGCCGCATTAAAACATACCTCAACCGTAATGGTTTGTCCTCGTTCTGCTGATGAAAGCGATCCTACCTGTTTTCTTCCCTTTTCTGCAATAATTTTGCTCTTTGTTTTAGACACACAAGATATTCCAGTCTCATCGCAATTGTATATTCTGTCAGGCGTCAGATTATATTTGTCATATATCTCCCCAAGCAATGAATAGAACTTATCCACAGCCACTTTGTTAAAGCCCATAGCTCGTGCTGCCGATGTAGCTTCTGGTTTTCGGATGGATAAATCCTGGTGACGCTTCAAAAATCCTTTCATTCAGTCTACGCCAGCTATCTCTTTATCGCGGTTAAAATTATGTGCCTTGCCATTTTTTTCCGCCAGCTGATACGCTAGTTTTCGTAGAACTACGGTGGTCAAACCAAACAAACGTTTCTCCATTTCTTTGATAAACCTTACGAGATCATCTTCCTCTTCTTTCGAAAATACTGGCTTAAAATTACCTGGAGTTGAGTTAAGAGAGAGCCCACCCTTCCTCATTTTGGCCACGTGACGCTCCAACGTGGTCTGTGGAACACCGTAAAGCTGGGCTGCTTTTCTGTAGTCTGCTGATTTGCTTAAAACTGCATCGATTGCCTGTTTCATGCTTTCTACAGACCAAAGCCTCTCGAGCTTTTCTTTTTATATGTTCTCACCATTTTTAAGCCTAAAACAAGATATGTTCTATGGTCAAATAAACATATCATTTTTGGAAGATGAAAGGGGCATAATGGGGACAGCAGTTACGGGGCATAATAGGGTACCCCATCTTGCCCCGTAACCATGTCCCCGTTATGCCCCCATGTCTAACATTACTTAAATTTCCGATTCAAAACAAACTGTCAATAGTTACAGATTTTGTTGCAAAACATAACAACACAGAAAGTCGCTACAAAACACACAACAAAAATGTACAGTAATCTACCATACACTTACCTGGTTACGTTTATTTTTGTAAACACACCAAATTAGATGAAAACACGTCGAAAAATGTTTTGTGTCGTAAGAAACAAACGCGTGCGATCTGCTCGCGCGGCACTCGCGGACTCAACACTGATGCAAAATGACCCGTGGCCGCCTGTTAGTGAAAATAAAACGCGGCTAGTGCTAGCGGTTACTTGTATGTGTGGGTGGCCCCGTCGTGCCTCACGTCCCCGTCATGCCCCCCCTTCCCCTACTAACAAAATATTTCAAATTTCATCACTTCATTTTATCATCAGTATTAGGCGACATGCATTTAAAAGGGAATAGGACCAAAATGCTTTAAGGACTGAGAAAATATTTGTAACAAAACGACTATTTGGTTTAAGTAGCACCCTGCGTGGAAAATAGATTCTGCTGAAATAGTTTAAGCGACGCTCCATCCCGTATTTGGGTGACCGACAAATGGTTTAAGCGACATCACACTGTGTAATTGGTAGAAGTGATAATGACTCAAGTTACGTCTTAATAAAAAATTGAAACAGGAAAAACACTTTAACTCTTATTGGATTATTCATCTGAGAAAGGGTAACAGGTTTATGTCTTGGTTCTTTATAGCATTGTATGTTTCAAGTACATTACTTTAAAAACTTTAAATTCAATGTTCGGATAATACACTGCTACCTTGGAAACAACCCAAAAATCGTATTGATTCAAACGCCAAAAAAGTGATTTGATTTTAGTGAATCCAGCATTATTCGACGGAAAAAATTCGCTGATTCCGAATATATATATAACTCAATATCACCCTAGATGTCGCTTAAACCAAATAGCCTTTCACCGCTCGATATATATTTTGAACTGGACGCGACCGCACTCTATTGCACTTGAACAACGACTGACAAAACGTCACATAGATAGTGTGCGACAGAGATAATGCTCTACGAAGCCGAAATTGGTCGATTGTCTCTTTCCAAAGGTCGATGTGCAATATTTATCACCGGGCACTGTACCACTTTCTATTTTTTAAGGATATGTGGTATCTTCCTATGTAACTGTCTAGAAGATCTACGCCACCCATGTGGGAATTGTAGTCTTTGACAATCTGTGGTCAGTCAATCATAACTTTTTCTTTTTTAGACTTGTCAAATCTATTTATTTTTTGAACCGGCTCAGCTCCGGTAGACTCCGGATGAGTTCCGAACAGAAACTCTTCAGTAGCATCGACATTATCAAATTTCTGCTTATATGTACTGTGGCCAGAACTCCCATCACATCCACATTTGCTAATTAGCTTTAATGATGAATAATTAATGACGTCATTTTGCGCCGCTACTAAACGTTCAGCAGTTTTATCTAAAATCGCTTGAAGCTTCATATCGACGCGCGTTTCCGTTACAGAAATTTGGTCTCTAGAAGGGTAACAAGACTGTTTGGACTTACATAAATTATGATATGATGGAAACACTTGATGTCCCGCCTTCAATGACCACTTTCGCGTTTGTTTGTAAGAATGACTCGTACATTTTGAATCTACATAGTAGGCTAATGCTTCGTCACTATTTAATTGTCTACCACTGCACGTTTTTTCACATAGTTTAGTTTTGTCAGAGGAGTGGCTACTCATTCTGATCCCAGAAGCGACTTTTCTTTGACCTGCCATACGGTTTGCAACTTCCGCAGCTATGGTCAATTCGCCGGCACCGTGTTTGCAGCAGTTCTTCAACTCTGCGCATTTTTGTTTTATAACAAGAGTCGTCGAATTCTTTTCTAAGTCGACCTTGAGGCCGACTCCCTTCCGATGACGTGGATGGACAAGGTCGATACACACATATTGTAAAATTTATGATGTCACCTTCTAACCACTTTTTATTATGATTTAAAAAGCGATCTAATAACATATTTGATGCCACCAATTTTTCGGATAATTTTGACGATATACTAGATATTTACCGTTTAACAGCCTTCAGCGAACCACTAGTTATATCACTAACACCAAATTTATTCTGTACCTATAAATTCTAATAAACGAACATTCCGTTCTTTAGTATGTTTTCGCCATTCTTCAAAAAACTCAATTTTCGAAATGGATAAAACACGTTCTGAAAAATGAAATAAAAACTGTTAGTGGTTGGATGTGGAGCCAAATTATATCTTGTTTACAAGGTGAATAATATTCCTACTATATACCATAGAAAAATTTTACTGGATATAAAACGATACATACGTTTAAAATTTGGAAACTTGAAAAAAAAATCGTATTTTTCAATAATATATTCAAGGTCCTATGGGACCACACTTTCTCATATTGGAATCTAATTGGTAGTAAAATATGAAAGCACTTATCCTCGACAGTGGTATCCATCACAAAAATCACGGTAATATATCACAGAAATTGTAGGAGATGTTATCGAAAGCTCTGCAAAAATGCAACTACTTGTTGTATAATCTGTGACGTGGGTACGTCTTACATGTCATTTTGACGTTTGGTCAAATATCGAACCAAATAAAGTTCAGTGTGCATAAATGCGTCTTTCACTTCAAACCTTTCCCGATATAACAGTGGCGACGAGTAACCATTGGCAAGACGAAAAAATGGCGCAATTTGGGATTTTGTCATACTTCGATCATACCACGCAGTCGTGGCAAACTTATAAAAGCCGACTATCTCAGTGGTTTATTGCAAACGACATTGGAAACGAAGTGAAAGACGCATTTATGCACACTGAACTTTATTTGGTTCGATATTTGACCAAACGTCAAAATGACATGTACGACGTACCCACGTCACAGATTATACAACATCTCCCCCATAACTCATTACCTCAGTCATCGCCGATTCCTCTGACTAATTACGTGCGCCATAAACAGTATTTACAGAGTAAGGCATATGGTGGACATAAAAAACAAGATTTTACATTGGGGCAGGAAATATTATTTAAGAAAAATAATGGGCACAAAAAATATAGTTGGGGAAAAGGCATCGTGTTAAATAAAATTGGCAGCGTAATTTATTTAATTAAAGACATTGTAAACAATTTAACACTTAAGAAACATAAGAACCAACTTTTAGCTTACAAGGGTTGCAAAGAGAGTCCTTGGGAGAGTCCTATTGAAGATTTCTGTGTAAACTGTCCATCCAATACACAGGCCGCACCTACAGGAACTTCAACATCATCAGACTCGTCCAGTACGGATATAAATAGCAGGACCTTCGACCGGTCTAGTCAGTCTGAGATCGTGGGCGCTACCCTTGAACCAACGTCAAGCAGTAATGACAAGGTCGAGGGGGCTGGGAAGTCGCCAGTGCAAAAAAGGTATTCGCGACAGGCTGGTTCGACACTGCGACCTATTTCGAGGATGAATTATAAAAACCTTTTTATTCCATGATGTATAATTAAGACTTTATTATTGTATATATTTACTACTTACCCATAAGATTACTTTGTACAATTGTCAGTTATAAGTCTAAATCATTACTGTTGTATGTACTACTTACCTATAGAACTAAAATGTGCAAATAGAATTTGTCAACTTAAATTAGTATAAGTTGCTAAAAGGGGGGAGATGTTGTATAATCTGTGACGTGGGTACGTCGTACATGTCATTTTGACGTTTGGTCCATATTTGGAAACCAAAATCTTCCCCTGGCTTCAGTTTTAGTCTTAACTATTCCTAGATGCGACTTATGTAATTCTGAAATAATACTATCCCTCAGTGTTATGGGAATCACGAGTTTGTGGCCGCGCATTACACACCCGTTTTCATATGACAATTCCAATCTACAATGAAAATAGGGTTTTAATTCAATATCCGCCGTTTTCGGAGGCCAACCGTTTAAAATGTAGCCGATTACTTTTTGTAATACTTCACACCTTTCCCGATATAACACTACTCTAATTACATTAATGCAATTGTTACATTGCCTACCTGCGATAGTTGATGACTCATCCCTGTGGAATGTTTTTCACCCTTTCTACCTGTTTTAATGACCTTGGGGGTGTTGTTTACAACATGTGACCCCTAATTAGTAGATTCTTGGAAGTGACTTTTGTCCACCTAGCTTGTTCTAGGCGAATCACAGTGCGGCGCCTCCATAACGAATATTCACTTTTAAGTATTACAGCACCGCGTAGGTCAATTATGATCTCATTAAGTTTTTTTGAAATATCTACGGAACCCAGTTGCTGATCAAAACACTTCCCATATAAAAATATATATTTTGACCTAACGCTTATATTTCCACGAAAAAGTTTTTTTATTTTTTTATCTTTTATACTACCGGCAGAGAACGTGTTAAAGATTTCATGAAGCACTGTATTTTATGTTTTTTTTGTCCTTTTTCTTTTTTCTTTAGATAGTTGTATCTTTCCTTTTCTTTGTACTCTGCTAGCAAAATAAGGTCGTTTTAGCTCGTTTCCAAATGTTATTTGGCCTGTTCAGACTTGTTTTTTGCGTGTTCCTTTTTGGACAGCAATGTTTTCTTTCTAGGCGCCATATTCTACAACAAATACACGGATTTTATGATTATAACCATGTATTACGCAGTTTAACCGCTTTCCCAAGGTGTGAAATCAGTCCCTAGTCACTTTTACGACGAGGGCCTGACAAATCAAATCAAAATCAAACATAACTTGTGATTTAAAGTAAACATCAAAACTAGCAGGTGATCAAAACAACAAGGCAGACAAAGCTCAAATTATCAATAAGTAATGACAACAATTATTTAGTAACTTTCTTTGTTTCTTTAAAACGGCTTACCTGAAATGCCCTCTCTTTCCTTGAAGTCCTTCAGTATCTTTAACAGAATACTGAATTCTTCACTCCTTTCTTGCTGTGTATGTCCCGTCGTTTTGACCCTCTGCCTTGATGGTGTTTTTCCTGATGTAATGATGAAGATGTCAAAATTGTCGGCGGTGGTGCAGTCTGGTTTTTTTTCTTCTATGCGTTGTGGCTCCCCAGGTTTGTGCCACCATAGTTGGCGCAGGTGGCGGGTTGTTCTATTGGTCGTGGGCAGTCTATGGCGGTGTGTTGGTCACCGCGTCTGACGCAGGTTCTTTTGCAGTTGTGATTGGGAGTCCCTAATCTGCTGGCAGCGATGGCATTGCGCGGGACCTTTCTTGCCTCGCCACTGCTCCACTTTTATAGAAGGGAGTGCCATTAGTGCCGACATGTTATTTTATTATAACTACGGCAAATGTTCAAATTGTCGACCTTCAGCTCTAACACAGGCTCTACAGCGTCTCAAAAAAGATCGCCTCATTAATCTTGCATAATTATTAAAATTTATTTAGTTAACTGCTTCAATGATCCTTTGCCGAAGTTCAGTCATGTTTTTTGCGTATACGTTTTCTTTTATGCAACCCCAGTAAAAACGTCCAATGGATTTAAATCTGGAAATCGAGCAGGCCATGTGATTGTTCCAAGTCGCCCAATCCACCTTCCGGAAAATTCAGTGTTTAAATACTCACGCACACGACGGGTAAAGTGCGCTGGGCAGCCATCTTGTTGAAACCACATCATTGTTTAGATACTTAGCGGTACTTCTAAAAAGTTCTGGAGATCATTTTGGAGAAAATGTAAGTAAGTCTCGCAATTTAATGTTTCCGGTATTTCAAACAGCCCAATGACTCTCCCATTTAATATTCCCGTCCACATGTTGACTTTAAATTGATATTGCGAGTGTGCATCACGCATTAAATGTGGCTTCTCTATGTGTCAAGCGTGTAAATTGTGTAAGTTCAAATACCCATCCTTTGTAAATGTAGACTCATTTGAATATAGGGTCTTCATTTAATGTTCGAACCAATATTTTACTTGGGTCGTAAAAGTCAAAGGCAATCGTTCTTTATAGAATATTCTAATACAATTTTATATTTGCCACATAACTTTCTTATAACATTTTCCCCCAGTGGTAAAGTGCGAAAATTTCAAAGGGAAAGTTCTTACTCAAAAGAACAATTGAAGGTAGTATTTTATAGCATACACTTCGTTGATCCATGAAAGTCTACTTCTCCCATGTTTTTGTTATAGTGTAATACTATTTTGGGCATTTCATATCCATTTTTTCCGCTGATCTAGCTTTGCGTCGTTTTACGGTGTCTGTTTCTATTTACACTATTTACAGATTTAATCCAATCGTAATATTTGTCATATATCACAATTATAAGATTTAGGTTTTGAATATTTTTATGCTAACATGAAGTAGGTACCTGATAGATGGGGTATATTTAGAAATGAAAATGCTAGTTATTCTGATGAAATAATTTATTACTGAAGGTTATCATCATCAGAAACAGCACCCAACTGTTCTTTTTCCAACAACACAATTGTAATAATATTACTTTATGATATCCTTCCCACCTAAGGAGCTGTTAACTAGTATATAAACAAAATACATTCGGTTGTTGATGTGCCTAGACTTTATTCTTCCTCTTAAAAACAATGTAGTTTTGGATGCTGACAGCTCTTCGAGAAGGTCCCGATCTACCTATCTGCACACTTCTATAATATATGAGCCATCTGTCCTTACATTTTACCCAAAATATGACCGAACCTGTTTAGTTTGAATTGTGCATAATGACACAAGCACCAACCCACTATATGTTAAATCAGGGAAATCTCTTACATTATTTGTGTGTACATGAATAGGATCAAAATGTGCTCTACGTCGCGTCGGTTCAAGTTGTTACTTACTACATATTCACTTAACATATTTTCTACATTCAGATATTGCATAAATTTTTAGAGAATTTCCTGAGCCCCATTACGGTTTCTTACAGAAGGGTGAAAATAATTTATTAGGGCCGCAGCTACTTTAAAATGAATCATCAGATATTTTTAAAATTTCTGCAAAGTTTAAAATCACGTTTGAAACGTCGATTGACTGCCTCTATGTCCCAATTATACATTGCAACGGTCCTTGATTTATTGGCTTCTATAGTTGCCAGTTCTGCTGTAACAAAGCTTGTACATATTATGTTCTATAACCACACTCTTTCAGCAAGGGCAAGGCGTCACGAAAGCCTCTATCCAATATGAAATCATCTCCAGATTGAAAATATTGTCTTAAACTAGATTCATTTGTAAATTCTTTATGAATTATATCTGCATCTGAAGTTGTTGCTGGATAGGGGCCAAATATAACGACTATGAATCCATCTGTACAAGCAATAACAAATGGTTTAATGAGATTCAGATATTTATGCAGACTGTAAGTCTTTTTTTGGTACATATCATTGGAACTTTTTTGCACATAAAAATATGTTCCACCTAAAATAACAACAGATTTCAGATCATTATTATGACAACCAAATAATTGATTTGGTATTGATAAATTCCTTTGTATTATTTGTTCTTTACTTATATGATTAAGTACCAGATGTTGGGGTACAGAAGAGTCATACATATGTTTTTTTGCTTTATCTAATAAAGTAGAAATATTGTCGTAGGTATTTGAAGGAGTGTTGATAAGCGCTCATCAGAATAACCAGCTCTTCATTTCATTAAGTAGGCAGCTAATGCTGTTGTACTTTTTTTAATTTTTAATAATAATTGAGGCAGTTCATTTAAGACCTGTCTAAAATATAACTTTCTCAAACCAACCCAGTGGTACATTGCCTTCCATTGTATTTATATCCTCAAAATCTATAATAGTAATATCGGTTCCGCATCTTTTAATGATAACATGTCTTGAATATGCTTTGCGTTAAAGCTATTGATAATATTTATAATATTCATTGAAAAATCCCATGAGGTAAATGATACATGTAAAGCCATTATTCAGAGGTACGTAACTAGTCAGTCAATTGAGGCCAGTGGTCGACGTTGTCGTACCGCACATCGTTTGGTGGCCTTTCACAGCCAGGTTTTTTTTTTTTATATTTCCGGCTTTCTTCTGTTTTGTTTCAAAAGACTAGTGTAAATTTCGTATCGAAAGTCTTTCAATCGATCTGTTTTTCTTGTAGTCAACGTAATTTTATCATGTCTACGTTGCAAGAGCCACGTGTTGTTTATGCATATATCTAAAAATTGTGAAAAGATGGTCATGTACCACCTGTGGGATTTTACTCCAATGCGATACAAGACAATCAGCATATCGGCTAAGTCAACACCACCCATATGGTAATTGTAATGACTTACAATTAGATGGTAGGTTACATCAATACGTTTTTTGGTTTCTTTACTTTATCTGTAATACTATAACAGAATTTTGTGTCTTCGACTCTTCCTTATTATCCGAAGAATCAGGTTCATCAGAACTCTCCAAAATGTTGAGTCTTTCGAAAGAAGAATCTAAAGATGGTGCTGGCGAACTTTCCGGTAATATGAACGCGTCGTCTTTAATATTTGATCCATCGTCAACATCCGAGCCGGCATTTCGTACCGAAACCAAGGTTAAAATAGGCTTGATACGTTCGTTTGAGACAGTACAAAACAAAGTTTCCAGGTTAGGAGCAATGTATTCTCTACATTCCAAAAAAGTGTTATTTTCATGCTTTGTTCGCAATGTATAGTATACTATACATAGAAATAAACAGGGAAAAAAAAACTTGTAAAAATCCATAGCCATCCCCTAAGTTATATGAATATCAGTTAGAATATAGATTGAAAATTATGATTTATTCATAAGGCAACAACAACTATTAGATAGTAAAAACAGTGAATTTATTTAAAAATTACCTTGCTAGAAAACGTTGGGCCCTCCATGTCGGTTATTTCTGTCAACTGATTTGAAACGACCACAGTTATTATTTTTTATCTTTATACATAAACAAACGTTCAAACCACCGTCAAGTTATAAAATGAGACTTGAAATATATTTGATTTCTGCTTAGGATATGGAATCACTATCCCAAGATTGGGGATCGTCGAATATTGTATTGAAAGTCGAATATAATATCCGATCGGCAATTAAAAATAACATTGATAATTCGAGAATGGTAATGCCAACGCGTATCAAAAACCCCTGGTAAACGGCGGTCAGCTATTTCTTTTATAAGATGAGACCTTTTTGTTGACTTATTAACCCATTACTTCCCAAGCATCGAAAACATTGGAATTTTTTTATCAACTCTTTAAATTAAGTTCGTAATACATTAAGAAAAAAGAATATAACAAAAAAATAATAAAAAATATACCTTCATCCCTGTTTCAGCCTGTCCTATAAATATGACAATGGGGACATGTGATCAGAAATAATACCAGTTAACAATATTTGAAAATTATGTCCACAATCAGTCTTAAAAATCAAAGTTATCGAAGTAGACATGTGCTCTGGGAGTAATTGTACAAACTGCAAGGAACTTCTTTACCACTGTCGCACCCAAGCCATCGTCACTACTAGCAGATGTTTTGCGCTTCCTTGCCTGTGTAAAGCGAAAAGTTATAACAATATCCGCTGACTACACACAGTGCCTAAAGCTTATATCTGAACCTTACTGGTTTACTTTTTATAAATTATCAAAATAATATTATCAAAACGATTACTGGACATTGCCTGTTTAACAAATGGAATATGTACATCCTCATCTCTACAGCAATAAAGTTAACTTTGCGGCAAGTGATGATACGAAGAGTAAAACTAAATTCCTATTAAGACTTATAACTCATTTATAGTTAAATTGAAGTTCAAATCATTTTTATAATGTTTGGCGTAGGTTACAGTTTTGTGCACAATAATATATTCTAGAATCTCGTCACACAACAAGTTTTCGAATATTTCTACCCCTGACTTTCCTTCCAACTCCGTAATCATATTTTCCAAACATTGTTTAGCAGTATTAGTTTCCTGCTATATTTCAGAATATACTGGTTCACACTTACGCCAAGTGACTGTCTTGCTTGTTCGAGATGTAGTTTGAGTAGGATGATTTTCCGCGACGTTATTGATCGTGCACGAAAATTCCACTTGATTAGCTACATCAGACACTGGCAAAACTCCCATATCTTTGTCAGGACCTTCTTCTATGTCAGTCATTTCATCTACCTCATCCGGCGGCAATATGGCAACTTCAATGTCATTCAACTCCTCATCTTTAGAATCTTCAATATCTTGAAGATAGTCTACGATTTCGGACACCTTCACAGCTTTTTTATACTTTTGTTTCACTGGATCCATGATCTATAAATAATAAAAAATATTAATATATAGCCATACGTATACTTATAATCATACAGACAGGTATATTGTTTATAATTAGATAAAAAACAAAAATAAAAATATTTTTACTTACCTATAATTTCTCAACCTTGTAAACAATTCACTTTTTTTTACTAAATAATCACAATCGTTTCGTGTGACGAGATGTAATGTGTTCGGCGTAGACTAATCGACTAAAGTAAACACTAGCAAGACCCGCAAAAAACAAACAATTGACCAGTTTGAACCTGTACTTAGCGTAACAGGATCGAATACGCTTTCGCGGCAAATTGTACAGACAGCTTCCCGGTGTCATATTTATAGGACGGCTTATTTTGAATGTTTATCACAAGTTCACAAATTATATTTTCTTTTTGTTAAAGTTTTTTTTAATATTTGGTAGAGATCTAAGAATAAGTCTTATGAACTTTGAAGTAGGTAACGTTTTTCTTTTACGGTATATACAATCGGAACTCAATGCTCTCCTTCAGTCAACAAAAATGATCAATTTTAAAAAATTACATTAAAATTACGTAAACATTTTTTACAGCGAAAAAAAAAATATTTTATTAAAAAAATAGTGTAAAAATATGAATTTCATCAGAAATAATAAAAATAAAAGTTCTAAAACGTAAAAATAAATTTTGAAAATAGTGTCCTAAAAATATGACAGTGGGGAGGAATGGGTTAACAAAACGAGCTAAACTATTAACGTTAGTGCAAAAATCTTTAGTTCATGAACGTTTTCTAAGAAACTACTAAGAACTAAATTAAGCACATGTGCATGACAAGGAACAATCAAGGCCATTGGATATGCTTCGCGAATTTTCGCCCGTACCCCATCGTGCTCGCCTGACATAACAGCCGCGCCGTCGTATGACTGACCCATTAACTAGAGTCATACAGCAATACTCATCAAGAGTTCCTAAAAGTTGACGAGATAAAACGTCGGCAGCCCGACTATCGCTAACATCATAAAATCCTAGGAAACGTTCCTCATGGCCACTTTCTGTCAAATATCGAATTATAACAGTTAATTGCTCCCTATGACTGACATCCGGCGTTTTGCCAATCATGGCAGACACAAATAAATCTATTTGTGATTGAATCTCGTCGCGTAATACCGATGCAATACAATGTGTCTCTGTCATGACTTTTTTGGTTTATAATTTTGGTGGATGTAGGTTTCATCTAAATATATTATTTGTTTTCCTTCTGCGCGTTTTGTGGCAATGTTTCTTAAATATTTATATCGCCATGCTTCCAAGTCATAACGTTCAATGAGAACGGAACTATAATATTTTCTTTTAAATCTATTAAGAGGCTTCTAAGTGTGGGCAGTTGTTTTTTTACCATATAAAATTCATTTACTTTGTTTCGAATAGCTTGTATATCAAAACTGTCTAAGTTAGAAACTTTAGAGCAGCGAGGAAGTTTCTTGTGTGGGGGCTACAGGTGCGATTGCTGGTAAGCAGCAGCAGCTTTCCTGTGTAATTTCAGCAGGGCTATTGCGTATCTCGGTTGACAACTGAAAATGATTATCACTATTCAAAGTGTCCAACAAACAACTGTCAAACTAGTATTTTCGTATTGGCTAACTTCGGTTACCAACTACGATGACATCATCGGTGGCTATGAACATTGATAGGCACCGGTGACGTCACGGTGGATATCGACGCACGTAGTTTGTATCGACTCGTATTAAATCGGTATTGGCTAAGCAAAGTTGACATCAAATACATAGGAACTCCACCTGTCAAACGTTTTATGAAAGACACGAACTTTGAGTAGTGTTTTTCATAAAGAGAGTGATTATCACTATTAGCCGACTGTATTAAAAAGTAAAGCGGCTGTACAAAAGTCGTTTGCAATTCTAAATTCTCAATTTGTTAGGAGTCTATGTTCTTAAGTTTAACGTTTTCTTGTGCGTGTACGCGAGTGTTTGTTATGAAATTAGATTATTTGTTAAAATAATATATTTTTCAATAATATTACTCTGACCTATAGTAGGTTTTAAACAATTTTTATCATGTATCGATCGATGATCAACATCATCAAGACGTTAGAGAGGTGGACCAAACACAATCTTCTGATGACACTCGGGGTAGACTTGTCTTAAGATTATGGCAAGCAAGGCAATAAAATTGTGTTTTGGACAGCTGTCTGTTAGACACCTTATAAGTATTTAATAAAAAATCCAATTAATTCAACACAGATATAATCTCTAATTTATGGGATAATTTGTAAATGTAGGCTTATGCAGCAATGTGCATATGCTTATACTGCTTATGTACCACCACTGCATGCACAGCTTGCTTATCATTATTATTTTATTTTATATTTTAATTTTATCTGTATTTTACACAATTCCTCTTTATTTCTCTTTTAATAATTGTCTGTGTTGTGTTAGTCTGTATTAGTATTTAAAACACTTTGCTACATAATTACTAAATCCTATTGAGTACACTGGGTAGTAAATCCTGTAAAGGCCAAATGTTCTAAACGAAAAAATAAATGCTATTTTTCAATTTTTATCATTTTTTTTTACCTACGACACAAATATTATAGATTTTGAAAACAAAATCAACAAATATGTTTATAACACTGCACAATCTAGATAATATAGGTTTTGTATTGGCTTTATTCTTAACAAATATAAATATTACTTAAACATGAATTTTGGTAAAGCAATGGTGACATTTTAGCATTGGTTTTTAAAGTACCTAAAACTGTGATTAAGGTATACAAAATAAAGTTAAAGAAAAAGACAAAAATAATGTATAAAATTTTTTTAATAAACACAATATGTCAAACAAATAAAAATAACAAGGTATCAAATCCGTAATAAATGATGATAAAAAAACATAATATACTTTCTTAAATCTGACACGACGAACCACGGTCGATGTCGTCTCTGGGTCTACGACGGTCGGCTGTTATTTTGGCTGGCTATAGTATAATTTTCTATGGCCGCAGCAATTCTTTCTAAAGCTTCCGCGTGCCGTTCCTCAACACCGAGACGCCGTAGCTCCAATTCATACGCCCATCGAGGCATTCGTTGATCTCGAAGAACTAGAATTTATAAACTTATATTATACATAATACACCAAGGCAACTTGTGCATTAGTAAATAAACCCTGTATGCGTTATACTTTAATAAGGACTAAGAACACACAAAGTACCTACACTCTGAAAAATATCTGTGGATCCACTAAAGTTTAAATATTTGTTTTGTGTGAGTTTCGAACCCACTACACTATAGGTTACGCACTACGCCATGCGTGTAGTCATTAGTCTCACAGTTGTATTATATAATTTTGTCAATGTTTATTGAATTATATCAAATTGTAATAATAATATATTAACTGACTTTGTCTAAGTGACCTTGCAGAATGTGAGTTGCGGATCACTCTGGCTGACCGTGGACTTGACTGATGTGGTCCTGAAATAAAAATAATGTTTTAGTACTTTATTTGTAAAAATATAAATTAAATACTTAATTTAAAATTGAATTTAGTGTTTTATTTTAAACCAACTGATTTTTATAATTAAAGTCTCTAACTAAATTGTCTGTTTTCTAATTTACTCAACTGAGGAACTTCACTTGTTGAAGGTATCTGTAACATGATTTATCACTTATTTTTTTGTTGTACCATGTAATGATTTACCTAACAGTAAAGTTCTATATTTAAGGTAAAATTATTTGTTACCTAAAAACACACAGGACAGAAATATTCTTGGAGAACTATTGTTGCACTAAATGTGGTTTTGCCTATGCCTTTGGGAATGCATGTATGAATTATAGTTTGTTATTGCATACACTAATACTTCATATAAATGAATGTTAACTTCTCAAAGCTTGTTCTTGTAAATTAATATAAACTAACATTTATGGGTATGCGCACACCAGTCAAACCCTCCACCGCTACTGGTCCTATTAAAGCCAGCACTCGCTCCTCGCTCGCAGACAGAGGAATGAGTTTACTGGGCCCTCTACCAGATGCATTTCTTCTGGAGTCTGCTGCTTTGGCTTTTATTTTGGCCTTCAACTCTATCCAGTACTAAAAAGCAAGACCACTTAATGTTAATATTACAAAATTAAAGGTATATAACAGTAAAAAATGAGTAGTTGGACAAACTTTAAGTGTTTTTTACCCTAAAGTTATGCTTATGTGAGCAAATGTTCTCAAGTGGAATATTTCACTTTGTGTTAGACCAAAAAAAATTAAGTGACATTCATTTTTTGCCACATTATGCAGCAAACAGTATTATGAATAGAAAAAAAATGGGTTAAAATATTCACAAACACTTACTCTACGCCATTGGTCTGGAGTTTTTGTGACACCATCCCCCACTGCATTCAATTTTATAGCCAATGATTCCCAAGTTCGCCTGGTAACTTGACTGGATAGGGGCCCACTTGCGAAGCGGCCCAATGCAATGTCTGGATAGGCCTCTAGGAACTCAATGATTATATCTTGCTGTCTTCGGGAATTTTTTCTCCGAGCAGGCATTTTAAAATACCTGAAAAATTACATGGTAAATTTATCCTAATATCTAAAAGGTAACATTTGTATATATAGCATAATCTAACTACGGTTCCGACGTTAAAAAATCTTATACACGTTAGTTTACACACCAGGGAAAAATCTTTAATGGGAGCGGAGACCCGAATAAAAGCTCGCATTAAATAACTTGCTCCCTGTTCTAGTTTATTATATTTCTTGCAACCAAAATATACCAATTCCACGACACAATTATCATATATAATTTTACTAGAACTTAATTAATGAACTTAAAGTAATTATTAAACTTTAGCATTGTAATTTGCCCCACAACATAATTGTTATTTAAACTTAGAAGCCAAGACTCACAAAGTTCTATGCTGTATCATTTTATACTTACTTTGAATAATATATTGTTTTCACAATTTATTTTAACTTAAACACATGGACGAACACTTCTCACTTAAATGAAAGTCGAAACGCATATGAGACATGAGTGCACTTAATATGAATCTCGCGCCACAATGTTTTTTCTCAAGTGCCAAACACGTAGTTAAGCCGACAAAATCTAAACGACTTAATTTAACTCATTGGCTGTTGGTCCTATTGGTATATTTAAACTAGTCGCTTAACGTCGATAAATAAATAGAGGTGTCCAATGGTTTGTTGAAAGAAACTCATAAGCATTTACGGTGCCTATCAGTACATTCTCATACGTAATACCAATTTATAAACAGTTTCAGTTGATAACTGTTTTCAGTTGACAACGAAAAATTGATGGTCACTTGAACTGTCAAAATTAGCCAATAGCCCTGCAGGATGTGATTGTTGGTAATCAACATCGTGCTTCTGAGCACATCGTGATGCGATACCTGGTAATCAGCGGCAATTTTCCTATGTACTTCAGAATGCGTTTGGTGCTGATTAAGACGAGCTGGTTTGACTTGGATGTTCCTTGTTTTATCTGAATACCTGGCTCTGCTTTCTTTGTTTTTCTTTTTAGGATTGCCGAATTTTTTGTTTGTGTGTGAATGTCTGCAGAATGCAGAAGTAAACTCCGGATAATTCACAAGTATAGTAGATTCTTGGCAATGAGTGGCAGCTTACCTACATTTTAGGATGAGACTACTAGAAATGGAACTCTTTTGACTTGGGTCTTCCTTGTTTTGTCTGAATACCCGGCTCTGCCTTCCTTGTTATTTTTTTAAATATCGGATACTATTTCTGTGAATTAACATCCGCAGCAGATGCAGGAGTAAACACCGGATAATTCATACGAGTAATATCAGATATTTTAAAATGCGTTATTTTTGCGTTTTCATTTGGTGTACCTAAATTCACGTCAACAACAGGATTTAATTCTTTATAAGAAAGGTAAACATCAAAGTGACCGTTTTATAGATTTTGTTGGTGGCCTTATATTACAGACCAGACGCAGCTGCTGACATGTTAACGTTGGTCGCGGGTTCAAATCCCAGGGCACACCTCTGACTTTTCGGAGTCATGTGTGTACTGATAGTCAATGACCACGCACCGTAACGGCGGAGAAAAACATCGTGAGGAAACATGCATACCATAGCGATTTGTAAGAATTTCTATGGTATGTACAGTTCGTCAACTTGCACTATGCCAGCGTGGTGGACTATATTTTATTTAATTTATTTAATATGATCGAACCTCTTTCAATCATACATTCGATTGTAGAGGCGACTCTTGCCCTGCAGTCGAACATTCTATATGGGCTGATACAGATACAATAATAAGCCTATTACTCAAGGAATATAAGATAGTGTGAACACTATCTTCTCAGTATAACTTTGCAATATTGCTCATATAATGTGACAACTAGTGTTGTATATGCATTTATAAATTGTCCACAATTTGAGTTGGTATTTCTAACACCATTACTTCTTATTTTTGAAAAAAAGTTTTCCAAAGGATTCTGGTTGAGATTTCGCGGTAATATGCTAGAGATTATAAAATTTAAATTTGAAGCCACAATTCTCTATACCGGGTATATCAAGACTGCGACCGAAAACGAAGCCAGGTGGTAGTTTTAGTGATTACAAACACGAGGCAAATAAAAATTTCGCCAAATAAATGACATATTTTTTTAGAAATTTTTAAAATTCGTCATGTTTGGGTGGTAAATACCTAGTTTTTGTGAAAAATGTAATTTAAACCTTTGCGTACCATTGCGTCTATAAAAATAAACAGGTGTAAATTATAATTTTAGTACAATTATGTATTTGTCACCCAAATACGACGATCAGTAAAAAAAATCGAAAAAAAAATTTTCAATTTTTTATTCGAAATTTTTAGTTGCATTGTGTTTGAAGTCACTAATAATACCACCTGGCTTCGTTTTCGGTCGCGGTCTTGATATACCCTGTATACAGGGTGGCGCAATAGAACATGCATATTTAAAACCATGTATTAAAAAATAAACACGAAAGGTATAGTAAAAATAAAACTACGGACTTGTACAGTAATAATTGAAGTTTATTTTTTAAAAATAATATCATCTGAATGGTGTCCCTCTCTACGACGGCACTCCTCTAACCGCGAACGAAAATTAATGAAAACTTTCTTCAGTTACGTTGGTGTAATCGCTGCCATTTCACCATGGATATTCTCCTTGAGCTGATCGATGTTTTTCGGATTATTACTGTAGACATTGTGTTTGAGGTATCCCCACAAAAAAAAAATCAAGCGGCGTCAAATCTGGACTACGAGGTGGCTATTGGATATCACCTCTTTTCGATATCAGTCTGCCTGGGAACATCTGTTTCACAACTACCATGGAGTCATTAGACGTGTGACTAGTAGCTCCATCTTGTTGAAACCAAGTTAGAATTCACTATTTTTGAATTTTTAAGTTTTGGGGCCAAAAAACCACTTAACATCGCAACATAGCGTTCAGTATTAATTGTGACGTTTTCCCCTCGCTTATTTTCAAAGAAATAAGGACCAATTATTCCTCTGCCCGAGATTGCTGCCCATGCTGTCACTTTAGAACTATTCAGTGTTTACTTCTGGGATTTTCACTGTCCCAGTAGCGACAGTTTTGACGGTTTACGAACCCATTGAGCCTCATCAGAGAAAAGGATATTGTAAAAATTCGAAAATCGAGTAAGAACTTCATTAGAAAACTCGAGCCTTTCTCTGAAGTCTCACTCCTTCAATTCTTGTGTTAATTGCAGCTTGTATGGATGCATTTTGAGGTCCAAGCTTAAAATTCGTTGCAAACTTCGTCGCGATAAACACAAACAGACGATCTCTTGCGAGTTGACAATCGTGGATCTTCTCGTACAGACTGTGTAACTCTCAATATTGTCTTCGGTCCTAGATGTTCTCGGACGACCTTTGGTTTGTGGTTTAAATGTTGAACCAGTCTCTTCAAAACGTTTTAACCATATTTTAATTAAATTATTGTATTTGGATATTGTGGATCCATTTTTTTACTGATGGTACTTTATGATAACTTACAGTACCATCTTTTTTTTTTTCGTTTCAAATCCCATGGAACGAATTACTGAAATAAGTTGATCCCACAGCTAAAAGTGAGGGGAACCGTTTTTTAAACTACTTCTAAACCTCTTATGTTGCTCCTTGTAGGAGTGTCCATTAAAGGTGTCGAACAATTGGTCCATCATGAAAAACAAATCTGCCGTAGTCATATTAGTTGACGATTGGTCACATATTGTGCAAACAATTTTTAGGCCAGTGGTAGATAGTGTTCTTATGGCTTCTTTTAAAATAAGTAATAAATGTTCTTTTTTAGTGGCACCTTGGCAAAATGTAAAAGCTATTGGTTCTTTAAATTTTCCTTTAATACTTTTTATCATTAGCACCAATGCATGGTCAGCTATTTTGGGAGTTCTCGCGTAACCATAATCCTCAAAACCAATAATTTGTTTGAGTACATTATTATAATAAACACCTGCTGCCTCATCAAAAATGAGGCTGCAAAGCTTTTTTTCTTCAGGCAGATTGGCTGCCGACTTTTTAATGTTATTTATTATATGCAGTGAAAAAAGTTTTGAAATTTTTGAATTTGACTTTTATTATAAAGCCAAGAATCAGTGTGACCAAATTTAAATCTAAGATTCTACCAAAGATTCTTTTGTCTGCCGGCTAATGTCTGCTAAGAAAATAACTCGTACTTTGTGGATTTAATAAAATGTAATAAAAAGACTAACTCAAAAATCATAATTTAATATTTAATAACTTGAGTACTGGTAAATAAGTCAAATAGGGTAACTTTGAGACTGGTCAAAGTCGTAGTTGTTATGTAGGTGTAAACTCTATTTCCCTTGTAACCATCTCATTTATAAAGAATCATTTCATCATCATCATCATCATCATCAGCCCGTTGCAGTCCACTGCTGGACATAAGCCTCTCCCAAGGTACGCCACAGAGCCCGGTCTGCTGCTTTACGCATATTGAATCATTTGATAAAAATAAATATTTACTAGTATTTATGTAGATTGTACTTAGTTAAATTATATGTTGCGGAAATTTAGTTAAAAAATACTTTATTCAACAATTTTATATTAATTAATTGTTTTACAAATATATTTTTATAACTATTTTAATCTAGCTGTTCGTCAACAGAGAGATGTCAAGCGAATCACCCAGTCACTTGTCTCGTATCGCCTTATATATTAAATGTGACGTGGGAAAAATGGGTAATGAGAACTGGAATGTGTTGTTGGTGGTCTCTTCCACTAACACCTTTAGGAATTTACATTAGTACATGATATTAATTACTGTCTGAGAATGCAGATCAGTGTCCAGTATCTTATGTACATTACACCATGTTTTACATAGGTATTGTTGGGTATATGGAGGACGTGGGTACAGCCCGCATAACTCCTCCCCCCCTAAGAGCAAAAATCTTCCGCTGCATCGTCAGAGGAACGATTTTGTTTACAGTATTTAGGAACATAATTGGTTAACTTACTTCGATTCTTATATATTAACACAATACAGACAATACACAAGAACACATACAGTACAATAGTGCCTAAACTAACACTTCTTATGTTAACACCATACGCTTTTTCACTATATTCGTCTTTTTCACTTTTTAACACTGATGTTAACAACTGTAGATGCTCCATATTCACGGTGTCCAAGTCGACTGCTCGTCTGGATCCTTTTTTTTTTTTTTTTTCGATAGGAAAAGCTATTAAGCTCCCCTTTCGGTACCCCGGGGAGGTCGAAAGGGGTATGTCAGTGTCACTGGCCTTCCAGCTCGGAACAATGCGGATGTTGTGACCGAGCTGGGTCCCTAACAATATCTACGCCAGCATACTGACTAAAAACCCCTCGTTAATCGTCACACGCATTGTGGGCGGTACTGGACATCCCAGGGCGAAAAGCGCCCTGATTTCAATCCCTTTACTAGGATATAAGGATATTTGGGTGTAATAAAGAATGTTTTATTTTGTTTAGGATTAAACATTGGGAAAAGAAATCAACTCATAATAATTAAAAACATTTGATTGCACTGTCGGTACTGACAATATAAATGTTATTTCTTTACCCTTTACAAAACTTTTAATTTCTATACATTGTTCTATATTAACAATATTTTCAGGTTTTACAGGTAAAATCAACTTATCAATACTTTCAATGTTCTTTAAAACATCATATAATTCATTTGCATTAAATATAGATTGATGCAAAATGTTAACTCTACTAAATGCAATAGCATTTTCAACTTCATTTAACCTTGACATAATTATTTCAAAGTTATGAATTAATAAATTGAAAGTATTCAATACAATATCTTTTCTCCTTGAAATCTAGTTTCATTTAAAATCTTCTCAATCTCATCAATATTTCTTTCTAATATAATAGAATTGTTTCTTGATGAATTGGTTAAGTTTACTAAAGTATCTACTATTTCTGTAACAATAGTCATCTTGTTATCTATAGCATGTTGCTTCGATTCTATCTTACTTATTAAATGATCATATCTCAATGCATCTTCGTTATCTAAGTTACCCGGAATAACTTTAATTATAGAGCCTATTGGATTTAAAATTCCCCGTTTTACTTTAACAGTTGGAATGAATTCACTATATTTTTCCATTGTTAAATTCATTATATACTCAGTCTGCATTTAAGCATCAGTAATACTTCCATCTAACATATAAATACCTATATTTTCCTTTATAATATTCCTTATTTCAAAATACTTATTTTCATTATATTCTAACCCTTCATGAATTAATTCTAAATTCATTTTCTTTATAATATTCCAGTTATAAAGACTAACTAAAGCTCTACCTTCTTTCACTGGCAATCTTAAGCAATATGTAATAACCTTTTCTTATATAATGTTTTTCTTCTTTGTATTTTTTTTTTATTTTTATTGTATAGTTTGAGGTACCATACCTTGTAGCATGTCTCAGACGCAGCAATGTTTACTTTTTACTTTACACGTGGAAAATGTCGTGGTTATTACTTTAAATTAAATAATTAAGCTTCAGATTATTAGCATATATTGATTGTAATAACGTTTTTTTTCCCTAATAAAGAAAATAAAATAAAATAAAATAAAATAAAAATATCCCCGGATTATTTTCTATTTTTTGCAGTTGAAGTGCTTGGCTTCGGACAGCCTGGACTACTATCACGATCACGTATCTGCGAACGACGTATGTCTTTCAGTGGCACTCTTTTATCTCTAAAGTGAGCCTTAACATTGACAGTATTTCTAACAATATCTCCTATAACTGGCATTTTGGTAACACGGTTTATCTTTACTGCGTCTAACATTTACCCCTTTTATAAAAACACTATCATCTTTTTTAATATTAAATTATTTTTCTCCCCCTCGTTTTTCTATGATCTTTTCTTTCTTTTCTAACATTTTATCTGCTAGATAATTATACAAATACTGAACCCTTTTCTTATGTTCATTAACTAACTGCTGTTTAGTAAATTCTAAATCAAATACATCAGTGGAATCTGTATGCCCGAAAACTACTTCAAAAGGTGTCAACCCTGTCGTACTATGAATTGACGTATTATATGCCATAATTGCATATGTCATCACTGTAACGGCATCAGTTATTTTTCTCTCATATTTAACTAATCTATATATTTCTAATATCGTTGAATGAAATTAAAGATTTCTTCAAACGGCTTCTTTTGCGTTTACGTTAACTGTAACTCTGGTTTAAATGGTTTCCTATCGTACTTCATTTGTTTACAAGTTTCGCATGAATTTATAATACTAGAAACAGTTTTTTCCAGTTTCCTCCAATAATACGCCCTCTTAATGTGAGCTATCGTTTCTTTAATACCCCTATGGCATGTTTTACCTATATGATATTTCTCTACTATATTTATTTGTTCATTCTCGTCCTCTATGTACACAACTCTTTGGGTACACTCAACTATCTTAATAGAATCTTTTCTAAACAAGTTTGTTACTACTTTTGAGAATAACTTTCTATGCTCATTATCTTCAAAATATATGTAGTACTTAATCTTTGGACGAATATAATTTTTTAAGAAAGTCTTGATATGTTCCTCATTATCATGGCATATGAACTTCAAGAACTTTTTGTTTTTCACGAGATAAATCTTTCACAACATATTTATCCCTGTTCCAAGTATGTATCAATATTTGATTTGGCTTTGTATCGATTGCCTCATTTAAAATTGGAATATCTGCCGACTCCATATTTACTCAGTGTATAGTCACATTATCAGATGATTTTTTAGATTGTGAGGATTCACTATTAGTTAGTGACGGTACAGGATATCTATCGCCCCTAGTATCAAATATATCTTTAAATGATAAGTCAGATGATGAGTCATCCGAAATTAATATAGGTGAACTACTACTCTGCCTAATTTTTCTACTCTCTTTCATCCTACAAATCTCATCTATTTCCTCTAGATATTTCGCAACATCTTGCTCATCATTTTCTGCATTAACTACCATAGACATATTGTCATCACTTTTTGTAATGTTTACTTTTATTCGCGACAATGCATCTGCATTTTTATTTTGTTTACCTGGCTTATATTTTATTTCGAAATCGAATTCGGAAAGTCTTAATTTCCATCGAGTCAATCTACACCCTGGTTCATTCATAGAATTTAACCAAATTAAGGGTTTGTGATCACTCAATATAAGATTTTTTTTCCGTATAAATATGGCCTGAAATGTTTACACGCCCATACTATGGCTAATAACTCTTTTTGAATGGCACTATATTTGACTTCCGCGTCATTTAATGTCCTACTCGCATAAGCAATTGGCTTATCACTGCCTACCGGTCCCTGTGATAATACTGCTCCTAATGCAATATTTGATGCATCTGTAGTTAATAAAAACGTTTTCTCGAAATCCGGAAATTGTAATAATTGTGCATTTGTTAATAATTCCTTACATTTTTCAAATGCATTAATATAATCTTTTGTTATATTAACCTTTTTATTTTTCTTCAAACAACTTGTTAATGGTTGTGTGATTTTAGAAAAATCTTTTATAAATTTCCTATAATACCCTATTAGACCTAAAAAAACTTTTTATCTCAGTCGCGTTTTTTGGCAAAAGAAATTTTAATACAGCCTTTAGTTTTTCGTTATTTGGCTTTAACCCATCTTTTGTAATGGTATGACCCAAATACAAAATCTCCCTTTTTAGGAAATCACATTTATCTAGAGTGACTTTTAAATTAGTCCTCCTAAATCGTTCAAAAACTCTTTTAAGCTTTTCTATGTGCTCCTCTAAAGTTTTTGAATAAACTATTACATCATCTAAATACACTAGACAATCTTTTCCTATAAGACCCCGCAAAACACTATCCATAGCCCTTTGAAATGTCGCTGGCGTTGTTTTTAGCCCAAACGGCATTCTCCTAAACTCATAATGGCCATTCTGGGTGGAAAAAGCTGTTTTTTGTATATCGGCTTTTTCAACCTCAATTTGGTGATACTTATCCACTAGCCAAATCTAAAGTTGTGAAATAAGCAGTATTTCCTAATTTATCGAAAATATCGCAAATATTTGGCAATGGATACTTATCGTCGATGGTTTTTTCGTTCAATCGTCGATAATCTATCACCATTCTGTATTTTTGTTCGCCCGAGGCGTCTAACTTTTTTGGCACAATATGAACTGGTGCACTCCAAGGTGAACTCGATTCTTTAATTATGTTATTTTTTTAAGATCAGTAGGTATCACATTTACACTAATTTTCGCAAGTAGGTGACTAACCTACGTGTATTTTATAAGTGCTCGAAATGTCCACCGCCGTTCTCCAAACACAACAAAGCACGACGCCGCAATCTTATATTTTACGCAGTACAGTCGTTTGCGATTTAACCACTTCAAATGCACTTAAAATTTTGTCTTTTGTTCCACTGTGTCGGATTCTCGTTTGTAAACAAGTCTTTTTATTTCTCCCCACAAATAAAAGTCTAGTGGGGTAAGATCAGGCGACCGTGCCGGCCATGGGACAGGTCCTCCGCGACCGACGCGATCCATCGATTTTCAAACTTCCGATCTAAGTATGCACGCACTTCACTGTAGTAATGAGCCGGGGCCCCATCCTGTTGGTAGTACATGCCGGCTAAATATGACACTGGCACATCTTCCAACAATTCGGTCACTACTGTCGAAAGAATGTCCAGGTACCGTCTCCCAGTTAACCTGCCCTGAATAAAATAGGGCCCGATGACACAGTCATTAATCATTCCAGTCCACACGTTCACACTAAACCGCACTTGAAACGAATCTCTACGGGTTACATGCGGGTTGCGTCCTCTAACACTCCACCAACGTTCATTATGTATATTAAATAGTCCGATCCGCGTAAATGTAGCCTCATCAGTCCACAGAATATTTAAGTTTATGTTTTGCAATAACCAGTTACAAAACTGCGTTCTTGGTTGGTAGTCAGCTAAGGCGATGTCATGTACCTGTTGGAAATGGTACGGATACATGCCGGAAACGTTTAATATTTTCCACACATAATATTGGCTCACATTAAACCTAATAGCTGCTAGTCTTGTGCTCGCCTGTGGATTTTCATTGAAAAATCTCTTTATCATCCGATACATACGTCTCGGATGTGCTGGAGCCCTCCCCCTGGCTTGGGCATGCGCTGGCACATGAAAACTACCGAAGTCCAGCAGGTTTTGAGTTGCACTCAAAATTCTGTTTAATGACGGTGGATTTCGTTCTGGGTATCTTTGCCGCCATATGCGTTGCGTTTCTCGCAAATTACGTGTTC
This sequence comes from Deilephila elpenor, assembly GCA_949752805.1. Classification (NCBI taxonomy): domain Eukaryota; kingdom Metazoa; phylum Arthropoda; class Insecta; order Lepidoptera; family Sphingidae; genus Deilephila; species Deilephila elpenor. Next base: position 2,022,089 of record OX457114.1, read on the forward strand.
GTCCGTACCAAAGAACCATGTCTAGGTATTGTTGATTGGTAAATGGGACAAGGCTATTTCCCCTCGTTTTAGGCATACTAGATACACAACAAACACACACGTACACACGACACAATCCAACAAACAACTGTTATCGGGCGTAAATCGATGGCGCATGCGCGACCGTGACCTATTTCCGAGATAGTTTTCGCACGACTGGTGATTTTTTGTTTTTTTTTCTAAGGCGCGCGCGCATGGCGAGTCCTGTGTGTAGGTACTTAGGAGGCGCGGCGCGGCGCGACGGCCAGGATCAAACGGTCTGGCAACGTCGCTGTGTCGCATCGGGTCCGGTCGGTGCGTTGATAGTCAGTACTAATTTTAGTGAATGACCATTTGATGCGTTGAAATGTACCATGCGCCTACACATGTATAATTCATGTTACAAATCGTTACAACATTATCACATTCGTAATTAACTTCAGGCTTATATATTATAAGATCCAGAAAGATACTTTCTCTTTCATGATTGTATAGTTGCATGTGTCCCGTATCGATTTTGAGCATCCCTATGTGCTACAGGATGCGATTGCTGGTAATCAGCTGCGGCTCACCTGTGTACTTCAGGATGCGATGTTTAGTAATCAGCAGCCACTTTCCTATGTACTTCAGGATGCGTTTGGTGTTGATTAAGACGAGCTGGTTTAACTTGGATGTTCCTTGTTTTATCTGAATACCTGAATCTGCTGTCTTTGTTTTTCTTTAGGATTGCCGATTTTTTTGTTTGTGTGTGAATGTCTGCAGAATGCAGAAGTAAACTCCGGATAATTCACAAGTATAGTAGATTCCTGGCAATCAGCGGCAGCTTACCTATCTATTTTAGGATGAGACTGCTTAAAATGAACTCGTTTGACTTGGGTTTTCCTTGTTTTGTCTGAATACCCGGCTCTGCTTTGTTTTGTTATGTTTTTAAAATATCGGATACGATGTCTGAACTAACATCCGCAGCAGATGCAGGAGTAAACTCCGTATAATTCATACTAGAAATATCAAATATTTCATAATGCATTCTTTTGGCGTTTTCATTTGGTGTACCTAAATTCACGTGAACAACAGGATATAATTCTTTATAAGAAAGGTAAACATCAAAGTGACCGTTTGATAGATTTTGTGTAAAGCGAAGACACTTTATCGGACGACCTTGTAGTATCTGCATCTACATACAATTCGATACGATAAACAAAAACCAAATTATTCTCTTCTCGCTGCGACTAATTCACATAGTCCGTCATGTATCGAAGGTTTAATCATATCTGTATGATATTGGTCTGCTGTACTTTAGTTATCACTATTATTATCGTGTGACGTAATAGAAAATTCATCCCATTGACTTACAACATAATTAGTATGTCTGCTTTATACAGCATCTTTATATTTTCCAAGAAGCCATTAAGTAGATGTGAAGTATCAAATAGAGGAAATATTTTTTCACCGTTCAATTTAAATGCAGATGAATCATATTCTTAATTACTGGCGCTGTGTGCTGTCTAATAATGGATTTATGACGGATATATTTCTTTGTGATTGGCCGCATATTATGGCTATTAGTTTTAATCCAGCTTTGCTTACTTCCGTAATAATCATATTTATTAGGAATTTTAAATCTGCATTTTGGTGCAGCTTCTGCAAAATGTGTAGCAGATGGGCAGTTTAATTTTCCTTTTATTCCAGCTTCTAGCGGAATAAAACTTAATAGTCTCTGTAAGACATTCTCCTCTCCTGAGACAGAGACAGACTCTTCTAACAAACATTTTTCTAAAGCCGCTAAACGCCTTAGCACTTCGCTTGTATATAGAGAATGCAAAAATATTTTCCTCCGTTGTATATCTTCTGCCACTTAGTTTACTTTCGTATTTCATTTGAAGTTTGCTAAATACCCGAATGGGCTCAGACAATTTTTCGATATCTTTAGAAAATTGTGCTGAATATGATAATTTTCTTGCTCTTTTTTATTTGCCTTTGCATTTTTGTCTCAGCTTTCTGAGTTTATGTTATAGCCTATAAACTTTTCTTCGGACTTTTTTATTTTTATCTGAAATAAGTCACAATCAGAGCTCATCTTTTTCTGTATCTTTCTCCATAAACACATACAAGTGGTCCCATTTGGCTATATTAACAATACCATTTTCGATAAATTTGAGATTCTTTGTTAGTAAGTTGTTTCTCATACCGTTTAAAAGGTGTGATGGGTCAAAAATTGGAAATATTTTAACGCCATCAATTTCGAAGCCCCGGCTCTTATTTTAGTCATATTAGTTGACGATTGGTCACATATTGTGCAAACAATTTTTAGGCCAGTAGAAGATAGCGTTCTTATGGCTTCTTTTAGAATAAGTGATAAATGTTCTTTTTTAGTGGCACCTTGGCAAAATGTAAAAGCTATTAGTTCTTTAAATTTTCCTTTAATGCTTTTTGTCCATTAGCACCAATGCATGATCAGCTATTTTGGGAGGTCTCGCGTAACCATAATCCTCAAAACCAATAATTTGTTTGAGTACATTATTATAATAAACACCTGCTGCCAATGCCACCTCTTCAAAAATGAGGCTGCAAAGCATTTTTTCTTCAGGCAGATTGGCTGCCGACTTTTTAATGTTATTTATTATATGGCTATTTATGCATGGTTTCAAAACTACACAACTAAAAAGTTACATAGCAAACTTTACTACAAGCCAATCATCTTTTTTTAATCTGGTTGAATTGTTGTCATAGAATAATATTTCGCTTAATCCCAAAAGTATGGACATGGATCAACGTTTTATTGGTCTTCATGATCTTTTAAATATTTTTCTATATACTCGTCCATATTGTCACAATCAGAGTCATCAGTTTCAATAGTCACAACTTGCGTTTCATTTTCAGAGCTTTCTGTATCAGAATACATTAAATGTTTCCTTTTTCTTTGTACATAATCATGTAGTTTCTTTTTCTGTTGGTTTCATCCGGTTTTCTACGATACTTTCTTTCGGAGTTTTTTTCTTTGGTATTACAATTTTTATCTCAAGTATACTTTGTGTTGTTTTTTCGTTCAAGTTTTTTTTCATAGTTTCAGTAATCACATCTGCTCCTAACGGTTAGGAGCAGCCGAGCATTTGTTGATATTCCATTTCAGTTTCGGCACAAAACTCATTTAGAGCTTCAACTCGAATTGTATAAATATAGAAAAATGAATATATCTTCACGATAACGCTTTCGTAATCTACGGGTAGCCCATCTGCAGCAGATTTTATTGCATTGTGAATTACATGGGCTCCACATCCAATACCTATTATTTCTTTTTTCAGAGATGATTGTAATTTCGTTAAAACATTATTAGTTCCTCGCCTAGCTGCACCTCCGAAATTGACGTTTGTATTGTCCCCACAAAATGCTACGACTTTTGAAATTATGTTGATGTTAGAGTTATGTCTATGCAAAGCTGTTTTGTGTGTTGATACTTTCTCGATTAATAAAGTTTTCGTTGTCAGACATGTAGGCAAATCTTTTTCTTGATTAGCTACAAATGCTTGCGTCTCTTCTTTGTACTTTGATACATCCGCTAATAAATGAACACTCGTTAACTCCTCAGGTAAAGAAGTATTTTCAAATTTGAACAATATGTTATTATACATAAGGACATTGATAGCATCTATACAAAGTTATTTTAACCCTATACTTCCCAAAAAAAATTTTTTAGAATTTTAAAAAATTATACTTAAAATATGCTCTGGGGTGTTCATTGAAGGTATAAAAAATAAATAAAAAAATATTATATTAGTATTTTTGGATTTATTGAGCGTGTCATATTAGATACATCACCAGGCCTTTAATAATCAACGCTGTATAATCTACGTATATAATTTGCTACACTGCCAGTTATTGAGTGAAGCTTATTACTGCGTTTTAAATTACAATTCAAACATAAACAAACTAAATCTCGAAAAATTAAAACAATCATTATATATTTTCCATAAGTATACTAATTAACAAAAATAAAACAGCTTTTATCTTATAAATCACAGTCATTGGTAAATTGAGATCAACAATAAAAATCACGTCTAAAAATCAGTCTCACAAATAGGTCCTTTGTAACATTACTTATATTATAATATAATTGTTTTTTGGTATGGAACTCAAAGAAACAATTACGTTCTGGTAACAAGCACAGCCTCAATTTACATTTTTGACAATAAAATTTAGTCAGTCCTTTTGTGCAATACATACACCTTCCTCTACTAGTATGTATAATTGGAAATTGACCAACTTGATCGTATCGAACAGCATCTGGCGGTCTTTCAGCTGTTGGTTTCTGTATATTTTTAGTAGACTTCATGCCAGGCCTACCAATATCGCTTGTGTCAATTCTTCCAAAATTTCGTAGGCTTTCAAAAATCTCCAGTCTAATAGATTTTAAGGATGTTTCATGGACACAAAGAAATAAAATAATACAAAAGTACAAAAGGCGGTCTTATCGCTCTGAGCGATCTCTGCCAGACAACCAGATGATTGTGTTTTGTTATCCATCCTGGATTTTTTATCTCGCCGGTAGAGAAGCCAAGCATTATTTATACAGATGTCGAGCATTTGTGATAATATTGGTAAATACCAACGATGACCTCGGAATGGTGTACGATACAGGGCAATGAGCATATCGGCCAAATCAACACCGCCCATGTTGGTGTTGTATTCTTTTATCAAATTGGGGCAAGTTATTGGGGCAAGATATAGATCTTTCTTGTAACGAACTACAGTCTGGGTAGGATAGGCATCTACATAAGTACTTGCAGCAGTAACACATTTGTTATCGAACCATTTGACAACAGAAATTTTGTTTTTATTGCATACGACTTGTGCATGAGATCCTCTACCCTTTGTCTTAAGATTTTTATCTGTGGGTAGTTTTTTATCTGCTCCTCTGAGTCTGTTCGCTCGTATTGTACCAATTGCAAAAATACCATATTCATTGCGTAAATATTGTAACATATTAACGCCATCAATTTCGAAGCCCCGGCTCTTAAATTTCTTTCCTCTTCTTGCATAATCTTGCACCGTCTCCTCATGCAGATTTTTTATTGTAGTCATAATAGTTGACGATTGGTCACATATTGGGCAAACATTTTTTAGGCCAGTGGAAGATAGCGTTCTTATGGCTTGTTTTAAAATAAGTAATAAATGGTCTTTTTTAGTGGCACCGTGACAAAATGTAAAAGCTATTGGTTCTTTAAATTTTTCTTTAATGCTTTTTGTCATTAGCACCAATGCATGATCAGCTATTTTGGGAGTTCTCGCGTAACCATAATCCTCAAAACCAATAATTTGTTTGAGTACATTATTATAATAAACACCTGCTGCCAATGCCACCTCATCAAAAATGAGGCTGCAAAGCTTTTTTTCTTCAGGCAGATTAGCTGCCGACTTTTGAATGTTATTTATTATATGGGTATTTATGCCTGGGTTCAAAACTACACAACTTAAAAGTTACAAATTATGCCACAAATATCCCAATATTTTTAATAATGTTTTTTAATTAATTTTTCAACACCCATCAAGTGACTGAGCTGCCATCTTGTGAATATTACGCAAGAAAATATGAAAATTACACTGGCACTCATAACAGATGGCGTGGTTCCACATAAAATAAATCTAATATTTTTATCTATGTGAGTTTCACTCCCATGGACCGACTGGCGCCGCAGCGGTGGCCGGCCGCGGCTGCGCTAGCGCTCCGGTGGCGGGCCCCACTCGCAGCGGCGGGGCGTGGTATTACGCAACCGCAGCGAGTGCGCGATGATGATATTCTTTATTAATAATAGTTGTTAATAATAAATAATATTCCACGCCACAATTTCACCAGCGATGAGTGCATAAAACAGGACTGCCATATGCCCTAATCTAAAGGATCTGTGGATGGCAAACTGTCAAGTGGTCGCTGTATTACTCGTACATCAATAACCCGTTGGTAAAGGTGGGTTAACTGATGTAGCAACGTATTGTGAGCTCGAGCCACCTCGATCCTCTCTGCCTCCAGTCGTAGTCTCTGCATCTCCCGTTCATGGAGACGCCTATCGCTTGGCACCTCATGCCGAAGCCGGCTTTGCTGGAAAGCCGCTAATTGATCTGAGGCCCGTTCATAAAGTGTTAGACCCCTGTTCCTGTGCATGGGTGTTCATTCGTTCTCTACGGGCCTGCTCAAGTATGTTCTCAATATTACAATTCATTTTTGGATGACTCGGCTCCCCAGCATATTGTCGTTATCATATAATTTATTAAAATTTAAAGCTATGTCCGCCGAATCATCCTCACAATTGAACCTATTATTGTGAATAATATAACTTTATTAATCTTGTAATTAATAATGACTTAAAGGTGCAATTGAAGCTGTGGCAGTTGGGATCATTGGATCTCTATAATTGTAGGCCCTAACTTGTACAAATAAATTTTCTAATGGATCAGTATTAAAATATCTGGGCCTCATGATTTTCATATTGTTTGATTTGAAAAGCTGCCACAACCTCATGAAGCTTTTTAATGTGATAATAATTTTTTTTACAGAAGGTACTGACTTTTCTTTTCCTTGTCTATAAAGGAGATCGGTCGTTTTCCTATGAATATTGGGCCTAGTAGTGGAAACATGGTGGAGACAAATGAGACATAGAATTAAATAATAAGGATTTTTTATCCTTCAAATATAACATAGTCTTCTTGAGCTAGGATACGGGGTTTTTAAGATTTATCCTCTTAAAGTTTTACAAAATCTACCATTTTCTGCTATCTGAATACGTAATGTCATAGTTGGCTTATATTTTAAGTTTGGGATGAGTATGAATATACATTATTATACAGTACGTAAACTTATCAAGGAAGACAGAAAAACACATTTGAATATTTAAAAGTATATTATTTTGATATCAGGTTTATTGTATGTAGTTAGTCACTTTGTCATGCGCTAGTTTAAAAAATATCTGAAGCTACCGTACACAATAATGAAAAAATAAAACAATGATGGAGGATGAATCCATTCAGACATTACAGATCATGTAAGCCTTTGCGCCTTTACGATCGGTGTCTCGTAGTTGTTGGCTTCAGGTTTACTCCTTAGTCTGTGGCTTCAGGCGCGCATCAATGATTTCCCGTAGTTTATGCTTACATGACGATTATAAACATTTTAACTTATTTATATGCTATAGTATTGTTGAATCGAGGTAAGCAATTGACTGCAAGGGACGCCGTAGAGAATAAACACAACACCCAGCCACAAAACGAAATTATATGATTTTCAAATTAATTCAATTTTAAATACACATTAGTACACGACGAAATAAACAATGCAATTTGACAGATAATAGTCTCGTGACAGATGTCAACTCTATTAATGTTGCTGACAAATACAAAAATGGTAGAAATATTTCATGATATCCTCATTTTTTTGTAAATCTAATTCCAATGGTGTAGGATAAAAGTAAATAGAGAAATAAATCTAAAAAAATACGCCAAATTTTTTGGTAGTAATGAATTTCTTGTCCACAGTTGGACCAAATCGACCGATCTCCTTTCATTTTTTCGAGGGTTTTAATGGTTTCGGACCAAAATTCATGATGTTTTGTGTTATCTGTTACAGCTTTACGTAATTGTTTACCCCTACTCTTTTTGCTGCTAGTGGTGACCCCATTGACGCTGTCAAATAATTTGTCCAAAAATTCCACTGTTGCAGCTGTTTTTTTTATTGTGCTGCTGACTGGTCTGCCATCTGCATATGTTGCTGAAAATGAAAACATTTATCACATATTTATTGCAACTATACATTAACCCGGCGTGAATGAGATGAGAAATTGTTACACCAGCTATGAGGCGGGTAGGAGACACCCAAAATTTCCATGTTCTATTTTAGATACTATGATTGTGTAATTAGCATTTATGCTTGAGATATATTAATAATAGTATCCATTCAACAACATAAGTAAATAAAATACAAGAATTAAGTACAAACAGCGTTGTTTTTATTGAAATAACAAGGTATCTAAATTTTCTTTGAAAAAATACAGGCTTAGGTAGTGTACTTCTTTTCGCATAAAATCTAACAAAATTTCAACATCTTTGGGAAATAAACATACCAATAGTGTCTTCTAAATATTATAAATAAAATAGGAACTGAAAAGTCTTATGAGATGTAGTAGAGCACCAGAATTACACCTACAAATCAACACAAACTGCGCACACAAAAATTGCGTGTTCCATACATATTGGCTTCTCACATTTTGTACAACAATGTTTGGTTTTTCTGTCTTTTTTCTGAGTACACTCAACACATCTAACATATTTACCAGCGATTTTTTTGGGAACTGGTGTTGAAGGTTCCCCTGAATGATCGGTGATCCTCTTTCGCGTTTCCCTTGGAACATATACATACTGTTGCCTGTTCCGAAGACTATCATTTATTAGATTCAGACCTAAATTACGAATGTAGTCTCGGCGCTTCATGCGTGTTTTCTCACCTGTGTTATTTTCTCTGTAGATTATAATACTATTATGGCAACCATATTGAGTATACCATAAAAAACCGTCATGGGCCAACGTTTGCTATTGCGTGAAACATCATAAGTAGCACTCAGTTCATCTGCGACATCGACTCCGGCTTTAGTTTTATTATAATAAGTAATAATTTCCGGTTTTCTTTTATCCCCTGTTGTTTCGTAGATATTTTTATCCCTTTCAGACCTGAAGCCGAACGGCAATGAGTTTCAAAATTCAAGTTATTGTTTCTTGCTCATTTGGGGTCGCTGAAGAAGAATATGCTACTAGAAAAAATGTAGGAAATCTGAAAATCGGTTTTTCAGGATGCTCACGATTGTGAGGGATCGGGCCCAGTCTTAGTACCCTCACTATTTATTTATTTTATTTATTTATTAATCCTTTATTGCACAAAAAGAAACATTTACAGTAAATAAATGGCATAATAATAGTACAAGAGGCGGCCTTATCACACTAGGCAATTTCTTACAGGCAACCTTTGGATGGATATGTAAAAAGGAAAATGAGAGGGCAGTCTAAGGTGTTTACCGTCACTATTGTGAGGGTTGATAAATAAAATTATTTAATATTAGTAATTAAACTTTAATCATAAAAAACAGAGACAATTGTTACAAAATGGAACAGTAATAATAGTTAAACATTTATAGAATTTTTTCCATACACATAATAAAAAAAACTAACTGTTTTACCTACTTATAAGGAACATTTTTTCATTCTTGATTATAATTAACTCTTTGGACGTAACATAAATCCCATTTTATTATTAATGTAAAACCACTTCTTATTTTTCATTATGAAAAACATAAAAGCAGTGGTTATCTTTGGTATTGCAAAGATAAACGTCACACTTCGTGCATCTTACTTTTGAACGACTGCTACAGCTGCTACAGCTGCTGTGACTGCCTCGGTGGCGTAGTTGTATTACGGTACGGTTACAAAGCTGAGGTCTCGGGTTCGAGTCCCGGGTCGGGCAAAGTGATATTGGATTTTTCTATTCATTATCAGCCCGGAGTTAGGAATTTGTGCCCGATATGGCGATAGGCTCGCCCCCTATCACATCATGGGACGAAACATACAAGGCGAAATGTGGGTGTCCTGGTGGCGCCTCTGCCTACCCCTTCGGGGATAAAGGCGTGAGTTTATGTATGTATGTATGTATGCTACAGCTGTTCAGTCTGCAACATCGTGGCGCTTTAATTGTGTCACATATTGGCCAATGATTATATCCATCGAGTCTTTTATCCATCGTTGGGATCGTAGCTGGTTTGTAATGAGATGTTTCAGGTATTACGGCTAAATCGTCTGTGAGATCACGTTACCTCTTTCTGATTGTTTCACTTCAACAGTTGAAATAACTGAAGGCATAGGTTTCCCACGAAACATCCGTCGGATATGATATTAGTAATTGATATTAAAAATATCAACCTTGGACACTACTTCCTAACCGCACGCCTTGTCCTGCTTGGCGCCGCAGGCTCCTTGGCTGTTGAAGTTGTCTTCACCTTTTGTGTAATCGCATCAAGATCAATTATTATTATTATTATTATATGTAGTTAAATAATTTAACAATGATAATTATTAATCCAAATCCAAACTTAAATGCGAGTGAACAATAATAATAATATAAACTCTATAAATACATATAAATTAGGTTCTACTTAGCCATAAACTATTTATCAAATTCATTCTAGACCTGCGGCCGGTTTCCAGCTCCAAATCTTGTGTATCTGCTTGTGCAAATAATAATCTTTCATTCAACCCAGTATCATCTCCATGTATTGGGAAAGGTAATCCCGCACGATTACAAATGTGGAGTTCACAACACGCAACTACTATCTTAGCGTCTAGCGACAGTGTCAGGATGGTAATGTAATACTCTATGTGCTAGGAGACACCGAAAACGCCCTTTCAATATTCCTATTGTTCGTTCTACTGAATTTCTGCCTGTAGCATGTAGTTTATTGTAATAACTGTGGGTTCCTATCCACATTATACGTGTACCAATGAAACATCCGATGCAATGGCGGAACTGATTATTACTTGTATTTATATATAGTACATGCACTGTCACCCAACGCAGTAAATAATATTATGATAAAGCGCGTGCATCGGCAAGGCAGTTGGTAAGCGGCGCGGAGGACAGCGTGGTCCCAGCAAGACGTAACGGCGGAGCGGAAGGGCAGACGGCAGCGGTCGTGCATCGGCGAGGTTGCGGGCGACACTGACGCGTGCGCCGGGCGGAAGCGGAAGCATAGCGTGTTTCATTTTCTCTGCGGTGAGGCAAAGGCGGTGGCAGCGGACTGCCACATAACCTACCGGGGTATCACCAGTTGCGCCCGCGACTGGACTCATTAAATAAGAACGCTGAAGCAAGGAACTTATACTCTAACTGGAATGCTCACGAGCACTTCAAAAGCGTTCCGAAGAGTTCAAGATTCAACAAGGTAGCCGTGTCCCTTTCTACTAGTGTGACCATACAAATGTATACAATAGGACATTTCCATAATAGGTTTAAAAAATATAAGTATATTAACAATTTACATGTTTAAACTAAATGAATGGGAAGACTGATGGATTGTCAAGTCAGAGATCCTGAATTCGACCCTACGCTTGAGACGACAGCATTATTTTTACTACTTTTTTTAAATTTTGCTCTCAAAACCCGCTCCTAACTTAGGCCACTGAGTGGATGCGTATTAACAATCTTAATTTACACCCACTCATAGATGAAGGAACATAGACATACACAATAGAAGTTCTCTGTAGTGCTCTTGTAGTTAGGAGAAGTTTTTTTTTTAATTAATAGGTCCTGGCAAACGAGCAAACATGTCACCTGTTCGTAAGTGATCCTGCCGCCCATGAACTTCCATAACGCTTTGATTGTAGATGTGTTGCAGGACCATCAAATCGAGAGCGGAGCGGGTATGAGAAAGAATGGGGAGAGAAAAGGGATACGGGGTATCCGGCAATCTCACTCACCGAACGAAACAAGACAGCAAGTCTGTCATTTCTCGTCGATTTCCTGTGAGACAAGGGTACTAGGGATAAGCCTGCTCATACATGCTGAGTCATTACTGACAACCTTGCTCTTCCACTTCCAGAAGTCACTTTTCATAGTGGAAGTTTGAATAAAATAAAAACCATTTAAACATTTCTGATTAATTTATTTGTAATATTACACAATAGCATCTGTCCGCGACTTTGTCTGCGTTTATGCATACAATAAATTCTGTTTTAAAAGTACCAGTCTTGTTTTCATTAACTAATTATGAACTATTATGACTTTTTATTACAATAAATTCTGTTATAAAGTAACAAAAAAATAACTAAAGAAACTTTCATCTCAAACATAGTTGTAATTTTAAATTACATACAGATAAACAGCCTTTTTTCATACTGATTATGAAATATAAATACTTTTTATCACCTCATTGTTATGTTATAAAATAAAAAAAACAACTTATTAAACTTTCTTCTAACGGCCTTATTCATAGACAGTTTTAAAACTTATTTTAGGCATCGAATGTTTTGTCTTCTTCGCTCAAACTGAATTGAAAAGTCGTTCGAAAGGGACATAACATTCGACAACTAAAATAGATTTTAAAACTGTCTATGAATAAATAAATAAATATACCCAACAGTCGAGAGAAAATGCATATAATCCGGTCCCAAGTTATAACACAATTATTGTCACCTTACTCCAATATATGGTTTTATCGCATCGGCCATTGCTCGTTGACATAGACAGCTAAGTGTTGCCATGTGTTATACAAACAATATTACTTAATTCTTCCATTTCGCAAATAAAATATTTTTATTTACAAATAATTAAAAAAAAATGGAATAAGTATGCTATTAATTCAGAGTTAATGTTATAAATTATGTTTATGCTTATTTGGATATTAAGGCTCAAGAAGGTGTTTATTACAAGCCTATCCTAAAGAATGTAAAAACTACTATTTGTTCCTTTTTTTACTAGTGACAATCTGTTAGAAAGAGACATCCACCCTCGGCCCGGCACGTTTTTCCTTCTGGAAATATTCACGCAAATATAAAACTTATTACTCTTGAAATAAAGTATAATTTACAATGTGTATTATTGTGTCGTGAGCATTCCAGTTAGAGTATAAGTTCCTTGCGCTGAAGATAACCGGCATATCCTAAAAGCATTAAAAATTTTATAGTTATATTATCTTTACATAAGTCAGTCATAATCCAGGCTGTCGCCATCTTACATATTAGATTGGAGGTAATATTTTATTAAAGGCCCCTGTTGTATCAGACAGGTCCATTGATTAACTATATTTAATTAGCTATTTATTTACTTATAAGGGTTATATTAGTTGGGCAAAATGAGAAATGTACCACATATATTTCAGCCGTGCGACAGATTAGTCCGTTGTTATGCGCCGTAACAAACAAGTTAATATTTATACTTGCCTAATAAACCGATAATTCACCCGAATTGGTCAAGTTTTCTAAGTGGTCCCTAATGACTGAGTGGTTAAATACGAAACTATCGTGCGTCGCTCCGCCATATGACGCATCTACGTGTATTATATTAAGATCTGCATCATTAATCTGCGATTGGAGCAATGAAATTGATAATATGCATGTAAAAAACTTACCAACAACATTCCGAGCGTGGAACCTCTTGCGGCAAAAATACCTTTCTTCATTATCACGCGGCCTTAATATAGCGACGAAAGTGCCATCAATCCACCCGATCACCCCGGGCATACGAAATTTTTCATAAAATCTGTAAGTTATAATTTTTTAATTACGTACGTTTAGCAATTATAAAATTTGAAGGGAAATTTAATAGCCACTTACCGCTCGGCCAATAATTGTCTTTCTGAACGATTTTGTGGAAATCTTATATACTTTTTTACAATAGTAGGGTGATTCATCGCTTGTACTATCTCTTTAACGCACCGGGATACGCCAGTTTGTGATATGTATGTTTCTAAATTTTTTCCTAATATTCTTTGATAGCACCCACTTGCAAGGAATGCTAATGTGCAGAGAATCTACAAAAATATAAGGAAATAGTAAAAATTATAGCGGTATCCTCCATCAACAAATATTTGAAAAAAAGTGCTCAAATTTGCATCTGGTTGAAAGCGCTTGACTAGGTCGCTTAGTTGGTACTAGTAAAGGGCGTAATAATTACGCCCTAATTTAGAGAATCAATTATTGATTCTCTAAATCTTGAATTAACACTACGATGGTAACATAATTTAAATTCACACGCATGGTAACAGGGGTGTCACATCACCCCATAATAAAAAATTGAATAAAATACTTTTGTTTAGTGAACAATAAAACTTTTTATTGTTAATACAAACTAAAGGAACACTCTTTTTGAGATCAATGAGTAACTAAATGATATAAGATTCTAAAAAATAATGTTTTTGGTAATTCATGTATAATTGCGACAAATTTCCACACGATGTTCAGGGCACAAAGGTTTTTTTGCATTTTGAACAAAAATCTTCACTGTTTCGAGGACACAACGCACATCGAGCTTGCTTTTTCAATTTGGCGGGGGGTTCGCTTGCTGGAACTTTTTCTGGGACATTTAGAATGGCTCTTATATTTCCCGTTAGTTGTTGAAGTAAGTTTGACTCCAGACGCCGTTTCATGTGTGGCTCGGCTAACTGCAATGCTAGTTTTTGTAGAAAATTACTTTTAAATTTATTAGCTGGCATGTTCGGATGCTTAGCTTCTAGATAAAGAATCATAGAGTTGATCCCTGCTTGATCTAACATACCAAAGAAAAACCTGAGAGGCCAGCGTCGAGTACCCCTCGCAGTCGTGTAATTATGCATTATTTTGTCAAAGGTATCGACGCCTCCCTTTGTCGCATTGTAGTCATCAATGATAACTGGCTTATGCGTTACGGGATTGATTACTTCCTTATTGTGCATAGTAGACAGCAAAATCACCGATTTGTTGACCTTTGGAGTAAAGGAGACTAACGTTTTCTCGCGATCAAATGCAAACTGAGAGGACAAAGCAAATTTTGATTTATTGGGTAAGAAAGCAGGTGGTATCTCACGTTTGTTTTTCCGTAAAGTTCCAATACAAGTCAGTCGATATTCCTTCAGTAATTGGTCTGCAAGTAATAAATAAATAATAACCGAGGTAAACCAATTATCAAAAGTTATGTTTCGTCCAGAACCTTTTTATGCTCTCAGCTAACTTTGTGACGTAATCTGCCGCCGTCTTCGCCTCGGTTCCTTTGCCTATGTAAGGAATGGCGTCAAACATACAATATGTCTTCGCATCACATATGGCTACAACTTTCATGCCATATTTATCCGTTTTCGAAGATATATAAACACGAAAGGGACACTTTCCCCGAAATCCTAACAACTGCTCATCAATTGTAAAGTAACGAGGTTGGTAACGCTTTTGTGTAACTGTTTATAAAAATCTTCCAGGCTTCCCGTATAGGTGCAAATTTATCATCTTTATCACGGCTGTCCTCATCATCAAATCTTAGGCAAAGTAGCGGAAAATGAAATCGAATCTCGGACATTATTGACTTGTACACAGGGGTACTCGTGGGCGCCCACATTTCAGTTGCACTTTTTCTACTATCTTTGTTTACCGCAGCATAAAATAGTAGCCCTATGAGTGCCTCTATCTCTGTTTTGTTTGCTTTATGAGTAAAACGTTGGTCTGTATTTGGAAGCACGTCTGTCAATTTCTTGGTTCGTGTATGTAAGTACTATGTCGAGAGGTTTAGAAAACAATGTCATAAAAGCAACTTTTTCATTTTCAATATTAGAATGGACTTGCGAAGATCTTTGGATGTTTACTATATTACGTCGAGGTGTTCTGCTTGATGATGGCGCAAAAGCAGACCAAATATGTCCATTCTTACCTCTCAAGACACTCCCTCGAAGCTGTGACAAAGGCACATCATCATCGTCCGAGCCGGAAAGACTGTCATATTTTTCGGAATGCACAGAGAGGTTATCTTCATTTTCAGAAGCTTCCTCTAATGGCTCTGTTTCACTCTCAGCATCTTCAGCAATATTATTTAAGTACCGCTCAAGCTCTTCATCATTACAAAACGCTATTATGAACTGAAAATAACAAAATAAAAAAATACACTTAACAAAGGAAAACACCTACGTAAATAGTAACAGGGGTGACGCAACACCCCACACATACCTGCAGAACGAAATCGACGTGTTGCCGCTCCCACCGCGCAACGGGTACTGATTGCTCACGGTGACGGGTGAAACAAAAGAATACACAAAATGCTAGAGCGAGACAGCAAATAATTTTCGATGAATCGGCGCGTGATTGCTCGCGTGGGATGTTGGGGCACCCTTGTTACCATCGTAAGGTTAAGGCTTCCGAACGTCTATAGATGTTAATAAAATTATCGCTGCTACTAGTAAGGGGAAATTTCTTATAATTTGAGCTTCACGACGATTGTTTCTTACTTCTAATTCATAGGCTTCTTTAAAAATACTTAATAAAATAAATGATCGAGCCATCTACAAACAAAAAATATGACGGAATTTGCAACGTCCTCGAAATGCCACCAGTTCTTCATCAATCGTTAGATTCTCAAAAGGCGTATAATGCAATTGGCAATTAGCAACAAAATCTACAAACAGTTTACGAAATGGTGCCAATCTATCTTGTGCTAATCTTTCTTCACGAGAATTGGCATCGTCGAATCTCAGATGATTGACAATGAAAGAAAATCTTCTTAAACTCATTGTCATGGGAAAAAGAGCAATGCCTGTGCCATCATTGGACCACAGATCTTGTAAGTTTTGTCTAGCCGATTTATAAAGCCCTGCCAAAAAAATAAGACCAATTGTGGCACGTAGTTCTATCATAGAAACATCACAATATGAATATTCATTAGAAGCATTTGAATTCTCTCTAGTTTTTTTATCCTTGTATTGGTATGACACAAAATATAAGACAACATTGACTCATTTATAAAGAGTTCAAAACATTCTAATGGAGTCTTTGCATTTTTTGCTTGACCAATTACTCCCGGAGTGCCCGTCAATATATTTTCACTACGTTTTCGTACATTAGGTCTACGTGGATTTTTAAACCATATTGTTCCATCTTTACCTCTGTAAGTTTCTTCTGTGGGCACAGTCGCAAGGATGGACAGGGGCACCTCCATTTCAGAATCCGTAGAGGTGGAGCCTGCATCATTTTCTTCCTCCTCAGAAACAGCTTCTTCATCCTCTAGAGCAGGGTTTCCCAACCTTTTTCTAGTGCGGACCCCTAGCGCCATTTTATTTTAATTAGCGGACCCCTTTAAATAATAAAAAAAAAAATCGCTCACATTCTTTTATTTGCAAAAATGTTCCTTGGATATATTTTACTTACATACATTATTTTAAATTTAATGCGATGGTTGATGTTGCCGTTTTGCGACTAAAATCGTAATATCTGGGTCGATGTTGCTCAGTTAAAGCCTTAAATCTGCCTCTACTTGTAGTCTATTTCTGTATTTATTTTTGAGATAAACAAGAGTTAAAAATCCTTTTTCGCATAAATATGTTGTGGGAAAAGGCAACAACTGCTTCAGCGCCAATTCCGATAACTCCGTATAATCATTAATCCGTATAAATATAATTCCTCCGTATAATTTAGTTGAGAGAACTAAAACATCCCTCTTATCTTTCCTTCTTCTTATCTCAATACAGTAATTCCATCTGCACTTTCCTTCGCGATAAATTGCCCCCTTTTCAGTATTTTTAACACTATTTCTTTTGGAAAGTGCTTGCGGTTCTTTCTTAACCCTTTCACGTACAAAACTGATGTGTAAAAGTTTTTATGGTAATAACTGTTTAAGGTTACGTGTTTAGGTATATTATAAGCTTATTTCTCGTAAAAAAATTAAAAAATTAAGCAGATTACCCAGAAATAGCTGGGACAAATATGTCCCAATTTGCGTTAACTGTCGACAATGAATGGATTTTATGGAGTTTTGAATTTTAGGTTGTATATAGGTTTATAAAAAGAAACTACAGATTTTAGTGAAATAAAATATTATTTACAAGTATATTTAGGCATGGAATTCTATAAAACAATTTCTGTTTGCTGTAAAACATAAATTTACATTGCATAGATCACACACATTGTTTGTGCGGTTCTCTACGCCAATCTTGGCACATTGCACACATCTTTTACGTGATCCTTTTTTCATCACGTGGAATGGTACGGATCGCTTGTGTGCTATATTGTTCATTCTTTTTTTCGTCATGAATGTGGACGGTATGGCATGTTTCCTTATGGAAAATGACCCTATCATGGTTCTCGCCACAACTTGTCGATATTCTAATGATGTAAGTAAAGAACCTTCGAATCGATGTTCCTCGTGCATTTTTTCATATATTACATATGAATTATTCATTGCAATATCTAATAAATCAAAAAAAAGGCGAAGGTAATATTTTATTTTAGATTTTCTATCCACTTCATATGTGACTTTTTTTTGATCCATTAGATCTACTCCTCCCATATTTTTATTATATTTACACACAATATCGGGACATGTAACTTCTAAACATTGTGCGGAACCAACTTGTTTACGTTTCACTTTTTGAGTAGGTATTGGTGACAAAAAATTAGTGAGAAGATGTACCGGCTTTATTATCCATCCACTTGATGAAACTAATACCTTCGAAACTGGTTGCATAGATATCGCCTCTCTTCATATCTTTATCTAAAGGTAAATTTTTTGGTGTGTGTTTACGCTGAGTGCGGACAGTGCCGCCAGATTTTAGATTTAGCTTGGCTAAATTGTATTGTAAGAGAGGAGAGTTGAAAAAGTTATCAAAGTAAACCTCGCAACCTAGTCCGATCAAAGGTTTTGTGAGACTTAATACTACAGCCTCCCCTAGTCCAGTTTCTGTTCCTGATCTTTTTTTACCAGTGTATAAGTCGAACTGGAACAGATATCCTGTTTTAGCATCGGCGCGGCACCACATTTTGAAGCCTCTCTTCACAGGTTTATTTTGCATGTATTGTTTCATGATATTATGTCCTTTGAATTTCACCATGTGTTCATCTATAGATTGTGTAATGGTATTGTTCATGGCTGATTGGAAAGATGAATTGAAGTGATTCATCACTCTTCGAATTTTATATGCTCTATCAAAATGTGGCGATGAGGGTGGTGGTTGTTCGGAGTTATTGCAAAAATGAAAATTTCTTCTGATTTGCTCGAATCTCGATACAGGCATAACTGTGACTAAATAAGGCACACCCATATCAGGCTCAGTAGACCAATAATTTCTTAGAGACGGTAGCACATGATATCCCATAACATAATTCATACCAATAAAAGCTGTAATTTCTTGAACATCGGTTGTAAACACTGAACCGTTGTTATGTGCATAGCGCAAAGATTCCGGTAATATAATTTCTTCAATCAAAGCCTTGATATTCGTAGTTGCCTCAAAAATATCGATGGGTTTCAGCGCTTCTGACTGTTGCAGAATGTTTATCTTACCAAAGTCATAATCAGTCTCAGAAAACAGGTATGGATGATAAATGTTCCTCTTCCATTTGAAGTCCGGCACTTCACTTCTCAATGATGAGTCAGGACATGACGAAGAGCCTGGAATTGGATCTGGAGTGGCATCTGGTGCACCTGCAGGCTCAATACTAACTTCAGATATTCCAGCTTCCATATCTTGGAGAATGAATGCCTGGTCTTCTTCGTCCAAAATTAGTGCATCTTCGTCGTCGCTATTATCAGCCATCAGATATTCCTCCACTTCTTTCTCATTAAAATGAAATATTCTAGTGCCCCTCCGAGCCTAAAACAAATAAAAAGTTTTATAAATTTACTAAAATTATTGAATAAGGAATGTATAATATAATATTCGAAATGTTAGAGATTGTTGACCTTTCATGCATATTGGGACAACTATGTCCCAAGTAATATATGTCGTATTTTCATTGCTTTATTATGTAACATTAGAATAGATAATAATAAAATCATAATTATTACTTACCATTGTATAACAAACAAACACAACACTCGACATCCTCCGTGGCGCAGTTGGTTTTGACGCCGCCTGTGAAACGAGAGGCCGCGGGTTCGATCCCCGCACCGAAACAAATATTTGTGTGATCCACAGGTATTTGTTTCGGGTCTGGGTGTTTGTGAGACCGAAAAGTCTCTCGTAGCTTCTGATACCCACGACACAAGACTCGATCTTAGTGTGGGGTCAGGACTATGTATGTGACTGTTGGGTGTATTTATTTATTTATTTATTTACTTAGTAAAAAAATAACTATTGAAAAATATTTGCAGAGCGCGCCAAATTATCTAAAAGTCATACGCAATTATTTGTTTTTTTTTACGCGCGGCGCTACCAACCTTCAAATATAAAAAACGTTTTGTTCATAAACTATCTATGAAAATTAATGTTTCGTTTTAAGACATTGATTACATCAATAAAAACTTAAGTTAAAATTTAGGGACACCGGTGTCCCATTTACGTCAAAGGGTTAATGTACCTACCAAATGTGTCTCATTCTTCAATAGTTCTCTTTCTAATTCTACGCTTGTATACCAGTTGTCGGTATACAGAGTGTGTCCTTTATTTAATAACTCGTCGCATAAGCTCATAACTACATTCGAAGGCGTTGTATTAATGTCGTCATTACGTTTTCCACTGTAAATGCTAATTTTATAAGTGTATCCTAGAAGAGTACATAGTTTAAATAACTTTATCCCATACTTATGGCGTTTTTGTTTATTGTATTGCCGAAATATCAATCGCCCGCGAAAATGAACTACACTTTCGTCTATACACAAATCTTCTCCAGGTGTATAAGTCTTTTTAAAATTTTCATTCATAGCTTCAACCAAGTCTCTAACGCGGTGTAATCGATCTGCCGTATTTTCTTCATCTCTTCGCGAAAAATGAAGCATTTGGAGTAATAGCTCAAATCTATTGCGAGACATAACGGTCCGCGGAAATTGCTGACCAATTATTTTGTCCTTGTTCCAGTAATCGGATATTTAAGGAAGCCTAACTATACCCATGTATAAAATCAGTCCAAAGAATGTTTTCAATTCCTCAAGATTTGTAGGTAACCAGCTACGAATGCGTGCAGCCTTCGAAGCTTCATTTGAGAGTGTTATTTTATTGATGGCATAAGCATTAGTACATGCAACAATATTATTTAAAACATCATCCGTCACCAAAAGCGCATAAAAATCAGCAGGGCATTTGTTTGTCATGATCATGCGTAAGTAAGTCATTCTTTATGCCAAGATACTCAGTAAAAGCAATGACTCGTCGTTGGTTACCTTTAGGATCACTCCATTTTGAACGCGACGAACTTGCGGCTAGATCTTGGATGGCACGATTGATTTCAGTATCACTATCTTCGCTATCTGATCGAATGATTCGACGTCGATTAGAATGAGATGGCTGAATAATATCTTCATCGATGGAACAATTAAGACTTTTATCCAGCAAATTAAACTCAATATCTTCTAACTGAATAATATCTTCTTGCGTTAACTCATAATCGAAATAACTTTCTATGTTATCCATAATGTCAATAAAAGATAGCATGTACAAACTATAATAACGACAGATTACGACTGATCGGGAATCACGAATGTGAGAGTAATACAGTAAACAGGTGCGCGGGAGACGCGGGCGGGGATGGGCGCCGCAGTGACCGCGCGGCCCCTTGAAAAAGATTTTAAATTTTTCGTCGCCTCATGGCCTCAGCCATGGGGGTCAATGTTGTACGATAATTAATAATTCTTGATGGAGAGTCAGAAATTATTCCGCATTAATAAAACCCATTATTTAAGAGTATAATCTAACTAAATAATAAAAAAAAACAATCGATGAAAATTAAAAATAATAGGTGATTTTTTCGTTGGCTTGATAGGATAGTTGGGCATCACACTATTATTAACTATTATTTTGGTTTTCTTATATTGATATTTTCTAAAAGTTGATTTGGACACTGTTGAAGAAAAAGAAGAATTGCTTGAACATGGGGAAGCTGGAGCAATATAACGGCTTCGGCTAGATGTTCGAGAAACAGAATTGCTTTGGCAAGGAGAAGCTGGAAAAGAAGAATTGC
This sequence comes from Deilephila elpenor, assembly GCA_949752805.1. Lineage (NCBI taxonomy): Eukaryota > Metazoa > Arthropoda > Insecta > Lepidoptera > Sphingidae > Deilephila > Deilephila elpenor. The sequence continues at coordinate 2,043,755 of OX457114.1, forward strand.
TTCGGCGACGATATGTTCGAGTAATGGAACTGCACGGAGAAGCTGGAGCAACAGGATCGCGCCTGGTCAAAGGACGTCTATTTTGAAGTGCTGGTTGTGGTGGCAATTCATAATCAGACTCAGGTGGACTATTTTCATCAAGAAAATTATTAAGTCCTTTCTTAATCTTCTGCCTGGTGTAGTATTCTTTGAAATTATCTCGGTTACGTTTTCGCTGAATTCTTTGGCGTCGGGGGTTCATTTCACTTATAGGTAAAACTATTTTCTCTTCTTTTTTCTTATAATATCTTGCTCTATTCTTGGCTTTAAATTCTTCATAAAGTTGAGGGTCACTCTATATTTTCTCCATCCTTTTTTTTTCAGTTAATCTTTTTTTGGCCAGTTTTTCTTCTCTTGTTGGTTTTTGCCCATCTTGTGTTGAAACGAATGATCCCGCTCGCCGCCATCTGCACAAAAGGTTTGCCGAGCGATAAACGGCTGAACCGCTGCGGCGCCACCCTATCGTAGGGTGTAAGAATTTCGCTACGGTATTTCCTACCTGTCATAAGAGGTGACACCACGCTGGGCTGGGCATACTGTGCAGGGGGCGGTGCGCCCTTACTTTCAGCAACTCAGATATTAGCGACAGGGCGCATGGCCTCATCTCTGACGTGGATGACCTAAACATCTTTAACCGGCGCGGCGTCCTTGAAAAGTCGCACCCTTTAAAAGGAGAACCAGCAATGATTTTCTGCAGCACGCTGAGGTGGGCATCGATCATGCGCTTCTCGCCTTGTGATGACTGCAGCCGCCCATAATGCGTGTGACGGTCATCCAAGGGATTTAGTCGGTAGGCTAGCGTAGGTTTTGCGAGGGACCCGGTCCGGACAAAACATCTTTAACGTGCCAGGCTGAATGGCCAGTGACACTAAAATACAGTTCCAGCCGCCTCCGGGGCACCGAAAGGGGAGCATAATCGCTTTCCTCCAATAAAAGTCAGATTTCATAAGTGCACGATATGTCCGGTGTAGGCTTTTTTAGCTTTGGATGTTATATTTTATGTAGGGGTGCTCACTACAAAACCGCCCCGGGTGCCAACCTATCTTACGCCGCCACTGTAGGAACTTACCTCGATGTTCTTGCTTTATGCAAAGGGCTGAATCGACAGGCCAACGCTTTAGCTAAACTTTTGGATACCCTGAATCTGTCCAAGAATTCAGCATCATCCCACGTTCGCAGGTGATCTACGCGAGGGCGGTAATTTTTGGTTCTCCTGATAACTATTCGGGAAGCATCATCCTGATCACTATCGTCGCTTGAAGAGCTCGATTCCCATAATATATTTTGTAGTAAAAACATTATTTCAATTTTAATTTAAAAGTTCTCTGTTAATATCAAGTAGGTAATGACAGGTTATGTTATGGCTTTGTGTGAGGTCAGGCAGGGTGCTCATCAATGACTTTTGTTTTTTGTTTGAAATATTATTATGTATTTGAAAATTAAAGTAATATACAGTTAAACAAGATATTATGTGCCGTCGTCGCCGTGTCGTCGAGAGCGCACGAATGCAAGTAAGAAATGGCCTCCGTCACCGCGTCCCGAAGCCAAGTACCCCCCCTCGTCCTGCTTAGTTCTTCGCGATCGTCCGAGAGGTGTCGTTCCATTTGCGTGGACAGGTTATCAATGTTTTGATAGTTGACATTTCACAGACATGACTATACCTTTAGCCCATAACCGCCCGAAACTGCGGAGCTAAAGGTAATGTTATTTGTGACGTCATTTTGTCAAGAGTTAGATTTCTGCAACTCGAAAATGGCGTAACTGTAACTTTGACGGTTGATTTGACGTTTGCTACAGGCAAAGTTACTTTATGCAACTCAGCCTAAGAATATAAAATAATTCTGGACAAGTGAAAAAGTTATCGCAGAAAATAAATGCTGGTTTAGACTTTATACTTTTGCATAAAGCGATTACCACCTGCGCTCCAAATCCAATAGAAGCTTCGTTTTCTGTAAAAGTATGAAATTTATTTTTCTTGTCTCTTCATATTTTTATTAACTAAGTCATTTTTGTAGGGTTATGACTGTTGCTAAAGCAGCTTTTCTTCCTCTGTTAGATACTTTTCTTCGTTTCTCTGGCGCTGGACTTTGGCATGCAGAGACACCAGACCCAAACTGCTGCGATTAAGCCCAGAAGTTGAGGGTGCAGGTTCAGGTTATATTTTAGCAGTTCTTTCTGGTACAAGTATTTCTATCTGAACTTCACCAGTTTCAGATCTTGATTCCAGTGGAATGATATTGGTTGTACAACCGTCTCTTACAGCATTTTCTTGTGCAATAATAAAGTCCACATCACTAAACACATTTTTATTTAAAGGTCATAATCCAGTGACTTTGAAAGCATTGGCAGCAATTTCGCCTGGTTGTAGGGGAAGTACGTACAAAATGACATATAGTTTTGGTTTTGGGTTATAACTCTTTAATGGTAAATCACAGCGCATTCATATTGCACACCAGTAATCTTAGGTTTCTTAGCTTTGAATTATAATAGATACTTAAAAGATAAACAAACTAGAAAAAATAATAATTTTAAATTTAACAGAGATCAATGAAATCCATTTTGTCCATATGCTATGGACAAAATGGCATACCACATACGGACTAAATGACATACCTGGCAAAAGTTATAAAATTACAAGAAAAGCTCGCAAATGAACCGCTTGGTTCGTTTACAAACGTCCGCGCAAGAAGCGTGGGCCCAATGCGAACATTTTAAACACCGCAACCAGTCTTCTCCAGGTTTTGATCTTGAATAAAGATCGTTGCAATATATGCATGCGCAATCCTCTTCGTCATCTTGAGTGTAATTTGGCCAATTTTCTTCTTCGCTGTCTTCATGGAATATGGTTTTGGTAACCTTTCGTCTTTTCTTCTCTGAACGAGCTTTAGGCTCGTTTCTTGCCTTAATTTCGTTCATATTTGGAGTGGAAGTCAAAACTAAAGGGGTTTGGTGTTTCTTTGGCTTACGTTTGCCTTGGCCACTTACGTAAAGACCTTTGGGGACAGGAGATAAAACTTCAATAGGCACCGCTAAAGTATGGGATGAGGGATGTAATTCATTACCAATAGATGGGCAATTTTGATTTGCAGCAGGTAAAATAAGTTCTTGACCAGTGTTTGCTGTTGAATTGTTAGCTGGTTCAGTAGAGTCGGTTGTTTGAACTGTTGTGTCATTATTGTCAGGTGTTACGGCGCGGATTATTTGTTGTGTCGTTCCAGGAAGTGATATTAAATCGTCTAACTGTTGTGTGGAAGGTCCTGCTATGGGAACTGGAATAGGACCTACTTGCTGATGAAATTGCATATTGGTGGTGTCTTCCAGTAATGGTATGTTTGTTGTCTCTGCAGGTTCGTACATATAATCGGGAAATATTTCAGGGTTTAGAGGCCAAATGCCAGTGTTCTTAAATCCGTTACAACCATTTTGCACTGTAGCTGCCTTACCATAAGCTTCTTTGAACAGGCCAGCAATTTGAAATTGTGTAACAACTAGGGTTGCCAACTATACTGTTTTAAACAGTATTACACAGTTTTTCATTAAATTATACTTTTTACTGTTTAACAAAAATAAAGTATACAAAATACTGTTTTCAGCATCAAAATGCAGACACATTATTATGTGTTACACTTAGATGCTCACAAATTGTTTTTATTTAGTCAGAGGGCGCTCACTGCTCAATGCAGTGCAGCCACAAACAAATCACACTGAGTTTTTTCAGTAATGAATGCTAAGTGGCGGGTTGATAGAAATAGAGCATCTATCAAATTAATAAAAAACGAGCTCCTCATTTATTTTAATTTCGATATTAATTGTGATTAGGCATATGAAGTTTTTAAAAAAGATTGTAAATTAGTAAGTTGTGCGACAAGCTCTAATAATATCTATTTAAAACCATAAATAAATAAAATACTGTTCGTTTTTCTAAAATACTGTTTAATAACCTTCATAGACCTGAATATACTTTATTTCTTGTAAAGAAAGTTGGCAACCCTAGTAACAACACGCCCTGGGTGTTGTTTAAGCCATTTGGATGTCTCTTGGTTGATAATATGTTTCAAAGGCGCGAAAAATGATACATCCAAAGGCTGGAGACGATGAATGCAATGTGGAGGTAGACACAGAATAATAATGCCGTTTTGTTTCGCATATTCTAAAGTTTCAAGCCCTTTGTGGCTTACATGCCCGTCGACAATCGATATAACTTTATCGTCAATAGATGATTTAACAAAACTTTGAAAGTGTTTCAGCCATTTCAGAAATAAATCCGTTGTCATCCATCCTGATGGTTGAGCTACACCGAAAGTGCCAGGAGGTGCTTCATCAACCAATTCCATTTTCATATTTTTCCTAGAAAATATCATCATCGGCGGAACATAAGTACCAATAGCATTAACACAACAAACAACAGTGGTGTTAGTTCCACGTTCTGCGCTAGTTATTACGCCAACTTGCTTCCTACCAGTAGTAGCCAATATCTTTTGGGGTTTTTGTACAGTAGACAGGCTTGATTCGTCAGTATTATAAATTCTGTGTGGCCCAATTTTCTCAGATTCCAGCAGATGTCCGTAAATCTCAAAAAAACTATTTGACTTGAGGTCGATTAAAAGCCTGAGCACGAGCAGCTGAAGTAGCTTCTGGTTTTCGTAAAGAAATATCTTTATTTCGTCTCAAAAACCCTTCTAACCATTCTTGTCCAGCTTTTCGTTTTTGCGGGTTAAATTTGTGAGCAAACACGTTTTTTTCAGCCAACTCAAAAGCTAATTCTTGAACAGACGTTCGCGTTAGTTGAAACAAACGAGATTCAAGTAATTTCAAATGCTCAACTAATTTTTTTTTCCACATCAGGTGTAAAAGTAGCTTTCCAACATTTTAGGCCCTTTGCAGACGACTCCAAAGTTTTGTTACTATTCGAAGCATGTCTTCTTAGTGGTGCTTGTGGGACTCCAAATGTCTTCGACGCCGAAAGCCAGCCCATTTTATTACTGCGAACTGCTTCTATGGCTTTACGCATTGATTCCTCACTCCAGGATTGACGATCAGTCGTACTGTTATCCGAGATTTATGATTGCTCTTTTTAAAAAAAAGTTTGTTTGATTTAACACTTTTATTAATAGAAAAAAAATAGAATACACTAAATTAGAAATAACAATGGTAACTTGGCAGACACCCGGTCGCGAAGGAATATGCAAAATAATGGCCAGAGCGGCTCACGCCGTCTTCCTATTTATCCACACAAAAGTGCATATGTGCATTTTTGTGTGGAGAGGGTTTTTGTTACATAATGTACTTGCTGTACATCTCAAGTATATAACAGCCCCCCGATTAAGAATAAACTTACACGAAATTTGTGAAGTTTATGAAAATCTATATCTATATGTATATGTATATATATATATATATATATATATATATATATATACATGCAAATCATGTATATATTTTCACCCTATTCTAAGGGTAGGTGGTACTCTAATGTCATCGAGTTCCACTTCTTCATTACTATCAGAGACACAGGTTCATTGTTTCTATCATTTAGGCTAACCCTTCTAAAATTGATTTTTCTGTGTATGCCAGTTTTATACAGTATGTAACATAACATTGGAATTAAAATAAGAAATATAGTACTTGTATAATAATTCCCATATTTTATTATGTGTGGTTTTCCGGAGATTATTTCATTTAGGTTGGGAATGATTTCGTCATCTTTATTGTTGGTTATTAAATTTTCTAAATCTACGTTTTGTAATAAAATTGGGGAATCATTATTATTGGCTAAATTTATCTTATCGTTTAAGGTACAACACAAATCATTTATAATACTAAAGATAAGGCTAGGTGTATATAGACTTATATTAATTGCGTTGTTTGCCGATAACAGTTTTACATTTCTGGTAGTGTTGCAACGGAACTGGCATAACGGAAGCAGAAACGGAAACAGATGTCAAAAGTAAATCTTAACAGAAGCGGAAGCGGAAACGGAAACGGAAGCGTTAACACTATGAAAAAAAATCACAATTTTGCATTTAATTTTTTTTATTAAATTGGTGCTTTAATACTTAGTTTAATATTCAAAATTAAAAAGCGGCAAGTTATATTTTATGAACAGTAAATTGGCCGCTTTTTCGCCTTTAAGCCTATTTCTATGTTCGTCATAAATTAAACCAGCTCCGCTGAATAATTGTTCGCTGGCTACACTGCTGGGAGGAGCTGATAAATATTGGCGTACAATTGGTAAAATGAGGGGGTATTTGTGCGCATTACCACTCCACCAATTAAGGGGATCCTCATGAAGAGGCAGTCTTTTTTCTTTTTTGTATTCCCGAAGGTGTGACTTTATTTTTGAATGTAAATTGTCACCATCGTCATCGGCTGTAGAGTCCTCCTGGTCTTCATTAACACATAACATCGATTCCAGTATTTGCAAAGAAGCTGAAGATTTGGAAGTAGAAGGCTGCACTTCAATGTCTTCAATTGCAATTTGAGTTCGGCTTCTTTTGGGGGAAGGTACGCAGTCATCATCTTGGTTGGAATTTTGTCTGGTTCTAATAGTGTTCATGTTAATGTTAATCGTCATATTAAGTAATTTGGATTCAACCTGCTCTGCAATGACGCTGGTGAAAAAATGTGATTTGTATCGCGGATCCAAATACGTCGCAATAGTGTACTTGTCGTCTTCGACCAGGTTTCCAAATCTTACACTTGAATTAATTTCATCGCGTAATTTTGTTATAAAATTTATGAAATGTTCTGATGTATTAGGTTTCGACTCTTCTTGTTGTAACGTGGTCTTAAGAACTTGAATTAAAGGTATGACTGATGAAATACTGATTTGAGAACTACATAGATTTCTTGTTATTTCTTCAAATGGCTGCATCAATTGTACAAATTTTTGAATATTCATCCAATCTTCGGGGGATATCATCGCGATTGGGTTTGCCCTTAAGTACAAGACAAGCGAATCTTTGAGTTTTGAAAACCTTTCCATCATGTATAATGTGCTGTTCCATCTGAAATTAAATCAAATCAAATCAATTTTATTTGCTAGAAATATGGTCAGTAAATAGATGGTCACAGAAGGTCACAGAAAATAAAATGTTACACATTTCACCTAGTGATGGCTAGCAAAAATTTATACAAAATTATAAAAAAAAATATTATAATTAATAATTTATAAAAAATGTGTATAAAATTATTAGTTCTTTTCAAAATAGAAATACAAATTCAATTACCGACCTAATCTTAAAAATAAATTTATAATATGTTGGATGATACGGGAAACAAAAACGCCCAATTTGATTTATCTAAAAATAGAAACATTTAATGTTATTTTAAACTTACAATATACAAATTAATAGTATTTTTTTAGACTAAATGTTAACACACTGAATATACTAACCTAAAAATAGAAAAATCGACAATTAAAGGATTTACTTCCAATATTTTAGTAGATCGACACTATTATTAACTTTAATGAATTTATGTGATTTACTCCTATTTCTCACAATTACGGTTAGCTATTTTAAAAATCACTTTACGAGCCGGCTTATATTCTACTACCTCTCATAACCCTCTTAAATCTTATGTCAGTGTGGCAACGTCATTTTAAGGCGGCGTACATATAGTGTAAATATTAGGACGCGTACACAACATATAGTATACAAAGCTTACATCTCCCCCCCACAAATGTGCAAATTGACTGAGGTTAATTTGAATAATCAAACTGAGGAATGAGCTTTGTTACATGATAAAATCCCAAGGACTTTTTACTCTTGCCGGTGTTGATTCTGCATAGCGTATTTGATATTATTTCTTCTATCTCAAAAGGGCCAATTCTAATCTCATCCATTTTAGATCTGTTCAGCTTATTACAGTCCATTATGTAGACCATATCACCTTTTTTAAACTTGTGTTCTATTCTATTTTTGTCAAAAATGGCTTTGTTCAATTCATGAGATTTCTTTGTTCGCAGAAATGCTATTTCCCGGTCTTTTTCCAGTTCTCCGGGTTCTATTTGTTTTCTTTTTAGGTTTGATGGTAGTAAATCTGTTGGTTCTCCACTCAACAGGTATAGAGGCGAATAACCTGTCACTGTGTGATTTGTTGAGTTATAGGCTTTTACACAATCTATTGCCACGGTTGTCCAAGACGTTTTTTTTTTCTTTGCTATTCAGGGTACACCTAATCCTATTCACCAGTGTCTGGTTCAACCTTTCATTATGACCATTAGAAAAAGGAGCATCCACAGCCGTAAACATTAAATCCACAGAGTGATCCTTTAAATATTTTTTAAATTCCTCTGAATTCACTGCTGGATATTGATCTGAAAGCAATATTTCCACTTTATTGTCTTTAATCACTTGGTCTATCAATTTTATAAAGTCCTTAGCCAGTTGTGTCTTTGAGCATGAAATGTAAGCATAACGTGTGAAATGATCCATTAACAAGTGTAGATACCGTTTCGAAGACCTGTTACCACCAAATCCTCCTACTGTGTCTATGGACATAATTTGGAAAGGTTTTTCTGCCGGTCCTAATTGTGACATAAGTCCATACTTTCTATTCAATCGTGTTTTGTTTTTTATACACACTTCACATTGTCTGCAGATCAGCTTTATATTATCCAGTAGGTTTGGTGCTGTGTAGAAAGGTCTTATTTTTGATTCGATCTGATTTATTCCTATATGACAGAAATGCTCATGCACTTTTTTTATTAATGCCTTACTATAGTCCTCGGACAATACTATTTTTTTTTTTTTTGTTGTTGCACTTGTAATATATATTGTCGTTTGCGACAATGTTCAATGTTATGTCCTACGTTCTTGCAATATCTGCAAACAATTTCATTCGTATTTATGCTTCTAGAAGGACTAGGGCGGAATCCTTGTGAGAAACGGCTTGGGTAAGATTGAAATTCGCGACGCGGACTGAATTTCGGTTTATCGAAATTACCAGGATTTGGTTGTTGTGATCTCTTGTTTATCGCGGACATGATCTTTTCTTCCGCGACTGCGAAATTAACAGCGGAATTTAATGAATCTGGATCACGACATCTGATTATCTGTGAAAGTCTCGGTTGCAATCCAACAATAAAGGTGTGCAATGCAAGGTCTTCCATTGCGGCTACTCGCCCAGCTACTTCGGCTTTTTTCTTGGTCGGGATAGAAATTTTGATTTCTGTGAGCAATTTGGCTAGACATGTTTCAATTCTTAAAGAGAATTGATTAGCTGTTTCATTAGTATCTTGTTTACAGCTTTGCAATTCGGAGAGAAGGTGTGTATAATGTTTCTTTTCTCCGAATTGTTGTTTTATGAAATCTATAAATTGTTCAAGGTTTTCGAATTCTTTTATGCTGCAAGTAAGTTCAGCTTTATCAACCAACTGACTCTAAATATATTTGAACAATATTGGTTTTTGATTTTTGTTAGCAAGATTATAGGCACCCTGACAGTTTGCAATAAATGGGTTTAAATTTTCCCTCGAACCTTTGAAGGGTTTTATGAATTTGAATAGGACACTTAGCTCCACCTTGTCTTCGATATCGACTCGATTTTCAAACAAATAACCAAATTACTATGGTGCCTTTACAATACAGCGATAAATATGTCAATGATATATGTATTACCGAAGTGAGTAACTTTTTGGAAAACTCAAGTGTATCTATTACTCAGGAATAGTACCATATTAAACAATAAATTTTCTTGTCATCTAAATCATCAATCTCAATCATCTAAATGTTTTAACAATTTGTAACTGATAACAGAATGAGGTTTTAACTTAGAAAATTCTCGTATACGTCGAATAACCGTTTCGATATGTGTACGGGACCGCCTTCGAACAATCCCGTACAATGCGGAGTAGATCAGGATACGTGCTGGGCGTGTGGAAATAATACCAGTGATTCGATTAGGCAGAAACAAATTTATTCGCACTGAGAAGTACGTTAACTTTGACGTTCCAGTGAGCTGGCGGCGACACGGCGAGTGACGACACGGCGTTGACGTCACGATGTAACAGTAGTCCCGACGATGACGCAATTGCTTCTTTCTTGCTGACTACTTGCTGTGTGCTTGATGTTTTCTTGCTGACTTCTTGAGGTTTCGTAGTGTGCTTGGAGAGATCCGAACCGAACTGATTTTACCCGGCCCGGGGCTGCTATCTTTATGGCAAGTTCTGTCTTAATCCCCGGTGCCGGGTCCGCACGCGATGGCTACGCGCTCGTCCAATAGGACGCCTCGGTTCGGCGCGTCGCTGCGTCGGCGCGCGGGGCGGTAGTTCGGTCCTGCGGGGTGCGCGGGGCGTTACCCTATGTGTTCGTTTATTTACTATCTATTATCGTTCAACACTTTACATAACATTATTCATAATACAGGTTAACACTTAACATTAGTTATACTTAAAACTCAATACAATACAGTTCAATTCTTAATACATAATGATTATGTAACGCTATTCTATCTATTTTATCTTTATAATTCTAATTGCAGCCTTTATTTACTTATACTATTAATCTTGCAGTCTTATAAATATGCAATGTACACAATTTCTATTACAATTATTTACAATAACAAGGTTTACAAATTAAGGTATTTAACAAAACACTTACAGTCTTACTAATAAAAATATATTAAACAATTGTTTAACGTTTGTTTACTTATTCAATAGATAGGGTGTGAATAGCTACTTATACAATACTTTACTAATAAACAGTGTATAGGCCTTGTATAACTATTTAATAGTTATGACACTAACTACTGGTAACATTTTGGAAAGCGTTCCGAAACCTTAATACATTAAATACATCACTTATTTCTTTTTCTATTTTTCTTTAATATAAACATGATTTTATTTACTTTGGCTTGAAAAATAGGAAAAAAATAATTCCTTTTTATCAAAAAATATTTTCAGTGTACAAACAATAAACATACAGGTTTTACAATTACTGTTTATTTAACATTTTCCATTCTGTAAATTATCCTCGAAAATCAAAGAACGTGTTTTGAAAGCGCGTTGGACCGTCAACTATTGTAAAAAGTTCAAAGAAACCGTTGTTTTTCGTATCTTTTTTCGATTTCATTCGTATGCATTAATTGTATTATTTGGAAAATATGGAAATAGGAGATGTTGGTATCGGAGCAAAGAAAAGAAAGCGTGCTAGTAATTGGGATTTTTAGAAAAGGTACAAACAAAATGTTATTTCAACTTTCAACAAAAATTTGTACCATATTTTTACTCAAATTGTTTCCAAACATTGCCTCTAATCTTTATTATTTATTTTAGAATTTATTACGTAATTGCATAAAAGGATGTGACGGTAGTTCAAAATAAAAACACTGATACAAACACCAACAAGGCTAAACTAGAAGCATGGCAGAAAATCACTCAAAGGTTTGGCAAATAAAATATTTTAGTACTTTTCAATGCAAGCTATTCTGGAATAGAGACATAATATGATAACTTTTTAGACAACATCAGCGAGGGAAGGTTTTATATTTACAAAAATATATTATGTTAATAGTCTTATTAGCTTTTTTCATTATACTTTATTTTTCTGCCCCTAGGTTTAATGAACTAAATAATAGAGGGAGAACGACTATAGAAATAAAACAGCAGTGGCGCCTTAGAAAATTAGATGCAAAGAAGAAACTCGTATAATTATAAGAGAGAACAGAATGGAACAGGTGGTGGTCAAAAGCCGCCAAGCCCAGACCCTGTAATCAATGAAATATTAGAGATGATTCCACAGGAATTTGAGGTGGATTTCAATAAATTTGATAGTGATGGTATAATATTTCAGGTACATAAGTATGTCCTTTTATTAGCATCATTTGTATATTTTCACTTATGTTTCTGGAAGAAATGTTAATAATTCATATTTTATAACAGGAAACTAAACATAGGGAAATCCAATCCACTGAAGAAAATAAAGTTGACCCGATAGAAGTTAGTCCACAACATGAGGAATAAAATACAGAACAGGTGTGCCACTAAGTTGATGTTTATACATACACACTCTTAAGCAGTGGTAGAACGCCAAAGGCGTTCCATCTACAGAATACCCAATTCCTTTCCCTTCCTTAATTTATAATGAAATTATATTCACACCATTGTTTCATTATTATATATTTTGTAACATTACATATTTGAAATTCCATTTCTTTAATTTTTCAGATTGCAGATAAAAATGTAAAACTTACGGGTATTAAATCTAATGCTCTAAAACAAAAGCAGAAGCAGAAATTTATATTAAAAGTAAGTTTTATTTAATAAGTTCTGCTCTAATTAATTCTGATAACTTTTAATTTATTAAATTACTATCCATTTGTTTCAGCATGAGAACTCGATGAGAAATCAAGTTCTCATAGATGCTATAAAGGCTGAAAATGAAATAAAAATAAAATATATGTCGGAAGCCCATGAGTGGGCACGAGCCAAACATGAGCTTCGGCTAAGAAATTTAAAATTAAAAAATATTTTACTTGAATCGGAAATAAATAAAATAGGTTCTCAGTAAGAACTTGTTCTTTTATTTTAATGAAATATTTGTTAAAAATAAGTTCTTATAAACAACTGGCTTGCAGTTTGTCCAGTAGTATTGTCTGCTGCCTGTCTCTGTTGTTCATGAATTGGTGGCTGGTTACCAGTCTGAAACATTTGAAGAATTTCGGCATTTTCTCCCATTTTCATAGCAATATTGTGTAGTACAGCAAGTGCAACTAAGTATGTTTTTGCATTCTCCAAAGACACGCTAAATCCTTGCAACAAACACCGAAACCTCTGCTTCCATACTCTGAAGCACCTTTCTATAGGGTTTCTGGTAAGGATATGAGCTTTGTTATACCTTTCTTCCTTCACATTATTAGGATTTTGTACAGGTGTAAATCAATAGCTAGTTAGCCCATAACCTGAATCTCCGAGTAAGCGCCCACGGAATTCTCCATTTTCAAACATCTGTCGCACACTTGATTCTGTAAATATTCGAGAGTCGTGTGTACTGCCTCTCCAGTGTGCTACAATATTTCTAATTTGCAATTTGGAGTCACAGACAACTTGCACGTTAATTGAGGATACTCCCTTTCTGTTGATATAATATTGGGCATTGTCTCCGCCAACTTTTTTAATTTTAATATGTGTGCAATCAATTGCACCTATTACATGTCTAAACCCACAAATACTGCGAAATCCAGCCATCACTTCTTCCTCTTCTTCGAGTGTTCGTGGCATATAAATAAATTGCACTGCTTTACTTGCTAAGGCGACGGCAACCCGGCGACAAACAATAGTAATTGATTGTTGAATGTTGACTCATGCCATGTATGTCAGCTGCATCGTCTTGTACTTCTTGCCGCGCCCTTACCCTGAGAGCTGTACAAACATGAAGCTCCACAGAGAAGCCACCACCCTTCTTTGTCTGTTCTATATCTTGTCGGATCAAATCCACCACTTCTTTGACATACCTTTTAGTAAACCTGTATTTACCTTTAAATTCATCATCTTCCAGTGAAAAGGGATCGAAGCGTGTTTTGTAAGCTTTTCTCTTTCTTGGCCGTTCGTCATCGTCCAACTCAAGTATATCAAAATAATCGAAATAATGCAAAAAATCCATATTTAACACTAAATTAAAACACGTCGCGAGAAGAGAACTGACAATCAGTTAAAATTTTTAGGTTATATGCACTCCAAAAAAGGTCAATCGACTGAATAACGATTGTATAAAATGGCATACACTTATACAGCTGTTATAACGGGCGTATAAGGTAAAAATCCCTATACATCGTTTATTAGTAATGATTACGCTATACCACAGTTATACAGCATGCATAAATGTTTATTAGTAAGACAGTTAATATTTAAACGTTATACGTCGTCGTCCTGCACAATATGTATTCTTAAGCTTTTTGTTTAGTTTTTAACATGCTTTGACAATTTTGAATTTAATGGGACGCTTGTTGGTTTACTTCTTCTTCTTACTAAGTTAATGCATTTTTGTAATAAAATCCCTTTTACGTGTTTAAAGCCCCTGTCTGCTAGAATAGAAACACCTGGTTCTAAACAATTTAAAAAATCACAATCCTGTACTAATAACACATCAGTGATTCCGCCACCATATCCAGGTGAAATATTATGCCATCAGGGGTACTGCTAATTAAATATTTGGCAGAATTTGCTCTTTCATATTCAGACCATGTTAAAGCCTGCTCTACAGATTTTGAATAACTATTTCAAAACAATCTATAATGCAGAGTCCAGATGTTTTTTTCTACAACTTTGTAGCACCCCCCCCCCCCTCCCTTTCTTTACGTCACTCTCAAATTTTCAGATTAGTGGAATATACACTTTTTAACGTGTAATTATCTCACCCTACCTTAATCTGACGCGCTCGAGAATTTCTGATGGTAATTTTTTTTTTACTAATCTGATATTTTATCCTGAGCGCGCGGCCTTATTTATGTGGTTCATATTTGGTAGAGGTACTTAACCGGGTACAAGGTATCCCTCTGTATATTAATCTGCCGCGCTTTAGTAAATCCCGAAATCCCCGCTTGGGCTCCCCTACTATTAATGGCGTATTGGTACATGGATATATAGTCTTTTGCTGGCCACAGCAATTATCACTGTAGAAAACTACTTCAGTGTTCAGTTGCTCTGTCATGTAAACTTTTAATGTACATAAATACGCAGGAGCCGATTTCATTTGCACCTCGACTTTCTTCTCCATCATGCCAAGCAAAACAAGTTGTAATTTTAGAAATAAGCCCAGTTATTGTAAAATTAAACAAATTCAACTTCGAGACATAATAAAAGCTTGATACTTCACCTTTTGGTCCAGGCATCACAGCTTGTAAGCCGACGACGACGTAGTTTTCGCTAACATTTTCTTTATCTCTATCTTTTCTAATGTTGCTCGAATTAAATCCTTCTTGAAAATTCTCATTTTCCGCGTTTTTGTAAGCAGTGCAGTCTTCACGCTGATGTTTTTTGAGCAGCAAAATGAAATATTAAATTCATTCACAAATATGTTGTACTAGTTTTGGTATTTCACATATGGCATTCGCTTATCTTGACACAATTTAACGTAATCTCGATGTAACACAGCAATTGTAAAGCCACCTTCAATTTATTGCCGTTGCGTGAGAGCACGGCAATAATGGCTCTCTATCCGAGGAATTGAGTTGATATGTGCCCTCACGCAATCTGTTAAGTCAGCCGCCAATTTGCAGTGATTGTCGTGTTTTCCTCGCTTGTCTTTGAGCTGAATATTAAAGCCGATATCGATACCCTACTTTGCAAACCTATTAACTCCTCTAGAGCAAATTTTACAGGAGAGACTTAAAACGTCATAATAAATTGTACATAACCGAATAAAGAAAAACCACAATTCCTTTTGGAAAATAAGCTTTTTATTTACCTAAAAACATATTTACCTTAAAAATCTATTTTTCTCTTAACTATAGGGTTTTATAGTGAAAAAAGGAGTTGTTAGATTTGGTTTAAGCAATAATTGAAAATAAAAGTGGAGTTGTTAGTTTTTATCTTAAACTATAGGCAGAGTACAATCGTACAAACAAATTGTATTTTATAAAATTGAACGAAAATAATTAATTCTCGTGTGGCAACGCATCGTAATAGGCGTGATAATCACGAGGCATAGATGACTAAAGTTGCTGTAGATCAAAAAAAAAATTTTTTTTTGTGATTTTTCTTCTTTGGTCATATAAGTTTTTTAGGTCCTCAACTCTCACGGCGACAACTTGGGTTTTTCTTTGATTGAGGATACTCCACTCCTCGCCAAACCGCAGCTTTACATTATATCCATTAGGTCTGTACTGCAGAGCTCTCAGATCAGTAACCTGTAAAAAAACACTTGATTTTAGAAAGCCTTCCTATAAATAATCACTTACCAAGAAAGAAGGTCTTAAGTCATGATAAGTTAAAACAAAGCTTGCAAATTGAAGGTAAAAAATGTATACCTTTGGATCCCCTTTCATTTTCCCTGGGCGAATGGATTTATAAAAAGCGATTTGTTTGAAATCCTTGATGTAGGGAAAAGTCAAATATTCACATTGGTATTTTTTGTTATTGGTCTTTGCCGTTCGGCAGATGTTTAAGTATTCAGCAGGGGCATGGATGGTTTGGTTTTTCAGCCGCTTCTCAATCATGGCTTGCATGCTGTCCACCTCCATTTGTGTGTGCCCAACCTCGAGGTATTTATGAGTTATTGTTATGTTATAATATATTGACACATTAATGAAGGCATTACTAAGAACTACGTTGCGGTTTTGATAAGTGCAACCATCAATGTAAAACACGACGTGCCGGTCCTAATGGTCCATTTGAGGTATAACTTCTTTTACAATAAATTTCGACATTATAGTGGCAAATTCCTCCGAATTAAGGCCACCCTCAGATTCGTTCCACAAAAAACAATAACCCTGTTCTATTTTCATGTCAAAAATACACCAATTGTGGACACATAATTTAGTTTTGTAATAATTGCTAGAAACAGTAGACCTAGGTGCCAGTAGAACAGCTTGGAGGTCAGCAGTGAAAACGAATTTGTGATCTTTCTTGTCTTGTTGTTTTTCAGCTCTAGCTTCCTTCTTTTTCTGAATATGATCACTGTATACGTCTTCACTGATTTGACCAATCACATATCCATTGCAAATTTCACAAAGATCTTTTTTTTGGTTTAAACAAGGATATTTTTTTTTAAGGTAAGAGAATGACAAAACTAAAATAATTAATAATGCAATAATGTTCATGATCTGTAAAGATAATCAGCCTTTTTCATTAGTTGAAAATGAAGGTTTCAAGAATCTTTTGAAAGTAACGGCACCTCACTACAAGATTCCTAGCAGATCCACTGTGACACGCTGGTTAGATGAAAAATATGATGCATTATCAACAATAATGAAAAATAAATTATACTTCGTTGAAAATCTAACCATAACAAGTGACATTTGGTCAGATCTACAAATGAGAAGCTACCTAGGTGTAACTGCTCATTTCGGCATCGGAATTGAATTTTATTCCGTAACTTTGGGTGTGTACCACTTAGATGAAAGACATTCGTCGGAATATATTGCACAAATGCTCACTAAAACATGTGAAGAGTGGGGATTTAATACGGATAAAGTCACAGCAGTAGTAACAGATAATGCTGCAAATATGGTGAAGGCGGTTGAAATTGCATTTGGAAATAAAAGCATATCCCATGCTGTTTGGGAGTGAACGATCAATCGACTATCAACGTAACAACAGGAAGCGTCCCAGCTCTACTAGGCATCCTTCCGGCAAAACGTCATTTGTAATCTCACACAAGTTTTTTTCAAGCTATTAAAATACCAAAAACTGGACACAAGTTTTTCAATTAAGCAAAGTTGCAACGACTACAATATGTCTCAGAGACATAAACTTGGCGCCCGAACAGGGACTTCAAAGTGAAACTGCAGGACACTCATCGGTGTGCTCATCGGACAACAAGCAAGCCGGCTAAAGCTAAGTGCCCAGTTTCCCTATTATCCTATTTTCCATAACTATTACCTAGTTGTTGCAACTCTTAAGCAAATTTATACAAAATTAAGTTCTTGGAATTCTGCAAAACTTTTTTATCCACCCTCAATCATAATGTCCACAGACAAAGTTGATGGGAAACAATCATTAAAAGACTTAATTACTAGACGTAGCTCAATTAAAGGTCAGATTACAAAATTCAAACATTACCTAGACAAGCTATGCAATATAAAGTTACTTTCTGATATTGATTTGGCCGAGCTTTCTTTAAAAATTACAAAGGTTGAATGTCTGTCTACAAAATTTGATGAATTGCAAAGTCAGATAGAGGTCATTAATCATGATAAATTGGAGATTTGCAACAGCGTACAAAATGGACGACCAACCATTCCAGTTTGAAGCTCGGTGACTTGGTACTGGTGCAAGATGACAATGTTCCACCACTATGCTGGCGCCTCGGACGAGTTGCTAGATTATTCCATGGGCCTGACGGGGTAGCAAGAGTTGCTGACATCAATACCACCCGCGGCTGCATACGGCGACCACTGGTGCGACTCTGCCCCTTACCGAATTCTGAAGATCATCAAGCTTGAAAGTTTGAAACTTTCAAGGGCCTAGAAGATGTTTGGGAGTGAACGATCAATCGACTATCAACGTAACAACAGGAAGCGTCCCAGCTCTACTAGGCATCCTTCCGGCAAAACGTCATTTGTCTCACAACAAGTTTTTTTCAAGCTATTAAATAACCAAAAACTGAACACAAGTTTTTCAATTAAGCAAAGTTGCAACGACTACAATATGTCTCAGACATAAACTTGTTTGTTTGTGTTTTTTTTTTCCAGTAGGTTGGCCTAAACTTGAGAGGGCACGTAATTTTTTTGTAATTGATCATTTTGTAACATTGATTTGCGCATACCCTTAATTTAGTGGCTCAACATATTTTGGGGATTCCTGAATTACAACTAATAATAACGAAAGTAAAAAAATATTGTTTCTTTTTTTAAACAAAGTTGTGTGGCAAGCGATGAGTTGCGTAAATTAGTTAAGGCTGACACAAAATTTATTCAGGATGTCCCTACACGTTGGAACAGTACGTACTATATGATTGTACGGTTTCTTGATTTACGAAATGCTGTAAGCGAAATTTTGATTCGTCATATAACAGCACCGCCGATGGTAACTGGTATGGACTTGACAATATTAACATCGCTTCTTAACATTTTACATCCACTCGAAGCAGCGACTAAGGAAATATCTGGTGATAAATATTGTTCTAGTTCCAAGGTCATTCCATTAGTGCACTGCATGATATCAAAACTGAAAACCCTAGTAATTGAAGAACCTGTAATCAAGGAGGTACATAAACGCACTCTTAGCGAGATTAACAAACGAATGGGCGCTATCGAACACGTATCATCATTGGCTATTGCTACAATATTGGACCCAAGGTTCAAATAACTTCATTTTGAAGATCCATTGGCCTGCGCAAATGCCGTTAGTAAAATTAAAGATATAATTAAAAAAACTCAGCAGGATGAATTATGTACTACTACGGAATCTGACTCGGACAATTCCGACAAAATTAGTCTGTCATCGGATTATAGTCTCTGGAGCGATCACCATAAACTGGTCCAGCGGAATTGGAAGACAAATAAAACAGACGAAAGTCTTTCTGATGAGTTATCGCTTTATTTGAGGGCTCCGGTTAGTAGATTTAACGAAAACCCATTACAAGTGTGGGTAGATTACAAAGTACAGTTCCCAAAGTTATATAATGTAGCATTGAAATATTTAACAATGGTGGCTAGCTCTGTTCCATCTGAGCGACATTTTTCAATAATTCAAAATATTGGGACTTATAAACAAATAAAGTTGATTTGTTTCTGCACTTTGTTTTACTCATATTAACCTGAACCCTATCTAATATTCAATATTATAGACTAGTTAAATATAAATCGCTTTCGATATAACTAAAATATCGATATATTTGTACGATATATCGCAAAGTATCGATAGAACACTACGATATATTATATCGACAAAAATGTCGATACTTTTTTTTTTACATGAACATCCCTATTTGAATGTCAACTTTGAAACATATTACTATTCTCAAGAAAATCTCTGTATTGATGAGTCTCTGGTACCATATCGGGGTCGCATTATATTCCGACAATATATCAAATTGAAGAGGCACAAATATGGAATTAAAGTTTAGTAATTATGTTCTCATCCAGGCTACACTAACAAAATTCAAATATATGCGGGAAAGAGAGGCGAGACCGAAACTACAACCCCAACCAATGTTGTGATGTCACTTATGGAAAGATATCTTCAAAAAGGTCACACATTATATACCGATAACTGGTATACCAGTATTGATATGGGACGTAAACTGCTGGACCAAGAAACGCACCTTGTGGGTACTTTACGTAAAAATAGAAAATATTTGCCTAAAGATGTTATAGACGGAAAGATAAAAAAGGGAGAGTTTAGAGCTAAAGAAATTGAAGATGGTATGACATGTATGAAATGGAAGGATAAAAGGGATGTTTATTTTATGTCTTCGAAACATTCTATTGGCTTTAAAAGGACTTACAAAAGAGACAAAGAAATAATAAAACCAAAAATTGTAGTCGATTATAACACCGCAAAATCTTCTGTAGACCTATATGATCAAATGATCGCATACTCAACACCTTTGAGAAAATCTGTAAAATGGTACAGAAAACTTGCTGTTGAACTGTTGTTGAACACTGCGTTACTCAATTCTTACATAATTTATAAAGAAACCACGAAATCTAAAATAGGGATAGCAGTGGCGTGCCTGGGGTTTTGGAGTAGGGCAAGCCGAATATTTTTTTACGTTTAATTAATATTGTTTTAGAAACACAAAGTTACTAAGAACGAAGAAAATTAATTTATAATACGTCGGCAAACCTACCACACAATCAATATTAAGATTAAAACAATTAATATAGATTACTTGTGAACATGTAGTTATCCGTAACTATTCATTGCATTTCTATTGCCGTCACTATTCTGTGGTGCCGTGGTCGACTTCGAGGTTTACCGAAATTACATACATACATACAAAAACTCACGCCTTTATCCCCGAAGGGGTAGGCAGAGGCGCCACCAGGACACCCACATTTCGCCTTGTATGTTCCGTCCCATGATGTGATAGGGGGCGAGCCTATCGCCATATCGGGCTCAAATTCCTGACTCCGGGCTGATAATGAATAGAAAAATCCAATACCATTTTGCCCGACCCGGGACTCGAACCCGAGACCTCAGCTTTGTAGCCGTACCGTAATACAACTACGCCACCGAGGCAGTCTAGAAATTGCAAGCAGAAATTATTATTAACGCATTCATGTTTAAATGTTTTTCTGAATTTAAAATAATAGATTGCCTTTTGAAAGGACCACCTAATTTAATGAAAATTTAAAGCATTATAATCCAAACAATCTAACACACAAGACGTGTCGTTTAAAAACATATGAATCACGATTGTTTCATAGCTTTAAAGGGAGTATGTAGTAATAAAAGTACGTAGTTTATTAAACTGAACTGAAGAAATTTCTATTGTGATTTATCACGACTTACTAAATGTACAAACCCGGCATAGGTTTCGCGCCGGTTTATTTTTCAATATAATTGAATGAATTCACCTTTTTTACCGGCAATGAACGGTTTCACCATCGCACTCAAACCATCACAGAAAACAATACAACTCCTAATAGTATCAAAAAGTTTAAGTAACATAAAAAACTAAACATTAACCTTAAACAAAACACATTCACAACTCATAAAATATCATAATACAAATGAAGTTAGTAGAAATATGTGCTGTATTGCCAGTAAACGTGAAATAAACAATACAAAAGATACAATTTATTAAAAGAAATATTAAAACTTCATTATTTGTTCTAAAATAAATATTAGATATAATTTCTAAAAGGAACCAACTTAATTTAATAACAATTGATATAATTGATTTAACAAATAATCACGTGACGACCATGCAACGCACGATGTTTTTACATCACCAAGGCCGAAGCCGGGCATATCGTCTAGAGTAAACTGCTATATAACATATCTATAGCTATACATTCGTAGCGATCGAGTAATATCATTTCCCCATACAGTTCACGCGTTGCTAGAAGCCCCGTAAAAGCACACGAGAGAGAAAAGGATAGATGTATGTGCTGTGTGCTCCGTCTTTTCAAGTTCAATATAGTTTTAATGAATGAATATTACGCGCATGGAATTACGCGGCGCTTCGGCGCTGGCGTCTCATTGAATCGAGGCGCGGTAAATTCAAAAAATTTAAATGTTAGATGTTTTCTAATATATGACTGTTGTATTGAATGTAATAGTTTGTATTCAGTATGGAGTATATACGTATTATGTTGGGCAAGCCGGGCTTTTGGGCTTGTATGGAAGTACCGCCACTAAGGGATAGTAGATTTCCTTTAAATTCTAGACTGCCCTCTCTTTTTTTTTCCTTTTCTTATATCCATTCTAAGGTTGTCTGTAAGAAATCGCCTAGAGCGATAAGACCGCCATCTGTACTTTTACTTAATTTGTAAAATCTTTAAGTGCTTTTCCTTGTTTTTGTGCAGTTAAGAATAAATAATAAATAAATAGATTATAGAAAAAAGTTGTGCGCATATCTAACAGAATCGGGCAAAGAAAACTGTAATCCTAACATGCCATTAACATGCCATTGTAAAAAAAATCTAGAAAGTACTGTTCATTGTGTTATAAAGTAAATGTTCAAACAGTAGACAGAAATTATGCTAGAAAAAAGACTAAGCAAGTGAATACTTACTGCCCCCAATGCCCTAATGAACCACATTTTTGCCTATTTTGTTACAACGAGGTACATAAAAAATGTAACTTAAATGGTATTTCTGGCTGATACATTACTCTAAATTCCATTTTTTATAATTTTCTAAGCTGTATAAGCCTAAAATATGATTATTTCGAACAATAAAAAGATTTTATAGTTTCATTGTGTCGTATTTTATTTTTCCCAATAAAACCCAAATAAATCCAGTTCTAAATATAAAAACGTTAGGCCAAGTTGAACATAGTTTTTCCAGGGCCTTCAGTCAATTCTAATAAATAATAACGAGCTAAACATGCTGGACAGCTCCCTGAGATCATCTAAATTACACACTGTGACGTCAGTCACCCGGGACTGACATGGCCTTAACAGGTGCCATGTCTGTCAAGCACCGGTGCCTGACATGGCAGTTAACGTGTTAAAGGGTATATCAGTAGCAAATATGTCAACTGAAACACTGGCAAAGTAATAGAGTAAGTCAGGGAAAAAGGTCGCGGTGATAGGTGCTACGGAATGGGTTAGATTATGTCAAAAGGTAAAAGAGATTGAGGCGGAGTATTTAAAGTGATCACGTAGTAGATTTAGTCACTGATTTTGTCAGGTATACCTTTTAATAACAAGGAACATTCATCCGGTTTTAAAAAACACAAAAAGGCAACTATACTATATTAAGTAATAACTGGACTTACTTTTTATCTGTTTATAAAATTACACTATTAAATTAGGTTGTCTTATATTTAATAAATGGTTAATTATTATTTTAACCCATCTAGTTTTGTTAAACCTTTAAATTATTACATTATTAGTGTTAGGAGTTAATGTAATGTAATGTAATGACTGTGTGTGTGTTGAAATATCAAATAAATAAAAATAAAAATAAACATTAGAGCAAAACATCACTGTTGAATTTGAAATAAGAAAACATAATTATCAAAGAATCCAAGAGATTGAAGAGGAAATGCATAAAATAATTTAGGCGGCAAAGCAGTCGCTTCTAAAAGCAGCTGAAGAAATATATAAAAATAAAGATAAAAATAGATAGATCGAAGATATGCCGAAGAGTTTCTTCAGCTAAAGGCGAGGAATCGGAGACAAGTAAATTAAAAAAATAATTCATTATTTCCTTTTAGATTGATTAGCAACGTTGTACAGGTTGGCAAAAAAAATTAAAAATAAATGGAGGCGCCACTGAGCTGTTTATATGGCATCCCAGTAAAGTTCGGTTTTTAGTTGATACTTAGTTTAAAATGTAGTTTAAAATAAGATAATAACATTCAATTAAATATAATTCAATCAAATTACATTATTTAATAGCGGATAATTAACTAAAATGTTAACTTGAATAGTCACTATAAAAACGTATAAAGATCGAACTCCATCGAAAATCGACTCTTGATTTTAATTTAAGACTGAATGTTGGTAGGTTTATTTAAAATGATTATATAAAATATTTCTTACGGGGTAGGAAACGCGCGGGAGGAGGAAGCTTACTACCGTCGCGTAGGCGCCGCTCATGGAGTTTTAGTCACAATGAGTCACTTCGACGGGAAGCGTCGTGCATTTTGCGTGCGCGCATGTTACGAGAACTCTCGTTCATTCATTGTTACTAGGCGACTATATTGTTCTGAATATGGACTACGGCGAATTAGTGAAGCTCCAAATGCTAATTTAATTAAAATATGGGTAAAACGTTTTGAAGAGACTGGTTCAACATTTAAACCACACCACATTTAAAAGGTCGTCCGAGAACATCTAGGACCGAAGACAATATTGAGAGAGTTACACAGTCTGTACGAGAAGATCCACGATTGTCAACTCGCAAGAGATCGTCTGTCTTGTGCTTATCGCGACGAAGTTTGCAACGAGTTTTAAGCTTGGACCTCAAAATGCATCCATACAAGCTGCAATTAACACAAGAATTGAAAGAGTGTGACTTCAGAGAAAGGCTCGAGTTTTCTAATGAAGTACTTACTCGATTTTCGAATTTTTACAATATCCTTTTCTCTGATGAGGCTCATTTCCATGTCAATGGGTTCATAAACCGTCAAAACTGTCGCTACTGGGACATTGAAACACCATAAACCACTGCATAGTCTTAAAGTTACAGTATGGGCAGCAATCTCGGGCAGAGGAATAATTGGTCCTTATTTCTTTGAAAATGAGTGAGGGGAAAACGAATACTGAACGCTATGTTGCGATGTTAAGTGGTTTTTTGGCCCCAAAACTTAAAAATTCAAAAATAGTGAATTCTAGGACTTGGTTTCATCAAGATGGAGCTACCAGTCACACGTCTAATGACTCCATGGTGGTTGTGAAACAGATGTTCCCAGGCAGACTGATATCGAAAAGAGGTGATATCCAATGGCCACCTCGTAGTCCAGATTTGACGCCGCTTGACATTTTTTTTGTGGTGATACTTCAAACACAAAGTAATAATCCGAAAAACATCAATCAGCTCAAGGAGAATATCCGTGGTGAAATGGCAGCGATTACACCAACGTTACTGAAAAAAGTTTTCAATAATTTTCGTTCGCGGTTAGAGGAGTGCCGTCGTAGAGAGGGACACCATTTAGATGATATTATTTTTAAAAAATAAACTTCAATTATTACTGTACAAGTCGGTAGTTTTATTTTTACTTTACCTTTCGAGTTAATTTTTTAATACATGGTTTTAAACATGCACGTTCTATTGCGCCACCCTTATCATAGGAAAGGCAAGTAAAGCATTTAATATCTTAAAATCACTTGCAAGAACATATTGGGAAATCAGATCGTAACATTTTAGTTCGCAGTCACTTTGAATACGGTTATCTGTGTTTTGCATCTAATAAGAAACTTGTTCAGAAATTGGATATCTTGCAAAATAAAAATCTTAGATTAATTACCGGTGCAATGAGAACTACTCCAATAAATTCATTAAAAGTTGAGTGTAATACTCCTCCTCTTATATAGGTTTAAATATTTGAAATATTGTTTTATCCTCAAACTATTATCTACAATAACTAATTTATTATGGAAAAAATTAAAATACCTTCATACTCACCATCCCTGTTTATCTACTAGTAATGTGCCCTATGTACTTCATGATTTCTCATTTATGTCACATCTTGATGAAAAATATAGAATTCATAGACCTGAGAATTGGTCTTGTTATAGTGGCAGTTTTGAAAGTAAATTTATCTTTATTCCAATCAATATAAACAATGAAATAAAAAACAAAGAAGAGGTAAACGCAATTTTAGCCGAATATGATGGATGCAAAACGATTTTCACTGATGCTTCCAAATCGTCGTTGAACAATGTATCAATGGCTTGTTACATTCCTCATTTACGTTTTGGTTTTGCCCGTAAACTTCAATGTGAACTAAGTATATTTTCTGCAGAGGCTATGGCCATTTTAGTTGCTCTGCAATATATAGCCCAAACAAATGATCAACATTGGCTTGTTATATCGGATAGTATGAGTGTATTGCGAGCGTTACAGAACAATATTTTGGACTGCAAAGTAAATTACGTAGTGTACCATATAAAGAGTCGTTGGCTTCAATTGAAGAATGAAGGCAAAAAAGTGGATTTTGTTTGGACACCTTCACATGTGGGAGTAACAGGAAACGAACGAGCTGATTATCTTGCTAGAGAAATTGTTGACAGGGATAGCGGCAGCCCTGTTGACGACGTCTACATTCCATTTTTGGATTTAAAATTAATAGTTAAACAGTCGTTACTTAACGAGTGGTATGAATATTGGCTGAACACTATAAATAGCAAAGGTAGACATTATGCATCAATAAATATGAAAGTGGGAAAACCACCTTGGTTCTGCAAGTCCAAATGTAATAGGAAACGAAAATTTTACACAATAATGAACAGACTTAGATTTGGGCACGGTCGTTTTAAGGCCCACCTTAACCTTAAGGTCTGGCAGCTGGTCTTTTGGGTTCCGATTTAATTAAATGTAGAATTGGATCCCATGATGGTGCAAGCTTCAAGCCATCTTCTCTATTGAAATTTGGATGTTTTTTAATTTCAATAGCCTCGCGAAACATCCTGGGCAGGAAACGGTGTTCTTTGGCAAGGATTTGGGGCTGGTCAAAGCGAAGGTAATGCTTGGAGCCTTCCTCTATGTGTTCAGCAACTGCAGACTTCGTTGTTCGCTCAACGACCTCAAGACACAGTGAGCTCCTTCTGCGTAGATCGGATCGCAAATACTAGCTAACTTTTTAAATTAACTTTTTAATTTAATAATTATAAATTAAGGGTAGTTTAATTGTAACAGTCACTGAGCGGATGACTAATACCTCAGTCCGCCCCGTGACCACGAAAGCTGTAAAGTAATCGAAACGTCGGGAAGTTAAAAAATGTAAAAATTAAACCAAATCGCGATAAAATCCGTATAAAATAGTTTTATTTCAATGTGTAACAATCGCGTAAATCTAAGAAACCATTATACAATGCAACTAAAAATTTTGCAAAATAAGCGACGGGTTTTTTTTTACAAATTTTTAAAAATCTTATTTTTTAAGGGGTAAATACCTAGTTTATGCAAAAATAGTAATTTAAACCCTTACGTACCATTGCGTGTTTAAAAATTAAGCGATGTATGTCATTATTTTAGAAAAACTATGTTTAATCACTCAAATACGACGATATGGAAAAAATCACAAAAAAAAAATTGATGATTTTTTTTGTAAAATTTTTACTTGCATTGTGTTTGATATCACTAATACTACCACCTGGCTTCGTTTTCGGTCGCGGTCTTGATATACCCTATATGATCCAATTTATGAATTTATATGTAACACAATTATTGACCTTTAAAGCAAAAAATGGACACAAAAGAGAAGACAATTAATATTGACTTTATTCGGACTTCTGCCGAAAAAACTTAAATGGACTAAACAAAAACAAATATTATGATAAAGACTTGGTTTTGACTATAAAGGAAAAAATGATGTAAATGTACTATGAAGACTTGGCTTCGGCCTACTTTTAATAAAACACCGGACTTTAATTTTAATATAAAAGACGAGGCTGTACGGGCTTGATCCCTTTGCCTTCCCATTGTAATGGGAGAATGAAGGAAAAAAAAAATGCCTGTTGTCAGTTGTCACTTCAAAGCTAAAAATTCAAGTTTGCCGTTGATTTGTTACCAATTTTATTTAGATTTTGTTCGTTTTTAATTACAATGAGGGTGTCTGAAAATTTCAAAGTAGCCGATAGCAGGAATTTACCTAAAGTCAACTATATAATGCTTTTGGAATCCATGTACGAAAATTATTGTTATAATGTGGCGGAGACACGTAGTGCCAAAGCATTATTAGCAACTCGAGATTCCTATGTAGACACCGCAGTGGGATATGTCGAAATAAAGAGAGACGGAAACTCATGCATCGTCCAAAGCAGGGTAACCCCTGAACATAAGGTTAAAGCGAAGTTGTATGTGGTTATAGCTGTAATCGGCGAGTCGCTTGAAAAGATTATTAAATTAGAGTGCCAAGATTGTGCAGCTTCTGCAGGAGGTTGCAAACATGCCATCTGCTTCGCGATGTGGCTAATAAAACGATCTGATGAACCTTCAGTTACCTCTACAACATGTTATTGGACTAAGTCAAAACTTGCTGGATCTGTAGGTAATAGAAATTTCATATTGACTTAGGATATTGGCAAAAAGAAAAGGGCTCAACAGGCAATTAACATGACAATTAATATAAACACATTTTCTGAAGAATGTAAAAAAATGGAAAATTGACACATGATTTTAAATTACTGTGGTAACCAAAAGCCTACGTTAAATGAATACAATATTTTTAATTTAATGTTGCAATTTGATCAGCAAGTAACTGGTCAGTTACTTATGAGAATTTTAAACAGTTCTGCATTAACGTTATCAATTAAGATACAATTAATAAAATTGCAGAAGCTACCAAAAGACAAGCCAGTTCAAAATTATGGCATTCTATGCGTCAAGGACGAATAACTGGGTCTAAGCTTTATGAAGCCATTCATTGTACAACAGAAAATGGAACTCTAGTACAAAGCATTCTAGGTGGTTACAAAGTACCTGAAACAAAGGCTATAAAACGAGGCAAACTTTTAGAAAAAGAAGTCCTTAAGCAGATTGAAACATTGTATGGTGTTATAGAAACCACAGGGTTTATTTTAGTTTCCCCCATTATTGGAGTTTCACCAGACGGTCTCTGCAAAGATTTTGTTATTGAAATCAAATGTCCAACAAGTGACAAAACATTCAAAAATTATGTTAAAGGTGGAGTTGTTATGGAAAAATGCAAAGCCCAATTACTCGTAATGCTGCAAATGCATGCAACATCCAAATGCAAAGGTCTGCTGTGCATTGCTGATCCAAGTTTTGAGCTAACAAAACGAGTACATGAGTACTGGATTGATTATGATGGTGATTATATGATAATATGTTAATAGATGCTGAAAAGTTCCGGATACAATGTATTTTAAATAAAATAAAAGATTAACAATATTTTTAATGTTTTATTCATTTTTTATTATAGATGTATGTAGATTTATCAATCCACAAGCTACAATAACTATATCATCAACATGCTGTATTAATTTATTATTAATCACAGAATGTGGTTTAAGTAATTTAAATAGTCTAAATCTTCTTATTACCCTTTCTACATGGATTCGTAGACTAGCAATAACTTTGCAATAACTAACAAAACAAAAAGCAATCAATGCTTCTTGTTTTGTTAGTTTTATATCTATTGATACACTTGGTGGTCGAAGAAGTGTAATGTCTTTACTACACCCTTAATAGCCTGATTTACGAAAGTGTTTTATTTTTAAATATTACTGTGTTTGCTTGAAGGTCTAGATGAAGGGAAAAATAGTTAAAAAATCACAATATTTATTTTACATATTTATTTAGAAAAAAAACAGGTATCAATTTTGATACTTCAGGCATTAAGGCCATAAAGATATCAGATATACCTAGGCATGAAATAATGCGAAACATTGGTTGTTTTTATTATCGCATTACGACACTTTACACTTTTTACAGAACCAAGAGGTAAGTTTCCTACAATTATTAAATTTACACTTATTTCTAGAATCCATAAATATTTTTTAATCACCAATACAATCGCAACGCACGTCAATAGAGGGTAGTAATTGTACACCTGTCCGGGGTCTTTTAGAAGGTACTTTAGTATCTTGTCGACTGTTGGTACTGGGTCTTTCCCTTTTATTTTTCGAGTGACTTTGATATCTACATAAAGTATCGGCAAGCTCAGTTCTAAAATCTGCTGACTTCAGAATATTCTTCTGAAGTTTTCCTTTCACTGTGTTTACCTTTTTGTATAGTACCCAAGCATTGATGACAGTCATGTCTAACAAGTGGTAGAAGACTATTTTATACGGATTTTATCGCGATTTGGTTTATTTTTTACATTTTTTAACTTCCCGACGTTTCGATTACTTTACAGCTTTCGTGGTCACGGGGCGGACACAGTAAAAATTAAGTGGTAGAAAAGCCTCGTTGTCCACTTTCTCGACTTTATGCGGATGCGATATCGACCAATGAAGCAATCCATCAAATCAACGCCGCCCATGTGTGCATTATATTCTTTTATGACCCGAGGACATGATACTTCAACATTGGCCTTTAGTTTTTTTTTCGTAGCGGGTTATAGTATCCGCTGGTTCAGCGCCAACACACTTGGAAAGTAATAGTACTTGTTTGTTATTTTTCCAACTTGTGGCCGACAATTCTTGGCCTTCGTGAGGCCACATTTTCGTGATATGTTCCTCTGGGTACGTTAGACTTCATAATTTCCCGTTACTCCGGCAACTTGCACGACTTTCCAAGCCTGTTTCTCTGTACTGTTCCAAGACAATAAATACCTTCGTTGGTCAAGTAATGTAGCAGAGGAATATACGTATAAAAATTTACAAAATAAGTTGTATGATTGACGTGCCTTGGTACTGGTCGTAACAATCGAATAACTGTATTCAATACAGCTCCGAGGTCTGGTTCGCCAGGTAAACGGTCTATGTCCTTAGCTCCTGAGTAAATCTCAAAACTGTAGGCATAGCCAGACCGAGATAAGAGAGCATAAAACGTATAATTTGAATCCCCACTTATGGGGCTTGTTGCGTTAGTATTTTTTCATAAAATGTTTAATTTTAGTGGAACACATTTGCTCGTCTAGTGATAGACGATACTCAAATGGTATAGTAATAAATTTCTTGTTCAAATAGTCTATCACTGGTCTTACTTTATGCAGTCGGTCGTGCTGGGGATGATCAATGGGCAAATGTTTAGAGTCGTCATTTATGTGAAAAATTTGTCTAATTTTATCAAATCTGTTGCGATTCATTGTTTGTGCTATGGGTTCAAACTTTGTAATGTTTGACCAGTATGACCTGGCACTAGGATAATGATATACACTTGTAAAAATAAGAATTCCAATAAATTTACGTAATTCTAAGACAGTTAAGGGTTCTGTAAAGTTGGGATTCTTTTGGAAGGCATATTTATTTGACTCGTCCACTAGCAATTTCAAAATTTCTTCACCGAAAAACTAAGAAAAAAACTGAAAAGGATTGTCTAAGTTCATAATTTCTTGTCAATACTCAGTGTTTCCAGCAAACTGGAAAGCGTTTTGGACTAGGTCCATATTCTTTAGTCTCTATATCTACTATCTTCATTGAAATAAAACTATTTTATACGGATTTTATCGCGATTTGGTTTAATTTTTACATTTTTTATTTTAATGTTGCATTTTTTATTTCATAGTTTTATTTAAATGTGTAACATTCGCGTAAATCTAAGAAACCATTATACTATCTTCATTTTCTAACCGCTTCAATACGCTCTCAATTTCTTCTGGTCGCATTTTTGATAATTTTCTATAATAAAATAAAAATAAAAGTAATCCCAACACCAAGCCATAAAAATAATGAAACGGAAGTTCAAAGTTTTTATACCTAAAGAATTAGTAGGTAGGTTTTATGTAGGGCGGAATGCCTGAAGTATCAAAATTGATACTCACAAAAATAGCACTAGTTTCTTCAAGTAAAACATGCACTCGCAAAAAACAATTATATCTTAGCGAAAATAATATATTCACTTACCTCAAAAATATTTATATTCTACAGAAAAAGAAAATATATCTAATTTGTATTCAACAAAACTTTTAGTAAAATGTGTTTACTTGTTCACTTTGCCGCGCAAGTAATATGTCATAGATAAAATAAAACAATAATGACATTTGTTTTTTTTTTTAATTTCGTTGGTAAGAATATTATACAACAGTAAAATATGTACAGCCAACCTATAAAAAAAAAACTAGTAATGTGAACATTCGGTTAAAAAAATTGGTATCAAAATTTAAACTCTAGAGTCTAGGCTATTAAGGGTTAATAGTCTGTCAATTTGCTTGAAACCCCTATCAGCTAATTGTAATGAAACACTGTTCTCAAGTAAAATACGGAAACGAATGAATTTATTTTATAATAAAGTGACATAGGAATAGACAGCACTGCTGATAGTGACCAGATTGTTTACATCTGTAGCATTGTATTGTTTTTTGCTTTGACACTGACTTTGACGTTTGTCTATAGTCTCTGCTACAATTGCCAACAGTACTATTGTAACTTTTATTTTTTCTGAAGCTGGCAAATGCACCGCTGACGTCACCTCCGTTTCCTTCCAAGTCCATTAATTTGGATTTAATGGCGTCTGCTGTTATGTCTATACCCGAATGCTCAATTGCCATAATCATCGGCGAATATTTTTCAGATAATCCTGCCAAAAGTAGTGATCCTATCCATTCATCATTAATATGAAAGCCTGATCCACTCAATTTCTGGCTCGTTTCAATCATCTGCGTCACATAGGAAGTCATTGATCCACAGTTTTCCAAACGGATAGATATAAGAGTCCTTAACAAACTGATTCTTCTCGTGAATCCTGAATCTTCGAATAGTTGTTTCAGTTTATTCCACAACTCTTGTACTTCTCACGTCTTTAATATGTACGTATAGCGACGGGTCAATTGTCAAGATCAGTTTCGCTTTGGTTTTAGCATCGGTAGCAGCTTCTTCTGGCTTCGTTTCAACAGTCAGAAGTTCCCTCCAGAGTTAGAAAATTCTCTGCACCGAAAGCCCACTCATGATAGTTCTCGCGTCCTTTCAATTTCGGCACGCTCACAAAATAGTTCGAACCGGTCGCCATGACTGTCACACTCGGTTAGCCTTTTACAAGAAAAACGGCACTAGTCTTCTCTGTTTACTGAACGCACAGTCTGCTTGTAAACCACAATTTTTGTCAACAAATTGATAATTCTAACAATAACTGACTAGCAAGGTATATGGGTCTGGGCCCATAACCTATAATGAAACACTGTTCTCAAGTAAAATACGGAAATGATTTTATTTGACGAAATGGCATTAAAAAAGCGTCTTATTTATAACGTAGCAGGTGATAAAATTGATGGGTATGAAGACCTTGGCGCAGAAGGTGGACGTTCGGAAAAAAATGCAGATCATGCCCTTGTTTTTATGCTTTAGGGAATACATAAAAAAATTAAGCAACCTATTGCACATTACTTTGTGAAGGGAACAATCGGAACAGAAAAATTAGTTGTGATTATTAAAACAGTTATAAGAGCTATGACAGCAGCTGGTTACAAAATTATAGCTACTGTTTGTGACCAGGGACCTACCAATGTAGGTGCATTGAATTTACTTAAAAAGTTCAGTTCGCTTCCTATTGAGTCACATTATATTTAGAAGATAATGAGAAAGTTTATATATCTTCGACGTGCCGCATCTTTTTAAATCAATAAGAAACAATTTTCTTCAAGCTGGCGAATTATTAATGAATGGTAAAACAGCAAAATGGCAACATTTAATTAATCTGGAAGAAAAAAATCGAACCACACTTCAATTTAAAAAAATCACCAAATTGCACGTAAACCCGACATACAGGTCAAAAATGAGAGTAAAACTGGCATCCCAAATATTGAGTAGCACAGTAGCTGCAGTACTAAAATTACAATCGGAAAGTATTGTAAATGCACAGCAGAGTCAAGAAATTTTACAAACAGCTCAAGTAGTGAAATCATTAGACCGTTTATTTGATTTTACGAATGGACCAGCATCTACGAAAGATGTAAAAAGAATATCCGGCAAAATGTGTCGAAAAATAGTTTTCACCATAAAATTTGGCCAGAATACAAACATAAATTAAAGACTCTACAGTTTTTAAAATCAGACAGTAAAATTAGGCATTATTATTAGTAATAACGATTTCATCATTTGAAGAAATATGGAAATTCGTAGAATCCAAAAAATTCAAGTACCTAAATTAGCGACAATTAAATCAGGACGCTTTGGAGAATTTGTTTGGGTGCATCAGGCAACATAGTCCAACAAATAAAAATCCTACTTGTCACCATTTCATATCCGCACTGAAATCTTCAATACTAACTCGTCTCAGTACGCCTAATAGTACATACATACATACATACATAAACTCACGCCTTTATCCCCGAAGGGGTAGGCAGAGGCGCCACTAGGACACCCACATTTCGCCTTGCATGTTCCGTCCCATGATGTGATAGGGGGCGAGCCTATCGCCATATCGGGCACAAATTCCTGACTCCGGGCTGATAATGAATAGAAAAATCCAATATCACTTTGCCCGACCCGGAATTCGAACCCGAGACCTCAGCTTTGTAACCGTACCGTAATACAACTACGCCACCGAGGCAGCCTAATAGTAGAGGATCGAATTGCGAAGAGGATGACAATGAAATTCTTTTCGACTTTCGGGATATTATATTTTCAAATCGTAAACAAGAAATACAAAAACCGACTCCGTTATTGATAATGAACACAATATTTTAGACATTGTCGAACATCCCGTTATACATATTCCCGAAGCACATATTTTTCAAGAAGAGTTGGAGAAAATTTTTAGATCGTTCGACAAACAGCCAACCGTTTATGTAAGCGGGTATATCGCTTCAGTGATATTAAAAAATATTAGTTGTGAACAGTGCATAAATTGTATGAAAGTTTTAAATCCTAAGCCAAACAGTTATTATAATTACATTGCTCTAAGAGAGTGGTGGCCTGACAAAACTTGTCTTACGTATCCAACTTTACGGCTTTGCCAGACTATAGACAATGCAACTGCAACCTTCGAAAGAGAAGTAAAACCTGTTAGTCACATCAGAGATATCAGTTTTCCCAGACAGTGATGCTAGCCAGTACCGACTTTTCTTAGATGTGTCATAATCACAAAAATAAAATGATAGATCAGCTGTTGGGCCGTCTAAGCCACTTACTGATCCGAAATGAATGCGGAATAATAAATAAATTATTTGCGTTACATGAAGAAGATTCTGCGGATTCTGCTAAGAAAGCGCAGCAGCTAAGCGTGGGAAAATAAAGTTTTGTTTATAATCAGATTTTATTACTATTTTTATATATAAATTACTATGTTTTTACCATACAAACGAGTTTTTCTTTATTTGCACTAATTATTGCAAAAATTACCACGTAACTCCAGCTTATGCCGAGAGTTAGCGTTGGCGTAAATGGACCATCCTTAAATTACAAAAAAAAAAAAAACTAGGAGCGCTACATTTTTGTATCGACATATTTATCGATAAGAAGTATGAGTACGTGTACATCCCTATTTGAGGTGATTATGTTGGCAGCTCTGCCATTATGTCATAGGCCTCATATTTTTTTGTTGGTATTCAAGTCTAGTACACGTTTCATACAACTATCGTTTATTCTTTTTTTTCTATGGAACTCCCGTCTCTTCTAACGTAGTGTTATATTCTCTTTGAGCCACACGTCATGGTTTCATCATTTGTGATATTCGTTATTTTATTGTTAATCTATTGTTATTCACAACAAAAATGGTTAAATGCAGTGTGTACAAGTGTGAAAGTGCTACTTACAAAAAATTGCCGGGAATAACTTTCCATCGGTAAGTAAAATAGAAGGATTTGTTGACTTGCTTACTAATATCATATTTTTGTTAAATTTCTGCAATAATGAGTATTCTTAGGCCTTTGAAATGGCATTTATACGTTATTCCGAGTATCCCTTACTTAAATGCTCAATAAATTATAACCGCTTTTTGAATAAACTTGCTTTATTTTAATAAATTCGTAAATAAACCTTGCCATTTAACAGGTCAAATACTTTCATAATATCAAGGGGACGCATTCAGGGAAAAGGATATAATAGTGTTTTACAATTATTGTTTCCTTAAGACTACGTCGTAATATGTACATATATAGTTTTGTTTTTATAATCGAGTGTATATAATTATTTCAGGTTCCCTAAGGATAAAAATTTGTGTGATGCCTGGCTAATAAACTCAAACCTTAAGTATTGGATACCCACTCGTAGTAGCGTTATTTGTTCGCGACATTTTGAAGAAAATTTATTTAAAAGAAAAGCGTCACGAACTTATCTAGTAAAAGGCGCAATTCCGACAAAATTTGAAGAGTACTTCGAGTCAAATGAAGTGAGTTATTATTACTTTTATTCTTTTACATACATAACCAGTATAAGGAATCTTATAGCCGCTGATTGCCTTAATTTTAGGTATTATTAATGGTGTAATAGCATAGTATCTCTAAATACAGTACTTTAAAATTTTCTTATGTGTTATGGATGGTATTGTACTAAAATCTAGTTTGACATATAGTTGGTGCATATTAGTAATGTTTTGATGAAATTATTGTTTCAGTGCCAGGATATGCCTGGATCTTCATCAGAAGTTATTATTTCAATAAAGAGAACGATCGAGGTGGCTTAACGTATCCTTCGCCTGCAGTAATCTCTGCGGTGCAAGACTGCGAAAAGATTTTTAAAACCGACAAGAATATTTCTTTAATTGAAATTTCCACTCGTATATGGAATGGTAAAGATTATTTCAAAATGTTTAATTCGGGCGATAATCATCATGATATAAATCATGTTTATTTTGTACTTAAAGTAATTATAAAATTTTATGCAGGTACAAAACTTAAGCACGAAGCCCGTATTATCACAACGAATGTATCGAAAAGAAATTATTTAAAGAAATTAACCCTTTTTTGTAATAAATAAATGATTCTAAAAGTACTCTATCGTGGTATTATTTGTATTTTTTTTCCTTAGGGCCAACATCTTCAAAACCAAAAGTAATAAAAAAAGTAAGTATACCTACGTGATTTCATGTTTGTAATTGTTAATTTAGCTTTTCCTGGTGAAATTGGCCGATAGTTGGTACGTAGCATCTCCGAAGTCCGGCCCATGCTGTCGTATCTGTGTGTCATCTCTTTATCTGAGTGCGTTTTGCCACGCAAATTTATACGATATGTTTAGTCTGCTCCTATATATTATATGTCTGTGGGTACACTTAAGAGGTACCTAAGATATTAAGTAACCCACTATGCTCTACAATTTGTAGATCAGAAGTTCGACCACCAAAACTCGTATAAAAATAATAAAATCATCAGGAGTTGTGTAGCTAGTAAATATTTTACAGTATTACCATTTTTATACTGGGACCATGTTAATGATTGGGCAATTGGGTCAGATGGCTTTTCTATTGCTATTTCAAATGAATCTATTATACAAAAAACATTTTGATATTCTCTATTTGCTTTGAATGGTAATGGCAAATTTCTTTTTACATTGTAAACACTTAAAGAGAAAATTAATTGTTGGAAAAATTATTTTATTATACATATAAGATAATGTATCTTTAGTTTATTTTGACAATTAAACACCATTTGTTTCTGTAATTAAAAGTTTTTTAATCACACACGTGTTTTACCTACTGTAGGGTTTCGTGCAAATAAATAAAGATTAACACTATAAGTTTATTTAATACAGTAAGGTTTTCACAATGAAAGTTACAAACCGCTACGCGTTACAAAGGAAAGGAATAGACAAAAACGCGCGCTTACATCGTTTTTGGCGGGAACATTGACAGTTGCGTTCCATTCCTATCACCTACTATAAAGTTTACAAGAAATTCAACAAAACTACATACCTGTAATTAAAAGAAACGACAATTAGTGATAATTGTTCGTCGAATCTGAAATCACTTAATTAATAAAGTTATCACACTTTTCACTTGCGTTTTATTCTAGGGAATATTTTCTTACAATAACGAATATAAATCAAAATTGTTTTTTTTACATTTAGGTATCGCTCATTCCTCTATTCATTCATTCCTGTCTTTCTTCATTCACATGTTCATTTCTTCAATCACAGAGTATTTTATAATGTTGATGCGCGGGAAGATTTAAATTAAAGGAAAGTATTATTTTCCTTTAAATACATATTGTTTTAAAGAATTAATAATTTTAAAGAAATTCTCCACAATGTAGTTAAAGATATCTCAAACATGTCAGCAATTTGGGAAAATGGAAGGTTATTTTTAATTTTATATAATGTGACTATAACATCAAAAGCTTTAATCTTAAGATTGATTTCAAAATATTCAATCAACCAATAATAGTTTCTTGGCAAGCCAAGGTATTCTCCGGGTCTCTTTTCTATTAGACTGAGTATAAAGATTCTGCCTTGATTAACTTTTTTGAAACTAACTTCAGATGATATTTCTGACATCTCAGCAGATGTAGTACTCCCTTGTCTGGAAGGTAAAGCAACATCGGTCTCAATGTCTTCTTCTCGTAGTACAGGTACTATTTTTTTTTTAGCAAATGCACAATGAGTCGATCTATCTGACGTCTTAGGCTTCACTTGCACTCCTTTGCTGGCTTTTGTACAAGTTGGTTTTGATAGTGTTTCTGTTAGATCAAACTCCATTAATGAGTTTTAGAATGTGCTGGGTTTAGGTTCAAAAATATATCTATTTGAGTGCGTCAATGTAGATGTCGCAGCAAAACATAGTGGAATCCGTAGCCTTAATTTAGGACGTCCTTTCATTATGATCCAGTTATAGTAGTTTTCCACATCTTCCTCCAGCTAAAAAAGAAAGTTGTAATTTAATTTTTATCAAAAGAAATATTATATTATTCTATTTGATATTCTTTGTTTTTTTTTTTGTCAATAAATATGCCTTTGTAATACATTTGCATACCTTATTATTACTTTAAACTACAAAACGCATTGAATCACTACCTACTAAGTGAATATGAGTAGAAATAGTAGAGATAAAATTAAACATTTACTTACATTAAGATGGTCTTCACAAATAAATATAACGCGTTTTGGACGTGAAACACCTGCAGCGTTACACCATTCTTGCTTATTCGAGTTAGGCACCGCAAAAAACAATATTTGGGATTTTTCATTGGCGTGTCCTCGTTTATTAAAAATCATCTTCTAATGAAATTAAACGAGAACTCTCGAACACAATTTCACAATGTTTCTCTTTTTTAGACAATGACATTTGTCATTATCAAATGTCAAAACATTTCAAGTAGTTCTTTACATCTTAGAAATTAAAGGCAAAGAACATAACTTATAAAGTCGTAGAAATGACGTCATCACACCTTTTTTAGTTTTTAATTATTTTTTTCTCCATAATTAAGTAACTAAAAAAATATATAAATCGAGAACGTGCTCAGGGCAGGTTAATAAAGAAACGTTATTTTTATTTTATGCACTTTGAAATTATGAAATGTTGTCAATTGCTCCCACCGTTTCAGAGAATGCACCTATTTTATAAAACATTTTGGCCTCTTATTGCAACGCCTGGGCATTTTTATAATAGATACTAATGATTTTTATTATTTTTATAATATAGTCAAATATTGTGACTAAATTATAAAAATATGTGTTATTTACAAAAAAAAACAGAACTGCCAATCTCGTGAGATCTTTAACCCTAGAGTAGTCGCGCCTTCCCGTGTAACGCGAGTAATCGCGTAGGGGGCATTTTGCCGCCCGTACTTAATACGATTTTTTTCTGTTAATACCAGTCATATGTATTTGTAATTATGTTTTAACGATAAAATAAAACACAATTTATGAAAATAGAAAACATTTATTAAAATTTTGTAATTAGAAATTAAAAAACAAGGCTTTGGGTAATCTTAGGTAATATTTTTGGTGTATTTGGAACTTCTTCATTATTTTTTCATAAAAAAAATAAACTTAATAACAAAATTATACGTTTTCATCATCTGCAGCGTGTATTTCACCAAAACAATCCTGGCACATGTACATGCAATGCTCGTTGCACAGTAACTTTGCACATCTGTTACACCCTTTTTTTGTTCTTCTATTTTTTTTCGATGGATATACTGTGCATATACCTTGTCGAACTAAGGGTATATTTTGATGTTCCGGTGGCACAAATCGAGAGATTTGGTACCTCAGATGTTTCTGTAAAGTGTTCACGCCGGATCTTCTAACGATATGTGGTCTAGTCATAGCCAGGGCAATTTCTTTCAAAAATATTCGACGGAATAATAATTGGCCAGTATTTTCTTTGTATATTATTTGACTATTTATACCTGCAATGTTCAAATTGAGAAAAATAATCTCATGGGCCATCTACGAGTCATTCTACCTACGGAATATTCTTCTTTCATATGATCAACGACGTCAACTCCTCCTTTGGTTCCGTTGTAATATGTTATGATTTCTGGTTTTTGAGCAGCACCGGTAGTTTCGTCGATATTATTGTCATTGTGTAATGTTGACAATAGTAGAACCACTTTCTTTTGCTTTTTATTAGGCACATAAGATATTAGTACCTTCTTCTCTCCAAATCCGAACATTGTACTTGGCTTGTCTCTATCTTTGGTGTTTAGAAAGCATGGTGGAATTTCTTTTTTGTTTTTTTCGCACAGTACCTACTATAGTTGTTCGGTGGTTAGCAACCAGCTCATCAGCAAGTGGAATAGATGTAAAGTATCCATTGTTATATTTCGGCCAGTATTTAAAATATTTTTGGATAATCTTTTCACCAAAGCGTTTGGAGTGTTATCAACGTTGAATGGTCCCTCTGGTTGTTTACCGGCATATACTTCTAAGTTTCTGGTATAAAATGATTTGGAATCAACGAGAGCATATATTTTTATGCCATATTTTGCGTGTTTGTTCGCCATGTACACACGGAACTTGCAACGTCCTCTAAATGACTCTAACATCTCATCAATGGGGTTGGCCGGTCGAAGCTAATATTAGATGGCGCCACCGTCAGTGTTGCCACCTTGGAGGATTTTCCACCAGAACTGGTGCTTTTTCAAGGCTTCTGGTAGTATTTTTTATTGTATAGCGTTTTATTTTTTTTCAGCGGTATTTAGCGGTTTTTCAATATGGAATCTGGCAACACTTTGTTGAAAGGGGAATCCCCTAACGTTTCGGACTATCACAATTGTCTATGCATACTTTATGATCGGGGAATCTCTAGACACTCTCTTAAGTTAATATTTTCATTTTAGTCATTGTATGTCCAAAATTTAGTTTGTGTCGTGCTACTGAAAACTGTTAATTGATTAACTCGTGTTTGAAACAGTGTGTGAAGCTCTAAACATCATCTAATAATGGAAGTTCCACTCAAAAAGAAAAATTATGCCCAAAAATATAGAAAAGAGTGGGAATCACTAAGTGATTTCCAAACTTGGCTTAAACCTTTACCTGGTGATGATACGAAGGCATTTTGCTCGTTTTGTAAAACAGAACTACTAGCTAAAGTAGTAGACCTGAAAAGACACACAGAAACAAAAAAACATAAACAAAAAAATCAAATTATATCAGGCAATCAAACAATAAAATTCACACCCGCTGACACAGTTTCAAATTCAAACTCTCGGAAAGCCGAAGCAATGCTCGCTCTTTACATTGCAGAACACAGTTCCGTTTCCTGTATTGATCATCTATCAGATTTAGTGAAATCAGTGTTTCCCGATTCGAAAGCAACGGATGACTTAAAAATACATCGTACTAAGTGTACTGAAATTATTAAAAATGTCTTGGCACCACACTTCGTTGAAGAGCTATTAAAGGACATTGGACAGCAAAAGTACAATCTCATCATTGACGAATCAACAGATACCAGTACGAGCAAACAACTTGGTATTGTGATCAGGTATTTTAGTCGAAAACTAAAAAAAGTAGTTAGTGTCTTCCTTCCTAGCTTTAGAACCACTTAAAGCCTGCGATGCAGTCGGAATTGTAGAAGCTGTTCTGTCTTACTTACAAAAATATGGCTTAGAGAAAAATAAAATAGTTGGATTGGGAACCGACAATGCATCAGTCATGACTGGAATCAATAATGGAGTGTACAGAATCCTCAAAAATGATATACCAAATTTAATTCTGATCAGATGCACTTGCCATTCTTTACAACTTGCAGTGTCACATGCGTCAGAACAAACGCTACCAAGAAATATAGAATTTTTGATTAGGGAAACTTATAATTTGTTTGCTCATTCTGCAAAACGTAAAAATGAATATAAAGACATTTACGAAACTATTAATAGCACCGTTGAAGATTTTACAAGTATGTGACACACGCTGGTTGTCTATTGAACCAGCAGTCCAAAGAATTCTGGCGCAATGGAAAGAGCTGGCTTTACATTTTGACCTTGTGAGATATCGATGCTACACTGCAGATCTGTTATATTCTATGTACAAAGACGAAAGTAATTATTTGTACATGCTATTTTTAAAAAGCATATTAAATGATGTGCAGATTGCTGTCAAAACCTTTGAAAGTGAAAGTGCAAATCCACTTAAATTACTAAATGTGCTGATTACACTATTCCGCTCGGATTGTAACAGGATACTTGTACCGAATTCTGTTACTACAGATAAAGATTTTTTAAACATTGACATCGACCGAAACCTCAACCCTTATTCAAATAAAGGTATATATAGTATATTACCACATCGTGTTTTTTTAAATAATGCACTCTAACTTTTAATTACGGTAACACTAAAGGTATAAATATCACATATTTATAATCTATATTAATTTGTTTTTATTAAGTATTTGTAAATTCAGCGTCTAGTGTATATTAAATACTTATCGAGAAACAACATACAAATAAGTTACTATGGAAGCAGAACTCAAGAGGTACATCGCGTCGCGGGGATACGCGAAAGCCAGTCTCAAGCGATGTCAACCTGTCAACGTCATTTGTCTCTGTAAGGTAATGTCAAAGTTGACTCAACGGTTTTGTTGTGAAAAAAGTCGAGTTTTTGGCGGGTGTTTTATGGTGGCGGGTGTGTTGTTAGAAATTTTAAAAGTTTGTTCAAGAAAAAATCTGGTAAGTACTTCTTCGACGCAAATTCCAAAACTATAACATATTTTGACTAATCTCACGTGTTAGCAGCATTTGCAATTGACTTATATATATAATTTAGATGTTTCAAATATGTGGTAAATATCTTACCCTTGCCCGATCCCACTTTGAAAAATATCGGATTATCTATATAAAATCGGTTGTCTTTTTGTATATTTTTTTGGACTGCAAAAAGCTAAATAAATATTTTGAGAAGTTCATATAAAGTTCTTACGTAACGTGTCAATTAATACTTTGTTTATTTCAGATATTCAATATGTCAAAGAAAATAAATTTAAATGAAAAAAGTAGACTTCAAAAAGTTGTTGATAATTTAGAAGACTTATCGGATCTCTCTGATTGCGACGAAGAAGATGACCCATGTTGGGGACAGGTAATCAATAGCCCTGCGGACATCTTTGTACCTGTGCCAGAAGAACAGACGTTAGAAAGAAGATTAGAAGAATTGTTCGGTTCAACTGAAGAAAATGAAAAAGTTACGCTTGAACACGATGCTACAGAACAAACCAACGAGAATCTACTAGAAGTTTTAGAGCCTAGTTCACATGTTAATAATAGCCCACACAGAAGTGAGCTAAACGTCCCCGAATTTGCTGTGCCAGTTGAGGATACACCAAGTACGTTTGCTTCTATATCAAGTCCTCGTAGCTCAATATCTTCACTTTTACGTACATTGCAAGATGTTCCCGCGCTTAGTGACCAACAGTCTTTATTTTCTGTAACTGAATTCGAAGCTGTTCTCCCGGAAAACCGAAGTGATACTAGTTTTCCCTTGTATCAAGAAAATAATTTAAGTATTCTCAATAATCTAGAACAAGAGTCTATTATCAGTAATATTCAACGCCCACCTCGCAGAGATCGGTTGACGCCTCGCGACTGGCAAATTTTAGATGAGCCTCACACAGTTCCACCTTTTGACAAAAAGACAACCACTAGTACACAATAC
Organism: Deilephila elpenor; assembly: GCA_949752805.1. NCBI lineage: Eukaryota > Metazoa > Arthropoda > Insecta > Lepidoptera > Sphingidae > Deilephila > Deilephila elpenor. The sequence goes on from OX457114.1 coordinate 2,087,392, forward strand.
ACCCATAAAACTCAACCGATTGAAGTATTTGAAAAGTTTTTTACTAATTATATAATTGAAATAATTGTCCAACAAACAAATACATACGCACGCCAAAAAAATAGTAAAAATTGGTCTCCAGTGTCAAGTGCTGAAATGAAGGCTTATATAGGCGTGCTCATATTGATGGGGCTCAATCCATTACCGGATATAGAATTGTATTGGTCCAGTGACACATTCTATAATAATCCGGAAATTTCGAGGGTATTTCCACTCACTAGATTCAAAAAAATTACCGAAAATGTACACCTTAATAATAATGAATTGGAGCTAGGGAGAAATTCTGCAGAATATGACAAGTTGTACAAGCTAAGGCCTTTAATCACGGAGTTGAATGACATTTTCCAAAATGAAATGGAAAATTCGAGCCATTGATGAGTGTATGGTAAAATTTAAAGGAAGGAGTTCATTAAAACAATATATGCCCAAAAAACCAATCAAAAGAGGTTTTAAAGTATGGGCAAGATGTGATGCTGCAACTGGTTACTTGTACCAGTTCCAAATTTATAGTGGCAAAGGTGACAGCGTCGAGAATGAAGGCTTAGGTTATAATGTTGTGATGTCATTGTGCAATGACCTGCCGGAATCGACATTAGTGGCTTTCGACAATTTTTTCACCAGTTGCAACCTTATGGATGCCTTATATGAGAAAGGAATATACGCAGTCGGAACTGTCCGATCTGACAGAAAGGATTTACCAAGCATTTTAAAAAAATCACAACCAAAAGCGCTGAAATTAGAGAAGCACCAATTTGGGTCAGTGTCAGCAGGTCCTATTACTGTAATTAAGTGGCATGACACCCGGAACGTATCAGTGCTAACTACGGCTCATCATCCACGTGAGGTGATGTATGTTAAAAGAACACAAAAAGATGGATCCAGGCAAGATATACTTTGCCCCAAAGCAATTGCCTCAAATATTGTAATTTGTTAATGAATACATCTCGTTTTTTTTTTTCATGATTTGGTATCCGGTATTTGGCCGAATAATATGTACTATTCGGCTGAATACCGCATACGAAAAAGTTCCCGCATACGCACATAATTACCATATATTTTATTTTGTACTACAGATATGAAACCAAGATGCGGACCTATCAAAGAAAGTTCAGTAACTCACGAAATGGCAAGAATTATGCACCTTACCAGAGTTATTCTGGTGAAGATTTGCAAACAGCAATAGAAGCAATACAAAATGGGACACTTAAATTAACAGAGGCGGCTGCAAATTATAATATACCTAAGAGTACATTAAGCCGAAAATGCCGAAATATAAATTGCACTCAAGAAAAGGCTGGTCATCCAACTCTATTTTCAAAAGACGAAGAAATAGTGTTCGTAGAGTATATACAATTGTTAAGTACTTGGGGGTTCCTTGTTGATTCCACTGACCTTCGAGTATTTGCACAAAAATATTTAGAAAAATTGGGAAAAAACGTTTATAATTTAAAAAATAATATGCCTGGAGTAGACTGGGCGCGAAATTTCATAAATAGGCACAGATCAGAAATTTCTAATCGTCAAGCGTCAAATATATCTAACGAGCGCGCCAAAGTCTCACCAGCTGTAATAGACGATTTCTTTTCTTACTATGAGAAATCTGTTGAAGGTGTGTCTCCCGATTGTCTCATCAATTATGATGAGACAAACCTGGCCGATGATCCAGGCAACAAAAAAATATCTGTTTAAAAGAGGTTGTAAATACCCTGAAAGGGTAATCAACAATTCAAAGACTTCTGTTTCTTTGATGTATACTGGCACTGCGGACGGGCATTTATTGAACGTCTACGTCGTGTATAAATCTGATCATTTATGGGATCAGTGGCTGGAGGGAGGACCTGAAGGGACCAGGTACAACCGGTCAAAAAGTGGCTGGTTCGATACCAGATGTTTTGAGGACTGGTTTAATACCATCATAGTACCATATGCTAAAACAAAACCAGGTCGAAAAGTGATAATAGGAGACAATTTATCTTCACATTTTTCCCAAGCCGTGTTACGCACTTATCAGGAGCTTAACATTATGTTTGTTTGCTTACCTCCCAAATCCACCCATTTACTCCAGCCCTTGGATGTTGCTTTTTACGCACCTTTAAAAAAATATTGGCGTTATGTGTTAACACAATGGAAAAAAAACTGAAGGTTTTAAACATAAAACTCTAATTAAAAGTTCGTTTCCGAAGTTGCTAAGCAAATTGCAAAATAAGTTGAGAGAAAACGGGACAGTGTCAAGCAATATCATTGCAGGGTTTAACAAATGCGGCTTATATCCCATTAATTCCGAGCGACCGAAGTCACGGTTACCACACAATTCTATCTCGAAAGAACAGATAAAGAACACAGCATCTACAGCTATTGAAGAAATTCTGCAAGATATGAGAAATTCCACTGCGACCCCTGAACAACCTAAACGTAAAAAAAAATGCAGCGTTCCGCCTGGAAAGAGTATTACAGTGAAAGACTTACAACTAGAACAATCACAATCGATTAAATCTAAGCAGAAAAAATAAACGAATTTCAAAAGGTGTCAGGCAACATGTGAGCTTAATTATTAATTCCAATTCACGTGTAAGAGACCGAAGTCGTAGCATAGATTCTGACATGAACCGAAACATTGAAAAAAAACGAAGAACGTCATCTTACACAGCCTATTGCAGGCCCTTCGGGACTGCGTAAACGGATCACACCTAATAAACAAAATAGAGGCAATGAATCAGGCAAGGTAAACTTCACAAGGAAAAAACTAAAAGAACGTCTAGCGGTCCCACCACTAGTATTTCAGATATTTTGAGTTTGCATAGCGACTCAGACCTGTTAGATGTTGATATTCTGACCGATCACAGCTCAGATTCTTGGACAAAGGGAAAATTACTCGGAAATAATAAAATAGAAAGTTGTGATTCAAATATAATCAAAGTAAAGAAAAGCCCTACGGCTCATGTAAGTGATGATGTCAAGAAAAATGAGAAGAAAACGGAAGAACCCACTGACAAATTTTTCTTCTTTGACGACGTGAACACAGATGAAGAAGTTGTTATTGATAATTTTAAAGACAAAGATGTTGTTTCAAATGAAGATGTTACTAACAATAAAGAAAATAAGATCGAGAAAAGAATTACTATAATTAAGGAAGAAAATATAACATATGCAAATGAAAAAGTAGCAGTAAAGGATCTCAAACCTATATTTTTAAGCAATTATATTAATCCACCAAAGAAAGTAAATCCAAAGCCTGTTTTAAAAGAAAGTATAATTAAAAGAAAATATAATTACTATAACAATAATGGTTTCTTAGATTTACGCGAATGTTGTAATCGAAACGTCGGGAAGTTAAAAATGTAAAAATTAAACCAAATCGCGATAAAATCCGTATAAAATAGTTTTATTTCAATACTATAACAATAGCCAAGAAATATTAAAGGCGCTTATTGATAGCGACTAAAGCAGTTTAATTTTGATTTTTTATATTTTTGCATTTTATGTATTTTTTATAAACACCAAAGCTGAAGATTTATAAGTAGGTAGATAGTTTTGAATTAAATGTTTCAAGTTAAAGACAAATAGTGTGGTTGTAAGACTGTAAGGCCGGGCGCCCATTATCGGCATCGGCAAGGAAAAGAATCCTTCGGCATCCTACATGCAAGCGCACACTATCGGCAATTATGCTTTGGCATGCTGCAAAGTTCTTAGGGATGACGAGGCGTCCTTAAGGATGCCGCACCGTCCTGTAGCTTGCCGAAGCGTCTCAATATCGTATTTCTCATCATAACAGTCTCAGAGTTGTTACAAGCTAGTTGTCTGAATTGTATTTAATATGGTGGACTGGGATCTAGTGTTCATAGCAACTCTTGCTGAAGAAGAAGAGAAATCTAATCAATCAAGAAGATTTTGGGTGAACAACCTTTGGAAGCAACGATATATGTCCGGTGAATTCAACAATTTATTCAATGAATTGCGTTATGACGTTCGAAAATTTTATGATTATTATAGAATGAGTTATGAAAATTTTGAAAGTCTGGTTCATTTGCTTCGACCTTACATGGAGAAAAAACAATCAAGATTTCGCTCACCTATACCTGTTGAAGAAAGATTGTCTGTGTGCTTGAGGTGAGTAATAAAAAATACTTTAATAAGTTTAATCATATTTATTATTTTTTAATTCACATATACTCGTACAGGTATGATTCGAATGGTGACTTCAGATCGCAGACTGCATTACTATTTCGTCTGAATCTATATTTCTTGCTGCGCCGGTCATAGGACTGTCGTCGTGGAGCGATTGTTGTTGACATTCGAATCATATCTTTATTTTTAATCACATTAGCTTTGCTGCAGGTAAAAAATAAAATGTTAAAAAAAACATATTCTGGTAATCATTGGTTTCAATATTCTGGTAATCACTGGTTTCATTGTTTTCGTCTTGGCATCTAGGTATGGGTGTCGGAGTATATGTCAATGTTGATTGTATGTTGTCCTCGTTATTTACGGATGTTGCTTGGGGTGTGTAATATGAAAAATCGTCCATGGTGTAGTTTGATTGATTCACAGGTTTTCGTTTCGATGTGGATGGTTCATAAATAGATCTTGTAGTTTCAATATTCTGTGGTGCTTCTGATAGTTCTGAATATTCGATTTCTGCCTTATTAACAGAACTATACAGAAGAAGGATACTAATTGCAGGAGATCGATTTCAAGTGAAGAAAGGCTTGCAATATGTCTAAAGTAAGTAAAAAATTCAATTTATACATTATAACCATTTATTTAAAAAACCGAATCAGAGAAAAAAATGATCCAAGTCATCTAAATCATCGGATGCTGTAAGAATCTGTTTTAACTCGGCCCGTTCCTTCGTTCGCTGCTGATTATTATTTTGTAATTGCGTAAGCAGTTCGGAGACATCGTCCAATTTTCTGTTCTTAGATTTTGAAGAAAGGCCGGAAGATTGTGTAGATTGTGTAGCATTCGAAAGATCTTCTAATTGAATTTGCTCTGAATCGTTTGACATTTGATCGTGTGTAGTAACTGACGATGCAGTGCAATATGCAGAGTTTTGGTCTGTCAACAGCGTCTGGAAAAATACATCCGCACCTATTAACATATGAATATCACTAGGTTCATAAAAATGCTCATCTGCTAGTGTAATATTAGGTGGTATTATAATGTCAGATATATTTAATTTTTGTTGGGGCAATTTACATGTTATCTGTTCCACTACATGACATGTTATAGTCGTCTTAAAAGGTGTGTTTAGAGAATACACCTCCAATGGAATACAGTATTTTATGTTTTTAGTGGCATTTGAAATACCTATGACTTTAGTGTCACTTTGTTTAGGACTCAGACCTAACAGCTGGACAACTCTAGCAGTAATAAAAGAGACCTGAGAACCGCTGTCCAGCAAAGCCTTAATGTGATACTGAGTCCCATCTTTCCCTACCAGTTTAACTCTAGCTGTGGGAAGGAGTACATTATTGCTGGTGTTTCCTGTCAATGTGACAGGAGGTACAGGGGCAGAACCAGGATTGCTGGTGGCATGTAGCAGTGTGTTGTGAGACAACTTACACTGAGCACACCTAAAATGGTATCTGCATTTACCTGTGTGTGAACCCAAGCATATATGACATAATCTATTATCTTTGACATAAGCAATCCGCTTTGAAACTGGAAGTAAAATAAAAGTTTTGCATTGAAATAATTTGTGAGTTAAATTACAATAGTTACATGATGGAGCTGATGTCTTCACATTATGCAGAACCATATTTTTATTGTTACTGAAGTGACCCTGCTCAGCATTCTCCATGGCTAGCGCTCGGTGTTCAAAAATTTTAGTTAAAATATTTAATTTTAAGAAACCCTCTAATTCAGGTTCCTGTCCATGATCCCGTTCCAATTGATATTCCCTTGCTGTGTAGTTATCTAATTTACGAGACAAAATACAGATTAAAATTGCATCCCAGTGCTTAACATTATGATCAAGAGCTTTTATGGTAGCTAATTGTTGTCTTATACCAGATACAAATTCTCTAAGATTACTAGCTGTAGACCTGCCTAGGCACTTAAGATCTAACAAGTTAATTATGCGTTCATTAATAATTTTGTATTTATTAGAATATATGTTGAACAGCAATTTTATGGCTTCAGTATAACTTTCACTAGTTAATGGTAAGTTTTTTATAAGATCTAATGGCTCATTTTTAAATGTGTTTTAAGTAATACAATTTCTGTACTGAGTCCAAATTGTGATTGTGGTGGATCATTGAGTTGAAGAGGTTAATGAATGGAATGTACTCTGTTAGCTTACCGTCGAATGCGGGTATGTCTATTTGAGGTAGCGAAATTCTCGCCGAGGGTGGTGTTGCGGCGGACGCTGAGGGAGCACTTGCAGATCTTAAAGCACGGTCGAACACTGCCAACGTCATAAAATATGTTTCTTCAACCGCCCCGATGTCTTCTAAATCATCAGGATTTAGGTACAATATTTCTTTGCACACATTTTCATATTCTGCGAAGGCCATGGTGACTCGCCTTCGTTTTTCTTGCAATGTTTCAAGAGGAATTTCTTTGTTCACGGTTTCCGAATACTTTGCAAGTCGCGTGAGACTGGCTTTCGTGTATCCCCGCGACGCGATGTACCTCTTGAGTTTTGCTTCCATAGTAACTTATTTGTATGTTGTTTCTCGATAAGTATTTAATATGCACTTGACGCTGAATTTACAAATACTTAATACAAACTACAATAGAAATCAAAAATGGCGTCACGTTTCTTATTGCGACTTCGCGATGCGCCTGCACACTAGTGATGGGTACCTCAATACATGAAGCACCTCAAATGTCCCACACAAAGGAATAAATTGTCCCATGACTTCAAACACAAATTTTGTACCAGCTCAAATAATTGAGTAGGTATGAGGTACGTAGTGAAAATGTCGCTGTCTCGCAATTGTAATGGTCGCTACCTCTTCCAAGAATGAGTGAGCGAACGTATGCGTAGTATTTTGAAGTCAGTCTCGCTCAATCTTCGTATGCTTAACAACAAGGAAATTGAAGTGAATGTATTATGGATAATGGAACGACATTCGTAACATTTGACGTCTGCTAAATTTTGTATTTAAACTGTTGAAGTAAACTTCGTTACGTACATTACTTTTGTTTATTATTGCTTAGTTAATCGATTTTGTTGTTTTATATTTTGTTAATATTATATTAATTCTGTTGTTATTATTATTATACACAGTTTTTAATATATAATATTTTAATAAGTGCACCATTGTATTCCTGTTGTTGGTAAGTAATTAAGAGGATGAACATTTTTTTATTAAGAACTTAAATAACTTTATATGGGTCCTACAGTTCGTGAATTTGTGTTTTATTTATATCTGTTGTGTGTGATGGGTATTTGTTATGAATGCTTAGCAAAGGCTATTAAATGTTTACTTAAACTTCGTCTAATCTAATAGGTACGATTTAACATTTCATATTTTTCAAGTCGAAACAACATTGTATAAGCGTTGACATAAATATATGGACAGGACTAAAAGCGCGCAAAGTGTTCCGATGTAAGTGGTGCGCGCGTTCCAGTGCGTCCCTATTAGAGCGTTACCGAAATTGGTGATTACTGACGAGTTTGAAAATATTGACTTGTATTATTATGACAGGACCTCTAACAAATGAAAGATAATTATTTTTATCACCCTTAGGACATTTTTATTTCGATATAGTAATTGAAAAAGTAATTGATGCCGCGAAAATACTTGTAAAAAAACGTAATCTGTAATCGATTAGTAAATATAGAGGAATGATATAGATATGTCACCGTAAAATTGTAAATACCGTTATATACAATCTATCTCGCGAGATTGTGAACTGTCGAAAGATTGTGAACCATAACATACTGCTTACAATTTAACGCATTATTTTTCAGTAGATTGTAATCTATCGAAGTGAAACTGTTAAATCACAATCTTAAAATTGTCAAATTGTAAAATCTAGGTGTATTATGAGTGAAGTACCGCAGTGAGTTACCGCATAGAAAGAATCGTTAGGTTAGGTTAGGTTAGTTTATTTCCATTTTAAATATAAACTAACCTAACCAAACCTAACGATTGTTTCTTTGCGGTAACTCACTGCGGTACTTCATTCATAATACACCCAGATTCATTATATTAATCTACGTTAAATTGTAAGCAGTATGTTACGGTTCACAATCTTTCGACAGTAGCCCGAGCACGAAAAACTATCGAATTCGTAACGTTAACGGATCGAGTTCTCGATACGTTTACCAGAGTATGTCGATAGTACGTAGCACGAAACACTTTCTGTCGACTATCGAAAACTCGATACGAATACGTTAGTGACGTCATCCTAATGTAAGCAGTGATGTTGCTTGAAGAGCATAATGAGCGACTTGTTGAATGAATGATGCGTTCGAATACCATATCAAATTTAAAATAATCTTAAACACTTGACTCCGCCGTTTATTTATAGGATATTTAATTTAGAATATGCATTTACAGTGAATAAAACATTAAAAGCGAGCTATTGGAAATTAAAAAGTGGCATTATCGTTGAAGAAATAAATAAGTTTTTTAGATTACATAAAAATATTTTACGTGTTCCGAACGGCTCCACTTGACTTCGACGAGACGCCAAACCAAGGTTACATTTGTTTTTGTGGCTCCGTAACAGTGAGCGTTCCTTTTTGTTCTTTTCCCTAAATAATTAATAAACATTTAATTATGAGAACAAGTGTATTGCAATACGAAAGTCTACATACATAATGCCATAATTGTACATTAACAAATTATGTACTTAGGTGGGTACACCTAAGTATGCAATATATTTCCGCAACATAGGTAATACTTGTTCATGAATACTAACTTGGTTTTTATGAGATCTCTGTCAGCCTTTGTAATTGGAAATTTTATAAAGGTGTTCAATATTGCAGGTGTTATAAGAGCGTCAGTCACTTCCCTAACACATTTACTTACTGTGGTTTGACCTAAAATTCCCACTATTCGCTGGTATGACCCAGTGGCGTAAAATGATAGGGCACAAAGAACCTGTAAAGTAATATGTTTTAAATTAATTGACATTATTACATAGTTATATAATAGTTTTATTTCAATGACATTATTACATTAACTTTTCAAACCCGCACTAGGCCAGCGTGGTGGACTTCGGACTATATGGCCTAACCACTCTCAATCGCACTGTCAATTGTAGGGGAGGCCCGTGCCCTGCAGTGGGACGTATATGGGCTGATACAGATTACTTTAACAATTGAAATAATTTATTATTAACCATACTTTGCGTTAAACATAACTAAATGGACAGCCTCGTTGGAAAGTAAGACGCCGGCTACGTAATGTGAGGCGCGGGTTCGATGCCCGCACCGAGACAAATATTTGTGTGATTCGCAGGTATTTGTTACGCTGATATGTAATTGCTTATTTTTTTTTTATATAAGTACTTATCTTAAGCTTTAGACTAATCCTGGAACTCGATTTTAAAGTAGTTTTCCGTCGAAGTTGCTCACAAAGAAAGATGAAAGCTTCTTTATTAAATCTATATCTTTTTTAAAATTCGGTTTCATTTATATTCATAGGATTAATTTTATTTCTGTATTTCGCTCGGCGCATAATTTCACTGCATTAAAAAAAAATAGTTATATAATCATTTCAAATATTTATTTAAACCATTATGTGAAGAAATAAAACAAGGTTTAGGTACTTACCTAGTTTGTCTTGATCTATATTCATTTTCAATTAAATTTGCAGGAAGAAAAAAATATAAAGTACTCCGTTCATAATATAGGGACGGCCTTTGCATTTTAGGTATTTTTTAACACTTTTTGTTCCAATAACTTAAGAATGAAATGTTAAACAACTTCGTACATAAAAACTCACTTAAACAATACTATAAATACGAGTAAAACTTTATTTGCGAAACCTTTCTCACTAAAAAATTTAAGTGAGAAAACATTCGACAATTCTCGATAGCCAGCCTTCGAAACTTACGATACCGTATGTCAAATCAACGTTCGTGCTCGCAAAATTGTTTATTTAACTCGAGTTTTGTTTACATTACGTCTCGATTTCGATACGAAGGTAAGTTAAAATGCTTCGTGCTCGCAAAATTAGTTCCATTTACGTACGATAGAGGCGCTGTAGAAATCTCAAACAAAATTTCTCGATTACGATACGAATACTTTTTCGATAGTAATCGTGCTCGGGCCACAGTTCACAATCTCGCGAGATAGATTACAATCTAACGACATTTACAATTTTACGGTGACAGATATCTCTTAATACAGCTTGACAAAAAAATGTGAAAATTTTCGGCTTTTAATTTTGAGACTTATTATTACAAAATATAAAATAATAATTAAGGGAAAATAATGAATACCAAGCTTTCGCACTGAAAATAATTAAACGCAAACTATTCAACGCAAGAATCAATAAAAAATCACAAACTGGACAGATGATATAGTACCTACTGCCATGTAAAATAAATGTTTAGTTCCGTTATTAAACTTTTTGCCAAGCTGTAATATAATATTGTGGGAATCTTTATTTTCACCTTCCTTATTTTTCAATCTGAATGAACTATCAAATCGTACCTATTAGGATGAAATATAGCTTAGAATGTTTTGCACTAGATGTGGGCGATACAAAATGTTGAATACCTTTGATACGAAAACTTTATCCGACCAAATATCATTAACTGAGCTTCAAATGGTCCGATAAAGTTTTCGTCACTTGCTTTTACTAATTAATTAACATGATGCTAGTTTGTTTAAATGCATGTTTTTATTTCTTTTTTGGTATGCAGCATGCAATATGGCTGATGCTGGTGACAAGAAATCGTCTAAAGCTTGGCAATATTTTACTGACCTAAAAGACAATAAAGCTAAATGTAACATCTGCGCTAAAATTATGTCATATAAAGGTGGTGGCCCATACAATTTAATCAGACACACGAGATCGCAACACCCTAGCGTATTTTTTGCAATTCAGCAGACCAATAATTATAATACTGAAAACAATATTTCGCAGCCCTCAACTTCAACCTTGCCGTCTAGTTCATCAATATCTTCTACTTTTTTGCTGCCTTTGAGTCACAACCTGACAGTGTTCCAGTGTTAGAAACACAGATCGCCACCCAAACCAAAGTTGTAAACTCAAAAATGACGCATTTTTTTAGGCCTCTGTCAGCTAAAAAAACAAATTAACAGGGATTTGGTAGAAGTAATTGTCAAAAATTACTTGCCGTTTAACATAGTCGAAAGCAGATCATTTCGAAACTTTGTCAAATGCACTATTAGTAAATTAATTAATATAGAAAAAGAAAAAGTTCGGACATTACTGGAAGATACCGATTCCATAGCCTTAACCACAGATGGGTGGACGTCAAAGCCAAATGAGCATTTTATTTCACTGACAGCCCATTTTATTAATAGCAAAACAGAAATTCAATCGTGCATGCTGGAGTGTTAACAATATTCTGATAGGCAGACAGCGGAAAATTTAAAAACTGAAATCATCCGAATGTGCGACGACTGGCACATTAAAAAAACAATTGTAGCTGTAACAACAGATAATGCAAATAATATAAAGGCAGCCATAAAGTTGTTAAGCTGGAAACAGATTCCATGCATTGCACATATTTTAAACCTCATAGTTCAGTCGGCTTTGAAAGAAATAAAATCTACTCAGATTAAAATTAAAACCATAGTTGAACATTTTAGACGCAGTCCATTGGCATCTCAACGATTAAAAAATATGCAAAAACAGCTAGGAGATAAGGAATTAAAACTGAAGCAAGATGTGGTCACCCGATGGAATTCCACACTGGATATGTTTAATAGAGTAATTGAAGTTAAAAAAAGTCTAATGTCAGTTCTAACACTAGAGTATCCTGAAGTAAATAATTTAAACAATGATGATATACAAATCATGGAAACAGCTTGCCAGATATTATCATTTTTTAAAGATGTTACAGTAGAAATGAGTTCTGCTAAAAATGTTACAATATCTAGCGTAATCTTAATATCTAACGCTTTGAAGAAGGAGTGTCAATAATTTTTATCAAATGCAATTATACCACTCGCAACTAGAAAAATAGTTGATGTATTGCTGAATGAACTGACCACAAGATTTCATAATATCGAAGACAATAATATTTTCGCAGAGAGTACACTATTAGATCCGAGATTTAGAAAATATGGTTTTAGCAATGATTTTGCCTATACACGCGCTTACTCTAATTTGAAACAACTGGTAGCTAAATTATGATCATATTTTTTTTTTAATCAAACGTATATGTTTTCCGTCACACGCTCCAATGCAATTCGGAAATTTGGTACGTTTGTAAAAATTGTCGGCAATCTCCTTCCAACGTTGACTGGATGACGGTGGTTTCATTTCGAGAGGTTGGAGAGTATCCCAGATAACTTCACATGTCTCTTGTACTAAGGCAGATATAGTTGAACTGCCCATATGAAAATCAAAAGAGCTCTTCGAAATTTTTACCCGTGGCAAGGAATCTAAAACAATAATTTTGATTAATGTGATATTTTATTGGTATATTATTATGTGCGTTTTCATTTTAGGTAACGATCTCAAGAAAAAATGGACTTATATACGCGATTATTATAGAAAAGACTCCCAGCATGATGAGAATATAATTTTGAATGGAGAAGCTACCAAAAAATCTACAAAAAAGGATATACCTACTTTGAATGTAGAAACCACCAAAAAATCTACAAAAAAGGATATACCTCAGCAAATTCTTAATATTCTAGAACGACGTGTACCACAAGTACCACAGCCACCTGCCACAAAAGCTCCTATAGAAGACGACGATGTAAAATTTTTATTAAGCTTTCGTGGATATATGTCAAAAATGTCGACAAATCAGAAATTTGATTTTAAGATTGAAATGCTGAAATTAGTCAAACGAATCAGTAATAGTAAATCTTCATATTCTCACCCTTCCTCATCATGTAGTAATTCTAACCCTAGCCTATCCTATATCTCTATCCCTTCACCATCCCCCACTAATTACTGTAGTGTATGGATATATTTATACTCTGTGCATCTGTCGTCTCGAACTTGAGACAACGCAAACCGGGGGTAAAAGAGAACGCAATATATGCAAATGGCGGGAACGGTGCGAAGACGTTGTGTGGAGAAACGAGCCGATATTATAATTATTAATATTTTGTATAAACATTGCACATATCATAAATAGTGACCATTACAATTACCCTCAAGCTCCGTCTCCGTTGTTAGTACGAAGAATTCAAGATCATCGCGAATCTCCATATTCTCGGGTTACCACACAATTTCGAAATTCAAATCCCGACACTTCGACTTTGACATCCTTCAACAGCTTTCAAGTTCCTCCGTCGTCTCCAATACGTCGGACTCCTGATATTAATAATCGGTCAACGTCAGTACAAACTCCACAGACTTTTCTTCATATACCTGAAGAAATGGTTTGCAACTATGAAGATAATTCAGTATTGGCACTAAACTCGCAAGAACTGGACAACTCTCAAATAGTGGTACTAAATTCAGAAGAACCAATGGAAACATATATCTCCTTTAAAAAAAATAGCTTAGTTTACTTACTTATGTGTTACATGATAAATAAATGTTATAACACTTAATTAATAAATCGTACCTTAATGTATCTGCAAGTTTTTCTTCAGCGGTGATAGCTAATCTCATGTGTGTATCTCTTTTCGTGATTTTTCCTCTTATTTTATTTAATAACTCGTCGAAAGAGTTTATAGACATACGATAGTATTTGAAAAATTTATCCGGATTATCACGCAATGTGACCCTTTTTATATAACATTGACTTGTTTGCAATCTTTGGATGTTCAGAGGATGTACCCAGTAACGGCGACGTATTTTCTTTTTCCTCGATAGGTATAGCAACAGTGCTATCGCAATAAGAAAATCGTCGTCCATAACTAATGCCAAACGTCTGAACTCAAGTTCTGGCGTCGCTCAACTGAGCCTTGTTATTCCGAACGGAAATAAACGTATGTGTGTGATATAGGCTGGCCGCATACATACGTTTTCCGCATTCGATTTCCGAATTCGTTTTCCGTATTCGGACATCTGAATGCATGGAATCAGTAGAAAATACATTAACTAACGCACACGTTCGGTTTATTTTCGAACGGAATTAATTCCGCACGTACGTTTCTTGTGGAAGCCAGCGCGTTCGGAGAAACCTACTCGAAAAAGCCTAATGACGTCATTCGGAACGCAGCGTTTACATCATGCCCGACTAACCTATATAGATAGATTAGGGATAGATTTTGCCCTTCTATAATCTGTGTTCTAATGATACATGACTTTTGCACCCCCCGCGCTCACATCGCATTCCCTGCGGTCACCTATCGGTGGGCGGTACCTAATTCCGCGGCGTCTACGCCGCCATTGTTGATTGTTTATTTGCGGCTGTGTTTGCGGCGGTTACCTGTGCATTACATATACTGCGTCGATTAAGTAAACTTATCCTCTCCTTAGTGTTTTAAAACAAAAGTATAACTTTCTTGTGGTGAACGGTGGTTTTGCTTTGAGGAAAATGACAGTGTTGTGTTGGCAAATGCCTAAATTCGCGACCAGACGCTATATTATTTAAGATTCCGAGAAATGAGAAAAGACACAATGTGTGGTTGCAATGTCTTCAAATATTCATTTGACTTTGTAAGCTGTGACGACCACCAACAGTATATTCTTAATAATTATATTAATATTGTTGTGAAATTTACCATAATGAATTGGTGCAAAACAATTAATAGGATTTTAAAGGGTACCGACATTTCTAGGTTAATTATAAGGACGATGTTACCAAAATTACAACAAAAAGCTTTAGAGATGTACAAAAGAAATAAATAAATCATTTAATAAATAATTATAAGGGTTTTATTTACAATTCATAAATATATTATCAAAAAGTTGCATTTATTTTATTATTTTGCTATTTATATATTAGCAAAATAATAAAATCGATGAAATTTAGAAATTACCCTGTGGAGCCACGCGCGGCGCTCGTAACAAGGCTGAATACAACTTCTGCCTTTGCCTACCCCACGTACCATGTTTAAGAAGAAAAGAACTGTCATGTAATTCTAGCGAATGATTGAATGAATGAGACTGGGCTAAAAAAAATGTAGGCGAGTTGGTCGTCTGTTTACTCCTTAGTCTGTGGTTTACATACATTTTATTTGTGCCGGCGCACACGTTCGGAAATATCTATTCAGTTTCGCGCCCGCGCCGCGCGCATCGGACGTATTCCCTGTATTGGTTATGCATAAATTCGCAACACGATAATGTGTGAGGCAGAAACATTAATATTAGCGGTTGAAAAATACCCCTGCCTGTGGAATATTCATGACAACGACTATCACAATAGAGATGTCGAAGATTTGGCCTGGGAGAATGTATTCAAAGAGGTTATAAAGGATTAGGACACATGCACTAAAGTGGACAAAGAAAACAAAGGTAAGATATTTTCTTTAAGTATACTTTTTATTACAAATCATATTTATTCCTGTAAATTACTAATTCTCTCGTTATATTGGTACGATATTTCCCCTGCCGGTGTCATAAAATACTCAGCAAAATTGTCTCTTATATTTCGACCTCGGTTGGTGGATCTGTGTTGTGGACTACGAAAAGGTATATCTGCAAAGTAATGTGTCAGAGTATCTTCAAATCGATAACCGTCTCGTCTGCGAACAAAATTATGTAACACACACGCTGCCTTGGTTACTAATACTGCAAAGTCTGGCGGAATCGTCATGCTAGTGTAAAAAATTCTCCATTTATTCGAGAGAATTCCGAAGGCACACTCCACTACACGTCGTGATCTGCTGAGGCGATAGTTGAAGATTCTGCGTTGAGTATTGAGATTACTTCTCGGATATGGTTTCATAAAATTATTATTGAGTGGAAACGCTTCATCGCCAAGAAACACAAAAGGTAGAGGTGTGTCATTGGTATTCGGCAGAGGTTTTACTTCAGGCATATTAAGGCGATTTTGAGTGAGCTTTTTTCCAAAATTCCAGTTGTTGAAAATATTACTATCACTGTCTCTGCCATAAGCACCAACATCTACAGCTATAAAACGGTAGTCAGAATCTACTACTGCTAATAGTACAACAGAGTAGTGATTTTTATAGTTATAAAAGGCAGATCCACTATGCAGAGGAGAAATTAGACGAATATGTTTCCCATCCACTGAGCCTACGCAATTAGGAAAATTAGTTCTTTTATAATAATTTTCAGCAATTTCTAGCCAACGTTCTTTTGAAGATGGTGGCTTCATCTCCAAAGGTTGAAAAACTTCCCATATTGCTGTACAGGTTTCCTTAACTAAGGCTGATACGGTCCTGCTCCCCATTAAATATTCAAAATGTAACTCTTCAAAATTTTTACCAGTTGCCAGGAATCTGAAAAAAAAAAAGAGATTTAGAATAATGTTAATTATATTTCAGGTGCTGAGACAAAGAAAAAATGGACACACATGAGAGACTACTTTCGAAGAGACTACCCCAAAAATAAAAGTGCTCCTACAGGCAGTGCGGCTAAAAAGGTTAAAAAATATGTTTATGCAGATCTGCTGTATTTTCTTATACCAGTCTTTGATAAAAGAAATACCGAAGGAAACTATCAATCTGATGATTTACACGATAATATTTCACAAGAATCTGAAACCCAAGAAGAACACAGTGTGGAACAAGTGGATACAAATATATAACAAGTAACAAGTAGTACAATTCATCTCCATCTTCTTCACTAAGTTATGATAATTACAGTCAACGTTTAGTAACGCCAGCATCAAGCCGTGGTTATTCCCCCTGTTATTCATATACTCCTGTACCAGAAACTTCACCTAATATGTTATATGAAACGCAAACTCCATTGCCAAACTTTAGTTCATCTTCTTCGCAAAATAAAATCAAGAATTGTCAATCTGCCCCATATAATTCCAGAGTGGTTATTAACTCTATTACACATCTGCCACCGCTTCAACCACCACGTCATCTCTACTCATCACCTTCCACACCTCTCCATGGAGATAATCTTCAACATATTGAGGATACCGAAACAGCAACTTATTTAGTACAATCTCAAGGACAAGAAGAGGGAGATAATATTGACAAATACCTAAAGTTTAAGCAATAAATAAGATTGTTAATTTATTTTCTTTTTTAAATAAGTACAGATGTAAAAATAAAGATAATTTACCTCAAGGTTATGATTAGTTTTTCTTCTGTATCCAAAGATAATCTTATGCAGGTATTTTGCTTTATTAATTTATCACGTATGCCATTATGTAGTTCTTCAAAATAATTTATTGACATCCTGTAGAAATCAAAGAATTTATCTGGGTCTGCTCTTAACTTAGCTCTCTTCAAATAATACGGACTCTCGTAGATTCTTCGAGTATTTAGTGGATGTATCCAATACCGACGACGTTTCTTTTTCTTATTTACTGATAACAGAAATGCAATTGCTAATAGATCGTCCTCCATCGTCGTGCGTTCGCCACGTTATCACTATCTGTACTGACGTGGATACATTCCGAATGAAGAAAAACTAACATTTGCGCTAGTCTCACGGAATTCCCATTCGAAATTACGCATTCGGAAAACGAATACGGAATACGTATTTATGCGGCCACCCTTAGAAGAGAAACTCATGTACCGGAAGGGTTGATGGATTGCAACACACCAAATGAATTTTTCTCATTTTATTTTACAGTTGATCTAAAAAAAGAAATAATAGAACAAAATAACTTGTATGCAACCCAGAAACAGATTTCCATTTCTGAAAGTTTAAATGAAAATAGCCTCAATAAAAATCATTGGCATACTAATTTATTCCTTTGTTGTAAAGTATCCAAATACAAGAGCTTACTGGCATGATAAATTTGGTTACGAACAAGTAAAAAATACTATTCCGCAAAAGAGGTTTGAGAAGATAAGATCCATTCTCCATTTCGCTGATGACACGAATTGTTTACCAAAAGATCACCCAGATGATGACAGGCTCTATAAAATAAGACCTTTAGAAAAAAAGCTCAACAGCCAATTTGGTAAGGTGCGTATAGATCAAAGACTGTCAATTGACGAACAAATGTGTGCCACAAAAATGAGCCACTACATCAAACATTATTTACCAAATAAACCTCACAAGTGGGGGTTCAAACTTTATCTACTCTGTAGCTTACAAGGATATGCTCATAAGTTCGAGGTTTATTCTGGAGGAGGCTCGAAAAATGAAATGTTAACAGGTGAATCAGACTTAGGAGAGACAGGTAATACGGTTGTAAGGTTAGCTAGAATGATACCACGCAACATAAATCATATAATATATTTCGATAATTTTTATACTTCCCTACCCCTTGTGACATATTTGGCAAAACAGGGCATTCATTCTCTGGGAACAGTACGCGTTAACCGTCTACGCAACTGTAAGTTGCCTGATAAAAACACCATTGTGAAAAAAAATGTACCCAGCGGATTTTATGAGGAGAATGTGGCGACTGTAGATGGTACAGAAGTAAGTGCTGTTTATAGCAAGAAGCTTACTTGCGCTTTATAGCAAGAAGCTTACTTGCGCTTTATAGCAAGAAGCTTACTTGCAACACATGGGACACCGCCCCATCAAGGACGCAAGCCAGCAAAATCGTTGTCTACAATGAGATACGACGGTAAAATCATTGGCTTGTCCCAATAAATACCGAACGAAGGTGTGCAAATCAATGTGGAGGAAAAACTAAATTTCAATGTCAGAAATTTGATGTGGGTCTTCACCCAAAATGCCACATGACATACCATGTCATAAACTAAAATATAATTCATTTGTTTTATTTCTTTATAATAAATTTTATCATAAAATCCATACTTTTATTGAATCTATTTTTAACCTCAATTGTGTCCGCCGTGCATAACGTCCGATTTTTCGGACGTGCTATAAAATCAGAACTGTCATACAAACTATATATTTTATGAAATTTAATCGTCGAAGACATTCTTAATAATAGTTTAATTGGCTTTGTCATGATAAAGAGGCCCAAATAAACTTTATGCACTAATTGGTTAAAACGCATATGGCTCAAAGTTCTATATCATATATGGAGGCGTCCAAATTGTTGCACCCTGTCACCAAATCATATGCTGATACTCTAACTTCTCCTTCTAAACCCCCAAATAGTAATCCCTCAATTTCACCGAATTCCTCTTCAAGTTCCAAAAAAGCAGTCTTTTTGAAACCCCGATCTGGTTTCTAATGTCCTAATGTCCTCTTAATGTCTCCAAGGGATATAACAAACAAGCTCACAATAATTTAGTTAATGATTACTCTATACCTGAACCTTCAAATGGATGCGCTCTTTCTTCTAAAAAAAATGAAAACCATAAGGATACATTTGACATCAAAGAATTTATTTTATCATTACTTAATCTCATATCTAAATTCAATATTTCACCGTCCCACGTCGCCTCCCTTCTTGATTTCTCTTCTTATTCTGTGCATAATGGACAATCAGTCCAATATAATATAATGGAACTGTCGCAGCATAATCAATAAAAAATCTGAAATAATTTATTTAATTAACAAATATCAGCCTTTTGTATTTGCATTATCTGAAACATGGCTAAAACATAACCATGTTTTTAAAATACAAAAGTACATTACTGTAAGAGACGACAGACCTGATTGGTATGGTGGTGTTGCCTTACTCATTAGAGATTCTGTCCCTTTCTCCATTATTAATTTACCTTCCCATAGCGATAAAATTTCTATTGTAGCTGTAAGTGTAAATAATACTTGTTATGTTTCTATTTATATTTCACATCCTACCTCTTCTATTCTTAAAGAAATTAATAACCTTATTATATTTCTTCCTAAACCTATTGTTATTCTTGGTGATCTTAATTGTCATCACCAATCTTGGGGTAGTTCATTATCTATTTCATATGGTGAGGCACTTCTAGATATATTAGATTCACATAACTTATGCACATTAAATACGGGTGCCCCTACTCGTCGAAATGACCCCATCCATTCTAATCAAAGTGCTGTTGATTTATCTATATGTTCTGCTAATTATGCATCCTCTTTTTCCTGGTCTCCTCTTTCCTCTTCTTTTGGCAGCGATCATTTCCCTATTAAAATATCTTTACCACTCTTGCATAATATTTCTTTACATTCTAACAAAAAACCTTATTTGAAATACAAATTACCATCAAGGTCGAGCACTCTTTGGGATGCTTTTAAAGACAAGGTAGACAGTCTGATATAATCTCTTCCTGTTGTATCTGAAGGCAGTGAATATGTTTGTGCTGAGGCTTTGTCTCATGTAATAACATCAGCAGCAGACAACATCTTGCCCCTCAAAAAAAGTTCAGCGCATAGAAAGATACCCATTCGTCAACGTCGCAGCCTGCGCGCTCTTACTACACTCTTTTCTATATTAATATGTCCCACTGCACCATCTTACTTAACTCCTCACTTTAAATTCTTAGGGTCAAACCACGATAGAAGTCTCCGCTCGTCTCACAGTCTTCTTTTTCAATGCCCAACCCATCGCTCTGATTTTATACATTCCTCCTTCACGGTGCAATCTATTCTTTTATGGAATGCCCTCCCACTCTAAATTAGAACGGCCACCAACCGTTATGTGTTTAAACTGAGAGTTCGGGAACTGTTTTCGGAGAACAGAAACTAAATTGACAGATTAAGTTAGTTGTATATATTGTGTATGTGTGTATATGTATGGATACTATTGTATATTGTATGTATATATGTATGTATAATTGTATATATATTTTTAAGTATGTATATTTGTTTTTAAATAATGTTATTATTATTTAAAAAAAAAATTAATTTTTTGTCATCTTAATTTTGCATAAACCTGCTTTGCTCCATTTCTGCTTCACCCAAAGGTAGACTGTAATAGAATGCCTCTGGCATTAAGTCCGCCTGTATACATTTTAGTATATAAAGCAAATAAAATAAAATAAAGATTCCTTCTCCCCTGGTGGGACTCTGAATGTTTGGAGGCTGTTAAAAAGCGAAAGAAAGCTGAGCAAGTATATAAACATAACATGTCTCCAGAGAACTTTGCTTCCCTTTCGTTAATAATTGTCCAAACAAACAAAATATTTAAAAGAAAGAAAACTGAAAGTTGGCATAACTTCTGCTCCTCGATATCTCCTAACACACATCCTTCAACTGTTTGGCGCAACATCAGACGTTTCAGGTCCTCTCTATCTCACGTTCCTTCCCCTCAAATTTCGCAATCTTTAGCTTGCATCTTTTTAGATAAACTTGCTCCTCCATGGGTTCCGCATAATACTTATCATCATCCATCTCCCTTAATTACTGCAAACTTAAATTCAAGTCAAGAATACCATTCATTGTTAAATCTTCCTTTCACAATATTTGAATTAAAAGGTATATTACAAAATACAACAGATTCAACCCCTGGTATAGATGGTTTTCCATATTCTTTCTTCTCCCATATGAGCGACAATTATCTTAGGTATATACTTTTTAAATATTATTAACTCCATAATGTGTACAGGAAATATTCCGCGAGAATGGAAACGCCAAATTGTGTTGCCAATTCTTAAACCAAATAAAATCCCATCTGATGCTTGATCTTCATATCGCCCAATAGTTTTGTCTTCCGTTTTAATAAAATTATCAGAACATTTAATAAAAAATCGCTTAGAGTGGTATGTGGAAAATCAAAGTTTATTAGCTAATTCCCAATATGGCTTTCGTAAAGGCAAAAGTACTTTAGACTGCTTCTGACATAAGATTATCTTTCTCTAAAAATTTAAGTACTGTTGCCGTTTTCCTAGACATAAAATCAGCATATGATAACGTTCAATTATCAATTCTTCACAGCAGAGTTAGAGTTCCGATAAAACTATCCAATTTTATTCTTAATATTTTACATGAAAGGACGATAGAATTGGTAACTCTGGAGCATAGCCCGCCCTCTCGGGTTGTATGGAGGGGTCTGCCGCAAGGGTCGGTCCTTAGCCCCTTGCTTTACAATATTTACACTTTTGATTTGGCCTCTTGTATTAATAAAGAAACCCAGATTATGCAATATGCAGATTACATTCTTTTTTATTGTTCTTCTTTCCCGTCACAAATTCTTGTGCTATTCTTAATTCTTCTTTATAAATCATGGCTTTATGACAATGGATTAGACCTTTCCCCATCTAAAAGTGCAGCGATGATATTTTCGCGCGCTAGAAATCCCCCTGATATAAATATTTTATACGATGATGTTCCAATTCCAACTAAAAATAACTTCAATTATTTGGGTCTTATTTTGGATTCTAATCTTTCTGGCGTTCCTCATTGTGAACATGTAGTAAATAAAGTGGAGCGACAAATAAATATGTTAAGATGTTTATCTGGTGTTTGGTGGGGAAGTCACCCTTGGTCATTAAAGCTTATATACAATGCCTTAATCAAAAGTATTTTTGATTATGGTACCTTTCTCTTAGAGCCTGGTAACGTTAATTCTTTTCGTCTTAAAGCATTGCGTATTATTGCAGGTGCTATGAAGTCCAGTCCAATTAATGCCTTGCAAGTAGAGTGTGGCGAAGCTCCGCTTTTCCTTAGGAGGCAGTTCCTTTCTGATAGATATTTGTTCAGAATTGTTCAGTTCTCGAACTACCCTCTCATTCCGTTGCTTGAGTCTTTCCTATCACGTATTAATTCCGGCTTTTGGACCTTTTGAATCTCTTCCATGCATTGTCAAAAGTTACCAAAAATTCCTATCCCTGTCTGCTCCGACCCATCGCTCTAGTAAACTCCCTTTATTTAGCAATTCTTATGAATCCTTAACTTATTCTCCTAAAATTATTTACAGCTGTGTTGATAAACACTTTCCAAACGTTAGAATTTCTTTTAATTCGTTTCTTGCTGGTTTTGAGGGTTTCCATTATCTGTACTCGGACGCTTCTAAACTTTCTACATCTCAATGTGTTGGGATTGGTGTTTTCCATTCCCAATATAACATTGTCCAAAAAATAAGACTTCCTCCTGAGGCATCAGTATTTACTGGTGAATGCCTTGGTATTCTGAAAGTCATTGAATATGTTTTAATTTTTAAACTTAAAAAAGTAATTATTTTTACTGATTCTTTGAGTGCTCTTCAGGCCATAACAAAATTTCCTTTTAAAAATAATACCATGCTACCGATTATTTTTCAAATTAGAGAATTAGCATTCAAATGTGTCTCCATGGGCTACTCATTACTTTTTGCTTGGATTCCTAGTCATTCAGGAATTCATGGCAATGATGCTGCTGATAAACTTGCTAAGGAAGCGGTGCACTGTGGGGATTTGTTTCCTTTTAAAAATTTCAGTCTTGATCTTTTATCTTTGCCGAGAACATTTCTTCGGGATTCATGGACTGAAGCTTGGTGTTCCAGTGCACAGGTAAAGGGCCGTTATTACTTTTGCATTCAGCCAGATATACCTGCGAAACCTTGGTTCTGTACAGCCAAGTTTGGCAAGTTGGAGACCTCTTTATTGATCCGCTGTAGACTTGGTCACACTTGTTCTCCTGCTCATCTTGCAAAGCTAAATATTATACATAGTTCCATGTGCTCGTGTGAATCAGATGTTGGTGATTTGAATCACATATTGTTTGCATGTACAAAATATGATCGTTCATCCTTTACTAAATCACTTATTCGCCTCTGTATTCCTTTTCCTTGTTCCATTACAACTCTTCTTAGTAGTTATGACATTCATGTATATAAATGTATAGCGTTATTTATCATTAGTAATAATATAAAAATTTAATTTTATCCATTTAGTACATTAAACTCACCCCACTCTCTTCACGCTAATTGTGAAAATGACCATAATGAGTGTTTGCAAAGTTTAAATTTCTTTTTCAAGGAAAAAAACAAATTCAAAATGAGCAAAATGATGAAATTGTGGTGCCTTCCATCGATCTTAGTCCTAAGAATGACGACAACGGCCAGGCAAATTATGTGTGTGGCTGGGTTCTGGCTAAATGTTTACAAAAGATATCAAACAATTGTAAGCATTGAAAAAATGAAATAATAAGCAATAATCAGTCCAACTCAAATGACTTTATTAAAGCAAAAGAGCACAAAAAAGCACAGAATTGTCTATTGCACCCATCAAAGGAGGCGGAAAATACGTTCCTACAAATTCAAAACATAACACAAGAAATTAAAAAAAAAGATATACCCAAAAACAAAATAAAAGAAAAAATTAAATATTTTACTAGAATATTTGTTGAGTATCCTTTTACATGTCAAAAACATAAAGATGAGTTAATAAAATATTTTGAAAATACAACTATCAATGTGTTGATTTATAGTTGGTGCCGATCAGGTAATCGGATTTTAGCAGGTAAAATACAATATCATGGTGAGGATGACGAAATAAAGAATGCTGCACAACTGTTTTATAATAAAAATAAACATAAAAAGTAAACAGATTTTTATTTATTGAAACTATCTGATGACCCAACTCGGTGAACCCTTTCTGTATGAATACACAACTTAATTTAGGAAATTATTAAATGCGCAGTCCGTTTTCAATATCACAATATTTTTTAAGCACAAGGAATAACTATTCTTGTCATTAAATGAAACACCCTAAACTGTTTTTATATCGTCATTGTGCATCCAAAATTATTTGTTTATCCAAAATTCCGTTCTTTTATAATTATTGCAGAGTGATTTTTGTAAGCTATCATACTAATAATAATTTAGAAATGTTTTTATACAGGAATTCAATTTGAAAAATTAACGCGGGCTTTTGGATGCGCACGAACGATAATAAACCTACCTACTTGTCATGAAGGTCAGTGACCTACGCAACAATGTACTTCAAAATTAGTGTCAGCGGACGATACCAGATGGAGCTTCAAATGACATTAGGGATGCACCAAAAAATCTTTGAGTGGCATCTCTATACCCAGTGTGTTACTATACTCTATGGAGCGTCTCAACTAGTGGGGAGCACCGTTCCAGTACTGGAAGCGGTGGCTCGCTAGCGTCGACTGAGCCCTGCGGGTAGTGTTGCACATCAATAGTCGACTATTGCTAAACTATCGATAGTCTATCGAAAGGTGACGTCATATCAATAGTATCGATAGCCTATCGATAGTATCGATATTATCGATAGCATCGATTCTATCAGTAGTGTGATATGGGCAATAGTATTGATATACAAAAATAGTATCGATAGTATCGATACTATCGAAGGCCAGTATTGCTCCTAAAGCAATACTATCGATAGTATCGATAGCTCACACTATCGATAATTTAATAAACTGCGATAGTATTGCCTTCCAATATTCAATTACATAGCCAGTATATTTCTTATTAAAAAAGAAAACTTATTAATCCTAAAGAGCATAATAACACACTATGCCCAGTGAGTGAGAATAATTTAACACTACTTTCTACAAAAGCTATAATTCGGAAACGATAATATCGGCGGTTATTAGGCGGTTACTATCGATAGTTTTACAAACTATCGATAGTATTGATAGTTTTTATTATTTAATACAACGATACTATCGATAATCGATAGTATCGATAGTATTACTTAAAATATATCGATATTGTCGATACTATCGATAGTATTATTATGTAATAGTATCGATCCTATCGATACTATTACTTCTAATCAATAGTATTTGTTTATTTATGATATCGATAGAATCGATAGTATCGATATTATCGATAATATCGATAGCACTATCGATATTGTTACTAGTTTTCGAGGTCAACTATCGATAGGGAAACTATCGATAGTTGGGCAACTCTACCTGCGGGCTCCGTGCGCTCGTTATATAGGCGGCCGTGCCGTAGTGTGCGTGTGCGCCGATGTGACGGGGTTCTACTCGCTGCGCGGCTCACTAGCGCGCGCGTTTCGGTGTTACAGTCTCCCCCTCTGGATACGAAGACGACCCGGCGAGTAGACAGCCAAGATAGTTGCTCTAGGCGGCGTTCTTCCTCGGCCGCCCTCGTCTGCGCGGTGGCTGCGCAGCGGTCGCAAGTGTAGTCCTGGGCTTGCACGGTCGTCCTCGTTTCTTCACCGGGCGAACTGGTGATTAGGAGTGTTCGTTATAGCGTAAAGCGGATAAAATAAGCTAATAATAAAAAATAGCCAAAACGCTTATTATTTATTACCTCAAGCAAACGTTATTTCTATAACGTATGTAATATGGACCATTATCGTATGCACACCTTGCGGTATCTTTAGCTTGTAATATTTTAAACAAAGACACATGCTAAATTATACGGCCAACTGCATAAGAACCATATTCCACTGACCAGTAACGAAACGCTTATATTAGTATTAGATTTAATAATAATAAAGCATATCGCGGCGATACTTTTGAATTTGATCGTATTAAACGTTAAGATAGTTTTTTTTTTTTCGAAAAATTCAGTACGGATTACTGCATTGACCTTGTGTGTTGTGTCATGTGTGACGGATTTGTTTTAATGGACGTGAGAGATTGCAGTTTCTCGAAACAATTTGTTTACAGTCATAGCATTGTGTTTGTTTATTTAGTACTATAAATAATATAAAGTCAGTTTTAGTTACGTGTAAATATAAAGTTAATTTTAGATAAGTGATAAAGAATTAGGTTAGTAATTTAAGTGGTTTGCTATAAGATTTTTATATTTAAAATGCCACGAAGAGGACAAATGTGGAACTATTTTTCTGTGGTGGACGATAATGCTAAAAAGGCGGAGTGTAAATATTGTAAAAAGACTTTATCCTTTAAAACTACGATAACGAATTTAAAACAGCATCTTAGACAAAAACATTTAATTATTTACGAAGAAATATGCAGTAATAGCATCAGGAATGGAAACGATAACGGTAAGTTTATGCGATAAGACCGCCATTTGTATTGTTCTTTTTTTTTCTGTTCCTGTATTATATTTTACTGTGTACAATAAAGATTTAAATAATAATAATAATAAATAATAAGTTTGTGATGATTACCTATTTTGACACTAGTCACTATCAATCGTATTCTCGATTGCAGAGGAGGCCCGTGCCCAGCAGTAGGATGTATATGGGCTGGTATAGTACCTATTTTGGCAGCCTCCGTGGCACAGTTGTTTCAACGCCGGCTGCGAAACGAGAAGCCGCGGGTTCGATACCCGCATTGAGACAAATGTTTGTGTGAATCACAAGTATTTGTTTCGGGTCTGGGTGTTTGTTAGACCGAAAAGTTTCTCGTAGTTCGTGATATCCACGACACAATATCTTATATCCAAATTACTATTAGTGATGTTTCCAACAATTTTCATTCCACGTAAGAATATTTTAAACCGTAATTCATTCCCAATGTCTATGTATTCCGAATAAACGTCTGTGAGAAATCTTCACATAGCATTTGGATTGTAGTGTGGGGTCAGGACTATGTATGTGACTATTGGGTGCATTGTGCATTTATATGTTTTATTTGGTATGATTCTAGCAGACTTTATTTTACTTAGGTGCAAGAATTGCTGACTCTGGTGCTTCTGCTGGTGTGGAGAATGCTGTTTCTGTTAACCCCGGTGATGGTATTGTTGGTGGTGGTGGTGGTGGTAGTTACGCAACTGGATCTGGGCTTCGTAACGATGCGACTGTATTATCCTATGCTCGTCCGAGACCTTCCGCTACGAAACAATATCCTCCAAATAAGCAACGTGCCATAGAGTCATATATATCTAGGCCTTTATCAACCCACGAAAGAACTAACCTAGATAAATTGTTACTAAATATGATAGCCATCGATTGCCAGCCATTTAGCATTGTCGACGATGAGGGTTTTAGGGCATTTGTCCGCGGGTTAAACCCTAACTACAAGTTACCTGACCGCAAGACAATATCTACCGCATTATTATCGTGTGAATATGAAGAACGCCTAGCATCAATTAATTCAGTTGTCAATTCCGAATGTACCAGCATGTGCATAACGGTTGATTGTTGGACTTCGCGAACTATGCAGTCCTACATGGCTATTACCGGCCATTTTATTACGAAAACAACTCTAGATTTTAAATCATTGCTTATACAGTGTAATCTCCTGAATGGGACACATACAGGACAAAATATTGCGCAAGCAATTACTTCGGCGGTACAGGAGTGGAATTTGGTGGGCAAAATATTTTTTTTTGTCACCGACAATGCATCTAACATGCAATGTGCAGCCACTTTATTAGGATATCAACATTATGGTTGCTATGCACATACGCTGAATTTGATAGCCCAACATGCATTGGCACTACCTGAAATAGAAAGTACTATATCAAAGATTAGGTAGACAGTAACACATTTTAAGCGCAGTTCCCACGCGAAGGAAAAATTAATTAAATACCAAATTAATTCGCAGGGCGTGTCAGAAGGAAATGCACTAACCCTGATTATGTCAGTTCCAACACGTTGGAATTCAACATTTCTTATGTTGCAGCGGTTCGTACAATTGCAAGAGGCTATCAGGGCAACAGTACCAAATTTAAATGTGGATTTACCAATAATACCACTCCAAGAGTGGAAATGTTTGGAGCAGCTTTGCGAAGTTTTAAAGCCCCTTAAGAGGCTACTGTTATAATGAGCGCCGAAAATTATTTAACAGCAAGCAAGGCAATAGTGATTACTCAAGGACTAACTAACATATATGAACAAATGTCGTCGAGTCTAAAATTATTACGCTCCCGTTTTAGCATTAGCTAAGAATATAAATTCGGGCTTAAAACAAAGATTACACAATATAAATCGGAATATACACATCGCGGTGTCGACACTATTAGATCCCCGTTTCAAGCACTTCGCCTTTGACGAAGTGACGTTAACGAGAGCGAAAACGTTCGTAATTGAACAAATTTGTAGCTTTCTCGGCGAGGAACAACACAATGTATATACCGAAAGTTCTTTACCATCGTTTTCGTTATGGAATGCTATCGAACAAAAAATTTCAGCATCACAACAGCCCCGCTCCACCTATAGTAAAGTTTCAGAAGAAGTTGAAATGTATTTAAAACAGACAGTGATAAGCAGGGAAAGGTGCCCTCTTGAATGGTGGCGTGGTCACAAAAGTATTTACCCGTCGCTATTTTTAATATTTGTCAAATATTTTAATATTATTGTTACCTCTGTGCCCTGTGAACGGGCGTTCTCGAAGGCGGGGTACATCATTAATGACCGAAGCACGAGGCTCACGTCGAGTAAAGTGGCGCAATTAATGTTTTTGCATGGTAACAAAAACGTTTAATAAGGTAGAACCGGGTAATACCGGTCAGGAGGTAATACCGGTCAATATAAAATCTTACAAACTACTGCGTTCCGACGCACGCACACATACACAGCGAGTGGCGTGATGTTCCCAAGCGGCAACGCCCCGGTCCCCGCTTCATTCCGCAGCCGAAATCTTGGATGAACGTACGTCGTTTGTTTTCGCGCCTAGTTGATGTAAAATTTCGGGATAAGAGGTAAGTTTTTATAATTTCACGTTTCTTAACTTGTTACCTAGGATTGTTGCACCATAATTACTTAGCATTCAGAGTGATAATCGTTTTTTAACTTATTTGGTCAAGTTTCCTATCTAGATTTTTTTTACGGAAATGTGTCGAGTCGGGCAATGCCGGTCATGCTGACCGGTATTAACCGCAAGTAAAGTTGGTATACATGACTATTATTTATGTTAATATTAATGTTTTTTTTTATTATCTTAGAATGCCTAAAAGAAGAAGCCAACCCATTTCAAAGGCGTCGTGGAGCCAAGAGCAACTACACAGGGGTTTCAGACTAGTGGATGAAGGAAAAACTATAAGAGAAGCAGCTCGATCATGTGGCGTGCCGTTTTCAACGCTTCAAGAAAGAATCAAGAACAATAACCGTGATAGGCCACTACTGGGAAGAAACACAGTCTTCACAAGGGAGCAAGAAGAAGAAATGGCCTCCCAAGTTAGTTTCTTGGTAAAATATTTTACGGGTGCACTTCGCTTCAAATTAGAAAGATGGCATATGAATACGCTGTAAAAAATAATATAAAGCACAACTTTAATGATACTTTTGAACTAGCTGGCAAGGATTGGCTCAAAGGCTTCATAAATAGAAATAATTTATCCATCAGGAAAGCTCAAGGCATGAGCTTAAATAGAGCAACTGCTTTTAACAAGAACGAAGTAGGTATGTTCTTCAAACTTCTTTCAGAGCTTATGGAAAAATATAAGTTTCTGCCTAGAAATATATGGAACGTAGACGAGACCGGAATTTCGGCAGTACAAGACCCTGGTAAAATTGTAGCTGAGAAAGAGCAGCAACGTGTAGGGTCTATTACTAGCGGTGAAAGAGGCAAGACCGTGACAGCTGTGTGCGCTGTGAATGCTACCGGAGTCTACGCCCCACCAATGCTAATTTATCCACGACAGCGACATTCATGTGCTTTAGAAGCAGACGGCCCTCGTGGGACAATATATCGGTGCTCGAAAAATGGATGGATCAACGAAGATCTCTTCGTAGACTGGCTGAAGCACTTTGCAGATTTCACCAAACCTTCAGAAAACGAGCCCATATTGATAGTCCTCGACAATCATTCTAGCCACATCTCTTTAAGAGCTTATGAGTTTTGCAAAAGCAACAACATAGTGATGTTATCATTGCCACCTCATGGCTCGCATAGAATGCAACCTCTAGATGTTTCTGTCTATGGTCCATTTAAAGCAGCGTATAAACAAGAATGCAACCTTTTCATAAAGAACCAATTGGGAAAAAAGATAACACAAAATGATCTCGCGTCACTGTTCAGGAAAGCTTTTCAAAAAATATCTTTAGATTTATGAGATTATGTGACGAAGATTAGATCGCAAACAAAGAAGAGTTCTCCTGGATACTCTGAAAAATCTCCACAGATCTTTCATGACGAAGTGCAATATAACGATCTCATATTCACTATTCTGCCGTCTAAAACCATTTTGGATAGTACAATGGAACTGTGATAAACGTGACACTTGCCTATGCGCTACACACGCCAATATAGATCTGATCCTTTCAGCTTTATTCCAAGCCAAAATTATATCTATATCAAATCATCAAAATCTGCTTCAGGAAATTTGTTGCAACAGGTATAACGAACAGTGTCTTTCCCGAGATTGCCCAATTTGTAAAAGAAAAGGGCTCAGTTACAAAGAATTTGATAATGCCATTCAAATTGTGTACAGAAAATGGGAACCTGTCTCCACCACTATAGCTGATCCAAAAACGCATAAGGAAAGAAAGGTGACTAAATATATGAAAAATTCGATTGAAATATATCCTCGTGATTTAATTTAACAGTTAGATTATAGCTTGGAGAAATTCCTTCAGCACGAAAGGAATATAGTACACCAACATTCGGCTTATAAGAATAAAAAGACAACAATTTCAAAAAAAGAGGCTGTGATTCATATGGACTTCAGTGAGAATTACTTGACCAAATACGCAGAATAGATTCAAGCATTTCATTTTGGGGGTTCGCGTCAACAAATAAGTCTGCACACGGTTGTAACTTACACGAAAGAAGACACATATGAGTTAAAGACTACTTGCTATTGTTCGATGTCACAAAATTTATTACATTCGCCTCCAGCTATATGGGCACACTTGCAGCCAATTTTAAACAGGTTACCATTAGAAGTAGAGATTATTCATTTTTGCGATGGACCCGTAACACAATATTGCAACAAATACATGTTTTACTTTCTTGTCACGCATTTGGCAGAATTTTACCCAGCCATTAAACATTTTACCTGGAACTACCACGAAGCTGGACACGGCAAGGGAGCTCCTGATGGTGTTGGTGCTGTTTGCAAAAGATCAGCAGACCGATTGGTGGGTAGTGGTAATGACATATCATCGCTGAGCGATCTGTCAGAAGCTATTCAGAAACGCTGCCCTGGCATCAATGTTTTCCTTATTGACGACATAAATATTCTTGAGAAAGAGGCTTTGCTTGCTACTTCTAAAGAACATATTAAGACTTTTTCCGGTACTTTGCGTGTCCATCAGGTATCATGGAACATTAAAGATCCAAATAAATAGAAAATCAAGTCTTTAAGCTGCTTTTGCAATAAAAATACATGCGATCATTTCAAAATTGGTGTTATGATATAATCGTCCCATAAAAAATCTCGTCTCCGCGTCGAGGATGTTTACGGGCCGGATTCAGACTCTGAAAAAGACAATTGTTCTGACAGTGAACATATCACAGCACCAAACCAGATAGAAGATGAACAACAACCGTCCACTTATAAACATGTATTCAAGAACGGCGACTTCGTTCTAGTTAAACTTCTGTCGAGAAAAACTGAGTACCGTTACGTGGCTATGTGTACGAGTTTGGAAGAAGATGACGAGATACAAGTAGTTTTCTGTAAAATAGGGGACAAAAGTGGAAAAATATTTAAAGTTGATGAACAAGATATTTCATTTATCTCAGAAGATCAGATTGTCCAGACACTCCCTACGCCAAATCTAATATTAAAGGGGCTGAGGGTTTTCTACTCCTTAAAAAAGCCAGTGAATGTCTTTGAAAAAGCTTAAGTATTTTTATTTTTTGTTTGTATAGGCAAGGAAGTGCCCTTATTTTGTTAATTTTATACCGTTATTAAACGATGAATATTATCTTAATTCTCTTAACTATCACAAGTCTGATTATTGTTAAAAGGTGCTAAGCCAATGAATGTCGAAACGAGCCAAATATGGCGGATATAAGTTTATAAAGTTCCCCGCCTCAAGAGTAGAAAGGGAGGATAAAACAAAAGTTCGTATCTTTAACTATTATGTATATCTAGTTATGCGACCTGCTACCTTATACCCTATATTAAAACCTCAAGGTTAATGGGCCAATAAGAAGTTGTATAGCTGCTTCATCTGAACTGACAATGTATTCGATGTACCAGTAGCAAATAACAAAAGTATCGAATAGACGGTTCTCACAAGAGAATACTATAAAAGCCATGGACATCGCAACGTCAGTTGACTTTGCTTCAAACCGTCAGAACTAACACTAGTCTTTGTCTTTGTTAGAATTAATTTATCATTTGTAAACTTCTTAAATAAATTATTTTTGTTTTAAAATACGCTCAAAATTATTTGGCTGGCGCAGTCGGGTCGGATTTAATATCACGTTAAAAGTAGGTTTGGAAAGGACACGAAAATAGTTCGCCGAATTGTACTATCAACGGTAGAGATAATTCATCCGCGAATCACAAAAATATAAATAAGTCAAGTACGTTAACAAGTGATAAAGAAGCAATTTCCAGCATGGGAAGAAAGAGCAAGTGAGTAAACCCATTCCTTCCTTCCTATTGCTTTCCTTCCTTTTTAATTGGACTGAAAATCAACAATTTTTTAAAGGCGTGTTTTTGCTTTCATTAGGAAATCCACAAAATAGCGCCGTAATCTTGGACTAACATTGGCAATTTTACGTAGAATGTGTTTCACAGTGTTACGAGTAGGCTGACGGAAAAGTCCGTAGTACTACTAAGTGAAAGACAGAATGTAGCATCTTGGGATTTATTAAGGGAACTATTAGTTCAGCATTTTGGTGACAGTAGGTCAGAGGAGTGTATAGCCATGAAGCTAGAGAGCATTAAGATAAATTCAAATGAATCATTTATCGAATTGTGTCACAGAATTCAAAATGTTAGAAGTTCCTTGATAGCTAAAGTAAATCTTTTGACGGACGAATGAATTAAGGCGTCAAAGATGATCGATCATATGTAATAACTTGGCACATAAAGTTTTTATATATAACTTCCCTGAAAATTTAATCCAATTTGTGAGATTAAGCAAGTCCACAAATCTGAATACAATAAAACACAATTAAAGAAGCAAAATAATATATTGCCAAAACCTCAATTTAAATTTGGTGGTCAATATCACTGACTGACTTTAACATCGGCTTCCATTTATACCCAAAAAAGACAAGTGCCTTAAGTGTCTTCAGTATGAAAAAAATGATAATCCCGAAAAGCAGAGAGAAAAGCAAGAACATGAAATAGAAAAAGAAGAAAGTAATGCCCGCTTCAAAGTCCCCAAAAATATTCATAAAAATGATCCCTTCAAGTCTTTGTGCTAGTTTCGATCTCGAAAAGGTACTCAACACAATCAATGCTTTTATATTATAGCAGAAAACTAGCGGTTTATAATTTTTGTGTCTATGAAAATGGCACACGTATTGTATTTTGTTATTATTGGGACGAGAGTAATGGTAAGCGTGGCGCTAACGAAATTGCAACTATATTGCATAAATATATTCAGACAGTGGACGCACGAGGAAACGTCGCTCGATTACTTTTGTGTTGCGACTGTTGTCCAGGCCAAAACCGGAACAGAACTGTATTGGCAATGTTGCATTCATCGTTACAGGAGTGCAAAAACATTGAAACAATTCAAATTAACTTTCTGTTGACGGGACACACTTACATGCCTGTCGATACTGTGCATGCTATTATTGAGAACCGATTAAAAAATACCACTGTATACGGACCGTCGCAAACGCAAACGGTTTACAGTATTTTCAACTGCTAGGCAAGAGCCATCGCCGTTTGAAATGGAAAGTCTGAGTTATGAAGATTTTTATAGTTGGGATAGCATAAGTGACAAGTATTTTAAAGGCAACCAAACAGGAAAAATAAGCAAGATCCGTATTATGACGTTCAAAAAAGACAAGCAAAGCGTCAAATATAAAACATCTATGAGGGCTTCTACGGATATTTTTGATGTCGAAGTTCAATCTAAAACCAAAGTATCTCTTCTACCTTGTTATAGACCTCAGTTACCCATAGCAAAAGCCAAGAAAAAAAATCAAGAGTTTTATGATAAAGAGTACACCGCCTGGTACTCTTGGACTTGCAACTCCAACAGGGTGGATGAACTGTGAATTTTTTCCAGAAGTAGTAAAACACTTAATTAAGCATACTAATACAACTCCAGAAAATCCAAGTATATTAATCATGGACAATCATGAATCTCACTTGTCCATCGAAGCCTTGGATATCCCTAAAGCATCAGGTGTACATGTGCTTACACTTCATCCACATTTATCTGTCAAATTGCAGCTATTGGACGTAGGCATACATGGACCATTTAAGACCTACTATAACGCAGGAATCGATGCTTGGATGTTAAGAAATCCGGGAAAGCCAGTCACGATATACGACGTTGGTGAGATTGTTGGCCAAGCTTTTTTGAAAGTCATGATTCCAGTTAACATTACAAAAGCATTCAAGGCTTGCGGAATCTTTCCATGTGATAGAAATTTATTTGATGATGATGATTTCTTGCCATCGTCAGTAACTGATCGCCCTTGTCTTGATTGTGCACCACGTGAAGAAGCATCCACAACACAAGCAGCACCGTCTCAAGATTGTATCGATTTTACTATGCCAGGTCCCTCTACAAAGGATCCGACTCGATCTGCGGTTACTATCAGATCGACTAACTCTCGACGTTCAAGTAGCTCTGACGTTACAATATTCGAAGAAGATATTTCATATGTCTCAAATCTAGTTGAGGATGCTCCACTTGGAAGAAATGACTCTCCGTAAATGTTGCAAGACTCCAACGATTTTGCTAAAAAACCACTTGAATCAATATGTGAGGTATTTCAAGAAACTTCATTTGCAGCTGAAGATGAAAATTGTGAAAATGTCTCAGCTCTTTTTGAGAACTCAATCTCTCCAAACATATAATTACCTCCACTACCACTGATAGAGTTGAATGCCAATACAAACCCTGTAGCATCTTCTGAATCAGCTTCCTCCATTATTAATAAAAAATCAACGATAATATCTCCTTTTCAATTCAGAGACCCAATAAAGGCAGGACCTGGGGCCTTACTACCATCTCTTAAAGCAGTAATGTTTTAACCTTACTTAGAAAAATTCGTACCATGACATCTTTAAAAAAAGCTTAAAACCATCATGTTTTACTGGGCAGTTTTGTGACGCAATCGCAATACTTTCATTCTAAACCGTACCATGATGTGTCCTTTGACGGTAAGTAATATTACTTTTATGTCAAACTAAGCAGTCACAAAACAGTTGTGAGAAAGCAACTTTTTTAACATTACTTTTCAGTTTTCTGTGATATATCCTCGTAACATAAGTAAAAATACAGTTGCGTAATTATTTTAAATATTAATGGTGTGTGATATAACGGTTTCTTGTCCAAAAAGGGCCCATTATTATTATGAATGTTATATGGTTTTAGATGGCCAATGATTACGAAATCTTCGAATTTCTGAAGAACGATAATTCTGCTAATAACTCATTGAGTAAGCTACGACAAAAGCGATAGGCGATGCGATCCCTTTAATGTAGACGACTCTGAGTTTATTAGTAGATACAGGCTCACAAAGAAGCTCGTGGAAAATCTGTGCGAAGAGTTGAGGCCCTTGTTTAACATAACTACAAGATCTACAGATTTGTCTGCAGAAACAAAGGTATGTTATTTTACACTGCTTTAAAAATACTTAACTTATATTTATTTAGAAAGCATCCTCATCATAGGTTATAAAAATCTACCATGTTATATGTTACCTTTCGTATTGTTTATTGATAAGTTACATACTAAAAGTATGTACATTTTTAGGTATTAACTGCCCTGTCGTTTTACGCGACGGGCTCCTATCAACGTCTTATTGGTAATCAAGAGGGTCATTCCATGGCCCAACAAACTGTGTCATCTGTAATTGCCCAAGTTACTGCTTGCCTTAACTCTGTCCAGATTTGGCAGAAGTATGTACACTTTCCGGCCAATGACCAAGAACGCAACAAAATAAAAGCAGAGTAAGTATACTATAGATTGTCGAACAAATGTGTTTACATGGCATTTTGTAGTATTTTTTAAAGAACGGGTGCTGGCAACACACTCATTTGTGGTACTTACGCTGTCGGTTACTCTTCCGCGACGTAAAAATTTTCGAATTTTACTGGCCCGAATTGATTTAACAATGCCAAAAGCTATTAAAAGTGGAGAACGTCAACTCGTTCATAGATTGTTGCAATATTTTGAGCAGGAGAAAGCCTCAGGGCAATTAACTATCGATATAAACAAAGTGTAAGAACGTGTCGCCGCCATGACTAGTTTGTTGTTCAACTAAACAGATTTTGATACTTACGATTTTTTATATTTTTGAATTACTATATATTTAACCCTAGAAGCCCAATCTACGTAAAATAGACGTATACCGCGGCGAAATATCTCTATCTCTTTCACGTTTATCATCGGATCGCTTCGAACTCCCGAACCAACTCAGTAGCCGTCAAGACCTCGCAGGACACGGTTGCGCCATCTTGGTAAGTTCCGCTATTTTGTTGGAATGACGATGTTGAATCACTGCGGCCAACTCTTCGTAGCGATGATGCTTTTGTACCGGTGAGAAACATTTGGGAGATTTTTATCAATCAATGCAGATTGAACTACGTACCTGGCAGTAACTTGACTGTAGATGAGCAATTGTTAGGTTTCCGCGGCCGTTATCCATTCCGCATGTACATACCCAATAAACCCGATAAATATGGGATAAAATTCCCCATGATTTGTGACGCTTCAACAAAGTACATGATAGATGCCATACCTTACCTTGGTAAAAGTACGAAAACAAATGGTCTAACATTAGGCGAGTTGACTAAAACAGTACACGGAACAAACAGAAATGTTACATGCGACAACTGGTTTACGTCGGTCCCATTAGCTAAAAACTTGCTCCAGACTCCATACAACCTAACAATAGTAGGAACCATCAGGTCAAATAAAAGAAAAATACCCGAAGAGTTAAAAAACACTCGTTCACGGCCGGTGGGATCTTCAATTTTTTGCTTCGATGGCCCTTTGACATTGGTTTCCTATAAACCAAAGCCGTCGAAAATGGTATTTTTATTGTCGTCTCGTGATGAAAATGCCGTAATAAATGAAAGTAATGGAAAACCAGACATGATACTATTTTATAACAAAACGAAAGGAGGTGTTGATTCCTTCGATCAGATGTGTTCCTCTATGTCCAGTAACAGGAAGACAAATAGGTGGCCAATGGCAGTATTTTACGGAATGTTAAATATGGCTTTTGTGAACTCCTATATCATATACTGTCATAATAAGATAAGTAAACAAGAAAACCAATGAGCCGCAAAGATTTTATGAAAAAATTAAGCACAGACTTGACGGCACCTTGGATGCAAAAACGACTGGAGGCGCCCACTTTGAAGAGGACACTACGTGACAATATAACAAATGTTTTAAAAAATGTGGTACCAGCAACTCCAGAAAATAGTAATGATGAGCCAGAACCAAAGAAACGACGCTATTGCGGATTTTGTTCATATAAAAAAAGGCGGATGACCAAAGCGCAGTGTTGCAAATGCCAAAAGGCCATATGCGGAGAACACAATATTGATATTTGTCAAGACTGTCTATAAAGGCTGTTTTTTTTATGAGACTAATATAGTATTATTACAAGTTAATTTAATTTTTGAAAAAAGTTTAAAACTAGTTGATTTTTGTAAAAATATCCTAATTATAAGAAAAAGAAAAAGTTTTGAAGTTTTTGTTGATTTATTTTTTATGATTCAGTCAAAGTACTATTATTGTGTTATAATCCGGCCGCTCAGAGAATGCGTTCCTGAAAGGTTGTAATCGAACGGACGACGTAACTTTGAAGTGTCGTTGCAAATGCAACGACAGCAAATGTAAATACATTATCGAACAATTTTATTTATTTACCCTACTTACGAAATAAAACATCATAAAAAATTATATAATATGTAAATTTAGGTTAAATTTTATCACTTTGGACTAAATTTAACAGTTAATAAAAATAAAAATATTATATTTATAAGTTCATACCACGCCGTTACAAGGTTATGTCAACTGTTCATTTCTGGAGTGATGTGGCCAAAAAATAGCAGACTATTATAACGTTATTTTCCGTTATAATATAAAATAATACATTTGTGTTTTTAATAATGTATAACGTAATAATTAAACGGATCTAACTCTTTATTTCACCTGGCAGCAATACAATATCTTTCACATTTGTGAATTTTGTTTAAATTTGGCATTGAAGTTTACGTTTTTATTAAAATATTTCAAATAAGAACATTTAATATTAACTTATATTATTTACTTATAATTGATTTAATAATAAGATCATTCACCAATTGTAAAGTGTGACGTAAATTTTAAAAAGTCACGTGACCAACCGTTTTGGTGACAATATTTTTAGTAATAAAGAAAAACATGTTTATTCGTTATAAAGATCTCTTTAAAAATATATTAACGGTTGGAAGATTTAAAGAATGATTATACCTAGATTTTAAAACACTTTATAGAAAATAGTCAAGTATCCAATTTTTCTAACTTGCTACTTTTACTGGGAATAATTCAAAAGTTTAGCAAAATGATAATTCTTTCCCATCACTACTCATGATCAACTGACATGTGTCAGGAACGCATTCTCTGAGCGGCCGGATTATAATAAAGATTATATCTGTGGCTCTTGTGATGAGTGATACAAGTCGAAAATCATCATTTTACAGGAGAGCAAAAACAAGATTTAAAAAATTCTCGGTCGTAAACTAAATGTGCTAGATTAAACTTGAATACCTTATTTTGTAGGGAAAAATGTTTTCTTTCATTGTGCGTTTTAGTTTTTTTGATAAAGATTATGTTTTTAAAGTAATTCACGAGAAACCTGTGAGATATACCTCGGCTTATGAGTAACATGTGCAAAAATGTTGTGATAAATGATATAAGTGTAATTATATTACGGCGCACCTAAATACTTTGTTTAAAGTGCTTTCGTGTAAACTAATATACAAAAGTTTACAAAATGTAATAAATAATTTGTATGAATTCCTACCATAATGTTGCTCAAACAAAAGATGAAGGTATAATCCGTAAGATTATGTTTTTATAATCAGCAACCCCCTATTTTCATAAATTACTTGAATAGTATCTGTTTGCTAATATTCAA
Source organism: Deilephila elpenor (assembly GCA_949752805.1). Lineage (NCBI taxonomy): Eukaryota > Metazoa > Arthropoda > Insecta > Lepidoptera > Sphingidae > Deilephila > Deilephila elpenor. The sequence goes on from OX457114.1 coordinate 2,127,510, forward strand.
GTCTATTGAAAATATGTGTTAAATGATACAAGTCAAGTTATATCTCTCGTTAAAATGATATGTATTGTGTAAATAGATACAAGTTTCATATTATTAAATAATCAACTTTGTTGTTGCGATAAATATAAGGTACGATGGGTCTGCCAAGTATTACTGGATAGTATAAAAATCCCTTAACTTTTAATGAATAAAATAATAATAATAAATCAAATTTTGTCAAAAATAACTGAATGATTTAGCAACTCAATCAATATGGAGTTTGGTGTAGATAAAGGTGCGGCTATCGATGTCAAGCGAGGCGAGGTTGCGGTCCCTGATGACATAAATGTCTCAGAGACTGTAAGACTCAGATCCCTTTCGCAGACGGAAACCTACAAGTATCTGGGTATGCCTGAGGGTCTAGATATTATGAGTGCAGACTTAAAACAATCGATGGAGGAGCGTTTCTTTAGCCGCCTGACAAAAGTTCTTAACTGTTTTTTATCAGGTGGAAACAAGATTCGCGTGTTTAACGGTTGGGTTATGCCTGTACTTATGTACTCTTTTGGCAAACTCAGATGGACTCAGACGGAATTGGATGCACTGGATCGTAAGGTCCGGACTCTACCAAATGCACATCGTATGCATCATCCAAGTTCGTCAGTGATGAGTTTGTGCATCACGCGGAGATGTGAGGGCCGAGGCATTCTTAATGCTAAGGATCTGCATAATCGCGAGGTGTGCAATCTAAGAGAGTATTTCCATCACAGCTACGTAGATATGCATAGGGTTGTAGTCATAGTGTGTATAGGATTTACCCAGCTCTCATTGGCGAATGAGAACTGGCGGAAGCCTTTGGTGATGAGCGTTTAAGATCGCGAGGAAGTATGGAAGAGCAAAGAGCTGCATGGTCCGTTCTATCGGGCCCTACACGGGCCTGAATTCGACCGGCCTGCATCTGTAACTTGACTACTTTTTGAATACATCCTGAAGGACGGTACGGTCGACATTTGTCGGGCATGCCAACGACCTGGCGAGTTAGTCAGGCATGTAACTTCCGGTTATTCGTATCTTGCTAACGGCGAGTACTTGCATAGATACAACCTAGTAGCCAAGATAATACATCATCAAATTGCTCTTTGATATGGACTATTGTGACTCTTGAAGTTCTATATTACCGGTATGTTTCCCAACCAGTTCTTGAAAATGGTCATTTAACGCTGTATTGGGATCGATCTGAAATCACAGATAGGACTATTGCTGCCAATAAGCCTGATGTTGTGATAATAGGTCGATTGACGCGCCGAGCAATACTTGTTGATGTTACCATACCGCATGACGATAACCTCTTTAAAGCTGAAAAAAACAAATTGTCTAAATATTAAGATTTGGACCACGAGATTACTGACATTTGGGATATAGACTCAACAATAATTATTGTCCTGATTGTTGTTTCTCCACATGGACTGATACCAAAGAGCCGTTGTTGGTCGTTGGGTCAAGAATCAGATCCAAAAGGCAGTATTGCTGGACATAGCACGCATAGTGAGGATGTTCCTCACTTTGTATCTCTAACCACCGGTGGCTTGGGAGTTGAGCCTCGCCATCAAAAGGTTAACTATTTGTTTTATACTTTTATAAGTATTTTTTTTAAATGTAATATGAATGTACAAAAATGTAAAAAATCTTATAAAATAAACACAATTACAATAAATCAACTTTAATGAAATTTAGATTCAAAACTAATTTAATTAAATTACAAATTCTTAAGGCACAGTTTTAACACAATTATTAAAATCTTAGACTACCTCGGTGGCATAGTTGTATTACGGTACGGTTACAAAGCTGAGGTCTCGGGTTCGAGTCCCGGGTCGGGCAAAGTTATATTGGATTTTTCTATTCATTATCAGCCCGGAGTCAGGAATTTGTGCCCGATATGGCGATAGGCTCGCCTCCTATCAAATCGTGGGACGGAACATAGTACAAGGCGAAATGTGGGTGTCCTGGTGGCGCCTCTGCCTCTCCCTTCGGGGATAAAGGCGTGAGTTTATGTATGTATGTATTAAAATCTTATAACGTACTTTTACAATATGAATGGTAAAGGTCTCTAATCTCACTAGTATCGTGTCATATACTCAAAAGTTCGAAAACGAAGCAATTAATTAAACTAAGAAATAACACAGATGAGTATTATGCACATACAAATACTACAATAAGAAAACATGTAAAAACTATTCCAGAACAGTTGGAAAAGGATAAGGAGTTTCTTTCCATATTTAATCTAAGATAATTTGAGTAAAGTAGCAGTAATATTGATAAATCATATTTATAGTACAAAAGTATTATATATTTGGACATTCAAATGTCTGTTCAATTGGTTCTGTTGTATTTAAATCAATAAAATCGTAATAATATATTGCCGCGCACAATTGTCTCACTTAGCACATCTCATTTGATATAAACTATTTTTGTAATTTGTTTGAGTTTTAGATACAACTTGATTTGTATTCGTTTGCACATAAAATAAAAAAATCTGTAGAATGATATATGTCGAGATGTATCACTTAGCACATCAAAATCAAAAATTCGCATTTGAATTGGTAGGTACATGTCGAGTTGTACCCTAGTCAATATTGGAAAAAAATGGTTCAAAGTGATATAACCCTCGATATATCAATATTCACGTTAAATGCACTGAAGAAAATATATGTGAAAATAGTTATAATTGTACTTATACCAGTAGCCACAAAAACTGCGTATTAATCAGCGGCGTGCACAGGATTATGACACTGGGCATGCGGCGGAGTACTCGGTCACAAAAAAAAATATCTTTTAAATAGATTTTTAGCATAGACACAGCTATGAGCCACGCGACGGATCCCTAAGTCGGAAACCATTCCAACAGAACAAGTCTTAGATGTACTACTATGAACATGTACATCTTCTACGGCAACGCAGACAAAACAGCGATCGATCGTCGCGGCGGAAGAAATTCTAATAAGTAAAATAATAAGCTAAAATAATACTTATACGTTTCATAACTTTACCATTGTAACTCGGGCACACACCTACCTTTAGACACAATTTGAATCTTTTCACTGAATCACAATTGTAAGAACTTGTTATTTTTAATAAACAAGCATTTTCAAAACAAACCTCACAATCCAATAACATTTAAAAAAAATCAACAAACGCACTAGTAAAAGCAAATCACTACAATTATTATAGAAACTCAGTAATAAACTGTTAAATGTACACACGTTATAATATGTTAAAATAAGAAATCTTATAATTATGAAAACTGTAAATAAACTGGCGCAAAAAAAATTGTAAACAATGCTTATAACATGAAAAAAGCAAAATGGCCCCCGCGAAACACAAAACATTTCTGCTATTTAAACAAATAAAACCTTACTAAACAAAAAATGCATAATGTGCATACGTGATCTATTAGATTTCCGTCTATTATTTTTACTCGGGTTATAGGCAACGAACATTTCCGATTACTCCCGACAACTGCCGAACTTCCGTAGCCTGCCGCAGGAGTTGCTTTCATTTCGGCCAATTGGGCTTTCGATATTCATGGGTGTGTGCGTTTGCGAACCGTGCACGGACATCAAAATTACTACACACATACGAACAAATCTCCTGCGGGACGCGGCGGCATGAGTTGGTTGATTAGGTACATTATTTTGCAGCGCTATTGCTATTTATAAAATATTAGGCGTTTTAAATTTATTATATTTTGTTTATTCATTTATTTACTATTAATTAAAGTCATCTAAAACGTACGAACGTTTTATTAAAATATCTGTGAATGGCAAGTAAAGCACTGCATTTCTGCCTACAAGGAGCGCACGCCCCTGGTATTAATCGATTACAAAAGCAAGAAATTCTCAATTATAAGTACAGGAACCATAAACAATTGTAAATAATATTTTAAGATTGTTCGAGTTTCAACTCGAAATATATCAATATTCACGCAATTTTCGCCAAAATAGCAGCACTTGTATCACTTTACACAAAATTATCTCCGGAACTATAGCAGATAGAAAATCGTGAGTTAGACCAAAAAATAGCTAATTTTTTTCTGATCATTTCTATATTAAAAACTCAAAAAGGGTACAACTCGAGTTGTATCACTTGTAACAAGAGCCACAGATATTATCCTAAAAAGCATTTTATTTATTAATGAAAACTGTATTTTTAATAACTAATCCCTTCAAATAGATCATTACTAAAAATATTTAGAAAATAGAGCGATTTTACTTTTGCACGTCATTTTTACGTATGATTGGGCTTTATAGCCAGTGGCGCCGCGCAGCGCCTACATTCCAGCTTTATTTAATATTTTTTTTGTTTAAAGGAGAAGGGGCAAACATGTATGAACTCCAGCCTACTGGCCAATAACGACGAGCGATATGTCATTGGAAAGGTCTTTTCAGATGCTACAACTTTTTCTATGACAACAAAACCCAAATCGCTGTATTTAAAAAAATATAGCTACTTAAAGACAGCCCGAAAATCACACGAAAGCGCCTCGGCATAGTGAGCAATAACAACAAGCGATACGTCGTTGGAAAGGTCTTTTCAAATGCTACAACTTCTTCTACGGCGACACTTCTCAAATTGGTGTGTGAAAAAAAAAATCGCTGCGTAAAGGTAGCGCAAGGATGAAAACATGTATATGGACTCATAGCCTATTGTCCAATAACGACGAGCAATATGTCATTCGAAAGCTCTCTTCGTTTTCTACAACTTCTTCTTTGGCAAGAAATCTCGATTAGCTGTATTAAAAAAGATATTTCGACATAAAGATATCGCGAGGGCCATATGTATGGACTCCAGCCTATTGTCCAATAACGACGAGCGATATGTCATTCGAAAACTCTCTTCGTTTTCTACAGCATCTTCTTCTTTGGCAAGAAATCCCGATAAGCTGTATTCGCGAGGGCCATATGTATGTCTCATAGCCTATTGTCTAATAACGACGAGCGATCCAATAAATCTCTCACTGTGTTTATCGTTCGATATCTTGCAAGATTCAGCAAATTGCGCTGTATCACAATCTAAAAATATGTATTACCTGCATCTATAATAACGTCCACCGTTTTAAAATGTAATTGTCAATTATTTACGCAAGACAAGAATCTTCAACATACTGCTATTGTATGTGAAATGAGTCCTGTTTTAGTTTTGTGATATGATAAAATACCATAAAAATTCAACCCAGCTATTGGTCAGAAGTTGTCTAAGAAGTGTTGCGCGACATTATAGAGTTTATTTTAAAATAATAAGTAAAACTTTTTTTTACCGGTATTTCTACATTTGCCAGTGGCGTTGATTATTGGCAATGCGTTTAATAATCCAATCTGGAGGGATGTTATAAAAAACAAACACAATTTAAAATAGAGAAACAAATAATTTAAGGATATTATGTAGGTATGGACTGCCTCAGTAGCGCAATTGTATGACGGCTTGGTTGCAAAGCGGAGGTCTCGAGTTCAAATCCCGGGTCAGCAAATTGATAATTGATTTTTCTATTCATTATCAGTATGGAGTCAGGAATTTGTGCCCGATATGGTGTTAGCCTCGCCCCCTATCACATCGGAACAGAACAAAAGGTGAAACGTCGGTGTCCTGGTAGCACCTCTGCCTATCCCTCCTGGGAAAAAGGCGTGAGTTTATGTATGTATGTTTTAGGCTTGACTTATTTTTGCGACAAGCTTCGTTTAGTGCCGAGATAGTCGTATAAGGTAATAATGTAAATAATATTTTTATTCCTAGTTAGTACCATGTTTATGTACTTTTGATAAATAAATAAACTATTATTTAAATATATAAAGATATGAAGTAGTTATTTATCTATGTATATTTTTTAATACAGCGATTTGGGTTTTGTTGTCATAGAAGAAGTTGTAGCATCTGAAAAGGGCTTTCCAATGACATATCGCTCGTCGTTATTGGCCAATAGGCTGGAGTCCATACATATGGCCCTGGCGATATCTTTATGTAGAAATATCTTTTTTAATACAGCTAATCGGGTTTTCTTGCCAAAGAAGAAGTTGTAGAAAACAAACAGAGCTTTCGAATGACATATCGCTCGTCGTTATTGGACATAGGCTATGAGTCCATATACATGTTTTCATCCTTGCGCTACCTTTACGCAGCGATATTTTTTTTCACACACCGATTTGAGAAGTGTCGCCGTAGAAGAAGTTGTAGCATTTTAAAAGACCTTTCCAACGACGTATCGCTTGTTGATATTGCTCACTATGCCGAGGCGCTTTCGTGTGAGTTTCGGGCTGTCTTTAAGTAGCTATATTTTTTTAAATACAGCGATTTGGGTTTTGTTGTCATAGAAGAAGTTGTAGCATCTGAAAAGACCTTTCCAATGACATATCGCTCGTCGTTATTGGCCAGTAGGCTGGAGTCCATACATATGGCCCTCGCGATATCTTTATGTCGAAATATCTTTTTTAATACAGCTAATCGGGTTTTCTTGCGAAAGAAGAAGTTGTAGAAAACAAACAGAGCTTTCGAATGACATATCGCTCGTCGTTATTGGACAATAGGCTATGAGTCCATATACATGTTTTCATCCTTGCGCTACCTTTACGCAGCGATATTTTTTTTCACACACCGATTTGAGAAGTGTCGTCGTAGAAGAAGTTGTAGCATTTTAAAAGACCTTTCCAACGACGTATCGCTTGTTATTATTGCTCACTATGCCGGGGCGCTTTCGTGTGATTTTCGGGCTGTCTTTAAGTAGCTATATGTTTTTAAATACAGCGATTTGGGTTTAGTTGTCATAGAAGAAGTTGTAGCATCTGAAAAGACCTTTCCAATGACATATCGCTCGTCGTTATTGGCCAGTAGGCTGGGATGCGCCTTCTCCTTTATCCTTAAGATGTTATTCTCTTTTAATCACAATATTAGTATGACTTTTTTTTTATTTTTTTTTTAATGTAACACTCAAATCACTATTTTCTTAATTTTTATAGTCTATGTCAATTGTCTATGTCAATGTCAATGAAGAATCACTTTTTTTTTTAAATGTCACAATCGCAACTAACGTAGTGATTTAAATTCTCTTTGATCACAACCACTTTTTGTAATCACAACTATGTAAAGGCTCAAGCTGCCATTAAAACAAGTTTCCACAAAATTTTCGGGTTTATCTTCCACAAAAATACGACTCGCAAGTGTCTGATCAGCAGACATGAAATGGCGACCGTGACAGGACACAGAAGATTCAATAACAAGCATTTCCAATGGATTCACACAACTTTTAAAAGAAGAAGGATAAGAACAACCATTTCAAAATTTTCAAATCAACAATCGAGAGGACGCATCTCCGAGATTCGGCACCGTCAGGATCAGGCGATTAAGCATGCAGACTTAGTCACGTCCAGCAATCTTCCGCAGAGATAAGTGTTCCTATTCATCCATATCCATACATATCCTACTCATTTATCATTCATAAGACCACATATTCCAAATAACATAACATTGCCTTTACTGCGCACATAAAGGTCAGGAAGGTCATCCATAACAGACATTTTGCAAATGGTGAGTGTGCGCACGCACATGACGTGCGTACCCACATTTAGTTATTTCTTAATTTTTACTCGTTTTGCTAAAATTTCCAAACACGGGGAAGAAATACGGCCTCCAGTTTGATCAATACGCAGTAGTTAACCAGTTTTTACGCCGCAGTTGTCAACGAAAAGACGGGAGTGATATTACGCGCCAATTATTGTAAACAAGTGCCAGCTAAGTGGGCAATTTTTTATTTGTATTTTTTCTATTTTCATTACAATGACTACCGAAACTGATAGGTTTAACAGTGCTAAATTCAAAGATTTAAGTTTGAAGCGAAGTTCAATTAAAGGTCAAATAACTGATTGGCCTTCCTAGGGTTAATAACAATATATTTTTAGGTCTGTCTCGTGTAGTCATAAGCAAGATTAAAAAGGAAGGACAGGAGAATCAAGGCTGTTGCGACTTATGTGTGGGTGTGTGCGCGTAGGACTTTAAAAAATACTTAATTTAAACACTGTTCAAATCAAACTTTAATTAACATTTAGACATTACAATTATAATACATTAAACAACTATTCGGAGTCATGGCGAGCGAGTTCTTGCTAGTGGGGGTGGCGGCGCTTGGGCACCGGTCGCAGCTCCTGGCGCGCTCCTATCACGCCACAATCCTCCGCGCTGGTTGGTTGCCGCGCGAACGCCGACCAATCCGGTGCCATGTAGAGGGCGCCGTACACGCTGCGAGCGGCACTGCGCATTGGCGCAGGCCCGCATCGCGCCATAATTCGGTTTTGTCATTGGCTGGTCGCCACGCCGTTTTCATAGGACGGCGCGGCGCAAGCGACTACCTAACGTTCCGATAGATGGCGTAAGTTCGTCCAAATCCTCAACAAAGGCATATGGCGGAATCCAGGCAAAGGAAAAGGGTCTGGACCTGGTCGTCCTAAAAAATCATCAATAATCACATTGATGATTTTGACAATTAATGTGCAATACGTCATAAAATTATTGAGTATTACGCTGTTCGTAAACAGGTACCAACATTGCGTAAATTACTTAGAGAACTAAAACAGGATATACAATTTCCAGGAGAGATAAGACAGCCTACGCGCTATTTTGAAAGATCTGGGATTTAGGTATGCCATGTGGCGACATAATACAATAAAATAAATAAAAAGAAAAAGAAAGAAAAAAAAACTACTAAAAAATATATATTCATTAACAACCGGACAAACCATCCTGGTATATATAGCGATACGCGGAGGCCACGCCCATCACTGAGCGCCCGACCGACGGGACCGCGACCAAAATTTCGAGAATCTTTTCCTTCAATGTTTCCGTTGATTGAGTTACTGCCTAGAATAGTACCGAACGAAAATGTGAGTTTAATGAAAAAAATCGATGATCAATGAAGAAATCTATATCTATTTCTATATCAGCCCATATACGTCCCACTGCAAGGCACGGGCCTACTCTACCATCGAGAGAATCAATTGCGAGTGGTTAGGCCATATAGTCCACCACGCTGGCCTAGTGCGGGTTGGCGGAATGGAGAAATCTTCCAAGCAAATTCAATAAATTAGATTTCGACTTTGCCAGTTGACAAATTTTGGAGTGAGTTACTTGTATGCCCAGATTTTAAGGAGCTATCACAATTGGCTTTAGACACTTCATGTATTCCCCATTCTAATGCATAATGCGAACGAGTATTCAGTCACGTTAATCTAATGAAAACCAAAATTCGAAATAAATTAATAATTAATAGATACAGTGAATGGAACTTTGTTGGCTGCACAACATGTTAAGGAATCAGGATCATGTATCGATTTCCAGCCATCCAGCGACATGTTGCGCAAATTAAATTTAAGTATGTATAAAAGAAAAAATTCTTCCGACTCTTGCATCTGATGTTGCTATTGACTCTGATAGCGACTGATATTTTAATTCATATCCATACATGGCACTGCTGTGCAATAATCACCTCTACCAAATGTAGGTAAGGTAGTGTCGCCAAAGATGGCCCAGCTCCCAAGATAGCCCTCTTAAAAAAAATGCAGTTATGATTATTCGAATTATTTGAAATTTCGCGGGTTTATGCTACTAGTGCCACAGACAATATTGCAAGCGTGTTTCACTTGCGACGCGTCGCCATTTTGAAGATTGACGACAGTTCATTCGGTCATGTCAAGACGATACACGTTTTATAACCTCCTTTATGTGAATCTTTTTGAAAATTAGTAAATTTAAAGCAAACCTGTTTAATATAAACGGTGACAATTCATATTTGAACTATTTATCGTCGAACTACAGGTAAGTGTTATTATTTTATTACCGTTTTTGTATTTTTACTGGATTATATGTATCCTGGGTGTTATTTCCTATCATAGCTCATAGTATAATACCCTAACATAGCCCAGCCGGACCATCTTAGGACTATTGAAATATAGTGTTACTATATTTATGTACTTGCTTTTACGAAGCTTGTCTGTGAATGATTTGGAAACTATGATGAAATGCAATAAATCTTGAATAAATTATAATCCAACTAAAAAATAGTGCAAGTTTTAAAAAATCATGAATTGATGAAAGCATGAACTTATTATTTATATATAGATTTGAGAAGTGCTAATTTTTGTAAATACGTTTTAGATACTAAATTAATTTAACTCTAATATACTATTTTTATCGCAGATAAGAATGGAGCCTTCCAATTCTACTAAAAAAAAGCGCGGGGAATGGACAGAAACACAGTTGAAATCCGCCCTCCAAGTAGTAAAAAGCGGCCAAATGTCACAGCGGAAAGCTGCTGAAACATATGGCATACCCAGGCGCATATTAAGAAACCACATTGAATCTGGTTCCACGGAGAAGATAACTGGTCGTGTGCCTATTCTTAATAAAGCCGAAGAAAAGGATTTATGCAAAAGAATAATTAGACTGTCACAAATAGGAATGCCATTAACACCCAAAATCGTTCGGAAGCAGGCTTACGAATTTTGCAAAGCTAATAATATACAAAATTCTTTTAGTGAAGTAAAAAATATTGCTGGGAAAAAATGGCTCAGAAATTTTATAAACCGTAATCCTGAAATATCGGTTCGAAGAGCTCAGTTGTTAAATCCCGCCAGGGCTCAAAAACTTAATAAGCCTTATAACTTAATAACTTAATAAGTTAAGACATTTTGAAGCCCTAAAAGACATTTACGATGAATTGAATATTAATAACCACCCGGAACGCCTTCATAACATGGACGAAAAGGGATGACGTCTAACACTTTACCACCAACAGAAGGTTTTTGCAGCAAAAGGGCCCAAAAGAGTGCACTTTGTCAGTCAAGAACATGCAGAAAATGTCACAATCGCTATGTGTGTAAGTGCAACAGGCAACACTGTGCCACCTATGATTCTCTTCAAAGGCAAAAGGTTGAAACCAGAATTTTGTGACAATTTACCACCTGGAAGTTTAGTCAAAATGGCTCCAAAGGGCAGTATGACTACAGAACCTTTTGTTGATTTTATAAACCACTTAGGGCAAAATAAATCTCCAGGAAAATGTTTACTTATTTTTGATGGGGCCTCCTCACATTTAGACGCTAGAATCGTTGACGCTGCTGATGCCAATGATATTGTACTTTATTGTTTACCGTCAAATACAACTCATGAGCTTCAACCGCTTGACAAATCGGTGAATAAGTCGTTCGAACATTTTTGGGACGAGGAGGTTCTGTTGTATGCATATCAGCATCCAGAACGTAAATTGACAAAAGCTCGTTTTACGAAAATATTTACTAAGGTTTGGTCTAAGTGCATGACCAAGGACAATATTATCAATGGGTTTAAAGCTACCGGCATCTTCCCGTACGATCCCAGCGCGATTCCGGAGGAAGCGTATGCACCTTCAGTGCTTACACAAATGCCCGATCCACAGGTTGCAAGCTCCTCAAAAATGCCTGACTCAGCTTCTACACCTTCAAGAGATTCTATTTCCGGAAGTCCTATAATAGAGCCAAGATTCGATAATCAATTGGATGATCAGTTTTCAAATTATGAAGAGGACAGGAATTTATCACCATCAATTTTAATTCATGATGATGTATCTTCATTTCAAGATAGTTACGTCAAAAACGTTGAATTTTATCCGCAATCTCCAACTATTGTCAAAAAATTAGTCGATTATAGCTCTTCCGTTGAAGATTTTAACATGGACAACTTGGAAAATCAAGATCCTATTCAAAGAGAATCTGTTTTGGAGAATTATAATAGAAGTACAGAGTTTTGTTCACCTGTCCCTACCACCTCTGGCTTAAATAAGCAGCTTTTAATACCGCGTCTGGAATCAAGTACGTCAGATTTATCTGGAAATGAGGATTTTTATGATGATACCGATTATCCCCAAAAAAATAAAAAAGTCACGAAGTTTTGTAACATTTACACTTCATCATCGGAATCTCAAGGCTCAAAACCTCATCCCAATTTGGAGTCACTCAAGATATCCTTGATTAAGGCAGCCGCCGATATTGACATGGACCTCGTTCGTGCTGCGATAGACGACTGGCCGCGCAGATTGAAGGCCTGTATTCAAAATCACGGAGGTCATTTTGAATAAACTTTAGTGTCATAAGAATCTATGTTTTGTTAAGTTCATTTATATGAAAGAGACAAATAATAACTGCTTAGTTTCGAATATGGCAATATTTTGTTCACTAACCACACTGAGACCGCCCATAGCCCAAAATGACGCCATTTTTGTTTCCTGCATGAAATGTCAAACTGTGGCGTTATCTGTCAATCGAAGTAAACAAATCTGCATAATCAAAGAATTTCGAATTATTCATTGTTAATCTCGTTTGTTAAGTTTGTTAAGTTTGCTTATTAGTTTTATTGTTAAGTTTTTAAAATGCCTCAGTGTTGTGTTAAAGGATGCAAGTCGAGTTCAAGCAAAAAGGACCCCAACTATTCTTTTCATAGGTTAGTAACTGTTTTTACGAAATAATAACAAATATGTGTCTAAATTTTCATTTTGGGTTTGTTTTTATCACTTATTTTTGTATATGGATCTTGTTGATTAAGTTTTAGAGTCTTCTAGGCGTTATTTATACAAGTAGTATGAATAATCGTATTGTTTGTTTACACACAAGTTTAGGGATGAGTGGATTCGATACGAAATTATTCATATCGATATTATCATTATTAAATATTTTGATGTTTATTTTTCAAAAAAAAAGAAAAAATCGAAAAGTGCCATTGATTTTTATATATTAGATATATTCATAACGACAAACAAAGTGAAATTAAAAATATTTATTAGATTACCTATATATCATAATATTTTTTAAATCGAACCCGCGGCCTCTCGTTTTACAGCCGGTGTCTAACCTACTGCGCCACGGAAGCTGTCTTATACACGCAAACGTAGTCGCAAGCAAATTCTAGATATTAATAAAGTTGTATTTTATCTCACGTGTGTATTATTTGACACAAATCAAATCCAATCATCAGGTAAAACTTACCCAAGAAATAAATCATAGCATAAAAAAAAATGTCAAAACATCGACCTATTTTTATTGGATTTAATTTTTAATGACTTTACTGTCAAATCCTAAAATCCTCTGTTTATACTCAATTGACATGTAAAGCGATAATTAAAAATGTACAAGTTTATACACTGATATTTGTGTAAATTCAAAGTTTTTCAGTCGTGTCTATGCCACTGTTGATTGATCGATGTCGATAGAAAATTCGGTACTAGCGTATCACTATTTTTGGGGGCGGAGCCGCCGCCATGTTTGTATACCAGAGTGACCCGTGTCACGTGACCTTATGTCCTATCCTCTTTATTCTATAATCATTGCGAAACTGGAAAAATTTTCATTTGACAGTTGACACCACAGTGTACACATTTATTTATTGACTGTTACGTTTCATTTTTTTACATAATAATGATCATATGATAAATAAATGCAGCGTGCATTTATTTTACGTTATTATAAAGTTGCCGTGTTTATTTAATAGTAACAATAGCTGTATGTCAAATGTAATGATTTTTTTAATAACATTTGTATTTTTTTTCACCATGTAAATTTGTTGATTTAAGAAACATAATGCGTAGGACGAATCTTAAGATTGCGTCAGGGTTGCAAGGAATAAGAATTCATAATTATATCATTTTCGCTAACACTGCCATCTATCGTCTTGTTTGGTAATTATTTTTTTCAACAGACCAAAAAATGTTCTAACTGAATACACTCTGGTCAGCCCCGAGCCGGCGCATGCGACGCGACGCGGTCGCTGTATTTATTTCTTATATAGTCTGGTGTTCCATGTGCTTGTGAATAACTGCCTTAATAAACTATTTCTTATCTGGTACGAACTTATTTGTGTTCCTATACGCAAGATCCAACAGCTACACCACAAAGTGGTGACCCCGAGCAGTTCGCCAAGAGGAGTCGCAGCAATGTCGAAGGATGACAAGCAAGATTGCGCCACAAATTGCGCCGAGTCATGCCGCGTGGGCATACGGGTACCCCCATTTTACCCCAAAAAGCCCGGAATGTGGTTTGCCCAACTGGAAGCACAGTTCGCCCTGTCCAACATCACCAGTGACACGACAAAATAGCACACCATCAGTTAGTCGGATCCACAATACGCCGCGGAGGTAGAGTACATAATTACAACGCCACCAGAAACCGGAAAGTATGAGAAGGTCAAGTTGGAGCTAATCAGACGATTGTCGGACTCCCGGGACAAGAAAATTAAACAGCTTCTCAGCCATGAGGAACTCGGGGATAGGAAGCCGTCGCAGTTTGCCCGTCACCTGCAAAACCGTGCAGGACCTGGAGTACCTGATGATTTTCTCAGGTCAATATGGATGAGCCGGCTTCCACAAACAACCCAGACCATAATCGCGTCCCAACCAAAGGCGTCACTAGAGGAGTTAGCGGATTTGGCCGATCGGATTCAAACCATCAGAACTAACACAAGTCTTTGTCTTTGTTAGAATTAATTTATCATTTGTGAACTTCTTAAAATAAATTATTTTTATTTTAAAATACGCTCGAAGTTATTTGACTATCTGTTATTTATTTTGATCAGTGACAAACCGTCAAGGATAAAATTGAGCTATTTTAATTGTGTAAGGTTCTTAATTATGTCGTTTATCAACTTATAGTTTTAACAATAAAAAAATGTTAAAAATGTTGTTTGGGAATAAATTGCTCAATTTCTATTAAAATTAGGACAATTGACATAATAAAATTATATATAGGTACAGAAAATATTGTGACATAAATCTTGTTATATAAATCAACCATAGTATTTTAAGCTGGCCTTTAAAAAAAGAAAGAAAAGAAAAGAGAGAAAAAAAAAGAAGACAGTTCGTGTTGCTGAGGGAGTTTCTTGCACCGTTTCTTCTTCACAGCTACAACAGGTTCCGAAGCGGTGGTAGCAGAAATTAACGATTCAAAAGATCTTGTAAAAGACTACTTGAATAAAGAATATTTTGATTTTGAACAAGAACATAAATTAGTTTATTAAGTAATTAATATAAATAAAGAATTACACTTTGGCAACACTAGTGAGACGCGATGGCAGGTGGAGGGAGGAGAGAGGTCATCATAGTTAATACACTATATAGGGAGGCCATCTTAGGAACACGGGCGCGCGGGAGCGTGGTGCCATGGTTAACGATTATTTCGAAAATTGGATATGAAATTAGATCTGTTGGAAATATTGGATAAATTGGTTAATGGCTATTGGATACCGAATAGATGGATACTTGTATGGATAATTGGAAGTTGAAATTATATGCTCTGGAACATTAAACAGTGGATTATTCTGAGATATCCTTATATCTCAGAAGTGGGATTCCGAAGAACCGTAAGTATACGCCTACTCATTATCTGTTACCTAACAAAATAACGACTTTAGTACTTGGCTTGATACACAGGCTTCAATCAAGGTATCACCCAAAAAAGAAGTTGAACTTTTTTATTATCGCCGGAAGAATTTTTATTCAATAAATGTACAAATTGTAAGTTTTACAACTCCAGTGTACCTATATTATAATCAATTGTGGGAAAAATATAAGGTTGACATCACTAAACCTAATCCTAATACATATGGATTTTTGCAGATTTGTGATAGTGATTGCCGTATTTTAAATGTAAATGCTAAATATGGTGGAGCCACTCATGATTCATTTATATGAGAAAACAGTGCGGCTAACAAATACATGCAACAGTTACACCGTCACCATGAACAAGTGTGGTTATTAGGTATATATTATTAAAAGGCAATAAAAACAAAGTAATTATAAATACAAAATATTTATAAAATAATATTTTACCTGGGGATTCTGGATATCCTCAAAGGCCCTGGGTAATGACACCTTTACCGGCGCGATTGAGGGAAGCGCTGAAGCACGCTACCCATGCGTCCACACCAAAGCGAGAGTGACAATAGACAATACATTTGGACGATTGAAAAACAGGTGGAGGTGTTTAAATAAGGATCGCACTCTGCATTATGAACCTTTCAAATGTGCTAAAATCATTGTAGCTTGTTGTGTGCTTCACAATTTAGCACTTCAGTTTAGAATAGTTGATCCAGAAGACCTAACTGCTGAAGAAACAATCGACAATGATCCTCCATTAGAAGAACATGAACATTTTGAGGGCGATCTATTACGTGGCCGTGCATTGAGAGCACAGCTTGTCACTAGATTTTCTTTTATTTAATCATTTTTATTTATACAATATAGTTATGCATACATTAATTGGAATTATTTTTTTATACAAACCTTGTCTTCAACAATTATGACCACATAAAAAAGCTGCAATCAGTACATGTGGTAATCGTTTTTAATCGACTTAATTTATTAGTATAGATAGACAGCAGGGAGAAATGAAATGAACAATAATAAAAAAATCTTTATTAAATTTTGTGTTACAAATGAAAAAACAGTCATTTTACACTAAACTATACCTCTGCCTACCCCTTCGGGGATAAAGGCTTACTGGTGGTAGGTCTCTCATATGTGAGAGGCCGCCTGGGTGGGTACCACCGCAATGTCTATTTCTCCCGCCAAACAGCAGTGTTAATGCGCTGTTGTGTTCCGGTTTGAAGGACATTGTAGCCAGAGTAACTACTGGACATATTGAGACTTAACATCTTATGTCTCAGGATGGCGAGCGCAGTGGAATTCCAAGGATTGCCTTGTAATTCATGGTGTTGTTTGGTTTTGCTACTGTCCATGAGCGGTCGTATCGCTTACCATCAGGCGAATGGCATGCTCGTCCCGCCATTCATTGCAATAAAAAAAAAAAAAAAAAAAAAAAAAAGGCGTGAGTTTATGTATGTATTGATGTATGTACAATACCTGTCAGATGGCTATCTAGAATAAGAAATTACAAGGTATTTGTTTGAAATAACTTTCGGTACCGTAAAAGTCGCCAACTTTGCCTCACAGGTTAACATTGCCCTAATATCTTTTTTTAACAAATCCGTTAATATTAAAAAAAATGTATAGGGCTATGGCAACATTTATTATTTGGTAGGAAAGTTGATTATATTTGTGACAACACTGTGAATCGTAGTTATTCCTGATTTCATTTACTAGCTTGTGAGAGCTTGTGGAAAAAGGTATGTGTTTAAGCGGGCCAATTTCGTCAGAAAAGTAATCTTGGATTCTAGATCTTGGATCTAGACCGCAGGTAAGTTATTTTAATGTATGCCATAAAATATTAATTATTAAGTATTTTAACACATATAATGCCGTACTAACAAATGAACTAACTGAATTTTTTTTTTTGTAAAATACGGTCATGGAATGTGAGGAATGTCTTAATTCACTATTTTCGTTACATTTTACATAATGTAATAGTGAAATAAATAAATAAATAATGGTGGCTGCCATATATGGCTGACGCGGCGCCACTGTAATAAAATTCTCAATGGGGCCGCGTCAGCCATTTTGTCAGCCATATGATTTCAAAAGCGCGCGAAACAAACGCGTCGCTCGCCGCCGCCGGCGCCATTTTGATTGTTTAGCAGCCTGTGTTTGCCCCCCGCGCGTCATTTGTCGCTGTGCATCGAAGGAGACTGCAGTAAATAGTTGTTCAGTTAGTGATTTAGCAAGTTATTAGTTACTGATTTGTGATTTTCAACAAAAAATGGAAGATTTTGATGATGATTTGGACTACGAACTATCGCAATTAGATTTAACAGTGTATAATCAAGAATGTAACACATTATCAAATAGTGATGCTACACAAGTATTTGACGTTGATCTCGATGATACAGTATCAATCGCACGGACCAAAAATCATCATCGACGCCAGATTTTATCCGACAGTGAAGATGATCAGATTCCCGTGTTACCAACCTCACGAAATACTGAAGTATGGTTCAATCCGTTGGGTAAGCAACCAAGTATTATTCCATATACTGAATGTCCTGGGCTTAAGCCATTTTCATTGCGATCCAGCATGAGTTCAGCTAAACCAGCAGAATTTTATTCATTGCTAGTACCTGACAGTATATTCGAGTACATAGCCGAAGAAACAAATCGCTTTGCTTTACAAACCTTGAACAAAAGTGCAACAAAATCATACCGAATGCAGAAATGGATGCCAACAAATTGCCATGAAATTAAACGGTTCTTTGGCATTTTAATTTGGATGGGGATAGTGAAACTACCTCAACTATCTTTGTACTGGAGCACTAACAAATGTTTTGAACAGAAATTTGTCAAGTCCATTATGAGCCGAAATCGATTTGAACTCATTTTGAGGATGTTGCACTTTGCCAATAATGAAATAAATCACAATAAGGAGGACCGATTGTTTAAAGTTAGACACTTATTAGATATGCTAAATGCTAATTTTAAATGTCATTATACACCTAATCAAGAAATGTGTGTTGACGAAAGTCTAATCCCATTTCGTGGCCGCGTTATTTTTAGGCAATACAATAAAAATAAGCGACACAAATATGGGATAAAACTTTTTAAGCTGTGCTCAAACCCAGGATACACTGTAAAAGTGCAAGTTTATGCTGGCAAAAATTATGAAAATGTCAATACTACTCCGACTAATGTTGTCCTTGCCTTGTGTGACGATTATCTAAATAAAGGACATACGGTTTGCACAGATAATTGGTATACCAGTTTGGATCTGGCACGAAAACTACTAGCGGGACAAACTCATCTCATAGGCACACTTAGAAAAAACAGACGAGGTTTACCTCAAACAGTTGTCCAAACAAAACTGAAGACAGGAGAATTCTCAGCTCAAGAAAATGACGACGGAATAACAATTATGAAATGGAAAGACAAGCGGGATGTACTGCTGCTGTCTACTAAGCACTCCGTAAGTTTCAGAAGAATAACTAAAAAAGGAAAAGAAAAAATTAAACCGAAGATTGTGGTAGATTATAATCATGCAAAATCAGCGGTTGATCTGTCAGACCAAATGTCCTCTTACACAACCCCTCTTCGGAAGACAACGAAATGGCCCAAAAGATTGGCGATGGAGTTATTATTGAATACAGCGATTGTAAATTCATATATTTTATATAAATTAACAACCAAGAAGAAGCTCTCTGTCGTCCAGTTTAGAACCGCGTTGGTTGACTACCTCGTGCATACAGGAGTCCCGGAAACTAGTGCCTCCTCTAGACCTAGGCGAGTAAAGCATGAATTGAAGAAAAGGCAAGGATTGGCCTCTGCCTGTCGTAAATATTGTGTTAGGTGTTATAAAGAAAACTGTGCCCAATTTGGAAGAGTTCATGCTCGAAATAAAACCAAAAGAGTGGTAACATACTGCGAAGACTGCCCGAATGAGCCACACTATTGTATCAGCTGTTTCAATTTAAACCATAGATATGTTTGAGTTTAAACGTGTTTGAACATGATGATTGATGTAGAATTGATTTATTATTTTGCCAATGCCAACTTAAATATAAATAAAAGCAATTAAAACATTTACCTATAAATTTTATTTGCAAAAACCAACTATTTTTGTAATCACTCTTTTGTTTTCGAAACTTCCACTTACAAACTTGATATTTCTCAAAATGTAAGTAAAAGTGTCAATGCCATCATTACAGTTATAATTTACTAGGCCTTGTCAACCATACTACATATAGTTTAACATAAAAAACGTGGCTGACGACGAAAAATCGTGCTTTCAAAACAAGCATATTCCGTCAGCCACATATGGCTGACACGGCCCAATTGGTTTGGAAAATGTCAGCCATATGTGGCTGACAAGGCATTATATGTGTTAAGAACGGTTCAGTTATCTAAGTATTTAAAAGTCATAAATTTCGAGATGGGCAATGTTACACTGACTTTTTCAGGCTTATGCTTGACAACATTGCCCATCATCAAAAAGTACCTAGGGTTGTCAATATTCCGTTAAATTTATTTGATAATATCTTAAAAGTTTTCACCGTCTGTTAATTTAAAGATCAACCGAATTCAGAAAGGTGTCTTTTTAATCGATTTCAAAAAAGGAGGTTATCAATTCGACCTGTGGGTATGTAATATTGGTAAAATTACAAAGTTTTGAATGTTTGAGTATACCAGCTAATAAATAATTTTAAAGTAGGTTTAATTTATGATTATTACTTTTTTAAATTCAACTGTTCAACTTTTATTTTATTTATTATAGAAAAATCAAAAGAAGACCAGAGTTATACCAAAACGGTCAAGACGTGTAATAGGATGCCGACCATACAAAAATTACTCCGAAGATATATTAAGGCTGGCATGTGAATGTGTATCTTCAAAGCAAATTTCTTCCAGAGATGCTCAACGACATTTCGGAAACCCACGGCGTACTATCTTAAATAGATTAAAAGACTTGCACATAAAGTCTGTCGGGCACCCTACAAATTTAACATGCAAAATAGATTTATTTTGATTGCCAAATAGATCAAACTTAAGTTGACATTTTGTTTGCAGCATTTTTTAAATTTATTTAAATAAGAGATTTCTATATCGCGCAATGATTGATTTAATTACCACTTCCCATCATTTCATGTGATGTACTACCCATCAAAAGTAAAAATGTAATGTGACAGCCCTAAGAGTTTTTAACCATTTATCAGAGTTTGTATGCAAAAAAGTAAGAATCCCTGGGTAAAATTGCCCATAGTGTTTTTTTACGAGAATCTGTTAACTATAAGATCTTTTTCTAAACCACTGCCAATATTGTTTTTATACTTATTTCATTTTTAATTGTGTAATAATATGGGTCATATTTGGGCAGATATCAACATGGGCAATGTTAGCTGATCGCCACATAACTCTGCCCATCATTAAAAAAATAAAAAATAAATTTTAAATATAAATTTATTTTAAATATAACATAGCTAATAGTAGCATATTAGTCCGGTCAATTTAGACATTCGAAGTTACATAAAGTCCCAACAAGCTGATTTTCTGTGAAATTGTTCAAAACATAATTATAAACAATGTCTAGAAGTTCCCCATCATTCCCCTGTAAGGAAATTTTTTTATTCAAGGTCAAAGCTAAAAAAAATGAGTTTTTCGCGATTTTCAGCAAAACGGTAAGTTTTATCATAAAAGTACCTTAGACAAAAATTGTAGATCATTAAATTATCTATAAAAAATGTATCAATACTTTTTTTCTTACGAGCCACCGTTTCTGAGATATAACGATTCAAAAAGTTATAAAAGTTGTTATCGTCATAATATGCACACGTTTCCACGCCACCTATGAGGTAGTGTACTTAGCGCGTTTTTTTTTAGGCTTGATTAAAAATATCATGATGATTATCCACTAAGCATATGAATGTTGATGCTCCCGATTTCTCAGTGATAATAACTTTATCACCATACTTTACTTTTAGTCGTAGCTTAATCGTTCTGTTATCTAGAGTCGTAGTTTTGCAAACCTTTTGTAATTCGTTCAAAGTGAACTGACAGTCATCGCTATTTTCAATGTAAGTCAATATTTCCTCCATTGCCAAATTCGTAGCTTCGTCTTTAGGACGACCCATTTTAGCTCCAATGGAAGGTTTTAAAAAATTAGTATAGCAATCTCGATAATACTTAGCTTCAGCAGCAACTAAATCATATTCAAATTCGACTCTAGATAACAGAACGATTAAGCTACGACTAAAAGTAAAGTATGGTGATAAAGTTATTATCACTGAGAAATCGGGAGCATCAACATTCATATGCTTAGTGGATAATCATCATGATATTTTTAATCAAGCCTAAAAAAAAACGCGCTAAGTACACTACCTCATAGGTGGCGTGGAAACGTGTGCATATTATGACGATACCAACTTTTATAACTTTTTGAATCGTTATATCTCAGAAACGGTGGCTCGTAAGAAAAAAAGTATTGATACATTTTTTATAGATAATTTTATGATCTACAATTTTTGTCTAAGGTACTTTTATGATAAAACTTACCGTTTTGCTGAAAATCGCGAAAAACTCATTTTTTTTACCTTTGACCTTGAATAAAAAAATTTCCTTACAGGGGAATGATGGGGAACTTCTAGACATTGTTTATAATTATGTTTTGAACAATTTCACAGAAATTCAGCTTGTTGGGACTTTATGTAACTTCACTCTCATTTTTTGGTCTAAATTGACCGGACTATATGGTTATGTAGTTGATGTAAATGAAAAAAAATATATAGGCGGTTATAGAAAAAATATGAAATATAACAGATTTTATCAAAAAATCGGGCAATATTGGCGACTTTTACGGTAGTAGATATTTGAGATTAAATGCGCTTTAAGAGCAAAAGGAATCGATATCGCAATACCAAAACCAGAAACAAATTATACAGAATGGATCAAAAACGACGGCATGGCGATGTTCATAATAACTTCTGCTATGGGTTTAAAACAAATGGCACTAATAGAAAATTGTAACAACACCAAGGAAAAATATGACAAAACTGGAATCCATATATGAATAACAAAGCGAATTATGTAAAATGATTATAGGTACACGAAAAATTTAAAACACATATCCAGTTTATCACAAAAAAAAATCACATTTATGTGAAATGTAATTTTATAAGAGAGAAAATTGAATTAGGTTTATTGAAAATTCATTATTTCGCAAGTAAAAATCAATTAGCAGACATTTTTGCCAAAGCAATGCCCGCACAAACTTTCAATTACATTGGAGATGATATGTTTATGTTACATTGGAAGTTTAATTTGTTTTCACTATGTTTCAGAATTACTCTTAGTTTATAGTTTACTTAGCATAGTATTAAAGGAGTTGTTTTATTTTGGGCCGTATTGTGTACGTCTAGTTCAAATACTAGAAAAAAATGTGGAATCCAAATAAAATACATTTAGATTTTATGGTCAACGAGGGGCTTTATACAAAAATGTGATTGTTTTAGTACAAAAGCAATATTTTCTTCCATAATCTGTCCTCCATGATGCCTAATTGTCATTTCGTTCAAAAATGCGCAAACCCATTATCTTTAACTTGAATATATCGCACCTTTAAAGTAAAACCGTTACTAAACGAAAAATATTATGAATTGAGTTATCAATGCCATCTATTTAAAATATTCGTAAACTGCGTCATAAACTTGTCATTTTTACAAAATGTTGTTTTACGCCATCTAGCGGTAAATTAAAGCGTTACTAAACCGAGTTATGATCGGCTCACGAAATAGAATATTGTTTCTATACCAGTAAGAACATGTTCATAGAAGAGTGATGACGGAAGTTTAAAATAACAGTGTTATTATTTGGATAAACACGGCTGCACGTCACAAAAAAGGTAAGTTGTTAATTTGTTGTAATAGGAAAAGTGTTTCAATTTGTTTAAACACAGTTTTTGTTTTATGAAATTACGCAATTCATAATAAAATTTCATTGATAAAATGTTACGGTTTGTATAGTCACAGTTTGCCTTTATTTTTTTAGTATCACTTTACTATTAATATAAATAAAAGATGTACTTATAGTAACTACATTTTAATTAAATTTAGTTACTTCAAGTACATCGTTAATATGTCTATTATATTAATAATATGATAATAATAATCAAACCACTTGCTTCAGGTCATGGCGCATTTACGGAACCCACGTTTGTCCCGCATTTTGGATGCTATGGAATCTAAGAAAGATTCCGTAAGTAATGAAAACCCCAAACTAATATCCATGGACAACCTGAATTATAATTTTTCACACGATACAAATCCGCAATCAACAAGCAACTCGATGCTGCACCAACATCTAATACAAAGAAAGCAGACATGCAAACCTGGCTCTATCAAAAAGGAATTAAATTTGAAGAATCCATGCTAAAGCCGGAGTTGTACAACTTAATAAAAAAAAATAAAGGGCGTTTTAAGAAATTTAATATCGATGCTATATTAAACGAAGCAGGCCATTCTGTGCTTTGTTTGCCCCCATATCACCCGGACCCATCAATTAATATTCCCATAGAAATAGCCTGGTCCCAAATAAAGGGATATGTCGCCAGCAAAAATGTATGTTGGAACCTTACACTGTTATCCAACCTGGTTAATGAAAAAGTTAATTTAATGGGAGCAACAGAATGGGGGAAATTATGCACCTTGGTGCATAATTTACCTTGGTAAAGGAAATAGAGGCCGATTATTGTAAAAGCGATCACGTGGTCGACATTCCAACAGAAACATTCATTATTCGCGTAGAAGAAGATGATTCTGACTCAAATTATGATGAAAGCTCAAGTGATGACAGTGACGACAGCGACGACACCAACATACCACACCAACACTGCATCCTCATCTGGGTTTCACGTCACCCACGACGACTTAATGGAAGGAGTTTCAACATTACTTTGATTAATTTTCATTGGATTTTGTTTTTTTTTGTAATGAGATTAAACTTTATATACTGAATCAAACGTGTTTTCAATTCTATTGATATTCTATTTAATACATTTTTAATGTACCTACCAATAACCAATATGGGCTAGGAAAGGCTAAAAACCAAACAATAGGCATAGTACTTTCTTGCGCGAGTGTACCCATGCGCAAACACTCCCCTCCACTTTCTTCTAGCGTTCTTTTTACGTGACGCGTACAGTAGTCGTCCCTGGCCTGCCATGCCGTTGTGATTACATTATTTTCTGCCGACATACTGTGCGTTGTTATTATCGTTGTGTTTTGGACAAATAGTTAACTTTCGCTAACTACTATGGAAGAACATCGTTTTTCAAGCCACGACTTGGCCGACATCCATTTTATCTATGGATTTTGCAACGGGAACGCGAATGCTGCTGTGAGAGAGTATTCAAGAAGATTCCCCAATAGGCATACGCCGAATGCTCGCACATTCATCAGATTACACTCGAATCTCGCCGAATATGGAATCAGAAGACCCGGTAACGAACGTTCACGTTTGGTAGCACCACGAGAGGAAGAAGAAGTGTTGGAATTAATAACGCAAGACCCACAACTGAGTGTCCGACGCATTGCAAATAGACTTAATTTGTCTAATTGGACAATTTGGCAGATTTTAAAACGAGAAGGATTGCATCCATTCCATTTTAGAAAAGTACAAGATTTAATCGGACCTGACGTCGCCCGAAGGACAGTTTTTTGTTCTTGGATATCACGAAAAGTGCGATCTAACCCCAATTTTTTAAAGAGAATTATGTGGACCGATGAAGCAGCATTTACGAGATCTGGATATACAAACCATCGGAACGAGCACCTGTGACTTTACGAAAACCCGCATGCAGTAAGATCGAGTAGCTTCCAACACAAGTGTTCAGTGAATGTATGGGCTGGAATGATCGATGACATTTTAATTGGGCCTCTTATTTTGCCCGCTACTATGAATGGCCCAAGATTTTTGGAGTTTCTTCAAACGGAGTATCTAGATGCTCTAACTGATTTGCCATTGGCTTATAGGAGAAGAATGATACTTCAGTTAGATGGAGCTCCTGCACACTTTGCCGTGGATTTGACACAACTTTCACACAACGTGGATTGGACAAGGTGGAACAATCGCTTGGCCGCCGCGATCCCCAGATTTGACGCCCCTTGATTTTTTTTTTATGGGGCACAATGAAACAAAAAGTTTACGTTAATGTGCCAAACACAAAAGAAGAATTAATTGAAAAAATATTGCAAGTCGGGGATGAATTAAAGGCGGACAAAGCCATGATCAAGAGAGCCAGACAACATGTGTCAATTAGGGCAACAGCGTGTCCACAGCACAATGGGAGACATTTTGAATCGTGGTTGTAGTATTATTGAAATGTGTGTGAGAGTTATCAGAATTATGCTTGGTTAAGTCAACGAGCAATTCTTACCGCAAAGAATAATGATGTACACGCACTGAATTTCACCATTTAATCAAAAATTGCTGGCGATTTGGTGACATACAAATCCGTTGATTCCATAACAAATCCCGATGATGTAGTAAATTATCCAACTGAGTTTTTGAACTCTCTGGAGTTACCAGGATTTTCACCACATAACTTGCAACTCAAAGTTGGTACAGTTATTATGATATTGCGTAATTTGAATCCACCGCGACTTTGCAATGGTACTCGACTTTTCGTAAAAAGACTTATGCCGAATTTGACTGAGGCAACCATTATTAACGGAAAGTACGCAGGTGAAAATGTATGTATTCCTCGAATACCAATGATTCCGACTGATCTTTCATTTGACTGCAATTTCCAGTTCGCCTTGCGTTCGCAATGACAATTAACAAGTCGCAAGGCCAATCGCTTAGTGTTTGCGGGATAAATTTAGAAAATCATTGTTTTTCACATGGGCAGTTATACGTTGCGTGTTCACGAGTTGGGAAACCATCCGCTTTGTTTGTGTTAACGTCAGACCAAAAAACAAAAAATGTGGTTTACCAAAGAGCACTTCAATGAAACGGATAATTTGCGGACACGTATAACGCTTCGATTCAGTATTTACTTTGGATTCATTTTCATTTACTTAGAGAAGTTCAACTAAATAACACTTCATTTTTGTAATCGAAATGAATTCATTAGGGCTCCCGCACACGGGCCACCGGCCACAACCACAAAACGCCGCCACTGGCATATTTCCTGTATTTTTCATACATTTTATATGGACTCGCCGCACACGGTTGGCGCCGGTGGCGGCCACACGCTTCAAATCGTCGCAGCTTGCATCTTGTGGCTCGCACCGGCCACTAAACGCCGACACAAAAAGCCGCCACACGCCACTCGCGCGATTCCGCGCCCCTCTCTCCCTTGCCTCAGTTAACCTGTGTAAGTCGACGGTGACGCACGCACGTAGTCTGTAGTTCATATAGGTAGATAAATATGGATATAGAATTATTTATATCAGAGATACAATCCCGTCCTGCGATTTGGGATTCAAAAAGTGATAGTTATAGTAATAGAGGAGAAAAAGTGAAGGCCTGGGAAGAAATCTGCGAATTGTTTGTGGGAGATTTTTCGAATAAAACTGCCAAAGAAAAGAACATTGAAGGTAAGTTTAATAAAATAATATAAAACCATATATTTATATTCTTTTTTCTTGCCACGGTATTGCTCCTTCATTCATAAAATAATCTTTTAACGTATCTCTTGCCGTAGACGCTCGTGTTACTGGCCAGCCTGTATTTTGTATATTTTCGAGTCCCACTATTTTCAAAGTATGCCGAAAATTGAAGCCATCCCTTTTGCGAATAAAGTTGTGCAAAATGCAACAAGCTTTCACAATGTCTTCTGAGAAATGAACAGAAGTGTTTAATGGGCGATGTAATATTCTCCATTTGTTTGCTAGTACGCCGAAGGTACACTCAATGCAACGTCTGGCACGGCTTAACCTATAATTGAAAACTTTTTTGTCTAAGTCCAAATATTTTCCAGCATATGGCCTCATCATATTTTCACTGAGGCCAAATGCTTCATCACCAACAAATGTGTAGTTCAATGGTTGTCGATTACCGACCTGTCGTGGTGAGGGGATATTTAATGTCTTTCTGTGTATTTTGTTACACAGTTCACTTTCTCTAAATATTGTAGAATCGGATGCTTTACCGTATGCCCCAACATCCACGAACGTAAAAAGTAAATTCGAGTCGCAACTTGCTAGAAGTACTATTGAAAAAAAAATTTTATAGTTAAAGTACAAGGAGCCGGTATCGAATGGATGAATAATTCTTATATGTTTCCCATCTATGGCGCCTAAACAATTAGGAAAATTAGTATTTTGAAGAAATCCGCTGGCAATTTCTTTCCACATGTCTTGGGTCGGTTCTGGAATACAAACGGCTTTTAAATAGTTCCAAATTAGTTGACATGTTTCTTGTACTATTTTCCTTGCTGTAGAGGCCCCACGGTGGTAAGAGAGTTCAAAATCCTCAAACGAGCATCCAGTTCCTAGATACCTGAAACAAATTATATTTTTTAAAAAATAAATTAAATAAATTAAAATTATATTTTTTGTTGTTACAGTAACTAAATTACAGAGGAAGTGGAAGAGTCTTCGTGACAGTTTTAATAGAGAAAATACAAAAAACAAGAACGTTGCGAGTGGTTCGGCAGCAACAAGCAGTAAACAGTAAATTTATTTCAATCATCTATCGTTCTTGAATTCCTTAACCCGGCGTCATGGGGGTTGGGTCTGTGCGACCCACCACATTTTATTTCGCTTGTAGTTCGGTTACTATGCGTGCGACGTTGCCGCTCTTCTCAATAGCTGGAGCTGTTGAGTTGTCCTACGCGTCGCAAGCTACACGTTAGTCGTGCCACGGCCGCAGTGGGAGATACAGGTGCACAAAGTTAAAAAAGGTACGTGAGACCCATCCCCGCAGTCGGTGTAACAATTTCGCGCCATTTTGTATACATATTGTTTTACTTATTATCTGTGTTTTTATCATTTTTATCTTTGATTTTTTATTGTAATTTACAATTGTAGCTGGTTATATATAGTTCAATGTATTTTATTTGTATTTTTTGTAGGTACTTAGTAAAAAATGGACCGTGAAGATTGGTACGTTTGAAGAAGAAAAATTGGTACGTTTGTTGGTGAACCTTCAGAGGAACCTCCATTAAAAAAGCCTAACGTTCGCAAAAGGTGCCAAGTGTGTTCAGCCAAGAAAGACCGTAAAACTAATTACACCTGCGAGAGTTGCAACAAATATATCTGCGTAGAACATATAGTACCTTTCTGTGCTGACTGTACCAAAGATAATGATTCCAAATGATTAACTGTTTATTTTTTAAATTTACTTAGTTACCTACAAAAAAGTGCCATTAAATGTAAAGACTGATTGTTAATTAATAATCATATAATTACATTTAAGTAGAAGAGAAAAATTTTGTTGATAGTTTTAGTTCTTTTTTTTTAATTTTATTATACATAATTAAAACATAATATAACATAATATTTGTGTTTTATTTAATCACAAAAATACCCAAAAATATAAACACGAATAAATATAGTTTTGTTATTTATAAATTTATTGAAATAATTTCGACTTTATGAACGGGTCGGTGAGACCCACCCCCAACGTCCGTGTAACACTTTTCCACCCCCATGACGCCGGGTTAAAAGAAGTGAGACCGCCTACCGATGTTACTAATGCAACTGATGATGCGGAAACATCTCGCCCGAAAATAAACAGAAACATTAATATAAAAAGGGCCGAAAAATCAGAAAATGAAATTCTCAGAACACTTTCGGAAAATTTAAAACGTAAACATGATCAAATAAGCGACCAAAATGACCCCGATAAGCATGACATGTAAAAAAAATTGACGAAAATTGTAAACTTGATTTTCAATCAGAAATATTACAGTTAATTAGAAAGTACACGCATAATCAAAATTATGAAACCTATTCGGCACAATATTATGGTTATTCTTCAGGAAATGCCAACATACACTCGACACAAAAAGCTTCTACATCTGTTCAGCCTTCTCCACTTCATTCACATTATTCCGACAAGTCTATGCTTGACATGTCATACTCTACACAAAACGCTTCTACATCTATCCCGTCTTCACCTAAATTAATTCAGCCTTCTCCAACTCATTCATATTATTCTGACCAGTCTATGGACAACAGTTCTGTTATCGAAAACATGTTCCGTGATGATGACGAGTGATACCAAATTATAATAAAGACATAATAACTAAATACAAATACCTACGTGTTTTATTTGTTAACTAGCTATTCTCTAGTAGAAAAAACAATGCACATTGATTATTATAATCAATGTGCATTGTTTTTTTCTATTATAAATAAAGTATAGATTATTTTATCATAGTGTTCTGTGGAGTTTTATGCTAGTGATTATTTCCACTTACCTTAATGTGATAGCTAGTCTTTCCGCAGGTGCGATGCTTTTCCGCATGTTGGTATCGTGGTGCTTTAATCCAGCATATAATAGAGCATGTAGTTCCCAAAACGTACCTATGCTTAAACGAAAATGTTTGAAAAACTTTTTAGGATGGTTTAGAAGATTATCGAAATGTTCGTTGCATTTGTTTACATTCGTTAAAATTGGATGTATCCAATAACTACGGTTTCGTCTTCTACGACGACGTCTTTTTATCAAAAGTAGCGCAATTAAACCTTCTTCGTTAGAGTCCATTATGATACTGCACGCAAGGGTTAAAAAAAGTACAACAACAAGCAGCCACCGACCGCAAGTGTCGACCACCGGCCACAAGTGGCTGTCGCGCGCTTCAGCTACCTTTGTAGCCGCTTCTAGCTTCTAGTGGCGGCGTTTGTGGCTGTGGCGAGTGGCTCGTGTGCGGTGACACTTACTGTTGTGAAATGAAATAATTTTTTTCCTTTTCAAATATAAAACAAAAAAAAATTTTCTTCATCTTTTAATCACCAAACGAAATGTTACATAAAACGAAGCCATCTGGTGGCGAAACGGAGTTCGCCGGGTTTGCTAGTTATTATTGTATCTATCTTAATTCTCCCGTATATTAAATATTTAATCTTTTTTTATTTTGTTTTAGTTAACAGATCAAGCCAGTACATGCACAAACTGCTGGCTGCAAATAAATCAAGCTATAGGGAATGAGCAAGATTTTATTCTTATGCCACAGCAAGGAGATTATATAAGTCTCGACACGTTTGGACATACGACGAACACAAGTACTTCATGTTTTGTGCCTGGCTGCCATAATGAAGAAAGGAACAGGGTATCAAATTATTTAAAAAAAAATTGTCTTAAAGACGCAAAAAGTCTTTGTGACTGAAAATGCCAGATTTTCTAGATCAGCGTTAATTTTCAAAACGTTTCAAGAAAAATGAAATAGAGGAAATGTTAAAATTAAGCATTCAAGAAGATGACATGCCACTACAGTTTGACAATTTGAATGATATTGAGGATGGGTTTTTTAGATTTTGGACAGGGGTGACAAAAGCCAATTTCATAATTATATTTAATATAATTAGTCCAGCATTGCCTGGAACCCAAGCAAAAACTGCATCGGCAGTATATTTAATAAAATCTGGAGAATCCCATGAAAGAATTGCCTCTCTGTTATATATAAGTAAGTCCTCGGTAGTGCGACTACTACAAGCAAGCAGGGCAGCCTTGTTGACTGCATTTGTGCCTCTGTATTTAAGCATTCAAAATATGTCGAGGAACAATATTATTAATAGAAATCTATTGATACCCGAGGGCTTATTCGGAAACAGAGAGGCAAGAGTACCAATTGTAATATGCGACGGAACATACATATATCTCCAAAAATCATCAAATTACTTATTTCAAAAAAACACTTATAGCTTGCACAAATATCAAAACCTTGTGAAATCCTTCCTACTCGTGGCGACTGATGGATATATTTTAGATATTTTAGGCCTATATCCGGCAACTGAGTCTGATGCTGACATCATGAAAGTGTTGCCCAAAATGAAAATCAACCATTTAGACAATTGTTTCAGCCAAATGATGTTTTTATTTTGGATCGAGGCTTTCGTGATGCCATCCCAGTATTAGAAGATTTGGGTTACTGTGTTTTCAAGCCTGAATCTTTAGATCCAGGGGAGACTCAGTTGTCAACCATTAAGGCCAATAATTCCAGATGTGTCACCTTGTGCAGATGGGTGGTAGAAATGGATGGACATTCACAATATTTTGGTTACGAAATCCATGCGAAGTAACAGATTTGGTTGGTTACATTACCCACTGCCGAAAAGGAGAATATTGCTCCATTTAGAATTGACAAATTAATTATGTGTATGCCAGATTGCCAGAATAAGTCAGTGCAGATAACGCCATAAATGAAACACTGCTCAGTGCCTGCAAACTTAACAAGGAAAATTAAGTTTAAACCTTTAACCCTTTACGGAGCCGTGTTGCATTTCTACAACATACCATATTGGCTCACCTATAGTTATACTAATAATGCCAAAAGCGCTTTTACCCGGCGTTGTACAACGGGCACGAAGCATTATAACCATTTAGTACAAAGACAAACATCTAGATGGCGTAATTTTCAGTTTTTGAATCATTGAAGCGGCGAACACGTATAAACAGGTTTACGCCGTACGTGTAAGATTTCGCGGAGTGATTTTTATAGGAAATTCTTATAATTGGTTGCTGAAATCGACGTGAAGAAAAGGTAAGGGTCTAATTTATAATGTTCATATGTTATTTTATGGAAATATTTGATCGTTACGAATTTTATTTTCATTTTTGTTTTGTTGCATAAATGCAACATTGCGCGTAAATGTTCGTATTTGTTTGCCGTCTACTTGAAATCAATGTATATTTTTACAGAACTAACATGAGTCGTAGATTCCACAATTTGACTACTCGTGACCTGGAGGAGATACTAGGAGACTGGGGTAACAGTGAAGATGGTCTTGACTTCTCAGATGATGATGATGTGGCGGATCCAACATATACTCTGCAGTTGCATGGGCGTGAAAGTTCGGATGATGAAGCAGAGGTACCAAACGACACAGAAAATGAAGATCCGGCTCCCAACATTCCACCTACTGCATCTGTAAGTTGTGAAGCCAGTACTACGTCTATTCAAAGAGATTTAGGCCCCAGTACCAGTACTACAGCAAACACGAGTGTACCTATTCGTGTACCTAGACCCAATATTACCTGGAAAACTAAAAGTTTAGACTTGAATGAGGACCAACTGAGGTTTCGCGGCTCTGAAGCTTTGCCACCAGAAATACTGGCTTTGGAAACGCCTTTTCAGGTATTTTCATATTTTTTTACTGAAGATATGATAGATCATATAAGGGACCAAACAAATTTGTACTGTGTGCAGAAGGATACTAGTAAGCCAATAAATGTAACTAGTCAAGAAATAAGGCAATTTATTGGCATCATTTATTATATGTCAATAGTCCGCATGCCCAACGTAAAAATGTATTGGTCAGAAAGCATTGGCTTTGCTCCGATACGCGAGACCATGGCTTCGAAAAGGTTTGAACTGCTCAGGCAATCATTACATTTCAATGACAATAGCTATATTTTGCCATATGACCACGTTGATTCTGATCGATTATATAAAATTCGCCCATTGATAGATAAACTCAACAGCAATTTCAGAAAAGTTCCCCTTGAAGCACATTTATCAGTTGATGAACAAATGTGTTCCACGAAAGCACGAAGTGTGCTAAAGCAATATTTACCTGTTAAACCCCATAAATGGGGCTTTAAAGTGTTCGTTATTTGTGGTGTAACTGGATTTGCATATGGGTCATACACAAAAACCGAAAAAAAACTGTTCGCATACGTTTAAAATTAGATTAGTAATAATTTTCATACCTACTTGTTTCCGTCTATTTAAACTGTTCATAAATTTATGTCTATCATATAAATAATTAATTTATGCTTTTATTTTAATTTAATTTATATTCTTTTTATATGAAAAAGTCTCGTTCTGTAGACTGTTCGGATGAGGAGTAGTAAACTTTGAGCGGTATTTAAAAATATTAACATGATAATTAATGAACAAAATATTCGATAAAATTAATCTTAAATAACACGTAAATATATCGATTTACATATTGAAGTAAAAACTGTACTCATTTTTAAATAAATATAAATAAACATGTTGTTCTAAATTTGTACGTCTATACCTGTAGACACATAAAACAAGTATAAATCAGCGTGTATCCAAACTCCCTTTTAGAGTTTGATTTTATGTGCTGGCAACATTTAGTCATTTGTCACTGTACGATCAAAATCCGAAGACTAACGGGTAAAAAATTTTATAAATTATTTTTTTATGTTAATACACAAGTTTTTGTAAAACTACAGTGCGTCTTTTCTTGGTGACTTGTAGAAAAGTAAGTATGATCATTTAAAATGTTTGGTTACGCTGTAGTTTTGTGTTTCGAGTACCAGTATCCAAGTACTGTATTGTTGATTTTCTAACCTCAAAATATCCGTAGGCATATTTTTTTAACCGTTGGTACTTCTCTCCTGTAGAAATCTTTCCTGTAGACACAGTGTCTACAGGAGAGTTTAAGTCTACAGAAATGAAATTATTACTGCAAATACTATGTCTACAGAAGAGTTAAGATCTACAGAAATCCTGTGATTATATTTTTAGGACTTTATGTATTACATATAGTAATCTTAACTAATATTATGTTTGTAAATAAGTTTATTGCCTTTAACCTCGCCTTTACCGCTTGTAAGTTGTAACCTGACTGCACGATATCGTGTAGTCAGATTTGTACCTGTCATCTACCAGATACACGATATTGTATGGCCGTGTAACATGCGAATTGTTGCGTTATTATATATTATTATATAGAATAAGGTAAATAAGCTTGAATTGTTTCATTTTAGGATTTAGAATGCCGCGAAATAGTAGATCTACGTCTCAATTATCGGCAGAAGAAAAACTTAGACGAAGACGTGAACAAAAAAGACAAAGTATAGGACGTGCACGGGCTAAAATGACTGAAGCAGATCTTGAAGAAAGAAGAAGGAAAGATAGAGAAAGGTATCGGCAGAAAAAAGAACAAGGTCTTCTTAAAACTATCAAAGATTTAACTCCTAGAGAACAAAGAAAAATGAGGAAAATTTGGAGAGAAAAAGCTAAAAATAAAAGAGAAAAGGAAAAAGCTAGAAAAGCTGCACATAGATTTGTTGAAATAAATACTCCACCTTCAACTCCCACCCGATCACGTGCAAGTGTTGGCAGAGCAATATCAAAACGCAATAAAAGGCTTCTTAAAACAGAAAATGTTTATTTGAAAAAAAAGATACACGAGTTAGAGACTAAATTAGCAAAGTATAGAATGAGAAATATAAGAAGTTTGATGAAAGAGAATAAAGAGAAACAGAAGAGATCAAAAAAGTTAACTGCAAAGGCTATAGAGACGAGAAAAGCAATTCATAACTTTTTATTGCAGGACGAATATAGCCGGTCTACATCAGGGAAAAAGGAGACAATTACGCGTAAAAAAGTTAAAAAACAAATACGCTTTCTAAATGACTCTCTTTTAAATTTACACAAAATCTTTGTTAATGAAACTGGAATTAAAATTTCATATGAAACTTTTCGTAGATACCGGCCGTTTTGGGTTACATTTCCTAGAGTTGAA
Organism: Deilephila elpenor; assembly: GCA_949752805.1. Classification (NCBI taxonomy): domain Eukaryota; kingdom Metazoa; phylum Arthropoda; class Insecta; order Lepidoptera; family Sphingidae; genus Deilephila; species Deilephila elpenor. Next base: position 2,162,592 of record OX457114.1, read on the forward strand.
AGTAGAAATACTGTTTTATGTGCCATACACACTAATACAAACTTTATTGTAAAAGCACTTTATAATGCAAAAATGATTAATTTTAAATCTGCGACTGATCTAGTTAAGTCACTGTGCTGTAATAATAATTTAAATGTTCGTTGCTTAGAACGGAAATGTCCTTCATGCAAGGAAAATAAAATTGAGAAGAATAATTTTGAAGATGATGACCTGATTACATACGAAAGATGGGTTACAAAAAAAGTAACAGTTAATATTAAAGGTATGGCCAGACAGTGTACAAAAACATTAAAAGAACGGGTACAATCAACCAAAAGACAACTACTTGAAAATTTAAATTCTATTTTACCTATATTTATGAAACATGTTGGAAATATGATCCACCAAATAAGGACTATACAACATATAAAAACAAATATTAGCCCTCACGTCGGACTACTCCACATTGATTTCTCGGAGAACTACAACTGCAAATATAGTGAGGAAGTGCAGTCTGCACATTTTGGAGGATCGAAACCTCAATTGACACTACACACAAGTGTTTATTATAGTACTCAATCGGAAGCTCCTAATAATTTAATAACTACTACATCATTTTGTACTGTATCAGAAAACCTTAGACACGATCCTGTATTAATTTGTGTTCATTTGCAGGCTTTAGTAAACAATATAAAAGAAATTTCTCCCAATTTAAAATGCTTACATGTTCTAAGTGATGGTCCATCGACTCAGTACCGAAATAAGTCGATGTTTAATTTAATCGCTACCTATTTAAGCAAGGAGTTTGACATAGAAGAAATACATTGGCATTACAGCGAAAGGGGCCATGGGAAAGGAGCACCAGACGGTGTGGGTGGGTGCGTTAAACGCATCTGCGACCATCATGTGGCAAAAGGGAATGATGTTCCAAATTTGGAAGGATTAGTGTCTTGTTTGGCTGAGAACTGTAAAGGAGTCAAAGTTTACAGAATTAACGAATTGCTTATAACTCGCATTCAACAAATTCTAGATAATAGTGTATTACAGACATTTAAGGGTACCCGAGAGATTCACCAATTAACCTGGAATATTGAGGATCCTAATACCATACATGTCAGACGTTTAAGTTGCCTGCTTTGTGGGACACGTGTTAAATGTCCTCACTATGAGATTGGAACAATAGATATCAAGTATAAAGCTATTGACTGCACAAATTCTCCAGATAACTTAGAAGCTCCTGATAGCCCAGCAGATCCAACAACTCCTAATCCTGATTATTCGACTGATACCTCAATGCCTTCAGATAATCTAGAAGCCCCTAATAGGCCGGAAGGCCCAAACACTCCGGATGCTCCTACTGCCTCTATATCAACTGGATTTAGTGACAGGTTGACACCTATAGAGTTAACTGACGCACATCTACAGGCTGTTAGACCTACTAAAAGACGTATCCAAATAATTGATTCAGAAGACTCTGATTCATCTATGGAAATATTTCCCACAAATAGGCGAATATTACGTCGGGTATGGAATGATTCCGATAATGATTCCATATGTTAATTTATTCTACAGAAGTTATATCCATTCTGTAGACATTTTTTGATTATTTTTTTAAGAGTTCCTATTGATATTTTTTCATGAAGATTTGATATAATTATGAGAAGATAAGTAAAAATGATGATTATAAAAGTTGATTTAAAATGATTGATAAGTTAAGATATGAAAAAAGTATATTTTGTTATTTTCTGTAGACGAAACGATCTCCCCTGAAGACGGGTTAAACATAAAAATGCTGTTTTTTTTCAAAAATAATGAAGACTGACCTATGACCATATTTTTTTAAGATTGTTAATAATCAGTTTTAAGGTAATACCAAAATTTTAACCTATATTGTCACCTTGATGTTTTATTTTTTTCTAAGACCCTGTTTTATGTATGACCCATATAAATTTGAAATATATAGTGGAAAGGAGAACATTTGTGCAGTCGGCGAGCCTCAGTTGGGAGCATCGTCTAATGTGGTGGTTCGACTTGCCCGCGATATTCCTTCTAATCAGAATTACCGTTTATTTTTCGATAACTACTACACATCTATACCTCTAATTAAATATTTATCCAACCGTGGCATTTTGACATTGGGCACCATAAGGAAAAATCGCATTCCCAACTGTAAGCTGCCAGATGAAAAGGTGTTCAAAAAAGAACCGCGTGGAACATCAGTAGAGCAGGTTGGCATTTGTAATGGAGTTGATGTAGCGCTGACAGCTTGGAGAGATAATAAAATTGTTACCTTGGCATCAAACTTTGCAGGAAAAAATCCTATTTCTGAAGTAAGAAGATACGACAAATCCCGAAAACAATATATTGCTGTTGAACGTCCTTTCGTTGTAGCAGAATATAATCGGCATATGGGTGGTGTCGATCTGTTAGATTGTGTCATGGGCCACTATAAAATTAGGCTACGTAGCAAACGCTGGTATTTGCGGCTTTTTTATCATTTTTTAGATATGGCCATGTGCAATTCTTGGCTGTTGTACAGGAGAATTCATACTCAGAAGGGCAGCACCAGTAAAATTCTCAACTCAGCTGAATTCAGAACAGATGTAGCTGAGACCTTGTGCAAATTTATGACAAAGAACCGTATAAAGCGTAATAGTGATGTTCAATGCCTGATTCAAAATAAAAAGAAGAAAGGGCCAGCTCAACATGTACCACCCAAAGATGTGAGGCTGGACCAGGCTGGGCATTGGCCAGTTTGGATCGATAAACGGATGAGATGCAAGTTTCCGGGATGCAGTGGCTATACGCAGACAGAATGTGAGAAATGTGGTGTTTCTCTTTGTTATAACAAGAATAATAACTGTTTCAAAACATTTCACAACTCTTAGCTTTTATATATTTTTTTTGTCATTTAAGTGCAATGTTGCATCTCTGCAACAGTATATTCTTTTTGTATAATACATAAAAAAAAAAAAACTATACATTATTTGCTACCTAATGCCATCGAAATTATTAAAAATAGCGCACTTGCTCCGTAAAGGGTTAACTGCTGATCAAGAGCTATCAGAAGAGTGTTACCCATTGGCAGCAGGATGTACTTCATAATTTTCCGGTGAAAGTTCAAGTGAGGTTTCAAAAGTTCCTAAAGCTGAGAAAAAAAAAATATATAAGAAAGTAATATATTGGAAGAAATTTCATATTGAGTCATAGACAAGCCACGTCGAAAAGGAAAAAAAGTAGTAGTCGCTTCTGGTAGGCGCTGTTTAGAGTCAGAATGTCTCTGTGAATCCTAAAAAAACAATTATGAATATGGATTTAGCCTCTGCCTCCATTCAACACATATTCGTTCGCCCTAAGTTAGCTATTGGTGTCAACACATACTCTGATACTGATATAGGACCTTTCGTCGTCCAAGTATCTTGTTAAATTAAACACTATTTTATTGTTGGATTACTTTTACTTGAATACTTATTTTATTACAGCGAGAATAGCACATTACACACTTGAACAGGTTACCACAGACAACAGACAAAAAGCAAAGACAATAGAAAGTACAGTATAAAGATTACAGATTAAAATATAGTAAGGCACTAATTTGGTTATTTGGTACAGATAACATAATATAATTTCAACACTCCCCTTAAATTAGAGCCTTCCTCTTAAAAAAAAAATTACTTATAATCTACCATACCTATACTACTTCTCATGAACATAAATTTGTCTCTAGGTAATGCTTTGGTAAACATATCTGCAAGTTGTTTGTCTGTATGTACATAATTTAAACAAATAAGTTTTTCATTAAATTTTTCTTTTACAAAGTTATATTTAATGTCTATATGTTTGCAGCGTTTATGAAATTCACTGTTTTTAATTACATTTATTGCACTTTGATTGTCCATATTTAAACACACAGAATTGTTATTATACTCTCCCACATCACTTAATAGTTGTTTTAGCCACAAGATTTCTTTGGTGGCTGCACATGCTGCCATGAACTCCGCCTCCGTGGTAGACAGTGCTACACTTTGCTGCCTGTGGCTGTTCCATGTTATGGCAGCTCCGCTCTTTATAAATACATATCCTGTAATGGACCTTCTAGAAGCTAAATCGTTGCCGTAGTCAGCGTCACTGTAGCCAGTAAGGTCGCTTTTCTGTGCTTTGGATTGATAGCATAAGCCAAATTCTTTGGTTCCTCTTAAATATTTTAGAATTTTCTTTACTGCATTCCAGTGTGATTCGTTATAACAATGCAAGAATTGACTCACCGAGCTCACAGCATACATTATGTCTGGTCTGCTTACAGTTGCTAAATGAATGAGTGATCCAACTGCTTCTCTGTATGGTATGTTTTTCACCGGTACCATCTCACCTTTCTGTAACTTTACATGTGGATCAGCAGGGATACTGTTAGGATTAGCATTACTCATGTTAAATTTTTCTAATAATTTTTCAATATATTTAGTTTGATGAATGAAAATATTACTTTTATTTATTTCTATTTGCATACCAACAAAATTACAAGGAGAACATGTTTTGATATCAAAGTTTGTTTTTAATTCATCAATTACTTCTTTTAGAACAAATTTTTCTTTTGAGAATAAGAGACCATCATCTACATATAGGCATAGATAGCATTTTCTGCCTTTCACTTGACCAACATAAACACATTGATCAGCTAAACTTTTAACAAATCCAAATTTTTCTAATACTAAGTTAAATTTGGTATTCCAGCACCTGGGAGCTTGTTTTAGGCCATAGAGAGACTTATTAAGTTTACATACAGTATTAGGTGCACATTCTAAACCCTCAGGTGGAACCATAAATATTTGTTCCTTCAATTCTCCATACAAAAAGGCTGTTTTTATATCAAATTGCATTATTTCTAAGTTTTGTTCAGCAGCTATTGAAAGAAGGGAACGAATGGAGTCATACCTGACTGTCGGTGAAAAGGTTTCCTCATAGTCAATGCCTTGTGTTTGTGCATATCCTTTTGCACACAGACGGGACTTGTACCGTGGACCAGTTGGTTCGTCTTTGATTCGAAACACCCACTTGCATCCAATGATTTTGGTGTTTTCCGGCTTCTCAACCAATGTCCATGTCTTATTATCATTGTGAGATTGCAATTCTTCACTCATTGAAAGTTTCCATTTTTCTGAGTTAGCTGATGCAATAGCTTCATTGTAGGTTAGAGGTACATCCAGAGTTCCTTCATCATAGCATAAATAACTTTCAGATTTATTTTTCTGTGAGTGTAGTAGTTTGTTTCTTGGTCTTAATGTCATGGTTGTAACTGTCAAATCTTTGATTTTCTTATCAGGTACATACAAACTGCTGTTTGGTGAGTGGTCAGATTCAGAGTCTTCAGTACTCATAACAGTGTTAGTGGAAGTTGACATCTCATCTGAACTGTCAGAAGGGTGGTCCTCTTTTGTTGACACATCCTTTTGTTCAGTCAAGTCCACTGGAACATAGTTTTTGATGACAGTTGACTCCAGAAAAACAGCATCTCTGCTTTTCATAACCAAACCAGAAATTGGTATAATAAACCTGTAGGCTTTGGTATTGTCACAATATCCAATAAATATAGCCTTCTGAGCTTTAGGATCCCATTTCCTTGTTTTCTCCTTTGGTAAGTGTACCATGGCTTCACACCCGAATATCCTCAGATGTGCGACACTTGGTTTTGTGCCAGTCCACATTTCTTCAGGAGTTTTATAGGACAAAGATTTTGTGGGAATTCTGTTGATGAGATAAGCAGCTGTTTGTACAGCTTCTGCCCAGTATTGTTTTGATAACTTGGCATTGAGCAGCATACACTTTGCTTTTTCTACCAGTGTTCTATTCATTCGTTCTGCGACACCGTTTTGCTGCGGTGTATATGGAGCAGTAGTTTGATGTGTGATTCCATCACTTTTTAAAAGATAAGATATATTTTTGTTAATAAATTCGAGACCATTATCAGTGCGGAGACATTTGATTTTACATTCCAGTTGATTTTCTACATAGTTCTTAAATTGTACCAATCTATCTATAACTTCTGATTTCTTCTGCAGCAAGTAGACAAAGACCTTTTTTGAGTAGTCGTCAATGAATGTCAAGAAATACTTAGCTCCGCCAAGAGATTCTGTCTCCATGGGTCCACATACATCAGAATGGACTAATTCCAGTAGTTTAGTGGCTCTTGTTCCTTTGTTTTTGAAAGGTAATCTTGTTTGTTTTGCTTCTAGGCATGTTATGCATGTTAAATTATCTTTCTTCTTCAATGTATGCATACCTTCAGTATTTTCCATCATTTTATTTAAATCTTTGAAATTTAAATGACCCATACGCTGGTGCCATAAATATGCATCTTTGGTATCAACATCAGATATGTAAGCATGTCCACTATGCATGTTCAGTCGGTACATATTGTTGACCAAAGTAGCCGTTGCCACTATAGTGTTATATTTGTTCAGAATAACACATCCCTTGCTGTCAAATATGACTTGGCCACCATTTTTTATTATCTGGCTTACAGATATTAAACTTGTTGCAAGCTCTGGTACATAGAGTACATTCTGAAACAACACTTTCTTGCACTGACCTTGTTTATTACACACATCAAGGCTTAATTGTCCGGAGCTCTTAACTGACAAAGATTTGTCATTGGCAACTTTAATGATTTTTATGTTTGGTGTAGTTTCATGTGATAATAGAAGTTTGTTATTGGTCATGTGCATTGAGGCGCCCGAGTCAATGTACCACTCATTAATGCTGTCACTTGAAGCAACAAATGCCGCAGCATAACTTGAACTTTCCATCTTCTCTTTTTTCTTCAATTTACACACAGTGCTTATGTGACCATATTTATTACATGTGTAACACCGAGGTCCTTTGGAAAAGGAATTTTTCTGTCCTTTTTTCTTGAAGTTTTTATTAGTTGCAAATGCTGAAGTTTGACTTTCATTCATTTTAACATCTTGTAAAATTTTTGACTTCACCGAGTCAGCACTTATTTTTAGTCCAGAACTTTCAATTGCAATTATCATGGGTTTGTATGATTCGGGTAGACCGGAGAGTAGTAAGGTTCCCAGCCATTCATCGTCTACTTTAAACCCGATGTTCCTCAATTTGTGTGCAGTTGTCATGATTTTACTGACATATTCTTCTACGTTTTGGCAACTATTAAGTGTTGTTGTGCACAGGTCTCGAAGCAATCCAACACGGCGTGTCAGCCCTGAATCGTCGAATGCTTTAGCAAGATTGTCCCATACCTCTTTGGCTGTATGCGCTTCCTGAATGTGAACGTAGTTCGTCGAGTCGACAAGCAGAATTATTTTCGATTTAGCTTTCGTGTCTCGTTTGGGGTCTACGGCGCCATTACTCTCCACACAGTCCCACAATTCTTCGTGTTGGAGATAAGTTTTTACGGCGAATCTCCATGTAGAATAATTGTCACGGCCGGTTAATTTTTCTATCAATGCTAGAGGATTGTTGGACATTTTTGCAGATAATATGATGAGAGTTTTATTTTCGCAGCCCGCGTGTTCACTTGAGGTTAGGAGTAATCACGTTTTTTCTTTTCAATCTTTTATTGCACTTTTACTATATCACTGGGGCTTCTGGGCCCATAACCTGTTAAATTAAACACTATTTTATTGTTGGATTACTTTTACTTGAATACTTATTTTATTACAGCGAGAATAGCACATTACACACTTGAACAGGTTACCACAGACAACAGACAAAAAGCAAAGACAATAGAAAGTACAGTATAAAGATTACAGATTAAAATATAGTAAGGCACTAATTTGGTTATTTGGTACAGATAACATAATATAATTTCAACATATCTAAAACCGAACCTGACCTCGTGTCACGACTATCTATCCAACTTATCAAATTTGGACAATTTTTCTTTAAACATAAAATTGGAAATATAACACCTGATGGAGTCAAACTCATTGCCAGAAACAAAATTTCAGTAGAGTTCAGCTCGGCTACTGATGCGCATAATTTTCTAGGCAAACAAATCCTCTCTAAAAGTAATTATTCAAATCCGTCATATAACCTTTATTCCGTCATATAACCTTTCTCGTATGGAAAATGTTAGAAAAATCCTGTAGACTTCACTTTGGATAAATTTGTGCAGAGTCTTGATTTACCTTACGCTTGTGGCATTGTCCTAAAGGCTTGTCGCCTTGGCAAAAAATATTTAATAATGGTGAAATTTCTTGGTCTCCTACTCAAATGTGTAGTTCTTACATTTCTGAGGAAAATCCAGCTAGAAATAATTTTCTCGTTTCATACCTCTCTCCCTGTTGAAATCTATCAGTATCCAACAATTCAATGCATAAATTGGTGTCGCTTTGGACATGTGAAAAGTCAATGTAGATCCTCTTCTAAATGCTACAAATGCTCCCAACCCCATGATGGGCACTCGTGTGATTTTCCTGAAAATCAAGCCACATGTTTACTTTGCTTAGGTCATTTTGCCAACAATAGATGTTGCCCTGAATTTATCAGGCAAGTATCTATAAAGAAAACCATGGCTGAGAAAGGTATTTCATATGAGGACGCTCAGCAACTGTATCCCAGAATTTCCAAAAAACGATTCTCTGAGGTATCATCTCCCACTTCCAACAATATTAATTCCCGACCGCCCAACTCAAGCCCAAATATCTTATCACAAATATCCCCCTCCCAATCCTACAACAAAACTATATTTTCCGTCCCAAACCTCCTTTGAGTAAATCCTTTGATATATTTTTACATCAATCCATCATTTCTGACGTGCCCTCTGTTGGGTATTAAGGCGGTAGGTTGCCAAATGGAGACTGCAGCGATGTCGAAGATATTCCAGTGGATCATGTCATTAGAGGCGAGTGTGAGTCTGACTCAGAAATAGAAGATAATGATCCAGAGTGCCGAGACGAAAATGGAACCAACATTGAGCCGCCGTTTATGGAAGATTCATCATCTGATGATGTTCCACTTGCAAGTTATAGAAATTACTTCGGCAAGAATCGATTCCGTTGGTCTGCTTATCCGCCGGTGGCAAGGTCGAGAACTATGCAGCATAATATTATTCGACAACCACCTGGACTCAAACCTAACTTCAGGGATGTTCTCCATGCTCATACAAAGCCCTTGGATTTATGGCTAATGTTTTTTGAAGAAAGGATGCTCGAAAATATTGTCAAGCACACAAATGAAAAAATAAGAAAAAATCGACTTAACTATCAAATCCAAACGTGTGTTCAAGACCTGGATGTGATTGAACTGAAAGCTTTCATTGGTATGCTGTACTACACTGCAATTTTTAAAGAAAACCATACACACTACAAATGCTGGTACAGCACAGACGGCACAGGGAGAGACATTTATCGCTGTGTTATGAGCAAAAATAGGTTTGAAGAACTACTCAATTGTCTTCTGTTTGATGATGCAAGCACAAGAGATGAACGCCGGAGCAGTGACTTGGCTGCACCAATATCTCAACTGTTTGACAAACTTATACTAAACTGTAAAGATATATGTTAAATTGGCAGCTATGCTTGCATAGATGAGATGCTAGTAGCTTTTCGTGGGAGATGCCAGTTCAAGATGTACATTCCAAAGAAACCTCACAAATACGGGCAAAAAATTATGTGTATAACTGATGCACGCAGTGGATATCTTCTGGATGCTTACATCATTTAGGAAAAGACTCTAATAGCCAAGGCTTACCAGTTGAATACCAAACACTGAACAAACCGACACAGTCTGTGTTGAGATTGGTGTCTTCAACAGAGGGTACCCACAGAAATGTAACTACTGACAATTGGTTCACTTCAGTTGAGCTGATGGATATGCTAAAACAAAAGCAGCTGACACTAGTGGGCACCCTGAAGAAAAACAAACGCGAAATCCCGCCGCAATTTCTCCCCAGCCGTCATCGAGAAGTCGGATCGTCAATTTTTGGGTTCACATCAGATGCAACCTTGGTGTCTTATGTACCGAAACCTAATAAATCAGTGCTTGTCCTATGCAGTATGCACCACACACCAACCCTTGATCCAAACACGCAGAAACCGGAAATGATTATGTTTTATAACAGCACCAAAGGTGGCGTAGATTTGCTAGACCAGAAATGTGCTATCTACTCAACTGCTCGACGAACCCAACGATGGCCTATGGCGATATTTTATAGAATGCTGGACATTTCTGGTGCAAATTCATACATCGTAAATAACATGAACCAATCTATGACAAAGGTGCGAAGGTTCAATTTCATTAAGCAACTGGCTGAAGATCTTGTAAAACTTCATTTGGAACGACGTATGAACAAGCCTGGTTTACATCGAGAACTTCAAGGCACTATTCGCCGCATACTGAAAATGGACCAAAAGCCTAGCACGTCCTCAAGTGCCAACATCGAAAAGTTTGAAATCAGAAAGACTTGCTCAACCTGTGATGCTAAAAAAAACGCAATACATATCACATGTGTTTTCAATGTAGAAAACCCATTTGCGTTGAATGTTCGCAAAAGATGTGCATAAACTGTCGTCAAAAATTGTAACTGATTACTCATTGTAATTTTATAAAAAAAGTGATTTGATTGTGCCATTAATAGTTTTATATAGTAGGTTATATATTAAAGTACCAAAAATTAAGAAGATTTTATTAGGTTTTACTTATAGTTACTTGTCAGACCTCAGATTTTTTATAATGCCTAAATTTTGTACTGCAATGTTTAAGTTATTTATAAGCATTGATTATTAAAATATGTAAGTGTTCTTTTTCAAAGTTTAATAACGTCATTCAAATAAAAAAATAACAAAGGTTACGATCTATCTTTCATTTATGTCATTTTTTTTTCATATAAAAAATAGAAAATAATAAGAGGTCACCATGACCGCCGTTAGGTGGTAGTGTAACACAAAAACTCGTTAGGTGGCTAAGGGTTAAGTTAGGCGCTTGTCTCACCGGCAACGATTAACGAGTAACGAGTAGAGCTAGAACTAGAAACGAGTTAGCGAGACGCGGGGAGCGAGTGCGTAGTTCCAATATTTGTGTAGCTCGGCTATAAGCGAGTGTGCGAGTGAGGCGGGCGATTACTCGCATCACTCGCTCGCGGCAGCAGTATTGCCAACTTAGCTACTTTATAGCTAGATTTAGCAATTTTTTGATATCAGGCAGGTACAATTTTTTGAAACTTGTAGCTAAACTTTTTTGCTACTTTGTCTAGCAACTTTTGGTTGTTGGTCAGAGCGCTGAAAATAAAACGCGCCGGCTGGGAACCCCCGAAAAATAGACTAGTAGCAATAAACACCAACAAGAGTGAGCGAGATAACGTATCATGCGACTTGCTTACTCGTATGAAATCCGAGCGGAATCACTTTGGGGATTCCCTTGATTGTCTGACTATGGCCTGTTAGGATTCCCCTTTTACTACTTTCGTAGATCTTTGTTCCAATTTCATTTTATTCTTTTCATTCTATTGATTGTCATCGGTAGACTCAGTTGGCTGTTCAAAATAAAAAACTGTTTCATTTGGGAGTTTTGGGTTCAAGTGAAGGGAAAAAATATTCAATCGAAAATGGATTTACCGTATAAAAAAAAGTCTTACGTCCAAAAGTATAGATCGGAGTGGGAAAATATTAACGAATTCAAAGGTAGGTTAAAACCAACGAGTGGAGACGCAACCAAAGCATTCTGTTCACATTGCTCTATGGAAATACTTGCCAAGCTGTTCGATATCAAGAAACATGCCCAGACGAAAAAACATAAAGACAAATTGGAACTCAAAACAGGTAGGTGTTATAGTTCAGAATTTTATTTTACCTCACCTCATCATTAACCCAATCACAATGCTAGGCACGGCTATAATCTCCACGCGGGCCCAGTACGAATTGGTTTAAGAAATTTATTCTCAAAAAGACAAAGTAAGTCACTTACATGAGAATAACAAAGAAAGCTTAAGTAAAATGTAATTCATAGCACAGTGGTCGCCGTGCTCTCATTTAACATATTTTAATTTATAAATATTAAGTATTGTAGTTGCAGCGAGCAATATATTATGTTAATATTTATCTTCTTCAATTATTTATTTTATTTAAGTAATATAAAGTTGTTGTTGTCGTTGTCTGGAAGAGATCGCTTTTAGCGATAAGACCGCCGATTTTGAACACATTAATTGTTAAGTCTTTTTTAATTTTATTTTGTTTACTGTATGGTGTTTAAATAAAGAGTTTTTATTATTATTATTATTATAAAGATGTTGATTTTCAAGTATGTACTTTGAAAGTTGAGATTTGAAACAGTTAAATGAGCTTACATTTTTAATTTCTGTAGGTATTTTATTGTAGTATTGTACTCCCTCAAAAGTTATGTTTTTTGCATAGTTTTGAAATTTGAAAGTTTTTTTGAATTATCAATAACTTTCCTAATAAAAATGCAGGTAATATATGCATAAAGTTGCGTCACATTCATTATTTTTGTATCATTATAAAGTTTCAATGTTGGTGTTGTATATGAAAATTTAAATTAAAAAGTGTGAAGTTCTTTAATTTTTAATTTGCCGGCGCTGCCCCAGACCTCAATCAGGTACAATAAATGTGGTTTTACTAAACAATTATATATTGTGTAACGCATTTTTGTATACAATTGGGGCTTCGCATGAAGTTTTTACTTTCTTTGACGTGCCAAATGTTTCAGATCATAGACGAATGATACAAGTCAGTGTTAAAAAAAATGAGAGACGGACGTTCAAAACACTAAGCCATCACGGCTTTACCTACAAATTAAATATTAATTGGAAATAATATTGGTATTATTGCCATCAGTTTGTCGACAGTTTCCGATTATATATAAAAATAATAATAATTATTATGTGTATTTACAGGTAATAAAGATATATTATGTGTATTTACAAGTAATATGATCATGTTTCCGAGTTTCGTGTTAAGCTCAAGTGGTTACCCATACGACTTCGTCGGAATGCTCATATTCTTACTCTTCTTTACAATATCTTGTTTAATCCTCTCACCCCACCATATCTTAAAGAACGTTTTCTATTTCTTCATGTGTCTCATTCAAGGTCCCTGAGGTCATCGGAGAATCTGCAATTGAGAATGCCAGTGCATGTCACAACTTTCATGGACAAGTCGTTTACAGTCCAAGCTGCTCGACTGTGGAACGCATTACCAGTTGTGGTAAGACAGGCTCAAACACTGAGCTCGTTCAAAAAAATGTTTATGACTATAATAAATAACATTTCTGTTAGGAAGCCGGAGGCGACCAGCATAAATAGGATCACAGCCTTTAATAAAATAGAGGTACGTCTGTTCTATGATCTACTTGGTCAGCTGATGGAAAAGCATAAATATCTTCAAAAAAACATTTATAATTGCGACGAAACAGGCATTTCAACCGTACAGGCTCCAGGGACAATTTTGGCTACCAAAGGATAGAAGAGGGTGGGGTGCTATGTCGGGAACCTCCAAGTGGTGCACCCTGGGCAACGTGGGTCATCGTAGTTGCGATTTGCAACTACCATGGCCGACGGCGAATATCCGACGGGGAGGGCAGGGGGTTTGGCGGTCGCTGTCTTTTGTGGCGGCCGCCTCCATCTGTCGTTTCTTTTAGGTGGGGCCCATCTCTGGGCCACCCTCCGGTTCTGTCCCGGAGGTTTCGACGGGCTCGGTGTGCGCTTACCCCGCCGCCGGGCGGGCTGTGGGAGTGTCCCTCTCATGGTCGCCGTCGCATATCGTAATCCGGTTGTGAAGTTTGTGGTCATGTCTCGCATTCCCACCGGACCGAGGGTCCTGGCTTAAACGCCCGGACCGCGAGGGAGGATGCCTCTATAAAAAGTACCCCGAATCCCAAGCGGCGGCGCACCGCGAGGGGATGCATGGCTGATGGGAAGTTCAGTCTCTAGTGCGACCCCCGTCAGAGTACCAGCCGACCCTCTGACGGGTTACGCTAGGCTTACCCAGGTACAGGGGGCACTGCCTGGGTGGACCTTCTTTTCCCCCATACTCGTGGGATTCATAATGGATAACCTTTTTAAACCTAAAAACGAAAATGAAGTAGTGGGAGATAAAGTACCTCTGGTACTAATTGAGCGGATGGGCGTGCTGTCGGACTCCGACAGTGCGTCTAGCGTCATGAGTGTGGCGAGCGGAAGTAGTGTGGGCGCAAAACGCATACGGAAACGCCAGAGAGAGGTTGCAGACTCAGGGTCGGACTCGGCCCTGAGTGACACAGCGGTGCCGGCCCCCAAGGTCGGTACCAAAAAAGGTGGAAGAGGCAGGCCCACTACTACCGGCAAATATGCCGGTATCGGCCTAGCCAGGCGCGAGGCTGCGGCAGCGATAAAGGCCGCAGCGGCCGCCAAAAAACAGGAGGAGGACGAGCGGCAGATTGCGGCTCTGACAAAAAGGGTGACGGAAGGGAGAGTCACTCGCCTGTCGGAGTCGTCGTCTGCCGTCTCTGAGATGGAGGTCGAGGCAGAGAATCTACCTGCCTCTGACCTAAACCAGAGGGTGGCTGACGCGGTTGCAGCCATTAAAAGGGTCAGCAAGGTTTCGAAGGGCCTTAGCGGCTGCAGCCAAAAAGCTCTTAAAGAGGCCACGACCTCCATCCTCGAAAGTGCGGAGGTGCTTCTGACCCGCACCACTACCGAAGAGACGGCGCTGCTGCGAGCCCAGAACGCAAGGCTCGCAGCGCAAATGGCGGAGCTCCGCAAGGAGCACGAGGAGCTCAAGGCGGAGATGGCCAACTTCCGCCGCGAGCACCTCAGGCGTGAGGTGGGCCTTCCGCACGCAACGCCGCAACCGCAACCGCAGTTGCCGTCACAAGAGACGGAATTGACTCGCCTGATCCGTAAGGAGATGGCGAGTTTTAATGCGCGCTTCTCAGTGCTTGAGGGGAGGATTTTACGGCCCCCTCTAGCTGCTGACCAACGCAGCAAACCGGCGCCGACGTATGCGGCTCAAACCGCAGCGCCCCGTGCCGCCCAACCGGCACAAGTGGCTGCCGCCCCGCAAACTACGGGGTCCAAGTCAAAAAAGGAGGCTAAACTGGCCAAAAAGGCAGGTCCCACGGCTGTTCCGCCAGCACAATCAGTTAAGCCAGGAACACACGAACCCGCCACTAGACCTGAGGCGGAGTGGACTGTGGCGGGCGCCGCCAAACACTCCAAAAAGGCGCGCCAGCGGGCCAAGAAGCAGGCCCAAAAGGAACAAGCGGCGGCCAAGCGCCAGACAGCGAGGCTCAGTACCCCCCGCTCAACAGCAGTGGTTCTTACCCTGCAGCCGGGGGCAGAGGAGCGGGGCCTTACATACGCCAAGATCCTGGCGAGGGCGAAAGCCGAGATCTCTCTTGGCGATCTCGGCATAACGGGCCTCCGGTGCAAAACCACTGCTACCGGTGGTCGCCTGTTAGAGGTGTCGGGAGCAACTAGTGGTCCCAAGGCAGACGCCCTCGCCGAGAAACTAAGGGCGTCTCTAGGCCCGGATGACGTCAAAGTGTCCAGGCCAACCAAGTGCGCAGATCTGCGCATTTCGGGCCTGGACGACTCCGTCACTGTGGAAGAGGTCGCCGCTGCCATCTCCAAGGCCGGAGGATGCCCGCCGGATCAAGTCAAGGCGGGCACGATTCGCCGGGGTGTCTCCGGTCTCGGGACAATCTTAGTTAGCTGTCCCGTAGCGGCGGCCAAAAAAGTCAAGGACAAACGGCTGCTGGTTGGATGGGTCTCGGCGCAGGTCACGCTTCTGGCGCCCAAGCCCTACCGGTGCTACCGCTGTCTTGAAGAAGGACATGCGGGGGCACGGTGCACCGCTGGGGTAGACCGCAGCCAATTGTGTTTCCGCTGCGGTCAGCCCGGTCACAAGGCTGGCACCTGCACTGCCACGCCGCACTGCGTCATCTGTGCGGCATCTGGCAAGCCAGCCGACCATAGGACCGGGTCAAAGGCCTGCGCTAGGCCCAAACAGAAAAATGGCAGGAGACAGCCGGTTCATCCACCGGCTAGTATCAAGGATACTACAAAGAAGGCAACCAGCTCCTCGCAGCCGGTTCACCCGCCGGTTGCGGCAGAACATCCGCCGAGGGCTGGGGAGGAGACAACGGCCATGGACATACAATAATGGCCCTACGTCGTCTCCTCCAAGCCAACATAAACCACTGCGCCAGGGCTCAGGATCTCTTGCTCCAGAGCATGGCGCAGTGGTCGATCGATGTGGCAGTTGTCGCCGAGCCGTACTTTGTGCCACCCAGGGATGACTGGGTGTGCGACACGAACCGCTCGGTGGCACTGCTCATGAGGTCTGCCGCCGACACCCTTCCCTTCGAGGCCGTCACCCGAGGGCGGGGCTATGTCGCGGCAGTTTGGGGAAACATTATGGTCGCGGGGGTGTATTTCGCCCCCAGCCTTTCTCTCGCCGACATGGAGGATATTATTTTGGAGTTGGGCACGGTCGTCAGTCGTAGCCGTCCTCGTCCCGTGATCGTCCTGGGAGACTTCAACGCCCAATCTACGGCTTGGGGTTCCCCGGCTACGGACGCGCGGGGCGAGTTAGTGGAGGAGTGGGCGGTCGAGCAGGGCCTGCTTCTCCTGAACCGGGGTTCCGTGCAGACGTGCGTGCGGATGCGGGGTGGGTCGATAGTGGACCTGTCTTTCGCTAGCCCCGCTCTCGCGCGCACCGTCCAGGACTGGCACGTCCTGGAGGGGGTGGAGACGCTGTCTGATCATCGGTATATTCGATTTAGCGTCTCCGCCCAGACCTCGGTTGGGCCGGTCCAAGCGGCCCCGGTGGGCGTTGGAGACGGCCCGCGTTGGGCACTGAAGCGGCTGGACAGGGAGGCTCTCCTGGATGCCTCAATCGTCAAGGCCTGGCTGGACTCTCCAGACAGGCCCAATAACATCGACGAGGAGGCGGAGTGGTTCCGGGAGAGCATGTCGCACATTTGTGACGCTGGCATGCCCCGAGTCCGGCCGTTACCTTCCAGGCGCCAAGTGTACTGGTGGTCGCAGTCGATCGCGCAGCTGCGCATCGCTTGTGTGCAGGTGCGACGCCGGTACGCTAGGTGCCGAAGGAGAAGACGCCGCCGCCCCTTTACAGCGGCGGCCGAACAGGAAGAGGTGGAACTATACAATCGCTATAGAGAGGCGAAGAGCGCCCTCCAGCTGGCCATCGTCCGGGCAAAGGCCCAGGCCAACCAAGAGCTGCTGGAGACTCTGGACCGAGAGCCGTGGGGACGCCCCTACCTTATGGTGCGGGGCAAGCTGCGCCAACGGGCTCCCCCACTGTCCCGGAGTCTCCAGCCACAGCTGCTGGAGGAGGTGGTGTGTGCGTTGTTTCCGTCGAGACCGGAGCACACACCACCGGCTATGGTTCCGCCTCGCAATGTGCCCGACGCGGAAGACGACAGTGACGACGACGTGCCCGAAGTGACCCGGGTAGATTTGAGAGTGGCGGTGGCTCGCATCAAGAACACCGCCCCAGGGCCCGACGGCATTCCAGGCCGTGCATGGGTCCTGGCCATGGAGGCTCTCTGGCCCCGACTAGCGGGGCTCTTGAGCGCATGTTTGGAGCGGGGCCAGTTTCCAAGCCGGTGGAAGACCGGAAAGCTGGTCCTGCTCAAGAAGGAGGGGCGCCCCGCAGACTCACCATCTGCATACAGGCCCATCGTGTTGCTGGACGAGGTGTGTAAGATTTTCGAGCGAATCATCGCTAGCCGCCTCGTCCAGCACATGACCAGGGTGGGCCCAGATTTGGCGGACAACCAATTTGGTTTCCGCCAGGGGCGCTCCACGGTGGATGCAATCATGCGCGTGAGGGTCCTCGCGGAGGAGGCAGTCGCCCGGGGTGAGGTGGTCTTGGCGGTGTCGCTCGACATCGCCAACGCCTTCAACACCTTGCCCTGGAATATCATCCGAGAGGCACTCCGGTACCACGGGGTGCCGCGCTACCTCCAACGCATTGTCGGGGCCTATTTGTCGGATAGATCGGTGGTGTACCCGGGTCGAGAGGAGTGGTGTCGGCGAGAGACGTCGTGCGGCGTTCCGCAGGGATCGGTGTTGGGGCCGCTCCTGTGGAACGTGGGGTACGACTGGGCTCTGCGCGGTGCGCTTATCCACGGCGTCGGCGTCATTTGTTACGCCGACGATACGCTAGTAACAGCGCGTGGAAAGTCGTACCGGCAGGCGGCCATACGCGCGACTGCTGGTGTCGCGCACGTCGTGGGTAGGATTCGGCGGCTGGGCTTAGAGGTGGCATTGCACAAGTCCGAGGCTCTGTGTTTTCATGGGCCGAGGACGAAGCCGCCTCCGGGGTCCAGCATCATTGTAGGAGGGGTCTCCATCGCTGTCGAGTCGACGATGAAGTACCTTGGACTCGTCCTTGACAGTCGGTGGACATTCGGGCCGCACTTTACACGGCTCGCCCCCCGGTTGATGGGCGCCGCTTCTGCGCTCTCGCGCTTGCTGCCCAACCTGGGGGGGCCCAACTCCTCCTGCCGGAGGCTCTACATGGGGGTCGTACGGTCGATGGCGTTATACGCCGCGCCAGTCTGGTCGGAATCCCTGACGGCCCGCAACGTCGCGGCGCTGCGAAGGCCGCAGCGCGCGATGGCCGTCAGGATCATAAGGGGATACCGTACGATCTCCTTTGAGGCAGCGAGCCTCCTAGCCGGATCCTCGCCCTGGGACCTCGACGCAAAGCTCCTCACGTCGCTCTATTGGTGGCGTGTGGAGGCGGTCGAGAGGGGCGAGCGCCTGGTGCCTCGACAGATAGAGGCACGCAGGGCAGCGCTCCGCCAGGTCTTAGTGGCGGAGTGGCAGACGCGCCTAGCGCTACCCACGGCGGGGCACGCCGCTGTAGCGGCGGTAAGGCCCGTTCTTGAGGAGTGGCTCAATAGGAGCCACGGCGCCCTAAGCTTCCGGCTGACGCAGGTGCTTACCGGACATGGGTGTTTCGGGAAGTACCTGTGTCGACTAGGCCGGGAGCCGACGTCCCAGTGCCACCATTGTGGTGATCGCCGCGACGACACGGCGTTGCACACGTTGGCGGAGTGCCCAGCTTGGGCTGAGCAGCGCCGTGACTTGGTCGCGGCCGTAGGTGCTGCGGGAAACCTCTCGCTTCCGGCTGTTGTGGCTACAATGGTCGGGAGCAAGTCAGGGTGGAGAGTTGTCGCCACCTTCTGCGAGGCCGTAATGCTCGCAAAGGAGGTGGCGGAAAGGGAGAGAGAGGCTGCCTCCTCTCTCCCCTCCCGCAGCAGACGCACTGGGCGTCGTAGGGTGGCCGACTTCCGGCCACCGTAGGGCGCGGCCTGCGGACGACAGACTCGGGGCGTCTTGTCGTCCGACCAGCAGCAGGCCTTGAGGCGGCGGCGTCGTGTTCCGCGCGCGCCTCGTAGTGGAGTCCTGCGGCCGGGGTGACGGCCGCAGTGGGTGACGGGGCCCGCCTGACTATGGCGGGCCAATACCCGTCGGGGGGTTGCGACGAATGCTTCGGCGATACCCGACCCTCCGACACACGGGTACGAGAGGAACACGGGTTGGTTTTTAGTCAGTAAGAGTCTGACAGTCCCCTCCGCGCCTCCCCCGGGCGGAGGATGTCCATGAGGATTTTCCAACCCGATACCAAAAAAAAAAAAAAAAAAAGGGTGGGGTGCTGGGGTGCTATGTCGGGAACTTCCACGTGGTGCACCCTGGGCAACGTGGGTCATTGTAGTTGCGATTTTGCAACTTCAATGGCCGACGGCAAATATCCGACGGGGAGGGCAGGGGGTTTGGCGGTCGCTGTCTTTTGTGGCGGCCGCCTCCATCTGTCGTTATTTTTAGGTGGGGCCCATCTCTGGGCCACCCTCCGGTTCTGTCCCGGAGGTTTCGACGGGCCCGGTGTGCGCTTACCCCGCCGCCGGGCGGGCTGTGGGAGTGTCCCTCCCACAGTCGCCGTCGCATATCGTAATCCGGTTGTGAAGTTTGTGGTCATGTCTCGCATTCTCACCGGACCGAGGGTCCTGGCTTAAACGCCCGGACCGCGAGGGAGGATGCCTCTATAAAAAGTACCCCGAATCCCAAGCGGCGGCGCACCGCGAGGGGATGCATGGCTGATGGGAAGTTCAGTCTCTAGTGCGACCCCCGTCAGAGTACCAGCCGACCCTCTGACGGGTTACGCTAGGCTTACCCAGGTACAGGGGGCACTGCCTGGGTGGACCTTCTTTTCCCCCATACTCGTGGGATTCAAAATGGAAAATCTTTCAAATAAATCACAAACCCAAAACAACGTTGTCGGTGGAATAGTACCTCTGGTACTAATGGAGCGAATGGGCGTGCTGTCGGATTCCGACAGTGCGTCCAGCATTATGAGTGTGGCGAGCACGGTAGGCGTAAACACTAAGCGCTTACGCAAACGCCCTAGAGAGGGTGTAGACTCAGGGTCAGACTCGGCCCTGAGCGACACAGCGGTGCCGGCCCCTAAAGTCGGTGCCAAAAAAGGAGGGAGAGGTAGGCCTCCCACTACTGGCAAATATGCCGGTATCGGCCTATCCAGGCGTGAGGCTGCGGCTGCTATGAAGGCCGCAGCAGCCGCCGAAAAGCTGGAGGGGGACGAGCGGCAGATTGCGGCTCTGACGAAAAGGGTGAGGAAAGGGAGAGTCTCTCGCCTGTCGGAGTCGTCGTCTGCCGTCTCTGAGATGGAAGTCGAGGCAGAAGAGCTACCTGCCTCCGACTTAAACCAAAGAGTGGCTGACGCGGTTGCAGCCATAAAAAGGGTGAGCAAGGTCTCAAAGGGCCTTAGCGGCTGCAGCCAGAAGGCACTGAAAGAGGCCACGACTTCCATCATGGAAAGTGCTCAGGTGCTTCTGACCAGAAGAGACGGCGCTGCTGCGGGTCCAGAACGCAAGGCTCGCAGCGCAAATGGCGGAGCTCCGCAAGGAGCACGAAGAGCTCAAGGCAGAAATGGCCAACTTCCGCCGCGAGCACCTAAGGCGGGAGGTGGGCCTTCCGCAGCCAACACCGCAACCGCAACCGCAGCTGCCGTCGCAGGAGACGGAGTTGACTCGCCTGATCCGACAGGAGATGGCGAGTTTCAACGCGCGCTTCTCGGTGCTTGAGGGGAGGATCCTACGTCCCCTTCTAGCTGCAGACCAACGCAGCACACCGGCGCCGACATATGCGACCCAAACCGCAGCGCCCCGTGCCGCCCAACCGGCACAAGCGGCTGCTGCTACGCAGAAGAGGACTGTGCCAACTGCCGCCTCAAATAGGCAGTCAAAAAAGGAGGAGGCTAAATTGGCCAAAAAGGCAGGTGCCACGGCTGCTGCGCCTAAACAAACTGTTAGGCCAGTAACGCGGGAACCCGCCACTAGACCTGAGGCGGAGTGGACGGTTGCGGGCGCAGCCAAAAAATCGTAAAGGCTCGCCAGCAGGCCAAAAAGCAAGCCCAGAAGGAAAAAGCGGCGGCCAAGCGCC
Organism: Deilephila elpenor; assembly: GCA_949752805.1. Taxonomy (NCBI): domain Eukaryota; kingdom Metazoa; phylum Arthropoda; class Insecta; order Lepidoptera; family Sphingidae; genus Deilephila; species Deilephila elpenor. The sequence goes on from OX457114.1 coordinate 2,184,016, forward strand.
CGACTGCAAGACTCAGCACGCCCCGCTCTACAGCAGTGGTTCTCACCCTGCAACCAGGGTCGGAGGAGCGGGGCCTCACATATGCCAGGATCCTGGCAAAAGCGAAAGCCGAGATTTCGCTGAGTGATCTTGGCATTACGGGTATCCGGTGCAAGAGTACTGCTACCGGCGGTCGACTTCTGGAGATATCGGGAACCACAAGTAGTCCCAAAGCAGACGCCCTTGCCGATAAACTTAGGGGTCTCTAGGCCCGGAAGATGTCAAAGTGTCCAGGCCAACCAAGTGTGCAGATCTGCGCATTTCGGGCCTGGACGACTCCGTCACTCAGGAGGAGGTCGCCGCTGCCATCTCCAAGGCCGGAGGATGCCCGCCGGATCAAGTGAAGGCGGGCACGATACGCCGAGCTGTCTCCGGTCACGGGACAATTTTTGTCAGCTGTCCCGTAGCGGTGGCCAAAAAGATCGCAGATAAACGGCTTCTGGTTGGATGGGTCTCGGCGCAGGTCACACTCCTGGCGCCCAAGCCCTATCTATCGGTGCTACCGCTGTTAAGAAGAAGGACATGCGGGGGCACTGTGCACCGCTGGGGTAGACCGCAGCCAATTGTGCTTCCGCTGCGGTCAGCCCGGCCACAAGGCTGGCACTTGCACTGCCACGCCGCCATAGTCAGGCGGGCCACAGTGGGCCCGCCTAACTATGGCGGGCCAATACTCGTCGGGGGGTTGCGACGACGACGACAAGTCAAGCGAGTGCTCGCCGGCAGTGTGAACAGTCAGCGATCAACTGTTTGTATATGCATCTCTTTTGTTCACACGGAAAGTATATCTATTGTACGTTTCTTGAGCGAGAAAATAGCCGATAGTTAGTCGTTTTCTCGTCGTTGGTGGGACAACTGCCTTACGCGTGTGATATTGTGAATCCGAGCTATTTATTATTAGTGTTCGCAAGAATGCCTTTCGGTAAATTGGAACCATTTGACCTGAGTTCTAAACAATGGCATCCGTATATTCGTCGTGTAAGACAATATAATTATATTACTGAATGACATTAAAAGTGACCTTTAGGTGCCCTTGTTAATAACGGTCGTGGGCGACGCCACGTATTTATTAATGTGCGATTTGTGTCCACCGGATCATCCCGAATCAAAATAATTCGATTATATAGTAAAATTGGTGGCGGACCATTTGGAACCCCAAAGATCGGAAATATCTGAACGCCACGTGTTGAGTAAGAAGGCAGAAAGTCGACGAGCCGATAACCGAATATTTACAAAATTTGAAGCACCTCGCGACGACTTGCAATTTTGAGACTACATTAGAAGAAAATTTACGAGACCAGTTTGTGTCTGGATTATCAAGTGAAGCGATGAGGTCACGTATTTTTTTAGCAATTTAAAAAATATTGCTCAAACAATTGACGAAAATGACGCATTTAAAGTTGCCAAGATCCGAGCTGCTAAAGTCATGCTTTCGTCGAGGGATTCTTACGTGGAAACATCAGCGGGCTACATGGAAATAAAACGAGAAGCGGGTAACCGTTACGTAAGATGCAGAGTTACACCTGAACATAAAGTTCGTACAAAAATGTACATAGTTCTTGCCGTCATCAAAAAGATCGAAGAAACGATTACGGACATTTATTAATGTTTGGACTGTACTAGTCAGGATGGATGCAAACACACCATTTGTTTCCTAATGTGGCTGATCAAAAGTACTGAGGAGCCATCAGTAACATCGATACAATGTTATTATACACAGTCTAAGTTATATGCAGCCTTTATACAAAACAAATGTACTGCTGCAAAATAGAAGCGAAAACGAATTGCACAACCAACTCCTGTTCTTTCGGACAATTTGAATCTTGCGTCATTTGTAAATGAATGCAAAAAAAGGAAAATAGCTGATTCATTGTTCACCAACTACACTACTCCTGAACAAACACTAGGTGATTTCAGCATTTTTAAACTCACTTTAACCTATTGCAATAGTCTCCCTCATAATGAAGAAGGTGAGTTTAACGAGTGGAAGAAATTTTCAGAGAAAATAATTACCAGAGGCAAAAATTAGAATTGAGCAAAATACACGCAACTAGACAGATTGCCAACTGTGGCATACACTACGACAAGCAAGAATAACTGCTTCAAAGGTGCATGAAAGCACAAAGTGCATACATAAGTGGCATAGTGTACTTGTTAAATTGATTGATTTGTCAGTAGCACATTTGAGGCAATTACATTTGGATAAGTTTCACGTACTTATAAGTAGCTTTTTATGCTAGTGGATCATACCAAACACTGGTGGGTCAAAGCATGTACCATGGTGTTTTACAGTACGTACGTACTGTTATTCGAAAGAATGCTCATAAAGATAAGCATTTCTAAAGATCGAGTTGTTTACCAAGCCACGGTTCCCATGGCTTGATAGAGTTAAGAGATGCAATCAAACACTTCCCTACCGTCATCGCGAGCACTAGTTAGCTATCCTTTGTGAAACTTAATTTAAAATTCAAATTTGTAAAAGTCTGAAATATATATTTTCAAAGATTTAAGTCTTTAAAAAAAAAAACAGTTCTGAAACGGACAATATAACATTGGTGGCAGCGGTGGGATTTCAACAGTAAATCCGGGAATCGCCTCTGCAGAAAATATATAAGAAGTGTCTCATTATCCGCAAAAGACTTTTACATACTAGTGCGTCGCAAATCTCCGTATCCGTCGCGCAAATAAATTTATAAATGCGTCGTCTGCGTACAAAATGTTCCGAGCTGTTCCAGTCGTTCCAATTGTTCCAGCAATCCTGTAAGTTCCAGAACTTTATACATACACCATTTCCAGTCTAGTGAAAATGCCAGTGATTACGTAATAGCCAAAAGTTCACTTTTATCGATTTAATCTTCCATAAAGTTCGAAACTTTTATTTAAAATCAGTGTTAGCCATAATTAGATTGTTTACAATTAAATTTTAAACACATAACTAACATGAGCAAAAGCGACCTCAGCACCATGACCTTTATTGACCTAAATGTATAAATTAAATTCCTCAATAAATATGATGGACGTCGCGACTCCCTGAATGCATTCCTGAATAACTGCAGGAATGCGGTAGCATTGGCCACGGGGAACCAGAAGGACATCCTCTTAAAATATATTCTCAGTCAACTACAAGGCAGGGCTGAGAGTGCATGCTCAATCAAGGAGTTTGAGGAATGGGACATGAAGAGATTGATGAAAGTGGATGAAGCGAAAGAAATATGTCAGGATCGAGTAAAGCGATCCATGGTCTCTGCCTACCCATATGGGATACAGGCGTGACGATTATGTATGTATGTAATTGTTGCATTTTTCGATAAATTATTCGATAGCGTCAATGGATCAATAGTAAACAATAAAAAAGTTGTGGAAAACCACTAAGAAAACTCGACACAGATCGTTCTGAGCATCACGAATTTTGGCCAGAAGCTACTAAAACATTAATAAATTCAAATTTTTGGATAAAAATGGCAAAGGAAAGTCAGTGTCCTCTATAAAAAAATTTATTACCACATTAAAAAGTTTTATAAGAGTTAGGGGTATTTAAAATCAAATAAAATTGTAATAACAAGCCCAGATACTTTAACTCCGACCCTATAGACATTTTTTGGACGAGTAAGGGCCTATAATTACAGATATAATGATCCAAACTACCACACCTTCAGTTGCACCTTTAAATCTTTACTAGTTACAAGATTAATCAAGTTTTGCAATTATAGTTTCAATTGTAAGGATGATTCGACAGAGATCCAGCTATAATTTTAGATAACTTATTTGAAAATGAAATTGTTGGACAGTCGAATCATCTAAAGGAAATATGTCATATCGGGAGTATACTGGAACAGGCCCGTCGAGAACGCATAAACTCACACGGGCCCATACTACTGGATGGGTAGTAAAGAAAAATTCTTCTAGATGGCTTAATTTCAAATTTTGGGTTTTCATTCAGGTCAATATGATACTGACAATCCTAATAGACGCCTAAGCCTTCAAATATATCATCTGGAAATTGACTTTGTTTCAATGTTTTGTCTCTTGCAATTAGTCTTAATTGTGCACAGATGTCAAGTCCTAGGACTTGTGTAACTTTTTCTGGAAACACTTTAAATATAATGTTTGCTTTTCCATTTTTTATGTCACATACAACTCTACTTCACCTAGAACCGTCATTTTATCCTCTGTATAACTTATTATATACATCGTTCGGCTTGGTTTCAGACTTGTTTGTTTTGTCCATCAAGTGTCTCGGTAGCACATCGCATTCAGCTCCTGTATCTAATTTGACAGTAAACTTCATATTGTCAACTTAAATTTGTTCTATCCAATTTTTCTTTCTTCTAGTGCTTATGGCCGATCTCTCAATTCATCTTCAGAACTCAAGCCCTCTCCGAATGCATTGACTCTATTTTTTTGTTTGGCATTCCAAATAAAATAGTGACAAAGAAATCTGGTGAGTCGTATCCACTGCCTTATATACAGGGTGTCCCGAAACTCAACGTCAAGCGGGTACTAGTTGAAGTACCAGTCTATACCGGCTCCAATAAAACTAAGAAAAAAATCTACAACTCATGGTTCAAGCCCAACTGTCATATTTCTGAAATTGACGAAAATCGACACCTTATACCATACCTTTAGGAACTATCATCACAATTTTCAGTCATTTGACGGTATTTTTTTTGCTACGCAACGCTTAATAACCACGCTATTATAATAATTACTAGTCACTTACCAAATGTCTTAGTTTCTATTAAAAAAAACAATTTTAATAGAGGCATAGATTTACAAAATATTTTTGGAATTTAAAAGAGTTTAACGATATTAAGCTCTCCAGATCCTTATAAAAACCACTGATTAAAGAACAAAACTTAATCCTATAGATTTCATCTCAGATATTTTATAATATTATTTTCTTTTAAAAATGTAGGTCTCATCTAGGTCTGCAATTCTGTCAGCATTTCTCTGGACTTGTGGTCTTTGCGAATCTACCGGCAAAATAAACCAATAATGTATTTTTTTTTGAAAGCCAAACGCCTCACAATTAAGGATTCTAAAGAAGTACAGAAAAGCAGTTTCGTAAGCGCCTATTTTCACCAGTTCAGCCGAAACGACGTATAAAGAAAGAAAAATGTGTGTGTGTATTAGTGTACACACGTAAGAAGTGAAACTTCTTTATGACATCATTTTTCGAAAAATGATCTACTATTTACAAATTTACAGAATTGGTAAAATAAAGCTAAATTAAATAGAAGTTTAAGCAAAAGGCTTTTATTATCATAGACAAGGATACAAATAATACAATTATTTCACCTTATTGCTACTTAGATTATGATAGCTTTTCATTAATTATAATAGAATTATTACTATTATTGTTATCGTTATACTTTCAAATATGAAGCTTTAAATAAATAAATATGGCACGTATCGGAAAAATGTGACTTAGAAATAAAGATGGCGCGTAACACAAAAAAGTTACAATTTTATGACATTGCTATAAAATTTCTCCCATACGTCGATAAAGAAGTTTCACTTCAAAAAGATGGCGCGTAACGGAAGAATGTGACGCGTAACGAAAAAATGTTCCACTAAATTTTTTTCCAACCCCGATAAAGAAGTTTCACTTCAAAAAGTTTGCCTAACTTTGAAACTTCCTTTCGAAAAAAAAATGTACTACACTATCCAAAGCAAGTGGTTTTTAAAGATGGCCTATTTAGTCCAGATTTCAAAATCGTAGAACACTTGCCACTTTAACACAGTCAATAATTTTTATTTTTTATTTTTTTATGAATGTTCGTAATTTTTATCACTTATCACGATAACTACTAATCGTATTTCGGCATTATGAACGTGTGAGAAGATATCTAATGTGTTACAGTGAGAAAGATAGTGACGCAAAAGTGACAAGAGGTGACCACTTAAGAGTGAGCGAGATGGATAGTGACGCCAACAATTTTATATTGTTTTTGTTGTTGTTCAGTTCGCTTCACAGTCCGCTTCTCAGTTCGCTTCGTTGTTCCGTATACTGCGCATCTTCCCGTATTCGTGTAACATTCGAACTAACGACATCGGCTTTTGTTAATCTGGACTCGATATTTCATTCAATTTACGACTTTGGCTTTGTTTTCCTGGACTTGATTTGTGCTCTGTGAATTGTGATATTCAACATGCCGGATTTGTACACAGCGGAGGAATATGCTAATATGCATCTCATCTACGGCGAGTGCCGTAGGAACGGTTCCGCGGCAGCCAGATTATATCGTGAGAGATATTCAAATGCAGCGCGTCATCCAGATCACCGAGTGTTTATAAACGTACACATGGCATATTCAGAAGGACGATTTGATTCAAAGCCAAACTGGCAAGCAAAAAGTTGGGTATCCTGAACAGAACCAAGAGGTACTTTACGTCGGGTCACAGATTGACGCTCTACCAAGCACAAATCCGGCCCCACGTGGAGTACTGCTCCCACCTCTGGGCAGGTGCCCCAAAATACCAGCTCAACCCACTTGACTCCTTACAGCGACGAGCTTGTCGAATAGTCGATGATCCCAATCTTACGGACAAATTGGAACCGTTAGGACTGCGGAGAGACTTCGGGTCTCTCTGTGTGTTCTATCGTCTGTTCCATGGGGAGTGATCCGAGGAATTGTTTGAGATGGTACCAACGTCGCCCTTCTACCATCGCACCACCCGTCACCGCAGCAGAGTTCATTCCTACCACCTGGAAGCGTACCGCTCCCGAACGGTACGTTTTCAGCGTTCTTTCTTACCACGTACGTGCAAGCTCTGGAATGAACTCCCTGCATCGGTGTTTCCTGAGCGCTATGACCTGTCCTTCTTCAAAAGAGGCTTAAAGAGAGTACTCTCCTTAAGGTAGGCAGCGACTTTGTTGTGCTGGACCCCTGGCACTGCGAAGTTCTCTGGGCAGCAGTAGCCGCTTACCATCAGGCGGACCGCCAGCTCGTCTGCTTATAACGGCAATAAAAAAAAAAAAAAACGATTGCCCAGTGCTCGTACGTCTGGAGGGAGACCTCGAAGAGACGATGATGACCTCGTTTTAAATGAAGTGCAGTCTGATCCAAGCATTTCAGTACGTGCTATTGAAAATGCCACAGGAGTACCAAAAAGTATTGCTCACAGAATTTTAAAGACAAACCAATATTACCATTACCACGTGCAACGTGTACAGAGTTTACTTACACGTGATTACGAGCCCAGACTCAATTTTCGCAGAACCATGTTGGCGAAAATTTCTGAAGATCCACAATATTTTGATAAAATTTTGTGGACAGATGAGTCTACATTCAAAAAGGATGGGTATTTGAACATACATAATTTACACTCTTGGCACACAGAGAATCCACATCTAATGCATGAAACCCACTCACAATACCAATTTAAAGGTAACATGTGGACGGGAATATTAAATGGGAAAGTCGTTGGGCCGTTTGAAATGCCGGAAACATTAAATGGCGAGAATTATTTACATTTTCTTCAAAATGATCTTCAGAACTTTTTAGAAGAATTGCCGCTAAGAATTTACACACAGATGTGGTTCCAACAAGATGGCTGCCCAGCGCACTTTGCCCGCCCTGTGCGTGAGTATTTGAACAACGAATTTCCTGGAAGGTGGATTGGGCGACTTGGAACCATCACATGGCCTGCTCGATCTCCAGACTTAAATCCATTAGACTTTTTTTACTGGGGTTGCATTAAAGAAAAAGTGTACGCAAAAAGTGTTGAAAACATGACTGAACTTCGGCAAAGAATCACTCAAGCGGCAAACGAGATTAATTTAAATAATTACGCAAGATTAATAAGGCGATCTTTTTTGAGACGCTGTAGGGCTTGTGTTAGAGCCAAAGGTCGATAATTTGAACATTTGCTGTAGTTATAATAAAATTATTACAATAATTTATTTCGTTTCATTTCATTACATCTCACCAGCAATAATTATTGTTTTGGCGTCACTATCCATCTCGCTCACTCTTAAGTGGTCACCTCTTGGCTCTTGTCACTTTTGCGTCACTATCTTTCTCACTCTAACACATTAGATATCTTCTCACACGTTCATAATGCCGAAATACGATTAGTAGTTATCGTGATAAGTGATAAAAATTACGAACATTCGTAAAAAATTAAAAATAAAAATTATTGACTGTGTTAAAGTGGCAAGTGTTGTACGATTTTGAAATCTGGACTAAATAGGCCATCTTTTAAAACCACTTGCTTTGGGTAGTGTAGTACATTTTTTTTTCGAAAGGAAGTTTCAAAATTAGGCAAACTTTTTTTGTAAATCTATGCCTCAATTAAAATGGTTTTTTTTTTAATAGAAACTAAGACATTTGGTAAGTGACTAGTAATTATTATAATAGCGTGGTTATAAAGCGTTGCGTACCAAGAAATACCGTCAAATGACTGAAAATTGTGATGATAGTACCTAAAGGTATGGTATAAGGTGTCGATTATCGTCAATTTCAGAAAAATGAAAGTTGGGCTTGAACCATGAGTTGTAGATTTTTTTCTTATTTTCATTGGAGCCGGTATAGACTGGTACCTACTCAACTAGTACCCGCGTGACGTTGAGTTTCGGGACACCCTGTATATATGCATGTCTATCATAATACCTTTTTAGTCTCAAAATATTCCTTATGGTTTGCTTGTAATTGGAATTTATAGGGATGTTAATGATAATAGCTGATTATTTTACAGGCAAAAACATAAGAATAAAAATGCTACGACAAAAAAAATTGAAGCAAGAATTATGAGCATGAAAAATAAGTTAAAAGAATAACGGGACCAAACAAAAGCAGCTCAAGAAATGTCAAGAACAAAACTGTTTGACAAAATGTTGAAACGTTTGCCTCTTACCACTCTAACTTTTATTAAAATGCAATTGACGCAGAATACCAAGAAAATACGTGGGAGAAGGTACAATTTAAAAGAAAAAATATTGGCATTGCTAATTTATAAAAAGCGCCCAAATGCATTTATGTTTGTTGGAAACCTAAAAAATAACCTTGAGACTCTGAGTTCAATGTAACGTTTATTCTCCAGTAAAAGTATAACAAGAATGAATAAAATATATTAGAAAATAACTAATGACAGGTAAAAGCACTCCAGCGCCACAAACGACAACAAGGTGCAACTACTCAAATAAATACTATTTATGTATTTATGTTTACTATTTCAACATCCTCCCTTAAACATAAATCAAGCCCATCTTGGTAGAACAATATGCCAGCTTTGAGTATGGTGTCGCTTTTGTAAGTGCATCAGCTACCATCATATCCGTCTGTATATATTGCACATCAATGGCTCCTTCAATCACTTTATTCCGAACAAAATGGTGCCTCACGTCTATGTGTTTAGTTCTAGAGTGATAACCATCGGAACCTGAAAGTTTAATAGAACTTTGATTATCGCTGTAAATAACCATTGCCTCATTCTATAGCATAGAGGCCGAAATAGCCACATAGCTATCCTTTCTTTTCTTTAAATCCTCTTTTCCTTGCTTTTCTTTTGTTTTCCTCTTGAAAACCCATTGCGCGGTATAGGACGTTTATCTTCTGGAAGATAAGTTATTTCCCAAGTTTTATTTTCCAATAATGAATGATACTCCTCATCCATAGCTGCTTTCCAGTATTCAGCATCAGTGCCCGACATGGCTTCTTTAATAGTCAGTGGGTCTGCAATCTGTTGAACACACATGAAGTTGTTTTGCCTGTGATGAGATCTTAAAGTAATATTTCTAGTAAAACTTTCAGTGCTAGTATCATCATTTGAACTGGGATAATAGGTTTCATCCTCAGTCATTCTATTCAACACACAACTATCGAAAGATGTGTCAGGACTTGAGTGTGACAAAGTGTTGCTACTCCGTGTTCTATCTTCGACAGATATTACCTCATCAGTATTTGCACTTAAAGGAATATTTATGAGCGGTTTGGTAGGTAAGGGTTCCGATGTATTACTATTATTATCCATAACTTCATTAATAAATATGACATCTCTACTAATAATAATTCTTTTCTTTACTGGATCATACAGTCTGTAACCCTTCGTATTGTCACAATATCCCACCAAAAGTAATTCTCTTGATTTACGATCCCATTTTAAACGATTTTGTTTTGGAATATGTACCATGGCTTTACAACCAAAAATCCTTAAATTTGAAAGGTTCGGTTTCTTACCAGTCCACTTTTCATACGGAGTTACCTTATCCAAAACCCGAGATGGTGATCGGTTGGTGACATAGGCTGCAGCAGCAACTGCCTCTGCCCATAACTGTTTATGCAGCTTTCCTTCAAAAATCATGCATTTCGCACGTTCCACCAACGTCCGATTCATCCGCTCCGCTAGCCCGTTTTGCTCAGGTGTATACGGAGTACTCGTCTGATGTTTGATGCCGGAAGCCCTTAGGAAATCCGAGAATGCTTTATTAAGATATTCTTTTCCATTATCGCTTCTAACTATTTTTATTTTGAGATCTAACTCATTTTCTACTTCTTCTTTAAAACTTTGAAAAACCGACTTAATATCCAACTTGTTCTTGAGAAAATAGACATAAACTTTACGGGAATAGTCATCTATGAAAGTTATGAAGTATTTCGCACCACCAGCAGACAGTGTCTCCATCGGACCACATAGATCAGTATGAACTATTTCTAATAATGCCTTTGCCCTAGAACCAGAGTCTGGAAACGGTAATCGTGTTTGTTTAGCTTCACAACATGGTATACAAACAGTATCAACATCTTTATTAGTGATAGTTATACCCTCAGCACATGATTCTAACCTCTTTACATCAGCCAAATTTAAGTGCCCCATTCTCTTGTGCCATGTAATAAGATCTGTCTTATTTTCACCCAATACAGCATAAGCAGTCACGGTAACAGTGTTCAATTTGTACATGTTATTGATCAAACTTGCATTTGCTATAAGAATCTTATGAACATTATATATGTTACATCCCGTGTCAGTGAATTCCACTTTACAACCATTTTTAGTTAGTTGACTAACTGACAACAAATTTACACACAGCTCGGGAATAAATAAAACATTTCTCACCTGGATTGGACACCCATCTTTGCAAAAAATGGTATGAATGTTTACTTTACCCATATTTTGCACGGAGACAGCATCATTATTAGCCACCTTTATTTGCTGAATCGGAGATGCTTGGATATCATACATCCAGTCGGAACGTCTCGTCATGTGCATAGTAGCACCTGAATCAATGTACCAGTCTTCTTTATTCACATTGCTGTAAGCTGAAAAAATTGCTGAAAAACTGTTATTGTTGTCATGGTTACATTTTTTCACTGTACATTGATTTTTGTAATGTCCATATTTATTACAATTGAAGCAACGAGGGCCTTTTTCTTTTTTCTTTAGCTTGGCATTGTTTTTAGAGGTATTTTTGTGCTTTGTAAATAAAACAGAAGACGCAGAAGACTCGGAAACTTTAACCTCCTGTAAAAGTTTTGTCTTGACAAAATCTGATGACATTTTTATTCCGGAACTTTCCAGACCCATGATCATCGGTTTATAATTTTCCGGTAAACCTGCCAGCATGAGTGTTCCCAACCATTCGTCATCAACTACGAAACCAATGTTTCGTAATTTGTATGCAGTACTCATTACTTTATTTACATATTCTTCGACGTTTGCGCAGTTATCCAGTGTTGTGTTGATTAAATCCCGCAATAAGCCAACTTTCCTCGATAACCCGGAGTCTTCGAAAGCATTTCGTAGGTTTGTCCATACTTCTTTCGACGTAAGTGCATTTTCAATATGGACATAGTTTATTGGTTCCACCAACAAAATGATTTTCGACTTAGCTTTTGTATCTTTCTTACTGTCGACATCGGTGCCAGGATCGACACATTCCCACAAATCTTCATGTTCCAGATACGATTTAACCGCAAACTTCCATGTCGAATAATTTTCCCGTCCGGCTAATTTTTCAATTTGTAAATTAGACATCGCCATTGTTTTCGGGCCGATGTACGATGGAATATTCTCGAATGATTATTGTCCGGTACTTTATGAGAATAAATATTAAACTTCGAATCTTTAGGTTTATGAGAACTGGGCCCATAACCTGTTGGAAACCTAAAAAATAACCTTGAGACTCTGAGTTCAATGTAACGTTTATTCTCCAGTAAAAGTATAACAAGAATGAATAAAATATATTAGAAAATAACTAATGACAGGTAAAAGCACTCCAGCGCCACAAACGACAACAAGGTGCAACTACTCAAATAAATACTATTTATGTATTTATGTTTACTATTTCAACAATGTTTGTGGGAAAGTTATTTACAATGCCGTCCAAGCTTACCTTGCAGGATTTGAAAAAGACTATCAGCATTAAACCGGTTCTCAACCTGGTTATATTTCAGCAGATTAAAAATGTTACACGAAAAATGAATGCTGAGAAATGTTTGTGCGTACTAATGTTTGATGAGATGTCAATTTCACTATCATTAAATTAAGATGTGCCCAATGATTATATTATTGGATTCGAACATTTATGGGACATGGAAACATCGCATAATATAGCCGATCATGTGACAGTGGCCACGCTTAAAGGGCTGAAAGCGAATTATAAAATGCCTATATATTATAGATTTTGTAAGAGTGCCACAAAAGTGGTTATGTTGAAAAATTTAATAAAGGAAATATTTATTAACTAGTTTGAAGCCAATATGATTGTTGTGGCAACGGTCTGTGACCAATCATCCATTAATATGAGAGTTATTAATGAATTATAATTCTATAAACTTTCTTCACTGTTTTAAAATGGAACCAGGGCCGTCTACCTCGCGGCCATTCAAGGAGTTTGTGTCTCCGCGAAAAAAGAGAAAATTGTCTCACTTTAGTGAATCTGAGAAGATGATGATAATTAACGTTTTTAAATACGTTAAAGAATCTTGGCCCGCCGATAAATATGCTTCAAAACAAGAAATGAAGAATAAAACAGCCGATATCTTGGCCATATCAAAATCGGCCGTGTATCGTATTTTGAAAGAATATACCCAAACAGATACCGTCAATCCAGCTGCACCACCGAAAAGACGTCTCTCATTGATTGAAAGAATTGATGAATTTGATAAATCGTGCATTAGACGAATAGTGCACAGCTTTTATTTAAAAGGAGAGTTACCTACGGTAAAAAAGGTGCTACTTGCCATAAATACAGACGAATCCTTGCCGAACATAGGCCTAACGGCGCTAAAAAAATTATTAAAACATTTGAAGTTTAAGTATGTCAAACGAAGGAGGAACAACGGATTAATCGATAGAGATGATAATATATCATTGTGGCGTATCAAATATTTGAAAAATATGAAATCTTTCCGAAAGCAAAACCGACCAATATATAACTTGGATGAGACTTGGGTAAATGCAGGTAAAATTTTCATTTCTGTTTTGTTAATAAAGAAGTACGTTGTATCACATGGATAAACGTGTAACAAAAGATATAATTATTATATCGCTTTTCAGGACATACTGTAGGGAAAGTGTGGGAAGACACTACAGTTCAGTCACGAAAACAAGCATTTTTGAAGGGCTAATCGACAGGTGCCAAGAATCCTACTTCAAAAGGCAACCGGCTAATTGTTTTACATATAGGAGGGGGAAAAGGATTTGTGCCAGAATCGGAATTAGTTTTTGAAAGCAAGGGTAGAGGCGATTGTCACGAATCGATGAATGCAGAAATGTTTGAAAACTGGTTTCAAGCAATGCTACCAAGACTTGAACCAAACGCGGTGGTCGTTATGGATAACGCTAGCTACCACTCAAGACGCAAGGAGAAAATCCCAGTTACGAGCTGGAAAAAGAAAAATATTCAGGAATGGCTTTCCTCAAAGCTTCTTTTGAACCGAATGAAACAAAAGTCTAGCTCTTAGACAAGGTAAAGGGTATTAAAATTCAGTACCAATCATATGTCGTCGATGAAATGGCAAAAGCAGTTGGTGTTGAGGTATAAAGATTACCTCCTTACCACTGTGAATTAAATCCCATCGAGTTAGCGTGGGCAGACGTCAAGGGATATGTGGCAAGGAAAAACACAACCTTTTAAAATAGCAGATGTCAAAAAACTACTGCAGCAGGCTTTGGGCCACATTTCAGCAGAGAAATGGCAAAATTGCATAAGTCATGTAAAAAAAGAAGAATCGAAACTAAATCGACTTGATGATAATGTTGATAAAACAATCGATTCATTTGTTATAAATGTGACAGGCGAGATTTCGTCAGAAAGCGACTTTGATAGCGCGGAATCTGATTCTGAATAAAAGTAAAAGTATAATTTCTGAATTACGTTCCGTCTTTTATTTCTATTGAGGAATTAGCGACTTTTGCTTTAACTCTTCTAATACTGCCTCATTCCAATGCCGATGTTGAGAGACTATTTAGTAGTATGAATATAATAAAAAACAAGCAGCGAAATCGAATGAATTTAAAACTCTTAACTGCTATATTAAGAATACGTTGTGTTTTGAGGTTGAAAGGAAAATGCTGCAATAATTAAGAAATACCAATAAGCGTTGTAAAACAAATCGGCACTAAAGAATCATAGAAATCAGATCTCGTCGATGATGGTGCAAACAGCAATGATTCTTCTGAAGACGAATTTATTTAAAGTACCTTTTTACCTGTTATCATTTCATATAGTGTATGTTGATTTATCTAATAATGTAAATTTACCTACGAATGGTAGGTATGTTGTTAATTTTTTGACATACTATTAAAGGAAACTAATGACACTTATTTTATTTTGTAAAACAAAATTTTTTTAGTGGAAAATTCGGTCATTTTATTTGCGGGTTTTTTTATTTAGTGGTTTTCTGGTGGTTTTAAAAGTTGACTCTGGTGGTAAGCTACTACAACTGTTGGCAACACTGTAGCCAGCTCGCACCGCGAGTCGCCGCCAGTCGGTTTTTGGTCGCGCGTCCAAGAGGACGCATACGACCTTGTACGCTATGTTTGGACGGCAAAATGAATAGACACGCGTGTTCTTCGAGTTTTAATAATGAAAATATTATCAGATTGATTCAACTTTATGAATTTCTCCGGGTCTTATGGGATAGCACACTAACTGATTATCGAAATAACAATTTACGACAAGATGCATGGAAGGCAATTTCAAATGAATTAAAAATTCCAATAGGTGAATAAAAAAAATGTCAACTTCATTAGCAACTAATAGAAAAGAAAGGAGCAAAATCAAAAAAGTTTAGTAGCAGGATCAGGTAAGTTTTCAAATTGTTTATTTACGCATTGTATACATTGAATTATAAAAAGAAATTGACATATTTATAATAGCCTGTATACTTTTATATCTTTTTTTACAGGAGCTAATGATGTGTATACAATATCGAAGTGGTTTGCATCTGAATATTTTACTTTTCTAAATTATAAGGACAAACTTTTGCCAACAACGGAGACTGCTGTAAGTAATTACGATTAGTTATTAACGTTATTATATTTATTTATAAGGGTGTCTGAGATAATGGACCAGCTGCTTTATGGGGCTTTTTCAATTTTATTATACATATTTTAGTGTATGTTCACCCGTGTGGGTAGTACACGTTCTATTTAATATAATATGTCACATTAAAACTCAGTGATTATTTTGCCAATCAAGGGGGGCATTATTAACAAAATGTTCCGCCAGATGTAAACGTATATGAGTAGGAGTATTGGGCGATCTCCTAGGTACACAGTCTAAAGGAAAAAAATAAGTTAATTGCTGTTGTTCTTGTCGCCATGCACCTGGAATAAGCTCTCCTCGCTGTTCAGAGTCAAATGTATTGTTCTGTGCGTAAATATTTGATAGTCTGCTTTTTCGTAAAAAATTGTGTAAATAAACAGTTGCCAATACAATTTTTGTAGCTTTTTCCGGTTCCAAAAGCATTGGTTTTCTTAGTAGGTACTCGACTTAGTAATTCTTATCCACGCTACAACCTGCAGACTACTTACTACTACTTAATGAAGCTGTTATGACGAGTCTAAAACTTGAAATATTTATGTGGTGGCCTATACCCATTCAACCTCGACGCGATCAATTATGATAAATACCTTGGTCCTAAGAGCAATAATGCGACTATGCAAAATAAAAAACATGTTACTGATTCAGCAACTATCAGTCACTCTACTTTTTCAACGATTTTTGGACCAATGTTGTCGAAAGTCGTCATCAAAATATACCCAAGAAAAAGTTGCCACACTTGAATTTGTTGTATCATGCATGGGAAGCATTTCATGACGCTGAAATTATGAATAACACTGATCCAGTAATACATTGCCCAGTTGTAACATCGCAAGAAAAGGATCCAGAACTGACTGCAAACGTAAGTGATTTAAGTTCTTTTCAGAGGATTCATGACAAGAAACACTGAACTAAGTTTGAGGACCCCAGAAGCAACCGGTTTATCCAGATCTACCAGCTTTAATAGCAAAATGTAGATTTTTTTTAAAAATTGTGCCAATTTTTATGTTCCATATTTTTATGATTAAAATTATTATAGAATTATAATTTGTACTTATTATTTTGCTTATTTTTAAGCCCGGGCAAAAAATCCCTTCTTGGCGGGTCAAGTCTCCACCCAGGCGGTACTAGCCGAATGTCACTTTGGTAAAAATTGTGAATTACTCATAAAGTAATAATGATGTATTAAACTTTCTTAGAAGAAAATATAGCAAAATAATGTAGCTTAAGATAAAATTTATAAAAAATTGCGATTTGTAAGTATAGAAATATTTATGAGCATTTTAGTGGAAGGCGGGTAAACTCTCCCGGACTCCCCCTACATGATAAGTGAGCACCATATGATGCTCTCATGTTGGAATATACAAAAAAAAATATTTCTCTGCGTTACCGATGAGCAAAATGAAACTGTATGCTTAAGCAATTACAATATTTCTATTTAAAAACAAATTAATATGAATTGCATGTTTATTTCAATTAATATTTATTATTAACCTTTCGTATGCCGGAACGCAGGTATGCGCGCCAATTTTTGAAAGCTTCATATTCCGGGACGTAGATCTGCGCGATTTTAACTGTACTCGAAAGTATTCCATAATACATTAAAGTAAAGCCCTATAATAGCGTGAAAGTGCCGTAAAGAGTGAATGAAGTATAGAACAAATCTATAACAGCCGTTAAAACAATTCACTAAATATCAAAATTATGAAATAAAATTGAATGAAAATTCAACTTGTTCGTACCTGTACCGCGTACTTTGCTCTGAGTTTTTATTGTGTTATTTGGCGAATAAACCGAGAAAACGTAAGTATATCTTTGTTTTTTAATCATTAGATAAGTGTTGATGATATTGTAATATAAACTGCCAACGGCAACAATATTTCGACAAGTTTGATAGGTTTGCAAAAGTTGGTTACAAACTGGATGAAGGATCTGTAGTTTTCAACTTCGATTTATCTAATTGTTCCATATATTCACATGTATATTGCGTATGTCATGTGGTAATACATTTTCCGTGTAATTTTTGTGAATAACAGAAGTCTGACCTGACTTTCGTAATTTTGAATAAAATGCTATTTTGTCAGTCATGGTAGTACTTACGTACAGACGATGTGTTCACAGGATGTTCAAGATTATTCTGACGTACTAGGAACCGGAACGCATATCTACGCGTTCGATCATGTTTATATTATTAGTACCAGACTTACGATAGATAAAAGGAGACTAATTATTTGCTGATCTGTTGTACCTATATAAGCACATACCAAACAATTTGATTATTGAGTGTCCTTATATTTTTGTTTACGAGATAGGTATAGGTACATAGTTCTTTTGTCGAATACTAATAATATTTTCGTGCATAAATGAGAAGAAAGACACAGCTCACGAATCTAATAGCTATTTATTTATACCTTTTTTTTTTAGTTACTGAGGAAACACGACAGTTATAAATATAATGATTATGATTTTACCCTCTAATATGGACGTGGATAATTATTTGCACCAAGAGCATTACCGCTTATGTATAAATAGTTATGTTTGGCCATGGGATATTACTCACTTTATAAAGCGGCTTAGGTGCTTCATATGCAATATGCCGACATGCACAGAAGCTCCTCCTCATTTTATTCTTATAACTAATGCTGTCGCCATGGAATTATTGATGAGCACTAAAAACTTTTGGTGTCAAAATTGCAAATATGCAGTATATGAACATTATCTACCAGATGAATGTGAATTCTGTGCTTTGTAAACTGATCAAACAAAATATATTTCTATACCACCAGTAATTTTGAGTTTTTTACCTAGAGCAGTTTTATTTACGATTTTGATGTTAGTATAATTATAGTTCTTTTTTTAAAAAATCAATTGATATAATTTTGTATTGAATTTTTTTTCGCTTTTTTTCTCTAAAGTCTGCTCGTAATTACAGATGGATTGCGATGAAAATTTATCTGGCAAACCAACTCCATTACATCGACAAATAGTAACTGCATTGGTTGTCGAGATCTCCTAGCGGAACATTGCGCGTGCCAACCAATGATCAAGTTCTTTTAGAACTAACTTCATTGGGTAACTTGCAACCTTTGCAACTTAATGAGCAGTCCGAAATTACATATAATGAAGAAATGGCTTATCCTAGCCCTCCTATTGAAGAAGAAATAGGCATGGGTATCTTGCCAATATCTCTTGCAGCAGTTTTGCAAGTCGATTCAGGAAGCGAGATCGATGATGAAGATGATTACACGGAAGAGACTATCCGGCAAATTTTAGAGGCTAGTAACGAAGATGACGTGGTTGAAGAAGAAATTTCTCCAGACCAATTAGATCCATACGTATGGTCTGATAATTTTGAAAATTTCACTGGAGAAGAGGAGATTTATAGAAATCAACCAGGACCTAATATAACTTGGAAAGATCCTTTAGAGATATTTCGCGCAATTTGGGATCGTAGCATCATGGAAAAGATTGTTATAGAAACGAATGAATACGCATGGCAAGCGATAATGCGTCAAAGCGAAAACAATAATAATGTGCCTTTTCATTCCCGCGCTTATATGTGGCTGGGTCGATGTTACTGTCGAAGAAATGTATAAGTTATTTTCTGTATTAATGTATATGGGGTTGTGTTACAGGAGTAGAATAGAGGAATATTGGTCAACGGGTGTTTTAGGAATGCCTGAATTTCGAAAAAATATGAGTAGAAATCGTTTTCTTTTGATTTTGAGTGCTTTACATTTTGTTAATGACTATGGAAGCAATGGAACCCTTCAGGTTAGATGTAAAACTGGTAAAATTGATCCAATTGTTGCACATTGCAACCAGAAATTTCAGGAAATTTATACTCCCAGAAGACATCTAAGTCTGGACGAATCTCTCCTCCTTTGGAAAGGCAGGCTACACTGGATACAATGCATCAGAACCAGGGACCGAAAACCGCTATACATTACGGTACCGGTATCGACGAATTTCGGTTACCTTTCTGAATTTAGGTAACCGTTATGACGGTAACCAATATTATAAAGGTTACCCTTAAATAAGATTACCGTATTAATACCGGTAACCGAAAAATGTCCTTGATGGCAAGAAAGAAACGGAATACCGCGTTAGAAAATAGTTTCACCATTGCATATCAGATGAATATCAACTTGTGTTGTTTACAACTTACGTATAATCAATGTAATCGCCAATCGGGTCACTTTTTTGCGGTGTAATTGTGTTGAAAATAAAAGGAAATGAGTAAAGATAAGTTAGTGGGGTAGTGCCATACTGTATAGTATAGTTAGACTAGAGACATGTTTATATCTCAGATGATTATTATTTAATGACATTATTTTATATTCTATTTTGTGATCTTCTATTTAAGTCTATAATTTGTTGTTCTATCGTTTTTGTTGTTGCTTATTTTTATTATGTTTGATTTATCTAAATACAGTATGTAATACTACTATAAAAATAAAAAGTTTTAAGAATTTGATTAATGCAATTGGCTTTCGACGTTTCAATTGAATAAATAAATAGATAGATTCCTAAATTCGCATAAATGATATAATTTAGTACAAATTTCCGATACTATTAAGTATTAAGACATTTAAATAAGAAAGGCCCTACTCCGAGCAAATGACCTTGAGCATTCACGTCATACTAAATCCGATGGTCGGCGCACGGGTTAGCGCGAAAAAAATGCAGATTTTGCGAATAATTACTTTAAAAAGTCAGTTTTTGATCTTTTGAAATATAAAAAAAAATGTGTGTGTGTATTAGTGTACACACGTAAGAAGTGAAACTTCTTTATGACATCATTTTTCGCAAAATGATCTACTATTTACAAATTTACAGAATTGGTAAAATAAAGCTAAATTAAATAAAGTTTAAGTTTAGGAGGGGGGAAATTTTTGAGGGAATTTGGGATTTCTATCGGGGCCAATTTGTAGCCCTCACCGAGACGGTTCCGAGGATACCAAGCTCGGTGGGTCCACGACCTTTATTGGCCGAGATAGGTTTAGGGGGGGTGAAGTAAAAATTTTAGGTGGGGGCAGGGGCGGGGGGGGGGGGGTTAGGTTTCGTGGGGGGGCTATTGGGCACCTTAAAATATTTTTGGGTGGGGAAAGTTGTGGAGGGGGAATTCGGGAATTCTGTTGGGGCAGGATTGTAGGCCTCACCGAGCCGGTTCTAATGAACCCAGGGTCGATGGGTCTACGATGGATATTGGCGGAGATAGGAATAGGGGGGGTGAGGTAAACATTTTAGGTGGGGGTAGGGGCGGGGGGGGGGGGTTAGGTTTCGTGGGGAGGCTATTGGGCACCTTAAAATATTTTTGAGTGGGGAAAGTTGTGAGGGGGTATTCGGGAATTCTGTTGGGGCAGGATTGTAGCCCTCACCGAGCCGGTTCCAATGAACCCAAGGTCGGTGGGTCTACGATGGATAATGCCGGAGATATGAGTAGGGGGGGTGAGGTAAAATTTTTAGGGTGGGGGTAAGCGGGGGGGGGAGGTTTCGTGGGGAGGCTATTGGGCACTGTTTTGGATTTAGGGTAGGGGAAGGCCAGAGGGGGGGTAAGGATCAAATTACAAAAAAGTGGGTGGGGCTTAAAATTTTGGGTGGGGCTTGGAAACGGTTGGGGGTGTGGCTTACTGAAGTGGGTACAGAATGTGTTCTAATGGTATACACTGTATTATGTCCAAATGTGGGATGATACACTAGTGTGGGATTCGTACTAAATACAGTTACAATACACAGGATTACTACTAAGTATTACTAATTTACTAAATAAATAAAGATGGCGCGTAACGCAAAAATGTGACGTAGAAATAAAGATGGCGCGTAACGCAAAATTTTTTCCAACCCCGATAAAGAAGTTTCACTTCAAAAAAAAAGAAAAAATCTAAAACTTTTTTGAATTTTTTTATTTATCGTCGTATTTGGTCGATAAATACATAGTTTTCCTAAAATAATTATGTTGACCTCTTTATTTTTAAACACTCAATGGAACGTAAGGGTTAAAAATAAATGATTTTCGCAAAAACTAGGTATTTACCACCCAAACAAGATGATTTTAAAAAAAAAAATCTGTCGCTGTTTTGGTCAATTTTTATTTGCATCGTGTCTGTAACCACTAAAACTATCACCTGGCTTCGTTTTCGGTCGCAGTATTGATATACCCGGTATATTTTTAATCAATATTTATTTTAAGTAACGATTATATATTTAGCCTCCAAAAAACTCTGTCGCGCAGCGGTTTGCTCGGAGTAGGGCCTGCCAATTTTGATAAAATATTTTCAAAATAATCTATCTATTATATTTTACAGTTATGTAATTATTTAACTGTCAAAAAAAGCATTATTCTCTTAAATTCTTCTTTTTAGGACTAAATATAATCATACCGGAGAGCGACGAGAATGAATCTATCCATTCTCCTACTAATGGATCAAGTAATATAAACATTTCCTTTGTGTCAATGTCACCGACATGACTAAGTTAGATTCTGATGCATCTACACCAGAATTAGACTCAAATGTGTATAATTCAGATTTGCCTTTTGATATTTTATCGAAAAAAATAGTGCAAAAGGATATCTCTCCTAACCTAGCACCAAGTAAAGATGAAAAAAAATCATGAGTTTTATTCGTTTTTAATGACTACTCGTATAGCTAAATATCTATGTAAATTAAATGATAAAAGGCGCTATGAATGTATGGCATAAAATAGTTCATATTATCATGGATGCCACCACGGATGCTACTCAGGAACAAGAAGGTGAATGAAGACCAACAACAATAAAGCATATTTAGGACTACTTGATTGCCAATTGCAACATGGTCTTTGATTTTGTTTCGTCGAGCGTCATCTCAATGTTAAATGTTGTTTAATGACAGTATGTGACATTTTTTACCACTTATAATAAAAAAACTGTAAGGTATAAATTTAAAAAAAACTCGAAATATAAATTAAAAAATTTAATAACTAGGTACCTACTTATCTTTCTAATTTGGAGATCAATAAAAGTTTGAAATTTAAATTGGAACACAAAGAAACATGAGACGCATAATTTCGTTAGTAAATTTTAAAAGTTTAGAGAACAGGAAGCAATGTATGAATAAAAAAAATCTATAAATTTTCTATAAACATTAAGATCGATTAACATTAATCTTAAGAGAAGTTTTGTAGTATAATTAATGATAACTGAACACAATATTATCAAATTTTAAAATAATGAACAAAAGATATTCAAAATATGATGCTAGTGTGTGCGTGCGTGTATGCAGAGATGGGCAAAATTTAATCATGATTAAAGATTACTTTTTAATTTTCAATCATAATTAGAGGTTAACTAAAGTAATGAAAAAAGTAATATTTTCGGGGTTTTATGATTATTGCCCATCTCTGCATGTATGTCTGTGTGCGCGCGAGTCAGTGTGCGTGTGTGTGTGTGCTTGTGTGTGTGAGTGCTTGCGTGTGTGTATGCATGGGTGCGCGCGTGCACGTGTGCGTGTGTGTTAACTTGTTTGAGTGCATGACTGTATGAGTTTGTATGCGTTTACAGTTATTTATATTGGGTGACATAGTGACCGATTCTTACAACATCAATGTAACAACGAACCCATGGAATTAATTTTGTCCATTATACCCTAGAAAATATGGAAGCCCTATTTTTTAACACCATTGTTGCGTATCACCAATATATTTTCGACAGTGGTATCATTAAGATTGTATCGAAGTCGTTCCATAACAAATCTTAAGGAGGAAAATAATCTCTCTACACTAACTTGTGTAGCAGGGACTGCTAGTGCTACTTTGGCTAAGGCATATAATGTAGGGCGAACTATTTTTTGGCTCTCCCAATATTCCAAAATATTTTGTGAAGATCGAATACGAGGTTCCTTTGAAAATGCTCGTAAAATACTTTCAATGTCTTCATTTTTATCATTTTGAATGGACCTTTCTTTAATTAAACTAGTATGGTGCAACAGAGCTTCGAAATCATCATCATATTCACATTCTTTGTCTAAATCTTGGTCCCTTTGTATGTTTTCATCTGTCGCTGTCACATTGCATACGCTTTGGATATGTTTAAACAAGTTCTTTAAATGCTCTATAGCTGTGTCTACTTCGGCTGAGGAAAGAACTACATTTACTCGTCCGTCAAGATACATAGCCATTAGAAATACGGGTTCGTTCATGAGAATTTGTTGCCTTGCCTTCATGGCAATTATTAAATTTGCAGCCAAAGGTGTCAGTAATTTTTCGGTCTCTATGGTGCATTTCATCCATGCGCAATAAAAATCTGTGAATGCAAGTTGTTCGCGCTGTAACTGCTTTGCAAGGATTCGAGCAGGAAGTAAAGATTTAATAATATCTTCAATGGATAGCCAAGTCGCTTCACTTAAATAGAGACAGTTATCAGGATCGGTTGAGCAACAATCTTTTAAATTCCGGAGTTGTTCGAGCATATCAAGGGTTGAGTGCCAGCGGGTGCTGCAATCCAGAATAGGTTTTCTTTTTTTGGCCGTTCGCAGAATATTAAAAAATGTGGGAGTTCTTAAAATGCGTACAACTGCTCTTGCTTCCCTGATAACAGCCAAAGAGTTGCTTTCTTTATTTAAAGCATCCCCTATAGCCAGTTGTAATGTGTGAGCGGCACATCTGACAGGCGATACTGTGTATGGTGGACCCTCTTCTGTGGTAAAAGATGAAATTGGAAAAGAGTAATCAGTCCAATCTCCTTCATCCTCACTATCACTTTCATCTAGAACGAATAAATGATCTTCATTCAATTGTGGTGCTATGTTTGTATTTTGATTGATTAGCTTAGCTAACTTAACCATGTTCGATCCATTGTCAGTTGTGATGCTATATATTTGATTTAGTTTTATGTAGTATTTGCGAAGAACCCACAAGAGTTTTTCTCTCAAAAATTCAGCAGTGCTGCGTGTGTGCATCTCAACAACACCTAAATGCCTGATAACAATTTTGGCATCTTTATAAAATTGGACGTTTATGCCAAAAAAAGATCGGTCGAGTCGTGTCGCACAATCCACTTTTAAACAAATCAGTTGATTTTTTAGTTCTTGCTGTATGCTGGATCGAACCGCATCGGCATTATCTTGTAACAATGATTTTATGTTATGGGAATTACATGACTGGAAGTCTTTTGTATTCATAGGAATAAGTTTTATTATATTTCGGAATGCAGCGTCGTCCAATAATTCAAAGGGACGACCATGCAATGTCACAAGGTTTAGACATTCTTGCAATACACACTGCTTCGTTGTTTTAGGGTCCATATTAGAACTCCCTTCACCGCAGTTTTCCTTATCTTCAGTCTCGCTGGCTAGACGGTTATATTTTATGACAATATTATATTCATCTAAGTGTTTTGAAGAGAGATGATGAAGAAGATTAGTTCCATGTTGACCCTGTAAATAGGATTTATTAAGTATTTAGATATTGTTCTTATTGCTTTCAAAACCAAAAAATATATATAATAGCCGCCGTTTTAAGCTTTTTAGTTATTGACTCGATTGACCGCAAAATCGAAATATGAGGGTCCAATGATTCGATAATCCAAATTATTTATAATAAATTGAGAATAGTGGCCGCCATTTTGAACATTTTAGTTATTGGTCAGATTAATCTCAAAATCAAAATCTGAGGGTCCCTCTGACACTGAAATCCAATTTTGTATTAAAAACATGAAAATAGTGGCCGCCGTTTTGAACTTTTTCCTATTCAGATTTCTATTTTGAGATCAATCTGACCATAAACTAAAAAGTTCAAAATGGCGGCCACTATTTTCAATTTTTAATTAAAAATTGGATTTCTGGCTAAGAGGGACGCTAAGATTTCGATTTTGAGATCAATCCGACCAACAACTAAAAAGTTCAAAATGGCGGCCATTATTTTTAATTTTTAGTACAAAATTGTATTACTGGGTCATAGGGACACTAAGACTTCGATTTTGAGATCAATCGGACCAGCAACCAAAAACTTCAAAATGGCAAGCACTATTTTCAATTTTTAATACAAAGTCAGCTGGTGGCGATGACTAGGAAGACATTTCAATCGTTTAGTTTTTTGAACTTTATAGGAATCAGATTAATCAAATTAAAGATTGAAAACTAATATAGTTAATTATGATTGACGATTGATACATCTATCGTGATTAATTCAATCGATTAACATTAATCTGATTAAGTTTAGTCAAATTAACTAATCGATTAATGCCAACACTGATATTATATGCATGCACATACAAACATAAAGCACAGCCCGTAATCCTTAATGTTGAAAGCGTATGGCAGCACCAAGGTCACCTAATATAGCAATAATAAGCATAACCGAAGCCACACCTAAACCATTAAATGTACTAGTCAATAAAACTCGCAACTCTCGGAAGAAAAGTCAAAACGTAATGAATTATCTTTCTTTAAATAAGTCTTCAAAGAGTTCATCATTCTCCTTACTGTAGGCAGCAGCTCGATGGGGTGACGGCGGTGGCCGGTGGCCGCTTGCTCGTCTTAGGCGATAAAAAAAACAGTACATAACATTTAAAGTAGGTATGATAAAAACCTATTTAAAATCTGATTACCGCAGTCATCGTATTTTACAGATTTGTGGTGATTACTTCTACTTTTTTTGTAATGATTGTCAGTATAAAAAATATAAGGCATTTCACTCACCTTTATAACTGTATTACACCCTTCTATAATACATTTAGAGGAATTAGAAACTTTTTCATATGTAAAATATGCATAAACACGATTTTTTCGCTTACGTCCCATTTTTAAAGTAATACGTAATCCAACCAAACAATTCAACACTCGCGAGCGCACTGAATGAAATATAAGTTATGAAAAAAGCGCAAAGGACGCGTCAGTACAAGTTGCAACATGCACCAGCCGGGGCGGCGGCCTTGAGTTTGTGATTGGTCGGCGTGCGGCGGTACACAGTACACACACACACACATTCCCGCGCTTTGACTTATGCCGACGGCACGTGTAACATAAAGGTAATGCTTATTTCGGTTACCGGTATGATACCGGTAAAATCCGTCAAATTTAATGATTGATGGTGGTTAAGGGTTACCTTATAAAATACCGGTATTTATTGTAACCTAAAAATTACGGTTTTCTCGATACCGGTTTCGGTCCCTGATCAGAACTAAGGCTGCAAGATTTGGAATTAAAAGTTATGAGTTGTGTGAAGCTGAGACGGGCTATGTGCTAAACTTAATCATATATTCTGGCAAAAATACAACATCGTCTGAACCCATTAATGGTTTTATAGGCGCAACTTCAAAAATTGTGCTAACGCTAATGGATGGATACTTAAATAAAGGCCACTGCCTCGTCATGGATAACTTTTATAACAGTGTAACTTTAGCACGATTTTTGAAGAATCACCACACTGATGTATTGGGCTCACTTAATCGTAGGAGAGTTGATACTCCTCTCGACATCAAAAACCTAAAAGAC
Organism: Deilephila elpenor; assembly: GCA_949752805.1. Classification (NCBI taxonomy): domain Eukaryota; kingdom Metazoa; phylum Arthropoda; class Insecta; order Lepidoptera; family Sphingidae; genus Deilephila; species Deilephila elpenor. Next base: position 2,211,016 of record OX457114.1, read on the forward strand.
TGCCGCTTGCAGAGGGGTACTTTGATGGCGCGTCACTGTGGAGACATTTGTGTTTTGTCATGGAAAGATGTTAAACTGGTTAGTATAATTTCTACTTACCACAATGCCGACACAGCAGAGGGACAGCGAGCTGGAGAACGATGCTTAAAACCGGTAGCGGTCCACGCCTACAATAAGTATATGGGCGGCGTGGACATGAAGGACCAAAAGCTGTCCATGTACTTATTGGAGAGAAAACGTGGCATGAAATGGTACATAAAAGTATTCAGGAGAATGCTCAATAACAGTATCCTGAATTCTTTTATAATCCATTGTGAAAACACAAGAAACGAGCGAAAACTGACCCACAGGCAATTCCGCTATGCTTTAGCAGAAAAACTCTCACAGCAGCACCTAAAAATACAGCGCATAAGACCCGCTCGTACAGCTAATTCAGACGAAGCAAGATTTGATCGTATTGACCATTTTCCAGACCGTTTAGAAAGTGCCGATCGTACTAATAATACCAAAGTGCGATATAGACGCGGTCGCTGTGTGCAATGTCTTACAATGAAGAAACGAACTGAAAGTAATGTGATTTGCAAAAAATGCCATGTGTTCCTGTGCATAGGTCTATTTTGGGCTCAATATCAAACACCTATTAATGCAGTAAGTTAAAACATTGTTTTTGAAAATGATTTTCTGTCTATATTCTGTATAACTTGCCCCGCATGTCCCTTCATAAGAGATTACCAAAGCCTATAACTGTCCCTGTATTGGAATATTTGTGGCAATCAGTAGGTTTTGAAAGGAATATGACCTCAGTATATAATTTACATAGTAAAAATTGTATATTTGTATTCTTAACTTTTTTATTATCATTAATCGACCATATAACAAAGTTAATATAAATTATACAAATACTAAATCAGGCGCTTTTATTCTGCACAATCGACTTCATCGCAAGACAATCGCCACATTATTTTAGAAAACCTGTTTATGAAAATTAATAATTGGTCCTAATACAGACTAATATAAAAACAAAGTGATAGATTTTCCGGGGATAAAAAGCGTCAATATCACTTTGGGATTGTGTGCTTTCTAAGTTGCTGTATGTAGGTCACACAATTCACTGTGTTTACCAATATATTTTTTATCTCATAATTGCCACTACACTTTGTACAGTCAATTTTAACAAGAGTAATGTGACGAACTTAATTTTCATTCATTAAATTTATTAGCATTGTATTTCGTTTTGCCTCATATAATATAAAACCAAGAATTTTATAAATTCATTAATTAGTTATAAAATTGCTTTAACTAAATAATAATAATAAAATTACTCGGACGAAAATTACAGATAATAACTATTGATATTTGTCCCTAAAACACTTCAAGTTTATTTCCAGAAATTATTTTTAGATACATCCTGTAAATGCTAAACCGGAACGTAAATCTACGCTCTAGTTGGTCAACCGGAACGTAGATCTACGCTCTCGTGTTGTTTCATAAATAATAATTTTGAATCTCTTTTTTCGATGATTATACTGAAAAAATGCCATATTATTTTAGCATATCGTAAGGAATATATATTATACTTCAATATTAAACGTAATAAAAGCTTGAAACTTCTAAAAATGAATTTTATTTCATATATTTCTTTCAAAAAACGTATTATTCAGGTACCTTGAAAGAAAAACATCTGTACAAAATAATAAAAAGGCTATAAACGTTTGAAATATTTACTAAAATTAGGTATCCACATCTATCTATTCGATATATTTAAATGAATCACGTAGGTATGTATTTTAATAATAAAAGTATGTCATGAAAAACACTAGACACACAGACACGCGCGCTTAAAATAACGCGGCAGTTGGGGCAATTTTGATGCGGCGCGGGACCGGCATACGAAAGGTTAACCTTAGGACCTCTGTGGATAAGAGTAGTGACAGACAGAAAATAGTGGAAACAGTTGGAGGACGCCTTTATCGAAAGGCACACCAAAATAAAGAGACATTCTGTAATAATATAGAGTAGTACATCTTTCTTTCTTTAAAACCTGTTTATTTTGTTTAAACATTTTCTACCACAATATGTTATATTCAAAAATTTCCAAAAAATAAATGCCTTATGTAAGAAGTTGGTTTATATGTTATTTTTGCAACCTCATGTTGCTACTACCTACTTACAAACATAATTATGTAGTTTATGAGACTCCATCTTGACTCCTGTATTTGATTCAAAACATAAATAAGACTCGATTGGGAGATACCAAATTATGAACACGTTAATTAATATCTTTGAGAGGAAACAGAAATCTGCAAAATTTATTAAGTGTATAAGTTCATAATAAATGTTGGAATTCCACAATATATGAAGTATGAAAAAATGCATGAACATTGCAAATGCAGACATTTACTACAACAATAGACCAGTACTTTAAACTTGAATATTTATAATAGTAGCTTTAGAGATTGAACAGCAAATGCTTTCGACAAAAAGTCTGCCTTTATTAATTATTGAATACATTAAAACACAGATAAATATGCCACACATTTCCTATTAATGGTAGACACAATACTAAATTGTAATTTGTAGGTGCAATGTATGCGGCAACATGCTTTGATGTATCTGCCCCATTTGACACAAATTCTATCTTATGTAATAAAAGTTACTACTGTAATAAAGGTGAATTTCACAACCTTGCCTGACTTTTAAAAAAAATAATAGATATACATAGATTGACACAACCTGCCTGTTTTCAAAAACACGATGGAAAATAATTGAACCCACAGGCCAATACAACAATCCTCAAAGTTGAATAGATAGATTTAAAAAATGTCACACAAGTCAGAACTTATTAAACCCATGATTGCGGTAGAAAATGGTTTTGCCCATGTCTAAGTAGGGCAAGAAAGGAGTGAAATGGTGTGGTGGCCAGAATAAATATATTTGATTTACTTATTTACAAGTATTACCAATCAACAAATAGCATGAGACCACACAAAAATATAAAATAACACATGTAATAAATATGTAACAAGAAGCAGCGGGTGAGCAGATCAGGTTAACCATTGGTCCACAGAAAAACAACTAGAAGATCTTGGTGCAACAGCAATAATGTTATCATATTGTTGATCCTGATGAATTTTAAAAGGCATTATTCATAGAAATGTTACTTGAAATTAATGCAAATGGTATGTAAATTGGACGAGGGTCATCCACAGGGAACATATCCATAGGTCATAAAGAGGGACCAATAATCTAGGAAACAAGAAGAATAAAGTATTCGAGAGTGCCTCTATCCAAACCACACTCACAAAGAGAATGGTCCCGTACTCTTAATTTTCGCCAAAAATACGGGAGTGCAAACAAATCAAAGCCCTTATTTCCCTATAATTGGATGAGACTTCTGCCCCAAGATATACCATTTTTTTACCATAAAAGATCGAGTACGACACTAAAGATCACGATATTTCCAAAATCTTGCCACTTGAAAGTTGAAATAGAATAATAATGCAAACTGAGGCTTTAGAGTTTAGCAACGGCCATTTGAGAGCCGATGGCCCGATGATGACAATTGTGAAAGTAGGGCTGCCTACGATGGGCGTATCGTATACATCGATGTTTTTGTCAAATGACATCGATGTGTACCATTCATTTAAAACTATCGATGGATATATCTTTTGGCGATGGTTTCGATTTATAACGCAATTCAATTTAAAACTTCGGTTTATTCTATGAAATCTGATATAAAAATGTTGAAAAACATTAATGTTTCGAAACATCTAATAGCGTTTCTGTTTTCGAGATTGATTCTATTTTATGTTTTTCAAACAAAAGTCGATGTATCGATTAATCGATCACGTTGACATGGCGGTCCATTCGAATTATTAAACCATAGACAATATAAGTAGAAAGGCAAAGGACAACGCCATGCAGCCTAAGCATCATTTATTAATAGGCTATTTGACAACATTGAAAATATACTACGATTTGTAGCCATCCTGCCAGCTAATGGGATAAAAAAGCATATTTCACGATAATTTGGTCTAAAATATGTTTATTTGCTGCAAAATACACGAAATAAAATTGATTAAAAAAATAAATTTTGTCTGTAACCCGAACGCCCTGTGATTGGTTACAGCTCTCGTGACGTCATCCCGCAGTAAAGAGCTCTCTCGATTCATTCATGTTGTTCTGTGTTAGTTATAGTTCGCGACTTGTGTTTTCTGGGTATTAAATTCGACCTTTGAGGTGTTTCTGCAACAGTTTTCTAAAAAATCTTTAAACTTTTGGCTTTAATTTGGGGGTGAGTCTCAGAATGGAGTCAAATTTTGTACGAGCTGATAGCAGCAACCTACCTAATATAGATGCGTTTATGGTTGCACTTTTCTATAAAAATAACGCTGATTACTATGCTGAGGAGCTTAAATTTAAATAAAACAACAATACTAGATTTACTATGTTTTATTTTCATAACAATTATTTAATAAGAGGATCCTGCAAATTGATTAAGGCACATACAAAAAAAAAAAATGTGTGTGTGTATTAGTGTACACACGTAAGAAGTGAAACTTCTTTATGACATCATTTTACGAAAAATGATCTACTATTTACAAATTTACAGAATTGGTAAAATAAAGCTAAATTAAATAAAGTTTAAGTTTAGGAGGGGGGAAATTTTTGAGGAAATTTGGGATTTCTATCGGGGCCAATTTGTAGCCCTCACCGAGACGGTTCCGAGGATACCAAGCTCGGTGGGTCCACGACCTTTATTGGCCGAGATAGGTTTAGGGGGGGTGAGGTAAAAATTTTAGGTGGGGGTAGGGCGGGGGGGGGGGGGGGTTGGGGGTTGGGTTTCGTGGGGGGGCTATTGGGCACCTTAAAATATTTTTGGGTGGGGAAAGTTGTGGAGGGGGAATTCGGGAATTCTGTTGGGGCAGGATTGTAGGCCTCACCGAGCCGGTTCTAATGAACCCAGGGTCGATGGGTCTACGATGGATATTGGCGGAGATAAGAATAGGGGGGGTGAGGTAAAAATTTTAGGTGGGGGTAGGGGCGGGGGGGGTAGTTAGGTTTCGTGGGGAGGCTATTGGGCACCTTAAAATATTTTTGGGTGGGGAAAGTTGTGGAGGGGGAATTCGGGAATTCTGTTGGGGCAGGATTGTAGCCCTCACCGAGCCGGTTTCAATGAACCCAAGGTCGGTGGGTCTACGATGGATAATGCAGGAGATATGAGTAGGGGGGGTGAGGTAAAATTTTTAGGGTGGGGGTAAGCGGGGGGGGGGGAGGTTTCGTGGGGAGGCTATTGGGCACTGTTTTGGATTTAGGGTGGGGGAAGGCCAGAGGAGGGGTAAGGATCAAATTACAAAAAAGTGGGTGGGACTTAAAATTTTGGGTGGGGCTTGGAAACGGTTGGGGGTGTGGCTTACTGAAGTGGGTACAGAATGTGTTCTAATGGTATACACTGTATTATGTCCAAATGTGGGATGATACACTAGTGTGGGATTCGTACTAAATACAGTTACAATACACAGGATTACTACTAAGTATTACTAATTTACTAAATAAATAAAGATGGCGCGTAACGCAAAAATGTGACTTAGAAATAAAGATGGCGCGTAACGCAAAAAAATTTCTAACCCCGATAAAGAAGTTTCACTTCAATAATAATAACATTATCTAGTACATGAAGTATGTTCTATTAATCGCATAGTATGTTTGAGACACTGCAACTGTTCAATATTTTAGTTAGTATCTTTATTTTTAGTAGTATCTGTAACATTACTATCAGAGTCGGTAACCCTTGATGATGATGTAGGTACAAAAGAAGACAAAGGGCTTGTTTCACAAGAAATATCACTATCTGTATTTTCATCTTTAAGAACAATAATCCTCTTAGCTGCTTTAACAACTCCAGCCTGTGAAGGTTGAAGGTGCTGTGGGTTAATTTTAAAAGGTGAAGTGAAACGAGATGTTGTAAAAACTTTGAATAGTGAGGTAGAAATTGTTTTATTTTGGCATATTGTTTGCACAGCCTTACTCCTATAATGTATAATCACCTTTCTTGAACAGATTTATCTATAGTTTTGATTGGTCAGTGATTTCTTTATCTTGGGGTTTTGGTAGTTCTGAAAAGAGAAACATCCAAAGTTAATTACTTTGTTTAAAAATGTTTAATGATAACTTGATTAATTGTATTATATGTATAATCTATGTATAAATAAAAATCTATGTTTGCCCTCTATGTATTCCATCATTATAGATCAAATTGTGATAAAACTTTGGCAACAACTAATGTGTTCTTGCGATTCCGATGAGGGTTCCTGGCCAAAAACTATAAATATTTATATGATTAAATTTTTATACAAGTTCTCTTTTTACATTATGTAAAATTACAATGCATGCCGTATGTAGCTAGTCTGCAATATAAAAGATAACATACCTTCAGACTCGCCAGTTTCTTGTATTATGTTATTATCTTCCTTTTGTAAGTTTTCAGTATGGGTTTTAGTAATACTATGACTTTACAGACATTGTGTAACAAGATCAATTCTTTGCCTTTTAAGGAAAACTTTTCGAGAACATCCAGCATCAGAAAAACGGCTTTTACGATCATCTTGACAATGATATTTTGTTGGTACAGCATCATCAGCTAAAAGCATTTTCTGACTGAAACCCATATTATACTTCATGTAGTTTATTACGGCTTTTTCCATCTGCAATGTAATTATTGCTAATAAAACAAATGAAGAATGTTATATACTAAGTTTGACAAGTAAATATCCATTTAAATTAAAAATTGAAAGCACTTGAAAAGGGTCCTTTTAGCGCAACAAATTACGTGATATGAGGTTATAAACCAAACATATTATTTCGTGTATTGAAAACAGATAATTTTAGTTACAATCTAGAATATATAACGTTAAATAATACTTACATCAAAATGATATTTACACATAAAAACATGTGCATCATGCATGGGATGAAATGCTTTTTGGGTCTCTCCGAGCCAGTTCTAATCACAATTTACGTCTTTTCAGATTCGTTGGAATTGAAACAAATAGTTTGTTTGGAGTTTTTATAGTCGTATTTGTGCATTGTGGCACTACACACAATTTATCTTAAGGTAACAGGTATGGTGTACACCATATTCAAAGATTAATTAGTTTTATGACAAGGGAAATTATAGAGCTTAGTAATAACTAAGCGAGCATTATGATTTAGTGCAATTTTCTTCCCAGTTACTTGGTAACCATAATACCACCATACATTAAGTATATTTGACAATGACATTATAAAGTGCTATATTTTATTAGTTCGAACCTAACCTTTTTTAGGTTAGGTTAGGTTAGGTTACAAATTATGAAATAATCTAAAATCTCCGGCTTTACAAGAATATTTTTCCAACTGCGCATCATTCCTCAAGCACTAAAGAACAAAATAAACTATATCTCAGCTGTGTACAATATTTTTTTTGTCAGGTCCCAGCATGTATGGGACGTGACCGATGTTCTTTGTACATATGTTTTGTAATATTATAAGAATTGGCTAAAAGGACTTGTATCCACAGCCGTAAAAATTTTTAATAAAAAAAAAAAATGTATACATACTTAAATTATATTTATATTTGTATTGATTTTGCAAATGCGGCAACAAAAAGAGAAACATATTTATAAATAGGATTTAGCCTACGAGAAAACAAAATATAATATAAGTATACGGTGTTTACTAATTAAATCTTCGTCTCCTCTTTCTTTTCATATTTTTCAAGATTTTAAAACCAATCGGAGCAATGGAAAAAAATTAAAATGGCGGCTATGATTTTCAATTGGGTATTTGACTAATTTTTCAATTTTGGTTTTAAACTATCCTTTATGGCTTATTATGCTCACTCCATTGATATTTTCGGGATATTTTACTGAATTATGAATAAAAACAATGTTTGAAATTTAAATTTCCAATAGTGCGCCAAAAACGCTGTTTATGGTAATGGCGCTGGTTGTTTGACACGTGACGTCACAGCGCAGTAAACTGTTTAATAATACTGTATTGACGAAGTTATTTTTACCAAATTTCTTTAATATTAATATATAGAATGGTGCATAAAGACACATTTGTTTCAAAGGAATGACGTTGCCAAAGAGCTGTAGTAATTTATAGTTTTATTGCCCTGGCATTTTGGAATACTTTTGTAACACAATGGTTTAAAACAGAAATCTTTTTTAACTAAAATAAGACAATAGAGCACATAAAAATCCTCGCTCAAATAAATTTTACGACTTACAAATGTTTTATAGTTAATCATCAGCAGTATATATTAAAATAAAAATGCATGGTCAAATAAAGTTTCAATTACAAATGATTTTGCAAATACTTAACAAATCTAAATCTAAGTTTGTGAGTTACTACCGCCACTGCACGGCGCCAAATAAATATTGGAATTTGAAATTTGAAATTTTTGGTCTACAAAAATTATTTTGCAAATTTTGTTGCATGTTTTGGTGATGCATGGGTAACAACACTGGTGTTTGTTTTCTTTTCTAGCTTGCTTTTGAATATGCCTGCTCCAAACAAGCCTCGATGTGCTCGCAAAATTGAGTTTCCCGCAGAGTACGTACTTTTTAAATTGAATTATTTTTGTTACTTTTGACTTCCATAAATTACGTGACTGTGTTAAATTCAAATAAGGAGAGTTATGTGTTTTACTTTTTGTCTAGTTCGGTGACCAGTTGCTTAGACGACCCTACTCCAGGCCCGTCAGGAACACAATCGCGGTATAGTCCTCATCAATTATCACAACAGTTATCATATTAATTTGTTAATGCAGCGTCCATTCATTTCATTATATTTTTTAGCCCGAAGTCCTTAGCTGATGACCTAAAGGCTATCAGGGCATCAAAAGCGAAAGACGCTAAGAATCGCACCAAGCTGACTTCAGACCAGCTCAGCCTCTTAGCTGATTTAAAAGAAAAAAAACAAGTGGGCTTTTTTATATTGCCGGATGCTCCAGAGTTGAAGTAAGTACATGGTGGTTAGTCAATCATAACCTTATTCAACATTTTCATTGAATATTTATTTTTAACCACAGAAAGGGAAAGATGAGTGACTCCCGAATTTCCATACCCTGTCCATTGCTCCCTGGTGTGCCAGCTGTCCCTCCCCCGAAAATACCTCAGCCATGGGAGGTGCTGAGTTCTCATGGTATGTGGAGTATTTTATCCTATACTTGCTTGTTGTGTCAATCTATCCATAATAATATATAAACATTGTTCTCCTAAATCTAAAAACGATATCTGAAGTAATGCTTATTATAGCTGAAATCAGTTTTTGCGTTTACTCACGCTATACTTTACATGGTACTTTTTTATTCCAGAAGACACCGTTAAGAATAGTGAGGATATTGGTATAGAGGGTACGCCTCCAAAAATGGCAGAGAACAAATCCTCGGTTAATAAAAGGAAACGGAACATCGCCTTCTCTCCGTCCTTAGGGGTTATAGCTGAAGCAGTATTAGCGATAGAGGTAACGCCCGAGTCGAAACCTGTCATAGGTAAGAGTAATGATTCCTATAGCTGAAATCAGTTTTTGTGTTTACCGGCGCTATACTTTACACGGTACTTTTTTATTCCAAAAGACACCGAAGAGGATAGTGACAGTGATGTAATCGAGGAGACCCCACCGAAAATGGCAGAAACCAGACCCTGGGTGACTGCAAAAACACTGAAGATAAACTTCTTTCCGTCATTAGGGGTGATTCACGCCTCTGACCCACCTGTCCAGCCTGTGTGGGCTGACATCGAATTAGTTGGTTTTACACCTGGTAGGTGCCATGTTTAAAAAATTCTTAATATTTTTTCTGGATTTTAGAATAATTTTATTGTGAAAACGTTTCAGAGTCCAGGACTTCCAGAACGGCGCCTGCGTCAGGCACGAGTGCCATGTCCTACGAGTCCGGCGAGTTCCACATACGTATTACAGTAACTTTGTGAGTGTATATAAATGGGTCAGCAATAAATAAAATATATATTGCATTGTCCACATAGAGCGCGAGTTTGGAGAGCCGGCTGACAGCGCCAGCGAATACGAAGTTGATTGTGATCCGATGGACATTGCGGTGCCCACCAGAAACATCTTCAAATACCCCGCAGCGCTCGACGATCTCAATGACCCCGACCTTGTTAAGGACGTCCAAAGTGTAGGCGCCGAAGAAGATGTCGCTCTTCGGACCATGGCTGACGCTGACGGCGATTTATTATTTTTTGATTGGCGTGGCGATCCGGACAATTTTGAGGGAGTCAGAGAAAATTTTACTGGCCCGTCTGGCCCAACCTTTGCGGTGACGGGACTAACTCCCTTACAGGTATTCCAAAAATTCTGGGATACCGATATTATCGATCTCATTGTTAAACAAACAAACCTTTACGCCAACCAGTTGCAGTTGAAAACTGCAGCCAAAACCAACTCCAGGATGACCCGGTGGGTGGATACAACAGCCGAAGAAATTTGGAAATTTTTCACTATTATCCTGCTCCAATCCATGGTGGTGAACACTGTGGAGCGAGAATATTGGTATCCCAGAATAGAGCAGTTGAGGTTTGGGAATTTTAACAAAATTATGTCCTTCAATCGGTTTTTATTGTTGAAAAGATGTTTACATTTTGTAGATAATGCCAACTTGCCCGGAAAGCCCTCCAAACTCGACAAGATATTGCCCGTCATCACTTATTTGAACAATAAATTTAGCTCTTTATACCTACCCGAACAAAATGTCGCGATAGACGAGTCCCTTCTTTTGTGGAAGGGTCGTCTATCTTTCGCACAATTAATTGCCACAAAGCGAGCGCGGGTAGGTATAAAAAGCTATGAATTGTGCGAGTCAAAGACGGGCTACTTGAGGAGAATGGAGGTGTATTCGGGCAAGGAAAACGTGCGTGTGCCTCGGGAACCGATTGAAGGGCATGAACTGGATAATGAGCCGGAGAGTGCCACTTCAAAAATAGTGTACAATTTAATGAGGCCGTTATTTGGAAAAGGTCACACCATCATAATGGACAATTTTTGCAACGCACCTCTTTTATCGAGACTGCTCAAAAATAAGCATAAAACTGATACCATGGGCACTCTCCGACTCAATAGGGAGTTTGTTCCGGAGGCCCTAAAAACGAAACGTAAGAGTAATATGAGGACGGGCGAAGTCTGTTTTAGCAGTACTAAAGATGTGGGTGTGGTCGTGTGGAAAGACAAAAGCATTGTAGCAATGCTTTCCACATTTCACCAACTAGAAGTTGGCGGAAAAGAGAAATACGGGTACTATAAGTACAAACCCCAAGTCGTACTCGACTATAACCTCTTTATGGGCGGCGTGGATCATAAAGACCAAATGCTCCATGCCTTCCCCATAGGGAGGGTGAGAAATCAGTGCTGGTACAAGAAACTTTTCCGCCGGCTTCTAAATGTGTCATTGCACAATGCGATGGTGACTTTTAACCACGGCCGCAACCACGAAAATATTCTTTTGAATAGGGAGTTCCGGATGCAGTTGATACAGGGGATGCTGCAGGTTTACAACCCTCCTGAAATACCTAATCGCAGCGAAACGCTGGCACCACCACTCTCAACTATGCATTTACCTTTCAAAAATAGCAAGTTCCAACGATGCAAATTGTGCCATGTATCAAATATCCGACGCACGACTGCATGGAGATGTAGCACCTGCAATGTGAATTTGTGCATTGCAGGATGCTACACCGATTATCATGCTAAGTATGTTTGTCGGAAATAAGTTGTACTGGCGGTAGATCTTTCAACCCTTGAAATGTAATAAATTATTTAGATTCAATCACTTTTCTCTACTACTACCCGGTTCACAAGGCTGTTTTCACCAGAGAAGAACGGGCGAGTTAGTTTAGTTAGTTAGTTAGTTTTTTTTTTGATAATTTTAGTATGTAACACATATGCAAATAGTATTGCATATGATATATATCAAACTTGATATATATCATAAATTGCTACTATCCATGGGCGGTTTTTTCGCTTACCATCAGGCGTATGGCATGCTCGTCTCACCATTAATGTAATAAAAAAAAAAAAAGTGACTGTTAGGTGTATTTATTTATTTAGTTATATAAGTGAAACCAAGAATTTATCCGATTGTTATAAAACCATTGATTTTAGTTGCATACGTATGATATAATCCCGAGCAGGATTTGCTCGGTGTACTCTCAACCTATTATCGCCGGATCGCCACCAAGTTTTTTACATGTTTTTTGTTTACCTATGAATATACTTTGTCGAAATGTTGCAATGTACAAGTGTGATACCTTTTTGGAAAGCACATTAAAAACACTATGTGATATGCTAATTGTTATTTTTGTTATATATAATATGTGGAACAAAAGAAACAGAAAAACAAAAGTGATATGATTGTGGCAATGGGAACTGTTGTACTAATTTTCATATTTCTCAGTCGTGATAAATGATATTGCTATGGTATTTTTTATTTTAATAGAATATTAGACTATTTATGCTGTAGTAACTTTATTTCAAGCCAAATAGTGGTATTTTTGCATCTTGGCCTTGTTAAATTTAACGTAAATTAGACCGCGCGGCGCCAGTTAATTGTTTACAATAAAAGGGCTATAAATAAATGTTTTTGTATCAACATGTGTATGTTTTTATTTCTTACCTTATAATATATTCTATAAGTAACATAATTTTAAATTAAAAACCCTATGTCATCGATTTAATTTTCGAGATATGATCCTTTAAATACAAGACGCGCCTAAATCGCGCTATCTCAAAGTTCAACGCAGCATAACTCTTAACTAGAATCATAATTTGATAAATAAAATGAAACATTATTTCAACAAACTCATGGTCTAAACAAAAAACATAACACTTGATAGTTAAACAAACCACTTGAGTAGTGAGAACCGATTGTTTACAATGCTAAGTGCGCGGCGACGCGCCGTCGCCCGGCCATAAAAACGCTGGGGCAGAGCTCGTTCGTTTACATTAATCGCCTCGGGCTTAATAACATACAAGTGGCGGGGGGCCCGGGCACGTGAGCGGATAATAAGAAAAAATGTAGTAATTTGCTAAAAATGACCTCTTTCCATTAGTTCGCCGTATGTCATTACTTCGCAGGATTTGATCCTTCCTAACGGCTAGCAGCTTAAGCGAATTGTGTAATAATACAGAATGTGATTTTTTTAAACATCAGGTTCGATTCCTCGCTAGAATATTGATTTTCAAAAACGCAAATATTCAATTTTATTTTTCATCAAAATGGGGCCCGATACTTTTCTTTTTTTTTTTTTTTTAATTGCAATGAATGACGGGACGAGCAAGCCGTTCGCCTGATGGTAAGCGATACGACCGCTCATAAACAGTAGCAACATTCCACTGCGCTCGCAATCCTGAGACATAAGATGTTAAGTCTCAATATGTCCAGTAGTTACTCCGGCTACAATGCCTATAAGTATTTTTCGCTATTCTTCATATTTTCGAATTCGGTGTTCCATACACACCTTAAAAAATTCTCCCTATATGCTAGAATAAGAATATACCAAGCAGTTGACACTAAAATAAAACAAAAAAATATGTTAAATGTATTTACTCCTCATCTTGTCTTATCACTATAGAATCTAAGAAATCTGCAGGGACAGCAACATTACTTTGATATCGTGCTCATGCAAGGATTTCCTGGTGGGATGAACCAGCTGCTTGTTGCTCAACATTTTTGTCAAAGACGAATGCATTATTAGCTTCTTGAATTGCCATCTCCCAACAAACCTGACAAATGTAATCATCATCCATGATCTAAAAAAAAAAACACAAAATGACCAACCGTCAATATTAGGCTCCAAACAATGTATACGGATTGAGTCTTTTGTTGATTATTCCAGAATCCCAAGCCACATTGATTAAATAGTAAATTGGATACCTTGTGGATTCAGGGATAATTATTATAAAAAACTTACGGTTAATGGAGATCCACTCACTGATTACAGAAATGACTCTGGTGTCAAGTTCCAGGACAACGAAGTGGCGGAGTGTATTAAAACGGATATTACATTGAAGACTATGCAAATATTTGTTGAGGCATATACTGTTGCTCCGGGTTCATGTTAAAAATATAGTGATACTTCGCACTTTAAACGAAATTACAAAGCGTTATCATTATCCAATGTTCAATCGTACAAGGTCGTCAGAAATGCAAGGGTCTATCGGAGTCCGTAATCAAAGCAAAGTCACAAATATAATAATATTCAGAGAATTAACAGTAGTCCCAAATCGGAAATCACAAGAAAGCTGAATGTTGACAGCCCGCAGAAAAGTCACGTGTGTCATAGAGAATACCTACACTTTATTTTTAATTCAGCACTACCTTCAACGCTGCAGTTAAAACCTTATTTTAAAACAAAGTATGACTGATGGAACGCGCTCAAATGCGTTCAATATTATTAAAAACACTTTAAGTTTTTCTTTTCTTGCCCGGTATTTAAAAATAAATGGAAATATGCATTTTCATTCTAATAAATTATACTATTTTCTGATGTACCATTCATAACTGGTCGCGTTCATGGTCCATTATGGCCGATGTTCTTTAAAACATTCATGAATCAAGTATTTTAAATTTACAATTTCTCAACTGTACTACATACATATTTATATAACGGTTTATACATTAATGTATTCTTTAAAATCTCTTGAACTGATGAAGGAATGTGTGATGATATTTCTAATAACTCCGATATTAAAACTAAACGTAAAAGGTGAAACTTAGGGCAAGATAAAATAATATGATCCAAGTCTGCAGGCTGAACGCCACAATATTGACAATAATCTTCTGATATTATTTTCATTCTAAATAGATGTGCTGGAGTCTGACAATGTCCAAGTCTTAATCTATTTATTATACTTATGCATTTTCTCTCCTCAAACTGCATTTTATTATTATTAAACCATGGGCGGGCGGGTAGATTATCTTGTATTGATGCATACCATTTTCCTTTCCTTTTATTTATTTCCCTCCAGTAGCACTCCCATCTATATCTTGTTTTTTCCTTTAGTTTCACAAAATAATCAGTATATGGTATTTTCAGTGTATAACTGTGATCTTCATCCCAAAGTGAATTAGCTGCTTTATCAGCTAATTCGTTACCCCGAATCCCCGAATCACTGGGAACCCATTCAATCTCAACCACCTTGCTCTTATTCATGTTATATAACAATTCTTTTATACTATAAACGATATAGTTAGTCTTATAGGCCAAAGCTGAACCATATATTGCTTTAATAACACTTTGAGCGTCTGATAAAATAAGTATTCTATTAGCATTTTCTACATCTTTTATGTACAATAAGGCTCTATAAATTGCGTATGCTTCTGCTGTGAAGATACTACAATCATTATTTATTCTATATTTTTTACTTATTTTCTTATATGAGTCATAGAAAGCAGAACATACACAATCCGAGGACTTGGAGCCATCAGTGTATATTTTATACCAACGTACATTAGTTGAATTATCTACGCTATATAATTTATGAGTTACATCTAATAGAGCATCATATTTACAATTATATACAGGGTACTTACTAAATTTATACATATTTACACTAAGCTCTTTCGTATGAGCCATTATAGTACCTAATTCAGGAATTTTGTTAAACATTAAATCAGAGGGACGAATATATTCGTCTAATGAGGCATCATATAAATTTTCGGGCAATTTAATAGTATCCCCTACTATAGAGCTAGTTTTACATAATGCTTTTAAGCAGAACTTTTCCGCGAAGTGTACTCGTCTGATAGCCAGTGGAGGAACGCAGACCTCAGCCTCAAGAGCATGAATAGGCGTAGTTCTCATTGCACCACTTATAATTCTTAATGCCATATTTTGAATTACATCTAATTTTTTCAACAGAGTAGTGCTGGCATACATGTAGGAAAGATAACTATAATCAAAATGGCTACGAATAATACTTTTATAAAGCATTATTAAGGTTTTAGGATCTGATCCCCAAAATGTTCCTGCCAAGCTCCTCAAAATATTGAGATTCCTTAAGGCACTTTTAGTTATGGAATGTATGTGACTTTGAAATTTCAGCGTATTATCAATGATTACCCCTAGAAATTTCTTTTCTTTTACTTGAGGAATACTTAAATTATTAAATTGAACATTTACCAAATCATTAGTACCAAATACAACAAGAGAACTTTTATCCGAATTAATGTTTAATTTTAATTTATTACTGTAATATGCATTCAACTGACTTAAAGCAAGATTCAAATTTTGCTGTGCAATCGAAACATTTCTGTCAATTGAATAAACTAAAATGTCATCCGCGAACTGTAACACTTTAACATTGTTAGTAAGATATTGTAAGATCTGTGATGTATACAAGTTGTACAAAATAGGAGACAAAGATGCTCCTTGCATTAGACAATAGTCTGTGCATTAGACCTTTACAAACAGAATTTGGTCTATGTAATAGACCATTATACTTAACGTAAAACGACCGATCACTTAGGAAATTATAAATCCACTTTAATAATTTTCCAGGTAAACCTAATTCATACAATACAAGGATTAGTTGGTTAATATTTACATTATCATATGCTCCCTGAACATCAAGAAAGGCACAAACTGCAACAGATTTTGAAAGTAGACATTTCTTCATATCTGTGATAAACGTAACAAAGCTTTCTGGAGCACTTTTACCCTTACGGAATCCAAATTGAATCTCTGGTAAAATATTATACTGTTCTACATAATAATCAAGTCTTAATTTAATCATTTGTTCATTTAATTTACCTATGCATGAGGTGAGTGATATGGGTCTGTATGAATTATAATCTTGAGGTGCTTTCTCTGGTTTCAAAATTGGAATTATGCACTGAGTTTTCCAAGATTCAGGAATAATTTGATTCATCCAAAGATCATTTAAAACCATTAATAATTTATGTTTACCATTGGTTGGAAGGTTTTTTAACAGAATGTAAGGAATGTTATCTAGTCCCGGAGCCGAATCCCTTCTTGAGTCTAATGCTACACAAAGTTCATTATATGTAAATTCTCTTAATAAAAAAGTATTAATTTCTGAGTTGTTATTTTTATCAAAAAGTTTATCATTCAACAATAGATTACTATTTGATCCATTACTAATCTTATTAATAAATTCAGGTAACCATTCATCTTGTTTAGGTTTAGTTATTACATTTACCCTTTTAAATCTCCGAATGTAATTCCAAATTTTTGAAACAGGAGTGTATCTATCTAGGGATGAACATAGGGTTTTCCAACTATTACGTTTCTGTTCACTGATAATTTTTTTCTTTTTTGCATCAATTTTTTTATATGCTATAAACAATTCCATTGTCATTGAAGACCTATATGCTAATAAAGCCATTTTAGACTGTTTGACAGCTTCTGCACATTCGTCATTCCACCACGGTGCCGGAATTTTCCTTATGTTTGATTTATTATTGCTTTTAAACATGGGTGTACACATGTCTCTTACTTTACATATTAATTCACAAAATTTATTATATTGTGTAAGAGGGTCAGATTCTGAACAAGCAAAATCATTAAATAGTTTCTCAGCTTCAATTTGATATTTAGTCCAATCAGTTTTTTGAAACAAATACTTTTCTATATTATAATTTATTTGATATTTACAGGGGGCGATCAGAATGTCAGTAAAGGTAGGAAAGTGATAACTCCCTAATGGATCCTCACCAACCCTCCACTCACAAAGTGGAGCTATGTCTGGACTAACACAAGTGACATCTATTGCTGATTGATTTCTATTTGGGGCCTGAACTGTTGTGGGCTTGCCATCATTTAAAATACACAAGTCGGCTTCATCAAAGAGATTAAATAGTTGTGTACCCCTTGATTTTGTTGTTGCACAACCAAAAGCTATATGGTGTGCATTAAAATCTCCGGATATAAAGCAAGGTCTTGGTAATGTATTAATTAAATGTCTTAATTTATTAATTTTAAATCTATTACTTTTAGGAGGACAATACACTGTCAAAATGGATAAAGGACCAGCTTGAGTCTGAACAGAAATTGCAACTGATTGGATATCCTGGTAGAAAGGAAGTTGAATATTATCATACTTAATATTATTTCTAATCAAAATAGCAACACCGCCATGGTTGTTTTTAGCATTTCTGTAGATGAAGTTATACCCTGGAAATTTCACATTACAACAATTTTTTGCATTCAACCAAGTTTCATTTAGCAACAAAATATCAATATTAAATTCTGTAAATAAAGACGTTATTAGTGGCCTTTTGTTATTAATACTCTGAATATTATGATGAACAATTCTTATAAATCTATCCATTATGTAAATGTTTTAATAAAATTTCTTTAATTTTAATTGTGGTCTTTGGAGTGTCTTTATTATTACCTAATGAAATCAAAGTTTTTACTAATGCGTTTAATATTCTATCATTATTTATTATTTCATTCATTTCTTTAATTGGAGATGGTTGTTTAAATTTGTTAAGTCCTGAATTTTGGTTTTTTAAAGTATCATGCTTAGGTAAGGGTAGAGGAGGGAAATTCCTATTATTACTTACATTATTAACATAAGAGGCAGTTGTAGCTGCATAGGAAAGTTTTTTACTGTTTCAATTTGGCTTCCTTCATTGGGCATGTTCGAGCAATAGCTAAATGAGCACCCCCACAGTTAACGCATTTAATGTCCTCCTTATTAGTGCATTCAGTGTAGTTATGCTCACCAGCACAGATTGAGCAACTTGTTTATTTTTACAGATTCTAGCTGAATGATTGTATTTTAAGCATTTGAAACATTGTAATAATGGTTTAATATATGGTTTAACTTTGAAGCGCCAGTGATCTAAAAATACAAATTCAGGCAAGGTGTTACTAACGAATGTTATAGCTACCGTCTTCAAAGCTTGTCTAACTCCATCATTGTCCTTTTTGGTGAATCTTCTCACCGCCACCATTTCAAATTCACATGTGAGTTTCCTGTATAGTTCTTCATTGGATATGTCGGGGGGAACAAACTGGATGACACCAATGACTTCCACTGAAGATGCTGGAATGTACGCTTTTATATTATGTGCTTCTAATATAGAATTATTATCAAGAAAATCATTGGCTGAGCTGGCTTGATTGAAAATAATTTGAATTTTATGAGCATTCACTCTACTTATCTCATACTGTCCCTTAATAAATTCTCCTAATATATTTAATATGAACATCGGATCCTTGTTTCCAATAGCTTCATTCCCAGAACTCTCTATGTATACTGGGAAGTTTGTACTATTCAAATTGTCTGAATATTGTCTCTTGTAACCCAATTTATAATAAGGTTTAAGAGCCATATCTACTGCAGAATTTGTTGCAGAAGAAGAAGAAATCCGCTCGAATTTTCTCTTCTTATTTTCTTTAATTGGGTCCCCATCACTGTGGGTGCCCATTATTACTATTTTTATTCAAGTATATAAAATATTTTATAAAATGAAAAATTTAAATAAATAATAATAAATAAATACACCCAACAGTCACAAACATAGTCCCGACCCCACATTAAGATCAATTAAGTCTTGTGTCGCGGGTATCAGAACTACGAGAGACTTTTCGGTCTCACAAACACCCAGACCCGAAAGAAATATTTGTGGGCCGCACAAACATTTCTCTCAGTGCGGGGATCGAACCCGCGGCCTCTCGTTTCACAGGCGGCGTCTAACCAACTGCGCCACGGAGGCTGTCAAAAAAAGTCCGCCTTGTTTGACTTCCCGCCAAAAAGTCGTATGTATACAGTAGTATTAGGCTTGCCAGACGGACGGGATTTCCGGGATTGTCCCGGAAATTTGCCTCTTGTCCCGTGTCCAGTAATTAGAGCTTATTGTCCCGGATTCTAAAAAAATACTATATTTTTAAACAGTTTTATTTAGCTCGACCCGTACGGTATTTATTAACAAAATAAAATAGGGACGAATGACACAGCAACGGCTTACGGCTAAGCTAACCCGCCGGCTAGGCTGCCGGTGAGCGAGTGCGGGTCGCGGGAGGATTGGATTTTTCTATTCATTATCAGCCCGGAGTCAGGAATTTGTGCCCGATATGGCAATAGGTTCGCCACCTATTGTGGGACGGAATATATACGGCAAAATATGGGTGTCCTGGTTACTTACTAAGACACCTCTGCCTACCCCTTTTGGGAAACAGGCGTGAGTTTATGTATGTATGTATATTTCCTACTATGGCCACGACCCGACATTGTTGTCCTAGAATTGTCCCGGATTTGATAAGTTACTATCTGGCAACCCTAAGTAGTATGCTGGTAGCGGTTGGCGACGATGGGCTGAAGATCGAGCCCAGTGGCGTGCTATGGGAGAGGCCTATGTGGACGTGCCCAGCAGTGGACGCAGAAGAGCTGATGATGATGATGTATACAGTGTTTACTATATAAGACAAATCTCATTCTCTCGTAGGGTACTTCTCTAAAGTTTCACTTTAGGTGTGATTCAATTGCACTCACAAAAACATATTTTATTATTTTTTTACACGTAAAATTCTATTTTTAATTCAATACATTTGTTTTTATAGGTGTTAAATGCGTTAGTTAGCCAACAGATGGCGGGATTGCTGCATCGGACTACCATCAATCACCTCTACCCTGCTCGAAGATTATCTTATGTAAGTACCATTAATGTTTTATTCCTAAATTTTATTGTATTGTGACCAAGTACGGACCAGCGAAGCATTGGGCGTCCCAAGTTGACAGACGCCTTGATACAGCACGCAGAAGGTCGCTGTGGAATTTTTTAACGAATGCATATGTAACAGTGGGAAATAGGGATTAGGGATTTGATTAATTTAAGAAATAGAGCGACGTTAGAGTAGGCCGCCTAGGACGTCAAAATGAAGGGGCACCGTGGACCTAATTTTCTTGTTTTAGCTCTCTTTCGATGGCTGATAGGGGTGCTTAAGCAATATTTTAGAGCTTCCCAACAATCTCACCAATGACATCTATTATAACCGGTACCAGTAGTAAATTTAATGAAACTCATTTTCAAAATGACTAATTTTAATAATTAACGACGATCTTATGTTTGTTACTGGCCATCAGATCGTTTGTACAGGAGTTCAGATCAGACGCCAGCATACACTCGTCCTTATTACGGGAACTCATTTCAATACAATGATCCAAGCTTTTCTCCAACTTCTTCATCAATTTCGTATCTTTAGCGTAAAATTTGCTTACCAGAGCCAGGAGGTTTTCTGAAAATAAAATTATACTTTTAATATAATTACTGCAATTGTTGGCTTATGTCTCAGAATAGCGAGCGCAGTGGAATGCCAAGCATTGCTATGTAACTCATGGTGTTGCTTGGTTTTGCTACTATCCATAAGCGGTCATATCGCTTACAATCAGGTGAATGGCGTGCTCGAATCGCAATTCATCACAATAAAAAAAAATGGACTATGAAAAGTTGTGCCCTTTAAAACCGGTTAGGACTATAGCCCGATAAAGCGATAAAACTTTACTCTTGTGTATTTTTCCGTTGTCGATAACCCCGTTTCGTTTGAGAACGCACGCGATGAGGCATTCCCCGTGGACAGGCGAATCGGGCTTCGGCGATAGTCTCTTGACGGTGCGCTTGTCGTTCGCCTGAACCTCCTTGAGGCACTCCGTCATGTTCTTCTTGAATTGCTCCACGTGGATTGAAACCTCCTTGGGTATGGCTTTGTAGGACCAGTCCGGCTCGGTCTCCTCTTTGTGGGGTTGCGGTGCTGTAATTTTGTATTGTAATATTGTATTAATCACTAGACCGGTTTTTTATGTAAGATTTTTTTTTATTCCTGTCCCACTGAAACAAGAATTGAATTTCTGGATAAAAAGTTACTTGCGTCCTATTCCTATATTTTTGACACAGTGTTGTATCGAATGTAGATTAATTAAAGCTTTAAATATGTGATAGTCACGAGAACCTAAAACACGCAACATAATTAAGTATAACACAACGTTTTAATACAATAAATTGTATGTAATTTAATAAATAAATACATACATACACCCAACAATCGTATACCTACATAGATTTGACCCCGCCTTAGTGTGGGGTCTTCTTTTGTTTTAACAAATATTTGTGGGCCTTACAAACATTTGGCTCGGTGCGTAGATCGACCCCGCGGCCTATTGTTTCGCATCCGATATCTAACCAACTGCGCCACGGAGGCGGTCAAGGTTTCATATACTTACAACTTTTAGCACGGCTCTTTTTCTCGAGTTTTAAGTTACGCGTAATGACGGTGTCCTTGTCTATCTTCACATCGTGTATCGCGTCAACTCCTACCATCCGTTTCGTTTCAACTACCATTTTCCCATTACCAGCTTCATCGCAACAAATTATATTAAAAAGTAATAATATAGTGCCTACGAACACTAACATCGTGGGTTGACTTATTGATGAAAATATCCTAACAAATCCTTACTTCGATGTAAGTTCGTTATTTTTTATGATTGTTATAAAATTGCTTGATTGTTTTAATAACACTTCGTTAGTAAGCAAGGAAGTTGTTAAGGCATAGAAATCTTACAAATCTATCTATCTATATCAGCCCACTGCAGGGCACGGGCCTACTCTACAATCAAGGGAATCGATTGAGAGTGGTTAGGCCATATAGTCCACCACGCTGGCCTAGTGCGGGTTGGCGGACTTACATACCCTAGAAATTGTTTAAAATCGCTACGGTGTGCAGATTTCTTCACGATGTTTTCCTTCACCGTTAAAGTGCGTGGTGATTGACTATCAATACACACATAACTCCGAAAAGTCAGAGGTGTGCCCTGGGATTTGAACCCGCGACCACCGCGAACATGTAGGCAGCCGCGTCTGGTCCGTTACCAACAGGCCACCACGCACTTAATCTTACAAATATATGGACCATATTTGGAACTGCACCTTCCACTTCACGTGGAAAGAAGTCCGGGCGCTTTTCGCCTTGAGATATCCTGTGCCTCTCCAAATAAGCTTGAAGGTGTGGCACACTTGGATCCCGCCATCCTGACGCGCCAAGATGGAAATAAGTATTTTTGTTGAATATGAACATATCGAGCCGGTACGAATTTAAAAAAAAGCAGAGGTTACAAAAGCAATTACTTATTGATTGTGGCTAACTTTTCAAGACACACCTTGTGATCCCGCAAACTTAAAGCTCGCAGAAAATCTGCTAAATAGGCGTACCACTTCCGATCTTCTTAGTGGTAGCGGAAGGAGAGGTGTATAGATTTATAGGAAAGTTTGAAGATCGAAATAGTATTTACTTAGTGTAAACCAGGTTACAGCAGAATTACCAGCGCTTTGTCCCTAAGCTTGGGCCTGATTGCGGCTACAATATTTATGATTGTTTTGTTCTTATTGCAGTCCAAATAAACGTTTTATCTCACTATCGAAATTCTGCTAATCGTACCGTAGTACAACTACGCCACCGAGGCAGCCAAGCGAAGGTCTCAGGGTTCGAATTCCGGGTCAGGCAAAGATATTGGTTTTTTCTATTCATCAGCCCGGAGTCAGGAATATGTGCCCGAAATGGCGATAGGCTCGCCCCCTACCACATCATGAGACGGAACATGGCGCCTCTGCCTACCCCTACTGGGATAAAGGCGTGAGTTTATATATGTGTGTAAATGAGAGATATAATCTTTCCAACGTTACAAATTCTACCTACTCGAAATCGGATATCCTGGCCCCAGAACAATACGCTTGTAAAATAGGTATATAGATAGGCAGGATCAGAAATGAAACAAAATTTCGAAATAATACATTTAATCACAGATATACATATAATTCTTTATTACACATCTTTTCTTACATAATTTATGTACGTATTTACAAAAAAAATAATCTAAATATTTACTAAACTTGACGATTAGATAAAAATATAATGAAAAAATACTATCACAAATTCTATGTATAATGTTTTCAGGTAAAATATTTTTAAAAAGCTTAGGAAATATTTTCTATCCGTATCGGAAGAAACTCACCAAATAATTAAAAATAGCAAATATATGAATTTAATATTTTGCATGTTTGCATAAGCGTATTTGACGTAAAATGTTCATGATTTTAAGATTGCCAACTTGGGATACAAACGCCTGTTTTCACGGTTCAAAGCCCGTACACGTTACCATTAAAACAACGTACAGAAATCCGATAACATTGAACATGTGAAATTATTTTTGTGGCACAACTAATAAATGCCACAAAATACTATTAAAACCATTTTCCTCTCGTATAGATTTTTTTTGAACTATATACCCATTATTTACAGGTATGTTTAGAGGGACACAGACCTTACAATCGGCACTCAAGTAGAATCAAGTTGCATTCTTTTTTCTAAAATGTAAATGTTGTCCTCATCATGTATTTAAATTTCTATTACACAAAAAAATATTTTCTAATAATATGGCATCAAAGGTGTGTAGTTTAAAATCCAATTTTGCTAGATTTATTTCACCTGGAATGACTACCATTTATTATAACAGAGAGCTTCCATTGTAAAAGAAAGTTTGGTTTTTACAAGAACACGTTATTTTTAAATATAATACAATCCATTGGAAAAACTGATCGCAGCTGTAACTTATTAATAGCTTAAGCCGGGTATTCACTAGCGAGCTGTATTTGTAAGGGCTTTTTTCAGACTTTTGTCAGAGTGACATTAAAGTTTTCGTCACTGCCACGTCACGTCTCCAAAGCAGAATGCGCTCACGATAGGGGTAGCGACAAAAATGTCACCCAATTGTCGCGTTGTAACATGCACGTATCACATAGCCTCGTATTTCATGTTGTATCAGCCCATATACGTCCCACTGCTGGCCACGGGCCTACTCTACAATCGAGAGAATCGATTGAGAGTAGTTAGGCCATATAGTCCACCACGCTGGCCTAGTGCGGGTTGGCGGTAAGAGTGACGAATTAGTCACGAAGACAAAAGTAGCCCTTACTCGCATGTTACAGTAAGGAGGTTCTGATGTGTACGCGTGTTACAGTTCACGGTTACAGAATGAGAAATTTAAGTTAGTTATTTAAAGTATTTCACCTTTATATTTTTGTAACAACACTAAGCTATTTATTCAGCGATCAAGCTCTTTTAAGGCTGAATTTTCAATCGCCGGAGGAAAGTGAACCGTAAAATATATCTGACTCGATATAAAACTGACAATTCATAATTAACTAAGTGAAACTGTCATGATTTTTGTTTCATTTTAAATATATTTGTTTTATTTGACGATTGAAAAATAGCTCTTAATGATATTAACGCTAGTAATGCCTATATACAATGTCGCATATTAAATGTATCTCAAAACACACATTCTACACATTATTCTTTGTGTTTTAACAAGAAAGCGCGTTGGAGTTCCTATTAATCTATAAAGGTTTTTGTATGTAGTTTTAAACCAATTATTACTAATATTATTTTAACTATTTTGATTTTGATTTTATTAAATATCCTTAGTTGGCAGGTGTTGCTATATCTGGAACAAAACAGAGATGATTTAATATTTTTAAGATTTGAACACTGTAATTAATATCTGACACTACAGTGTAGTATAGTGTAGTGTAGTGTAGTGTAGTGTAGTACAGTATTGTGTAGTGTAGTGTAGTGTAGTGTAGTGTAGTGTAGTACAGTATAGTGTAGTGTAGTGTAGTGTAGTGTAGTACAGTATAGTGTAGTGTAGTGTAGTACAGTATAGTGTAGTGTAGTACAGTATAGTGTAGTGTAGTACAGTATAGTGTAGTGTAGTACAGTATAGTGTAGTGTAGTAAAGTATAGTGTAGTGTAGTGTAGTATAGTATAGTGTAGTATAGTGTAGTACAGTATAGTGTAGTGTATACACGTAGTCTTACGGTCAGGCGGGTCTGGCGAGGCGGGCTCGCAGGCGGCGCACAGCGGCACGGCGCGCGGCGACGCGAGCGCGGGCAGCGCGGCGCGCCGGCACACGCAGCGCGTGCACACGCAGCGCCCGCAGCCCCAGCAGTGGTGCTGCACCACACACGACACAACACTAAGCACTTCAAGCCACACAACACGTGCTTTACTTCGAGAACAATGCTAGGGAGGGGGCAGGAGGGGTGTGTCAAGGTCGTTGGCTTGCTAGTTTCACGCGTGGAGACTGCGTCGCGCTGCACGTACCTTAACTGGGCTGGGGCCTACTCCCTAGCGTCTCAGATGTTACAAACCGAGAGGGTAGATGCGATTCTCGACTAGATTGGTTTATGGTATCTCTAAACAGCATGTATGACGGGACGGCGACGCGACGTTAATGGGTCGTGACTCGTGAGCTCTTATAATGTATGGGTTGATTTCTAGAACACTTTACACAGAGCTGTCCTGCCGTACAGGACGTTACTGTGTAATGTGTTCCACATACTAGTAAATATATTGCAAATAATCACGCCCCGTCAGCGTTGCGTCGCCGTCCCGTCACGCCTGCTATTTGACGAGACCTTAAGGCAGCTGTTTGTTTCTAATCATCCATGACGCTAAAACACATGTCACCGCCCCTCTCTGTCACCTTCAAAACTAACTCATGCCTACCAACTCCAATAAAACGCAAATTAAATCGGTCTGTATTATGGAGAAAGATTGGGGTAGTTCCAGACCTTCCTGCTGTAGTGGTCGAGCGGCGTGGAGCAGCTGCACTCGGTGACGTTCTTGACGCTCTTCCAGTCGAGCGCCACCGACCCCACCTCCTGCTCCAGCTGCGCCAGGCTGGCCGGGATCCACTCGTCCAACTTCTGCACATCAACATTTCCGACTCTAAGAAAATTTTAGCAAGCAAGTCGAGATCAGTTACATGGCAAGCTAGGTAATTAGGTGATCTCAAGTAGACATTATAGAATTAATTCCTTATTCGTACCCACATAATATTATGTTCATTTGATATATTACCTCTGTGATGAGCGGAATGTTGTTGGGCTTGTTATGCGCGGACTCCTTGAGCGGATGGTCGTGATTGGCGCACTCCAGCTCGGATAACGTGCCACCCGACTCGTACAGCAACCTGGAAACCCATAAAATATTACATATTTATCAAATATATATCCTGTTTACCATGTATGAATGTTTCACAAACGCGTTGAAGGTCTTACGTTAAACTATGTAGATTATAGAACTAAAAATACTCAATAATTATGGAGCCTATTTAGATGAAAAGTTAAATATAATCAAAGTGGATGAGACTTAAAAAATAATTCGTTAGTGTCGCTAATAAGAATTAAATTCTGGGCAGTAATCACATACGGCAAACTTAAGAAATGCTCATTTACTATTATGAGAGCAGTTTGCTCCTTGTTCGCATGCAATAAAGAAATATAAGATATACTGACTTGTTGTCAATCTGCAAGGATTCTATCTTGGTCTCAATTTCGACCGAGTCCATGTTCCCGTTCTGATAGTTCACTACTGTAGTCTCCTTGTTGCGCTCCGCTTTCTTGCCTGATAGTAGATTCTTGAACGTGTTTATCCTCTGTGGAACATCCAGAATACATTGTTATTGTAATTATTTTGAAGATATATGTGGTCGCCGGCGTGTGTGTATGAGGTGTGTGGTGGTACCTTGGCGAAGTAGTTGATGTGGTGGTCGAGCGCGGAGCAGTGGTCGACGGCGTGTGTATATGAGATGGGTGGTGGTACCTTGGCGAGGTAGTTGATGTGGTGGTCGAGCGCGGAGCAGTGGTCGACGGCGTGTGTATATGAGATGGGTGGTGGTACCTTGGCGAGGTAGTTGATGTGGTGGTCGAGCGCGGAGCAG
Organism: Deilephila elpenor; assembly: GCA_949752805.1. Classification (NCBI taxonomy): domain Eukaryota; kingdom Metazoa; phylum Arthropoda; class Insecta; order Lepidoptera; family Sphingidae; genus Deilephila; species Deilephila elpenor. Next base: position 2,238,820 of record OX457114.1, read on the forward strand.
TGGTCGACGGCGTGTGTATATGAGATGGGTGGTGGTACCTTGGCGAGGTAGTTGATGTGGTGGTCGAGCGCGGAGCAGTGGTCGACGGCGTGTGTATATGAGATGGGTGGTGGTACCTTGGCGAGGTAGTTGATGTGGTGGTCGAGCGCGGAGCAGTGGTCGACGGCGTGTGTATATGAGGTGTGTGGTGGTACCTTGGCGAGGTAGTTGATGTGGTGGTCGAGCGCGGAGCAGTGGTCGACGGCGTGTGTATATGAGGTGTGTGGTGGTACCTTGGCGAGGTAGTTGATGTGGTGGTCGAGCGCGGAGCAGTGGTCGACGGCGTGTGTGTATGAGGTGTGTGGTGGTACCTTGGCGAGGTAGTTGATGTGGTGGTCGAGCGCGGAGCAGTGGTCGCCGGCCTGTGTGTATGAGGTGTGTGGTGGTACCTTGGCGAGGTAGTTGATGTGGTGGTCGAGCGCGGAGCAGTGGTCGCCGGCGTGTGTGTATGAGGTGTGTGGTGGTACCTTGGCGAGGTAGTTGATGTGGTGGTCGAGCGCGGAGCAGTGGTCGCCGGCGTGTGTGTATGAGGTGTGTGGTGGTACCTTGGCGAGGTAGTTGATGTGGTGGTCGAGCGCGGAGCAGTGGTCGCCGGCGTGTGTGTATGAGGTGTGTGGTGGTACCTTGGCGAGGTAGTTGATGTGGTGGTCGAGCGCGGAGCAGTGGTCGCCGGCGTGTGTGTATGAGGTGTGTGGTGGTACCTTGGCGAGGTAGTTGATGTGGTGGTCGAGCGCGGAGCAGTGGTCGCCGGCGTGTGTGTATGAGGTGGGTGGAGGTACCTTGGCGAGGTAGTTGATGTGGTGGTCGAGCGCGGAGCAGTGGTCGCCGGCGTGTGTGTATGAGGTGTGTGGTGGTACCTTGGCGAGGTAGTTGATGTGGTGGTCGAGCGCGGAGCAGTGGTCGCCGGCGTGTGTGTATGAGGTGTGTGGTGGTACCTTGGCGAGGTAGTTGATGTGGTGGTCGAGCGCGGAGCAGTGGTCGCCGGCGTGTGTGTATGAGGTGTGTGGTGGTACCTTGGCGAGGTAGTTGATGTGGTGGTCGAGCGCGGAGCAGTGGTCGCCGGCGTGTGTGTATGAGGTGTGTGGTGGTACCTTGGCGAGGTAGTTGATGTGGTGGTCGAGCGCGGAGCAGTGGTCGCCGGCGTGTGTGTATGAGGTGTGTGGTGGTACCTTGGCGAGGTAGTTGATGTGGTGGTCGAGCGCGGAGCAGTGGTCGCCGGCGTGTGTGTATGAGGTGGGTGGAGGTACCTTGGCGAGGTAGTTGATGTGGTGGTCGAGCGCGGAGCAGTGGTCGCCGGCGTGTGTGTATGAGGTGTGTGGTGGTACCTTGGCGAGGTAGTTGATGTGGTGGTCGAGCGCGGAGCAGTGGTCGACGGCGGCGGGCAGGAGGTCTGCGAGCGGCTCGCGCGGGTGCACGCCGCCCTCGTGCCGGCAGTACATGCCGCGCCAGAACCTGCACACATACTTGGTCAGGGCTATGCCACACAGAACGCGTACGTAGCGATGTGTCAAGGCGATATAGCGTTATATTGTAGTAAAGTTTATTACATATCATAAATAACAATACACAGACCTTAACACGTTTGTTATTTACTTAGCAATTAACGTTAATCAAAAAGTAACTAATTAACAGTATACTTGAATTGGTGAACGAGGCCCTAAAATTAATCATTTTCAGTGCCCCTAGCCGGAACATTTTGAAGTATCGTTTAGTAATACTCGTATAGTATCGTAAACGTTTCCCGCAGTCAAATTTTAGTTCCAAATACGCTCACAATGGCGCTGTTTAAATTCCCATACAAAATTTCACTATTACTATTCTATTACGATACTGCAAACTGTTCCGGCTAGAGGCACTGGATAAAAATGTACCCGTGACAACTTGTATACGCGTACAACATTTCATATGATCAGTTTAGTTATGGCGTTAAAACTTACAAAATAAACAAACTCTTACATACTACATAATATTAATAAGAATTGTGGTAACTAACCTTATGCTTTGCGCGTTCAAATCCGGCTTCAGCACGTCAGGATACGCTTTGGGGTTGTAGAGCGGGTTCTTGTACTCGTTGAGGTGGCTCGCCATGTACCCCCAAAGAGAAAACGTCCGCTCTGACAATCTGAAAACCACATTAAACAATATATGTGTCACTGAGTTGCGATTTTTTTTTTTTTTTAACAACAATAATATGAACTAAGGTTTGACCGAATAGAGTGTGGTGTTATTTAATTATATTTGAATGCGCTGGTCCTCTTTTGGGACTTTGAAATAAGACTTCTCGAATAATTACAATGATTTTAATGGTAGTAGAAATTACAGAGATAAAATAACTTGTTGTTAGTTCGATGGAAGTCCATTACACACTAAGTCTTGACGTCGCCGTCGTGACATTTCACTGCGTCATTGCTAAAGGCGCTTTTTCAGGCGCCTCATTGTGATTCTTGGCCACAACAATATTTATTATATGCCGATGCACCCTTCCTTAGGGAAATTGTAACTACGCTTATTTAGTAGTTATTATATCATGAATTTGCTGTACAAGAAAAAAATACAAAAGGATACTGAATTTAGTATCCAAAACTAGCGCAATAGGTATTAGGTACTATTTAAGATGTTACAGCAGCAGATATATGAGAGGAATGATTACCCCTTATTATTTATTACAGCGTGAACATTAAGTTTATTCGTCACCTGAGGTCACGTCGGTCCTTCTCGCAGTTGCCGATGAAGGTTCCGTACTGGCACGCGTGCGCGTGGTCGTGCAGCGTCAGCAGGAACCGCTCGTTGAACTGAAACGCCTGATAAACCACATTTTATATTTATATTTATATACTAGTACAAAAATATTTACTGCTATGATACACAATTGTATTGTATCAGCTCATATACGCCCCACTGCAGGGCAAGAGGCCTCCTGTACATTGAGAGTACGATTGAGAGGGGTTGGGCCGTATACTCCAACACGCTGGCCTAGTGCGGGTTGGCGAATTTTTACATACCATAGAAGTTCTTCCGCATCGCTATGATACTTCGGTTACCCCACGATGTTTTCCTGCACTCTGGTGATAAAATATACTGGTACAAAACTTACTGCTATGTATCTGGAGTTAGCGTAATCCTGATAAAATATTCTATGACTCGAGATGGCTATCTTTCATCAGTCGATATATGTAAATGACACTGAAACACACGTCTATCGATAGTGACACAGTATCACTGACGGCTCCTTAATCGCACGTACAATGTCTACGGGGCTAGCTATACGAACGGATACGAATGGTCGCTTATAAGGACACAATATAATTTATTATAATTTTTTGCTATTGTATAAATATTTAAATTTGCATACTGTGGTCTCCTGTAATTGAAGATCACGTCACAATTTAAACTATAATAATGCTACACCATTGTGTTTATTATATAATGCCGTGTATCCTTCGTTGGAGGTCCTTAAATAAATAAAATAAAATAAACAATGTGGACGAACGATCTAGCTAATATTGCGGAAGTCGCTGGATGCAGGCCACTGCCAACTGATGTGGAGATCCTGGGGGAGGCCTATGTCCTGCAGTGGATTACCCGTGGTTGAAGAGAGAGAGAAGCGTTAGACTCTTACCTCCGGCTTTTGCCTAAGCAGCTGCCACGTGCAATCGAGTAGTTGCGTGAAAACAGGTGAGCGTTCGCGGCCGTCGCACGCGATGTGGCCGCACCGAGCCGTGAACTTGTGACCGAACGACAGCCAGTCCTTCTCGATCAGCGCCTAAAACAACATTTAGTTTTAGTTGCCAATTAATATTTTGTTGTAAGATTTACTACGCCTCTGAAAGATGTAGCCGGTTATATTATAAACACGTGTCTTTGACATGATGATTGCAAAAATATATATTTAAATTACGTATAAACTTTACACCAATAAACTAGATAAATAGCATAAAAATTGGTTAATGTACTAATTATTGTATTTACTAAGTAAATATTAAAATTGGTCAAGTGCGACTTGTAACTGCGGGCTACACACACGTTGTGTTTTTCTGACGCCACGCGTATGTGACTACCACACAAATGGTGTGTTACATTCATATACTGTCACAGCTACACTTGTTTATAGTTCCGTTATTACGAGGACGAACTCCAACACAGCACTACATCAGGCAGAAGACCGAAGCCGGTGGAGAGACGTCGACGACGGACTGTAGAGAGAGAGAGATGACCTGGTAGCCGTTGATGGTGCGGTAGTGCGGCTCGAGGCACAGCGCGGCGAGCGACGTGACCTGCGCCGTGCGGTCCCAGCCGTCGCTGCAGTGCACGCACACGCTCACGCCGCTCTCGATGGCGCACGCGATCCACCACGACGTGTCCAGGATCGACCTGTGATACCATACATACATAGTACATACATAGTACATACATATTACATACATAGTACATACATATTACATACATAGTACATACATATTACATACATAGTACATACATATTACATACATAGTACATACATAGTACATACATAGTACATACATATTACATACATATTACATACATATTACATACATAGTACATACATAGTACATACATATTACATACATATTACATACATATTACATACATAGTACATACATAGTACATACATAGTACATACATGGTACATACATAGTACATACATAGTACATACATAGTACATACATATTACATACATATTACATACATAGTACATACATGGTACATACATAGTACATACATAGTACATACATGGTACATACATAGTACATACATAGTACATACATATTACATACATAGTACATACATATTACATACATCAATTCACGTCATGTTTTCCCAGAACTTTTTCCCCTGGATCAATATGACAATGTTTAAAATTAAAATAAATAAACGAAGTACTTTTGAAAACTTACTTGATATGCTTCAGCCAGCCGGAAGATTCCAGTCCACTGAGGAAAGAAGACATTGTGGGCGTGTTCTGTTCGCAAGCTGGAGAAAATAGAATTACGTCTTACAATTTGTTAAAAAAACTGCCTCGGTGGCGGGGTTATATTGCGGTGCGGTTGCAAGGCTGAGGTCTCGGGTTCGAGTCCCGGGTCGGGCGAAGTGATATTGGATTTTTCTATTCATTATCAGCCCGGAGTCAGGAATTTGTGCCTGATATCGCGATAGGCTCGCCCTCTATCACATCATGGGACGGAACAAGGCGGGGTGTGAGTGTCCTGGTGGCGACTCTGCCTACCCCTTCAGGGATAAAGGCGTGAGTTTATTTAGGTATGTAATTTGTTAAACAGGTTGTCGTCTTAGTATCCGGTAAAGGAGACGTAATTATCCATAAATTTTAAACTCAATTGTCGCTTTTTTCGCGAAGTTTTAAGTTGCATTGTGTCTGTAACCAATAAATCTATCACCTGGCTTCGTTTACAATACAATAATAATGGTTATAATAATGGCACGTACTTTCGACCAATTTCTGCAGACTCTTCCGCATGACGTGTATGTTGCCGATGCCCATGAACTGGAACTTGATGTTCTCGTAGAACGCCTCGTTCTCATAGCCCTTGCCGGCGGCTCGGTTCACCATCGCGTTTATCTATATGTTTATATGAAAATCAACAGATTACCAAACATTACTTTCAAATTTCTAGATAAAAGTTATGGGTACCCAGAATTTGGATAGTGGGGCAAAAGTAAAGGAAATCAATAAGTATTAGGAAATTTAAAATGCTTGCAATATTGTCCTGTCATTTCCTTATTTAAAAAATAACTAAAATTTTAGAAAAAAAGTTTTTAAAATAGAATTGTAGTTTAGTAATTTTTTTACTTATTTTCGTTAATTTTCCAAAATTGTAGTGTAGTCGCTGTCTATACATATCTTAGTTTTATGAAATTTTTACCTTTCAAAGAAACTAATAAGCACAGTTATGCTGGCAATTTAAAAAAGATAGCATTCATTACCCTGGGCCTGGTATCCACGACATACATGTAGCCGCAGTTGGGGTTGGCTCGGCGGATCAGATCCAGCATCTGCTCGTCTTCCATGCATCTAAAAATATAACCATTTATAATTATCTTTAGGATGGCGACAATTTTTATTCTAAAAACCACTTTTGCTTCTTCATTCATCTGTATTTCTAGTAACATTAACTAATTTTTCATGCGTATTCTTTTTAGTATAAATATTCAACACTTTTAAGGATTTGACGAGTGGTTCCTTAATTTCAACTAATCAAATTCGGTCTATACAAGTAGTGGTATGTTCCACAAGTTTTAAATTATTCATGAGCCTATTACAACCACATTTAGTTCCAACAGTAGTCGCGTACCTGGCAGAAAACCCGCTGAGTGGCTGGCTGCAGCGCGCTATGGCGGCTTTGTTGTGGTGCAGGTAGGCCAGGACCGGCAGCCGACCGCGGGACCTGAAGCTGGCGCTGCCCAGGAGCACAGCGGTGGACGCGCGCGCTGGCACGTACACCTCGCTGGGGTATGTATCGCAAAGCTAGAAAAAAATATAAACATTGAAAAGAACTGTCTGATAAGACTTTAGAGGTACCTAACTCCGTGGTGGATTTTGGATGATGGTGGTGTATAAAAAGTCTTTTCCGTATGAATTATAGATACTCTAGTGCAGGATGCAAACTGAAGTAAAAGTAAAGAAGTTACAAAATCCTATATTATATTTCAAGAAAACACTTCACTAGACATGCGTTTCCAAAGAATGTTAAGCGTAAAACATTTTTCGTGACTATTTCCTTTTAGAAACTCGGTTTAAAGCTCTGAACGTCAACTAAGTTAACCGAAAATTCCTCGCATCAAAATCAGAAATCAAAATTAAGTCTAGAATCTAGATATCCTCACCTCATAGTCTTTGTTAGCCGTACAAAGCACCCACTGGTCGTTGGGCACGTTCATGCGCTGGTACTCCGTCTGGATGTCGAAGAAGTTCCATCCAGCCGACTTAGGAAGATCCTCAGGGGTGGACTTGTAGTGGAAGCAATACAACTCGTCGATGTGGACTGGGGAAAATACCAGTAAGGATCTAATGAATTGGAATTAAAAATATAGAATGGGACAGTAATGCGTCTACGAATTTTAACATATTTTTTACCACACTGACCCTGATAAGTGCAGTCCGGATAAAGTATAGAGTTAAAATTATCACTTGCCAGACGATACAAATATGTCGGCTTACCTGGAACTGTTTATACACCTATCTAAACCAATCCCGAGACGCGACACACCTGTGGTCACTAGAGCTGATTTTATAACTCGTGTATACTCATTTGAGAAAAACCACTACCTACCATATGTAATTTTTGCACATTATAAAACAGTAAAAAAATACTAGGATAATATAAAGCTGAAGAGTATGTTTGTTTGAACCCGCAAAACTCGGGAACTTCTGGGCAGAATTGAAAATTTGTTGTGGTGTTAGATATCCCAGCAATAATAAGTTTCTGCACCCGGGCGAAGCGGGGCCTGACCGCTAGTAAAACCGCATTAGACCAACAGCAACACAACATCAGGTCGCTGTGAAGATCCTTAAGTTAAGTTAAGCAGTGGACTTTTTTGGCTGGAGTAATAAACTGCTTGGACTCACCAGGCTGGCTGAGCCTCAGCAGTGTCTGGTGCATTTCATGGCAGTCTCTCTCGCGAGGGATCACGAAGAACACCGACTGGAAGGTCTTGGTGCGCACCAGCAGCGGCGAGCCGGTCGTCGTTATTGGCAGCCGCTCCACCGACGATATGTGCATCAGGAGGATCTGAAAGACAAGTGTAAAGAACACTTCTGCTATAAACCCATCAGGGAGAATTCTGGACTCCATTATCACATACTTGGAACGCGGGACATTATCACAGCCCTGGTGTAGTTACTTAATGTAAAACGAAAGACCAAGGCCCAAGGGTAAAGCATCTAGACAAATTTATATGCATTCCCAGCGTATATGTTGAGACAATTTCTTGCAGCGCATACTAACAAGTAATGCGTGATTAAAATTTCTAAAGTTAAATCAATTGGAATCTCCTTCACGAATTACTAACACAATTTTTGTTTTCACTCACCCATGTCTCCTTTCTCATCTCATGGTCGACGAAGATGAGGTGAGTTGTGGCGAAGTAGAGGGTGCCTTTTGAAGGGTTCCGCAGGTTGTACTTGTCCAGGAGCTGTACATTTTCCAGCTGCATCAAAATAATAACATTTAGTACTGATAATACGAGTACATACAAAAGGTTAGTGACTGAGTATGGTAAACTATTATAAAATTTTATATAAGTAGAATTCCTAGATATTATGTTTTTTTTTAATGCAATTATTGTGAAGGTGTTTCATTTGTAAAAGAATAAACGTGGTTGAAGGCAGCTAATGACGATCGGGGGCGTTCGATTCACCTTCGTTAAATGTTCAGAAAGAGGTCGAAATGCGCAAAGTACACCTGATTCAGCATCACCGGCCTGAGTGAGACACGTGACAACTTCTGAAGAAGTCTTCAGTTCAAAATAAATGAAATGCAAATTATAAATATCGTAATGCATAATTATAAAGTCACAAGCAAGAGGTAGTTACAACATAAAACATTTAATTTAAAAACGAATGGTTTACTAATAAGGTAAAGCCGTTGTAAGAAAGCAATATGATCTCTTGTTTTGTAATATCACGGTAGCGTTGGTTTGATTACTCAGGACCAAGTTATATGCGACAGCTATTTATAAATCATTTTATTCACTTTTACAATACATGTGTTTCACAACCAAAATTAGTATCCAATTTTAGCACTATCTAAAAAAACGGCCCCAAAAATAGACCTGTCGGGTGAAAGATTTATAGACTTGCCCACACTGATCTTAATTAGTTTATTTTTGAGAAAGATCTTTTAATAGCTATTAGGAACGCTTATAATTTCAGCCCTTAGTTGGTATGAACTATGACTAACCGCGAGCTTAACGGACTGGCGGTTATACTAATACCTATATCCCTTTTGGTTTCTCCGAAGCACATTAAGGTAAGGTTAACCTTTACTCATGTTATAAACCCTAAGACCCTTCATCCTACACTTTAATTAAGTTCAAAATAAGTCATCTGGCCCAGTGGCGTGCCTAGGGTTTTGGAATAGGGCAAGCCCAATATTATTTTAGTTTTAATACATATTTATTTAGAAGGAAAAAAATACTAAGAACGACGAAATCGAATTTACGGCGCGGCGGCAGACCTACCACACTATCTGTACAATATTAGGATTAGGTAATACAAATATAGATAGCCTGCGGTCATGCAACCGTAACTTTTTAATGCACTAACTACTGAGCACTTTTAATACCCGGCATTAGGTACACTAGCACAACGATAGCTACTATGGTCCCGTGTTTGACTGCGCAGTTAATCAAAATTGCGGACAGAAATTGTTATAAATACATTAAGGTTAAGTGTTTACAAGTAATTTTAATTACAAGTAATAGCATGCCTTTTTGAAATGACCACAAACTCATTGAAATCATTAGAATTAATCCAAACATTCTAATACACAAGTGTCCCTTGAAAAATATATGTAACACGACTGTTTAATAACCTATATGAAGGGGAGCATTTAGAAATCGAATTACGTAGTTTAGTAAACTGAACCGCTAAAATGCCTCTTGTGATTTACCACGAACTTAAGAAATGCACAAACTCGGCGTAGTTTTCGCGCCAGTTTCAATATAATTGAATTAAATTACCTTTATAACGGCAATGAACACTTTTACCATCACACTAAAACCATTACAGGAAACATTACAAATCATTTTCGTATCAAAAAGTTTAAATAACATTAAAAAACGAATAATTAACCTACAACCGAACTATTTACAATTACACATTGTCACAAATCACAATACTTATGAAGTTAGTAGTAATTCGTACAGTATTGCTACTAAACGAATAAATAAACATTACAACATGCAATTATAATTTATGAAATAAATATAAAAACCTCATTATTTGTATTTAAAAAATGATTGAATAATTTTAAAAAAGAACCAACATATTAATAACAATAAATATAATTTAGTTAACAAATAATGTTACACATCACACATGACGACCTTCAAACGTACGATGTTCACTCAAAACAATTCTGTGGTCAAAAGCTGGGCTTTTGGTTTAGTACTTTATTGCTATATATAAATATCTGTAGCTATACATTCATAGTGCCAGAGTGTAGCATTTTTCCCGTCATTGTGAAAGAGATAGCATGCGTTGCCAAAAGCCTCGTAAAAGCACACGAGAGAGAAAAAGACAGATATATATTTTGCGCGTACCGTCTTTTAAAAAATGTGTGGAGCTACGTTCAACGTGAGAGGTAAAATTATTGAATGAATTTATTACAAGCGTTGCGCAGCGCGGGCGGCGCGGCGCGGCGCTTCGGCTCGCCATCGCAGGCGTTTCATTGAAGAGCGCCATGCCGCGACGAAACGCGGTAAATTCAAAAATGGTAGATGTTTCGTAATTACTGTTTTGAATTGAATGTAATGGTTTCGTTCAGAATTTAGTATATACGTATTAAGTAAGGCAAGCCGGGCTTTTGGGCTTGTATGGAAGTACCGCCACTAATCTGGCCGTATTTAGTTTATTACAGCAAGGCGAGGTCGTTACCCCACAACTTTAACCGACGGCAAGTTTTACACAAAATATATTTTTCTCGTACTCTTAATTTTCAGTTTGTAAAAACTATTTTTTTATTTTTTTTTTTTTTTTTTATTTTATTTTAATAAGGAAAAACTAACAGTTGTACATTGTATATGAGTATTTTCCATTTTTACATTAAGAGATATAAACGCACAACCTACCACGTTCTTCGCAGTATATAAATTAAGATAACTTTTAGGTACAAGCGAGTAACTAAATATAAACAGAAGATACAAAATATAGGAATTTATACATACTAAAAGATTGAACTTAAATCTAATTCCAACAGTATTGCAAACAACTTTTTCCGATAAATATGCGGTGATGAAGCAAATATATCCAATTGTGAAAAGCAGTCGTTATATGTTTTAGTAAGGCGGCGGAGAGGTGCACGAACCCCTGCATTAGTGCGACAAGTGGTAACACCAAAGACAGGCCTTCGGCAGACCTCACGCCTTATCACAGTCCTTGGCACTATATAGCATAGGTCGTTAATTAAACTCACACAGTCAAACTTGCCACTAATTATATTATAAAGTAACATAGCGTCAAGATAAGTGCGCCTAGACTTTAAACTTAAGAGTTTATATTGGTGAAGAAGGTCACTGTATGGGACGACATTGCGATGGCACCGGTAATGCATAGTTTTTAAGTATTTGCGTTGCACGGCCTCTAGTTCATCAATGTATTTATTATAAAGAGGATTCCAAATTTGAACGGCATACTCCAACTGGCATCTAATAAGGGATTTGTATAAGTGAATGTAGGTACGGCTATGCTTGAAATCCTTAGATGACCGCATAACGAAGCCATACATGCAAAAAACTAGGAGAATTCCTTGAACAATAAAACCTATTTTTATGTAAACCATTGACACGTCTAGTAATCTTAGATAACAAAATATAAATAAATGAATAAATAAATTAACTATTAAAAATAACAGCACGAACAAATGCATGTTTTAATCCAAGCCTGTATTTTTACCCTATAAATATATTTTAAAAAGGAAATAAATGAAAATAAAATATTTTATTATAATATCTGCAAATACATTTTCAACCTACATCTCTCGGTTATCTAATTTGCCCTCCTCCGTGCTCGCAGGATGTTTCCAATTCACAGGCGATTGCCAGCGAGCTAGAAAGTAATTCAATAAATAATGCCAGACGAGACGTTATTTCATTCCCCGTGTATTGTACCCGCAATGGAATTATCTCGATTATAGAGGGTATATCAAGACCGCGACCGAAAACGAAGCCAGGTGGTAGTTTTAGCGGCTACAGACACAATACAACTAAAAATTTTGCAAAATAAGCGACGGTTTTTTTTTTAAATTTTTTAAAAATCATCGTTTTTGAGGGGTAAATACCTAGTTTTTGCAAAAATTGTAATTTAAACCCTTAAGTACCATTGCGTGTTTAAAAATTAAGCGATGTACGTCATTATTTCAGAAAAACTATGTTTAATCACTCAAATACGACGATATGTAAAAAATAACAAAAAAAAAATTGACGATTTTTTTTGTAAAATTTTTACTTGCATTGTGTTTGATAACACTAATACTACCACCTGGCTTCGTTTTCGGTCGCGGTCTTGATATACCCTGTAGAGGGTATGGGAATATTCGCGAATTCATAACAGCATAATGTAAGCTGAATATTATTTAAATGATACACAATTTACATATGGCCAGCGTTTATTTATTTCAACAGGAATTTACTATTTTTATTATTTTTATTAAATAGTTTAGTTGTATCAAAAACATTTGTTCTTTCTTCAGTTTTAATTAATGGTATCTAATTATTGTATTTTGTATAAATAAATTAATATTTGTAGTATTTTTTATGTATATGATGTGGCTGTACCTATATCAATATTTAAAAAAACAATTTCAAAGTATTGAAATAAAACTATTTTATACGGATTTTATCGCGATTTGGTTTACATTTTTTAACTGCGATAAAATCCGCATGAAATAGTTTTATTTCAATGTGTAACATTCGCGTAAATCTAAGAAACCAATTTCAAAGTACTTTAGGATACCATTCACCATTTTGCGTGTTTTCTCGCCCGTATTCCTCTCTGACCATGGAAATGCGTTAATAACTCAGAAAATTGTAATATTGCGATCTTATTTTAAGCCATCGCGTAGGTAGTCAAACTTTTCCTTATACCACCCCTCAATACACGACATAGATGAATGCTCCAAATTGTCCATGAGATGACAAATAGGCAAAATTAGGCTTTCGCCGGCCTTTGACAACAGATGCTGAAATACGTGGGTGGGTAGATATCATTCGTTTTCCTCTCTCTCCAATCTCGCTGACCGACCAGTCAATACTTGTAATCAGTCTTCATTACACAAATTGGCCCGGGTGGTGTCGGGAAACTAACGTGCTTATCCAAATTTGTTGCCTTTTTCGCTCGGCTAGTAAGATTACAAGAAGGCAATCACCCTTACACTTCCTTTCACGTCTTTGTGCCAAATATAATATGTCACTGAAGATATTTTTCTATTTCTAAGAATATTGACTTGTAGGTCTCTTATATAAATAAATAAATAAATACACCCAACAGTCACACACATAGTCCTGACCCCACACTAAGATCGAGTCTTGTGTCGTGGGTATCAGGAACTACGAGAAACTTTTCGGTCTCACAAACACCCAGACCCGAAACAAATACTTGTTGTTCACACAAATATTTGTCTCGGTGCGGGGATCGAACCCGCAGCCTCTTGTTTCACAGCCGGCGTCTAACCATCTGCGCCACGGAGGCTGTCAAGAGAGAGAGAGAGTAAGAATAACAGATATGTAAGAGTCCGTCTGGGTAGGTACCATCCCAATGTCTATTTCTCCCGTCAAACAGCAGAGTAAATGTGTTGTGTTTCGGTTTAAAGGGCATTGAAGCCAGAATACAAACGAGATAAATCCAAAGTGGACAGATATTTACTAACATTTTATATTTAAAATAAATCTATTTAAACTAGGAACAAAGTGAAAAAATATTCTATTTATTTTCACCACGTGACGTAAACTAATGTTATCTTAATTTCGGTAACGCGTCGTGGCCAGCCTAAGCCTAAACATATGATCTACCTTAGTTTGTTGGACGTAGACTAATGTGGGAACGGCGCGGCGTCCCAAAGTATGAGAGCGGGCGGTGTTTATTGCCTAATAACTCATTGTTTAAGATGCCAGTTGAATCAATGGCTTTCAATCCATAACTCATGGAGTATTTAAAGCACTTTTAAATAGGGGTTTGAATGCAGAAACGGGCACAGATTAAGAATAATTAAATTGACATCCCGCTGCCGCTATATCTTTACGCCATCAGCCAAGGTTGAACAGTAAGCAAAAAAGACAGGGCAGCAGATAGCGCTTAATTTGCATATCTACACGATAAAAACGTGGCTAAACGTAAATATCAAAGGAATACGTGGGCATTTTGTCAAGTGACGTGACTCCACTGCGAATAGGCGCGAAAATTAACAAAAGGAAAGCATTTTCAGCTTGGTTAAATTTTTGGTTGTGATCGGCCTGTGTAATTTGACTTGATGGTTTAGAAGATTAGGGTTGTGTAGAATACTGGCTTTATTAGCCGAAAAAAATGTAATTTTAAGTTTACACTTATCGCAACGCCTTTGCAGTAACTTTAAATATTATTATATTTTGCGAAAATATTAAAAAATTGTGAAAGCGGGGCAAAAAAATTTAGATAATTAGTAGAAAAATCTGAATTTAGCAAGCGTGGAATGGAACGTACTTCAAATTTTAGACGGAAGTTAATGAATAGCCATAGAATATATTATGTGACTAAACGTAACTGATTGGGGTCGAAATTTGATGTTACCTACATAAAATATTAGCATCGCTGAACAACTGTTAACGTTGAGAAAACAAGAAAGCTGATAGTCTCCCAATAATTGATATTTTGGTGTATGTTAATCAGTAAAAGACAGGATACAAACAAATTATATTGACAACTAGAACCTGAGAGGTTTAATTTTCAAACTTTAAACAAAAGAAACGTTTCTAAAAGATCCATTTTGTTATTACATTCTAACGTTGAAGTTAGGAGACAACGCAAAGATAAACATAAAAATGTACAACAAACGCCCTTCAAAAGAATGTCGGCAATGAGTAAAAGAAAATAATCTTTTGAAACTGTCCAACCCTAACAAAAATAACAAATCAATGCGCGACCATTCAAAACAACTTAGGACAATGATTCCCAAACTTCGTACCGCCCTCTGCAAATACTGGAGTTGACATTTAAATCAATATCGGCTGATAAAACGTAAGTAGTTAAAAAAAATATTTTTTAACTACTTAATATTAATTATACTATGTGTAGATCCCTACATATACATAATCTTCAAAATATACAGGGTTTATCAAGACCGCGACCGAAAACGAAGCCAGGTGTTAGTATTAGTGACTTCAGACATAACGCAACTAAAAATTTCGCAAAAAAAAAATCGTCAATTTTTTTTCAATTTGGGTGATAAATACATAGTTTTCCTAAAATAATTATGTACACCTTTTTATTTTTTAAGACGCAAAGGCACGATAGGATTTAAATTACTATTTTCGCAATAACTAGGTATTTACTACCCAAACACAAAGATTTTCAAAAAATTGCAAAAAAAATCTGTCGCTTATTTTGCGAAATTTTTATTTGCATTGTGTCTGTAACCACTAAAACTACCACCCGGCTTCGTTTTCGGTCGCAGTCTTGATATACCCTGTATATAGCAGAATATACAAATCACTATGGATATTCTATTCGGGTCTGGGTGTTTGTGAGACCGAAAAGACTCTCGTAGTTCCTGATACCCACGACACAAGACTCAATCTTAGTGTGGGTTAGGACTACGTATGTGACTATTGAGTGTATTTTATTTATTTATTTAAAGTAGGCCTATGTTCAGTGAGCTTCCTATGGCTGAAGAGATACTACGTACGTTTCAGAGCTGGACATTGGTACATTGAAGACGGCCCAGAAAGTGCCTTCTATCTTTAACGAACATATGAATTCCAATGATTTATAATTGAGGATGCCAAACACCAGGAGAAATGGCGCACTTTGAGAAGTAAGTAGTCGGTTTAAGTATTTCAATTGACTTGCAGCGATTGTGTTCTGTATATCTATTTGTATCAGCCCATATACGTTTCACTGCATGGCTTGGGCCTCCCCTACAATCCAGAAAAGCGTGGAATAGCAGTTTAATGTAATCCAGTCCCTAGTGGGGCGAGGAAACTTCGCGAACCATTGGCAAAGTTTACGCGCAAAAAGATGAACAATAGGGCCCTTCAGACGGCCGAGACGGCGAGCCTTTGTCACTTCATCTCCAACTGAACGGTCCATTTGGCGCCGAGGACACGTGCCGTTACACGCAACATATGTATCTTTATTATAATACAATAAGCCTGAAAGGGTTTTTGTAAGGCAAAAAATATCTGCGTATTTGTAAAAGCGTGTTTGCATAAGGATATTTTGTGGGTCTAATGGCATGTGTATATTTCAAGTTGTGAACCGTGAGGTCTCGGGTTCGATTTTCATATATTTGCTTTGATACATCTCATGAGTTACTAAGGCCAAGCCACAGGCTTGCCCCGCATCACATACAACCAAACTCGGCAAACTGTAGATGGTATTAGTAGTACTTCTGCCTACCTTTTTAGGTATACAGCCGTAAACGTATGTACGTACGTGTATTCACAAAGTTGTCAAATGTATTCCCATTTCTAACGGATTAATTTTCCTACTAATAACAGTTCTGTAAATCCAGTATTTATTTTATCTAATTTTATGATGAATTAAATTAAAACAAAGTTTTTTTTTAATGAAATTACTAATTATACAAAAATAATCACATTACTTGGGAACCCCAGACGTAACTTCACAGCCCAACATGAACCCTAAACAAGCCTTACTTCAAAGAACTATAGCAGCAGAATATTTACATAAATTATTCATTTTACCTAGAGGTCTCGGGCCTCGCCGTGCCAAAGTGGAGGCTTAACGAGCAAGACAGAACAAAAATAAAAATAACTAAAAGGATTACAGTGGCGCAGGCCGTGAGAACATCGAGGGCGTCGAAAGGGGTTCAAAGATGGCTAAATGAGGTTTCTAATTTATTTTTCCAGCTTGGGGTTATAATTGAAAGATTTATTTATAAAATGTTGAATTACGGCGAATTTTCCTGAATCGTGGGTGCGTTTAAAGATAGCATATAAAATACAATTAGAAATAAGCTAAATATCATATCAGATTGGTTTCGAATAAAATTATATCTGTAAAGAATATAATAGTGAAATTGATAGGAATCGAGTTCCTCTAGATCCAGCATCTAGGTTTTTAGGCATTCCAGTCCCAGTAAGGCATACCAGTCGATCCATTTTTAGTTATCATTGTACGCCTCCCTACAGCCAAAACCTGATGGCACAGCACTGTGAGTGCAACTTAGGTAATGGAGGGGGTTCGAAATGACTAAAGTACAGCATACCAATGTAGGTAACATATTTTATTTCACAAATTCGTTTGTTACTTTCGTCCCTAGTCTCCCCTATAGAAAAACCATTGATGCATTCGTTCTTAAAAATAAAACATTTATATATTTTTTTCAAATAAATCTTCACAGTCTACCCACGCCCTGAAGTTGGCACAAAGCGGATTTTTCCCAAGATCCTAATCTCAAAGGAAAGGCTTCGAGACGCTTTGATGTGCCACGTGGGCGACACGTGTGCTTTGAGAGCTCCCATCGACCATCAAAGAGGAAAGAGGATTTGCCTTCGCTAAGTGCAAAGGTTTTACCTGTGGGTTGAATAACCTTTGGGGCGTAGTCGGTTAAACAATAGCTGTAAAATCAAGTGACCCTTGCACTAACAGAATTTGAAATACAACAAGTTTTATTTCATCAAAACTAGTTTTATTTCAATGTGTAACACTCGCGTAAACCTAAGAAACCATTACTGATAGAAATGTTTGTGCGGTCCGCAAATATTAGTTTCAGGCTCGAATGTTATGAGATCAATGAGTCTCTTGTGTAGGCACTATGTTTGACTATTGGGTATATTTATTTCATCATCATCGTCTATTCATTGATATTGGATTCTTTTATACATTATCAGGAATTTGTGCCCGATACGGCGATAGGCATCGTGGGACGGAACATACAAGGCGAAATGTAAGTGACTTGGTGGCGCCTCTGCCTACCCCTTCTAGGATAAAGGCCTGAGTTTATGTATGTACGTATCATTATCGTATTTAGCTACTGTAAGTCCACTGCTGTCCTCAGATCTCCCGCTAAGAAGTCCACAAAGTTGATTATTGAAAGCGTATTGCATCTGAAGACTTGCCTTATGAGTTTACGTTAAAACTGCAGTCTGCCAGATGCGATGCGTACTGCTACATATTTTTTTATCAAATTACATTATTCAATTGAAAATGTTATCAATAAGGGATTCGAGCGACAGAGTTACGGCAGCAAAATCACCCGTCGATAAATTTACCAAAGAAAATACACAACACTGAAATCTGAACCATCATTATTTATTATTTAACTTCGGAGAAAAATAACTGTTCTATATTCACATCGAGAGTTGCCGAATTTGTAATTACGAAGTTTAAACTCTTAGACGAAATTAATAGTTGTGGATATTATGCCTGTTTAAGACTTAATAACATCAAGTTGTATGCTATCAATACTACTCAATCGCTCTCTCGATTGCAGAGGAGGCTATTGCCCTGCAGTGGGACGTATAGCTGATACAGATATAGATACGGACAGAAACTTCTCTTTGTTGGGGTGTTTGTGAGACCGAAAATCTCTCGTAGTTTCTAATACTCACGACACAAGACTATCTTAGTGGGGGTCAGGACTATGTATGTGACCGTTGGGGTATTTATTTATTATTTATTGACAGCCTCCGTGGCGCAGTTGGTTAGACGCCGGCTGTGAAACGAGAGGCCGCGGGTTCGATCCCCGCACCGAGAGAAATGTTTGTGCGGCCCACAAATATTTCTTTCGGGTCTGGGTGTTTGTGAGACCGAAAGTCTCTCGTAGTTTCTGATACTCACGACACAAGACTATCTTAGTGGGGGTCAGGACTATGTATGTGACCGTTGGGTGTATTTATTTATTATTTATTTGTTTATTTACTTTTGCTATTGCGTATTTAGAACTTAGATGATTGTTCTTGTCTCATGCGAATTGGTATAATTTATTGTAAGGAACAGTGGGCATACGAATAGGTATTCATAAAAACCTTTTAACTATTAAAGATGCATTGCTGATCTTTCGAAATTAAATGCGCAAGAATAGGGAAAAAGGGAGTTAACGTTTTTTAAGCTTCGCCAACCTCATCTACTTAATTTCAGGAAGATAGCGAAAATTTGCCTGCATGCTAATAAATGGCTTATAACATTACGCTTGCCGCCAAATTAATAATTTAACAACCAGAGCCTTTTAAAATTGGGGTCCTCTCGTCCCTTATGCATTGTTTCGGAGTTGCGAACAATTTCAACGACGTTAAACAACACTTGTATGTGTTGGAGCGGCAATCTCATTATCCGAATACACGTGAGTTAATTTTAAACAATATCCGCCCGAATCCGAAACATTCCGAGTGGGGAATTTAGCGACAATATACACACGAAACTGCGCAGTGGAATTTTATATGAAATACTTGAAATTGTTAAACAGCGTCGAACAAGGCTTTTGAATATGTCGAGTATACGATTAAATTATAAAATTCATTTTATTACGTTATGACATTATATTTTATACGGTGGTATGTTCTTTTTTTATTGCAGTGAATGGCGAGACGAGCATGCCATTCGCCTGACGGGAAGCGATGCGACCACTTATGGACAGTAGCAAACTAAACAACACCATGAATTACACAGCGATGCTTGGCATTCCATTGCACTCGCCATCCTGATTTGAAGTCCTGATTATGTCCAGTAGTTGCTCTGACTACAATGTCCTTCAAACCGGAACACAACAGTGTATTTACACTGCTGTTTGTGGGAAGAAACAGACATTGCGGTGGTACCTACCCAGGCGGCCTCTCACATATGAGAGACCTACCAAGCAGTAAACAAGCATTCGCACAGTTGAATGTAGTCTTCGCCGACCATGAACACCCAATCACACGAATATGATAATATAAGCACTATAATATATGGTCTAAAGAGTCAAAAATGCATATAACCATATTTACTAGTTACTCCAAAAAATCCAATATCATACTCTATCCGGAAGCAATTGGAATTCGGTGTTACAAAGTTTAGCGTGCTCTGTAAAGTTAAATTGACCTCGGTCGGGGTCTAATGCTATGGAAATGGGGAATGCAGCTGATTTACTACTCTAAGTATATCTAATCTAGAACTAAACTATAGTAACTATCTCTGGCATTTCTGCTCACGACAAGGTCTGGTTTGAGCAGTTAACTCGCAAGCGTGAAATTCGGCATCATCGAGTTGCTCTCTCCCTTCCAAAATCACATACAGGCACAGGATTTAATTGCTCAAACTGTGGACGTATTTGTGCACCTATACACTTTTATCTCAGTGCGGGGGTCGAACCCGCGGCCCTCTCGTTGACAGCCAGAATCTAACTGTCAATTGTTTCGGATGAGATGAGGCAGTATTGATAGTGGCTTCACATAGCACTGACACCAACACTACTAAATACGCTCAAATTAATAAATATAACACGAGATATAAAGTTGATATCCTAGCAGCATTGACTATTATGAATAACATGCGGTCTGTTGCCGCAATCGACGGTTACTACAAACCGCAAGCGTACAGTTTACACGACGTCAAAGTGAATGTATCTGGTAAAACTTTCAGGTACAATGCCGGTAATGGTAAATGTATTGTAGATAATGATCCGTACGAAATAAGCAATAGCAGATACAAGGTAGGGCTTACACGAATCCAAACTTTGTATAATATATGCCAAGATGGAATAGACTACATTCCATCTCTCGGTAGAGCATTTTTAAAAAGCATAGTAACTCAACGCAATAGAGGTAAGTAATGAAATGTGTGCAAAATAAGGAGCAGTTTATTTTCGCCACGCCCGCTCCACTGCCGGTACACAAGGTAAACACGAGGGCGCGCGCGGGCGTTCTCCCTCGGCTATGAGACTTATTTTCGGGTATCGGTTGATTAATGTTACGAGCAATCGGTCGATTTGCTCTAGGTCATGCAAGATATATTAAAGGATCATGAGTGTACGAATATTACATAGATTACCTATTTTATAAAATATTTTCTAGCACTTTTAACAGGCAATCGAATTATAGAACGCCCTCCTACAAAGTGGATGGACGACCTGGTTATGATTGCAGGAAGTTGCGGAATGCAGGCCGCTTCCAAAAGGTCGTTGTGGAGATATTGAGAGGCCTGAATGGCTTCGTCCTATGGCTGAAGAGAGACAGAGAAAGAGAAAAAAGAGACACAAAGTGTATTGTATAATTTTATTTCAATTTGTTTTACATGTTTTTCTTTTACAAATTTTCACAAGTCTAGCAATTGACAGTTGACAATTACAATTTTTTTTATTACTTTTTTTTACTCAAACATACCGCCCACCAAAAGGGCCTTCAGACCTTTTCTTTATACAATGCAATGTTAATATACTCTAGGAATCTTAAACAATCATTGAACTGAAACTCTATTCAATTACAACGCATTACGCAAAGTAGCTATTAATACATACTTAAATAAAACATAAATTAAATTCTTAAATTTGCAAACTAAAACAGTCAACTTTAACATTATTAATAACAACTAATAGGTATTCTTTGACAACATTAATATCAATACTATAACATGCATAACAAACAATAATTCAATCTTTAGTAGATATTGGTAAGGCACACAATCTGGAAACTGATCTCCGACTTAATTTGCCATTATACCAAACTGTATATACTCTTGTTATGCCATCTTGGCCTGGATGTTTCTCAGTTATTCGTGCTAGTGCCCACTTGCTGGGGGGCATGCTTTCATCCTTTAGCAGTACAATGTCCCCAATATCAAATTCTCGTGTTCTTTAATCTGTATCTAATGCAGATATCTGAAACGTCTTGTAGTTCTTGTGTTGTTATATCTATGTTCAGCTTCTCTGGTTCTCTTTTACTCCTTAAAAATCTCTTGCAATATACCATGACTCTTAATAGTTGGCTCAATGATTCATATTCTTCAAATGACAAACATTTCTCTTCATAATTGGTTGTGTGTACGCAGGATTGTATGACCCCTCTTCTTTCAATATCTATAGTTGGTGTTGAAGGTCTAGTATATTCAATGTCTCGATTAGCAAGCCATATAGGGCCATTCCACCACAGTGACTTATGTTGCAGTTCTAAGATTGATGCACCTCTTGAAGCAATGTCAGCGGGGTTGAGTGATGATTGTACATGATACCAATGGGCACTGCTTGTGTGCTCTAATATATCTACCACACGGTTCGCTACGAATGGTTTCCATCGTTGTGGTTCGCCAGATAACCATGCCAACACTATAGTGGAATCTGTCCAAGCAAATACATTATGTAACGGAATTCTCATTGCTTGGCTGACTTTATGCAACAATTTTGCCACAAGTGTAGCACCGCACAATTCAAGTCGTGGCAGTGAAATAGTTTTTATAGGGGCTATTTTTGTCTTTGAGGCAATTAAATGTACTTTAGGATTATTCTCTCTCTGTGCTACACGACAGTACACCACAGCAGCATACGCCTTTTCAGATGCATCACAGAATCCATGCAAAGATATCTGATCTTTTTCAGTGCTAATAGAGTCAACCCAGCGTTTGATCTTTATTTTATTAACATTTTCCAAGTCTCTTCTAATAGACTGCCACTCTTCTCCTAATTCTTTACTTATTTCTTAATCCCATCCTACTCCTTCTAACCAAAGTCTTTGTACTAAGATTTTTGCTTGAACTATAACTGGTGCTATCCACCCCAATGGGTCAAATATTTTTTGTAAATCTGACAGTATAATCCTTTTTGTGATTGTTGATGATATAGGTTCTAATTGCAAATTATAATGAAACTCATCTCTTCCGAGATTCCATGATAATCCAAGAGTTTTTATGACACCATCTAGTTTTACATCAACGTTAGCCTTAGTAGTCACCTTATTGGTATCAATGGACTTGAGAAACTCTGAGTCGGTGGATGCCCATTTTTGTAGCTCAAAACCTCCTTGTTTCAATATGTGTGTGATTTGTTTGCTGAGGTTTATAGCTTGATCTGTGGTGTCGCTGCCTGAAATCAAATCATCAACATAAAAGTCTTCCTTAATAACTTTAGCAGCTTCAGGATATTGTTCACCTTCATCTTCAGCAACTTTTGTTAATGTTTTTATAGCAAGGTAAGGCGCAGATGCCGTTCCGAATGTGACAGTTTTTAATCTGTACTCTTTTATTTCAGCTCTTTCTTCTAAAGTTTCATTACTGCGGCGACGCCAGAGAATTCGGTGGTAATCTATGTCATCCTCATCTAAAAGTACCATTCTATACATTTTTACAATGTCACTTGCAAAACAAACCTTATGCATACGCCATCTCATAATAATGCTTCGTATATCTTCTTGGAGTACTGGTCCAGTCATAAGTTCATCATTTAAAGATATGCCATTATTACCCTTGCATGACGCATCAAATACAACTCTCACCTTTGTTGTTTCCTTATCACTTCTGATTACAGCATGATGAGGCAGGTATACACACCGTTTGTTTATTTCATTTTTAGGAACTTCTTCCATATGTCCCATTGTTAAATATTCTTCTAAGACCTTGTCATATTCTTCCTTTAACTCAGGCAATCTTTGTAACCTTTTTTCTTGATAGACTAAGCGTTTCAATGCAATTTCTCTTGTATTTCCGTCGGGTGATAAAGGGTATTTTGGGCGAAATGGGAGCTTAACTACAAATCTTCCCTCAGTGCTTCTTTTATAGGTTTCTTCGTATAACCCTTCGCATAGACTTTCTTCTTTTGTATATTTTCTCTTCAAATCTGGTTCTATTTCCCAAAGTGACTTCAAAAGTTCTTCTTCTTCAATCTGATGATGCATAACAATAACAGAACCTCTTTGCTGCGTTGTGTCTTCTACTCTTCCGAACAAAATCCAGCCAAAATTAGTTCTATGGGCACATGGTGTGCCAGGTGGGCCCTTAATTAATTCACTTTGTATAATTTGGGCATACACATCAACGCCCAACAACATATCAATGTCACCTGGTATAAAGTAGTTAGGGTCGGCCAAAGTAAGCCCTTCTAGATGAGACCAATTGTTTATCCTTATTTTGTGCGATGGTATCTTGGTTGTAAGTGGTGTAGACATAACATATGTTTTCACTTTTAAGTTGTAGTCTTCACATGTTGAACTTAGGTTGAGCTGTACTGCTTGTTTGATGTTTTCTTTAGTTGACCCCACGCCAACTACTGTACCTTTGATTGGATATCGCTTTGCCTTGAGTAATTGTGCAGCTCGTTCACTAATAAAGCTTGCTTGTGAGCCCTGGTCAATCAAAGCACGTAGTGGAATCTTGTAATTGTCTTCGCTTCTTACTTGAACAATTGCTGTTGCTAATAGTGCTGTATTCTGTTTGACTGAAATGCGTGACGCCACCATTGTTACATCTTCATCTTCTTCTTCTTCTTCAATATTCTTCATTGTTGTATGTACTTCCACTTCGGGTTGGTTAGATGCTGTGTTCTTAATATAGCCCGTTGTGTTTTTATTCTTCTCAACTGTTTCGTGAAGAAGAGTGTGATGACGTCTGCTACATGATTGACAACATGTTGGTATGCGACAATACCTTACAGTGTGTCCAGCTGCGAGGCAGTTAAAACACAGATTATTTGTTTTAACAAATTCGCTTCGTTGTGTTGGTGTTTGTCGTCCAAATACCTTACAATGGCTTATTGTATGCTGTTCGTTGCACATTTTGCATATCTTATTGTCTTCGTTGGTTGTTACGTAGAATGTCTTTTCTCGTATGGGAGCATAATATGTCGTCTTTGGTTTTCCTGTTTCTGTAAGTTCCAAAGTACGAAAACGATTTTCCAAGAACTTCCGAAGCATTTCAAGGGAGGGTAGACTTTCAAAATCGATACAATTGCTACTCACATAGTTTTCCCAATCTTTGTGTGTCTCGGAGTCTAATTTCTGTACAATCACAAATATTATAATTGGGTCCCAGCTTTCTGTATTTACTTTAATATTGTTGAGATGATGCAAGCATTCAAAAGTAGTATCTAATAAATTCTTGATGTTGCTCGAGTTATTTAATATTATTTTCTTTTGCAAAAAGAATTTCCTCATAACAGCATTAATGATTATGCGTTTGTTACCATACCTCACTTTCAATGTGTTCCAGGCTATTTCATAGTTGGAATCTGTTACTTGTATATTTCTCAATACAGATGCAGCTTCTCCGGTAGTGCTTGTTTTTAAATAATGCAGTTTTTGTACATTACTCAGGGACTTATTCATATGCACAAGTGTATTGAAAAGGTCATGGAAAGACATCCAGTCTTCATACTGTCCGCTGTATGTGGGTAATTGAATTTTCGGTAACATCACATTGGTTTGCTGATATTCACTTACTTGAGAACTAACTGTAACCTCTTTTGGTCCTAATAACTCCAAGAGATCCGACTTTAGAGAAATATACAGCTCTTCATGTTCATAAAACTCGTTTTTTTCGATGTAGCGTATTTTCACTTCTTTCTCCGTCGGTGCATTGCGTATTATATTTTCGTAAGCGTGCTGATATTTCTGCCAATACTCTTCCACACAGCTAAGGCGCGTTTCCACATAACTTCGAGTTAATCTAACCTTTGGAGACTTCTTAAGATTCACTAGGGTATTCTTTAATAGTTTCGCAATATGTTCAACTACGTTCAATGATTCTTGCATTTCTGCAGCCATTATAATCACCAACAATATCTAACAATTTCCTTTTGTTCGTTACTAACCCGTAGCTTTGAGGGTCTTGTTGTGTTATCCGGCTCGATTTTGGACCATTTTATGTATTGTATAATTTTATTTCAATTTGTTTTACATGTTTTTCTTTTACAAATTTTCACAAGTCTAGCAATTGACAGTTGACAATTACAATTTTTTTTATTACTTTTTTTTACTCAAACACAAAGAGCATTGCATACTTCTAAACCGGACAAATTTCTGAAGGCTTTACAAACAAATCCGGACAGGGATCAACACCGCAAGCTTTGCCGTCGTAAACAAACGAAGTCACAATCAATCAAAGAAATCGAACACATCTGAACCAAGACTTATATTTTGTATAATTTCAAGAGTGAAATCTACTCTCCGCACTAGGCCAGCGTGGCGGATAATCGCTTAATCCTTCTTGTCTAAAGGAGGCGAGGAGCAAACAGTAAGATATAAGGGCTTGATATAGGGGCTTCTCTTTTCTCTTATTATTTGAAGCTACAACTAGTTTTGTAATAAGTAATTTGATTAATCATTTTGTTACTTCCATGTATATCATTAAAAAATATACGTTTATTTACAATCATGACTGTTTCTGTGATTGAAATAAAATCAATACCTGTTTATTTTGTTTGCCTCTTTATAAATATTGGATAGTATATGTCTACCGGGTCAGCTACTAAAATATTAATGTATTCACTCAGGGTGGCGAATTAAGAATGCTGACGTCACACATCCCGATCTAATGAATTTCGCATGATCCGCCCCCGGGTTGAATATTTTACGAGGGTGCCCAAACCGTGCTGCGGACGTACATTAATAGCGATGTGTAATCGCATTAGCTAATTGGACTTGAATATGGAAAGAGCTGGTGCGAATTCGTATTACATTCTCTCTCTTCAGCTACAGGAAGTCCACCAATGAATAGAGCTCTTCCAGAGACTCGCGCAGTGATTTTTTTAAAGTGGCCTCTTCATCCAGTCACTTTCTGCAACCTTAATTTTGTCGCTACTGAATAATTCCGCTTAAGATTCTACGCCCTTCCGCATATTGTTTGTCAGCTTCCGTGGCGCAGTTGGTTAGACACCGGCTGTGAAACAAAAGGACGCGGGTTTGGTCTCCGCGCCGATACAAATATTTGTGTGGTCCACAGGTATATGTTCCGGGTCTGGGTTTTTGTGAGACCTCTCGTAGTTCCTAATACTCACGACACAAGACTCAATTGATCTCGATGTAGGGTCAGAACTATTTACGTGACTGTTGGGTGTATTTATCTTCGGGAAAATGCGTAAGCTTTAGCCACATTGCCCCAATGCGGTTTGGTAGGTTTATAAAAAGGTTATTGCTTCAATACCAAAGCACTAAAGAGGCGCTGGTATGTTCGTCTGGGGATCCTGGAGTCCTTTTTTATGCTTAAAAATTTCACCGCGGAGTTTTTAACTTGAAAACTTGTAAAAAAGCCCATATACCCGTGTGCCATCGCCGAGGTAAACAAGGAGTCAAAATAATTCTCCCCGTGACGTATATTGGATTTTTTACAATGTTTTCTTCACCATTCCATCACAAATCTACTCAATTCGAACTGTGCTTCCGTGCTGTGATACAAAGGTAATCAATAATGAAATGAATTTTGGCTATGAAACGTCCAAGGCCAAGACAGAAATTAAACGCCTGACGTCATAAATTATGTCAGCAACACCAATATTAATAGTAAATATTTGGACTAAGATTAATGAGGAAATGACTTTTAATATGTGTCTTATGTCGTAGGTATTAAAACCAATGGAAGACTTTCTGGGCAGGCCGGCATTATTGTGACGAGAGACAACTATCACACGCTGGTTGATACTCCATTTCGTTTTCATTGCATTCACCAACAACCCATATTGTCGTTTTAACATTCCAGTACAAAAAAGTATGAGAAGACGAACAGAAGGTGGAAACAAACTCCTCAAAGAATTAAAACGCAATATCTTGCAAGTAGGTTCAGTTTATAATACCTCTGCGAGTACATTTGAATTTATAATCTAAGGGTTTTACTGTCTTGGTATCACTGTAGCCGTTTGTATACAAGTGCTTTTTTACGGCTGCCGCAGTACTGAATTTTACGAGGCCAGTTTAAACAGGCACGCTACTTGGCCTGATGCCACATCTCTATTCTCTACAAGGTCAGTTTAGGAGCCAAGATAGAAGACATTGTGTATATTATCACCATGGTAAGGAATTGATGGTAGGTCTCTCATATGTGAGCGGCCGCGTTGGTAGATACCACAGCAAAGTCTATTTCCGCCAAACAGCAGTGTAAATGCTCTGTTGTGTTCATATACTGGATATAATAGCACTTAACATCTTATGAATCAGGATGGCAAGCGCAGTGGAATGCCAAGCATTGCTTTGTAATTCATGGTGTTGTTTGGTTTTGCTACTGTCCATGAGCGGTTGTATCGCTTACCATCACCGAATGACATGCTCGTCTCGCCATTCATTCATTCATCCAATAAATTCTTCAATCGTACTCTCGATTGTAGAGTATGCCCGTGCTCTGCAGTGGGAAGTATATGATGCAAACCATTGATAAAGGTCATTGTAGAGATTCTTGTGGGGAAAGAATTCTTGGGTTTGAATAGAGTTACGGAAGGCGATCACCCAGTAGCTCAATAATCTAGATACATCTGTGAAACCCTAGCTTAAAAAATCCCTATCAGCTGTTTTAAAAACTGGCGTTTACGAACAGTCCGACATAATTCCTTCAACTAACAAGACAGTATCACCTCATATCATACTCTTTATGCAACCATCCACACCAGAAAAATGAAGCGAAGTTTACCAACATCCACAACTGTTTACATACGAATAGTTTTACCAATACGAACGATTTACTAGGCAACTTGCCAGATTTACCTTCCTAGCTTCGCGTAAACATTTCCGTAGCAGAATATTAAAAGGTACCATCCGGGGCGACCGGCCGGAAAGCAATATACGCGAGAGATGAAAGATATTTTTTTTTGCGTTGACTTTATCCAACTCTCGACACACTTCGCATGTAATGAAGTTATCTTTTCAGTTCGAGCTTCAATGCGTTAATTAAAAACACCCCTAGATCTTTACTCATGTACCCGTAGCCTTTAGAATTGAAAATATTATTAGTTTATTTTATTTTTAAATTTTGCATCATTCCTTTAGTAGTGTTCATTACAAATGTATGTACTGTGCATAGTTATGAAAGGACAGGTTCCTAGCTTTAGTCCTAGCACAAGCATTACTTGTTTAAAAGGCAACTCCAATATCTTAAAACATTAAAGGCAGCTTGCTCTTTATCAAAGCTACCGCAACTACAGTACTACCACAGCTTCCTATTCCGCTCCTATATCTTTGTCAAGGAAGCAACGTAAGTGACTCCTTGATCAAATTACCGCTCTTATATATAGTCAGTAAGCTCGTAATAAAATGTCTTGTAACCTACAGAATAGAAAAAAAAGAAGATTACGTGACGTCCCTCCTTTCACAACACAATAGCGAGATGAATGCACAACGAAATTGTTCTCATAACTATAAGCACAGATATTCTCGGGAATGAAGAATCGCTTAAATTTTCACGATGTACGTGATATGCCACTGTCTCTTGTGAATATGAAATTCGCTCGCTCCTGTACGTTTTGTTACTCGTAAAATTTATCATATCTCGTGAAATTATAATAGCAAAAGGTCTGAGTGAGATCTGTATCAGACCATGTGCTTGCTACTGTGAGACAAGAGCCTTCTTTACGTTTGAAAGGTTAGATTCATAAAAAAGTCACATATCTATTATATTAGTGAACATTTGTAATGAGCACAGAACTGTTCACTGTACCACACAACTATAGATATTATTATGTAAATCTTCCTCAATTAAATAAAATAAAAAAATCTTTGAAATAATTTCATAACAATTGTCGGTATGCTGATTTCCTTACGACGCGACATTTATCTTTACTTTTATAATGAGCAATAAATCATACATAATTGTCACGCTTAAAATCGAATTTATGTATGTATGTTTCCTAGATTCGAAGCTGTAACTTTAGTTTCCGCAGTTTTATTTACTACTTAATTCCTGCTTGCTTACTTAAAAATTTCAAAATTGATAGATGAGTAAAACTTTCGATCCCAAAGGTGTAACGAATAAAAAAATAATAATATCCTAGTCATGGAAATATGGCTAGAGCAGGTTATCTCCAAAGTCTAAATTTCAGTCAGTTTTAAGGATTCGCTACATTCTATGTATATACATCGTTTGACCTACGAGACAATTTTTAAATCTAATATATCTTACGTGTTGCGTCTGCCGTCATTGAAAGATTCTTTAACGAGTGCGTAGAACATCAAGAAAATCCGTTACCTGACGCCTGATCGATTTACTTACGAAATTGCTCAATCACGATGGGATTGGAAATAAAATGGCCGCCAGGATCGCGTTTATCTCCGATGCCCGCTAGCCGACTTTATTGACTCTCGATCTGACAAGATTACGCGCCACCCGCTGGATACTCATTAACGAGTGTTGCTTTAACTATATTTGTTTCACTTCAGTGCCTAGAGACTTGACCTACATCTTCATCAATTGTTAATGGAGATTCACGTATCCTTATTAACCCTTTCTCATTGGCTACCTCTCCTCTAATATCTTTCTAAACTCAGTGTATATTGAAGTGGCCCAAGAGTTTATCTGTGAACGATTAGAGACGCCTGTAGTTAATCATATACTCAATGGGAATACGGCGTAATTGTCGTAATGTGTAAAGCACTTAATGCTGACTGACGCATCCATAATTTTGTGGTTGTAATACTGCTTATTCATAAGGACTTTTATATCTTAATTTATTTTATATGTCCTGGCAGAACCTTTCGACAGAAGACAGATATTTTGATAGTAAAGGGTGGAGCAATGAGCATGCTGATCATCCAATGACATAATGAAAGATATTGTTGCCGTCTATAAACGTACAACTCTACTAGTGTCTTCGGCCATCGAAAATTTTGAAGACGATATATAGAGCTAAGTGTGTGTCATTTAAGCGATTTTTAGTGTGATAAGAAACTTGTTACTTCGCACCAGTTTTCTATGATATCACAGAATAAACCAAAAACGTCTTCACCGTGACTCCATCACTTAAAAACAGATTGGCTAAAAGACCTATTTTTTAAGAAATATGCTTCCATAACGACCTATAAAAGCATTTGCCTGGTATTGTGTGAACGACGTAGTTTTAAAACTACACCATTGTACCACCTACTAACTGGCTTCTTCGTCCTACTTTGCGAGACAGGGCTTTGAGTGCTTTCGGTGAAACTTAACTCTTCGCATCGGAGTAGTTAGGAAACTACAGACATAAAGCGTGGAACGAGCGTAATAGAAATCTAGATATACGACAAGAAAATTACCGAAACTAGACCAAGTTCACTCCATGTTGAAGTTCGTGACGTCAGCAGTGGAGCGACTTGGTTTGCAAACTTAATGAGAAGCTATTATACTGAGAAAGTTAAATAACATTCTCCCTCACAATGTATAAATCGGATAATTCTAAAATTATAAGCCCAGCTTAACACATCAAAAGTAAATTGAATAAGTTCTGACGACTCCTGACTAGAAATTATTAAATCGACATAGCCTAATAAAACAAATGAAACTACCACGAAACCTCGGGATCCAGCGCAATCCAAAACGAGAGATTATAGTCCTCTGAAAGGATCAAGCGGCCACAATTGAAAATAAAACGAACGGAGAAACTCACGAAATCGACGATTCGGCACGTTTCACACAACTCTTGTAATCGGATTACAAGTGTTTCTAGAACTGAATTAATGTTGGAATTCTCGAAGGGTCTTGTAAAGATCTTGGAGGATTTAACATTAATATTACATCCGATAAAAAAAGCGAAAAAATACGCAAACTGTAAAAGAATACCTATAAATGTGCTGATTAATTCAATATTATCCACTCATATGACAAATATGTATGTGTAAATTAGTTAAACATTATCCCAGTTATATCTTGTGGATTGTGAAATTACAAAAAAAAACTTAACTTAATGCCTGTTTAGGTTTTAGTGTATTTAACGTAATATTTTAAAATACACCCATAACGGGCAAGTGTAAACTTGGAAATAGATAAATAAGGTATAACCAAATTGTTAGGATCATTTCAACTGACTACTTGATCCGCGTTATTGCTGAAAGCGACGATATTATTCAAATGGTTGCGTGTATGTTAAAAGTTCCAATGAGCGAAACTAAACAACTTTTATTACATCTAATACTTCAAATGTTTTCTTTATTTCTGTTCGTCACGAAACGACTACATTTAGCTTGTTTACCATGTACAAACTAAAAATAGATGTCAAATGTTGTATAACTATTTGTTGAAGGAAATGTTTTAAAACCGAGTTTTTTTTGTACAATCATAGGTACATGCGCTAAATCTAATACGATCGAGTTACTGGAAATATCTCAGTTTATGAATAACAATAAAATAAATTTAAGATTATCCAATGACCGAACCGAAATTAAACAAATACAATAATAATTCATACTAAATTAGACAGCATCAAACACATCTCAAAATATAATTACTGTTTTTATTATGAAAACATGACAAAAATTAAATGATACACATGGAAGTTATTTCTTCTTGACCGGCAGTGGTTTCTTCTTGTCCGCACCTTTGCCTCCCACTTTGTAAACATCTTCAATAACTCGCTGAATAGGTAGGATGTGCTGATCAGCCGTAGCCAGTAGTTGTGTACGGCGATGATTCAAAGCATCCAACGTACGATTGGAGCACTGTTCTAGGGCCTCTGCGCTCTTCACCAAAGCAGCACACGTCTTAGTAGCTTCCTGCACTGCATACCGACCACCTTCGTTGAACATCCTGATTTGCGATACGAAACGAACGTTGGAGATACGAACTTCTTGAATACGATGCTCAATTTGTCTTTTGTATTGCATTACAGCCCCGTCAAGAGACTCCTCGAAAAGTGTCCGGTGTTTGGCCAGACGCGGGCCATAGCTCGACATCTTCAGTCTTGTCAATTCAGGGTCCAGTGGATCTTGGGTCACCACTCGATTCATGTCTGTTTGAATGCGGCTGGTCCAGTTGCACAAGGGATACAAGTATTCTGAATCTAACGATAAGAATTCAGATACTTCAATAGGAAAATTTTCAATCAGCTTGTATACCGCTGCTAAATGAGACTCCAGGCGAGCTTCGTGGAATCGTAGTTCCGCTAAGCGAGCATCACGAGCTGCTGTCAAACGCTCTAGACGAATACTATTCGACACCACTTTCAAAGAATAGCGCATGTGCAAAGCCCCAGCTCTCTCCTCCACCCACAGTTGAGCCTGGTGCTGTAACTCCTCGGGCACGAAAGATATATTACTCTGAAATGATTCTAGAAAACCATTGCGCCAATTTTGTAAGGCAACTTCTTGAAGTTCAGTTTGCATAATGGCTCGGGGTACAGGATATCGCAATGCGCTAGCTTGAGCTGACCTCGGAGAACCAGTGCACGGATAGCTAGTCACACTGCCAGCGGGTTGTAGAATTGATCGCTGGTGTTTCTCCAGAAAATAGTCAAATTCTGCAAGTAAAGTCCTGGCCATGAACGGAGGCAGATTCATAAATTCTTGAAGCCGTCCTACTTCTGCTAAGCTATGTTGAAGATACATTTCAGCCGTACGCTCGAGCATTGCTATTATTGTTTCGTACTGGTTCTGTAGTTTCTCGGCATCGGCACTACAGCGTAGTTGTTCTAAGGCGATATTAAATGTCATTTCATTAGCTAATTCCAAGGTATCGTTGCTCGTAAGCAAGTCTTCCACTGCCGCAATAGTTAATTTTTGGGCGAGTGCTAAACGGAGCATGTGAGAGTCCCAAAGATGACCTGCATCGTGTAATATAGTATAAGTGTCTCTAAGGCATTCACCTAAAGACCAAAGACTTTTCTGCATGCTGGTAATTTCAGCACTTGTTATCTCAAGCAAATCTTTAGTAAAGGACTGTTTCTTATGCACAGTGGTTGATAAACGACGCAGTGTGCGATCAATTATATGTTGCAAATCAATAATATCACATGAACACCGGTATTGATCGTGAATGGCGTTGTGACTGCCAAGATCTCTTTGTAAAACAGTCAACTTGCCACAAAAACCAGTAAATACTTTCATAACCGCTGTTCTGTACGCTTGTACCAGGCAATTAACGCATTCGTCGATCTCTTCAACCTCACCTAACATTCTTTTTATGCATGGATCAGAGGACTGCCGCTTTTTATCCATTGCGCTAGTTGCTCGTAATTGAGAAGCCTTTTCTTCTTTAAACCAAGGCTGTGCACTTCGACCGCGATTAATCAACGCGACTCCAAGACTCAATTGGTTGAGGGCTGATCTCGTGCCAACCAAATGCTCATCAGCTTGGAGTCTCAGTCGAGCCTCCAATTCTGTATAAGCCCTACAATTGCTCAAAAGTTGTTGGTTAATATCGTAAATGCGTTGGTCAAAATCATGCAGCAAATCTTTGGGTGGCAGGTGGCCTACGGCAATCAATTTTTGGAAATCGTCACGAAGCAGTACCCTGAGTCCATCAGCCCGTTCTCTTTCCAAAGAGAGTGCATCTAATTTAAACCGGGCCATATCATCAATACACTTGTTGAAGAACTCACGGATATCATTCATTGCTTTGCTACGAACTTCTTTGCTGATAGGGACACCTGTTGCCTCGCATTCTTCTACAATATTATTCATGTCACGTTGGCTTTGCTGTATATGGGCTAATAATTCCTCAGCCAGATTGCGGATTATTGAATCAATTTTATCATTAATTTCTTTGGCCGCTTCCTTCATATCCTTGATGACATTTTCATGTGTTTGTTCGCGCCCTTTTAGATAATTTTCGAGTATGGGTCCACTGTGTCTTGGTACCCAAGTGTCGGGGAGAGCAGCAACAGCAGCATAGTCTTCAGCACATCCAGGTGTTGCAACAAAATTAACTTTGTTAAAATGCGTTGCGCATTTACATTTCTCGTCCCTACCATTCTGTTTTAAAAATGTTTTATTTGGCATTACAGAAACGAAAAAATATTTACAAAGGCGAAATAGTCAAAAATGACGTAAATGTGACAAAATACTGTCCATAGAGAGCGATCATATATTTTTGCAAACTCCATAAACAAAAAGTGAACACGTAAAAGTACTTACCTTTGACATTAAAAAAGAAAGATGAGGGTTAGTTTGGATAAAGCGGGATAAAGTATAATTTGTTGTTTAAGTGACGTCGCCGTGAGTATTCTGTCATTGCATTAATATTTGATGTTTAAACCTTGATGAAACAACATCTTAAACTGCTTTATTAGTACGTACAGTAAAAATGGATGGACTGTGAAAAGGTGCATATATTGATAAAAAAATGAGTACCTAGGCATTGATCCTACAAGGTCAACCAAGTTTTATGTTATAAGTACCAGAAGCTAGGCGAGTTATCGCTCTTATAAGAGTCATACCCAATACATGCTTATAGGTCTTACAAACATTAGTCTCGGTGCTGGGATTAACTCAACGGTGTCTCAGTGTCACAGCCGGCATCTCAACCATCTGCGTCCCAGATTATATTCAATTAGGCTGTCAGCTTATACACAAGGCATACACATAATAGATTTACAGACATATACATACACTCAAATTAAAACATTTACAGACATATACGTACACTCAAATCTTTTTCCTAGAAGGGGTAGGCAGAGGTCCTACCAGGACAACCATATTTCGCCTTGTGTATTCCGTCCCACGCGACGATATATGGGACAAGCATATATTGGGCATAAATTCCGCACTCCAAGCTGATAATGAATAGAAAAATCCAATGTCACTTTGCCTGACCCGGTATTCGAATCCGAGAACTCAGCGTTGAAATCGTACCGTAGTACAACAGCGCCACCGAAGCAGTTATAATATTTATTATTCACATATTAAATAAAGCAGCGTGAGCTTTACACGGCAAATAAAAAATACCTACACCTTATATATATATACGTCAAAAGGATATTTGCTTTGTAACAGTCCCTTTGTGAGTTTCGTTCAAATTGTTTCGGGTCTGCTGCGCAGTGTTTTATCTCAATATCTCGTCGGATACACCGGCGGATATTTCAGCGAATATTTCAGCGTATATTCGGATCAGCTTGCGGCGCGATACAGGTAATTATGACTGTTTTACGTTTCATTGTTCGTGTTGCTGTTTGCGGTAGTAGCTTTACAATCGATTATACAGAATACGTGTTAGTCTTGTGAATCTCACAAATTAATCCAATTAACATACAATATTGAATGAACAACGGCAATGGAATAACTAATATACTCTATGTTACTATTTAATTAATTGAAATACTTTTTCACGTAATTAAAATAAGATAAATACAATCAAATCTTCTTAGATACAATCTAACTGTTGCTATGGCTGTGATGAAAGCCGCATGAACTGGAATAAACAATGATTATTAATAACAACCATTAGTATCAGATCCAAACATCTCCCCTTTTGCTTAAGTTTGTGATAATAAACTTAGAACACACAAGATACTTATCGAACTAATATTAGCAGAGAATCGAGCGAAATCTCACGTTACATTGAAACCTTTGGAAATTGTTTGAATAATTAACGTACGAGTAATTCTACCTCACGGTAAATGTATAATAACGCCTATTATAGTTAATTGAGTACAGTAAATACTAAGCATTATATTATGCTACCAGGGATGTTGTAGATGGCAGTAGGACATTCGTTTCTGGGTGGCGAACGCTGTATACTATCACACAAAATTAATAAGCAATCCCAATCCCTATCTAAGGATCGATCCGGAAAATAGACCAATCAGAACACATCAAATGTGAGCGTGTCGGCAATACCTTGAGCCCATTGGTTTATTTTCGCGATCGATCTTTAGATAGAAACGAAGATCGTTTATTAACATCGGCCATATATGTAATAGAAAAAAACATCCCACGCAAGTAAAGAAGTGTGTCGCATTTCAAGTTCGGCATACAATGTATGTGACTGTTGGGTGTATTTATTTATTGATTATTTTATTACGTGTGTTAAGGTTGCAGGAAGACGCTGGATGCAGGGCGTTTCCAACAGGTCGTTGTGAGGATCCTTGGGGAAGGCCTATATTCAGCTGTGGACTTCCTGTGGCTGAATAGATAGATAGATACTTGTGCCGTACGGCGAAAGATAATCTCAAGTCGTTGGATGGAATTGCACTGTACTCACCATCAGGTGCATTTCAGTCACTTTATTTTGACAATATACCGGGTATATCAAGACTGCGACCGAAAACGAAGCCAAAAAAAAAATTTCGCCAAAACAGTGACAGTTATTTCTTTAGATTTTTAAAAAATCATCGTGTTTGGGTGGTAAATACCTAGTTTTTGTGAAAATACTAATTTAAACCCTTACGTACCATTGCGTGTTTTTAAAATAAAGAGGTGTACATCTTTATTTTAGGAAAACTATGTGTATATCACCCAAATACGACGACGAAGTAAAAATTTACAAAACAAACATTTTTTTTGTAACATTTTTAATTGCGTTGTGTTTGATATCACTAATACTACCACCTGGCTTCGTTTTCGGTCGCGGCCTTGATATACCCTGTATAATAAATAAAAAAAGAAAGCAAACCTCACGATTCACATCAACTATCCCAATTCCAATTAGACCAACAAATGTACATGTGACAGTACCAATTAGGCCAAATTTACTCATATAATTACAAGTTTACGCTAACAAAAACTTATTAGTGAGGGTCTAAGCCCTACCTGGGAATAATTTGTCCTGCCTTGGAAGTCACAGCCGTTTCTTCACTTTCCGAACAATTACAGGAGGTAAAGAAGGGAGGGGGGATACAGTATTACGCTGTCACACGACGGCAATATTAGATCATTTGGCGTAATGGAAACGCGAATAAACATCGCACAGATATAACGGATGGAACACAACGTAATCCTTCGCATGTGTATTAAAACATTTCTTTTTTACAACGCGATTTTCTTTACTTGGGTAAATAAACATACTTGAGCTAATGGTTTCTTAGATTTAAGCGAATGTTACGCATTGAAATAAACAATTTTTTATGGATTCTTAGGGGCTGACTGTTCGGTCGTGGTCACGAAAGCTGTAAAGCAATCGAAATGTCGGGAAAATTAATGTCGGGAAATTTATTTCAAAATTAAAGATGTAAAAATGATTTTTATTTCAATACTTGAGCTAAGGAGTTTTGGAGGTTTTGTAAAATGTTGTATTATCTGATCTACATCGTATCACTGGGAAAGTTGAAAAGTTTAAAGGCAAAACTGACCACTGATCCAAAAATAGATGAATCCCACTTAGGCTTTGGCTTCAGAGCACATTTTCACAATTTTCAGCAAACCAAACATCGACTCGTCCGAGTCAATACTAGGCAGCGTCGTCGATAACATACATACGTACATGCATAGGCTTCCAGAGATGGATGTGCAATTATTTAAAAGTCTCAGTTGATTTTACAGTCTCAAACTGGTCGAATTCTCGCCAGAACTAGTCATTATAATCAAAGCAAATATAGTCCTATATTTCTCACCATTTTATAATAGTTTTCAATAATACTATGAACAATGAAAAGACTTGTTATGATCATCTTAACGAGGCCTACGTTGATCAGGTTGTTGTTCAACAAGTCGTTCTGAAAGTATGGATGAGTGACTTTGCTCGAAAATAAACAACAAAACACAACAAATTTTGAGGATTATCAAAGCCAGGGCGATGCTAACATAAATACTCGTACTTAACACACACAAACTAGCCTAACAATGATCCTAAAACCACAAACTCAATTTCAATATACCCATATGAAAATATCCTTAGGCGTTCGACCTAAATTACTCCCACATAACAATGGCGAATGTTTGACGTGGGCCTCAGATGACTGCCTATACAAACAGATTTGACATTTGACTTGTCTTGGCGTGATATTGGGCGACGTGTAACCCACATAATAAGTGGCAAAGGTTGGTTGACACTACGTCGTGGGAGGCCGTTGATCATCTTGTATCACTATGTGAATTTATCCGTATGTAATATCATACATACTTGTTATTACTTCAATTTTCGTTAGCTGGCTCAATGTTGTCAAGGAAGATATGAGAGTCAATAGTTTTATAACTGAGGACACCAAAATTGCGAACGAAGTGGTTCTAGTGTCCCCCGATTACTGTGTTCTTTTAGAACGAAATCTTTATGTTGCTAACCCGAACTATGCCAGCATGACAGATTGTGGCATAAACCCTCCCAGTAGCCGTCTGGGTTGGAATCCCACGCTTAGCAGTGGATGATTATGGCCCGATACAATTTGCCGCCAAATTATATTGCCCACAAATCTAATTTGGATGCCACGTAAAACTTTATAAAAATCGTATAACGTCTACTAGCTAAATCACAAGATACTTCAATTAAAACCGATATCAAATAATAAAATAATTTTAATTCAGTGTCGCACGGCGTTCGCATTAAAAACTTATTCCTTTAAAGTTTTACCAGCTCTTAAACCCAGCATTACGCAGGATTGAAAACTTATCCATTAGCTGTGTTTCAATACTAGCAACTATCTTATAAAGAATACATCGAAGATATAAAACTAAATCGTAAACAAATCTTTAGATTTATATCTTACTTACTTTGGTGAATTTAATTAGAAATCGCTGTACTCATCTTACTAAAATTGGAAATGTAGGAGTTTGTTGGAATAAACGGATGTTTCGTACTCTCTCACATAGAAACTATTGAACTCATTCTGATGAAATGAATGCGCTGAAGAAACCATTAGTCATCGAAAATACTTCGTTTTACACTCAAACCTTTAACATTAGAATACCGTCAAATTCTGTGTAATCGCCAATTATACCGAATTCAACTGTTTTACTGATAGAACTAATTTTAGAAACCGAAATATAATAATAATCAACTCGATTAGTCTAATTCGCAATTTCGAATACACCAAAATTCAATATACCTTTTAACCCCGCAACCAAATGACGAGGGTTAATTGTTAATCCCTAACCCTTCAGAACAAATCGCTATTTTACTCAGTTGCCATCAAATCGTGCCTTAAACTATAAGTATAAAAGACCCGAGTAGCCTGCGATTAGCTCTGGGCTTACTTACAAATTACGTGTCACGTGGTTTAAACTGAAAAGCGTATAAAAGCATGTTACCATCTATATTCTATATAATACAAGTTACGTTATTGGATTTTTTCCAGATACGTCGATCAATCCACAGGACAGAAGGTCCTGTTCTAGTTTCTACCCGGACAATCCATACCAAATCCAGAAGCCATATTTATGTCCATATGGCACAACAGGCAAAAACTTATAAAATAAAACCTCCTCAAACAAAAATTTTAATCAGTATGCAAAATAAAACAAACTTTTGTATTGATGAATCGCTGACGCAACGGAAGGGGTTGTCAATTAACCAATTTATAAAAAATATGGTTGCGTCAATTGGCATCAAAACGTACGAGCTGTGTGACGGTAAGTCGGGATAAAGTTTTGAAATATACATAGGAAAAAAGAGGTTTCCACCGAACCACCTACTACTTTATCTGGAATTATCCCTAGTTTGGTCTTCCGTCTGTTGCAGGGTCTTGAGAGTTGAGGCCAGTATGTATGGATGGACAATTACTACAACAGTACCGCCTTTACACAGATGGCTTCTTTAAAACAAAATCTAAAATATAAACAATAAATGCAAAAACGAAATATTTCAAGGATCATAAAAAACTCGTCTTGTATTTAGTAATCTCAAGCGTCATGCTTCAAGCAAAATATGCCTTTGTTGAACGCTCAGAGAATTCCAACAACAACGCCAGACATTCTGCAGAACAAACTTATTAAATTCTGAATGCCAGTCCTATTACTTAAACAGTGCTATCAATTTTTTACTGAGAAAATCTTTGAATATGAAAATAGTCCTGGCATCTGATGTGGCGCCCACCGAGGTGCTCATTTTACGAAAGTTGTACGAGCCAATTTGACAATATTAGAGCCTATTGTTTCTTACACTGAACGTTTTATTGTTTCAATACAAAAGGATGAAACAATAAAACCGGCGATGTAAACAGAATTTTGAATACATCTCTAGGCTATTGTGTGGCTGCGGTAATTTTCGGTGATTGTTTTCTATTGGCACGAGAATCAAATGAAAGCTTCGCGATTAACTAACGATTTTCTGGATGGCGTAATACATTGTTTGTGTGATTAAATAATTAAATTGTTAATTAAATAAATTGTTTCTCGATAATAACGCTTGATAAGGTTTTAAACTACAGTAATTAAAATGTAGAAGTTTTATACTATCGACTATTTTTATTTGGTACTTCTGTTTTGGTTCTGTTGGGCTTTATTTAGTTTGGCTCTATTTCTGAACCAAATTTTGCTATATTTGCAATTAAATTATGGATCTCTAAATCTGGTAATAAGAGCAACCTAGATAAGGCTAAGATTTATCAGTACCAAAGAATGTCTACAGACAACTGAAATCTGAAACAATCACACAACATAAGCCCATTCCCAACTTATAAAAACATTAAACAACTAGAAATGTTAAACTAATGTTTGACAGCCTCCGTGGCGCAGTTGGTTTGACGCCGCCTGTGAAACGAGAGGCCGCGGGTTCGATCCCCGCATCGAAACAAATATTTGTGTGATCCACAGGTATTTGTTTCGGGTCTGGGTGTTTGTGAGACCGAAAAGTCTCTCGTAGCTTCTGATACCCACGACACAAGACTCGATCTTAGTGTGTGGTCAGGACTATGTATGTGACTGTTGGGTGTATTTATTATTATTATTCCCAACTTATAAAAAACATTAAACAACTAGAAATGTTAAACTGATAGTGTATATCGCTGATTCAAAGTTTTCACCACTCAGCATCTGAACTATGCAATTAAAACTTCCAATAACTGTGGAGCCGGCTCACCACGAGCGCAAAAAGAACCCGCCACATCCAACTATTTTAATTATGTGTTTGCATAGTTCGGTGAGCGTGGATTAGTTTGCAAGCAATGTCACTGTAAATTATTTTCTGATTTAAAGATGGAACATGTTTTGATTGTGGCTCGAAATCTTTGATCTACATTTCAGTCTCGAAGCTGTCATTGTATTGATCTATTGAAATCAAACAAACTTGAACGGCGCTATCGTATTTGTTATGTTATAGATGAGGGTGAATTATAATATGGGCTTAAAGGAACAAAGTATTTTAACATTAAAGTGGTCGCGATTGTTAAATGAAATAGACAGGCAGAAGATATACACAAGATAGGCAAAGGACGTAATAAAATTTTGCAGTAAGCGGTTGAACGCAGAATACTTTCAACAAGTCGTTATGAATATTGTTAGGATAAGCAGTGAATTTGCAGTGGGCTTCTTGTGACTGAAGATTATGTCTAAAATATCTTCAATATATGTTAATATGGAAAACAAATGCATAGAAGAAGTGTAGTCGACATGTGATGATGATATTAAAACCCAGTAGCACTAATTCATCATGATACGATTTTCATCAAAATTCTACATCGACGGGCGCCTATTTATAATAATGTATTTACCGAATAACCAACATAATCGGCATTACAAATATTTACTCAGTTACTTACGTGAACTCCCACGACGAAAGTGCCGCAGAATAATACGTACCAATACTCTCGAAGTCATGAATATTTCATTAGTAGACTACTACACCCACAATCGCCTTACCTGAAACAATATTATTGGTATTGTTACTTTTATGTATCTAGTCCACATTTCTATAGCAAATATGGTAATATTTACTATTTACATAGGTATGCTTAGGAGATAGATTTAGAAAATTGCTGCATACAATTTTAAATAGTCTTTTTAATTATAAGGATTAGAATAGTAAACATCATTATTTTTCAAGAAACTTTCTCAAAGTTTATTATGCAGTAATGACTTGTTATGTAATAACCTTTCTGAACACGTCAGTGATAGTTCTGTCAATAAGCACCTTTATGTTGCACAGTTAATATTTTTTTTCTGTTTTTTTAAACATATTGTTGTCAATATTGCTTGTTGTGATCCATGGTTCGACATTGGTTTTAACGCTGGTTTCAGCAAATGAGCCTTATAATCGATATTTTGAAAACTGGTTAAAGTTATAGAAAAATATTTTTTTATTATATTAATACTTAAATCAATATCTAGCTGCGATTTTTTAAAGACAGTTCCAAGAAAACATCTGCAGACCCGAGGGAGTTCCACTACGTAGTCAAACAGAAGTGATATTCAATACCAAACTATTGTAGCTAAAACGTACAACATTCGCATAGAAAATGTGGATTTTCTTCTTAACTAGCACTGAGCCCGATGGGACCTTCCATTGCAGAAGTCTAAAAACTGATTACCATATTTATAACTTAAAAAATGGTGAACTTTTACACAATCTTTTATTTCCTTTTTAAACTCCTAAGGGGATGAATTAACTAAAATCTATTCTTAATATTAAACTACGTTGTGTAGGATTTCATATGGAAGAGATTTTAAAATAGGGCTATATAGTCGTAGACTTCCGTGGTGATTAATAATTAAAGAACAATATGCGCGAGAAAAGGTTTTAAGCCATAATCAATAAATACATGGTCGAATTCGTTTATTAATATTAGAGTTTGTTCCAAATCTCAATGTACCAAAACAAACCCTATGCCTATGTATATAATGAGGTTTATTGCAAAACAGAATGGCATTCTGCATCGATATCTCCAGATTGTCCGTTATTAAACTTGTATCTGGGTACGTGGGCAGCATCTTTACTGCCGCATTACGTGACGGTCACGATGCGATCGTATTCCGCTAGATTTTATTTCATCCTAATGTCCTTGACCAACTTCTCCAGTTACATTTCTACAAAATTAGACTGGATCATGATGAGGAAGTGAATATTAAGAAAGATACCTCTATATCTCCCTCAAATATTCTATTCTCTCGACCCAACGGCTGAAACGATGCCTATGATTTCACTAGTGTTATTATTTGAATGGTGATCAAGATTAATAAAATAAGCTACTCGTTTGCCACATCTACCCTCTACTACATCAGAGTAGTAGATCGTTTGCCACATCTACTAGTACTACTACGTCATTTTCAATCTCAGGAAGTCTTCTACTGAATATGCATATGCCTCGCTCAAAGAGTTAATTCCTATGCCATAAACTAAGATTAATTATTTGCTCAATTGCAGATATGTTTTCTGCAGAATATAATGCTACAATATATTTCGCTTAAATCTTGAAATATGAAGCAAGTGACAAGCTTAACAATACAAGACATTGACTAAATCTCGAAATACGGAAAACGTGACAAGGACAGCAATATCTCAACTTCGTATAAAATTACGGGAGTAAAAGAGAAGGATTATCTCCCAGGAAATTGCACATGCGATAAACTAACAATGACGTAACAAGACGCGCTCCAAGTTTATACACTATCATATTCCGTCTTCACAGCTGCTAAACCCATATCCCGCGGGACAGGTGGGAACTTTGTGAAGTTATCATCCGGGGTTCAGGATGTAGAAACCATACACTCACATGGTATACGTTCTGTAAACTAGGTACTAATTTGCTTCGGAATTTTCTTAGAGAAGGAACAGTGGTTCTAATTTTAGGGTTTTGCGCTTAACATTCTCTTCCTCTTTCTTATTGCCGCAAATCTTTGGAGTTCTCTATTCAACCGCGTACTTTATGTGACTATGTAAGATGATGCTTCTC
Source organism: Deilephila elpenor (assembly GCA_949752805.1). NCBI lineage: Eukaryota > Metazoa > Arthropoda > Insecta > Lepidoptera > Sphingidae > Deilephila > Deilephila elpenor. Next base: position 2,283,366 of record OX457114.1, read on the forward strand.
CGTCGACCGATTCGTATTCCGGAATATTTTAGCCTACCCAAAATACTATAGATGGCATATGATTAAATATACTTCTTCCTTCTATCTTAACCCACAAATTGTTTTAGCAGTGAAAAAGCTACTGCTCCTTCGAGAAAAACATAAATAATTACAGAAAGTAATGGCCTTATTAAAAGACCTCTGCCGTCAGCCGGTAATGGCTTTTACAGCCTCGCCAGACAAGTAAATAAATCACCAACTGATACAATGAAAAATGTTACTTTTCAAAACTAACTTTATAAAATGACAACTAGATAAAGAGCTTAACTGCTTTTTTTGCTTAACATCGCTTAAAATGTGGTAGACTTACTGTAATTGGAATACTGAAACTAGGGCGTTGAAAAAAAAATACGATTACTGTTCATAAATAATATGTATGATGAAGGTAAACCTTCGGATTGGGTTTTTGATATCGTGACGTCATATGGTAAAGTGGTCATAGCAGTCATGACTGTGCGCTTTTAGGAAAGACTTTAAGCAAAAATCAATACTTTCTACGGATTTAATCAAAAGATAATGTAAGTATTACAAATGAATTACAATACATTAATCATTTTTTGGATATTGCTCAAGAAAATGTATTCCTTATGTTCCATATCGATTTTGATTCACTGGCCAATAGCATTTTTAACTAAACAATTCTTCTCTCACAGATAATGTCAGTCCTTGAAGCATAGAAACCATCGTAAAAGTTTAGAAGTATCTCGGTTAGCAGGGCAATACGTAGGCAGTGGTGACCTGACCTGACCTGTTAGGCATGGGTAGATAACTTGCATGCTTGCAAGCGCAAATACTCGCCTTATTGGAAATAGCTGGATTTTTTCTAGATCAGCTGATAGCGCTAATGTCGCTATGTATGTGTTGAGTTTGTTTTCAGCTTATCAAATACTACTGCAAATGGGTGCAAAGACCTTTGTTCGACATTAGGTCTTTTTATGTTATGTTAATCGTTTTAAATGTGGACTTATTTAAATTTTGTAACAAAGGTGGTAGACAGATTAATTTTAATGGAGTAGGGGGTAAATTATTTTTTATGAGCTCGAACCTCCAATAAAATTTATGAAATATATATGTTTTGCTAATCAACAAATCATGACAGTCCATGGACACTGCAAAATGACTGAGCTTATCACAGCATCCCTTCTAACTTTGAAAAGGGAAAATAAAACGCCCCTTAATGGCTTTCCAAAAAAACACAAGATCCTAAATCACTGTCTTTTTTGCCGTCACAGAGTTAAATTAAGAGCTTTAACTTTATATCAGCGGTAACAGATCCGAAGGCTACCCTCGTCACAACCCTTTGCAGCGTTTTTGCCAACCAAATTGAGCCGTTTTTGGATCATAAATACAGTACTTCCATTAAAACAAACAAATACTTATCAGGTATCGCGATCGTTATACTTTTGTGTAAGAATTCTTTGATGTTATTTTGGAAGAAAGTAATCTGACATTAACTTGGCGTCTCAACTACGAAAAGTGGCCAAAATTTACGATGGAACTGCCAACCACTTTCTTTGTCCCAACGTAGATATTAAAAACTCGTATATGTTACCAACTATTTCATTTGAATTTTTATATTTGTATACCACAGAAAACAATTAGATAACTAAGGATGTATTTCTGTTACTCCATTTGCATCATCTTCATTTCTATACAAATAATAAATCAAACAAAAAACTGCTTTTAAAAAAACTGATTTCCTGCTACCACTCGTCGAATATACCAAAACACTATCCACATGATAATTTAAAACCATTATCAACGTTTATTCCTCCATCAGTGATTAAGTTCTCCAATCTGCCTTTCCCGCAAGCTTTGCGGACAATTTTTCATTTTCCATTCGGATATTCCCTCCGACTTTCATTAAAAATTAGATTACGAGCAAAGCCGGGGAATAATGCGAGCAATATTAAATCAGGTCCGTAAATAGATGGGGCTTGGAGCGGTGGCACTTGCGCCTGGGGCATCTTACTTATTGATCTATTAGCTGTAAAAAATCTGATACCACAGCTTCTTATAAAGGTACAAAGTGACAAAGTATTTATTTCCAACTCCTCCCATTAATTTAACTTTGTGATTAATTTCGTTGCGGGTTAAAGACAAGTTAGATATTCCCGAAGACTCGCTGAGCTTCAATGCTCAGTGTCATTAAAATGCGTGCCACTGTTGATCCTGGCTTACAGGAGTTGCAGTGGCGGGTGTGAGGGCGGTACAGTCTCCAGACTAAAAGTATCTGTGTGTTTAGTGCGAATTTCTTAAAAACGATCGAGGAACTTAACCATCGCGTTTGAAGGAGCATACCTTCGTCACACCGTAATGCGAGCAAGTGCGAGTGCAAGTTTCAAACAATGTCGTTGAATATTTTTGCTTATATTGACAGTAATGTAATTGGCAGTAATGTGGTCAGTGCAATGTAAATGGAATGTCTACCAACGAGAATTGTTTCTTTTTTTGTTTATGGCAACTGATTCTGCTTCATTGAGAATATTACGGCCAGTGTCAAGTGACTTTGTTTGTTATTAGATGTTTTACCAACTGATCACATACAAAAACGTGAGGCGGTTAACAATTCATCTTTGGCTTCTGATAGGACATGATGCATAGATACTATCCCAGATTCCAGAGGCTATCCAATTATTATGCTTTACATTTTATAGAAGAGATCCTTATACTTGTAACCTTTAAGAATATAGAAGGAGATACAGTATCGTCAGGCCGTGCTATTGTCGTAAAGCAAAGCTGTCATCGTCGATCCGCTTTTATCGTAAAATCGATCTTCGCTTATTTTACGATGTCGTCTGCATTTTATCTTTCGGTTAATAAAGTCCGATTTGTTGAGATATGATATAGTGACAAAAGCGAGGAATCGCGAAATATTTTAATGGTTATTACAAGTGAGTGAGTGAGAGGCCATACATAGTTTAGTTTATCAACTGAATTGTGGTAGCGGTGCTGTGCTGAAGGAATTTGAGTAAAAAAATAAGATCTGAATTTAAACCTTTCGGTTGTGTCATCCTTGATAACAACGTTTAATTAACCACAATGTGGATTTATAAACCGCGAACCCATGAGATCATCAAACTCAAAATATTTTCGGTTCCACTGCCCAAAAGATTGATGTACCAAGAAAACATAGAAAAATAACGCAGAAATGTATTATAATATTATTTCCGTACCAAAAACTTCTTTAGAATCTCTCCGTCTTTAATTTATCCTCAAACTCCCGAAAGACAAACTGGCAATTATACAATAATAAAATTCTTTGAAACAACTTTGCGATATTAAAAGAAGTGAAAAAGGAATTAATATAACAAATCTGGGATGTTTTCTGCAAATATCTTCTTGAGACGGTCTTGCCGGAGGCAGAGGCGACTATGATAAAATTAATTTTCGTATTATAGCGGCACACGATGTTGCCCGACCCTCCTGTAGTTCAAAGGAAGGGTGAATTGAAATGCGGTGAATAGAGTTGTGTTAAATGTTTTAATTTATAAAAAAGAGCACCGGAAAGAAACATTTGCGTCATAACACAAAAAAAACATAGGTTGTAAATGATGGAGCTACTGCTGTTTCTCTAGCACACCCCTAATGCATTGGCGATGACGTCTCAATTCACAATTTGCATCCTTTATCTGGCCATATACCTGCATTATCAGATTTGAAACGTTTTTCCAATTCTGCTTAATTTATTCTTAATTTTCTGATAACATATAATATTGTTTAAAATGAAATTTAAGCTGATTACCTTCACCTCGCATGCTTCATTCCACTCGACGGTCGTGCACTAAGTTTTCAGTCTATAATGCTCATAATAAATCGAGTCTACAATTCTCCAACTTCAGTCACAAGCTTAGTAATGTTTTAACGAATGTCTGTGTGAATTAATTCTGTTGAAATTGAAGAGATAATTTGAAGCTCAAGGGCGGAGGGTAGACATCTTTTGACGATGGATTTGTGCTGAGTTAATAAAGTTATTATAATAGTTGGAATATCATTGTCAAAATTCAGCCCATTATTACATGGGTTATCTTAGAATATCACTCACTATATCACTAACCAAAACTTGTAGATACAAAAGCCAGATGTTACAAACATAATCTCATATTTAACCCAGACTTCATTGTTATCGAAACACAATAATTAACCCTCTCTGCGTATTAATTTATAAATTAAAATAGATCGAAGAGATAATTTAAAGTCGCAATAATAACCACGAAACTTGAAGAGAAGAGCGCAAAACACATTCAATACTAAGAAAATATGTTAGGAGACTGTCCCGCCCTCACACCCGCCACTGCAACTCCTGTAAGCCAGGATCAACAGTGGCATGTATGGCAAAATCATACTATCCAGCATGGTTTTACGCTCATTCTGCCAAAGACTACACTCCCGAAGTATGTGATGCGCGGACTGTTTATATTCGCAATAAGGTGTTAAACATGAGCACGCAGGCGAATCAACGAGCTTAAATTAGTACAGTTTAGAGTTAAAGTTACCATGGCCCGTAAGAAAATATCGAAACGAAGTCACCAGTACGAGTAACTATTAAAACCTTCTTTGTACCAAGTTCTGGTTTGTTTTATCTATATATATAAATATGAAACCCGTTTCGCGTTGTCATGGCATCACGTGTGAACGGCTGAACCGATTTCGATAATTCTTTTTTTAAAATGTTTGTGGAAGTCCAAGGATGGTTCTTACGGCGAGAAAAATTCGAAAAATTGCCGGAAAACCCTAAAAACAGCCGTTTTCTTTTCCCCATACAAACGTTTTTTAACTAAAACGAGCTTTATTGCTATTGTATAAAGTTCATATTGAATTACAAACACAAATATATATAAAAATGAATTGCTGTTCGTTAGTCTTGCTAAAACTCGAGAACGGCTGGACCAATTTGGCTAATTTTGGTCTTGAATTATTTGTGGAAGTCCAGAGAAGGTTTAAAAGGTGAATTTGGTCCACTGGAAAATGTTTTTTAACTATATTTTGAAGTGAATCTTCTTCATACAAAATGTTAATAGGTTTCGCAACTGTCAAACATTTCATGTTCATACCGTCGATACAGTAAACTCTTCCCTCAAATTAAAGAACGTATTTAAATAAAGGTTTCGAATCGACAACATATACTCGTCAAAACAAAATAAGGGCCACCTAATTTTTTGCAGTTTGAGAAAGATTTTTGGTACCCCGTGTTTTCAGATGAGTTTTTTTATGGTCTTAAGTGCTTGAGTTAATGACGACGGTCAGGTATAGCCGATGTTGCTGTCAAGTGTGCAGTTAAAACGCTTTTTGAACAATATGTTCTTAAGTGGTAAGATTCACAAAATTTTGGAGCTTAACGTTAGATCAGTTTAGCGTCAATCTACTGACTGCTGCGGTTGTTTTTGATAGTTTTACGTATAGTTCGTTTATTTATCTGTAAAATGCCTCGAATTCGTTGCCATATGGACTCTAATACTGCTTCTAGAGCCGTAACGATGATTGCAGCTGGTAATTCTCAGCGTTCCGTGGCTTTACAGCAGGGGTATTCACGTAGAGCTGTCCAAAACCTTTGGAACCGGTATCAAGAGACGGGCTGTATATCACGGCGTCGTGGCTCAGGAAGAGTTCGTACTACCAGCGTCCAAGAAGACCGTTATGTGCGACTTTGTGCACGTCGGGAGCGGAATATTACAGCTTGCGCTCTACAAAATCGTTTACACCGGACTATGGGTACTCTTGTCAGCGACCAAACAATAAGAAATCGTTTGCACGAAGACCACCAATATGCAAGAAGGTCAGCAGTCCGGGCGAAACTGACCCAAGCTCACCGTGCAAGCCGTTTAAGATTTGCACGTCAACATTTGGAATGGGGTATAAACCAATGGCGTAACGTGCTCTTCACGGATGAGTGTAAAGTGAAGTTTTTAGTGATGATAGACGTGGACGAGTATGGAGAAGAAGTGGAGAAGGTTTTTTAGATGTTTGTATACATGAAAGTGATAGATTTGGTGGACCCAATGTTATGGTCTGGGCCGGTATTAGCTTACAAGGTAAAACTGACCTTGTTTATCTGAACGAGGGTACTGTAACAGCACAAAGTTACATCGATCGAGTAGTCAGACCTCATATCATTCCATTTTCACAATCGGTGTCTGAAGGTTTCATCCTGATGCAGGACAATGCTCGACCGCACACAGCGCGAGCAACTTTGGCGGTCCTAGACGAAGTCAATATCCAGGTTTTGGCTTGGCCTGCCAACAGTCCTGACCTAAATCCAATTGAACAACTCTGGGATCAACTCAAACGACGGTTTAGGGCAGCTCAAGAAGATGTGCGTAATCAACAGCAGCTAATAAACTTATTAAAAAGTTGTTGGGAAGAAATCTCTGATGACATTGTCAAAAATCTTGTGGAGAGCATGCCTTCAAGGCTCCAAGAATGCATTTCAAAAAGAGGGGGACATACCCGATATTAGAATGTAAAAAAAATCCGATTGTTATTTATCTATAAGTTGAAATTTTAATATTAATGTTATGAAATAATTTCAAAAAAATTGTAAAAAATATAAAATGTTATAAAAACAATTAGTTTTTCATTTAATTTAATTCAAAATAATTTTATTTAAAAAACAATAGTTTGTTTTATTATATATAGACTATTTCTAACCTTGAATCCTGCTTAAAATGAATTAATGTCGAAAAATATTGGTGGCCCTTATTTTGTTTTGACGAGTATATATCCACAATATTCGAATAATGGCGTATTTTAGATTTTAAATATGTAGATTAATGAAAAAGGATTGACATTTAAATTGGCTGTCAAATGTTTATGCGTGTGTTCAGAAATGCATTTTGTGTAAACGAAACTTCTTCTTAAAATCGGAAATCACTTTTATCACATTTTTTTACAATGTCCTATCCTTCACCACCATTATACGAGTATAATTTAAAATCACTTAATATCATAATCCCCGGAACTACTGAATCGATTTTAAAAATTCTTTCACCGTTTAAAAGATATAACATCCCTGAGTGTCATAGGCTATAATTTTTCCAAAGTGGTTGAAAAAAGGGTTGGAATGTTGTATAGAAAATCAAAACCAGTTAAGTTATTTCTATGAAAAATTATATTTCAGCTCTTTATTACAAACGAAAAATAATGGCAACCAACAATTTTAGAAAAGAAAATTATTGATGTGAAATAAGGAATGACATGTTGTATGGAAACCAAAATCGCTGAAGCGTCCGTATTACTCATCCGATTTTCCATAACCGCAATCTTTGAAGTTGTAATGTCAAAAAATTGTAAGGCACACTATTTGGGTATATAGCGATGGGATAGAATAGAGTGAGAGGGACGGGATAGGATTGGATAGTTGACAGATTTCATTTGATGGGATAGGACGAAATGTAAAGGCACGGGACGAGACAGGATGGATAATGAAAAGAAAGAACGGGACGGATCGGGAAGTGACTTGACTGACGGGACGGGACGGAATTGAGGAGGACAGGTCATAGTCAAAAAAGAAGCGACAGTAGGGTAGCTACGTCAAGTTTAGGTTTCAAGAGGTTTAGGTATACAATAGTTTGTACGAAAAATAACATCTATCTGATGTGGAGTTGAATCAAAAGATATCTACACCCAGGCGAAGCTGGGACGGGCCGCTAGTTGGAAATAAAATCCCTGCTATCCAATATTCTTGTTGATTACCAACCGATCTCAAGTTTTAAATTGAAAGCTATTACTTTGTTACATTTTTACGGCCTTATTCATACAGTTTTAAAACCTATTTTAGTTATCGAATGTTTTGTACACTTCGCTCAAACTTAACTCAAAAGCCGTTCGAAAGTGACAAAACATTCGATAACTAAAATAGGTTTTAAATCTCCCTAGTAATTAGGTCGTTAATCTTTATATACTGTAGGTATATTTATTATGATAACCAGCGAGGCGCAATTCAGACCTCTTGGCCGGCACTCAGCAGCTGAACAACGGTGGAGGCAGCTTCACGCCGCTCGCGGTAATCGACATATAAATATCACTGTGATATTTTGGAAAATGGAAATTATTGTAATACCTATTAAACTTGGGATTAATGAAGTACCATGTACGGAAGCCAAATTATCTAAGGCATGGGTTCAATAGCCGAGAGAATCTCTGACCGAAGTTAAATAGTTTGACTACATGGTTTCCGAAAGTATCCAATTCTCCATAATGGAGTGATCGTGCTGATTGTTCAACAACCTATGCGACTGGCCGCAAACAATCACCTCTAAACAAATGTTAGCACATCCGCGGGAGCTTTCCGATAAATTAGCTCGTTAAACCTACGAGGGGCGTTAAATTATTAACGGTAGCAGGCGTGATGCTCATTAGAACCTCAAGTATAGACTTCGATCAATTTCAACTAAAATAGATGTCATACAAAAATGTATAGAAAGAAAGCATTAAATATAGGATTGCACAGAAAATAAGAATATTGTGCTGTACTGCTGTCAGCCAAAAATTGGCCACTACTAAATACGGACCTCATCTAGAATCAAGAGTGCGATTGAGAGAGCTTAGGCCATAGTCCACCACTGGACAAGTGCGGGTTGGCAACATTGGAAATCATAATATGCTATAAAAGTAAGATTATAAACTAGACCCGTTTATTCACCTACAACCAACAATACAGCCCAAACTGAAACGAAACACATTTTTTCCTTTTCAGAGAAATAGGACCAAAGGAAATGAAATCCATTGCGACGAAACTAAAGAGACTGGGCGAGTCGTTTGAGGCCGTATGAAAACAAAAACACAATGGTTTGTCGCAAAATCGATCTGTAGTAATCAACAAAGCGTGTAATTCCTAAACAAAGAGAGTTCGTTACTCAAGTGTTACGTGACAAATGTATATAGAACTGTTTCGTATTATTTCACTAGAAACTAGAACTTTCGTAATCTTTGGCTAAAATATGAACTGGAGTTGCTGGCGATATCTCGGTCGTGAACAGTCCATCTTCCGTTACAGAATCTATTTTACGCATACGTACATCGACAATGAATTCTTGCTTTTATTTCTCTTTCGAAATAATTTAAAAGTTTCTTACAATGAGTAATTGTAGGAATAGGACAATATTTAGTGCTGTTTCATCATCATCAAAGCGACAATCGAACTTGCAATTTATCGTTTCACAGTCTGCATCCCTCCCTACTACGTTACGAAACCTACACATAGAATTGAGGTGACTGATAACTGCAAAGCTCTAGATAACATTCAAGATGGGAGTAGACAAGCACAACTTATAACCAGAGATTTTTAAAAATGTGGAGTGAAAGCTTTAATATTCCAAAGCAAATGGAATAGAAAAGATGTAAAAGCAAATAATATAATCCAGAATTATCGCAAAGCACAAACGACACGGCGTAATCGCATTTCTTTTCAAAGCAAAACAATAAGAATTAAGTGGCGTTGACATTCATTAAAATCTAGAGGATTTTAATTAAGAAAACGAAATGACTAATTTCCCGAGGAAATATTTTATAAAAGAACGAAGCTTGTGCTTGTGCTTTAATTTCTGAAAAAATATTTCAGAGATTTTAAATTTAAAAATATATTTTAGACTAGCTTCTGTCCGCAAACTTCGTCTGCGTGATTAACTTTATTTGAATATAACTATTTACAATTTCCCGTCCCGTCCCGTCCCGTTATATCCCGTCCTATTCTCACTCAAGGCATGTAATCCAGTCCCAGCCCATCACTTTGAGTATAAAAAAATAAGAAGTATATGGGAATTCCTTCTTCATCCCACGGGAACATTAAATTTTTCGGGATAAAAAGTAGCCCAATTGTTAATCCAGGGTGTCAGCTACCTCCCTACCTCCATACCGTTAAGTCGTTTCCGAGTTCATCACGCACAACCGCACAGACAAACAGATAAACATACAAAAATTCTAAAAATCATTGTTTTGGGTTCTATTCAAAACAGCCCCTCCATATTAGTTTTTCTCATTTATCTTCCATTTTTATCCTCCATCGATCCGTTACAAATTTATTATATGTATAGATAGATATTGATTGGCAGCTGACCATCATCAGGGTGTAACTTGATTGTCTGTCTTCTATTTTATAAAAATACAGACTTAGCATCTTTCAAACTCAATTTTTTTAAGTCACAGAGATAATGTATTTGGCCCGGAGGTCATATTTTTTAAATCTTAATCAATACAAAATTGTTACAATCTGAAAATCCCAGCCATGTCAACGGAGTAATAAAATCTGTCACTATATTAAGGTACACGTTTATAATAGTCCGTAAAATTTACATCAGGTATTGTCTGAAGGCCATCATAAAAGCACTTAGATTTTACAATATCCATTATACTAAATTGATAACAATTAGCACTTTAAGTGGTGTTGCCAGGTTGAATATATTAAATTTCGGATTTATAAGCTACTGAACTCCGTACTTTTGTTCCATATGGAAGGATTATAACAGAGTTTTGATATACAATTGGTCATTTTCGACATTACATGAATAAAAGTAAGTTAAAAGAAATGAAATGGGTACACAATATCTACGTAGGCACCAACCCCCTCTATGATAGCAGGGTGGATTGAATCCTAACCTCTTTCAGTCATTTACCTGCGGATACGTCGAATACGTTTTTAAATTGATATAGACTTTGGTATGTAGTATTTATTTGATAATATTAATTTAGACATATTTTTTTATGTACGTGACCGGGACATAAAAACAGACAAAAACGGTACAGTGCGATCTAACTATGAAATGTTATAGCTCCCTGAAACTGGGGAGATTAAATCAGTACCTGACAACACTGACAGTGAGCCTCCTCTAAACGCAAATTACGTCGAGAAACCCTCAAATAACTTGAACGAGACATGACAGGTGCTTTATCAGCATTAAAACGGCATCACACATATACTCTGAATGTACATATTAAATAGACTCATGTACGTGTGAGATGTTGACATATTGTCTGATAATATTACTCTTCATTCTCACAAAGGTCACGGCGTCTACGTAACTACTTTAAATATCTTAGGCTACTATACCTATATGTAAAAAGGAAGCGTAGGACTCACTTGGAGAATTGTAGGAGATGAAAAGGCTGAGAAAGTGTAAAGAACCTGTATGCTTTGACGAAATGTTCAACGCCGTCCTATTCTTTCCTTTTTTAACGAAAGCACGCGTGTATTACAAAGACGTAGTTTTATGGGCACCTTCACCTAAGTCCGAACGAACTTTTGTCAATTTTCATTTTTGTATCATAGAGTTGCTTGCGGAGCAATATACCAGCCTATTCCCTTCTTTCTACAGCGAGTTTTCATGCAAGTATACACAAGGGATTGTACCCTACACATCATTAAAACGGCTAGCGCAATCGATAAAGCATATTTCAGCGCGTAGCAGCGGAAGGCCGCGGTGTAAATAAAATTTGTCTGCGTTGTACTACGGCACGATTATAAAGCTGAGGTCTTGGGTTCGAATCCCGGATCGGGCATATTGGTATTGGATATTTTTTATTTATTATCAGCACGCAGTCAGGAATTTATGCCCGATATGGCGATAGGCTCGCCCCCTATCGGCCTTGTGTGTTCCGCCTCATGTTTATCATGGGACGGAACATACAAGGCGAAATGTGGGTATCCTGGTAGCACCTCTGCCTACCCTTCTGGGAAAAAGGCGTGAGTTATGTATGAATTTTAGGCATTAAAAAATAACACCATTTCCGACGCAAGGAGAGCAATGCAGCACCATGCATTGCATTGTATCAGGTTCTGAATAGTACGGCTCTTGTCTATCAGCAGACCGTGGCGAAAACCATCTGTCGAGCTTCCTACTAGTTTCGACATTCTCTATAAAGAAAATAGGATCTCAAAGATTATAAATCAAGTCGCCGAATTAACGAAATACCTACATAAAGTTACAGAAAGATGGTAAACAGTGTCAGATTAACTATAGGCATATGATATAGCAGAAGTAGCATATACTCCGGACCCCGCAAAATTAGGGCACTCGCACGTATTTCCACCCTCGTTTGAGCGTAATTTTTGACGTGAAACTTCGTTAAGCGCGAAAAAGTAAGAGCATACTTTTTGCTCGTCGATAAAATTTACTACGAGCTGTGCACTGGGTTATTCCGGCCTTATCACAGAGATTATAAAGGCATATTTAGGCAGCTGGATGACATGGAACGGAGAACTGATTGCCGATGAGGCCAAGTAAATGTACTGAACCAAACGGTTATTAAATAATCTATATTTCTATCTAAGGTTATGCTGGCTGGTCCTAAAGACCGTTCCGTTTTCAGGCCCATTTGGCCCAATCTTTCCCATCATTAACATTTATTGGTATTAAATAATATAGGACCATAAGAATATTCCTTTGAAAATTTTCCTTGAATTTTTTACCTCCATTTCCAACCCCGAGTTTAATATTCATAAAATAACCTCGGAAGCCGCAAACTTACGTTAAAAAGAGTAAGGTCACCTAAAACTCGCCGGATGGTTTCGTTGAAAATCTTCGCACGTAATATATCGCGGGATATATTGTGTGGTGCACGTTACGTGAGCTGTGAATAGATATTTAGTTTTTTAAGTAATAAAGCAACGAAATTGAATAAAAAGTCTTTGGGTTGATTATGGATTTAATATACGATAAATAATAAACAAACAAACAATGATAAAGCTTAATAAAAAATAAAGATGCCTTCGCGAATTTTAAACTACATTACATTTTTTCGTAATGAATACCTATATTGAGAGCTTTTATTTGCAACTGCACGAAGCATTGAATTCGTGTCTGAATCACGTCTATCAACATCGATTCACATATTTTTATCTATTGAATTTTTTTACATTCATATGAAAATGCTCATTTTCGTAAACCTCAGTGAACGCATATTCTTACAAATAGAAAATTTTCATAAGATAAAATGCGAATCGCCAGCGAAAGATGCGATTAAGGCTGTACGCTTCAGATCACGAGAACCATTCTTGTTATTAACATAAAGGTTTATGCAGGTAATAAAATTATAGTCAGAAAACGAAATGTATACGGTTCGTGACACCTAATGTAAAGAAAGTTAATGCCAACATCTTGATGAATGGGGATGTGTTGAGCCTTGTGGAGACTACCAAATTCTTGGGAATTACATTGGATCCTAAACTTCAATGGGGTCCCCACATAACTGCCTTAGCAAAAAAGCTGAGTGCTGCTGTTTATGCGGTGGGCAAGATTCGCCAATTGACTGACATTGATACGGCTCGATTGGTCTATTTTGCTTACTTTCATAGCCTTATGAGTTATGGAATTTTGCTGTGGGGAGGTGCTGCTGACATTAATGCAATCTTTGTTCTCCAAAAGCGAGCCATAAGATCTATTTATTCACTAAGCTCCAAACAATCTCTGAGGGAAAAATTCAAAGAAATAAACATAATGACAGTAGCATCTGAATTCATATTTACTAATCTTATGTATGTCCATAAAAATATAGATAAATTTAAAAAGTTAAGCGATGTTCATGACAAAAATACTAGAAATAGAAATAATCTAGTCAGTCATAAGACCAGGCTCCACAAAATCAGCAAATCTTTTAAGGGTTACTGTATACACTTCTATAATAAAGTTCCCACTCACATAAAAGCCTTAAGTATAAACAAATTTAAATCCACTGTTAAGCGACAGTTGTTTAATAAAGCTTACTATAAAATTTCAGAATACCTAGAGGATAATAAGGCTTGGGAACATAACATAATATAAGTCCCCCAACCGGATGTGCATTGTTTAGTATAGATGTAATAATTCGTTCATTTGATTTCATCGTAGTTGTAAGCAATTTGAGTAAGTCATGCTCGCTAAAACGTCTGTGCTTGCGGCGGCGTCGTGTGCCGGGTCGGTCACTTCCCTGTAAAATGGTTGAGGAGGCCGATGGCTGGCACATGCGTCATACTCGGAACGAGTGCTGCTTGTGTGGACTGGTCTGCTCGATTTGCTTATAATGATAACTTTTAATTACTTTTAAACTTTTATTTCTATTCATTGCTTTGGTGAAACAGTGTACTGATTCCGCGTTCTGGGCGACTTTACTTACCTAACTCAACCGTACAAAATCACTTGACCAATTACCCTATTAATCATTACTATTCTAAATTATCTATGAACTGCTCTGAATTTAACGCTGCAACCTCTGTATAAATACTGTATTGTAAACTTGTTTTAAAAGAGCAACGCTAGAGTTTCTTGCCCGTTCTTCTCTGGCGAAAACAGCCTTGTGAACCGGGTGGTAGTGGAAAAAAGTGACTGAATCTAAATAATGTATGACATTTCATGGGTTCAATAAATACTTTCATTTCATTTCATTTCATTTCATTTCATTTCATTTCATAATCGTTTTAATCTGTTTTAGACAGCTTCCGTGGCACAATGAGTTAACAGCGGCTATGAAACGGGATGCCATGGGTTCGATCCTTCCACCGACGTTTGTGTAAACCAGTATAAATATCGGATGTGAATGTTTATGCGACCGAAAAGTTTCTCATAATTTCTGATACATACAACACAGGATTTGCATCTAAATGTGGGGTCAGAACTGCGTATTGGAATGTTGGATTTTTTTATTTTTATTGCCATGATTGACGAAACGAGCATGCCATTCGCGTGATGGTAAGCGATACGACAGCTTGACAGTGGCAAAACCAAACAACACTATGAATTACAAAACAATGCTTGGCATTCCACTGCGCTCGCCATCCTGCGAAGACGTTACGTCTCAATATTTTCTTCATTATTTTGCATGAAAGAAGGATAAACTATTAACACTTCATTGCATTAATCTGATAAATCGATCTGTATCGGCTCGTGGTGCCGTGAGCCGTGAAGTGTCAACACGTCTCGCGGTGCACATTATGCAAAGCGCTTCCAATTGGTTGGTCCGATGAACACATTATATTGACTTCTTTATAATTCGCTAATCAATATGCATCAATTCATTGAGGACTGTTTGCACTCAACCACATAAATTATAATTTCCACAATATCTTTAAAATGACCCAGTTATAAGCGCATAGAATTAATGAGAACTGGATTTTGAGTTTAAAATACATAACGTTTTAACAAACTTATGCACTAATTTTAAGTGTGGCCCTGTAGCGAGTGCGTAGATAAAGAGATCATAGATGAATCTTTAATTTAAGCTACTGACAGAACTTAACACCTACTACCACTGCAAATATTGGTTCCACAAGCTAATCAGCTTGAGACACCAGTCTATATTCTCTACAATTGCGACTACGATTGAGAAGAGTTAGGCCATATAGTCTTCCACAATGGCCTAGTACAGGTTGGCGAACTTTACATACCTTAGAAATTCTTACAAATCGCTATGGTATGCAGGTTTCCTCGCGATGTTGACCTTCGCCGTAATAGTGCATGGTAATTAACTATCAATACACACATGACTAAAAAGTCAGAGTTGTGCCCTGGGATTTGAACCCGCGACCACCGTAAATATGTTGGCAGCCGCGTCTCGTCCGCTACGAACAGGCCACCACGCAATGGGCTTCAGACATTATTCGCCAAGTATTGCCAAGTACTCTGAATTTTGACGATAGTAAATCAGCTCACAACAATGTTGGCACCAAATTAGTCATTGATACTTATAACACACATAACACGGGATAACGCAGGGAAAAGCCCGTTCCCAGCGAGAGGACGTATAGATGGTAACCACATAAGAAGTGCCGGTACCTCACCAACAAAATGTCAAACAGCAACAAGTGTCATCAAACCACAATGTAAATTAGCACTTATTAGAACACTGCAAGATTCCATCTATCATGAATATTTAACGTCAGCTCTCTCTCAAATAGGTTTTCGAAGTCTCCATCACTAAGTTACGGGTGGGGAGCACACGCACCGTCAAATAATAATTTGACCCCAATCTGTCGCACTGATTTATTAACAAAACGAATATTTTAATATTTGGAACAATTTGTTTTCCTAGATCATAATAGAGGTACGGAATACAGATGGGGTCTTTTGTCTCGTTCTATCTGACATAATGACATAACAGTTGCTGTGGCCCGTGGCGCAGTTGGTTGGACGTTGGCAATAAAAAAAGAGGATATTTTGATCCCCGCACCGAGACGAATGTTTATGTGGTTTACCATCGGGAAAGCTATTTCGTCAAACCGATGCTAGAAAAAGGAATCCGGGAATGGGAAGTGTTTGTGTCAACACTGATCACCAAATGTTTATTGCTCGTCTAAGTGTGTTCAGAAAGAAAAATCCCTGTTCTACTTAACTTTAAATCAAGTACTAAATAAATTCACAATAGAAGGACGCTTCGCATACAAATGAATATTCCTCGGGGACGAACCCGTAACAATATCTCGTAAACAGTCCTTTACTTTGCAGTTTGCACTAACACTATGATTTAATACTTTGTTTTCGAAGAGCGCATTTTATTTCAAACGTAGCCTTTAAATTAAAGAACTGGTTTTTATGTTGAAAAGCTGTGTTTATTTCAAGAATTCGCTTCTGTGACTTACTTCGCTTTGTTTTATTTAACGAAGTACGCTTGCTCTGCAAATGGGGCTTGTAGCGCAGTATTCAATGAGCACTGCATTCGAGTGTTTCGATTTGTATTCTTGAGAGTAAGCTGGTTTAGAAACACGTTGATAAATTTTAGCAGTCAGCGTTGCCGGCTTTAGCTTAATTTATCGCAACTATTCGCTACATCATTGCTTTACTGCTTTTGCGAACTAATGAAGTCGAGTTGGCAGGTGGTAGAATGGTCGAATGGCGACGACAGAGCACAGGTGTAAAACCCGCCATAATTATCAACCCAAGCGTATCGCGTTTCAGGATCGACCAGTACGGAGATAATCCCGCCCTCAAACCTACCACTGCAACTCCTGCAAACCAGGATCAATAGTGACACTCATTTTAATGACACCGAAGCTCAGCGATTCTCCGGGAATGTCGATTTTTCTCTAATCCGCAATGGAAGTATTAAAGTTTAGGATCAACCAGTATATTTCTAGTTTCGAAGAGGCCGGCATAAGTACATACATAATATGTCGAACGAAAGATAGTGCCAGTTTCTCACCGGTCTATTCTCTACTTGGACCTCATTACACTTACCATCAATGTCTTTGCAAATAAAAAAGTCTTGTTGCCAGGTTTTAAAGGTGAAAATAGGGTCAAAGCGTAAAGAATAAGTACTTTTGTAATTAATAAAAAAACATGTAATCTAATAAGTACATCAATTACAAGATAAATGACCGTAAAAATTAACTACTCCTGGCTTCGAACCATGTCCAGATTTTCTTGGCAACGCACCGCCTGTCTGTCTAACTAGGTCGACATAAAGGGGTCGCATATTTCACTAGCTTTTGCACGCCGTGGTGCTTGAAATCTGTAGTGCCAAAAGCAGTTTACAAAATTTAAAACACGTGAATTTAATAAGTGTAAAAACATGAGAAAAGCCATAAATAGCGATCTTGATAATTTTGATTGATTTTTTCATAAATTATATCGCCAAGTGCTTTTCAAATAAACAATTAATGCTCGGCATTATGTGACTAACATAAGAGGCAACGCATGTAAATGACAGTATTATAAAACGTAAGTTTCAAAACAAACTAAAATTGGAAAAAAATACGAAAGATTTTGATTTCATTTCAGTTTTTTGTCGGTATCTTTCATATGCTATAGGCCACGTCCACACACAATAAACTATTTATTTACCCCCCTATCACCTTCCACCCCGCATCTTCCCCACTCGATTCCACAATGCTCAAACATTTCCTACGTATGAACTGGCCTGGCAATTCCTGGCAGGAAATTAACGTCCGACACAGGTGTATAGGCCAGACACATTATCACAGTCGAGGCACAGTAAATACAACATCTTTTATAATGAAAATATATTTGTATTAACATATCACGTGTATTTATTTTCTCGTCGAACGCGCGATTACTAAACCGCAAAAATGCTACAAAACATCACGTGATTAATGGACAGCCCCTTGGGTACGTTAATAATGCAAGTGTCGCCTTGCACATATAATTTTCACTTAAAAATACATTTAATGCTGTAAGTGTACATTTGTAACTTCTAATTTATATCTTAATATCACAGAAATAAGACTTTGTACTTGGTGTACTTAGCCAGCACGGTTAATCAAGTCCTAAATTCCTTTTTAAAGTAATCGACGTGTTGGCTCAGGAATGTAACGCATATACTATAAAAAAACAGGCAATGTCAATTTATAAATAAAATAAAATTTATAAAAATCAAGTTTCCCAGATCAAAATAGCTTTATGTACAATATTAAGGGAGGCAACCCTATTGTAGCACGAAAATATCTCTTGACAATCTTGAAGCCTATCAAATTACGTACATTTCTCTGTTCATTTATCCTTCAAAACTTCTAACAGGGTTTAGAGCTGTCTAGCACTTGACAAGAGCGGCATCTGTCCAAAGAATTGTGCGAACTTCGGAATACTAAAAGTTTTACCACTCTCAATTATTCAACAGGAACGGAATGAAGGAAACTTTCGTGGTTTAATGCGTAAGGAACGACTGTCAACTGTCGAGATAATATTTTTTTTTTGAAGGAACCAACAAACGTAAATTGGTGTACTTATTTGTAACATCGTTGTGGACAAACTATTATAGATTTTCGTGTTTCTTCACAAATGTAAAGTTTTGTTTGTGAATGTGAACATTTCACAATAATTCGTTGTTTTTCTTTTTTTTTGTGTGATGCTTTTAAATACCATATTTGTCTCATATTCGATAGTTTTAAACCATATTTTTTTTAACTTAACTATCAATTCTGTATTTTCAGGAGAGAAAAACATTTTCAAGTTCTAGTTTATGCACATTACAAAATACATATAAAAAGGTCAAAGATAGTTGCAGTAATCGACTGCCCGGTATAATATGTACTATCTGCAGAGTATTGCAGAGGCATGAATGGAATGACCCGTAGAATTCCCCTGAATACCGTCCGTATCGAGAGCATTCAGATGAAATGGACTCTGAACATACAAATTTTATTGCAAATAGTTTGTTAAATTGGATTAATAAAAGTAAAAGTGTTCGAAAAACATGTATCAGTCAGTGCGTGGTGGCCTGTTGGTAACGGACCTGACGCAGCTGTCTACATGTTCATGGTGGTCGCCAGCAACCTGGATACCAAAGCAATCTGTAAGAATTTCTATGGTATGTAAAGTCCGCCAACCCGCACAGCCGAGCCAGCGTGGTGGACTATATTGCCTTACCCCGCTTAATCGTATTCTCGGTTATACAGGAGGCCCGTGCCCTGCAGTGGAACGTACATATATATTGAAGAAATAAATATTAATGATACCAACTCCCGTATTGCGTAGTTATTTATGGAACTGGCTGAGAAATAAGAACCACGGATTCGACCTCCGCAGCAAGACAAATGTTTTTGTGATCCCAAGTAATAAATCGTTGTTGTTTGGAATCATTCTGTAATTAATACTTAATGTAATAATAACTATGTGCTCTATCTATATTGAAACAACTTACACAACATACAAATTTAAATACATATTTTTATCATGCCTATTGAGTCTTGGTTTCAAGGCCTGTGACTAATAAACATTGTCTTTAGGCAAAATAAGAAAGACAATCGTAAACATGTTGCGATATTTATGATTTGTCATATTCATATTGTCAATTTAAACATATATTTTTTCATCAAAAACTGACCAATTAATCTATGAGAGGGTTAACGTTCGAACTTCGATTATTAGGTTAAGTGCATACATATATCTGTCCGTTATCACAAGTATGTTGAACTACGATTAGTCGAAATGCATTCCACTTGAGTTAATGTTGTTTTAAATAAGTCAAACACCGTGATAGCACAGTGATAGCCTGCGCAAACACAGCTGTGTTCACGTTGATTGCGCCGTTCATTTTATGATGTTTAAATATTACTTTTAATGTAAAGGTTTATATGGCAGGACTGCTGATTGGTTAGTATTTGCCTCGACAGTCATTGTGGCGCAGTTGATTAAACGCCAGCTGCTGTAAAGCCAGCTGCTGCGGGTTCAATACCACCCCGAGACAAATGTTTGTGTGACTCACAAATGCTAGTTTCGTTTCTGGGAGCACAAAAAGCACTCATTAGAAGTGTTGATGGCAATAACATTTAATTATGTATCATTTCCAGACATCGCGTATTCTCATAAAGTAGACTTCGCCCGCTTGCTTGAAACAAACTGGTTACATACATCACTTTCAGGTGCCACAATGAGCAATTTTATTGGGTATAATGTGGAAATTTTTCTTGAATATTGTATTTCTAGTGTGCGGAACACTATATCCGGGACACAACAGCTGCTCGTCACATGAGTGGTGGAACATGTCGATACTGCTGGCATTTGGAGATGTACTTCAACAGAATGGCAGCTGGAAATTTTCAAACTCACAGGCACGTACGGTTTCCTGCCATTTTTAAGATAAAATACACCTACAAAAATGTTTCTAAAAATGTTGATTGTTTTAAAAGTGTTTTTATTTATATTTTATAGTTATTATTATAATCCGGCCGCTCAGAGAATGCGTTCCTGACACATGTTAGTTGATCATGAGTAGTGATGGGAAATAATTATCATTTTGCTAAACTTTTGAATTATTCCCAGTAAAAGTAGCAAGTTAGAATAATTGGATACTTGACTATTTTCTATAAAGTGTTTTAAAATCTAGGTATGATCATTCTTTAAATCTTCCAATCGTTAATATAGCTTGGCAATAAAAAATAATAAGAAAAGGAGGCGCCACTGAGCCGCTTATCACATTATAGATCGGATTTTAATTTTGATTCTTATTATTATTAAATCAATTATAAGTAAATAATATAAGTTAATATTAAATGTTCTTATTTAAAATATTTTAATAAAAACGTAAACTTCAATGCCAAATTTAAATAAAATTCACAAATGTGAAAGATATTATATTGCTGCCAGGTGAAATAAAGAGTTAGATCCGTTTAATTATTACGTTATACATTATTAAAAACACAAATGTATTATTTTATATTATAACGGAAAATAACGTTATAATAATCTGCTATTTTTCGGCCACATCACTCCAGAAATGAACAGTTGACATAACCTTGTAACGGCGTGGTATGAACTTATAAATATAATATTTGTATTTTTATTGTCCGTCAAATTTAGTCCAAAGTGATAAAATTAAACATAAATTTACATATTATTAAATTTTTTATGATGTTTTATTTCGTAAGTAGGGTAAATAAATAAAATTGTTCGATAATGTATTTACATTTGCTGTCGTTGCATTTGCAACGACACTTCAAAGTTACGTTGTCCGTTCGATTACAACCTTTCAGGAACGCATTCTCTGAGCAGCCGGATTATAATATGTTTTTAATAAGCTATTGGTGCACTATTGACTGCCCTCTCTTTTATCCTTCTCTTATTTCCATCCCAAGGTAGTCGGTAAGAGATTGCCTCGAGCGATACGACCGCCTTTTGTACTATTATCGAATGTTATGTTTTATTTGTTAAGCTTAAATATAGTGTACAATAAAGGATATAAATAAATAAATAAATAAATAAAGATGGAGAAACGAAGATAGTGTAGGAAGGTGGATCACAAAGGATAAACAAGGGTGCTAAGAAAACAGCTTAAACCTTATAATATGTAGTATATTTATGATTACAGAAGACCGAATGAACTTTAGTTTTACTATTCAATTCTTTAAAATAAATAATTGTTTGTTTATGATTAAAAAAGACATAAACATTGCTACTCAATTCCACAAATTGAATATTTTTAGAGTTAGCAAATTTAAAATCAACAAACTTGAACCACAAATATTAGTTTCAATTATTGCGGAATTGAAAAAATATTTTTAGCTTCATTATCTAGTAACGAATTATCGTTTGATATCTTACCCATATTCTATAAAGATAAACATACGCCCAAGTTGCATGAGAAATGTATATTCTCTTAAAGTTCAGTGTTTGGCGTCCCTGGTACCCAATCTGCGTAATGGAAAGGCACGACGTCCGAGTGTTTGAGCCAAATATTGGCTGCCTCTAACTTATGTGAGATATGGAAAATATAAAAAGGATGTTTTAAACTCACACTAAAAATTGATGTTATGTTAGGATTGTGGAATGGGTGGAATTTATATCTGTTTAAAGCTTGACGAATTAAAACCATGTTTTAAATATTTTGAACCAGACCTATAAGACATATAGGCCCCATTTCAGGGCACGGGCCTCTTCTACCATCGAAACTACGATTGAGATTGGTTAGGCCATATAGTCCACCACGCTGACCTAGTGCGGGTTAGCGAACTTTACATACCGTAGAAATTCTTTAAAATCGCCACGGTATGCATGTTTCCTCACGATGTTTTCCTTCACCGTTATAGTGCGTGGTAATTGACTATCAATACACACACAACTCTGAAAAGTCAGAAGTGTGCCCTGGGATTTGAACCTGGGACCACCGTGAACATGTTGACACTTGCATCTGGTCCGTTACCAACAGGCCACCACGCACTTAAATACTCTTAAATAAATCGGGAACGCGAAAGCCAATGCTTTGCTGCTGTCTCCTGAATACTGAATGTTGAATGCCCGGTCTCTCGATACGGAGGCGTTTTTATTTTCAAACTCTTATGTTCTAAATCAGTATATGGAAACGGGAAAAATATTTTTAGATCATGTAGTATATATCTCACTTCACCTGAGATCTATAATTTTAATTTATTTCCAACTCCTCCTATTAATTAAAGTTTGTGATAGATTTCGTTGCGGGTTAAAGACAAGTTAGACATTCCCGGAGACTCGTTGAGCTTTAATGCTCAATGTCATCAAAATGCGTGCTACTGTTGATCTGACAGTCTCCTTCACCTGAGATCTAAACCGATGGCACCACGGAGTCTATCAAAAATATTTTTATATATTCTTGCATAAAAATACATATTTTTAGCCCGACGGAAGACGTTCCTGGAAGCACGATGAAAATAAATATTTTACATTTCCTTATCCATTTCCAATTCAATTTTGTGAAAATAAATTCACTAAACCAGTATTTCACTACACAATACAGTAATACCCCGACTTACGCTACCTCGACTTACGCGAACTCGGAGTTACGCGATTTAATTTTCTCGTCTATTTTAACGTTTTTTGTTTGAAAGCCGCGCAGCGCAGTCAAGGAAAAAATCATTGACTCGTCAGACGACTTTGTTAGATTTTATGAAAATAACTTCAGATTGTGTTTATACATTTTATTAATATAGTTTGTCATATTATCCAATTAAACATACTTTGTATGACTTTATAGGTATATGCAAAATTGTACCCCTACTTACGCGAATTCGACTTACGCGGATAGCGCTCGGTCCCACCTATCGCGTAAGTCCGGGGTATTACTGTACCTATAACACACTTGCCAATGACGTCAGTAGTTATTGAACACTGCATGGCAATATTTCGCCACAATCGATTTGCCATCAATGCGCAAGTGGCACCATTAAACCAATTTAGAACGCTGTTTTATTCAGATGTTTTTACGTGACTGCCTCGGTGGCGTAGTTGTATTACGGTACGGTTACAAAGCTGAGGTCTCGGGTTCGAGTCCCGGGTCGGGCAAAGTGATATTGGATTTTTCTATTCATTATCAGCCCGGAGTCAGGAATTTGTGCCCGATATGGCGATAGGCTCGCCCCCTATCACATCATGGGACGGAACATACAAGGCGAAATGTGGGTGTCCTGGTGGCGCCTCTGCCTACCCCTTCGGGGATAAAGGCGTGAGTTTATGTATGTATGTATGTATGTTTTTACGTTTCCTATTTCAGGTCGTTTTGGTTGTAGGAAATTGGTGTCCGGCCGGATGTGCAATACATAATTTAAAACATACGTATTGCGTTCCGGGTTAAGTTAGAGTTCTACTGGTGATAGCGAAAAGAGGAATAGTGAAAATAATAGTTATTAACCTAGATGTGAAGCGAGAAGCCGAGAATTCGATCTCCGTACCAGCATACGTGCTTTACAAACATTTGTTTCGGGTGTTGTGACACCCAATAGTATCTCGTAGAATTTGATACTTGTGACACAAAGCTGGCACTAAATGGTCAGGATGATTTATTTTCTAATTTTAGGAATATTGATAAACCGCTTTCTGCATGAGGTCCTATTGGTAACCTGCCTATGCCCGATTGGCAATACGTTGGATGCTAATCTTATGTTTCAAAGTATCATCATCATCATCAGCCCTTCTACGTCCACTGCTGGACATAGGCCTCTCCCATAGCACGCCACTGGGCTCGATCTTCAGCCCATCGTCGCCAACCGCTACCAGCTACCCCACGAATATCGTCGCTCCTCCTGGTTCGAGGGCGTCCTACACTTCGTTTGCCGAGGCGCGGTCTCCACTCGAGAACACGTCTACCCCAACGGTTGTCGGTTCTCCGACAAATGTGACCCATCCACAAACTATATTAACTAGGAATCCAGCCATCCTGTCGCCCAATATTTTTTTTTTTTGCCTTAAATCTACACTTTTTTACCTAAACGTATTTCCAACAGACCGCTTTCGAAATCTTAGGAGAGGCCTACATTTATTAGTGGCCTGACTATGGCTGAAAAATATGAACAAGACCCGTAAGTCAAATATTGGCTACGATGATGTATATGACTATAATTAAAAGTGTTTCGAGTTTTTTAAATAATAAATATGCTTCTTTTTCTTCCCACAAGCTTTGCCTTTAGAATCTGTATAATCATGGTGATGCTGGTTCTTAAGAGAATTCTAATTTGAACCTAGAACTCCAGTAAGTTTATCTTGCTGCTTACCTTCTCTGTAACTGCTAAGCCGGCATATTCTTCGGCCGCAAGACAGTCACCCCTTAGCCAGCTTGCCAGGCGACCTAACTCGCCCAGCATGTTCGACGGGTGTAGGGAACTTAGCGCCATAATTTTGCTATTAAGTAATAATTTAAATATTGCTTTTTCTCAATTTTAATCATTAATTAATAAAAAAGTCAAAATAAAATCACTAATTCCATATCAACAAACATTTTAGAAACACTTTTAACGAAAGCAATAACTCCAAACTAAGAAACTTTTTCAATTCTCGTCACGGTACTTGTTTCATAAGAGTGTGATCCCGCTCTCCTGTAAAGACGTCTAACGTCTCCGCCGAGGGAGAGTCAACTGAGCTCGAACACACCGGGGAATCACGGCTTACATTCGTAAATTGCAATTTTTAAAAAATGGAATATCATTCGCGTCGTGAAATTTTATGCCCTATTGTGTCCAATTAGGGCACAATTTGAAATGCCAAAGGGTATGGAGCTCTGACAGGGAGCATGCGCGTAGAAATGGGGCAGCAATATGGCGTCTCATTATATCGGAAAGAGATAGACTGATTTTAGCACGTCCGACTACCATCCGATTGGAAACACGTGGACCGGACGTACCGGGCATCAGTATGACGTAACAAGATAGTGTCAATTTAATGATGGTTGCACTACCCCTAATGGTCGCACGAATTTCGTGTTTATTTTGCAGTCAAAGTCGATTTTTCTATCATAATCGGTTGGATTAGTATAATGCATTTATATAAACGGATGATACCTCAATGGACGCCTATTCAAATAATGTTATCAAGCAGGAAACTATGAAGTACGCATTACATTTAATATAATATGTAATCATGAGTAATCAAGCAAATCAATCACATACATACAATTATTCCCTATTCCCTATTAATAGCCATTACTAAATATAGTTTTACCATTATATTTACATGTGATCATTCTGATTTTATTAAACTTAAATGTTAGATTTTATTCAGCAACAATTGCTGATATATTTAACACAAATAAAATATATTTAAAATGAGGTGACAATCTGTAACTTTCTGTGGATGCACAATAAGACCCAATTTGTTTAGCAAACTGCACATATTAACAAAATTATGTTTACAATTACAGTACATAATATTATGTATTTGTAAATGAATTTTAACTACTGGAAATATCTTTTTAACATTTAGCATACAGATCATTACCACATCTTATTTTTCCATATCTTATTATGTTTGGTTTCATTCCATTAATTTCTAATACCTACCAGTATTTAAAACCAATCTATTCTGAAATATATGATCCATACTTCTTCAGATCACCTACTTTAGCACAGACATGGATTATATGGGTAATCTAAAGCAATGTAATAAAGCTGAAGAATTTGAACAAGGATGAGCTCTGGAACTACCAATTAGATTTTGAAAATTCTTATTGCATTAGATATCTAATTCAAGAGAAAGAATATTATCAATGAAATAGCTACTACCTGTATGAGCCAGTCAAAAAGAAAATAATAAATTAAAATAAGAAATGTGTTTCTAGTCACATACATTTCGTGATTGTAATCCCAAGATTTGATTCTTGAAGAATGGGTAGAGATCCCGGGATTTCGAGTACTGGGAAACAAAACCCCTGCATACATTATAATCTGGTATTGCTAAGTGTGAAAAGGATTCTGGAAATTGCGCCTACGCCAAACCAAGGTGTACTGGTAGTGCTTCACAATTAAATTAAACATTGTGTCTAAACATATTGCATAAAAAACATATTTAATAAAAATAAATAGTGTTTTTCTCAATATTTCAGTAACCAAATAAATGGCTTATCAAACCGCCCTGTTTACTATGGATGAGCGTTGTAAAAAAAACTTTGCTATTCAACCAATACATTACTAATAGGACATATTAATTGTAGGGGGTATAAATTGAAATTAATCTGTAGATAGGTGAAGATCTACATTGATATAACCAGAAAAAGAATTGTTGTTCTTATTCATATTTATTTACGTAAAGTCATATTTTTTATTTTATAGAGAACCATCACATAGCGCCATTTCAATTTTAGGGGTATACAATAAATAGTAAAAAAATCTTACCTTAAAACGTTTCTAAGAATTAAATTGTACCAAGCCATTTTCTAGATAAGACAAAGAAGAAAACTCACCTTTGGTGTTTTGATGATATCCATAGCAGCAGTTCGGAAAAATCAATAAATTCACCAATACACTTCGAGTCTGCATATGTAAGATAAATTCACGTGAACATTAACATAACACACACTGGTAAAAAAGCAGGAAGACAACAAGATAAAAAACGATTTTAAACAAAATGTTGTGAATTCAACAAGTATAAAAACCGAGAGAGCAAGAATCAAACAGAAAGTTTGATTTGTTTGACGTTTGCGATACGGTGGGCGAAGCAAATGAGTTCCGTTCCAAATACTCAATTTTTGGTGTTGTACGTATAGGGTGTAAACGTAAAGGCATCTCTTTTCGTTGCATGACATGCTGTATCATATGGACGCCAGAGCACTAAACTCGTTGCTTAAAATTATACTAATAAGCAATGTAATAAGATTACTTGGAATGTTTTGGGTATTCTACCCATTTTCAAAAAGTCTTTTAAGTTGTTCCTAAGATTAAGACAAACTACTTAAAAAAATATCAAATTTTTATTCGCTCGGCAAGTCCAATAAAAAACCATTTAAAATTTAAATTTTAAATTTATGCGCGCAAATATGTGTAAACGCTAGGCGCCATCCATGTTCCTTTAAAATGATACGTCAATCAACCAGTAAACAACCTGTGTTTGTATGAGCTCTTGGACACCGGAGGGGGTATTCTACTTACGGAATAACGTAGAATCGCTATCCATCATGGCGGCAGCCGTTTCACATATTTTTAGGACAGATAAAAAAATTGAAATTTTCAAAACGAATTATAAAATTTATTCCTTGGAAATAAAAACTGAAATTAACATATACTTATTGCTTAATGCTCTACTATATACATTTATAGTTTTTAGATTTTTTCTTTCTTATAGTAAAATACCCAATTGTTCCTAGAATATAAAAAAAATATAATATTAAAGTTTTAACAGTTATTTAAGCTTTCTAAAACAAATAGCACGAAATAACGTACATCAAGCAAGTAATGCATTAATTAAACATTTCAATTATAATTCTTGTAAAACCTAAAAACATGTAACAACATTATTATTTCTGATTTCAGCTGTCAAGTGTCAAATCTCTGTCAACAGTTTTTGTCATTTTTGCGCTTTGTGTTTTCACCATACGACTCATATTTTCTCAGTGAATTAAAAGATTTTTATCCATTTAGAGGCAGTGTAAAAGTGTTATTGTTTCAAAGATGACTTCGACAATGCCTGATGATAGAAACGAAGAGCGCCGTCGCCGTGTAAGTTTTATTGCTACTTTAATATTAGTACGATTTCAGAGTAATGAATCATTGTTATTGCGTTTATCTTTATCTCCAAGCAAATTACACTAATATATCCAGTTTTAGTAATGTAAACAAGTTTACGGACCGGTTTGTGGTTTCTATTTATGATGTCGCCGACGTTTGAGTAGGTAGCCTACTTATTGATTTGGCACAATGTATGTGAGAATTTTCCAGAGATTTCTTTTATCAGTGATGCTGAAACATTAATTTAGACAAAGAGTATCGCATTTTAGATAACAGCAAAGTAAATTAATGCATTAGGTGTGAATCATCTTGATTGGCTTACACATTTGAGAAGACTTACAAGTACATACTTTGAAATAGTGATGAAATTGGTACTTCTATACAAATATGTTACTCTTCACTATGCGGATATTAGATATATAGATATATTAAAATACCGTATTTAAAGGTGTTTAAGCTTTCTTGCATTCATCATTTGTTATCTTGAATCTACAATCATAACAATTAATAAACATTATTTTTGATTGTATGACTCACCAGGAATAATTTTAATTTAGCTGTGGACAAATATAAACATATGTAAATCTATAATTAAATTAGTGCCTTAAAACATTGATTATAACTATATTCATATTAGTCATTTATTATGGGACTATTATTAGCATTATAGTGACATGTAAGTTTAACTGTAGTGTAACTTTAAAGAAATATAATAATTACACATTAATTATACAATATCAAGTAATTAATTATGTTGATTTTATTTTAAATGTTAAAACATGGGGATAAAATAATGAGAACTATACTAAATATATGTGTCAAATTTTTACAAAAATAACCTTGAATACAAAAATTATTGGTACAATTTTTTTTAAATGTGTACAGGAGAGGCAAAACACCTATTATTCATAATTGCCTGTTTTAATATATTTAACTGGACAATTTTGACGAATAATAAACTTATATGTAATAATGATTAACTCATGGCAATAGGATCCAATATCACATTATGGGCTCCTCATAGCATCTGGCTAATCATTCTGTGGAAAAAGGTGTGATGTTTATGTATCTTTTAACACATCCTTTGTTTTAGCCTATATTTATAGAATATAAAGCATTTGTTTAAAACAATATGTTAACCACTATAGGTGTTGCTGGGGCCGCTCCCAGCTGGTTTCCTCCGTACAGATGGGGGGACAGACAATGTAGATGCTGACTACCAGGCAGCACTGGCGCTCCAGCAGCAACTGAGTGGAGGTTCCGTAAGTCATGCATTTTGATATTTATTACATATATTTTATTAAGTGCATGGTGGTGTTGGTAAACGGACTAAACACGGCTGCCAACAGGTTCACGGCGGTCGCGGATTCAAATTCCAAGGCACATCTCTGACTTTTCGAAGTCATGTGTGTATTGATAGTGAATCATTATGCACTATACGCACACACACAAAGGAAAACATTGTGAAGAAGTATGCATACCATATCGATTTGTAAGAATTTCATTGGTATGTAAGGTCCCACACCAGGCTAGGGTGGTGGCCTATATGGCCTTGGCACTCTCCATTGTAGAGGAGCCTCGTGCCCTGCAATGGGACATACATGGGCTAATACAGTACACCATCAATATTGTTTTAAGTTTGGGTTATATTGTATTTTAACAATTATTTTATGTAAATACTGGTCATAAATCGTCATTACTATTTTATAAAACACTTGGTTGTAGATGAGGCCTATGCTCAGCAGTGGCATTTATAAGGAAATACAGTATATAGTACATTTTCATTTACTGTTTTCTATTTATAAAGAACTGGATATAAAGTCACAAGTTGACCTTATGCTAATTCTTACTCGCGACATACTCTTAATTTAAAGTAAGCAGAAACGCTCTAGATTTTTTTATTAATCATGTATTCTTAAAAATGTCAACTATTTGCATATTAACTGCAATGCAAACACAAAAAAACTATCCACCAATGCCGCACAGACGTATTATGTATGGAAATTACACACCAGGTGTGTGATGGCCACAATAGCAATGTGTGTGTCACAGTTGGCATTTAATCTGGAAGTTGGGTACTATTTAAAATTATTTTATAAATTATTCAGGTTCCAGCAGCAGGGCCTCCTTTGACAGCCAGGCTCAGCATCACCATAGCACAGGCGAAACTTGTTAAGAACTATGGTAAGTTATATGATACACTGAAATGTTTTAATAGTTTGACATATAAATAAATAAATAAATAAACACCCAACAGTCACATACATAGTCCTGACCCCATATTAACACATCATGCATCATATTTCCGTAAAATCCACGTCCACTACATAATGCGCATCAGAAATTTTAATAAACTTTTCTGTATGACCACCTGATCGTACAATTTCTGATGCCCGGTCTCTATTTCATATTTGATGTTGACCCAGGTTTAACCAGGATGGACCCATACGTGCGTCTTCGCGTGGGCCACTGCATATACGAGACACACACCGACCCCAGCGGTGGGAAAACGCCACGTTGGAACAAGGTCATCCATTGGTAAGTTTGTATTATTTATGAGCCAAGTAACTGTGAGCGTTTACAAATGCTGCAACATTTAAGTTAATTATCATGCATTATAAATGGGTAAGGTTCTACTTTTATGCAGGAATGGAGGAGTAAATTGGCATTATTTTTGTGCAAGGATAGTTTGTAAATCGGTAAGTGGTAGGTATAGACTAAATTTTATCCCGTTTAAATATGCCTAATTTCTGAAGGATAGTCTAATAGGTAATTACACCAATATCGAATCTACAATAATACTTTTACTGGTCTAGAAAATTACTTGGAACAAATATGTATGACTCACAAATTTGTCTTCGGGCGGGTAAATACTGGAGTATCTCTTTCCATTACTGTTTTAACCAAACGGGCTACAGAGACTGTCTATAATCTAAATTTTTCTAATCTCTGAGATTAGTATATAAGCAAATTCTCTAGAAAAATAAAACCCTACTTTTCCACAGTCTGCTGCCCCCTGGCGTGAACTCCATCTACCTGGAGATCTTCGACGAGTGCTCCTTCACCATGGACGAGCTCATCGCGTGGGCGCACATCAACATTCCACAGGCTGTCCTTAATGTGAGTGCTCTATACACTGTAATACAAGCTATTGAAATAGAATATTATTTTTATGTTTTCTAAAAGATATATTTGTTTATTGCGTTGAATGGCGAGACGAGCATGCTATTCGCTTAATGGTAAACGATACAACCGCTCATGGACAGTAAAAAACTAAACAACACTATGAATTACAAAGCATTGCTTGGCATTCTACTGCGCTCGCCATGCTGAGACATGAGATGTTAAGTCTCAATATGTCCAGTAGTTACTCTGGCTACAATGTCCTTCAAACCGGAACACAACAGCATTTACACTGCTCTCTGACGGGATAACCGGTTAATATTTTAATCATTGGCATTTTTACTGAATATGCATGTGAGCAAAACGATTAAAAAAAGTGGAGGTGTTGGAAGTTTGTCATTGATTTTTTATTGTTTGTTTCAGGGCGAAACCCACGAGGACTGGTATCCGTTGAATGGAAAACAAGGCGACGGTCTGGAAGGCATGATCAACTTGGTGCTGAGCTATTCAGTAAGTCTCTTTACCCGGGGTATAAATCGTTTTGTTGACACAACCGACATTACAATAATAATTGAATGACATGACACACTCCAACTTATTTTTTTATTCTAACCCGATGTTATGACAATATACTTAATATAATTGCATCATCTACATCCTGACTTTTTTCCTGGAACATTTGACAGCGTCACTAAAGTTGTAAAATATTAACATGTTTAAGCATAGACTATATTTCCACTATCTCACAGGTGGGTCCAGCAGCAGTAGCGACCTTCCCGCCGGTGCTGGTGGTGCCCAGCACGGGCATGGGCTACGCGGCGATGCCCATGTACGCGGCGCCGCACATGCCGCCGCAGCAGCCGCCGCCGCCGCAGCCGCAGCACCAACCCATCACCGCGGATCAGCTGCAGCAGGTACAATCAATTAATAATAACAAAACACTCAACTATCACATACATAGTCCTGACCCCACACTAAGATTGAGTCTTGTGTGGTGAGTATCGGGAACTAGGAGAGATTTTTCGGTCTTACAAACACCCAGACCTGAAACAAATACCTGTGGTTCATACAAACATTGGTCTCGGTTCACAGACTGCGTTCAACCAACAGCGCCATGGAAGATGTCAACAATACATTACTACTTGTTGCTTTGTATTTATGTAAAATTATTTTAGTGTTTAAGAGTCGTTACAGCAAACTTACAGTTTCATCATAGGTTTTAAAGTTAGAAAATTGCAAATTGGTTGTTAAACTTTTAAGATGCTGCTCATCAAAAAATCACAGGCACAGTTTCGGCGTTAAAATATAAAAGTGAGATTTGAGAGTATAATGTAGGAAAATAACACACCATGCGTGTAATACCACACACGTGTTGCCCTCAAACACGACGTGTGTGTACGTCGCAGTTTTCCTGTCAATTGAAAACTAAATTCTTTAACTATATCACATTTTCCAGATTGAAGAAATGTTCCCGAGCATCGACAAGGAGGTGATCAAGTCTGTGCTCGAAGCCAATCGTGGCAACAAAGACGCGACCATCAATTCACTTTTGCAGATGTCCGAATAGATAGTGGGGGTCTGTGACATTCATTCATAAAATATATAATTATTGCCATTGACGGTTAAGAGTTACTTGTACTGGCTGATGTGATATTGAGGTAAAAAGCTGCTTTCGTCAAAGTATTGTTCTATTTTTTTATTTATTAAATTTAATGCATTATTTCTTAAAAAATAAGATAGGTAATATCATCTATTATCACATAAAAATCTAAATAAGAAATCAGCGCCTGTGATTATCCTAGTATCCTTGCAAAAGATATACTTCATTACTATTCTACAGCTAGTACATGTAACTCTAAGATATTATACACTATAGGCCCTCTTATTTATGAAATTACATGACAAGTACTGATTCTGAAGACATCTTTGATTATTCATATTTCAATATTATGGTTTTATCTGATAGTATGCCTTGATATATTGGTGCTGTATTTTATAAATATATTTCAATTTAAATTGGGTGTTGTTAGCCCCAAATCTTCCAGCAACATATTCACCCAGAAAATAGGACACATTTATATAGATAGAGAGTGTAGAATGGTTGATATCAAGAATGTCTTCAGAATCATTAAGTTTACTTAGCTTTTATCAAGTGTTATAAATTGGCATATTATACCAATTGAATATAAAATGAAATCAATTAAGCACAGTAAATGTAATTTATATCGAATTCATTATCGCATTGTTTAGTCGAAGCTAGCACGCTTGCCTTGACAGTAAATGTTTAGGGAAAACGTTACAAAATTATGACAATTGACAATATACTTTGTCGGTCAACAACGACTTCAATATATAATTTATAGTATTGTTACAAAACAGCCAAACACTGAATAATACAGTATAAAATTAGCTATTATATATTATGATTCTTTGGATTATTATACTGTTTTTTGTTGTTCTAGAAAGTTCTGGACTACTGAACTAGTAAAAGTAATAATTTAAGAGATTTTGTTTCGATATTTAACTACAGATTTCATGTTATAACGATTTTTTTATTGAAGCCTTTGAAATGCAAAATTATATGCTTCATAATTTTTAAATAAAAGTGCTGTTTAATAAAAAAATCATTAAAAAAATAAACCAGTAGTGTTTATTATTTTGCTCAAGTTTTTTTTTGTTAATTGGCAACACCGAATGTAGTTAAGTGGCAACATGTTATTCCAATGTTTTTAGGTGCGCAATCAGTGTAGATTGTAAGGTTTTTATTATGTTTTTAATTGTAAGGACGAACACGGCACTGTAGATTATAAAGATAAACACTTGTAGAACAGTTGCATAAAGCTTTTTAGTGCATCATATTGAACTGTGGAAGATAAAATAATATGAACTTTATAGCCACTAGGGGTGGGTTTAGACACAGGGATGAATAGCAAGACGGATGAATTCGAATAAACAAATCGAGTGATTAATTATCTTAAATATGACATGTTTTTGTCTATTGAAAAAAATGAATTGTCATGTTTTAAAATTTTCGAAATGAATTAACTCGACCCCCGCTACAATATAGCTGATACACAATTTTATTTTACACAATCAAAAAATATTAAAATTCCTAAAGAGAAATATAAAATATCTATAACATTTCGATGTGATGCACAAGCTTTGTCTTCTAGACTCGTTTAGAAAAACACTTGCCTTATTCGATTACTAAGTACTAAAATATGCTAACTTTAATAGATCAAATTACTTTTGTTATTCAATTTGTTTAGATATTTACGAAATGTTTTCGATTACATCGATGTATTGATTTTCTCGATATGATACCAGGTGTTTTAAAAATTCTTCTGAAAGTAAATAAAAAAAAATAGCACCGACCCAAAGTAAAGATGCGGTTCGATTCAAGCGAGGACAAGTAGGTTATGTGAAGAATTCGCCTAACTACCTAAATTTTCAGCTTGTTTATGATAATAGGTGTCCAATATGACGAGTGAATTCTTACACAACTCTGTCCATTACTGCTTTTGTAGAAACGCACCTTATGTATGAAGTAAGTGTAGGAATAATCAATATATCGATAGCAATAGCATTACGCCCGAACCAAACGCCCCGACAGCTTGTCAGCTAAATTTTGTGCCAAATAATTTGCCATCTACGCGACGTTTTGCTTACAAAAATATTGTATTATTGTTGTATTTATTTGTAATTTTACATTGTATAAATATAATAAATTATTACCTACGTATAAGGTTGTTTCATTTGTTTAAATTTAATGAAATTTGACATTAAATAAATCACACAATTATAAAATAAATCATTTATTATTTCCCATCAACAATTTTCTTCTTTTTCTTCTTCTTTCCATGTTCTTCTTCAATCTTCTGCGTCTTTACGTTTTCCGCTTTTCGTTTTATCTTGCTTATCTTTCCTATAACGTTCTTGAACCGATCGTCTCTCTTCATCAAACTTTTTTTGACCTTTTTCAAGTTGTCTTTGATCGTCTTGTCTATGTCCACGTCTTCTGTGTCGTGTGACGTCACGCGTTCGTTGTCCTGTCCGTCGTCAGGTTTGAGTTGTGATTGTATTTGTTTTATTTTGGCTAACTTTTGTTTTTTCGCTGCTTTGATTCGTTTTCGACGCATCTCTTCAAACCTGGAAAAAATATTATATAATTTGACACGTAGTATTTGTATGCTAGGGGTGTGCAGTTAAAGTACGTCAAATTTTCTATTATAATATATTGCCCCGAATTTTTTATACTCCATTTAATAAATCGTAGTATTTAATCTCGAAATCTTTCCGATCGTTGGGAAAAACGAGATAGAAGAACGAATATTTTGAACAGCATTACAAGAAATGTATCTCACCCTTGCTCCATGACTTCCGGGTCAACCCCGGCCTGTATCCACCGTTTGTGGCGGTAGTTCCGCTTCCGCTGTTCAAATTCCTCGTTGTCCAACTGTGCCTCCTGCTCCCGACGCGTCACACTCACTGTCGTGAACACTTTCACTGCTTCATCGTCTGAAATATGAAAATATTAGTTGTATAATGTTTGCTAGATTTACGGTTTGGTGATGGATGGTATATTGATGAGTCCTCTCTTGAGTCTGTACAAAAACCTCCCAGTACCATGAATAAAATACCAAAGATCCTTTTCGCTCTAATATTCTTAACTTGTCCTATTACAGACCAACAATCTATGTCGATGTCAGTATTTTGAATTTTATTGGAACATCTTATTTAACAGATCTAAAATGTTATGATTTACTCGTAGCTATCCTGTTGTAAATACAAATGATTGTAATTTAAAATAATAGTACATTACAACAGTTTTATTACAACACGGAATAAAGTTTCGTCTAAGAATTTTTTTTTATCATATATACCGTTTAGAGATACATATAAACTCTTACCGTCAATTTTATACTCGGTCAGTTTGGTTTTGATCTGATCTTCGATCTCGCCCAGACGGAGGATGTCGTACGGCGTTATCAGCGATATGGCCAGACCACTCCTACCGGCGCGAGCTGTTCTTCCAACCCTGGAAAACGTAAGAATAAAACATATGACTTATTTTCTGGTTTCAAGGGATACTAACCATAGCTCATTCTGTGAGACAGAGAGATACACATATCGAGGAAATCAAAACAAGATAATTAATACCTTTTTTTTTTTTTTTTTTTTTTGTTGTCGCGGGGAAACCGGGTTACCGCTACCGCCCCACCTCGGGGAAAGTTGGGCGATTATGTTGGGTTCACCAGTCGACGGCATACCAACCAAAACCCCGCGTTGCCCTCTTCAGCACAATTGAAACGGCCCCGGGAACCCGAAGCAAGAGCGCCCCAGCTTCTACCGGAACCGTTCCTGCACACTGCCGCTTAATTTGCAGCTCGAACACAATGACGCCCTAGGCGTCCAAGATAATTAATACCTGCCTCGATGGCGTAGTTGTATTACGGTACGGCTACAAAGCTGAGGTCTCGGGTTCGAGTCCCGGGTCGGGCAAAGTGGTATTGGATTTTTCTATTAATTATCAACCCGGAGTTAGGAATTTGTGCCCAATATGGCGATAGGCTCGCCCCCTATCACATCATGGGACGGAACATACAAGGCGAAATGTGGGTGTCCTGGTGGCGCCTCTGCCTACCCCTTCGGGGATAAAGGCGTGAGTTTATGTATGTATGTATAATTAATACCTTTAGAAGTATTTGAAAGTTAACCAAGTGATATTGGCTAGAGGCTGATGATCCCTTTCCTCCTCCCCTCTTTTTCCCTTCCCTTGTTAAGAAACAGGTAGGGTTCATAAGCGGCTGTAATTACTTGCCACCAGATGAGCCATTTTCTTATTTACCGGATCTAATCATATACAGATCCATATAAAACAATAATAGAAACTCACCTGTGTATATACTCCTTGACCTGCAGCGGCAGTTTATGGTTAACAACTAGATCGACAGTGGGTATGTCCAGCCCTCGTGCCGCCACATCAGTAGCAACTAGCGTGCACTTCAAGTTGCTGCGGAACTGAGTGAGCGCCGCCGCGCGCTCCCGCTGGCGCATGAACCCGTGCAGACACACGTTGTCCATGGATATCGCGTTCAACATCATTGATAGGACTTGGCATTCTCTACAAATTATAAAGTGATTTTTTTAACACACTGCAGTCACATCTCCTGACCCTATAGTATGATACCAAGTCTTGTCTCGCAACACAAATATCGGTGCGGAGATCGAACCCGCAGCCTTTAACACAGGCGGATCTAAAACCAATTGTGCCACGGAATCTGTAATTATTTTTTTTTATATGACGAACACGTATTTTTGTTTTTACTTGTAATTGTATCAGGCCTCCTCATCTCGTCATCCTAAGTGGCAAGAAATTGAAATAGTGTAAAAATAATAATAATAAAAATACAATCACACTATTACAGCTTAAAATATTGAATTTACTTCTTAGTATCAGTGAAGACGATGATATGCGAGCTGGGTTTAGTCTCTCTGTATTTTCTCAACGTCTGCACGAGGTACACGTCGCGTGCATACGCCGAGCAGACTACGTAGCGCTGGTCTAAAGTCGAAACCGTCAACTGAGGGTCTGACTCCGTCCATATTAGAAGATTCTGGAAATATTATTACATTATATGCAATGGATTAGAACTCTGCAACCACATCAAAAGCTATTTCACAAACAAAATATGT
Source organism: Deilephila elpenor (assembly GCA_949752805.1). NCBI lineage: Eukaryota > Metazoa > Arthropoda > Insecta > Lepidoptera > Sphingidae > Deilephila > Deilephila elpenor. The sequence goes on from OX457114.1 coordinate 2,321,542, forward strand.
TACATGTGCCAAGATTACAATATATTTCTTAGCCTAATACAGCTATCCATTGTCTAAGCAGTGGATTTCAACAGGCTGATGATGGTGATGATTGTCATATGCAGGCATGTCAATAAACCAGCATGTGTGAATAACTATCAGTAAAATATGGTCAACAATCTATATACAGTAAACATCTGGAATATTTTGTATTCTATATATGATATTACTTTTAGTGATGATGGTTAGAAGATGCACAATATTTCTATATACAAAAAGGATGGTTTAAATAAGCTCAAATACTAATTTTTAAAACTATCCTATCCTAGCCATAATTCCTGTGAAACAGGATCAACAATGGCATGTAAGTAGTTGACACCAAACACAGAGGCTTTGTGAGTCTCTTAGCAACAATAACTTGTCTCTTGGTATACTAAGGCTCAGTTGCACAAACTAACTTTACCTATAGCTTTGACTATAACAATGTCAACGCCATACATTCGTGACATATTGGACATTGCTAATGTATTGACGTTTTCAAAGTCATGGTTATGGGCAACTGGGCCTAAGTTCTGTAAATTTTACTTACTTCCTTATTAAGTGACAGTAGTTTGGATTCTCTGACATCCTCTGTAATTGTGGCGGAAAATAATAGGTTTTGTCTTTTAGCCGGTAGAGCACTGAATATTGTTTCCAAATCCTCTTGGAATGATTCACTGAACAGTCTGCAAATAAAAATATTGCTTCTATTAGTAAGATTTTTAAAGAATTTATAGCACAAATATCAAGACTAAATAAGACTACTGTTTTTATTTAGTTACCCCTTGTCCAATTAAATTTTCTTCCATTTCATACAGCACATCATATTTCATCAGGCTCACTATAATATTCTGCAATACCAATGTACAAAAAAAAAAGTGTTTTCTTACCTATCTGCTTCATCGAGTACCAAATACTTAATCTTTTTCAATGTGAATGTGTCACATCCTGATATGTGATCTGCCAATCGGCCTGGCATTGCCACTACTATGTGAGGCCTCTTCGCCAGCTTGAGTGACTCTTCTATTTGATCCGTACCCCCGGTTACAATACATACTCGCAGTTTGAGAGGCTGACCTAGTATTGTGAACTGATCTGCTATCTGGAAAGTATCACAATTTTACTCACATATTTTGTGTTGTCCACTATGTAATCCAACTTTTGCAGAATGAGTTAGCAAATAGAAATACCAAAAGATAGTATTTAATACATGTTCTTACCTGATAAGCAAGCTCATGTGTTGGAGTCAGGACTAATGCAAAAATACCGTAAGGGTCTTCAGCCAAATGCTGTAGTATAGGAAGAGCAAAGGCAAATGTCTTTCCTGAACCGGTCTTAGCTGCTCCAATACAATCATTGCCTGATAGTATCTGTGATATACAACCTTTTTGAATTGGTGTAGGAGATTTTATACCTAAAAAAATTACACAATTAATAGAGTTAATCTTCTGCTGGAAAGTCAAGATTATATGAGTAGGCTTCATATAAACAATAATAATGTATGCACCTTCACGACAATCAGACCACCGCTAATAAACTAATGAGACGTCCAAAACATTATTTGATATCTAATCTATTAAACATTGTTTTCTAGTACAGTAAATAAGTTAATTAAAGGCTCCACAACATAGCACAAGGGCATGAACAAGTCAGTGTTGTTTACGACTAGTAAGAACCGAACACTTTTTGTCTCATTTTATAGTACTTACCCAATGTATGCAATTGTTTAATAAGCCACGGCTTTATGCCGATTTCTGTAAATTCTTTGTCGTTGTTTTCGTCCATTGTTAATACATAATACACATAATAATATTCGTAATAATGTAAATATAACCTACAAACTGTGTCATGGCCATGTGACATTGACGTTTTCGTTTCGAAATTTATGTTTAAGTAGTCGTTCTGTAATAAGTTTTCAATTCTATCATTAATCTGAAAAAAATAATAAAAAGTACCAACGAACACTATAATAAAATATTTATTTTAACGCAGTACATAAAACTTCGAAGCTAAAGAAAATAAGTAATAATTTATAAATTTAAATTCATACGCCTTTTCCATGTTGCTGCTGTAGAGCCCGGAGAGATTTAATTAATAATACTTTTATTACTATTGTTTTTATGATCTAAATATGTATTTTCCTTCGATATTCCATGACTTCTCATGATATTCAGGAAAAATAGTTGTATAGCATGTTTTTCTTTGGTTTGGCAACTCGCAAGTAGGAAATCGTCTGTGAAATCGTCAGTAGGTCATCACCATGCCCGACTAACCTCCTAATTATACATTTTGCCCTTCTTTAGTCTGTGTTCCAATGATACATGACTTTTGCACCCCCCGCGCACACATCGCATTCCCTGCGGTCACCTATCGGTGGGCGGTACCTAATTCCGCGGCGTCTACCAATTATCTATGGCGTCTACGCCGCCATTGTTGATTGTTTATTGGCGGCTGTGTTTGCGGCGGTTACCTGTGCATTACAAGTACTGCGTCGATTAAGTGAACTTATCCTCTCCATAGTGTTTTAAAACAAAAGTATAAAAGTATATCGTGGTGAACGGTGGTTTTGCTTTGAGGAAAATGACAGTGTTGTGTTGGCAAATGCCTAAATTCGCGACCAGACGCTATATTATTTTAGATTCCGAGAAATGAGAAAAGACACAATGTGTGGTTGCAATGTCTTCAAATATTCATTTGACTTTGTAAGCTGTGACGACCACCAACAGTATATTCTTAATAATTGGGTATTTGACTCATTTTTTTTTATTGTATTCGTCAAAAAGTATCCATAACCAAAATCTAACAAACAAAGAATTTTGTAAATCCATTCAGAATTTAAAAAGTTAGAAACGTTTTAAATATTGTAGTGGGGGTAAAAGAAAAGGGATGCAAAACAAAATTTGTGACGTCACTATTCTTAATATGCATTATAGTGTGCGGGTGTGAAAGAGACGGCAATATGTCCCCTCTACGTCCCCACTCTTTCATTTAAAATACTAATATTTGCCTCATGTTACAAGCTACTTTATCACTGTTTTCACAAAAATGTTTTGTTTTAATGGCACTTCTGCTTGTCTGGAAAATAATACAAAAATTAGATGATTGTCAAATACCCAATTATATTAATATTGTTGTGAAATACCCTTAACCATGTTTAAGAAGAAAATAACTGTCATGTAATTCTAGCGAATGATTGAATGAATGAGACTGGGCTAAAAAAAATGTAGGCGAGTTGGTCGTCTGTTTACTCCTTAGTCTGTGCTCCTTAGTCTGTGGTCATCACGAATTTAGTGCGTGTTTTCGTTTTGAACTTGTATAATGTGGCGTGTGTAAGGACTTTTCTGATTTAAATAATTTATTTGCCGGCCGGAAACCCTCATCTATAATTTTTGTGAAAATTATATTATTGATATAGTTCCTTTAATTTTGTAAGGTGAGTTAATTAATATTTTACACACGAGTCATATTTAACAATTAAATAAAAGTACCTGCATTCAATATTTTTAAAGTGATTAATTACAACAATAATAAAATATAAAGTTTCTGGATATGATGCTCTAAAAAGCTGTTTCACTATTGTCTCATAATACATAATTCAATCAACAACTAAAATACACCCAACTCAAGTTACGGTCTCGGAAGACGAAATGGTTGTTCCCGATAATCTATTGCCGTTATGGCTGTAGGCCGGCGTAGAAATTACACAGTAGACTTTAAACAACAGTTATTGTTTGATTTTCGTACCGGTAGTTAATAGTTATGCGAAGCAATTATTGTAATATGCTCCAAAGGCCAGTAACTTAGATAAGATGGAAACAAGGAAGAATAGGATTTATTTACAATTCATCGATTGAATGCGTTTTGTGTATGGTATCGGACATCGGTAATACGTTTCGTAAAGTCTCATCAGATTCTTATTGTTTTTTTTCAATAAACATTTTAATGTATTAATAAACATTATTTCATTTATATTTCGAAGAAGCCCTGTCCAAAACAAAATTTATTAAAATATATTTCCAATATTAGAACAGTTAATTGGGTTTAAAGCAAGTTGTAACATTTGATGATTTTATTTTAAGTAATTTATTTATTAATTCAACATGGAATTTATTTGTTATTTTGTTAACAATATTTGTTTTTTTTTTTCAGGTAAACTTAAAAACTCAAAATGGGAGTGTTCAGGACTGCAGTGTCATTTGCTGTGAATCATGGGAAAGTTGGAGTGAAAACCAGTGGAAAATATGTGAGTAATTCTGTATGTTGTGTATGTTCTATGCTATGCATTTATGCATCAAGGAGAAAAATATTAAACCACAGTAAAAAACTAAATGCATGTCTTTCAAATTAAATAAAAGAAATCTCTTCAGAAAAATATTCTTTTGTTCGTCAGATTTTTTGAAAATTCTTCAAATTTTAATTTCCATAAAGCTTCCAGGGGATAAAATCCAAAAATCCAACACATCCAAATTAACGTATGATTAGTAAATACAATTCTAGTTTTCAAGTTCGTAATTAATTAAACTCATATGAACTTTCATCTCTTCCCTATATTGTTTATATTGAAAATCCTGAAATGCTTAATTATTTATATAATTCTCCGTAGCTGTAAATTTTCACATATCTGACACCAAGGAACAAACTTCAAACAACAAGTTTGTTATTGTTTTGATCTATGAATTGGCCTGCATTTACTATTGACAAGTCATCTGTTTATATCATCTACAATTACAAATCAGTCAACAAATATACAAAATCTATTTATACATTGTTTGTTACATTTTTTTAATCTTATTTAGTCTATTATTTTTCATGTATCAGTGATAAACTTACAACCACTGTTATCAAGCACTTAAAATAATTTTTAAGACTATTGAAGAAAAAAGCTTTTAGTCTAGATTTACTTTGGTCTATCCACCTTCATTCTTTTTCCTTTTCATTCCCTTCTCATTTTAATAGTAAATTTATAGAAATTTCGTAAATATTCATGGCCGGCGGTAATAATTTACCATTAGGTGACTTGATTTCTTGTTTGCTAAACCCACATACCATAAAATAGAATGAAAAGGAAAAGATAAGTTAATGTACATAATTGGTAGAAAGAAAGGTATCAAAGCACCAATAGTTCAATAGGCTACAGTAACCAACAAAATTAACTTTACTAATCACATAATAGTAACATGTTATCTAATGTTATCTCATGCCAACTGCATTGGAGCGTGACGTCGCCCCTGAATCATACGCAATTACTGTTTACAAACTAACTAGTCTAGTTACTAACAAGGAATTGTACCTAGTGCCAGGGTATTATGAATTATGCATCAAGTTTGGAAATATATCGTCCTTCACCTTACTAACAGTATTGATTGAACTTAGATTCGAACTGAGGACCCTATCGATCCCAGTCTGTGCAAATTGCCACTGCACAGATAGGTAAAGTTATGGTAATATTCAATATTGCTCATCTCGTTTCGCCTTCAGTCTGTTAATCCCCAGTTTTAAACGGAGTAACATAATGGTTTCGACCAGCAAAAGATAAAGGAGAAGCAAAAGATACTCTGGTGTGTAGTGCGCTTGGTTCATTGTAGACCGGTGTTTCCCATTTGCCAGGTCGGGACCCGGTACCGGGCCATCAAAATAAAATACCGGATCGCAGTATTCCCTTAGGATAAAACTTTTGTCCTTTTCCGCGAACTTGGATTCTTTAGTAAAAAAAAATAAGCAGCAGCACTAAACTCCGCACTAAAGTTTAGTGACAAAATACTATTTTACCTAATGGACCAGCTTGGGTTTAAAAGTATTAAGTGGGTCACAAAGGGGCAATTGAAAAATACCGGGCTATGGCAGAACAATGTTTGGGAAACACTGTTGTGGACAATTTGTCGTGTTAGTTCAAAAAATAGTTGGACATTATGACAGTCAGCTTGGATATTATTATATAGATTTTATAACTGCTTTAGTGCACTATACGTATGACCGATGCAAGCAATATCAGTGCATATCGGAAACTAAATAAAGTCCGGATTACGTGATAAGTGTTGCAACGTGCGCTTGGCAACTGCGCACGCGCATATGAATCACGTTGCATGCGCGTGCGTCGCGTCGTACCATGCGCTATGGTGTTGAGGGACTGGAATGGCAATCTATTGGTTATAGTGCGCATAGTGTTTCCAAATATTGTTGAATTACGGATATTTTAGTAAAGTGGATAAATCATCAGTTCTAGCATTTTTTTATAAAACAGAAAACAGTTTATTAATAGATTTCTTATTATTAACTGTTAATACCTAATGTAGTGTGATCCAACGGTAAAACATTATTCTTGACTTCACCTATAAAAATCAATGAAATATAAAGTGACACCGATCTTGGACATACATATTATTTTATAGCCTTCTAATATCATGGCTGTGGAAATCGATGTAGGAGGCAAACTATGTACAAAAGTCGATTCCTGGGACTTAACGATTATGATATACCTAAAGACGTATTAAGTTTCGGAATAATTTGACAGCAGACTGACCCTATGTGAAAATGTTCACATGTTTGTGATGTTACGCGACGACACACTTTACCTTTCAAATGTATGAGGTAAAATTAAATATGAATGAATTAGTAATTTACGTAATATACGACGTTTCGACGACTATTGATTTCTGTCTTGCTTTATTATGGAAAAGGAACATGTACTCAATTTTTAATTTCCCTTGTAATGTATTATTGCAGTTCATGTCAATGTGTTTTTTCTTTTGACATTTTCAATAAACGCTTCATTAATTCTACGTAGCGTTATCTGCATGCCAGTAATCATATTCCTGCTCAATTTTTCCATATAGCATAATATTGATTACAAGACCATTGGTTTTCGTATCATCCCTGATCGTTTTGACATTAGGTATAGTGCTAATTGATTTGTAATAGGAAACTAAAAAGATACTACGGACTTGGTTATTCTTAAGAAAATCTTAGGAGCAAAAGTTAAAGCCATGGCCTGCTAAAATAAGATATACACCCCCAATTATTCATTCATTCATACAAACTCCTTGAGAGATTTCGTCTACTACCGGCTCAATACAGACTACTTGAAATATCACTACGTCAAACCGAATTGGCACATACTCTTCAATTTGAACTTGTACTCCATAGTCCTCAGAAACAATAAAGATAGTTTAGATAGATACATACATATAACAAAAAAATAAATACACCCAACAGTCACATACATTGTCCTGACCCCACACTTAGATCGAGTCTTGTGTCGTGGGTTTCGGAAACTATGAGAGACTTTTCGGTCCCACAAATATCCAGACCCGATATAAATTTAATTGACACAAACATTGTCTCGGTGCGGGGATCGAACCCTCGGCCCCACGCTTCACAGCCGGCGTCTAACCAACTGCGCCACGGAGGCTGTCGAATATGTATGTATGTATATCAGTGCCAATCGAAAGGTGAAGGTCAGTTACATAGTAGAAAACAACTTTGGCTCATCACCGACTAGACCATCTATAAATACAAATCTCACATGGCGTGATGCAGCGTGACTTGCCAACGTTGGCTTTCGTTTCTATGATGTTTTAGTATGCAATCTACGATGGGAAATTTTGAAGTAGCACGTGGTGTCGAAATGTCGTCCATATTTTTTTAAGTCGGGGTTTGCCAATTCTCGCCACTTTTCAGCATCCCATCATTCTTCCACGTCAATTTCGTGGTTTGTGATAAGCAACGAGCCTTGTGCTGTGCTGCGGTGCAAATTCCTGGTCCTCATAAGGGACAGCTTTAGTTTATATTTTGGGGCTACACGTGTCCCATATGTAGTATGCAAATATACGGTAAAACACAAGTTAAACCTTACGGGCCTTATTCATAGACAGATTTAAAACCGGTTGTGTCCGTATAAGAATAAAAACAAAAGTGATTTCTCAGTAACCAAAATCTTAAAATGTCTGAACACAACGGTTCCCAGAAACTACATCTAACTTATTGGCATAGCAGCTAAGAAGTTTAATTGTTAGCCTTTGTGCTTTGCTCTGAGAGATACTACTGCAAATCATAGCATGAAAGCAAAACGGGGCGCAACCATATTATATTATTAATTGCCACCCCTACGTGAAGTTTACCGAGACCTAAACCGGTATGCTGTCCCAGGGTTTCCGTTAAGGAACCAGTCCAGATGCAACATCTGCAAGATCGCCAGTTCGGAATACTGGTTACTTAGGCATCTCTGCTCCACTATGGAACACCTATGTGTCAACTAAATAGTAGCGAAGCTGAATAAGATCTCTCCGGGTCAGAAAACAAACTCCAACAATTAAAAAAAAAATGATAGAAAAATGCTCTAGGGTGAAAGCAAATTATTTTTTCTTTTTTTATTGGTGCTTGTATCCTTTAAATTCTAGACTGCCCTCTCTTGTTTTCCTTTTCTTATATCCATCCTAAGGTTGTCTGTAAGAAATCGCCTAGAGCGATAAGACCGCCATCTGTACTTTTTTTTTGTTAATCTGTAATATCTTTAAGTGTTTTTTTTCCTTTTTTTATGTGCAGTTAAGAATAAAATAAATAAATAAATGAATTAATTAATTAATAGTAAAAAGCGCTTGTTAATAAAATAAGGACCCAGTATAGCCATAAAAATAGAAGATCGATTATACCAGTGCCCATAATAGGAACATTTAACATAATACCTGCTTTATGCAATGATGCCAATTTATACAAGCACATTGAATAGATTCAAGGTCGCCGGCAACGACATAAATCAACACGTTTACATCAGGCGATAGTCACGATGCGAGCGATAATACAGTTTTTCAAACTTTTTTGTCAGTCTGTGATAATTATGACGTACATGCCGGCTTCAACAAAAGTAAGAGAAGTCAAAAAAAAGTTTTACTAAATTATAAAATTATTCTAGTAGATTATTAAGGCAACACTTCCTATCGGGTGGTGTGTAGTAACTTTTGGTGCCAGTGAAAATAAAAAAGTCTTTTGGACTGTAAACGGCTACAAAATATATTTTATTTTAAATATGCAAAGGAGACAAAAGGCAGTGCAAACTCCATTAAACAAAACATGTTGATGATGATAATAATGAAAAAGCTATAAGGGTTAATAGATTATAGAAAGAAGGGGATAAACTCTAAAGTTAAAATAAAAAAGGCACGACTTAAAATATACTCAATAATAAAAAAACCTATCAAACACGCCATAGCAATTGGACCCCATTACGTGTAATTCTTCCTATCAAGAAACTACTTATAATAATGTAGGATCATTCCTCGTTTATCCGCATGTTACAGGAAAACGTAGTCTGTTATGGTTATTATAATAATTTACTATTGTTATGTAAAATATTGCTGTCAATTTGTTCTAAACAATTGCTTTTAGGGACTGAGGTTTTTACGCTAAAATGAGAAAGCGATGTCTACATTTATTTTACGATAAATGCAATTGATTGCCCGGTAAATTTATGCCGGCCTAGATGACCCCAGATTCCAGAAGGTGACACGTTTGCATAGGTCATAATATCGGGTAACAGTGGTCCCTATCTGGGCCAATATAAATATTTTACTTAGCGCATTTATCGATATCAAATATACAGGTCCTGGGTGATACATTATAATAAAGTCACATTACATTCCAGGGATAAAATCAGTGTACTTAAATCTATAAATGAAACAGGAAATAAACAGAAGGAAACACCTTTTATTAGAATTGTGACTATGCATTATGCATATAACTGACTTTACAATGGATCACCATGAACTCGACAGTCGACTTCTATCAATAGTAGTTGAATCTGTCTACTACAGATGAGAAATAGCGTGCGTGTAGGTACCATTCGGGTCTATTACGGCTTGCGTGACATGACCTATAATTTTGGCCTAAATTGACACTTCCTTGTAACCGCATGTCAATGCAACAGTGGTCTTGTGACCCTCAGATGATGCCATTTGTCGTCGAGAAGCAAATCATGTATTAGATGAAAATTGGAATAGAGCAACTTGGGAATGGAACATATGACTTCATGGTTTTCGGCATTTAAATTTATGTTCTCTGTTCTATTTTGTATGTCCATTTTCTTGGCTTATCCATTGAGCCTGTTGTAATAAAAATATAGAGCTAGACTGTGTTCTGGAAATGCACTTACGACCTTATTCACAGACAGTTTTAAAACCTATTTTAGTTATCGCATGTTTTATTCATCGCTCAAACTGAATTCTAAAGTCGTTCGAAAGGGACAAAACATTCGATTACTATAATAGGTTTTAAAACTCTATGAATAAGGCCGTAAATTTTCAAATCTAATCGAACTCCGTAGAAGAAAAGTGGTTGAAAACTAATATGAGAAATAATTTCCCCGATTAATTAAAGACTTCGTGGTCATGAACAGCGGGATAGATGAAGCCAAAAATCTATTATAGACACAAGCCGTATTATGTCGAATAGTGAGTTTGTCTGCCGCCAGTGAAGACTTATCGAGTGAAAATTAATCACAAGGGCGGTCTGGGTAGGTACCACCTCGACGTCTATTTCTTCCGCCAAGTAGTAAAGCAGTTAGTACGGCAGTGTAAATGCACTGTTGTGGTCCGGTTTGAAGGACATTGATGCAAGAGTAACTACTGGACATATTGAGACTTAACATAGTATTACGTCTTAGGATAGCGAGCGCAACGAAATGCCAAGTATTGCCTTGTAATTCATGGTGTTGTTTGGTTTTCTACCGGCCATTAACGGTCGTATCTATACCATCAGGTGACAGGCATGCTCGTCTCGCCATTCATCGCAATAAAAAAACATGGTAGAGTCAAAAAGTCAAAAAGTGTGTATAAAATGTTTTCTATAATTTATACTAAGACATATCTCATAAACTGTAACACAAGCTTCAGTGTTCACGGGAATGTGTGACGCAGTGGAAAATGCCGACACACTAAGTTGTTTCATTTCTGTACAGTATGCACATATGTGTATGTGTGTGTTGCTATTAATCGGTAGCCGGCACGGAATCCGTGAAATCTCTGCGGCATTATTGATACGTATAGTTTTATAATTTTCTATTGTTTATTCATTTGTACGGACCCCTTTAACGGTGAGGGAAAATATTGTGAATAAACCAGCATATATTTTTTTACCAGAATGTCTATGGTACGTAAAGTCCACCAACACCGAATAGAAAATTCGGTTTCTTTATTTATGAGTTAATTGCTGATATCTTTACCTGAAGTATAGATTACAAGTACCGTGATAACCAAGCACAATGTCCATGTATTGTGTGGACTTCGGACTACAACCGTGATTTTGTAACAACTGATAAACTTTTCGTGGCGAGTAAATATTAATATACTCATTGTACCCATTCGCAGCTATAGTTGCATATTTCTCCTGAATGATTGTAAGTCCTGACTCCTGGTTTTGATTCGGAGGCCAGACAGCGTATATGTGTTGGTCGAGACTAGAATATGTGCCCAGCTTAATGTGTGTCACCTATTTTGATTCGGAGGATCGGAAGAAATTCGAAGTTTACATTTTGATTCGGAAGTATCTTTACTACTGCACGCATTACTTGTTGGTGGTACTTATGGGCGGGGGTGGCGGCATAGTTACGCAGCATCCCCCATAGTTAGAAAGTTTTTCATTCTTCAACGTGACCTCTATAAACTTCGATTGAGAATGTTAGGGCCAAAGCCCAAGACGCCGACCTAGTGCAGGCTGACAGACATCACAAATCATTGAAAATATTTAAAGTTGTATTTAGTCTTCCTGAGTAGTTTTAGTAGTCAATCGATAAGGCACACTGGACTCGAGTCGATCGTTGACTCACCGACGCGCCGCGGACCGTGGCATTGAACTTGACTCCTTTTTGCCTTGTTTTTGCACGATAAGCCGATTGGTTGAACGATTGCTCTTTTCATGTTGTCTCATTTATGTGTAGGTTCTTTTTATTGAAGTTTTGATAGATATAAAAACTCATAGATTACTATCTGCTGTCTATGTCAGCTAATTTATGTTTCATTTCCCGGTACCGACCGCTCCTACATTGCACGAGAGTTAGGTCTTAGTGTTAGGTCTTAACTTAACTGATTTTCAAGGTAGTCAAAGTCTTTTGATGTAACTTATTGATTGAATACCGTTGTGAAATGAAAGCTTCCAGAATCATCGGCACGAGACGGGAGCATAGTTAGTTTGAATTTAATTCTATAACAGGGAAGTAAGATTTCATGTTGGAGAATAAATTATAAAGTCAAGAAATATATACACCTGATTGCTATTGATTTATTCTCTGTATTTCTATAATATGCAAATCGTAAATTAGTATTGCAGTCCACAGTTGCAGTCATAGAAACATAAATTCATTAAATAACTACGGTCTACGTATTTACATACAAACTGATGCGAAACATTACTCATTACCCAGTGCTATGTTTCGATTACAATGTTGATTAGAAAATCACGTTTATCGCACATACTAATAAAAGTTCGTTTTATGACATTTTGTACCTGTGTAACACACCATAAGGCTATAGATATAACTACATAGAACAATTTGCCGGCCCATGATTTCCTTGTATAATGTTAGTTTGTATAAGTCAGCGGGCCAGTAAAAATTTGAGAGCCAGTAACGCAACTGCAATATAATGGCTTTATTCATAAACAGATTTAAAACCTATTTTAGTTATTGAACGTTTCGTCCCGTTCGAACGACTTTAGAATTCAGTTTGAGCGAAGAAGGCAATATTCTATAACTATAATAGATTTTAAATTTGTCTATGAATAAAGCCGTAAGTGATGAGCTGTTTGCTTATTTGCTGTACCTACGCTGTAAAAAATACTTTCTGCTTACCTCCACAACAATAAACAGCTTCTATAAAGATTACCCAAATAGACCAACAAAACCAAAAACTTGTCTAAGTGCTATTTAATTGCCTTAATAACCAAAAAAGAATTTCATTTTATTATATCTAGTGACTTATTCACCAAAATTTCCTCAAGTTAAAATCCCACGGCTTTATTTCCTTACGCACTTCGTTTTCCCAAACCTCAAGGATGTTTGATTCTTCTGTTTTCCTTATTCTTACTACATTATAATTTCGTCCTTTATATACTATTGATCAATTCACGGATCATAATATTTTATGATTCTAATGGTGTAATATTTTCAGTAGTTGCACGTTTTGTTAATTGTGATAAGATGTTCAATTTTCATACAAATGTATTGTATAATTTTATCACCGACTGACAATGGAAACTTTTGCAATTTATATAATTAATGTGCAATGATATTAAAATTATTTTTGCGGCATACTCGTTTATTGATAAAGCATTATGCGCTTTATAACAACACGATAAAACCCAAAAAAGAGAGCGGTAACCATATCTTTTAATCCAAATTTAATGACATGAAGCGCAGAAATTATGTATTAATAAGGGAAAATTATTGGCCAGTAGTGATTGTACAGCTAGCAACGTATTCGCGGTGGTCGTGGGTTCAAATACCAGGGCACATCTCTCACTTTTCGGAGTCATGTGTGTACTGATAGTCAATCATGCCTTATAACGGTGAAGGAAAACATAGTGAGGACACCACATACCATAGCTATTTGCAATAACTTCTATGGTATGTAAGTATGTAAAGTCTGTCAACCCGCACTAGACCAGCGCAGTGCACTACATGGCCTAACTATTATCAATCGTACTCTCGATTGTAAAGGAGGCCCGTGCCCTGCATTGGGACGTATATGGATGAATACAAATACAGTGATTACCATACAGGTTTGGTGCTAAATTTTAACAAGTATTATTCTCTGTAGAATGTATAGGATAAAGTTCAAGACAATACGTACTTCATGACAATGTTGTTGTGGTTTGTGAAAATTACGCAAATCATGTAGAAATCCCAGCACTTCCTTCTGCCACGTGTTTTCCTTTAGTGATGTAAGACGATTTAATTTTTGCATGTAAAAATGTATGCACAGTACTTTCCTAATTTAACTTGGCGCATCATTTCGATTCAGTTTAATTTGCTGTTTATAAGTAGATACTAGTGTCTATAGTCTACTGGTGGTAGGTTTCCCATATATGGGAGGCCACCTGGGTACCACCGCATTGTCTATTTCTCTAACTACTGGACATACACCCAAGCACCCACACACAACAGGCAAGGAGCGAATTATCCTATCAAATAGCGTAGTCCTAAACAACCACAGATAATTGTTAATTGTTGTTAATAAACATTAATAATACGTCTCTGTCAAAAATTTTACAACCAAAAATTTACCCTAAGCTACACTCAAGCTCTTTTACTTGTAACCCTACACCAAACTAACGTTTACATATAGGAGAAACTCATTTAATAAAATCTGCGTAATTTGATAATACAAGTAAACCTATCTCCACCAAACAAAATGACCAAAACCTTTGAAATAAAACTATATATACGGATACGGGACATAGTCCGCCCCGTGACCACGAAAGCTGTAAAGTAATCGAAACGTCGGGAAGTTAAAAAATGTAAAAATTAAACCAAATCGCGATAAAATCCGTATAAATAGTTTTATTTCAATGTGTAACATTCGCGTAAATCTAAGAAACCATTATGACCAAAACCTCTCATTTGTCCGCAGTCCCCGTTCCGGCCGTTGCTATCATGCGCTCCGGTGGCCATGGTGGGCTTCGACCGCAGCGCCCACACGCAAGACATCACCAAAAACATCCAGTACATCAGCAACGACAAGGTGAAGCTCAAAGCCGACCCCGCCACCATGAAGTAAGTACTAAGGTATTGTATTTGTTTACGAGTTGTCCTTTAACCTTAGACCAGGATGTTTCATCGTTTCTTCTATCGTAATATTGGTTAGTGGTTGGGTTTTTTCTTATAAGTGGAAAGCTGTTATAATATTCCCTTTCGGTAGCTCGTGGGACGCCGAATGAGACGTCGATGCCACTTGCCTTTCAGACTGGCTTGTATGCTTATATTTATTATGGTAAACCTAGGTCCCTAGCAAATTCTACGCCACCCCTCCAGCTAAGGGATTAAGATGTTTGTACGCCCCTTATTCAATGTTATGGGCGTCCACGTCTCATAAAACTTCTCTTGCTTTGCTCTGCCTTTCTTCTTAGGTACTTTATTTTCGGTCGATTATCCTCAATTGTTAGATCTTTAATTGTGTATATTTATTCTGAACTTTTTCCTTTGTTTCCTACACACATGACCAACTTGAGATCTGGATTGGTTGCGATCTCAAATAAGTATCATCAAGTCTATATTTTATTCTTTTAAAATGGAGACGTTATTAACTTACTTGCAACAAGAGGTCAGATGACCGGTCAACATAATCCTTTTATCAAAGAAAGTTTCGCTATCAATTTGCAGTGAATCAGACGATGCTTGTTACCAAGCTATACATGCTATGTACGTAGAGCGCCGAGTAATGAATCAATTACAAGCGGTTGTCAGCTGTCTTGACGATCGTTCAATTGAATGGTATCTTTATTGACTCCAATATGGTAGAGGTTGCCATTTCAATATGCACATGCAGAATTTAAACCTATTTTCTTTGCGTAGATGAGTCTATTTTTGTTCCCAGATTTATTTGTTACAGCTTATGACTTAGTTCAAAAGTCAACTGTGAACTGGTTACTATAGCCGCATGGATAATATATCCCAATTTTGCTGATTATACCAAAAATTCTACTTGTAGTATAAAAACAACACTTCTGATGGAGAGTAAATATTGAGAACCATGAACTCATCAAACTTACCAAAACAGATGAGCCGCCGAACTTTGAATGTGGAGAAGTGGGAACGAATGTGTCGAGGATTTAATGAACAAGATTTTTAATAACGGATACGGATTCCGGTCGTAGCGTGAAGAAGCAGCTGAGTGGGCCGGCATAATCATGTGGAATGGTATGAGCCTATCGTTTGATGACATTCGGTTCCCTATCTAGACGGCATAGCGCTTGCCAACAGTACAATGCGGTCATACTTTGCCGTGTCAAAATAAACATAAGCTTTTGCCGGATGCCCAATACACCTTTTCCTCTCCCTCTCCTCCCGATTTGATGGGCCGGCATCTCACTATCATCCAAGCGTTGTGGACGTTCATGCTTGGCAGTGATCACTATCAGGTGACCTGTTTGCACGTTTGCCATATCCTGCGGCTGGACATATACAATAAAAAAACTCATAATATTGGAAATCAAATAATAAATAATAATACACCCAACAGTCACATACATAATCCTGAACCCACACTAAGATCGAGTCTTGTGTCGTGGGTATCAGAAACTACGAAAGACTTTCGGTCTCGTATACACCCAAATATTAGCTGATAGCTCTAAATACTGCACAGTATAAAGATTAAAATGTGGATTAACACACGTTAACATGTCACGAGATCAGTAGAACATAAAGTTAACAATGCGCTTCTCAGCTTAACAATTCTAAATTGCTAATGTCCATTGTGTGCCGTCCTCTATGCATTTAATGAGCCACTTCACGATACGGTGTATCACTGAAAGTATCTTTACCTTATGACGGATAAAGTCGTCATGCCAGCCCGAGCATGACGTAATAAAATCGAATATGATGAAATTCAAGATTAATCGAAGCATAGCGAAGATTGAAAAAGCTAAATGGTTTTTGGATGTTTTGTTTTCTATTTTGATACGAGTATTTTGTAGTGGATTAAATTAAGATTAAAATAAATATTTGCTACAGGACTTAAAATAAAATGGCAGAAATTAAAATATTCATTATTCATGTCATTTACGATATTTTGAGTCATTATACAATGTTACCACAACTTCTGAACGTAATATTGTTGTAAAAGAAAATCTGCGCACCAATTTCCTTTCGCATACCAAACTGCCTTTTCTTCTTTCTGTGAAACTTGGAAATATAATGAAATGCATGTTATGCTCTGTGGTATTCGTTAAGAGCCGGTTGCGAAACACGAACTCCGAGTTCGATTGTATGATCTGTATCTCTTTGTTTCTGGTTTGGGTATAAGAAGGACAGAAAAGTCTCTCATTGTTGCTAATACCCACTATGTGACATTCGTATCTTTCTTTGGAGTTTGGGGTTATGTGTGTTTATCAAATAGCTCAAGGTAGTTTTGCTTTATTGACGATCTTTCAGCAGTAGACTGTCGCAGAATATATGCTTAATCTTCCATTTTGTCCCCAGGCTAGAAAAGCCCCGAGATAAACCTCTATGCGTGATGATCAACTGGCTGCTGGCGCGGCAGAAGCACGTGATGAAGTACGCTACACTGTATCTAGAGCAGGGGTTTGATGTCCTGTCCGTGTCTTGCACGCCCTGGCAGCTCATGTGGCCATTGAAGGGTTCCCAGGTATATAACAGGATATTTTATTAGCCTGAAAAAGGTATGGTACTAGCTGCTGACAGAACTTGGTTAATTATACCTCTGTCAAGGAATTTCTGTGGCTGACAGATGGAGAGAGATGGCAGAGTATGCATTCGTTTAACGTATGTAGGCTTAGACTGCATCATACAGTCAAAAGATTATTGGAAATTCTGCATAACTGATTGGTCCCCACAGTAATTTCAAAGGTATCTGAAGTCCACCAACCAGCACTTGGGTGGTGGAACGTACATCACCGTCATCATCTTCAGCCATAAGAAGTCCACCACTAAGAATGGAATCATAAGGATTTCTACAGATGTTGTTGTACAATGACGTTGCGCTAAGTAACTAAATGTCATCACCTTCATCATCTTTGGCTCTTAAAGCAGTAAAACAAGTTATACCTGATAATACTTATTAAAGAGACTAATAGTTTCTTAGATTTACGCGAATGTTACACATTGAAATAAAACTATTTTTTACGGATTTTGTTTAATTTCCCATCGTTTCGATTGCTTTTTCGATCGATTATAAAAAAAATAAAAGAAAATGTAAAAATTAAACTGAATCGCGATAAAATCCGTAAAAAATTGTTTTATTTCAAAGAGACTAATTTAGTGATGTGTATTCAGTTGGTGGCTGGAGACCTGTTAAACTTCATGGCGGTGAATGAGAACGATCATCCTCTAGTGGTGCACGGGTTCTCCGTCGGCGGGTACATGTGGGGCGAAGTCTTCGTGCAAGTCATGAAGGATCAGGAACGGTGAGTTTATATATGTCACCGTAAAATTGTAAATACCGTTACATTACAATCTATCTCGCGAGATTGTGAACTGTCGAAAGATTGTGAACCGTAACATACTGCTTACAATTTAACGCATTATTTTTCAGTAGATTGTAATCTATCGAAGTGAAACTGTTAAATCATAATCTTAAAATTGTAAAATCTAGGTGTATTATGAGTGAAGTACCGCATTGAGTTACCGCAAAGAAACAATCGTTAGGTTAGGTTAGGTTAGTTTATTTTCATTTTAAATAAAATACTTTTTGTTTCTTGGGTTTGTAGAAAAATGTTTATTTTGTAGAGCATAATTATTAATGTTAATACAAATGTTGTGTTCGCCTATTATTGGCACGTGTACTTGTATATAACAATTGTTAGATTTATTACAACACTATTATGTATACTGTGCTGTTGGTGTTCCAAATAAATAAATAAATAAATAAAAAAAAAAGTCAATATGAACTCAAGTAATTAAAATGAAGTCAATTGACAATCTTCCGTTTATCTATAACATCTCTAGTGAAATTATAATATCACGGCTTTGACAATATACCGGTAACATATACACCGGTTGCGTGGGACACTGAGCAGGTTTCCAGTGTAAAGTGGTCTTTGTCCAGCATTTTAAGAACGCCCGTTAGACGTTAATGTCAATAATAATTATTCTTAATAGACAAGTTGATAAAATACAAGTAAAGAACTCTGGTAATACCAGTCGATGTCCCAAAAACTACTGTGTACATGTTGTGATTACAAAAAAGCTGTTTGAATAGATTAGATATTATAGTAATTTTAGGAACACACTGAAAATTACAACAAAAAAAAATAAAATAATGTATTTGCCATCGATATATTTTTGGGTCGCCGTCTTACGATAAAACATTGTATAAATTATGTATTATGTGACGGGTGAGACCCAAGTGGGACATGTCGCTTGCCTCGAAAATTTAGTCCATATAGACGCCGCCTGTGAAACGAGAGGCCGCGGGTTCGATCCCCGCAACGAAACAAATCTTTGTGTGATCCATAGATATTTGTTTCGGGTCTGGGTGTTAGTGAGACCGAAAAGTCTCTCGTAGTTTCTGATACCCACGACACAAGACTCGATCTTAGTGTGGGGTCAGGACTATGTATGTGACTGTTGGGTGTATTTATTTATTTATTTATAGTTAACGTATAATGGTAACATTGCAGGTACCAGCCGGTGATGGACCGCGTGGTGGCGCAGGTGTGGGACTCCGCGGCCGACATCAGCGAGATCAGCATCGGCGTGCCCGCCGCCGTGTTCCCCAAGAACCAGATCATGCAGAAGACTCTAAGGGCTTATATGGAGTGAGTTCAATTCTTACATTAACTATATTGTATAATGGTTTCTTAGATTTACGCGAAAGTTACACATTGAAATAAAACTATTTTTACGGATTTTATCGCGATTTGGTTTAATTTTTACATTTTTTTACTTCCCGACGTTTCGATTACTTTACAGCTTTCGTGGTCACGGGGCGGACTGAGGTATTAGTCATCCGCTCTGTGACTGTCACAATTAAACTACCCTTAATTTTCAATTATATAAATATAAATATAAAATATAAAAAGCCTTTTTATTTCTTACTTTTACATTACATTATCTTAAAATAACGGGTTAGTCTATACAATTCTTAAATCTATTTAATCTATTGTTAGTGTTTTAATTTTATATCAATTATGTAAGAACCCCAGAATGGGTAAAGGCCTCCTTTTCAATTATTAAATTAAAAAGTTAATTTAAAAAGTTAACTAGGTGTTGCGATCCGATCTACGCAGTAGGAGCTCACTGTGTCTTGAGGTCTGGCAGCTGGTCTTTTGGGTTCCGTTAACTATATTGCTAAAAAATGTCATAAATACTTTATTTAGACAGAACCCCTCTTTCCGTTTTGAAATCTGATAAAGGCTAACATCTAATAAATAATAAATTAAAAAACTAAAATACTATACACGCTTAAGTAAAATACCCAACTAAAAAAGTAAAAATAATTTATAACAAGTTTAAGATTAGAAAATGATCTGAAATACTAGGAAGGCAAATTACCCACTTTAATTTTATTTATTTTTATTTATTTATTTATAATTCTTTATTGTACACAAAACATAGGAATAACATAGATATGGAACTTAAATCTAAATATGAGTACAAACAGCGGTCTTATCGCTCACATTGTTTTGTTTTGTTTTGTTTTGCTTTGTAAGCGATTGGATAAGTCATGCTCGCTTAAAAGTCTGTGCTTGCGGTGGCGTCGTGTGCCGGGTCGGTCACTTCCCTGTAGCATGGTTGAGGAGGCCGATGGCTGGCACATGCGTCATACTCGTGAACGGGTGCTGCTTGTGTGGACTGGTCTGTCCGATTTGCTTACTTTGTAATTGATAAGAAGATTACTTAACGCTTTTATAATTATTTATTGCGTTGGCAAAACAGAGTATACTGATTCTTCGTTATGGGTTACTTCGTTTCGTTTCTCTCAGCCATATTAAATATAAAGTAAACTTATTCGTATTCAAATATATCCTACTTGCAAATCATAACAAGTTATTAATGAACTGCTCTGATTTAAACCAACTTGTAATTGTTGTAATAATCATACATTGTAAACTGGTTTTGAAAAGAGCAACACTAGAGTTTCTTGCCCGTTCTTCTCTAGTGAAAACCGCTTTCCGAACCGGGTGGTAGTTCAAAAAATGACTGAGTCTAAACAATGTTGAACATTTTAATGGATTCAATAAATTATTTTCATTTTCATTTCACGACGATCTCTTTCAGACAACCTTTTTATTTTAAAAAGATTATATTCCTGGAGGTATTGTTAAGATAATGTCACATACTTTTTTAATTATTCCGTTACATACATACAGGCGAAGCTAATAATAAAAGCGTGTTAATAAACTAGTAAACGCAGGTAGTAATAGGAGCCTAATGACGGCGCTAGTAAAACTAACTCCTACTAGGGATTATCCTTTTGAAATTGACTGAAGGTGACGAACGGTTGCAACCGCTTGGTTACGAACTCTGATCCCTAAAACTGCTTTGAATACTTCCCGTATGAAAAAGTCGATTGACCGCATATGCCCTCTATTTTGATTGTGTCAAAAGCTAGACATAACCAAATACATATAAACAAACAGCCTTGAAAAACTAGGTCTAAACATTGTTATCTTTATCTACGGTATACGCACGTGTAGAAATGAGTCACAATAGTCCTTATCTCGTCGAGATAACGTTTCAAATTGCGCGAACGTGCGTAGATTAGATCGCGATCTCACAGACAGTACGCAATACGCATGTTATTATTTGGCAATCATCTGTTCATTGATTTAATGTAAGGAGTAGTGTACAATGTCCATATTTATTAAAATGTTAATCCGAGGCCGTAAGATAAGAATTAAAGTAGAAATGTATTAAAGTAGAATTATGCACTGTGAATTTTCAATAAATAAAAAAAAAAAAAAACCTTGGACTTAAATTGCACAAAACACATTTGTATGTCGAGATATATTTTCTTGTCTATGGCCTTACCACTCTCATTTCTAGAGGAGTTCCGTGCCCTGGCCACTGGAGACGTATATACAGTGTTGAGTATGGACATCTATATCTGTATCAGCCCATATACGTCCCACTGTAGGGCACGGGCCTCCTCTACAATCGAGAGTACGATTGAAAGGGGTTAGGCCATATAGTCCCCCACGCTGGCCTAGTGCGGGTTGGGTATGGATAAGGTATATTAATAAAATTACACCGGTTTTAGTAAGGAATATGAAATTATGTACAATCATGTGGCAGTTATCGTTACTTTCAATTACGAATATTATTAAAATATAAATATCCTACTCACACCATTGTATGTAAAACTGCAAACCTGTCAGAAATTTCATTTAAACTTCGCTCATTTGAGATATTACAAATTATATTTTCATATTTCTTTTTGTTGTGGTTATGTAGCTCTTTAATATTTAGAGATATTACATATATCCTGTATTTTTTGTTATGTATCTACAACCTTATTCGGAATTTATCGCAATTTTGATAAAACGCATTTAGATAGTTATTACACGTGCATTATCTATTAAATAAAACAAATAAATCATAATCATTTGATAGAAATCTTATAATGAATCACGGTCTTACCTACCAGCAATAATATAATCCGTTATTGCTATCATTTGTCGTAATATTATTTTTCACAAGAAAGTAAGATGATTCTTATATAGCTATTATGTTTACCTGGCCAAGCAAAGCATCGGACGCCCACCCACAAGGTGGACGGACGACCTGGTTAAGGTCGCAGGAAGGCGCTGGATGCCGGCCGCTTCCAACAGGTCTATGTAGAGATCCATGGGGGAGGCCTATGTTCAGCAGTGGACTTCCTGTGCCTGAAAAGAGAGAGAGAGATGTGAAAACCCAGAAAAGATACGGCGATCACAGGAAAAATACAATCGGATTTATTTAACAATAGGAAAATGGATACTTTCGGTGATTTCTTACTATCACGGTAATTTCTTTATTGCGCTATGTCGTGTGTGGGTGTCGTAGCAATTTTGCTTATACATCCCAGCATACTGATTTATAGATGCCCTAGCTTTAACGCGCCGGTAGTGTTAATATTACTACTGAAGATAAGTTTTAGTTAACCATGGCAAATAGTGCCTTATAACCCAAATCCGACACAACTACTTGTTAATATCATCTTTTCTTGTAATAGTTTATATTATAACTAGCGACTGCGTGGTTACATTTATTTGAAATCTCCCACCCCGTCCCGTTATATCCCGCCCGCCCCGTCTCATTCTCACTAATGGAATGTAATCCAGTCCCATCCCATCCTTTTGAGTATAAAAAAGTAGCAAATATATCGGAATTCCTTCTTCATCCCACGGGAACACTTAACTTTTCACATTTATAATATTAATAGGGATTTTATGCTGGTATTACTAAGTATTCGTATTACCCAGGTACCACATGAAGACGTTCCACGATGCGGCCACGTCGCACTACATCCGCTCGTCACAGCTGTTCCACTCCACGCTGTGCCGCGCGCCCGCACTCTTCCTGTTGTCCCGCAGCGATCCCGTGGGAGCTGAGAGATCTAACCGCAGTGTAAATGACTCCTGGGAGAAGATGGGCATTAAGGTACATACCTCTTGTAACAACGAACATGCACGTAGTTTTAAACGAACGCACACGAACGCACACGCACGCACGTAATCAATCACGCACGCATACGCACTTAATTTCAAATAAGGCATATCATCAGTAGCGAGTAGTGGTAACACTCATCCATACCTAAAAAAAAGCGACCTTGTTAGTGAAGATGATGAAGGAAAAAAATAATAAATACATCCAACAGACACCCATCTTCCCTGACCTCACAGTAAGATACTGTCCGGTGTGGTGGGTAACAGAAACTACGACACACTTATTTTGCCTCACAGCACCTAGAAATACAGGGTATTGAAGCCAGGTGGTAGTATTAGTGACTTCAGACACAATGCAACTAAAAATTTCGCAATTTTTTACTTATCGTCGTATTTGGGTGATAAATACATAGTTTTCCTAAAATAATGATGTACACCTTTTTTTTATGATGCAATGGTACGTTAGGGTTTAAATTACTATTTTAGCATTAACAAGGTATTTACTACCCAAAAACAATGATTTTTTAAATATTGCAAAAAAAACTGTCGCTTATTTTGCGAAATTTTAATTTGCATTGTGTCTGTACCACCCGGCTTCTTTTTCGGTCGCAGTCTTGATATATTTGTAGCTATTAGATCATATAAGTATTTATCTTGGTTTAGCATCTAACACACCGCCTATCGTTTCACACACATCTATAAACGAAATTCCTCATTTATATATATTTTTTTCTCCCCAGTGTACCTGGAAGTGTTGGGACAAGTCCCCACACGTGCAACACTACACCTACCATCCCAAAGAGTACCTGGCCGCTCTCTACGCTCATCTAGATCAATACGGACTCGTCTCACAACCCGACAAGATGGAGCGACGGATGAGAGTCTAACCACTAGACTATGATCCATTACTGTTAGCCTACTGTTAGCCATTTTGAATAACATCTATCATCTGTTAACTGTTTAACATCTATCATACGTTCAATGCGCCTTATGTTTTTTTATGAACAAACGTAACTATTGCGGCTATAGCGCGCCAGGCGTATTATTCACTGAAACAAAAGCTAAGATACATGGTTAATTAAATAGAAAACTTATTAAGTATTTTAAAATTGGTCGAGCCATGTTCTATCTGATATACACGTCAACAAATTCTAGTATGTTGAAAAATATCCAGATTATGCAAAATTGTTATTTAAATTCAAGGACCATGCTACATACAAATACCTTCTCGTTAATTATATTTTAATAAGTGCTCAAAAATATGGAAATTAAATATAAATCATTTAATGTTATTTTTAATTTCCGGCTGGCTGCACATTATTTAACATCTCCTTTAACATATTTATATTCAATATTTATAATCATAATATTTAAGTATGTAATTCCAAAATCGTCTATAGAGAATTAACTAGGTAATTTACAATTCAAAACTATGCTCTTCGATGGAACTTACGAATTTAGGGCATAAAATATTTTCTTCTCTTTTACCTTTTGTCAAAAAAGTTAAAAAGTCTTCAGTAGAACATTCGAATTCCCCTAACTTAACTTTATACCGATCTATATCGAATGACTAAAATATTGCAATTTTGTGATAATTCATTCTACAAAATAAAATAAAATGCCGAATTGAAACCCTTCTTTAATTCGGTTAAAAGTATTCAATAACTCTTTTATGAGGTTTTAGAATGGACAAGCAAAATTATTATCGTTTAGAAATGCACTTTTACCATACTTTTTAAAATGATAAACATTGACTAGCAACACACAGGTTCAATTTGTGGGTCTAGACGAATTCATTATTGGACAGGAGTTTCACAATCAATGTATATTATATTATAATATAAATATTATAATGTACTAAGAAAGATTTTTGGAAAATCGTACCCTAACGAATGAAGTAAGGGACAAGTTTCTCATAAAATTTCTACATTTCTGGGCTCTTATAATCTCAGTTTTTTCTAGATATTGGTATAGATATTTTATTTGAAAGCCATATGATATGAAATACTAAATTTATTAAAAATATTCACTACTTAACAGTGATGTACAATCATAAAAACAATTCTAAACCACTCTTTACGATTCTTGATAAATGAGGAGCTGTATGTCTTTTTTATTACCCTCAACTTTAAGTGGGGAGTCGTACAATGATAAACATTTTATAGCTTCATTGTGACAGGAAATGAAATGGTTGCTGATAATTAGGGACCGGATTATATGCATTTGTATATTCAATTGCATCGTTAACGCTCGAATACTCAAACGGCATTTAAATATTAAGTTCCACTTAACTACCTATGTCCTACATAACTAGTACATTTAAGCGGTACTTACGTGGTTAAGCTCAACTTAAAATTTAGTGGCGTTTGAGTGAACGGTCGTCAGTCACGCAATATTTATTTCGGTGCAGGGTTTGAACCCGTGGCAACACGGAGGCTATTGAATATAAGGAATTCGCAAAATAAAAACTTTAAAAATGGCGAAGTTGTATACAAATTTTAGTACACATTTCATTAATGAAATTCTAGACGTTCTTCCTTAAAATTCACTTACTTTAAAAGCAAGTAAAAGGCAAAATAGTATGCGTCTTTCAAGACCCACTATAAAATGTGTTGTGTGACCCCACATTAAGATCAATTAAGTATTTGTGGACTTGTGCGGCCCAAAAATATTTATTTTGGGTCTGGGTGTTTGCGAGACCGAAAAGTCTCTCGTATTTCTGATACCTGCGACACAAGACTTAATCTTAATGTGGGTTCAACATTTCACTTGGTGCGGGGATCGAACCCGCGGCCTCTCGTTTCACAGGCGGCGTCTAACCAACTGCGCCACGGAGGCTGAGGCAAATTACATGTAACATGTTAATAAAAAACATTTTATTTCATAATAAATGCTGTCTTCTATTTTAATGCTCGTAATTGTAAACAAAGATGTCATATTAAAATGTTTCAGAATTGCTCTCTAATAAACCTTACCCTCATTTGCACAGAGTTCAAACTGGTTTCAACTTGAAATATTATAATTTTATACAATCTAAAAAAGTATTCAAATGTGTATCTAAAATATCGACTAGTTATCATAATCAATTACTACTTTACACTACGAAAAAATCCTATTATTGGAAACTTTACGTAAATGAATTATACAGCAGATAGGCTAATATAGTAACTTTAAATTAAGGTATTTATAAGAGTATGTTATTATAGAAAATTAAGGGGATATGTATATATTAAAAAGGAGACACTTTAATGAAATTTTATGTCCCAACTATCCAAAAACATCCTCAGAGGTGTAATAAATAAATGAAAATTGCCACTTTATTGGAGTATTTATTTATTATGAGATACCTACTCAAACATGTCAATTTTCTATTTGTTTTTTTTTTATTGAATTTGTATTAGGTGCTCTCGTGTACCAAAGTAATTCTGGTAAGTTCGGAATTTTAAATAATGTATTCTAACCCCCTTTTAGTATAAGTTTTTTATTTTTCTAGCCTAAGTATGTGTAAGCACTGTAGTGATTAGTTAAATAAAAGTTTTTATATATTATAAATCGTGTTTTGATAATATTTCCCCTCGACCCTGGCCCGTGACACCTGCTAAGGTTGTTATTCTCTAGTACGTCGCGACGTAATCCTAGACTAAGTTTGGAGCGTTTGGAGTCAATGAAAGTGTCAAAGAGAATAGTATTGATTTTTAGAAGTGGAAAAATAATGGTTTCTTAGATTTACGCGAATATTACACATTGAAATAAAACTATTTTTGACGGATTTTACGGGGCGGACCCGCCCCGCCCGTGACCACGAAAGCTGGAAAGCAACCGAAACGTCGCGTCGCCCGGATAGTTAAAGAATGGAAAAATTAAACCAAATCGCGATAAAATCCGTAAATATAAGTTTTATTTCAATGTGGAAAAATATTTTACTTCGGACGTCAAACGTTCGAACATTCGAACCTCGTGTGATCTTAGAGTAACCCCCAATAGTGGAAATCCAGTGGCTGAGGAAGAGAAAGGTCAGTAGTAGTTTCTGATAACGATAAAAGACATGTATATTAATGTGGAGTTAGGACTACATAATATGTATATATGTTGTTGGTTGTCTTTGTTATTTTACTGCTACCGATAATCACTCGCGACACCTGGAACTCGCAGGTGCGCTGATGACGTAGAATAATGATTGTTGAAAAAGAGATAGGAAGGAGCGAAAACGAAAAGATAATGAGTTTTCAGCATTTTTTAGGAAGGGTAAACTACAGTTTGCACTAATTTCTAAGCTTCATTTCAAAGAAATGCAAAAATGTATAATGGAGCTTCTCGAAGCCTTAATACTCGTAGTCCGTAGATATATATTTTACTTAAATAATATCTTAAAACAACATTTTCACTAAAGCAAAAATGTATATACATACATGCTTTGTTAATTAACGTACACTTATGCAAATGATAAACACGTCACGTTTATGTCTTTGAACTAGAATTGGATTTTCTGTTCGACTTTTACGCATTCAAGTCTTCGATCAAATGTTCGAATCGATTAATTATTTTGCCTAGTTCCGTTTAAAGCTACTTTTTTAAAGTTAAAATGTCTTACAATTTAAAAAGGAAACAAAAAGTATAAAACCCAGAGCCCTACAATAGGTGTAAAGGGTCCAATATCAGTTGAGGCCAGCTTTACCAAAACAAGGCTAATTTGGGTTAAGCTGGTATTTCAATGTCACTATATGTAGTTGCATTCTACGCGAAACCAAGCCAGACTGCTATACGCCAAAAAAACGTATCAATCTTTTGAAATTAGCTGTTTAATGTTTGTGTACAAAATGATTCAGTCGACACGGCACCCACATACGCGACGCACGCGCAGTCGTGCGGTAATTATTACATCGCAACATATTTCATACCACCTTCATAAACATACACTAAATATAAATTTCCAGTGATATTCTTAAACAATAAAGGATACTGTATCGTTATTTTGAAGACTATTTGAATATTCAAATGAACTTTTATTAGTTTGTGAACTCGGCTCGATTGGAACAATTTGTAAGGTATGTTAATTTTAATTGTACGGTTTTATAACGAAGAGTTAAGGATTCAGTTTTTAATTTAATGGGATTATGTCATAATTTGATTTTACGTGGGTATACATGAGTGTCATTTATTCTATAATATGCATACCTGGCAATAAACGTGCTGTAAATAAAAATAATGTGGAAATTTTATCTTACCGTCACATGCCATTTCGGTCTTCGAAAATAAAAAACATCAAATATTCATTATTTTAAGAATCAAATATGTACATACATAAGTAGTGTCTTTCCAAGATAGCACAGTTCAAATTCAAGTTCCCGGCAAGTGCCAACTGACAGCTTATAAAATTGTTCAAAACACAGTGGAGAATCCAGCATGAGAATCGAACACAAGACGACAGTTTAACAACCTATACGCGGCCACTAGACTATGAGGCGAGTCTGATTAAAAAAGTATAAATTGAAAACCTCAAATGTCTTTCTATGGTTGGCCAAACTCAATTTTTGGGCAATTAAAGACCGTTCATGATTTTACGTAGGTACCTAGTGGGCTCAAAATGACTCAGTTCAATGCTATATTATATAAAACTAGTTATTTGCTAATTCGTAAACCTGCATAAAGCATTGCATAGTCGCAAAATATAGAATTTCATATTTTGCTTACGTTATCACTAGATGGTTAATGAAGTTCCTAAGAATTACACCTTTGTAATGCTCATAAAATTGCGGTTAATTTAATCAGATAACTAGTTACACCTTGTTACTTAATTTTTAACACAACGGCAATTCCTGAAATTTTATTTGTTTTAGAAACGAGAGCCGTTTTGATCTCACAAACACTTGCGCCACTGAGGCTATCGAAGATTACTTTAATTGAAATTAAATACATATGAATAGGGAATTAAATATCTTTTGCATGTAGGTATGGTATGCAGGTTTTCCTCACGATGTTTTCCTTCGCCGATAAGTGCGTGGTGATTGACTATCAATACACACATGACTCCGAAAAGTCAGAGTTGTGCCCTGGGATTTGAACCCACGACCACCACATGTCGGCAGCCGCGTCTGGTCCGTTGCCTGTTGGCCATCATGCACTGAGGCGATAAAGCGACTCAAATGCGCCCGACGATAAGAGCTTGCGGTCCAGACAGAGTATCAACCGGCGTTAGATGTTTCTCTCGCCGGTCCTTAAATGCCTGTCTAATTGTATCCGGATATACACAGAGTGAACCTGAAAAGTGACGCACTTAGAAGGTCACTATGATGGGTCCTTCGTTAGTCATATGTACGCGGTGGTCGCCATTCCAGCGGAAACGAATGTGCTACCAGTCTGCCATCAGCATATAATTGCAATATTAGATAGTTACCTTTTTTATTAGCTTATACGGATCATTTACTAGACAAATACAATATTAAGGATTAATAAGACTATCAAAGCGTAGCAAACGCATATGCATTTGATATCGATGTATGCATGTTAATATTTCTAAGTAATATCGATTCGCTTCAACGAGTGTTTCAGAATCAGCCGGTGGATTTGCTTCATAAATTGTTTAGCAACGGTACTTAATGTTCACTAAGAAAATATTCACAATAGTAATTATTATTAGGATATAATATGAAAATATTTTTCATGAATATATTATTTTATAGTATGTATATGAACTAAGACACTTACGAATCTGTTAAAGCTGTCAAAACAAGCATAAGAAACTCTCCCTAAAACCTAGGTTTCCTCACGATGTTTTCCTTCGCCGTTATAGTGCGTGCTGATTGACGATCAATACACACATGACTCCGAAAAGTCAAAGGTGTGCCCTGGTATTTGAACCCGCGACCACCATGAACATGAAGGCAGCCGCGTCTGGTCCGTTACCAACAGTCCACCACGCACATTATACTGATTGTTTAATTGTTCATTCAAAAGGATAACGTAAGATTGTATTTAGCTGGGACTGAGCAGTATCCAAAAATTAAAACTATAGTTAACCAGGATGTAACAAAAACTAGTAAACAGCGAAGTACTGTTAGTTTCACCGTACCTATTAGTTATTACCATTTCCCATGACAACTATTCACACGCTAGTAAATGAGTTCAACCTTCAACCTGCACTTTTCATTGGTAGGCAATAGATATTCGGCTACGACATTAGGTAACTCTAAATATATGTACAATTATCGCAAAATGTTTGCAATTAAGGCAAATTGAAACGTTCTTTTTAATGAATAAACTACTATAAATGTGATATTGAGTTCGCTTTTTTTCATGCAGTTTAAAAGCACCCAGACTTGTTTAAAGACATACATATCAGTCCGGTTAGCAACAACTGCACACAATGTTGGATAACCCGTTATAGTGACCCAGTATCCACGCGAGTGTCATGCTTTTCAGGTTCAGCTTGTAATAATTATACCGGGTATATCAAGACTGCGACCGAAAACGAAGCCAGGTGGTCGTTTTAGTGGTTACAGACACGATGTAAATAAAAATGTCGCAAAAAAAGTGAAAGATTATTTTTTGGACTTTTTTAAATATCATCACTTTTGGGTAGTAAATACTTAGTTTTTGCGTACCATTGCGTTTTTAAACAGGTGTATATTATTATTTTAGTAAAACTATGTATTTATGTATTTTTTATTTATTTTATTTATGATCCCCATTCCCCGCACCGAGAGAAATGTTTGTGCGGCCCACAAATATTTCTTTCGAGTCTGGGTGTTTGTGAGACCGAAAAGTCTCTCGTAGTTCCTGATACCCACGACACAAGACTCGATCTTAGTGTGGGGTCAGGACTGTGTATGTGACTGTTGGGTGTATTTATTTGTATTTATTTATAAACCAAATATGACTATCAGTAAAAAATTACAAAAGTAATTGTCAATTTATTTTACGAATTTTTTAGTAGCATTGTCTCTGAAGTCACTAATATTACCACCTGGCTTCGCTTTCGGTGACGGTCTTGATATACCCTGTATAGAAGGCGAGCGGATTGACATGATAGCGCCAAAAATCAGCATTATATTAAATGCACAACGATAGCTACTTAAATTATGATCAGTGGGTCACATAAAAAATATACCCATCAGATAAATACATAGTCCTGACCCCAAATCAAGATACAAGTCCAATCTTATCGGTATCAGAAAGTACGTGAGACTATTCGGTCTTACAAACACCTAGATCCGAAAAATTATTCGTGGACAGCTCAAACATTTGACTCGGTGCGGGGATCGAACCCACGATCTCTTGTTTTATAGCCGGCATCTAAGCATCACGTCACGGGACCTGAAACATAGACCCTATTACCTTCGGCTCATATTATCTCAATTGTTAAGGTAGCTGTTTTCAATTGTTAAGGGTTCTGTACCCTATTGGTTTGAACGGAAGCCTTATGTTACGCCAATGCATTGGATCGTGTATCCGTCTGTCGAGGGTTTCTCAGGATTTTTTTATGGTAATAATTTGAAACGGTCTGCATCGAACGACTTCCTGCGACCTTAACCAGGTCGTCCGTTTACAGGTCTATACGGCGATTCATTGGGTAGGCCTATGCTCAGCAGTGAGGCTGAAGAGAGAGAGAGAGGTACAAATTTATAATCAGATAAACCACTAAATATCGGATAATTGTGAGATTGTCGCGTTTCGGGTTCACCTATGTCATGTGTGTATCCGGATACAATTAGGCTGATATTATAATAGTCTAAATGGACCAGAGAGAACTACTCACATTGGGGAATAGTGAACACTAGCGGCCTTTTTCAAAGACAGTTTTAAAACCTATTGTAGTTATCGAATGTTTTGTACTTTCGAACGACTTTTAAATTCAGTTTGCGCAAAGAAGACAACATTCAATAACTAAAATAGGTTTTAAAACTGTCTATGAATAAGGCCGATATATCGGGACTACATTGCAATCATTACGTTCACTGTAGTCACTTCGTTGTGTCAGTATAAAAAAATCTGCCACTAGTCTGTGATTTTCCATAGTACCTACAAAGAATATTATTCTTATTACATTAATACTTCATAGCACACATCCAAGTGCACGGAGATCCATAATCCGATTATAATTTCAAAGCGTTAAATCTATAATGATGTTTCCAGCTTCTAGCGATCCCTTATATGTATATAAAGATTTATTATTTCCATCTGGTCAGGTGCTAAAATGACCGACAAGAATGCAGTTTTTGTGATATTGAAGTATGTGCTGTCAATATAAGAAGTTAATTACGTGTACCACGCCTTTAATGATATAAGCTGCAATTTATGCATGTGTCCTTATGGGTCTTGCGGCACCATGTGTGGAATAGAAAATGTGATGTATTCGTTTCCCAGATCGGGAAAGCTATCTATCTATTCAGCCACAAGAAGTCCAATGCTAAAATAGGTCTCCCCAAGTACTCCACATCGACCTGTTGGAAGCAGCCTGCATCCTGCGACTTCCTTACGATTAGCAAGTTAAAGTGGCAATGGGCTGGGCACATAGTGCGAAGAACAGTTGATGGCCGTTGGGGCCGAGAGGTTCTGGTGGAGGCCACGGACAGGCAAGCGAAGTGTCGTACACCCGCCTACCAACAGGCCACCACGCACTTCAATTGAAGAATTTTGTGAATTTACGATGTCATATTCCTGTGTGTTGCGCACACAATAATCACATCTTAGGACAGAGATAGGTAAGCTTGGCGAATCTTGAATGGCCTTTGTAGCATTACTCAGTATAATAATTTTATTGATGATCGCTGCCTACCAATTCTGTGATATAGTTTAAGGTGTGTGTGCGCATAATTTTATTTATAAGTAGGTAAGTATGCCAAGAAAAGGTTTTCGCCGCTGCTGTAATATAGCGGAACCTGTTCGTCCAACAATAATATTAAACATGCATTATTATTGTCCATATGCAAGATATAATAAATTATGTTGTGTCGTGTTTGTATTGCCGTTCGATACACAATCTTATCGCAAAGGAGAATTTTTGCAGGAATTATTTAGTTTGGAGTAAAAACAACATCTTAACTGATCCATATCGGGCATAAATTCTTAACTCTGGACAGATAATTAATAGAAAAATCCAATGACACTGCCCGACCAGGCCCCGGGATTCGACCCCGAGACTTCAGTTTTGTAATCATACCGTAGTAAAACTATGCCAGCGTGGCACATTATGATGTTGATGATGAATTCGTAAAATCACGCTTAAGTCACCACCTAAATGCAGGGCATGAGAATGTGTGACGTAGATGTTTATGAGCGGAAAACTACGTCGTTCAATCATATACCTCTGCATCTTTGGTCAGCCATGATCAAAAGTGACTCACAAAGAACTGACACCGATCGCTAAAGCTTGGCGATTCTTTTAGATACACACTCTCTCTCTCTCTCTCTCTTTATTCACCTATAGGAAGACCACTGCTTAACGGCTTAACTGTCCCAAGTATCTGTGATCTGCTTGAACAGGCCTGCGACACTACTCTGTCTTTAAACCGCAACGAAAGCAATAAGAAAGGTAAAAAAAGAGGAGTTGGAATCAAATTCATGAATGGACATTTTAATCGTGCCACTTTATCACAAGCTGCTATTAAAATACTTGTAAGTACTTACTGAGCGCATAATCCCACAATTGATAAAATACACAACCATTCAGAGTTTGCGTGAACAACAGTCACCACCAATTATGCAATTCTAACGGTCTTTTCATAGACAGATTTTAAAAACCTATTTTAGTTATCGAATGTTTTGTCTCTTTCGAACGTCTTTTGAATTCACTTTGAGCGAAGAAGACAGAATATTCGACAGCTATATTACCTAATTTGCGATTTAGTTTTGATAGGCATCAATCAGCTATCTCTGAATAAGGCTGCAAGTGGTCCAAATCTACGATAACCTCTCGTAGATTTGCAATTTCATGTTTTTATATTGGCACGTTTGATAAGTGTATTGTTATCTAAATAAAGTATCTACCAGCGAGAGGTGGTTATCTATGCGTCTACGCATATGTTACGCATCTCTATACCCTATGGAGTTACAGAGCAAAAAATCGCAATCTTGTTTATACAGTCACTCCAGCCTGTTTAAAACAGTATTGGCGAAGCAAAAGGTGACATGCATGCTAATTTATTGGTGGCGGTGGTATTTTACTTTGATGGTGATGTCTCCTGGGACTCCTGGGAGTGTCGCTATCTGGGTGGTGTCGAAAATCTTACCACCAGTTCACTTAAGTGGTGGTTGGATACAAAACTGTTGTTTCTTCGTTTATTCTATGGGACAGTCGTGCCGCTCTGGTACAGCTTACTCCGTAGATACTATCGTTTTAACTATTTATACCATCTACTACGGATTGCTCAAATATAATGCTGGGTAAAACATTATTAATAAAAATATCAAGCTAAAAACTTTCCGTAATTATAAACAGCGGCATTTTGTGTAGCCACTCAAATTCTACCCACAAACTAGGAAATAAAAACACATAAGGAACAAAGTTTATTGAGACATTAAATTTACTATCTATTTAGTTACACCTAGTTTTATTAGGAGTGCAGACAAAAGTAGTTAATATGCAAAATAAAAAGAAACTCAAAGGTCGCGTAAGTTCGGAGTAAAAATTTACGTTGTAAAAATCTGTTGGTAATATGCGCTTCTCATTCTAAGCAAGGTCGTTGCATGTAATAAAACAGCTTGAAAAATATTAAATATTATTTCGAGAATATTTAGATGTGTGCAGAAAGTCGAAGATAGAAACCTCAAGTTCATTCCTAAGACCTAATTATCTATTTATCAATTTCTAGTAAACCAGTGTAGTGGGTAGTGGGTTTGAAATCTAATTGTCGATTATCGTAGATGCACACTTCTACAAGAGGCTTAGAGGCTTCTCTGTGGCGTACCGTGGGAGAGGCCTATGCAGTCCGTTGCAGTCTACAGCTGGAGTAGACTGCAACGACCTGATGATGATTATGATGATGTAGATGAAACCAGTGTTCATAAATGATCTTTCAATCGAACAAAACCGTGCGAAATAGCGAAGATTGATCAGAAAAGCGAACCTTGGGCCTAATCATGATAACGGTAGGCAGAACGAACAAAAATTGCCGACTAGGGGAACAGTTGATAATAGTTCTGCGTTTAGCGACAGGTATACTCAAAAGTAGTTTTGATAAATTGATTAAAATCTTTGATATTAATTCTACCACAGCCTCAACAGAGCCTTATTATAGCTACTAATAGGTCAATCTCAACACCTTGACTGCCAGGTAATGCCTAGTCAAAGGGCAAGTCATTAGAACCTAAGCAATTCATCTTAATAGACCGTGAAGAAAATGTAATCACTACGATTTATAGGACAATGTGCCTTGTTTGGAAATTAAAAGAAACTGGCACGGCCGATTTACACACCTCGGTATTAAAATCGGTTTTAGGTAGCAAAAATATTGTAAAAACCAATTTGATATAATTAGCTTATGTGTCATTGGGTTTTGGTAGGTAGCTATTTTATGTTCTTGTAAAAGGTAGTTGGATTAATTATAATTGAGCGCGGACGTAAGTAAATTGAAAATCCTGTATAATTCGCGAGGACAATCATAGTTGTTACGTAGTTCAACATAAGTCAAACAGGTTTGTGTAAATAAAATAACATTAGACAAAGCGAACCAATTCTCAGAACTGAGCATTAGCTGCAGTTGCCGTAGACAGGTCAAACTCATTATAACTTTTTACACGACAATATAACAAATAGTTAAAATTGTTTTTGTTTCTGTTTTTTAAAAATACATAACGATAATGTGATTGAAATATTGTATTTAATTGCTTTTCGCCCAGTGCTGTGGAAGTGTCGACATGAATCGGACAGCCAACAGTTATTTTAAATACTTAACTGCATTACCAATTAGGATAAAATTTAATACTAATGTAGGTCTGTATCTGTATCGGACCATATACGTCCCACTGCAGGACACGGGCCTCCTCTACAATCGAGAGTACGGTTGAGAGGGGTAAGACCATATGGTGTAATAGTCCACCACGCTGGCCTAGTGCGGGTTGGCGGACTGGACACACCATAGATTTTTTTACATATCGCTTAGGCATGCAGGTTTCGTCACGATGTAATATACTAATGTAAGGTAAGCTATTTTCAGAAAATATATTGCAGATTATTTTTCTGGTTTCAGTGTGTCGTGGTGAGCGTGCGAGATGGTCGCGTCCACACTACACAGAACCATACTGACTGTACAACGGGGGAGCTGTTTAACTTTCAGAAATGTGAGTACATTCACATTTTTCTACCTATTTTTAATATATTATGCTGCTCTACGTTTGGCTTCACCCGTAATTATGTATATTTACTTTTTATTGCAAATATTATTAAATAGGTATTTTATTAGTTGAATCTAGATTCTAGCATAGTAGTATGTTAAAAAGTTATAAAGATAAAAAAGTGTTTTATTGTTTGTATGTATTAAAACAAATTAGAAGCTAAATCTTGGGCTGATAACGTGTCGTTTTGTACACAAAAATAGTTATTCTTTTTGCATTTATCAGGTTTTATTCGATAATTACTAAAATTGTGCTTTTAGAATAACGAATCAGACGGCTCACTCGCTGGATGTTAAGCTTCATGCCTGTCATAAACAGAAGCAACGCCACTCAGAACATAAAATTACTAAGCACTGCACTCGTCACTCAAGACATCAGCAGTTAGATCCCTAAAACCTAATAAAGACTAGCTATAATATCTTCAAAGCCGATCACAAGTGTTTAAACAAATAACAATGCTGCTTGAGAGAAAGAATAAGCAAAGCGGTGGTGCCTACCCAAACGGCTTCACGCTTATGTGAAACCTACAAAGTTCTGGGATCAATTATTCCGCTTTAACTTTTCACTGAGTTATAATAAAACTTGCATTTTTGGATGTATAAATTCGTCATGGTTTAGATTTCACTTTTCTCTGCTATTGTAACAATGGATTCCTGATCTGTATCTTTTGGCTATTTCCATCTCATTTGCAATTATCATTTGCATGCAAATTACGCATAATAAATATGAATGCTAACTCCGCAGGCGAACCTTAATAAACTTATTATATTTATTATTTGCCCTTGGGATTGAAATCGCGATAAAATCCGTATAAAATAGTTTTATTTCAATGTGTAACATTCGCGTAAATCTAAGAAACCATTTTGCCCTTGGGAATTAGATTTTGTTATGCGAATTATAAAAATACGAAAAAAATATAATTAGGTACATAGGTACCTACATATTCGCTTGCATTCGAAGATCCTTTTATGTTCTGACTTTACCATAAGACAACAATGATCCTGTGACATGATAGTAAGTGGTGTACCGGTGCTAGGATTTGCGCGAATCAATATGATTGATTTCCCGCCATCATTTTCGGTGGTCGCCACAAATATCCTATAATTAGCTTTCTGGCACTTCTTTTGATAAACAGAAAAACATGAACATTGCAGAGCGTTGAATTTTATAGACTTGCAAAATCGTTTATGTTTTGTATGTGGGACGAAGTGAACTGCGAATTGGTTTTGATTTTATAACCATGTTAAGTACCACGGGTTCTAAGATTATTATTACATCCTTTTATTTGTTAGGATATTGTTTGTATGTAGTGATAAATAAAAAAATAAAATAATAAATACACCCAACAGTCACATGCATAGTCCTGACCCCACACTAAGATCGAGTCTTGTGTCGTGGGTATCAGAAGCTACGAGAGACTTTTCATTGTCACATACACCCAAACCCGAAACAAAGACCTGTGGATCACACAAACATTTGTTTCGGTGCGGGAATCGAATCCGCGACCTCTCGTTTCACAGCCGGCAACTAACCAACTGCGCCTCGGAGGCTGTTTACATAATATGAATAGTATGTTTTGTAACCGTACTGTAATACAACTACGCCACCGAGGCAGTCTGAGACAGATCTGAGGCAGAGCTGAGGTCTCAGGTTCGAATCCCGGGTCGGGCAAAGTGATATTGGATTTTTTTATTCATTATCAGCCCGGAGTCAGGAATTTGTGCCCGATATGGCGATAGGCTCGCTCCCTATCACATCATGGGACGGATCATGCAAGGCGAAATGTGGGTGTCCTGGTGGTGCCTCTGCCTACCCCTTCGGGGATAAAGGCGTGAGTTTATGTATGTATGTAATAGTATGTTTTTATTTGAGTGTTTTTTACACCGCACTGAGACAATCGTTGTATGATCCACAAGTATTTATTGCGGCTCTGGGTGTTTGTGACACTTTAAAATCCCTAGTAGCTGCTGATACCTACGACACATCCTACAAGGCTAGATTCATTTTCCGGTGCATTTATTGAATTGTTGTTGTCCTCAGGTGTACGATAGACCTGTTCTATGTGGCGTACTGGCATCCCTGAGGTTCGACCGCGCTGCACACACGCAGAGCATCAACAACAACATTCAGTTTATCAGCAACGCCAAAGTCAAACTGAAAGTAGACGCGAACACTTTGAAGTAAGTGATACTATCTCTATGCTCATAGTGGAACATCATAGTTAGCAATGAGACAAAAGTTATAAAACCCCTTTTGCAATATCCAGGAAGAGGCGAACAGGGATGTGCCTACAGAACAACTAAAAAGTGTTCTCTATGTATGCCATTGTCACTGGCTTTCCACTCTTTTAAGCTTGATTGCTATATTTAACAACCATCAAGAGTTTCATGTATCCTAACGTGACAATTACGTTACAACTGTGTAACAATGTTAATAACGGGACAATGGATAACATTAAATAGGAAGTATGTTTGACATGTAATACACTTACACGACCCTTACCAGACCATTATTTTTTAATGCTGTTTAACTTGTTTGTAAAAATATAAAGTCTGAATTGAATTAATGAAACAGTAACCTAGTTTGGTAGCCAGATGTCGTAGATTAAATGATATCGCTTAATCTAAAGGCAAACAAAATAAATAAATAAATTTACTGGTGGTAGGTCTCTACTCTCTGACTAATAAATGTGAGGCCGTCTGGGTAGGTACCACCGCAATGTCTAGTTCTCCCACCAAACAGCAGTGTAAGTGCCTGTGGTAAGTGCACTGCTGTGTTCCGGTTTGAAATACATTGTAGCTAGAAAAACCACTGGGAAGAAATAGATAAGATCTTATGTTTCAGAATGGCGAGGGCAGTGGAATGCCAAGCATTGCTTTGAATACATTCATGCAAGCATGCTTTAGTATAGTACCTCGGTGACTAATAACTGGTATAAGTACCCCCGGTATTGATGATCGAAGGTTACCAACTATAAATATATTGAATTGAGAAAGTCTAGCGGACAGTAGCTAGTACTATCGTTGTTGCTAAAGATATTGCTGTTATAATTGTTGTTTTCAACAACTGTTTCTTTATAAACAAAAAGGATAAGATAAAAGTTATTAATTACCGAGGTACAATCAAAACATATTGTACAATGACATTTAGCACAACGCCTGCACTGACGACGGGAAGCGGGCGAAGTAATTAATCCACGGCATTTTTATGTGGTTCTGTACGACCGTTCATGGACAGAAGCAAATCCAAACAACACCATAAATTACAAAGCAAAGCTTGACATTCCGCTGCGCCCGCCAATCGGAGTCATACGATGTTAAGTCTCATTATGTCTAATAGGTACTCTGGCTACAATTAATAGCAATAAAGGTGTGAATATTAAATAGAATACTAAGTATATATAAGAAGCAGAACCTTACCTACAGTAAGGTTTATAAAAACTAGATGCAAAATACGTCGATAATACATGAATTCATGAGCTGTTTTTAGTGATAATCACGCCATGTAAACGTGCACAATATTTTAAATTATTATTTATAAACTTGTCCGACAACTTTGCATTTTATTTTTATTGTATAATACTAGACTGGCTGGCTCGTAATTTTGTTGCAAGCCCGTCGATGATATAACCAAGCGGTGATGCGAGTTCGAATCCAGGAAAGGGATCTATATATGGTGGCAATTATCTTAGCACGTCAATTCCTAAAAAGGCCATGTCGCTCCATCAACATTCCCATGATCTTCGGCTATGGGAATGTTATTACATACCGCAGGTCTTTAGTATCTCCTTAGGATCTTCATAGCAATCTGCTGGAAGCGGCCTGCACCTTGCAACTCCCTTAGGTCGTGAGTTGATTGCTTAGAATATTCTAACGGAACGCCATCAAAACAATAAGGATAATATGAATAAGGATTCATAGAAAGTTTTAAAACCTATTTTAGCTATCAAACGTTTTGCCTTCTTCGCTCGAACTGAAATCTGAATTAAAATGTCGTTCGAAAGGGACAGAACATTCGATAACTAAAATAGGTTTTTAAACTGTCTGTGAATAAGGCCGTAAATCTTTTTCTATGTGCCTTTAATTTGATAAGTTAAATTACATAGCTTGCGGTGT
The DNA here is from genome assembly GCA_949752805.1 of Deilephila elpenor. Classification (NCBI taxonomy): domain Eukaryota; kingdom Metazoa; phylum Arthropoda; class Insecta; order Lepidoptera; family Sphingidae; genus Deilephila; species Deilephila elpenor. The sequence continues at coordinate 2,362,317 of OX457114.1, forward strand.
TAAATTACATCAACGCAAGTTAAATGACATAAATTCAAGTAGTATCGTCTGAAGATAATTTCCTATGAATGTTGTAAAGAGATTTGGCTCATAATTAAATTATCTACCGCTTTATGTCATGAACCCTTAATAATCCGGCCTGGCACATATAAAGTACGACGCCCAATGACGCGATAGACATTGTAGTTTCATAAATTGCTTTTTAAATTATACGAAGTTTAGCGTATATAATGTTGCGATGAACAAATAATTTCCAACCTTGTGCATAATACTCATATAATAACATGATTACCATAAATGTATCTAGAAAATTCTATTGTTTATAAAACCTGTAGCACTGGAGTCGGGATCAGATAACATGAGAAACGAATACTAATTTGGTGCACTTCATTCAGAAATTCTTATATATCCTGTCACTATTTTCGTACTGTTTCTTGTAGAACATAATGAAAGGAAGCTTATTTCAAATAATGCAGCTGTAGTCTCTCGTTTGGTTTGTGAGATTACTGAAGGCCGATCTTCTTCGTTCGAATCAATGGCTCAAAATGACTGGGCCGTTAAACCTAAAGTTATGGCAGTGTCAGTAAGTGGAGTCAGTAAATGGAGGCTCCATTACGTCTTTTCGTATGCAGGTGGTAGGACACAGTGGGCACATCAGTAAGTGTGACAGATTCTGTTCTGGGGCGCCACAATCACAGAAGGCCGATTATTTTTTATCACATGTACAGTAACGTTTATAACATTACCAACGCCCTATAAGTATTAAGTACTATCCAAATCCAAGGGAAAGCAGTAAATCATTGATAATACTTTCGTTACTGGCGCCCTAGGGCCATTACCCAACCGCGCCCTACCTTAACGCCGGCACTGCCCATGTATATTCTTCTTTCCCTTCCATGGACCAATTGAAGAAGAAAAAACATTTTGTGGTTATAAAGGCCTATTCTATAGAAGCCGTAACTTTTGATCAGCTAGAATACCGTCTGCGGTGGTCGAGCGGTGTTTTTAGCACGCAACAGTCGACCTGCATGTCGCGTCCCTGTTACAATACTAATGAGCGAGCACCGTGTCAACGCACTCTATTGTTTACTATCGATCTATTACTAAGCATATTGGAAACAAAAACTTTAAATATAGCTAAGCCACCGGCCAAGGTCCTGAAGTGGGCCAAAAAAGCGGTAATTTACGCCCGAATACTGGAACGACATTCAAATAATAAGGTGCTCTTAACGGCGCACGGCTCACTTAGCCAGTACATTTAATCGGGATTAACGTAGTTAAGCGCAAGTTATATTTAAGTTGCGTTCCAGTATTTGGGCGTTAATGTTATAAATTGTGAGAGTCAGTGATTTAACAGTCGAAGATTCCAGAGATCGAGTGAAATGACATTGAGCAGCAAGAGGGAGGGTCTTACTAGAATTAATTAAGGTTAATCTCAGCCGCTCCTAAAATTATACGCCAAATCATCGAGCAACTAAGTATGTCATACTGAGCCAACCCTGCACGTGATTTCGAATAGTTTCATAAAAAAGAACGAAAAGCAATTAATAATAACTTATTGTTTGTTTATACTTATCTTGTTATTGTACCTACATGAAATAAACTGTCGAAATATTAATTTCGGCATATGAATAGGTATAATTCTGAATAAATATATATATTTTTTGTTATTGCCAAAAGGACAAGACTAACCGAAGCCGGTCATGGGTGTATATTTTTTTTTATTTGCTTGTTCGGTAAACGTTCCGAAGCAATGTCAGTAGGTAGGCAAATACTTGAAATAAATAAATGTTACAAAATGTACTATTTGAATATTCATATTCGTATGTTTAATTAATTCCAACAAAAACTATACCTAGATATTTCAGGCTGATAATGAAGATTTAAAATAAAAAAGCATCTATATCAGCCCTTATTAGTGCCACTGCTGGGCACGGGCCTACTCTACAATCGAGAGAATCGATTGAGAGCGGTTAGGCCATATAGTCCACCACGCTGGCCTAGTGCGGGTTGGCGGACTTACATACCGTAGAAATTCTTTAAAATCGCAACGGTATGCCGGTTTCCTCACGATGTTTTCCTTCACCGTTAAAGTGCGTGGTGATTGACTATCAATACACATCATAACTGCGAAAAGTCAGAGGTGTACCCTGGGATTTGAACCCGCGACCACCGTGAATATGTTGGCACTTGGCAGTCGTGTCTGGTCCGTTACCAACAGGCCACCACGCACATCAAAAAAGCATACGTGTAATAAAATATTAATTCGTAAAACAATAAGCTGTAGACATGTGAGTTAATTAGTGAATAATTTATTTTTATTGGCTTTTTTTTACTAGAAAATCTTGCGTATAACAAATTTTGTCATTTATATTAAATCCAAGGCGAATTATTTTCTTTGTACTACATACAAGGCGAAATGTGGGTGTCCTAGTGGCGCCTCTGCCTACCCCTTCTGGGATAAAGGCGTGAGTTTATGTATACATATGTATGTATTTTGTCATTTCAAGGCTATTTAATGATAGAAAATAATCTTCGCTTTAATTTAAAACAATTGGTAATAATAAATTATTTTAATTTAAATAAAATAAATCTGCCACACGTAGGTATAAAAGCTTCAAATTAACCAATTAATTACTTCAGTATAAGGGTATTAACTCCACAAGCAAAATGGTTTTTTCCCGACGAATGTAATATGATCCTCATTTCAATTCTTATGCCAGCTTACCATTTTTTTAAGTCCCCGTCTCTTCAATCAACAATATACCAGCTTTCGTGGTCATGGGGCGGACTGCGCCACGAAAGCTGGAAAGCAATCGAAACGTTGGGAAAAATCCGTAAAAAATAGTTTTATTTCAGTCTTACGCTCTTTCGTGGCCGTGACCACTCCGCGGACTTAAGTCCGCGATAAAATATTTGAAAAAAGCATTTTTGTCCTCAGATTGGACCAGCGTTTGAACAAGCCACTATGTATCATAATGAACTGGATGATGGCAAAGCCGAACCACGTCATGAAGTACGCCAACATTTATCTGGAGCAGGACTATGACGTCATCGCCGTCTCCTGCTCGCCCTTGCAGCTTATGTGGCCTGTTAAAGGCTCGCAGGTAGGTCTCATGTAACTCTAAGAAAAGACCTTTATTGAAAACATTTAGCAGGTTGAACTATAGATCCTATGTATGGACATAGGATAATTATGAAGTTATACGCGCTCTTTGTAATTTTACTTCTCTAGTTGTATTACAGGAGCTTAATATTTCTTAGCCAATATTTTGATTTTTGTTTGTCTCGGACGAAAGTATCCAATTTTTTTGTTTCAACTACTTTTAACTAAATCTATTTATTTTCTTAATTATTAATTTCATCTCCATCTAATATCTGTGTGGGTGTATCGAGGAAATAAATATTTCTCGATATGACTCGTTCCTGTTTTCTAACGATATGATATTGGATTTTGTAGGTGATAGCTGCTGATCTATTGAAGTTCCTGGAGAGTAACCATGACTTTAGTCCGATGGTGGTGCATGGGTTCTCTGTTGGCGCGTACGTGTGGGCTGAAATGCTGGTGCACACCACACACGACAAAGAGAGGCAAGTTTAAGACCCTCATATTTCGTGATTAGCGACCAGCTAATCAATCTAATTGACGTTTTAAATAAACAAAAATCATGTTAGTTAAAATGGCAACGATTTGGAAAACGGATTTCGTTTTGTCCTTACCCATACTTTTGTAGGATGATTTTGTTGCTACAATTTTGTATTTTATTTGTCTCATAATTTCATGACTAGCCTCCCTGAAGTATTTTCAACAAATTGTCTAGTGTCTAGAATATCATCTTTTACGAATTGTAAATTGTTATGAATTGGCTGTTCTAGTAAAATCGCTTCTGACTCCTAAAGATTTGGTTAATTCCTTAATCCTTATACTTTCTTTGCAGATACCAACCTGTATTGGACCGCGTGGCGGCTCAGATATGGGACTCGCCAGCAGATGTGTACGAAATACCAGTTGGCTTGCCTAGAGCGGTGTTCCCCAAGAACAAATTCTTGCAAAGGGCTCTATGGGCTTATTGCGTGTAAGTAATCCTGTACTGTCGGAAAAAAACCAAAACAGTTCTGGTGTTGTGATGGCTCCGGTTATAACATTCCGGTTACCTCATTCAATATTTGCCATAAATTGGTCAATAACAAACGTAATGTTTTTGACAAATTGCATAATGATAATTACAGCTCATTAAATTTTTATGTAAACATGGTCCATGGACCCCTAATGGCTCTTAGTTGCCACTTTGGAGTACATAAAAACCACTATGATTTTTATATCAACAGTACACAGCATCTGAAGTTTTCAATTGATAAATCTGTAATCCCCAGCACCCATATGAAGGTGTTTCATAACGTGGCGACAAAGCACTACATGCGCGCGACCCAGGTCTATCACAACACTCCCTGCCGAGCGCCCGGGCTCTTCCTGTGTTCCCTGACCGATCCCGTGGGAGCCGCCAAGAGGAGCCGGCACGCGCATGACTGCTGGGTGAAGATGGGGGTCAAGGTAAGAAAGTTTTAAAATAAATATTGTCTCAACGGTATGTTACAAATAAATATTTATGACATATAAATGTCTATCTTGGATTTGTTTTCTTTCTGTTTGATTTCGTTGTGGGTTAAACAAGCTAGTTTCTTTAGACACTAGCTGAGCATCAGTGCTTGGTATCAATTCTTTACATACTACTGTTGATCTTGCCTAAAGTAAAGGCTTCCGAGGCAAACCAAATATTGATTAAAACTATTATAGAATATAGAACACAGAGGTTGGGTTTTATCGTCGATTTGATATAAATGATTGTATTATTAAGCGTAGAAAGTAGAAACGTATCAGAATAAATCATAAGTTAACTTAAGAAATGAAGCCAACGAACAGCAGTAATGTTTTAAATCAAGAAATGATACGGTAATGAAATTGTAATATTATGTATTGGAGTTGGGCTATGTCCAGCTGTGGGCGGTTTTAGGCTGATGATGCTGATGCTTTCAGTGCAACTGGAAGTGCTGGGACAAGTCTCCACACGTGCAACACTACATCTACCATCCCGAGGAGTATCTCACCGCAGTGTACTGCCACCTCGACGAGTGCGGCCTGCTGCGGAGACAAGAGAAGCTCACCATGAGGATATAGCTATGATACTGTGATACTGCCCAATACTTCTTCTCGCTCCCCATCCTTTTTCCTTCCCGCTCCCCTCCCGGTTTTAAGGGCGGACAACGCGTCTATGATCCAAGAGCTGAGAATGTTCATGGGCGGCATTGATCAATTATGATCAGATGACCTGTTTGTTCGTTTGCCGCTCCTGTTGAACTAAAAAAATACTGTAGCTAATCTCTGATGTTATTAGTAAAGATTGTACCGTTTAAATATGTTACGACGAATCTGCGAAATTGCAAATACATGGGAAATTTATTTTAGCAATTCACCACGGCCGTCAGTTCCGCCCAAATTTATATAGTTTTCAACTTGGCAACGGCTACGAGTACTTCAATCAATTTGGCACGTTATACGGGAAACCTAGAGTTCACATCATTAAAGTATTAACTAATACCTACCGGGGTACCATGAATATATTATTGCTGTATTTAAATTTAAGGTATTAAGGTCTATATTGCATTGGCATTTACATTCATTTTTAACCAGCTTTGGATTGCAGGTTTTTCCGGGCAAAGATAGTTCATGTAACTTACATAAATAGTGCACTTATACTACAAATAAATACTATATACATATAACAAAATAAGCCTGCCTCGGTGGCGTAGTTGTACAACCATAGGACTACAAAGCTGAGGTCTCGGGTTCGAATCCCGGGTCGGGTAAAGTGAAATTCGATTTTTCTATTCATTATCAGCCCGGAGTCAGGAATTTGTGGCCGATATGACGATAGGCTCGCCCCCTGTCACATCATAGGACGAAACATACAAGGCGAAATGCGGGTGTCCTGGTGGTGCCTACCCCTTCTGGGAAAAAGGCGTGAGTTTATGTATGTATGTAATAAAATAAGCGATAAGTATGGAAAGTAATGTTTAAAAACTTACGTTTTTATAGCCCTCCATTACAAAACAATAGTTGCAATGAGGGAATATTAATGAACCATGACAAGAATTCATTTAAACAAGAATAATGAAAATTGAAATTAGGTGGATAACTATTGTCACTTTTCTATTTTTATTTTTCTGAGCGGGATAGAATAGATTAATATATTTTTTGTGACTGGGTATTTTAAATGTGATATTAAGTTGGGCTGCATTTAGAAATAAGTTTCATCCTATAACGTTACAATATGTAATTGTGGAATATAATATTTTATACAAAATTATTGCTTTTAAGCTAAAATTATAGATTATATTAAAGGTGAGAAACATTTTTTTTTACAAAGTTGACGATATTGTTCTTGTAATTTTAGCTACATTATGACTGAAAGTTAAAATAAAAATATAGATAGGTACTAGAAAAAAATGTATTACATACGAATTTAGTCGCAGTATAATATTTTTCCATACATGTATATGTTACAAACTCAGCTTTTTGGGTACAAAGTATCTTTGATAAATTTATTTTATCTTGAAATGGTATTTTAGCAATACTATACTCTGTGATTTCATACTTATGTGTGTTAAGAAAACATTTTATGTAAGTAGTCTTATATAAGCATTATAATATTTGACTTTCACTTGTATTTATGTACTTAAATGAACTAAAAAATGTATAGTATGTGTTTCAATTTCATCAAATAAACAGTGAAATTATTATTTAGTATTATAATAAAAAATCTTCATATAAAATTTAAAAAGCATGTCTTCCTTTTTCAGTTATCAGAGAAGTAAAATTATGAATATAGCGTTGAATCATCAATCTATAAATATTAGGTATAACAACATACATATGTCTCAAAAATAGTAGGTAATTACAACACGTTACAACATCGACTCCGTGGCGCAACGGTAGCGCGTCTGACTCCAGATCAGAAGGTTGCGTGTTCAAATCACGTCGGGGTCATTGCCACCTTCATTTTATTTATTTAGCCAACAAATTAGATTTTAATAATAACATATATTATTATATTATATTTCTATTGTTCAAAGCAGGTTAATTATTTAGTTTTGTTGATAATTTGGGTGTGAAGGTGAATAGAGCATAGAACATAATAAATATATATAATAATGCATAGTTATAGACATTCAACAGTTTAGAGAAATCAGTTGACACTAGGGTATTACAGTATTTTGTAGAATTAAAAATAAATAAATAAAAGGGGCACCACAACGTTGAATTCGAGACTATTTTTTGCAACAAGGCGATTCACATGACGAAATAAAACCACTATTAAATGATTCAGTGTCGTAACATTTTACTGTACAACAAATAAACAGCATATTTTTATGATATAAATTGCGCATTAAAAAAATAAACACATAACCATTAAGATAAATTAGAGCGGACACTGAACAAAATATTTCATACAGAAAACTGAAGTACCGTAATTTCTTATTCTGTCTCATTCACTCCTGTGCAGTCACACATCTTCCCTTCCATTCTATTGAATCTCTCGTGTCCACGTGCGCATATATTTTGTTCTGAATGTCTGCTCTATTATACCTTTATGTACATAAATATTTAATTAATTATCCTATCATTCCGCTCTACGTTGCTTATTCTTCTTTCTTCTAGAAGGTTGTCCCTTATTAATCTTCTGTTTCGGTTGCTTAACCCTTTCCCTAGCTGCCTTCTTCAATCTCATAGCGTGTTTACCATTCTTCTTCTCCATTTTTACATTCTGTCTGTGCAAGTTAGCTTGTTCTCTTAACTTGTGATTATTTCTTAACTTATGCTGCGTTCCTTCCTTTGCTGTAAGTCCAGTGTATTCGTCAATTTCTTCGTCATTCGGCTTTTTGACGAATTTCCCGGGTTGGTTGTTGGGTTTTCTGTTTTCAAACCTTCCTTTTTTGACGTAGCTCTCGTCCGGTGGCATTTGGGACTTCCGCTTCCGGTTTCTTCTTTTTTCTGCTTGCGCATTGTTGTCGTTCTTGGCTATGGGGTTGTTGGCTTGCGGTTTGTTGGCTAAGGGGTTATTCGCTATGGATTTTTCTAACCGTTTCTTTCTCGCGTTAAGCGCTGTGCGGTCTTCTATAGAGAATGATACTATGGGCCTCTGTGGGAGAAATGAAAAATAATTATTATTTGTTAAATGTGCAATAATAATGACAGTATTCAACAAAAATTAAGGTGAATAGCTCGGTGTTGTTAGGAATACTACAAATACTTATAAAAATGTTACTCACATTATTCTTGTCAAATATGTCTGGATTGTTGTTGAGTTTCCTGAGGCACGTGAGCGCGTCTTCATGTCGCGTGAACATCACGAAACCGTAGCCTTTTGACCTGCAAACATGTTACACATTAAAATCTACTTGATCACTGTTTAGAAATCCTAGATACCTATCAATAAAATTATATTGACCAGATGGAGATAAATAGTATGTACAGTAATTGGTAAATTTTAGGCTTGATCAAATTGTACATTTCTGTTAATTGTTTGATAGTTTCCATAGCCCAGTTAGTGCCATAAATGCTTAAACCGACTGTGAAACGTGGGGTCAGGGGTCGATTCCCGCATCAACACAAATATTTATACCCAAAGATGTTATCATGTTATCGTTGTTTCTGATGCCCACGACAAAAAACAGGATAATTTACTGTGGAGTCAAGACTATGTATGTATGTATTTATTTTGGTATATGTATACTGACGGGTGCTTCCCGTCCTTTCCCACAGGGCTGCGCAGGTCTCGCATGACTCGGGCTTCAGTGACGACGGCGCTTCGCCCCGCCGTCGAGGTGCAAATACTACGCAGCCTTGAATCTGTGCATTGCGCCGGTAGATTTGACACTACCAGGCGGTAGCGGGACACGAATCTGGAAATAATTATATTTGATTAGTATAATTTTGTATATTGTTCTTTCTAGACACAGGAAGTTCGCTTAGTATCGGCTGCATCAAATCATTTTCATAGAGATATGGTGGAAGCGGTCTACATGCTTCAGAAATGGTGTTACTGTGTATATTTGTTACTGTGTTGTACATCAGAATAGCAACATGATTATATTTATTTTATTGTCCTTTCAGATATTAACAAGTATTAAAATAAGTAATGTACATGCCTGTTTAAGTTCTTCAACATCTGCGTCTTGCTGCGTTCGAGAGCTAATCGTTTCGCCATGTCAGATGCAGAAACACCCACTGCTGCCTTAGTACCAGCCACAACCACTGATAGCACCAACAAATATTTATTTAGTAAACAAAAACCATGTGAATCTTTGAAATTATTTAAAATCTTTAATTATTATATGACTTAATTTGATTTCGGACAGACTGTTGGCCATATAACATTTACGCATATATTTTAAGGTAGCAAGCTCAATCCATGGTTCTGTCTTTGAGTATATTTTGATTTCTCATTAATAAATAAATCGATTGCGAGTTAAATTATCTGCACTATGCATTGAAAATCGATTAAGTCAACCCTACAAAGCGTACAAAAGGGTGTCCATCTCACCTCCCTCTTTGACAAGATACAAGTTCCTGTTGTCCTTCGCTTCTTTCTTCTTTCCATTTTGTAAGTTTTCTTTTTTTAGAGCCGGTTTCACTTGCATCACCTGCCCTTCTAACTTGAGCTGTGTTGGAGGTAACACCAAGAACTTTTCCGCATCTTCTTTATTCTGAAACGGAATAATTGATTATTATAAGCTCCATTAGACAATATTAAAGGTGAAAATACATGGGACGTTATGTGATGTTTATATGCTTATTCAATAACTTTTACAGAAAAGGTAGTGTTATCGAATTTCCTGATCAAGTATCCACTGAATTGAAAATTATTAGTCATACAAAACATTTGGATAACTCAGAGCTGTAACTTTTACTCCTTATTATGATGAAAGCTATATTTTTGAACCAATTAGAAATGAAATCCACCTATTTAAAGACAAAAAATATTACTTTCTTATTCACCGAGTTGCAAAAATTACCAATGTTTGGCCTCAGCAATACTCTACCAAATAGTGAATGCTGGAAAACCTTGTAGCATTTATATTTACTCACCACAAATTTAACAAAGCCCGATCCTTTTGAGTGCTCAGTCATCTTGTCAACACATATTAACGCATACTTCACTGGGCCTGTCTGCTCGGCAAACTCCTTCAACTGGTCATTATCTACACTGAATGGTATGTTTATTATGAACACTGTGCACCCGTCTTCCGCGTCATTTAACTTTATGCTGAAAATAATAAAAAGGGTAATTTAATATAATACTAGAATTTGTTGTATATCTTTCTTTTTCTGTAAATAAATAGTCAAAAGACACCCAAATAGTCATGGACTCCTGACGCATCCTCCTGACACCTGATTAATGTACTAAATTGGTGTCATCATCACAAACTACGAGAGACGATTTCTTTTCATAACATCTAACCTTGAAACAAATACTTGCGTATACAAAAAACATTTGTACCAGTGTAAAAGTCGAACTCGCAACATACGAGCGCCCTTGCAATATCGAGCTAAAATCGTCATTATAATTTGGCATAGGTTTCTCATAATTTGCTCAAACTGTTTGTCTACTAACCGTTTCCATTCAGCTACTGTACTTGTTTCACTTTGGGCATCATCCATATCTTTGTCTCCTTGTTCAGATTCCTTATCTTCTTCATCATCATCATCATCATCATCGTCGTCATTGTCTTCGTCACTCTCTTCATCACTTCCTTCATCATCACTTTCATCATCACTATCTGCATCTTTAGATTTACTATCTGACTCCGCATCTGATTCACCTGTAAGTCAAATATTAGGCACAAAATTAGGCACAATAATTTTTTTTGTTACAATTCACAGTAGCCCTGTCTCCAAAACTAAGAAATACTTGTGTATTAGAAGAGCAGTTCATATCATATTACTTAAGCTTCTGTTCTTATTAAATAAGATTATCAACAACCATTTACTCACTGTTCCCATATTTAAAGGACTCTAACTTAAAAACCGAATTATGCAGCTGATTGATATTTTTACTTTATTAAATCATATGGCAGGCATACTAACCAATAATATGGGAAGTATTTAAGAAAAATTATTACTCAAGAAACTTCATTGAAGTGTATGCAATCTAGGGTATGAGAGTATCAATAATCTGTCCATTATAGATCACAAAAAACTCCATAGATGTTTAGAAAGTCATAGAAATATAGAAAAAATCATCATAGAAATAATCTCACTTTTGATCTCCTGTTTGAGATCATCATTGGATATATTCAGAGGTGGTCCATCATCATCACTGTCTGAATCTTCTTTCTTCACCTGTTCCTGCATCTCCAGCTGCTGGTTGACCACATGCTGCATGTACTTGTCTTTTGGTACTGCCCAATCCACTGATATTGGCCGGCCTGTGAAAATCGACATATTTCTCTAAAACAACTTAACCATTAACAATGTGGCAGTTAATTCTTATTGTAAAAACAAGACAAAACTGTAATAATTTATTATTACTCAATAATTAAAGTTAAAACAAGGTGATTAAGGATGAAAGGCAAGAAGGGCATATTTTTTCTTGTAAATTAGTTGCTAGATTAAAATACAGAATAAAGAATTTAGAAAATTCCTATTATGAGGACAGCTAAAGCAATACTTGAACTTACCCAAAAAAGGTTTCATATTTGTGTTAAGCAATGCTTTCTTTGCCATTGGGACATTCTTAAAGTGCACAAAGGCACATCCAACAAGCTTGCCATCTGGCTTTTTCAATAATTTAACCTCTAAGACAGTGCCATAAGGTTCAAAATGCTCCTTTAATGATTCCTCAGTAGCTTTAAATGACACATTACGTAGAATGAGCCGAGCATTTCGGTTTATTCTCATTTTGTTTTTCTCTTCTTTTGTATTTGATTCTTCTCCAGAGGGTGCTGGAATATGAACAAATGTTTATTACGTCTTATTTTTCAATTTAATTGCATCTTAATTATAAACAGCACAAGTAAATATTTGGGTGTAAGTTTTAAGTTTAGAATATAAATGAAGAAACTCACACTTTGTATCTTTTTCATCATCCATCTCAATAACATTTGATTTCTTTTCATTATCATTATTTTGAAGAGTTTCACCATATTTGTGTTTCGGAATTGCCCATGCAACCTGTATTGGACGATCTGAAAATAAAATGTTAATTTTGTGTAATGCTCAAACCTCTGCTCTATAAATGCAATATTACAGTATAATATAAATTTATGGTTTGCTGAAAAGCATAGTTAAATCTATTTAGCATCCTTTTCATTAGCTTTTTTTTCCTATGTATAAAAAAATATTATTTAATTATTGTTCACTTCTTAAGTGATGCCATAACTTACCCAAAAAAGGCTTTTTATTTGTAGCTGTTAATGCCTTGTTGGCCATGGGAACATGAGTATAGTGAACGAACCCGCAACCCACGAGTTTACCGTCCGGTTTCCTCAACAACTTCACCTCCTCCACTGTACCGTAAGGCGCGAAATGTTTTCTTAAATCCTCCTCTGTGGCTTTAAAAGAAATATTTCGCACAATAAGCCTAGCATTTCTGTTGACTCCATCTTTAAACTTTGTGTTGTCTTCGGAGCTATTTTCATTGTTTTTCTTCTCACGCATGGTGCTGTCTCTTTGTGGTTTAATTCTTAAGTAATCAATTCACTTTCTGTTCACGAGAATGTCTTAATTTCACGTGGTAAACCAAAACATAACCTAGTCACACACGGTACATCCAACACTCGGCCAGTATTTTTTATTCTTCGGTATTATACGTTGTCGTAATATACGCAGAAAATATTAATATGTATTTATATTTTTTATTATGCGAAATAATGCAAATTATTGCTAAAATCCGTGAGATAAAATCGCAGTTTATCATTTGACATTTACGAAATGTTTCACGTTACGCAGCCAGTAGCCTGGAAAAATATGTTATGGCTTATGAGTTATGCGTAAAAGTAATTTATGCTAGTATTTTTACCTTAATAGAAGTTATTTTTATAAATTAATATTATACAGAGTTTTTACTATAAAATTATCGTATATGATTTTCAGAAATATTTTTCAACATTTACCGATCGGTTTACCGATTTGACCAAAATGTATTCGGACTTTTCCACACCACTAATTTAAATTAAACAAATGTCAAATCAAATCGCTCAGCTGGTTGTCTAATGGCAATAGAATTTATTGTTTTGTGAAATAATAACCTATAATTACGAAAATGAATTCTAGTTTAGCATTTAGAATATGTAACAGATTATTTTTACCACCCGTCGTCACAAGAAGTTATGCTTTCAAGACTATAAAACGGCCAGATCCGAAGACATTGAAAATGCCTTCGCCGGCGTCCGCGCCAAGTTTAATGGAAATAATTCGAGAGAAAATTCGTCTAAATGGGCCTATAACTGTGGCAGAATATATGCATATAGTAATAACGAACCCTACCGAAGGTTATTATATGAAAAAGGAGGTCATAGGTGAAGGTGGAGATTTCATTACATCTCCTGAGATCAGTCAGCTTTTTGGTGAAATTATGGCGATATGGTTTTTTGCTGAGACCAAGAAAATGGGGTCAATCAAACCTCTACACATTGTGGAACTAGGACCGGGAAAGGGTACTTTGTTGATTGATGTTTTAAGGGTAAATTTGTGTTGATATTTATTTATGTGTGGTGTGTGTATTTATATGTGTGTTTTCTTAAACAGTTTAATTTAGGGCAGTAGGCCTCATTACATCATGCTTGCTTAGTGCGCATTGGTAACATATTCAAACCATAGTATGTAATACAGTGGACCCGCGGTAATCCGACAAACAGTTTGCAGGGCAGTGTCGGATTATCGAATTTGTCGGATTATAGAGTACTGCCTAAGACCCCCTATAGTCCGGATTTGTTTACGAAAGAGTATCTTGTAATCCGACAAATTACAGATCCAATGATAAGATTCCACATGTTATATATAATATGTACTCTGAAGTACAAATCATACTTCATTATGTATGTCATATTTAGTAAATTAAAAAACGAAATAGAAAGCTTTCGTTTTATTACAAAATTAACGTTATTAATGCTATAGAACTCACAAAAAATAAGCAATAACTTTACATTAGGAAATAATTGTTCACAATAAATAATAGACCATGTCGGATTACAGGGGGTGCCGCATTAGCCAGGGGCCGGATTATAGGGGGTCCACTGTATTTATTACTACTATGTCATCCATTGATATGTAATAAATTAATGCTTTACTTGCAGGTTTTAAATAGACTGGGCTATAAAGAAGCTGATGTTTGCTTGCATCTAGTGGAGGTGTCATCGACTATGCAAACCATACAAGCAAATAGACTCTGCATGTCGCACAGACCTGTTGATCTTGACCAGCCACACAACCATGAGGTAGAGTTGTTACATTATTGTTAAAATTGATATCCACATATGCTCATTGAATAGTTTCTATAATCACTTGAGTTTTATTATCTTTTTTTCTAATAATGCAATAATTATGTTGCTATGGATATCTGAAATATTTATGCTTAATAATGTGTTTTTAATTCAAGGGAGAAACAGTGAGTGGGATCAAAGTATACTGGTATAATGACTTGAAGAAAGTACCAAATAATTTCGCCTGGTACATAGCTCATGAATTCTTTGATGTACTGCCTATACACAAGTTTGAAGTAAGTGGATAAACAGTATTTGGTTTGGTTTATTTTTTGACAGCCTCCGTGGCGCAGTTGGTTAGACGCCGGCTGTGAAACGAGAGGCCGCGGGTTCGATCCCCGCACCGAGAGAAATGTTTGTGCGGCCCACAAATATTTCTTTCGGGTCTGGGTGTTTGTGAGACCGAAAAGTCTCTCGTAGTTCTGATACCTGCGGCACAAGACTTAATTGATCTTAATGTGGGGTCGGGACTATGTGTGTGACTGTTGGGTGATTTATTATTATTATTATTATTTAAAAATGTCTTATATGATGAATTATTTTTTATTTATTCTAATGACTGCTAGCTAGTTAAATTTAATACTTATAAATATAGTTCATATTGCATATTAGTGTTAGGTTTTAAAAATATCGTATCTTTTTTCAGAAAACAGAAAAAGGTTGGCGTGAACTCTTAATAGACATTGACAAAGAAGGAAAGTTATATTATAGAATGTCTGGTGAAGAAACCCAGTCAGTTAAGATGTTGATAAGACCTCCATTAGATTCGGGGGATAGAACTGAGTTGGAGATCAGTGCTCGTGGTCTAGGAATAGCTAGACAATTGGCACAAAGAGTGGACCAGTTTGGAGGACTAGCATTAATAGCAGATTATGGTCATGAGGGTGAGAAAGGAGATACATTTAGGGTATGTTTATTATGTAATACTTAGTTACAATTCGTGCCACGCACATTTTGACTGTCCAGGAAATTATGTGTACATTTTTATTGATCTCAGAGTAAAATATTTTTTACACAATACTGATCTCGAGGCAGATCTGTTAATCAATAGACTTGCTGTGATTGAAGATGACTATTGATTATATGTAACTATTTTTAGGAGGTGCATGCTTGGTATAATGTCTAGTAGTAAATCTCCAAACATTTACATTATCTTGTCATGTTTTTACAGGCTTTCCACAAGCACAAAGTTGTAGACCCACTTGAGAATCCAGGTGCTAGTGACCTAACGGCTGATGTAGACTTCTCCCAGCTGAGGTTAGCGGCTTCAAAGACACCTGGACACGATAACCAGGCTCTAGTTGTGGGACCAGTGAAGCAGAAGGATTTCCTTGAAAGGTGCCAGGCTGAGTTTAGGCTACAGGTATGCCACAAATAATACTGTTAGTTCTGTTCTGAAACTCTTACTGAGGTTAATGGACCTCCTTTATAGTTGACAGGGCTTGGTTCTTAGATGTTGGATAATTTAAGTGGAAAAGTTAAATCCTCACTTATTGCTGGTAAAATACGGTAGAACATTTACCTAGAATCTAGGTCCTAGATGGTGAATATGATATAATATAAAACATTCGGCTTCAAATAATTCACAAAAATGACTCTCAGCCTGTGTATCTTTTATTAGCCAGGAGTACCCAGCCAATGTAATTATGTTGATTGATAAAACAATCATTATCTCCCGCTGCTGAACATAAAATCTATTAATAATAGTAGATTTAATAATCGGGCTGACTGGACTGTATGGGACATAGACGAAATATCTAATAGACGTAGTGACCCCGTGCCACCGAAAGGGACAACAAATAAAGTACTTAATTGGTTTAGGGTTGCCAAGTATGGTACAATTACCCACTATTAGGTAACGGCTTTTTAGAATGATACAACATTTGCAAACACGGAAGAAGGAAGAATAAATAAAAATGCAACAGTTTGATAGGTTTGTTTTATTTATTACTGTATACATATATTTACAAAGTGTACAAAATTACGTATGATAGATCAACAATATATAACTATACGGGTTACTATACAGGGTACGGGGTAATACTACAATCTCACTCTTGCCACACTGACATTTTAGGTTATAAAGTTTACGTGTTTATTATAATTACAATAACATTGAGATAAACAAATGTATAACTACAATGTATTACAGTGATATCTCTTTTATAAGATTTTATAGCAAACTAGTTAATTTAAATACTGCTGGATACTATTAATTGTTACTAAAGTTATTTACTTACCCATGGAATGATATTCCTGTTATTTTCACACCACTGTCGCTTTTACAACCAAGTACGCTACACCGCACCATTTTGTGATGGATTTAGCAAAGATTTTAGAATTTAAACAATTATAAATCACTTTGAAAACTTCCGACACTAAACACAAACACGATACGACAGTCTTATGTCAAAATTTGTTTAGCAATTTCAATTCCGACCTTTAAAAAAAAAATGTGTGTGTGTATTAGTGTACACACGTAAGAAGTGAAACTTCTTTATGACATCATTTTTCGAAAAATGATCTACTATTTACAAATTTACAGAATTGGTAAAATAAAGCTAAATTAAATAAAGTTTAAGTTTAGGAGGGGGGAAATTTTTGAGGGAATTTGGGATTTCTATCGGGGCCAATTTGTAGCCCTCACCGAGACGGTTCCGAGGATACCAAGCTCGGTGGGTCCACGACCTTTATTGGCCGAGATAGGTTTAGGGGGGGTGAGGTAAAAATTTTAGGTGGGGGTAGGGGCGGGGGGGGGGGGGGTTAGTTTTCGTGGGGAGGCTATTGGGCACCTTAAAATATTTTTGGGTGGGGAAAGTTGTGGAGGGGGAATTCGGGAATTCTGTTGGGGCAGGATTGTAGCCCTCACCGAGCCGGTTCCAATGAACCCAAGGTCGGTGGGTCTACGATGGATAATGCCGGAGATATGAGTAGGGGGGTGAGGTAAAATTTTTAGGGTAGAGGTAAGCGGGGAGAGGGTAAGGATCAAATTACAAAAAAGTGGGTGGGACTTAAAATTTTGGGTGGGGCTTGGAAACGGTTGGGGGTGTGGCTTACTGAAGTGGGTACTAATTTACTAAATAAAAAAAGATGGCGCGTAACGGAAGAATGTGACGCGTAACGAAAAATTTTTTCCAACCCCGATAAAGAAGTTTCACTTCAAAAACCGGCACGCGGTGCAGGACAGAAAATGTATATTTCGATCTCTTTCTATCTTATAGCAAAACCTATATGCGGCATCTCTTTCTGTGGGACTGAATAGGCACTATACAGCAGTCTATTAGATTTTTCGTCTATGGTATGGGACTTACAAATTACAATCAAGTGCGTTGATTTTCTTGCCAGTTAAAAAAATCTATTACCTATGTATAATACATGTAAATTACGCTGATAATAATAGTACAATCTTATTATCATATATTTTCAGGTGCTAATAGAAAATTCAAAAACAGAGGAAGAAAAAGAGAAAATAAAAAGTGCTTATGAAATGCTTGTTGATCCGAAAAAAATGGGAGAAAGATTTAAGTTCATGGCATTTTACCCGTCGGCAATGGCTGAAATACTAAACAAATATCCGCCTCTTGGGTTTTCTACTGTTAAAACATAACCACTATCAATATTGCTTTTAATTTATGTTTGTACACTGTAGATATTTAAATTTAATAATCTGTTTGTAGAATAAAATTGTATTATAAATATGTACTTGTTTTTATTCCTAGTTTGGGCGATTTATTTGGATACTTAGACTTCACTTTAGCGCATATTCGGACTACCAAACAGATTATAAGTTGTATTTAGTAATCATTATGTCTCGTTACTTTTTTATTACACAAAATAAAAGTAAAGATATCGGTTCATGACGAAGAATTTGAGCATTTTAGAATAATTATCTAATCGCTTGGTGCCAAATCTCTAGTATAGAGTATTATCTATGGTGCCAAACAAGTTTAAAAATGTTATTTAGGGCCAAATCAGAATTTTTTTTTTTTTAAAACACTTGCTAAAATCCTATATGCATTTTATTAATAAAAATCGACTGGGTCACATTATTGCATTAATATCTATTTTAGCAAAAAACAATAATCTGATAACATTTAAAACGAACTGTACTTTTTCAATTAAATATTAAAAACCGGTAAATGTATTTTTAAAAACCGGTAAAATATCAGCATCCTTTTGAAACTGAAATCCCTAATCATCACACAGTCGATCGTCCGTCGAATGGATTTGCATATTTTTTGTTTTTATTGTTTCTGAAAAGGATAAAAACAGAATTTATATTTAACTTCTGTTAATCAGTTCTTTAAATATCCATAATTCAATGAATCATCAATACAAAGTGTAAATTGTGCGTGTTGTGTGAAAAGATTTTTCACTGTTCATTGCTCAGTGATGAAACGTCAAAATTTTTGTGGATTCGTGCCAGAGAAAATTTGCTTTATTGGAAATCTGTGATGTGTGCGTTATAAGATAATTAACTGAATAAATATTGTGTTGTTTGGCCGGTGCAGATTCGCCGTTTTGGTTGCATGATTTTACACATTCAAGTGTGAAGGTAATGATTTAGTTTTCTTTTGTTACGCTGAAATCTGTCGCGCGTGCAATTATTGCGCTTGTAGCGATGTTTTTGTGTCACAAATGAATAGGCGGATTTCACTTTTCAATTCGGCGTGAAAATTGCAAGTAACGCTCCATTTATACATATATAGGTATTTGAGGAAAAGGCGGAAGTAGGTAATTATTACGTATCTTGATGTCCGTGTTACTGGATGTAGGCTTAGGTTACATGATAATCGCTTAGATAAATCTTTACGTCCACTATCGTCCTTGCATATTCGTCCATAATTATGCAAACTCATGACTTTTTATAAAGGATCTTAAAACTTCAAATGGTCCTTTTTGGATACGAACTGTACAAATACTGTATTTATTTTTTTGCCTTCTATTCTGATAATTGTGTAAAAGAGCACACTAGGCAGTGATTATAGTTTTGAGTTGTGTACAAAAACCATTTGTCCGAAGAAGGTAAACCAATTGGAAATGCTAATCCTCAGATAGCCGATAGTAACATTAATCACAGTGATTTGGTTGATCCATACAAAAATTTATCACATTATAGACTTTCAGAAAATTATTTAAATGTAACACCAATATTCATCTCAAAAGTCACCAAGTATGCAAGTTTTGTCATAATGCAATACATACATAAATGCACACCTTTGTCCCAGAAATGGTAGGCAGTTCCATCCCATGATGTGATAGAACCTATCGCCATATTGGTCACAAATTCCTGACTCCAAGCTGATAATTAATAGAAAAATCCAGCGATGTAATGGTATGATAATACAACTTCATCACCAAGGCATCATAATGCTATAAAGCATATTAAAAATCTTTTTATATCAACTTGGTAATAACACCAGTTATTCCAGTGATTAGTGTATTCAAGCAAACAAACTCTTCAAATTAAATAAACAGATTGGTTCAAAGATTATCACATTTTTTTTCCACATGGAGTACTTGGTTATCAATTAAATAATTTGCAGAATATGTATACAATTCTGTTTGCTCATTTTTTATAAATTAATTTGAGTTATACTTATTTTATATTAATTTTAGTTTATTAGGTGATTAAGAGCGGAAATTTTGATGGGCATATTTTGATTTTATATGTTTTAGAAAATATTAATTGCAGCTGAAATCTACTCTGTGTGTGAGTATTAAATTATTTTGCATCTATATCAGCCCATATATACGTCCTACTGCAGGGCACGGGCCAACTCTACAATTGAGAGAATCTATTGAGAGTGGTTAGGCCATATATAGTCCACCACGCTGGCCTAGTGCGGGTTGGCGGACTTACATACCATAGAAATTCCTTAAAATCGCTACGGTATGCAGGTTTCCTCACAATGTTTACCTTCACCGTTAAAGTATGTGTTGATTGACTATCAATACACACATAACTCGAAAAAATCAGAGGTGTGCCCTGGGATTTGAACTCGCGACCACCGTGAACATGTAGGCAGTCGCGTCTGGTCTGTTACAAACAGGCCACCACGCACTTTTTAACTATTACATGTTATGTATGTGTATGCATATTGTAGAAAATACTTGTAGCTTTTTTGCTTTTTATGAATGCAGATTATTAATATAAACAAAAAGTTTTGTCAATGCGTATATATACGATGACTATTTATAAGTAAACATGTTTTTATGAAAAGTTCATTCAAGTAAGGTCATCGACAACATCTGATTCAACAGAAATCTAGATATTGCTATAATTGGATAATAACGCATTACAATGTTTAATGCTGTTTGAATATCTCAAGATTTGAATTGTTAAATTGGGAATATTAGAATTTTTCAGTTGTCTTATTAAATTCCATTTACACAGGGAGAGTTTCTCGCGGCGGGAAACGTATGTATTGCATAAAATAACCACTATGTTTATGTATGTCGTCATGGCTTAAGTCGAGTGATGACCTGAAAGACCCTACCATTCTTTGACTGTGAGTGCATAGTATGATATCCAGGTTAGGTAACTGTGTGTATTTTGCAAATTGAAAATTGGATATAAATGACCTTATTGACTTGTTTCTTTAATGAAGTGAACAGTGCATAGCTGATGTGGTACTTCTGAGTATCTTTTTTTGTGTTTCCATTTTTATCTATAGGAGAATATTGTCATCATGTATTCCAATAATATATTCAAATTAAAATCCTTACATAGGACTTCATGATTCACTACTGCAATGTATCACAAAAGGGATAACTTGTAATTTTTATTTATTCACACAGATATTCCATTTAGTCATAGGATACTCTTAGTTACTTCCTAGCTGATCCATGGAGTATGGATGTTACTATGACGTTTTATCTCAAATTACACAATAATTAGCAACGCTTTTCTCATTACATAAGGAAACATACAAGGAAAAAATTAGTATTGGACTTAATAAATATGTCAAACAACAAATTCCTATTCATTATAATGCAAATAATTTTAAAACATGAATTGCCAAATCTCGCATGGTCACAGTGGATATACCTTTATATATTTTTTTGTTATTTATTGCCAGTTGACGTTAGTGACCCCAAAACGGTAGTGCAAGACCTAAATTTAATGTGGGCAAGATAAATTTAGCCCGCCTTGTGTATGCCAATATGGCGGGTCACAGCTGTACAATAATTACAATGTAACCATAGTTTAAGTTATGTGCCACAAAAATACATTTGAATGGAGAATTCTTGATTCGCGGAGTCGCTACGATATTCCCTTTCCGTTATATTAAGGGTCTTATAGGGGTCGGCGCGGTGTCTGGGCTCATTGCGGGAATATGCCCCTAATAATTGCCACTCAGAGATGGATGACAGAAATGTGAACACGTTGCCTTATCTGTTTTAGGCGCCTGTAACACCTACGGGCGTTCAAACACTAAGACGGGGTCATAAGTACTTAAACAATACTTCAATACTTGTACAAGTAGTTTAAATTGAAATGAATAAATAAATTTGAAAAAACTTGAAGGTCTCTAATGGCTCCAAAAAGTTTCACCGCTTAGGCGGCCCTTAGACGAACAATTGTATTGCGTAATATTTTATTAATTGTGCAATATTATTGACCATTTAGGGCTCATACTGAAGATTGCGCAATGATTATTTGTTTGGATTCGAGCGCCTTCCAATCTCCAATCGTACAATATATTGTATAATATTATTGTTGATCTAGGGGCCTCCTTAGGTGGTCACGTGGAAGGAAGTCCGGGTGCTTTACGCCCTGGGGTATCCGGTATATCCGGCCATAATACGCGCAACGACATTGGAGGAGTTTGGCCCAAATGTCAGCGTAAGATTTGTTAACGGTCCACGTAGATTACAATAAGTAAAATCGTGGATTTTAATGGTCCTCTTTTTCATCAGCTAGAAGAAACCCACTGTTGAACGTAGGCTCCCATAAAGATTTCCATACAGAAGAAAGCAGCGTGCATTCAGCGACTTTTTGCATCCTTCGTTAGGTCGTCTACCTTGTAGGTGCAAAGCTGAAATTTCGTGTGAATATGTTTCTTAAGTTTGTCTTTATTTATGGTCCTAGCTATTTATATATTTCATGAGTTAAACAAAACCCTTTAAGCGCTCGCAACGCGAGGCCGTGGGCGATGAGGGCGCCCACACTTTGAGTCGCTTCCGCTGCTCCAAGCGCTGAACTTCAGATCACGGTGTTTTTTCACCGTCGAACCTGGGATATAACTGGTACCACTAAAAAATATAATATACAAGTGTATGTAGCGATGCTTGAAACAATATTCATTGTAGTTAATGCTTTAATCATATGATTACCGACAATGTTGTATGCACATGTTTTTTTTAACAATACACAGGGCATTGACATTGTTGACATTTGTCTGTCCTGGCAAATTCTTTAGTATTTTATTATTGTATGAAACTTACTTGATTTTACTTAGGTAACTGAAAAAGTTATTCAGAGAGCTGTACTCGGTATTTCCCTACGTGATCGAATGGGAATAAACAAATAAATACACCCAACAGTCACATACATAGACCTGACCCCACACTAAGATCGAGTCTTGTGTCGCGGGTATCAGAAATATTTCTCTCGGTGCGGGAATCGACCCCGCGTCCTCGCGTTTCACAGCCGGCGTCTAAGAACTTCGCCACGGAGGCGGTAAAAAAATTGGGAAATTTGATCAGTGAGAATAATTGTATTTATCTTCCTGCAGATTTTATTAAGTCGTCTTTCCTTGTGGATGGGCATTCAAAGCTACCCTTTCTACATGTGGCCTACTTTAGAGAACGTTTTAGCTTCATTGGCTAGCCGCTCGCGGCGTGTACCCTGCCCATTGCTACTTTCACTTACTAATCCGCTAGGCTTTATCTTTAACTTTCTTTTTCCCTACTGTTTGCCCGGTTTTTGAATTGATGTTATAAGGAAATAACGAAGATCCATGGGCCATCATATCCGTCAAAAAATAAATGAATAATTGTAATTGTCTTTAAATTTTTACTAAAGCTTTCGTACTGAAATTTAAATAAATGAAGTATGAACGTATCTCTCGCCACCTGTCTCTTACACCATTACAATGCTTTATTACAGTTATTGTTTTTATTAAACCACAATACCCGTAATTCCACCTCTTATCAACACACGTCACGGGTTTCCCTAACCACAATATGATTTACTTCACAAACGAATATTCCTTATTGATAATTGTTATTTATAAACCATATATTGTGTGTATATGCGTCTTCTTAAACAATTAAAACGAATTTTAACTATTTCAAATAATGTTAAAATCGGTAGCGTAGTCGTACAACGGTACGATTTCACAAAACATTTCTTCTCTGCGGGGATCGAACCCACGGCCTCCTGTTTCATAGGCGGCGTCTAACGAACTGCGCCACTTAGTCTGTTAAATTATATTATTTGAAATATTTTCTACTTGGGAATCAAATTCAAGACTTCATTTGCATCTTATGGTGGATTACTCCTTTCTAGGGATGTTTTAATCGTTTGAAAGCAGAAGGTAACATTACCTGGACCCCTTGTTGCCTGAATGCGATAAAAAAAAAATACATCTGTAATCGAGCCATACATAAATGGTACAAAGCTTTACGATATATTCAGGTGTTGTAATTATTCAGACACCGGGATAAATATTAGCTGCAATTTATAAATCCATGACATTAACTGGTTATCTTATCATTTGCATCGAGACTTGATCACCTTTTTAGTATGTCCGTCTAATAAGACTTGAGATTTAGCATTTCCCCTTTACAAAGTTCGCGTGATCAACGATCTGATTATTTGGTTGCATGTCAAATATGCTCTTCGCGAAGCTATGAGGTTGTATTTTGGGGATACTATATGTTGCTTACGTAAATCTTGTTTTCTGCCTAAAGTTATCCTGATCAGTGCCAAGGTTCACCTTGCTCAACCTTTGTAATTTCGCCCAGTCTTTAGCTCTCTCGTCTTGAAAGAGTTAACTTGCGCGTTACGTGAAAAAATGTACAAAAGTATGGCTGTCACTAACATTTCATATTATAGCAATTGTGCCATTGTTTATATGAATTTTTGACTTAAACGTAATAGAGGGGAATTACAATATTGTGAAATTATCTTTGAAATATATCCTTAAACTCAGTCTATCGCTGTCTCATGCTAAACGTGAGTCTCCCTAGCTGGCATCCATCCGCTTCTTATCTTAAATTATGTGCACTAATGTTCCCAGTCCCTGGTGCAACTCAACCAAATTACTTCATTGTTTGTTGCAGGACGTCCGGTGTAAGGTGATCCCTGGAGATGAGTTCTCCACCGCCGGTGCAGTTGGAGGTGGAGGTCGGCGATGAGTCCATGGAAGACGACGCCGCTGATATGATACAGGCTGACAGGTACGTCATAATTAATGACGCAAAGACTGACGTAGATAAAGAGATAGGTCCTCGTATTGATAGAACATCGAATGCGCGAAATTTCCCAGTGTTGTATAATGCACTTGATGGTTAGCCGTTTATTATCTCGTGGCGTATATAGAACTCGTCAAAACGTTTGTACTATGAATACCGCGAATCAATGACTGACAGCACTTTGGGTTTTCTCGGCAACTTCGTGTTAATGCGGAGTTAATGATTATAATATGTTTATGATACTGAGCACATTTAGTAAATCATCCGGACACTCGATGTCATTTTGTATTACAAATTGATTGAAGTTTATGTCTTAATAGACCCAAAAGTCCCTTGATATTTCCAATATCTATCACATAAGACAATTATTATCTTATTGTAAGTTATGAACTATGTGGGATCTAAAAAAATGTGTTGCGCCAATGCAAAAGCATAGCGTTACTTCATTAAAGAATTACTCCATAAAATCGTATCATCAACTCTTACGTAGTCAATGTTGTAAAACTGAACTGATAATTTCTTGTTATCGAGAACGTTCTTACTGCCTCTGTCGTCACCTTGGTCTCTTTTGAAATAGTTTTCACTTTTCCGTCCGTTGACAACCATGGAGGCGTTACGTATTTGTAAATAATCTGTTTTACTTTGTCAAACTCAACCCAGTTTTGTGACCATGGCTCTAATTTCCAGTAATTCTTTTTATGAATCTCCCAATAATCTCCTCTCTTCGACATTATTACTTAACATTATTTGGACCAACTTCAAAGTTGATTCTGATTTGGACGGTCTATCATTTACTTGTTTTGTCTTTGTAACATCATCTTTTAATGCATATAGATCTATCAATTTACCCTGGTTCATAATTAACTCAAACAAAATAACAATTCTAATAAACTGTTAAATTGATTTATCTATTACATTTTCGATATTTATAGTTTAACGGCTTCATATTCCATCGTCGCTCATAATTGTAATGTATTTCTGTGGATTCACAATATGTGTGTTCATTGAGTTGGCATATTATCAAATAGGTCGCCACATATAATTCTAATCTAACACGGCTCGTGCTAAAGTTCGATTGTACGATTATCTACATAACTTGACCCTTAGAAGTTAGATCAACGGGAGGTAATTACTGGCAATTTCTTTTTAGTTTTAAAACTATCGTTCTTTTGAATCTTGAAGTTAACTACCTTCTTTACTGCAGTATTAATGGGATGGCTCTATTGGGGTAGTAGTATGTTGCGCAGATCCTAGCAAAAAGTGTTGTGTTTTGAGTGGTTAGTGAGATTGTGAGAGGTCTAATAACTTTGCATTTTCCACCGGTTCACTGCCTCCTTCTTTAAGTTTGAAGATGGACGATGGAAGGAGAATACAAAAACAGGGCCAGGACTAATGCGACTTGACAAATTTTACTTCAGAAATTTTCTGTAAGACGCTACTTAAGCTAGGAGCTGTTACATCTATGATGCTGTTACAGTCAAAATTGGCTCTACAGTCTTAACTCTTTATACATTTAATAATATACCTGTCTGTACGTAAAGAATAACGGTACGTTCACCGTCATTGGTCATTCTAGTTCTAATAGCACAGATAAAGCCCTTATCGCGACGTAGGTAACGCGCCGCTATACAAACATTATTCTCAGTTTATAACACGATTCCACTACGCGCATATCACTGTTTGTGTTTTGTTTATCTTCGCGTGTTTTTTATACTATCGTATGAATTTCAAGCGAAATTGACGCTGTTTTTGCCTTTTATAACAAAACTCAGCTGTTTCTCGGTGTCGTTGTGGTCTTGATTTAAGTGATGTAATCAAATGTGTGTTTTCCTGTTCTTCTTTATTCATTCCATAGTGAATTGTGTTATGGGAGGCTTCCAGATTGACTTTGAACGTATAGTTAGTAAAAAAAAAGTAGTTTGCATGTTTTTTTTATTAAACCTTGTCGTTTGTCAGTGTGAGAAAGTAAAATAGAATTTTCATAGTAACGAGGTCGTGTGATATATCTAGTGTGGTTGGACACGACATACAGTCGAGTTATATTTATGTGTGTGAAATGTTTATAAGCGATTTTTTGACGTTGTTCTGTTGTGATCGCGAGAACAAGGGCGAGCGGACACCAGCGGGAGATCATGCGCTGGACAATATAAAGTAAGCATAAGATATAAACATTTATATCCTGCATATAACTTTATAATTTAATAATTATATGATTTACCGCATTACTGGCTCATTAGTATAGAAGTTATATTAATGAGCTGTACACTTGAAGAAGATTCGTAGCTCAACCATTCAACATTTCGATTTGAGAATTTTGATGGACTTTCCATATTGGATGAGTTTGTCGTTTCGAGGGGCTTAATTGATTTTGGAGTACATTTACCAAAATGTTGGCGTCACTCATGCAGGTGGTCGTATCTCAGATAAACCTTTTTTCGACTTGCATTAAGATCGTATTTATGTTCAGATATCCTAAAGTGTAGGATAAAGACAGATAAAATTAATATAATCAAATTGACTCAGCATGAATGGGCAGGCGCGTCCGGGGTGGTGCCATGTTTGCTCGTTTGCCGGTTCCTATGCAATAAAAACAAATAAAAATAATGCCTCGGTGGCGTAGTTGTATTACGGTACGGTTACAAAGCTGAGGTCTCGGGTTCGATTCCCGGGTCGGGCAAAGTGATATTGGATTTTTCTATTCATTATCAGCCCGGAGACAGGAATTTGTGCCCGATATGGCGATAGGCTCGCCCCTATCACATCGTGGGACGGAACATACAAGGCGAAATGTGGGTGTCCTGGTGGCGCCTCTGCCTACCCCTTTGGGGATATAGGCGTGAGTTTATGTATGTAAAAATAATAATAAAAAAAATGATTTCCAGCCATGGAAACTTTTAATTCTCGTAAAGTGGTCGGACTTAGACAACTTAAACATGTTGACAGCAGTGATATTCTATCTGGAGCCTTAAAATAGTTAAATGCAGTCATTTACAATTCTGATAGAAAAGGACCAGAATTTAACCTATTGCTTAGATGATAAATATTAAGAGCTTCCGTGTATAAAAGGTCATGCGAAGCAGTTGGCATCGATTGGTGTAAACACGCGACAGACCGTATAACTTAGGCGCTTATTTCAAGAGTTCTGATATCGACAGTTTGTTATGTAATATCTGCATCACCGTCAAGCTGTGGAATTGTTTGTTTCACACGTGTTCCCTCCTTCCTATAATCCTGGGTCCTACCGCCGTAGTATGAAGAAGCATCTCAGCATGCCGGCATAGTTGTATCGAATGGTATGGGACCGCCGTTTGAAGCCATTCGATACTCTGTCTGGACGGCATTGCGTTTACGATCAGGTGCAGTGCAGTCACTAAGCCGAGCCAGTTAAATAAAAACCCGTAATTTTAGGTTGTAAAGGTGAATATCCATTTTGATTAAATCTGATGTACCATCATTAACTTCTTTAAGGGTTCTCTTCTGTTCAACGTACTTCTATCTTTGTTGTAATCGAAATGAAATACTTTTGGTGCAGTCCACCTTTACCTGCTAGTTAAAACAATTTTTGTAACTTTTTCGTCAGTCTTTTTATATTTCTGCCTAGCTTAAATTGTTGCAAATTATAAATAGTAGAACAAACTTATTTCTATCCGCTAAAATGTAGCATACTATGCCGAGTTGGAAACAACACATAGCGCAGAGTTTTATTGATGTAAATACAGCCGACGCTCCAGAAAACTCGATCGTTCCGCAAATAAGTTGAACGACACGACGCGACGCTTTATTTTGGTTGATCTAGGCTCTCACGCGCCGCCTTTGCGTTACGGCGTGATATAAGCCCGAATACTGGAACGACATTCAAATAATAAGTTGCTCTTAACAGCGCACGGCTCACTTAGCCAGTACATTTAATCGGGATTAACGTAGTTAAGCGCAAGTTATATTTAAGTTGCGTTCCAGTATTTGGGCGATAGTCTTTTAAGCATCGTATAAGGAAATCCCTTGAAGGATCCATTTAGGCATAACATACTAATCTAATGCTTGCTTTTGTGAAGGGGTAAGTAGAGGTGCTACTAGTAATATCAATTATTTTCGACTGAAGATAATATGATAAATAGGATCTGATATCCGGACGCAAATTACGAATATGTCAAATCGAAGTTAGTTTATAGCCCATCGAAGTTGTCATTAGCACATTGGCCACTGTTCGAATTTGAAGTTTACTATCCTATCAACTAATAATCTGTGTTATTTGCAGTCTTATTTTAACTAGAGGTGTGCTGTTTAAGCATGGAATAAGCGTCGCCATACGTGACACTTTTTGGAGTTGTGTAGAGGCTTCCCCAGTGTTATTTTATTGTCGCAATAAAGTGAAGTTTAAATATTTGTTGGTTACTTTTTCATACAACACTTGCTATTTATACAATTTTGCAGCTTATTTATATTTTCTTATTCGATTTATTGTGCTTATTTCTAGATTTCTCTTAAAATGGAAGTAATTTTATGATTGTTGTCTATTCCATCTTGAATTTGTTCAGATTCTTTAGTCAGGTGTTTTGCTGAGCAAGGCCATTCTCATGTTTTTACTATCAATTTTAATCTGCATTATTATACACCCCCTGATGATGGGATTAAGAGGGCTTACGACCTTACCCCACTTATTTATGAAGGTCAATTACTTTACCATTTTTTTATCAAGGTTTTATTGTTATGTTTGCCAAATCAAATACATTTATACGTACGTAGTTTATTAGCTTTGTTATGCAATACTTATGTGTATTGTGTAAAATAAATTACATATAATTATTGTATAAAGGCTTAGAAATAATGATGTCTTCTTTACGTGAATTCGTGTTGTTTATTGTTTTGTTTGGTGGTAGCTTTAAATGTGGCGTCAGGATGTCAGTATGTCTGGATTCGAAAAAACAGTTCAATATTGAAATATCCCTATTTTGCTTTTCAATAATTTGGAGACTTATGTTAAACAGTTTATAAGATATAATAATCGAGATGGTTATCTCTCGCTGGTCCACACAATTAAGCTGGCCTGTCCTAAAGCGAATTACTCTGTCTAAATCCGACACAGTTGCATGGGTCGTTATGATATTGTGTTTACTATCGATTTCGTGTACCGTAGTCGCTGTCTAAGCAAGTGTGATTATACAAACAGGTAAGGCTGACAAATAGAAATTTAAAAGGATTATTAATTTAAATAAAGAAAATGTGTTGTTCGTGTATGATAGACTATAGAGTAATATAATATTAATTACCTTCAGTATTGGGAGCTCTCTATACTCTCTGTATGTATCTTCCCACATGGGACTTATTCTTTTCAACTACGTTTTGTTTTTCCTTTTTATCTCTGAAATTGTATATAAGTGCTCTGAGCCTTTTTCCGATACGTATTAGATATACAATATCTACGCTTAGAAAATATTGCCAAAACAAAGTGTGGCGCATTTTACACCGTAGCGTGCGTAATATGTTGTTATTATTAAACATAAACAACACCAGTTTTTTCCCTGATAAGATTTGGTGTGAATGTATACTGATTTGTGCATTAACCTTTATGTGCAATGTCCTTGGGCCATTGAACTGTCAATAACATAATATATAGAAGGTTGTTTGTTATCAATTTGCCCAAACAATGGGTAACGTCACAATACAGTATCAAAATGAAACAGAATTTGAATGTGTTTCCTAGAAGACGAATTTCGTTTTGAATGCCTTTGTTTAAGACGTGACGTCATATGTCACTATTTATATCAGTTAATGTGTTCAGAGCTGAGCACATGGATTTCATATTGCGAGAAGTTTTGGACTTCCTGTACCGCACATGGTTATGTATGGCGTAATTGGCGGCCAAGTTTAATGGAACTAGCGTTGCCAGGCGTCCGGATAAAGCCGGACATAGTTAGGCTTTTTGATTGCATGTCCGGCTAAAATAAACGGTGTCCGTCTTGTCCGGCTTTTGTTAGGCTTTTTACATTTCGCAAACAAGCGAGCACTACCGCCGCGCCGCGCCGCCGAGCGTGGCCGAGATTTATGATAATAATCAAAAAGACTTGATTTTACATAAAAAAAATTGTCGTACCTATTAATACTAAGACAAAATCCTCAATAATATAGGGTGTCCGGCTTTTTTAACCAAATGTCCGGCCAAACTGGCTGGTCTGTCCGGCTATTAGGTTTGGCGACCTGGCAACGCTAAATGGAACCGCATCATTTCCGTTTTGAATTATTTTTATTCCTTACTTTGTGAAGCATGCAAGTTTTGGCAACGATTGTGATTTCGGCTGCAGATATAAGACGTAATAGTCGAACCAATGACCGGCTTGTAATGTTTGACCTATACTGATTGACAATGGTGAATTGTAATTTGTAACCCATCTAATATTTTTTAGTTCGACGGAATACTGAAACACAGACGAAATCATAAATGGTCTCATACATTGTGAATCAAATTTATCTAATATGGAGATGAGATGAGAGATAGATTGATGACATTAGGCATATGTTTCAAAATTTAGGGCGATTGGCCCAATAAAGAAGACACTAGGAACTTGAAAGAGGTCTTTGTCCTGAAAGTGTTTACGGGCTAAAAACAGAGATGATTTAGAGATCAGTGTTCGGGTTATATATCGGTGTGATAGGCTGACCTCGGGGCGGGCTCAATGTCGAGCCAAGGCCCTCATTAGACACCAGGTAGCGTGATGACGTGTCGTTTCGTCTTCAGGCGGGTGGCGCTTTGCCAGTGTGTCATGCGAAACCAAATCACGGTCAAGTTGCAACCTTAAGTAATCAGTCTTAAAGTCCATTTCTAATCGTACTAGAACCGCCGATGATGATCCGCCAAAGGTTCTCCCGTTTTGTCAATATGAATTGCTATTTCTGTTAGACATGCTATTGTTTATTGCTTTTTATTGAGTTTGGGTTGCGGGATTGTTTGATTTCATTAATGATACGTATCTAGGTCATACCACAGGTCATACGTTACGTGCTAAATAGGTTCAAAGGTTATTTAGTATCATCCCAGATCCGTTTATGCATGCGTAGCGTTTTCACGTCATGAATGATAATTGACGCTGCATATTATCCGAAACATTTACTCTTTTAGAATGTAATTTTTCTCATAATGAGAATTTAATGTATTCAATCAATCGTTAGTCTTGTATGGTTGGTATTGTCATACCATTCTTTAAAATATGTCGAGCGACGAGCAGTGGAATTATTGTGCCGATTTTTATAGTCTGCCTCGGTGGCGTAGTTATACTACGGTACGGTTACAACGCTGAGGTCTCGAGCTCAAATCCTGGGTCGGGTAAAGTGATATTGGATTTTTCTATTCATTATCAGCACGAAGTCAGAAATTTGTGCCCGATATGGCGATAGGCTCGCCCCCCATCACCTCGTGGGACGAAACACAGAAGGCGGAACGTGGGTGTCCTGGTAACACCTCTGGCTACAAAAGACTTGAGTTTATGCATGTATATATGTATGATTTTTAAAGTGGTTGTACGGATATTTTAGTCTTTATAAAATCATAAAAAGTTATCTCAGTAATCAATCCAATAATAAAGTTTGCTTAAACTGGTTGTACCCTGTACCCTGTTATGTCAAATGACATCATATCACCAGAAGGCAGTTCAAGCTAGTTTTTTTTAAATATATTTTCCGAATATTGGTGTTCGATGTCTCAATCCATTGCATGCTATGTGTGCTCGTTGTCACGAGTTGCAGTAACAGTGCGGCTTAAAAAGGAGGTTTTCAATTAGATTTTTCTTTTTCCATTTTGATAATGTCATTTCTTTGCCAGTACTTTTATGCCCACCCCGTTGCGTTGTAGCCGCTACTGTCCCCAATCCACTAAACATTATCGCTCAATTTAAATTCACGTTTATGCGTGCTGAAACTTTGATGTTCCTATTTTTAATCCAGCTGAAATAAATGGGCTAATGTATTCGTGTTAAGTAGATTAGGTCCAGTGCTTGTTTTTAGCAAACACCCGGATTCAGTACGCGTGTACAGTACAGTATTTATGTTAATTTTGATAACATTAATTGCATTTTTGGGTGGTAATCTTTAGTCACAGGAAGTCCAAAATATAGGCAAGGTTTTTTTTATATTGCGATTAATGGCGAGACGAGCATGCCATTTGCCTGATAGTAATCGATACGACCGCTCATGGACAGTAGAAAAACCAAACAACACATTCCACTGCGCTTGCCATCCTGAGACATAAGATGATAAGTCTCATTATATCCAGTAAGTACTCTGGCTACAATGTTCTGACTGGAACACAACAGTGAATTTTTATAGAAGCTTGTTCCAAGCGTTATGCACATAGCGAATTCGTGGTCTATATATGTTGCAGTGGCGAAGCCTCCACAGGACCAGAATCTCATCAGATTTACTTTTGTGATTGATTCTTAACTATTATTAATATAACTTAGGTGATTATCTATTGGTGTCTTAGATTTTCATTAATGTTACACATTGAAATAAAATTAATTTATCGTACGATTTGGTTCAATTTTTATATTTTTTTACTTCCCGACGTTACAGTTAGTTCGTCCCGTGACCACGAAAGCTGTAAAGTTATCGAAATGTCGGGAAGTTAAAAAATAAAAAAAATTAACCAAATCCGCGATAAAATCGTTAAAAATAGTTTTTTTCGGTGATTATCTAAGTTAAATTATTTACTTTTAAACATATATTTTGGGACAGATTCTTTTAGTATAATATCACATGTCGGCGCTGTAGAGTTGTTTGTTTCCTATATTGGAGGACTACACATACAAGGTGCAATATATTGAATAGCTATAATACCGTAAATACAACTCCTCTATTATGAAAATAGCCGGTCGCTTTTCAGTTAAATTATTCATATTGACCCAATTACGTGACGCGAATATAATCCCTACTCGTTCGTATCGAACCGTATGGTATATTGTGAAACATAACAATGTTTTTATGGATTTAACGCTTGTTACATGTGTGAAGCTTGATAAATCTTGTTTTATTATATCTTCAATCAAATGATCTTTATTGAATTTTTTCGATGTACACATACACACATACACATACTTAAACTCACGCCTTAATCCCAGAAGGGGTAGGCAGAGGTGCCACTAGGACACTCACATTTCGCCTCGTATGTTCCGCCCCACGATGTAATAGGTGCCCATATCGGGCACAAATTCCTGACTCCGGGATGATAATGAATAGAAAAATCCAATATCACTTTGCCCGACCCGGGACTCGAACCCGAGACCTCAGATTTGTAATTGTAGCGCAATATAACTAAGCCACCGAGGCAGTCCTGCATACCATAGAGATTTTATTAAAATCTGTGTTATGTGTATGTAAAGTCCGCCAACCCGCACTAGGCCAGCGTGGTGGATTGTTTTAACTCGAAAACTAATTCTGTATTGTCATCAATTTCCCCATACATGTCTATCTATATCAGCCCATATACGTCCCACTGCAGGGCACGGGCCTACTCTACACTCGAGAGAATCGATTAAGAGTGGTTAGGCCATATAGTCCACCACGCTGGCCTAGTGCGGGTTGGCGGACTTACATACCGTAGAAATTACCATACACGTCAGGTTAAATAATAATAATCAAACTGCGGTTTATTCATATGATTAGGTCAAGCTCTATCATTGCGGTTTGCTTGATTGAACAGTGTATTATTACGGTAGCTGTTATCTATTGACGAGATCGATTGTTAACGTGCAGGGCTTACGACATTCAATTGAGATTGGGAATAACCATGTTAAGTACTGGTGTGTATGTTGTGTGGTTGTATCATGTACAGCCTCCGTGGCGCAGTTTGGTTACACGCTGGCTGTGAAACATGAGGCCGCGGGTTCGAACTCCGCAACGAAACAAATATTTGTGTGATCCATAGGTATTAGTTTCGGGTCTGGGTATTTGTGAGACGCGTAAGCGTAAAGCGTCTCGTAGTTCCTGATACCCACGACGCAAGATTTATTCTTAGTGTGGTGTCAGGACTATGTGTATGACTGTTAGGTGTATAATATTATTAATTTAGTTAAATATGTTGGTTGTAATGACAATCAGGCTATCTTTTATGGACAAATTAAATTTTAAAATTTGATTACATACATACATAAACTCACGCCTTTATCCCCTTAGGCAGAAGCGCAACCTGGACACCCACATTTCGCCTTGTATGTTCCGTCCCACGATGTGATAGGGGGCGAGCCCATCGCCATATCGGGAACAAATTCCAGACTCCGGACTGATAATGAATAGAAATCCAATATCACTTTGCCCGACTCGGAACTCCAACCCGAGACCTCAGCTTTGTAACCGTACCGTAATACAACTTCGCCACCGAGGCAGTATAGGTAGTAAATTAGATTATGTAGCGATATTTGTCTAGTGGGAGCGTGATTAAGCTGTAAACCGTAAGGTTCTGGTTTGATTTCTAAGTTTGGTACTTTCTTTTAGTAGACTGAATTTTTCGGTTTGAGAAATCAGCGTTTACCATATCTTATGAAATAGGTGTTTAGGAACGGCGAAATGTAGGTACGGTCACTGACACCTCTGCCTACCCTTTCGGGGATTCAGGCGTGATAGTGTGTGTACAATCAGATTGTTATTTTAATGTCGGATTAAATAGCGTAGACTTAAATGTTTATCAATCCAGAAATACGTTGCGTCAATTATATTTATTAATTGCTATCTACCAGTTGGGAAAATCGTAAATGCCTTTATAAGATATCTATAGATTTATACCTACAATTTATCTTTATTGGACTTATAAATATTTTATGCAATAGTTAATATGTAATGGTCTTTAAATATTTTTTTTATATCGTGACTATTTCTCAGATAGATCATAAAAAATCGTAAATTGTGATGCTGTTATAAATAAAGATAATTAAAAAAGATCTTTTAATATAATAAAAGATAAAAACCGGTTTACATTAATTAGCACTGGTGATAATTGTCGTAGACCCAAAATCTTATGGGATCTCCGTACACGATGGTGTCTAAATAAAACTAGACCAGTGTGGTGGACTATATGGCCTAACCCCTGTCAATCCTACTCTCGATTGTAGAGGGGGTCCGTGACCTGCAGTAAGACGTATAGGTATAGGCTAATTCTGAATCACGATTGTACTCATACTGATTTCTTATCGAAAAACATTAGTTATATAACAGATATTTATTGTTACCACAGTAGCACCTCCGAATTGGGTATTTGACTCATTTTTTTTTATTGTATTCGTCAAAACCAAAATCTAACAAACAAAGAATTTTGTAAATCCATTCAGAATTTAAAAAGTTAGAAACGTTTTAAATCTTGTAGTGGGGGTAAAAGAAAAGGGATGAAAAACAAAATTAGTGACGTCACTATTCTTAATATGCATTATAGTGTGCGGGTGTGAAAGAGACGGCAAGATGTCCCCACTACGTCCCCACTCTTTCATTTAAAATACTAATATTTGCCTCATGTTACAAGCTACTTTATCACTGTTTTCACAAAAATGTTTTGTTTTAATGGCACTTCTGCTTGTCTGCAAAATAATACAAAAAATCGATGATAGTCAAATACCCAATTCGTCTTCATTAACCACACATTTTGTTTAGTCTTCCATTATTAATACAATTTCTGGAAGTGGTAGAGCCACGCTGTTGTCATTCATAGCTCAGCATGAATGGGCAGGCTCGTCTGGCGGTACCACTGTTTCACAGCAGATCGTCGTGAAGTGACAGTTTTGCTGTCTCGTTTCATTCAGTGAGTGAGATTGCCGAATGCTCAATATCTATGTCATTTTCTCATCCTTTTTTCTTTCCGCTCCTCTCCCAATTTGATGGGCCGGTAGTACATCTATGATCAAGGGTTGTGTGTGTTCATGAGCGGCAGTAATCACTTACGATCAGATGAACTGTTTGCTCGTTTGCCGGACCTGTAGGAAAAATGAATGCAACTTAAGTGGAAAACCCTTCGTAAAGACTCACGAGAGTTTGGCGCGCGTAGCCCTGTATATTCAGTTTCGATAAGACAAAATTGTACCGACTAACGAGAGATCGTCATTTCTATTTGAATTACACTGCACTTACCATTTTGCAAAAAAACTGTTTATAAAGATAGCATGAATGTCATCGATGTTCAAGTGCAAGAATCCAATTTAATTTCACGAAGCGTTTGTATGAGTCATGTCCACGCTTCGAACGCATTTAAACGAATTGGACGCTATTGAAATAAGCAAACACATATAGCCTTCACGTGTATGAATGAATCTGAACGTATAAATAAACCGACGTCTGCCCTCTTACTATAACATCAAAGTTCATTAGACATAACCAAATAATTAGACGCAGTAATAGTTTGGTCGATAATCCTCACGATACATTCCAATGTCAATGCAATGTAGATTGCGCATATTTCAAATAAAACCATTTCGAACGTGCTTTTTGTTTTCTTTTTTTTCTCGTGTTTTATAAATAACCAGCTCATCGTCAGTGGCTTTACGCCAAAATACGGCCAGTGTGTTGTTTACCTCCGGCGGGTAACCTCGCGCGGGTAAACTCCGCGGTGTATTACGACGGCCGTCTCAACCGATCCGCGGATTAATTGCTAGATTATGTCGTCGAGGAACGGTAGCAAAGGTCGTGTACTGGGACCCAAAGTGTTGTGAGTGCATTGTTTGTTAGCGGAATTGGCTGGCGTGAACCGATCAGCTGCTCCGGCGGGAAGAGATTCCATGCCAATTGAACGCATACGCATTGTCCGAATCGCGACCCGTCATTTTAATGCCAAAGGACGGACGGATTAAATTATTATATTTATAATCAAACGAGTATCGTGCAGTACAGCTCGCGTGTAGTGTGTAAAGTTCAGTGCTCTTTTAATAGGCTGAAGTAGACACGATGAGGTTATAGTGTGGTGTGTGGTGGGTGAGATAGTGACGATGAGTGAAGAGTCGACTGCCGACAGGTTCACGTTGCCAGCGCGCGCGGACGCCGTAGTGGAACTATGGAGGTCCAAGATGGCGGAGGGAGTGCTGTCGCCAGCTCACTTCCAGGACCATTGGCGTGTTACAGTGCCCAGGATATACTCACCGCAGCCGAACAGGACCTGTCTGGGTAAGTTATCTTACTTTAATTGCTTGCAACATCTCACATGTGGAGAAATACCTCCTTTCCACTTTACTCTATTCCAGCTATATAAATATATCTTCGTTTCAATATAATAATATCTCACTTCCCTCTATTGTTGGTAAATTATGGCCATTACTTTCTGGATCTGTCTCACCGCATACACATGTCTTTACTTTTGAGACCTACTAGTGGCTCTTAAGTCTGAATTCATTCTGTAAACCTGCTCGTTATGTTTATTATTATATGTTGTACCTACTTATATCCACGAGCAGATAAATAAATAAATAAATCAGTACACCCAACAGTCCCATACATAGTCCTGATGTGGAGTCAGGACTATGTATTAAGCTCAATTAAGTCTTATGTCGTGGGTATCAGGAACTACGAGGACTTTTCGGTTTCACAAACACCCAGACCCGAAACAAATACCTGTGGAACACACAAATATTTGTTTCGGTGCGGGGATCGAACCCGCGGCCTCTCGTTTCACAGCCAGCGTCTAACCAACTGCGCCACGGAGGCTGTCAGAATGGATGAATGTAGACTGATGATTATGAACTTGCAAGTGTACACTGTACATACATGTTTACGTAATACTTAAATTAATAATAATGATTGTGTTATCCGAATTATACTGAATATTTATTAAATGCGTAGGAGGAAATGTTAAATTATTGCAATATGCAATATTATAATATCTTTATGTGGACATGTTTCGAAATTAGTTTTCCCTATAGGTACTTAGGTGTCAATAACATTGTTTTGCAAACTTTTAGTAGGTATAAGTCATACGGTAAATTAATAATAGAGGTTTGTCGTGAGGACGATCATCGTCATACAAGGGAATTAAAAATACATATGATAGGTCATCTTTCTCATTGTAGAAGTGTATTTTAGATCCACGCACTAAGTTACTGCTTTGTAAAAACAATAAAAAAATAAACCTACTCAAAAGCTTTAGGTCTATCATATCTTAAAAAAAAATTAAATGTAGTAACTGTATCTGCTGAAAAAATTTAAAACACCATATCATTATAAAATATTCTCCGTGGCCTGGTTGATAAGATGCCGGATGTGAAACGAGAGGCCGCGGGTTCGGACCCCGCACCGGTACAAATATTTGTGTGATTCACATGTATTTGTTTCGGGTCTGGGTGTTTGTGAGATCGACAAGTCTCTCGTAGTTCCCGATACCCACGACACAAGACTCTATCTTAGTGTTATCTAGATCTTGGGGTTAGGATTATGTATTTGACTGTTGGGTGTGTATTTATTTGTCAATTTCTCCCTTCCAATGTTTTTGTGATGGTTTTTATTTCAGTCAAACCCCTTGCAAACTGCACTATAGTGGTCTAAAGACTAAAACCAACATTCTAATTCACAGTTTTATTGCAAAACATGTGCAAACTCGCGAATTCTCGTACTTAGCGCGTTATGCACTGTTGGTTCTTGGATATTAGCAAATAGAAAATTAAAAAGTGAAATTGACAGCCTCCGTGGCGCTGTTTGTTGAGATGCCGGCTGTGAAACGAGATGCTGCGGGTTCGATGCTCGCATTGACACAATTTTTTATGACTACAATTATTTATAGCTGGTCTGGATGTTAAAACCTATTTTAGTTATCAAATGTTTTGTCCCATTCGAAGTCCTTTCGAATTCAGTTTGAGCGGAGAAGACAAAACATTCGATGACTAAAATAGTTTATATAACTGTCTATGAATAAGGTTGCAAGTCTTTCATTTCTTATTAATTTCATTGCGGATTAAAGACAAGCTAGTGTCCATAGCAGGTTCGCCGAGATTCTATGCTCGATGACTATTCCTTGCGTACAGCTGATTCTAGTTAGCAAAAGTTGCAGTGGTAGATGTGTGGGCGGATTAATCTCTTACGGTTTTTTGAACGCAGAAATGTGATCGAATTTCGTCTCTACAAGTGTGCATTGAAATAGTACCTCTGGATTTACCTATAAACACGATTTGTTTTGCAAATCAAAGCTGGCACTAACCGAACTAGGTCGACGAAATTATGCATTTTCACAGGAATCTTTTCTGCTATAGATGTAGTGAGATATAGCAGTTTATTCCTATATTAGTATTTAGTACTTTGAAATGTTTTGATTCCGGAATAAAACAGCGAAGTCTATTTAGAATAGTAACAGAATATGAATTGAAACTATTAGGATTGATAAAAATATGTCAAGAAAGACAAAACCATATATAGCAACCATACAACGAACTGACCCAGGATTTTATACTGTCAATTAATCCATCTGTTTTGTTCATCTGTTTATTTACAGTCCATACATCCGTTGGTCTTTATATTCCTGCTCGAAATCCTAATTTAATAAGTAAACGTTGCCTTAATTATAAATGATCTACAAACTACAACATTAAATTATCCACCCAAGTCATCTAAAGATCAAAAATTCTAAATAAGATGCATCATTACTAGTTCCGACTATCCAGGTACAATTTTAGCCCGAAGCTGCACTTGACCCGCCGCCCGTGTCTATGTCAAGGCTGAACGCTTTCAGACGCCACTTGGCATTCAGTTCTAGGGCTCTCGCCGTTTGTACTGATGTGAAAGATATGCTATGTGTGGGTGGGATGTGAATGGATGAGTCTGGCTGATTTCTGTGGTTTCATGTAGTGAAAGAGAAGTCGTGGGTTTTTGGTATGATGAAGTGCAATGTAGGCCTAAAAATGGATCTAGCGACAAAATATATTTATCAGTGTCCGGTCGACAAAATTATGCCGGCATGATCACAGGCTGAGTCCAAAATGCTTTACGCACCACATTTGTAGTCTTTGATGCATTTTGTATGAGTTAACGAGTGCTCCATGAGGAATTGTGTCATAATTTTAATCCATAAACAACATTATACTAAACAAAATACATATATAACTGACAGACTATTATTTTTACATTTCTTTGCAATCCGCTTTGCATATTACATGTTTTCGCACAGGTAAAAAGCATTTCAAATTCTATACGACGTTGATAACAAAACACTTAAAACGCTGTTAGCCGTGCATAAAACGTGGTTAGCCACACAAACTAGAAGAATTTTAATTGTATTTTCAGCTTGTAAAATGGCTGCGTTCGTTAACATTTTAATTATTGTAAATATTTTAATTGGCTCACTCAAAGTAAGTTCGAGAAGGTTGTTATGTTGATACTGGCTATAAATATCATTTGGTATTAAATAGAAGAGGAATAAACTATGCAATTTATTTAGAGTTGTCAATTATGCTAAATTACTTTAGTTATTTTAATAAATGCACATAAATTCGCACTCTATCTTTTCAAGTGTAATCTTATTTTTCGCGTATTTTGCGTAGTGACTACCTCACAAATAGAACTTGCCGATGAATTATTTCTTCACGAAACCTGGCAGTATAGCACCATCATACAATAATTAAAGCCAGCGATGATTCAAGTATACGTGTCTGGTCTCGGGATCAGCCAGGTTACATCCAGTTTCAGGCAGACGCGTACAATTGCGTCTACTTGTGAAGCACACTATACGTTAATCAATATAATACCGATTTACCATGGATATCGCCAGGCAAAAGCTGTATGGATTTACTCGACACATTTTTCGAGACGTCCTCTGGCCAGATGGTGGGATGACTTGCACAAGAGAGCCGGCAGCGACTGGATGCGTAAAGCAGCAGACCCGAGTATTTGAAAATAAATGTCACATTATTTAATGATAATTCCGTTTGTACACATTGTATTAATTAAATGAAATCATTGTGTGAAAAAAAAACTGGTCTGAACTGGTTATTTTTTATAAAGGAAACGATGTCGTTCTTATATTAATACAATTGTGTAATATTAATTGTAAAACGTCTTAATCGTTCAATAAAAATACTACGTACATGAGAATTTAAAAGAAGACTTAACAGCCTGTGTGGCTTAGTTCTGAAACAAAAGGCCGTTGGTTCGATCCCCGCTCCAGATTTGTGCGAACCACTTGTATTTGTTTCGGGTCTGCGTGTTTGTGATAGCTGGGTATAATTATTACTCTGGTAGAAATAATGTATAGCGTATAAATATAATGGAACAGTCTGCAGGCCCATAAGTTCTCTTTGTATTATTTTGATTCTTTTTAGAAGGGCATGCGTAAGGAATTGAAGCAAATATAGTTATAAAGAATGGTGGAAGATGATTGTCGCCACTTAATGTTATATCTGGACTATATTGCTTTTACCTTCGGGGGCAAGGTTTATGTGGAACCAGAATATCATTCATTAAATGTTTATTTAGAAGTTTCTGAAGTATAAAACATTATTATCCTAAGCAAAAATAAAACTTACACAGTTTAAATTTCATATCTCGCATTTAGTTTAATAAACGTATACCTATACAGTACGTATTGTTTTTAAACAGTATGGCCGCGATTCGTTTTCCGGTTTTCTTAACAAAGACAATTGTCCGGCAATGGATAATTATAATCGATATTTGGACATTGTGAAGCAGACCGGAAGCTCAACGGTCTTGCTTACATTTGTCTTCCTCCTTTCACTTTAAAAGGCAACAAAATGATGAACTCAGATAGCCATGCATTGTTGATAATTTGGACGATACTTTTGTTTAACCGGCTATAAAATTAATCAGATAGAAATTAAATAGGCATTAAAAACAAAGTTACCTTGTGACTGCTTGTTTATTGAAGCTAATATTTATTTAATTCTATTATTTTACTTAAAAAACCGACCGCAAAATATAAATTATTTTTTCCTCATGAATAATAAATGGTTATTGCACCGATTTCTCGTACATAATATAATAATAATTCGGCCCAAAAAATGTAATAATACCTAATGTATACCTTATACGTCCCCCTACAGGGCACGGGTCCCCCTACCATTAAGAAGGGTTAGGCTTATAGTCGACCACTTCGGCCTAGTGCCTATTGATTGATGAAAGGAGATGTTTTATTTTGGGCCGTATTGTGTACGTCTAGTACAAATACTAGAAAAAAATGTGGAATTCAAATAAAATACATTTAGATTTCTTGGACAACGGGGGGCTTTATACAAAAATGTGATTGTTTTAGTACAGAAGCAATATTTTCTTCGATAATCTGTCCTCCATGATGCCCACTTGTCATTTCGTTCAAAAATGCGCAAACCCATTATCTTTAACTTGAATATATGTTTTATTATAAAAACCCGCTACTAATTATAATTGTTTTCTATATATTTAT
This sequence comes from Deilephila elpenor, assembly GCA_949752805.1. NCBI lineage: Eukaryota > Metazoa > Arthropoda > Insecta > Lepidoptera > Sphingidae > Deilephila > Deilephila elpenor. The sequence continues at coordinate 2,405,638 of OX457114.1, forward strand.
CTGTTGATACTATAGTCCATAAGTTGTCAAAAGATGATATAGGTTGTTTAAAACGTCACTTTTATTAATATATTTATATTTCATGATTTCAGTTAAAGAACGAAAATGTTTAGACATGCTGCAATTCCAAAACAATATGGCCGTTATTGTCGCCATATTGCTTGTAGTGTTGCTGTTCTTGGCTTGATATTTATTTTTGTATAAAGTTAATAAGCAACGCATAACAGTAATTAATACGGAAATCGAAAGCCAATTTCACGAACTATATTTCATGTACTGTACAGCACTATGGCCCAAGGTCCATACATTTCTGGACCATCTCCTTTCAGAACTGTGAATTCATATGAGATTTTCCAAAATTAATAAACAACTCATGTAATATTTTCCAAAAGAAATATATAGCACGAAGTAGATGGCATATACTAGGGAACATCATAAGCTTTGAAACTGAATTGAAACAGTCGTCCAGGTATCACTATCTCACGGAAAATCGACGGTTTTACTGCATTTTTCCGTTCCGTGAGCGAGATGCTGGAAGCCCAATACGAGGGGTATTCCTTGTTCTTTTCCCTCTTATTCCCTTTTCATTTTGAGAGGCTGACATCGCACTTACTATCTTAGTACTATAGATGTTTACAGTGGTAATCACTTACTATCAAAGGCGCTGTTTGTTAATTTGCCTGGACCTATTTAAAAAGTGTCCTTGTAAGGTTAATAACCTTATTAGAATTATTATTTTATGTTTCATTCCCACAGATTGGTCGTTCGACGAGGAGCTGGCGGCCAAGCTGCTGATCCAGCCGCTGGAGCAGTTCATCTGGGGCACCAGCGAGGGCTCGCAACCGGCGCCTCCGCGACGCTCCACGCTCTGCGGCCGCGTGTTCAAGCAGGGCGAGCCCGCTTACAGCTGCAGGGAATGTGGTCAGTATGAACTTCATGAAAAGACTAAAGAGCCATAGAGCGGTCATTGTCAACTACAAACTATTGAAGAAAGGCTACGGGTCAATAGACTTTATACAATGCCTTTTGAGTGACAGCCTCCGTGGCGCAGCTGGTTAGACGCCGGCTGTGAAAAGAGAGGCCGCCGGTTCGATCCCCGCATCGAAACAAATATTTGTGTGAACCACAGGTATTTGTTTCGTGTCTGGGTGTCTGTGAGACCGAAACGACTCTAGTAGTTTATCAAGACACAAGACTCGATATTAGTGTGGGGTCAGGCCTATCTATGTGACTGTACGGTGTTGGGTGGGTGGGTGAATGTTTCTATTTACACTACTGAACTAAAAGGACTGGGTAAACAGTTTTCGCGTATTGATAGAATCTTTACATCATAACGTTGTAGCTGTCTTTATCTTATAAGCTGTTAGCATTATATGCAAATAACTTGTTTAAGGACCATTTTCACGGAATATAACACAATTTCAATAAATTAATATAATTAAGAAATATTATCAAGCCTATTATTGTGATTTATCCAATGTTTCATATAGATTCTGTTCTCTAACAAAATTCCTATCAAAAATAAAAGTCGCCCGGTTAAAAATGGCTATGAAAATTTTTAATTCTAGTAAAAAAGCGTGCTGGAAAATATTCATAACGTGTGGGTAGTTAGACAAGTGTTCTCGTTTAGCAACGCAGAAGCCTTGACCCACTAGAGTTCGCGCCGACAAAAAAAACTTAAAGCCATTGAAGTTATATGGAGGAAAAGGATAAAGCCGGCTCTAGAATAATTAACTTATGAATAAAATTAACGAGATGAAATCAAGTTTGTTTGGTTTTTGCCTAATGTATAAAGGTATTGGTAAAAAATCTGGAAGATTGTTAATGTTATAACAAAATTTAACTGGCCATGCTACAGATATAATAATAAAAGATTCTATTTTATGGATTTTTCGTCACAATATATAATAGAAGGCGAGCCTATCGCTGCATCAGAGATCAGACACGCCATTCATTGCAATAAAAAAAATAAAAAAAGACATACATTCTCGCACATCTCGGGCAAATCATAAGTAATTTAAAATTGAAAAACTCATATCAGAGTTCTTGTCCAGGGATTGGAACATGGAACTTGTGAACCATCCACAGCCAATATACGCATTCACATACATAATCTCACGCCTTTTTCCCAGAAGGGATAGCCAGAAGTGCTACCAGGACACCTACGTTGCGCCTTGTGTGTTCTGTCCCACGATGTGATAGGGGGCGAGCTTATCGGGTACAAATTCCTGACTCCGGGCTGATAATGAATAGAAAGATCCAATATAACTTTGCCCGGCCTGGGATTCAAACCCGGGACCTTAGCTTTTTAATCGTAGCGTAGAACAACTGCGCCACACGGACAGTCAACGCGTTCACAACGCATACAAACGAACGAGACCGTTTTTCAATGTATGAATACCAGTATCGGCGTGTACTTACTTACTGCTGAGCGCAGGACTCTATAATCGACTGTTCGATTGAGAAGAGTTAGTCCCTGCGCTTCCAGATCCCGGACACCCCGAAATACCCCTTCCTTAAAGACCTTGCCTCTCGAAAAAAAACAGTCCACCATCATAGCTTTTCAATGATCAAGTTTTTTTTCTCCAGGCATGGACAACACATGCGTCCTGTGCGTGGAGTGTTTCAAAGTGTCGGCGCACCGGCACCACAAGTACAAAATGGGACAGTCAGGAGGCGGCGGGTGCTGCGACTGCGGAGACACTGAGGCCTGGAAGAGGGATCCTTTCTGTGAACTCCATGCTGTGAGTCGATTACTAAGAATATAAGGCTGAGGTTCCCCTGAAATGGAGACAAGAGAGGCGGAGAAGTGTAGAAATTACCTAATCAAATTGGTTCAACACATCTATAATTTCAACCATGTTGATTGGTTTATTTCTTCACGTATTCGCTCATCTCCGCTTCAGTGGATACTTAGCTTAATAATGTATTGTAGAGGCCTAGTAGCGGTCACTGTCACTTATACAGATTCGAAATGTCACACAAACGGTGCTTGCGGTATACTATCTTTAAGCATCGTAAATAAGGGCATATTATGTACTTGGGAACAATGAGGCGGCGTATTCGTTCCGCAGCGTGCACGTGCGTATTAAGGACGGCCGCTGGTAACGTATCGTGCGTATTGGTGAAATGAGTGAACTGTAATGCGATGGCAGATGATGAATGAAATCTTGATGAGTGTTATCCTGCCATTATAGCTACTGACTAAGATATACAGCAGGTATACATTCTGTCAAGAAAGTATCGGGAATTGGTGATTTGTTTACAGTTCTAAATATATATTTTTTATTTTTTTGTTGTTGTTACATTGATACAACTGTTTTCCATTTTGGTGCGAAGTTTCAGTTCCATCTGATAATTATGTTAAATATAGTGCTATTTTTTGTTACATCATATCTAGTGTGGGGCATTTCACGTGAAGTTGTGAATGTTTTGTGTTCGTCGCTCAAACTGAATTCTAAACTATTTCGAAAAGGACAAAACATTCGTTTGATAACTAAATAAAATCCGTCTATGAATAAGGCAGATAGACGCTGACTGGGCGACCTAAGTGAGCGTCTGGTACCACGCTCAGTGCGGCATCTATGTACTTTTACTCATGTATCTCCTAAACTTAAAAAGATAACATTCTACAACTTTTAATGTAAAATTAATATATTATTAGCTTTATTTTAAAACAAAAATAATTAAAATTTTTATATGCCAAGTTATTCAAATTCTGATTAGAAACATTTACTTCCGGTTTAATATAAGAAAAAAAATTGTAATTTCTAATCTCGATTAGAAATAATAAAGAACTATATTTTAACTACATAACCTGATATAAATAGTATTTTATTGTTAATTTCTTCAATTAAAAAAATCACCTCCAAAAAACCCTTTGACTAACTTTTCCAATTCTTTCAACACCAATAACTCAATAACTATACCACATACAAAAAAAATATTTCGTGTTCACGTTCATACCCTCCAGGAGTACAGATAAACAGAACATGAACGAATTCTGAAACCTCACTTTTTTTTTGCTGTCCGCTTCACGTGAAATGCCCCGTGTGTATTGCGAATTTCATAATGTAAAAAAACATCGAACAAAGAGTTTGTCTTAAATTTTGCTTTGAAAGAATATTATTTGTGCGACGTTTTAGAGAGCAAATTCGCCAAAAAAATGGCCATATTTTTCGAAATAAGGTTCTTGGATTTTGCATCACGATAATGCGCCTTCGCACAAGGCCATCATTGTGAACGAATTTTTGACCAAAAATTCAAAAAATTCCATCAAGCAACCACCGCATTCACCAGTTATGGCTCCAGGTGACTTCTTTCTTTATTTTAAACTCAAATGACCACTCCGAGGAACCCGTTTTCATTCGGTGAAAGACATAGAGGAGAATTCGCGGCGAGAACTGAACTCTATTCCGGAAGAAGCAGTTAAAAATTTTTTTGATCGTTAGATTAATCGTAGGCGTAAGTGTATCATTTATAAAGGAGCATACTTTGAAGGTGATCAAATAAATTTGGATGAATAACTAACAATTTGTGCATTAATGATCTTTTCCCGGTACTTTCTTGACAGAGTAGTATTCTTAGATTTTGCCATTCATAGATTTCTGATTTGAAACCGCCGGGGACAGAAACAAATGGAGACAGCTCGTTGGAGAGAAAGTGATGTAGAAGGGAGGTCACGACCCTCAATACTGAGGAATACGACGCTAGGAGGAGGAGGAAGAGGAGGAGATTTCTAATGCGCATAAACAACTACTATGTCTTTATATTCTTAATTTTCTATACCAGGCTTCGAAAGATGGTGAAGCCGAGGCGAGCGTGAGTCCCGACGTGGTGGAACGTATGAAGATCGTGGCGTCAGTGTGTCTCACCTACTGCCTGAGGTTACTCACACACGACCACGCGCCCAACTTGCCTAATGATCTCAGGTAGGTACTTAACAATTTATCTGTCCATCGTCTCATAGTCATCAGTCAGTCATCGTCGTCGGGTTCGAGTCCCGGGTCGGGCAAAGTGATATTGGATTTTTCTATTCAGGAATTTGTGCCTGATATGGCAATAGGCTCGCCCCCTATCACATCGTGGGACGGAACATACAAGGCGAGGCATGTGGGTGTCCTTGTGGCGCCTCTGCCTACCCATTCGGGGATAAAGGCGTGAGTTTATGCATGTCTCATAGAATTCTGAAATTACCCCTCAAAATCCTTAACGGTCAGTAATTGAATGTGGCCTATTTATTATGGTCGGATAAATAATTCAGAAACGAATCCTAAGTTTCCTGCCCACTATGCTTTAGAATACTATGAACATAATAATAAATATGTATATAAATGAATGTAAAGCGTTGTCCGCTAGGCGGCTCCATCATCAGCTCTGTGATTGTAGTGTTGCATACTTATTCATCTCTAGCTGTTTTTAACGAATAATATGTTGTTTTCTAGACTGAAAGACGGCGAGAAGGACCTGGTACTTCAAATATTGGAGCAGCCTGATTGCTTCTGCACCGTTCTGTATAACGACGAGACGCACACATTTGAACAGGTTGGTATATTATTTAATTTTTTCTTGTATATTTTTTTAAGATAAACATCAAGTTTCTGGGTGAGTGGATTTGCTCTTCGACTATTGAAAGGAAATATTTATTTATTATAAACTGTCTCATTTGGCTTCTACTTTTGAGGAATATATACTCTAATGCCAAATGAAAAGCCAAAGGTGTTCGCCCTGGACTGAAACCAGTGTCCTAAGTAGTACCTAAAGCCTGTTAGTCTCTGAGGGATAGATGACCAAAAAGGTTATTTTTAATGTGGACACTTCACAATATTTTAAATATTGTATGTTAAGTAAAAATTACATAAATTTTCATGTTATGTTAAAGATAACTTCAAGGTTTGAGAACAGGTACTACCTACTTAATAATGGACTAGGAAATTGTTTCGATTTGCATATTATACATTCTCAATATTAATGATATTTATTATTTTTAATTAATGTTAATAATCAATGAATACAATAAATACCGCTCGGTGGTCTAGTGGCCCATTATTTGATCTCTGGGCTTGAAGTCAATTCATGTCGTAGTCTTTGTTTTTAAAAAAGAAAGTTTTACAAGTGACATGAGGCAAATGACAATAGCAGAATGACACATGTCAAACTGCATTAAAGTCTTTAGTAACACCGTGGATCGAATACAAAGCCTATTTCTGGTTAATTGCAGGTTATCGTCCGTTATTTGATATTAACATCGATTACATATAGACAATATTTATATGTATATATTATGTAATATTTTATTTATACGCTTAGACAAGGCTCATTACTTTTAATAATATCCTTGAAAACCTGTTTGTTCTTTGTATAAACCATTATGTTACATGTCATCTAGGTGCATTTTAATGCACGTGAGAAATACGTGATATTCTTTTTTGAATATTAATTACATTATATCACGTCATACTTACATTGACTGTCTCAGTAGCGTAGTTGTACAACGGTACGATTACAAAGCTGAGGTCTCGGGTTCGAGTCGATACCGGGTCGGGCACAGTAATATTGGATTTTCTATTCATATCAGCCCAGAGTCAGGAATATGTGCCCGATATGGCGATAGGCTCGCCCACTATCACATCGTGGGACGGAACATACAAGGTGAAATGTGGATGTCCTGGTGGCGCCTCTGCCTACCCCTTCTGGGATAAAGGCGTGAGTTTATGTACTTATATTATTATATTAAAATGTGCCCTTCCTTGTACCTTCCTTCTATTGGCGTAATTTTTTTTATTGCGTAGGTTGGCAACCTATGAAGGATTAACAACCTTATGCACTAGCTAATAAAGTATAAATTTTGTCCACCAGGTAATAACAACATTAATACGGGTGACAAAATGCAACCACCGCGATTCGGTTGAGCTGGTGAGCCTCATCGACCGCGAGGGGCGCGCGCTCATCAAGTGCCACACGTTCCAAGTCTGCGACAAGCTCAAAACCGATATAGAGATGTAAGTGTTTTCTCAATGGTCTAGTTACTAGTAGATGTAGGGCTTAGGAGGTCAGGCGTGAGTCTAGATAAATATCGAAAGGAATAAAACTGATAATATATCGAGTGTTTTGGATAGCAAATCCGTGTAAAATGGGATATTTGCAAGTTATTTATATACATCTGAAGGCATCTGAACTGACAAATACCAAATGTGATGTATAAAACATCCCATCCGTCAATCCGTCAAGTAAGGAAAAATTATATTTAAAAATTTAAATTAATTATTTAAAAAAAGAGTCTTGTTTTAACTTTAGTTTATAAGATTCTAATATTTATGATATTTTGGATACGCGCCAGTTAATATTCTACTTTCTAATTAAAGGTAATTCAAATATTTATTGACCTCCACCCTTTCTTTTATTTTTCTATCTCCGCCTTGTTTAAAGTCTTACCAAATATTAATGATATTATTGTATATTCCTTTGACTACTCAAATAAACATATTCAGCAATCTGTACCTATGATTTTTTAAACCAAGTGTCGATATTGATATTGACATCGTTTTAAATGGGACAATATGATTTACATTTAAGATAATTCATTCAATTGTAAGAAAAAAAAATAGTTTTGTGCTGGTATTATCATGTCGAACATCGACATGTAATAAACTCTTATTTAGTCGATAATTTATGATGAAGACATGGTTTCTTGTGTTCTTATCATACTAGAATAAAATAATCTATTATGTACCTCTTACTTAAGCAAGAATGTTCTTAAATTATATCAGTTTAATCGCGCTTTTGTCAAACCGATGTAGAAAACAATATGTCTAATATCGATATCGACAACCCCACATGTCCCCCCTACCCTCGTGGGCCAATGTCGCGGGGTGATGTTTGCGATGTGTACTCAGCTGCACGGCGATGTTCGAAAGGTTTACTTCGCGCCAGGGCTCGGCGCTCAAAGTGCTCGTCATGCACGCGCATGTCATCGCGCACCAGATGTTCGCCATGAAGCTGTTGCATTGGTGAGTTTATCGATATTTTTTGTGTTTTATCGATATGTTAGAATAGTAATGGAGCAACACTAATTGTTGTTTGTAGAGGAATGAAGTGAGATTAGTAAACAATATGCGTTGTGCTTGTTTTTAATTTAAGTAAAGTATAGTTGTGCGTAGCGATATTTTAAATTGTAGATTTCGATACTATACATTTTTTATGAGCTCTGTAAAATTAATCTACTTGTGTGGGTTTATTGTTGTTTCGTGTCAATGTTTTAATACTTTAGATTGAATTATTATAGCAATTATTTATTATCCGATGTGTCGAGAAGATTTAAATTGTAAATATGAATGTGTGTATTGTAGCAAAACTTATCTGTAACATAAGTATATTTGACCAGGCTACAGAATTTCGTGAGTCAAGAGCCTCAGCTACGCCTCGCGGTGAGCCAGGTGGCGCTGGGCGAGGAGTGCTGGGGCTCCGGCACGTCGGTGGGCGGCGGGGGCGTGGCCGTGGGCGTGATGCAGAACGACTTCCGCATGTGGAAGGCGTCGCGGACCGCCTGGCATCGACTCCTCATCGCCACCACGCTCATGGACTATACCACTAAACGGACCATGGCTGTACTGTTTACTAAGAATTATGGTCAGTTTTTGTTGTTAAATTGGAAGGATAGGGTATTATGACGCTTTGGGTCCTATTTTTGTGATGAAATACTGATTTTTGAGGTTAAAATAAAAAAATCCAGAACCGATAAAAATAAACAAAGTTAAGTTTATACTACAGGTTTTGTTATATTAAAAAAAATCATTAAATTGATATTAAAATGTGTCATTACATTAATTCCGTGATATTTCTCAAGTGGCAATGAATATCATTATTTTTTAAAATTGAATGTTTTAATTTATGTAGTTAAGCAAGTAATATAGATAAAGTAAATAATGACAAGAAATTTTACATTTGTCGTTTGACTTAATCTATATAGATCTACGAAACAGGACACTAGATACACTTGCGTGCGTAACGTACGAATACGTATTCTGTTACTACCATCCTTTATCACTTCGGTGTAGGCGCCATAAGAGTGATTTTCGTACGAATATCACATTACCATCCATTGACAATTCATCAATCTACTGTTGTTTTCAGGCTCAGTGCTAAAAGACTTTATCCGTGACGACCACGACCACTCGTTCTCCATCTCATCGTTGTCGGTGCAGCTGTACACCACGCCCACGCTGGCGCACCACCTCATCGCCAAGCAGGACGCGCTGTTTGTAGTACTGAATACGTTTGTCAGCGAGTGTAATAGAAGGTGCACTAATGTAAGTACACTTATCGATACTAAACAATCTCATATTGGCCAATCAGGACAAAGGTTTTCGACACGCCCACATTTAACTGGATTTGATTGGTTAATTCAAAATTGATTTTGAGGTAGGGATTTATTGATTTCGTCCATATGTAAAGCTAAAGGCGATGTTCGATTTTAGCGACAAAATGTCTTTGATCTACAACTATATGTTTTTGTCTGGGTGTTGTGGTAGCGAAAAGTTAGTGTCACAATCGACATTATTTATTTTATCGACTAACATCTCAATTGTTCTTCTCCAGGGCCGCCTAGAGTTCGACCGCAACCACGTCTCCCAAGCATTCAAGCGAGCCCAGTTCATCCTCTACGACGTGAAGTACCTGCTAGGCTCCGTGCCGGCCGCCTTCGACGACGACCTGCGCAAGGGCTTCCTGCACGGCCTGTCGCTCATGCTCAACCTGCTCGTGATGATGCAGGGCATGGACTCGGTTGTGAGACAGGTATGTCTATGAAGTCTATCGCTATACTTCATTCTCATACCCGCCACTTTGACTGCGGTAGGCCAGGGCCGACAGAGGCAGACATTTTAATGACACCCATTATTGAAGTTCATCTGATCTCGTGTATTTAAGGCAAAGATTCGGTAAACAAGCGAGAGGCATGCTTAATGTAAGTAATTATCGCTGCCGGTGAACAAATACAACATTTGTATCACAGGTTTGTTGCCGGACTCTCAAAATGGAAGGAGTAAGAGAAGGAAAAAACTAATTCCAGCAGTTTCTTTAAACTTACATTGGTTTTCATCGAAAATGTGGTACCATTCTCGTAGACGCCATTTCTACGATAATCCAAGATAACTCACAGTATGGCTTTTCTATATCTGCAATATATTCAATGTTTAAATTGTCTTCGTGAATGACTAAAATCTAAATGAATGACATGACCAACTAAATGAATCTTATATAAGTGTTTGTATACATCCAGGTAGGGCAGCACATGGAATATGAGCCGGAGTGGGAGTCGGCGTTCAATCTACACGTGAAGCTGGCGCACAGCATCACGCTATCCCTGGAATGGTGCGCGGCAGAGAAGCCGCTCGCCATCGCCGCATACCGCATGGCGCTGAGACGCCAAGCCGAGACTTATACCCCGCCTGCTAAAGTGCTTAGAGGTACTGAACACAACTTCATCTAATAAATTGGTCGATATTTCAATATCGCATTACGTGCGGGCATGTACTTAAAAGTAAAATTTATCAACAGCTGATTTTCAACTTATAAATAAATCGATACAACACTGCAACATAAAATTAGCACTGCGAGGTAAATTGCTTACAGATACATAATCACTACGATCGATAAAATTTATCGATGTCAAATGTAAACATATGTACGTTCAGCTTAAGTACTCTGAGATATTCCGTTGAAAACACTAGAGAAATTGAGGCCAGGGGGCCAAAGTACTCAAGAGTACTCCACTCCACGTCTAAATCTAATGTATTAATCGATAGTGTACTTACGACTCCACTTAAAATATTTGACTCATTAATTGGTTGATATCAAGCCTAAGTGCACATGCTGCTTGCTAAACTACTTAAACGTAATACACTACACGAAATAATGTGATGATTCGAAAACATCGACGGGTAAACTCCTCCGAGATACTTCACGGTGTAGGCAAATCTTATTATTGTCGATATCACGCCGTGACCTATAAATTGCCAACTAAAGGGTTGAGAACTACTCTAGATACATTCGTTTTATCGATGTTAAAACCTATAAAATAATAATAATTCAATTAAGTATCGATATAAAATTAGTTCTTTACCATCGTCTAGGTTAGTGACTAGCACATGCAGGGTGTTCAAGAATTCAACACTATACCTGAAATGGGAGAAAGACCAAACTTTCACGTTGTGACGACTAAAAAATTAATGACCTATAAATGATAGTATTTAAATGACAGCTTTTCCAAGCAAAAAGATCTACTTTTGATTTATTTATTTTGTGCAGTAAAGTTTATATTCGTAAAAATGGTAGAAATTATAAGTTTAATAAGTTTTTTTCACCAGAGTTAAGCGGACAGAGCGCCCTAGTGATACCATACGACGTGTCAGTGGAGCCGGTGTCCATTCACCGACCATTGTCGCGTTACATCGCTGGACTACACCTGCTCTTACATCGACATGGCCTCTCATACCACAGCAAGGAGTTTGATCGACAGGACAAGCCTAAACCTTCGCCTGAGGATCTTATGGGTAAGATTTTATAACAGGAACTAGCGCCTCGGCCCGGCTTCGCCTGGATTGTACTAAGTCCAGACCACGTCAAAAAAAATATAATTCGCAGCGCACGCTATGTTAAGAATATTTTAGGTAGTATTTTTACACCTTGGGTTACATTATTGAAGTTTTAGTAAGGATGCCAATTTTTTTGAAAATATAATATAGCCTTTATCATCCGGGGATAGTGTAGCTGCCCAACAGTGAAAGATTTTTTTAAATCGGTTCAGTAGTTTCGGAGTCTATTTAATACAATCAAACAAACAAACACAACTTTCCTCTTTATAATATTACTATAGATTATTAAGTGACTACAATGTACCTGATAGTATGTGCGACAGATAAAGCATCAAGTGGCAGTTAATGTTTATATCTTGCCGTAACGGGCAAGTAGCAAGTAAACATAATTATAATTACAATTAATATAAATAAATGTTTTATACATGTAGAGCCGGTGCTGCAAACGATGGCGATGATCGCGCAGGTGCACGCGGGCATGTGGCGGCGCAACGGCTTCGCGCTGCTCAACCAGCTGTTCTTCTACCACAACGTCAAGTGCCGCACCGAGATGCTGGACAGAGACATCGTCATGCTTCAGGTCGATACTATAATCTGTATCTGTATCAGCCCATATACGTTGGGATGTACGACTACAGGGCACGGGCCTCCTCTACCACCGAGAATACGATTAAGAGGGGTTAGGCCGTATTGTCCACCACAGTGGCCTAGTGCATATCACAATATCGATAAACAAATTACCTACAACATTGCCTTCTACTCGTAAATTATCGATAAAAGTGCACCAAAAGTGTCGATTGGTGGTTATATCATTTTATCGTTTTGTATGTGTAGAGGGTGAATATTATATCATTCTCTAATAGCCTTGTTCCTTGTATAAATTATGGTGGCCTATGAATTTGAAATAAGTTTATTCACCCTATAGGCGATTTTATACTACTTATGAAAGTTAGGTGATATGATAACAGAAAATGTAAATCATTTGAAGGGTTACATTATCTATTACTAATACCACAATAGTGTAAATACAGAACGTATGGTAGTGATGATAAATATTGATACGATATTTCTAAAAATATCGAAATAAGTATATGTTTTGCGTGCGCTCCTATAAGAGATAAGTTCTACTAACAGGTCTAAAACCTGCTAACTTTCTCTTCAATGCAAAAAAAATAATGTTGCACTAAAATGCTAAAAATTGTCCAACAGATGGGCGCCTCCCTAATCGAGAGCAACGAGTTCATAATCCACGTACTCAACAAGTTTAATCTCCTGGAGTGGGCCGCGGCGGACTTCGAGCAGCGCCACATCGAGGACGACACGCTGCGCCACACTATCAGCATGGTCGAAGAGTTTCTGGGACTGCTTATTACCAGTCAGTACAAACTTCATATCAGTAATTGTACTAGTTGCTTTGCGGTTATACCGCGAAAATAAGGAGAGTTTTGCGGCCTTATTTATACACAGTTTATAAAGCTAGTTTAGCTATCGAATGTTTTGTCTTCTTCGCTCAAACTGAATTCAAAAGTCGTTGGAAAGGGACAAAACATTCGATAACTAAAATAGTTTTAAAACTGTCTATGAATAGAGCCGTTAGTTCATCGTACTAATCGCTTTAAGGTTATAACGCAGTGCAGGGAGTGTTTTAAACGTGAAAATCTTATGCAGTAAAATTTAAAATTGTCATTTATGTGTATTCGCCAAGTGACCGATTTTGAGTCTCGGTGCGCGCGTGTGCGTGCGCGTGCGTAAAGCATCCGCAAATGAAAGCGTGCATGTTTGGCTTCGACAATAAAATATGTCGATAAATTCTGTAAAATTTTTGAAACAATGTTAGCTTAATAATCATTACGCTACGTCTTACGTTACGTACCTAAAATTAAGTCTAATTTATTGAGACCAAATCCAGTAATGGCTTAAACGTAAATATGTACTCATTGAACTACAATAATACATACTTTAGCCCTACTCAAATAATCGATCTAACTATAGAGGCTTAGTGAGAATAACCGAATAATTTATCTTGCAGTTGTGGGTTCGCGTTACGTGCCCGGCGTCGGCGAGGTGACCAACGAAGACAGGACCAAGAAGGAAATCATACAAATGCTTTGCGTCAAGCCGATGCCACACTCAGAACTAAATAGGTAAGTTTTAATACTTAATTAGTTACAACCTATGAAGTTCTTGAAACAATTGAAATAATTGAACGGAAGTCAAAACAATTTTTGCAAGTACGAGCATGTGTCTGGTTGTTTGTTCTATAACAAGGCAATGAAGTAACATATTGATTTTTTTTTGTACACGGGTAATTTATAGAACACATGGTGACATAGCTTATTATTTTTCTCATAACAGACATGATTTCTGTGAAATAGGCAACATTGTAATTTTTTTCATTTTTTTCAATCCACTTGAATTTTTAATACAATAATATTCCAGATTATGTTGTGAATATTGGCAGCATTACATTATTTTTTCGAAAGAGCAATTAACCAAATATTTTATCGTCTCTTCCAGGTCATTACCAGAAGACCAGCTGCATGAGACAGGGCTGGAATCAGTGATCCACGAGGTGGCGGACTTCATCAAGCCGTCGGGGGGCAACAACCGCGGCGTGTACAAGCTTAAGCCGCACCTGTATGACGAGTACGACACCTTCTTCTACCACTACACCAGGGAGGAACTGTCAAGGAGCGAAGAGGAACAGAGGAATAGAAGAAAGGCTGCAGGTGAGTGATTTTGTGGGGTAGTTAGATGAATTGACGTAGTTTAGCTAAATGAAATAACTGGTTTTTAAGATGTTTTAGTTGGTTAAAAGTGAAGTTGGAATTGCCATTTGAAAATGCCACTTGAGTTATCCAACTACTTGCGTTTGGCGTGGTGATAGTTTTGCCATTCTTGGCAGTGTAAAAAAATAAGTAATAGATATGAAGTGGCACTGGATACATTGTGTCCAAGAACAAAGTAGACAGCGGTCGAAATTAGCTTGAGAACTTGTAAACTATAAGAGCTAGGATTTTACTAATTAGCGTTGGTCAATTTTAAAGTTTATAACGATTAAAAGCTATACCTGAAGACGGAAATAGATTTGGCCAACTGAGTAGCACTTCTGCTTAGCTTTGGTGATGATGGTGATTGTCTTGTAAAAACTGCTTTAAGAGATAATATTGCCCATAATATAGTTTTAAACGATAAGACTGTCCATTTTAACGCCATCGTTATTGTTTTTATAATAGATGGTATTTCCTTGTTTTGGTTATATTGTGATGAAGGTGATGACGGTGATGTGTGTCAGGTCTGGCGGAGTGTTGCCCGCCGCCGCCGCTGCCGCTGCTGAGCGCTCCGTTCCGGCTCGTGGCGCACCTGCTGCAGAGCGACGCCGCGCTGCACGTGCTGCGCACCGTGCTGCACCGCGCCCGCGACCTGCGCGCGCGCTCCTTCTCCGAGACGCAAGTGCACAAGGTACACTACACTAGTGGCGGTACTTCCATACAAGCCCAAAAGTCCGGCTTGCCCTACTTAATACGTATATACTAAATTCTGAACGAAACCATTACATTCAATACAAAACAGTAATTACGAAACATCTACCATTTTTGAATTTACCGCGTTCCGTCGCGGCATGGCGCTCTTCAATGAAGCGCGAGCCGAAGCGCCGCCCGCGCTGCGCAACGCTTGTAATAAATTCATTCAATAATTTTAACTCTCACGTTGAACGTAGCTCCACGCATTTTTTAAAAGACGGTACGCGCAAAACATATATCTGCCTTCTTCTCTCTCGTATGCTTTTACGAGGCTTTTGGCAACGCATGCTATCTCTTTCACAATGACGAGTGAAATGCTACACTCTGGCACTACGAATGTATAGCTACAGATATCTATATATAGCAATAAAGTACTAAACCAAAAGCCCAGCTTTTGACCACAGAATTGGGTATTCTACCCATTTTCAAAAAGTCTTTTAAGTTGTTCCTAAGATTAAGACAAACTATTAAAAAAAATATCAAATTTTTATTCGCTCGGCAAGTCCAATAAAAAACCATTTAAAATTTAAATTTTAAATTTATGCGCGCAAATATGTGAAAACGCTAGGCGCCATGTTCCTTTAAAATGATACGTCACTCAACCAGTAAACAACCTGTGTTTGTATGAGCTCTTGGACACCGGAGGGGGTATTCTACTTACGGAATGACGTAGAATCGTTATCCATCATGGCGGCAGCCGTTTCACATATTTTTAGGACAGATAAAAAATTGAAATTTTCAAAACGAATTATAAAATTTATTCCTTGGAAATAAAAACTGAAATTAACATATACTTATTGCTTAATGCTCTACTATATACATTTATAGTTTTTAGATTTTTCCTTTCTTATAGTAAAATACCCAATTGTTTTGACTGAACATCGTACATTTGAAGGTCGACATGTGTAACATTATTTGTTAACTAAATTATATTTATTGTTAATAAATTACGTTGGTTCTTTTTTTAAATTATTTAATCAGTTTTGAATAGAAATAATGAAGTTTTTATATTTATTTCATAAATTATAATTGCATGTTGTAATGTTTATTTTTTCGTTTACTAGCAATACTGTACGAATTACTACTAACTTCATAAGTATTTTGACATTGTGTAATTATTGTAAATAGTTCGGTTGAAGGTTAATTATTCGTTTTTTTAATGTTATTTAAACTTTTTGATACGAAAATGATTTGTATTGTTTCCTGTGATGGTTTTAGTGTGATGGTGAAAGTGTTCATTGCCGTTATAAAGGTAATTTAATTCAATTATATTGAAACTGGCGCGAAAACTACGCCGAGTTTGTGCATTTCTTAAATTCGTGGTAAATCACAAGAGGCACTTTATCGGTTCAGTTTACTTAACTACGTAATTCCATTTCTAAATGCTCCCATTCATATAGGTTATTATATTAAACAGTCGTGTTACATATGCTTTTCAAGGGACACTTGTGTATTAGAATGTTTGGATTAATTCTTATGATTTCAATGGTCCTTTCAAAAGGCATGCTATTACTTGTAATTAAAATTACTTCTAAAAACTTAACTTTAATGTATTTTTAAAAATTTCTGTCCGCAATTTTGGTTAACTACGCAGTCAAACACGGGAGCATAGTAGCTATCGTTGTGCTCGTGTAATGCCGGGTATTAAAAGTGCTCAGTAGTTAGTGCATTAAAAAGTTACGGTTGCATGACCGCAGGCTATCTATATTTGTATTACCTAATCCTAATATTGTACAGATTGTGTGGTTGGTCTGCCGCCGCGCCGTAAATTCCATTTCGTCGTTCTTAGTATTTTTTGTCCTTCTAAATAAATATGTATTAAAACTAAAATAATATTGGGCTTGCCCTACTCCAAAACCCTAGGCACGCCACTGCACTACACGCTACACACTACATACTACCGCCTACATGATACCTACCACCCGCCACATACACTAAAACCTACTGCGCACTGCCTACCTCCCACTACACACTGCCTATCACCGACTACACCCTCCACCACCCACCGCAGACTGTCTTCTACACACTTAACATTACCTATCTTATAACTGGATCGGTGTTGTAACGCTAAATAAAACGAACAGAATAAAACAAAGCAAATAACTGCATAAGTGCAGAGGCGTTATTATTTCTCGCCCTATTTAGTTTCTATTTTTGACAGCCTTCGTGGCGCAGTTGGTTCGATGCTGGCGGTGAAATGTAAGGTCGCAGGTTCGATCCCCGCATCGAAACAAATTTTTGTATGATCCACAGGTATTTGTTTCGGATCTGGGTGTTTGCGACACCGAAAAGTCTCTCGTAGTTCCTGATACACACGACACAAGATTTGATCATATATGGTCAGGACTATGTATGTGAACGTTGGGTGTATTTATTTATTTATTTCTATATATCAGGCGCTGCACTTGATGGGCTACGCGGTACGTGACGAGGAGAGCGGGCACTACGAGTTCCTGGCGTTCGCGGAGAGTGCGCAGCGGTCCGGCCTGCTGGACTTGCTGCAGCAGCTCGTGGCCAGCCCCAGGATCGACGCGCACAGGCCCTTGGCCAGATGGGTGTTGGCCAGGATCAAGTCCGTATACATAAATACTAGTATAGAAAAAAAAAGCTCAAAAATTACATCTCTCTTTTAGTTTGTCGTATGTCATTACTACCCAGAATTTGATGCTTAGGAACATTGTTGAAGGGTGTAATAATACAGCATTTGTTTTTTATTTTCATTATCTCTGGGTTTGATTCCTCATTCGGATCATTGATTTTTCAAAAACCCAAGTACACATTTGTAATTTTCATCAAAACCGACCTCCTTACTCCTTTCAGTATTTATCGATATTTCTCATGATTTCTGATTCGACCATCCACGCCCACTTCAAAAATACACAAATAAATAACAACGGTTTGATTATTATCACCACTGATATCATTACAGAAACCTGCTGGGCCAAGGCGACGAGAACTTGGGCGACGGAGACAACATGGAGGTAGACCAGGAGGAGAAGCCGGCTACTGATGAGGCAGCAGGTAAATACTTTGACATTCAGTACACTATAAGTGGAATTAACCCTAAATTTTGTTATACTGTGCTATTTACTATTCATTATTATCATTACCATTTGTCATAAGATGTCCACTGCTGAAGTGGGGTATCCACTAGAATTGGATTGTCCTGCCCATAAATAATATTTATTTCAGTATCTTAGTCAGCGCAGTCCTTACTGCATTTTGTTTTCCGGTGTTATTGACTATTCATCGTCATCATCATCATCATAATCATCGACATTGTCATCATCATCATCATCATCATCATCATTATCATCATCATCAGCCACAAAAAGCCTACTAAGGATTGTTTTACCCATATACTGGTTTCCGAAATTATATTGGGAATAACAGCTATTGTAATACGTAAATGACAGTTTATTTTAAAAATGTGGATAGCGCTACTATTTTTTCACTATCAAAGCGGAGGATAGTCTTACGTTTGACAAGGTATGCTCCAGCGATTCGACAACTGGGCTTTGCTTATTAATAACAAAAGTATTGTCGTGGCTTTCATAAAGAAATGGTTTAATTACAGAAGCCGAGAAAAACCGCCGCGCCAAGTTAGCGGCGGAGAGGCGAGCCAAGCTGATGGCGCAGATGAAGACGCAAATGAACAACTTTATATCCAACAACGCCACGCTGTTTGAGGAGACCAACACAGAGGTACTGTGTCTACTGCTACAAACACACAGCTTAGCTAAATTTCAAAATGATTCTGATTACTTTGATTATTTCAAAAGTTATAGGTATACTTACATGTTTTTTGTTATCGAATTTGTTGTGTAATTATGTATTATCAGTAGTGGAAAATTTGGAATTAAACGACACAGGGCTTTTATAAAATATTGCGTCAAATGTTTATTTGTGAAATAAAAAACCGTCGTTCTCTGAATATATTAACCGCGGATTCTTTTTCAAAAATCATTAATTTAATAACCAGTAACCAATATATGGTATATAAAGTAGCCACAGTAATGTGGTATATGGTGCAGTTTGCCAGCACTAGTGATGTGATGTTGTCCGTGCAGGTGACCCCGGAGGAGCAGGAGATCCGTCCGCTGTACTGCGGCGCGGCGCTGGGCGTGTGGGGCGGCGGCGTGCCCGAGCCCGTGCGCACCTGCATCATGTGCCAGGAGGAGGTGCCACCACCACCACTACCTACATCCTGCATGCAGGATTTATCATTACTAGACATTACTACCACTTTCCAAACTATGCCTTAAGAAAGAATACACTGGCCCTGGGTCTCATAGGTTTTAGTTTGTATTATATCCTACAGTTTTTTTGCTTCTTGTTACTACCGCTACTTGTATTAAGTTTATTAGGAGAACACACTTTCCTAATGTAGTCTAAAAGATTCTAATAGCGTTACGTCTTGATTTTATGCTATTGGCCGTATTGGAATTACTGATTTATTGAAAATGAAGAGATTCGATATCGCTATTGTATGTCAGCATGCGTGGCATTTATTACCTAACGAACAACCTGCTCGAATTATATAAGATTTTAGTATTGACGTCTCTATGTATTAGTATTGACGTATCTATGGTGAATATTGCAGGCTCGAGTAGAAGCGATGGGCGACCCACTCGTCCTGGTGGCGTTCGTGCAGCAGTCCCGCGTGCTGGACCGCAGGCGCGCGGCGGGCGCGGCGGGCGCGGCGGGCGCGGCGGGGGCGGCGCGGGGGGCGTGCGCCCCGCCCGGCCTGGGCGCGCAGCCGCACGTGTCGAGCTGCGGACACGCGCTGCACGCGCGCTGCTGGCGCAAGTACGTCGACAACGTGCAGGACAAGGAGAACCGCAGGTACGCACACACTGAACTATACTATCGACCTTATTCACAGATTGATTTGAAACCTATTTTGGTTATCGAATGTTTTGTCTTCTCATTCAAACTGTAAAGTCGTTCGAAAGGGAAAAAACATTCCATAACGAAAATAGGTTTAAAATCTGTCTATGAATAAAGCCGTATATCTAAGCCATCTGATTGGCTAGTGGAATCACTTGCGTAGGCTTTTCTACAGGTCATATTTTTATATTGATGGACCATATTCAGGACAACTATATTTTAAACAATGTTTACTAAAAGTAGTCAAACCAAGCGTACTTAAACAGTTTTTTTGACCTGTGTTTGTACAATACTTTTAAGTACGTAATTTTATGGTCCTTCGAGCCTTCCAACTCGTAACTCTTGATTATAATCTAGTTTATAATTTTACTCAACTTCTTCAAATCTCAAAATTACGCACTAACAGTAACTCATCTAAAAATATTTCTTCCCAGACCTTACCGCGTCCGTCAGCCAGCCGCCTTCGACGTGGAGAAGAAGGAGTATTTGTGTCCTCTGTGCGAGCGGCTGTGCAACACGGCGCTGCCCCTACTGCCGGGCCCCACCCTCCCCGGAGGCACCCCGCCACCCCTCTCAGAGGACATGTACCGGGAATCGGTTAACATGATTCTCAAGTTGAAGCACCAGGTCTGAACTTTTTTTTTTTTTTGAAATTCGTCTGCATAAAAATTTGCTTTCTTTGTTATATTGATTTTAGAGTAACAGTTATTGAAGTATTTTTTTTTATGTTTACTAATTAAAATGTAATTGTTTTGGTCTAATTAATAAAATTAGAAAATTAAATTAAACCAGTTGTTTATCCATACTTTAAATTGTGATTGGATATCAACTTCTTTCAGGTCTGCGCCGAGTCAGTGCACGTGTGCACAGAGATATGCGAGGACATGCACTGCCAGGCCCGGGCTCGGAGCGTGGGCGCCATGTCCTCCGACATGGAGGACGAGTCCTCCGACGAGACCGAGGTGTACGTCTCCACGCACTCGGAAAACCTCCTGCCCGCTGACTTCCTGGTGCACTTTGAAGGGGAGATACCCAAGTACAATGTCAACACTAAGCTGCTGGTACAGGAGTTTGCTGACGTGAGTAATTATGGTGTATATGCTGTTTGGAAAAACGTGTGAATTTTTGCTGCCATAGGTTTTGATACTTGTAATATAAGTCACGTATTTGAATGTATATTTTAGTGACTATGAAATTATTAGGTGGAGAGTAAAAAAATATTTTTGCAGCTTCTTAACAGCGTAAAATGACGGAATTTCCACCACGCATATAATAGTAACAATTCTTTATTTTTTGTATTAATTTACACATCAGTCAATTATAGTTAAGTTGAAAGAAATAACAGGTTGATGTTAATATTTATTTGAATGAAGTTTTAATCATAAAATATCTGTTTCCAGGTCTTGCCAGTATCCGAGTACGGCGACATGGCATCCAGCGCCGCGCTATACCGCGCCACCGCCTACACTGTGATCAGCACCAACGTGCTCCTACAAGCAGAGAACAGGCCACTCCTGGTGGAAGTACCCTCACGTCTCCGCGACGCTCTACAAGCGCTCATACGCATGGCGGCGGTGGTGCCCTCTATATGGCCCGCGCCGAAACACCTGGCCCACCATGCTCTCAGCAGTCTCAATACCCTGGAAAGCGCCTCGCCTCTAACCCATGATGTGTTTGTGACCCTGGTAGCCCTGGTCCTTACAGCTCCGTCCATGTTCTGTAAGCAAGGCAGCACAGCCAGGCCCACGCATCTAGCTAGACAGATCACGCTCCAAGCTCTTAGGGCTGATATACTCAGAGCTCTTTTAGTCACTGATGTAACATCCAGCGGAGAACCAATGGAAGGACAGGAGACGTTCAACGCTAAACCAGACTTAGAGAATTTACTACCGCTGATGAAGGAAATCAGACGCGGTAACTTACCAGAAGGACTCAACCCTAATAACGTATGGGATAAAATCAAACAGCAATGCCATCCCTTCTTAAGATGCTGTTGTATATTCTACCACTTCTTGAGCGATATCAATCCTCCTACAGAACTTACTGTAGCCGAAGGTGATACTTGGGAGGTCATGTGTGGATACCTCGACCTTCCATGCAGCTTCAAAGACTTAGTAGACAATCCTACAGCATCTAAAAAGATGTTGGAGTGGGCAGGGCTGTCCAACGAGTGGTTCACAGGAGATATCCTGCCGGAGACAGTGGTCATCCCTGCAGAGCCTCCGAAGCTCATCACCCTGCCCGAGGACTTCTCGGAGCTGATGAATATCGTGTCGGACTTCCCGTGCCCCAACTCGGATAGAGAGGATAGTAAGAACCCCACAATGTGCCTTGTGTGCGGACAGATCATGTGCTCGCAGAGTTATTGTTGCCAGGCTGAGATACCAAAGGTTAGTAGGAATATTATTAAAATTGCTAGACTTATGTTGATTCATTTGTTAGGCAAAAAGTTACTAGGGCAGTTATATAGAAACAGTTTTACCTTGATCCCACCAATATTATTTGGAAAATGGGTAAAGAATCCTGTAAGGTTTAGTAAAAGGTTGTATAGCTTGCTAATATGATTTATTGCTTATATGATTTATTTAACTAAAGTAATGGATATGAAAATGCTAGCTATGAGCGCACGCGACGCGGATGACAATCGATCGTGTACTAACTGCGTAAACAATATTATTTTATGAATTGCTGACAATTCAAATGTACGGCGCTAGCCCGTACATCCTCCCGGGGGAGAAAAAAGCTAAATTAACCTTATAAGTACAATGAAGGTGAAACATAATGATGGGCATTATGACTTACAAACTAGAAATTAAAGTCTCTAAGGTATTAAACATTATCACTAACACAAAACACTGGTTTACGCAGATCGGGCATAGTGCCTCGATCTTGTTTGCACAATTGGCTCATTTTAATTTCACTCTCACTATCACTATTGCACCGCTGCACAGATATACACTTTATGTTCCCACTTTCACTAGTGCTTCTGCAGCCCTCGTTCTGGCCGACGTCTCTTGACGTCGATGATGATCGTTCCGTGGCGGGTTCACGCTGTGACACGCGCCAACGGCGACTCATGCGTCTCCAAGTAAATATCGCTCCGGCGATGCCTACCAGCGCCAGTAAGCAGTATATCGCTACGTAATGCTGGATATCATGACCCGACATGCTCAGGTCTGCTTGCTCCTTCATTCTTTGGATGTTATCATGTATGATGCCCAATTCCAAGGTTCTGTTCTGGGCATCGTGGTCTTTCATATCGAGCAAAGGAATGGACAAATTTATTAATTGATTGATCGGCGGCATACTTGTGACTATTACTTCTGGTCGGATATGAATAACATCTGGTCGTAATAATTTGTGAGAAAATATAACAGAATCATCGGTCTTCAGCATGCAGTCGCTCGATAAAGCCGCTATGCCCGCTCGTGGCAGCTGATAGGAAGTAACGCGATCCATTCCACAATGCGCTCTGACGGTACACTCATGACAACAAACATATAAGTAGGTGTTTATGTTATGTAAGTTGACCCATTTATTATTACACGGCGCTGTTACTAATCGACATGTCCTTGCTTCGTCAGTGGATTCACACAGGTCATGGTCGCCTCTCAGCTGATGGATTGGCGTCTGTATGTAACATATCAAAGTATCCGATTCTTGTTGGAGGCATTCGCTTATCTGATGTTCGGTTATTGGTAAGAAGGTATCCTTTCGTAGGTTAATCGCGACGTACTCGGATTTCACCACAATGGATATCATCAAATTGTTCTCCATTCGTTGTGGAATAGCCATGAGTCTGTATAATTCACATTTGTCTCTATTAGTAAGTGGGATTCTTATTTCAAACATAAGGTATTTTTGCAACATTCTCGTTTTAATTCTGAGTAAAGAATATATTTTATGTATGTCATTATGGACATTTTCTATAGGTAGGCTTAGATCGGAAGGTAGCTGAGTTGATATAACGCTAAGCTCGCGTAAGAGTTGTTCGGGAGTTACGAGATGAAAATTAAACTTCCCGTGATAAATATCCGTCACCTGGTCTAGCAACATTCCTTGTATTCCTCTCAAGTTATTTAATAGATTGCTAGCAGTAAGGGCACCGAGGGTAAAATAATTATTCAAACGGTTGACGTTGATTTCGCTAGTGACATCATTCAAAGCTCTGCTAAGTTTCAGTATGTTCCCGTGAATAGATTCGTGCTGCTTGCTTATCGAGTCTTCTGTACGCTTAAGCAGATTATATTCAGCTTCTACTATCGATGTCTGGTTTTTCCATAGATTCGCTAAATGCCTTTGGTTGTCGCGTATCTGAGTAATGTCTTGCTGATATTGTTCGGCGAACCTTTCGTCCAATACGCCAAACAAGTAATTAGATAGGTAGCCGACACCATTCACGAGTCCCCGCCGACGTCTGGGCCGCGCATTATAGTGCTGTGTTTGCAACACCTGATTATAATACTGTAACTCGGAGTAACCATGACGTAGCTGCGATGATATTACGTCACAATATGACGTTTCGTTAAGCTTGGAGCACGTTTGTTCTATTTGTTTGACGTATTTATTTAAAGCTGAACATCCTTGCCAAAATGGATCCATTTCATAATACACCACCAGTTTCCACTCGTCCCGAGCAACTTGGAGGTTAGAAATCTTATCTAAGTATAAACTTTGATTATGGTTAAACCGATTCACGTGAAGTTCACTCTGTCCGCCTGTACAGATGTTCATAAATAGAATAATAGAAAATAGTGTCGTTATAATGCTGTTTCTCCTATGCTTCTTTGAACTCGTCACAGCTGATGATGTTGTTATCTTAGCGGAAGGTACCTCAGCCGAGTCATCGTTCCGAATCGGTAATACCGATAGCTTCAAGACAGGTCGCTTCATAAGTCCGTTCTTCGTCTTTAACGTTACTACCCGTACAACGCCGTCACTCCCTGGATGTAATTCCACTACTCTACCCATTGACCATTTTCCTGGAGGCAGGTGGTCTTCATGAATACAAACAATGTCACCGATGCTTATATTCCTTTGTTGTTTAAACCACTTGCTTCTTACCGTAAGTTGGGTTAAGTATTCTAACTTCCATCTTTTCCAGACATCTTCTAACAATTTCCTCACCAATTGCCATCTCGTTCTAGCATCTCTCTCGGTCTCGATTACAGTCAAATCCGCTCTACAATTGAGGAAATGCGCCGGTGTCAACACGTCCAGATCGTCAGGGTCTTCCGTCAGGGCGCACAGCGGTCTGCTATTAAGACAGGCTTCGACTTGCGCCAACAGTGTGGAATATTCCTCAAAGGTTAATTTCTGTTCGCCTATCACTGGTTTCAAATGACCTTTAAGGCTGCGAATCGCTCGTTCCCATAATCCGGAAGCACTTTGCCAAGAAGGTGCTTGGAAGTGCCATTCGATTTTCATGTCGGTAACCTCTCTCAAAAAATCCTTATCTATAATATTTTGTAGGTCAAAATATTCCTCCTGTAGATTCCGATTACTCTTGATAAAGTTAGTTCCGTTATCGCTGTATAGATGGTGAGGTGCTCCACGTCTAGCTGCCATTCTTTTTAACGCCGATAAAAATGCTCTACTCGATAGATCTGATGCTAGCTCGATATGCACGGCCTTAGTTACCATACATATAAATAATACAATATATCCTTTAGTGGTTTTTATGCCCCGACCGTGATTCGCTTTTACGTCAACAAATCCCGTCAAGTCTACTCCTGTGTGATAAAAGGGTGGCGCTTCTGTAGTCCGAGGCTCCGGAAGTGTCCCCATTAGTTGGTGTTGGTACTGGGGGTTGTGCTTCCGACAAATCACACAGGTTCGGAGTTGCTTCTTGACTGCTCTAATTCCTCCCACGATCCAGTACCTTTGCCTTAATCGCGTAATGGTAAGCCGGGCTCCTCCATGAAAAGTGTCCTTATATACGGTAATATAATAGGATGTTTCGTTTCAAGCTTAAGATTCGATTTTCCCAATCTCCCACCGACTCTGAGAACTCCATCCTTATCAATAAAAGGGTTAAGATTTAATAACTTGCTGTTTGATTTTACTGTATTATGTTTATGTAGATATTTAAATTCATCGTCAAATTTCTGTGCCTGAGTGTGTTTAATTATAAGTGTCTTTGCCTTGCGTAATTCCGGTAATGTGAGATAGCTCGGCGATTGTTTACGATTTAATTGGAATGCGCGTAGTATCCATGCCACGATTGCAACAATATTTTTCAATGAGCTATGTTTATGTAAGAGCTCGATAATTATACTGGGTGTCGCGGGTTCGATTTGGGTAGCGTTGGTTATTTGATTTGCTCTTTTTTCCACTTCCGTTACAAAAATCTCTTGTTTTTTCTTCCGATCAAATGACATCAACCAAGTCGGACCTCCCCACCATAGCCTGTTTTCCCGTAACTGAGATGCCAATTGCCCCCTACTAGCGCAATCAGCAGGGTTCTCTACCGATTTCACGTAACGCCAACAATGCGTCGGCATTACCGTCTTGATAATTTTTACGCGATTGCTGATGAATGGTTTCCATCTTCCAGGGTCGCCTTGTAGCCAACCCAATACTACCTTGGAATCGCACCATCCAAATACCTCGGTATTGTATTCGGGCAAAGTATGCAAAATCTTCGCCACTAGCTTAGCGAGTAGTTGCGCTCCACTTAGCTCTAGTTTGGGTAACGTTAATTGTTTCCCGAGCGGGACCAGTTTATTTTTTGCGGCTACCAGAGTTATCGTTGTCTTGTTCGGCTGCTGGATGCGTGCGTAAACTACGCACGCGTATGCTTTCATGGACGCGTCACAGAATCCGTGCAGCTGTATATAATCATCCTTACCGCTTCCGATCCATCTAGGTAATTCACAATGCTGTATGTTATGAATGTCTGCCCTTAGCTTTGTCCACTCAGCTGTTATGTTGTTTGACAATGGGTTGTCCCACTCCATATTAGCTTTCCACACATTTTGGAACAGTAATTTCAAGTTGGTTACTACGGGGGCCAGCCATCCTAATGGATCGAATATTTTTGAGATTTCGCTCAACAAAACTCGTTTGGTTAATGTTGGTCCAGGAGTATCAGTGAGTTGGTGTTGGAAGGTAAATTTATCCTCTTTTATGTTCCAGCTGAGGCCTAACGTTTTTGTATTATCTAATTTGAAATGAAACTGGTCATTCTCCCGTTTTTGCTTATCCTGTAAGTTTTCAAGCAGTGCCCTGTTATTTGACGCCCACTTACGTAAGACAAAT
Organism: Deilephila elpenor; assembly: GCA_949752805.1. Classification (NCBI taxonomy): domain Eukaryota; kingdom Metazoa; phylum Arthropoda; class Insecta; order Lepidoptera; family Sphingidae; genus Deilephila; species Deilephila elpenor. The sequence goes on from OX457114.1 coordinate 2,432,906, forward strand.
CCTCCTGATTGTAACAATTCATTTAAGTTCGCTATTAATATTTGACCTTCCGATATCGAATGAAAACCTGTTAGTAGGTCGTCCATAAAATAATTATGTTCCAATATCCTAGCTGCTTCTGGAAAGCCGGTCCTGTTATCTTCTGCTAGTTTTTTCAACGTCATCATGGCCAAAAATGGCGCGGCCTTTAGTCCATAGGTGAGGGTTGTCAACTGGTAAGACTTAACGGTCTCATCGGAGGTATCTCTCCAAAGGATTCTTTGGAGAACTTGATCGGCCTCGTGTATCAAAATTTGCCGATACATCTTTTCGATGTCTGCGGTTACAACGAACTGAAACTGCCTCCAATTTAATATGAGCGATTGAAGGTCCTTTTGTAGGTTTGGTCCTCGCAACATGATGTCGTTTAGGCTGACTCCGGTCGAAGTTCTTGACGACGCATTGAAGACCACTCGAAATTTTCCGACATTGGTTTGGCCTTGCACACAATGATGAGGTAGATAACAGGCTCTGGCCAATTCCTCTAGATGAGAGCATTCCCTCATATGGCCCAACGCTCTATAATCAGCCATAAAAACTCTATATTGCTCTGCTAGTTGATTTTGTTTGTTTAATCTTTTCTCAAGATTATAAAATTGCGCCATAGCAATATTTTTGGACGATCCTAAGGTGTGTATTTGGTCCCCTTTTATGGGTAACCTGACAATAAATCGGCCGGACGCATGGCGCATCGTGGTTGCTCTATAAAACTGTATACATTCCAGATCCTCGCTAGACATATCCGTGTCATTATCAATATCTTCAACTTCCCAAAATTTTTTAATATCCTCGATATTGTTTACGACTACATTGCATTGGAACGTAGTCATCACATTCCCGCAGAGGATCCAGCCTAGTTGCGTTTGCTGGGCAATTGGTTGAGAATTGCACTCGCCTCTCAAAATGCCACTTAACATTATTTGTGAATAAATTTCCGCTCCGAACAATAGGTCCACCCGACGGTTAATATTAAATTCTGGGTCCGCTAATTGAATGCCACTAATGTGTGACCATTTTGGCTTGCTAAACGACTGTGTCGGTAGATTCTTTATTAAGCTATTCATTATAAGTGCGTCAGTATTAAAGAAAAAATCGTTGTGAATTGAAGAACATTCAATCTTTATAACTCCTTTGCTATTATTTTGCTTCTCTCCGACGCCAAATACTGCCCCACTACACCATCTTCGTTTGATGCCTAATATTTGGGCCGCATTTTCGGTAATTAAGGAAATTTGCGAACCCTGATCAATTAAAGCCCTCATTGTATGCTTCACGCCGTTTGCCGCTGTTACTCGAACCAACGCTGTTGCTAATAGTACTTGCGAATCTTCGTTTTGTGACACGTGCGTCATACCCGGCACGTGTTTCGCCGATTCCGAAGCTGACGTTGACATCACGGCTTGCTGGCATGCATCGTGCAATAAAGTGTGGTGCTTGCACTTGCAATTGCGACACCTTTTGGTTGAAAAACAATTTTTTCCATTGTGGTCGAATAAACAGTTTTTACAAATATTCAGTTGATTTACTGTTTTTAGTTTTAAATCATGCGGCATGCCAATAAATTCCTTACACTGATATAATAAATGATCGGTATGTTTACATAAAAGACACTTGATACCATATCCGCCCAGTGCCTGCGGCGCGGACTTCCACGATGATTTTTGGTTCATATAGTTATTATTTGGTGCATAAATAGGTTTTTGATTATTGTAGTTTTTAAATTTTCCATTGTTTGCATTAACCCTAGGAATAATAGTTTTTGATATATGCTGTTCCTGTTTTCGATATGTTGATTCCAGGGTTGTAAATTTTGCTTCCAGAAAATCGATGAAATCCTGTAGTACCGGAAGTTCACGCGGGTTCTTCAACGACTCTATGTAATCGGCGTGGGTATCCGAATCAAGTTTTTGGGATATAAGATGAACCAAAAGAGGGTCCCATGTGCTGATGTCGATCCCTAGATTTTTTATTGCGTGTAGATTTTCGAGTGTCAAGTCGTGGAGCTTCTTAATGTGTCCTACAGATTGTTGTTGGATATTTGGCGAGCTCAGCAATAAATTTATATGAGAAGTAAAAATACGTTTCTTGTTATCGTAACGATTATTTAGTATTTCCCAACATACTTCATAGTTATTCGAACTTACTGGTAAATGACGAACTAAACCTTCAGCTTCTCCTTTCAGTTTACTTTTTAAAAACTGCATTTTCTGGGCGTTCGAAAGACATGGATTATTGTGAACCGACTCGTAAAATAAATCTTTGAACGACGTCCACTGATTGAATTTGCCATCAAAACTGGGAGTATCCATGATTGGTGTAGATTTTTCTCTGTGATGTACTGCCCACATCTTCTTATTTATTTGTTTTTTCCAATTACAAAAGGTTTCTTCGTGCATAAAAAATACCCCCTGATAAGGTGGGTCTTCGCCGTTTAGCTCCGCTTCTATTTCCCAATGGAGGGTGTCGATCACCGACCAACGGGACTCTAGGTTCCTTAATGCATCGTCGAACTCCCACTTCTCATTAATATCGCTTAAATCAAGACCAGCTACTGTCCTAGAAAATGCCTTAAAATTCACGTATTGCTTTCTCAACATATCGTCTAACTTACTTGATACCCCTCTGGATATGTGCTCTTGAAAAGATGACGATTCTCCACCGGACTGTTGCCCGGTTATTTTTTGGGTCGTATGTTCTTCTTGGCTTGTATAATCACCACTATCCTGTTGTTTTGATGTTGTAGGCTGCGGTGTTACCATTACACCTTTGACTCTTAGAGAATGTTTCTCTTGTTGCTCAATAATACTCTCTTTCAGATTTTTGTACAGCGCCATAGTCCGTACGTAATCCCCGTTAATATGGTATTCCTCATCCCGAATATCATACCTCGAAAGTTCGACATGGTTGCTCTCAAACTCCTTCCAATAATTCTCTAGTGCCACCAGCTTCCTGTTGAAGTAGTCTTTCGTCGACTTTCGTTCTGCTCCATCCTTGCTAAAGTTCACGCCTAGTTTCCTAATAGCGTCAATGAGTGTACCTTGGCTAATCAGCAAATCTTCCATATTAAGATATTAAAATTGGAAAGATCTTACTTGGATAAACCGCTGCTTGCTCGAACTGTGCTCCACCACCACGCTAGTTCTTTCGTACACACGAAATCGGTCTCGCCTATGCGAAGGCTCGAAGGACCATGTAAGGTTTAGTAAAAGGTTGTATAGCTTGCTAATATGATTTATTGCTTATATGATTTATTTAACTAAAGTAATGGATATGAAAATGCTAGCTATGAGCGCACGCGACGCGGATGACAATCGATCGTGTACTAACTGCGTAAACAATATTATTTTATGAATTGCTGACAATTCAAATGTACGGCGCTAGCCCGTACATCTCCTTCAATTCATTTGGGATGTAAAGCGATAGAACGATAACCAAACTGGTGTTATATCAATATATTGTTTATTACATAATGTTTGCCATACTTGCAAATGTTTCATCTGATGGTGATAAATGATTACTATTGCACTTACAATACTTAGTACGTAGCTGCGTTGCTCTCACAAAATGAGGAAAAAAGTACAGAAGGAGGGAACGTGTATTGGACATTTTTTCGCATAAATAATGACCGTACGATTACATAGATCAATATACAAGGTTGTTGCATGTTGCAGGGCAGTCGCAGCGGCGGCAGCGAGCGCGTGGGCGCGGTGGTGGCGCACGCGGCCGAGTGCGGCGCGGGCGTGGGCGCCTTCCTGCGCGTGCGCAGCTGCGAGCTGCTGCTCGTGGCCGCGCCGGCGAGGGGCGCCAAGCTGCCCGCGCCGTACCTCGACTCGTACGGCGAGACCGACCAGGTACGAAGCAATATCATCTGCTGAATGTACATTCAGCATACGGTATCACCATAGGCAATTTAAACATCACTAAAATGAACAGTAGTCATTTTGTCGCGACATATTTTTGTTTTTATTTTTAAATTGCTACAAATGAAATTGTACGTATCAGGGTCTGAACCGCGGCAACCCGCTGCACCTGTGTCCCGAGCGGTACGAGGCGCTGCGCACGCTGTGGCTCAGCCACGGCCTGCACGAGCGCATCGCGCGCGCGCTCGACACCAACATGCTGGCCACCGTGGCCTGGCAGAACTTCTGAGCCGCCACCAGCTGCCGTGACCCTGGCCCGCACGGCCTAGCTACCGCGCCCACGCAGACAGGACAATACCGCTGGATTTTACACTAATTTTTGATTGGGACGGATTTTTACGTCGTTTGACGGAATTTCACGTCACTAGACGGGATTTTATAGTGACGGAAATTCACGTCATACACTTTTAAACGTCAAAATCAAATCAAAATTTTACTAATTTGGAATGTTAAAATATATATTGGTGTGCAAATGTCACGCGATATTGTCTGATCTACTCGTGTTTAGTATATTATGTTTTTGTTGTCACTATATTGTTGTCATGTGTACCGTCTATGTTATATTTAATAAAGATTTCTCATAAATTTATGATTATCGATATTATTGACATTAAACTACATGGATTTTGATTAGTAAATAATGCTTATAATGTCGGTTGACGATTGCATAACTGATTGTCGCATATGAGATTTAAATGACATTAATTTATGTCATTTCATAACCAGAGTTCCAAGCAAGAATGATCTGTTAAAAATTAGTAATATATAATTTTTTAAATGGATTCAACTGCATCGAAACAAGATATGCTCGCATAAATAGAGAATAAATTCACCCAACACTTACATACGAATAAATATGTGTATGTTGAATTAATATATTAAATTTTAATTTGGCAGCCTCCGCGGCCCAGTTGGTTGGACGCCGGCTATGAAACGAAAGGCCGCGGGGTCGATCCCCGGACCGAGACAAATATTTGTGAGGCCTACAATTATTTGTCTTGGGTCTGGGAGTATGTGAGCCAAATAATGTATCTTAATTCCTAATACCTACAGCACAAGACTTCATTGATCCTAATGTGCGGTCAGGACTATGTATGTGATTGTTAGGTGTATTTATATTGAATTAGTTTATGACACACTAACAATATGTATTTGTGATCAGTGCTTTTGGAAAAAGTATTCATAATTAATATCTGTATAAGTAAAAAAAAAAAATCACATAAGCAATGACCAAAATAGCCTATTGAAAGTCTATCCTGCTCAATTTATGAAAAAAAAAATCTTGAAAATCTTATTCATTCACGAATATTCAAGAGCGATTATGATATGAAATAGCGTTCATGCTTGGAACACCGGGTGGAATAAAAAATCTTATACTATTTTGGTTACCGATATACGCGAAATAGATTCATGTTGATAGAACGAATTTAAAATGAAAGTGTTAAAGAGAAACTGTAAGATAGAGCTTTCTCAATTTAGAAAACATTCAGAGTTAAAATATAAAGAATTTGTGACGACAAAAATTATCAGAAAATTATCTATAACCCTTAGTTATTTTTTAAGTTGGATATCAATAGGCCGAAGTGAATCATCTTTTGTAAATAATATAGACTTGTCGTGAACAACAAAGCGACACTAAATAATTATAAAAAAATAATGTTTCTTTCTCGTGTACTTAGTTTAGACACTATTACAATTCTCATTAATATACCACTTTTTCTTAGTACACTAACAATCATAGTTGCGTTTAGGTTTAGTAGAAAGCTTTCAAAATGGACCGAGAAAAATATCTTTTTTAGAGCTGGATTTCAAAACTATGGCAATCGATAAAATTCTTAGCCAAATGAATGCTTAGAAAAATATTAAAAAGATATATGTATATTAGTTTATTTACTTTGGAGGAAGGCGCGCGACTTCGGTGCGCCTCATCGTTGGAGGAAAATAATTCTATTCACAGCAAGGAAGTCAAAAAGATTTGAGGGGAGTGACGTATTATTCCGTCACAGCAAGCGTGTGACGTTTTTAATCGTCGAAGCGATTATGGCTTTAAACGCATTTACACGGGGAGAATTTCACGCGGCGAGAATCGTATGCAATTATCGCATGACATAAGCACCGTAGATTATCGTGTTCTGACAAATGTTTACACGATTTTTTTATACCCTTACGATAATTGTATCTTCGCGGCGAGAAACCCCGTGTAAATGTGGCTGAGCTTATGACATTGTTTGTCCACTATAATAAAATGCTCGAAATAATTAATTATAATTTAATGAATGTATACAGGGTATATCAAGACCACGACCGAAAACGAAGCCAGGTGGTAGTTTTAGCGGCTACAGACACAATGCAACTAAAAATTTTGCAAAATAAGCGACGTATTTTTTTTTACAATTTTTTAAAAATCATCGTTTTTGAGGGGTAAATACCTAATTTTTGCAAAAATAATAATTTAAACCCTTACGTACCATTACGTGTTTAAAAATTAAGCGATGTACGTCATTATTTTAGAAAAACTATGTTTTATCACTCAAATACGACGATATGTAAATAATAACAAAAAAAAAATTGACGATTTTTTTCGTAAAATTTTTACTTGCATTGTGTTTGATATCACTAATACTACCTCCTGGCTTCGTTTTCGGTCGCGGTCTTGATATACCCTGTATTTTCAGAAAGTTTTGAAAAGGTTATTTGACTCATGAAGTAGTCATAAATTCGTGCGTTTTGAACTGCAACATAAACATAATTTAATAGATTTCGTCATAAACACTTTTCAAATTGGTAGTACTTTATTGCTTTACTAGCAGCTAACTTATATGAAATAGATGATTTTATTAAATATTATTCTTGCCTAAATATGCTATTACTAATGGATTTAATGTTTTTGAATATACAATAGTTAGATATTTGACATGGTAAAGTATGACTGTAATCGGTCTCACAATATTTATCCGTCTACATATTAGTCAATATATACACGTCTACATAGTCTTTGCTCGTTAAATACATATATTATTAGTAAACTTTATATAAAGGTTAATATTTGTCACTAGATTGAATGAAATTTTCTTACAATTATTCTTTATTATAAACCAATATTAAAAGTAAATTACAAAAAGAAAGCAAAAAAAATATGCAAATACAAGTGGAAATTTTCGTACAAATTGTTTAGGCCAAAAATGAGATGAAATTGTTTATTTTCAATTCTAGGTTGTCCCAAAGATGTTCCTAAATTGCAAAAGGCGTATACAATGTACAAACATGATCTCTGAGTCGACCCCCACGTGGCGAGTCCACAGTCCACCGCTGCAGTACCAACAAATTCGTTTAGTGTTTCAACTAGTGTTGTATTAAAATCAAAATGTCTAAATATTGCGGTGATATTTTGTGTTTCAAATCACCTAATGGTTGTAATAACTTTTAGTTATTAAATCTATTAATATAAATAATTATGAAATAGAATTTCGTATTTATTTTATTTCAATGCCAATTCCTGTTTGTGTAGAAAGCTGAATAATGACTCTCTTTCTATTTCTGGGATAAGATGTATGAGATATAATATTGTGATAGCAAGGAAAAGCTCGTGTAACCCTGTAGATGCCATGAAATAATAATTATGACGATAAATGATAAACAACAAAATATTATGATGACAAGGCAGATGAATATAATACTACAGCAGCTAGTTCAAATTAAAATATCTACAGTGCCATTGCTAGCTAGGCTCAGTGGATCGACAAGACAAAACATGAATCCACTTAGGTATAATGGTCAGAACTATTAAATGTCAATTCATATGAATAAAAACCACTATAGAAAATATTAAATAATCATATCATTCAGAGCTACATTAATATACTCTCACCACTGCGGCTTGGCGACTTGCAAAGAGTACAGGCGACTTGACAATCTCGGCAAAAGGAGCGATTTTTAACTACCAACGTGACTTATTGATTGGTGAGAAAATATAGCAAATTGAAAACATATAAGTACCCTCTTCATCGTTTAGTTTTTATTATAAGGCCTTTGCGTTAGTTATACGCAGCTCTGTCACATACCGTGAGTCAGAAAAGTGTTGAACTAACATGTAAAATCGAAATAAAAGCATTTACGACACAGAGATCCGAATGTATAGTGCCGAGGATAAAATATCTACATGGATCGTTTCAAACGAGTTGGTAAGTTTGCTTCTATTATTAAATTTTTAAGTAATTGTAATGTTGGGGTCAACACATACTTGTTAATTGTTATATTTTCGCGATTTTTCAGCTGCAGCCCCTAGGTATGGTTGAAGAAGGTAGTAGTATAAATATACTACACACTATGAAATGAAATTCGTTTATGTCGAAAACGACTATATGGCCTATACCCTCTCAATCGTACCCTCGATTGTAGAGAAGGCTCGTGCCCTGCAATGGGACGTATATGGGCTCATACAGTACAGTATATATATATACTATGTAAAAATGCGTATATGGATTATAGCACGCAATAATTTGTTTAATATGGTTATCCCTAGTTCTAATAAATATAATTTTCTATCTTTGACGATCTGTAGGATCAGACATAATATCAATTTATATTTTATCTTAAAACCTTCTCTCCGTTATTGCTACTTCCGGTTTTCAAAATGTTACGCACAGAAGAATTGGGTATTCTACCCATTTTCAAAAAGTCTTTTAAGTTGTTCCTAAGATTAAGACAAACTACTTAAAAAAATATAAAATTTTTATTCGCTCGGCAAGTCCAATAAAAAACCATTTAAAATTTAAATTTTAAATTTATGCGCGCAAATATGTGTAAACGCTAGGCGCCATGTTCCTTTAAAATGATACGTCACTCAACCAGTAAACAACCTGTGTTTGTATGAGCTCTTGGACACCGGAGGGGGTATTCTACTTACGGAATGACGTAGAATCGCTATCCATCATGGCGGCAGCCGTTTCACATATTTTTAGGACAGATAAAAAAATTGAAATTTTCAAAACGAATTATAAAATTTATTCCTTGGAAATAAAAACTGAAATTAACATATACTTATTGCTTAATGCTCTACTATATACATTTATAGTTTTTAGATTTTTTCTTTCTTATAGTAAAATACCCAATTGTTAATTGAAATTAATTAATCTGTACAATCATTTAAACATAATATTCAACTTTTACTTACAAAACACCTAATAAGTCCATGTTGCTAATGTGCAAATATCATTTTGAGACAAAATATAATATATTCAAAACGAATGGAGAAAATATTACCCATTAATGACCCCGACGTGATTTGAACACGCAACCTTCTGATCTGGAGTCAGACGCGCTACCGTTGCGCCACGGAGTCTATACGTAATTCTATCGAAATTAAAGATCTACCTATTAAAAATGTAGTCTTAATTTTATATCTTCCTTTATTTTTATTTAAGTATGTACTTCTTTTTATTGTTTTGTTTTTTATTGCAATGAATGGCGAGACGAGCATGCCATTCGCCTAATGGTAAGCGATACGACCCACTGTGATACGACCGCTCATGGACAGTAGCAAAACCAAACAACACCATGAATTACAAGACAATGCTTGGAATTCTACTGCGCTCGCTATCCTGAGACATAAGATGTTAAGTCTCAATATGTCCAATAGTTACTCTGGCTACAATGTCCTTCGAACCGGAACACAACAGCGCATTTACATTGCTGTTTGCCAGAGAAATAGACATTGCGGTGGTACCTACCCAGGCGGCCTCTCACATATGAGTGCATATGAGAGACCTATCACCTACCACCAGTGAAAATGAATTATTTATAAAATGGACTTAAGTATATTTTTGTTACAAAAAAAAAATGTAACTGCGTTAATTATGGTAGTTCTATGATACTGTCGGCCTATTAAAATATATGTCGGCCTGATGATGACGTTGCATTGACCCTTTAAAAGATTTTAAAAAGAAAGAGTTTCTTAATTCCATCCTATTTTTTGTGTCTATGTTATCATTGTGGTTATCATGAGAAGAACTTTTCCTAAAATAACACTATTTTATTACAACTTCCCATTTATTATAATAATCACACTGATTAGTTCATTGATTAGTATATTGATAAGTTAGCGATTATTTATTCTTTGCATCGGAAATACAGACTTAACAGGACTACTAAATATCTCTACTAAATTGAGGACCATGCTATAGCTAGTATTAACTGGCCGTTTAACAGGACCGTGCCACTGTCTCACACAAAACCGATGTTATATGTCTCGTGCCTTCCGCGCTGTGGAATTACTACTTCAATATTCCCACGGTATATGAACAGTTCAACCTATATCTCCATGAAGGTTCTATTTATATATTTTTTCCGATATTTTTTATCTAGTTTCCCTTATACCTAAATACAGTATAATTTGAGGATAACATTTTAGTGGGTTCTGATTTCTGATCTCTGAAAGTTTACGTTTAAATTGATAGGATTTATTTGGAACTATATATTTTTTTATCAATTACATTGTTGTTTATCGACAAACTGATGTTCCTATGAGCGTTTTCGAACTTTGGTAATGTTGGTATTATACAAAAATACCAACATTATATCAATACAGAAGTTTATTTTTACTGGCAAATCTCCACAGTCACTCCATGTCAATACAGTTGAACCTGTTATAAGGGAGTTGTAGCTACAGGTGTGTGGGAGAGGTTGTAGCTAATAATAAATACAAAGAAGTAAGAACCCATATAGTACTGAACCCATGCTAAGAAATATGAATTTCGATCTTAACCAACCGAAAAAAAATAATCTCAATAACTCGAGTCCTGGGAATTGAATCCAAGGCATTCGTTCACAGCTGACTAGCTATCAACATTGCGACCATAAAAAGGGTAATGAAAAAAAAAAACAAGATAAACGATACAATATTTTATTTACATTTAATCGCTGCGACAACGTCTTATCAGAATAATCTTATAAAAAAATAAATTACTTATCTTAATGGATAATAAACACTTTCACATATACTCACTAACGTTTACACGCGGTTTCTCGCGCCATACAATATTACTTTCACAAATTGCATTTATTGACGATGGGGAAGCATTATGTTCGAGTATCAGTGGGGTGTGCCATTTTAACTCATTCATAACGTAGACATGATGAAAAATCCTATAATTTATTCTTATGTTGTGTGGATTAAATTATAGCATATTTTGGAATAGGCAGGGAGCCTTCTTGCGCCCAAAACGATGTTTTCAAAATAAATTTAATTGAATGTAATGAAATATACAGTATTACCAGAATATTATGTATGAACTGCCATGAATTGGAAAATCAGGATCACAATTTATACATACATATTACATACATAAACTCACGACTTTTTCCCAGCAGGGGTAGGCAGAGGTGCTAGTAGGACACCCACATTTCGCCTTGTTTGTTTTGTCCCACGATGTGATAGGGGGCGAGCCTATGGCCATATCGGGCACAAATTCCTGACTCCGGGCTCATAATGAATATGAAAATCCAATATTACTTTATCCAACCTGGGACTTGAACCCAAGACCTCAGCTTTGTAATCGTACCGCAGTACAACTACGCCATCGAGGCATTCGTTTATTTAATTGGAAATATGTACAATATACTATTAATATTGCGAAATTTTGCTATGCAATTGCAGATAATAATTAATGTATATTGGCACACACCGCACACATTGTGTACTTATAATTAACTTCGTTTTGTATACATACTATTTATAAATAAGTTTACTAGGAGAGCACTACACGTTCAAGTGACGTGTGGTGGAGCAGTTAACAAGTAGGCTTGCGACAACCGAGATTGCGGGTTCGATTCGGCTTGGAAAAATATATGTTTCGTATATTTGTAGGATAGTATGTAAAGTTAGATAATTTCGTAATGAAAGCTATCTACCCAATTCGATGTATACCATGACCGTGACATTAACGTGTCAGACACGGCAAAAAGACGAGTTTGCAGAAACCATATTATACCGGAGTCATGCATGATGCACTACGTCACGTCATGGCATTACGGTACGTTGCTATTCACTGGTGGCATGTACTAAGTACTGTTTCGTAGTAATTCATAAAAATATATTTCTTGCCTGATACGTTCATAGCACGGCCATAGTATGATACGGTTTCGTTGACTTTTAATATTGTTATCAAGTGAAAGTGCAGTGAACTCGTAATTAAATAGTTCTCAAATATTTTCGTCACAATTTAAAAACTTATATCTAACTTTAATTTCATTAAAAATTATACATATAATCAGTATTATTTGACAATACTTTTGACTGAGATTAATAATTAAGATTACAATGTAATGTTTTATTCAACTATATAATAATGCGACGCTTAATTATGGTAGTTGAACAATAGACGAAGAAAATGGACTTAAAGACACCATTGTTTACACAGAGACACAGGAATTCAAAAGTCAATAATTATTTGTTTTGTGTATTAACAAAATATGCTAAAATATTTGAACATTTTGAACCCCTCAACTCAATGGCTTCAAGATAAATTGTGTATTTTAAACTTTACCACACTTATTTCTTTCTTTCTATAGTTCTGGTTAAAATCACACTCCGTCAGGTGATACATTATTTATTTATTTCTATTATTTCGTTCCAGATACTGCCATGATTAGTAACAGACAATTGTATCTCGCCATTCGACAATTTTCTGGGTCTAGATAGGAAACTGTTAATCCATTTTCTGTCTATTAAACTGGAATGTTTAAATTTAAATTTTATAAATATAATACTTGACAGACAAATAATACATTCAGCGCACAGCTTACTTGTACAATATTTTTTAAATAGACATTTTATTAATTACACTTAAATTATAATTAAAACTTACACTAATTGAATAATATAAAAAATAAATAGACCAGTGCTGGACTAATTTACTTAAAACTGATCCAGTAAATTACATTGGGACTTCAATTTTCGATTTCTTCGAATAAAATATTGTTAAAATGCAATAAATGCCAGTAATTCATCGCCATGTTATTTGCAAATATTATAATAACCTTTACTAAAATAGTTACTTTAACTTAAAATAATTTACAAGTGGACAGTTCTATCTTATTATTAGCTCTATGCTGCCACCTGTTTCTAGCAATCTCATTGAGGGATTAAGAATAAGAATTTCTGCTACAAATAGTCCACTGATGGACATAGCTTAAAGGATTAGTACAATTAACTACAGTTGTTAAATGGCATTCAATTAAAAGCTTATGCACTCAAAAAAATAAGTTGATAACTTGTTGCAAATTACCTTGAAGAGAGAACTTACTGAAACCAGGTGATGGTTAATCCAAAATAATTTGTATGACATGACTATTGACAATACAATATACATAATTTTAACGAATCAAATTGAATTTGAAATTATAACGACTGAAGCGTAATGCTTCTATGACCTTTCAATTTTCGATTTGAAGGTTATTTTCTATTAATATTATTTCTTATACAATAATTACCCATTATAATTTATTTTACACCAATTGCATTTAAATATACATTAACAAAAAAAAAACTTCTGACCTATTTTATACTCTACACAGGTAAAAGCAAAAAAGTTGGCAACACTACACTGGGTTACAATACTATTTACCTCTAATACCCAACATTGACTAAATATATCAACAGCGAATACCTCTTACAACCTTTCTGACATCAGGTCTTGCAAGAATTCCTCCACAGTTCAAATACCTCTCTGGTACAGTTAAAACGCCCTGATCTCCTGCGGTCCTGGACTCCATTCTGGTCATGGGTTGGATAGACTGCTTGGTGATCTAACTGCACAGACAGCTGTTGTCGTTGGCCTGGGCGGACCTCCTCTGCCGTGGGAGGGTCACTACTCCGTGGCTTACTTCACCCTGGGGAAGGTAAGATTATTTTTAACTGTATTTTTCTATGTAGGTCCTTCATATGTAAACAAGTTGTCCCGGTAGTAACAACGATTTTGTTGTAAAAAAAATGAAAAAAAAAATGAAATGAAAAAATCTTTATTAATTTTATATAAAGAATATTGCAAGGGTCCTCAAATTAGGCGTTGCCTGTGTCTTGAGAAACCAGTTAAAATATTATTATTTTTTACAATATTTGGGTGTGTGAGTGTAATGTGTGTTAATTTTAGGCTTGCAACAGTGTGGAAAAGTCTTGTATTCTGACATTGCTGTAACCAATAGGGAATAGGATGCTTGTATTCTGACATTGCTATAACCAATAGGAAATAGGGCATACACTCAAAAAAAATTTTAAATAATTATTAATCTCTAATCAAAGAAAGAAAATAAAAGAATTCGACGAGGTCGTCCTACCGAGCTACACTTACCGCAACTTTAACGACCCTCAAGGGTTGCTTAGAGTAGAGTTTATGCGCCAGCGTCATAAATATGGACTCGACGTTGTCGCACTCTGACTCTAACAGGGCTGATGTCTCGAACAACTGGAAAACCAATCAATTGAGACTGCTATTGCTTCTTATAGACGGGTTCTAGAGAAGTAATATTAAGTTAAGTGAGTTAAAAAGGTTTATTATGAAAGTTGTGGTAATTAACACAAAAACGACGGCATTCGCCCATTATGAGATAAGTCTCAAGTATCTTCGTAAGCTGTATCTTGTTTTCAAATTATTATCAATAAATGAATATTCAAATTTCAATTTCTGGGCGACCCCTAGTTTATATCTCTAGTTGAAACATGTCAGATTTATTACTTGTTTAGGACACAGCAATCAGCTTAACAACAGTAGAGCTAATGACGCAAGGGCACGACCCCTTAATGGCAAAATTATGACAGGCTTATTGCTTATGTGATTGTACGAAAGAGGAATGATATCACCCCTTCGTAAAATCAATAATCTACAAGATCGCTACGATAAGGTGACGTCATACGCGATAAATATGATTCATTGATATCCTAAGTTAAATATTTACGACAATCCGGCACAGAGAAAATAATAACTAGGTCTAATTATGTCGAACAAGTGCTCAAAGTTTATAATACTTACTGGCATGCCATATTTGTCTGCCAATCGTTGGGCGTAAGTGGTTGCCAGACGCGACTCTGGCGTGCCACAGTCGCACTTGTTGCCAACCAGCACCCGCGGAGCCCCCATTAAACCATGGGACTCCACTTCCTGCATCCAACTCGCTATTGACTGCATAAATAAGGGCAATGTAAAATACACTATCGCGCATAAGTACAACCATTATACAAACACAAATTCTTTATGGATTAATATAGGGCACCTGGGAAATGTACTCTGAGTAGACTGCTTCGGTGGCATAGTTGTGCTATGTTTACAAAGCTGAGATCTCGGGTTTCGAATCCTAGCTTGGGCAAAAGTGGTATTGGATTTTTCAGGTCTCCGGGCTGATAATGAATCAAGTCAAATTCCTAAATTTGTGCCCATTGCCCAATATAGCGATAAGCTCGCCCTCTACCACATCATGGGACAGAATGTCCAAGGCGAAAAGTGGATGTCCTCGTAGCAACTATACCTACCCTTTCTGGGAAAAAGGCAAGAGTTTATATATGTATGTATGAGAAGTATAATAATTATCATTTTCAGCCAATTAAAGTGCACTGCTGTACAAAGACCTTTGTCAATGATTTCCAGGGGGATCTCTCAGAAATTCTCGGCATCTAGTGATTACCATATAATATCCATGTAGTTTTATTCATGGAATACTTTAGCATCATGGAAACAATTTTCCCTCCACTATAAAAAAAACAGTAAAAGTGTACCAGAGACTAGAGAAATATATTACATATACTTACATGAAATGTTTCAGGCTTGGTCACATCATACACAATCACCACAGCATGGACATTTCTGTAGTAATGCTGCACCATGGACTTGCGGAACCGCTCCTGACCCGCAGTGTCCCACAGTTGGAGCTGGCAAAATAACTTGTGATTAAGCAGTATAGTTATTACTTTTTGTTTTTTGCTATGAATGGCGAGACGAGCATGCCATTCGCCTTATAATAAGCTAAGTAAGTCACTTATGTCTTATGCTGTCGGATTCCAATGAACACTGGTTCATGCAATATTTTTAACCATATCCCATTTTTAAGATGATTAATCTAGTTAGAAATAATGAAAAATATATTTAGTTATTAGCTTAAATTTATCTTGAATGTATACGTTTGAAAATGGTTACACCAATTGGTTTTTTTTTAGTAAAATCTAGTAATATATTTAATATAACGTTTCATATAACAAAAAATATACCTTTATATCTTCATTTGCAATTTTCACCGTTCGTTCCCTGAAGTCAACGCCTATCGTAGCCTCCGATTTCTCTAGGAACTGCCCCTCACAGAAGCGATAAGTTAAACAAGTTTTCCCCACGCCTGAATCGCCCAGAACAATTATTTTGAACACTTTTTTCTGTTTTAAACCAGGGATTTCGTGATTTGAAACCTCCGACATTATTTAATTTGCGTTAATGCGGATGTATTTGCATAAAAGGTTATCACTCACATCAAAACATCAATATTTTGTTTGGGTTATCAATTTGCACAACCGTACTAATAAAAAAGACACACAAGGACATCCTTTACATTATCTGATCTGATCTTTTCATTGGCAAGTAACGCGAGGAAACGAGACAAAATTAAAAAATTGTCACGTTGGCTTTCATTTGAATTTTGTAGGATTATATTTCTTTAATAATGATGTTAGACTAAGGAAGCGAGTCTATGCGGCCACGTGAGTGTGTTACGAGCCCGCAGTCAAACACTGAGATATAGGAATGGGACCTATTTTATATTCGTCGGATTATTATACAAATAATACATATAAAGCATATCAGTAAATACTGAAACATAACTTTACTCTTAAAGCCTGGTCTAATACCAGATCATGAAGTTGTTTTGTATGTCAAAAATGAAAAACATAATTAGAGACTATGATATGCAATGTATATAATAGTTATTAGACCATTTATATATTACTCAATATATTATAGTTATTTATATACTTTAAATCTAGCAAAATCACTTTTTATATGACAATTTAATGGTTAAATACCTTTAGTCATTTTTATCTCGTTGGCAACATTTTTTGGTAGAATTTTTAATATACACAGTAGGTAGGTAATTTTTTAGACATGTCGGTCGTTCGAGCGAAGGACTACGTTGATTAACGCGATAACGGTTTTATTATTAGAGAATATACAAAGTTGACCGCTAGTTTTATACGTTCCGTATAATATTCACACGAAAGTTCAAAGTCGACATGTTATTTGATTGACAACCGGTTTGGTTTGACGGAACAGTGCAGTTAACCTATGTATCTGAGCAATCTTTAATCTTTCTTGTAATTGTAGTTCAACTTCTTCAACTGGCGATAAATGAAAGTGTTGTTTAAATTCCGTGAATTGTATGGTGTGCGAATTTTGTGCGTCGCGTGTGCTGATCGTCTGGGAAAGTGTTTGTGTTTCTAATATGAAGGAGCCGACCCTCCTGTGTATAAAATGTGTATAAATGTTTATAATTTAATTACTAAGTGTTTTTGCGGTGTGTGTGCTCGGATGTTGCCGTAGGATTGCCATGTCCAGGCTCGTGGACTACTTCGTTATAGTGGGATTCGACCACGAGAAAGAAAGTAAGTGATGCTCTTTGTAATTCATTCTAGATCCTCTTGTAATGAGCTGATGTCATACGTGCGTGTTGGCGCGAATCTTCTAAATTCTCAATTTTCTGCCAGTGATAACTTTGAAAACAAATTGAAAGTTTCGAGAAAAATAACAATTTTAATTAAACAGTATATCATTTATTTACTTACAATGTGTAAATTTACAAACGTATTTGTAAAATGCCCAAATTAAATATGTAAAATAATTTATTGATTACAACTTAATTGTTTGTTCTTGATTTCTCTCACTTATACATTCCATATCATAATATTATGAATAACAGAAAACAACATAAGATAAGGAAACGCAATACTGTCTGTGCTCCAAATTCAAAACATATTGTCATTGTTATGACTAATGCAATCTTGTACAGTAAATTGATTCTATTAACCGAACCCCTATGAATTATGTGAACAGATACAAATATGAATCATCACTTTTCACAATCATGTCCAAAGTTAACTGTCAGTAAGGTTTTTTTTTTAAATTTCAATAAGAATAAATTAAAACACCATAGGCCTTATTCAAAGACAACTTAAAAACTGATTTTAGTTATAAAATGATTTATCTTATTACCCCAAACTGAATTCGAAAGTTGTTTGAAATGGACAAAACAGTTGATAACTAAAATTGGTTTGGAAACTGTCTATGAATAAGGCTGTGTATTACTCACTTGTAACAGCATTTAATATATTATTATGTAGTCAATGAAGAGCGGACCAAAGGATGTAACACCTGTCATAGGGTAACGTTTGCAGTGCCATGTGCCAGTACTTAGTAAATAGGACAAATCCTGAATAGTGTAATTCTGTTTATAGCATGGTTTAATCTTACCATTAGGCCAAACATTTCGTCATTCTCACAATTAGAAAAATTCACTTGGGTATATTACTTAGTCTTATAAACATATTTATGGGTAATACTGAAATTGTAATTGCTAGCAAAATACTAAATACTCAATGTTGATATCAAACTTTATAAATCTATTAAATGTTAATTATAACACACAACATGTGGTCTGTATTGTGCACATATGTATCAGAATTTAGGTCTGCAGAGAACATACAATAATCTCTTATTTCTATTTTAAATTAGATCTATTCCAGCAATCTCAAGAACAAAATTCTACAGGAAAGATAGATAAATATTTATTTGTATCATGCAGGCAAAAACTACATAGCAGTATTTTTTTTCTTGATCTTTTATGTAACAAAACAATAAACTAGAAAAAAAGATCTCAATTCAGATACCTTTTTCTTTATATCACCCATCAAAATGTCTCTCTGTATGTAATGGAAGTTTCCTACAATTTGTGAGTATTAGCATTCTGGCCAGCATGGACCGGGATGACATGCCAAGGGATTTAATTTTTTCCAAAGCTATTCAAACTTATCCAATAAGAATACAACATAAATTCCAATGTTTTAATTTGATGCTACGGCATCTAAAGGGACTTCTAGAATCCCTTGACATGCCATCCTGGTTTGCACTGGCCCAACAACATTGGATTGTTTTAAACCTTCACATCCTTTTGAAATTCTCATGAAGAAGTCAGTTTTCTTGTAATTGTTAGCGTTTCAAAGTGTCAATGTTCTCTAATCAGGTTAATTTGTATAGTACATTAACCTCAGCAAAAGTAAGAGTCAAAATAAAGTTAATGTATATTTTAATTCTGATATCATTTGTGTAAATTGAAAGTGAATTTTCTGTATAGGAACAGAATTAATTGGACTCTGCGTTATCAATCATTTGAATAACAAAGTTGTTTTTGCAAATAAGTTTAAAATAGAGTATTTTTTACATTATTCTTATAGCACATCAGCCTACTGGTAATGAACAAATTGTGTTTTTATATGAAATAGTCATTTTAATGTATGCTGAGTTGTAATGTCAACCTACATCCCTGCAGTGAGTCCCTCACAAGTCAAAACACTTATTTACCTGCTATTTTAAAGTCAATGTGTAACGCCATTACAAAACGATCCCTAATATGGGCTTTAATTATTTTTGTTATGTAGGTATATTATCATATAAAAAGTTTTTTACGAACCATAATGTTTACCACATAGGTTCCAACTTCTATATGAGTATCACCCAAACTGATATGAATATTGCACATAATTAGAATCAACAAGAGTAATTGTCAAAATTAGCATCTTATTTTGTTGAATCATGGATACAGTATGTGATTTTATGTGTATATGCATATGCACTATGAACACATCATAGGCTCCTTTCAACTAACAATTATTGGTCTAGTTTTATATTAGGCATGTATTGCATTCATATTGTAAATATTCTGATTTTTAAAATCATCAATTTTGTTATGTACCGTAAAAGTCCAAAATCTATGATCCAAGTGTTGTGAATTTTCATTTACGGCAGTGAGCACTTACCAGCAGGTGACCTGTTTGCTTGTTTGCCGGCACTATTGAATAAAAGAAAAATGAAGAATTGTAAAGCTGTATTAAAACAGCGGAACCGTAAATTATAGGTATGACCTTGAACTTAATAATTTCCGTGCTCGTTATCGCCCACTTGGTAATGCCCACTGTGTAACTATTCGACGAAAAATGTCACAGAATATCGTGAAATTTTCTAAAATGTTAATTAGTTTTAATGTAATTGGTTACTCCTATTATTTTTAGTTGACATAACTTATGTATTTCTATGCTAATACGTAGTGTACGCCTCATAGACGGCCTGAATGCCGCAGGTGGCAGCTGGAATTTTTTCATTCTCAACAGAATGTGAAAATCTTGGTGAGACATGCATTCAATAATAGACATCCTGTGACTGATAGTTATATCTTTTCCAAGAGTGGTAGAGTCAGTTGTCAGTCGTGGTCCTCGGCATGAACTGGCAGGCTTGTCTGGGACGGTACCACTGTCTCACAGAAGATTGACGTGAAGCGACAGCTTTCCTGTCTCGTTTCGTTCGGTGAGTGACATTGCCGGAAGCCTCCCCGCGTGCCTGCTCCCCTCCCGATTTAAAGGGCCGGCAATAATAATCTCAGCGTTGTGGTTGTTCGTGGATGAGAAAGGTCATTTACCATCAGGTGACAGGTTTGCCGGATTTATTGCTTAAAAAATATTCGATAGGTGATTAGAGATAAATCACTGCATCTCCAGTTTCGATTTCAAGTGCCAGTTGATAATTAGGTCTTGTTTCTGTTATTTTTGTAGCGATTTTAAAGAAATATCTAATGCCTATCGGCTATAATCTAATGTCAAGATTTGTAGGCCTTTTTACGATTATACGTCTTCCATGTCAATGACATTCACGAGCTTTGCATGACTCCAAGCTATATTACTTTGAAAGCAATAAACTCCATTCTGAGCCAGTAACTTATAATAAGTGCTAACATTCCGTCATGCATTTCACACGTAGAAGGCATCGTGTAACTAAATTGACGCCTAATTCATTCAGCCTTGAGTGCAGTGAATTCCAAACAGTTCTAGATTTGATAACATTGCTTCTAGATTTATTTCTATTGCTTCACATCAATTGGACCTCCATTCCATTAAACGGAGTCCGGCAGTAAATTGTCTCGGCTGATTTAAATATTCATTGTTACGTATTGATAGTGGATTGTTATTGCATTTCGATAAGATTGTTCGATAGCACTTGAATTGGTTGCTTGTTCATTCGTCCAATATGTTTGATAGCTCTTACACGTGAATTAGATAAAATGGATGGTTTCTCGTGTTCCTTTCTGGCGTTATTCCAGGCTGTGTCAAGATCAATAGTACCTGGCTTGATAATCTTATCTACAGAGCCCTTGGGTTGGTTTGAGTACTACTATTGTTTCAAAATCGGAGACTTTTGAGAGTCATTAGACAAAGACATTAGTATGGTTTCCGAAGATTCTACAATCTCCAAAGTACCGGATCTACCAGAGATTCTGTCTATTCCTTTTCAGTCCTAGACTATTATAAATAGAGATGAAACGGATAGTAGTTTGGCCGGATACCGGATACCGGATATTCGGCAAGCTACTAGGCCGGAGCGCCGGATATCCGGCTGCCGGATATTCGGCTGCCGGATATTCGGCCCTTTATTGCGTTGACGAGATCAGTGTGATTTGAATATTGGCGCGGTGAACGAGATCGGAAATATTCAGGCGCATTCGGGCGGAGATCGGGTCGACTCGGGGGCGTTCGAGTGTTATCGCGCGTGTCAGTTTGTATTTGTTTCTCAGTTCGGTTGTTGTTTATTTCATTGATTATCACTTGTCGTCGTGATTTTATGTTTGAATTCTGATAGATTAACAAGAAATGTGAATAATTAATAAAACAAACATGTCCATAACCTATAGGAGTATGATTTGCCTTGTGTAAAATAATGAGATTTTTTAAAATTTTACTATCCGGTATCCGGCCGGATAGTGAAAACAAGGCCGGATAGGGCGGATACCGGATAGTTACCGGATATCCGTTTCATCTCTAATTATAAATATAAAAAGACTTTCCACGTGTTTTGAGTGGTCACGTGTGGCTTGAATGAAATCAATTAGTTCAACACTGTATTGCTGTGAAAAGAGTACTCATACTGTATACTAACAGATCGGTACTTCCTAAAAACTTCTCTAGCTATCACACACATCATGTTGCAAGTAGTTCAATTCGAAGTACATAAAGAATACAATGAGATAGTTAACTTGAAGTGCCGTACACTACGCGGCGTGGTCTAATATTAGCGTGCGTAATGAGCGCCGGGAGCTATTGATGTGATCGACCTATTTAGTTGGTCGGTCAGCGACGCCTAAATTGGGCCCGCCCTTTGATATGACTGTCTATAATCTATTATGTATTAATCATTCCCGAAGTCTGTCGTATAAGTTGATAAGAGTGGGAATGTATTTTTAGAACCAAGATTTTTTAAAAGACGAGCTGATTGCCTCGGTAATACAGTTGTACTACGGTATGATTGCAAAGCTTAGGTCTCGGGTTCGAGTCCCGGGTCTGGCATAGTTAAATGGGATTTTTCTACTTATTATTAACCCGGAATCAGGAATTTGTATATGGCGATAGGCTCGCACCCTATTACATCGTGGGACGGAAAATACAAGGCCTTCCTTCTGAGAAAAAGGCGTTAGTTTATGTATGTGTGTGTACAAGAGCTAACTAGCTAGCTAGATTCACGTAAGAATATCGCGACTGTCTATTGAAATCGATAATACCAGGGTATCACAAGTGCATTGCATTGGTATATCATAGATCTCTACTAATGGCTGTAAACCCGATAATTTTCATGCCCAGAAAACTTCTAATCTCTAGTGAAATTTGTACCATGAGGATATGTGAGGATTGGCATAGGTGTATTAAGTTGAGCTCAGCTGCTGGATGATGTTGTTGATGTGAATTCTATCAGTTTGTAGTTAAACTAATTCTTCCTGCCGGCGCATTATTTATCTTCTACCTATCACCTTCTTCCTACCTATTATCTTCTTCTTGTTTTATACGTATATTGGGCCACTCATATTTACTTTTGTCATAATGTTAATATTTGAGCAAAATATGCTCCGATAAACAACCTCGGTTCACCGTATCTACCCCATGTTGTTTATCTAAGAGGTTTCTTTTGAAAGGGAACAGCCCTTTCGCGTTCAGAAATCCCCGATGACTCTATTATGAAGCTCTTTACGGCGTACCGAGATATTCCCTGAGTTATATTCTTTACAATATGAATAGACGGGGAATCTGATAGTATTTTTTCGCAGTATGCCAATATAATATTTGGGTTATTTGCGTGAAACAACTTTTAAACTGGGTGGCATAGTTGGAAAATCTAATATATCATGCCTAGGACTATCATTTGTGTCCAACATAGCGCGAGCCTTATTGGCCGTCTTTGGCTGACGCTATTGTCACATCTCTGCCTACATAATAAATAACATACATAAACTAACGCATTTTCCCAGAAGGGGTAGGCAGAGGTGCTACCATGACGACCCACGCATCGCCTTGTGTGTTCCATCCCACAATGTGATAGGAGGCGAGTCTATGGCCATATCGGACACAAATTCCTTACTCCGTGCTGATAATGAATAGAAAAATCCAGTACTATCTTGTCCGACTCGGGATCGAACCCGAGACCGTAGCGTTGTAATTGTACCGTAGGTACTACAACTGCGCCACTAAAGCTGTCTGCCTATATCTTCAGGGATTTAGATTTATGCATGATATAATTTAAGGAATAAAATAAGTTTTCTGTCTGCCGCTTGTCGATATTTTATCTTCACGGTGGTGTACTTACCATTTGTCATCACTGCCAGTACGGTCTATAGTAAGTGTGACTGACTATTTAGGGGTACTCATTACTCAGTTGAAACAGGTTTAAGGACATACACAAAAATGAACAATAGCCCCGTTTTATCACGAGCTATTTCGTTTGTGAAACATTTCGGCTTGTCTGCCGTGTCCACAATAGAATGACTTCATAAACGGAAGTGACCTTCTGTATTGTTGGCTAAACCAGTTTTTTATGCAAGGACTTGTAGCGCTAAACTATTTTTATGGCGTATCGCTGTATCAGATTCGCACAGGAAGATGATTGCTATATTTCGATTTCTAAATCAAAATACATGAACTCGCGCCTTTTTTTTCCAGAAGGGGTAGGGGTGGGATGCTACCAGGACACCCACGATTGTATGTTATGAGTAGTATTATCAGCTACAAACAGTACCAGACCTAAGGAAATTATAAAAAAATGTGTGTGTGTATTAGTGTACACACGTAAGAAGTGAAACTTCTTTATGACATCATTTTTCGAAAAATTATCTACTATTTACAAATTTACAGAATTGGTAAAATAAAGCTAAATTAAATAAAGTTTAAGTTTAGGAGGGGGGAAATTTTTGAGGGAATTTGGGATTTCTATCGGGGCCAATTTGTAGCCCTCACCGAGACGGTTCCGAGGATACCAAGCTCGGTGGGTCCACGACCTTTATTGGCCGAGATAGGTTTAGGGGGGGTGAGGTAAAAATTTTAAGTGGGGGTAGGGGCGGGGGGGGATTAGGTTTCGTGGGGGGGCTATTGGGCACCTTAAAATATTTTTGGGTGGGGAAAGTTGTGGAGGGGGAATTCGGGAATTCTGTTGGGGCAGGATTGTAGGCCTCACCGAGCCGGTTCTAATGAACCCAGGGTCAATGGGTCTACGATGGATATTGGCGGAGATAGGAATAGGGGGTGAGGTAAAAATTTTAGGTGGGGGTAGGGGCGGGGGGGGGGTTAGGTTTCGTGGGGAGGCTATTGGGCACTGTTTTAGATTTAGGGTGGGGGAAGGCCAGAGGGGGGGTAAGGATCAAATTACAAAAAAGTGGGTGGGACTTAAAATTTTGGGTGGGGCTTGGAAACGGTTGGGGGTGTGGCTTACTGAAGTGGGTAATATTTTACTAAATAAAAAAAGATGGCGCGTAACGGAAGAATGTGACGCGTAACGAAAAATTTTTTCCAACCCCGATAAAGAAGTTTCACTTCAAAAAAGTTATAGGTTCATGGTTTGAAATATCCGATGTTAGCCGCAATATTATCGTAAGAAATACATCTAGAGTGGAAAACGAAAATGAAGAAATACATATTTTTGGTGCATGACCTCATCTACGTACGGATTCTTTAGAAAAGAACATCGCATTACGAGTATTTGTGCGAATTCTGACACGATCGCTGCTTAGGTCATGTTTTTTTATAATAGTCTTATTGGCGTAATATTGGTATGAATTTATACAAGAATTACTAATATTATTAAATAATAACCAATATAACTAGATTCTATTAATACTTCCAGCTTCTTCCCGCAAACTTCGTCTGCGTGATTAACTTTATTTGAAGTTTACTTTATTTGGAATTTCCCGTCCCGTCCTGTTATATCCCGCCCGGTCCGTCTCATTCTCACTCAAGGCATGTAATCCAGTCCCATACCCTTTGAGTCAAAAAGTAACAAATATATCGGAATTCCTTACTCATCCCACGGGCGCACTAAGTTTTTCGGCATTAAAAGTACAACCGCACAAATTCATCGCGCACAACTGCACGGACGAAATCCTTAAAATCATTGTTTTGGATTCTATTACGTTAATACAGAGCCCCATATTATTTTTATCTTTTATCTTCCATGTACAGACATCGATCGGTTACGAATTTATTATATGTATATATAGATATAGATTGTATGAATGTTTTTATCGAAGTCCGTTGCGCAATTTACAGACATCATAAAACTAACGGATGGAGACGACAAGTAAACGTAATCAAGATTGAAATGCCTCACATCCTTGTTTTATTTTTCTTGGAAATCTGCGCTGATGTTGATTAAATAATTTCCTTGTCATCATAGTGATCTCTCAATCGCACCCTCGATTGTAGAGTAGGCCCGTGTCAACAACACAATACAATCATCATAATCACAATACATCATAGTGAAGAAATGTAGCGCTTCACTCCTTAAAACATTTTCGAAAAAAGAGAACTCTTAAACGCCTGAGAGATCAAAATAGGTATGTAATTATGTATGCACTGTCAATGGATATAAATTGAATTGATTGGGAGTAACATACGCTGAACCTGAATCTGAAAAAATCCATTACCTCTAGTGTGGAATATAAAAGAAATCTCGAAGTCCCTTGAAGGCACAACAGTTCTTCCCATTTTGGGGGCACACGAATCGAATAAATAGTCTTACAAAATCCATTTATTCAATAAATTAACTTGGTGGACCTAGTCTAGTTTTAAAAACGGCTCGTACTCAGTTGTGGAACGTATAAAAGCCGATGTATAATCAATCACCTTAATACTTCATTAAACGACCTTGTGTAACGCGTGAATAACTTCCTTATTTTGGTTTCGAGATTAGTTCACATTTCTCGACCCCGATGTTGTGACATCATCATTACGTCACGTCGGCGAGTGACTAATATCATACGTTGACCGACTGTGTGTTTGTATACAAAGTAATGCTTTTATGATTCATATGATATTAATGTCCAGTGTGACTTTCATTATCGCATTTCTGTTGTTATGGAAACGGTCGCTGAATGCGAATGTAAGAATTGGCGATGATTTGTTATATGATTTTATAATGTTTTGATGTGAATCACTTGTTGAAATGATGGATAACGAAAGTATTTGCGTTTTGTATTATTACGTCGAAAAATAACGCACCTGACAGTACCTAAGTAGGATTAAATCGAACAGAATATAGGGAATCCACAAGGGTCAGACGCTTATTTCTTGTCGATACAATTCTACCGGATATGTACATTACCGACACCCGACAAACTTGCTTGTTATTATTTTCACTATCCCTCAGAACAATTCTAGACTTTTAATAAAATAATTAAAGAGCATTCAATTAGCTATTCAAAAACGATGCTCGACTCTCAATTTCTCATTTCTTGTTGTATTTCGCCATTCATTTGTGTAGTTATTTCAAGTTCTCAAGATTTTCAGGAAGTTTTAGCGCAAATCCGCGTAGAGAGCGCCGTCTCCGCGACTAATGAAAATTAATTAACTTTTGCAGCGCACTTTCTTGATGAAATTTTTCAATGTTCTCATTAGGAAGCGGCAAGTAACGGAGCCGTGCTGTTTTTTTTTTATCAAAAATTAAATAAAAGCACTTTATGATTAATCAATTTTGATTATTTAGAATGCAAGTCGTAACTTCGGGGAAAGGATTCTCCAATTTTTATAATCTGGGCTAGGTATATTTCTAGAAACTGCTACTGAGTGAGTGAAATCGGTTTGCTAAGATTGTTAGCTAAACTTATATTTTTAGTGAAACATTACAGTCGTTAGATATTTTAATCATTGGAATAACAAATAAACATAACGCAGGTAAAACCGAGGTATATTTTCAGTAAATTACGAAGTGCCTACTCATTATTTTAAAGTACGCAACTAAATACTAAGCTACAATTACCTTGCTATAATAGATGTTCATGAACCTGTGATCTTTACCATTGTGTGAGCAAGCTTCTTTGGCTCCTCGACACAGGTCTTCTTATGAAAATGTGATTAGCTATGAATGACAACCGTTTGGCTTAGCAGCTAAAAAAATGGTTTACTGCTTCAGAAACTGAAGGTCTGATTCTCGCACAGATAGATATTTTAATAGTCCACATGTCCGTTGTGTAAGAATAGGGTACATGACTTTTTATTGTATTAATCAAAAAGTATCCATATTCAAAGCAAAGAATTTTGTAAATCCATTCAGAATTAAACAAGTTAGAAACGTTTTAAATCTTGTAGTGGGGGTAATAAAAAAGGGATGCAAAACAAAATTAGTGACGTCACTGTGCATTATAGGGCATTATAGTGTGCGGGTTTGAAAGAGACGGTAAGATGTCCCCACTACGTCCCCACTCTATCATTTAAAATACTAATATTTGCCTCATGTTACAAGCTACTTTAATACTGTTTTCACAAAAATGTTTTGTTTTAATGGCACTTGTGTTTGTCTACAAAATAATACAAACATTCGATCATAGGTATCTACCCTATTGTATGATTGTGATCTTACTCACGAGACATGAACCCTTCTGAAAATACATAAGCCCACTATTGCTGATACGTGAGATAGAGGTGCCATTACTGTCACCAATGGTTCGATAATCTTCCCATCCTCTCATGTGATTGGAGGCGAGCCTATTACCGTCACGCCTCTAATTCATTTCATGCCACATATTTGAAATTGGATCTAACTAAAATAATGTTTAATAATACTGGTACCACCGCAATGTCTATTTCTCACGCCAAACAGCAGTGTAAATGCACTGTTGTGTTCCGGTTTAAAGAACATTGTAGCCAGAGTAACTACTGGACATAATGAGACTTAACAATCTTATGTCTCAGGATGGCGAGCGCAGTGGAATGCCAAGCATTGCTTTGTGAGTGTGTTGTTTGGTTTTGCTACTGTCCATGAGCGGTCGTTTCGCTTATCATCATGCGAATGGCATGCTCGTCTCACCATTCATTGCAATAAAAAAATCCTAAATAGTTTTCTTACTAGTCTGTCTCAAGCTAGTTATTAACGATATGTACAAAGCTACTACAAAATTCCAGTAGTAGTCAGCTCAAAAATACGCAATCGGAACGCGTCACCCGTTCGCGACTGCCGACGGTTGCTGACTGGAATCTTAATGGGGGCTTAAAGCCAGAATGTTAAAGAGGCTTTAACCGGCTTGCACAGTGCTCGGATCTTAATTAGGCTTGCCTACTGCTTTCTAATTGAATCGTGCTTTATTGACCAGTGAGTTGTCTATGATTAACTTTCTGTGTAAGAGTCTGCATCTGTCTTCGTTAATTTTAATTTTACCATCTGTGCACTTTTGCAGCATATTCATAGACAGTTTTAAAACATATTTTGGCTATGGAATGGTTTTTCCCTTTCGAATGACTTTTGAATTCAGTTTGAGCGTAGAAGACAAAACATTCGATAGCTAAAATACGTTATAGGGATGGATCGTAAAGCTGTGCTAAAATTAATTTTGCTATGTACCCTAAAGATAAGTTACGAGAAGTAATTGAGCTCCGTAAGGATTATTCGTTATCTTTCGATTTATGTGCATACTATGAATCTGTTCTTTGAAGGAACTCAAATAGGAATACACTGGATATCATTTATATTACAAATGAGTTGAAACCAAACCTTTGCAGTACACGGTCAAAAATATATTGAATATGAAAAACATGCAAACAATTTTAAGTAAAAGAATATCATTAACCTAATACAAATGTTCAGTGAAGTAAAACATGTGGATTCATAAAGTATATTAATGCTCGTATTGCAGTGGTGCGAGGCAAAGAGATTGCCACTTGACCTTCGCAATTAGCCGAGTGCTAGTCCAGGTGTAGTTGGCAGCGCGCCAAACATGTAGAACCATGTACGAACATGACGAACCATCATTCATAAAACATT
The DNA here is from genome assembly GCA_949752805.1 of Deilephila elpenor. Classification (NCBI taxonomy): domain Eukaryota; kingdom Metazoa; phylum Arthropoda; class Insecta; order Lepidoptera; family Sphingidae; genus Deilephila; species Deilephila elpenor. The sequence continues at coordinate 2,462,442 of OX457114.1, forward strand.
TACCATTAGCCGCCCGTCTTGTAAGGAATTTGCTTTCATTATGAGAAATCAGTCAAGGCTCCTGTCTTGGGAAAGATATGCTTATGTTATAACGATTAAATGTCACACGTGATGGTGACTACCCTCGCTCGTGGACATCTATAAAACCTACGTGACTTACAACTCAAAATGGAAATGTAAAAAAGGGCGTGTATTGTATCTGGTTGGAATTCCACTTAATGATCTTAATTAGATTCAAATAGAATCCGTGTTCGTTCCCCTTTTCTTAAATCCGTCAAAGTTAATTATTTACGACCTGTGGGCTGTGGCCTGTGGCTAATATAGCATCACCGCGTTTGTGCGCTCGGATCGCATCACTGTGTACCGTTCGTGAGTAAAACATAAGATTCGCGTTGGTGATTCTGTTCGATATACTAATAGCAATTTGTCCGATCGGAGTCGACGGTGCGTGGTCAGCGGTGATCAGTCGGCCTTCAAACACGATACCTGTTAGTTGTTTTAGTTGTTAGCCTTACCGTTGCGCAATCGAGCTGCGTGAATTTTTATTGTCTTTTTATCCTGTTATTTTTAGCACTTTTTTATAAATCGGTAGAGGTTTTTATGACAATGTTGAGAAAATAAATAGCTACTTCATATAAGGGCATTCATATCAATTTAGCTATTTCATGGAAGACTTCTTTCAAAGTAGGCGAACCATAAAGGCGCTGTAAATGTATCAGGCAAAAAGTATTTTTTGTATGAATTACTACGGAATACACCAGCCGATGACGCAACGGTCTAGCGAGCAGTGATCTTTAAACTAAAACGTGCCAAATACATTTTTTTAAAGTAAATTATGGTAACATACTTGAACCATCGACTTTGTGGCAAAGGCAGAGCCACGCTATCCCTTTGGAAATTGTCACTTTGTTCTTTATTAATTTACACCCCACCCAGCACCTAAGCGATGGTCCCAATTCAAGTGAAACAATCCATTTAAAAATTACACTGCGAGTAACAAAACGAAACACTCATAGCCGAATACCCGGTTGAATAATTGGGAATACGTCGTCGGTATACGTGACCGGCAATATGCATGGCGTCCTCGAAGCCCCAACCGCCACCTAATGAATACCTGATGAGCTTTTCGCTATTTCTGTCTACATCAGCGAACTGGACAATAATTTGGTTTCCAACTCCTGTTTGTTTTTCTTTATTATTAAATTTGTTCTGCGTCGGTGGCGTAGTTGTAGTACGGTACGATTACAAAGCTGAGGTCTCGGTTTCGAATCCCGGACAAAGGAATATTGGATTTTTTCTATTCATTTTCAGCCCGGAGTCAGGAATTTGTGCCTGATATAGCGATAGGCTCGTCCCCTATCAAATCGTTGGACAGAACATACAAGGCGAAATGTGGGTGCCCTGGTGGCTCCTCTGTCTACCCCTTCTGGGATAAAGGCGTGAGTTAACGAATGTATGTAATTTTGTTCTGTTAAAATCATGTAATTTGCATCGGTGCTCTGTCGATTCGGTGTGTGCTGTTGTCGATATTGGCCTATATGAGTTCTTTTGAGCGAGAGAAAATTTTGAGTTCCTCCTTTCTGTAGTCACTACCTTCGCGAAGGCTCAACAGAGGTAGGGTTTAAATGAGTTGCATTAATGAGTGCCCAGGTGTAATAGTTTCACCATCTGCACTTGTGTCATTGCTGGTTGTAATATGTGTTTGCAGGAGTATATCCCTTAGTTTACGACCCTGGATAAATGCGGCATGTTGGACGTATTATGTTGGACGTAGTTTTATAATTGGGCACACAGGTCAATGTGTTGGATTCTCATTGCTGGTTTGGGTCGCGTGTAGAAATGTAGGTCGGAGTCATCCACCTTGCAGTCGTAATGCATAATTATAGTAGTGAGAAGAAAACATAAATATATTGACGTTACTTACAAAGCATGTTGTAAGAACCTTCACACACAGAAAGACCACTGTTAACCATAGTTTTCATATTATAGTAATATTTTTTGGTTATTAGATTTAAAAATATCTACATAAATTACTTTTCTGACCTGTGCTTTTGACTGAAACTCCCTTATATATTGTGGTGGCCTGAGGGTTTAGTCGGTCTTGATATACTGGTCAGGCAGTGTGCCATTAACACTAATCATACCATAACGATAATGCACATATTATCTTATTACTTCTGGAAATTTAACTTTATGACTTTTTCTGACTAATTAAATCTAATGTTTTTATACTATTTTTATTTATTTTTGTTTTGTTTATGTTGAGTAATACCTGTCGTATACCGTTGTCTACCACATCGGGTCATTTGACCCTGAGAACATTTTTTGTTTTATAAGCTCATCAATACATATAGCTTATCTTATTGTAGTCGGTAAATTCCACATTTCTGCAAAGACTGTTACGTAAAGTAGTTCAATCAAAATAGCTGAGAATAATTTCAAAAAAATATATTCAAGAAAATTTTAGATTGAAAGTAGATTTTTGTGTAAAAAAGGTAGCAAAAAAGGAAAGTTTGGTAAACAGTTTATATTTTATTTCGATAGCTTTATTAGTGATACAGGTAACTCTTTACCCATAAAATGTCGAAACGAACGAGACAGTCCAAGTTCTTAGAAGATATAAATGATATTGGAGAAGAGTTTTCGGAAATCGGTGAAGATGAATTTTCTGAAAACGAAGATATATTGGTTACAAATTAAAATGAGTTTGAAACTACAGATACTGACGATGAAGAGGAAAATATTGTGAATATCGGTTGTGGACGAAAAAGAACAAGATTACTCTCAAGTTCTGAAGAAAGTGAAGTGAAGAAAATTTACTATACAAAGTCTAAGTCTTGCAGATGGCCACCACAAGTTTTTTTCAATATCCTTGATTTAGCTGGTATAAATGCCTGGATTTTATACAAGCAAACGACAGGGGATAATATCTCGAGACAAGATTTTTTACTCAAGCGAGCAGTAGAACTTGCCGACGATTTTCGAGAAGCCCGTGAACAACAAAAAAAAAACAAATACGAAATGATCGTTGCCTAAGTCTTCTACAGATGCTAATCAACGTAAGGGGTGTCAAATAGGATACTGGAAAGAAAATAAAACCAAAAAAAAATATCTAAATGTAAATTTTTTTTTTGCGGATAATGTACGATGGACACACTTATTTGTAAAAAATGCGATGATTAGAAACAATTCTTATTTTTTGCGTTTGTAATATAAATTGTCAATACACTATTTCGTATAATTATAATACATTTATATTTTTATTTCCCTTTTAACATCCATATTTCATACTAAAGGTACGAAACATAAATTTCGGGTCATTTGACCCGCTATGGTAGACTAGGTATCTATTAAGTGTTGGTATGATTAGTGTTAAATAATATGTACTTAGTAATACATAATATTTTATTTATATAAGTTTATTTTCAAAGTACTCCCAATACTATTTCCGCAGAAACGCTATGACCCAATATGGGTATTTAATTTCACACAAACCTAGTTTCAACGCGTCACCTCAGTGTTGTCTTTTATTCAGGCTAGCTACGTTTATTTGCATGGTATATGGATGAATAAGTTGCTTGTGCGTATTTTATGGGACACTATCGCTATCTAGCGTCTCTACGGTATTCATCGTGTTTTGTATAGTTAAATGTGACGTTAAATAGTATTATACGTAAAATAGTATTATTTACTTGTTGAATTTACTTCAGTTGGTAAATTTTATGTTAATTTGCAAAGTCAGCATGACTTAAAGAAAACATAAATAAAATTTTCTGAGGTCGGAGGTGGTTCTAAAATTTAAAATGTCTACGTTACGAATTTCACCCCAGTTTACTCTACCTGCAGGATCTTTTTTATAACACTTCGTCGTATTTATTGACGTATTAATGAACTTCTGTGTAAAATGGTATGTTTTTAGACCCTACAATGTTCACAGTGTTCTGCCTATCATTCAATAATTAATTAGAAGTTTAATAAGTAAGGATGATTTATCTTACCATCGTTCTGCTTGATACTCTGTACTTACTCATGTAACAAATGTGACAACCGCTACGTATGAATATTAATAAGGGAACACTTAATGTCATATCGAGCGCACCGAGCCTTCGCGAGACCCTTTAGATCAGGGGCGTCTGGGGACAACCCCGCGCCATCTGTAAAGGGTTATAATTAAACCAAATTTTGGTTAGGGAATTTAAGATGAAAAGGGTTTCCGTGATAAGCGGTCCAATTAATTATTAATTTATTGTTAACTGAGCTTGTCCCACGGTATCGTCCGCATTACATTTGACATTTACAGGCTTGTCCAAAAAGTATTAGGTGAAAATCGGTCTCGAGAGAGATCACCATGGTCAATTAGGATTGCTCTGAACTTACTATCAAAGGCAGACGTCCACACATCCGCACCGTACGCATAGGAGGCATCGCATCAAACGGATTGTTCACACCATTGAGTTGTAATGTCGGCAAATCCGATCGCTGCTGATACTGTGGACGCATTGTAAAAAATAATTCGTTTAATGCGTTCCGTCCGTTACGTACGATCCGAATATGTGGACGCCTGCCTCAAGTGTATTGTAATCCCTTTGTTGTGACTTGTGTCAATATTAAAAAGAGTTCTGCGTTATTTGTTTGATAACTTATTTTGCAAAAAACTTCGCCAGCTTTGAGCAACTATATATTATATGTTATTTAAAATTTAATCATTTTACTTAAAAAAAATATTCATAAAACGTCGCAACAGTATGTCTCAGTGTGTTTTAATTTATTTGTGAGACGGTCTCGCCTCGATAACTTGTCAGTGAAGATATTTGGACGAACTCGTGCTGTTACAATCGTTGACTTTCTAACATCGGTTTGTTGTTCGGCATTTTCTATTTTATGATGAGTGGTTTTGTTCATTATCATAAAGAAAGTAGATGTTTATCGTGACAATCTTTTGATGTCCAAAAATAATATTTCCACGATACAAGTTGATAATTTTTGAATAACAAATTATGATAGAGTATAAATAAGCAGTTTTGCTTGATGCTTAATAAAATTTTACTAAACTACAATTGTAAATAAGCCATAATTAAGTTAAACAATGCCATTTTTTTATTAAATAAATATTCACACAGTTTGCAACATGAATACTTTGTAACTGCTGTACATATTCGCCACATTTAGGTCGATTGCCAACAGCCAGGTCAGTGGTTAATTTGTTATACCTAAAGAATCACAAATGTTAATTGAAATATGACTCACTTAGTTTCATTCTTTTGTGGTTCGTGGATACGTGTTTTACTTTTATCGCTAATATCGTTGAAAGTGATGGTTGCATACATTTTGGGTTAGAAAATAGCATGTTATAATACATATATTTATGTTTTTGTATCCTGGCCTTTAAGTTCTTTTTTTATTTGTTTAATCATGGCAAAAGTCCTTAAAAAATAAAGAGGCAAAATAAAGTTTAAGTTCAGAATTGTTTACCAACATTGAGTAATAAAGGTATCATCAATTTTATAGTGTATATCTACGGTATCAACCGTAATATAATTCACAAAGTTTGAACATTATACACGATTGGTTGATACTACTTTACGCAAAAACTATTGGACGAGTTATGATTGAATTTTACAAAATTATGGCTTTAACACCAAAATAATATATGACTATACATTTACGGCTTTATTCATATTTCATAGGTAGTTTTTAAACCTAATTTAGTTCTCGAATGTTTTGTCTTTTTCGCTCAAATTAAATTCTAAAGTCGTTCCAAAGGGACATAACATTCGATAACTACAATAGGTATTAAATCTGTCTATGAATAAAGCCGTTATACTTTATATACTCAGCAAACTGGTCAAATTATAATGGCAAGTGTAAATTTTCTAGGTAATTGATACACCACAGTATCTGCTAATTATTCTGCAGACTGGATCAAACGCAATACAGCTTTTCCTGTTCGCAAATATTAACTCCGCAACCAACTACGCAATGTATCAAACTATAGACACAATTCCAAGAAATAGACCAGGAGAATCTATTTAATTCGCCGTGATGAAGTTCACGAGAGGCGCGGGTTTAGGTCAAGGATAGTCTAGTTCTAACTGCTTAGACTACGCCCATACGCGTATATTGTTAATCCAGCTCTGTACGCAATCAGGTGCTATATTTAGGCCGGAGACTTAGGCGTAGGAGTTACTTAAATAAGGTATTTTGCAACTTGCCTAGATAGATATTTGTAGGAGCCCATGCTGAGCAGTGGACCTCCTGAGGCTGAGATTGATAATAATTACGTCAAAAGAAATGGTGTATAATGGATACTATATCCTTTTCAAGCATAAAATAGTGATTTCTTTGCTTTTCTTTTTTGAGTGACATCTACGTTTCAACTTTAATTTTCTTGTAGGTTGTAAAGCCAGCGTCTTCTAGTACGCGCGTGTCTTCTAATTAATGAAACCACTAGTATTGTTTTTTTGTGGTTGCATTAGAAAGGTAATCAAAACGTTTTATATTCTACGTTTTAAGATGTTTGTAAAACTGTAATATGAGCATTAAAAACAGAAAATTGATTCTTGTTGCAGCAACGCAATCACAAGAATGAAATTAATAGACTCGAGATTTTATTCCTGTAGCAATTAAAAAGATAAAAATAAACATTCTTTATTTTTACACATATAATTTGCTATTATTGTCGTTGTATACGTGAATTGCGAGTGCGTAACCTAATTATAATTGTCCGCTGACCTGTACTGTGTCAGTGGGGACCCCTTCTCGTGGACCCCTTTAATTTATCGTACGGTTAGGTATGCGCCTATAGCATTGTAGTTATTACTAGGGTTTGTTTGGGTATTATGGACGTGGTTCTTTTAATTATTGATTATACGGTTTTGTAAATTTAATGTTGTATGTCCTCATTTCGCATATGGCATCTTTGAAATTGCCTTTTGTCGAGTGGTGAAGTATAATGTGTTATAATATTTCTCAGTTATAACACCAGTACAAATTATTGATGAGTAATACATTAAAATTTGTATGAGACAAACTACACTAAAAGGAAAGATAGAGAGATTTACAATATTCATTTTATGTAAGAAATACAAAAGAGTTTTTAAAACATACATCCTATAACCAGTTTCGTAGACAAATAGTTTTTGTAGAAACTAATTGTATGGTATTTGATATATTCCTGCTAGGAAGTCTCATTGAAAACACGACCACTGCTAAACAATTCTTCTGTTAATCACTTCCAGACGTTTCACGCAAAATCCAACTCACCAATATCTCAACAACAATACCGAAACGTTTCTAAGTAAACCGCGGGAATATTCGAAGAGTATTTGCGGATAGAATTACAAATTAGTTTGCGAACAACGGCTCGCGTCGGTCTGTGCCGGGGTTTGTGACCTATGAATACATTATCAGATCTCGGATGCTACGTTCAATGGCTTTGTATAGCAGGTATTGTAGGTAACTAGTGCTTTGGATGAATTTTAAAGTGGACTAGGTTTGATGTAAATTTAATGTGTAATTTGTACATTACTCTTTAAAAGAATAAATCTTTTTATATTCCTAGTTGTTTTGGATAGGTTTGTGCTCAGCAGGGGTCGTCCTGTGTGTGATGAAGGAAGTGGTATTCTATATTGTTACATCTCCGACAGCCTCCGTGGCGCAGTAGGTTAGACGCCGGCTGTAAAATGAGAGGCCGTAGGTTCGATCCCAGCACTGAAACAAATGTTTGGGTCATCCACAGGTATTTGTTTCGGGTCTGGGTGTTTGAGACCGAAAAGTCTCTCGTAGTGTCTGATTTCCGCGACACTTAGTGTGGGGATACACTTAGGACTATGTATGTTATTGTTGGGTGTATAAATATTGTTTATTTTTCTAGACAGGCAAATCTTACTTGGAATATGAAATATCCATCATTAATTTGAGGATGCTTTACAACGAATGTCTGTTACAAAGAACGGTTTATCGATTTTAAATAGATTTTCCCAGTAGCACGGAAAACTATTCATTTCTATATTAGTAAACTGCTTTTGGTGTTCAGCAATGTTTTGCTATCGATACATCGAGCGTTTGATGATGTTGTTCTTGCTTTACGCGGATCTTACAATACAGAGCGTTTTGTTTCCATGTACTCAGTAACGTTATTGTTCTACGCTTCTAACTAAATTTAAAATGGATATTACGGTTTTCAAAGGTTTTTATCGGTCACGTCCCAATTTTATTTAATTTTACTTTGCTTTTAAATATTGGTAGTGTAATATATTCAAACTCCCTATTTGATGGATCATGCATATTGTCCCTCTTTATTTCTGTGTTGAAAATTGTTCTATAGCGCTTTATTTTTCGGTCATCATCAAATTGGATGAACTAGTTCTGAAAGTCAGTTATAAATATTTTTTATTCTACACTACATACATTTGGTGTGCGTATCAAAGGTATTCGATAACAAAATATATGAATCGCAAGCGAGTTGCGAGTTATAACTTTCTCCTACCACCCGGGTTGTCGTACTGTGCAAAAAATAACTTGTTTCGATTAATCTGGCCGTTTTCGAATATCGCTCTCATTTGTCTCCGCATTATTTTTACATACTTCTTTTTACTTTGGAATTTTGTTATTGGAATATTTGCATGCCATTGAGTACGGGCTTGTGGCTTTATTGCCAAATAAATGTGTCGGGTTTGTTACCAATGTATTGGAGAATTTGATAGCATTATTGGATTTATTTTTATTTATATTCTTTATTGTACACAAAAATGTAACAACAGATATATATATAGACATCAAAACAACAAAGTACAAATGGCGGTCTTATCGCACTAAGGCAATCTCTACCAGACAACCATTGGATGGATTTATGAGAGGGAGAAAGAAAGGGCAGTGTATGATAAAGGCAATAAAAGCTCAAATAAATAATACTATTTATACATAAATATACAAAAACTACATAATTAATGTATATAGACATACATAAATACATTTATATGTAAATAAACATACATATATAAATATATTTAAATAAAGGAAATAATATTAATCAGTATTTATTGTAGTGGTAAAATGTAATCATAGATTAAATACACCCAACAGTCATATACATAGTCCTGACCCCACATTAAGATCAATTAAGTCTTGTGTCATGGGTATCAGAAACTACGAGAGACTTTTCGGTCTCACAAACACCCAGATCCGAGACAAATATTTGTGGTCCTCGCAAACATTTTTCACGTTGCGGAAATCGAACCGATCGATTCGTGATTTATAGAATAGTATAAATAACATATTGCGCGATACTCATTAAATAAATAAATTTCGTTTTAAAATGTATTGTATGTATATGTTTTGTATGTATTGTTTATTTGAGTTCCTGGTGAAACGTAACGTTTTAACTTGGTAGATATAGCGGTTTTACTACACTACTGATCTGTTTCCTTATCTTATTTTACGAAGACTATTACGAGTTAGTCTTCAAAAAAGAAATTTCACTAACATTACAATAACAGGTATGATACAAAAACAAAAGTATCATCGACACTTGGAATGTATTTATCAACAGCCTTGCACGCACCGTTACGCCGACCGGTTCTTTAATCACTTATTAATTCATTAAAGTAATGTATTATTGTTTTGCCTAAACAAATGTATGCTTCCTTTATTGCTAACAATGTTTTCGATGCACATCTCATTAGTCTTCAGGCCTGGGCTATGTAGCCACTGATTACATCTTACTAGCACTTGTAGGAACTATACCTATTCCTTCAGAATGACACTATGTACCATTCCATAGTCTTTCTCTGCTGAATGAGGCATTTCTCTGCTAATTTCGATTAATAAAACTTAAGCCACAGTTCTTCACTTTGGTCTATTGCTGGTTGGCGGGCTTCACGTGCCTTAGAAATTCTAAAGCTTTCTATGGTAGTTGATTTTCTCACGATGTTTCCTTCATTGAGTGCGTGGTAATTGATAAACGAGTCCAGAAAATCAGGTACTATCAGTGAGAGCTTATATATTTATTTTGATTAATCTCGTTGTTCCAGGAGGCGGGTTGAACAGCGGCGTGGTCCTGCAGCGATTTCCCGAGACCAACTGGGACGACGTACCTTTCCACGAGGGTATAGGATGGGTGAGTAGTAAATAATGTTGTTAAACACGAGGTTGGTATTGTGTAGCAGCCAGCTGGTCTTAGAAAATTTCATACAATAGGTTTGCGAAGCTAACCACAGGTACTCTTGGTGATTGATCGATGTTGTTCTTATTTGATTTCAATCTATGGGACGACCATTGATTGATATATCGGCGTTTGATCAGTTCGAGCTTTTGTATATTTTAAAACAACTTTATGTTTTCGATTATGAATTAATGACGAATATCCTTGGAAGTGTACGTCACGGCCTAGCAAGGAACAAATTCACATATCTAGATTCCTGCAATCTATTTTAGCTTCCTTCTATTTTTTAAACTTGGGAAACTGTTGTATCAAATAAATAGGTTAACAGATACAAATGTAAACTAAATCAAGTGTTTGTTTAATATCAAAAGCGAGGTAAAGTTTAGTATTTGTACATTGCGCAATGCAAAAACTGCTTGGCTAGTGTTTTTGTTTGTGGTTAGATTGAGCATCTGTTGCCCTACTGTTGTTTCATCACAGTTAATGTTTAGTAACAAATGTGTTTACTATTTGGTTTGTATAATGATTTGTAGAAACCAATTGTCTATTTAATCATCGACCTGAAGGAATAGTAAATTATAAACGATAAATATCTGATTCTCTCTGTGCCTCGTAGATATGAAACTGCACCCAATTTTGACCACATTCTGAAGGAGTCCCCTCAAACGTGATATCTTATTATAAATAACTACCTGAAGTAACAGTTCTGTTGCATCTCGTGAGTGCAATCGGAACCTAATTACCGGTTTTCCAGATCTTTGAATGTTGTAAACCAACTTCCTTGCATTACCGTCTGTCAACATCCTGATCATTGTTCCTGTGGAATTGAGAATTTACCGTATTGCTCGCAAGGTTAGACCACTGCGCTAAAGGCTTCACTTATTAAGTTGCATTACATTTGACATGTGTTGTTTCAGTTCTGCCAACCGCAAGGATGGGCGCTGTCCACCGAGCGTTCGGAGCCCCGGTTCTACGTGTCCGTTCTCACGGACGTGGATGCGAACCGGCACTACTGCGCGTGCCTCTGCTTCAACGAAACCGTCGCCATCACACCCACCAAGCCCGCAGACGAGGTCAGTACATACACAATAGATGTACTAAATCAAGCTTCATAACTTTTCTAAAATCTTAATTGAGAATATTATTAGATATGGTGTTCGTACGTTAAGGATGTTCTAGATGTTAGGTACTTCGTATGCAAGAGGTTGTCTGGATAAGTACCACGTTTTGTGTTTTATTGTTGCGAAGCAGCAATGTGTGAGTGGTGTTGCGTTCTGGTTGAAGGATATTAAGAAGGATAAGAAGAATAAGACCGCGGCTTGGCAAGCGTAGTGTAGGACGCCCTCCAGCTAGGTGGAGTGACGATTTGCGAAAGGTCGCTGGCAGATGTTGGATGCGACAAGCCGAAGACAGGGTGAAATGGCGCATTTTTGAGGAGGCCTATGTCCAGCAGTGGACTAGTATGGGCTGATGATGATGATGATGATGATGATGATGGAGGATATTATATCCAGTATAATTATTGTCCTTAGTATCTTAAGATGATACTAAAACTTGGGCTGGCGACGGGTACAGTGTCATGCAGTGCTTAGGAATTCTACATGCTAAGTGGTGTTGCCTTTGTTTATAGACAAGAGACGATTACCATCAGGCGATAGAGCTCCTTATCGCATCATTCTTGTTAATAAAAATATCCTTATATATTTTTATTTGTGTATTCAGAACATGTTTATTTCGTATAAATATTTGATCCCTTTGCATTTAAATGAAAAGATAATTTCGAATTCTTACACATAAAATATCCGATTTCGAGGAAACGAATAATCCATTTAACGACCCGTGCTGAATTTAATTCCCGTATCGTTTGTTTCACCAATGATATCTCTTATCAGTGGCGAAGGGTGACATTTTTTAAAAGGGAAGCCGAAGCTCAAAACACAAAATATGTTTATTTTCTTTATCCTGTTACTAGCTTCTGCCCGCAAACTTCGTCTGCGTGGTTAATTTTATTTGAAATCTCCCATCCCGTCCCGTCCCATCCCGTTATATCCCGCCCGCCCCGTCTCATTCTCACTAATGAAATGTAATCCAGTCCCATCCCATCTTTTTGAGTATGAAAAGTAGCAAATATATCGGAATTCCTTCTTCATCCCACGGGAACACTATTTTTTTCGGAATAAAAAGTAGTCTATGTTACTTCTAATACCTCCAAGAATATGTGTACAAAGTTTCATGATGATCGGTTGAGTAGTTTTTGCGTGCAAGCGTAACAAACAAACTAACATTCACATTTATAATATTAGAAGGGCTAAGGGATTACGAAATGACTACAATGCGACTAGTACTAAGTAATCTGTGAATGCGACTGATAGTAAGCGTAGTGCAGTCCGAATAGAGATTAAAAATTTACTGTGTGATGTTTCACAGAATGAACGCAAAACGCGACACACTTATGCACGTGTGTCCTTATATTCGGACCTTTGCGAATATCCTCCCACCAGCAAATTATTGCTTCGAGAATCTTACTCACCAAACTAAAATAATGGGTTTCATTTGGTAAGTGATATTGTGGCATCTGCCTATTGCGGCCGTCAATTAAATTTTAATATTTTCGTTACCTATGTACTTATACAATATTTACAATGTCCATGAAATAAAAAGTAAACCATGCTTACATAATGAGAAAAATAAAAAAGTATATTTCTAAACTGCACGTGAATATAAGATTAATATAAAAGAAATAAAAACCTAGACTCAATATGTTAACAAGTACGATAGCCCCGCATTTATCAGTTGTAACATTAGTAAGACAATGTATTCCTCAGGCGAGGATCGAGCACGTCCTAAAATCTAAACACTAATTTTATTTGTAAAATCGACAACCTAAAAATATTAGTACGCTCCTAACGATTAGTAATTTCCATTAAAACCATAATATTAATATTACACATTTTGTAATTTAAAACATTTAAAACTAATTGCATGAACCATGAATATATTGTAAAAATGTAAATGCAACACTTATAAATACATTAAACTCCGCATTTCGCTATTGTAATAAGTAATATCTATACCTAAACACACGAAATGCCGGAGAAGCTGCGGCTTGTCTCTTGCTTTTTTAGCGTAAATTGAACCTTAAATCATTATCAATTTAAGGTACAATTTTGCGTGGTTTTTTGCATACTATACAATGCGTAACAGGCGGCGCGGCGGCGGCGCGGTGGCGGCGGGGCGGCGGCGGGCGGCGGCGCACGGGCCGCGCTAGTATTATTGAATAAGCCGAACAATTTTACAGGAATTCGCCAGAGGTCGCACCGCGTCGCAATAAAAAGGGCTTACTGTGCCGCTTCCTAGTAATGTTTACGTATCTGGCCGACAGATGTCGTTGAATGTAAAAAATAACAATTGAGTTTTGATATTAAATAAATAAGTTTGAATAATTTGCTTGTTTATAGTGTAATGATAAATTACAAAAGGGAAGCCGGTAGGAACTGGCTTCTAAGGAGCCTTCGCCACTATCTCTTATTTGAGTTGTTATATTTTTTTATTTAAATGTTATTTAGGTGAGACTCAGCATATGAGGTAATATATGTCTGTATTTGGTTCGACGGGATTTATCGGGTCATCGAAATATACGCCAAACACTTCGTCATGAATTTTCAAGCTTTCCACGCTTCGTGTGGCGCAATGCGGACCTATCGGATCGTTTTATACTAATTACTAGATTTTTAAAAATAGCATGCAGCTAAGGGTAGAAGTTCGAAAGATTTGATTTGAGTGATTGATTGGAACTTGAAAAATTACATGCATAAATCGCATACTTTATATCGTGCCGAAGAATTCATACTTTGAAATGAGCTTGCTCATAGCTGTAGAAGGTCAATATGGCCTTTAATTTTCCTGAATTACTAGATGCAAACTCTTTGCCCCTATTTATAAAAAAGGCGATACCTACACAGCATGTGGGGTATTTCGTAATCTCCCATAGCTCTGCTAAATGGAAATCGGAATCAAACCTATTTCCCGACATAAGCGTGCTTATCACAGCAGTATGTGCCTACGCGGTAGTTTCCGTTTTCAGATAACTAAGCACGTCATTGCCGCTCGTTGTCAAGGTCCCTGTGTCCTGTCGTTAGGGTAACTTTGTGCCATTAAGGATAAATTATTGTGGAATGGTTTTTATTGTTGTTCGGGAAATGAGCCAATGGGTCAGCTGATGGTGGTTAGTGGTTACTGTCGCCCATTAGGATTGTGGAAGTGTTGGTAGCCTCTTTAAATGGAAGGGGAAAGTCAAAGGAAAGGATGGAAGGACGTACCTAATGGATATTGGGCCTTTGGCAATGTCATTGACTGATCCCTACACGGCAGCAAAGCCGGCGCTTGTTGTCGGTTCTCGTTGTTTTCTGGTTATAAAACAAAGCCAAGTAAAAGAAACATAATTATTACTAAATAACCATTTTAATTTATTGAGGAAGTTATCAAATATATTTATACAATTTACTATTTATAAAAGTTTTTACAATTTCAAAATACTATTATATTGTAGTGTAATTAATTTAACACGATATAGTTAATAATAATATCGACTTCACCAAACCAGGACTAATGTATACTCATATTAAATCAAAATTCCAAGTATCGGAACTACGTGGCGGTATCCACGCAGAGAATGCCAACTATTCCATACATGCTATATTAAAACTGACCCATTATTGTAAAGTTAACGTTATGGAATCAACGCATCGAAACAAACGCAGGAAGGCCGCCATAAAACGTACGTTCGGTGAATACAAAGAAAGGTGGCTTATTAGGGCGCGCGGCAACCGGGGGCATGTCGTGTTGCTGAGGAATTTATTTTATTATCTTTAGGTTATTTCTTACCTTGTAGATTTAGTGGCATTGTTCACAGGAAGCGTGTGGTTTTGGCGTCGTTTATCTAGTTTGAGCGATTAATATATGTTGTGTGAGCTTTTCGATTCGATTGATCTGGTTATTTGGATAATATTAATTTCGCGTATCGGTTGATCAGCAGGACGTCGCAAAATTATGCGCCAACTCCAAGAGTAATAGACTGATTCATGCTGACAGTTTATTTATCCAATTTCATGCTTTTTAAAATCTAATGATAAATGGCGTTCAGATAGAATATCAACTGGTAACACACGGTTTTCTTTCGTCATTGGAAACCATGCCGGCGTTTTAAAATGAGATAAGCATTATAATGTTGTCTATCATATACTTATTTTCACAATGAGCAGTCGACAACAATTATCGGACTATGATTTTACCTTCTTCAGCACTCCAATAGCGAACCGTCGTCGATTCCTATCAGCTTCTCTTTTGTATTATTATATAAACTTTTGGGACTTGGTTATCCGTATAGAAAACTCTCATTCTTCGGTACAGATGTGGACAGTATTGTAAGATCCGAAGTATGATTGGCATCTGTGTCGCTCAATGGCGACCGCGGTTCGCCCCGCTTCGGGTTACAAACGGGTTGCGGTTAACCTTAGCTGCAGTTATGATATTCTTTACCTGCATGCCTGTGTGTTTGTTTGTCTATGTACTTGTCAAAGGGACACTGGACTTTGCACCATTTATAAGGCGTGATACCAAGCTATGCATGTACCTATGCATACTGCAATAGTCTCATGACATTTCAAAGTTTGTATTGAATCATTTTTGTATGTTAATTTATAAATTATTTAATATAAATTGATGATGTATAGTTGATTATTGCTATGAATCAGCTACAGAAATACATAAAATATTAACTATTGCATATACAAAATAATAATAGTGTATTTATTTTAAATTAAAGTAAATCCATTTATTTTAAGATTTGGTAGGTAAACATTTATAACAAATATGGGTATTTCCAAACCGCAATATTTTAATATTACTATCGAAACTAAGCAGAGTGAAGAGTCTGCCTAGAAAGACTCGGGGAAACAAAATGAAATGGAAAACATGAAAACGACGAAAAAGCACAGAGATGTGAAGCGACAGCTTTGCATGTTTTCATTCCGTCGGTGAGCCTGCCGGGGACCCAATTGCGTTTACTTCCTGTCCTTTTTCCTTCCATTCCTCGCATTTTAAAATGCCGGAAAAGCATTTACGATTCAACCGTTTGTCCAACAGCCAATAGTCGTTTATTTACTCTTAGATAAACTTTATGACTACTTAATTTCTCATATAAATATATAAAGCATACAAAATAAAATACAAGTTGAATAAAAGTTAAACGAGCCGTAGTTAGCGGAATAGCTGAGTTATGAGTACGAATGTGGCGCAAGGTCGCCGCTCCGAGATAGTTTCGAGTGCTTAATGTTGTGCATTGTACAAATTGCTCGGGAAAAATATATGAGATACTTTTATTTATATACATTGTAGCCAGAGTAACTACTGGACATATTGAGACTTAACATCTTATGTCTCAGGATGGCGAGCGCAATACAATACAATACAATACAATACAATAATTCTTTATTGCACACCAAATTACAGTATTGAGTTTAAACATACGTTATGTTTGGTAATACAATGGGCGGTCTTATCGCTTAAAGCGATTTCTACCAGACAACCGTGACAACCGTTGCAAATGCATGTATGTATTACGATAGTCCAAAGAATAGATTGTAAATTTTTTGTTACAGCAGATTTTCATGTAAGTACACAAAGTTGAAAATGAAAGTGCAATATGCAAATTACATTCTCGAAACAATAAAAAGAAGTATACAATTCACTCGATTGTGAGTCATATCTGTGGTCATATTGTGTTTACAAACATTATTGCGTTTCCTCGTTAAATCACTGGGGTATTGGATTGTTTTTGCTCAATGTACTCTGTTCATGATATACGATTGTTCAGTAGGATTCATTGAATTAAATCAAAACATTGTCAGGAATTTAATTGAAGAATTCAAGGCTGTTTAAATTTCCAAAGCGCGCAGTTAGACATACATACATAAACTCACGCCTTTAACCCAGAATGGGTAGGCAGAGGCGCCACCAGGACACCCACATTTCGTCTTGTATGTTCCG
Organism: Deilephila elpenor; assembly: GCA_949752805.1. Lineage (NCBI taxonomy): Eukaryota > Metazoa > Arthropoda > Insecta > Lepidoptera > Sphingidae > Deilephila > Deilephila elpenor. The sequence goes on from OX457114.1 coordinate 2,479,651, forward strand.
TCCTATGATGTGATAGGGGTCGAGCCTATCGCCATATCGGGCACAAATTTCTGACTCCGGGCTGATCATGAATAGAAAACCCCAAAATCACTTTGCCCGACCCGGAATTTGAACCCGAGACCTCAGCTTTGTAGTCGTACCGTAGTACAACTACGCCACCGAGATAGTCGAGTCGAGGCACAGTTAGATGTCTGAATATTAAAGAAACGAAACTGTAATATGCGCTATTTTATTGTCGATAAATTGTCAGAAGACAGTTTACAGGAAGTATATGGATGCAGGCAGCTTCCACCAAGACAATGGAAATCCTTGCGGGAGTTCCTATAGCTGAAAAGACAATAAAACGAACTACTGTAAATTCGTGACGCATTTACAGGAAGGCGAGCGCAGTGGAAAGCATTGCTTTGTAATTCATGCTGTTTGGTTTTGCTACTGTCCATGAGCGGTCGTATCGCCTACCATCAGGCGAATGGCATGCTCGTCTCGCCATTCATTGTAATAGACAATACGAGTATTATGGATTATTTTGGAGTTCAGGCACTTCGGGTTGATACAATACTAATGAATATACAAGTACTAATGTATTTACAAAAGTGCGTGGTGGCCTGTTGGTTACGGACCAGACGCGGCTGCCTACATGTTCACGGTGGTCGCGGGTTCAAATCCCAGGGCACACTTCTGACTTTTCGGAATTATGTGTTTATTGATGTTAATCACCACGCACTTTAACGGTGAAGGAAAACATAATGAGGAAACCTGTATACCGTAGCGATTTTAAAGAATTTCTACGGTATGTAAGTCCGTTAACCCGCACTAGGCCAGCGTGGTGGACTATATGGTCTAACCACTCTCAATCGATTCTCTCGATTGTAGAGTAGGCCCGTGCCCTGCAGTGGGACGTGTATGGGCTGATAGATAGATACAAGTACAAGTGTATTATGAAGGACACATGTTAAGTCGCACATCGACGCGTCGTTCCCAGGACCCCTCGGCTTCACATCGGCGGTCTGGCTCGTAAATGCCCTATTTATACACGTTCACGATCCACGGTTATCGTGATTCATACAATGTGTTGTGATAACGTGGAGGTTTTGTTATGACTCTCGCTTTTATGTGTATTTTATGTAGGTTAATGTCCGAGTTCATTGATGGTATACAACTTAGTGGACACTTAAAAATAAAATATATTAGTAATTAAATATTTTAATAAAGAATGATTACTATAACATACAAGAAGATTCATATCACAATTTTCTTCATTTTTTGTGGTAAGTAAATATTTTTCTATTGTAGGTTGTAACGTAAGCATGCATTATGAATTCGTACATAGTATGTGTTTTAGAAAAACGTTAAAAATCTATACTTATTGGTTCATACCATAATATAAATTATTGATTTGTCTGTCTTCTTTACTCAAATCTGTTTGCAACGAGTTGAGAACCGGAAACTACTTGTTATGGCAGTCCAACTTTTCCTACTAGAATAGTTTGCAAATGATAAATGGTCGATGATGGTGACTCCCAACCACAACCATCACCTAATACTATCTGGTGCACCGCGCAATTGAAGCATATTTTATAACACCGCTCGTATCCGCCTGTACTCGCCACAAACGGCCTGGGAGATTACTGGATTCTCCGACACAATGTTCGAATTTTCGACATTCGACGTACACGTATAAGGTAAAAGTTTTCCCTTCTAAATATCAAATTATTCTCCATGAAAGTTATCATTCACTTCAAACTTTTAAATAAATTAATTAATACAGCCAACAGTCACTTACATAGTCCTGCCACCACACTAAGATCGATTCTTGTGTCGTGGGTATCAGAAACTACGAGAGACTTTTCGGTCTCACAAACACCCAGACCCGAAACAAATGCTGTGGATCACACAAACATTTGTTTCGGTGCGGGGATCGAACCCGGGCCTCTCGTTTCACAGCCGGCGTCTAACCAACTGCGCCACGGAGGCTGTCTAAACTTAGACACTTAAAACTTGGCTATGGTTACGACTTACGATGGAGGATTCGAACATTTTGTAGAGTATTTAGGCACATTCGGACAGTTTTTCGTACGATGTGCGAACATTCGTCTTCGCGTTGGAGAATACATTAACCCTCCTGTTTATTGCCGGTCACGTACCGTGCATATGCATGCACAGGGCGGAACTGCATAATTACTAGCAGGTGGTTGGTTAGGGTGAATGGAGGATTTTATAACTATAAAAAGTTGTGAAGGTGTGGTGTTGTGTGTTGAATGGCTTATGTGATTTTATGAGTGGGTTAATATGTCTAAACAAAACATAATAATAATGAAAATGACTTTTTAATTTGTAAGTGAAATATTTGATCTAAAAGCTACCTAAAATATTTGATCTTAATGTTAAGATCCCTTATAAACTTTTCTAGACAAATGACTGTTGTTGAAATTTAATTGAAAGTAGCCTTTTCAAAACAGGCTAACGATGATTGGCATAGATACACACTAGTACCGTATTAATTTCTAATGCATATAATTTAATAACTGTATTAATGTTCCAAAACACTTGTAGCGTGACAAAAACTTTTCTAAAAATACTTGTATCTGAACACCGACTTAACTACTGTTCGGTGAGAAGGAAACAAAAACCCACCCTAACTTCCGGCGCAATCATGTCTCGGGGGCGGCGTTATCGGCTTATCTAACCTGCTTTCTCCAGACAAGTGTAAATTGACGGAATAAAGGCCGCTGCATTCCGTCCTTTATGAGAAAATTACCAAACTTTGTCTCAAAACAACATCTGTTTACAATACAACATTGAGGGACCAGTTATCCCTCAAAGTAATGTGCTTGCTGGAGATTGACGTTTCCGTTAAAAGAAACAAGCTATGAACTTTATTAACCTTTGCCCTACGCAGATTTACCCTGGCTTGTGTTTGATCACATATATATTGCAATAGACGATATAGACATATAAACAGCGAATATAGTTTAGTGCAGAAAGCATATTGTGATTTCTGGTGCCTATATTTTACACCTATAACACTACGACACCTGTTGTGATTCATCCTTCGTCATTAGGATTAGAAGGTCCCTGAACTAAAGCCTTCCCAACGTTATCCTTTTTAAAACGGATTTCTAAGCTACCTGCACATTTCCTAATATTCGTGCCAGAACCTCCAACAAACAAAAGTACGACGCCACAATAAAGTTCAACTGAGTCTGTGAACTTTCGTATTCAACGCTACATAGGGGTCTCGAAACTCGCGCTATCTGATTGTATGAGCCTTCGTAAGTGAGCCCCCAGAATGTTAGTAATAGTTGTGACGCAGTTTGCACTCTCTTGTGTTAATCTAGTTTTATTTTAATAATAAATAAAAACAACAGTCACATACAAAGTCCCCACACTATGACCGATTCTTGTGTCGTGGGTATCAGGAACTACGAGAGACTTTTCGGTCTAACTCTTATTGACAGTTATCTTGATTCGTCTGAATTTGGAGTAAAATCGATGTGGTTGGATAAGATTTAGGGTGTGTTCGGCTTCGATTTAATCTAGTGATGATAGTTGTTAAGCTTGGTCATGATGTCTCAGAAAACCTATCAACTTTCCGTCCTCTTTCTATCTTCAATACAGATGTCGATGGTGATCTTTTAAAAGTTAAAAAGTGGGATTATTAGACACTTCAGTGCTTAAAAAATGAAGTGCTTAGATTAATGTAGACCACATACAACAGGTCGGTTTGGAAATTTTCAGAGAAACATAGCTGCATTCTGCAGTGGAGTCTGTAGCTGATGAGAAACGAATGAAAATCTCAAGTGACAATCGATTTGCGGCGATGATATTGCTATCGCCAAAATGTATCGATCGTATAGACACGAATGATACTGATAACGTTATCATTAAAGTTGATATATGTCGCAATCATCACACATCCGCGTTTAAAAGGTACTCACGCGACCTCTCTAAAAAAAATCTTATTCATTTTCCCAATTAGTGTCTGCTCCACTGCTTGGGTTTCAAGTTGACAGGTCTTTGTGTGATATGTTTGTGTGGACTTCTTGTGGTCCCAGCCGGTGCCAGGATCCGCTTACCGGCTCAGTCTCCACCATTTCGCCCGGTCTTCGGCATCCTCAATAGTAAGGCCATTGATTCTCATATCTCCCTTGACGATATCTAGCCAGTGCTTCTTAGGTCTACTCTTCGATCGAGTTCCGGGAATATTGAGACTAGGCACACTTTGCCGACGTACTCCTGCGGATTTCTTAGGACGTGACCATACCATCTAAAGCGCCATTCCTGGAGTTTATCTGCCACATCGCGGAAACCAAGGCTGCTGCGGATGTCTTGTGGCCTACAAATTACAATGATGATGATTATGAATATTGTATTAAATTACAGAAATCGCAGGCGGAAAGTCAATATTGTCGAGGAGAGATCTCAAATGATTATATAATGATAATTCCATCAAATCTCGGGTGTTTAGTCTTCTTTATGTATTTTGTGTGATAATACAATCTGACGTCACTTTATACAGCGCAAGTCACGTTCTATTATGCTTAAGATGATTAAGGCATTTGGACTATTACGACGCTGAAATGAGAAATCAGTCAAGAATATTGTGGAAAATCTAAATAATATAATACGAAAGTATGTTTTCTTTCATGCTCGAACAGTTGCACGGATTTTAATGTAATATAGCTGAGAAATTGATTATACAGTGGCATTGGTTTTAATATACTTTAAAACAATATGAATTTTAGTCAGTAATTATATTATGTTCATAATTTCTGCTTGTACGCAATACACGTGTTAAACATACGGTTTTTTTTATTTACAACTAATTTATAAAATGACAAATCTTTACCAACAGTGGGATCAAAAAGACTAGGAAAAAAACATATTATAAAGAATTTACGAGCATCTAGAGGTGTGCGCTGAATCGGACCGATGCTAGACGCTCATGTAAATCGACCACTGATTCACTCATACCAGGGTTGTCATAAATACATCCAGAACAGTGTGTTATCGGTATCATCGGCATAACTGTTTTGACCTGCTAGAGGAAATATTATGTTCATATGATGCTATTTCATACGGTTATGGAGAGTTCTATAGCTACTATCTGGTATCCCTTTGCCGTGACAGTATGTAAAACACTTAGTTAGAACCACCTCAACGGTATATTTTCGTGTACACAAACGGTGTTGTGGAAATAGATAGCCTCTCGTAGTTTCTGATTCTGATATATTATGTACGTTAGTATGGTATCAAGAAATAATATATTATGACCTAGGTGTAATTATTTAGCGGTAGCAGCCCTACCATAGGGTGAACGGTGCGTGTCTCCGCTGGTTGCGCGTTGCGGCCGCGTGTACCGTGCAGCGAGCTAACGAGTGACGTCACTTGTCATGTCTCGCCTCGCCGCGGTTTCTCCAATCTCCACGACATGGCTGTCGCATGCTACGGATATTTGGAATTGTTATGAATTGCTTTTGTAATAATTGAAGTTGTGTTATTATGATGGCGATGAACTGAAATAATAAATTTAGCGACAACGAGTGACGTCACTTGTCATGTGCCTCGACGCGCTGTCACATGCCTTCACAGAAACTTCTTGGTCCGACAACTTAGTAGTATATTGGCATAATATCAGTGGATGCCATGCCCATATTTTTCGATGTAAGCATAAGAAACTACAGCAGACAGCAGGATATTTTGTAGAAAAAAAATAATCGTGTAGCTAGTAACAAAACTACGATCATTCGGAGTGCGTTATTGATGAATTCAATGTTCATAGGTTCAGATATAGTAGCTTGTTTACCAGTCTAGGAAGCTTCAGGTTATCTATATCTATATCTATATCAGCCCATATACGTCCCACTGCAGGGCACGGGCCTACTCTACAATCGAGGGAATCGATTGAGAGTGGTGAGGCCATATAGTCCACCACGCTGGCCTAGTGCGGGTTGGCAGACTTACATAAGCTTCAGGTTATTATATATCAAATATTTGTATTAAGTTTTTGCTATCCAGGCCATCCAGAACAGATACAAAGGTCAATGAACTCAAGAATTTCTACCAGGATTTGAAGCGTGACTTACCAATTTCAGCTTTATTCCGACAAACCTGTGAAAGTTTACACAAGTGTAAACATACATTGTAGGGTATACGTTTGTTGTCCTAATTCACTGAAATGCAGGGCTGGTTGTGTCGAAACTCCGCAGATGTGTCCCAAATATTTCATATTAACACAGGAGTATGGCAATTTGATACGCTCCCTCGGATACATTATTGTAATCGTTAGATAATTAAATATATAAAATAGGGATAGAAGCTACTGTGGAGCGATGTTTTTATTTTGTCGGTCTGTTAGTATATTAAACTCAACACTTATCTCAAAGCAGAATTATTTTACGCCTAAGATATTTAAGCGCATTATAACAATTTCTTTGATAAAGTTTTTTACGTCATTGCGTGTATTTAAATTCTAACACGGAAGAGCTTGGATAAAACCAATTATCTCCCAGAATTTGGAGCAAGTTTGGCAATCCAACAATAGATTTAATCCGAATCGATTTCGATCAAACTGCTACAAATTGCTTCTCCGGAGAGCCGAGATTAAAAGGTACATTATTCTCCAACCGAGTAACTTCCCCGTTTGTATAAATAGGGGCTTGATGAGACGTACACAGGTAGCTAGGTTCTATTGTACGGGAAACGTTGAACTCGCAATCAGTGTCCTTTTAATTTAGTTTTATTATACATCGGATGGGATAGATTTTCTTTTATAAATAGTTAGATTTTAAACATCGTTACATTTTGTATATTTATCTATAGGTGTAGGTGTGTTACGTTTTGTCCGTGTTGTAAAAGGGGTCAATTTATCGTGACCCTTAGGTACAATAGGACAAAAACCCTGTCAAAATAAAAAATAAAATAAATAAATAGTGACCCTAAAATGTTGATACAAATCATATTTAAATAGGTGACGTAAAAATATTCACAAAACTGAATTAGAATCGATTAATAGAATAGAATATATTATAGATAGAAAAAAAAATCGTATTGGAAATCTTCCCTCTTGATAATCGTGTATTCTTATACGACTTTCACTCGATGAAATTTTATTTATCTTTATAAAACTATCACCAAAAATATCATTTGAATAACGAATAATTTTTCCATTGCATCATCCTTGCACAACACGGCCCTCACTCGGTGCATATTTCAGCAGTTTTTATTCCCCTGCACATCTGCTCACCCACTGAACTACAGTTCACTAGACAAACATTGTACGGTGCGTTGACCCGCCACTTCAGCACGCGGACGTATTTATTACTCCCGACTGTTGACTACTGACTGTCTACTTACTTCTGACTATTAAATGTAAGTCGTGAATGCACGTGTGTACCGGATATGGAGATGATATGTGGTGAAGGAATGATATATGCCGGAGTTTGGTATTTATTGTGGCTGTGAAACGAGAGGCTGCGGGTTCGATCCCCGCACCGAAACAAATATGTGTGAACCATAGGTATTTGTTTCGGGTCTGGGTGTTTGTGAGGCCGAAAAAGTCTCTCGTAGTTCCTGATACCCACGACACAAGACTCGATCTTAGTGTGGGGTCAGCACTATGTATGTGACTGTTGGGTGTATTTATTTATTTACTTATTATATGACAGTAATGTACGTTCACTTGTGGGTTTGTCGTGTCACGTGTGATTTCACTGTTGCTTTTGGTGTTTGAAAGAGTAAGAGTGGAATGAGACGGTGGAAAGTTTTATCAAGAAGTCATGACTAACCAACGTACTTGAATTGTTATTGTTTATGTGCTAGCTTCAATCTCAAGATTGAAAACAGTAAAGATAAGAAACGCGTCGACCCATTAATTAACTTCGTTTTTTTGTGCGATTTTTTTTTATGAGTCGATTTATTGCAGTTTCTTTAAATATAAGCCATAAAATAAATACTATTGATTTCCTACTTTATAATTTATTAGTTACGTCGCTTTGGTTACCAGATATTAAATGGTCCGTCAATTATATTATAATCATTCTGTTGTATGCGTTTATTCAGACTGGATTCGAAGCTTTACGGCGAATACCTACTTTGCACGAGAGAACTCACAGGAACGGCTATAAATTTAAGTATAGAATAATATTGTTTCAATACTAAATGCATAGCATGGGCAGGCAGAATCAACAATGTATTATGTACAAACAAATCCATTCAATTTCAGTCTGGTTTGTGTATCGTTACTCCGTGTATTATTGCGGAAATGGATCGTTTTGTTTCTACTTAATTCTTCGTTTGAATAAGAATTTTTATGAATAGTTGAAGAAATATTATACCTGAATTTATGAGTGTGAACGGTATAAGTATTCGATTGTATGTTGCTGTATATATCATGGATCTGCTGTTTCTCTTATATCAGCCAATAAACGTCCCACTACAGGGCGCGGGCCTACTTTATAATCGAGAGAATCGATTGAGAGTGGTTAGGCCATATAGTCCACCACGCTGGCCTAGTGCGGGTTGGCGGACTTACATACCGTAGAAATTCTTTAAAATCGCTTTCAATTATGATAGCTCTTTTTGGTGTTATGAAAGCGATGCCACAAACTCCCAATCCCGTAGAATTTTATTTTGTTTTATGTGGATTGTCACCACTATCATCATCTTTGACAGGGCAGTTAATTCCTGAACATAAACCTCCCCCAAATTCCACTGCTAACTTTTTTTTGCGATGAATGGCGAGACGAACATGGCATACGCCTGGTAAGCGAATGAATTACACCGTGAATTACAAAGCATTGCTTGGGATTCCACTGCGCTCGCCATCCTGAGACATAAGATGTTAAGTTTCATTATGTCCAGTAGTTACTCTGGTTACAATGCCCTTCAAACCGGAACACTACAGTGCTTTTACACTGCTGTTTAGTTTAAATAGACATTGCGGTGGTATGTGTTATAACGTGAAAGCAACTTCTACGTAATTTAAATCAAATTTGGTTATTTGTTTGCCTGAAATCACAACATTCAATGAAATCGGCAAACGTAGTGTAGGACGCCCTCCAACCAGGTGGAGCGACGATATTCGTGGGGTGGCTGGTAGCGGTTGGCGACGATGGGCTGAAGATCGAGCCCAGTGGCGTGCTATGGGAGAGGCTTATGTCCAGCAGTGGACGCAGAAGGGCTGATGATGAATGAATGAATGAATGAATCAAATCTGAATACCGTTGCGATAATGTGAGAAAAGTAGACGCACGCGTACATCATCGAATAAAATAAAAATGAATAGCTACAATTATTCCCATTGGGTTTACGTCTACTGACAATTAGTCTTACTAAAATATGCAGAAATAGCGAGGCATCGGCCCGCGAGTGTCTAGGCCGGACAATCCTTCAGCCTGGGTTATTTTAAGAATCAGTGTGGCACTAAAACCCACCGCTGTTAATTAAACGAGACCAATTTAAACACGTAGTAGCTGTGGATTTATATGATGAATAGAAGTAGCGGGTTTGATTTCCGGTGAATGTTTGAATAGACTGGGAATATTTATTGATATTATATTTGAGTGCAGTGTGTTGAACAATAAATTGTTATGATGTCTGTCGGTACACTTTATATTATATTTTTGTGTTAGAGTATTATTAGGTAGAGTATGTGGTAGAGAGTATTATGCTTATGAAGTAGAATGAATAAACTTGCTGGTATAAAATGTAATGGCATCCAACAGTGGGATAACAGAAGACAGTTCGTGTTGCTGAGGGAGTTTCTTGCGCCGTTTTTTCTTCACAGCTATAACACGTTCCGAAGCGGTGGTAGCAGAAATTACCGATTTAAAAGATTTTGTAAAAGACTACTTGAATAAAGAATATTTTGGTTTGGAACACCGAATTATTATCTAATACAACCCATCCTTGTACCAGTTCGTGGAAGCCATAATGACCCACAGCTGGGCACAAACACTTCTACTATCGATAATACGATTGTGAGGTCTAGACCAACGTGGATTATTATTGCGCGTGTGCGGACATCACTTACCATACGACTGCCTCGGTGGCGTAGTTGTGCTACGGTACGACTACAAAGCTGAGGTCTCGGGTTCGAATCCCGGGACGGGCAAAGTGATATTTGAATTTTTCTATTCATAATCAGCCCGGAGGCTCGCCCCTATCACAACGTGGGAAGAACCCCTAACACACAAGGCGAAATGTGGGTGTCTGGTGGCGCCTCTGCCTACCCCTTCTGGGACAAAGGCGTGAGTTTATGTATGTATGTACTTACCATATAAATTCCTATAAAGATCACATAAAGATCCAGGTTTCCTCACGATGTTTTCTTTCACTGTTTAAATGCCAGTAGTGATTGAAATTACAGTACGTTCTGGTATGAACCAGTCGTACTCACCGAGTTACTATACTATCAAGTACGTAATTACGCTAATATGTAAATATTCTAGACAAAAAACATAACAAACGTAATTGGTTGAAGGTCACGGGATTAGCGGCTACAATAGCACGCCGGGATAATTGTGCAAAAACTTCCTATTATTGTCTGTTTTAAACTGGTGTGTTTAGTTTTAACAACTTTAGAACCCTCAGCAGTAGCCTTAATGCAGTTCTTTCTGATAGCAAATTGGAGGGAAAAAATGATCACATTTTGTTGCAATTAAGCTTGTGGTATTGACTACTGTACTTAACTTTTGATTAACATTACCAAATACCGGAATGAGCCGTTTTGTTACAGGCACTGTTATCTTAGTACCATTTATGTTGATTTAAATATAAGCATATTATGTAGCTGTAATTTATGGCTTGTAACAAATAAATGTTTCTTTCTTTATATTGGACTAGCTTATGCACGCTAACTTCGTCTGCGTGATTAACTTTGTTTAAAAATAAATACATGTATAGATTATTTGGTATTTCTCATCCCGTCCCGTCCCGTCCCGTTATATCCCGCCCGTCCTATCTCATTCTCACTCAAGGTATGTAATCTACGCCCATCGCATCCCTTTGAGTATAAAAAGTAACAAATATATCGGATTTCCGTCCTCATCCCACGGGAACACTTAATTTATCTGGATAAAATGTAGCCTAAGTGTTAATCCAGTGTTAATGTGGGGAATATTAGTTTTTCTCATTTATCTTTCATAATACAAAGAAACACCCTGTATGTAAATGAAATATATACCAGTTTTTAAGTTGGACCTGCATCAATGTAATTGTGAAAACTGCATCTCATTTGGTGCGGTAGTTTATGAGTAATGTGCAAGCAAACAAACAGAAACACCCTGTATGTCAATGCAACATATACCAGTTTTTTAGTTGACTTGCAGCAATATAACTGTGAAAACCGCATCTCATTTGGTGCGGTAGTTTATGAGTAATCTCCAAGCAAACAAAAAGAAACACCCTGTATGCAAATGCAACATATACCAGTTTTTAAGTTGAACCTGCAGCAATACAACTGTGAGAACCGTATCTTATTTGGTGCAGTAGTTTTTGCGTGATGCGCAAGCAAACATACAGACAGACAGACAGACAAAAATTCTAAAAAAAATTGTTTTGGATTCTGTTGTTGTTATAAAGACCCCCCGCGTTGAAATTTCTTAAATATCTTCCATGTACAGACATCGACCATTTACATTTTTATTATATGTATAGATATGAGTCGAATGAGTTATCGACTATTATATCTTACTCTATAATGCTGGTCTAATTGGTATAAAGTTTGCGCAGTTATTTGCCCACACACGTTCCAGTATACTGGTGCAAACTCAGACTTGCACAGTTATATCGTTACGTGTGTGGCAGCCGTAACAGAGTACATTATATACAATATCTAGTTAATAGAGCACGTGCCATGCCGTCGTTCCGGCTAACTAATTGTGCCCATTGCTACGTGTTAATTCCGCACAATTCGGGACCGTTGCCACAATAGTACGTGACTACCGACCAAAGGGTAAAATCCGTGCTGTGGTGGGTATTTCGGCTGATGCCAGACAAGATAGGTAGTTACATACATACCCGTATTTACAATATTTATCATGCAAGCATTTGTTACTGCTTTAAAGTGGAAGCTGATATGGACGAAACGGGAAGTCCTGAATTTGGTTCACCAATTGAAGCAGTCCACTTTACGTAGTCTTGGGATTTGATGAAATCTTATATGAGATGTCCGTTACTAAAACTGGTACGTGGTATACCTATGTCACCTATTATATCTTGGTATGAAAGTAAGCTCTACCAATTGTGGATGGCACTAATGACACCTCTGCCTACTCTTTGAGGGATATGTGCGTGACTTTATTTATGTACAAACAACTGTCTAGAAACTTTGAATCAGCCGCTGTCTTTCAAAGCCTTCATTGAAACTGTTAGCACGTATAGTCTACACCAGTAGTTCCCAAACATATTTTTCTCGTGGACCACTTTCAAAATTTTATTGGTTTCGGTGGACCCCCTGCTGCCTCATTTCTACCACATTCTTAAAGTCGCCAAAAAATAAAATTTGTGTCGCTTCTGAGTTCTGTCCTTATATTCCGATAGGTAAAATAAAAACGAAAAATGGTACATTTTATAACACTTTATTTATTAAGAGAATAGAATTACAAGAAAAAAATAATAAGGTAATATAGGTTCAGGTCATAATTTTAACTAATGGGAAGGATGTATTTGATGGAGTGTCAGCAAACGATCAATGTTTGGCTTTATTTTTGTGAGCAATAACCGCAAATCCCCCCGCTCTGTGATGTTTAATTTGCTCTTTTTTTGTTAAGCGGTTTGTAACGGCACTAAAACTCCTTTCGACAAGGTATGACGAGGGAAAAGATATTAAAAATTTCCTTGCGATTTCCCACAGTCCAGGATATTTTTCGGGTATTTCTACTTGCAGCCAAAATGTTTGGTAGCCTTTTCTAAATTTCACCTTCAGCTCCTCATTGGTGCTTAGCTCGAGCAGCTCCTCTTGTAATACAACATTGGCCACTTCCGTTTCATCAAATGGATTTATGATCTATGGTGGTATATCCATCGTCAGCATATCTTCAAACCTGGTTTTGAAGTCATCATGCAGGGCACTTAAATGTTGACTCTAGGTATAGATATCCTCATCAATACATTCTACCTGCGACAAGTTTGGAAATTGAGAGAATTCGCGCCGCCTAATGTTTTGCTTCATAAATTTCAATATCCCAAGAAAAGCCGAAATTATCCCCTTTGTTTTTATTAAATTCAGGCTGTCCCCTTGTAACTGCAAGTTAATATCATTAAATTTTTTAAACAAATCTGTCAAATACGCAATGTCTGCTTTGGATTTGATCAAGTTTTTATTTAAATCTGGATCTCTACTTTCTAGGAACTCTAATACGGAATCGAAAACAGAGTAAAATCTCGTTAAGCATGCACCTTTCGACAACTAGCGTACTTCAGTATGTAAGAGCAGTCGTTGGAAGTCTTCATCATTTTCGTGGCACAATTGAGCAAATAAACGCGTATTCAATGCATTGCTTCTGATTTTGTTGACAGCTTTTATTACAAAATGAAGAGATTGGTTCAACCTGTCACTTAAATGTTTTGCCACAAGATGTTGTCGGTGGATTACGCAATGAATAGCTGTAAGTCCTGGTATAATTCTTTTGAGATGACTTATAAACCCATGATATCGCCCGACCATTGCAGGAGCTCCGTCTGTTGCCACTGAAATAATGTTTGTAAATGGAATCGATTTTTCCGTAAAAAAAATACTCAGGTCATTAAATATTGATTCGCCTTTAGTATCAGTCTCCAAAGTTCCGGCAAAAAGCAATTCTTCGTGAATTTCTTCCTCCATAATAAATCGGACATATGCCATTAATAATGCTTCATTACGGGGTAACGTTGACTCGTCCAGTTGTATAGAAAAATTAGTTTTTTGCAGATGATTGCACAAAAAACTTTCGATATCAGAGCTCATTTCATCAATGCGTCTTTGTACAGTATTGTTACTTAATGGAATTCTTTTTAGTACGTCAAATGGAGATTTGTGCAAAACAGTTTTTAAAACCCTCTTCAACAGCGGGTAAAATTAATTGTTCTCCGATAGTGTGCGGTTTTCCAGATTTTGCTATAAGTAATGAGATATTGTAAGATGCCCGCAAGCCATCATCGTTACTTTGAGATGTTGAAGCGAACATACTGTGCATGATGGGTCTCTTTTCATATTTTGCCTTTAATGTTTGAAAATATTTTAAATCTTTACCTATTTTATCAGTATGACACCTTTTTAGATGATCTTCGAGCTTTGACGGTTTCATAGAGTCATTGCTCAAAACTTTGTTGCATAATAGGCACATGGGCAATTGTTTGTATGCCTCTGATGGAACAAAACCATATTTCAAATAATCGACACTATATTGTCGACATTTTTTCTTTGCTGTAGCCATGTTTCGTGTCAGTTACCTTACCTGTAGAAAAAAAATGTTTTGGTAACCAAGTTTTTTTCTGAATATAGGTATCACACCGCAGCCTTTGTCAGCACGCGGAAATAGAATTACGGATTGTAAAGGGACCATCTAATAAACCGCGAAGACAAATACAGACGTTTTCACAAAACGGTATCAATTTTAAAGTACCTAATTTACCACTAATTTTTAATAGTACAAATAAAAATTGGTGTACTCAGTATCGAATAATGATCATATTTGTGTAGGAAAAAATAAAAGTCGAAATCCCAAAATTGACCATAAAAATGATAACTAAAATTTCATCAAATCAATGAGTTCACGCGCTCCGTGTATTTGCGTATTTTTTGTCTGCGGCTTCATTGTTAAAACGTGACAAACTGGCATCGAAGCTCAAGCCCCGCCCTTTTCCCGTACGCGTCGCCCGCGCACCGCTCGCTCTTTCCGAAAAGGAATAGTTTTGATAAAATAGTTACTTCAAAATCAATATAAAATGATTGTGAAATTACTGTTTTATAAAATTAGTAGTTATTTGCAAGAAAAATTACAAAATTTATTGCTCTGCAATATTGCTTATTCGGACTTTTTATAGAGGCAGTGCTTCTCTTTTGAAAAAAACAATTGAATAAAACGTGCGGTGTTTGTCTTCAAATCGAAAGAGGACAATTAAAATATCTGTAAGTTACTAGGCTACCTATCTATACAAGCAGTGGTGATCAACCGACTAGTACACGTAAACAAAATACTTAAGTACTATAACAAAAAAAAGGTAGGTACTTACTTTTCTCCAGCACTAGCAAACACTGATATAAATTTTCTCACACCTTTTTTTCGAAATTACGGAAACAAATGAATGAGTTTGCCTTTGGCATCAAGTATTTATAGTCGTGATCAAGTTCAAGTCTGAACAAGCATTAAGCATTGTCGGGCGGTATCGCTTTGCAAGTCTGTACACGAAATTGTACGTAATATCGAATACGCAAGTTTGGACAAGTAACAGTCGCTTGCCTTATTAAAATATTATCTGCTTAGTTAGGTACTTAAAACAATGTAGGTAGGCCCTTAGAAAAACTAAGCTTACATTTTTACTCTTTACTATCAAAAGCAGATAAATTTTCGTGGACCCCCAGTAACATCTTATGGACCCCCATTTTTTGTTCACGCCTACGTAGACCCCCAGCAAGTCTCCCGTGGACCCCTGGGGGTCCACCTGGACCACTTTGGGAATCACTGGTCTACACTTTTAATTATTCGTTTCTAGTGATGAAGATAGACACTAGCATAACCAGTATTCAGTAGTGCATTACCGCCGGGAGAGCGCGGCATAGACTGTTTACAAACTGTTCCCGATGCACAAAGTTATGCGCTTTGATCCCAGGAAGCGCCCGTGGCGTGTCGGGTGCATTCCTGACACAACATCTAGCAACTGTCTATACGCGAACTTCACCCTTATGTGCACGAAATAATGGTGTTAATCGGTTGCTTTAATGTCGCTAATAAAATTGTAAGAATGTCTGTTTAGTTGTGAGAAAAATGGTGACAGGTTTCTTTGTGAATTATGAATTTATTTTAGGCTTTTATGGGGAATGTTGTTTCGCTTGTTTTGGAGAGCTTTTCTGGTTTACTAGTAATATTTATAGATTAACAAAATAAATAAGCAGCGATTTGGTACCTTCATATTTTTAAATGTTTAGAATTGGTTAACGTTGATGCTCATTTTTTTATGTCGACTCTTTTAATAAATTAAGTATAGTATGGAGGCGTAGACTAGGGTTCTCCTTTGTACGATCCTGACATATCACTTTAAATTCATCAATGTGCATCAACCTATCCTGCAAAATTTGTGTCTGAAATGTTCTTGAAGGTTAATCTTATCACAAATTGAATAATACTCATGGTCCACTTAGACATCGAATAACGTAAATAAAGTATTTCATTAGAAAAAAAAAAGAAATTACCATAAAATACTAATAAATATAATAATACTTAATGACTACTGAAAAATCATCATCAGCAAAAAAAAAAAAAAAGAAAAATAATAAATTTAATATACATATATAAATAACTTGTACATAAATAGAAAATAAGTATAATGTCTATTGACTTGTCATAATAACTATTTAATTGCCTACGACCAATAAACGAATTTCATTTCATATCATAAACGAATTTCATTTCAATTTCAATTTCATTTCACAATAAAGGTAGTTATCAATCAATAATCCACCAAATTCTAAATCACGGGATACCTACAACACTACGTTATTCCTGCAATGACAGGCATGCGGGAACACGAACAGTTATTCACGATCGAAATGTATTGGAGCAGTGTCGGGTTACCAATTGCTTATCGGGCTGAGAGACGTTTCAGCTTACCCACGGTCTGATTTGCCTTGATGGTATTTGGTATCGTGTTTGAATGCGTTTTTGTTTGACTTTGAGTGGGTGTATTGAATTTTTGATGCGTGAATGAAATTGATTTTATTCTTGTGGAGTGATGGGGTTGGGAACTTAAACTGTTAAAAATATATTACTCATGAATAGCAATGAATGGCTAAGTTATTTTTTAATTTATTTGGTATACTGGAAACCTTTATTAGTCTGGTAGTGTGGTTTTCCCGTAATATGGCAGTACGAGAGATTAGCTAAGAATAACTATTGTAGGTTGGAAACGATGTTTCATATGGATTATGGATGAATTCAAAAGAAATTATTTAAATTGTATATATGAGTCACATTTATTTATTGAATTTAATTTGAATTCACGTAACACAAGTGACCTTTTTGCGAAATTTCCATATTTCTACCGATTTATATTCAAAACTAGTTATTGGTATCATAAAATCGAGGATAATCTTAAAGGAAACAATATTTAAAGTTCTTTTTTAAGCCGCAGTTTAGTGAAAGCTTTTTAACATGGATCCATTCTATTAAAGTACAGTAAAACAAAATTGTTTGATATTGTGGATCGATAGCATGTATTTATTACACTAATCAGGATTTATATTGTCAATAAATTATATAGATGCTCTATATAATTTCTAACATCGTTGGAAGCTTACATTATGTCTCATTGTGCTATCCTTAAACCCTGTAGGGAAGTCGACATAAATCTCTCCCATAGGATGCTCTCGTACCGAGCAGTGTAATTGTCTGTCCTTATTTTTTATAATTACGTCTAGTCCATTCCTGTTGAGAATATTAAATCCCCAAGCGGATGAAGCAATCAAAAATTAATGAACAAGACAGATTGTGCTCTCGTATTTCGGTGTTTATTTATAGATTACAGTCTACATTTGTTTATTTTTTAATACATTGTAATTAGGACACAAAACAAAGTTGGAAATGGCAACTGTATTTTTAAATATTATATTTCGGATATGCATGCATACTGCCGAAAATTACGGACGTGCTTTATTTATTTAATTAGCTTTTTTTGCTATTTAAAGTAAAAGAAACACTATACTAAATAAATTCGTCACATATTAATAATTATGGAGTATATACAGGTAATTCTGTTATATTAACATTTTCATTCACATGTAAAATGTCCGAGAATATTTTACTCAAACTGAAAATTCTCTGGCGAAGCTTAATTACGTCATAAATATGAATGTCCATTCCTATATACATAAAATAAGAGATAAACAATAAGGGAGAAGCACATTATCCAGGGTTGGCGGACTTACATACCGTAGAAATTCTTTAAAATCGCTACGGTATGCAGGTTTCCTGACGATGTTTTCCTTCACCGTTAAAGTGCGTGGTGATTGATTATCAATACACACATAACTCCGAAAAGCGTCCAGCGTGGTGGACTATATGGCCTAACCACTCTCAATCGATTCTCTCGATTGTAGAGTAGGCCCGTGCCCTGTAGTGGGACGTATATGGGCTGATATAGATAGATAGACATTATCCAGCATTAAATGGTATTCAGTGGGTTGTTGTAAATAATTACGCAATTAGCACAACAGTTCATTTGCAATTCATGAGGTGCGTTCCGGACATGGCGGCAGCCGGTAGTCTATGTAATTCTACGTACATTGTTTTGTTTATATGAATGATGCACTCATGTGTTACGTTGCGTACGATTGTTTGTTTTGAATCGGTACTGTGCAACTTCTACATATAATTTATCCTAAGTCTGCGAAAATGCTTGAAACGAAATAAATGTGTCAGGATTATGGAAAGTGAAGAGCCACAGTCTCTGCCTACCTCTATAGGATAAAGACGTGATGATTTTGTACGAAAGAAAGATAAATATGCTTAAACAAACTGTCCCACTCAGACTTTATTCGCTTTCAACGAAAGAAAAGGTTCTTTTATTAACACAGAAATAGCTTTTAATAAAATATTTCACTCTAAGAGAATAAATGCCGATAGTTTTTTCGTAAATCAATAATGTTTGAAAGAATTGTGCGTGGAGCTAGTAACAGTACCTTTCCGATCCTTTAGTACATAGGTTCCCAAACTTAGACCAACGCCTCCTATGAAAAAATTAAATACCGCGCCCACCTTATATTTTTAATTTCTCTCATTACCAAGTGTGTTCTATGTGAAAAGCATAAAATGCATGTAGGTACCTATGTGTTACCTATTAATAACAGTCTACAGCTGAGTACGACAGTCCTCTACAATCCATTCGAATTTCTTTTGGTTTAAAAAACACATGAATCTGTTATCTCATAGCAAAAAAAAATATTGCATACATACATAAACTCATGTCTCTTTCCCAGAAGGGATAGACAGAGGTGTAACCAGGAACCCACATTCTTCTTGTATTTTCCGTCCCATATCGGTTATCGCCATATCGGGCACAAATTTTTGAAACCAGGCTGAACATGAATAGAAAAATACAATATCAATTCGCCCGACCTGGGATTCGAATCCGAGACCTCAGCTTTGCAACCATACTGAGTACAACTGCGCCACCGAGCAGTCAATTGCAATTTACATCAAAATATAATCACGCCCTACACTGCACTTTCTAATGCCCCCTGAAAACATTCAGCGATGACAAGGGTGCCGTATTTCCCACATTGACAAACATTGCCTAGTCCTTTCTCATTGCAGAAGGGATGGCAAATGGGTTAATGTACTTACAGGGGAGCATTGTGGACTCCGTGTTCCAGTTTTATTTGTGCGAGTTCTTACTGTTACAATTTTTCTACTGTCTTGTATTTCGCAATGCGCATTCTTTGTGCATTCGCAACGGAACTATGCTTCGTTCTGTTGTCATGTCATTTTACTTTTGTGATAGGTTTCGAGAATAGTTGGTTATTCTGCAAATTGTTTGTGTAGAGGACAAGAATTGTTGATTTTCAGCTCTGGAGATATAGCGGAAACGGTTTCTATGTGGTTATTGAATACCGTTCTGAACTATTCTGGGTCTAGTGGAAGTTTGCAGACACAATTTGTCTTTTAGTTTGTAATACATTATGAAGAAATAATAAATGTCAACTATTGTTATTTTTTATGCATGATAATCGTAATGCAAAAATGTAAATTTGATTCACATCTTTTAAAGATGTGATGATATTTATCAAAGACAAGCGAATTATATTAATCCGTTATTTTGAATGAATGAATTCTTCAATGAATGAATTCTTAGAAAACTTCAAAACAATTGAAGGTAATATAAATACTTCTACATGTAACAGTATTCTTATAAGCAGTTCTATCACCCCGTCTAGACAGACAAGTATTTTTTTAATTTAACCCGATGTGTAACATGTGAGCAGATAGTAGTGACGTAACAGCGTGCAGCTGCCGTTTACAGTACACATGTCCAAACATTAGCACATTAGCTCGGCAAATACCGCATGTGTGGCCCGGGGTTTATTTAATTTATATCCATTACAAAATATTTGACTTGCGATGTTTTTTTATTTATGTAGGCTAAACTTACATCGCTTAAGGGGTTAGTTGATTTTGTGTTTAGCACATAATTAGCTTAGCAGTAGGTATACAATCTTAGCTTTTGTGTAGATATGTACGGCCTTTGCCAAAAGTATTAGGCACCCCCATAAAACACGTGTAACTCATAAAATATTAATAATTAAAACAGCTAATTCGTTAAACAATAGTGTGAAAGACAATGTTGAACGCTCATTTTAAGCAATAGGTAAGGTAAATTAAGACACCATAAAACATGGTCCCAAAAAATCCCTCAGAAGGTTTTCGAAGAATATTTTAAACTACTTATTAGTCTATTTTTCTCCTCCTTCGTGTTACGAAGTTGTTGTATATATTTTTTTTTGATAAAGGTATAGTCAAGCGTTCAAAACGCCGAAGCAACGTATACTTGACACAGAAATAAAGGATAAAATTGCGGAATTTGCATGAAAATACCCTCTCCATTCATGATAAGCTTAGCAGTAGGTATACAATATTAACTTTTGTGTACTATATGTATGTCTATGTATATTCCAGAACGAATTCTCATTCTATAAACATCTTTCAAGCGATATTAAGGGTTTTAACGTTGGTCTTTCGAGCCGGATATCAAAAATTAGTTGAAATCCACAATTTTCCAGCGGTAAGTAGAGCCAGGTTGTACAGAAAACTTAGCTAGACTTTGCAGGTTCGTTCCGCGTTCATAATTGTGCAATATCCGCGGCGCCGGCGGAAGCGAGCCTCCATTGCTATGGCGGATCGTTTCCCCGCGCAGGCCCGATCCGAGATTAAACTTCAATAGCGCACCACTCACTGCAGTTCTACGATTGAAATTAATATCTGGCTTTATGGTTTGTTTAGTTGTTTTGTATGGGTGCTGGTTTATTGTTATTATCGTCGTTTAGCCAAGCAGAGCAATTAATGGTTGATAGCGCCGTCTAAAAGCAAATTTCTGTGTAAGTGGAATGAAAAACTAGGTCCTATGTTCCGAGTATTGAAACATTTCCTAAAATGATTCGTAGCTTATATAGCATGTTCAGCACAGGACTTATATTATTTATTATTTATTTACACACTTTATTGTACACCAGAATAAAAGAGAATAACACAGAACAGTAAATCACTTAAAGCTAATGTCATGGTTACAATTGGCGGCCTTGTTACTTTTGTGGTTAAAAATGATTATATGAAAGGTTCCTTCCTTTTTGTTAAGTACTTATAAACAAATCCGATTTATGCGACTGAGTAAGTTTTAAATGCCTGGTTGTTTTCTTTTGTGTTGACTGGCGAGACGAACATGCCATTCGGCTGGTGGCAATCATTACGACCGCTCGTGGAGAGTAACAAAACTAAACAACACCATGAATTACAAAGCAATGCTTGGTATTCCACTGCGCTCGCCATCCCGAGACATGAGATCTCATTACGTCCAGTAGTTACTAGCTGCAATGTCCTACAAACCGGAACACAACAGTGCATTTACACTGCTGTTTGGCGGGAGAAATAGACATTGTGGTAGTACAAATATGTACCCAGGCGGACTCTCATAGAACAGAGACCTATTACTGGATTCAGGATTGGCCCAAAGCTATTACCTTCCCTATTTGTTATTATCGAGATAAGTAGACGGGTCAAAAGCTATTATCTGTCGCTATTCTCGATTGTAGAAATAAATTGTCCCATAGCACAAAGTCTACGACGCCTACTAACCGAAGCATATGTACGAAAACTTTCACAATCCACTGGTTCTTATGTACTAGGCCAGTGTATCGATTCCTATACATATGTGTAATTTACTGGCAGACGAACGGCCTTGCGACACAGTTTGGGAGTGTCGTCCGCATACCAGTGGCGAAGGGTGACATTTTTTAAAAGGGAAGCCGAAGCTCAAAACACAAAATATGTTTATTTTCTTTATCCTGTTACTAGCTTCTGCCCGCAAACTTCGACTGCGTGGTTAATTTTATTTGAAATCTCCCATCCCGTCCCGTCCCATCCCGTTATATCCCGCCCGCCCCGTCTCATTCTCACTAATGAAATGTAATCCAGTCCCATCCCATCTTTTTGAGTATGAAAAAGTAGCAAATATATCGGAATTCCTTCTTCATCCCACGGGAACACTATTTTTTTCGGAATAAAAAGTAGTCTATGTTACTTCTAATACCTCCAAGAATATGTGTACAAAGTTTCATGATGATCGGTTGAGTAGTTTTTGCGTGCAAGCGTAACAAACAAACTAACATTCACATTTATAATATTAGAAGGGCTAAGGGATTACGAAATGACTACAATGCGACTAGTACTAAGTAATCTGTGAATGCGACTGATAGTAAGCGTAGTGCAGTCCGAATAGAGATTAAAAATTTACTGTGTGATGTTTCACAGAATGAACGCAAAACGCGACACACTTATGCACGTGTGTCCATATATTCGGACCTTTGCGAATATCCTCCCACCAGCAAATTATTACTTCGAGAATCTTACTCACCAAACTAAAATAATGGGTTTCATTTGGTAAGTGATATTGTGGCATCTGCCTATTGCGGCCGTCAATTAAATTTTAATATTTTCATTACCTATGTACTTATACAATATTTACAATGTCCATGAAATAAAAAGTAAACCATGCTTACATAATGAGAAAAATAAAAAAGTATATTTCTAAACTGCACGTGAATATAAGATTAATATAAAAGAAATAAAAACCTAGACTCATTATGTTAACAAGTACGATAGCCCCGCATTTATCAGTTGTAACATTAGTAAGACAATGTATTCCTCAGGCGAGGATCGAGCACGTCCTAAAATCTAAACACTAACTTTATTTGTAAAATCGACAACCTAAACATATTAGTACGCTTCTAACGATTAGTAATTTCCATTAAAACCATTATATTAATATTACACATTTTGTAATTAAAAACATTTAAAACTAATTGCATGAACCATGAATATATTGTAAAAATGTAAATACAACTCATAAAAATACATTAAACTCCGCATTTCGCTATTGTAATAAGTAATATCTATACCTAAACACACGAAATGCCGGAGAAGCTGCGGCTTGCCTCTTGCTTTTTTAGCGTAAATTAAACCTTAAATCACTATCAATTTAAGGTACAATTTTGCGTGGTTTGTTGCATACTATACAATGCGTAACGGGCGGCGCGGCGGCGGCGCGGTGGCGGCGGGGCGGCGGCGGGCGGCGGCGCACGGGCCGCGCTAGTGTTATTGAATAAGCCGAACAATTTTACAGGAATTCGCCAGAGGTCGCACCGCGTCGCAATAAAAAGGGCTTACTGTGCCGCTTCCTAGTAATGTTTACGTATCTGGCCGACAGATGTCGTTGAATGTAAAAAATAATAATTGAGTTTTTGATATTAAATAAATAAGTTTGAATAATTTGCTTGTTTATAGTGTAATGATAAATTACAAAAGGGAAGCCGGTAGGAACTGGCTTCTAAGGAGCCTTCGCCACTACCGCATACTACATACCCCTGGAATTAATCGTAATGGAAGTTTACGGGTGAATTGACGGACGGCTTGTTTAGCTGGAATATTTCCTTTATATTTGGCTTTACAATTCCCGGATAGAGAATATTTTTTTAAAGGATTCGTGCGAAGATCAAAGCACTGAAATCTCTTTTTTGCGTAAATTGACTATTGTTTTAATTATTGCGTATGTCAGGTAAATGAATGATTTATTTACATTATGACCAATAATTAATTATCGCCGCCTATGAATATCAAAAACACTTGGATCGTAGAAGTTTCTTTTAATGGGAGGAAAAGAGATGTCATCAGCAGAACTTGATTGTTTTTTTTGTGACACTGGTGATTGTCACTTAAGATCAATTTGTTAATTTAAAATTGTTTGAGCAATAATCCTTTTATTATTTCTACACCAACACCCGAATTCAAAATATGACAATCAACGCTCGTTTAATGTTTATTGCCGCCGCCGGTCGGTATTCGACCGAAATGAAATTCCACAGGTACCACCCGTTACAACCCCCTCGGCTTATATCTCTGTTTCATCCTCCCGGAGAGATCGGACAAAATTTCCCATTTCCTTTTTTAATAGCGCAGTATTCCTGTAATGGCTTGCGTGGCCGTAAAGTGTTTTGGAGCAATCAAACTCAGCATTACGTGAAGCCATGTGGTTTTCATTGTTATCTCGGTTTATAAGGACTTTGGGCTCGTCAGCTGTTATGTAGGTTTAATTAGGTTTTAAGGTGCAATGAACTTTCTTGTCCTTCCGCGTGTTGTTAAATGTTTTGCTAATAAAGATTGAAGGTGTCTATTTCATAAGACGTATCAAGAATAATTACAAAATGATTTCATTAATTTATGATTATTTGATAGAATTGATCTTCTAAATATGAATTATCTATACACGATATCAAACAACGTCGCTTCTCTTGGTCTCTATGAAATCTTATATCATTTAAACTACGCAACGGGTTTTAATGCAGTTTTCATCAGGTATGGTGATTCAAGAGGAAGATTTATAAGTCAATTTTATTGCATCTGTCCGGCAAACGAGAAGCCGGGCGAGGCTGGGCTAGGTCGCTAGTCTATTTGTAAATAATGTATACCAGGTCACCCTGAAAAAAATATTCAAGTAGCTTTTAATTAACATAATGTGTACCGTCTGGGGCGTTATTTCTATCGATCAATTGTATTGTATTACTTAACACAGTCTACAGTTCTATTCTGTTATTGGTAAAATCATTTTAAAGTTTCGGTTCGAATTACTAAGCAACAAACAATAATATAAACCAAGGTGGTTTATATTGTAAGGTACACTTGTCGCTAAATAGACATTGTGATATTAGAAGAAAGGAGACTGTCCCGCCCTCACACCCGCCACTGCAACTCCTGTAAGCCAGGATCAACAGTGGCACGCATTTTAATGACACTGAGCATTGAAGCTCAGCGCGTCTCCGGGAATGTCTAACTTGTCTTTAACCCGCAACGAAATCAATCAAAAAGTTAAATTAATAGGAGTTGGAAATAAATTATTGTCCACTCCCCTCCCTAATAAAGCGGGTGACAAAACAATGAACTAAAGAGGTAAATAACCTCACATAAAGACATTTGCAGCCAGAGAAGCCAGCTGTAAAGCACCACGGAATAGTGATTATTACATTTATATGGGACCTAATATGTAAGCTGTTATACTTGATTCCAATAATAGGTATGGCAAAATCGCCGGGAAGCACGGAAATTCTTCCTAGTCTCCACAAGGTCCATGTAGTATACAACACCAGATGTTATTTGCATACTATCTAGCATGGTTTTACGCTCATTCTGCCAAAGACTACACTCCCAAAGTACATGATGCGCGGACTGCTCATATTCGCAATAAGGTGTTGAACATGAGCACGCAGGCGAATCAACGAGCTTAAATGAGTACAGTTTAGACTTAAAGTTACCATGGCCCGTAAGAAACTGTGATACCTAATAATCGATATCTAGCCAAGTCTTTGTCAAACGATCACGCACGCATGGAAAATATTGGTATAGAAGAAAGGAAGTAACTAATTTGTTGAATTATTTTTCTGTACCCATTGGTATCTACAGAATACTCTTGCTCCTGCTTGCCTTCCTTGCTCTGAATCCTATAGCTATACAAAACAGATCATCCCAATATTTGAAATAAACTTTTTGCATTATTGCCTGAGTCTACAGTCTGATAAATTATGTAATACGTTATTGAATATACTCGTAGGACGCTTTAAACATAATATGGTTGTAGAAAAGTTATATAAATAAATAAATCTGATAGGTTTATTAGATTTACGCGATTGTTACATTCGGATTCGGTTTAATTTTTACATTATTTATCTTCCCGACGCGTCGTTTAGAATACTTTACAGCTTTCGTGGCAAAATAAACTTATAATCAAGTTTTATTTCAAATGTGAAGTGTAATATAAAGAAGAAAATCTTCTAGCTACGGTTACTGATGATAATCATGATGATGAATTTAAATTTAAAGTTGGCGTGTATATTGTTTCAGGACGAAGAGTCTCTCGAGTCGTCGAGACCTGTGTCGAACATCACCCACCACAGCATCATGTACGCGCCGAAATGTCTCGTCATAGTGTCGCGGCAGGACTACATCGACACCTTCAGAGTGAGTGCTCTTTCAGCTTCAAAGACTTTTTTAATGTGATGAATGGCGAGACGAGCATGCCATTCGCCTGATGGTAAGCAATATGACCGTTCATTGACAGCAAAACCAAACAACACCATGGATTTCAGAGCAATGTTTGGCATTCCACTGCCCTCTCCATCGTGAGAAATACGATATTAAGTCTCATTATGTCCAGTAGTTACCCTGGCTACTCTGGCTGATTTTTCTGACTATCTTTATCGCCCACTCACATAGGGTTGGTGAAACTAGATATTATCAATGTTTTAGCTTGTAATTTTACGAATTTCCGCTCCCTAACATCAAGGCTGTCCCGAAGACAGGAATTTTTATTCGACCTCGTTAGCTGAGTGCGAGTTGGCGAGTTTCACATACCTTTCAAGATATTGTACTGAACTCTCAGATATTAATGTAAGATTCTCAAAAATGAAAATCACCTTGAAAACAGTACTGATTGCAGTTTGTATGTCAGCTTAATCGTGATGGCATCACTGACTTACACAAAATCGACTGAGAGGAGTTTAGGCTTTAATCAACCACGCTGGCATAATGCATATTGGTGCACTTCTCAAAGCTTTTAAATCTCACTTGGCAATAAATTCCAACCATACACGCAACCACTAGGTCAATTAAGTTGTTCAAATAGTAAATGTTAAATGATTAGTAATGTATCGATATGTTCGTCCCGTTCCAGAACTGCCTAGGCATAATCTACACAGTATGGGTGGAGAACCTGGGCGTGCCTCTGGAGACGCTGGTGGGTAACCTGGTGGGCGGCGTGCTGGTGCCGGAGCCGGGCGGGCCGCAGGTGCGCTTCAGCATCGGCGCCGGCGACCGCCAAGCGCTGCAGCCTCCCGCCGCGCCGCCCATGCCCATCACTCACACTTCGGTCTACATGCTGCTAAGGCTACTAGGTACTTTGTTAATACATACTTGTAATAATCAGACGTTGTCTTTTGAAAAATGAAAGTTTCAGAATTGTTACTGCGCAATATTTAACAATTTTGGTCCGACAAATGAACAAATCAATTCTCAATCAATTCTCTCGATTGTAGAGTAGGCCCGTGCCCTGCAGTGGGACGTATATGGGCTGATATAGATAGAAATGAACAGATCCTTGAATCCTAAAGGAGGGTCTATATCTGTCCTATGAAGGACTTCCTGTGACTTAAGAGAAAAAGAAAAATGAACAAATGTTTCGCGATGGTAGTTGATCACCGTCATCCATGAACACATCGAATATCGATCGGAGATGTGTAGCTGGACTCCCAAAATGATCCGGTAGGTTTATTTTAGATAGTTTGTAAGAAGTTGTTTGAAAAGGTGTAAATCTTGTAATCATTATCTCATTCACGCACACGGCACACCGTTTTTAGAAGAATCGATTTATTTTTATTTTAAACATTTGTTGTGTATCTCAACGGATTGTAACAGGATGTTGTAATTTCTGGATAAATAAATTCAGCTGTTAACTTGCACAGGTGGGTGTAGGATATAGGAGTTGTATCTGATCGAGTTTTTCACGTTTTACTATACATATTTATAAAAACATTTTATTCACAAATGCTCTGAAAATTCAGTCAATTCTAATTCACCAAATCTTATTTATTTCGTTTCTCCCCTTCCAGGCATCCACAACGCAGTAACCCTTTGGTGCGCGGTAATGAGCGAACACAAGGTCCTGGTGGTATCTCTAGCAGCAGCTCGTTTAGCGGCAGCATGCAGAGCATTGGCAGCGCTCATGTTCCCGTTTAGATACGCGCACGTGTACATCCCGCTACTGCCGGCGGGGTTGGCAGAGGTGCTGGCCACGCCGACGCCTTTTCTAATAGGGGTGCATTCTAGCCTTAAGGAGGAGGTATCGGAACTGGTGAGTTTGTAATATTATGTAAATGATACTCAAATCTAAATACCTCCCAGTGCTTTGTACGGGCTACCTCTATAAGGTTTAAGTCCACAACTAGCCCAGCACGAGCTGGTAGACTTAGTAGGATAATAAATTACACAGCTGTCGGGAATTTTTTTTATTAAAGTCGCTAATCTGGTTTAGGATGTGACTGGATATGGATAGTTTTAAATCCAAAAATCGCGTCTGATATTCTTCTCAATTTAAATCTCTATCTGATTGACCTTAGAACAAATTTTGTGTGTACGGTCACCAATTTAACAGTATCAAATTAGGGTAACAGATGTTAATCAAGTTCCTTATAATATTAATTCCATATTTTATATTTCCAGTTGGACGTTATCGTAGCAGATTTAGACGTGGGCTCTCTACACATACCGGCCGGTGTGAACATCCCCAGGCCTGAAGGCAAGCTGCTGTCATCACTACAAGATGCCCTGGCTCTAGTGCTACAGCCGGAGCTGAGGTCTGCGGACTCAGCCTTCGCCCCACCACCGCCGTCAGCGTCGCCGCCTCATATGCTCGATAAGGAGATCAGGGCAGTGTTTATGAGGACGTTAGCCAAATTGCTGCAGGGTTATAGGTAGGTTTAAGAAGATGTTAAATTTTAAATAGGCCGCATGGTAAATTAGAAAGAATTCTCAAAACATTAGGTAAATAGATTTAAGTTACGGTGAGTTTTTCGATCATTGAGTGTTGCAATGTTGTCTTAACTGCAGTTCATCTTATGTGCAGTGTTCTATGGTATAGCGATCATTATTTCTCTCTAGTTGACACCACTGAGTTACACTGAGTTGCATTGCCAAAAAATATCGATAGTCTGTATCATAATTGGGCAACTTTTATTGGCATATAATGGCTATTGAAACATGTAGCTGAATAAGATTTTTCTTAAATATTATTGTCAAAATTTCTTGCCAAACTTCAAAATATTTTTGAAATTCTAATATAATTTATTTCTTTTTCCGCAGACACTGCCTCACCATAATCCGCATCCACCCCTCCCCTGTTCTGACGTTCCACAAGCTGGGCTTCCTGGGCAGCCGCGGCCTCTCTCAGTGTCCCTTCGCAGTGCGGCTGCTCGACTCCATGTTCTTCAACGGCTTGGTGGCGGAGCGCGGGCCGCCGTGGAGGCCCACTGATATCTTCGATGACCTTGTGCAGTAAGTATTTGTATGGCGGAGTCTATCAGGCGGCAAAATTCAAGAGTGGTAGACTATGACCATAACAAGGAAAATTACAGAAGGTCCGTGTTAAGCAGTGGGATGTGTGGGCTGATGAGAATTATCGTAATTTTGATAGTTTCGTCGGTTGAAGATCTGCGTTGAAAATCCCTCCATGTGGTGACTTGAATAAATAAATTTAGAAGACAAATATAACATTAAAACATCTAACATTCATGTACCTAATGTAGGCACAATGTTCAATAAGAGCTAATTACGAAAGGACGTCTAGAAATTATGTGATAATATTTCGTATCTACAAATATTAAAAAATGGAAATTATTTACGTTTCAGGAATCTACCAGAGCAGCTGAGGCTAGAGTCTTTGAATCCAGAGCTAGAGTTACAGCACATACAGGACTTAGCGATGCAGTTACATCTCAACGAAAATCCTAATCCTCAGGTACTGAATCTTATGATAATAAGATACAAGATATTATTGATCTAAAATGTTTATTGGATGAATGCTACACCACTATACAATTTAAACTTGACTGTTTACTTGTTATTATAAACTAACAAATATAGATAATACAACTACTAGTCATACACACCCTGACCTAAGATACAAGTCGTTTTGTGGGAATCAAAAACTACGAGTGATTTGGTCTTATAACACCCAAACATGACACATTTATCATGGTGCCGGAGTGAGGCCGCGGTCTACCGTTCCACAGCCAGCTAATTGATACAGACCATTGTAACTGTCAAAAAAATTAATATTGTAGTCGTGTATACTGTATAACGTATGATGTTGAAATAAAACTATTTTATACGGATTTTACAGCTTTCGTGGTCACGGTCCGCCCCGTGACCACGAAAGCTGTAAAGTAATCGAAACGTCGGGAAGTTAAAAAATGTAAAAATTAAACCAAATCGCGATAAAATCCGTATAAAATAGTTTTATTTCAATGTGTAACATTCGCGTAAATCTAAGAAACCATTAAACGTATGATGTGGTGTCCGCAGGCGTTCCAGCAGCGCGTGCTGCGTCCGCCGGCGGGCGCGTCGTCGCGCGTGCACCAGCCGCCGCTGCCGGCGCTGGACGCGCGCGCCGTGCTGCGCGCCATGCACGACCTCGCCGCGCGCTCGCCCGCGCACGCCGCCCGCCCCGCGCACGAACACAAGTACACGTCACATACTTATATTATACCGGTATTTGTGTCTCTGTCACTCCTACACTTCACATTATTTTCCCTCTCGCTCCATTGCGTATTATGTGCACAGATTTTATTCATAAAGATTGTTTTTTTTTTCTATTGGTATGACGTCTGTAAACACTAAGATTTGGACGTGACCTAATTTTTTAAACGGTTCACTTAGAAACTATATAGTCTAAAATATTTATTAATTATGTTAATGGCAAGTATTGTTGTATTGCAGATTGTCAGCTATAAGGCCGCCGCAACCCAGGATAGTGCCGTTGTCTGCTCCGCCTACAGGTGCCACAGAATATGGCCAACTTTTACTTACCAACTCTGCGAGAAGACTAGAGGTGTGGGAAAAAAATCGCTATACTCGTATAATAAGATTTATTTTCAATAACAAAGTCATATGATTATATTGTACTGTCTTACTATTTAAATATGTTGCTAATATGTGTTTGTGCATGTCGTAGTTTAGGTATGCGAGAATTTTTTATATAATGATTACGAGTACCGTGTATCCGTTAGTTGGTGACCGTTGCTTAACATCAATTTATAATGTCCAAAATTTGATATGTTATGGAAATATTATTTACTATCAAAATAGCAACAGGACCCATGTTTTATCGCATTAACAATCTATTTTAACTGGGTTAGATTATAATGGTTTCTTAGATTTACGCGAATGTATTGAAATAAAACTATTTTATACGGATTTTACGTGGTCACGGGGCGGACCGACCACGAAAGCTGTAAAGTAATCGAAACGTCGGGAAGTTAAAAAATGTAAAAAATTAACCAAATCGCGATAAAATCCGTATAAAATAGTTTTATTTCAATGGGTTAGATTAATCATTTTTGTGCGTATGCTGATCACCATAGTAATTTATTTTAAAGGTATACCTATATTATATTGACAATGTAACTTTAAAAAGCAAAAAAATGTGAGAAATTGCGTAAGGGTTAATATGCCCAGTAGTAAAGAAGTATGGTGTGGTCAGGTGCTGAGCGGCTGCGTGGCGGCGCTGTTCGAGTGTCGCTACGCGGACGCGCGCAAGTCCCTGGCCGGCGTGGTGCGTGCGCTGCGAGCCCCCGCCGCGCGCGCCGCCCTCGCGCGGGACCTGGCGCGCCGCCTGCCCGCGCCCAAGCACCTGCTGCACCACCACCAGTTCGAGCTGCTCGTCAGGTGAGTACGGCACTCGCGCGGGACCTGGCGCGCCGCCTGCCCGCGCCCAAGCACCTGCTGCACCACCACCAGTTCGAGCTGCTCGTCAGGTGAGTACGGCACTCGCGCGGGACCTGGCGCGCCGCCTGCCCGCGCCCAAGCACCTGCTGCACCACCACCAGTTCGAGCTGCTCGTCAGGTGAGTACGGCACTCGCGCGGGACCTGGCGCGCCGCCTGCCCGCGCCCAAGCACCTGCTGCACCACCACCAGTTCGAGCTGCTCGTCAGATCAGTACGAACCCTTTTGGATGGTAAAGACTAGGTGTTGAAGATCATAGTCAGCACCAAGATGTACTGTCGCAGCTATCACAGCGGTGTACAGATAAATACATCAGCACCAGTTCGAGCTCTTCAGGTCAGTACGGACCCTTTAGGATGGTGATGACTTGGTGTTGATACCGATAAATCTCTATACTAACGCTCAATATCTTCGATCAAATATATACTAGATACAGAGTCAGGAACAAAATCACATGCCAAAAGTGGCCGAGGTTGTTAATACATGTACATTTGTATTTCGAACTACGAGATGTGGAAAAATGGTCATAAAATATAAACAACTTTAAGATTTATTATATCTTACAATATACTTGCATTCAAGACGTTATGACATTGAAGAAAAAAACATAAAATAAAAATGTCACTTAGCAATAAAGTTTTTAATAAATGCGCACAGATATTATTGTTGAAAACAATTAAAATATTATTTATGAATTGATTCATATTTCACGTTACTTTCAATTTTTAATATGGAAATAAATAATTATAGACATTAATTTATCGAAATAAGATACTCCCGAAGAAATCTTTGTATTACGGTGTTTATTTTGAGAATTTTGAAAGGCGCACTGCGGCATGTTTACGCGTTGCCGTTGGTGATGATTGAAGCATACTAAATTGAAATAGAGCCACACTGACATTGTGGCTCAATTTTTCGGGCCGTTTTTGAAGTGCTCATCCGACATCTAGTATATATTTGATCGAAGCTCAATATAGATGAATACACAATTTCGAGCTGTTCTTTAGTTAGTACTGCCCTCGTTTTCTTTTTACCTAAGGTATGTGAGAAACAATTAAGCACGGAGTAACAATTAGGCAGAATAAATTAAATATGGGGCATAACATATTTGAACATAATTAAGCACTACCAAATGAAATTTTTCATTACTTTTTTATTTTGTTCAAATAACATAAAATTACATTTTTTCATCTAATCGTCATCATTGTTATTATCAAAGCTCAGGGTGATGAGCATACAGGCAAGTTTCTGGGGCAACTCCTCGTCGGTTTTGGGCGAAAGCAGGTACACCGCCGCGTCGTATGTTCCGTATATACCCTTCTCGGGAAGCTCCTCGTAGTTGAATACGTAGTCGATGACGTCATAGGTTCCCTGAAAAAAAATACGCGGACAGTTTTTGCACGAACTCGGACAAAATGGTTCCTATGGTTGTCTGTAAGACATTGCCTAGAGCGATAAGACCGCCACTTGTACTTTTATTTTTTTGTTATTTCTTTATATTGTGTTTCATTGTTATGTACGATAAAGACTTAATAAATAAATAAAATAAATAAAAATAGTTATTAAGTGAAATTGCTGTTGGCTTATGACTTTTTATTTTGAAATAAAGCGAAGCGTAAATGATAAAGGCACATTATCGTACTCTGTTCATGCTGCTTCACACTTTGGCAACAAAATTGCTGGTGTATTATTACAACCACCGTTAACAGTGGCTAAGAACTCGTTGTAGTGACCCATGTAAGATTGCATATTAGGTTCATGTTGTGTAAATCTAGATATAATCATAAATCGAGTGTGAAACATAACCATTTCACGTGGATATATACTCTATCCGTACTGCCCTGACTCGTATGTTTATGGTTTTTAGATTTACGCGAATGTTACACATTGAAATAAAACTAGTTTTTACGGATGTTATCGCGATTTGGTTTAATTTTAATAAAACTAGTTTTGTTTCAATTGTATTTTCTTTGTAATTCGTGTATAATAATATCACTGACCAAGATATCCCTACAATTGAGATGGGTTTTGGCTTCAGTCATGGTAGCCTAGTTTTTATATATAAATAAATAACTACCGCTGGTATTGGACACTGGGGTGGGTCGATCCCCGCTGCCATCATCACCTTCTTCATATTGTCCCCGCCGTACTTCTCGACGTATTTGCACGCGCAGTCGTCCGCGAACATCTGGTACGGCTTACACCCGCCGTCTACGTACCTACACGCGTCTATTAAAATCTGAAATAATAGTAAACACCCAACAGTCAAACACACAGCCCTAATCACATAAGATATTTCTTTAAGTCTTGTGTCGTGGGTATCAGAAACTACGAGAGACTTCTTGGTTTCACGAACATCCAGATCCGGTACAAATATTCACAAAGTCTACAAATCGAAAATACGACTACACATTTTATAAAGTTGGAATAATATCTAACACGTTGAATGCGAAGCCAAAATAGTCTGCTATCCAAACCTCTGGCTCGAGCGCATTATGTAGGTAAATAAAAAGCCTGGCTTATAATAGATATTGCACCCAAAAAATCTACGAAAAAATAACTTACACCTTTATTAAAATCCAAATCAGAATCAAGAGTAAAATGTAAGTTAAATCCATCGTGGGTCCTGTTCACCTTTCTTCTGGTTATCTCATACTTCACTGGGTATTTGTCCTCGTCCGGACATTTCATCACCTTCATCACCTTCCAGCCGCCGGGACCCTGAAATAAACAGTTTTTGCGAATTTATTTAAATAAATAAATACACACACCAGACACATACAGCTAGACCCAGCACTAAGATCGAGTCTTGTGTCGTGGGTATCAGGAACTACGAGAGACTTTTTGGTCTCACAAATACGAAAACAAATACTTGTGGTTCATACAAACATTTGTCTCGGTGCGAGTATTGACCCCGCGGACTTTCGTGTCACATTCATCATTTAACCAATTGCGCCTCCTAGGCTGTCGATATCCATACGTATTTATAATCTGAATACAATAAGGCCCGATCATTTACAAAGTTGAGCGACTGCTAAAATATTAAAAAAGTGATAAAAATATCTTACAATCATCCCAACATTAAAAGCGTAAATCATAGAAATAGTGCACAATAAAAGCAACACCACTTCCATGGTCACTTCTGTACAAAGTGATTATTTCAATAAACGACCTCGTTAAATAACACACGGATGCCATGTCAGAAGACAATTATGATCCTATCTGTAATATTACCAACCATATAATTACAACTGTCGATGTTACGGGCATTTTTCAAATTATTTTACGTTAACATCATGCACCTATGTAGTCAGGCAACTAGTGTATTGTGAATTTGAATTTGGGTTGGTTTTCCAGATCATACGTTCGATTTTCATATGCTGGCACGAAAATTTGACTGCTGTGATAAAGATGATGATAATGGTCTTTTAGATTTACGCGAATTGTAAACATTGAAATAAAACTAATATTTACGGATTTTATCGCGCATTAGGTTTCTTTTAATTAATTTTTATATTTTTTTACTTCCCGCCGCGACTTTTCGATTGCTTTACAGCTTTCGTGGACCGCCCCGTGACCAAAAATTAATCCAAACCCGCGATAAAAACCGTAAAAAATAGTTTAATTTCAAGATGATGATGCTTTCTCCAAGCTGATTCGCAAGCCTAAGTCTACGAAGCGCGATTACAGTTGAGTATTTAGTTGCTATCAGGGAAGCAATAAATCCTCTTGCCACTGTAGAGTATATACTTGTAGTATCGAGAAGGAACCCTCGAACTTCAAAAACTTAGATTAAAATGATGATATCAGGCCACCGTTTTCTGCCGTCCTGCTGGCTTACATTAACACTTATGAAATACTCACGATTTTTTTGGAAAAGGAAAATAGAATTGTTTTGCGCTATTGAATTCCATGCAAAATTTTTGTGGATGGATAAATATTAAATAAACGTATAATATGTTGGGTGATACGGGAAACAAAAACGCCCAATTTGATTTATCTAAAAATAGAAACATTTAATGTTATTTTAAACTTACAATATACAAATTAATAGTATTTTTTTAGACTAAATGTTAACACACTGAATATACTAACCTAAAAATAGAAAAATCGACAATTAAAGGTTTTTACTTCCAATATTTTAGTAGATCGACACTATTATTAACTTTAATGAATTTATGTGATTTACTCCTATTTCTCACAATTACGGTTAGCTATTTTAAAAATCACTTTACGAGCCGGCTTATATTCTACTACCTCTCATAACCCTCTTAAATCTTATGTCAGTGTGGCAACGTCATTTTAAGGCGGCGTACATATAGTGTAAATATTAGGACGCATATATTATACTATAACATATAGTATACAAAGCTTACATACGTACTAACGGAATTTACAGCAATTTATAGCAGTGATACCAATATTGCGAACAAACCAATGTCCACTATTCCGAAATGTGCTTTCAAAATAGTAGATATTTTGTATGTACAGCGTTCCGTCTAGACATAAATACTCTAAGCTTGCGACGAACTTGAGAGTCTGCAGTAAATCTAGCTCGCCGAATGAAACAGCAATATCGCGGCTGAGCCAATTGGTTTTTAAGGAAGTTAAAGACTTACAGCAAGTCCTACTTATAAGATTTTGAGTTTGAAAAACACCATTCCTTATATATTTTGCTTCCTATCACACCTGGGGTACCATACCTAATAAAATAATAAATAATAATAATAAATACACCCAACAGTCACATACATAGTCCTGACCCCACACTAAGATCGAGTCTTGTGTCGTGGGTATCAGAAGCTACGAGAGACTTTTCGGTCTCACAAACACCCAGACCCGAAACAAATACCTGTGGATCACACAAATATTTGTTTCGGTGCGGGGATCGAACCCGCGGCCTCTCGTTTCACAGGCGGCGTCAAACCAACTGCGCCACGGAGGCTGTCAGGTTACCATACCTAAGGTACTATAATAAGTGTCGTAGGCGTATGAAGTCTTTTTACTGGTGGTAGGTCTCTCATATGTGACAGGCCGTCTGGGTAGGTACCACCGCAATGTCTATCTCTCCGGCAAACAGCAATGTAAATGCACTGTTGTGTTTCGGTTTGAAGGATATTGTAGCCAGAGTAACTACTGGACATAATGAGATTTAACATCTTATGTCTCAGGATGGCGAGCGCCGTGGAATGTGAAACATTGCTTTGTAATTCATGTTGTTTGGCTTTGCTACAGTCCATGAGCGGTCGTATCGCTTACCATCAGGCGAATGGCATGTGCCATGTTCTCACCATTTATCGCAAAAGAAAATAACATGCATGAGGTGACTTTAAATTTAGGATCGTATAATATTATAAAGTAAAACCTTCACATACTAGTTCATTTCATTTAATTATTTCTCCTTTACATCGAACTCATAATGTTACTGTTTACAGAGCCAGACCCAAAACAAATACTTGTGCAGCACACAAACATTTGTCTCTGTGTGGGGATGAAGCTCGCAGCCTCGTTTCACAGCCGGCATCCAATCAACTGCGCCACGGAGCTTGTTAATATCTATTATCTACTATTTAGTCCAATATAAATGCAAATATTATGGGATAAACAAAGTATGAATCAACAGACCAATATTATTATTGAAAATTTATTCGACAAAATAAACACGGCATTTTGCTTAACAATTATAACAACATATTAGCTTTAAACTAAATCTATATAGATTCTAGAATCTAGTCCCTGTCGTCGTCGTTGTCGAACCGCAAGGTGATCTTGAGACAGCCGATGGCCTTGAGCGCGCCTCCCGCGGTCTTGGGTTCGAGAATGTACGTGGTCGCGTCGAAGGTCCCGTAGATGCCGTACGCGGGCAGCTGGGTGTAGTCGAACACGTAGTTTTCAGCGCTGAAAATACCCTGGAACGTTTAAGCACAATGTTAAAATACAATTATTTAAAATGTTAAGCCATATTGTGCGCATTATTTTTTTATAAAACTCTTCTTATTTTTGTAAAATAAAAAGTAGCATATATGCTTCAATATATCCTAAGCTATAAAAAGAAATTATATTTTAAATTGTTATAAATCAATTTCAGGACTGACTATTGAACTGGGCACCCATTTAGATCTCACTTCTTTTGTCGTTGAATTCAACAACCAAGGCATATATCATAATATTGAACTTGGTTCTTATTTCACATTATGTATTTGATGGGATAAATATTATGTAATCTATGAGGCGATTGGTACTGTAACTAAAATTCAGTCTAAGCTTCCATTGTCATCAAGAATATTCTAATACGTAGAAGAAGTTAAATTAGAACAGTGAAGTCAGTATGAATAATTACTGCGGGTACTGGACATTTGGGGGGATCCATGCCGCTTAACGAAAATATGTCTCTCGAGTTCTGTCCTCCATACTTCTCGAGGAAACTGCACGCATGGTCGTCCGCGAACACCTGGTGCGCCTTGCACCCGCCGTCCATGTACTTGCACGCTTCTATTCGAATCTAGAAAAAAATAAGTAAAAATAATTCCGAAGTTCCTAGGTAGCAGTCTTTAACTACGGCATTGATCAGAAAAAAAATATAATCGGTGGGCGTAGCGTTACCTGAGTGAATATATAAATACTACGCCCATTTAGTTAAGAAAAAAATATACATTACAATATTCTTTATTGAAACCAATACAAAGAAGTAAATTACAGAAAGAAAGAATAAACAAAAATTGTATTACAAGTGGCGATCTTATCGCTTGAAGCGATCTCTTCTAGACAACCTTTGTATTGAAATATAAAATATGTAATCCGCCATCTTGTAGTGGCGGCCATCTTGGATTTACAATGATAAAGAATTTAATAAATTGTATTGGCATCAAAACTAAAGGTGTGTACCAAATAGCAGATCAATCTGTCAACAGAAAGGGGGTCGAATTTGAATTACTTTTAATCCAAATAAACAGGGCAAGCTAAATAAAACCGTTTTAAAATATAATGTAATTTGGAGAAATCATTTTTTTTTTAAATGAAATTATTTGGCATGTAGAGAGAAATGAAGGAAAAAGTAGTTATGATACAATATTAGGAAAGAGGAAAGTCATTGCTTGACCAAGTGCCGTTTCTATAATATTTCTAATTTTCATACTGGGTCAGTTAATCAGTGTTATAATTTGACTTGATGTAACACTCTTCTAGAATTCCATGTATGAGTGTCAAAACTTTCGTTTCCTAGCTTATCAAAGGTCCAACAATTAACGTTATTTGACTGGCAGTTATTACTATGTAGGTCTTTGTATAACAAATATTTCAGGGTAATGTAAAATGGCCTAAGCTATCTCAATCGAACTCGGCTGTAGAGCAGTCTTGTGCTCAGCAATATGTGTTTATAGACTAGTATAGTACAATAACAAATGATTTTTATTTTGATGATACTTACACCATAATCATCACCAATACTTTTGGTGAAATTGATGTATAAATTGAAGCCGTCATGCGTCCGGTTCACTTTCTTCCTAGTGATTTCATGTTGCAATTCATAGTCTTCAGCATTTGGACACTTGAACACTTGCATCACCATCCACTGACCTTTGCCCTACAAGAGAAAAAATATGTTTTAAAATTATTTTGCTGGATTATTGTTTTCGTTCTATTATTGGATTCGTTCGATTCCCGTGTGGGAAGGGCGTGAGATTATATACAGCAGGACACACACATTTCGCTATATCGGGCACAAATTCCTGACTCCGGGTTGATAATGCATAGAAAAATCTAATATCACCTTGCCCGATCCGGGATACGAACCCCTAACCCGGGATGCAATTACGCCAGCGAGGCAGTCACACAGTATAATTAAATAAATAAGTATACTTACAATCATCTGGTTAAAAATCCATGCTGCTGTCAAAGACACAATAAAGAATAGAAGTAGTACCACCGCCATTGTACCTACATCACATCATTTGAATATTTGAAGATTGTTATATAGAAATATATTTATCGTGCAAACTATACATAAAGATTGTATCTTTATCGAAATTAACAATGTAATTCGTTTCGTCGATGTCATGTTCATACTTCAAATTCTTGAGGTTTGCGATACATATAACAAAAGCTTATTGTATTAATACACGCAGTTATATTTCCACGAGTTGGGTATTTTTTTAATACATCTATTTAACTAGATTCATTATTGATTTCATGGTAGCATATGGTTTTACAAATCACAAAAAATCTTTGTATTAGTGAAACTACAATATTTGGTGCAATTCATGGCGATAGGCACCCTATAAATTTTGCGACCGAAATAATGTCGACTTAATGTGGATGGCACTAGAGTTAGCTCTGCCCACTCCTTAGGAAGAATAATTGGTAGGGTAGTTTGATAACTTCCGTAGTCAATGAGTATAAAAGCCGTGGAGACCCGTCAGAGCGGCAGTTTACTTTTAACGCTGGTGTCGAGAACAATGCAAAGTGTATTATAATAATTCAGTGCAGTTTAGTGGAAGTGGTTTTTATTAACTTGGAAATCGGAATAAAAGTGAGTAATAAAAAATATATTATTTAGATACTTTTTTGGAAATTAGGTTTGTATTATTAGGTAATCCTTTTGCATTTGTTTTAAATCTTAGCTGTGATGCGTTGAATATTGTGTTCGAAAAATGTTCCTACCTACGTGTCCTTTTTCTTAAGTATTCCATGAATGATAGGAGATGTTATAACCTTATATTTAATATCGTTAATCTCAAATACTCTATGTATTAGCAGTATTAAAAAGATGAATATGAAATCTACATCAGGTGAAGTACTCAGTTTATTAGTTCTACACATTATAAGGTACCCTTCTAAATTATTAAACCACTGCTGCTACAATATAATAGAATTATTATTAAACAGGCGTGGAAAGATCAGTATCTTGTCGTGTGACCTACACGCTGTATCCAACAGATACAGATCAGATGTGACGATACCATAATACGATAATTAAATGGTAATTATTGTAGGTTACCGCTCCCATTTTATAGTTATTGTAATCAGCGAGGAAGTCTAATGATCTTCGGGTTTTCCCAATTAATTTCTGTTTGATTATGTTGCGATATCGCTTTTCTATTATTAATATTTCTGATATTTTACTTATTAGGTCCATTATTTTGACTATGACTGTAAAAAAGTCGTATATGTACATAGTCTTGTGTCGCGGGTATCAGAAAGAGACCTTTCCGTTTCACAGACACCTAGATCGGAAACAAATACTTGTGGCTCGTACAAAGTTCTGTGTCGATGCGGGGAAAGCATCCGCGGCCTATCGTTTCACAGCCCCGACTACGCCGCGGAGGCGTTAAATTGATTTATCACTATCATCATTAGCCTATAGCCATATCAGCCTGGCCTATGTTGTCCCTGCTGGACATAGGCCTCCTCCAAATCGCGCCATTTCATCCTGTCTTCGGCTCGTCGAACCCAACATCTGCCAGTGACCTGTTGCAAATCGTCCCTCCAGTGAAGGGAATTAATTAATAATGTATATTAATGTATGTATTACTTGCAGGCTAATGAACTGCGCGCTGCAGTCGACGACGGCTATCGACGAGCACTCGATAGCCGCGGCGATGCTGCCGCTCGCTACTGCCTACTGCAGGAAGCTGTGCACCGGGGTCATCCAGTACGCTTACATGTGCATACAGGTGTGGTTTTATTGGTTTGTTAATTGTTAAATTGAGACATGCACCTTAGGGGCCGTCCATTAATCACGTGATGTATTTTTAGCATTTTTACCCCTCCCCCTCTCCCTAGGTAATACGTGGTGAGGTTTATGACTAACCCCACCCCCCATCCAAAATCACGTGTATTTTGTAATACCTACAAAGAATCTTAATTTTTGTAGATTACCATCTTTCAAAACAGGTATAAGTAAAGTACAATCTAGTAGGACTTCTTTCGTTGCCTGTGATAACGGTGAGTCAAGTTCACATTACACGCCGCTTTTCGGTTTAAAAATCGCGCATTGACGAAAAAAAATTACACGTGATATTTTACTACACCCTCCTCCCCCCCCCCCCCTTGTGATATTTCGTGGTTTATGCTAAACCCCCTCTCCTTTCGAGCCTCACGTGATTAATGGACGGCCCCTTATGGAAATGGAAATAGAGTATGCAGTTTATATGGCCTGAGCAGCACCTGATATAGACGCAAACGCAAATCACGACTCGCTTGGGTATTTCTGGCGGGTTTTCACCATTATGTACGATGTCTATCCAAGCCAATACGAAAGTCTTTTCACCAGCTGAAGTCCTAGTTATCTAAGATGATTTATGCATAAGTTGTTTTTGAACAGGAACATCAAGTATGGACGAGTCAGCAGTTCTGGGAAGCGGCGTTCTACCAAGACGTGCAGAAGGACATCAAGGCGCTGTACCTGCCGAGCCCTACTCACCATCAAAGGGTGCCGAGTCCTAGGTATTTATTTTGCTTTGGTAATTTGTGTAATATTCATTGAAATGATAAAGTCAACTCGACTGTTTGAAATCTAGAATTCATTTTTCTTGTGCAGCAATTCTTTGTATTGCATCTACTTTGTGGCATGTTTCGATTTAACTAAAGATATTTAGAGTATCAGATAGATAAATACACCCAACAGTCGCATACATAGACTTGAACCCACACTAAGATCGAATCGTGTGTCGTGGGTATCAGGAACTACAAGAGACTTTTCGGTCTCACAAACACCCAGACCCGAAACAAATACCTGTGGATCACACAAATACTTCTCTCGGTGCGGGGATCGAACCCACGGTCTCACGTTTCGCAGCCGGCGTTCAAACAACTGTGTCACGGATAGATTAGGTATTTATTTATGTAATTTAATTTTGTTCCAGAGATGACGAGGAGTACATAACATTGTTGAAAGCTCAGGAGCCGAGTGCGTTGGAGATAGCGGCGGAACAGATGAGGCTATGGCCTAGTTTACCACCAGGTACGTTTAAACCTGATTTTGTCAGTTGAGGGGTCTATCATAATATGCTTTTGGCAGCAATCTTCCCTTAGCCAATGATAAGGAGAGACCTGTAATTGTCAATAATGTTTTAATTATTGTTATTTTAGAGAAGCAGCGAGAGATAATAGCGAGCGAGGAGTCGACGCTGTACAGCCAGGCGATCCACTACGCCAACAGGATGGTTTACTTACTGTTGCCGTTAGAGGGCGCTGGCAGGAGAGCCGAGACTAAAGGAGACGACACTGATAGGGCCAGTAATAGTATTACTAACAGGTACATATTTCGGTATACTTGATTGCTTCATGTATTTTTTTTTGGATCCCAACGTAATAGAAATATTTGGTAGTATCTAGGCAGTAAAGCAAAGATTATGGCCAGATTTTGGAGGTCCTTCTATCCCAAATCTTTGCTATAAAGAATACCAACATATAGTTATTACAATATTTGTGAAACAAAAAATCTGTTGATGTAATAATAGCACCAATACTATAATGAATTGTAAGTTACTCTCCTTGTGATTTTTATGTGTTATGCGGACAATTGGCATCAGAAACAAATCCTGTTTATTACAGTGTCGCAGAATCTGATAGTGTAGATGCGGAGTCAGGGTTTGAAGAAGCCGACCCTGGTGAAGCTGGGACAAATGTTATCAAAATGGTCTCCAGATTTGTTGATAAGGTAAATTTTAGTTGTTTTATAACTGATAAAAATTTTCTTCTCAATTTTAAGAGAATTTCTACCCAAGTGTACTTTTTTTTTTAATGGCTGAACCTATTTTTGATTAAGGTTTTTCGGCTGATTTGTAAGTATTAATATTTTTGTATAATCCACTACAACAACCTACTAAAATGTTACCCAGGTATGCACGGAAGGAGGTGTGACGGCAGAGCACGTCCGCTGTCTACATCAGATGATCCCCGGCGTGGTGCACATGCATCTTGAGACTCTGGATGCGGTGGCAAGAGAGAGCCGGAGATTACCACCTGTGCAGAAAGTAAGTGATTTCATATTAGATTTTTATATTGATGTGTTCTGTCTTTAGGACGCCGTATTTGTTTTAAAGTGGAAAACTCATAGTATATACAGGCTATGAAAAATTGAGTTCTAAATTCAATTGTCACTTAAAGGACACTTCTTTGTGCGTTTTACTGTTTGAAACATCTCATGTAAGTTGTCCAGAATTGAAATTAGCCTGGCGAGGCATTAAATTTATTCTACTACATGTTGAAGTAGAAATAAATTCGGTGTGTCTGACACTCTAATAGCCTTTATCCCCTTCGCAAATATAAAATGTTCCATAACATTTCCCCAGGCGCGTATAGTAGCCCCGGCGCTAGCGAGCGGCGAGGCGAGCGCGGCGGCGGCGCTGCGTGCGTTCCTGGTGGCGGACGGACGCGCGCCCGCCACCGCGCTGCTGCCGGCAGAGGGCGCGCTGTTCCTCACCAACTATAGGCTTGTGTTTAAGGGCACGCCTACTGACCCGTACGGTAAGACACTACTATAATCTTCATGTGGTTTAAATTTTAAAGCCATGTTTAAAGAGGTAAATTCGTACCCGTACGTTAAACTCTCTTTCTGTACGTACGACACGTACACGTGCGCAGTCTGCACGTAAAATTTACCATTTCCTGGACAAGGTTTCAGTTCTTGTGAAGAAAAATGCACTTTTATTTTATGAAGTCGGATATAAAATCAACGTTTTTGAAGTAATCTTCAATTAATTATCCAATAAATATGGTCAATATTCTATAAACTGCTTAAGTCCAAATAACATCCAAATATTTGTTTCAGCGTGCGAAC
Source organism: Deilephila elpenor (assembly GCA_949752805.1). Classification (NCBI taxonomy): domain Eukaryota; kingdom Metazoa; phylum Arthropoda; class Insecta; order Lepidoptera; family Sphingidae; genus Deilephila; species Deilephila elpenor. The sequence goes on from OX457114.1 coordinate 2,524,442, forward strand.
AGACAGTGATCCGATCATTCCCCATATGTTCCCTGACGCGAGAGAAAGTGGTGCGGACGCATTATCTGCCGCATCTCGAACAGTCGTTACAAGAAGGACTACAACTCAGATCTGCTACATTCCAACTCATTAAGGTATTGTTTTTTATTTATATAGAGGTTTATGTCTGCTCTGTTATGCTAAGTGTGAATATGTGCATATATGTGTGGTGCATGTGCAGGTGGCGCTGGACGAGGAGGTGTCGAGCGAGCAGGCGGAGTCGTTCCGCAAGCAGCTGGCGCGCCTGCGCCACCCCGAGCACCCGCTGCTGCACTTCGCGCTCGCGCCGCGCCCCGGCCCGCCGCCCGCCGCCGCGCAGGCCAAGCACCACACGCTCAAGTAACTAGCGCACCCACCTCCCTCCACTCTCTCTCTCTCCCTACCCCATCTCTCTCATCATTCAAACACAAAACATCCACTTGTCTTGTAAAATAGTCGCACGGGCACACGCGCGCACATTCGTATACATCATGCTAAAATGTATAATCACAAAGACATATGTCCAGCAGCAAACACGCTCAAGTAACTAGATATATGTCTTGTAAAGTACTCGCACGCACGTTTACCCACGCATGCACGTACGTTCAACACGCACGCATATTCATAAACTTTGTCTGTACGATAACAGAAGCTTATATTCAGCTGCAAACGCCACACATTTAAGTATCTACATACATAAACACATTTAAGGCGCATCATGCTTTAATGTACAATTATAGGGGCCTATTGTATCCAGTATGATATCGCCCTACGCTGGAGTAGCAACCAGAAACTCACACACTATGTGCAATTGTAACCGCGTAATATAATATAAGTTATTTTGTTCTTAACTAAAAAACATACACAAGAAACGTCAAATGACTGCAATATATTAAAAAAAACTACAATAAAATGTTGTGTGTTACAGAGGTTTTGCAAAGAAAACGTTATTGAAGACTGCTCGGAAAGCAGGGCTTAAACCGAAACCATCTAAACGACAGAAGTATGTATTACCATCAGCTGATGCCAGATCATTGACTTCACCACCTTTAATGTCGTCGCTATCTGCAGACACCCTGTCTTGTAAGTAGTTGTAATGATAGTGTCTTATATTCTAGCCTTAGAAAGGGATGTAACATGACTTTGAATCTGCAGAGCAAGTTGAGTGGTGAGTGGCCTAACCTTTTCAATCGTACTCTCGATTGAAGAGGAAGCCCGTTCCCTGCAGTGGGACGTATATGGGCTGATACAGATACTAAAGCGAGTAACAATACATAACAACTATGACGTTGGGAAATTTAGAAGATTTAAGTTTACTTTTGTTTTAAGAATTTTCTAACATAAAACACATTGATGGGAAATAAAAACTAATATTTATTGATATTTTTTTCTCAGTGGAAGACCTAGACCTAGGTGGCAGTGAGACCACCGAGGCGCCGGCCGCGCGTACGTTGGAGCGCGTGCGCGAACGCATCTACGCACGCGACTGGGCACGCCTCGGACTCACCTCGCCGCCCTTCAGACTCACGCACGCTAATGCAGTGTACACGCTGTGCAGGAGGTATGGCTGTTTGTCGTGTTAATAGTTTTATATTGGAGGTGATTTAGCTTCGGCATCAGATTTAGGAATATTTGGAATGTCAAAATAATGTTGTACGATGAAAATGTTATAAAAGTAATGGAAGACGTTGCCTATTATCGATATTGATATGATGAGAATTTGTTTTGACACATTCAATGTACTTTGTATTTGATTCACTGACATGTCAGTTTTTACCTTAAAATAATAATTATCTGTGTTTTCTACTCTTTATTAAACTCTATCTTTTAAATTTATATTTTCATACTACTCTGCTCTTTTCATGTAGACTTGTGCTATTTAGAATCAAGGATTTTTTCAACTTTCGTATTTTATATTTTGTTGTATAATATAGGGACGATTCAGTGTTTAGTATGAATAATTAATTTGTCAACTAAGCAATATGTAATGTTCCAGTTACCCCGCCGTGGTGTGCGTGCCGGAGGGCGCGGGGGAGGAGTGCGTGGTGCGCGTGGCGCGCGCGTACCGCCACCACCGCCTGCCCGTGCTCACCTGGAGGCACCCGCGCACGCGGGCGCTGCTGGCCAGGTCATACTTATTGCATCACCCCATATACGTCCCACTGCAGGGCAATGGCTTCCGACACAATCGACAGAACGATTGAGACGGGTTAGGCCGTATAGTCAACCTCGCTGGCCTAGTGCGGGTCGACGTTAATATTACTTGCTGGGTATATAAGCCTTGAGCGTGAACCTGAGTAACTGCCAATATGTTATAGACCAAGTTTGATGGACTATCGACTTCGAGGCTTCTCAACTACCTTTGATTGTACAGGACGCCCGTGCTTTGATGTGTAAGGAATGGACTAGTATAAGTATTAAGTATATTGTACAAGCTGGGTTAAGCTTCCTTTAATGTTGGAAGAGGGGATGGGATAAGGGGGAGATGGAAGGAAATGTTACTAGTCTCGTAATTTAATGCACAAGGATTGCAATTGTGAGCACGGTTTAGTAAGGTACCCCTATGAGCTAATTAATAGATGCACATGATGGTCGGAGCCAACTCTGCACAACCCAAACCGTTTCCTCTTTGGAGGAAAGCAAATCACTTATTGGATGCTTATACAATGGTTGTTACCGTAATAGAATTATTTCACTCACTCTCTAAATAGAGGTTTCTATGTATTATATCTATACAAATGTTATAGCTATAAATAAATAATGATAGTAATTGTGCCTTGCTTCCAATGCAGATCAGCAGGGTCGCATCATAAAGGCGTGATGGGGATGTTGAAAGCGACGCATCAAACACAAGGTGCTGCGCAGAGTGGCACCGAAACTACATCTAGTTTAGAACAGGTTTGAATCGCTTCCTATTTTGTATATGGTGAATTTAATCAACGCAGAGTTTAAAATTTGTTAAATAATAATTTTGACGATATGTGTTTTGATGTTCGTACTTTGTATAAGTTTGTCGTCTATTCTAAATTTTGTCAGGTTTGCTTAACCACCTTCTTTTTAATAACTGTCTGCTCCACTAACCATCTGATGATCCAGATAACTTAACCCTTTGGGAACTGTTTCCAGGAGCGATACCTGTCTATGATAGTGGCGTGTACGCCCGCGTCTCGGGGTGATCTCGAAGACTCAAGCCTCAGTTTGGACTCGTTGCTGTTGTGCTGCGAAGATCAGCAGCCGACTCATACACCGTTGCTCACTAAAGCCGCGGGCACTCTTGGGTACGTACATTGTGCAGTAAGAGTGGATAGTATGAGTGGATGGTTTATTTCATAGGGCTCTGGATAATCAGCTTAGGCGATAGAGGTGATTTTGTTTTGTAATAAAATAATATTTGATTTATTAACTAATGTTCAATCTGGCTCGAAGGACCAAAATTATTAAATGCCGTGATTGAGGATAAGTTCTTATTGGAGGAGTATTGCCCTATTAATGGCCATTACAGCATATTATAGAACGCATTAAAATGTATTGAATAATATGTCATAAATTAAATTGATAACATTTTGTATCATAGTGCTTGGAACAGCAAAATAAATTAGGCCTCCCATAAAATAAAATGTAGACACATAAAACTTGGAATTTGTGCCCGGTATGGCGATAAGCTCACCCCCTATCACATCATGGGACGAAACATACAAGGCGAAATGTGGGTGTCCTGGTGGCGCCTCTGCCTACCCCTTCGGTAGTGGCGGTACTTCCATACAAGCCCAAAAGCCCGGCTTGCCCTACATAATACGTATATACTCCATACTGAATACAAACTATTACATTCAATACAACAGTCATTTATTAGAAAACATCTAACATTTAAATTTTTTGAATTTACCGCGCCTCGATTCAATGAGACGCCAGCGCCGAAGCGCCGCGTAATTCCATGCGCGTAATATTCATTCATTAAAACTATATTGAACTTGAAAAGACGGAGCACACAGCACATACATCTATCCTTTTCTCTCTCGTGTGCTTTTACGGGGCTTCTAGCAACGCGTGAACTGTATGGGGAAATGATATTACTCAATCGCTACGAATGTATAGCTATAGATATGTTATATAGCAGTTTACTCTAGACGATATGCCCGGCTTCGGCCTTGGTGATGTAAAAACATCGTGCGTTGCATGGTCGTCACGTGATTATTTGTTAAATCAATTATATCAATTGTTATTAAATTAAGTTGGTTCCTTTTAGAAATTATATCTAATATTTATTTTAGAACAAATAATGAAGTTTTAATATTTCTTTTAATAAATTGTATCTTTTGTATTGTTTATTTCACGTTTACTGGCAATACAGCACCATATTTCTACTAACTTCATATTTTGTATTATGATATTTTATGAGTTGTGAATGTGTTTTGTTTAAGGTTAATGTTTAGTTTTTTATGTTATTTAAACTTTTTGATACTATTATGAGTTGTATTGTTTTCTGTGATGGTTTGAGTGCGATGGTGAAAGCGTTCATTGCCGGTAAAAAGGTAAATTCATTCAATTATATTGAAAAATAAACCGGCGCGAAACCTATGCCGGGTTTGTACATTTAGTAAGTCGTGATAAATCACAATAGAAATTTCTTCAGTTCAGTTTAATAAACTACGTACTTTTATTACTACATACTCCCTTTAAAGCTATGAAACAATCGTGATTCATATGTTTTTAAACGACACGTCTTGTGTGTTAGATTGTTTGGATTATAATGCTTTAAATTTTCATTAAATTAGGTGGTCCTTTCAAAAGGCAATCTATTATTTTAAATTCAGAAAAACATTTAAACATGAATGCGTTAATAATAATTTCTGCTTGCAATTTCGGTAAACCTCGAAGTCGACCACGGCACCACAGAATAGTGACGGCAATAGAAATGTAATGAATAGTTACGGATACATGTTCACAAGTAATCTATATTAATTGTTTTAATCTTAATATTGATTGTGTGGTAGGTATGCCGACGTATTATAAATTAATTTTCTTCGTTCTTAGTAACTTTGTGTTTCTAAAACAATATTAATTAAACGTAAAAAAATATTCGGCTTGCCCTACTCCAAAACCCTAGGCACGCCACTGCCCTTCGGGGATAAAGGCATGAGTTTATGTATGTATGTACACATAAAACATGTGAATCGATATGAAATTAGCTCCAAATAAGATAAATATGAAGTGATAATATGTTATTCCACAGCGTGCTGGGTCGCGGCAGCGGCGGCAAGGGCGGCGCGGGCGCGCGGCACTTCGGTCGCTGGGGCTCGCTCAAGGACCGACGACAACCCTCGCATCTCGAACTCGCGCCCAGGCATCGACTCTCCACTGCCGATGTCGACTCTGGTATTCATAACACTATACAGTGTGAATTTTTCAAATGGGCGTAGATGGCCAAATCCGAAACTATGAGGAATAGCGAAAAATGCTGAAAGGAGTTACGAGCCCGATTTTGATGAAAACTAAAACTGCATAATAAGATTTTGAATAATTCAATATGCCTAGCTAGGAATCGAACCCGATTATATTGAAACGAATTCGATTATGTTGTTTGTAAAACGCTGACAATAATGTGTGCAGTGGGCGCGCACGGCAGCAACGGCGGCTCGTGGTGGTCGGGCATGGCGGGCGAGGCGCGCGGCGAGGCGCGGCGCGCGGCGCTGTACGTGCTGGGCGACAAGGGCGGCGGCGCGGCGTGCGCGGGCGCCGAGCTGGTGGGCGTGGACTACCCCGACGCGCGCGCCACGCGCCACGCCTTCAAGAAGCTCATGCGCGCCGCCGTGCCCTCCGCGCCCGCCGCGCCCGACGAGCCGGGCTTCCTCCGGTGGGTACCGACTTCATTCAACACTAACTTCTATCAATCATATTATCAATCGGTAATATTTAGACAAAGGTGCGTGGTTGGGCTTTAAAAAGGATGATCAAAGTGATGGAAACAGGAAAGTAAGAAGTTGAAATTGAGGGTGTGTGAGAAGACGAATATCCGTTATATCTCTACTATTTTATTTAGTCATATTTAAATTAATGATTTCTCCGCCACATTGAAACCAATTTGTCATTTGCCAGTAAGTATACATGCTTGTACATACATGTACAAAATTAAACAATGAACATGCCTATCATGCACACAAGGATATAAAGTAATTAATGAAGTCTTATCCAGGTTAATAGAAGAATCTGGTTGGTTGTGGCAACTCCGGCAGTTGTTCCAGCTGTCGGGAGCCGTGGTCGACTTGTTAGACCTGCAGGGATCGTCCGTCCTTTTATCTTTGGAAGACGGATGGGATGCTACCGCACAAGTAAGCTTAAGTTACTTTATCCTCCCAAATTTTGTGACTTTTAAGTTATAATACGACTATAAAATAGTCGAAAAAATCTGCTGGATGTCCACTTCTCTATATTAAGGCCATTCACTTCACCAGCTCTCTTTTAAAATCATTACACGACATAGCCGCCTTTTTAATTCGGACATAATTTCTAATAGTTTTTACGTAGTACATCAAACTGAAAGAGGTGTCAAAGTTTTAATAATTGTATTATTGCAGATATCATCACTAGCACAAATCTGCCTAGAGCCGTACTACAGGACGCTGGAAGGGTTCCGGATCATAGTGGAGAAGGAGTGGCTGGCACTGGGTCACAAGTTCCAGCAGCGGTCTAACATCGCCGCCGCGCCGCAGCAGGGCTTCACGCCCACCTTCCTCATGTTCCTGGACGCCGTGCATCAGGTAACCTAGGCAACCTATTAATACATGGATGATTTAACTGTGGTTCTAGTCATATTGATACACTTTGAGATGTGTATAATATATTGTTATACACAGCGACGAAAACATCGATAAAGTTGTTCTAATTTTGATAATATTGAACACGTGGCATATTGCACTACAAAAACTATCCCCACAATATTGGAATGATTTTTATAAATCATGGCCTCAGAAATAATCATTACTCCCGCAGCCGAAGCCAAGAAAACATCTGCCAATCGAGGTCAACATAATCATTGGATTTTAATCGATTGTAATCGATATGGAAACAATCGATACTCTGATTACAGCTACAGAAGCAGTTCCCCCTGGCGTTTGAGTTCAACGAGTACTACCTGCGGTTCGTGGCGTACCACAGCGTGTCGTGTCGCTTCCGCACGTTCCTGCTGGACAGCGAGGCGCAGCGGGCCGAGCTGGGCATCACCGCCGCCGACGACAGGAGGGCCGATGCCAGCAGGATGGTGAGTTACAACCCTGCAGATTACTAATGAAACGAGGGTAATTCGTTGAGCTTTACCACCTAACGGCGCACGATTTAACATCGAGTTATTACGACGCCGACGCTTGATTGTCGATATATAATTTTGCATAATTATCTGTTGTATAATTTTAGTGCTTAGTTATATCGATAAGATAATAGTAAACGTCCATATATGTACGTCCAACTGCAGGGCACGGGCCTCTACAATATAGAAATTATAATTTATTATATATTTTCGTGTATCTTAGGGTGTAGAGACGGGTGCTGGTTCGGAGGAAGAATGCGGCGGGGGCTGCGGTTCGTTCGGGGGCTCCTCCCCCCGCGTGCCGCACATGGGTCACTCGCTCTTCGACTACATCGACAAGCACCATCAAAAGTCGCCCATATTTTACAACTTCCTGTACACGCCTGATCTCGATAATCCTGTAAGTCTTACTTCTGGTTTTTTTTTTAAGTTTATACTATCGACTGTCTCGGTTACCCATATTGATGCCTTATCGATGACTTACTTGGTCAGTTATTATCTCTTTAATACGCCAATTAATTGGAAAGAAAACCCCTCCTTCCTTCCCTGAGTGTTGTACGCTGGTGCAGGTGCTGCGGCCCGTGTCGTCGCTGTGCGCGCTGGAGGTGTGGGCGTACTACACGGGCGAGGAGCTGTCGCACGGCGCGCCCTACGACCTGGAGCTGCTGGCCGCGCCCGAGCCCGACCACAAGCCGCCGCACACGCAGCGCCGGGTCGTCACCGCGGGGTCAGTGCCGATATCATAGATATTCTTATCGTCATACACACTCAGTGGCGTCTATACCATACGTAAGGCAAATTGCTCGAAACTAGAACCCGGAATGCGAATTCCGCTGTCTCCACTGGATTATATTAATACATTGTAGTACGGTGAGTACTGGCTATCCAGCCAGGTATTCAGCCGGTTAATACTCGGACATACATCCTACCAGTATTATAATTCGTCCTTATCCTCATAATTACACAGGATATATTGATGATCAAAAATAAAATCCCGAATCCACTAAAGCTCATTTATTAATAGGTTTATTTACATTGCAGGTACGACAGCATATCGCGCTGCATGCCGGACGCGTTCACGGGGCTGCTGGAGCGCATCCGGCAGCTGGAGCTGGAGCTGGGCCACTTGCCGCAGAAGTGGCGCGTCCGCTGGGACCAGCTGGAGCTGCCCAACACTGTGGAGCTACAGGTGAGTACTATATCGCGGTGCATGCCGCTGCGTTCACGGGGCTGCTGGAGCGCATCCGGCTCCTTATTCTATTTTTTATGGTTTCGCTAGATAGGGGCGTGGTAGGGGACGGTAACGCGACGCAGGCGCGACGTTGACGGGTCGGTGGATTTATAATGTATCGCAGAGCAATTCGCCATTGCTTTCGGCGTGATTGTTATGTGTGACATTTTACATATTAATCGATACATTACAACTCCAAGTGATCAGTCAGCGCTACGCCTGTCGCGTTGCCAGTCGCGTTGTACCACCCTGTTCGCTAACTGGCGAAACCATATTAAAGAAGTATGTAGTATAGGGTGTGTTGTACTTACATGTGTGTGCATGTTGCAGCGCAACTCGTCGATGTGCAGCGGCGTGGTGCGGCGCGCGACGCTGGGCTGGCACAAGCGCAGCACGCTGGAGGTGCTGGTGCGCGGGCGCCTGGCGGCCGGCGCCACCAGCACGGCGCACCGCTGGGCCGCCGCCGCCGCGCCCGCCGCCACCGCCGCGCGCGCCGCCCTGCCAGACAGGTCGGATACTAACTTAGTAAAACAAACGGGGGCGAGTAGACGAGTCACTCATCCGAATAAATGCACGATATCGTGTGATCGAGGATGTCAACGCACTAATATGCGTGCAAAATTACACGCGCGGTCAAGTGCGCAGATACACACATGCATGTGTGTATAATGTGTCGATAACATCGCTGAGTTATTTCGACATTGTCAATCATACGATATAGTAACATGTGGGGAGAGTGACCTATCTACGCGCTATACCACTGCGCCTTTCAAAATTAATAACCCAATAAGTAAGCAATTATATTAATAATTGGGTACTAACTCCCGTGGTGTGCAGATGCGGCGCGTGCGGGTCCCCGGCGTGGGGCGCGGCGCGCTGCGTGCGCTGTGCGGAGTGCGGCGCCAGCGTGCACGAGCGCTGCGCCGACACGTACGCGCCGCCCTGCACGCGCCACCGCCAGCCGCCGCCGCCAGACACCGACGCGCACCGGAACAACGACGGTATGATTATTATAGGCTTTGCCACACACAAGTGTACCAAACCCCACCTCAGCGCGCTAAAGCGTGGCGTACAGTCATCGCAACATCGCGCAACATCGCGCCACATTGTGTGGTGCTGATATGGTAACGGCCCGACCACGCAACGCTTTAACGCGCTGACGCAGCTGTTGGTTAAATTATAATAAATATTAAAAAAAAAACAAAATCATAATAAATATTAAATTGCCACAAAATTCAGTTCAATATGAGCATAGAAATATAATGTTATACCTCACTGCTGATGAATTTGATGAATGTGTTCACACTGCAAAAGAAAAAAACCACGTAGTTAGCACTTTGGCCAGAATGCGTTAAAATACTCAGACGTCCAAAGTCCCAAAAATACCTCAGGGTATCACAAAAACGGAGCGCCTTTACTAAATGTGACTTCGCAAGTGGCAGCGGGCACTGGTCTGTGTCCTTCACGAGCGCCCACAATTGAACGGCAAGCCCGAGCAAAGCCTTCGATTGTAGACGCCCACAAACACGTATCAACCCTTGCAGCCACCTGCTTAAGGTCGCTTTTCGCAAAGACCTTTCGCAGTACACCCATAAACATATTCATGGTGTTACAGGCGTGGGTACACTACAGTCATCGTCGCAACAGTACTACGAACAATTCTCATCGAATGTAGCAGAGAATAGAACCCACGAAGGACATTTGTACAAACGCGGTGCGCTACTAAAGGGATGGAAGCAGAGGTAAATCATCAAATTCTTATTTATTAGCTTACATACGAGCCACTTACGTGCATCATTATTCTATGAATATGTATTCATAAACAAATATATTTCTTTTCTAGATGGTTCGTCCTTGATTCCATCAAGCATCAGTTAAGATATTACGACGCTATGGAGGACTCGCATTGTAAAGGATTTATAGGTAAGAAACTAAGTTATTTTACTTTTTCTCCATATATCTTTGTACCGGGATGGTACATAGGGAAATAAGCTTACGATGCGTGATGGAGACAAATGGTGAAATGTACTCACATTTGCCGCGCTGAGGATCCGCCTGATGAGGAGTTGCCAGTTCCAGGACACGATAAAACACTAAGTAGTTGCTCTGTCTATGCCTTTTGCCTATTATTCACGTTATTAGAATGCCACAGTAAGATTTCTATGGCGACCGCGTGCGCGCCGGTTGATTCGGTTTTTCGTTCGTTTTCACAGCGTTGTTGTTGCGCTCGCGGCCCGCGGAGGTGTTAGCGCGTCAACCGCGTGAGGGCGCTAGGTCCGCGTCACATGATTGGCGCGTCGAGTGCGCAATACCACGTTGGCATTGGCGGATTAGCTCGTTGGCAGCAATGTGCGCGAATTTGAAACTCTTCGCCATTTTACACATATGCCAACATCACGCATGCATTGAGAATATCATTTTTAAATGAAAACGGTTACGAAACAATCTTATAATTAATAAGAATCTTATGCACTGGTTATTGAGGCATCGGTCCAAGTAATAATTATTAGAGCTTTAGAAAAGTAACATTAATTGTACATACTTCGAATCGAATATCCGTGCAAAGTAGGTCCTAGACTAAAAGAGCCGACTCGACTAAATACAATGTATTGGTAAAACTCACGTAATGTTCTCAGATCTGGCAGAGGTGATAACAGTGACGCAGGCGCCGCCCGCGCCGGGACCGCCCAAGAAGTGCGACGACAGATCCTTCTTCGACGTGAGTACTCAACATTTCACTAATATATGTAGTAACGACCGCAATCAATAAACTCCTGAGTTTTATTTTAAACTACCTTGATACAAATTTTAGCATTGATTTCCAAAACAGACCTATCGTGTTAGTGTATCGATCCGCCCACACGCAAGGTACCTTATGATCAGGTGAAACTCAAAATGCGACCAAATGAATTGGCTACTGACAGTTTTATAACCACGGTAGTCACTATCTGGAACAAATGTCCTTTATTAATCGTACACCTATAAAACGTTAGTTGAATTACTAAAAAACGTGCAATAGAAAATATTCCTGATTTTTCAGGGATGCGTGTATTGTTTAGTTAGTTACCACACTCAATAACGATGAAGGACACCATAGAGCCTTAATAATTTTTTTTTATAGTATACGAAGTCTGCGAACTCGTTTAAGCGTGGCGGACAATGGCCTAACTAACCTCTCACAATCGAACTCTCGGTTGTAGAGACGTCCTTTGCTCGGTAAAGATACATCATGGGTAGGTAAAAAAAAATACAATAGGGACTACATTTTACGTCCTATCCCGGAAGACTGCGATAAATATTAAACTGTAGCTTATTTTACGGTTTGTTTTCAGTTGCGTACAAGTCGTCGCACGTACAACTTCTGCGCGAGCGACGCGAACGCCGCGCAGGAGTGGATCGAGAAGCTGCAGGCGTGTCTGCAGTGAACACTACTACGATATCAACCGGCTCTAGTGCTACCGTCGATATTGGCCCAATTAAAATTCATTTTATACTGAGTAATGTCTTTTCAGTTATTTGTGGACGAAAAAATGGCAATTTATTGACTACAATGTTTGATAAAATCGTAAACATATCTTCATAACTTTTGCTTATGATTAAAATTATAATTATTATTTCGCAATTCATGTAAAATATCTCGAATAATTTTATTATACAAACACTAAGTGATAGAATATAATTTTAATTCGACCAATATCGACATAAAATATCGATAAAAAGGACTCGAAAACATTAGTGTCGATGAACGCGTGTGATACGGACGTGTATAGATATAGGATATGCGTTACTGTACATAGTTATTGTTGTGTAAAGTATTTCGTTCCATTATGCTCCAACTGTTTATTTGTTTAACTTTTTTATCTTTGTGTGTCGTGTTGTGGTGCTCGAGTGTCGAGTTGACGACTTGGTGGATATAACGTGGATTTAAAAAAAAAGTTAAATTGTCACAATTATGTATGCTATTCTGTGTATTAAAAAATTACATATCTGAATTGTCTTGTTGGTCAAATAAATAAATATTGGTATCTAAAAATATGGCTAATATTAGTATCGATAAATTTTCGACTTCGTAATTAAACTTTGCAAAATTAATTATCAGTGACAAATACTTAAATTATTTATTATGACTATTTGTCAATAATTATGATAATGAAGATAATTTAAACGATTTACCAAGTCTCAACTCGGCTGTACGTACGCACGGCTTGTCAGGTCTGTAACGACTTGCGATAAGTTGAAGGCTTGTTATATTAATGGGCTTTAGTATAGGATGAGATTCAAACTGCCGTGCATTGCCAAAAATAAATTACATTATGCACAAAAAACCGGATAATGTTATACTTCCAAACGACCTTCAATTATTTTTAATCGAATTTTTATAGATAGATATTTTTTGGCAATTGTAGGCAAGTTGTCACTAGATGAATTCCTTGACGTCCTGTAAGCGCTACGGTTTAGTGTACATGTGGATACTCTGTTATTGTTTAAGTTGGGAATCTCGTGCACATGAGCCAATCCCGTGGGCTCGCGACGGATGTGTTGCATTTACGTATCGGTTTTGTATCGTGTTTGTATCGATTGTAGTTATTACCCCATTTATTCTATTTATTTCAAATATATTCTATGTTGTATTGGTTAAATAATTGAGTTGTTTAATGTAGACCCCGTTTAAAACAATTTATTATATTTAAAATATAATCAAGTTAAATAGAAAATTAAGTTCGATTATAACATTCATTTTAAAGTAGATTCTACTTAAGACAAGCGACCAATAGTGTAACATTAATTATTAAAACCTCCATTAAAATAGGGATAATTATAGTTATTGCTTATTGCAAACTTTGTTTTTTTTATTAAACATTTAATGCAATTCTTACATTACCAATTTGTCGTTACTTTATTTGTAATTGCGAACACATTCGGCGTGAAGTCCGCACATTATTGTTATATACTCAAATATTATTTTGTACGTTATATTCCTCTTTTGTAAATAAGTACATAAATGAATGTTTACGTTGGACATATCGCGCGCCGTCGCCGATGCGCCCGTTTTTATTATAGTTATGTTATTTATAGCTTATTGTGGCGCGCACGCTTAGTTGTTCAATGAAAAATTGTAGCATAAACTGCGTTTGACAATTTGACTTATCGAAACAATAAACTGACAAATCGATTATTTCCTATGATAATGATAAAATGGTAAATATCGATATGTTTTTTCGGACATTAGGTACTTATTGTGCGAGTATATTTATAGCTACAGTAATAAGTGCGCGTCTAAGCGTGCACGCCACTACAGCGTTAAGTTTATTTGTTATGTAAATAAAATGATTTCTACCTTCGACGGGTTGCATTTAAATGATCACATCGAGTGTCTGCTTGTGTGGGAGGATGCGTGCAACTGAAGTTCTACAGCACTGTTAAATACAACGCTGCAGTTACTTCAGTTGAATCTTTATCGCTGTCATTCAAGGTTTTTACTCCAAAGCTGGACAATGTTCAGTAATGGAACTTAAAGATATCGAAACTTATACTGAAATATTTTTTCAATTTGTAACAACGATACTGTTACATGATTAAATAATTAAGAAAGAAGTGGAGTAAAGATCTTTAATGACGGTTTGTCACACTCAGACATTTAATGGCTGATTAAATAGTTCCTTGGATGATTTGAATGATATACAACTAACTACAGAACTACATCATTAGATATCAAACATCTGAGCGTGGCAGCAAGATTGAGTGTTGTGTGAGCGCGCAATGAATGTCGATAGTTAGAGGAGGCTCTGCTGATTGTGCCAAAGCACCCGAGCACTACGCAGTTGCTTACCCGTAGTGCTGCGACTACCGACATTTACTAGGACCTAGCCATAGGACCAAATACCTAGGCTCATTGACACGTCCGTCCATCAGAACGTCAATGAAGCAAGTCGATAAAAAAAGAAAAAAATAGATGTCGAACTCATTGTATGAAAAAATAAAACTATTAAAGTCACTTAAATTGGTCGATAAGACTCTAATGTCAAACAGTATTTCGTTTCATAAAATATTTTTATGGAATGTAAATTGTGTTATATTCCGATAACGATGAGTCGGTAGTCCCGCACTATTACTGTCGGCTTTGAATCGAAGTTACGTGTATGTTCGTCGGCCTCACTGTACGCGAGCGTTCGCTGACGCTTTCACGAATTGGAGCGACGCACCAAGTGTTTTGAGTCAGATTTATCAAGAAATACTATTGAATCTATACTCGATGTTTTATGATATCGATTATCTATTTCTCGAAGCACAGCTTAATGTTAAAGACAAAGCTGCATTATAAATGTGATGATTAATAATGCTTAACAGAATGATATTGGATTAATATGCAAAACAGTAATGATTTTTATACAGGGTATATCAAGACCGCGACCGAAAACGAAGCCAGGAGGTAGTATTAGTGATATCAAACACAATGCAAGTAAAAATTTTACAAAAAAGTCGTCAATTTTTTTTGTAATTTTTTACATATCGTCGTATTTGAGTGATTAAACATAGTTTTTCTAAAATGATGACGTACATCGCTTAATTTTTAAACACGCAATGGTACGTAAGGGTTTAAATTACTATTTTTGCAAAAACTAGGTATTTACCCCTCAAAAACGATGATTTTTAAAATATTGTAAAAAAAAAATCCATCGCTTATTTTGCAAAATTTTTAGTTGCCTTGTGTCTGTAGCCGCTAAAACTACCACCTGGCTTCGTTTTCGGTCGCGGTCTTGATATACCCTGTATAATGTGCACGAAATATGTCTTGTAATTGTCATAAAGAATGGATTTGTGAATGAGAAAAATGAACATTTTATTATAATACAAGGCATTGAAAAATAAAAGTATTGGAGTGAAACACTTGGTGCGACGCATATGTTAGTGGCTTGGCATAGGTATAAAGTATTAATGTATTGAACTCTATGTGAAATTTCTATATCTTCGTATTTCCGTGCAATATTATGACTTGACTGTCCTCAACCTTAGACTAAATCCGGGATACACCACGCGAGAAGGAGTGCATTGCGAACATCAAATAAAGAGATTTTTGAAGTAATATTGAATTTTATTCATGTACCTTCTATACCCGTAATTTTCGATTTGTGGCTCCGTAAATCTCGATATAATTAATTAGTGGTCGCTTTTAAAGGTGAAACAAAACGATATACATACTTACATGCAATTATGGCGCTTCTCACGAGAAAATGTAAAATCAAATCGAAAGCTTATCACTGTATTAAGTATGTTCGATTAAAGACTATTCTTCTATATCGTAAATCTTTCTGCAATATTCGTGATAGCCATAATTCACAAATTGTTAAATTCGTAACCCCCTAGTCATCGCATGACTTATTTGTAAAGACCGATTTTTCATATAGGACGCTTATGCCCTGTTATAGTTACAGCTACAGTAATTGACAGCCTCCGTGGCGACAGGCCGCGGGTTCGATCCCCGCACCGAGACAAACGTTTGGGAGACCCACAGCTATTTGTTTCGGGTCTGGGTGTTTGTGAGACCGAAAAGTTTCTTGTAGTTTCTGATACCCACGGAACAAGACTTGATCTCAGTGTGGGGTCAGAACTATGTATGTGACTGTTGGGTGTATTTATTTATTTATTTATTTAATTGTATAGAGGTAAAGATGATAAACCTCAAAGTATAAATGATAAGCTATTTCTTTAGCAGCTTAAAATCGAAAGCTCTTAAGCACGAGATTCTTCTATATTGAGAATACGCTTGATTGAGCTTCGACCATAGTGCACCACGCTAATCTTACGTCTCATTTCTACAGGGAATGTTTCGCGAATTGAAGATACGATTATCATACGGAAGTAAAAATGTTGTATCAAGTAAACATTTACCAGAATACTATAATTATAGAGCGATAATCGCATGCGATTCTCGTCGATTCTCCTCTAAAACCAAGCGAAAAACTTTCCGTGTAAATGGGGTTTAACGTAGATTGGCGTACTTCACAAACCACAGAAATAATTGTAAACATCGAATACACATATGATACGGAAAAATAGACACGCCCGGTAAAGTTATTACCTTCTCAGCGGATCGCGTCCGAATTACTAACAGACCACTACGCACATGCATTAAAATCACTGTATTGTGAAGTGGTTTTGAAAAGAGCAACACTAGAATTTCTTGTCCGTTCTCTTGAAAAAACCGCTTAACGTACCGGGTGGTAGAAATCAGAAATCAGAAATCATTTATTTGCACAATAAATATATAGAATAAATATACTACAAAATCTAAATGTTCATTTTCATTCCACGCTAAAAACTACAAAAACTTCGGAGGTAGTTGAAATAACGCCCAATAGTCATATACATACCTACTTTTGTCGTGGGTATCAGAAACTGCGGTCTATGAGAGACTTTTCGGTGTCACAAAAGCCCAGACTCGAAAGAAATACTTGTGCGCCACACAAAAGTTTTAATACCGAAACTTAGTGTTTATAAATTAGGTACCTTGAAGCAAATCACATTATAGTATTAGTTATATTGCTCCGTCAGAAACTGATAGAGGTACACAATGATCAACTAATAACCAAGTTTTACAGAGCATTTTCTAAGAGAAGGACGGTAGTCGCAAAACTAACGCTATTTTAGGGACATGTAATATTTAATATTTATGGATTAAGATTACTTTATGAACGATACAAAATGATTCGGCTTTATCACTTTACTACCGACTGCCCACTCGACAGTAAATTCACTTCACGATACATCCGTGATTTAAAAAGAACTCAAGTGGATCGTAGGCCCAACCCGCAAAACGAACCTAGGATTATGTGATTCTTAGGTATACGGGATACCTTAGCGTAAAAATTACTTAAGTTCACGTTGAAGGATAGTGCCTAAGTTCCACCTATGTCAAGCGTTGGAATATGCAGTTATAACATACAGCGTATTCCATGTTAACTTTGGATATTTACCTCGGTAGCAGTAGGCCGTAATATACTTTCAAAAACAAACACCAAAAACGACTCTTACAAGTGCAGATATTTCGACTTCTACCAACAGATGCGGGTGGAAGTGAATTACTCTGAATTATCATTATTCTCCGGGCTCCGAATCCAGGATGGGTGGGCATTTTACCCAGCATGAACCACCACGTGAAAAATACAGTGGCAATATCTCAAACAGTTCATATGAATTATTCGGCGACTTTTAAACGTTACAACTCATTTTATTGAATGGTGCCCTGTCATGATCGGTCGGATCAGCGTTGTGTAGCAATTATCTACATTTATGAATAACAATAAATACATCAACGAATTACTGGATAAACAGCAATAACATCATAAAAATCAGAAGTAGAATATCTGAAGAATATCAAATAGAAGATCACATTTTTACATTCCACAGGATTATTATACCTACCCACAAAAAAATATATTTAAAGTACTTACCGAGGAAAGTTGCTCGTTCTCACTTAAATCAACACCACACAATAACTTACTTAACCACTGGTAATTTAACTTTAAACTTTACAACGTTTGATCGATGAGCGCGCAATTACGTCCGCACTGTGCGACCGCGCCGAGTGAACTGAACGAAACTGAAGAATTATTATACTACCTCCGGCATTTATATACAGTTATCGTATTCCTTTGGTGGGGATGTTCTGCTTTATTTATCTTTATACAACCTCGAAATACGTATAGCAAAAAAATAACAATATGTAATAATATTATTGTAAAAAACAAATATATTTATAATATTTTGGTAAATAAATACTATTGCATTTAAAAATCGGAAAATATTTTTAAAACCGGAAATAGTTTACATAGCGTTGAGTAGTGGAAGAACCGTGTAACTTGTTTTTAAGAAATCAATAAAAGGTGGAGGTTCTTAATCCGTTTTAATTTTGTTTTTATATTTTTTTAAAAAATCGCATCTTAAAATGTGTGCATATTTAAAATTTCATTATATCTTCCTGGTTTAGTAATTGAAGATGTATAATATCACAAAGGGGTTTTGGTATCAATAAAAACACCAAATCATATGTAACAATTTTATTTTACCAATATTAATAATATATTAACATATATGTGGTCCAAAACCACCCTCTCTCTGATAATAATATAATACAAATAATTTTCACAGGAGGTCGCTGAACCCATAACAATGAAAACAATGAGCTACTCTACGGACACGACCGGGTCAACTTCTAAAACTCAGCCTCGACTGTAAATGACTTCCCACAACGTAATTACAATACAAATGTTTAAAACGAGGTAAAAAAGGGGAAAAAAGAAAAAGGTAAACACTTCGTAATATATTAATAATTATTATATTTAACTAAAGTACGACGGGGCGCTAGTTTCGCGTGGCGCGCGCCCTCCCACACCCGCCGCGACGTTATGACAAGGTTTTCTCTAATATTAATAATCCACTTTGTGATATTTATAAACAGTTTGTGCCGCGTCGGGTTGGGCTGTCGATATAGCACCGCACAACAGTAGGCGCGCCCACACGGCCCAAGCAACAATACTGGAAGCTACCAACAATTGTCCGCTTACAAAATATTAGGCCAGTGTTCAGTCCAAACATATTCGCGCCCCGCCTCGTTAAAATTAACTAGTGTTGTTCTACATCGATATATTGTACACGTCGACACCGTTCAACTTCAATACATGCGGCCTCGTCTCGAAATATATCGATGTTTAACAGCCACCCAAACTTAAACGCTCACATTACAGCAATAATTATACATTATATACAATGGGAAATAAATATTTATTCACGATAATTGTATAATAAATGGTGTATGTACACAACCACACGTAGCAGCGCAGTGACGGTCACCGACAGTTTATATCACAAAATATATATCCCATTGCCACCTACAAGTTTGGTTTGCCTATTTTTATTATATTTATGTATTGGCGTACACTTTTTGGCTTAGCTAAGTTACATGCGCCCGCGGGCGGTGGAGTCGAGCGATATACATATAAAATCTTCACCACTATGTTCTCGAAGCATCAATAAACACAAAATAAATGTCACTAATACAAACATTTTTGGTTTTCGTGCAAATCGTATCTACAATTTTCATATCCCAATAACAAAGTTCGATTCATGTCACATTATAATGAAATAGTTAGGCGTTTGGCAGTTAACATGCTGCAGTGTTCGTTCATGAAAATATACTTGTTTAAAGCGTTCCTTTCTTCACAATTGACGAGTGATGTGCTAATAGGATGTCGATATTTCGCTTCTTCACGTAAAATGTATATTTATCGACAATCTCGGCACAACACTAGTCTCTCAATTACTTATCGTATTACACATGTAAGAAATCCTGCCATAATCTGTACAATACCCGCAGCTTAAAAAATCGCATAAAACAAATGGCATGTTCATTCATTTTTTCATTTATAATAAGTAGAAATGTACAAAATTTGGTTCAAAAAATCGAATCGAAAAGTTTCGCTGTAAGACTTCCTTCGAATATGTTCAGTAGAGCTCGATTGCATCAATGTTTCGATGAATTGTTTATGTATAATGAACCGATTCACACAAGAGCGCTAACTCGTCAACAATATGTAGATTTAGCTGTATAATACTTCGAATATATATTATTAATACTGTTTTAGGTGATACTTCTTACGATATCTAATCTAAGGCGCACATTGAAGGCAAACATTCGCAAGGATTTATACTCCATTATATACATATTTTTTCGATGCTGGGGCATGAGTACAGCCATTAAAAGCCATATAGATTGTAGAACTACCATACTGACCATAAATATGTATTTCTAACAACTGCATTGGTCGATAATTTCCTCTAAAACAAAACACGCTCTTGAATGAAATCGATCATTGTGTCAATGTCGATGTGCTTGTACGACTAAATTTAGTTTATCGACAAACATAACTACAGAACGGTTACGAATAATGTACTTAAGTTATCGGCTTTTTACGCATAATAATAATGACTAATTAGTGACTCGCGCATATAAAAAAAATATCATTTTTATAGGGAATCTGTCACGCCTTCAATCTATCGATGAATCATTAGGACTAATATATTTGAATCTAGAAATGATTTTACAACATCGTGTTTAAAATATGGAAATTCGACAACAGAATATATTTATAGATTATATTAATATATTTCCTCAAGATAACAAACAAATTCTGAATAATTTATGTTAAATGAGTAACAAACATTTCTAGACTCAATGGAAATAAAACTTCTATACAAAAATATTTTTTCCGGAGGCATGTATGCACGAACGTGTTGAGGAGCGGATGATATGCCGGCGCGTGGGGGGTCAGTGGGGGGCGGGGGGCACTAGTGACCCACGGGCTCCACGTAGTTGGCGGGGTACAGGCCCACGCGGCCATCCTTGCGTCCCTTGCACCAGCCCTGCTCGTCTTCGTCCTCCAATTTTTCGAATAAGTCACCTGAAAACAATTAACAAGATTTTTAATGGAGACACACAATAATAGTAATAAGATACGTGTACGAGAAGGTAGTAATAATTGGACTTAAAATATGAAATATATTAATATCGACTCTTCTAACAATCTTTATTTTATTTTCACAAAACTCGACGAGTTTTTAGACGCATTAAACGCGATACGTCACTCGTCGAATGGTAAAGCACGGGACTCCTCTACACGAGAGTACAATTGAGAGGGGTTAGGCCGTGCAGGCCAGCACGCGGGCCTAGTGCAGGTCGGCATGGTCTACAAGTGCAGTGACCTTGTCGGAAGCTGAGCTCGTCGCTCTCGGCGCCGGTGTAGTCGTAGAGCGCGCGCACGGGCACGCCGGGCTCGCCCGTGTCCGTGAGCGCGCCGGCGGACTCCTCGTCCCACTCGTCCTCGTCGAAGGGGTTGTCCTGCTTGCCACCCCCACCCCCGCTCGTCTCTTTAGTGGGGGATGTCTTCGCTGATTTCGGCGCTGGGGCTGTGCCGTTGCTGGAAATTCATTTGATATCATTTAAGACAAATTATAAGTTATCATTGAGTATGGTTAAACGAAGATTTAACACGTAGAATGACAAAGCGAGATCGGTTATACCAATTGCTGGCATGTAGATATTATAATGTGAGATTTTTTACCAAAATATTACTCGTAGGTTGTCTATTTTATCTATTAATATTATTTCATTGGTTTATTTGCATAAGTCCTTCGTTTAATCTTACCCTATATTTTTATCAATCTTGATAATTGCTATTTATTACCACTTATGACTTAATGTACAATATACACGTTATTTATTAAATGAGATAAAAATACGAATATATATTTTTATTTTGTATCTTATCATTACAAAATGTTCTGACGTACTATTGAAACTACTGAGTTTAAATCTACCAACCATAGTTAATCAATTCTACGCTAACCCAATTTCTCTACAACCCAGTAATAATTATATAAACTAACGCAGTCAGCATATGAGTATTCAGATCGGTAATAGTAAATCTGGAGTTGTGTTCTATATTCGACCGGAGAGCGAGGCGCATTAGGTGCCCGCCCAGGGACTCGGCGCGGAGATCCCGGGACTCTCTGGGATCGCACGCGTAGATCTCCAGGCGTTCTATACTGTGTGGATTGGGATAGGATAAGTATTTGGTATAGGATATGAAAGGACAAGTGGGTGGGTTTATGGATAGTAATTTGCGCGAAAGTGCATCTACAAAACCTTTGGAAGTGACGTGCATTGAGACTTTTAGGATATTAGTATAAAAGGGAGGAGGTGAATTTTGGGGTCTCTAGATTTTTACTGATGATTGCAACGCCATAGCAAAATTGTAATGCCACTTCGATTTATGCTAAACAACAGTTTCACCTCGATCAAATTGGTTTTTATATGGTGCGCTTAAAATTCCTCAGTGAACCACTTTTCTGTAAATGTTTATTTTAATTTCTTGTGTACTTAATCATAGTTTATTTGCGATTTATTTTCATCCCGCAAAAACAGTAAAGTAAAACCGAATCTATATCAGGCCATATACGTCCCTCTGCAGGGCACGGGCCTCTTCAGTTGAGAGTACGATTGAGAGGGGTTGGGCCATATAGTTTAACACACCTCAATTATTTCCAGTCATTGAACCCTTATCAATACTCACGTGACAGCGATGGGTGCGCTAATGGTCTTCTTGTCGATAGTGTTGTTGGCGGTGGTGTTGTTGGCGGCGGGCGGCGGCGCGGCGGGCTGCTCCGCGTGGTTCGACTTGGACTTGTTATTCGTGATGGGAGGCAGCTCCTACATCATGCCATAGGTGATTATACTTGTATGGGAAGTCGTTGAAGAGATGTATGCGACAAGGTATTATTATTGGTTTAGATTGGCTAAGTTTTAATTTTGGTTATTTTTTCTGTCTGAAGACAATTAGATATTGAATAAATAGTTTTGCTAAGCAATAATCATAGCTTGTCACGGGTAGAAATTATATTTAAAATCATTTATAAAATAGATATTCATCAATATATTAGGTATTTAAATTTCATAAAATTTATAATAAATAAATGTTGTATACATACTTTTATACGTAGGGGTGTGTGTGTTAAATTCATGCCAAAATGCATTCTAACGGTAAAGCAACATCCATCATGCAACATCGAGGAGATAATATTAAAAAATAAATAAAATAAAATTATAATAAGCTTAAATAAAAATTATTTTTTCAGATCGAAATGAGAATGACCTCGACACCGGAAAAATCTAGGTCTACTTAGTATAAACTACAGCCCGGATCTCAACATGCTCATTATGAAACCGTTTCGTACCACAATTTTGAACCATTTCATTCTCATTTTAATCCTACGAGAGTGCCAAGGTAGTCTATGCCGGGAATATCTCAATGTGAGATAAAATATAACTATCTCAATAGGTTTTACAGTAAAAAAAATCAATAAGTTTTAGGAATTTATGTTCTCGGCATAGAATATGATGGCACCCTCACCTTGGTCGGTGCTATTCTGACGTCGCGTAAGCACGGCTTGGAGGTATCAGGTAGGTATTGGTAAATAGCGTTATTTCATGTGCATACTGGGTACTTTAGTACACGTATTATTCAAAATATTACTTAGTATACTCACGTGAACATGGATTTCATCAAATAAAATACATAATATATAAAATTACTATTACGTATTACGTTGTTAGCAGAAGGCAAACTTTTCTTTTTTCTATAAATAAAAAAATACTAATATTCAATTGCCCAAGTTGTATTTTTAGAGGGCAATGGAATAGCATTTTCATTGAACGCCATATAATTTCAGCGTTTTATTAATATGTCGCGTATTATTGTAATTTGCCGGCGTATAATTGTAAAAAACCGGTGTATTATTGTCTGATTGGATATTTGTATCGTGCGTACGCGACGTCAACGCAACATAAATGTAACAGACGTACATCCTCGCTGACTGGCCGCTGGTTGAGCAGTGTGATCGGGCCCGTGGGCAGGCTCTCCTTCGATTTGCCCTTGGCGATGTCCCGGAACTCTTCCGTGTACTCCTGGGCACGACACACCCGTCACAAGCGGTCTCGGCGGAACGCGGCGACACGTCGGCACAATTCTTATACATTTATCATCAAAAACCAATCTCTAGTGCCCACGTCTCGCCGCGCGAGCGAACTCAAAGGTAATGAAAAAAATTAATTAAAAAAAAAACAATATACAAATCCATTCAAAGCGTGAAAGTTAATAGGGTAATAAAATAAGCTTAACGCTAATCTATCGAGTTTGTAGAGAAATAGAGTTTACAAAGGAACTAATAAGAAAGTCATGCGATTAGATAACTATCGAGACATTGAAGAGAGAAGTAGATCAGAGCATTCTGTTTCATTCATATATTCTGGACCTGTCTGTAAATATAATCTGCAAAATAAATAAAATATTTTCGTTGTATGAATAAACAGTCCTTAACAATATAATATATTTAAATAATTTCATAAAATTATTTAGGATTGACCTGATAAACACTGATTTTAATTTATACATAATGGCCGCAGTACCGTCTCCTAACGTGTTTCCTGATTTGCAGTGTCGTTCTAAAACCATGTTGCGTTTGTTTGCCATCTACCTGCTTCAGTGAGGATGAGTGATCGTGTGGTGCACCTCGTATGAACGGTGCTGTGATGCTACCATCGAATTCAGACTCTATTACCATCCATCACGGTGTAGTTCCGAGTGACGCGATACTGTGCGAATTTTATTTCCTTTACTCAAATAGCTTGAGTTCCGTGCGCTTTTTGCCCTAGGCGATTTACAGTGCACATTTGCTTCATAATTTGTTCATTTGTGAAATTTTACCCAAACCATGGAATTTAATTGCACAACTTACCTGTTGTAATGAAAAATATTACAAAAATATGACGCCGCTGATGTGACAACCAAATTCCGTTTAATGAACACGGCAGTGCGCCAGCCAAGTTTTCCTCGCATAAACATCCGAATGTGCCGTGATCAGCCGTCGTGCTTAACACCGCTAACTCCAATCGCCTAGTGAAAAGGCTCGTTCGGACAGTTCCACGTGTACAGGGGTCCTACACCGTGAGGGCGTACCATTAAGGGGTTGCTATAGAACCGGCTGGAGCCGTAGCAGTTGGAGCTGGCGTCGGAGGGCGCGACGCGACTCGATCGCTCATCCGCGCGGAAGCAGAAGGCGGGCAGAGCCATGGTGAGGTAGCGCGAGGCTCGGGCCCACAGGCGCGGCGCGGACAGCGGCCGGCGCGCGGTGGCCACCACGCGCGCCAGCGCCGCCGACGCGCTCGACAAGTACTTATTCGAATCGGTCTCATCCGGGGCTTCCTTTAGTAATGTTTGCAATTCAAATACACTGCACTTGGTAGCTTCTTGTGCGGACTTGGCAACCTAACTTATTGTATCTTGTGTTACCTAAAAATTGCAATCTGGTTTTTCGTGGTCATGTTGAACTAAGATGTTTCTCTAACAACATGACACAATCCTATGCCATAACGTGTCTTTGATTAAACACTTGTATGTAAATTCATTAAGCTTTAAACATTCCTGTCCGTGATCAAATATGGATATGAGAAACCATTTCCACAGACTGTGTATTTTTATCAATAGCATCTTTGGTTTGATTGACGTAATCGTTACTCATATTGAAGGTGCAATAGGACATCATATGTGTGATGTATAAATATGTATGTTGCCAAGGTAATTATCACGTCGAGACACAGTATCCTTGCTCGGTGTGTGAAGGTTGTATTACCGCTGACGTAACTTGCTGCACTGCGATACAATGTAACTGTTGACACCACTTTGGTTCAGTGCCAGAGTATGTTGGCTGTTGGCAGGTCTGGGTTCCATTCAACTTTGTGAACTCGTATATACGAAATAGGCTTTATGTCTTAATCTAATTGTATCCCACAGAATTTGTGATTAGAATAGTAAAGGCTAGTATAATCTATAAATAAATTTTGCAAAAATGTTATGATAAAATAAATCTATCAACGACCTTGCCTCAAAGCTAATTAAAAAAAAATTGTTATGAAAACTTTGTCTGTGAATCTCCCAACAGATGGACCGATTTCGCTGCTACTATTTTAAATTATAATATATTTTCCTGAATCATAATACAGTTGGTACTATGTATCTAACACTAGTATGTAATATGTTCATATATTACGCCCAAACACCTATCTAGTTCAAACATTGTAATGTAAATATTGAAATTACCATTTGATAACGCTCTGGTGTACGTACTACGTAGTTGAAGAATGATATAAATATTTTCAGTAATTTTAGAAGCGTATTTTCTACTTATAGGAAATAATATAAGGGATTATTTTTCCGACCCAAATATCGACCAATAGAATTGCACCATTCGACGTCACGTGGTACAACCTACATGGTATTATACTGATAATTTTTTGAAAATTTTCTCTGGTCGTTGCTATATATAAAAAACAAAACATGATCCAGTCAAATTAACCACACGTCAAACTGACAGGTTGAATTCAATTGTGAAAATTGGAGATTTTGCATGAAAATGAGTCGATTTGGAGTTTGTTTGTATTCTTATTTGTTAACTGTACATTTCGTCTCATGGTGCAATTCTATTGGCCGACATTTGGGACGGAAAAATAATCCCCCGAATACCACACGAGCTTCAAAATTATCTGGCATTTCCCTCAAGGTTCCCTGCAAACAAATAAAGTCGTCAAGTTTTTCAGGAAAAATCACTCGCGCTTCGCGCTCGTGATTTTTTAACCTGAAAAACTTGACTCCTTCATTTGTTTGCAACGAACCTATCGAGAAATACCCGATAATTTTGAAGCTCTTGTGGTATTATAAGTGAAAACTATAAGAAAATAACCTACATTAAGACATGCTTCAAGTTCATATAGATTTGTACTAGAAAGAAACTAATTGTCCACAGTTTAAAAAGCAGATTATATGAGATTTCTAAATGAGCTAACAGATATTAAGGGAGGTAAAATTATGAACTGCCATTTTACTTTTACTCATTAATATAAACAATTCAGTTAAATTCAATAACTAAGCATAATTAGAATTGTTTTTGTAACCATTCAGTAGGTCAGCTTTATGTTTTGAATAGAGATATCGATTGTTTTCAGTCGATATTCTAACTGAATGGCAAATACCATCACTAAACGTGCTTAAGCATAAAAAATTGTGTTGCTAACTTATTGAAATTTGAATTTGAATTTTTCACCGAACTTGGCCTCATTTACACGGTTCTACGAAATTTATCTCTTCATAGACTTTGTTCCGGTAAATTAAATATTTGTACCACTATATCATGATCTAATATTTGCCGAATATAATCTGTTAGGCTCAGTAAGCGCGTAATCTGCGGATTAAACAAAGGACAGTGTTGCCAAGGTCTATCGGAATGCACTACCTACCTACTGAAACAGTATGAAGCATACAATAAGTTAATACGATGCGTTCGGGTATTGGTATCTGCATACAAAATCATTAATGCGTAGTATTTGATTTAGTATGACAACATTTTACGTTTGTTTATGGAACTTATGATTTAAATTTTAAATTTAGATTTTTAATTATTCGTTCCATATTCGACTGATTCAATACGATAAGCAAGGCAAAGTTCTTTTTTTTAATTTTATATAAGCGTATGAAGTCACATGTAGTTTGATTAAACTGTCATACTAAACTCAAATACTGGACGGTTATGCGTGGCGTTCTGCGAGGGGGTTGCAGGCGGCGCGGGGGGCGCGTAGGGGTACGGTGACGTCACTGACGACGACTCACCTCGAACTGGGGCCAGGCCATCGCCATGTTGACGCCGTGGTTGTTCGCCCACCATTTGAGGTCCTTTTGGTGGTCCGCGTTGTTTATCGTGTGGTGGAACTCCTCGTATATTTGGGGTAATCTGGAATATTGTATGGAAAAGTGTAAACACGAATTGCATTTCTGGTTTTGTTACTCCAATTCGAATGGGTTTTTCGTCTAGAAACACAAGAAATTCGATGTGGCTCGAATAATTTAAAAAAATCCTATGCAAATTAATTGGTAAATTGTTCCACAAATCACAGGTCTACTGCTTACTTTGCAGCAAAAACATAAGAACCTATATTGAATTGCGAAAATGTTTCTATTACCGCGCATCTACCGTAGTTTGATTCTCAGAAAAGATATTTCTTTTTTTATCCTGGCTCGGTAAAGTCGCTTTTTATCTTGGGTCGTCCCGCCGTAGCGTGAAGAGGCATCTCAGCGGGCCGGCATGATGTATCGAATGGTATGAGAAAGTGATTGTGGAGCACCTAATGGTAAGGCCAAAAAAAGTAAAAATAGCTGTTTGTACTCACGTGGGTTCTTGACTGATGTTGAGGCATTTGTGGAAGCTGAAGAGCACGTCTTTGAAGAACTTCAACCGCTGTGCCTCCATCTGTTGACACCTGCAACCACAACAAGCCTCAAATTATGTTTTTTTATTGCGATGAATGGCAAGATGTACATGCCATTTGCCTGATGATAAGCGATACGACCGCTCATGGACAGTAGAAAAACCTAACAAAACCATCCATTACAAAGCAATGCTTGTCATTCCACTGCGCTCGCCATCCTGAGACATAATCTACTCCGGCTACAATGTCTTTCAAACCGGACAACAACAGAGCATTAACACTGCTGTTTGTATGGTTGTATGAAACATTAATTTAAAAACTACCTAGAGTGGAAGGAAAAATAGATAATTACTCATAGTTCTAACCCATATTCGTATGTAAGTTTAGTGTTGTGAGTATAAAAATCTACAAGACTTTTTTTGATCTCACAATTCCTTGTGGATTAATAATTTTTTCGACGTGAGAGTCGAATAACATTTCGTTTTACAGTCGAAGTCTTATCTAACTGCACCATGAAGGATGTCAAATGTCCATAATACCGTAGCTGAATTAATTAATCGTTTTCCCTTATATATTGAATTTTCTCATAAAGATTTAAAAATATCTAATCAGAGTTTATCAATTCAGCTTTATCAATTAGCTTATGTACGTATCTCCACTGTCACCATCACTCGTGAGCTTTTGTAGAGCCCGAGGTACAGTTAATCCATTGCGGTATAGGTGTTTTGTTGTTGTTGTTATTTATTTATTAAATTATCCTCTATTGCACCATACAAAAAAAAACAATGAAGAAATAACCTGAAAAAAAGTACAAAAGGAGTCTTTATCGCACTGGGCCATTTCTTCCAGGCAACCTTAGGATGGATATAAAACCAGGAGAATGAGAGGGTAGTCAAGGAGTAAATAATACTCTAGAATGAATTATGTACCAATAGCACGGTGGTTACCTGTCGAACACGCCCGTCATGTCGTCGATGTAGCGCGGGTTGTAGGCCGTGATCTCCGCCAGCGCCGACTGGTACTTCTCGCGACTCTTCGACACGTCCTCGCGGCACTTGGCCACTCGATCCGCCATTTTCTTTACCTGATGAGGAAATAGTGCAATATTAGAAATAAAGTCATACTAAAGTAGCTGCATTAAAAGTAGTCCATTAGATGACTTTGTTCCACGAAAATAATACAAAAAATACCTACGTCTTTTTTACAAAAATAATCCGCGATTTTAATTACGTTAAAACTTAAATGTAAGTACATAATTTTACACATGGTTAACATTTATAAACGCTTGGAAACAACATAAAGCCACATGTAAAATGTTTTATTCCAAAGTTGGCCCACTTGTCCCTTTTTAACTGCCAATCAGAATATTATGCCTTTAGATTTCAGCATCACAGCTAACGCAGTCTTAAAGAAGTCTTATACTATCTCTATTACTATATCTCTACTATCTCTAACTATTATCAACACTATTCCATCTTAGCTCTGTACAAACATCGGAAATCACATTACACTCGTAATACGAACGTGTTTAATAGATTCTGCGACACTGCATCAGGTAGGAAACCAACCTATAACCACGTAAAGCGATTAGCTCTCCGAGGGGCGATGGGGCGTGCGTCCAAGGGGCTAGGGGGCGAGGGGGCTAGGCTGAGGGGCGTCGCAAATTGCCGCGTCCGCCGGCGTCGCATCTAGAGTACACATCTAGATACACCACGCCAGCGTTTAGGGTTGCCAGGTAGTAAAACTATTATATTTTTCGTCAGTAAATACGAGCGGTATAAATGGAGCTTCTTAAATGGATCAGTGTTTCTCCCCAACACAGTTTGTGGACTGAAGTGTCACATAAACTTTGAAATAAAACTATTTTTACGGATTTTATCGCGATTTGGTTTGATTTATACAATTTTTCCGTAAAAATAGGTTTATTTCAATGTGTAACATTCGCGTAAATCTAAGAAACCATTATGTCACATAAACTATTTTAAAGACCGGCAAATTCACAGTTCCTGTGGGATCTGGATTAAAATTCTACGCGGTTGAAGTTGAGAACTAAATCTAGACGATAACTTAACCTGAAGGTACATTCATGTACATCAAATAAGTTGTAGAAACGATTCCTAAAACCATAATGAAAACAGTGAACCACTTTTTTTACATACAAGCATGACTTTATCCCCTAAAGATTAGACGGAGGTGAAACTTACACCACCCAAAGTGCGCCAAGTTTTAAACACTAATACATCAATGTAATGTGTAAATGTGAATAAAAACAAAACAATACACTTCCAAGTTATCTTCCCTCATCCCACACGTCTCAAGTAAACTTTTCATTCCAACTTTCAAAGTTCGTTATAAAGTTATATCTTAACTCCCACTATTCCCTCAGGACATTGGACCGTTCCAACATCGGGATCGGCCGTAAGATCAATCCACCCAGCCGTTTATAGAACATCTGTCCCAACGGGATGGAGTTATGAAAACATAAAAACCGTTTTACACATGACCCGTTCGAAATATAGAAGATGAGTTGAAGATTGAGTTTTGGGAATTGAGTTCAATATTTTGTCGAGTAGTGTTCCCTCATTTCTATAGTTCTGGGGCTTTCAGTAGCGCGAAGAAGCAATTGAGCCGGCCGGCAAAATAACATCCAAAAGCTTTTTCTATAAGATATTCCTGTTACCACCGGGTGTAGTGCAGTCGATTTTCAGGCCAGAGATTAAAATACCGAATTTTCTTCTACATTCAATTATTTTTTATTGCTGGTAATGCATATGTACCTGGAAAAGGTTTCTTAGTATTTAAAATAAAATATCTTAATATGGTTTATTATAGGAAAATATCAGCAAGTGGCAACCCTTTGAAATATGGAGTGGAAAAATATTTTTCTCCCTAACGCACACCTATTATTACGTTTTTCCCCTTGTTGTGCTATACAGCGTGATATTGACATATTTGACATAATTTTGTCCACATGTTCGTGACCACCCCAGGAAACATTGTACCAAGTTACATAAAAATCCACCTGGTAGTTTTGTCAAAAATCACGATTTTGTATTTCGCAATTTTCGATCACTCTGTACATGCACGAGTAGTTTTGCCGCTCAGCTGACAAAGAACTTTGACCCCGCAAACATAAAACTTGGCGAAATACAGATCACTCAATATGTTCTACACTAAAATAATAATTATTAATGTAGTCTAGAACATAATGAGTGATCGTTATTTTATAAGTAAGTACTTATGATTAACTGGGGTTTAACAGTTTACCTTTTAGTAAAGATTTAATCAAATACAAACACTAATTACTAGGTACTCTCAAATTTCAATACTATCAAAATGGCATTACATTAAAAGGCTTCTTGAATATCGGACATACATACAAAGCATTTTAATTGCACAATACAAATACTTAAATTGTAATCATAATCATCAAAAAAACTATTCTTCGGCACGTGACAATCGGTCCAAATAAAAATACGTGAATAAAACTATGCATCAAGAATAAAATTTATTTCAGCTGTATTTTAAACAATATGCATTCAATTTCAAGTAATGTTTGAATCCAACACGCAATATTTCAATTTAACATTTTCAAATCAATTTTACGTAAACGTATCATAACGCGCCATGTTCCTTCTGTACTTTGAATTTACTATAATCACTTGTTGCCAGATCATACATCTTTTTATATCATAATATGCTGTCTCTTTTTCGCCCTTGGAGTAAGTATAATTATAAGAAAGTGACAGCATACGAAACATTTTTGAAGTAGTGTTGTGAAATTATTCGAGGACACTTAATCGACATTTTTTATCTCAATATTATTTAATTTGAGTTGATCTAGTCAATAGTATTTCAGTAGTAACTTAATAGTATTACAGAAATATCATGGTAATTCGTTTTTATTGCTTACGGTTGGTTTTAATAATTTGGAACATCTTCAATAATTAAAACCCAACCGGTCATCAAGGGGTTTTTAGCATACTGATATGTTGGCGTAGGTATTGCTAGGGACCCAGCTCGGCCACAATATCCGGAATGATATACCTCTCTCGGCTTCCCCGGGGTATCAAAAGGGGAGCTTAAAGCTTTTCATCTTGAACAAAAATAAAATTTACAAAGATATCTGACTACATTTCCTGAAAATGACAATAACTTGACAATATTTAATGTTTCCAAAGTAAACCACTTTGAGAAATCGTAATTTTATACAAAATACACGTATGCATTCGCTGCTGTAGATTGTTTAATTAATGAACTACTTATGGGTAAAATTGCTTAGAAAAGTAAAGTTGACACATTTGACTAAACTACAAGTAATCGATATCGATTTCAAGATATTGTAATCACGGCCCTTATTTTAAACTACCAATCACATAAAGTATTTTTACGCCAATCAGAGTATCTCATTTTAAATACTATTGTCCAATCCAGTTACGTAATTACTGCATCAAGCAATCCATCCAATCAATCCTTAGGGATCTTCAACTTTATAGCAAATCATAATGTATAGCGGCGCAGCGGCACGCTCAGTGTTCGGTTTATTGCGTTCAATTAATAATGTAAACAAAAACACGCGCGCGCGCAGAAATCGCCATTTTGTTAGTATTTTAAATTCTGTTATTTGTATTTTGTGTTAAGTAAGTGAATAGTTAACGAGTGTTTAAGTGATAGAAACACATATTGCAATTAAGTACTTTATTATTAGGTGTTAGTTTTTGTGTTTTAACTGTTCTTTTTAATAATTAGGTGTTCGTATTAGTGTTTACAAGTACATTTTAGTTTTTGTAGATTTAAGTTGTTCAGTATTATTGTATTGCGCGTATTCTTAATACAATAACGAATAAGTATTCGTACTAAGTATTAAGTATTTGTACTATAAGTATAGTACTGTGGAATACACAGATATGGTGTTGTTGTATGGTGAGTGTAATCAAAACGCCGTCATGGCCCTCAGAACATATTGTGAGAGATTTGGTGCATAAAACACAACAATTTGAATTAGTTAATTTTATGTATTTATGTGTTGTGTGAACTGTGATTACTATGAAAAATATGTGACTTGGGAAGATTATTCCCGCGATCGCAGCGCCGCCCGTGCTAGCGGGTCGGCTGTTTTCATAAACGCGGGAATATTGCGATGTTGCCGCTCCGCTCCGTGCGGTCGCTGTATACCAGGTAAATGTAAATATAGGCTGTTTAAATTTAATGTCATTATTTTGACTTATAATTTGTTTGAAAAATCAACTTTTTATTTTTTCCTTCTACGACAATGCCTATGCGTGCAAATAATATCCCTTACTATGCGATGCTCATGGTTTAATTTAATGTAGGGGGTGTCAATATCACGCTGTATAATCTAAGCCAACGGTTTATGTAGTAAATTAATCCCCCCAAGAATAACAGAATGATATTTATTAAATAGCCATTAATTAGTCTATCTTGCTACAGCTATATTACAAAAAGTCCCCAATTCCAACATTTCAAAACACGTAACCTTAAAATCTACGCATCATATACAGGGTATATCAAGACCGCGACCGAAAACGAAGCCAGGAGGTAGTATTAGTGATATCAAACACAATGCAAGTAAAAATTTTACAAAAAAAATCGGCAAATTTTTTTTTGTTATTTTTTATATATCGTCGTATTTGGGTGATTAAACATAGTTTTTCTAAAATAATGACGTACATCGCTTAATTTTTAAACACGCAATGGTACGTAAGGGTTTAAATTACTATTTTTGCAAAAACTAGGTATTTAACCCTCCAAAACGATGACTTTTAAAAAATTGTAAAAAAAAATCCGTCGCTTATTTTGCAAAATTTTTGGTTGCATTGTGTCTGTAGCCGCTAAAACTACCACCTGGCTTCGTTTTCGGTCGCGGTCTTGATATACCCTGTATGTAGTGAGCAATATAAATGACAATGGAGACGGGGTCGTCGCGATATTCGTAATTGAGTCATCTGTTTACCGCGCCATTTCCTTCAGAGATATACATATTTGTAGTACAATACAGTGGTACATTATAGGCTATTTTTGGACGGAATAATACCGGACTTGCATAACAGGTACCATTTAGCGAATTTTGGAAAAGGGCAAAGGTAATGGAAGAATTTTTGGATGGAAATTTAAAATAATTTGATATACAAATTTCAATGTGCCTTACTCATATTATACTATATGATAATAATATTTTTATTGAAATAATAAACATACTATTAAACTACGCACTTTTAGTGCGCGGTAATAGATTTTAAATAAAATTAGTTTGGGTCCATAAATTACCGAAGAACCGCTTCAAACAAAAAATCTAGAATCTAGATTGCACTCGTATACCCCAAAATAAAAACAAGGAATTCATATTTCAATAAAGTTTAGACATTTGCAAAAGTACATCATCATCCGACATTGGCAATATAAATAATTCATTAGCACCATATTGCAGACATACAAAAGCACTTAAAATATATCGTATAACAATATTAATTTAAGAAAAGTGTTTGATTGAACCATGATGCCCAAATAAAGAGTTAACTTGTGGTATGGGCCAGTGATTCAAATCGTACAGAGCATCTGTTTATAACAATTTATTTAGCTAACATTCCTTTTTAATTTATACCCGCTCTGTCAAACAGTTGGTATTCGGCAAATTCGTGTGCGTATATAAAATAGCTTTCACTCAACGGTACAAATATTCGAAATATCCGAGATAATTAGCGGGCAGTCGGACAGCACATTCTAACTACACATATGAGACATACATACATATAAAATAACTGTAAAATAATAAAACTTACCATTAATACTCTCTAGTGCAAGCAAGAAAAAAAAAAGAAAATATAAATAAAAAAAATAACAAAATACTTCATTACCGTAACAAATAAAAGCAATGTTTAGAAACTTCGAATTTTCAAGACTATGCCAAAACGCACACTACTGAATTTCCCATGAGAATCGACAGTGATAGGTATTCGAATTACACCGAGCACAGAAACTAAGTACATTTTTGGGATTCAGTAAACTTGTCTTTAAAAAATAAAACAAAATCAATGTAAATAGAGAGCGCTAAAATTAAAACTCTGATAAGTATATAAAATTGCAAGACGCTATTAATGCACAAAATCAATATAAGCGCCCGTCATTACAACGAACAATTTTCGTTGTAAATAATGTGTGTAATAAATCCTGTAAATAAAATATAAAATGTTTGCCCCTTTTTGTCCAATTTTACACCCCTTGTATTTGATTTTTTGGCATGCGAATCCGTTGTTGTCACCAAAAAAATGAATAGGTTTTCTCTCTTTACATTTTAATACATTGGACATGTTCAAATTATTAGATTACGAGTATAAATGCTTCTTGTTTACATTATAAAATCATACCTCAAACAATGCGATAAAAATAAATTTTTAAATATTTATTTGTAGTTCCAAATATCGCCACACGCCAATTGATTTTAAAAGACTTATAGCGCAGATACTTTCATTGGGTATTGTAAATACTTTTTAATGTGAATGACATGTACTTCTAAATATCAAAATAACAAACTACTGTCAGTATTCTATTGCCACGCGTTCCACGGTCCCGGCTTATGGTTGTCACTCGAGACGCGTACATAAGTGGACGACAATTTGTATCGAACGCGACACCCCCCAGTGCCATCCATCACACTACACCAACTCAGCTGATCGATAGGGCTGCCACGTGCCATCAAATCAAGATATTTTAATACATTTTTGTTTTTTTTATTCTATAGGTCCGGCAAACGAATAAACATGAGCATCCACAACGTTTGGATCATAGCTGTGTTGCCGGTCCATGAAATCGGGAGGGGAGCGAAATGGAAACATGATGAAAGGAAAGGGGAATTGGGGATCCGGCCAACTCACTCACCAAACGACACGCGACAGCAAAGCTGTGGGTTCAAGTCAGCGTCCTGTGAGATAGTGGTAACGCCCCGAACGAGCCTGGCCCCTGCCCATTCATGCTGAGCCATGACTCAGCGTCGCTCAACTGCTGAATTATCTGACTACGATCGCTTGAGTTATCTTAAGACGTAGTGGTAGAACACCAGTCGAGACGGCCAATTAATACTGGTACCTAAACATCTGTTGTATGTGTTAAATGGAAAGCAATGAATAACAAAGCTATATTGATCTAAACTAAACGTGACGGTACTTCACATAGTTGTAAAGATTGTCGTATCGCGTGCTTCCTCGGCAAGATTGGACGTACAAAGCAAATTCACAACAATTTGGGCCCAAGTTTGTGACACTTCCAAGTGTCATCCATCATATAACGTCGACTCAGTTGCTGGCACTAGGGTTGGCACGCTTGAATTCGTGGTATTTATTGACATTATTTATTTAAAAATTATAACGCAGCATGCATAGACTTTAAGTTAGCATTCATAACAAGTTAAAATCAATTGATTTTGTAAGACAAGATTACAATGATACCGTTTTTTTAACTCTCTGTTATTACTGTTAATCTGAATCTCAAGAACCTGTGTTCAACAACCCCTCACGTAAAAAATATCGATGAATGACTACTCAGTTTAATAAATTTGAATAATTCAGCACCTAATCCTAAATTCCATTACCATCACTCAACTCCGTATTTTCACCCCCAGTTAAAAGCATCCGATTTGCTAAATTTAGCAAGTAATTTATTCGGCGGCCTGACCGAGCCACTTAGAGCGGCGTGGATTCAATCAGGCGACAAAAGTACGCGCCTCGTAGGCACTTCATTACCTACCTGTATACCTGTACACCCGTCTATATGACATACCTATTGTCTGGGAAAATACGTCCAGTTTGACCTTGTCAAAACATTTTATTGTACACAAATCATTGAGAGAACAACTTAAAAAGCGGAGACGAAACTTTATAATATGTTCTAATATTACAGGTAACGCACACCAGGCCATCGTGGTAGACTATATGGCCTAACCCCTCTTAATCGTACTCTCAATTGTAAACGAGGCTCGAACGAATATGGAGTGATATAAATACAGGTTCGTAGATTACACTACCATACAGCTAAACCTGGTTCATATCTGCGAATTATATTATGAGCCTGTCAACCGTTTTAAAATCTTAATATCGAAAATCAATGCTTTATAACCAAATTAATGGGTCAACAAAGCCGCCTCAAGAACAGCCTAACAAATTTTCTCTAAAGAAACATCTCTTAAATTTTCACTTGCCTGGCTAATGAAACTAAGTGTTACCTATTTTGTCTCCTTTACAACTCCCGAGTGATACAAAACTAATAAAAAAAAGGTCCCAACTCGCCGATACAGCACTCCATACAAAATTTACCGCGCAATACGGGTCCGTACAAAGGCTGTTTAATATATGCCTCCCTGCAGATAATCCAGGTCCGCACGTGGCGGACCAGCGACGTGCGGGGCCCGCTTCCCCCGCGGCGCCGGTGACATTCAATTTCCTGCCGACTGCGGCCGCAAGCTTTCTAGGTCACGCTGCGACGTCGCGTAACGTAATAACGTGGATTGGATTGCTAGGTTCTTACAAGATTTAAATTGGAATTTTATTAAGCAAACCGACTACGTTTATATTAATTCAGAGAGTATGTTTAGATTATAGTCAATTTTGAATTAATTTTATGTTAACCTATTTTTTATCAGATGTTACATATAAAGACTAATTTTCCACGATAATCATTATTAAAGAGATTTCTTATAGAAAATCTCCGGCGATTAGTTTTATAGACACACCTTAAATCGGAACCATAACCGGGCAAGCAATACAACATATTTAACAAAAACATAACAACCATTGCAGGACCGTAACATCGCGCCGTGCTTACAAGTTTTGCTCGTTTACAGAAGTCGGAATGTATCCAGTGCGCAATCCTATGGTTCTTTAAAGTATTTCTTTGTATATTATATTAATTATAGCATAGGTATCCATATTGTCTACTTGCCTTTACCCCAAACCTGTGTAAGGTGAAGATTGTTTTTAAATTATGCGTTTTGTAGAATTGTTTAGTATACTTTACTATGGTCCCATATGTTCCTAAAAGGTTGGCCCTTTTAAGAACACTGCAGGTGTTCAGACACACAAGTAACTTTTGAGACTATACATCGAGAAAAATGTATCATGTCATCACATAAAATATGTAATTTAAACGAAGAGCTCACCTGATACTTAACATTTAATAGCTTAATTTAACGATAGCAAACGAAGATATAACATTAAAATTCCCATAAAAATCTCAAGCCAGTTTACTGCGGACTTAATCGCAACATTATTATCATACAAACGGCCATAATCGGGGGCATAAGTTGCCAATTAGTGTCACTGAATACATATCTGGCATACATTAAAACGAACCGACCAATCACACGAGGGCAAATCAAAGATGAAGCTGTGTACGAGATGAATTGAATGTGGCGGATTTGTTCAATTAATGGTGTCGCGCGTAAAGCACGGCGGATGCAGCTCATCTGTGTGATGTGAGCTAATCGTTCAATTAATGTGGGTAAACGTGCTGGCATGTTGGGACAAACGTTGGCGTGTGATGCACTATACTATTAAGTTTTCTTTTAATAAAGATATAATAAATACATAAAGGCATTCAGGCAATTGCTAATGGCCTTGGTAAATTGTTTTAAAAAATCGATCAAATTAATTTCAGAATGTTTGGTAAATTGCCAAAACATAAAGGGACACATTTATTTTCAGCAACAGAAGATACGCTCGTATTTACGTGAAATTGGTGCAGACTGTGTTTTTTTCCAAATTAAGCCAATGATTGGCTAAACGGGTACGTAAACCGTGATTTTCCAAACGCATTACATTACTAGAATAGTAGCGAAGCGACGAAATTGTTCTTAAATATTAAAATCCCCACAAGAAAACCCAAACTTCAAAACTTGTTCCAAAAAGACACACAGAGTCTTAAAAGTAAATCTGAACCAATTAACTCAGTGCCTTACTGGGAAGTTGGTTCAAATGTTTGACGAGCGGGGCCAAGTGTTTGCGAAAGCGGTGGCGAATGTGTTTGCCCAGTCGTCACCGGTAAATAAGAGTAGTGTATTGTGGGGACCTGAGCAAACTGCGCGGGATTAAATTGCCACACGCGGTGGTCGGGGGGTATTTATTGCGAGTGCTGAGTGAGTGGCTGTTTTTAATTAAGCCTCTCATGGTAGTCTAGGCCGGCGTGAAGAGTGCTACTGACGAGTGTTAATGTTGATTTGTGGTTGATGGTGGCTTATGAAAGATTTTTGGGCCGATTGGTTTGATTGAAATTATCTAATGTTTAATATTAAAAGGTATATTATAAACAGTCACAACTCACAACCATACTCCTGTGGCTTGACTTTGTGAGATAGTTTTGTATTGTGGGTATCTGAAACAAACCCCCAGCCACTCATAGCAGAACTGTAATTTTTGTAGTTACCCCACTATAATGGAATTTCAGTATTCTAACAGTAATTTGTCTTTTAAAGAAAAATATTGGTTTATTAAATACTTTTGCATATTAGAAAACCTGTATTTAATCTCAGATCAAAAATATATATATTTTCAGTTATAAAAATTTATGGTTTCTCCGAAGAAGTACGAATGATGAGATGAAACACGAAGCCTCGAGGAATCCAATTCCTGTGTACAATGGTAGAAAAATATACTCCATTTTACAATGCGTTCTCTACAAACTGCGAAAGTTTTCTTACGATGAAGGCATACAGGGTTGTATGCATTTTATGGAACAAGACTTCGTGAGGAAATCTGCATACTACAGACACCTTTACAATATCAATTGTATGTGAAATTCGGCATCCCGCAAAAGACCACTATGGTGCACTGTACCCTGAACACGCATCCTACCGTCTGATGCTATTCGATACTCTGTCTGAATGGCATTAGCACGTACCACCAATTACAATGCAGTCATTGTCCCGTACCAGAAAAAAAAACATTAAACTCTAGCGTGATGTATCTCATGCTCGAGCAGGGGGCTTACTTACATCATCAACATTATCATCAACCCATTGCATTCCACTGCTGGACATGGGCTTCTTCCAGGGTACGCCACAGAGCCCGGGCTGCTGCTTTGTGCATCCAGTCGCTGCCGGCCCTCTTGTGGAAATTATCCCGCCATCTGGCCAGAGGGGGTCCCACGCTACGTTTGCCAAGACGCAGTCTCCACTTCAGAACACGCTTACTCCAGCAGTTATATGATGTGCGATGTGTGGCCAGGCCATTGCCACTGCAGCCTACTTACTTTCAGAGCTACTTAGAAATAATACTATTTTTATAACTGCCTAACGAGTGATTCATATAATTCCACCAGGTCGTTTCGATTAGTCCCCAGTGTACCAGTAACACAGTTCGGCGCAACTTTCATCCCACAGCATTCGAGTTTCGACGGCCGCTTAGTGTTGCGGTCGACAACGAGCGACGACTGCAACATTGGAAAAAACTACTGTGATTACTGAATGAGGTTTGTAAAATAACTGACAGAACGAGTTTTATTATATGTTTTGTGGTGTTACGGCCGCCACACACGTAACGATATAATTGTGCAAGTCTGAGTTTGCACCAGTATACTGGAACGTGTGTGTGCAAATAGCTATGCAAACTTCGTTGAAATTTTCGATTCGATTCATTTATTTTGATTTATTAGGCATATAACCGACGACCTTCTAATTTCTCAAAAATCACGGAAGAAACGAATGCGGATTATTGTGTCTGGCAACATAATCTTCGAATGAATGGGAACAGCAGGACTGACTACATAGATATGATGATGTGATATCGATCCACACCCAGCGGCGTCTTCATTAAATTTAATTGTACGCATTATTTCTCTCTACCGCTTGAAAGTGCACCTTAAATCATTACACACCAGACAGTAAACTAATTGAGCTAATTCATGATAGCATTTTCAAATAAATTCCCATCTTGTTTTCTTCGCTAAACCCTTATACTTATTAAATTGATTTCAAAACCAATAATAACGTCATCCTAATAATCAAAATCATTTTGCTGTCAACTACAGTTACGCGTATGACGTGAGAGCCGTTGGTTGTGATGTGGCATGGCGCAGGTATAATGCGGCCCACATACAGAACTTACATAAACACGCGACTACGGGCTAACTGACTGAGCGAACTGACAGCTTAGCTAGTACCTCGCTGGTTGTAAGTAAAGGTGTTTAACTGTCGTACTCAGAGACATTTATTGTCCATTAAATCATTACAAAGTGTAGAATTTACAAAGATAATCTATAATAAGGAACAATTCATTTGACATTAAATGCCTGTCATTTAATTGCCCGATATAGAATATTATCTGGCGATACATAAAATATTATACAGTAAATATTTGCTTAAGAATTTTAATAGAAAATACATGCAACAGTGTAAAACTATTTCCATCGAAAGCCTTTTGTACCGCGCCGTCAAAATAAATGAAATTCTGTCAGCGCCACGAGGCCGCTATGTGATGGAATTGGAAACAGAATGTTCCGCCGCGAAACCTATTGATGCAACCCAAAAATAGAAGTATGTAATATTAAATATTTTTTTACCTCTAGTGGGACTATGAGTTGAAATCGCTTTATTTTTATTGCCAGTTTATTTATTTTTACTGTGATGCAGGTTTCAGAGCTAGGATCTAGTAACACTAGATCTAACTGCGCTATAATTGGACTGACATGATTTAGATGGCCACAATGTCGCAGAGACCGCCGTGAAGGCACATCATCACACATCCCATTTTCGGTCAGTGAAAACGAAGAAGAATCAGAAACACCCCCATACGTTTCTGTTCTTATTGTCAAAGGTCAAATAGCAAACCTTTTCAAAGCCAGCTGTACTGATTATTTATCAGTCGTTTAATCGTTGATTAAACGACTGATAACACTGGTCAACAAAATTTTGTATCAAGAAAGGTGCTTGCTAATTTTAAATTACCTACCTATCCTCATTTTATTACCATATTTATTTTGATTCCATTAGGTCTAGTTTTCGTGTTACAGGTACTAACCACAAAATTAAAAATTGACCGTTTTTGTTTCACTTTCGCATTCAGAGAGTTTGTTTATTTGAAGAACGTAGTGTTTTGTTCTGTTTTTAGAGTTAAGTTATTCTTAAATAATGTCAAGAAACTGTCAAAATGATCCTGACAAGTTTTGTTACATTTGTGGTGACAATACTTTCAAAACTCAGCGAAGGAAATTGACATCATTACTATCTAAGTTATATGAACAGTATTTTGGCTTGGCCATCGAATAACAAGACAAAACGTGGGTTCCACACGTCTGTTGTGTTACCTGTGTGGGTCTCCTCACTGGATGGGCGAAAAGATCTCGATCTATATACCTTTTGCAATCCCTATGATTTGGACGGAACCAACGAACCACTCATCTGATTGTTTTCTTATCTTACTGATACAAAACGTATTACGCTTAATCCTGACTTGCCATCAGCTAAAAGAACGCTCCCTCATAGTGAAGATCTACCGGTATCAGAACCACAAAGTGAAAGCTATGGACAACAGGGGTGACGGCATTTTATACTTGAAAGAAAAATTTCCTAAGCTAAGTAAAGCAAAAATTAAAGAGGGCATATTTGTTAGCCCTCAAATCAGGCAATTGATGAAAGATGATGTATTTAAAGAAAAGCTTATAATTTAGAAAAATCAGCTTGGGAATCTTTCATGAAAGTAACTTCCAATTTTCTAGGAAATCACCGATCAAGTGAATATAAATGTATTATCGCGGAGCTTTTATGTACTTAAAAGGCTTTGGGCTCTAATATGTCGTTGAAAATACATTTTCTTAATACACATTTAGACTTCTTTCCTGAAAATTTGGGCGCCGTCAGCGATGATCACGATGAAAGATTCCATCAATACATTTCTACCATAGAAAAACGATATGAGGGCAAGTGGAGCCCACGTATGTTAA
Source organism: Deilephila elpenor (assembly GCA_949752805.1). Lineage (NCBI taxonomy): Eukaryota > Metazoa > Arthropoda > Insecta > Lepidoptera > Sphingidae > Deilephila > Deilephila elpenor. Next base: position 2,567,807 of record OX457114.1, read on the forward strand.
CAGATTACAGTTGGACATTAAAACGAGACGTTCCTGAAGCAAAATACAGACGAAAATCGTAAAAGAAAATTCATATTAATGTTGCAATAAATCGAAATAACTTCTTTTTGTTGATAAAAATTGAAATATTCCAAAATGTTACAAAATGGTATTACCAAAAAACTATTCGTATTTGAAGCATTTTAATTTTATTTTTAGTATCCTTATCCTTGTCCTAAACATAACTAGACAAAAGTTTTCATGTTACATGCAAAAGTTGTTTTTCTGTTGACCAGTGTAATCAGTACAGCTTGTTTGATTCCCTAAAAAGACTGAATGCTCTCAGATGCCCAGTAAAAACAGCAGCACATCGCAGTTTCACCAACAAGGCTTCCCATCGGGATTAACCAGATCAACTCCAGAAACTCTTTAATTAAAGTTCAAATCGCACATCAGTAGGCTAATTCACGTAATTTATTGACGCGCCGATCAAGTTTCGATGCAGTTTCGATTAGGTTTACGTCTTAATGGTACGTACGTCAAAATGGTTCAGTTCAGTTCAGTACGTCAAAATGGTATTCTTGTAATTATTTAGCTGCGCGTAAGATATGCATAAACTGCGCATGTGCTGCACGTTGGTCGGACTAAACTGTCATTGGAGACGTCAAATGAATAGGTAAAATACCAATCAAGTTGCGATCTGAATCACGCATGTATAAAACGCGCAGCCGTAGAATACGCTAGAGCGATCGCGTGACGCGAACTTGACGCGAGCGTATCTGACAGCGGTTGTCTAAATTACGAGAATACAAAAAGGGATGTTTTGATCGAAACTTATCTGCAACTGCACTGCAACTGAACTTATTTAATTACGTGAATGGGCCTACAGGTCATTATCCCATCAAACATACGCACGCGATACGCGTTAACGTGAAGAAAACGGTCAAGTCAACCTGCCCGCTGGAAGTGAACAATTACCAACAATTTGAATGAGCCGAGTCACGACAGTCACCGCTACTCGGCCGCCCCACTCCACAGTTCATTCATAAACATGCATTTGGGACACAACTATATAAATACGCATAGACACGTAATTATCTAAGTAGAACGTGGCGAGGGATTATCTGATACAAGCAGTTGGAATTCTGTTGCTTATTTGTATGAGATAGTATGATTTTTATTGAGTTAGGCAAAGCTTAAGAAGGTTGGTGCTATAGGGGAGGCCTACGTCCATCAGTGGTCGGCGACAGGCTGAGTATATGTACAAAGTTGAGGGTTTAGTTTTAATACTAGTGTGCAGAAGAAACATGAGTTCAAAGTTAAAATAAAATATGACGTTGATAACAAGAAATTTAGTTTTTGTACACTTCAGAGAATTCTTTAGTCATACATACATAAACTCACACCTTTATCCCCGAAGGGGTAGGCAGAGGCGCCACTAGGACACCCACATTTCGCCTTGCATATTCCGTCCCACGATGTGATAGGGGCGAGCCTATCGCCATATCGGGCACAAATTCCTGACTCCGGGCTGATAATGAATAGAAAAATTCAATATCACTTTACCCGACCCGGGATTCGAACCCGAGACCTCAGCTTTGTAACCGTACCGTAATACAACTACGCCACCGAGGCAGTCTTTAGTCGTTTATGGATTTTCCTTCATAGACGCCTGCTTTGAAACGAGAGGCCGCGTGTTCGATTCCCGCATCGAAATAAATGTTTGTGTGAACCACAGGTATTTGTTTCGGGTCTGTATGTGTGGTCACGACACAAAACTCGATTTTAGTGTGGGATCAGGACTTTGTCTGTGAATGTTGGGTGTATTTATTTATTATTTAAATAGGGCAAGGTGATACAAAATGTGCAAATTGTAAAAGCGAGTGTTGCGAGGTGCGCGTACACGCTTGCGTTGATAAGGACCACGATACAGTTCTTATCTGCCAGCGACTGCCTCCAACGTGACACCCGTATCACTTATTAGACACATAATTGCATGAATGTTTGGTTATTTTGGGAATCTCCTGAATTACAAATGTATGGACAGATCCACTGCGTCGGTGGCGTAGTTTTAACACAGTATTATTACAAAGCTGAGTCCCGGAGTCAGAAAACTGTACCCGATGTGGCGATAGGCTCGCCCCCTATCACATCGTGGGACGAAACATACAAGGCGAAATGTGGGTGTCCTGGTAGCACCTCTGCCTATCCCTTCTGAGAAAAAGGCGTAAGTTTATGTATGTATGGACAGATCCAGAATTTTTTGTTTCATATTAATTTAATTATTGTCAATTTAATTATTATCATTTAATTATTGTTTAGGTCTAGGTGTCCTCAGATTGAAAAATCTGTCGTAATTTGTATAAATAGTGCAATACATGTATCTTAATGTCCTGGATCAATCTTTCGGCTCTTCAGACCTAAAGTATACCGTTAAATTTTAAACAACGAGGCATTTTTAAACGTAAGATTTAACAAGGATGCAAACATTGGACACCATTCCAATGTTAAATTCTAAAAACCATAATATTTAGATTTTTGCATTACCTTGCAGAAAACAATCAACATCTCAAAAATAAAGTATGAATCACAACCCAAGCTGAACAAGAATGTATGCCAGTACACATTTTAATCTCCCACTCATCCCGGTCGGACACTAAACGTTTTCCCAACAGTCCGACTCTTCACGGGCCACCGGGCCTCAAAAGATACTCCTGGGAAGTTCCAAACTTTGAGCCCGCTTTGAGCTCCCACTCTGAGTCCCTTTGAGTCCGCTTTGAGCCCGTTCACGAGGTTTTGTCCGCTCTCAATTTCGCCGAAGCGTGTGTAATTGGAATTTCCGAGGACGGGACGATATAGAGAATGTTATAAGACGCGTAAAATTATTTGAGATGGAAATTGCGTCAATATTTAGTGTCCTTCACAAGCTAATATTAAAGATTCGTTGGTGTAGTAATTGTTAAAACGGTATGGAAATGTGAGGATATAGATGAGTTTACCTGGCCGGGAAATCCATTTAGAGTGAAAATATTTTTTTCTGAACCATAAATAGATATATCCGTTCCTATAGGATTGACTTAATATATTTTTAACGCTGCGTTTTTTAAAAGGGAAGTCTTAGTCATATAATATGCCTAATGTCTATAATGTTCAACGTTCTATACAAATATGTTTTAACTTTTAAGATATATAAATTATAAGAGGGAAACCGGTAGGAATCAAGTTGTATGAATTCGCTGCTGCCAGGGCTACGTGATTACTGTCATTTTGTTTTATAAAAAACCACAGTATAAATAACATGCATCTGACATCAAATTCGGCGTGATGGATGCAGTGCAGCATGTACGTGACAGTTCATCACGTCGTCTGGCCGCATAATTAGGAGGGCGGGGTCCCGCGAGCCCCCCACAAATACAAACAGTGGAATAGGGCCTTTACAACAGACACGGCTGGTGGATAAGGCCCTTTATACTGCGGCTGGCTCTATTGTGCGTGTCACTGATGCCAAATTGGTGGTGACACAGTCGAGACAATTAACAGTACGTTAAAAGATTTTAGTATATAATTGAGCACAAAATAGCATTACATCACTGGTTGAAGCACGGCACGAGGAATTAATATTTAAGGAGATAAATCCTTAGGTTTAGTTCATACGGCTGTTTTTATTGAAAAATAGGAAGGAAGTCGTATGAACACAAGACAAACAATACAAATTAATGTTGTTCAATGAACAAAAATATTTTTATAATTCAATTCAATGCATTTTGAATAATATATTCCACGTTATCGAGAAAATAATGTTACCGTCAAGTGCTGACGTTGATAACAGACATGTCGAAACTGTACTGATTAGGATTAACTTCACCTACATACCGATATTTGGGATCAAAACAAACTTGTTTTACGAATGAAATCAATTAAGTGTTGGGAAAGAGTCTGTTCTAAATAAGTTATATTTCTTTTCTACTTAGCAATGTAACAATAGTTATTTATTATACGCCTTAATTTCAGAAGTTTTAAAAAGTATTAGGTGACGCGGTTATGAAAGACGAGGAATTCCCCTATTGGTCCGGCAACATAAAAGTTATAGTTCGTATTGTTATTTATTATTTTTAAAATAACTCAATAAAATGAAATAGTTGAATTATGTTTCTAATTTAACGATTGCTCGCTATACCTACCTGATTTACTAGATATTTATTTACTGTGGCACAGTAACTATTGTGTTCGTATCAATCCACGCAACGGTTAAAGATCATTTTCCTGTGTCATTGCAGCGGAGATAACAACGCGGTAATGACTGGCGGGTCGACGTCGGTGTCATGGGAATATAAACGCTATTGACTATGAAGATGTAATTATTTCGAGCTTTGTACGATCGCAATTCGCAACTGATGAATTAAGAGACAAAACTTGATATTGATGATTTGCAAATAATTGTGTACATTAGTTTTATGTACTATAGTGATGAGTCTATGGTATAATAAATTCTACATCATTATCATTATTCACAGTACGTTTAATTGTGAACTTATGTAGATACTAAGATGAGACACACGGCCTTATTCATAGACAGTTTTAGAACCTATTTTAGTCATCGAATGTTTTGTCCCTTTTGTACGACTTATGAATTCAGTTTGAGCGATGAAAAGAAAACATGCGATAACTAAAATAAGTTTTAAAACTGTATAAATAAGGCCGCCGACAATAGTTTATAGATTTCCATGAACATGAATTTGTAATCTCCTGGGATCATTACCAAGTGTTATGAAAATTATATTGACGTACTCGGATAAATAATTATGGCGTACGATGTAAAAAGCTGAACTTAAAGTCGCGGTGTACATACTTACGAAATTTTTTATCGAGTGTGTATTTCAGAATGGTATTTCGCTTAATAGAAACTATATGACCAGCCTAACTCACATTATTACGCCTACAAACCAAGAACGAAATAGACTGACAAAAGTATCAGCCCCGAGGCTAAACAAGTCATTGGTTTCTGGCAATCTAAATGAGTGAAAAACGACAAACTAGCACAATATTACACTGCCACAGTATATTGGTTATCTACTTTCTGCATCGGAAGTTCAATTTCGTTCGTCGTCACATGATATTTATATTGCCTACAGAATCTTTGTATAAAATATAAATACCATAATAAGTGATATATGTCCCAGGATGGCGAGCAAAGCGGAATGCGAAGCATTGGTTTGTAATTCAGGGTTGTTAGGTTTTACTACTATTCATGGGTGGTATCGCTTACCATCAAATGGCATGCTCGTCTCGCCATTCATTGAAATAAAACAAAACTAATCTGCACGTCAGAAATCAAAGCTAAGCCAGTATTTCCCACAGACGGTGTTGATGGTTGTTTAATGACGAACGGTTGAATCATCTGTGTCATGGCTGGGTGTAGTACATGCCGTCTCCGTTCTCTCATTAAATCATTATTTTTATTGTTATCATCATTAAAACGTTTTGTTTTTCTTATGATTTTGCTTTTGATTAGTGTTTGGATTGAGACAACCTAGTGTAAAGCGTCTACTTCATGCTGATAAAGTTTCAAGACTTTAATCATGTCATTTGAGGCCTTGAGCTTTATTTACTATGCTAAGAGAGCTAGAGAGAGAGAGAGAGAGAGAGAGAGAGAGAGCAACATAGCGGGCTGAGACTTTTTCCGATGAACAATGCAAACAACTTGATAGTCATTACTTTACTGTTCAGATATCATCAGACTATAGATTAAATAGTATAGAGTATTGACTTTGACAGCCTCCGTGGCGCAGTTGGTTAGACGCCGATTGTGAAACGAGAGGCCGCGGGTTCGATCCCCGCACCGAGACAAATATTTGTGAAGCCCACAAGTATTTGTCACGGGTCTGGGTGTTTGTGAGACCGAAAAGTCTCTCATAGTTTCTGATACTCACGACACAAGACTCGATCTTAGTGTGGGGTCAGAACTATGTATGTGACTGTTGGGTGTCTTTATTTATTATTTATTTCGATACAATAACGCCGGCATGTATGTTACCAGGTTTAAAAGGTGATCTCGCAACGCGAAGCTTTTCACTGGTTCCCCATCATTTTGTAAGGAACTAATATCCTATTGCTCTTAGGCGTTCAAGTAGTTTTTTTAAACTTATGTTTTAACTTTTTGACACTTATTTTTTGTTTGTTTCCAACTCCTATTGATTTAACTTTTTGATTGATTTCGTTGCGGGTTAAAGACAAGTTAGACATTCCCGGAGACTCGCTGGGCTTCAATGCTCAGTGTCATTAAAATGCGTGCCACTGTTGATCCTGGGTTACAGGAGTTGCAGTGGCGGGTTTGAGGGCGGGACAGTCTCACTTATGTTTTAGCTTATAAGGAATAATCTGCAAGCCCTAAGTCTCACTGTACACTCTAAATCTTGCTTAAAACAGTATGCAATAAAATTCAATTGTACATTTACGTTTTACAATGGTAGCACGTCGAATAACTTCGGCTAATTATGCGCAGAAGTTATTGCGAACGCGGACCAGAACCGGATTTAGATAACGAGCTGGGGGAACCTTATTTAGTAACAGTGATAACCAAAATAATAATAGTGTATTACAATTTTACTGTTTTATACCCATACATAGTATTCGAACGGTTAGATACAGTCTGCTTCCAACAGGTGGAAGCCGTTGTAGGCTATATTTATCAGTCAACTTCCAGAAGAAGAAGAAGAAGAAGAAGAAAGGGTAGCCCAGGCCAAAAGGCGAGCGGGGCCCATAGGCTAAGCTATTCTGTTTTGTAGTTAATTCGGCACTGCCACAGACCGGTCGACAGTCGAACATTGCAACACTGTAACCTGACTACCGAATCAGGATTGTAACGTATTTGACGCATACTGTCGGAATAATTTGTCATGCTTTCGATTTCTGGGCTGATTCTAAATTTGTCTATATTTAGAGACTATACTGTCCTACCCACAACTGCTAACTTGTGAGGAGGGATCAAAAGTGTTAGGAATTGATCACTACCGAGGCTTTGTATGTCAGGATTTTGGCTTGTGTTTAGCCCGCAATAGTATTAATAAAAAATAAGACAAATTCGAGGATTCGATAGCTTCGAGATTGTCTACATTGATACAGACTGCTTACAAGTAACTGTGGGAATCGCTGCAGACCTATCCGATGATCAAGGGCGTATCCAAGTGGGAGGTCATGGGGTCATGACCCTCCCCCCCTGGGCTGACTCCAGATTGACAGATTTTTTAAACGAACCGTTGATTTTCAGTAAAAAAATATCGTAAACATATTCACTAATCACAGGTGTAATAAATTTTTAAATAATAATTTTTAAATGTACAATTGTAATCGAATTCGAATACGTCCAGTGTTCTGACTAGAACTATCTAGTAGTGGCGGTACTTCCATACAAGCCCAAAAGCCCGGCTTGCCCTACATAATACGTATATACTCCATACTGAATACAAACTATTACATTCAATACAACAGTCATTTATTAGAAAACATCTAACATTTAAATTTTTTGAATTTACCGCGCTTCGATTCAATGAAACGCCAGCGCCGAAGCGCCGCATAATTCCATGCGCGTAATATTCATTCATTTAAACTATATTGAACTTGAAAAGACGGAGCACACAGCACATACATCTATCCTTTTCTCTCTCGTGTGCTTTTACGGGGCTTCTAACAACGCGTGAACTGTATGGGGAAATGATATTACTCGATCGCTACGAATGTATAGCTATAGATATGTTATATAGCAGTTTACTCTAGACGATATGCCCGGCTTCGGCCTTGGTGATGTAAAAACATCGTGCGTTGCATGGTCGTCACGTGATTATTTGTTATATCAATTGTTATTAAATTAAGTTGGTTCCTTTTAGAAATTATATCTAATATTTTTTTTAGAACAAATAATGAAGTTTTAATATTTCTTTTAATAAATTGTATCTTTTGTATTGTTTATTTCACTTTTACTGGCAATACAGCACATATTTCTACTAACTTCATTTGTATTATGATATTTTATGAGTTGTGAATGTGTTTTGTTTAAGGTTAATGTTTAGTTTTTTATGTTATTTAAACTTTTTGATACTATTATGAGTTGTATTGTTTTCTGTGATGGTTTGAGTGCGATTGTGAAAACGTTCATTGCCGGTAAAAAGGTAAATTCATTCAATTATATTGAAAAATAAACCGGCGCGAAACCGTTTGTACATTTAGTAAGTCGTGATAAATCACAATATAAATTTCTTCAGTTCAGTTTAATAAACTACGTACTTTTATTACTACATACTCCCTTTAAAGCTATTAAACAATCGTGATTCATATGTTTTTAAACGACACGTCTTGTGTGTTAGATTGTTTGGATTATAATGCTTTAAATTTTCATTAGATTAGGTGGTCCTTTCAAAAGCAATCTATTATTTTAAATTCAGAAAAACATTTAAACATGAATGCGTTAATAATAATTTCTGCTTGCAATTTCGGTAAACCTCGAAGTCGACCACGGCACCACAGAATAGTGACGGCAATATAAATGTAATGAATAGTTACGGATACATGTTCACAAGTAATCAATATTACTTGTTTTAATCTTAATATTGATTGTGTGGTAGGTTTGCCGACGTATTATAAATTAATTTTCTTCCTTCTTAGTAACTTTGTGTTTCTAAAACAATATTAATTAAACGTAAAAAAATATTCGGCTTGCCCTAATCCAAAACCCTAGGCACGCCACTGCTATCTAGAACTATATGACCCCCCCTGACTTAAAAGCTGGATCCGCTCTTGCCAATGACCCTAATGAACAATTTTGATTCTAAATACACGTATCTTTTAAATATTAAGAATGTGGATCAGAAAGGTCGCCATAAATACATTCGTCATTAATTGCAGCTAGAATTTAAAATGAGAACGACAATGGGCATCCGAGTTCACAGTTGTCTCTCCAATTCGAAGTCTATTAACAAAAGAAGATATTTCGGGAGATTCCGTTCGAAATAGAAGCATCGCGTCGGTGACGTCAGTGCTCCAAATATGAGTCACAGGTGCGGAAAGGAACACCTTTTATGATGTTTTAGGCTCCCTTCAGATTAAACTCTACTTTATCGATACAGAATTGAATCGGTTTTAAATTTCCTAAAATTGAGTTACACAGAACAATTTGCTCTTGAATTGAACTACAGGTAAAATAATTTTGCATACCTATTTTAAAATTCCTGAAACGGGTTTTCACTGAACAATTTTCTAAAACTGCCTCGGTGGCGTAGTTGTGCTACGGTACGATTACAAAGCTGAGGTCTCGGGTTCGAATCCCAGGTCGGGCAAAGTGATTTTGGATTTTTCTATTAATTAACAGCCCGGAAATAGGAATTCATGTCCGATATGGCGATAGGCTCGCTCCCTATCACATCGTGGAACGGAACATACAAGGCGAAATGTGGGTATCCTGGTAGCATGTATGTATGTAATTTCCTAAAAATAAATTACGACTTAATATCCATTCTCATTACGCACCTACGCACCGCCAATAGTTTAGTAGACAAACCAGATGTTTCACTTATTTATTTACATGATGAGTCGGGAGCCGTATTTACACGGCCCGAAAAGAACCGAAACAATTTCGCGCTCCGCGGAATTCTCAGCTGGCAATATTTTATGGAACAGTTTCGGCTGCGAGACGAAAGGGGATCAAGGGGGAGGGGTAATAAGGGGTTTGTTCATGTATTTATGCTAAACACACACGCTTGATTGAATTTTGATACTGAAGTCGTAAATTTAACACACAGGCAATTTACGGGTGAACGGGTACCCGAAAGCGGTAATATCGTGAAGTGACTTGCATTGTTGAGAGTTTATTATAAGAATTTTAAAAGTGTGTGATGTTTTCCTATTCAACGTAGAGCAGCGAAGTGGACTAACCTCATACGTTTTTGGAGCTCTGCAATTTATTACGCACTAATTAAATAGTTGTTCTTGAGTTCATGGAACCAACATATGTGATCAGTAACTAATCTGTTTTACATCTCTATACTATTTACTTATAGGAAGATCTTTATACATTTATTAAAATAATACGCACATAAATTCATAACCTCACGCCTTTTTCCCAGAAGGGGTAGGCAAAGGTGCAACCAGGACACCCACGTTTCGCCTTGTATTTTCCGTCCCATGATGTGATAGTGGGCGTAATGCCGTAGTCCAGCATAAGACACTAAACTATCCTACTTTTTATTGACTTAATAACACATACAAATCGATTCGTTTGAATTATTTGAGGCGTTCGACTTCAGTATTGGGGTCGTGGCGTGGTCAAAGAACCCAAGAGGTCGCAGGATCGATACGCGAGCCGGCCGTTTTATCTAGCCGGTTTAAATTTCGGTTTCCAAGGCTATTTTATATAAATGTGATGCAGTAGATCACTAGACTACCGCCAGTTACGCTCAGATAAACAACAAGATAAAGAAACGTTTCGGTTTGTGTCCATTTTGTTAACAAAATGAAAGAATATACATCCAAATATCAAAAATGTAATCTGACATGTTACATAATTAAATACATGTTTGTATAATTAAAAGTCAGCACCATCATTAGCTTTTATTTGTAGGAGGCTTATGTCCAGCAGAGGACAACTATACGCTGATAATGAGTATTAAAAACTATAATTATTGTTTACTTTTTTTCTTTCTATATATAATTTATTGGTACAGAGACTTACGAGTGAATTCTTCACAGAACTGCGATGTGAGGAGAATCCGATGGACGGTAGTATGTAATTTATATATTTCAACAATTTACTTTAATTAATTTAAATTCTGGTATATTTACTAAGTAAATTAAATTTGAATGTTACTAAATAAATCTCCCTCGGGAATGTTAATAAACCGTTTGAGATGCAAAGTTTAGCATGACGCCCCGCGTCGGTATGTAGGGCGATACACCGAATACAAGTATTTGATAATCTTTTAGCTGAAACATTGAAACTATTAAAACTATGTTAAATGTATTTTATATTCTATTTTGTACGCGATGTCAGCTCTATTGATATTGCTTAATTTTTACAAGCAACCGTTTGTTAATACGATATATTTCAAACATAAACAAAACAAATTATTTAAAATGGTAAAAAGTCGATTTATCTTAGCGACAACGAATTCTGAAATAAGGAGTTTTATCTGAGTATATAACATGTATTAATATTTGATCAATAACAAAATCTGAGAAATCGGACGAAACCGTGCCGGATCTTTAGTACCCTATGTACTAATGGAATTTCATTTGTTCAATTTTCCTCCGTTTGCCATTATGCCTTATGCTGAAAAAAGATATAGCTTCTAATTTTACGACCTCTGCGTATGGTCACTTATATTATGTGAAATACCCACATACCGCTGTAGCTGTCGACTTGCCCGCATTACGCGAACATGGCACGATATTATCGCTGATAACACTCGATTGATAAGTCAATCATGATACATGTCGTTTGATAACCGAATATTTGAGATATCGCGGTTTATGTGGGACGCGATTGTGACCTCACCACCGAACGCTTCACCTTACTATTTTATGCAAAAAAATGGTTACGTTTTTTTAATTTATATAAAAAAAAAATCTTTTTGTAATTAATAGTAACCAGATTAGGTAATGTAGCATTTTTATTCTCAGCTATGCGCCTATGCGCTAAATACAACATTTTGTACGCCATAAAAGGCAAAACATGTAGCAACTTTTTTAAACTGAACATCTTGTATAAATCTATTGTCACTCATGTTTTACAAAATAAATATCTTTATCTTTATCTTTACGCTTTTATTCCTGTAAACAAGAGACGCCCTATCACCAATACCCTGGATACTGTAGTGATAAGCAGGTATACGGATTTTTGGTCGCCTAATGGTAAGCTTTACTTGCCCCTAATACAGCAAAACCACACAGAACTTATCAACATAATAATCATACCATTACGCTTGTCACAAGGACATTCGGTGTTAAGCCCTTTAATACCCAGCTATGACCGGCGTCTTATCGTCTTTTACTGAATAAAGAGGCTAATTCGAAGGCCGTGTATCGATTCGGAAATACCGCAGAAAAATGTAACACAGAAAATCACGAATACAATATAACAAAGTTTATTTACGTCTCAGACGTGATGGAGCTGTCAGTATAAAAGAAGCTTAACCTTCTATGACACTCTTTTATGGTTAAACAGATAGTGTGTTGACGTCCACAGCTCCACCATGAAATCAAATTTATAAATCACCAGCTTTCAAAAGCAATACATGCCTAAACAAAAGTCTTCTCAATTGACACACCCACTCACGCATCTTTCAATCATGTAAGGGTACTGACCTGGTCTGGACTCAAAGAGCTGTCTCCGCTGGCGTTCCTCTCCTGGTTCTGCGCCGTCCGCTCCTGCTTGCACGCGGTGTGGTACTCCAGCCTGGTGCGCTCCACCTTCTGCAGCAGTTTCGCCCAGGGTTTCTGCGCCTTCTTGAATGCCTCGTCCATCTCTTTGCGTTCTTTTAGCTGGATCATTGACTGTGGACAACGAGATAATGGAGGTAAGTTAAATTGTAATATGTGAAAAAGTGAATGACAAAAAAGTGGTTTTGTTTCTTTTGCCTTATTTCATTCAGCAAGCATCAAGTATTAGGTTTTGGGTTGGAGTGTGTTTACTGTCTTGAAAAAGGCATAGTTTCCGTGTTTAAATATATGTAATTCGTGCAAATAAAGTTGGTTTAGGATTATTAATACATACATCCCCGATACTTAAAGCTAAATTCGTAAGTTACATTTATCAAAATGTCTAAAATATACACTGAAGCCTACATACGAATAAGAAAACGTTTCACTCTCAAACAGAGCTAACAGATGTTCCGCCATAAGTGTGGTCTAGAAGTTACGTATGGTTTACGGGCGTGGATTACGATTCAACCTGTTGGCTCGGCGGGTGATGCGCGGGCACGTTCCGTTTGCAGTTTACACACAGCCGTCTCAAACACGCAACCGTATAGGGTTACCATAAATACCACCAGATACCAAGTAATGGGTCGGTGAATCAAGCTCGAATACTAACTGCAGCTTGACCAAATATTTATAAAAATTTGCTGTGACGCAGCGGGTTTGAATACCGCAGGTACCTGAATCAACATTTTTGCCCTCCTCATAATTTGTTTCGGGTCTGGATGAATTAATATTAAAGAATCATTGATAGATTGAAATGTTTCCGAATTCTAAGAGTTAGGTACCTACTCCGAGCAATAAAGCGTGAAGTAATAAAAATCTTGTGGAAAAATTTTCAAAATTCATATCCATGACATTATGAAATTTACAATATGATACGAGTAAAACTAGGACCACAGAACAAACCTGATTGTTAAACGAAAGAATTGCAACCATGCACACAATGGCACATTTCCATAGCTATTAGAAAAAAACCGGTCTCGCAAACAGGTTTATGAGAAAATCCTGTCCCACCGGAATTTTCCGGTTGGATGGTGACCGTACGAGTCGACATAAACATGAAGTTACACGTCTGTCAGTGTTTAAACGAGTGGTGTTACTATAAAGTTGTGTTATTGAATGTGATGAGTTGTGAGACACCACTTTACTATCTAGTGTTTTAGCTTAAGGATAATTTGGTTGTGCAATACTTCGACATGCTTTTGGCATTCATATTATTGCTTTAGTTTAGTGGCAGTGCGTGTAGACTGTTAAACACGAGGTACCGCTTTCAATATCAGATTGGGCAATCCAATTTGTAAAATCTCATATGAGTTGTCCGGGATTGATGCTTAGATAATAGTTTCGCTGTCTACCTTGTTTGAGAAAGTAAATAGCTTGGCCAAATATAATTTCTGCTAGTTTAACATAATTAAATTAAATTAGGCGCTGTCAAAATACTCAGCAATGTCTCAGTTGTAAGACGCATTGGGTTAATCTTATTGTTCGTGCTCATTAATCTGCCCGCCAAAGCCTATTCGAAATTCAACCAGCAGTCAACCACGTTTTATTTCAATTCCAATCCATATGCAACAAACTACGTCACCGAAAATGAATACACTTATAACAGCGGCTGAACATTAATATCCAATAGAAACTAGAGCGAAAGTATCGCAAAACGGCTTTAAATTAATAACTCGTACGTGCCGAGACAGACCATCTATTTCTCATTACAAACTCATTATTCAACACTTGTGCAACGTACAGACAAAACGTTGTTTTTTTCATTATACTACAAAATGATTTAACCGAACGCAATGGTGGGTATAGCGGATTATTACAAAAAAAGCGGTTGATACATCGTGTTTTAATTTGACAGCTTCCGGGGCGCAGTTGTTTAGACGCCGCCTGTGAAACGAGAGGCTGCGGGTTCGATCCCCGCATCGAAACAAAAGTTTGTGTGATCCACAGGTATTTGTTTCGGGTCTGGGTGTTTGTGAGACCGAAAAGTCTCTCGTAGTTTCTGATACCCACGACACAAGACTCGATCTTAGTGGGGGGTCAGGACTATGTATGTGACTGTTGGGTGTATTTATTTATTTATATTGATTTAGTACCGACTAGTGGTGTATGTGTGCTGCAGGCTGTACGTGCCTGGGTTCGATTCCTAGTTTACTAATTTGACAAACGTAAATTTCTGAAAATTAAATAATATGAAATCTATATTAAAATTGCAGCCAACATCCTGCGTTCAACCTCGAACTAAGACCTCTATTTGTCAACATTTATATTGCTACACCATAACCTTACATATAATGATATAGTATTTATAAAACTACTTTATAATAACTGCAATTTTATCTAACAATAGACATCGCTTAATGCAATACTTATACGTGTCGCGAGTAATGGAGAGACAGTATTGCACCGTGGTATATCAGTTAGGCATATTATGAATATATAATGATAAACTATCCGATAGTTTTAGTAACAGATAAAGGAAATTAACAGCTTAAAAATAAATTTCAAATACATAATTAGAAGGTACCAATTTGCTGAGAATCTTAATAAATAAAACATGTTACCATGCTCATTTAAACTTCACTCCTATTCACAATTATTTGGAACCATCATCTCAGATTCGGTTAATATTTCAGGTTGAAAACGGGTGCAGTTAGTCGAATACCCGGTTTTTGACCGAGAGTTCACGAGTTGCATTCTCGCACGGAGACAAATGTTTGAGCAGCCCGCAAATATTTGTGGTCTGAGTTTTTTATAATACCTGTAGTAATTTCTGATACCCACGACACAAGAATTAATAAATAATAAATAAATACACCCAACAGTCACATACATAGTCCTGACCCCACACTAAGATCGAGTCTTGTGTCGTGGGTATCAGAAGTTACGAGAGACTTTTCGGTCTCACAAACACCCAGACCCGAAACAAATACCTGTGGATCACACAAATATTTGTTTCAGTGCGGGGATCGAACCCGCAGCCTCTCGTTTCACAGGCGGCGTCAAACCAACTGCGCCACGGAGGCTGTCATTGTATCTTAGTGTGGGACTATGTTTTTGATTGTTGGTTTAACGGTGAAGGAAAACATCGTGAGGAAACCTGCATACCGTAGCGATTTTAAAGAATTTCTACGGTATGTAAGTCCGCCAACCCGCACTAGGCCAGCGTGGTGGACTATATGGCCTAACCACTCTCAATCGATTCTCTCGATTGTAGAGTAGGCCCGTGCCCTGCAGTGGGACGTATATGGGCTGATATAGATAGATAGTATACCTATTTATTTTATCTGGGATACAAACGAACAATATACGCGTGCAAACTTCTATAGTATCCCTGTTCTAAGTTCCAGTACTGCATGCCGTGGCACGCCCGATCGCCTCACTGTCGCTATCTGTTTAGTGTCCATAAAGTTACATAACGTTGTACGTTCGCATAGTACTTTATTTATTGGGACATAAATTCGAATATTCACTCGTAGTTACGCATAACTTCAGAATAGATCGGTGCATTACTGCAATAATAACTCGGCAACGAATAGGTTTGTTAGGATCGATGTACTTTAATCTATAGCTTTACGTACATACACACATAAACTCACGCCTTTATCCCCGAAGGGGTAGGCAGAGGCGCCACCAGGACACCCACATTTCCCCTTGTATGTTCCGTCCCACGATGTGATAGGGGGCGAGCCTATCGCCGTGTCGGGCACAAATTCTTGACTCCGGACTGATCATGAATAGAAAAATCCAATATCACGCATAATATAGCTTTACGTAAACGTCTCAATTTCGGAGATAGGTATAATAATTATAATTGATTTTAATGTTTAAGAAAAGTAAACAGGAGGAAACCTGGCACTCGGCTTGTATTCACATCGTAATTTCAGCTTAGTTACTAAAAGTTTTCAAATATGTGCAATCTATCCATGTAAACCCGTGGAATGGAAACGGTAATTTTCCAATAATGAAAGAGTTATATGGAAGAAGTGATATTTTCTTATAGCCTAATTCCAACTAACTTGTAGGAGTCTTGTTCCAAGGCAAGAGTTCATCCCCACCGATGAGCGGCCACAGAACTCAAAGATGGTAGCTGTGTTGGCGGTTTTTTAAAATGACCAGAGCACAAGGATAGAAAGACCTAAGACGGGAGGTAGCTACACCCTCCTGCTAAGTTCTCGCAAGCTCTCTGTGAGTTTAGAATACTTCTCGGATCAAATCTGCCCATTTGACCTCCATCCACATCACCAAGCCAAAATCAGTAAATATAAAATATACACAATTTTCCAAACCGTAGTCCACGGTAATGGCGCTCCGTCTGTCTGTAACTCTGTACGTGTAGTGAATGTGCTAGACGAAAGCATTCATACACAGGCCGTTGCTGCGAGCCAACGACCTTGCTTACATTGCACATTGTTCGAGTCTTGTAACTATGAAGATAGTCATTTGTTTAAATGAGTGATACGAATGACTGTGTTGGTTTCAATAAATAATTAATTAATAAATACACCCAACATACGTCCTGACCCAAAATTAAGATCAATTAAGTCGTGGGTATCAGAAACCACCAGAGACTTTTCGGTCTCACAAACACCCCGACCCGAAACAAATACCTGTGGATCACATACACATTTGTTTCGGTGCGGGGATCGAAACCGCGGCCTCTCGTTTCACAGCCGGCGTCTAACCTAACCACGGAGGCCGTTCTGCTACTATTAACTTTATAGAGAAAATACTAGTAGAAAAAGTAGTATTAAACTACTAATGCGTGCACACCGAGTATTACACAGGTGCGATTACGCAACCTTTATCAGCGTTATCACGTCACAGCGGTATAAATACCGACGGTACGAGGCGAGCGAACACTCACGACGCTCATGTGTATTAGCTGTCTATTAGCTTACTTATTGGGTGATGTCTAGTAGAGAGTGGGAGGGCAAGGAAGAGACAGAAGGGTGTTAAGGTCTACGGGTATTTTACTGAGCAACACAAAAGTATTTAGAGAGCAACAAGTTCTGCATCTTAGTTGAAGTTACAAGTATGAACTCTAAGCATGAATGTCTATTTTTAGAAGAGGTCAGGTGCAGTTAAGATGCACGCAGTTTTGTATGATGGCGTCAATTGGTGTTTACGTCCGTTCTTAGAGAACCAAAATTCAAACAGAAGATCATGAATAAAAACTATTGAAATTAAAGACACCATTATTTCCGAAATAAGAGTCTTGGGGAAATAAATCTTTTGCCCAACCTGACCGGTTCAAATCATGGATTAAAATGTACAGAACTACGCAGTGGCATCGCCAACATGCGTCCTACCAAACCACTACCATTCAAGCAGTTCACGTGACAGCTATCAACAAGCCATGCATCATGATAACTGATAAGGGTCGATAGCTTACAACAGATATGCACATATATGAGTGGATTATCGTATCTACATCGTCGTCTTACTATTGACTCATATTCCTTTTTGGTACCTATACCAAAATCTGTAGTGTACCAGCCTTATATATACGTCCCACTGCAAGGCACGGGCCTCCTCTACAATCTAGAGTACGATTGAGAGGGGTTAGGTCATATAGTCCACCACGCTGACCTAGTGCGGGTTGGCGGACTTTACAAAACATAGAAATTATTAGAAATCGCTATGGCATGCAGGTTTTCTCCACGATGTTTTCCTTCAACGTTATAGTGCGTGGTGATTGACTATCAATACACACATGACTCCGAAAAGTCAGAGGTGTGCTCTGAGATTTGAGCCTGCGACCACCGTCAATATGTAGGCAGGCGCGTCGGGTCCGTTTATCAACAGGCCACCACGCACTTACACCGACACTTGGCGGAGATAGATTCAAACAAGTATTTTAGATTGATTATAATAATTTATTTTAATATTTATTTATTTGAATTAATTAATTAATACGGTTAAAACCATATAAATTAATTACTTAAAATTACGGTGTATTCCAATATTGAGTAAAAGATCCTTTTAGCACACAACATCACCCCAGGCGCTTCTAAAGTTTTATCGATATCCAGAAATATCCGTGTGTTTGCTAACTGGCAACATCATCATTCCAATTAGAATGAACACGGCGTATCTACTTCTGTCGTTTATTACACTGCCGGCACAAAGAAGAAATCGCTACGAATATAATTAAATTGCACCCTTGGCGAAACTAAAATATTATGTTGTTTTAATAAGTTGGAATATTATTAAATCACAATCAATTTAATAGCTATAGACAAAGTTCAATTGAGAAAAGTCATTAAAGTCTTTCTAAATCGATTATCTCCAGCCACTGGAAGTCTAATTATAATTATTTCAGGTCAAAAAGTCTCTGCTTTTGGGTGAGGCTCGCATCCATCGACTTTCTACAGCGTCTATTATTCGTCACTTCAGCTTCTGGCCTCCATTCGAGAATCTTACAGCCTCATCGACCATCAGTTCTTCACGCAATTTCGTTCTTAGTTTAAGATAAAAACATCCACGGCGAGTACCGCGAGATTACTGCGTCACCATCCTATTTGCTAGTCGATTAGCGCTGTTTGCAGACCAGTTATATTTCCGCATATTTGCAATCTGTTATCGCGTATTACGTAGCCAGGCATCTGCTCTGATAACCGGTGTACTGCCCAAATTGCGGCGTAATTAGAACATGTCTTTATTAGGAGCCGACGCTGTATCTGCATTTGCGATACCAGATAGATAATTAAATATATTGCGATCGTTTGGAAATTTATTGAACGCTAAACTGAATAAATATTGTTTTAGTGATTTTAACATGTGATTATGTAGTTAACGATTAAATCGAGTGTTTTGATGTTTATGAGGAAAATACCCTTGTTATGGTTTCAAACAATAAGCTAGAAAAAAAAACTTAATACGAAATCTATTTCAATTGGTCACGAGACATAAGATGTTGATATTGTTAAGTCTCATTATGACCAGTAGTTACTCAGGCTACAATGTCCTTGAAACCGGAACACAACAGTGCATTTACACTGCTGTTTGGCGGGAGAAATCCACATTGCCGTGGTACCCAAGCGGCCTCTCACATATAAGAGGCCTACTACCAGGAACTTGACTGAATTTAAGCCTTGGTGTGTGTTAGTCATTAAATACACAAGATATCATTATGACACACATTTTAGCTTATCACCTTCGCAATTGTGTTACGATTTAATTTTAATTAATTCTAGTTAAGTTTTTTGCTACGTGGTCGAAACATCGCGCCGCAAGTGCAAAGGTAAGCCCCGACAGATTCACAAAGGTCACGCGGGTTATTTCCACACTTTCCTTCGAAAAAACTTGGAAGCGCGCCAAACGGGCCAACTTTTGAACGCGTCATAACAAATGGGCGGAAAAAATACACCGCGGGGAATGACGAGAGACGGTGCAGTTTGGATGCTCACATTTGACATGACATATGAATGACGGGTAGGTTCAAAGTTAGGTGCAGAAATGTTATGGGAATTAAACTTATAATTTAATATTACTAAGATGATGATTAAACATTATCGAATTAGATAATATCAAGACACAAACTTAGCGAGATACAAAAAGACCGTAAGGCGCGGATTGGATATGATATTCACATCGACATAAATATAGTTGATCAAGATAATGGGTACATGCGTTTTAGAACCAAATATTTTCAGAAAGTACTCGTTGCTAGTACACTAAAGTGATAAGAAACTTACTAGTGTCGGGTCTTTACGACTGCTGGGTACATTTACAAAAAATACAGATGTTCTTCACCCTAAAGTGTTGTCCTAAATTACACGCTCTAACAAGGGTCAATGCCCGATGGTTTTCGGGAATAAAGCGGGCGTGGGCGGCGCGGCTGTCTATTTGTTTATCTATCGCAATCAGATCACGCGATTCGCAGGAAGTGTGGGAATGTATCAAACATTATACAATTATTTACTTGTGAATAATATGATTCATGTTACGTGAAAAGCGTTGTTTAATCGGCGAAATAACTTCTCGTCTTTATTCCCTCTTCGTATAATATTAAAGTAATGAGTCAACAAGGAAATCATATGACCATAGATAAAACACTTTACAGGTTACAGATGATTCGTGGGTGATTTGTCTTATGTTTCCAAAAAGCTTTGGAACTATAAATACCGTTTATTGCTCTAATCTTTACGCTAAATCGAACGTGCTTACTCTGTATCCCAATGTTAGTGAGGGAAAAATATGCCGATTATTAATTAATTTTTATGACGCCGATCCCATGTGGACCTGTGAGATTTTATTCTGGCACAGAAATTTGCCAGCGTACATCTGATGGAAATTGCAGGACAGTGCAGAAAGAATACCTATGAGAGATTTATCTTTCAAAGGTTACAATCATGCCAGCTTGCTCCGATATATTTGCACAAACCTGTGTGAATCGTAATGACGAATTGTCCTCCGATTTGTAGGATAGTCCTTAACCGCGCAGATGCGAATACTTTACCATCAGTACAATTTATTTATTTATGCTAATCTCACGTATTTAAGTATTACGAAATACTTTTAAAGGTACAAACGTGACATAGTTTTTGGCTTAATCACGTACAGATGTATACGTATTTTCATTACGTCATTGTATGTTATTGTATGCTAATTCTGTATGCCGCTATTGTATGATTAAATAATTGCTGCGTATGTTTTGCTGTTGTTTGAATACCATATTCCCATTAGGTTAAAATCCCAGGGGGTGCAATTTACGTTGTGTACGTATCTGACTTCGCTCATTGTACTAATTCAAGTTTTTATTTGTAGTAATTTGATCTAGTTGTAAAATGTACCTAAGTATAGTCTCCGTGTTTGACAGCCTCCGTGGCGCAGTTGGTTTGACGCCGGCTGGGAAACGAGAGGCCGCGGGTTCGATCCCCGCACCAATACAAATATTTGTAAGGCCCACAAGTATTTGTCTCGGGTCTGGGTGTTCGTGAGACCGAAAAGTCTCTCGTAGCTTCGGATACCCACGACACAAGACTTAATTGATCCTAATGTGGGGTCAGCACTATGTATGTGACTGTTGGGTGTATTTACTATATGAAGTAACTCAACAATTACTACTAGTTTTGGGCTAGAGCTAAACCCTCTTAATAGTAGATAATGACTTTACTTAGCGGCCAATTAACTAATTACAGGACCAATGTTATAACTTCTTATATCACTTCAATAAATCCTGATAAATGTATTTATGTAAATGAATCTTTTAATTCTCTATCTTAACAGCCTATCATGTAATAAAAGTGTGTAGAAATGCTCAACGCCGATACGTTCACAATTCAGTCGAAAATGGTGACCCAGCGAAAGTCTGGAAATTTCTCAAAACATTGGGAGTGGGTAAATCACGACAAGATTCTATTCCCAAATCCATAGATTTAAACTCCTTAAATATTCATTTCTCTTCTTCGTTTAACTTTGATAAAACGACTAAAGATAACACTGTAAAACATCTTTCTACCCTTGAGGCTCCCGTTTGTACTCCATTTGTCTTCAAACAATTCGCCACTTGTGATGTTAAGAAAACTATTAATCTCATGTCATCTAACGCAATGGGTAGTGACTGTGTGAGCCGTAACATGATTCTCCCTGTCCTAGACGAAACCCTTCCTATCATCTCCCATATTCTTAACCACTCCATCTCCACTGGGATCTTTCCTACAGCCTGGAAAGAAGCCCACATTATCCCGATTCCCAAGAAATCCAACGCCTCTTTACTTACCGAATTTCGTCCCATTTCCATACTTCCTTTCCTCTCCAAAGTCCTTGAACGTTTAATCCATAATCAACTTAATGATTTCCTCTCTAAGAATAACCTTCTAAATCCTCTCCAATCCGGGTTTCGTCCTGGGCATAGTACGACTTCCACATTGACCCATATCACAGACGGCATAAGATCTGGCATGGAGGAAGGCAAGCTGACTGTCTTAGCTTTGCTGGACTTCAGCAATGCCTTTAACACCGTCGACTATGATGTTTTACTTTCCATGCTACGTTCTCTTAACATATCTCCAATGGCTGTTGATTGGTTTCGTAGTTACCTGTATGGACGCCGGCAACGCATCCGTGTGGAGGAAAGTTTTTCCTCCTGGTGCCACGTATCTGCTGGCGTACCTCAGGGCGGCGTGCTGTCTCCTCTTCTCTTCGCTGTATTTATTAACTCAATTACCAATCTTCTACACTCCTCCTACCACCTCTACGCTGATGATCTCCAGGTATATACTCAAGCTCCTTTAGACAGGTTGACCGAGGCAATATTTAGAATTAATTCAGATATTCAACACATCTGTAATTGGAGTAAAGCTCATGGTTTGAAGATTAATCCATCAAAAACCCAAGTCATTGTTGTCGGCAGTCCCAGGATGATCTCGAAGCTTGATTGGACCCAACTTCCTAGTGTGTATTGTGATGGTATTACCATCCCGTACAGTGAGACCGTCCGCAATCTGGGTCTAATTATAGACAAAACATTTACCTGGGGTCCTCAGCTTCGTGAAATAAGCCGTAAGCTGTTCATATCAGCTAGGTCCTTGCGAAGGTTACGCAATTTTCTGCCCATCGCCACGAAGATTTCGCTTGCGCAAACCCTCCTTCTCCCCATTCTCGATTATGCCGATGTCAGCTATCTAGATCTCACCGAAGACCAACTTAACAAACTTGAGCGTCTTCAAAATTTCTGCATAAGATTCATATTTGGACTCCGCAAATATGATCATGTTTCTGAGTTTCGTGCTAAGCTCAAGTGGTTACCTATTCGGCTTCGTCGGAATACTCACACCCTTTCTCTTCTTTATAATATTTTGTTTAATCCTCTCACCCCCTCTTATCTTAAAGATAGATTTATTTTTCTTAATGACTCACATTCGAGGTCCCTGAGGTCGTCTGAGAACCTAAAGCTGAGAATGCCCGTGCACACCACAATATTTACGGACAACTCATTCACTGTCAAAGCAGTTCGATTATGGAACGCGCTTCCAGTTGTGGTGAGACAATCACAATCACTGTCATCATTTAAAAGGCTGGTTAAAGAACACTACCTTTCTCCTTAAACAGATATTAGTGTTATTTCCTCCGTCTGAATAAATTGGTAATATATTATAGTATAAGTATTTATATATGTACTTGTATATTTATTTATTTATATTTTTATTTATGTATTTATGAGTCATAATATGTATATTATGTTTGTGTATTTATATGTTGAACTAGTATTACTTAACTTTATATCTACACTGCCCTCTCTTTTTCCTTCTCTTAAATCCATCCTATGGTTGTCTGTAAGACATTGCCTAGAGCGATAAGACCGCCACTTGTACTTTTATTATTTTTGTAATTTCTGTATATTGTGTGTCATTGTTGTGTACAATAAAGACTTAATAAATAAATAAATAAAATAAAAGCCGTCTTATTAACACGATTAAGAATCTCTAAAATTTTAATAAGACAAGAATGTCCAACGGTTTTATTACCATCACAAATAAAGCCACCGACCTGTTTAAAGATTTTTACATTGGCCTTACATGTATTCTAAGCATATAAAATACTAATATCATAAAAATGTGTGTTTTCAGGCATCAAGGGAACCTAATTAAACGTACATACATACACTCACGTCTTTATCCCAGAAGGGGTAGGCAGAGGCGCCACCAGGACACCCACATTTCGCCTTGTATGTTCCGTCCCTTGATGTGATAGAGGGCGAGCCTATCGCCATATTGGGCACAAATTCCTGACTCCGGGCTGATAATGAATAGAAAAACCCAATATCACTTTGCCCGACCCGGGATGCGAACCCGAGACCTCAGCTTTGTAGTCGTACCGTAATGCAACTACGCCACCGAGGCAGTTAACCTAATTAAAGGAACTAAATTATCTAGATGGACTTTTTATGGCGGATTAATTTGCAGATAATGCTCAATAGGTATAAATTTATATGTTGTCACAGATAAACGCTAGCTTTAATTAAAATATTAACTACAGAAACACGTACAATATTATTAAACCGGTATATTAATTATTCGACAGCGTCCGTGGCGCAGTTGGTTAGACGCCGGCTGTGAAACGAGAGGCCACGGGATCGATCCACGCACCTAAACAAATATTTATGTAATCCACAGGTATTTGTTTCGGGTCTGGGTGTTTGTGAGACCAAAAAGTCTCCCGTAATTCCGGATACCCACGACACAAGACTCGATCTTAGTGTAGGGTCAGGACTATGTGTATGACTGTTGGGTGTATTTATTTATTTAATTCGATAAAATGTTAACAAATCAATTTCAAATCATCCATGAGTTTAAAGGATCTTCTGTTATTTACTTTTTGGCTTTTGTAGCATTTGTTTTTCCAGTAGATTTTTTTTCCCTCACTTACAAGCGGTTGTCACATTAACAGGCGTCGTGATTGGCGATGACGTAGCCTCCACACTACAGAGCTGGCGGCGAGCCAGAACCGTGATAACACGCCCCTAATGACACGTAAGTTTGACAACACGCTATTAACTCCAGATTTTAGTGGGCAAACTAACTACGCTGCACACGATGTTGTAGTGCCGTCTTTCCTTCGTGTGTTGAAGATATTCTTGTCTGAATGCTACACGTGGTCTAGCAAACAAGCATGTTATCTGCGTCTCTAGATTTCATGGGATTAAAAACGGTGAAATACAGATAGAATAACAAATGGTAATCTTGATTTTTTATCTTAGAAACTTGTCTTAAACTTAAGCAAACTTACGCATACTTTTATTCCAGTAACAGAAATCCCTTGACTATAAACACGAATAAAACTAACTTTGCCGAACTTATACACGTTAAAAGGGCTATAAGAGTAATTTATACGGGACGAGCCATTGTTTCCTCTTTCTGAAACAAAAGTTCCCTTGTATGGCGCGGCGGCCAAATGAAAGCGAATTATTAAAACTATTTTAGTCACCGTTATGTAACTTATAAGGATGTTCAGTGAGCAGTTTTATATTTGTGTGGGTGGGGTTCATGTCCTGAGTAAGATACACTTTTTGAATGAATCATATACATAAAAGTGAAACTATTTGTTTGTTTCGATTCCCGGAAAAACGATGTGAAAGTTTTCTCTTGACGATTCACGATTAAATTGAATGTGATTCATTTTCGCTACGTCATTGGTAAAAGTATAAAAGATACTCGTAAGAAAACATGTTGTAACACAGAATAATGCGGATATTGGATTCTGACGTCTGTTATAGAAGAGATTATTTATTTTACAAATTAATTAACACAGATGTGAGAAGTAAACAAGAAATAACCTCAAAGTTCTACAGACAATTTTAATTTTATACAAACGCCAAACATCATAAAGGTGTGAATAAGAGAATCCTTTGAATCAGCGTGTCTGATAACGCAGGGCCGACGTAAGTTACGTCACTTTCTAGGCCAGCAAGGACGAGTGTATGAACAATGGGCGGCCGTGAATCGCCTAGCGCCCACCACAATCACTATTATTCGCTTAAAGGCTGTAATTCATGATTAGGTTTTAGACACTAAAGCGGAGATGCATCCTGTAATTTATATTTAATTTTAACAATGTCAACGCCACACATTTGAGGTCTGTGTAACAAACAATTCCAATTTTACACAAGTAATATCAAATATTAATGCGTGGCCGTCCCAAACAAACCTGGCGACGCACTGTCATCGACGATGCGAAAAGTATTGGGAAGACCTGGAGTGATATCAAGCTGGCAGCTCAAGACCGTGAGAGATGGAGAGTCACTGTGGGTGCCCTCTGCCATCTAGGCGATATAGGAATTGAATGATGATGAATGAATATCAAATATAATAAAGGTGTGAATAAGATTAGAATCCTTTGAAATAGCGATTGGCCCCAAATTGCGCAAGACCGTCAAATCTGGAAGGAAAGGGAGGAGGCCTTTGCCCAGCAGTGGGACACTAACGGCTGAAAATGAATGAAATAGCGATACTGATAAGGCAGGACCGGCGCATGTTACGTCACTATTTACGAGGCTTGTAAGGACGAGGGTAGAACAATGGGCGGCCGTGAAACTCCATGCGCCCGCCACAGTCACTATTATTCACTTAATGTGTGTGTAATTAATGAATTTCTAGGTTTAAGGCAACGAGCAGCATCAACATTAATATATTATGTATATTCTATTGTAACCTATGGATCAAATAATAAATGCAAATTATTGCACAGAAGATTATGTAGTCTTCAATTTCAAAACGATAATAGGTTCTGAATACATTTACTACTGGATGCCACCTACATTATGTAATGGCCTTCAAAATTCTTGTAGAAAACTACGTGTGGAGAAGCCCGTACGAAATTATCCGTCAAAGTTAGAACTCGATAAGTGAACTTGCCCTTGACTATTCTTTTTTTTAATTTATAGGGCCTACCTAGACTTAAATCCTACGGTTAAAATAGAACATTATCATTTTACTTACACACTAATCTCATACAAAGTCGGTTACAAGTCACAACACAATAAAATAGTGAACGAAATCAAGATATCAAACTGAACGTTAATTAATTTAATTGGATCTGAGCGGAGCGTGATTTGACCGTGTTTTATTAGTTTAATCAAATAAAACATGGTACAATTAACTAATTGAAACGCGGTTCATTCACAATGATGGTTCACTACGTATCATGGACTTGCGAAGGCATTCTGTTTTATTGATAGACAAGACTTTTTTTTACAAATACAATATACTTTAATAAAGTATTTAAATACTGTAATAAATACAATATACTAAATTAATAGACGCGGTGATAACTTTTATTTACTTTTGGTTTGGTATATTTTTGTTATTACCCGGCCTTTATCGTTGTATTTTTGTTTTTGTTTGCTTTTTCTTTGTATTTTGTTTCTTTTTATTGTTGTAACTCTTAACACAACCGGCAGGTGGAATGTAAGGTGCCTATTAAGCAGGCCATATTTACTGATAAACATTCGTATATATGTATATTGTTTTGACTTTTAATACCTATTTGTAAGCAGTATTTTTTTTTAAATATATTTTTAAGTTTATTTATTATTAATAAATGTCATGTCTCAAATTGATAGTGAGTCTGATGAGTTTTTCTCGGCAGGTAGTGACAACAGCAGTTTTACTAGTATTCCATCGCTAAGTGAAATTCTTTCATCTCAATTCTCTGATGTTCCTAAGAATTTCAATGTCGTGCATATCAACGCCCAGAGTATTCCGGCACATTTCACCGATATGTTAGCTAGCTTTGACTGTGCGAATCTCCATGCTATTCTTGTTTCAGAATCTTGGCTTAAGCCATGCCTTCCTTCTAGTTCCTACTCCCTTCCTGGTTTTCAACTTATCAGGAACGATCGATCCGTTGGCGGTGGTGGTGGGGTGGCTATATACTTACGTACCGGTATTTCCTTTTCCATTGTACATACGTCACCTCAGCCTCCGCCCGCAAATGGCGGTGAGCATCTGTTCCTGGAGGTTGAACTCCTTCACACTAAAATTCTTCTCGGTGTTTATTATTGTCCCTCTCAGCGCATTGACTTTTTCTCTTCTCTAGAAACCATTCTTATTAATCTCACTCCCTCGTACAGTCACAGCATAATCATGGGAGATTTCAATACTTGCCTACTTAAGAGAGATCATCGCTCTTCTTCACTATTTTCCGTTTTGAATTCTTGTAACCTTTCTATCCTACCTCTCAATGCCACTCATCATTTTCCTAATTCTACTCCTTCTCTCCTCGATCTCATATTCGTTTCCTCTCCTCATCTTGTTGCAAATCATGGCCAATGTGCTGCCGATGCCATCTCACATCATGACCTTATTTATTTATCGCTGAAAATTCGCCCCCCTAAAGATAGATGTAAGGTTGTGATGCAGCGTTGCTTTCGTGGGGTAAATTCCATAAGTCTTCGTGAGGATGCTGACAACATAGACTGGGTCCCTCTGCTTACCTCAAACTCGATCGATGATAAGGTTGAAATTTTCAATACTAATATAACGAAGCTGTTCGATATACACGCTCCAATACGTGCAGTTAAATTGAAGCACCTCCCGTCACCTTGGCTCACCGATGAAATAAAATCATTGATATTGAGGAAAGCTACAGCTAAGTCCAGGTTTAAGCGTAGACCCAATTCCCTGAACTGGGAAAAATTTGTAGCTATTCGTAATCTCTGCAACAAGTTATGTAGGAATGCTCAACGCCGATATGTCCATAAATCTGTAGAAAATGGTGATCCAGCTAAGGTTTGGAAGTTTCTTCAATCCATGGGAGTTGGAAAACCACGTCCCGATGTAAGCCTTCATAAATTAAACATTGATTTATTAAACTCGTACTTTTCAGCTATTCCCTGTTTTGATAGGGCTACTAAAGATAAAACTATTAATGATATTTCTTCCATTCCAACCCCAAACTATTCTCAATTCGTCTTTAGTCAATTCTCTGATTGTGATGTTAAAAAGAGCATTTTATCGATTTCCTCCAATGCGGTTGGTAATGACTGTATAGGCCGGAATATGGTACTACCTATCCTTGACGAAATTCTTCCTATTCTATGTCACATCCTTAATTTTTCGATCTCCTATTCTGTCTTCCCATCCTTGTGGAAGGCTGCAGAAGTCGTTCCTCTTCCCAAAAAACCTAATCCCGTATCCTTTTCTGAATATCGGCCCATTTCTATTTTACCGTTCCTCTCCAAAGTCCTTGAAATCCTTATCCATCATCACCTTTGCACCTTTCTTACGAATAACAATCTCCTTAATCCCTTTCAATCCGGATTTCGTCCTGGTCACAGTACTACCACTGCATTGGTTCATATAACAGACGACATTAGATCTGCCATGGAGAGCGGGAAGCTAACGGTACTAGCCTTGCTAGACTTTAGCAATGCGTTCAACACTGTAGATTATGATGTCCTGTTAAGCACACTTCGCTCTATTAACATATCTCCAACGGTAATTGACTGGTTTCATAGTTACCTGACTGGTCGGCGGCAGCGTATACGCATTGAAGGTGCAGTTTCTGCTTGGTGTGATACTTTTGCTGGCGTTCCTCAGGGCGGCGTTTTATCTCCTTTACTCTTCGCATTGTTCATTAACTCTATCTCCCATCAACTTATTTCTTCCTATCACTTGTATGCAGACGATTTACAAATTTATTATCACGCTCCGGTGGACAGGGTGACGGAGGCTATTGTATCAATTAATAAAGACCTTTCACGAATAAATGAGTGGAGTAGGACGCACGGGCTCACAGTAAACCCAGCTAAAACTCAGGTCATTGTTGTTGGCAGCTCCAGGATGGTTTCTCAGTTGAATGTGAATCAAATACCCCAGGTCACATTTAATGGCTGTGTTATCCCCTTTTGTGATAACGTAAAAAACTTGGGGGTATTCATTGATAGTAACTTATCCTGGGGTCCCCAATTGCAACAACTTAGTCGTAAATTGTTTGCTGCAGCGGGGTCCTTGCGAAGATTGCGAAATTTTCTACCTATTCCTACGAAAATTGCACTCGTCCAGTCTCTTCTTTTTCCTATTCTTGATTATGCTGATGCTAGCTACCTTGATCTCACCGAAGCCCAATTTGAAAAGCTTGAGCGACTTCAAAATTTCTGCATTCGGTTCATATTTGGACTTAGAAAATATGACCACGTCTCTGAATATCGAACTAAACTCAAGTGGCTATCAATGCGTCTTCGTCGGAATACTCGTATCCTTTCACTCCTCTATTGTATATTATTTCATCCCACGGCTCCATCTTATCTTAAGCACCGTTTCCATTTCTTGCGTGATACCCATGCACGATCTCTTAGGTCTTCAGAGAGTTTGATTTTGGAGATTCCGAAGCATAGCACAACATTCGTAGACAAATCTTTTACTGTCTATGCTGCTCGCCTATGGAATGAACTGCCTATGTCTATAAGACTTGCAAAATCACTGCCTATTTTTAAGAGACTAGTCAGAACGCATTATTTATCACAACAGTAACTTAATAATATATTATAGAATATATATTTTTTTTTTTTCTGTATTATTATTTTGTACTCATTTTATTTCTGCTTTTTTCCCCTTTACATATTTGGTTATTTATATATTTGTATAATTTATATTGTATTTGTAGTGTATAATATTGTATTTTGTTTAGTATATGTAATATGGTTATATATGTATATAGCATTTATTTATATTTATTTATTTGTTGTACATGGTACTCGTTCATTCCTTTTTATTATACTACCTTCGGTTTCCTTCTCCTGTTCATTCCAGTCCATCCAAAGGTTGTCTGGAAGAGATCGCCGTGAGCGATAAGACCGCCGTTTGTACTCATATTTAGATTTAAGTTCCATTTATATGTTATCCTTATGTTTTGTGTACAATAAAGAATTATAAATAAATAAATACTTTCTCAATTGTTATTTTCCTTTTCAATATCATATTTTTCTTTCAAAATGATATGAAACTATGTCCCTAGGTGCCAACAATCTTAAAATGATTTCGATTATTATTTTCATCATCATCAGTCATAATAAGTTTACTGATACAAAAGGGGTTACAACGATTTCTATAGCAACTTAAGATTACCATTGCTTTTTGTATGATGTAGTGTCACAAACTGCACAAAATCAAAGTAGCCCAAAGACAAATGGGGCGTGCTATGCTTGGGATTACGCTGCTTCGATTCCTGAATATAGGAATCCGGCGACTAAGGATGTAGACGAGGGAGAACGTTTCACCAATCAGTGGAGTTGGGCAGGTCTAACTAGATAGACGTTAAGACGGCAGATGGACTAGGGTGCTGACGGAGTAGTGGCCATGAGAGGTACGGAAGCTAAGAAGCAGACCACCTGCAAGATGGTCGGATGACATCGTGAGAGAAAACAGTGGATTCTCTTGGCCCAGGACAGAAACATGTGGCGTCCAAATGAGGAGGTCTATGCCCAGCAGTGGATTGACGTAGGCTGATATAATATATAGATGTTGTAGTTAATATTTGATCCAACGTCAAGTTGGGCCAACTAATGTATGATATAAAGTTCCCTAGAGACGCAACTATCTTGTTTCATAGATCAATCAGTATATTGATTGGCACTGATCCTATTGTTGTTTCCTTACTCATAGTTCGGATATATTGGATTGGTCATTGATTTAGACTACTGCCGTAGCTAATGGGGCTAATTAGACAGGAATCTGGCTGCGAAAATGCTGACTGCGTTTAATCCCGCCTGCGTTTGCGCTTATCCTATGATATGTCTATATAAACCATGTTATTGAAAATCTCACACAAAGATTAACAATCTGGGAATCAAACCCAAGACCTGTCAGTGCGCTATCCATGCTTACTTCTACTAAACCAGCACTAACTACCTAATAACAATGTACATAATGAGAAAATAATAACACTAAGTCAAAGGTGGCATCGAGTTCAGGTTGAAGGCGAACAATGCTCGCATGCGTCATCCCAACATTGTTCCTAAAACGTGAGTAATTACTTAGGCGAACGTGACTATCGCTGTCCACCCCGACAAATGCATGCCGTAATGTCTTATGCCAGTAATAGTTCAATGAATAATGTTATAATATAAATTTAGTTATATGTATGTCGATATTAGTCATAGTTTTGAGTAAAATAGAGTGCTGAGTTGAAATCAGGTTCAAACCCAGACTTACGATTTCGAAATTAGGTTTTATGATTGGTTTATAGGGTAATGTGGTTACATTATAGTAAGTGCAATACCGTCTAGATTATGTTCAAAATTATATATGGAGTTAGATAATTACTTCTCGCCCTTTTATACCCATAATTATAATGTTTACCCGCAGGAAGACCACTGTTGACATAGTCAATCCCTAGGGATTTCCACAACCATTTATTAGAAGCGGTCTGCATCCAACGACCTCTTGCAATCTTTATTTAAATATCTGCCTCAGTGTATACCACACGTATATTCCTAATTATTCATAGCCTTAACTATGAAAGAAAACACCGCAGCTAGCAAATTATATTCCTCAAAGTTCCAAATTCAAATACACAATACTGGCAACATTCAAAGCGCGGTAACATGACGCGCAACTTACATAAACAGTCGCTTACGTTTCCGTCGGCGTCGCGGACGACTCAGTACCTGTACCTCTGTATCTGTACCTCTTTACCTCTAGCACTCCGTGTTTAATTCATGAGGGCGAGTGTCGGCGAGGCATGCCGCGCACGTGCTAGCATTCTACGCAAGTTTCGGTATACAGACTTAATTTTGCTAGACTTTGACGCGATCCGGCTCGAAGGACCATTTTTGTTAACGCAAACCTCGGTGAAATTGCCACCCGGGTCTGCTTTTTGAGTATTCTTTTGATGGTTTTTACTAATGAATCTTGGTTAGACTTACGTTTTATTTATTTTAATTTACTTTAAAACAGCTGGGGTAGAAGATTGATCAGTTTGCAAAACAATAAAAATATCCCTTACAAATGCCACGTCTGCATTTGCATTTTAGATAAACTTTTTTCAAAGTCGATGTTCCAAGTTTTCTTACTCCATTGAATATTATTATCAACTAAAAGTTATCCGGAATGTTTAATGTACCTTTTATCCCATTCATGCGATCTCTTATAAAGTGATCAAAACTCGTTTTGAATTATTTATTGCTGTATTAACTAACCATAGATAATCGAGCAAGTATCGAGGCTGCCTTTCAAAATAAGTACTTAATTTCCTAAACCAATTACTATTAATTAATTGAATCATTCAAAGCTAATGGTTGATTTACAATCATTTTTCAAATAAAACATGTTTTTTTAATTATTTTATTTTTATAGAGATTTATTTATTATTAAATCAAAACGAAAGTTAGTTCTATCTCCACCATTTTCCTTCAATTGTCATAATCTTAAATTATATATGTCAGAAATATTTTAACTGGTGGTAGGTCTCTCATATGTAAGAGGCCGCCTGGGTAGCTACCACCGCAATGTCAATGTAAATGCACTGTTGTGTTCCGGAGGACATTGTAGCCAGAGTATCTACTGGACATAATCAGACTTAACATCTTACGTCTCAGGATGGCGAGCGCAGTAGAGTACCAAACATTGCTTTGTAATTCATGGTGTTGGTTGGTTTTGCTACTGTCCATGAGCGGTCGTATCGCTTACCATCAGGTGAATAGCACGCTCGTCTCATCATTCATGGCAACAAATGGCTGGCACATGCGTCATACTCGTGAACGGGTGCTGCTTGTGTGGACAGCCGTGCTATTCTGTAACAACTCACGACCGAACTCACTTCTGAATCCGCAGTGAAAACTCATTTGGCATTCTGTAACTTGTATGAAATCTACACTAGCGCCATAAGGTGAGAACTCAAGTGAAGTGAACTATATTTAGGTGAGATCTTAGTTATTTGACGTTGATTGGTATTCTGAAACAAAGATTTCGATGTTCACTTCGAATCTCACCTTGATCCTCTATGTCAAATCATAAGTTACTATTTTGTGTGCGAGTTTCTGAGGGAAAAGAAAATAAACAGTGATTTCATTAGCAAAAAAAGGGCTGCATTAGTATTTAATATCAAGGAAAGTTCGAAATGTCGATAAATACCTTTATAAATATGATTTACTGTACTTTTACTTAGTTACTGCAGTTAATTTATTTTTTGTTTGTAGATGGCTCGATCATTTATTTTATTAAGTATTCTTAAAGAAGCCTACCTACGTTAGTAGAAATAAGAAAGAATCGTCGTCAAGCTCAAATTATAACAAATTTGCCCCTTACTAGGCGCAGCGATGATTTTATTAACATCTATAGACTTTCGGAAGACTCAATTCAAGATTTAGAGAATCAATTACGCCCTTTACTAGTACCAACTAAGCGACGTAGTCGAGAGCTTTCAACAAGGTGCAAGGTTCTTGAGCACTTTTTTACCGCTATAATTTTTATAAGCGAAATGGGGTTTGTCTTCTAAATATTGTACCAAAGCTTCTACTTGGTTTAACGAAGGATGGGAAACGCGGTCAATTGATCTAAAACAACAATATATGCATTATATTTGTTTCTCTATAACATAAACCACACCAACACAATGTAATTATACATTACTCACTTCATAATAATCAACGTTTTAAATATACTTTGAATTAAATAACAACACTTCACAAATTAACATAAAATACACTTTGTTTATAGTTTTAAATTTCGTCGCGCCGACGAATGACGTCACGTTTCTAGTTTTAAAACAATATTTGAGTGTGGCAAAGGCATATTGCGTTCAGCCTAACTTTATTTAAATTTCCTTTATTTATTATTTGTTATTTTATTAAACATATTAAGATGATTACGCAACACATATTTATCATAAAAAAAACCATGAAATAGATTTATTTGTGCAAGAATAACGACAAAAAGTCAATCGGTAACGTGGATTGAAAACCGTAACTTCAAAAGGTCGACACTAGCGCTATAGAACGATCTCACACAACATTTCGATACTCACCTCACTTCACGCGACCTTGAATGATGTTACAGAATACCAAAACAATCTCACTTAAAGTGACTGTCGAAGTGAGTGTGAGTTCGGAAATGAGTTTCGATTCGAGTTTTGTTTTTTACAGAATCGCACAGCTGGTCTGTCCGATTTGCTTACTTTGTAATTGATCAATAGATTACTTAACGCTTTTATAATTATTTATTGCGTTGGCAAAACAGAGTATACTGATTCTTCGTTATGGGTTACTTCGTTTTGTTTCTCTCAGCCATATTAAATATAAAGTAAACTTATTCGTATTCAAATATATCCTACTTGCAAATCATAACAAGTTATTAATGAACTGCTCTGATTTAAACCAACTTGTTATTTTTGTAATAATCATACATTGTAAACTGGTTTTGAAAAGAGCAACACTAGAGTTTCTTGCCCGTTCTTCTCTAGTGAAAACCGCTTTCCGAACCGGGTGGTAGTCCAAAAAATGACTGAATCTAAACAATGTTGAACATTTTAATGGATTCAATAAATTATTTTCATTTCATTTCATTTAAAAAAAAATTGCAAATCTGACTTATCGACCATCTTACAGCCCAACTTTCATCTTTCAGTAAATACTTAAAATCAGATTTCGATTTTACAAATCTAGACTGGATATCCGTGTTTGCACATACAAGGAGTATTTCTACTGAGTTCTGAACAAGAATACTTAAAACTTTAAATTAAAGTTATAAGAAAAATATTTACGGACAATTGCATTTTCTTGCATGATATTTCCAAAGACCTCGCGTTCGTTAGTCACAAGTCGGATTAAAATGGCGGCATTAGCACACATTAACAATTTAAAACTATCGTTTAGAAAGGGGGATTTTCACTGCAAAGTTTGCATGCCCGACCCGACTGTGCAAATTGTTTGCATAATGCATTTCGCGGAGCAATCCTTCGGACTTTCCACTTGCGAAATGGCGTACGTTGTTTCAATTTAAAACGTTAATGAAACGCCAGTGGATAACGTAAAAAATGACGTACAAACACTCGCTTTCTTGTGCTGTACCCCTAGCCGGAACATTTTGCAGTATCGTAATAGAATAGTAATAGTAAAATTTTGTATGGGAATTTAAACAGCGCCATTGTGAGCGTATTTGGAACTAAAATGTGACAGCGGGAAACGTTTACGATACTATAGTATAGTTAGCGAGTAGTTTAACGATAGTTTTACTTTAGAAATGTATGAAAAGTGGCAGCAGGAATAATTTTTGACGTATAGTATCGCCAATTACTATAGTTTTGCTGTCGAAAAATACGAGAACTTTCTCACCGAGATTTTGTCAGTGAGAAAGCTATCGTGAATGTAGTTTTGCGATTTATTTTATTTGAAATAAGGCAAAATGTGTTAATTACGATCATACTCAGTGCCCTCGACGTCTTATTGTTATTTTGTTTATTTATCTACTCCGTGTTTCACTAAAAATAGGCAATTCAATATGGAGTTACAATTGTGTTGTTTCAAATATTTTTGTTACTAACAGCGGCATTATCAAAAGAAGGTCCTAAGGACTATCCTAAGGACTTCTCGGAATCGGAGCAATGAACTTGGGAAAAAGTATGAGGATATAAGAAGACTAGACTTAGTGTAGTTTTAAAATGAATAGCTAACTAAAACTGTAACATTAATAAATAAAACAATCATATTATGCACTTTTGTTTTATGTTTTGTGTACCTACTTACTTATGTTATGCAACAGGCTCATTTCAATGTGTAGTCAATATGGTCAAGTTCTTAGCTACTTCTTCATATTATATTATTGAAATGATATATGTGAAGAAAGTTACCAAGGCTCATAACAGGCAAAAATGTAGCGAATACTTTCATTAAGTTTCCACCTTAAAGGTATAAAGGCATTATATTAAACAAACATCTGTGTCTATATCTATTACCTATTATTTATAAGTTTAATTCTTTACATTTACAATGTGTTACTTAGGATCATACTCAGTGTCCTCAACATCTTATATTTTGATCTTATTGTTATTTTGTATAATTATCTACTCCGTGAAATGAAATGAAATGAAATGAAATTCATTTATTGGTCACGTAGGCAATTAAATAGCTCTTATGACAAGTCAATACACATAGTACTTATTTTCTATTTACAAGATATTCGTTGGAATACTTACGTGTTTCACTAAAAATAGGCAATTCAATATGGAGTTACAATTGTGTTATTTCAAATATTTATAATTCTTACTAATAGGGGCATTACCAAAAGAAGGTTAATTCCTATCCTAAGGTCTTCTCGGAATTGGAGCAACAAACTTAGGAACAAGTATGACGATATAAGAAGACTAGACTTAGTGTAGTTTTAAAAATGAATACCTAACTAACCTTTTATAAATAAAACAATCATATTATGCACTATTGTTGTATGTTTTGTGTACTTACTTATTTATTTAATGCACAGGCTCATTTCAATGTATAGTCGATATGGGCAAGTTCTCAGCTAGTTGTTCATATTATGTTATCAAAATGATATATGTGAAGAAAGTTACCTAGGCTTTTTACGAGCAAAAATGTAGCGAATACATTCATAAAGTTTCCACCTTAAAGGTATAAAGGGATCATATTAAACAAATGTCCGTGTCTATAATATCTATTACTTATTTATGAGTTTATTTCTTTACATTCGTTGACGAGTGGCATCCGTATAAATTTGTTTGTTGTTGTTGTTATGTCAATTGTCAAACAAAAAATGGCTACGTTCGGAAATATAAATGCTTAATTGCTTGAAATGATTTTTAAAAATTTAGATCAATTGTTATTAATACTTTTTTGCGTCATAATTCATTTTCATCACCTTTAACAGGTCTTTAAGGCATGCTATAGGCTTTTTATTATTTTATGATAATAATATATTTTTTTACAAACACGGTGAATGATAATTCCGCACGAATCATTCAATAATATTCATTCATTGCCATAGGTTATCTGTGAGTATCGTATCGTATTATTCAAGAGTTTACGAGAGTATGGTTAAACGGTTCATGCTGCCGCCAAATATAGTTATCGAGTAGTAATAGTAAAGTAATGATTGTTACTATACTATTACTATACGATACTTCAAAATGTTCCGGCTAGGGGTACAGTTCTTGTCGCGCAAGTTGTGCAAGCGAGTCCACTCTGTTATGCATTAAATTCTTGTGCAGTCTTGTCTCGTCTGCATTATGTGAAATTAAGTAATTTCTTATTTTTTTTTATATATAGATTTGCGTGGGAGGTAAATTAATGGTTTGGGAACTGAGTGTTATACAGGGTATATCAAGACCGCGACCGAAAACGAAGCCAGGTGGTAGTTTTAGCGGCTACAGGCACAATGCAACTAAAAATTTTGCAAAATAAGCGACGGATTTTTTTTTACTATTTTTTAAAAATCATCGTTTTTGAGGGGTAAATACCTAGTTTTTGCAAAAATAGTAATTTAAACCCTTACGTACCATTGCGTGTTTAAAAATTAAGCGATGTGCGGCATTATTTTAGAAAAAACTATGTTTAATCACTCAAATAAGACGATATGTAAAAAATAACAAAAAAAAATTGCCGATTTTTTTTGTAAAATTTTTACTGGTATTGTGTTTGATATCACTAATACTACCTCCTGGCTTCGTTTTCAGTCGCGGTCTTGATATACCCTGTATGTATCTGGATAACATCGTTTCGCTTTTGTGCCATAAATATGAGGATTCCTTATACTAAAATGACTGTAAGGAGGAATGTCGTCCCTACGTCAATAAAAAATCATTTAATTTGTAACCAACAACCATTTTTTATCCTATATTCTATTGAAATAAAATTTATTTTACGGATTTTATCGCGGATTTGGTTTAATTTCTATTTTTTTTTTAATTCCCGACGTTTCGATTGCTTTGCAGCTTTCGTGGTCACGGGGCGGTTGGTATTTCAAACATTCGCCTAAATCTAAGAAACCATTATGCAAATTATTCTACTTGCACAAACAGCCACTGCCTTCATTCTCCAACTTATTATTAGACTATGACCCGAAAAAATCCTCGAATTAGATGACTGTAATGGACCAGATATTTCGTGTACATCATGCAAAGAAAGCGTAAAGCAGCAGACCGGGCTCTGTGGCGTACCTTGGGAGAGGCCAATGTCTAGCAGTGGACTGTAACGGGCTGATGATGATGATGATGATGATGATGTAAAGAAGACCTTTGGTTATAATAAAGTTACCATGTTCAACAGCACCGGTGCATCAGTTCGCTAGTTAATTACGAGTCGCGTCGCGCAGGTGAGCTGGCTCGCGGCCAGCTATGAAGCGCCACTTACCACTCAAACGCCGCTTCGATTTGTATTGCATAGAAATGTGACGTAATAAGGCTTTCATATATGAAGAATATTTTGATGAAGATTTGTGCAAATAAATTATTTACAAGTCGATAAAGTTGCGTTACAGTTTTGTTACCAACGTGCATTGGCATGAGGATTTGGGTGGCATTGTGTAAATATTAGTGTGCACCACAAGTATTTGTTTCGGGTCTGGGTGTACGTGAGGCCGAAAAGTCTCATAGTTTCTGATACCACGACACAAGACTCGATCTTAGTGAGGAGTCAGGAATGTGACTGTTGGGTGCAGTAATTTATTTTTATGTATTTAATTCAAACACAGCTTCTCTTACAAATTGACTCTATACCAGCTCCACGAAACAAAACTATTCCCGAGCGAGTATAATCGGATACGCCTACACGTAGGAAACATCCGTAGCGTCGCGTCGAGTGTGTTCGTAATCAGAGCTAGCTGGCTTGGCTCCAAACTTGTATCTTGTTACTTGAAACTAAGGCTCTGTGTAAACGTAGCATACTGTAACCGTAGCATGAATGTATCACACACAAAATATCACGGTATTACAAGGTAATTCAATAGCGTCTACACTCCATCTCCACGGTTCACGAAACTATCTTCTGTGCTGTATCAGCCTAAAAACGTCACACTGCAGGGCACCAGCCTCCTCTTCTATCGTGGGTACGAATGAGAGTGATTAGGCCATATAGTCCAACACACTGGCCTAGTGCGGGTTGGCGGACTTTACATACTATAGAAATTCTAACAAATCGCTATGGTATGCAGGTTTCCTCACGATGTTTTCCTTCGCCGTTATAGTGACTGGTGATTGACTAGCTATCAATACACACATGACTGCGAAAAGTCAGAGGTGTGCCCTGGGTTTTAACTCGCGACCACCGTGAACATGTAGGCAGCCGCATCTGGTCCGTTACCAACAGGCCACCACGCACTTTCTATCAGAGTTATTTTAATTTAATGGTAGAATAGTATAACCGTGCTGTGGACACCAAGCGAAAATATATTTATGGCAATCTTATTTCTAATGCAACACGTCAGCAAAGTCGTTAAATTTTGATCGACTCAGCGATCGTGCTGAAGCTTAATAACGTCACGTTTCCACCCCCGTATTTGTTTCGTATCTGGGTGCTATATTAAAATGGCAGTATCTGATACAAAAAATCTTGAATCGTCGATCGGAAGAATCAAGAAGGTTGGATTCGGAGCCGGTTATCATTATTACGATTTAATCGATTTACTCGTAATAGATTCATGCCTGTTTTGACAATAAATTTAAATTATCACGATAAATCCATAAATTGTACAAAAAATTGTCCTTTCCCGTTATCCCTATGAACACTTAGATTTTTTAAACTACGCATCTGATTTTTATTTTATATGAATAGAGTGCTTCAAACGTAAGTTTTATACCTAACTGCACCATTATCAAATTATGTGTTTTGCTGAGACGTTATGTGAAAACACACTAAATGACCATGTATATTAAATAACTATTTATTTTATGTAGGGGATTATTACAATAATAACTCGGGTAATGCTGAGTCAGGCCGTTACTTTGCGATACAAGTGTATACTGACCTTGTGATAGGTATCTTTCTGCCAGTTCTTGATCTGCGCCATGACGTCGTTTACAAGCCGGTCCCTCACGCCGAGGTGCATGTCGGAGAGCCTCTCGGCCTCCACCATACCTCCCTTCCATGCTGCCTCCATCGTGCCGTATTCAGGTCCTGGTGACAAAGAAACACATTGAGAATAACGTACTGTACGCTGACATTTGTACGGAAACAAATATAATAAATTGCAATGAAAAACTACCACTTGGTCTTTATGTGATGATTATTGGTTTAACAGTGGAATCTTTGGCCTTACGTAGGGTAGTAGGCAAGAAATCGATTGTGTATTGATAGACCACACATTCAACCGGCGCGATAGGGCAAATGTTACGACTGA
The DNA here is from genome assembly GCA_949752805.1 of Deilephila elpenor. Classification (NCBI taxonomy): domain Eukaryota; kingdom Metazoa; phylum Arthropoda; class Insecta; order Lepidoptera; family Sphingidae; genus Deilephila; species Deilephila elpenor. The sequence continues at coordinate 2,609,038 of OX457114.1, forward strand.
ACTCCGACAACTCCCTTGTTAACTTCTCCCTATAGTGTTACATTTTATATTTTTACCGGAAACTGTAATCTATGAGCTTATGGACGGTAGTTATTTCTTACCATTAAGTCAGTCTAAAAATAGCTTCTAGGTATTTCTACCAAAAACCTACAATAAAACATTAATTTTAATATACAGTCTAAAAATCCCATTTCCACTAGTTAAACGGTGGCTACAACTATACCATCTGTTGGTTTCCACTAAGTATTTCAACTTTAATACCTCGTTCGTACGAAGTCATTGCCACGATATTACTGCGACATGAGACGTGAGCCGTTAAATCGAAGAAATAAGCATTAAGTTTGAAATTCAACGAAATTGTGTACTGTTAGTAGAATATATTTAAAGTTATATATGAAATGTAATATTATACGTGTATATAATGTTTATGGGTTTACAGTTTAGTGCTTGTATACATTGCTTTCTAAAAGGTCCTAGATACCATTCCATGTAATTTGACGTGTTTGAGGTTCAAACGCTAGCTTAAATTTAGGATTTCAACATTATCGTGGATGTTTTCCTTGATTTTGAAGTAGTAACAGCCTAGCAAGAAACGACTGAGCAAACAGAATACGTTAAAACGGGTACAATCAATCAGCACCGGTATAGACTGGGGCGCGGTTGAGCGAACTACCACGGTGCCAGTAATTAAAGGTCACAGCAGCCCTAGTTCTATTGGTTTTCATGGTACACCGGGAACGCCGCAGAAGTTCCACACGTAGTGCCGGTAATGATTAAACCGGCACTGCAATCAATGGATTTGTGTTAAGCCTTATAGAAATAAGCGCGAGAAAATATTCTGAAATCATTAAAGCACTTTATAAAAAATTGAATTAATTTACAGAATTGGACATAATATTTCAAACCGCAACATTTTTATCATGGTTTCTTAGATTTACGCGAATGTTACACATTGTAATAAAACTATTTTTTTACGGATTTTATTGCGATTTTATATTTTGCCCCGTGACCACGAAAGCTGTAAAGCAATCGAAACGTCGGAAAGTTATAAAATGTAAAAAATTAACCAACTCGCGATTAAATCCGTAAAAATTAGTTTTATTACTATGCGCAACATCTTTCTCAACATTTAGTTCCGTTCGAATTATAGTTCCGAGGAAAAAATCAACATCAAGTGCCGGCATAACAAGTCCCGTAAGGCATTCGTGAAACATTTCCATGAAATTATGCAACGCGGGCAAAAATCAAGAATATAGCGGGGTGTGTTCTCGGTGGCAGTTATGTAACTGTTTGGACTGCCTGACGGCTGACCAAAAGCAGAGCGATAATTTCGGACAATTATGGATGTGTAAAACCCACCAACCCGCACTAGGCCTGGTGGACTATATGGCCTAACCTTTCTCAAGCTTACTCTGTATTGTAGAGGAGGCTTGTGCCATGCAAGAGACGAATATGGGCTGATACAGATGGATATGTTATATGGAATGCTTAAATGTTGTAATATTGTGTAGACCAAGATCGCAGAAACTCAAATATTAATTTCAACATTGCAATTTCATTCGTAAATCACCGTGCTCATGCTATACTGTTTTAAGACCTGTCAGCAATCCTTCCAATCATATTTTGTAAAACGAAATAATTAACATTGACTTTACTTCAAGTGAGAACTTACTACTAGTACAGTATCTCTTGGTTCCAATGCTCTTATTCCAATACCAATGTGCCAATTTATCCAATGAACCAACAATTCGATCGAACATATTATCTAACATACCGAACCTAACTATTAACCAAATGACTCGTCAAATACCGAGTGTAGCCGCCGACAGAGCCCTCCATTAGCGTCATCAAGACATCATACCTAATAATGGCGACGATTTACATGCGGTTTTGCGTACACATGACTAAGGGCTTGTACAAAAAGCTGCGATGCGACGTCGCATCTCAAAAATCTGCGAGCTCCCTCTACGCATCGCAAGAACTTGCGAATTGATTCACATTCACAAAATCTTCTTTGTTTCTTTTTCCTGTATCTCCTAAGCAATAATAAAAGTGCACATTTCTTTTTACGATCCATGTCACGACCTAGTTTTCAATTAAAAATACGTTTAGTACGGTTAACGGTCGTCGAAGGAATGGTCACCCTGGGAGACGCCTTGCCGCACGAAATCGCATCGCAGCAATTCGTGTCGTAATTTTCTGCGTTTCGAGTTCGCATCGCGTCGCATCGCAGTTTTGTGTACAAGCCCTAAATACTTCGATACTTCCAACGGTGTAAATCAGTAGAATATTTCGATGATGTAAGACACGTTTTGTTATGAATTGGGGGCATATTAAACCTCTGGAGAAAAGTAAATTTATATATATTTATTTTTATTTTGTGATGGACATCCAGCGTGGCGGACTATATGGCCTTACCACTTTCAATCCTACCCTCGTCTGTAGAGTAGGCTCGTGCCCTGCAGTGGGACGTATATGGGCTGATACATATTTTTACTTTTATTGAAGAATAGGAAACGCGAACGTGCAAGCAGCTCATACCAACCAATGCAACGGTTGACACAGAAGAATTGCTGATCATCCTGTAATGTCACTGTTGGAATGCAATTAACAAACCTTTAATAAGGTTTTTATTGACGTATTGATATCTTTCCGCTTGACCGGTAACATTATGTGTTTTGACGAGAGGAAAGCTGTTAAGCCCCACTTTTAGTACCTCGGGCCTCGGGGTGAGTCTAAAGGGGGGTATGCCGGCATCACCAGTCTGCGAGACTGCAATAGTATTACCCAATCACTTGCTAAAAGTATTATGTTTTATTGTATTCTCATTATAGATGATCTGCCACCATTATAAGTTATTAGCATATATGTGACGATGACGTATTCCTTGCATACAACACCAAACCCGCTACACACTTCCAAAAACCAAAAAACTTGCCCTTAATCACCTCAAAGGTCGTGCCTTATCCATCATCGCATTTCATAACGTCAAGTCATATCGTTATCAGTTATTAAGTCCACACACGGCCGGCGAGAAAGTTCAGGTTATAAGAAGTGTCCACAATGCCAACCGGTTGGGCTCGTGAAGCATTGCGTTCGCAAGTGGTTCGTTTCATAAGACATTACGGTTGTAGTTTATACGGTGATGTAATGAGAATGCTGATCGCACCTCATTAGCTTCACCTCTATTTTAGTAATTGATTTTACTTTTGGCTGATAGAGAAAAAGGGTTAAAGATCATTAGCGTTTGAAGGGATTGAAATGCTATAGACTGAAAATGATGAAACTTTGACTATTAGAATTTTATTTGAGATGTACATCTACAAATTTTAAACAAGCCAAAAGGTTATTGTCCGTGGAAAATGGTAGATAGTAATCGCTAGATCATCCTAGATAACCTATGGATGACTAGAAGATCTTGACAACAGACTAACCACTTATCCAATAAAATCCATCCGTCTTCCAAACCGCATTGAGCCAGTGTGGTAGGCAAAGTTCACTCCCCCTCACGTGTGGGAAAAGTTGTTTCCAGCAACGCATATCAAGTGTTTCTACTAATAGGAAATTTTGTATTGAATTGAATGCCACATTTCCACCAATTAATAAGTACACTACAAATATATAAAGTTAAAGACCTATCGCAACATCCAGACTGAAAACAAATATTTGTGGATTAAACAAACATTTGTCTCTGCACGCGGATCGAACCTACTGCCTCTCGTATTTTCGCCGGTGTCCTAATTAACTACACATCGGAATCTCGTAAAAATAGGGACCAAGTTATTAAATAAAAAAATAAAAAAACGATAAATAATTATAATCTATCGATGTTCAAACATACAAACACCAATAGACAAGTATTGCCACAGATCGTGGCACAACGCAGAGATGCAATTGAACTCAAACCGATATAAATATGAGCAAACATTAATAAATATGACAGTGGGATAGTAAAAGCAATATACAAATGCCAAACTGCTGTTACGTATCGCTAGAATTTGCCAATACCATAATATAAAGATATACAATCCGACTATAATTATACATTGAGAAAGTTTGTTACTACTAAACTAATTTTGATGAAATTTGACAGTATAACTTTTAAATAGCACATAGAATATCATTTGTATCATTTATCATGAAATTATAATAACAAAATTAAACAAATGATAACGGCAAGTAAAAAATGAATACGATTAAAAGGGAAACGATATTAACCTACTCGTAATTCCTTTTAAACATAGTCTATATTCAGATTAGACAATATTTAATTACAGTTGTTTTTAATCTAAAATTTAAATTTAACAATTACGAATTAACAATACAATTGGAGACCAGAATAAACATTTTTTGCTTTTACATTCAGCCATTTCTTTCAATTTGTATAGAATTTTTGAGTAAATACGAGCTCAAAAACCGGTGAATGCCGAGGACCGGCGACTTCTTAATAATAAAAAAATATTCATTCGCCCGCTGGGAACGAAGAACGACCTGAATTTTTCCCGCTTACATTTTACTGTGACGTTGTTAGCACTGTTATCGAATATTTTTTTAGTAGCAAGCCCTAGTAATTTCATAAGATACCACGAAAATTATTAATTTATGTTGTGATTCGCAAACTTATACAAAAAGTAATACTCATACCCTGGTCGCTAAAGGCTTTTTAATAGTCCCAAGTTCAAGAAGCTTAAACCAATACTTTCAGCAATCTGTCAGTTCCCGTCATTGTGAGACATCTTTTCGTAATAATCAAAGGGCAGTAAAACACTCACAATTCTCCTGATGTTAGCTTTACACAAACAGACCACTTTCCTACTTAAATCGATGAACTCCAAACCTAACAACATAATTGTTTCTACATTCATCAATACATTCCGACGCATCTTCCATAATATGCAAGCTCTCGAATACTCCATCACACATTAAATACAAAACCAATCCACCGAATTCACAATGCACCCACCACAATTCTCTTGTTGTCTTTGGCTTTATGGTTGCTAAACATCCTATAATTATCCTGGTTGGATCGATGGTTTCCTACCCTATCGTATGATTGCTAGTACTATAATTATTATCACTTTCCATCATCTAAGCCCCCTATATATCGATAGGTTCCGCAGCATAATTGTTTCTAAATCATTAACACATTCCGATGCATCCACCATATGCAATCCTAACTTTCAACAGATTACATCACAACACTCCCGATTCTAGGCACAAACCCCACGTGTCTCGCATACACCATTATACATTGAAAACGCAACCAATCCGCCGAATTCACAATTAACTTTCCATTTCATCGAATTATTCTGAACGCGTTATACTTACACAATGGCACACAAAAACTTTCGTACGCTGATGTAAATGTTACAATTCTATTGCTTAACGTTAATGCTTTAATTAAATTGTAACAATAAATATTGTCTTTAAGATTGCGGAAAGTCGCTGGCCGCAAGTATCTGTCAAGAAGTCGCTTCAGAGAACCTTGGGAAAAGACCATGTTCAAAGTTTCTCTGGCTGAAGACCAGTGTCAACGCATTGTGCTTTACTGTAAATTAATTGAACCAGGAATAGCAAATACAATTAACGAACTAAACTATTCCTTCATGGGACTTTATAACGAAATAAATTGCACCAATAAGGATAAGAATTATACGGAACCAATAAACCAAAAAGGCAATATCAACTCGAAATCACAATTACAAACTACAACTTAATAAAACTTCGAACATTTGTAGAGCACTATCACACAATCGATATATTTAATTGTCGAACAGCTGCGACTATTTATCAGCAACTCGATTAATCTCGAGTGACAATCGATAATCGGACAAGCAAATCGAATTCGTAATCCGGTAACCTGAATACGCAAGGTCGTGGGATTTTTAATCACTTGTTATAATTTTATTGTATGTTAATTTTTGAACTTGATGATTCATTCTTAGAGTTATTTTACAATTGTTTTGTATTAAACGGGTAAAGTATTAAATAGGAGCTGTTAATGAATATAAAACCTGTTAAGTGAGTATACATAATAGTACCATTTTTTTAATGCCTTTATAGGCAGACGAGCTAGCGGCCCGCCTGATGGTAAGCGACTACCGCTGCTCATAGACCTTCGCAGTGCCAGGGGTCCAGCACAACAAAGTCGCTGCTTACCTTAAGGAGAATACTCTCTTTAAGCCTCCTTTACTCTCCAAAGTTGTCTTATTTCATGTATATCTAAAACTTAGGGGTGATTTGCGATCCCACGACGAGTCGTAAAAATCAAATTCAGTACATCAACATTCATAGTTCATACTTCATTTACGAGGCCAAACAGTGTAATACTAAATATCTCTGAAACTGACTAACAAAGTCTCTAATCAATATTGGGTTGTTGAATAGTATCATGTCTCGTCGCATGTCCAACCAGCCTGAACCTGTTAGTCCACACGGAGATAATTTCGAATTGATTATTTATTTTACTTCATACAAATTATAATTAATACTTGCGAAGATTAAATTCGATGAGACCGTTATGGACGCTAAAATATTTAAGAGATAATTATGTAAATCAGACGAACAGTCGAGATAAGTCGACGTCTAGATATTTGAATGGGGACATTTTAGGCCGGCAGGACATTACGGTTTATAGCTGATACACATACATACATACATGAACTCACGCCTTTATCCCAGAAGGGGTAGGCAGAGGTGCTACCTGGACACCCACATTTCGCCTTGTATGTTCCATTTCACGATGTAGTAGGGGCCGGACCCACAGCCATATCGGGCACAAATCCCTGACTTCGGGCTGATAATGAATAGAAAACTCAATATCACCCTGCCCGACTCAGGATTCAAACCCGAGACCTCAGCTTTGTAATCGTACCGTAGTACAACAACGCCACCGAGGCAGTCATAATAAAGTTAAACATTTTAAAAGCCGATTAGTAAACTGCACTAGCCTGGTTTATACAGCGTCCATGCATGCGGTCCGGCCAGTTGCGCCACGCACGCAGAGCAAACACATCGCTTCCTGGTATCGAACTGGTATCGGAACATCGCTTGTAAACATTACGTGTGGGACTATTCATTTGGAGTTGTTTCTTTAAGTCGGCTTGTGTTTTGTTTTTTATAGCTGTTTTCTAGTGAAAAGATGTGACAGCCTCCGTGGTGCAGTTGGTTAGACGGCGGGTGTAAACAGAAAGGCCTGAGGTTCGATCCCTGCACCGAGAAAAATGTTTGGGTCACGGGTGTGGGTGTTTGAGAGAAAAATCTCTCTCGTAGTTTCAGATACCAACTACACAAGACTTAATTGATCTTAATATGAGGTGAGGATCAGACTCAGGACTGTGTATGTGACTGTTGAGTGTATTTATTTTATTTATTATATCTCATGCTCATAGCTGTGTCCTCTAAAGGTAATTAGAGATGCTAACAACAGTTCGAAGAGCTTAATTTCGTCTCTACACTTGTTAGCTAGCGAGTTACCTCAATTGAGACTTCTAAATAGAGTTTTCGATTGGGAAGCGACCACAGAAAACGGGTTGGGAATCGAAATCGAAACATATCATTTACTTAACATATAATTTATATAAAATTCATCATGTTTCTATTTCTATTTCATTTACTTTGCGTTTTCTTTCATTTAAAAGTATTTTTTTATTGCGATGAATGGCGAGACGAGCGGGCCATTCGTCTGATGGTGAGCGATATGACTGCTCATTGACAGTAGCAAAACCAAACACCATGAATAATTACAACCAATGCTTGGCATTCCACTGCGCTCGCCATCCTGAGACATAAGATGTCAAGTCTCATATGTCTCTCTCACTTAGTTTAATAAGTCTTTATATATCTTATACATAATAGCGTGTAATTTATTAAATTATATATCATTGCTAGATTTAAGTTTCGTGTAATTGCAACCGAACATCTGAACCCGAGTCGTTACAGCGCATTACACAAATTGCGAATACCAGCACATATCTATGCCAAATAGCACTACTGAGATAAATCGTGGATACTTGGATTTTACTTAACTTTAGATGGACAACTCCGATGTGGTATTATTTAATTTGTTTTAATTTTCTGCTGACTTCCAATTTGATTAAAATTTTAGAAAATAATCAATGAAGAGATAAATAATTATACTCAACAGTCACATACACCGTCCTGACCCCACATTAAGATCAATTAAGTCTTGTGTCGTGGATAGCATACGAGAAACTTTTCGGTCTCACAAACACCCACACCAGAGACAAATATTTGTGGGCTTCACAAACATTTGTCTCGGTGCGGTAATTGAACCCGCGGCCTCTCGTTTTACAGCCGCCGTCTAACCAACTACGCAACGGAGGCTGTCGAAGATGCCAAACTTGAATTTGTAAAATTAAATACAGAGCATACAGAACTTTTCCAAGTTACTTATAGCCTATGCTCGCATTCACGACGAAGGAAAACATCGTAATACAACATGTGTAACTAAGAATACTGCACAAGAATTTCAAAGCTAGCATTAAGTTTCATGGTGTTATAATAAAGAGTTTATTATTATTATTATTATTATAAGCCAAATTGCAATGTAGCTAAAAAGTCATTTCGCACCGGAAACAAATATGTAAGTATGAATTAAGGTCTGATACTGGCGGTAGGTCTCGCATATATGAGAGGCAGCCTGGGTAGGTACCACCGCAATGTCTATTTCTCCCGCCAAACAGCAGTGTACATGCACTGTTGTGTTCCGGTTTGAAGGACGTTGTGTCCACAGTAACTACTGGATATAATGAGGCTTAACATCTTATGTCTCAGGATGGCGAGAGCAGAGGAATGCTAAGCATTGCTTTGTCATTCATGGTGTTGTTTGGTTTTCTACTGTCCATGAGCATACTATTAGGCGAACGGCATGCCATCTCGCCATTCATCGAAAAACAAAACGAACTGGCCTCGTTAGAAACGCAGCCCAGGACTTCTAACACTGCTAGACTTACAAATACACCTTACTATTTGATTTAAACTAACACCCACGTAAACAAGATTAACATATTAAAAGGCGTACAGAAGCGGGAGCTTTGACGTCTCATTCATCTCGCGGAGCCGTGCCTCTCGGATTAACACGATGAATGACTGAATAGGCTTCCGGTCTTCACAGTTAAATGCGTACTGCACCTTTATATGCATTCAGTTATAATTACAGGACGGCACGGATGGGGGTTTTGTATATGTACGCGTGTTTTGGTCCATTCAAGGCAAGGTCTTTGTTTGTCCGTTTGCGCGCTTTATATTGGTATGCAAATAAATAAATGATAATAAACCCAACAGTCTAAAATCGAGTATTAAGCTGTGGGTATCAGAAACTGCAAAAGACTTTTCGGTCTGACAAATACCCAGGCCTGAAATAAATACCTGTGGATTACACAAACATTTGTCTTCATGTGGGGATCAAACTCGGCGCCTCTTCGTTTTAAAGCCGGCGTCCAACCAACTGTGCCACAGAGGCTCTTGAACTATAAATACATATAACGGACCGTTTGGTTTTATTTTACTGTGCTTTTAAAATTAGTGAATAGTGTCATGAAACTCTCTTATTATTAATTTTCTTAACAGGTTACTAAAACGTCAATTCATGGCTAAATACTTAACAAATGTACACAACCGCGTTTATTGTTTGAAAATAAACGACCTTAACAAGCCGCCACAATCCAAGAAATTCACAATAATAATGTGATTGCACTTGAAATAAGTAGATTTGTATCTTGTTTATGAGAGAATTAATGTTCCCACGCGACAATGATGCAAATAGCATGTAAGCAATTGTGAATTAACGACTCAGACGAACTGACTGCTAGTTACTCGCATAATCATATGTTTTGTTTCATAAGCTCATGCCTTTATCCCAGAAGGAGTAGGCAGAGGCGCCACCAGAACACCCACATTTCACCTTGTATGTTCCGTACCACGATGTGATAGGGGGCGAGCCTCTCGTCATATCGGGCACAAATTTCCGACTCCGGGCTGATAATGAATGGAAAAGCCCAATATCACTTTGCCCGACCCGGGATTCGAACTCGAGGACAACTACGCCACCGAGGCAGTCGTTTGCTTCGAAACGGGAGAAATAGACAGGCGTGGGCTTAGCGGCCGTGACTGCGGTTCCGTACTCGTGTGGGTAAATAAAAAAGGGGCTAGCGTTATTACAAAAAAATAGTAATGATAATACTGATGACAATACTATTGTGTGTCCGACAGTTAATCAAATTCAAACATTAAAATAAAAATATGATCTTCAAATTGCATCCCATTTTATAACCAGCTGTTATATCTCACCCGCTAAAAGGTCGATACAAATAAATAAATATAATTCGAAGAAGACATCCTAAAAATCTTAAACGGACATATCACGATTCTTGACAAAAAATATTTCTTTTTTTTTAAACTGAGTACAATATCACCTAGGGCGAAACAAGTAATTACCAAATGTCAATATCACCTTGTATAATATATTTCACAGACCAATCATCTTGCTACTGAATTATAGAACTGACGCTTGCACCTTCATACGGAACCTCAACTATTATAACACTTGTACTACACGAGGTATACAAAAATGTAGGTTTATTGCGCGATAAACGTTTGTTTGCACGTTGTTACATCTTCGTTAACCAAAATGTTTATTAGAAAGTTTCTTGCACCGTGGGATTTATTGAAAGAAACCAGATTCCCTTTCTATGGAATTTTCTTGCACGTATTTGTGCCATTTCTAATGTTTTTTATTGAAAGTAAACCGTTAGTTATTAAGTTACCAGACGCTTAATTTCCACACTGCACTCCACTTCATTTGAGATTATATCCCTACCTTCTTCTATAAGGACGCCGTTCCTCAACGGTACGGTTAGTATAAGCTATAAATAAATAAAATAAATAAATACACCCAACAGTCACATACATAGTCCTGACCCCACACTAAGATCGAGTCTTGTATCGTGGGTATCAGGAACTACGAGAGACTTTTCGGTCTCACAAACACCCAGACCCGAAAGAAATATTTGTGGGCTGCACAAACATTTCTCTCGGTGCGGGGATCGAACCCGCGGCCTCTCGTTTTACAGGCGGTGTCTAACCAACTGCGCCACGGAGGCTGTCAATGGCCATGTCAAAGGCTGCTATGTTCTACGATATATCCAGACCGATACGATGAAAAGGCGGACAACGAACCGATAATTCCTCGTGGCTCGTCGACCCCTAAGTACCTACTAACCATCAGGTGGTCCGCCTTATGAAATGAAAAATAATCACAATGTTTGTCCTACTTCTTATTCTTTCGCAGTTTGGCAGTATACACCATGAACGCTTTTAAAGTGTTACACTTCTCAAGCATTGTAACATATGCCTAACTTATACTAGTACACTAGTAGCATTAAATATAAATAAAACATTTAAATATATGTGTCAAGGTGGTGCAGTGAATATGAAACACTGTCGGTAAAGATCAACATGCATGCCGCATAATTACTATTATCTGCGTTATGTTCATTGTAATCACAGAACATCAATATATTTAAACGCCGTCTCTACACGTAGCAAAAAATTGATGTTTATGATTAAATATTAACTTACATTTTCTGTAAATTGATTCAATGCGAGTACTTTGGCTCATAATCAAAACGTAACAAAGACATATAATTTTTTTTTGTCATTAAAAACAAACAGTATAAACCTAATATATTTTCTGTCACATCTTTTCCAAGCTGTAAAGAACACATACTAATAAAACACATCAATAATTAATCTTACGAGTCCCCGTATTTTTCTTTTTCTCCTCATACTAAAACTAACAAAATTCACAAACACTAACCTTTCTCAATCAAATCATTCCACTTCTTGGCCCATCCTCTAAGACTCTTGGCGTACGCCTTCTCAATGTCAGCTCGTTCCTGCACCAGCGCCTGGAGCTCCCCGCACAGCCGGTGGCCGTCGTCGACTCGCTTGGTGGTGCGCTTGTAGTTGCCCGGCTCCCAGAACGAGTCGGACGTGGTGGTGAGCAGCGCCTGCTCGTCGCTGTGATGCGACATGGCGGCGCGACACTCACACACCGCCCCTCTGGAACAATTGAGAATTTTTTTTTAATATTTTGGAATATCCAGGAACCCACCACGGGCTAGTCTGGTCAAAACCACCCTCTATCGTTGATATGCTGCTCTATAGTAAGATTTTATTCTTGATAGCTCTAACGAATTTACGACTTCAAGTACACCAGGTTTGGTGATTTTTGTGGTCGTGCTATGTTAAGGTATGAAATATTACATCAAGCAAGAGTCTAGAATACAATAATGCTAACCTAGAAAAAGGTAATAATATTAAACTATCACGTATAGTCCTGATTGATACTGAAATACGATACTTGTATCTTGACATTCAGAAGGTATGAGGTCTATCCATAGCACACGGACTCTAAAAGAAATCCTTTTGATCTAAATAATACAGACTTTAAACTAAAGGTCGTAACGTTTAATAGGCAATCAAAAAGGGACATAACTTAACGCTGAATTACGAACAGTTTCATGGTAAATTATAACACGATTATTATCGTTGTTCGCATTATCAATTCGCATTGTATGCAAATCTAGCGACACAGAGAAAAGTGGAACAAGTTGTTAATCTACCATTATGAAGTAAGGTACGCTGGGTTTAATTTATTGTAGACCTGTTTCTTTTTACAGCGACCTTTTAAAACTAGGCAAAACAAGTTAGAAGTATTGCGTTGTTAACAATGTGGAAACTTTCGTTAATGCTCAGAAAAGATAAAACTTCTGTATAATGGAGCGTTACAGAACTGTTCAATCGATGGAAAAATGGGATCAGTGATATGAGATACGATGATAAAAAAGAAACGTATGTCTATAAAGTCAAAGATATATATATACCTACTAATAATAAATTGAGGAAATTGCAAAAGGGTCAAATAAGGAGCGCTCGCAAGGGAAGAGTACACATGAGAATCTTAATTATAGTGTTCTATGGACCGTTAGATCTTTTGTAGACTCTGTGTATCGTAACTGAAGATATTTGAGTGCTCATGTACTTCCACAGTAATAAAACGTCCCTTTCACACAAACGTGTCAGTAAATAAAGATAAATGCTTATGTTAATATTGTACATTATCTTATCGCATATGACAAGACTTCTTTCATTGTTAACCGATAGCTCTGAGTAGTTAACACAATCAATAGCCTCCTTGTTACGGTCTTCTCGGATATCTGCTTTTGAATAGACATCTGATGATAAGGTCAGATAAAAATTGGTTTACCCCTCTCTTCTCCTCTCTCTCCTAAATAGAATGTTTGTTTTTTTTTTCTATGATTTGATAACCAAATTCTAATTCAGGGGATGTCCATAGTTTTTTTTACACAATACGTGAGTGATTCAAGGACTAATAACCCTAGCAACCGACACAGTGTGGCAGTATGTATCAAGCCCCTATTCTACCACTTGTAAACACATACTCGGATTGAAATTACTCCTGACATTCAAATTCGAATCATACACAAATTCGTGATCACCGCAAACATCGAAATGATTTCAAACCCATCATTACCATGAGCATTATAAATCTAAATCCGTGTGATTAGCATGCACAGGGCGTTAAAGATGGCGTGTTGATTTACAACTGAATGCAGACGGTCGTCCTTCGTGGGCAATGGTGATCGGTTGCAAATCGCAGCCTCACAAATGCCGTCACGCGTGCTAATTGCTCATTGTTTTCCTTTTGCTGTCGACGCCGGCCGTGCATTCCTAGGTACATACACTCACGTGGAATGTTAGGTATGCAGGTCACACTGAATACATTGTATGGTGTAAATGTTAGCAATAGTTACGTATTGGGATAGCCGGATGGGTCTTGAATCTCTATGAAAGGATGAACTATTACCTTCTGTTTTCCTATCTACAAGTTATAAATAAATACACCCAACAGTCACATATGTATATTCCTAACCCCTCATTAATATAAATCAAATCTTATATGGTGGGTATCAGAAACTACGAGAGACGTTTCGGTCGCACAAACACCCAGACCCAAAACAAATACCAGTGGATCACAAAGTCAGTTGTTCGATGCGAGTATCGAACCTGCAGCTTCACGATTCAAAGGCGGCTAACCAACTGCTCCACGAAGATTTAGTTATAATGTGTTTTACATTAGTAATTAAAATAAAATAAGATAGCAAGAGTCACAATTCGTACCCCCGCTAATTAATTTATCTCTTTTGTTCTTTATCCTACAACGCTCTTATGATTCTCAAAGTGTTTGTTATGAGACTTTTATCAGACTCCGTAAGTGAGTTGAATAAGTATTTTATGAGTTAAATGAGTATTTTAACAATATAGTAAAATGGCAAGCAGGTAAAAGAGGGAATTCATCTAACTGAAGGAAGGAAACGTAGTTTGAACATGTATTAACATCTCCGCTACTACAATGACTAATAGCATACAAATTAAAAACATCTTCCCTCATAAAGTATTCCGTACCACGTAAATCCGTTCAAGAATCGTATATCAGTGGACAGATAACATCACGCTTGGGCATGGCGTCACCGACAGAAATACAAGATGCTCTCATACGATAAAAATACTCATTTGTAATTAAAATACCTGGCGTTAATATCAATATGCATTGACTAAAGAGACTCTGATGATGATCTAATCATTGCTGCGTTGTATTCTGATTGAGTACTGTGTAATGAACATTCATATGTATTAATTTGTATAGGTCCAATTGGCATTGCATAAGGAGATTATCTTATCTCAAACTATTCATATATAAGTAGGTTGGTAGATATTAGATTATGCAATTAGGTTATCTCATCACAGTGATTCCGGGGTAGACAGTAGCAATATTTTAAAAAATGGCTACAGTTTTCAAAAGACCGTACCTCACCTACAATTCTTGTCTGTTCTCGACAATGTTTTGTTGATGTCTATCGACGGCAGTGACTATTCAACACCACCAAGAGGTTCTCGTGGTTTCTTTACCATTAAAGCAAAATTTAAACCAACAGTAATGCATATTATCATTGTTTTTGATAATTTGCTATAATATCATAATGCGGTTAGTCTACTTATAAATAAACAATCTAGTCTTTGCTTACTGAAATCTAAATACGCTTGAGCACAGCTTTGCCACTTAAAATTTTCCTCTCAAACATATCAGGGCAGGACATGAGGTACAGACAGGAATCCATTAATTAAAGGTCCACTGACATTATAAAAACGCGGATACAATAAAGAGTCTGGTTTCAACGTTAATGCATTCTGTTAATGGAACGAGGGTACATTCAATTGTTCATGTCGAGGCGTCCAGCCTTATTCGGATTACACATGACGCAGACGATTTTTGGCATTACAATTAATGTGTTTAGGAACTTGCCCGTTGGAGATTATTAAAACATTGTTTGTATTTAATACATATAATTTTTACATGCACTATTACATAAACTGTATGGCCTAACCCCTCTCAATCGTACTTTTGATTGTAGAGGAGGCTCGAGCCCTGCAGTGGGACGTAATATGGACTAATGCAATACTATTACATTTCACATTGTATAAGCTTCAACTTCTAACTTAAGAAATTTGAATACCTTACAATGAGTTTAATACGGAGTATAGCCAAAAAAACTTGGATTTAGATGGCTATATGCTAAAAGGATGTATGTATAATGTTAAAAGGCAGGAATGTAACTGTTGGTTGCAGTTATATATTTATTTCACAGCTAACTAAACATTTGGTCAGTAAATTGAAATGTAAAATAGTATAATAAATAAACACGGACTATTGTCTGATAACGCAAACAATTACGTAACACCGCAAAGCATTTGTCAAATGTCAAGTTTTATCTTGCAAAGTGAGGAATGTCACGCGTCCTTAACCTCTAACAGTTATTTACCAACCATAATACCACTTACAAATATAGTTTGCATACCGGTATAGCCTGATCTCGTAGAAACTCTAGTATCAACAATATGATCGTCGCCAAAATGGCACCTTTAATGACTTCAAAAAGGAGCCTATAGAAATGTATTTTTTTCCTATAATGATATAAACTCACGCCTTTATTCCAGAAGGGGTAGACAGAGGCGCCACAAGAACACCCAAATTTCGCCTTGTATGTTCCGTCCCATGATGTGATAGGGGGCGAGCCTATCGCCATATCGGGCACAAATTCCTGACTCCGGGCTGATACTGAATAGAAAAACCCAATATCACTTTGCCCGACACGGGATTCGAACCCGATACCTCAGCTTTGTAGTATAATTTTCGAATCATATAATGATATAATTCAACAAAAGTTAAGTAGTAATAGGCAAAGCAAACGCATTGCTGTGGTTACCTCAAATTGCAAACTGACCTCTAGGGGTCACTTGTAAACATCCACTAGGCGCGTCTGCTGACGATGAACAATTAAGTCCATGCTTCAATATGCTTGCTTTTACACTTGTCTTCACATCCTAGAAGTTTTCCGTAGTGGATGCTTAACTTTTTTGTAATGTCAGAAAAACCTTGACATTAGCATTGGCAATATTGAGCTGTGGCAAGAATGCACCACTTGTGTGACGTGTTTTAAATAATATCAACTGCGATTGCGCAGCCGAATATATTAGTACGAAATACGTGTACGTTTCTTTACCGGGCACGCGTCACCCTGAAATAACCTCATCGAAATTTTGCTACCCAAATGGGTGATAAACTAACCAAGAGTCAAGTCAGTAAAATACCCCGAACCAACCAGGATTAATGATGAGGTGGACGCAATTGAATGAAACGAAAGTGATATCTCTTGAGTCTTAAAATATGAAGATGTGAATGTTAAGTATAATTATAAATTGAGTTAAAATTCTAAATAAATTTTAACAAAACATCGTTGTACTAACCCAGATCAATTAGACGACTTTCTTTTAAAATTTATACCATCTTCTTCTTTGCAATCATTCGTAATGATGTTAGGTCACTTAGTCACATATGATGTAATTCTATGATTCCCATTTATCTCAGGTCGTTGCTGTGTTCATAACAGGTCAAACACTTGTTTACACATGAATGCAATGAACCGTTTAATCACATGCAATAACTAGATCACAATTTATAAGCAAAAGATATGACAGTAGTAATTAAATATAATTCAAATTACAAAACTTACGCGTGTTATCCTTAAGTTTCGCTTGTCTTTTCTAACATCAACAAACTTACGAATTCTATTATAGGATATTCTTGACCCGAACTAGTATATCAATTAAGTAAATAGAAGTCAAAATAGAAACAGAATCTTAATTAATATCCGACCAAGACAAATGTTTGTGAGATCACAAATTTCTATTTGTTTTGATTGTTAGACCGAGCAATTTCTTGTATTTTCTGACAGCCACAATACAATAGTTTAAACATGTTTGTGACAGTTGGGTGTAGTTTATTCATTATATTTTAAAATTAAACACACTTTTAAAGAAATACCTCAATTAAATTAATTTAACAATCCATAGATCTATACAAGTGCTAGCAATTAAAATTACCACATGTATAATTTTCGGACGGGTAAATACAAACTTGATGAGAACAACAGCTGCGAAAACATCCATTTCGGTTTTTATTACGACGCGACGCGACGGGTCAAAGTTCAATACATGGTCGTGGAAAACACAACATAATAATCTTATAGTTGCCATCGAAGTACAATTAAATAAGATAATTTAAAAAATTACGTTAATTATAAAATCACACGTTTAGAAAAATATATATATATATTTTTTTTTTTAATAGGACATTTTTACAGTTACAAAACTTTTGGGGCTGATCCTTTGCTCCATCATAAACAAATGATATTTTCAACGCAGCTATATCATCAACATCATCTTCAGCTTTAGAAAGTCAACTATATTAATATAGAAGCTCCTCACCTAAAATACTGCAGCACATGATGCGCCTTGCCTCGACACTTCCTACACTTCGCTCTGGTCATGTTCAATCCAGTTGATCAGCCGAGCTGTTTACATATATCACTAGACACTTGAGGCTTTCTCGCTCACACCCACCACTGCAACTCCTGTCCAGGATCAGATATCGTGCGATTCTACGTATAAAATCTACTTCTAGAGACTTCGTTTTTACTGTGATGTTGATAAATATTCACTATGCGACACTGTTTAACAGTCGATATGAGTAAAAGTGAAGGAACTAGAAGTTTTAACACGCACGATATATCGAATGTCGTTTGTAGTAACCCCCTTATCGAAATTACACCGACCTCTCAGCAAGTCTTTTCGGGATACTGGATAATCACTACACTACAGTGGTCCTGTAGAGCTTCGTTTGCAATCACTGCACTACAATCGTTCAATCCACATGTCTCTACAATGTCCTCCCACGCCCGTCTCAGCCCACCGACTGGCGTCGAGATAACAAGTAAACAAACAGTTTGCGGAGTGGCGCGCTCGCGATTCTATTGAGGTTTTTTATTAGATCAAAGATCAGTGTGGTGGCCACATGTTAACGGTTACGTTGGACTGTGTTGTAATAGTCATGTTTGGAACACTTTAATATTAAATACGGGTTAGTATTATTAATTAAGATGACATGTGTGATTTTTTCGGCCTAGTAAAATGTATTAGGATAGCTTGATGACTTTCCTAGGGCAAACTGGAGTAGTCTGCAGCAAACTGATCTAGAGTAACCTGAGCTTATCCTTTATAAGGGATTTGATTACAAAAGCTACATGATTTTTATTATTTCTCTTAGAATTCTCAATATCTCGATTCTATCCGCAATATTCGCTACATCTGGCCACCGTGATCATAATTGTATTTATCATTAAAAGGCAATTAAATTGCATTCTTCAAGTCGTTTTGTGACGTCGACAGAAAACCTTTGGATATTGACACAATTGATAAATGTTCTATGAAAGTGATGTTAAAGTCTATTGTTTGTATCTGATGGAGGGAAATATACAGACGAAACTTGTAATATCTTGGTGTATATGTATATTCATGTTATTCTTTATGAATAACTAATACAATAAGTAGCAATATAGTTTTTATACATAATATTATCTATCTTCCATCCTCATCCCTCCGAAGAGGAGGCACATATACAAATTGTTAAAACCTTCTTTTTAAATATGTTCTTAGTGGCAAAATCTTTACAAAGTCAATCTTGGAATCAAACTCAGGAAAACTTAAAGGCTTATATAGGGATCTAACTCAGGACTTGCTAATCCATAGCCTATTTACTAATCACCAACATTGCTACGTCATATAACAACGCCCGAGAATGAGGAAGGCGTACTGAAATCAATTGACCAAGTATCGCACAGTAGTGTTGCAGCGGCGCTAAACAGCAATAATTAACAGCTGATGGCGTAACTACGTGGCTACATGTGAAACCCATTAGCGAGTTATACTTAGATTTATTTTAAGAAAAATGTTGCTTTATAAATGTGGTTCAGAATGTTGAGCTGGTGGTATGTCTTCTTTTACCGGTTTTGTTTCAAACAATGGATTATATTTATACATATTTAGGCATACTTCTAAAATCTAGATTGGTCCATGCAGATATAAAACCTTGCAATTATACTTCTCAGTGGGAAGGTATAAAACAGCTACAGTTGTAGTGTATTGTCTTTTATTTCAATTACAATTCTCCCTATCTTGTAGAAGAAAATGATTTCATTACGAAATATCTTCAAAGTTCATTGTTTACTTCTATTCATAAAACGACACTCAAACTATAAATCTAGTAGATTAATTAATTAATTTTTATAATAATAATTAGCACAACATTAATTAATCTCATTAAGGAAGAGCCATCAAAGATCCTAATAAACCTTCACTCGAGATAACTGGTCACTATCTGATAGGCCTAACACTGTTTGCTCATCATAGGCTTGCATGATCTAAAGATTTACCTTCCATAAATGATGTCATAGAAACTGTGTATGACAAATTAATCTAACATGACAGTATAGAATTTTGTAAAGGTGTTAAAAAGCTGACCACGAGACTTAGCCTTGGTAAGATAAGAGATGTTTCTGAAGTCAACTGATTTTCGAGTGAAATTTTATAAAAATATCTTGTAATATTTCAGTTATTGGCTAAAATATATGTATTTGAAATTATAACTTAATTAGCCAGGAAGACAATTTCGGTACAAAATCAAAATATGTATAATGTAGAAAAGTGTAACTAAGTTACAAATGTCCATAATCACCCTTCAACAATTTGCAAGGGGATATAACAATAGTGCCAAGTCAAGGTCATTATTTTACGATATCTTTCTCATCGGTACAACGGAGTTTTTTGTGCAAAATGTTGCTACCAAGTCACTTCAATCCTGAACATCACTCTAACACATCAGTACTATGGAAACATGCAAATCATTAGCTACCAACTATAAATATATTATGACAAATCATAAAAACATTCGCAAAAATCTAAGAAACCATTATAAAATTTTTGATCACTATTTTTCCCGCATAGGTACAGAAACACTGTACTACCGTTACATAAGCACTTTCATAATACATTTAGATATAGAAGAACACAAACTTAACACTAACTAGCTAACACTGTTTTGAACCAACCGACATCACAAAACAGAATCCGACCAAACCACTCCGCGAACACGGCAATGTCACAAAGGACACTCGATTAAAATAACCGGACCCAGTCTCGATCAAAGGTAACGCCACACTGATCAAGTGCAGGTTAAAAAAACTAAAATACGGTGTACGAAACAATTTGCAACGATTCGGCGCGGCACACGCGAGAATTCGTTGAAACGTTGTTTCCGAGCCGTTTTGTTGACGACCTTGGTACGAGTCGCGAAACTTGGGACTAGAGCTGTGATGTCAATCGATTATTTTGATCATTCGATTATTTGTGTCGATTAATACCATCGTTGGTATCAATTTGTGTAGAATTGATTTTTGAATTTAAAATGCTAAGTTTTTTTTTTGTTTTTATCCTTATTTTATATTTGTTGAATTTAATGCAGGCAAATGTATGAAATTGTGTCGAAATGTTAAATTAATTATTACACAAGAATTCTACATCAAATTGAAACGTTCGTAATAATTTTAATGGTTAATTATATTTAAAACATATCTAGTGTTAAATATTTTAAAACCTGGCAACCCAGCACTATCCGAACGCGTTACACACTCAGGTGTTGGCTGTTGCCTAATTGAGAAAACACAAGCGAACACAATCGTATGAAATCTCTGATAAATGTCCGCTATTTGTTCACTGCAAATGTGGAAATTACAGATCTTGTAGTGGCTCTGTACTAAGTTTTGCTATTGCAAGTACTATTATTAGTATTGTAGATAGATGCGAGATCATTTAACGTTCTTCAGTTGTGATGAACGTTTGAATATGTACCATCAACTTGCTAATCTGTGTTATGCCAGTGTTGTATGGTCTCAATAATATGACTACTTAGACTTTTGCAATACCTTTCAGTTCAAACTGCTAAGTCGAATGGGTAATTACAATATTACATTATTGGTGACATTTTATATTATTGGTGGGTTTCTTTGTCTAATTTGCATGTTCTTTTCCAACCT
Organism: Deilephila elpenor; assembly: GCA_949752805.1. NCBI lineage: Eukaryota > Metazoa > Arthropoda > Insecta > Lepidoptera > Sphingidae > Deilephila > Deilephila elpenor. Next base: position 2,630,631 of record OX457114.1, read on the forward strand.
ATACTTAACCCACTCTTGGGTGGGAACGTAAAATAAATATGTTAAAAAATGATTCAGCTCATGTTTTAAAGATTGATCACCTGCTTTTCATCAAACATTTCAGTAACGTCCAATAGCATATTACTTAAGTACCATATTGGTCTTAGACACAAAGGCAATAAACCATCTCTACTTCTGCATTCAACACCTAGCATTATCTTAAAGAATACATCAATATGATAATACCCATAGATTCAAAGAACACAGTACATTCAAATATCCGGTTACAAAACACATTCACAACATAATAATGTCGAAATTTATTCAGTCGCACTCTCGGTTCATGGTAAAACCATAAACGCAGCCATGTGTTGGAAATATAAAAAGAAATTTCCCATGAGAAGAACTGGCGACAAAACCCGTCTTAAAGAGAGGTACTCTCGTCTCGCTCCCGCGTAGTGTAACAAAGGCAGGGAGAAAGAAATAGATTGATGTACAATAGGGTTGACAGTTGGAACTGACTGGATAATGGAGTTGTGATGTGATGTCCAGACATATAGATTGAGAAACTTATATTTTGCTGAAATGTCGTTTATATTAAGTGGCAATGTTATAAAGACGCGAAGTGAAGAATATTGAATATAAAGAAGGTCGCGAACCTTGCGTCGGCTATGATAATGCTAGATAGAAAAAGAATTAAAAGGGCAGAAGACAGTGACACTAACATATGAGCCACACAACAAACCATCGTTGGAGCAGACGTACTTCGAAATGGTTCGATAATTCTAGTTTAGATTTATGACGGTTACTAGCCAAGATCGACGGTACAACGATCTCTAACGACTATTTAAAAACAGAATAAGCCAAATATTATAGTAATTGAAACACAATGAGTAATTTAAAGCATATTTAACTGAAAACAACAAAGAAAACTCCACCACTTACCATAACAAGACCATTGGCCTCATCACGAGCGTTGTAGAATCACATTGCGAACACGACGCCCGTCCCGGCAACCCTAACAAGCAGATTTGTCGCATGCAGCGGGATTTATGTAAGAAAGCACCTTGTTTATGTCCGTTGTAGAATCGCGGGAATGAATGAAATACGTCCGATACCGACGAGTTATCGAACCGGGCCAAACACTTGGAATAGTTCAGATAAGTGATCTTAAATTAGTAATTGGTTGAGTGTCTGAGTTCAGATTTGATTGGAAAATATTATTTTAATAGTAATTCAAATTAATTTTCTAATTAAGGGAATTGAATTCAACCCAGAAGTCTGAAATAAAATTACGGTCGCACAATACGTATGTGACTGTTGGGTGTATTTATTGTATTTATTTATTATTTATTAATATACAGTCCCTGATTACCGTAAGCGAAATTAGGAAATGAGATAAGTGACAGATTTGCAATTAAATTAAGAACAGCATGTTACAATACAGTTTAACATTAATAAAGATGGGTATGTTACAATGAATAGCATCAAAAATGACCCAAAACTATTCCAACTAGGGGGGGGGGGCTTCTACGAAACACGCTATTCGATATATCATGCGATTATTCGTATTAAAAACTACTTGTAGTGAATGAGTTTTTCCTATAATGTCGATGAATATTTTCAATGCGACACTTGTTAAGACTTGTATTGTTTAAGTCGATAATAGTGCACTGGAAGTAGCTTTTATCACGCGGAATCCCATGATATATCGAATACAATTGTTTAATAGCCTTCCAGTTATAAAACGTAAGGGCGAGACGGCGCGTCGTCTCGAGACGGGGACGGGCAGCTGTCCAAGCAAGATAACGGTGAACCCTTGCTCAGAATCCGTCGCAGATCTGCTGGGGATTGCCGAGATCCTTGTCAACGATCCCGCCGGTTACTGTTATTTAGGCCTGGTGGTGGTATTTAATTGTTGATTTTTTTAACTAAGAAAAGTTAATTGCTGTTTTTGCAGTGTGGAGCATGCGCATTATGTTTCACAACAAACATGTTGTATTTGTAAAAGACGTGTTGTTTTTCACGGTAGTTTGAAAAAGAAAACAATCGTATGGTTTAATCTTATATCCTTATATCCAATTCTGTTCTAAGAAGTATGAAAAACTAATCTAAATTACAAAAATAATTTTAGTAAAAGACATATAAAATAAAAAAGTTTTCGAAAAACTACTTTTAATATGAGCAACATACCATTACTATATAATTCGTTTTCAATACACAAGCGATGTTTTATCACGTGTCGTTCAAAGCAAGTCACAATGCATTGCAATAAGCAGCGAGTAATGTTGAGTTGCAACATTGTTATTGGCGTTAACAATTTGCGGTGGAGTCCGCTGGTCGGGGTTAAGTTGACATCGCAACACTTCTATACGTTTTAGTAATTTATTGAAGCTGATATATAGTGTATGAAGAATAAAACTCTGACGGCCTTATTCATAGATAGATTTAAAACCTATTTTAGTTATCGAATGTTTTATCTTCTTCGCTCAAACTGAATTCTAAAGTGGTTCGAAAGGGACCAACCCCACTCCATGACTAAAATAGGTTTTAATTCTGTGTATGAATAAGGCCATCACAGTTTAATATCAAACCGTTGTGGATTTACCCCTGATCTAAGGTGTAACATATTTTGATTTGAATTTAAACAAACCTAAAAAGTTCATATTGGCGGCTGCATTTCTGCCATATTTTTCGTGAATCTATCTGGAAGGTATTTTACGTAGCACGAGGTAGCCGACACTATCTAAGTTAGAATAGGAATAACAAGGTGGTAAATGTGTGTACGTTGCAGAGGGGTCGTTTGGTCCAATTTGAATTGTCTCCGCCAAAACTTTTGATCCAATTATGGAAGCAGAGATCGTAACGGTCACAGACGTGTGGGCGCGTTAACTCAATTTCCCTTACTTAACTAGTTCACATCGCCACATTCAAAGTAAAATAGTGTTCTGTTTACTGTAATCAAGGGTTTGGGAAGATATAAAGCTTAAAGCCAAATTTGGTGACATACTTACGCTACCTTTGCGTTGGTCCAGCGTGAATTAGATATTAAAATGTTTAATTAATTTATTTAACAACTTTAATAAAATAGAAAAAACGCACAAAAGACAATTTTGTCGCTAGAAGTGATCTTTTACAGACAACCATAGGATGGATAAGAGAGAATGGCAGATTTAGTCCATCAGTATATTTCAGAGCAACATAATCATGAAAATTACGTAAAATTCGGATATCGTAATATGAAGTGAAAGCAATTGAAGTATTGTACTTACATAGCGCCGGAAACAAAAAAAGGGCTTTTCACCAATTAATTTTGCTCATTAAGGAATCGGTTGCCCAATTAATAAAATGGATGATATAGGTAAACAGGCATAGAATGAAAGGCGACAATCCATTAACTTTTATATTTTCGTTTCGTTTAGACCCCCTATCAAAATGAATAATATTTGGCCAGTGTTAACAGAACAAAGTAGTGAATATTATAATTTATCTAGTTACATTTTTACTAATACGATTTTAATATACTAAGACTATTTCTCTACAAAACGTGTGATGCTCGAACAAAACAAACAATACTCAATCGTACAATGTAAACAATAACTAAAATGTTACATCCAGTCACGAAGCATAATTGTTGCATGAATTCCATATCGCTTGAATGTGTTTATTATGCACAAGGCGAAATGTGGGTGTCCTGGTGGCGCCTCTGTCTACCCCTTCTGGGATAAAGGCGTGAGTTTATGTATGTATGTCAGGTATTAAACAAATAAACAAAGGTATCTTATGCTTTATGGCCCTTCTGAAAATGAAAATATAAATAAATTTATTGAATCCATTAAAATGTTCAAAATTATTTAGATTTGACGGTATTTTTTTAATCTACCACCCGTTTCGGAAAGCGGTTCTGCAAACTATTTTAAGTTTTTATGAATGTTACCATTATTGTAAAGGGATAATCTTAACTATTATAATTTATTATTCTTTTATTAAAGCTTATTGTAATTTTATTTATACAAATGAAACTGGATGTTTACATAAGTAGATGCCAACGTATGCATTTTTTTAGGTCGATCTAGAGCACATCACACGCAAATAAAAACGCGGAAGGCATGCCATGTAGTGGACATTTTAAGAAATTCACCTAATTGACTTTCGAAGTACTAACATTCATTTCCGTATATTTATAACCTTTCATTATAATTTCAACAACTTCCTGCATGTGTTTACCCGCCCATTAACAGTGATAAGAATATATTTTTCAGTTTTAAACAACCTTATAAACAGTTCGTCGTTAGTATAGTATATTTTTTCCTATATACAATAACATTATAATTATGTTACGATATTTTATCATATACACCTATCTCATTTATAAAACGATACCATCCTAATTTAAAGATACAAAGTACGAAAACCTTCGCAAAAATCCTAAAACTAGACCAAAACGTGCCTTATCAAATTTATTCCATTATAAAAACTTCCAATCTTGACTATACCTCACAGCTCGGAGGGCGTCAAATCGACATCAAAGCGCGTTCCATTTCACATAGCGCACGCCAAGACCGCTCGGTGGAACGAAACGCAATTATAATTATCGCCTCGCGCCTCGGTAACACCCGTGTGGGGCACATTAGCACATCCTATAATCAATTGGCTTTAACATGCCATAACCCACTTATGTGGCGATTATTGTAATTGCCCGTTTTGCTTTCACAGTATTGGATATTCGGGGTGTCCGGCATTTATGAATATGCACGTGATCCTAGTCCTCTAAACCCATGTCAATACTTTTAGTTTCACCTATAGACATTCTCCGCTTTTAAATAAATACATTCAACAGTCACACAAATAATCCTAAGCTCGAAGTAAATAAATACACCCAACAGCCATATACATAGTCCTGACCCCAACCTAGAGGAACTACGAGAGATTTTTCAGTCTTACAAACACCCAGACCCAATACAAACATTTCTGGGATTCGCAAACTTTTGACAGTACGGGGATCGAACCCGCGTCTTGTGTTTCACAGCCGGCTTCTCAACCAACTGCGTATTGAGGGCTGTAGATACTCGATCGATGAAATTATTTCATAGATCCTCCTATGAACAATACACTCTCAATTCTTCCAAGTGGCGTACATATTGATGAATGCCGTCAGAAATATCTCATTGGTTCTTTCGTATCAGCATTTGCTGAAGCCCAATGAACTTCGTAGACATTACCTAATAATTTATATACAGCATATTTACATACATACATAAACTCACGCCTTTATCCCCGAAGGGGTAGGCAGAGGCGCCACCAGGACACCCACATTTCGCCTTGTATGTTCCGTGATCCGTCCCATATTTACCTCATCCGAAAATAGATTATAATCAAGTTACTGCCATAATCAATGATTTAGGATAAGCATCATAATTTACCCTGTGTTCTACATGACAAGTGTTCCATTCAGCTCGAAGCCGGTTTGTCGACATGGTATCGGAAATATTTATATACAGTTTGTTAACGCGAGAAAACCGGATTTCCTCACCAGTACAAAACATTCATTGCATTCTTGTACGGTTTCGAATGGTTAATATGCCCATCAAATATTATTCGTACGGGTTAATCGATTACTGTGACGTCATTTTATTAATTTAGAGGAAATACTGATGAGTAAGTTATTTGGAAATACCTAATACACATTTCCTTAAATAAATATATTTCAATCTTTCTATGGAATTCCGCCTTAATTATCTTTTTAAAAAATCCCACGTTGGTGTATATTTTATTAATTTTGCTTGTAAGTTTCCAATCTCCGGGGGAAATGTTTATTAGGTAGACTAAATCAGACAGACTGCAATATCCGATCTGGAAGTCGATACGCATGCTTCATACAGCCTTTAAACACAAACATTACATTGATGTAATTATATAGGTATAAATTGTTTTAATACTCAGAAGACATCTGAATATAATTATAAATGTTTTTATCTATACCTATTCTTCGCTCCATTTTTAGGATCATCATCATTATCCTTCCGCCATGAGATTTCTATAATAAGACCGGTAACCAAATCATTCAAAAATTACAGACCGATACACATCATAGATCAACTCCGAAATACATCTCACCCGGCAACAAATGACCAACAACTAGAAATTGATCACACACCGTCCTCGCATTTCACTCAACTAGTGCCCAATAAAAATACCGTCCAATTTGAGTCCAATTTGAAGCTGTAAAGTGGACTCAAACAATTACGGCGCAGGAATGCGGCACCGACCTGCCTCAAGGAAGGGCGCGCGACGATTTACGATCGAACCAACTACACATTAATTTATTACATTGTGTTTTGGCTCCGCGAGGCTTCTCGACTACCGACCGTTTCGTGGGAGGCTTCATTTTTATTTCCTGTACGTGTAATGCTTTTTCGAGGGTCTATTTTATAGACCTTTGTAGTATGGCTAAGCCTATTCCCGAAAGAGTTAAGGTCAGGCACGCGATTAGAAGGAAACTAGAACGCCATATAGTTTTGCGAAATATGGGTGTTTTAAAATAATTTTGTGAAAACATGCAATTACACACATAGACTCTACAACCGAGTTTGATTTAGAACCAGAATAACTTACTTTGCTCTTTAGTTTTTTACCCCGGTTCCTGTAGAATAGATAACGGGTGTAATTTATAAGCACAAGAGACGGAAAGAACAAGAAGAGCTGCTAAAGACTAGTTCTAAGTATTACGTGTATCCAAATAAGGATGACATTATCCCTGCATGTATCTGACATGCAAAGGATGATTTTATATCTATGCAAAATGTTAAAAAATTCAAAACAACTTCATACATTGTCCAGCAAAACAAAAATACACGTCCTTATCTACTTATACCCCCGAGTTATACGACTACATAATGTTAAAAATACATAAACAGCATAAAGAATGTGATTTCCCAACGAGCGTGTCCGAGACAAATATACGATGACCGTAAGTAATTGCCCGTCCCGGGAACGCACCTCTGACCTTCGCCTTTGTAACCCACACTACGGATAGCTGTAACTTTATACGGCGCCGGCGTTTTTCAAATGAGCTATCTGAGATGGATCATTTCGTTAAATTTGAGTTCGAATTAAAGCGCTCATTTAGAATTATTGAAGTTAAAGATAGCCATGTTGGGGTAGGAATGCACTGCCAAGACGGAGGGAGCTGTTTTAAAACTAGGTCACAAAACTTTGGCTATTTAAGTGACGTGTATAATATCGTTATCTTAGGTACAAGTTCTAGTCCCGAGTGACTAGTGACGAGCGAGTTTTCGTATCGAAAACTGCCAAAAAAAAACTAAATTTGTCCCTCAAAATCCTTAAGGATATCGACCACATTATCTTTAGCCACAGGATTCAGTTGATGACTTTAGGCGTCCCGACAATATTTCCATAGCGACAGGGTGTCTTCTGCGTCTCTGTTTTGACGGTACGTTTGTAGATACTTTGCCACCATTTATACCTTGTATTTAAAGCATAAATCTTAATCCCAACACATTTTTTCCAAACCAAAATCCAAATGTAACAATTTGAATAAAGTAAAATGTGACGAGGCACTTTCTACGATTTACCTGTAACGTGAGCGGTTCGACCAGTGAGTTGTGAGTCGCAACCGGTTCCTAGATATGTATGTATATAACACCGCCTGGGCTCGGCAACGTGAACCGTTTGGACACCGCCTGTCGTTCTGTTGACGGCTATAAACAATTTGCGCGATCGAAATCGAGAGTTGTGCGGATGTAATACTTTATGTTAGGTAGTGGTGTGAGGAATGGAAAGAGTGAATCAGTTTTGTATAGCCTTAAGGACAAAGGCATCGTGTTACATCGATAGATTCCTAAAACAAAATATCTAATTAGGATATACTTTATTAATAGTTAAAACATATTTGTACTTACCATTTTTTAAATCTTTTTCACTTGCATACCAAGCTCAAATAAATTACATATTTGATTTTTTTAAATTCGATAGCCTCCATAGCGCAGTTGATAAGAGGCCGGTTGTGAAAAGTGCAACTGGGCAACAATGTATTGAAATAATTTATAAAAACAATATACCGGTGGCTTATCACGAAATGCCAGGAACCATAAAACCTACCAGTTACTCGACAGCCAAGTTCTTTGCAGGATACAGGCTTCCGGTAAGAACCAATTACATTTTTTTTTTAATTTGATATAGTTTGAAATTTCGTAAAATACAATCAATCTTTGTAGTGTATGAAGTGAGTGATAGGTCCGTTGCGTGAGGACTGGATTGCAAAATCGAAGGTTGCGGCTTCAAACCCAGGGCACATTAAACTTACTTTTGCAAGTGTGGTATATGCTCTTAGTTAATATCGCTTGCTATAACGCTGAACAAAAATATCGCGAGGAAACCTGCATACTAACTTACAGTTTTTCACAGGAATTTCGAAGGTATGTAAAGTGAAAAGTCTGCCAATTGCGCTGAACGTGAAGTAAAACTTGATTCATAATAAAATTTGATTTCGGCTCAACCGACCTAAACTAAAACAAATACACCTGTCAAAGTTAATAACAAACAAATTATTCCCAAAATATGTCTAAACAGCGTGTAATATATTCAAGCAGCGTCGCCGCGGCAGGCGTGCAGTAAGCTCGTGTCAACACATTACCGCGAGTGTGGACGACGCATTGACAAGCGCGTGCCGCACGCTTGTTGCTTGGACACCCGCGTGGACCATAAGCGACAGCGGTTTAATAGGGTATATCCAGAATGCGAGCGAAAACGAAACCAGGTAATATTAGTGACGTCAGACACAACGCAAATTACTTATAGTCGTATTTGGGAGATAAATACATAGTTTTCCTAAAATAATGATGTGCACCTTTTTATTTTTTAAAGACGCACTGATACCTAAGAGTATAATTACTATTTTCTCAAATACTTATTCACCACCCAAACACGATGATTTAATAAAAAAAACTGTCCCTTTTTTGCGAAATTTTTAGTAGCATTGTTTCTGTCAACACTAATACTACCACCTAGCTTCGTTTTCGGTTGCAGTCTTGATATACCCGGTATATGTATGTATATCTTGATTGATGATTTTATGACATGCCCAACCGCTATAAGCGGGAGCGATGTTTTTACTCATCATCACGAGATATAGGGTGGCCGCTACGGAAATGCGCCTTTTTGTCGAAATACAATTAAAAACACATAACTCGCTAGTCTCTCTTGCACCACACCACAGCAAAAGTTAACAAGGGCCGAGGTGATACCTGGGCTCGCTAAAAGAATTACCTTCGGCCTAATGAGATTACTACCTCTCCCCAAGGTTCCGCAGTCGTCAGTGCTGGCAAATAGCACGAGAGTGGCGCTTTCACGTCGCCACCCGACAATCATACGGCCATTGTTGATTTATTTACTTTGTACTGTTTGAGATGGATTATTGTTGGTGCGTAAATGCGCGGTTTTTGTTTGTACTTTGAAATTTTTATGACGTCGGTTTTGTTTCTAACCGCAATATTCCGTGTTAATTTGTTTCACATATTTAAAATTATTTTTGCAAAATAAATTGAAATAAAAAAGTCGAATATAAAATTGTGTCTTCAATTCAATGATCCGCTTTCACACAGTACGATGTATTGTTGAATTCTTCATTGAAATTTAAACGTCGAATAAGCTGTATTATTCGTTTTCTGATAAATGTTTAAAACACAGTTTCCGTTAATTTTGCCTCATTCCGGGCGGTAGAAACGTCGAATTGAACCATCTGCTCAACCTGAAACCCTATAACATTTGTCTAATATCCTTCAAACACCATCTGTTAACGGAACGACAGAAAACCGGTATATACTTATTAAAAAAACATCGTCTGATTGGCCCAGACACGTGGAAACTATGAATGAACGGTTGTTAAAGTAAAAAAATGTGTTTCGTCGATCCGGTCAGATGCTATTATCGATTTAAAATCATTAAAAAAACTAGTCGTATGCATCTGCCAAGAATTTATTAAACACAACGAAATTAAGGCCCTGCGCAGACGACAGACTATCCGTGACGCACTTTTTAGTCTGTGAAAATAGAACCTATGCAATTATATGCAGTAACGCACACGACGCGCAAAAAGTCCGGCGCACAAAAAATCCGTGTAATTCGGGAGGACCGCACCGCGCCGCGGCGCGCCGCTTCGCACAAAAAGTGTGTGAAAAAAATTTAACGTTTGCTTCAACGCGCGCTAACGCAGACGGCGCACTCTTTAGTCGGCAATCTGCATTTGCTAGGGGTGGGTGGACGTAACGCACGCGATCTATTATCATGGCGCCAGAGGTCGATGTAACTATGTTAATTCAAGAAATACAAAACAGACCAGCAATTTATGATACTTCTAAGGCAGAATATCATGATAGACATTTAAAAAGAAAAATGTGGGAAGAAGTGTGCTGTAATGTTTATTCCGCTCCTGTTTGGACATGTATGACGTCTAAAGAAAAAACAAAATACGATAAGTTTAAGTTTTTATTAGACTTTTTAGTAGTAATTGGATATATAACTTGCAAAACTATAAAAAAACGATTAGATGAAAAACATAGAGGTTATTTGTTTATTTTTTCTTATGCAAAAATTAGGGATGGGTATCGATATTGAATGATAATGAACGAATGACAGTTATCGATTAATGAATCGATACAAGATTCAATATATCAAAATCGCTTTGACTATTATGTATAACACCTATACCTTGGTATTTTGAACAAAATAATTAATTAATTAACTTCTTTTTCTGTACTTCATGTACAAAATAATACTTCGCGATCTCTGCACGATTTCCATAGCGTCTACGTCCCTACAGCTCTGCCGACAAAATGATCGAAGATGTGCGTCGTGTGCGTTGAGTCTGTGAAAAATCCGCGACCGACTTTTTGCGCGCCATGCAGCCTTTTTGTGCGCCGCAGACTCGATCGCACAAAAAGTGTGCCGTCTGCGCAGGGCCTAATAGTTGAAAGTTATTGTTTTGACGTTATGTTCGGCAATTTTGAACGTAAATATTTCAGAAATAAAAGGTAACATGGTCAATTTTCCACTAAAATAGACACACAGAAACCTGCTGAAGAATTCCGAAGGTTTAAAATGCCTACTCACGAAAAGGTCGACCCTTATCATGTCGATAACCAGTCATAATTATAAAACTAATTAAAAAACAAACCAATCTGCAATATGCCTAAAACGTAACACCATCAATGCACCAATCCCAGGAAAACGTACGATAAGAGCAGGCATAACAGCCACGTTGAAAAATAAAAGAACTACATAAATTTATTATTAATAATAATCGACATAAAAATTCACGAATATTCAAAGTCCCCCGGTCACGCAATAAGTTCCACGTAACACTACACGTGGTAAAAACAGTAACAAGTATGCCACTCGCACCGCTTGCGTAATTGCGAATTCTTCACATCAATAACACTGTGAATCATATATGTGTAAATACTATATCAAGGTAAGAAACAGCAGAACTTTGCACTTTCAAGTGACTTAGTGACTTAGTGAGTGAAATGTAAAAAAGTATTTCGTTTGTGCGTTATCTTTGTCTACTTATTTCAGCTATAGGAAGTCCTGTCTAGATCTTTATAATGCTATTTCGGAAGGTGTCAAGGTTAACTTTTCTACTTAATTTCCTCCACCACGTTGGATCACCGCCGTCCTTCACAAATTAAAATAAAGCAATAAATTAAATGTATACTTCACTTTGCAAACATATAAATTGTACGTAATCGATTGTAATATTTATACGGCAATGTGTTATGGAGATGTTTGCACACCTGACGGTTTACAGCCGGGGCCTTGGGAGCCGGCCTCGTCACTCACTTCCATTTCACGTCATTTTTACTATTTTATGAAAAAAAATAATTTGGTAGTTTTTTATTGTCGTGTAAAATTGTGTTTTAAATATATACATACATATTACATACATAAACACACGCCTTTTTTCTAGAAGAGGTACGCAGAGGTGCTTGTTTCAAAATATCATGTACATTTAAGAAAAATACGCAAGAGGTAGCTTTTCCTGTATCCTAGAATTCTTTGATTTAAATTTTAGCCTACCATCTGTTGGGAGGTACTAATTCTATGCGGACAGCGACTACTGTAAATGATGGTAGAAAATGCAGCCTGGACATAGCAGGTTTCCGCTTTGAATGAGCTTGCAAGAGACAGTTCTCTCAAGCCCGATACTCTAATTGAATTGTACTGGTCTTTTAGGTGCATAGGAGATACTTTGTCGTCCCAGTATAAAAAAAATCAATACCCTTGAGGTAATAAAGCATATTACAAAACTTCTACATAACAGAGCACACAAGCACCAACAATTGCCCGCAACCAATTGCTTCCGCATGCGAATGCTCCGCTCACTATTCTATTACTTTTGACACACTCTAATTCGCTGCTCCGTGGCTACAATTTGAGAAATTTCATTGTTCGGTGAATGGGTTCGATTAGTGGCGAAACATATTTTTACGCGCTGGTCCTAGTACTATGCTTTGTGAATAAGAAAATTTACTTACGTTACTAGTGTCAATAAACAAAGTTTTGTAATTCCACAATATTGCATCAAAATAACGGTGAACATCGTAGTCGATGCTAGTTGCTTTCAACAGAGGCCTGTACACATTTTTGGGGAAAGCTTTATTATAAGCTCAGCAATGGACATTTTAAAGCACAGGATCATGAGCGATTTTAACAAACATGACTAAACGTTTGCAAGTACAAATTAAATTAGTATTGCATATTGTGTGCCTGCCTCGGTGACGTGGTTGTATTGCGGTACGGCTACAAAGCTGAGGTCTCGGGTTCGAGTCCCGGGTCGGGCAAAGTGGTATTGGATTTTTCTATTCATTATCAGCCCGGAGTCAGGAATTTGTGCCCAGTATGGCGATAGGCTCACCCCGTATCACATCATGGGACGGAACATGCAGGGCGAAATGTGGGTGTCCTGGTGGCGCCTCTGCCTACACCTTCGGGGATAAAGGCGTGAGTTTATGTATGTATGTATGTATGTATGTATGCATATTTTGTATAGTTTGTAGTCATTATTAAACACTGCAAAGTAATTACTTCATACAATTGGAAGCTATCCAACACGACTTCAAAATACACTTTTCTAAAAGAATTTATAATTGGCACCATCGATGACAAATGACAATTGACAAGTGGCACCACAGATAGTCATCGGACAATAAACTGACGGCATTAGAAAACAATGCCATGGGGTTTCAATACAAAAACTGATATGGTACAAAAAGTGGCGCCCTTGACGGTTCGATGGCCCGTGACGATGACAATGGCACGCCATCGCTGATTGACTGGCAAGTGACTTCACTGTGTATTTATACGACAAACGTAAATAGAAAGGATGAAAACTAACGGCCTTATTCATGGACAGATTTAAAACTTATTTTAGTTATCAATTGTTTTGTCCCTTTCGAACGATTTTAGGATTCAGTTGAGAGAAGGTGGCAAAACATTCGATAGCTAAAATAGGTTTTAAATCTGTCTATTAATAAGGCCGTGAAGGTTTCGTACTATCTAGGGTGTTATCGACATCCCAAACGAAGGAAAGTAAAAATATCTGAAGAAATTCAGTTCCGGTAATGAGTAAAACGTTTGAATGACTAGGATATTAGTCACTAATACCAACGATCGCTTAGAAATGAGGCTAATTTGTCCCTTGAAACTTAGTTAACTAAAGTTAAAAACCCATTTACGTTAAGTGGGAAGAGCATGTGCCCAACATGGAGCTATATAACGATTAAGTCAGTTTAAAAATACACATGAAATCCTTCATGCTCGACAAAAAAAAGTAATTTATCAAATTAACAGATTCATTATATTTTATTACAAGATGCCTTTCTCCGGCACGATGGTCGACAATTGCATCATAAATAGTTTGCCAATATTTGCTATATTTAATGTATTTTATCTCGATTCATATTATTTTGTAAGGCATGAATTATTTCTTTCACAACCGCGTCTGGAGCGCGGTTAATAAGATACAAATATTTATCAGTTTTATAATTTATTAATCAGATATTTCAAAACTATTTAACATATGTAACATTACACGTTGTGTTGGACAGGTGTTTGTGGATTTCCTCACTCGAAAACATAGAATCTGTTTCAGATTTAATTTAATTTAATTTTATTTATTTAAGGACCTCCAACGAAGGATACACGGCATTATATAATAAACACAATGGTGTAGCATTATTATAGTTTATCTTAAATTACAGGAGACCACAGCATTAATTCATTTCAATTTTAAGTGTAGTCACTCTTCAATCCCCTACGATACAACACTGTGTTCTTCGTGATTTCTTAGTGTTAAAAGGAAGTACAAGAAATTCTTAGATTTAACATACTATATAAAATTCCTTTAGTTCTTGACAGTCATATTATAATGTATCTTTTTTCAATAGGTCCTGATGGTAAGTGCTCACCGCCGCCCATGAACATCCACAACGCTTGGATCATAGATGTGTTCCCAGACAGACCATGAATTTTGGAGGGAAGCGGGAATTCAAATGGATGGTAAAAGGGAATTAGGCATCCTGCATGTATTAAACATCTACAAGTTCATTCGTTTTATCACTTATTAAAATTAGAGTATCATAGGACGTTATTCCGTCATACTTAATAAAAACAAAACAGCATAAAAAGTAAATTCCTTTGACATAAATCAAAGACAACACTTACACTTTAACTTTTCGCAAAATAGATAAATTTCTCGAATGATCTAAAAACAACATTTCCCACCAGTATTTCTGATACACAAACATGCAAAATCTCGGTTCGTCAGTGTTATTTACCGTGCGGAGTGGCCGAGGGGCGGGTAGTGAAGGGTGCTTGTTTACATCTCGAGAACTAACCCTCGCGGGAGACGATAGCCTTTGCCATACAAATGTTTATTGATCGCGTTTCTGTTCAGACTGTGATGTGTTATTTCGTGAGATTGTAATATACATACAATTATAGATATTTAATGACTTTTAGATGGATCATCTGCGCGAGCCCGTTAATATACAGATGCTGTTAACGTCACTAAAGTACATTGTTATAGATTCAACGTAATAGGTATTTTGTTTCTAAGCGACTGCTAGTGGCTATATAAATATACCTTACATAATTTATCTGCATACTTTATTCTGTTTTCAATGGAACTCATGATAACATTTTGGGGAATTCCGATGTGTGCTTATACAAATTTTATGATTGACATTACACGTGCAACTATACCAGATATTCCTACCATTACTGATATATACACACACTATAACGGTGAAAGAAAATATCGTGAGGAAACCTGCATACCATAGCGATTTGCAAGAATTTCTATGGTATGTAAAGTCCGCCAACACGCACTAGGCCAGCGTGGTGGACTATATAGCCTAACCCCTCCCAATCGTACTCTCGAATATAAAGGAGGCTCGTGTCCTGCAGTGGGACGTATATGGGCTGATACAGTACCTGTATATGCTAGGGAATCCCATATCAGTTCAACCATTAATCACGTCATATAAAACATTCTAGAAGAATCTCCAGCGCCACACCAACGGTGTACAATTCAATCAATATTCAGAACACGACAGATTCACATTAACCTATTAAGCGGTATTACACAATGCACACAGCAAAGCAAAAAGTCACGGCCGAAGATTACCTTACAAATTCGCTTCTTCAATAACCATTAACGAGGTGTAGTTAATAAATATGAGTAAATAGTCGATAATCTGTTGCTGCCTCGTTTACACGTTTGACGAACACATTGGTTACATGTTACGCGAACGTGTGAGTGATGAAACGAGCATGATTAGCTAAAATTATTGAAGTTTTAATTAATACGTTCTCAGCAAACAGTAGTATCCGTATACTTTTGCTTGAGTATTGGTGTTTTATACAAGTGTAGAGGCACTTGATTTAGGCAGGCCTAATGACACTAATCGACAATCGTTCGCTGCGCTTAACATTAGAATTGAAGATTCAGAATTGGGTACGTAATTTTTAACTTATGCGATGATTCATTGTTATTAAGTTTATGTTGTTTTGCAGGGGTTTACCAATTCCGCCAAAAAACAAAATGACAAGGGCATTTACTGTCATGCTTTACAAGTAACAGGAACTAAAGCGAACACGAACATTCGCATCTCAATGAATTCTAATTCTGCAAACATGTAAAAACGGCATTATACCTCGCTAATAGAGAAGTGTTGCAAAACGATGCGTTATCTATTTTAAGTTTTAACAACATAATGCCTATAAATCAAATGTTATATCTGTCTACGATAGAGTTAAATGCCGGTGATTTGATCATAAAATCTTTCTCACGCGATTGAAATTCGATGACTTGCGATTTCTTTCTAGGTTTATTTCTTACGTTTGTGTGTTATTGTTTTTTGAACAACAAAATAAATTTAGATGAAATTGATTTATCGTTGAAGACCCAGACCACATCAAGAGTCTTTCGTGTATTGAGTAAGCTATTAAACGGCTCATAAATTAAATAAAAAATACCGTAAACCACTTTTGAATAAGAGATATTTTAGTAATAATAAAATTGATTAAATGAAGCCAAAAAAATTACACATTATTTGACAAGTATTTTTCAGAGAACGTTTTCCATAAAGAAGGTTCATTGAAACCAATTACGTAAAAAAGGACTATATATCAAAGCGTAAAGTTAGAAAAAACCTAACACTGGCAATTTATTTTATTGCCAATACCGTGGTCAAATAACCCATTCGTAACATCCGAAACGTAATAATTGGATGTGATAAGTAAACATCTATTGTACCATCTGTTGTGGAGCAATTGGCATCGGCGGTCTATTTGTAAAAATGTTTTTGTATGTTCCTTCACTATACGTTCAACGTTCATGTGATTGAGTTGAAATTTTGCACACTTCTTATTAGTACTTGTGTGCAGGTTTTTACCATAGCAACTAAAACATACAATAGGTGTTAGGGATGCAGTAGGGCGGCAAAAAGTTTATATTAAAAACCAATTTCCTAGGCTGTCCAACTTGAAAACTAGATGTAAACATTCTACTATAGAGAAACGGCATTATTGCCACCCGAGTAAAACCGGGTCGTGCCACTAGTCTATTTATAAAATTGTAACATCAACGGAGCGCCCGGAGGACGTGATATTCCGTCATGATTCTCGTTTTTCCCCGTTTTATTTGTGCATTGGAATTTTATTCATTTGAGGCGCGGAATTGTTTAGTTTTTGCTCGGCATGGAGTGTGTCGCTGATTGCGGCTCCCGGAAGTGGAAAGGGCTTGAGTGTTTTTGTATACTGTGTAGGGGTCTCATGTGCATTGAGACATTATTTTATGACTACTAATTAACTGTTACGGTATATGTGACCTTTCCTCTCATTATTTACCATTTGAATTCATGGCTTTATTCTTAGCGAGTGAAAATGTTTCTGATTGCTTCAAAACTTCTATCTTGGTTCTTGACATAAGCTTGGAGAAGGATTGTTTATATTTTTCCATGATACATTTTTCCACATCCCTAAACTAAAACATAGTTTATTTCAAATATGAGCGAAATTTGCTTAACAGGAAGATAATATTGTCAGCCGGGAGTCAAGAATTTGTGCCCGATATGGCGATAGGCTCGCCCCCTATCACATCGTGGGACGGAACATACAAGGCGAAATGTGGGTGTCCTGGTGGCGCCTCTGCCTACCCCTTCGGGGATAAAGGCGTGAGTTTATATATCTATGTAATATTGTTAATAGTGAGTACTTACAGTATTTTAGCTTGAATTTATTGTTTTTTGTTCCAACTGCTCTACGTAGTTTTTCATGCATTTCGAGTACGTCCTTGTGGATGTTATCGAATTCGCCCAAGGCGCCAGTATCGTGTGCATGTGCGTATCAGATCTTGCTGATTAGCTCCGCCGTACAATACACGATAAGGAAAGTGTAACCTCAATACCCTTACAACTCTACTGAAAGGTCAAATAATGTGAAACAGAAGCGTTATGTTTAGTAACCAAAAGTAAATCTTTACCATCAGGAACTTCTCAAACCAGTCTAATTTTGATAAATAAAAACAAAACATAAAATATATTTTTAATAGAATTCCAAATACATTTTTACATTGAACTTCCTGTGGCTGAAGAGAGAGAGAAACAAAGGTTCAAATAAAGTAATTTGCTTTGACAACTTCTTCGGTAATGGAATTAAATGATAACCAAATAGTTGTAACATAATGTAATTTGATAATTTTGGCACATTTTAAGTACTTACGTAGTTCAATTTCCGAGTATGCGACATAATTTAAAACGATGAGTGTTTAATCGATATTTTATCAGTTACATTATGACATAATGACTCACTGCTAGAAATAATACAGTTATATTATTGCAACTATCATATGTTTGGTATTTACACCTAACTAGATAGTACTATAGATATATTTAACTTTTAACATATAGGCTTCGAACTGATATGTGTATTTTTTATTTTGGGTATATTGAGTATTCTTCATAACTTCAAAGACTGAAGTACCATGTCCTCCAGATAAAGTATCGCCTAGTGACAGAAGATATCCGAAACAATTATACCGATGTGTAAATAAATATATCTGACTGAAATTCTCGAGTTGGTTAGGAGGTACGATTGTTCGATATGACAAGCAGTGCCGATGTCAACAATTCTGCCAATTTCAAATGTGCGATAAGTACTCGTGTGTTTCGAAGCGAGCGTTTGGGATAAGTTCGTTGTTTCAAATGTTGATATTATTTAATAAGAATTGTATCGTCATTATACTAAATGTATTAAATAACAGCGACGAAGGTAAGATTCTTATATCTGTTTATTTTGTGGAAGCTATTTGCCCAGTCACAAGTACTACTGCTATCATGGTTTCTGAGTACCTTTCAATGGATTTATCAAGACTAACATCGACTTCAAGAGGGACATGTCTAGGAAGAAGTGTTGCTACTAGCTACCTAAGTAGCGAAAGATAATGGGTTCTGTTCTCGTTTCAAATATCGGTGTGATTCATAACATTTTTCTACTGCCCGGGAATGTTTTGTCTTTGTGTAATGAATCATATGTAAATAAAATGTAATTACGTATGTAAAAATAAATGTCAAATAGATATGTGTTATAAATATTAAATACTTGCATTTATTTAATTATTACACATTGTATTGCAAAGTTTTCACATTAAAATTGTAAACAAGAGTTTCGAAAATTTACGACGTATGTTTTACATTATATCGAATAATATCGTCGTAAAAGTCATTAGTGGCCAATGATAAACATATTAAAAGTAATATATTGGATTTGAACACACATTTACATATATCAGTTATTAAAAACGTTTATTGAATACGTAATAAAATTTTCTACAAAATAGAATACATGATCGGCAACTTATACAGCAATGCGGAAAAAAGCATTAGATGCTCTTAAGTACATAAAAAAAAACAAGGATCAGGTAATGAACTGTTTACAATCTAATAAAAACAATTAATTAAAGAAAACAGTTACTCCAACACCTAACTTCACACTTCACGCACCAACACATTTGATCCAATATTTATTCCAACACCCGTCATATTGATGAATCATAAAAACTGGTGTAAAAGAGAGCGCAGTGAAATTCCTCGCCGCAATTAAATGCAATTGCGCAATATTGATCGTACGCGTTTAATTAAACATATTTTAATTGCAGACGTTGCGAGCCTGTTAACGTAAGCTATCTGTTGGACTAATTGGGCGCTAACTCAGTGGCATGCAAGTCTTGTGGGCGATTCTTGGTTGTTGTTTTTACTATTTATCTGGGGAGCAACTTCGTTTCGTTTAACTTACATCTGACATTTTGAAATATATACATTAACTCGGGCCTTTTTCCCAGAAGGTGTGGTCAGAAGTAGTCAGAACTATAGTTAATATGAGTAAATTAATTTAATCCGTATCAATGTAGTGCGTGGTGGTGGGGGCCTGGTATCGGATCAGACGCAACTGCGTGCATGTTCACGGTGGTCGCGGCTTGAATCCCAGGGCACACCTCTTACTTTTCGGAGTAATGTGTGATAATAGTCAATCACACTATAACCGTGAAGGAAAACATCGTGAGGAAACATACCATAGCGATTTGTAGGAATTTCTATGGTATGTAAAGTCCGCCAACCCGCACTAGGCCAGTTTGGTGGACTATATGCCCAAACACTCTCAACCGTACTCTCAATTGTAGAGTAGGCCCGTGCCCTGCAGTGGCACGTATATGGGTTGATACAAAATTAATTTAATTCATATAATGTCCTGAAAACCAACGACTCGATAGACGAAAATCACAAAGCTATCTAGAACAGAATCAACGCAAATTGCAAGGCCGTTGTACGCAATAAATATCACAATTCAAATACACTAATACGTGTGTATTAAATCGAGCATCCGATATTGCGACACAATCGCTGAATGCTAATACGGCGAACAGTAGAAAAGCGATGTGTCTTATGTACAGGGGATAGAGTTGAATATCGTACGGCTTGGTATAAAACACTTGCAATTTGCATAAGTGCAGCCGTATAACACGCAGACTGACGGGTCCTTAGCGTCCTGCGGTAGGCATGTTTTATACCTAGATGGGCCTAGCCCTTAAGCGAGCTCTTGAATTTTTACTACGTGAAGGAATTCAGACACGCCGCTAACTAAGCAGTAAGCGATGTACTTATGTTTATAAGTTTTAATTAATTGCGTGACGGTTAAAAATGATAGGAGATTCGTGTTTGCCAACAAGCGACCATTTTTCTCGATGGTAAAAAACTTTTTTTATTGCGATGAAAATTACGAGATGAGTATGCCATTAGCCTGATGGTAAGCGATGCGACCGCTCATGAACAGTACCAAAACCAAACAACACCATGAACTCCACTGCTCTCGCCGTCCTGACTCATAAGATGTTAAGTCTCAATATGTCCAGTAGTTACTCTGGCTACAATGTCTTTTAAACCAGGACACAACAGTGCACTTATACTATTGTTTAGCGGGAGGAAACCTATCATAATGACCCAAACAAGTTGATAATTATTTGGGTTATTTGATACTTGTTTATACAGGCTGGAGCCGAAGCTTGATAGTTTCGATTCCAGCCTGTATAAATCCGCTATCCATCTGGCCGGCACAATGGTGCCAAGCGAAGACAGATACTATTTCTATACGCAGATTCACAATACTTTCCATTAAATTAGCATCCAACAAACCCACAACCAATACACTAATGTATCCCTCACACAACCCGCCACGGTCCACAGGCGGATCTGAATGCGCGACCGTCCATCCGCGACGCGCCGAGCCCAAACCGCGCGGGCGCCGGGCAACGACCGCGCTTATTGGATGATTGCGCGACGAATTGGCCTCAGTCATCTGGACGAAGGTTGGGAGACAAAGGAGATGCCTGTGACCTGTATAGTCTGTAGACAGTTTTGAATATTTCAGAATTTTATTAGGTCAAAAAATGTATCTAGAATATTGAAGCCGCTGTATAAGCGCTTATTCTGGGTAAACCCTCATCGTATCAGTAGGGGTTGAAGGGCACTTTTTTTTATGAATATTCTAAAACAACTCTCGTAAAACTAAGTTGTTTCACAATTAACCGTTATAGTCAATTTGCAAAAAAATATAATAACATACATACATAAACTCACGTCTTTATCCCAGAAGGGGTAGGCAGAGGCGCCACCAGGCCACCCACATTTCGCCTTGTATGTTCTTTATTATATTCTTAAAATAAAATAAACATGGGTCTTTTAAAATAACTCTATGGAAGTAATGGTTCATATTATTAATCCGACTCGAGGCTCAAAATAAAACCACCTTAAAAGTACTGTTTTAATTAATACTTTACCAAAACAGCAAAAAAAATTGCCGTATTAACATAATCCGTTAGAATTTAATAACACAAACACTCCACGTGGAAATTATTCGAAACTGGCGATACCATAACATTCCGGCCATTCCATTATTAGCATAATATTAGTTTGGAAGTGGTAGAGTCCGCAGCGAGTGGAAATCCTCGTAGTGCCGGCCATTACGCATAGTTTCGCAATTAAACCGAGGAACGAATAGGAATGGACCCGGAAATATGAACGCCAAGTTTAAGCTTCCACATTGTTTTGAAATAAAGTTTGCGTCATATTATTGTATTCACTTTTTGCATAATGATTGCATGAGAAGATAACACTTTTAAACATACATACTAAATTAAACAGTAAAGGCGTCTGCCCACTACAACGTTTATACCATGGTAAAACCGTGCTAGCTAATAAGAGACATCCCCGGCACATATTTATTGGTTTTGATTTTTGTCGAATAAAGGGAAATGTAAAATTCTCGTCTACGGCGCCGTTACTGCGAATTTCACGCGAGTAGATAGTACATCACACCAACATAAAAAAGAAAAATAATTTATTGTTTGACTGTGATAAAATATAGTAAACAAAGAAAATATGTAAATAACTAACACTTATGTAGATTATTACATCTTACATCAATTTAAATGTGTACCGACAGATTTTTAAGCACTGTTCTTTCCCTCATTTCTCGTATTTCCCTCACCTCATCTATCAGATAAACTTATTTGTATGTAGTAAACTAATATACTCACAAGTTAGTAAAGCGAACAGTGTGACGACTCTCCCCTTCGTCACGGGTGTTAGTGTAGATTCATCGATACACCTGCACTATCTGCATGAGATCTGTGGACAATACACAATCCAATCAATAAAATGGTCAAGGTTTTATAGAAATATACGTTTTAGTCTGACATAAATTGCCTAAATTTACTGGCGATACCTAGTCCGTATAGCGAACATCGTACACCATGGTGGAAAATCCATTACCGAGACCTAGACAAATGTGTCCCATTCCAGACTTAGCTGGCTCTCGAGCATCCGACATAATTGTGTCGACCAGCGAGATTCAACCATAATAATAAATACACACAACAGTCACATACATAGTCCTGACCCCACACTAAGTTCGAGTCTTGTTTCATGGGTATCTGGAACTACCAGAGACATTTTGGTCACACAAAAACCCAGACCCGAAAGTAATACCTGTGGATCACACAAATATTTGTTTCGGTGCGGGGATCGAACCCGCGGCCTCACGTTTCACAGACGGCGTCTAGCCAACTACGCCACGGAGGCTGTCATCTGTGGGTTGTGGATACTCTTTCAGGCCTGCATTTACTATCAGGAACATAGTTATCACTTATCATTAAGCTACTGGAAAAAACTAAACCGAATTCGTGTGCAATTCGGTCAAGGCGACACAAAAACGATGAAAGTTGTCTAGGAGAATTTGGATGCAGAATGTAACATGTTTCGGTTTCAACTTTAATGTAAACATTAGCGAATATGAAATTAGCATTTAGTTGAGGTGTGTGGATGTTATTTATAGTCCGATATTATACACTGGTTTGCAGCGGAATTTGCATAAGGATATATTGTGGCATAAATTATATTTCTTAGAATGACTTTTGCAATCGTAATGCTGGCAACTGTAACTTTATAGTAATGTGATGAATTGTTGAAGACTTTCGAAGAATTTCGAGTGAATATTATATGATCAGTAGTTCGCAAAATATTTTTAGTTCCTGAATATATTTTAATGTCTACTACATTAAAATATTGCTAACAATGTACTTGTATTTATTTAGCACTCGTGTTTGTCCTGATCAAGTTTATTTTATTTCACACCATAACATTAATAAGATAATCTGATTATTGCCGCATGATTCACAAACAACAGATAAATGAAGCACCATTAAACAAAAATAATAAAACCAGAGCAAACAACACAACTTTGCCAGTGTTCGATACCCCGCGCTTTGTACAAAGAAAACGAACTTTGCCAACAAAGCTCCTGAAGAAACTTATAAAAAAAACTTTTATACACTTCGTCAAGTGCACAAAGAACAGTTGCAAAGTTCAGACGAGGAGTCTCGTTTAATTATTCAAAGTAACACCGTAGTAACAATTCATTATGAATCACCGTTCACTGGACTGGGAGTGGAAACACCAAGTTCGTCTCGTGGATAGCACTGTTTGTCTTGATTATTATGCTGCAATAACAGTCGTTAATTAGCGACTAATATCCTATTCATAAAATCAAATAAAATGTGATCTTAAACTCGCCGCTGATTTAAGACATTGGGACTGGACCGAGACTCCAAGTCGGACATAAAAGCGCTGGCTTGAGATGGTCTTACAACCGAGGAAAGCAAAGACCTGGCGAAATGGCAAAGATTGAGTAAGAATGCGACCTTGAAACAGACTGGAATCTCCTGTCGGTTGATACAATGAAGGTACTCAATTGCTCCTACACGCTTTGGTTTTTAATCATAATTTTAGGATACTACAGAAAGTGCATTGCTGAGCATCGACTTCCCCAAGGCCTACCATACCCTATTGGAATCGATCTAAATCTATCAACTTCCTGCAACCTTTACTAAATCGTCAGTCCTCTTCATCCTTTCACATAATCCTTTCATATGATACAGCGAGTTAATGTTAAAGTTGAGTGTATCGTTAACTGTTTGACGGCATTTGTCCTTTGGCAGGTTTCTTCGTAAATTACTTAATTGAAGCACGTGGGTTCGCGTGTGGGACGGCGCGGTGAATAATGAGTCCGTGATTATGTTCGGTGTCATCGCAATGTGTGGATTTATGAACAAGAATTATATCCTTTGTAAATGTTAATGTATTGGAAAATAAACACTTGACATTAAGATTTAATGTATGATATTCAATTATTGTTGTTATTAGTGTTGTTGAAAATCTGTAAAGCCCCTAAAAGGTGTTTACTAACATGGATGCATATGCTTTTCATTTCTATGTTCTAGGCATGAGATTCCTCATTATGTGAGGAGGTTTGAGGCTTAGTCCTCCAGGCAAGCCCAATAATGTTAACTGGGTTACGATGCAACATGACTAAAACATTACGTGGCGCCAACCTCATTCAGACGTAGTATAAGGACATGCAGAAGATTATTTTATTTATTCTTAGTAAATGTGCACTTAATTCGCAGATTTTCTCTACTTTTCTATTCGGTATTAGCATCTTATGAATTTAAAGGAAATCTGTAGAATGCAGACTAGCTCGTTGGGCTGATCTAATAAGCAAGACGCTAGCCATGACTATCCCGGAGCCGCTGCATCTGGCGGAGGACCGTCAGACATGGCGATCAGCTGTCCAAGACTCGACCAAGTGACAGTCACGGTCCTCAGCATTGAAGGAACGATTGGAGAGAGAGAGTAGAATACCCACAGATTTCCCCCACTTTTCCATTTGGCATTAAAATCAAAGTTGAACAATAGCGTCACATCGCTTAACTTAACCGCCCTATTACATTATTCATCTCACCACAAGCCGAGTAAATACAGACAGTGGTAACCAGTTTCATTTATATTAATTGATTTGTTAGTGGACATGTATGGAATGATAATTGACATGATACCTACGGATGTTGTGTCATGGATTGCGGACTCATGGTTTAGTGATAACTTAGTTTGTAGATCAGAAATTATTGTCTATTAAATGTATGTGCTTATGAAAATACATTTCATTACTTATTGGTGACATGCAGAATACAAAATGCATGCGAATCGAGAGTATGTATGCTTCTAAGTTCAGTCAATAATAATTCCCGTAACAGACCACCGGCATGTTGCCGCAAAAACAGGTAATATAGAAATGGTTTTTAATGACGATAATATGTATATTGCTGTCACGTATGGTACTGATTTCGAGTCCCTAATCGCATAACCTTTATTTAGGGTGAGTTGGGGTAAAACCGTAATACAAGGACGGGGTAAGAATGTAAACTCCTATAAAATATAGGAATTTACTATTTTACCCCTACGCACTACTATTACGGTTTTACCCCAGCGCACTATATCTTGAGTTGGATTAAATACTTGATATTGCTCCTACTCTGAATATGACCAACAATCTTTGTTATAAATAATATTCAAAGCAAAGTTATCGTTGATCTAATTATAGCGTATTTGAAGTATGTTTCGTGTATTTGCATTTACATCGGCGAACGTTGCCGCAACGTACATAACACCGACATTAGCATTTGGAGCGAGAACTATGAATTTTTAACTGCAATTAATTTACTTTACCAGTATGTGGGTTAGTACAGCATGCAAAAAAAGAAAATTATACACCTAAATAATTACATTCGTAATGTCGCTCCTAAACTCTGTTGGCAAGCTCCAACAGAAAATATTTCTATTTCATCAACTTTCATGATTCCTTTGTGCATTGTTCCTGGTGTCAAAAATCGATTAATATGTTAGTTGATAATTAGGGCGACTATGATGTTAAATTTTATCTAAATTGGTTTAGTAGTTAACATCAAAATGTCATCAACAAAAGTAAATAAAAAAATACTTTTTGAATTCAGACCAAATTTAAGAGGTTAATGCTATCTACCCTAATTATTAAACACGAGTTATTAATTGTTTTATCGCTTTATTCTTTAGAATCAAAATACAAATAATTATGTTTCGACAACCCTAAACGACACATGACGACCACCAGGCTTCTCGTCCCAAATACATTTCCCACGCGTGTCAACCCTAACGTGACAGACATTGCGTGGCTCATCCGAACCGCGCCAGATCTTCCGAATGTACGTCCTTGGCCAGCCCTCAGTGGTGCATCCATTCATGACGACCAACAACATTGTGCAGCAAATACAAACCATATGATTTACACATAAAGTCTACTTTACAATGCTTTAGTTGTATATTTCAGGGTATTATTTTGTATAAAAGGAATTTGAGCTCTATTGTGTAACAATAAGGTTTGTTTTATTGCGTTGTGTAAGGATAATATGTGATGTTCAGTAAAAATGCCAGGCGGATTAATTATTAGGGGCGAGTAGAATGGGCGCTTCGTTGTGAGAATTGGTCTATTATTACTATGAAAATGTTATTTGTTTTTGTAGAACAATATGACTTGTTGAAGTGAAATAACCAGTGGAGTAGATTCTAGATAATTACGGACATATTTCATCATAATATCCTATATTTATAGGCGCATTGTCGACTAAGTATAGAAACCGCGTATGCTGGCTATAAAACGCGTGTATCTGGGTTTGTTTTCTTTAAGTTTTTAATTTAATCAAGGACATCAATTTACTATAATTTGAAGTAGAATCAACGTATTTACGAGTATAACAAACATGTAGAGAAAATTATGGTGCTTAAATATATCATAAATTAAACGGACCTGTCATCAAACGGCGCGTCACATTAGAAGTTGCATCTAATAGAAAAGCAAAATCTCTAACCAGCATTCATACATTTCAAACCACTAATTAAAAGTAATATTTGCAAATGCGACGCGGCGCGGTGAAACTCAGCAACTTGCTTAATTAAGCTCTCACAAACATCGACACAGACCATCACTAATTAACTTTCGGATTATAAACTGACCGGCTATTCGGCTACAAGCTGTTGAGTCCATTTATTGATGTCATAGAGAAATAAAATAGCTTTGCTGGTTCATTTATATGGCCAGTGAGATCGCCAGGACCTAATTTTCTTACTGAATTCTACCAGCATCAAAAAATTACTATAGTGGAATTATCTTGACCAGTGACCAATACTGACAGCCCCTGTGACATATTGAATCAAATGATCCTGAGATGAAAGGTTTGGATGTTGAAACTAAAAACTCTCTCGTAGTTTCTGATACCTACCTAGTTAGGACTACGTACATTAACAGCATCAACCAACTATTCTTCGAAGCACCAGATCTAAAGTCACATGATCTTCATCAGGCCGGCATAATAACATCAGTTTAAAAGAACAAGCGTAGTAATCCGTACTCGGCCGCAATACGCTAAATTGAATTAGGAACACCCGAGGGTGCGTCCTTAGCGGACGAGGTTATCGCCGTAACAATTATTTTGTAGGCCAGCGTAACGATCGCGACTGTCGAGTTTGTTGTCTGTTGTTATAGGTTATAATACAAGAAAAAAAATATTTTTCCTCTT
The DNA here is from genome assembly GCA_949752805.1 of Deilephila elpenor. Classification (NCBI taxonomy): domain Eukaryota; kingdom Metazoa; phylum Arthropoda; class Insecta; order Lepidoptera; family Sphingidae; genus Deilephila; species Deilephila elpenor. Next base: position 2,658,691 of record OX457114.1, read on the forward strand.
GCTGTTGTCAAATAGATATCGCTCTTTGTGATAAAACTCCTATTTGCCATATTTTTTTATGCTATGATAGTAGATACTAGTTTTGTCAATATAAGAAAATCAATATTTTTTTTGTACTAAATTGTAATGGAAGAAATAATTCCACAACACAGAGCATCCTCAATTAAGGTTCAGTGACATGGACGCAATTGTAAGTTTAGACGTAACAAATAAAATGATTATAATCATTTATTACTGATGATTACCATAGTACATAAGTATGGAAAATAAATTAGCTACGTCGTATACCATTAATAATGAGTTTCATGAGTGAAGGTTAAGTGATAAGAGGTTAGCGACCCTAAGGTCACTTTATGAATGTGGATGAAAGTTGACTCGACGACAATCCTGTAGTTGCGTGTCGCTAATAAGCTGACTATTTATAATGTCTTTATATACGTATGAAGATATTAATCTAAGTAAAATGTTGTCTCGTTAGTACGTACTTGGAATTGACTTTTATGTGTTATATCGTTTGCAATCTTTGCAATAAATTGTGTCGCTATCAACACTACAATTTTGCTTATTTACGGTTAAGTCTTTCAAACCGCACTAGGGGTTAGTTTGATCCGAAACGAAGTTCGAATGTTCGGACGTTCGATATCCGAAGTAAGTTATAAGTTTTCCACTTCTAAAAATCAACTCTATTTTCTATGAAAGTTATTATTCACAGCGAACTAAGTCTATGGCTACGACGTACGATAGAGGATTCGAACATTTTGAGGAAATTTTTAGGCACATTCGTACAGTTTACAAGGGACGTTCGAAACTTCGAACTTCGTTTAGGATATTAGACTAAGCTCCCAGGTTAGCGTGGTTGACTAAGGCCTAAATTCCTCTGAATTATAGAAGAGGCCCGTACCCAACAGTGAGACGTATATAAACTTATATGGTAGTAGAGAAAACTGCAGCTACAATGTAAGTAATAAGTCAGAATTCTGATCATAAATATATTGCGTTGTATAAATTTCTCTCTGCAAGTGTACTTTCAAATGCATTCAGATTGGTACATTGTAACAAAACGCCTAGAATAATATACTCATTAATGACTTAAATATCTTGGAAAGATTTTGTATGCTTCTGCCAACCCTTTTTATAAAACGCGCGTGATTACATTTTGCATAACCATACCATATGATCTAACCAAGTAAAACAACCGAAAATATAACACGACTTCTCACAGTGTAAGTGGTGGTAAGTGGTATCGCGTGACCACCGCCGCCGGTGACCACCGCATGCAGGTCACATTGGACGTGGTACGTAACCGGACGGACGGGCGGGCTTCCATTAGATAATACTTTTAGGAAGTCGCAATGGAGGCGATTCGTTTCGCGTGATGAATTGTGCGTGTTGGCTTTATGGGCCAATGTGTTTGAATGTTACAGTTTTTGATTTTGGCTTGTGTTTAAATGTTGGGAATATTCTAGTTTTATATTGGCGAGATCGAAGCGAGTTGTGAACGCAATGCCGGTCTACGTAATTATACTGGGCAACTATGCGATACATTTCAAGATTGACAAAGATACCGCCAAGATATGAAGTAGCAAGTCCTATTCAAAACTATACATCAATGATCAACGGAAGCCGAGCACTTTGAAACTCTACGTACATCCTATCCCACCGAACCATAATAGACCAGCCAGCGTTATGAACCAACTACCAAGCCCTTCTACTGTACTCTGGAGGAACGTTCCCAATGAAAGAAGTCTACTGTACCGTATCAGCCTATAAGCGTCCCGTTGCAGGGCACGGGCCTTCTCTACTATTGCGGGTACGATTGAGAGTGGTTAGGCCATATAATCAACCTCACTGGCCTAGTGCGGGTAAAAGAAATAATGAGTATGAAAGAAGTCTGCTTTATCTTTATCCCCAGCATTTATTTATTTATTTATTTATTTTATTCTTTTTGTACACTAAATAAATCTTAATAACTAAACGAATATTTAATATTAAAGTACAAATGGCGGTCGTATCGCTCGAGGCAATCTCTTACCGACTACCATGGGATGGACATAAGAGAAGGAAGAACATAGGGCAGTCTTAAGTGTACTTTTACAATAAAGCTTTATTATATTTATCTACGATCCAAATCGAAAAATCTTTCGAAAACACTTCTTTAGCCACAATTCACCAAACCCGCAACAATTTTAATTGTAATAACATCCACAGTGTACGTGCGCCGTGGCTTCGCGAGCCGTCTCTCCACACCGGGGTTTATGGGCTCGATGCCCCTCTACTATAAATAGCACATGCTTTATTACTCCGAGGATATAAACCAGCTTGTTACATTTTTGTTCAGCTCTAAAGGTGTAAACAGTTCGGAAAAACAGTTTGTGTAATGTGGGTAGTAGCAGTGGCGTGCCTAGGGTTTTGGAGTAGGGCAAGCCGAATATTTTTTTACGTTTAATTAATATTGTTTTAGAAAGACAAAGTTACTAAGAACGAAGAAATTTAATTTATAATACGTCGGCATACCTACCACACAATCAATATTAAGATTAAAACAATTAATATAGATTACTTGTGAACATGCGCATCCGTAACTATTCATTGCATTTCTATTGCCGTCACTATTCTGTGGTGCCGTGGTCGACTTCGAGGTTTACCGAAATTGCAAGCAGAAATTATTATTAACGCATTCATGTTTAAATGTTTTTCTGAATTTAAAATAATAGATTGAAAGGACCACCTAATTTAATGAAAATTTAAAGCATTATAATCCAAACAATCTAACACACAAGACGTGTCGTTTAAAAACATATGAATCACGATTGTTTAATAGCTTTAAAGGGAGTATGTAGTAATAAAAGTACGTAGTTTATTAAACTGAACTGAAGAAATGTCTATTCTAATTTATCACGACTTACTAAATGTACAAACCCGGCATAGGTTTCGCGCCGGTTTATTTTTCAATATAATTGAATGAATTTACCTTTTTACCGGCAATGAACGCTTTCACCGTCGCACTCAAACCATCACAGAAAACAATACAACTCATAATAGTATCAAAAAGTTTAAATAACATAAAAAACTAAACATTAACCTAATAGAGTAAGATCCCAGGGCCCCCAGACGTTACTTATTTTCTCATAAAAAATATAAATGGGATAAAGTAGTGTTAGTACGTACTTTGAGTGTGTGCATACCTGCTAGCTTGAGTCGACGGCCAATTCATAGGTACCAGATGCTAAAGGTAGATAAATACAGTACTGATTTTTCTTAAATTCTCAGTGCTGATTTTTACATATGTTTTAGATAATTTTGTTAAAAATTAATAATCATTATTGCCAGACACTTTCCATCGGCGCTTACCCTTACCAGACGCTTTAAAGCTTCAAAAAAAATAACATATTTTTACTTATAATCTCACTCTTGATTTTTATATATGATACTTAGGGAACTATTTGAACACCCCTGGTCAGCAGCCAGACCAATTGGAGGGGTCAAACATCCCCCCAGACACACATAAAATGTCGCTATGTGTATGAGCGCGAGGTCATTTTTTGTACGCTTGAGTGTGGGAGAGATATCTATTCGCAAAAGAATTGAAAAATATACGCTTCAAAGAGGCTCTCATTGACTTCTTTATACGCCACTGGTCTACAGACGAGATAGTACCATTTATTGGCAACAAAAACATTGTTGTTAATTTCAAGAATTGTCACTCTTTTTCCGTCATAAAGAATGCAGTAGTATCTTCTATTGATGAAAATTTAAGTTGCCCTGAACATGAGGAAGCTGACACTAAAATTATCCACCATATCTGCAATTTTCATGATCAAGCTAATTTTGTTATTCAGTGTTCTGACACCGATATTGCAGTAATTATGCTGGGCAATATGCATCATTTAAAAAATTATGACTCCCATGTGTGGATATTGACTGGCACTGGAAATAAAGTTAGATACATTGATATCACTGAGATTTATAAACATTTAGGACCTACATTAAGCCGTTGCTTGCCAGGATTTCACGCAATAACTGGTTGCGATTACAATCCAGCTTTTTTTTAGAAAAGGCAAGTAAAGGCCATTTAATGTATTGAAAAAAATGCAGAGTACCAGATAGCATTTATGAAACTCGGCGACATAGACTTATTCAGTGACTTAGAACTGGAGCAAAATGTGTTTAACACTATACAAAAATTTATTTGTGAACTGTACAACGAGGCCGGAATAATTGACTTAGATGCTGCCCGACTCCAACTCTTCATCAGCACTTATATGGTTTGTGATGTAAATGAAGAGTTCAATCGCAAAAATGTGAAAAACTTTGATGCAAGTAACTTACCACCATGCAAAAGTGAGCTTTTACAGCAGTTTCGACGAGCTAATTACATCACTAGTCTCTGGAGGAATGCCCATATGATGAAAATTAGTATTTTTAGTCCTGACAATAATGGGTGGACGTTGGAAGACAATAAATATCATTGTAACTGGTTCGATGGGGACCAATTGCCGAGCTTTGTCAGTGAATCGCTTCAAGAAGAATCAGGTATTATACTTTAACTTTGAATAATTGATATAACCGTGTAACTCTTTGATTCTTAATTGTGTTATTTTTGTTACAGAAAATGAAAGTAATAAGGATGATAATGAAGATAGTCAACATTGGGTTGATGATGACTTATCAATCTTAGACGATGATGACAGTAAAGATCACGCTGAATTGTAAAATGTTCAAACTACAAATAATCCGAAAGAAGAAAGACATGTATAGCTTTGTGTAATTTTAAGATTTAATAAACATGATTTTTTTAAATGGTAGTATTCAATTTTACTCGATGATAAGATATAAAACATAGGTTAAAGAAACTTATATTTATTATTTATAAAATTTTCTCAACTCAGATCACTTTAAAATACCTTGTAATTTTCAGGTTCGATTCTATTTTGTATGTGACGAATCTTAAATCTCTCTTGATTATATCGAACAGAGCAGAATTTTAGAAGGTATCGTTGTTCCATTGTGTTTACAATATTGATTCTGATAATAGTGCATTACACACCACTGATAATTTTCTTCTTAAATCTCTATCATTTTTATTACTTCTCTAACGGCACATAGATATCTCTTTCACACTCTATATATCTATATCTATATCAGCCCATATACGTCCCACTGCAGGGCACGGGCCTACTCTACAATCGAGATAATCGATTGAGAGTGGTTAGGCCATATAGTCCACCACGCTGGCCTAGTGCGGGTTGGCGGACTTACATACCGTAGAAATTCTTTAAAATCGCTACGGTATGCAGGTTTCCTCACGATGTTTTCCTTCACCGTTAAAGTGCGTGGTGATTGACTATCAATACACACATAACTCCGAAAAGTCAGAGGTGTGCCCGGGGATTTGAACCCGCGACCACCGTGAACATGTAGGCAGCCGCGTCTGGTCCGTTACCAACAGGCCACCACGCACTTCACTACAACTAATGACCTCGAGCTCATACACATAGCGACACTTTATGTGTGTCTGGGGGGATGTTTGACCCCTCCAATTGGTCTGGCTGCTGACCAGGGGTGTTCAAATAGTTCCCTAAGTATCATATATAAAAATCAAGAGTGAGATTATAAGTAAAAATATGTTATTTTTTTTGAAGCTTTAAAGCGTCTGGTAAGGGTAAGCGCCGATGGAAAGTGTCTGGCAATAATGATTATTGATTTTTAACAAAATTATCTAAAACATATGTAACAATCAGCACTGAGAATTTAAGAAAAATCAGTACTGTATTTATTTACCTTTAGCACCTGGTACCTATAAATTGGCCGTCGACCCAAGCTAGCAGGTATGCACACACTTAAAGTACGTAATAACACTACTTTATCCCATTTATATTTTTTATGAGAAAATAAGTAACGTCTGGGGGCCCTGGGATCTTGGACTATAAACAAAACACATTCACAACTCATAAATCATAATACAAATGAAGTTAGTAGAAATATGTGCTGTATTGCCAGTAAACGTGAAATAAACAATACAAAAGATACAATTTAATAAAAGAAATATTAAAACTTCATTATTTGTTCTAAAAAAATATTAGAAATAATTTCTAAAAGGAACCAACTTAATTTAATAACAATTGATATAATTGATTTAACAAATAATCACGTGACGACCATGCAACGCACGATGTTTTTACATCACCAAGGCCGAAGCCGGGCATTTCGTCTGGAGTAAACTGCTATATAACATATCTATAGCTATACATTCGTAGCGATCGAGTAATATCATTTCCCCATACAGTTCACGCGTTGCTAGAAGCCCCGTAAAAGCACACGAGAGGGAAAAGGATAGATATATGTGCTGTGTGCTCCGTCTTTTCAAGTTCAATATAGTTTTAAATTTTAATGAATGAATATTACGCGGCGCTTCGGCGCTGGCGCGGCGTCTCATTGAATCGAGGCGCGGTAAATTCAAAAAATTTAAATGTTAGATGTTTCTAATAAATGTCTGTTGTATTGAATGTAATAGTTTGTATTCAGTATGGAGTATATACGTATTATGTAGGGCAAGCCGGGCTTTTGGGCTTGTATGGAAGTACCGCCACTAGGTAGTAGATTGTCTTGGTGGCGTACTTGTACTACGGTACGATTATAAAGCTGCGGTCTTGGGTTCGAATATCGGGTCGGGCAAAGTGATATTGAATTTTTCAATTTATTCAGCCTGGAGTAGGGAATTTGTACCCGATATGGCGATAGGTTCGCCACTTATCACATCGTGGGCGAAATTTGGGTGTCCTGTTGGCACCTCTGCCTACCTCTTCTGGCAAAAAGGGGTGAGTTTATATGTGTATGTAGTTAGTTTACGTTATAGCAGGAATAAGTCTGACCAATGTCTTGTAGAATAATACTATAGCGATTTGTAAGTCTTGATGATGACATTGTTCGATTACGACATTGCTTAAGTCCAAAGAATAAAGAATTACTTATAAGTGAGACGACATTTTCAGGAGGTCCACGTCGCGATGATGACGTGCTGTGGTGGATGAAGAAAATTCAATGTCTGGATGTTGCACGCGCACTCATCGTTGCTTCATGTTTCTAATTTTCGTGGAGAATATATTTGTACAGGAAGTAATATTTTACTTCACTGTTATAGAGCGATAAAATCACTACCAATGCACAGGTAATTTGGGTTACATTAACCGATGTATTAAACGACCAAAATATGTTGGAGCTGAATTAAATTACACACAAACCTAAGGATCATTTCATTCAACCCATTTGTCGACCGCACCGCTGTAAGGGTCAAGTGGGGTCAAGCGTAACATGACACTTTTAGATTAAACCAATTTAAGGTTCAAGAATAAAACAAGTAAGTAGGGAATTAAAGAAAGATTACTGATGTTTACACGCAGTTCCTCATGTTACAACTTACACTCGACTTACAAGACATGGACTTGAAGGGTTCGTAGATCGAGACGTCCAAGCATTTTTATCAGGTACTTTACGGGAAAAACGTAACACATTGGGGCATATTTATTTATTTATTTTTATTGACTGCCTCGGTAACACATTGGGGCATATTTATTTATTTATTTTTATTGACTGCCTCGGTGGGGTACCTAGTTGTACAAAGGTACGACTAAAAAGCTGAGATCTCGAGTTCGAATCCCGGGTCGGGCAAAGTGATATTGGGTTTTTCTATTCATTATCAGCCCGGAGTCAGGAATTTGTGCCCGATATGGCGATAGGCCCGCCCCCTATCACATCATGGAACAGAACATACCAACGCGAAATGTGGGTGTCTTGGTAGCTTATCTGCCTACTCTTTCTGGGAAAAAGGCGTGAGTTTATGTATTAGTATATTCTTGGACGACAATATAGCCGATGGTATGTTTTGCGCAGTCTAGCTGGAGTAATGACGTCCTAACTGTTGTCGGACGCACCATGACGGTTTCCGAATTGCGATGAACGGTGATCGCCATCCGAATGAATACGAAGCGTACAAAGAAAATCAGAATACAAATAATCAGTTGAAATTCGGCTGCACAGTACAAACGCACCGTTCCAAGAAAAGGTCGACCTTGACAATCGCCGTGCAATTTGTCCGGAGCGAATCCCACTTTAATACATTTTTAATCTTTCCTGCAATCTGGATTCGCGAGAAAAACTCGCAACACATGTACACCGCCGTAATCCCATTAAAATACCACAGGCCCACGCACCGGCGAGATACTTTCGAGCGAAAATAAAGGTTATTATCAATCGTGCAAAGTCCATTTTTGGACGAGCGCGTCTCCTCCAAACAGGTCTCCGGTCGCGAACCATAACAGATAGTAACAGGTAATGTTGGAAGAGCTATTAGCCGCAAGTTGTTTTGATAGTACGCAAGGCCTTGGTTGACATCCTTAATGAAAGTAGCCGGCGCACAGTATTTTATGTGTTGCCAGAGATGATAATATCAGACAATTTGCATAAATACATCGCGCGCAGTTTACCGGCAATATTCTCGTACGTACACGTTATATATCGAGTGTAATGGAGATGGCCGGCGCTTTCGGATAATTCCCCTGATGGTATGAGATTAGCCGTAGATGTTATCCGACGGGGTTGGGCACTTTTAAACAACTTTGAGTAAATGAACTTTTACTTGGAAAAGTCCGTCGTTCTACATCCATTAGTACCATAAACCTTTGTCGAAACTTCTCTTTGAACTTTCCTATCGTTAAGGTTTAGTGTGTAAGCTTGGATATAAAAACTATTTATATAACTACCTCTTTTAAAGATCTTCCTCAAATGCTAGTGATTCTATTCTTTGGGAACAGATACTCACTAATTGTTAATGAATATACCAAATTTTTCCGCCATCTCTGTTTTGTACTAGAACACTTATAACCTCTATCTGGACTCTTTACGCACCAAGATAATTGTGAAAGATAAATTGTCAGATTTACTGCTTCCAAACCAGACATTATTAATTATGATTTATTAAAGCAAATAAAAAACAATTTCATATTCGATTTCCTAACCTAACCGTTCATAAATCAATCATACATTTCATACCAATACCGTAATTATACCCAAACGACTCAATAATGTCCTATTAAATGGCAAACAGTAAAATTTATTACAAGTAACAAGGTACACAATTAACCCTATTTGTGCTCTTATTTGGTGTTACAGTACAATACTAATGGGCCGGGTCGTTTAGGCCGCTAACCCTGCTATAGACGCGATTACAATGTGCACCGTTAAGATTTACTGTAACGGTTAACAGGCAAAACTAATGGCGAATTTTAGAGCATTAACTGCGTGGCGGATGGAAATATTCTAAAACTGTATTATATTTTATTTGTATTTGTTTTGCGGGATGGGAATTGATCATCATTTTTTATTATTATTTGTTTTGTTTATTATTTCGTATTTATGTTTTACTATTGTTTTTGTGCGCATTGTACTGCTATCAATGAAACATATTATGACTTTTAAAATAAATTTCGTAATTGTGTAAAAAATCGTTTTAAAATAAAAATATGCAGACAAATAATTTTGAAGAATTTATATGTACTGGTTTCACTACAATAAAACTGACAATCCTATTCCATACATTGGTAAGCATTTACTTCATTCAACATTATTTATATTGACGATATAACTTCCACATCAAAATCCACTGCAAATACCAAAACATGTCCAAGATACAACTTAATAATGCAATTTAGTTAAAGCTACACTAACCGAATAAACGCGCTGGAGGTTGAAAAGGGTGGTGTGGGGTGAACCGTAAAAATCTGTTCTACCCCCTGCCCACCCTGCTCAATAACCAATCTGCGTAATGAATTTGAGCGTTGCCCAAAATTTCTGTCCACTTCGAAGGGTGACTATGACAGATGTTTAACAGAGGGGCGGAAAGCTGAAAGAGTTCTTTTGTGTGTTGAGTTTAACGAGACAGGATAATTAATTAGTAAACTTCGGTAACTTGAGTTTAATAAGTTCTTTGTATTTTAGAACTATTAAAGAACCTTTAGGAATATAATTTAAGTTCCTGTTTTCATTTAAGTTTGTCAATAAGGTAATATCGAAGCAACATTTTATCTCATCCATAAGTTGGATTTCAAATCCCAGGGCACACCTCTGACTTTTCGGAGTTATGTGTGTATTGATAGTCAATCACCACGCACTTTAACGGCGAAGGAAAACATCGTGAGGAAACCTGCATACCGTAGCGAATAAGAATTTCTACGGTATGTAAGTCCGCCAACCCGCACTAGGCCAGCGTGGTGGACTATATGGCCTAACCACTCTCAATCGATTCTGTCGATCGTAGAGTGGGCCCGTGCCCAGCAGTGCTGTGAGCCTTTTCTACAAATAACTACTAAGTTGACGATAACAAATTACACCTTCCTTAAAAGGTTCGTAATTTTTATTTTAAAATCTTTTTTCAGCTATTGCTTACGTAAGGAGGACGCTCATTGTATTCATATATTTTATAGTTGGCAAACAATCTTGGAACAAAAAGCTAATTTCAAAATTACAATGATATGTATTAAGACATCTTAAAAGTTATAACACTTACGTATTCTTAACACGACTAGTCTTCTACTATTAACTTAAAACTAAAACCACAATATATTTTTTCCCACTGCACTAAAATATACTATTTCACATATTATCTGGATTCACAATTACACATAATTCACAATGGTACGATAAATGCAATGTAGAATTCATTAACTTAAAAAAATATATAAATTATCAAATTGTCAACTTCGTGTTACAACAATGCAAAACACAAAACAAATGCCAAAAAATCGCGCAATTCCAAATTCAAATCGCGATTATCATAATCAAATAAGCGAAACTATAATCGGCTAGTCCGCTAATTAAAATTTCCGGATGCGCCGGCGAAATCGCGCCCTCGGCCGGACACGTGCGAGGTCCGTTGCCGAAACTGCCGGACGGACCGGTAGCCGAGCCCGCCGGTTCAATTTCCAAACGTTTCCGGACATTCCGGGATACGCGGTGTTGCAACAGCGGGCGTTGGAGCGCGCTTCCACGGCCGCTGGACTCAGCCGCGTTCGGTTTCATTGCGAAATCATTTCACCAAGGTTTGCGTGGAATGTTGAATACGATACGATAGTTGAGTATGGTTCGGGTCGTCAAAACGGTGATCGGAAGTTCGACCGCCAACGAATTTGGTAAATTATGTGGTCAATTTACTGCTCATTTGACATTCTTGAACTCACGACTGTATATCCTAGAGAGGTTACACCACATAAGTGTCGCTAATGCCATTCACTGTTAATACTATTAGAATTTATTTCGGTTGCAAAGTTAATAACTATTACGGCCTTAACGTCATCCCTGACGATTCTCAATCCCAACAGCCTGCCCAGCAGTGGTCCCATATACTCGTACAGATTGCATTACATAGTTGAATCACTAAGCGCCGGTTCGCGTGATAACTCGACGCTCCACGTGGAATTACATATTATGTGAGACTGCTCTCGTAACATCTCGAGTTGCGTACATTTATGTATTAGGTACAATTTTATTACATCTTGAGATGTTTATTGCTTTGTGCCTAGTATATTTTTCTGGATAAATGTATGAATGCAGAAATGATGCAGGTACCAAATGTGGTTTTCTATACCATTATACATATTATGCTGTTACGCTAATCATTATTTTTAGAACTTTATAAACGATTATAGTTTGTAATTTATTTCTGAGAAAATTGATAAGAACAATAATCCGTTAAACTTGATATAAAATACATTTTATTTTTGTATAATCTCTTTAATTACTTCTTGTATCATTTCTTTTTTTAGATCTTGATAAAATATAAGCAGGACGATTACAATCAGTTGTCCGCCTAGCGTAAAAGTTACGAGAAATAGATAATTACAATCATCGTTTCATAGATAACAGAAGTTCGTACACATAACCTGACTGAGAAACGAACCTTCGTCCTTACAGTGCATATTGCCTTAATAAAGCAATAATATGATGTTTTTAAGCAGACAAAAATCTCTATAGTCCACAATAAAAAGAACCCTTAAACCATTCGACCTACATTAAACGGGCCGTAGCTAATCCGTCGTTATTCAATCAAGCCGGCAAAGTTAACTGGATCAGCTGAAACAGTTTAAGAAGGGAGGCGAGCCCCGAGTCCCGACGTACCGGGAAAACATGGACAATCTCGTTGAGCCAGTAACAAAGACTAAGCACAATGGACTGCGGAATACAATTACTTTTAACTTCTATTTAAGTATTTTTATTTAAGGCATTTATGTAGCGAGCGATTCACCTGATGGTAAATTATATGTATTACCGTATGTGAACATCTACAACTCTTAGGGCAAATAGTTGTGTGATTCACAAGTATTTGTTTCGGGTCTGAGTGTTTGTGAGACCGAAAGTCTCTCGTAGTTTCTGATACCCACGACACAAGATTCGATCTTAGTGTGGGGTGAGGACTATGTATTTGACTGTTGGGTGAAAAATAAAAATAAAAATAAAATATCCATCAGTTATAAAATAATTATAAAAAATAAAAATAAAGTATCATACTATAAAATTATAATTATTATCAGATGTGAGTTATTACCTTCGCGCTTACTATATTAACAGCGATATACAACCAGTCAGACAAGCGAGGAAAATTATGGTACACCATTGCTATTTATTAACCGAACATAATATTAAATGAACAACTTGCTTGTCCTTGGGAAAGGCAATGAAATCTTATATTATACGTTTTTGATCATGCAAATTGTGACATTTGAGTAATCGTTAAAATCGAAAATTTTATTATGAAGTAAATTATACAGTAATCTTTGTTAATATTAACGACTTCATAACGTTGATTTTATCCTCCTGTTTAACAATGGAATTCCTGTGGATGATAACGATGAAATAATTATAAATATGCCATAATAGAGAGTATAGTTTTATAAATATGAATTTTGTATCTCTTGATAGTCTAATTGTAATCGATCAACAGACGTTTCGTAAACTAAAAGACGATTTTAAGTTGATTAAATAAATAACAGTAACTATATAATTTATGGTATGTGACCTCGTTCTAAGTTCATCGTCATCATCATCAAACGTTTTCTTACCGGGCGAATTTCAAATAAAGAACCTAAGCTATATTTAAAATTTAAATACAACCAAATACCCGTCATTGCAATACAAAAAATCGTAATACACAACCCTAATTACAGTCTATAAGCCAAGCACGCAAAATCGGGCAAGCCGGTCGCGGAATTTCCCGATCCTAATTCGCGGTTGAAACAACCTGTTCCACTGAACGCGGCATAATATGACTCATGCGATTTTTTGTCCACTCATGGCCCGCATTGTTCAGCTACTGAAGCCGAATTAGTATGAGACAGACAGTAATTAGGAAGCGGGGTTTCTGTTAGTAGGGTTGACGAAATGGAAATGTCCGGTTATATTTTATATCTATTATATTTTTATATTATCATTTTTAAGACATTTTATATTATCATTATAATAACAAAATAATAATAATTGGCCTCGACCAACATCTACAGAGGCTCAAATTCTCAATTGGTCGTTGGGTCAATAGCAAGATCCAAAAGGCAGTGTTGCTGGACACGGCTCGCATAGTGAGGAGGTTCCTCACTTTGGATCCCTAACCACCGGTGGCTTGGGTCTTGAGCCTCGCCACCGCAGGGTTATATATTTTTTTATATGTACCTATATTGCTTTTTTAATTTGTCTATATAAAAATGTAAAAAATACTTATAAAATAAAGAGTATAAAAAATAATAAAAGCTATAAAACACACACAAAATAAATTTGTTTAATCGTAGCCGCTCGCCTGTTCATTGCTTTATCGTCTTTTGACATACAAAGGTCGTTAAAGGACAACCGGTTACTTGTATTTTTTGCGCCGAGATAAGAATAAGAATAAGAATAAGAATAATTTATTTGTATAACATAGGTAGGTACATTGATGATCTTAAATAAATATTATGAACTCTATGTTTTGCCATAAAGGCGTACAAATATTAATATTTAAAATTTTACAGTTACGGATTACATTGATAATAGTTAGTTATTATTAATTTAAGATAATTTACATGCAGTTTAATGTGAAAAGCACTTATAAAGGAATCTCGCGTCTTACAAACAATCATATTTCTACATTTGGACAGCATCCACGACGCAGCTGGTTCGATGCCGGCTGTGAAACTAGCTGGGGGTTTGAACCCACACCGAACCAAATTTTTGAGTTAATGTATGTATTTGTTTCGGCTTTAGGTGTTTACCCATAAAGTTTCCAATAATCACGTCACATGACTCAATTAAATAAAATTTTGTGACACGACTTTCTGTGTGCCTGTTGGGTATATTTATTTATAAATTAAATTACTGAATGATCTTATTCTAAAAAAAGTCGTGTTTTCTGGTCTTATATCCACTTTGCACACATAAACTCACGCCTTTTACCCAAAAGAGATACGCAGAGGTGCTACCAGGACACCCACATTTCGCCTAGTGTGTTCCGTCCCACGATGTGATAGGGAGCGAGCCTATCGCCATATCCACTTTAATTTTAAGTTATATCAACTATAATCAAACAGCTATCCTGTGATAGCAGTTGCGTCGTCCGAGAAATAAATAAATAAATAATAAATACACCCAACAGTCACATACATAGTCCTGACCCCACACTGAGATCGAATCTTGTGTCGTGGGTATCAGAAACTACGTGAGACTTTTCGGTCTCACAAACACCCAGACCCGAAACAAATACCTGTGGATCCCACAAATATTTGTTACGGTGCGGGGATCGAACCCGCGGCCTCTCGTTTCACAGGCAGCGTCTAACCAACTGCGCCACGGAGATTGTCGTGCAATCACGTGTTGCTTGCTACTTGTGAAATGTTCCTCAGCAAAGTCGTCGACATGCGTCCGCCATTATGATAAAGGACCTAATGAATTAATAACTTCTCGGCTTAACGTGATACTCCGCCATTAGGTTTTCATAGCCAAGTGCTGCCATAAAATAGGGTGAGCCTAATGGATTTCTGCAATTTGCACGGAGAGTAACGATTTGGAAGTTTTCGTGTCAATTTGGTAATGCAGAGCCTAAGGAAAGGTTCGGTGAGCTGATGAGCTAGGATTTGGATTTAGCTGTTATGCTAAAGGGGATATTGGATAAGTATCTTATTTAGCAGCTGTCTTTAAAGGAATCAGCTCAATTCGTCTATATTTATATCAATAATAGACTATCCCTGTACAATTTGATGAAATCCTATAATGGTTTGTGCGAATGTGTCGCGTTCCAGGATCAGCCTGTATGTCTAGATGAGTTTTCGAATTGACCGGCATTATTGTGAAAACGTTACACATATTTTTATCATACTTAATTTATAAATTTTTTACATTGTTAAAATTTAATTTATAGAAACCACCAATCGATTCATATGTCGCATTAAAAATGTGTGTCAAACAGCGTACTATGTGTGTGTCCTTGTGTGAATCATTAGCGCAGATTTAACGCGCAGCCGGAGATAATAAAACCGCGACCGGTCTCTCCGACCCCTCGACCGCGCGCCCGGTTATACGGCGACGGGCCTAATTTTATAATTATTTGCTATATTTAGATTGTTTGGGAATAAAAATATTTACGGTCATATAAACATTTAGATATTTTTGTTTCTTAAGATATAAAAGCAGACCATTTACCTAAGTCATAATACTAGTCGATAGTTCGATGATACACATATTAAACTACTTATGTGCTGGCATTTGATTTCGGGATTTAAAAAAATAAAATATATTAAATTATAAACAATGGCTTACGGCCTCACGGGCTACGGGCTATTAAAATTGACATTTAAGCGTAACATCACCATGCATAGTTTTTGCAGCAATATATTTCTATCAATCTTATCATTTTACGCTAAGATAGACTAGGATGAATTTCCGTGCTTTCCGACGATTTTGCCATACCTATTATTGGAATCAAGTATAACAGCTTACATATTAGGTCCCATTTAAATGTAATAATCACTATTCCGTGGTGCTTTACAGCTGGCTTCTCTGGCTGTAAATGTCTTTATGCGAGGTTATTTACCTCTTTAGTTCATTGTTTTGTCACCCGCTTTATACGGGAGGGAAGTGGACAATAATTTATTTCCAACTCCTCCTATTGATTTAACTTTTTGATTGATTTCGTTGCGGGTTAAAGACAAGTTAGACATTCCCGGAGACGCGCTGAGCTTCAATGCTCAGTGTCATTAAAATGCGTGCCACTGTTGATCCTGTCTTACAGGAGTTGCAGTAGCGGGTGTGAGGGCGGGACAGTCTCCTTAAGCTAAGATCCAATTCCAGCATCCCCCGTTAAATCTGTATCTTCATTTTATAAAATACAAATAAAAAAACTATCCTAGACGCCAACGCGCGACATCGCGAAAGCTCCACAAACCCATTACACAGTAAGTCAACTCCACTTTTACAATACGATAATAAGCATCGTGGGCGTAATCGATGTAAAATACACACCGCTTGGCCGTTGCCATTTCTTGCAAGTCACTGCTGATATTACCGATCGGGAGAAATTCAAACAGTACTTGTGCTACTGTTATATCGATACTATAGACATCATTGATACACGAAGTGGTCCTTATACACTGTTAAGAGGTTGGTGACAAATTGCTAATGGTCTGTGTCAACGAAAACTATATTTTAGCAAGCACGGCTTGTACTTTCGCTTAATAAAATTTGTTAAATCTTCGTAAATTTCAAATAAATCCTGGCGCCAAAAAATTTGGATGGCATTAATTTGACAGTTATCGTGTTGAACCAGACGAGACAAAAGCTGAAGCATTTTTCTTATTCGAATAACATGAATCATGGCTAAGGTTTGCATTAGAAAAGAATACAATGGCACCTTGTTCATGTTAAAACTATGTGGTATAATTAAAATTCAATGCAGAATTGGGTATTTTACTATAAGAAAGAAAAAATCTAAAAACTATAAATGTATATAGTAGAGCATTAAGCAATAAGTATATGTTAATTTCAGTTTTTATTTCCAAGGAATAAATTTTATAATTCGTTTTGAAAATTTCAATTTTTTTATCTGTCCTAAAAATATGTGAAACGGCTGCCGCCATGGTGGATAACGATTCTACGTCATTCCGTAAGTAGATTACCCCCTCCGGTGTCCAAGAGCTCATACAAACACAGGTTGTTTACTGGTTGAGTGACGTATCATTTTAAAGGAACATGGCGCCTAGCGTTTACACATATTTGCGCGCATAAATTTAAAATTTAAATTTTAAATGGTTTTTTATTGGACTTGCCGAGCGAATAAAAATTTGATATTTTTTTAAATAGTTTGTCTTAATCTTAGGAACAACTTAAAAGACTTTTTGAAAATGGGTAGAATACCCAATTCAGTGGAAAATGCCTTGGTTCAGCAGTGGGTTGAAATAAACTAAGAAAATCAAAATGTTTTCTTGTTAGGTAAAATAGAGGGAAATACGTACCGCCTGTGGTCTTAAACTAATAAACATCTTACAATTACCTTCAATAGAACGCCAAGCGAATCTTATGGCAAAAAAACACTTTTCTAATGCAATTTCGTGGTCAATGGCTGGGTTGTATTGGAAACGTTATTTATCTAGCTTTGTGGTTTTTTAGTTCAATTAATTCGGTAACAGATGTACACGCAATATAAATTATGAGCAATTGAATACGCGCAGTCGAGAATCGTAAATTATAGGAGACACAGAGAACTAACATTACATAAATCGAGTAAGAACAGTATATCGATGTTCACTAATATGTATAAGGTTTAACGAGTTGGAAATATTAGTAATGTCGTGTCGCTATATGTTAACAAATAATTTTACATTACTGTTATGTATGTATTGCATAGGCTATACTACCTACATACGTAGGCAGCATGTGGCCGCGCCCGCGCCTCTTCGTGTGCCAATAAAGCAGTTGGTTGACAACGTGCTTAGTTTTCATTTGTGCCCGTATCGTAATTAACAATTATTTCAATGTAGAAACGAAAAATAATTCGTAGAGTATTTGTCAGTTTTTAGCATTTTTTATTTATCGTCTCTTACAACTCGAAGTACATAGTCTACATACCATGTCACATATATGTATGTTAGTTAATTTAATATTCCAATTATTATATAATTTATATCGTTTAACGCCCAAACCCACGATAAGACTGGGAGATAATGCCACTGGCATTAAGTCCGCCTTGTATACTTTTGTATATGAAGCTTAATAAATAACGCGAGATCAAAACTACCATCATTTCTAAGATAATTTAAGCTGCTTCTACACAAGACTCTTATTACATAGCTCATACCAAATAGCATAAAACCCAAACATGAACTCGAGTATCCGAATGTTGATCACGGAAAAGCAGTTGAATCGTAGGACAAGAGCAATTAACCACGTCCCGAGCACACACAAGTTAATCTAGTTTCGTAATCCGCGGGACTCATCTTGTGCACGACCTTTTAATGACGGGTAGCTTAGAAGTAGCAACGCTAACTTAGAAATGGTTAGTACTAAGTTTAAATTATATTCGTTGATGAGTCCATGATGCATTTACGTGAAATGTGTAAGCGATAGTCGTACGACTAAACGTCGTCATAATAGGCTATGTAAGTTTCGCGTTCAAGGACCCGCCAATCTATATTCAATCAATCCAGAATAATTGTTTCGAGAAGTAATTGTCTCACCACAACTGATGCTGTTTGATGCCTTCACCACTTGGCTTAAATATATCAAGAAAATCAAGAATTAAGCGCAAACAGTATCGTAGTAAACTTGTTAGTTGTGACAAAATTGTCTCTTTAAATAATTGAAAGGCCTGATTCATAAAGAATACAGCCAAATGAAAGGTATTTCCGGAATGTCGTAACAGCGAAACATTGATTTCATTTCAACAGCAACTATTCATTCATTCCAAACGGGTTTTACTACATTAATGTCTAAGAATAGGCCCTAAGTTTATTGAATATCCTATCAAGTTTTTACTTATGTTTACTAAGCAAAACCAGTTGTTGTTTTTTTAATGGAGCTTGCCTTATATCAGTTATCTTTCGCTGGTAGATACAATTATTTGTCTGTTCTAATCCAGATATACATATAGTCTGAAACGAAAACGCGACACAATCGCATAAGCCACTTTATTTATGGTTTTATGGTTTTCACTGTTTATTTATGGTTTTCACTGTCATGTAAGATGTCCGCTATCCATACCCTTTCGAATATTTTAACACCAACTACAATACTCTATAATCTGGCCATTGTAGCCAATATCTCACGGTCTACATGCAATGTTACCGAACCAATGCCGGCATAAGTATTAATGGAATGTGTAAATAGTTTAAGGCAGTGATTCGCGTGCAGCCGACGCCGGCAAGGTCGTTGGGCCTGTCACTTGTCGGGTTGCAGTGAGCTCGACCATACTCCGACAGTATAGGAGTATAGGTAGATAAATTGTTGCATTTGTATGTTAAGGATTAATACGACAATTAAGTAGGTTATTAAAAGGATTTGGTCTAGGTTTGGTTGATTGGTTTGTGGTGAGGGTTTTGAAGTGGAATGAAGTGTTATTTTGTTTTTGATACTCGATTTCACTAGACATGTTTTAGTGAAAAGTGTAGCTGTAAATATCACAAACAGCTGAACCTTGGCAGATTACAAATAAAAATAATATGTAATATTTTTAGGTATGGGTGTAACTCGGAAACTATTGGATCTATACAAGAAAATCTTTCACCGCTTTAAAAGATACAATAATCCAGATGAACATACATTCATGTTAATAATCACAAACATAATGAAATATTCCTCTGGTGCGACCGCCACCTTTCCCTGATGTAGGCATGACACAAAGTTATTAATACTTAAATCTTGACAGATTAGCAGGGCCGGTGGTCCCACACGAACTTGTGTTCGCTTAAATCGGCAGGATTATGTGGCGACGCACCCCTGGTAAGGGTTGCGGTCGAAGGGTGGGTAATTTACTGTAACAAGGAACTGTAAGCTTAATTAACATTTAAACTACATTGGAGGAATTCTCGTCGCATAATTTATAAGTTCATTAGTCATTTAGTGAGGTATATTAATGATCACACATTCATAACTCGTGAGACCGAAAAGTCTCTCGTAGTTTTGATACCTGCGACACAAGACTTAGTTGATCTTAATGTGGGGTCAGGACTATGTATGTGACTGTTGAGTGTATTTATTTATTATTTATTTATTTATTATAATTACTCCCTATTCCCAGAAGGGGTAAGCAGGTGACACCAGGACACCCACTTTTCCCCTTGTGTGTTCCGTCCCACGATATTAAACGGGGGCGTGCCTATCGCCATATCGGGCACAAATTCCTGACTCGAGGCTGATAATGAATAGAAAAATCCAATACCAATTTGCTCGAACCGGGAATCGAACCCGAGACCTCGGCGATATAATCGTACCGTAATACAACTGCGCCGCCGAGGCAGTGACAACGAGAATATAGTGAGGAGTCATGTTAATATACTAAATGATCTGAAGATGAAACTGCGCTGTAACCTTTATTATTCGTGTTGATTTTATAAGAGATAGCGACTTCAATTCATAGAATAAACAACAAAATTAGAACATACCGTAGTACACTAGACTATCTAGCATGCATTGGGTTATCTCTGAATTATGCATCAGAAAAAGTTAAAATGCGTCTTAAATTTACAAAATGTATTAAATACACGTAACTAAAACAACCTGAGATAGAAATAATTTAAAAACGCGCAATTTTAATCCATGGAATATAACCTCCACACATAATGGTTTACAGATGTTATCTACCTACATAAAAATTGATCCAGATTTATGTACATCCGTTATTCATGTACATAACAGATTCGAACAGCCTGCGATCGCAAATACAACGCACAATCTGAAATACCAGAATTAGTATTGGAGTCGAGAACGGTTAATTAAATTGCTCTTGTCACAGAAACCTTGTTATGCGCAAGTATTATTGCAAATGTACGGAGAATTGATCTTTTGAGAATTAATATGAATGCGCCACTGTGATATTGGAACTTAATAACGTTTACACTACATTGGCTGTATTTGATTATGGAACGATACATACAAGTCTTCCTTATACATTTATCTCAGAGGGCAAAATGAGTACTTACAGAACATTATTTTTAACTAGAATGACGGACGATCATGTCACACGTCTAATGATAAATGTCACATAGAGAATAGAGTGGAAAGACATCTGTTAGATCTTATTAAGCACTGTATGGCACTCCACTGCTCTTGTTACACCGCGATATTAGGCGTTAAGCCTCTTAACACTCTGTGATCACTGGTTACAATATCCTGGAATTGCTTTACATTTGACAGCCTCCGTGGCGCAGTTGGTTAGACGCCGCCTGTGAAACGACAGGCCGCGGGTTCGATCCCCGCACCGAAACTAATATTTGTGTGATCCACAGGTATTTGTTTCGGGTCTGGGTGTTTGTGAGACCGAAAAGTCTCTCGTAGTTTCTGATATTCACGACACAAGATTCGATCTTAGTGTTGGATCAGGAATATGTATGTGACTGTTGGGTGTATTTATTTATTATTTCTCTACTTAACAATACCATCAAGCAACCCTTTGATCACAATTTTTCAGACTACAGCCCACCCTTTCAAAACTACAATACCAGCCAATAACATTGTACAAAAATTAATAGCAATAAATAATCTAAACCAAATGTTTCATAAGTCGGATTAGCAATATGGAGTGCCGTTAGACGCGAGGCCGCACTGTAGGACCTGTCAGCTACAACTTGTTTTAATTGCTAATCATATTCATATATGAGGAGAGGCGTTGTTCGAGAACTGTGCCATTTTTTGCCGGAGTGTACTTCATGCATATGATACAAGGGAGTTTTATTATGAATTACTGTCTCAAGTTTAAA
Source organism: Deilephila elpenor (assembly GCA_949752805.1). Taxonomy (NCBI): domain Eukaryota; kingdom Metazoa; phylum Arthropoda; class Insecta; order Lepidoptera; family Sphingidae; genus Deilephila; species Deilephila elpenor. The sequence continues at coordinate 2,680,668 of OX457114.1, forward strand.
GAAATTAAGAAATAGGTTAATAAAAATGAATTTAATTTCGCTAGTGTGAATAATCTTGACAAACCTTGGAAAGATTTCGATGTCCACTGAATGTCCAATGAAACCTTGCAGTTTTCGGGGCGATTTGCATTCAGCCGCGGACTTTAACTTACGACTTGTTCAGGAAAATCGAATAGTTTGTTCCGATAGGAAAGGAAAACGTTGTAAGATAACTGACACTCCAGAGGGTTCCCTACTAGAATTTGAAACCTATGCGAAGTCCACCGCATTCAGCCAGCATTGTGGACAAACAAGCCTACTGCCCAAGAAGATGTCGAACGGGTAAAAATATACATAATATATTTAAATATATCAATCTAACTGTGAGATTGAGATTGAAGATGTGACTTTTTATGAAGAGAATTTCAAATTGCGCCGAAATTCCATAGCAGTTAGAAAGCCATCGGTGTTTACATTAACACCCCAAACAGTTACAAGGCTGTGTTTCGTGATGTTTGCTTTATTGCGATATTGGGACATATTGTTAAAATATTCACGTCGCGGTCCCGCTGGCGACTCTAATTCGAATACGATAACACTGATTATCAGGTGCTAATTCATTCAAACGAGATTTCGCAAGTGTTTGATTATAATGATTTCGCGGTTTCAATCTAAATTACTTAGCATAAAAAGGAACAAGATAACTGGTAAAAACTGGTGCAATTTTTTATTGTAGTTTGACTTTAAAAAATAGTCTAAAACCTAAGTGGGTAATCATGGATCTTAAAAATTAAGACTAGTCTTGTGTCGTAGCTATTAGACACTAAGGCTCAGTTGCACAAAGTAACTTGCCCATAACTTTGACTTTATCAATGTAATCGCCATACATTTGTGACGTATTTGCCATTGCTAATTTAGTGGGATGGACATTTTCCAAGTCAAAGTTACGGACAAAGATAGTTTGTGCAATTGGCCCTAAGAGGACTTATTGGACGGAGACCCCGAAACAATTACTATGGACCACAAAAACTTTAGGAATATATTTAAAAATCATTGGCAGGGCGGCATAAAAATAATATCATATCAGTTAATATTTTAAGAGTAACACTGCCCTTACTTATCAGATCATGAAAAGTAATATTTTAATTAACAGCCAAGGCCGTATCTGTTCTGTGACGTCTTTTCATAACCGCTATTTAATTGCCAACACGATCAATAATCGAATTCCATTTCATTTCCGTGCGGTTGATAAAATATCTCGGCGTCCAATTCCGCGGTATCTAATACCACAAAAAATTGCGCCACAGAGGTGTTTATGTGACAGATACATTAAATTTTATTACAGTTAATTAAATTATCAATTCAAACGACAGACGCAAGGCCACTAAAGGACATTGAATATAAACAGACCATGATTGATATTAAAAATCCATTATGTATGGTCAACAAAAACCTCGAAATAGCGACGTGATGACGAGAATTTTAAACAGTTCGACGACGAAGCGTTTGCATTACAGATGAATAATTATGGAAATATTATCGAATGTTCGTAGTATATTAACGATTTCTTAATTGATTTAGTTATTATACTTAATTTTGCTTCTTTAACGGTTCAGTAAGATAAACAAAACAAGGTGGTTTTAGATTATTTTAAACCAAAGTTTGTATAATAGTTTCTGATTTACAACTGCACTACTCTTTACTAAAATTCAGCAATTTAATTTCCCTGTAAATTCTGAACCTATGAAAATCACTCTGAGGTCTATGAAGGGGCATAAATTAAGCACGATATCCTTGCAAGTTTCATTAGTCTATAAGCAACATCTGTGGATTGTAGTGGCGGTACTTCCATACAAGCCCAAAAGCCCGGCTTGCCCTACTTAATACGTATATACTACATTCTGAACGAAACCATTACATTCAATACAAAACTGTAATTACGAAACATCTACCATTTTTGAATTTACCGCGTTCCGTCGCGGCATGGCTCTTCAATGAAGCGCGAGCCGAAGCGCCGCCCGCGCTGCGCAACGCATTTAATAAATTCATTCAATAATTTTAACTCTCACGTTGAACATAGCTCCACGCATTTTTTAAAAGACGGTACGCGCAAAACATATATCTGCCTTCTTCTCTCTCGTGTGCTTTTACGAGGCTTTTGGCAACGCATGCTATCTCTTTCACACTGACGGGTGAAATGCTACACTGGCACTACGAATGTATAGCTACAGATATCTATATATAGCAATAAAGTACTAAACCAAAAGCCCAGCTTTTGACCACAGAATTGTTTTGACTGAACATCGTACATTTGAAGGTCGTCATATCTAACATTATTTTGTTAACTAAATTATATTTATTGTTAATAAATTACGTTGGTTCTTTTTTAAAATTATTTAATCATTTTTGAATACAAATAATGAAGTTTTTATATTTATTTCATAAATTATAATTGCATGTTGTAATGTTTATTTTTTCGTTTACTAGCAATACTGTACGAATTACTACTAACTTCATAAGTATTTTGACATTGTGCAATTATTGTAAATAGTTCGGTTGGAGGTTAATTATTCGTTTTTTTTATTGTTATTTAAACTTTTTGATACGAAAATGATTTGTATTGTTTCCTGTGATGGTTTTAGTGTGATGGTGAAACTGTTCATTGCCGTTATAAAGGTAATTTAATTCAATTATATTGAAACTGGCGCGAAAAGTACGCCGAGTTTATGCATTTCTTAAATTCGTGGTAAATCACAAGAGGCATTTTATCGGTTCAGTTTACATAACTACGTAATTCGATTTCTTAATGCTCCCATTCACATACGTTATTATATTAAACAGTCGTGTTACATATGCTTTTCAAGGGACACTTGTTTATTAGAATGTTTGGATTAATTCTTATGATTTCAATGAGTTTGTGGTCTTTTCAAAAGGCATGCTATTACTTGTAATTAAAATTAATTGTAAAAACTTAACCTTAATGTATTTATAACAATTTCTGTCCCCAATTTTGGTTAACTGCGCAGTCAAACACGGGAGCTTATTAGCTATCGTTGTGCTCGTGTAATGCCGGGTATTAAAAGTGCTCAGTAGTTTGTGCATTAAAAAGTTACGGTTGCATGACCGCAGGCTATCTATATTTGTATTACCTAATCCTAATATTGTACAGATTGTGTGGTAGGTCTGCCGCCGCGCCGTAAATTCGATTTCGTCGTTCTTAGTATTTTTTGTCCTTCTAAATAAATATGTATTAAAACTAAAATAGTATTGGGCTTGCCCTACTCCAAAACCCTAGGCACGCCACTGGTGGATTGTATGTACCATATTGTCCAGATTAGATTTCTAAGTCGGGCAATACTCGGGATATACGCATCCCCTATAATTTCCTCAAAAACAAAGCAAGCCGTACTGTGACATTATCCATCCACTTACACATTTCCGGATACCTGTTAAAGCCAGTGTATGTATTAAATATTTTTAACATCTTAAAGAACTAAAGCAAACAAAGCACTTAAGTAAGAAATAACGCGGCGCCTTAACGTTTGTAAAAATTTTATTCGTCCATAAATAATAATGAGCACTCCGACTCGCGAACTGGGTTACTGAGGGAGATAAAAAAAACTTTTGTGTTGTAAAATTATTATGGTAAACATGGCGCACCGCCAAGTAACGATGTGTCGAGGTAACTCGCTTTCTCAATGTGATAGTTATTGCCCTGTTTCAAACACCCTTCGGCTGATTTTAGTGATGGAGAAATTAAGGAGGAATTTTCCGGAAGTCGTTAGATGCAGCCCGCTTCAAATAGGTTGCTATGGATATCTTTGGGGGATGCATATATTCAACAGCGGTTAACAATCGTATAGGTACTCGTGTTTACTCGATTTTAATGTAATATTTAAAATAGTTATCCAAAAACTTCCATTTGTCTTATCTCTGCTTCACCCAGTTTTATCAGGAACATTTTTTTATTTAATTAAATAAATGATGACAATAAAGATAAATGAATACTAATTTCAGTACACAATATCGATCTGGCATTAGAAACTAAAGTATTGTAATAATAACTAGAAGTTATGCGCGGAGACAATAATTCCAAGAGGAACTTTCACTCACAGCCGAGGCTTTAATAAAACGACAATTTTACGATAAAATTCTACCCTTTACTTATCGTAGCGACTGTGATCCAAGTTATAAATGATAAACCCGAACAGAATTAGGCAGAAGGTGAATGATAATCTATAAATAAAAAAATGAGGTCGGCAGATGATCGAATTATCTGCGATTATGTTCACTGACTAAACTTATATATAATATCAAATGATTTGATATTTTGGGCCAATTGTGTCTTACGAATCACCGATAACGCACACAGTGGAATGGCTCAGGCTTGGTATTTACGATTCGCAGCTCATTTACACTTCAATTGATCAATTATTCATCTATCACGAGCTAAGAACATTAACATCAAAGTAATCAGATACCTCATCCATTAGGACTCAAAACCCAGTATTTCTCAGCAAAATATACACTCAACTTATAAGCAATATATTAACTAAAACCAAATGACATAAAGTATATAAATAAGGAAGTGAGCCACGTGTAAACACGGCAAGACGTCCCGCGACCTTGCAAGCCGAACGCGAGTGATGTCAGTATGAGCGCACACTTGTTACAAGCACCAAGCTACCTGCGCATACTATTTTAATAAACGCGTAATTATATGACACTTGAACTTGGGAAAGCGTGTGTTTAAACGTAGAATAAAATGTTAATTTAATCCTGTGGCAAAATCCGCATTCCTGCTTAATCAAGTCGAATTCCCCTAATTTTGTTGTCGGACTACGAGTCTTGGGCTCTTCGGCTGACATTGGGACCAAGGCTACAGTTAAGCTGTTGATACTTAGGCATATGTATTTTATTTACGTAATGCCAACGTGCTACTACGATGCCGTCTTAAAGCATGACCAAACCATTTAAACTGCATTATCTGATGCTTATCTGCCACATCATTTCATCATCAAATATTAAACGTGACGCTCGGAGACAGTGTCTTCGTATGTATCGTCCTGGTGAAACCTATTTATTTCTAAACAAAATCAACGGCAATAAATTGGCCATCGTACTTATCTATTGAACACTACACTTTAACGGCCTTATTCATAAACAATTTTAAAACCTTTTTTAGCTATCGAATGTTTTGACCCTTTCGAATGATTTGAATTCAGTTTGAGCGAAGACAAAACATTCCATAACTAAAATAGGTTTTAAGACTGTCTATGCATATGGCCGTAATAAGTTAACTGCATTTATGCCTTAGGCATTCTCTATATACCAGTCGTACTTTATGAGGATAATGACAAATATATTACGCTTTATGCAAAAATATTTGCCTACGAATTATCTCCTTTACGTCCGACTGACGCTTCATATAATAAAACAGAAATACTTAAAACTGCGTCTTACGTATCACCTTATACCGCGTTAATATTGCAATTGTAATCGGCCACATTCCGCTGTCACAACATAACCGTTGTACGCTACAATTGGATAACACAATTCCGTTTATAAAACTAATCGCGTAGAAACTACACGTCTGTTTTGTAAGTACGTGGAAATGGCGACTTCCTTTACGCTGACACTGATGCTTGTTGATGATTACCACTTGTGAATATGCATTTGTATAACAGATACAGTAAAAAAGATATGTCTTTATAAAGTGCAAGAAATATATTCTTATCCTTATAGAGACTTTAGCAACTAATCCATTATCAGATTTAGTTTGTATTTCCAGAATATAACAAACAAAAGCATGTGCTTCGGTTTTCTGCTTAGTTTATCCATGCAAGACATGTCTGGAAAAGCTTTAGCCAATGAGACCAGATATTGTATTATCAAAAATTACTTATTCTTACTCTTGGTATACAATGCAGTATTCTATATTACATATTTCAAATACCTCTGACTATTTACACTGCACTGAAAGATTTTGTAATTGATGCTAGCTTTAGTTAGCCACAATTGGATCATTGAAGGGTTGATGAACTGTTAATTGTCAAGACAATGCCACTAATTCAGTTTAAATGGCTAACAATTGTGAAATAGATATTAACAAATATAAGCGTTAATTCTCCTAGCCCTTACCCCAAACTCAATTTGCAATATAATTTTTGGGTTACATTGCAAAATGATTTGGCTCATTATATTTCAGATTGGCAGCCAACCGGATAGTTACTCGTTCGAGAAATAGGTAAATCTAAGCATTGCTACTAACAAGGTATGTATTAGACATACAGTAATGTACAATTAATGGATTTTTCATTAAAAAGGACAGATTAATTATGTCATTCTGCGAGAGATAATGTCTCTTGTAAGCAAATATTTTTGTTGATCCGCGCTGGACATACCATTTAATGATAGTGCTGTCATTTTGCCTTTACAAATTTAAAGATCATGCAAATACAAAACAAAAACAAAAAACATGTTATTACAATGTGGATCGAAAATAGTGAAAACAGGAATATATACTACAGGATACAATAAACATGGTACGTAAATAAACAGAGCCAAAACCAACATTGAATCAAATGTTTGACACCAACTGGAATTTTAGCAGATAAATACAGGAATGTCTTATGACACATCAAAGAAAACTCTCCGTTAGAATTGATTGAAATATTGTGGTGCCTCTTATTTATATAAAAATGTAAAGGCTAAAATAAACTACAATTAGGTACTTATGTATGTATAATATTTTATTCTAAGATCAAGAGTAAATTGATATTAGATATTTTAAGTCAATTCATAGACTGTAACAAGTTTGCAATCAAATGTAAGGAGCTCAATGCTTGTTTTCATCAGATTACAATATTTCATATTTTATATGGCGTAGTTGTATTACGGTACGGTTACAAAGCTGAGGTCTCGGGTTCGAATCCCGCGTTGGGCAAAGTGATATTGGATTTTTCTATTCATTATCAGCCCGGAGTCAGGAATTTGTGCCCGATATGGCGATAGGCTCGCCCCCTATCACATCGTGGGACTGAACATGCAAGGCCAAATGTGGGTGTCCTGTGGCGCCTCTGCCTACCCCTTCGGGGATAAAGGCGTGAGTTTATGTATGTATGTATAAAATAAGGATTTTTTATAACAACATTTTATCTAAGGAAAAGCACTTATCACAATATTTTCCGTCTTATTTGATAATCATTCATAAATTACGTTACTTATCATGCATAGCAACAAGTTAGACCGTTTTCTAGATAAAATATCTTATGAGCATTAATCCACTACAAATTAATCCATTGTTAAGAACTTTACTCACAAATCATAAGCGCTGTTTTAGAACATTGTAGTATAGTGAGTCTGTATGTACGTTCTTAAATATATATACAGTAGGGAGCGTTCATCCGAACATAATCCTAATTAGGGGCAAGGGATTTGGACACCGGATTAATAAAATTTCAACTCACAACTTTGTTCATTAAGTAAGGAATGTTTCTGACATTTTTCAAGCAAGTTAAATTTGCTGTATAAAATTAAATGATTTTTTAGAAAAGTTATTCATTATATGGTTTTATGTGAGATAGTCACAACAGTGCACTGTTTTAATTTTAAATTTAAAAGTAGTACCTAATTGTAGTTAAAAAAATACCTTTGTAATTACCTTGATTTTACAGTCAATGGACAACATACATAAATTAAATTATATGTGTTTATTTAAAAAGCAATTAATTTTTTTTTTTTTTATTCTGACATTTAAAATCTGTTAATTCATTTGAACTAGTGGAATTTTTTAACAATGCAAGAATAGACATACCACACTTGTATTGGAGTAGTTCAATGGTCAATGCTGTTAATAGATAATGCATAAGGTAAATATGATAAATTAGAAATAGTATACTAACACAATAGTCAGGTTTCCCTCATACTGCACTTAAACAATAACTACCAAATTTGTTTACTGATTAAGGAAGGTGTCAGTTTGTAATCATTAACATAATATTGTTACATTTAACTTGGGTGAAGTGGTGTGTACTGCGAGCAATGTGTAATGAGTACATAAACACCTCTCACTGCGATTTCTCAATTTATACCAAAGTTTTCAAAAGGAAATAGTGCATGAAACATTCCAATTTTACACTTGCCATTTTATATATTTTTAAAACATTACCATTGTTTTATTTGTGTAATATGGAAGCTTGATGCAGGTATTTTACATTGCCCAACTTCGGCAGGCACAAAATCTTATCAGAAATCTTTACAATCAACTATGAGCTGCCGTTATCTCCCGACCGCTCGGTCACCATCACGATTCTAGCTTTCGTGGCAATGCTTCCCGCTTTTACAATCAAAAAACTATATGACAGACAGTAGTACTCACCTCTAGTCCACAACAATTAAATAAACAGCTAAGCAGTAATCCAATATATTTTTTAATATCCACTGATCTAATTACAATGACACAACAAACATTCTTTACCGAACAACACTGAAAATTTAGTAATAAATAATTACACAAATTCACACAGTAATGTTACGAAAGACGATTCAAACACTTTATAACACCGAATTATGAAAAACTTGGTTTATTTTAACACAAAAATTCGGCAACGGTTTTGATATAACCATTCAACTCGAAACATCGGCCATCACTGAAAATGTTGCCACAGCACGAAAGTCACGTTAGTCCCATTTCTCACCTCACGTGTGTGAATGTTGCCAGTTAATTTATTTAAATTACCCTGTGTATTTTACAAACAAGTTTTATATATTACAAATTAAGAATTTATCCCAATATAATTTCTTTCCAATTATTTTTCAATAATTCGAATAAAGTTATCAATTCTCTGTAGTGATACCGGTATTACAGTGGTGTAGCAAACCGCCGCGTTCGCCTAACTCGGGGACGGCTACCACGGCGATATGCCGTATAATGAACGCAGCCGTGGACGCTTCCGTCCCCGCTCCCGCGCCTCACCTCACCTCACACTCCTTCTTCCTTCCGCCTTCCGGAATGACGCCGCGTCGCGATCACACGCACTTTTCTTTTAAACATTATTATTGTCCAATAGTCTTAGTCCATATTGTAACTAACTTAAATTAATAAATAGTACTCGTACTATTGAGTTTTACCACAGACTTTTACCTTAGAAGACACCCACGAAACTGGCGCTCAACGTGTGTTTGTGTTAAAAGATGGCAGACTATTAGTAGTGATAAGTGAAGTGACCGGCAGTACTGTAATACATTTACAGTTTGGAAGCAAAACTAACAATGCCTACTACAAGAAGCGCAGCCGAAAACCAGCGCGCACCCCTCCGTGTAGACGATCGGACGCCGTCGCCGCCGCCATCGCAGGCCTATGCGCATGCGCTTGAATCGCCGCGTGCGCCGGAATTTACGTTCACGCAAGAAAGTTTTAGTGCTTTCCTTCAGTCTCAAACGGAAGCCTTCAGGGACGCGCTGCAGTGTGTCGTCGCGCAGCAACGATGCTCGACACCCGGAACAAGCGAAGCTACCTTTCCAGGCACCCTGGCGCGATGCAAAAGCACCTTCGGGGGCCGTGCCAACGAAAGCGTGGATGCTTTTATAGACGCCGTGGAAAGCTACGCCGATTGCGCTCAGGTATCTGATTTGAATATTATACGCGGACTGTCAATGTTGCTAGTTGACGATGCTGCAACATGGTGGCAAGGCCTTAAAGACACCATATCTACCTGGCCGCAGGCCAAAGAGAATCTTATTAGTGCCTATGGCGACCGCCGGCCCCCACACCGCATTTACTTGGAAATATTTTCCTCGCCACATAAGCCAAACGAAAAAACAGATTTATTTGTGGCGCGAATACGAGCCCTAATGTCTAGGCTACCTAAAGAAGATTTGTCTGAAAAAGCGAGACTAGACATCACATACGGCTTACTAAATGGCCGTATTCGACAACGTCTTCGACGAGATGATTTTAGTGCATTTACAGAACTTCTTCGACACGCTCGAAATATTGAAGATTCGCTAAATGAAAACGATTCGTGTCCTTCAAGCGAGCCGGCGCGCGCCCGCGCGGCCGCGCCATTTCCTTTGACGATGCCGCCGTCGCCGCCGCCGCCGCAGCGCATAGCAAAACATTCCGGCGCTGAACCTGCTACGTCATCACCCGCGTCGAGGCCGACGCGATCGAGTGTTCCCGCCCTTCATCACGTCGCACGCCCATCGTGCGCCGTGCCTGACAAGGACGCCGAGAGACCTGCCAACAAGCGTCCGATATGTTCGTACTGTAAGCGGTACGGACATTCGAAACTCCAGTGCCGTAAGTTATCGCGGAGTGAGCAAGGTTTGCATAGTTCCTATACGCATAGTGCCGCGGATGCGTCGAACAAATTCAGTGACGGATTTTGTAGCATTAAATCGTATTGCGTGTCGAATACGCGATGTTCGTCAAATAATAATTTGAAGGCCAAAATTAGGAACTGTAGTGCTAAAGTGCGTAACTACAAAAATGTTAATTTTAAGAATGAATGTACAACTCATAATATTGTATTTTGTAATAATTGTTATGATTATGAAAATGGTTTATTGCGTGGTAACCGACCGGGTACACCGAATGACCTTGGACATCGACGTCCAATATTCAAAATCGAGATTTTGGGTATTTCGGGTACTGCTTTAATTGATACAGCCGCCAAACACTGTATTGCCGGTTACACGTTATATGCTCTCCTTCAACGTAAGGGACACCCTCTCGTGCCCGCTACTAGGGTTGTGAAACTCGCGGATGGGATAGTTCGGGAGATGGAAGTACTGACCACGACGCTTAACGTAAAGCTAGTACATAAAATTATTACTATACCATTCTTAATTTTCCCACAAGCGACCAATAACGAGACTTTGTTAGGCATCGATTTTATCTCCGCAGCAGAAGTAGGTATCGATTTTCATAAGAAAAATTGGTATTTTAGTAGGAATGCTAAAGTTAAATATCAACTTCATTTCGAACCGATGTCTAATAATAATATAGCTTGTGCTGCCACTGAAATTCTTCGGGATGACGAGGGCAGTCATCTTCAGCCAGCTGAGCGGAAAGAACTGGCTGACACCCTCGTACGATATTCACATGTCTTCAGAGCAGGGGGAGGTCCTACGCCATTTGCAGAACACAGGATTGATACAGGTGAGCATCCTCCCATATCTGTACCCCCATACCGCCTGAACCCCACAAAGAAAAATGTGATGAAGAAAGAGATCAACAAAATGTTGCACGATGAGATCATCGAAGAGTGTGAATCCGCTTGGAGTTCACCGGCACTGCTCGTGCCGAAATCCAATGGAGGTATCCGCTTCTGCGTCGACTATAGACGCTTAAATGCAATAACAAAATCTGATACTTACCCGATGCCGCGCATCGACGAGCTCCTGCAAAGTACAAAGAGAAATTGTTACATGAGCACCTTGGATCTTCAGTCTTCTTATTGGCAGGTAAGTGTTCATGAGGATGATAGAGACAAAACTGCTTTTGTCTGCCCTCTAGGTACTTACCGTTTTAAGAGAATGCCGTTCGGTCTGAAGAACGCACCGGCGACATTTCAGCGACTCATCGATCGCTTACGCTCCTGCGCAGCCCTTAAAGATGTAACTATCTTGGGTTACCTTGATGATCTCTTAGTAATTTCTGAGGGATTCCAGCAACACCTCCGTGACCTTGATGCAGTTTTTAAACGCCTGGTTGAGTTTCACCTCCACGTGAACAGAGATAAGTGCGCTTTCGCCAGAGCAAGTGTCAAGTACCTTGGTCACATTATAACGCAGGAAGGCGTATCTACAGATCCAGACAAGGTAAGTGCAGTTCTAGATATGGAGGAGCCGAAGAACCTAAAACATTTAAGAACCTTTTTGCAAACTTGTTCTTGGTTTCGAAAGTTCATACCGAACTTTTCAAAAGTTGCCGAACCATTAACACGTTTGACCAGAAAAAGCCAAGTATGGATCTGGAGCGCAGAGCAGGTGCAAGCCTTTCTAGAGCTAAAGCGACTGCTTACTACTGTTCCAATACTAGTTCAAGCTGATTTTAATAATCCCTTCATCGTGCGCACAGACGCCAGTAACTACGCATTAGGTGCAGTTTTATTACAGGGAGAAGGTAATCAGGAAAGACCTATTGAATATGCCAGCCGCCTCCTTAATGCTGCTGAGAGAAACTACTCCACGACTGAAAGGGAAGCCCTCGCGGTAGTTTGGGCAGTGGAGCGATTTCGGGCATACCTCGACGGACAACCCGTCATTGTCGGTAGCGACCATCAACCTCTCCGGTGGTTACTCTCGCTTAAATCACCAACTGGAAGATTGGTTCGTTGGGCATTAAAATTACAGTCCTTCGATATCCGGTTCCATTACACTCCAGGTAAGGCAAATGTCGTAGCGGACACACTAAGTAGACCCGCTTGTTCGGAAGAGTCTCGAGACTCTTGTGGTGTCTGTTCTATTATTTGCGACTTGCCTAATAAGAAGCCAAGTGATCTTCGACAAATGCAGGTAAGTGATTCGAACCTGGTGAAGATTATTAATGAGCTTGAAGGTGTAGATGAGATTGCGGCTCAAAGGTGGTCAGAAAGGGGTTTTCTTATGGACCAAGGAGTCCTATTCCGCCATAATCCAGATTCGGATTGCGAGTCCCCTCAACTTGTCGTTGCTGCTGATCAAGTTTCCGAGATCTTAAAAGACCTACACGACTCACCGACTGCCGGCCATCCTGGGATCGATAGAACCTATCAAAAGGTAGCCCAATTATTTTATTTCACAGGGATGCGTAGAATCATCAGTAATTATGTAAAGGCCTGCATCCACTGTCAACGGTACAAAGCTGCAAATGCTAAACCACCCGGACTTCTACAAACGCCAGTGATGAACCAACGCAATGAGGTACTAGCCATCGATCTGTTCGGACCTCTGCCAGAAGGAGATCAGGGGGAGCGGTGGATTTTCCTAATAGAAGACACTGCTACTCGTTGGACAGAGCTATTTGCTTTGAAGGAAGCCTCAGCCGAAGCTTGTGCCAAGATTCTCATCGAGGAATATTTTATGAGGTACGGCTTACCGCGCAGAATAATATCGGACAATGGAGTCCAATTTGTATCCGCACTGATGCGTCAGTGTATGTTGGTTTTAGACATCAAACAGAATCTAATTCCACTTTATCATCCTCAAGCAAACCCTGCGGAAAGAAAGAACCGCGATTTAAAAGCATTGCTTTCCCAGCTGGTGGAAGAAGACCATACGTCATGGCCAAAGCACTTGCCGGTTATTCGATTTGCCTTAAATAGTGCCCCGTGTCGCACTACCGGTGTAACACCTGCTTATCTTACCTTTGCAAGGGAAATGAGGTCTCCCACAGAAGTAACGCATGATATTCGCTCTATTTTAGACAAGGAAAATTTTATACCTCAAATAACGCCTTACCTTCGAAAGTTTATTAAGTCCCTAGCAGCTGTTCGCGAACGTGTGGAGACTCAGCAAGACAAAAGTAAGGAGAGTGCCGATGCTTCACGCCGACCTGCTGATGCATTTCAGGTAGGTGACTTAGTCCTCCTAAAGTCTCACGTTCTAAGTAATACTTCTAAAGATCTTACGTCCAAATTTGTTCCACGTCGCGATGGCCCATATCGTATTACCGATAAAGTAAGTCCAACGACATTTAAATTCGCGCATGTCAATTCTTCAAACGAACCTATTGGTAGGTATCACGTAGAAGACATCACTCGGTATCAGGGCAATCAAGAATCACCACCAGAACCGGTGATTCCTAAGAAGAAAAGAGGTCGTCCCGTTAGGGTTGTCAGATTACCAGTTCAGGAGCGAGGGCGTTCTCCTGAACTTGAGGGGGAGCATGTAGCAAACCGCCGCGTTCGCCTAACTCGGGGACGGCTACCACGGCGATATGCCGTATAATGAACGCAGCCGTGGACGCTTCCGTCCCCGCTCCCGCGCCTCACCTCACCTCACACTCCTTCTTCCTTCCGCCTTCCGGAATGACGCCGCGTCGCGATCACACGCACTTTTCTTTTAAACATTATTATTGTCCAATAGTCTTAGTCCATATTGTAACTAACTTAAATTAATAAATAGTACTCGTACTATTGAGTTTTACCACAGACTTTTACCTTAGAAGACACCCACGAAAGTGGTTAATAAATTACGATTTTACTATCATTCTATTGTTCCTTGAAAATTCATTTCATAATGTACGTTTTTTGATATTGTATTTTATCTACACCATTTACACACAGGCGTTAAACACACAACTTTAACATGAAATCAGGAAAATTTCTTAGGTATAGCAACATTTTAATTAATTTGTCAATACGTTTGATTTGGATACACATATGGATAACTTATTGTCTTTATTTTAAAGTGAATTAATAATGAGAATAATATTAAATGTTAAACACAAATAAATTATTAAATATTTTGAATATCACGTATTATATGTTCCTTCGTTAGTCATGGGGATGATGAATAATTATTTGATATTTCTACCTGGTTTGTCTTGATTAAACAAATGACTGGTAAAGAAATTGCTAGTGGTGAATTATTCGTTGCTACTCCGATAGTGACCAGTACTTACGCAATAGAAACCCACATTTCCGCTGGTTTAAATAGGGTTTCAAGTTCCTAGCATCCGGTATCAATGTATAGTATATACTCGTCTGTCTGGACTGCATTGCACTTGCCACTTACGATTAGATACATTACAGTGCATTCACGGTGCTAGTTTTCAAATATGGTGGGTAGAATTATTCGTTTCAGTTTGCTATTATTAATGTCCAAATAATGTAATTTTAGCCTAACCTGGAATTAATTCCCTGTACCGACTTTACGTGTCGTTGTCTATACAAGCAAATATTGCACCTTTGCGGTAGTTTTTTTAAACAGTTTCGACTTTTTTTTTACAGTGAACCATTAAATTGAAACAATTCTTATTTTTTTTTTTGAATTTTTATTTAAACGTAACCGCATAGCTAAATTTCGTCTAGTAAACCAATTGTTGGCATCCCGTATTAGTTATATAAAGTTTGGTCTCATATTTAAATAATTATTTTTACATTTGAAATTGTATGAATCTATAAGTAAGGTATTTGCCTAGGACTGTGTTTTCATATGAATATGTATTACAAAAATAGTTAGCAACCAAATTACTTACTGATGGAGTTTAAAATGACATCAATTAAATTATCATCGTAAATTAAATATTTACTTTATTATTTTTAGACAAACTTAAGTTACATAAGGAAGAAAAACAAACAATTATAGAATAATGAATTTAATTTTAACAATTCTTTCGTAACTAAACAAATAGCAACAACAATATTATACACGTACGAATGTATGAAGACAGTTTTAGCACTGTCATCAACAGACAATCTACTAAATAGATTTTATCATCATTTCAAAAAACCTTGACTTCATTAGAATCTCTTTATTGGCGCCACTTTTTTTTATTATGATTTATTAAATCGACTTTTCAGAAACATTCCTTTACAAAAAAATACACCAATTTCATACACTAAGCACAAATTCTATGTTCGTTAAAATATGAAACATACCGCACATCGTCGGATTTCCCGCTAAAACATGACGTATATCGATAAGTATTGCCAGCAATAAAGAGACAAATTACGAAATCTTTCAGTAGAATGTCCTTGACGATGAAAAATTAGTAAATAACATATAGCTAAATTAACTTGTAGAACACAGTTTAGTATATAGACAAAAATGTGATATCTCATGTGTTACACACAATACAAGTCATCATAGGCGATCCCTCGCTTACTGCGGCTTCAATATTCACTGCTTACCGCAATCCTTTACAAAACTAAATAAAAAAATAAAGAATTCAGTTTTGAGATCATTTTTATCGAATCGAATATATAAAAAAATATATTATGCAATAATTCATAGTATCACTTTGGTTTGACAGAGTAGCTACCGTCTTTGCAGTAAAATATAAATAGCGGGGTAAACGAGGGAGCTCTACATTGAAGTATAAAATCCAGCAGTAACCATAGAAAGGACGAGACACACATCGCAAGTCGATACTTTCATCGTCTTTGCATCAAGTGTGCGAAATTCCAAGCGATTATAATATAATGCACCTTAATAAAATACAGGCACGTTTTGTTAACCCTAACATATAAGAAGATATCGGGACTCGAGGAATTGTGTGGGAATGCAATAGAAATTATCAGCGTCATTGGCTGGAAAAAAGAAGTTTTATCTTATTTCTCAAATACTGTTAAAAACTGTGATGATTTCCTCTTCTCATTCATACTTAGTAATCGATTCTGCAAAGAGATGCTCCACCTACCATATCAAAGTTTTACTAGGATTGCCAATTCGATATCAAATACAGTCGATATACAGACCATGAAAACAATTGAATATTGCGTCGCCACACAATCCTTTGAGTGAAAAATGTACACAACTACAAATAGACAGCTATACACACTGCCATTGCGAATTCTCAACAAGTGAAGAGGAAACGTGAAGTAAAGATATTACAGTTTATCGTCACACGGCCATACATGTTCGACATATTTCTTTATCATAATTACAAGTATAAATATTTTAAATTCTTGCTTCAATTTTTTCGGTTGGTTTCTTCAGAAGCCATGATAGCAGACCGATAAGGTAGTAATCCCGAATATCCTATAATCCATCCGGCTGTGCTATTACTGTAAAGATAAAACTCGATAATTTGATTTCCACACTACATTCCTTGTGACGATAAACCTAAATTGTATAAAATTCCGCTGAAACGACATTTGCAAAAAAATCTCTAAAAAGGAATTGTTTTTGATTTTTGCAAAAACCAATGCAGCGAAACGTACTACACTACAAAATGGACGTCATCGGAAATCATCAGAATTGAAAGTTACGTTTAAATTTATATACATTTACAAAAATAAATCCGAACCGAAGGAAAGTCTCTCAGTTCACAAAGAACGAATCACATTTATGTGTAAACGTTTATAAAACAAATTAAAAAATACAGTCTGCGATTTTATATTTTTTGGCACTAAAGCATCGCACACACTTTTGCGATATAGTGTGACATTGCAAAAAATATTTCATTATTTAAAACATTAAAATAAAATTTAAAGCACCTTGAAGTAAAATAATAATGTAATCTTCTTTTAATCAACAATGTTTATTAATAGCTTCCAAATGTGCATTGTTCTTGTGTATCTTCTCTTTGGAATTTCGATAACTCATCGAGTTAGTAAGTATGACTCATAAGTTTTTAGTATGTTTTAGTGTAAATATAACTAGAAGATACAAGTGCAATTTAAAAACCAATATGTTAGCCAAACATTAATAGCTAGTGCCGTTTTCGTTTACATATAAAAACAGGAACGCTGCAATATCAAATTATATTTTATCATACCCATTATAATCGAAAAACGTGTGCGCTGCTTAAAACACTGAACGTTACAAATATATATGAGTGTAATGATGAACATCGAAAGCTGTGATACAAGAGTACATGTAGTGAGATAAACAACATAGTGAAAGACACAGGCGCACATACATAACACTGGCATCTTAAAGCCTCATAGAATCCAACACGAGATGAGTGCTGAGTCGATTAATAGGCTATCCACAATATTGAACATACTTTTTTTAAATAATAGTAGACACTGTGGATGTATCACTGTATCAAAAGTTTATTTAATTTATTTGGTAGATAAAAATATGATAATCATTTCAAAGTTAAGACTCCTTGATTTGTCCATATTAATCAATATTAGTGAATCAAGTTCTAATATTTATTATATTTCAAATCTATTGTACATGTTATTACCGGTTGTTTTATTATAAAATAAGTTTTAATAGTTATTCGAGATCTTATACTAATCGACTCAGCACACCATTATTGCACGCTCCAGTAAATTACACAAATCTCTCGATATTGCAATCGCACACCATCACAGTAGGCATACATTCCCAGCACGATACATTAAATCCACCACGAAGACGAGAAGAGGACTCTTTAATAAGACATTACATATTTTAACATCGATAATTTTAAATTATTTTGAACTGAATGTTGGTAAAATTCGACTGAAACATAATCGCCTTATTTAAAAACTATATTTTATTACATCGATAAAACACCGGGATTACACACTGATAGCTGTCCCAAAAATCCACTGATTAATATAGATTATCGAAAATACGGCATACATGTAGCCGCCAGCTATTCACATACATCCAAATCTCGTCTCCGCTATATCGGTACCAACATATCTACATTAAATATATATTGTACATACATTTGAATATACGCAGTATCGATAACATACATCGTACACGCACTACTACTTAATTGGTGTTTATATTGATATAGTTATATAACATACATATATCTACAATGTGCACTAACACGTTGTTAGTGAAAATCGAAATAAATTCACTGGGGAATTTTTGTCCTTCAGCATGTACACTCGACTGGTACAATGAAATTCCATAGCTTTGAGAACCAATTTCGATTTCCACTAACACTCTCTCCTTCATTTAAAAAAAATGAATCGATGAATTCATTTGATTAGTGAAAAATAACATGCAAGATGCGATTATGTTACAATTACACATTTGTGATATGCAAAAGGAAGACTGTTTATTTTAAAAATTAATTGTGAACAGAATCATCCCTTTCCATACGAAAGCACACGATAACTTACACCGTAATATCAATCCTAATTATCCAAAAAATACTTTACGAAGAAGTGATGATAAGTCAACTATGTATTTACAAAGATTTTGACAGACCTTACCCTACCGACTAACGTATGGAAAAGGCGTATTCACACTATTTACGGTTGCTTTGAAACAACGAAAAATGAATATTGTTTGCGATGAATGGGAGACACTTATATTTCTCCATTCGTAGTTGCCACAAAAATAGCAGAATTACTAAACAATGAAAATTAAAAAAAAAACTACATAATATACACCATTTCATAGAGCGTTTAATTCCCATTGACCTTCAAAGAGCAATAATATACAATTTGAAAAATTATATAATACATAATTATTCACGCCTAAGCGAATCAACCCCCCAATCTTACCGATATTAACAAGTATATAATAAAACTGGAACCCCTAAACGTCCCATGAATATATAAAAACCGACACAGACAATTTCAAATCTACATTCATCGATAGCGCTCGCATAATTTTACAATTAAATGCACGTTACATAAGTACTCACTCGATATTTTTTAATCATAATATCGATAATCGAATTATCGATTATTCGCGAGACTTCACTCACGTCGCATAGTGCACGGCGCTATGCCCTTTTGACTGCGTTTTGCAAACACCTTCGTACGCATTGATGGAACACTTTGCTAATAATGGATATGTTTGGAAGCATTTTGTGATTTCGATGTTTTTTGTTGGTACGAATGTTTAGACTGACTAGTTTAATATTCATTATTTCCTGGGCGCCTAAGTGACAAATCGCGATAAAGATCCATAAGGACGTATATAAACTTTTATAGCCAACAATTTGGATTTTGGTATCATGCAACATCGACTAACATTTTTAATTTAATTCCGTGTTTAGAACGTCGAATATTGATTCGAACTCGATCTTCAGAGTCAATTGTCATAATTTTAATTCCAACAGTTCTTAACCTTAATAAAATAACGCAAATTCATTTACAATTAATTCACTCCCATAACTCTTAACTCGAAACTATTAAGTCCATATTTATCTCCGATGATATTCGTTTATGCATTTTCTTCTTTTTCCTTATAGTCAATTTCTGACATATTTTAACCCCTGTTTTGTATATGTCAGCTTTCAGAATGTCGATAAAATTTTGCACGTAAAGTGTCAACCAAATGGCGGACTGACCACCCGTACTGAACCAGCGAGGTGGACTATGGCATAAGTCCTCTGAATCGAACTGTCGGTTGTAAAGGCCCATGTTCAGCAGTGGGAACTGATGGTGGCATGTGGTAGGTGGTAGCGTGGTGGTGGTGGTGGCGGTGCCTATGCGTGTCGGTGTCGGCAGCAAGCCGTGCAGTCGAGGCAGGCGTGCGCGCCGCCGCGCGAGCGCTACCTCTTGCCGCGACACCCTGCCTGCTCCTACAAACACATGCCTTATTATCAGTTACTTAAGCGTTAACAGTGGTCCTAGGTGAAATTTGAAAAGCTTGCCCTATTTGCTATCTACAACTAAAACCAGTAAAAGTAGGCTTGCGGCGCTCTTTCAACGCTGCCGTTCTGGAAGATCGCCCGACCATATCACACGCTAGCGTTGGCAATACTATTACTAAAATACTTTGAGGACCAGGGGACCCTTCTAGACAATACATGAAAAATTCAAGGTAACTTTTTCGCTTTGGTATTTTTCTACGTTGAAACAGTCTTGTAATTGGGTATTCTACCCATTTTCAAAAAGTCTTTTAAGTTGTTCCTAAGATTAAGACAAGCTATTTAAAAAAATATCAAATTTTTATTCGCTCGGCAAGTCCAATAAAAAACCATTTAAAATTTAAATTTTAAATTTATGCGCGCAAATATGTGAAAACGCTAGGCGCCATGTTCCTTTAAAATGATACGTCACTCAACCAGTAAACAACCTGTGTTTGTATGAGCTCTTGGACACCGGAGGGGGTATTCTACTTACGGAATGACGTAGAATCGTTATCCATCATGGCGGCAGCCGTTTCACATATTTTTAGGACAGATAAAAAAATTGAAATTTTCAAAACGAATTATAAAATTTATTCCTTGGAAATAAAAACTGAAATTAACATATACTTATTGCTTAATGCTCTACTATATACATTTATAATTTTTAGATTTTTTCTTTCTTATAGTAAAATACCCAATTGTGAAATATATACTATCTACTCTACTAAATGCAAGTGTACTGTGATCTAAAATATCTATAACAGCTTTACCTGACTATCTCATATATCGTATACAATGTTATGCAACTATTTTGAGATAAAAACATACAACATGTACCTGTAACACGCGCATGGCGTCGAGTAACTCCTGTTTGTCTGCTAACAAGCTCGCGGCCTCTTGTTGCGCCGCGTGCACGTACTGACGTAGCACTGAAGCTTCTTCCGCTTTACTGAAAATTTCATACAAGTTTTATGATTGCTTCATAATATTACAGTAGTAAAAAGTATGCAAAATCTCTTTTGATGATTTATATGGAAAATAATGGCATGTCAACCTTTTGTGTTCTGTAATTTTTGCAACAAGATAAACCCCAATTTGACAAAAAAATTATAAACTTGTGTTATTCTGACCAAATACAGACAAAATACATTTCTGAAAAAATACAGCCCTCATTAAAAATTGTCGATAGCAGATGTATCGATAATGTCAAATAACAAATAATCGCACTTAAATATTATAGATACCTTTAATGTCCATGTTCTAATATTAAAATAGAGTAGAATACTCACGCCCTCAACTCCCTATTATCATCAGCGATCCTCGACAACGTGAGCAGTCGTTTCCTCAACTCATCATTCTCTGCAGCCAGCCTATTAATCTGTTCCCTGGCATCATCCAGCTCATAACAGGGTTGCGGGGTGGCAGGCGACGCCACAGTAGAAGGGGTAGCTAGCGCTGGGCCCAATCGAACTTCACCCCCAGTGTCGCGGGTGAGACGCAGTGAGGTCACGCACACGTCTAATGGTTGCGGTGGAGGGGATGATATCGAGCGCGTCACGCGGTCTTCTATTAAGTGGAGTTTTACGTTTTCTACTAGAACCTGTGGAATAAACATCTCGTTATTAGAACATTGTTTTTGTTAGATATGTGACTCTTTAATAGTTCACGATCATATTCAGATTCTACAGTAATCGAAGATGCAGGGTACAGTAAGAGTTTGCGTACTATTTTAACGGATAACAGAACCTATGTAAGGTGCTTGATTGACGCAAGCGAAATTATTTTCTGTTTTAAATCAATTTACAATTCAAAATCCGATTTTTATCATGTTTTTTTTTATCATTTTATAATATATCACACATGTTCTTATGGTACAAAATAATTCAGTATGCTAACCTCTAAAGGCATGGGTGGCGCGATGACTTCATCTTCTATAAGTTCTGCCAGCGCCAGCACCGTGCTCATGTTCAGAGCCAGGCTGAGCTCCCGTACTCGAGCTTCTAGCAACTCTTCGAACGGCGCCAGTCCTGTTGGCTCACCCTGAAACCAACAAGATAAGGTATATTTATACTACCAAATAAATAACCAATAACCACCAGCACTAGACCAGCGTGGTGGATACAGCCTAGCCCCTCTTAATCCAAAACTCTGTCAGGGGTCATTATGG
Organism: Deilephila elpenor; assembly: GCA_949752805.1. Classification (NCBI taxonomy): domain Eukaryota; kingdom Metazoa; phylum Arthropoda; class Insecta; order Lepidoptera; family Sphingidae; genus Deilephila; species Deilephila elpenor. The sequence continues at coordinate 2,703,008 of OX457114.1, forward strand.
GCTGATACAGTAAAAATAAGTAATGAGTGAGTATATGATGAGTGTATCATTCAGTACACTAGGTTTTTGATACGCAGGAATATATTTTAACTAATTACAACGCACGTCATTTATGCGCTAACTTTTTCATCTGCTATTGATTAGTTTGTAGGTGTCACTGTACCGATCTATGTTAGTCAAATTGAAATTGAAAATTAACCACGATTTTAGCATTTTAAACGTAAACAATACGAAATAAAGTCGATATTTGATCAACTTACCTTTTCGTTCAGTTGTCTAGGTAGTTCAGTGCGCATAAGCCTAGCTGTAACATGCGGCGCCACTCGCGGCTTCAATTCGTCCAAGTCCTCTGCTATTAAAGGCTCGGACCACGCACGCGCTCGCATCGCGAACTTGTTCTGAATTGAGATATTATTTTTATACACATTATAAATAGGAAAATTGTTTTATGTTACATATCTAGCGGTTTTGTGTATTTGTGTTAATGTTGTTGGTCTACTAACCATCGAAATCGCGTACGATTTGATGTTTCTAAATTAATTGTACCTATTACAAGGTCGACCAAAAGAAAATTTAACATAAAATTAATAATAAAACAGACATACGTTTTATGTAGTTATGTTTAAAGTGAGAAACTGAAAGTATTACAAGGCATGTTTTAATAGTATTAAGATAATCACTTTCTTTTAGGTCCCCTTGCCTAGGACTCGAAGCTAAACTTATCAATGCGAGCAGTGTTGATGTTTTAGAACTTATACTTTTGTTTAATATTCTAGAAAAATCTCCACCTAGCAAAATAAATATAACACCTACATAATCAAGTTTTTGTTCATTTTAGAGCTTTTCAATATTTCTTATAGTTTTACTTAATGTTTGTAATAATCAAATCTTTTAATTAATTTAAAATTGTTTTTAAAGGTATCGAATACATGTATTCAAAAAGTGATGGCCAGTTTCCAAGAAATAAAAAATCTTTTATTTCTACTTTTTTTAATATGGAAAGAAACTCAACATCGACACGCAAAACATAATTTTAATATTTTTTTTAGAAAGTCATAGTAGTAGTATTTTTTATTGTTTTGGAAAATGGCCCCAATTATACATAGTAATGAGATGACGATGACTGAATAACAATCATTCCAGGGCATGCAAAAACTCATTATGTGTCTATAAAAATCAGTGCCTCCCTAGTAATTATCAAATAATTTTTCAGTCTTTATAACATCATTTTTTCTAGAAAAAGTATCTATTGGTGTTGGATTTTTATTAACACATATTTTTGAGACACAGTTCAGATATCCGGTAAATATCTTCAATAGAATGAAATATTACGAACCCATGTAAAGATTAAACACTTGTCGGTGATACAAAATTATCGAAATGGATTACCAATATTTTAAGCTGAACATCTCAACTACATTAAAAAAACGGTTTTTATTCCATTGAATACACAGAGACCCAACTAAACACATTTATAAATATTGGATCTTTTTTCTTATTTACACATTGTTGTGAATCATAATTCCGTCACTCAAGCTTTGCAAATGCTGTTCTATTACCACATGAGAGTGTTAATTAACTGTTTTAAATTTCTTTCATATTTAAATAAAATTTCAGTTAAATTATTTACACAATAAACGATATTATTATTAGAAACCATTAAGCTTAGAATTCGATAAAAAGCGCAGTACATGTCAAGCGTGTCATACCTGATTCAACATCAGATGGCGATAGTGTGCAGTGTGCACGGGAGAGGAAATTTATAGCATGAAGCAATTTTCAAAATGATTCCGTCACATTTTTTATAGGTATTGAAAACAATAATCTTAACATTTATTTTGCCTAAGGGCAAATCCAAGATACGGATGCTCGCAATTTTATCGTCGATGTATCGATACAAATATTTAATGTTTTAAGTGCCAAAAATGCGTGACGGAACCATATTTGTTCTCATTCATTCATACACATACAAACCCCCTTGGCTACGACACAAAACCTCTACAAACTAAATCGGCACTCAACATAATGATACCACTACATCGTGTTCATTACAGAGACATGGGGCGATCTGTATAGATCGTTATTAAAATACCTTGAGCCGGTTCTTTCGTCGCGATAGCCGAGCGGGCGGGCAATGCCATAGAGAAAAAACACACATAGACACATATAGTTAGAGTAAAACGGATGCATTCCTCACGTGTTGAGGTCAGGCAGAGATTATGTGACAATGGAAGTCCAATTTTATCGACTTTTCTTGGATTATAGTCAGAGTATATAAACAATTAGTCTACAAAAGTCGACGTAAAATAATTAAAATCACGACTTTTAAAAGCCTTTTTATTTAATTTAGTATTATTGTAGGCATACATAATGACACCATTCTGACACCGCATTGGCTGCCGCTTATAATTTGTAATGATTTCTAGAGATATACTAAATTTCAAAATGTAAGTTGAAAATAAGTTTATATTCATCAGATTTCTTGTCAGGTTTTGTCACAGAATCTCGACCTCGCCTCAATATTTTATCGACATATTGTTAATCAGAAATTAAACGAACAGCGATCAGATGTTACGGGGTACGGAATACGATGGTTCGTGAATATGGTGTGACTTTATGGCAATGGTCATGCATAATGGAACTCGTGATTTTACGATAATTATACTTTTGTTTTCATACATGGCATTACCAATCAATTGTAAAATTTCTCTAAATAACCAAGTTAAAAATATACGCGGACGCCTTAATTATCGAAATCTTAACTTATTGTTATCGTTATTTAAGTATTTTTTTATTTCATTATAAGTAATACATTTCAAATATTATACGATATTGTTTATTATTATGTTCAAATTTGTAATTAAACCGATAATTTGAATTCAAAAATGTTTGAATAAGTAATAAAGCCTTGTATGTAAACAATTCAAATGAATTCTGGAATTTATATTAAAATATTTATTAACCTACAAAAATATCAATGTTATTAATTACTGCCTGAATTTCATATGTAATACATGCTACAAAAATACATTAATTTGAGATTTTAGTGAAAGTCTTTTAATTGAACAATATACCCTGAAACTTCCAAATTATTTTTTCAAAAAGTGTGTTATGAATGAAAAAACTGAATGAGATTGGCTCGTGAAAAAAATCGAGTTAAAATGTTGTTTAAAATATCGAGAGTGGACGCATTTGTCTGCAGAATTGTGATAAATTGTTAGTATTCAATTATAATTAGCTTCTTAAAAAGTTTAAATAATCGTAACTTACCCTGAAAAGTCTAGGTAAACACTGATAGGTACACTGAAGAAAATCATGATTTAGAAATATATTTTTTTCAACAAGATATTCTCTAATTCTAATTATATTTTAAAGAATGATTATTGACATCAATGTATCGATATAATTTATCGATATTTCTAACTATTGTTGTTTCTTAAACAAAACTTTAATATTAATTATCACAACCCGCAAACAAATGCGCCCTGCCGAATATTCCCGTTAATCCCAGCAAGCCTCACCTGGAACTCGTCCCAGGGTATGGCGGTACATTCATCCGCCTTGAGATCGTCCGCCGCGAGCCGCATGCACGACCTGCCGTTCACACTCTGATGCACCACGTGGATGTTGTTCAGCCGCCAGGTTGAGGTTGATATCTGGGGAAATAATCCATTAATTTTGTTTTTATCGAATATTTTCTCGAAGTTTTTAAACTCATTAGTTGAGAATTACCTAAGTAATTCAGTATATATTTTTTTTTAGGAGACTGTCCCGCCCTCACACCCGCCACTGCAACTCCTGTAAGCCAGGATCAACAGTGGCACGCATATTAATGACACTGAGCATTGAAGCTCAGCGCGTCTCCGGGAATGTCTAACTTGTCTTTAACCCGCAACGAAATCAATCAAAAAGTTAAATTAATAGGAGGAGTTGGAAATAAATTATTGTCCACTTCCCTCCCTAATAAAGCGGGTGACAAAACAATGAACTAAAGAGGCAAACAACCTCGCATAAAGACATTTACAGCCAGAGAAGCCAGCTGTAAAGCACCACGGAATAGTGATTATTACATTTAAATGGGACCTAATATGTAAGCTGTTATACTTGATTCCAATAATAGGTATGGCAAAATCGCCGGAAAGCACGGAAATTCTTCCTAGTCTCCACAAGGTCCATGTAGTATACAACACCAGATGTTATTTGCATACTATCTAGCATGGTTTTACGCTCATTCTGCCAAAGACTACACTCCCAAAGTACATGATGCGCGGACTGCTCATATTCGCAATAAGGTGTTGAACATGAGCACGCAGGCGAATCAACGAGCTTAAATGAGTACAGTTTAGACTTAAAGTTACCATGGCCCGTAAGAAACTGTGATACGTAATAATCGATATCTAGCCAAGTCTTTGTCAAACGATCACGCACGCATGGAAAATATTGGTATAGATGCCGACCCTTCAAAGATACATCCCATCTATTCTGCCATTCATCTATTAATTCGTTATATACAACTGAGAGCGGCTTAAATAATCTGTCTACTTTTACAAGTTCACGTGAATTTAAGAATATTTTGTCCATATTCTCTCTAGTTGAGTAATACATCGCGGCGCGACGTTGTACCTCCAGGTCAACTGGAAGTACACCCGCTAGGACAGGCAACGCTTCGGTACTAACAGTCCTATACGCCTTACACAAGAATATCAACGCCAAACGTTGGCTCTGGAGCAATTTCCTTCGCACAGCACCGATAGTAGCCCTATCGGCCCATACGGGGGATCCGTAAGTAATACATCCTAAGTAAGTAGCTCCATAGATGGTTTTTAGTGTATTGAAAGATAGCCCCCACGTTGATTTTGATATTCTTGTCAAAGCAAAAAAGTTATTTTTAGATTTTTCCCCGACTTTCCTAATATGTTCAAGAAAGGAAAAATTCCTTTCCAAAATTAGACCAAGATAACAAACTGATTCTTTTTTCTTTACGGTGATATTATTAAATTTAATTCGCGGCGGTGATTTTAGAATTCCTTTTAGAAGTAATTGGAACGTTTTATGTGGTGCGAACTGTAAGCGATTTCGATCGCCCCAATCAGATATTAATTTTAAACACGTGTCGGCCATATTTTCGAGTCCCGACCTACTGTTTGACTCAATAAGCAAGAGGCCATCGTCCGCATATCCAATCAAAGAACACCCTGACGGTAAGGGAATTGTAAGAAAATCGTCGAAGCCCAAATTCCATAAATAAGGACCCAAGACCGAGCCTTGTGGACAGCCCATCGTCAGTGGCTTCGACACTGCATGGTGTCCAAGTTTAAGTTTTGTTGTTCCGTGCGAGAAATACGAGTATATAAGTGAATATATATTTTTAAAGCAACCTCGCAATTTCAACTTAAGAAGCAGCATTGGCCACCAAGCATTGTCGAAAGCACCGGAGATGTCCAGGAAAATACCGAGTACATATTTGCGTATCGATGTACTTACTCTTCTCCTAACCGAAATTGCCGCGTCAATAGTCGACCTACCCATAGTAAAACCGAACTGTTTTTCATGGAATTTTGGTCCACCTGGTAGCAATCGAGGGACGGTAAGACGTTCTAAAAGTTTACCTAGCGACGGCAAGAGTGTAATGGGTCTGTAAGACTTAGGATCTTGAGGAGATTTATCGCCACTCTTGGGTATTATCCGAATGAAACCGGTACGCCAGACTCGCGGAAATACCCCTTCAGCAATACACCGATTAAAAACAGTTAGCACTGCATTGCCGGCCGATTTACACGCTTCTTTGATCATTTTGTTGGATATTTTATCATCACCGGAAGCCTTGTTTAGGGGCAAAGATCGAACTATTTCACTAAATTCATCAAATGATGAGAGATTTGAATCGCAAGAGTTTGGCAGTTCCGCGGCCCACATCCTAATCTGCTTGTGGTATTCTGTGTCATTCCCAACATTATCGTCCGGTATTAACGATTGTAACAAAGCTTCCGTTGTCTCCTCAATGCCAGTTGTGTAGTTGTTATTAATTTTTATATTCTCAATATAAGCCAAATTGATTGACCTATTAGCTTTAAACTCATGGTATAAAGGAGACCACGGACCTTCACTATCTAACCGGGCTACAATTTTTCGTAATAAATTGCCTTTCGATTTTTGTACAGCCGCTCTATAATGTGATCTGGCAACTCTCAGTTCATTAAAAGCAGATGTAATTGCTTCCCCTGTAATACGGCGTTTTTTAAGTCCGTTGAACCGCCTACGCGCTCTGCGAAAAGTTCGACGTAGTTGGACTAGTAAGTCATTCCACCAATCACACCTCCGAGTCTTTGTGATGGGACCTCGACCAATGGTAACGTCCGCGCAATACGTAAACGTGTCCGACATAATCTCGGCACAAGTTTCAGCTGACAGATCATCGCGAGTGAAGTCCCTGGCATGCTGAGCAAATAAAGAGCTAAATAAATCCCAGTTGGCACCTATAGACTTATATCTAAAATTACAATTTATATGTACCGGACCCTGTGTCACTCTAGGCAAGAACTCGTACACAATCAGGCGATGGTCACTACACGACGCGTCCGGCAGGACGCGCCACCTATCAATACGGACGTCTCCACTAGAAAGTGTGACGTCAATAGAGGATTCGCCCATAGGGCAGCTATAAGTAGGTGGTGCATCGGGGGTGTTATGTACTTCGAGGTTCATCTCTGCAATGAAATCTTCTACAGCGCAACGTCGCTCGGTATCGGTGGAGCGATATTTTCCATACCAAAGGATTGAAGACGCATTAACGTCAGCACCTATAATAATTTTATGTCCAGCGAGGGACCGCAAGACATAACGGAGGTGATGCAAGTGGGGACCCACAGGGTCGGAGTATTGAAAATAACAGCTCACAAGAAAAACCTTACAGATCGGACTCGACACCTCTGCGACAGCACAGTGTGACGTCATAAGATTACGTACTGAGGTAACGGTAAGATTTGAACCCGACACGAAAATACCTGCTCGTGAGTTGTTATCGAGTTGTATCACCCTACTACGTAATCGCGCATGTTGGTATTGCTCTTGAACCAGCACGACATTCAGCTTATAATCGCGAATTAACATGTCTAATTCTGACGTCGCTACCCTATCGTTATGAAGATTTAACTGACCGATTGCAAAGTTATCCATATTTATTTAATATTGGGTCGACAAAACTAATTGCTCGAGCTTATTCTTGTATGTTGGGCATTCCTGAGACCCACAACGATGATCGTGTGTTTTTTTAAAACGCTTACAAGGCGCACATACATGCTTAAACTCCGGGTTCGATTTTTGCGGGCACGCCTTAGTTTCGTGTGACTCAGCACAGATGGCGCACGTTGGTGTTTTTACTGTACAAAACTTTTGTACATGCCCATAATATTGACAATTCATACAACGAACTACATCAATGTCATCGATAAAACGGCAGGTGGCCCAATCAATGAAAAGTTTGTCCTTCGTATTCATTAAGTGTTTACGAACCTCTGAATCTAATTCTAAGCCTATCCATTTCCGACCGTTATCTAAAATTCGTCTGCGGGTTATTTTAACGGACTTTGAAAAGTCATCCTCCTTTATAGGCAATTCGTCCTTAATGTTTTGTCGATATAATGCGGTTAAGAAAGCGCGGTCTTCCATGGAGGATGGCACATCTTTAACTAAAATACGGGTCGGCGGCCCTTCGGTTTTTCGAGACGCAGGCCCGCCGATTTTATCGCGGCGACGGATTCCAATTTTTTTATTTGTGACTCATTAGCGAGGCGCAGAGCAACACCGGACTTAGAGGTTTTTTTAACGCCCACGATTTGGAACCCATCATCACTAGGCTTAATTGCCTTAAAGAGCGCCTGTTTAGTCGCGGATGATGTCGGTAGATCAGCTGACCGTTCACTCGTCGGGTAAGCTATTACGCACGGAAGGGGGGCGCGCGGCTCCACTACCGGAGTGGGTTTAGCTAAACGCAATTTTAAATTATCGGCAAAAGACTTATTGGATTCTTCGGTGGAAATGTTAACGCGTTTATATTGATCTAACTCGCGTTGCATATTAGCCAACTTGGTTTCATTGCACGATGATTTTAACGCGAGTAACGAAACAATCGAAGTTACTCGTTGCGTAATGTCTAACACCGCCGATCTATTTGCAATATTCATGCGCGAGCCCTGGTCATTAACGAGTTCGTTAATCTTTGACAAATAGCTCGATACTTCCGACACCATATCGCAATAGTCCGCGCGGCTCGCGTCGCTGCCGTTATCTACAGACAAAGTATCCGCCGATTCCGATAGTTGTAGACGTTTGGATTTTACGGGGGAGACATATGTTGGCGAATTAACATCGCTGAATAACCGTTTTGCCGAACTTGGTGACCGAGGCGTGAGCCTACTTTGAACGAAAGGGTCTGGCCCAGGGTCGGGCGGATCGTTACTATGGGTCGACATTGACTTTACAGAAGTTAAATTCAATTAATTTATAACGTTTATTGACACTAACAAGAACTAATTAATGTTAAACTAAACAGCTGACTGACCGGCCGGGCGATATTTTATTTCGCGGTACCCACTATAGAAAAATAAAAGTACTTACCGAGAATAAATTTGAATAAATCCACGAAATAAACGAAATAAAACTTTAAAAACTTACGAATCCTTGCGTACAATACGATACCAAACAACAGTAAACAACTCACGAACCGATAATCGTCTTCAAAACACACAAAACACAATTATTATTGAGGAGCACGTAAACACGTCACTGTACTGTGCCCCCGCGGGAGGGGAAGTGATGTTTATATATTTTATAAGAATATATATTTTATAAGAAACACCAATAAAATAAGTCTGCTTACTGTAAACAATTTAATATACATCAAATCTATTCAGTATATATTTTATTAATCTGTCCATCCTAATAAACTGTTTTCACTTTTTTGTAAACCGATAATGAACCACAGAATAGTTTAAATAGTCTCCCACAGCAATAATATTAATATCTCCCAGTTCGTAACATATTAAATAATCAATGGATAAATGTTTGTAAAGCACATACCACGTCCCGTCTCCTACACGAGCTGGTGACTGAATGGTCACTGGGCGAGGAAGATCTTTCCACCACCTCCGCTGCCACTTCCACACCACTTGACGCTCGGCCGTGTTCAAACTCCCTGCGGAAAAATATTACAGTTGCAGAACAAAACTGTTGGTGGTTTGTCAAAGAAGGGCCATTTGATATACATGTCAAGTGAAATCTAAGTAAATGAACAAATTAATTTTAACATGTGCACACAATTGAGTCGATTGGCAATGGCTATTATTTCTCGCCCATTGTTACTCTATGTAGGCGGCACTTATCATCAGTAACTCTTTGTTTAAACCTGGGATAGTAGATGAGATCAAAAGATAAATTAGTCAATTCTATTGATTAACTGAAAATGGAAAAGAAAGACCGGTGCTTATCTCGTTAATAAACAAATGGCAGAAAGTAGAAATAATGAAGAATAAGAAAAAATTTAAAGATTTATATGTATCAGAAGATTATCCTAAAGAAGTCCAGATAAAAAGGAAGGAATTAAGAGGAAAATTGATAGAGGAAAGAGAAAAGGGTAACTTCGCTATTATCGATTATGATACACTCATTATTAAAGAAAAAACATCAAACAGTGAAAAGCGTAAACGAGATCTATCCACCTCACCAACAAATATAAAGCAGCCGCCAAAACAATACTTGTCATCAAAAGCAAACAGAGCTAATGCTTTCGACATAATGAGAGAAAGGAGTAGCTCTCTTTCCTCAATAAATAAAACTATTGAAAATATCCAATGACATAATATCTGCACCAAACTACCAAATTACACAACAAAAAAAGTTATATTGAAGACTAAACACAACAAACCATTTCCCAAGCCGACTGGTCATCGTGGGAAATTAGACCAACACCCTCCACTGCATATCCACAAAAATAAAAACAACGATAACATTAATTCCTACCAAAACATTAGAAGTGTAAAACATGGAAAAGCCATTTTACGAATAGGCACGTTTAATGTCCGATCTCTGTCTTCAACTGAGCGATATTTACAACTTATTTATGCACTAGAAAATATTGAGTTTGATATAATGGGTTTATCCGAGGTAAAGAAAATTGGTTGCAACATTGAAGAATACAAAGAATATATTTTATGCTACATGGGGCAAACAAAAGGTCTACATGGAGTGGGATTCTTGATAAATAAAACCCACAAAAACCTAATCTCAAATTTCACAGGGATCTCAGAAAGGGTTGCTCTATTGCAATTAATAATTAATAAATGTAATATCTCCATAATTCAAGCTTATGCACCTACAGAAAAGTCAAAAGAAGAAGACATTGACATATTTTACAATGATCTAGAGAAAGCACATAATCTATCCGATAACATAGTAATAGTAATGGGTGACTTTAATGCCAAGATTGGTTGGCCTAAGAAAGAAGAAAGCCTGTGTATGGGAAGACATGGTTATGGAGAACGCAATAAAAGGGGCGAACGATTAGTAAACTATGCTTTAGAATACAAATTATCTGTCATTAATACTTACTTCAAGAAAAAAGCAAAAAGAAGATGGACCTGGATATCACCCAATCAAAAAGTTAAAAATGAAATTGATTTCATAATGACAAACAAACCTAACATGATAAGTAACATTGAAGTTATAAACCAAATAAAATTTTCTTCGGATCACCGACCACTAAGAGCCACACTTTACTTATCTCAACCCAAAAAAAGCAGACTTAAATTCAAAAACATACCATTGAACCCAACAACAGATGATGAAATTAAAACATACAGAAAATATCTAAGGTACAATCTTGAAGAGAAAATAGTGGGGATACCAAATAATACTCAAACCTATTATGATCTACTTGAAGATAGCATACTAACCAGTCTGAAAAATAGTATTAAAACAAAAAAGAAGCAACATACAATATTGACCGAACATACAAAACAGCTAATAGAAAGACGTACAGAACTAATACAAACAAAACAGAAAACAAAAGAAATCAAATGTGAACTTACGAGGATTTTTAAAATTACAAATAAATCAATAAAACAAGATTACAAGAACCACAGATCACAGACAATTTTAAGAAATCTTACTAAATTCAGAAGTACTAAAAGAGCTTACAAGGAACTGACTCTTCAAAAGAAATGGATACAAAAATTGGGAAATGACTCAGAAGAGACAAAAACAAGAAACCAGGTGATCGAACATGCCACCACATTCTATAAAAACTTATACCAAAAGAAAGAAGACACTTATCTAGCGTACGAAGACATTGCTCATACTTCTAAGGAAAATACAGTTAGACCAATAGATGAGAACTAAAAAACGAAAAAAGTCCTGGTCCGGACGGATTATCAAACGAAGCCCTCAAATTGGGTGCACCAGTGCTTCTTAGCCACCTAGCACACTTATTTAACATGATATTAGAGTCTGAAAAAGTACCCAAACAGTGGTGTACTTCAGACATAATATTACTATATAAAAAAGGAAATCCATTAGATATTGGGAACTACAGACCTATCAGTCTTCTTACAAGTACATACAAGCTTTTTACATCAATCTTACTAAAACGGATAACTATGAATATAGATGCCAAACAGCCAAAGGAACAAGCTGGTTTTCGCTCGGGGTATAGCACAACTGACCATATACATACTGTGGAACAATTAATAGAAAAATATAACGAATTTAATAAATCTCTTTACATTGCTTTTATTGACTACACCAAAGCTTTTGATACTATAAGTCATAGCTCAATCTGGACTGCATTAAAAACAGCGAACGTAAACAAAAAATATTTTAACATTATTAAATATATATATTTAAATAGTACAAGTAGAGTAAAACTCGAAAGAAGAGGTGCGCAAATAAAAATAGAAAGAGGAGTTAGACAAGGGGATCCCTTATCCCCAAAGCTTTTTATTGCGGTGTTAGAAAACATTTTTAAAAACCTGAATTGGAGCGAATTTGGCATTGATATTGACCGACATCGATTAAGTCATCTTCGATTTGCAGATGACATAATCATTTTTACAGAAAATATTAAACATCTAAAGAATATGCTTGACACATTATGCCATGAGAGTTCGAAAGTGGGACTGGAAATGAATGGAAACAAAACGAAGATAATGACTAACAACAGTAATCAAGTACCCATAAATATAAATGGAAACACCATAGAATACGTTGAAAATTACATCTACTTAGGGAAACAAATCTCATTTTAAAAAACCAACAACGAAGAAGAAGTAGAAAGAAGGAAAAATATTACATGGAAAAAATTTTGGACATTAAGAGAAATTCTAAAAGGAAATTACAGCATAGAATTAAAAGGAACAGTAATGGATACCTGTATTTTGCCTAGTCTTCTATACGGTTGCCAAACATGGACCTATACAAATAGAGTAAAACAAAAGATAAAAACAACACAAAGAGCTATGGAAAGAAGTGTCTTGAAAATTAAGAAAAGACAGAAAGTCAAAAACGAAAAAATTAGACAGAAAACCAAGGTTACAGATGCACTCGAACATGCACTGATGCTGAAGTGGAATTGGGCCGGACATGTTGCAAGATACACAGATGATAGGTGGACGATAAAAACTACACAATGGAAAGGCCCAACACAGGGCAAAAGGAAAGTTGGAAGACCAAATAAACGGTGGGCTGATGATTTAGTCCAATATGCAGGAAACAACTGGATGACTAAAAGTAAAAACAAAGAGCTATGGAAGCAGATGGGGGAGGCCTTCACTCACCAAGAGATCCTTATCTCTGAAACTAAAATTAACTAACCATACTAACAATTACTAAATATATAATAACAAAAAAAAAAAAAAAAAAAAAAAAAAAAAAAAAAAAAAAAAAAAAAAAATATATATATATATATATATATATATATATACATATAAACAAAAAAGAAATGGTATACTAAAATATTTGTTGTACATTATAGCACATTTACTGTAAATAATTAACATCTAACAAGTAAACTCTGATATGTAAAAATTGAGATGAGGAATAAAGAGGCTTTATTATTATTATTATTGATTAACTTCAATCTTATATCCCAATCAACTGCCTCGGTAGCGTAGTTGTACTACGGTACGACTACAAAGCTGAGGTCTCGGGTTCGAATCCCAGGTCGGGCAAAATAATATTGGATTTTCTATTTATTATCAGCCCGGAGTCAGGAATTTGTGTCCGATATGGCGATAGACTCGCCCCCTATCACATCATGGGACAGAACATACAAGGCGAAATGTGGTTGTCCTGCTGGCCACCTCTGCCTACCCCTTCTGGGAAAAAGGCGTGAGTTCCCAATATGCAAATAACTTTTGCGTCATGTCGTGGACAACAAATTTAGCATACAATCCACAATAATATCGATACATTTGAAAACTTACACATAGTAAAATTATTGCCAATATATTAATCGAATTGTGTATAATTAGCTAAAATACGTAACAATACAAAACAATAGAGAAATCAACAGACATCACAGTACCGGAAAGCAACATCAGCATCATCAGGCGACTCGGCCGCGAGTCCCACGACGATGTATCTATCGCTATCAGAACTGGCGGTAGACGCGGCGTCGCTGCGCGTGTCGTCACGGGTTAGTGCGCTGTCCAGTGACGTCACCAATGACGTCAGACCGCGACGCATTGATGAGAACCCTGGTAACATATGCACGTTTAAGTAGACTTGATGCAGTTAAAATCGATGAGATTATGGTGTTGGGAATGTATCAGGCAATGGGTATTGTTTGTTTTAATTACTATGGAATGTTACTGACTAGTAACAGTATTAGAACCCGCATTAGGCCAGCGTGTTGGACTATATGGCCTAAACATTCTCAATCGATTCTCTCGATTGTAGAGTAGGCCCGTGCCAAGCAGTGGGAACAATATGGGCTGATACAATACAATACAATACAAATAACAGTATTGGTGCCCACAGCAGTAAATCGTGCATCTGACAACACTTGAAACAAAAATAGTGTTCCCTCAAAGAATTTACAGAGGCCTGTTGGAAATCCTGTTTATCCAGGGGTTACTTACAAATCTGATGTATTATTATATTTTTTTTATTGCCATAAATAGCGAGACGAGCATGCCATTCGCATCTCGCATGCCTGATGGTAAGCGATACGACCGCTCATGGACAGTAGCAAAACCAAACAACACCATGAATTATAGAGCAATGCTTGGTATTACTCGCTATCCTGAGACACGTCTCATTATGTCCAGTAGTTACTCTGGCTACAATGTCCTTCTAACCAGAACATAACAGCGCATTAACACTGCATTATAGGTGCTTTACTACTTTTTACGGATGGAATAGAGATTAAAATCGAAAATGAGATATTTACGTTTACAGTTCTAATATTTAAATTTTATACAAGTAAAATATATAAAAACAATGTTTATAATGAATGACTTACCACCGAAGTTAATACCCGGGCTAGGCGGCGGCATTTCTTCAATGGGTATCGGCATAGCGGTCACCACTTCTATTGACGCAGTGGCTAGTACCCCACTGTCTCTGTCTTGCATTGAAGGAGCCATCGTCGCTTCTGAACCCACTGAAATTATTTACATCTTTTTACATTAGTGAAGTTGATTACATAGTTTTAATCAATGTATGTTTATCCATAACACAATACATCTAATTTAGTAAAAAGCCAGATTGCAATTACGCATAGAAACCCCTTGACCCGATTGTGAAATTATAAAATTATTTTAAGTCGCAATGTCGATAATATTTCCACCAGCAAATTTAAAATTATCTGACGTATCAATATATGTTTGCGAGGAATAAATGTTAATTTGTCGATAGATAATGTAAAAAAAATAACTGAAATGTGGCCGATGTTTTAAAATGTATATCAAACTATCGAATCTTCACAAGAAGTCGTTAACAACATGTATGTAATTAAATAATTCCATCGGCGTTTTATCACATTGTACATCATCATCTTTCACTGAAAGTCCATCGAACTTAAGGTAACCTGTCCTAAGAACTCTATACCTACCCATCTTCAAATCCTGCAGACTTGACGAGTCTAACGGCACACTGTCCAAGTCTCTGGAAGACTCTTGTCCGGGGCAGTTGGTCGGAAGCACGAACGTCAGTTCCACCGCTGGCACCACTAGGCCTACCACTATTGATCTGTAAAATAGGAAAGCGTTTTAAAATTTATTGTGTGGTAATTTGGCTCAAATATAACGGCTTTTATGTAGTATTGAGCGCGAAAAACAAAACAGTTTATAGAGCTGTGGTTGATAAGCGTACTACATTTTAAAATTATCTACAATATTGCTTCTTTATTTAATAGTACGCATTACACTGTGATTATGTCGTTTATGGCGCACGCATACGTCGTTTTTGATAAGCAACGCACTGTACGTCTATTGCACATTAGTCACGTTAACTACCTACGAAATACCTCCGAACCGTACAAGTGAATAGTTCATGGTTTTGGTGCCGCAGTCAATATGACAAACACTTTGGTTCTACGCCATTGCTCTAACTACTACAACACGCTTATCCCACCCCTCGTCCGCGTCAGGTTGTCTGTTAGCGTCATGCGCGAGCCACGCCATCATCTCGGAGACTCGCTCCAGCTGCCTCATGAGGAACAGCAGCTGGTAATGATTGAGCTGCAGCCCCGCTAGACCTGAGGTCCGTGCCAGCACCCAGATGCGGGAGAAACCCTCGTCGAAACACATCTAGGGAATAAAAGAATCGTGTAAAGCCTAGCTTTAATTTTACTGTGGCAATGCGCGGTACTGTCTTAAAGGATATCGAGTAACAGTTTTACAATCGCATCATTTCGTTGTTTCATTAGATGAGTGAAACAGTAGTAAATACACGCAAAACACGTCACATTTTTTCGCTATTTTTTTATACTTTTCCAACCGCCAGCCACGCAACTATTGTCACAAGAATCGTGAATATCTACGCGAGATTTTAGTCACTTAGTATCGAGTTAGTTACATGCTCGTTAGTTAAAAATATATCACAAAAAATACTACAGTAACAGGAATTGCCAAAATCGATTTTATAATTATTTCCTATTCTCTCCCTTCCTATCTATCAAATATGTTACTTACCCAAGCAGTAAGCGGCGTGGCGTCCAGTAAAGGCGCAGGTTTGTAGTTAGTAGCCCTGGCTCCACAGAAGTCTGCCCACAAGGGTTCCACGCGCGCGCACCACACCGACCTGTTCTCGCGCCACAGTAGCTCCGGCGATATCGCCGTGCCACGGTCTAGGTCGTCTAGATCTGTGGGGTAAGTACTAGGTTGAGTTTAGGGTAAGTGTAGTAGTGATGGGGTGTACGTTATGTACATCGATATGAAAATAAAATAAGGAACACCGAATGAATTCTGAAATGCATAGATTTAATTTTTTTGATCGATAAATTGGATTACTGTTTTTTTTATACAAATGAGGAAGCAAACAAGCATACGGCTCGCCTGATAGTAAGCAGTCACCGAAGCCTTTATACGTCCGCAGCACCAGAGGTGTCACTCGCGCGTTGGCGACCATGTAGGAATCTTTTAACTCCTCTATTAAAATCCGCAGTTAAAAAAAAAATTACTATTTGTTTTGAACTTATTAAAATCGTAACATAACGGTAATTCCAAAATTAGTTATCGATAAAAAACATCGATATATGATCCCAAATTAATTCGATATTAACTCACTGTCAGCATGTAAAATGAACTGCTCATGTATGGGGTCCATATCTTCTACTGAGCAAGGAAACTGTCCTCTGGGCGGTGCAGATCGACGCAGCGCAGATATTATTGACGCTAAATCTGCACGCGTGCCAGCTGTGTCTGGAATTAACAACTATATTTTAATATCGTAGTCTGAACTCGACATGTAAGTACATAACTATTCGGTAAATTTGGATTTTTTCTATTTTGGTCTTACAATTGCAGATGCCAAAATCTAATTCTAAAGGTAATTTTTATCGCCATGTCAATTAGTGAACAATAATGGTAAAATAGGCTAAACATAGTCTATTATACTTAAGTAACAAGTGTGACATAGCTTTTTTATAAATATTATACATAGTATGTACTATGTCTCTTTATCAATTAGAATTATAATCGCCATGTTTTCTTTTTTTGTAAAGGTATTGTGCTTACTGGATCTCGCAGATTCCCTGACATTAGTGAGCGTGGCCCTGGCGGTGCAAATGTGCAACTCCTTGGGCCGGTCTCTCTGTTGCGACACGTGTTCCGAGCCCGCTTCCAGCACTATCTGCAAACAAGCGTTCAATGTATAATACGAAGGTTATGGGACGTTCATTTATATTTTAGATGAATTTTATAGTTTCGTGTACAATAGTCATTTTTCGAAGAGAGGTTACCGTTCGTATGCCTTCTCCAGTAGAAATAGTAAGTGAACTGTCAATTATCTCTTACTATTTCATTATTATTTCATTGTAATTGTTTTTCTTTATGTTGCAATAAAGGATTAATAAATAAATACTATTCAACATATTTAAACCTATCTACTTAATTGCCTTTTCACATTACGGCAAAGATTCCGAGGTTATAAGTTGACAAACTTTTGTTTCCTGCCAAATTGTAGCTTCGTAAAATAACACGCATGTACCTTGGGCATGATGGCCTCCATCCTGACGTCCATGTACGCGGGCGGGTCGTCTTGGTCGCTGCCTGCGAGCGCGCGCGCCACGTGCGGCAGGAACGCACTCGCCCACACCACGCTGTTGCTCTCCACCCACAAGCGCACCGGGCTTATTTGCACGTATAACTTCGGCGCGGGGACTGAACAAAACATAGAATAATGGTATTTAAAATTTCCATACTAAGTACAGCCTGTATCTTTGGATGGTAAGGGAGCCAATTTAGTGAGATCAGCATTATCCATATCACTCTAATACTATATGAGGGGGAGGTATAAGGGATTTTGGTTTAGTTTTTCAACTATCAGCATCGTCTTGACTGATAGCAAAGTCACTTGAAATTTTTCAGTAAAGTATTTAGTATTTGGAAGTGTCAAAACAAATTTATTATAAATTTCATAAATAATAAATATTTTTTCGCCTCAAAATTTCGTTGAATACTATACATTTTTCATCACTAATTAAAATCATTTTATTACTATATTTATTTATCTAAGTAGTATTTTATAATAGTTACCAGGAAAGCAGACATCTCCAGGATAGTAGAAGAAAGTAATCTCAGCGTGTAATAGTCCCGCGTCTCCAGGCAATGTCGCCTTCTCAGCGCTGACTAGTGGCCGTGGGGCTTCTCGAGACTTGGACCCTGTCGATACCTGCAACCACCTGTCTATCAACCACTTGTATTGTCTAGTATTACCATTTTAGATAATTAATGTGTTTGATGCAAAAAATATGCGAAAGTATATTTTATGAATGGTGGCGAACTATCGATACTTTTAGAGATGCATTGATGTAATTAAGTATCGATAAATATGACTTGTTACATAACTAAATTATGGTTAAAAAGTCGTTCACATTTGAATTATATTTGTTAGTTTTAGTAAATATTCTTCATCGATAAAATAACGAATATCGAGACATTAAATTATTTACAAGTATGTTAATACCTTATAAACGGTGAAGTCATCTATCCTGAGGACGAGACACGTGGTCATCAGCTTGCCCAATTGTTGTAATATGCGCGTTCTTGTCGGTGATGCTGGAAATTGTAATATCTAGCATAATTTTGGTTAAGTAATAGTCGATAACTGACAGCAATTGTAAATGTATCTTAATTATTAATTGATATTGTTATAAAACATTGACTAAAGGGAAAGACAAGCGGAAGTGACATTTATTCCTCCCACAGCGTGTCGAACGCATTTTGTAACCCAAAATGAGATGCGGGGCAATAATCATCGTCTCATCGTTATAGCCGGCCCAATATTTTAAATTGAATACTTATACAAAGTGCAGTACTTGACCTAGGACTAAATCGATGGGGCAGATAACAAAATATTATTAAATCCGTAAAAAATAGTTTTATTTCAATATGTAACATTCGCGTAAATCTAAGAAACCATTAGATATAAAATAAAACAAAATAAAAAAAAAGTTTATTGCCTTAAAATTTACAGATAATACAACAAATTTAAGCAAACATAACATTATTGAAAGACAAAAGGAAATGACTCAGCATATGCTGAGCGAAACTAGAGTTTAAATCAGCGCTGGTTTTCAGTCACCCCTATCTCCCTATGGTCTTGTGCGGGAGTTAGTGTAGTTAATTAATTAGTTAATGGCGTAATTACAACGGAAAACTTAAATTAAGAAAACCAAAATATTATAGGAACATAGTAAATGCAAAACAAAAGGCGAAGCAACAAAATATAGATTACAATTAATTTTAAATAAAGAATATTAAAGTTTACACAGAGAATAACAATCAATAAGGAATATTTAAATTGAATTGAATGTATTAGTAATGAGTGCGTGTGTGCGAGTGTGCGGGTGTGTGTGTTTGTAAGTGTGTGTGTGCGTGTGTGTGTGTGTGTGTGTGTGTTTGTGTGTGTGTATCAATAGCAGCTTAATGTCCTTAAGTGGTAGGGTTAACTATTTGTAAATAATTTTCCTAGATTTAGGATTCCCCAGCGAGAGTGTCTTAAGTTTTCTGCAGCAAGCTGTCTTTCTAAAAGACCCGTTTTATATTTCTTTTTGAAACATCCTAGAATATAGTTATTACATACGTTGCGAGGTAGGTGTGTTGGTGGACGGAGCGTTGGTACCGTGGTGCGCGGCGCCCGCGCTCGCGCCCTTGTGAGACACGCCGTTCGATACCGGCTCAGAACTCTTCTCAGGTTGACCGCTCTGTGAAATATTCTTTGATTAAAGATGGAAGAAAATAATGTACATTATGCATAACATTCGAGACAGGGGCATGACTTAAAATTTCAAATGGGCTATGTGTTTAAATATATTCAATGGTAAATAATCAATATCGATTAACTCACAAATTCTATTCGACATGTAAATTAATTATTATTAAATCTAAGATATAAGCATAATGTACTAATTATAACAGTGGCAGATCTTAGTATATAGTAGTAGTATTCTAGTCTAAAATATCTAGAAAAAACATTGAAATATGAAAATTGACTAACCTTATTGGTAGGAACAACGGGCCTGGGGTCCAGCGATTCTAATAAAGTCGTACAAAACGATGATAATGACTGCGACAACCACTGACTGTGCGGGGTTGCTGCTTCCCTGCAAACAAACACAAGTTATTGTGTGACATGGACTCTATGGCTGTCTGGACGGCATTGCGCTTACCATTAGGTTCAATGCAGTCACTATGCCGAGCCAGAATCAAAAAAAAACCTGCATTATTTAAATGTATAACACACCACGCGCGTGTGAATACGTGTGCGTACGCGCAAAAACACGTGTGCGTACGTCGTGAGCAACGTATAAATTGTCAACTATTTTATTGGTTAAACTTAAATTACTAATTTCATTTCGTTCGTTTTAGAAAATTATTCATAATCAAGATAAAGTTTCACGTTTATTATCTTTATAAGCCCATTAAACTTTTAGCTCGATGCCGTGAAGAAACCCCGGCTCGCCATTTACACTCGAATCTAAACCAACCGCGCTATAAGGGTTATTAATATTATACCTGTATCCCCTCCAATGCCTCCTGTCGTCGGACGCCTTGTGGTAGGGGAACAGGTCTGCCTGCATGCTCACTAACGTCAACTGTAGCGCACCACCGTTGGACAAGGCTGGTTTTTCAGACCTACCCACTGAAACAAAAAATATTTTTCAATTTATTTTTGCAAACAAGGTCTATATAGTGGTTATGATGACAAAATCGAATGTGTTTTTCCAGTAATAAAAGCATTAAATAATATACCCTACTGCTCTGAACACAAGGCATTTTATCGACTTCGAGATTATCTCGATAAAAAAAACAAAGATGGCGATGTTATTACGCAGGGTTTTGTTCACGTATATTACACCGGTTTGTAAAGGGTATGTTAACTTATCGATATAAGTATGTACTGACTATCGATTACTCAGTTTTAGAGCAATTTTTGTTCAGCAACGGCCCATTATGAGCTAATTCAGATGTGTGTGTACTAACGTCCGGGGTCGTCGCACAGGTGCAGGTCTATCCTGGGCGCGAGCAGGTGGTACGAGGTCTCGCGCACGTCGTGTTTGGCGAACATGCGTGCCAGCAGGTCACGTTCGCCCGTAGAACGAGTCGGGATCTGTTCGACGGGCTCCTCAATCTGGTACACAAAGGTTAAGAAACGATATTACTAAACCTGAGAGAGGGTAAGAGAAGCTGAACTAAGTTTCGCCTTTTGATTCAAAGAAAATAGTAATTATAGTAATTATTAGGGTCGTTGGAGCTATATTGAAAATCACAAAAAGTATTATTGAATGCCTATTTGACATAATGGAGTTCCTTGCTATATCTTCGAATTTCAAAGACCAATATCAATGAGACCAACTCGGCGCTCTACAGAATCACATGCAAAATGGATTATTTAAAATAATTCATACACAAAAAAGTACGCCCCTACATAAAAAAAAAATAAAGACAAAATAAGTATCCTTCTTTATATCGTCTAAAAATGATCCCTGGTGTCGACATACCTTCCGCAGCGCCTTGGCGCGGGTGGCGGCGGCGGTGGCGCGGCGCACGGGGCGCGCCAGTGCGTGCGCGCACGCCAGCGCCGCGCGCAGCTGCCCGTCCGTCAGCGCCCACGCCAGCGGCTCCGGGCAGATGGCCAGGCGCGACCCGATCACCGCGCAGTCTGCACATACATTATGCATCACTAATTACTGGAAATGTGTCAACGGTAAGGTAAGTTAAATTACCTTAATATATTTTTAAATAGATACATCAACTATTCATCTAGTTTATTATATGATTGCAGTAACGAGTACTGAAAACTGTTTTGATTTGATAAGTTATACGTCCCACTGCAGGACACGGGCCTATTCTACAATCGATGGTACGATTGAGAGTGGTTAGGCCATATACGGACAAAATTAATAAGCGATACCAATCCCTATCTAAAGATCGATCCGGAAAATAGACCAATCAAAACACATCAAATATGAGCATGTCGACAAAACCTTGAGCCCATTGGTCTATTTTCACGATCGATCTTTAGATAGACATGAAGATCGTTTATTAATCTCGGCCAATAGTCCACCACGCTGATCTAGTGCGGGTTGGCGGACTTACATACCATAGAAATTCTTACAAATCGCTATGGTATGCACATTTCCTCGCGATGTTTTCCTTCACCGTTTTTGTTTAATAAAGTTCATTATTTTTTATTGTTATTATTTGTATGCTCACCTGATAGCCTCTTCTTGATGACGATGCGACAGTGCGTGTTGCCCAGTAACAGCCGCAATGGTGGTAAGTTGGCCGCGTCCACGCCGTGCGCCTTAGCCTCTATCCTCGCACTTTGCCATTCTAATTCCTACAAATTACATACACACTAATAAAAAGGCCGAAATTTTCAAGTGAGCATGGATTGGTAAATCAGAAACTATTAGGAATAGCAAAAAAATATTAAGAGCCTCGGGCCTTATTTTGATGAAAACTCAATCTAGATTATTTAATCAATGTTCCTAGCTAGGGATCAATTATTAAACAAAATCTTACCTAATGGCGCTTATGTTCTGTTGTGTGCATTTTTTCTTTTACAGAGTCCTTTAACAATAAATCTACTTGTTGCTTTTTAAATTACAATACACGGTTTAAAGAGGCACTGAGGGTATGTGTTACGTAAAATAAATTTGAGCATAATTTAGAACTAGTTACGGATAATGTATGTATGAATCAAAGACATAACTTAAAAATATAAATTAGTTTATTGTAAAATTACAATTTTCTAAAAGATGTCACATAATTTCAATGGTATTACATTAATTAATACAACATGTATTTGAACCACAACGAAATGGATTCCTAGCTAGGCGTATCGATTTTTCAAAAATCCAACTTTTCTCAACTAGTTTTCTTCAAACTCGGCTCGAGACTATGAGTATTTTCGTTATTCTTTAGGATTTCGGATTTTGACATCCACGCACACTTGAAATATTTACCCTGTATATACAAGGTACAATGTTAGATTCGGAAATTATTTAAACCTGTGACAGTTTGTCTTCTACAATACTAATAAAAATATATGCAAGTAAAATAAATGGCGATCCATAGGGGAGACATGTTCCGCTATGTTCAGCTGTGGACTTCCTGAGGTTGAAGAAAGAGAGAGAGAGAAAATAAATGCATGAACTCTTTAACTTCCTTGAGAAAATAAATTCAGCATTCTTTTTGAACGACCTCAAGACTCAACTCCCTCTATCTTAAAAAAAAATTCTTATAAGCATCAGTGGCGTGCCTAGGGTTTTGGAATAGGGCAAGCCTAATATTATTTTAGTTTTAATACATATTTATTTAGAAGGAAAAAAATACTAAGAACGACGAAATCGAATTTACGGCGCGGCGGCAGACCTACCACACAATCTGTACAATATTAGGATTAGGTAATACCAGTGGCGTGCCTAGGGTTTTGGAGTAGGGCAAGCCGAATATTTTTTTACGTTTAATTAATATTGTTTTAGAAACACAAAGTTACTAAGAACGAAGAAAATTAATTTATAATACGTCGGCAAACCTACCACACAATCAATATTAAGATTAAAACAATTAATATAGATTACTTGTGAACATGTATCCGTAACTATTCATTACATTTCTATTGCCGTCACTATTCTGTGGTGCCGTGGTCGACTTCGAGGTTTACCGAAATTGCAAGCAGAAATTATTATTAACGCATTCATGTTTAAATGTTTTTCTGAATTTAAAATAATAGATTGCTTTTGAAAGGACCACCTAATTTAATGAAAATTTAAAGCATTATAATCCAAACAATCTAACACACAAGACGTGTCGTTTAAAAACATATGAATCACGATTGTTTATTAGCTTTAAAGGGAGTATGTAGTAATAAAAGTACGTAGTTTATTAAACTGAACTGAAGAAATTTCTATTGTGATTTATCACGACTTACTAAATGTACAAACCCGGCATAGGTTTCGCGCCGGTTTATTTTTCAATATAATTGAATGAATTTACCTTTTTACCGGCAATGAACGCTTTCACAATCGCACTCAAACCATCACAGAAAACAATACAACTCATAATAGTATCAAAAAGTTTAAATAACATAAAAAACTAAACATTAACCTTAAACAAAACACATTCACAACTCATAAAATATCATAATACAAATGAAGTTAGTAGAAATATGTGCTGTATTGCCAGTAAAAGTGAAATAAACAATACAAAAGATACAATTTATTAAAAGAAATATTAAAACTTCATTATTTGTTCTAAAAAAAATATTAGATATAATTTCTAAAAGGAACCAACTTAATTTAATAACAATTGATATAACAAATAATCACGTGACGACCATGCAACGCACGATGTTTTTACATCACCAAGGCCGAAGCCGGGCATATCGTCTAGAGTAAACTTCTATATAACATATCTATAGCTATACATTCGTAGCGATCGAGTAATATCATTTCCCCATACAGTTCACGCGTTGTTAGAAGCCCCGTAAAAGCACACGAGAGAGAAAAGGATAGATGTATGTGCTGTGTGCTCCGTCTTTTCAAGTTCAATACATATAGTTTTAATGAATGAATATTACGCGCATGGAATTACGCGGCGCTTCGGCGCTGGCGTTTCATTGAATCGAAGCGCGGTAAATTCAAAAAATTTAAATGTTAGATGTTTTCTAATAAATGACTGTTGTATTGAATGTAATAGTTTGTATTCAGTATGGAATATATACGTATTATGTAGGGCAAGCCGGGCTTTTCGGCTTGTATGGAAGTACCGCCACTAGGTAATACATATATAGATAGCTTGTGGTCATGCAACCGTAACTTTTTAAGGCACTAACTAGGTACTGAGCACTTTTAATACCCGGCATTACACCAGCACAACGATAGCTACTATGGTCCCGTGTTTGACTGCGCAGTTAAACAAAATTGCGGACAGAAATTGTTATAAAAACATTAAGGTTAAGTGTTTACAAGTAATTTTAAGTAATAGCATGCCTTTTTGAAAGGACCACAAACTCATTGAAATCATTAGAATTAATCCAAAGATTCTAATACACAAGTGTCCCTTGAAAAATATATATGTAACGCGACTGTTTAATAACCTATATGAAGGGGAGCATTTAGAAATCGAATTACGTAGTTTAGTAAACTGAACCGCTAAAATGCCTCTTGTGATTTACCAGGAACTTAAGAAATGCACAAACTCGGCGTAGTTTTCGCGCCAGTTTCAATATAATTGAATTAAATTACCTTTATAACGGCAATGAACACTTTTACCATCACACTAAAACCATTACAGGAAACATTACAAATCATTTTCGTATCAAAAAGTTTAAATAACATTAAAAAACGAATAATTAACCTACAACCGAACTATTTACGATTACACAATGTCACAAATCACAATACTTATGAAGTTAGTAGTAATTCGTACAGTATTGCTACTAAACGAATAAATAAACATTACAACATGCAATTATAATTTATGAAATAAATATAAAAACCACATTATTTGTATTTAAAAAATGATTAAATAATTTTAAAAAAGAACCAACATAACCAACATATTAATAACAATAAATATAATTTAGTTAACAAATAATGTTACACATAACGACCTTCAAACGTACGATGTTCAGTCAAAACAATTCTGTGGTCAAAAGCTGGGCTTTTGGTTTAGTACTTTATTGCTATATATAAATATCTGTAGCTATACATTCATAGTGCCAGAGTGTAGCATTTCACCCGTCATTGTGAAAGAGATAGCATGCGTTGCCAAAAGCCTCGTAAAAGCACACGAGAGAGAAAAAGACAGACATATATTTTGCGCGTACCGTCTTTTAAAAAATGTGTGGAGCTACGTTCAACGTGAGAGGTAAAATGATTGAATGAATTTATTACAAGCGTTGCGCAGAGCGGGCGCGCGGCGCGGCGCTTCGGCTCGCCATCGCAGGCGCTTCATTGAAGAGCGCCATGCCGCGACGAAACGCGGTAAATTCAAAAATGGTAGATGTTTCGTAATTACTGTTTTGTATTGAATGTAATGGTTTCGTTCAGAATTTAGTATATACGTATTAAGTAAGGCAAGCCGGGCTTTTGGGCTTGTATGGAAGTACCGCCACTAATAAGCATATCACATAATACTAGTAAATATGATATAGTATAAAAATAAGTTTTACCCCTTTCAATCTTACTCTCGATTATAGAGGTTTCAGATACAGATGTCTAATTATGTGTAATGTAGTCCTTTGGCCAGATGGCGGGACGACTTGCATAAAAGGGCCGGCAGCTGGATGCGTAAAGCAGCAGACCGGGCTCTGTGGCGTACCGCGGGAGAGGCCTATGTCCAGCACTGGACTGCAACGGGCTGATGATGATGATGATTAAGTATATCGCGTATAAATGCAAGTATACCTTAAATATAAGCAGTTGTCCGGTGTCGGGGGATTTGATTCTAGTCAGTCTTAGGTCTCCTTTTCGACCCTCAGGGGTGCGCGACTCTACCGTCACGCGCGAAATCTGCAAACAATGAAGATAAAACGATATTTAAAATAACACTTTTGATTAAATCGTGTGTTCACCTTTCGAATATTGTTAAGAACTGCATTTTTTGGATATTTGAATTTTTTTCTTGGTTCTTGTAGTATAATAATATGTTTTACGTCATAGCCTAACCCCTCTCAATCGTACTCTCGATTATAGAGGCCCGTGCCCTGCAGTGGGAAGTATATAGAATGAGACAGATACAGATGTCTAGTATTATGTGAATTTCATCTCTATGCGCCTTAGTAAGGGCGTACAAAAATTTTGCTTTACATAAATTACATTATAGTATTTCACAAGCAGGAATTTGCCAAATATCTAAATAGGCGTTGGTAAATTACCTGAACACTACTGGTGAATGCATCACATTTGAAGTCTATCTGAACCTGGTTCACGGCCACTGAGATTCCGTCGATCACCTAGAACAACACATAACATTCATAAATAATAGAAACGATTGCAAGTGAACTTATGTTTCCTGTAATTGTATCATGACGCAGTTGTTGTATTCACGAGAAGTAACATTAATTAATTTAGGCGCAGAAGAAAGAAAGTTAGATTATTCATAAAATCCATTTTTCTAAGAGTAAGCTAATAAGAGCCTCTTCCCGTTAGTATTTTAGCTTTTGCGCCTATTGGACTTTGGTAGCCATCGGGCCATTGGCATGTTAAGGCCATTTCTCGTATATTTCCCTATAAACAGCAATGAAATACGTTGAAAGCAAGGGTGAAACAGTACCTTATGTATATAACTATATTTGCCAGGAACTGGTATTGCGCTGCCCGCGTTCTGGTTCATCACACGCGGCTCCGAGCACACCTCCAACGCTATGTGAACCTCGTCTAGATTCTGAAAAAGAAATTAAACGTTTTTTTATTAATATAGCCATACTAAAATCCGTACAAGACATTATCTCATAAAATGTATATCTTTTTTTATAGTGAGGACCATATTATGACGTAAATTATGAACTATTACCAATTTCTGTATTCCCTTTGGTGCTTATTTTTCAATGAGCTTTACGCACCGATGGCTTCAGCTTGTGAATAGAATTTTGTAGGTTACGTAAATTAGATTTATTTCTACCATGTATACTACCACAGTCAAAACAGGGTCCAGAATGATTCAAAGATATGCGATCAGTAACAAAGTCTGTTCAAATAATATCGAAAGAAGTTTTCCCACAACACGAGTGTTTGCGTGAAATGCTTTTCTTCTCAATCACAATAGTAGCTTTGCCTTCACGCGTAGCATATTCATATTTCACAATACATCTGAGTTGCTGTCGTGGTTAGTAGTCTATGCATTATTTGTGGTGGCGCTTTCAGACAAATAATAGTATGTTACTGCAGTAGATAGACTTAAATGTGTGTAAAAGTGTTTTTGTATAAGTGTAACTCATCATCGAGAATTTGTATTTATAAAAAACCCGCTACAGATCAAAATAAAAAGAAAACTGGCGATAAGATTTTTATTTCAAAATGCACGCTATCTTATTCCCATTCCTAAATCGATATGTGAGCTTCAAAATATCTGCAGTGTCTTGTAAATAGCTTTTTAGTACTCAAACCACTATTGTTGATATACTATACATGGCTAGTTTTACACAAATCTTCACCTATGACAGGCTCCGTGGTGCAGCTCAAGAGAGGCCACGGGTTCGATACCCGCACCGCAACAAAAGTTTGTGTGATCCTCAGGTATTTGCTTCGGGTCTGGGTGTTTGTGAGACCAAAAAACCCACGACACAAGACTCGATCTTAGTGTGGGGTCAGGACTATGTATGTGACTGTTTGTATTTATTTATTCTCCAAATGCATAGTCTAGCCCTGTACGCAACTCTTTCGTCATCAACAAAGGAGAAATCGGAAGTTAGAACCTCAGCAGTCGCGACGTAAGTTCAAGGCGAATCGTCCCGACACAACTCGTTGCATATTCATTGAGCGTGGTTCACTGACGCCAGATAAGTTTGGCTGCTATGTTACGCTTGGACAGACATGAATTAATTCCGTGACTGTTTTGTTTCCACTTCCTCCTTTGTAGACTTCTTTGTAGGCTAGACTACCTAAGGTAACGTACTTGAAACCTGTATAACTTATAATTCTAAGCAATAATTTCGTAGGTATTTGTTTTCGTAGTAAGGTATTTGTGAAGACGAAAAATTGCATTAGGCTAGCGTGGACTATACGTATACCTGAAAAGGTTAGGCAGGATTCTGATAGTTAAATTATAAGCCAAATCATTGTCCAATATGACTGAAAATCTATTGCAACGACCTACAATGGATATTTAATTTGGATTACACTGTGTTGTCCATCAGATGCATTGTTGTCTAAATAAAACCTGGTAACGTGATCAAAATATTTAGTTTGACATTAAGTAATGAGTCAACATACAAAGCGATAAATTATGAAACTGATAAAATTATTTTATGTATAACCTACAATTTGTTATCGGTACGTAAACATGATTGTAATAAGTGTACAAAAGTACACATACTTTGCATAAGTTTTTATGAAACTAGAACAGTACAAATATATTTTATACCTATTATGATAACTCGTTAACACACCTTACTCATTAACTTCTGGTTGTCCACAACTGGACAAGACCTCTCCAAATTTTCTTTGACGGTCAAGTCAAAGTCAAAGATAGGGAGAAAACGGGGTGTTGGTTGAGAGGCCGAGTGAGGAAGGATAGGTTGTAAGTATTTGCACTGAGACAAATATGAGACCCATAGATAATACACTATATAGGAAACCCACAAATATTTGTTTCAGGAATGGATGTTCAAGCCACTTTGAGTTTCTGATATTCATGGCTCAACATTTGTATCCTAATGTAGTTATCGTTGTGTGTGATTTGGGAGTGAAATTATTTATTTACATTGCAGATGCCTGAATTAAAAAAATCCTATCTACCTGTTTTATCAATGAAACATAGTTTTCAACTAGAACAATCTGAGAATCGAACCCAGATCTTTATTCACAGCTCGTACACGTCACCACTAGATAAATAAAGCGGTAACCTCTATGTTCTAATGACTGCGCGCGTGACTGGCTTCAAAGATTCGGAGTGTATGTATAACTCGTAAACAAATCAATTATTGTAACCATTAAATCATGGTACAGTCACCAGCACTGATGCAATAAAACAATTGACTGGCAGACAATGTACAATATTAATGGGTCTAAAACATGGGTACCCATTTTGTTATCATGGCTCACTTTAATTTACTTGATATTAGTATGAACTAGGAACCACATGGTTCAGGAGAAAGAAATAAATAAAGTAAAAACTAGCCTGGATGAAAATATTAATCCTATATATGTATTTTAATAACAATAAAACACTGAAAAAAATTGTGCTATCAAAAGTAATTTTTTAATGATTTTTAAAATATTGAATATTGTATTATTGGTGCAAGCGACTGTACATTTATAATAGCTGTTGTATAATTATGCTAGGTATCATAAGGTGAGGTGAACTAATCATTACATGCCAGCAGCCTTGAGCTAAGTTAAACATAATATACTAGGAAACCTCGCATTTGTTTATATGCACTATTCATAAATTCATTTATGGAATGAAATAATTAATTCTAAATCATATTCAATTCTAGACTTATATATTGAAGCATTATCCTAAGATCCAAAGGGTTAGGATTGTAATCATAGAAATAGATTGATCCTCTTTTAGAAACCATTTAAAATATAATTCAGTTTTTCTATATTATGAAACTAGAATTAGTACTGAGCCAGTATTAGCTCTTTTTATATCTATTCTCTTAATAATATAATTAGAAAGATGGTTGTTTTAAATTTACTACCAATAAATTTAATTTAAATAATGTTACTGCAGTTACAATTTTTTGTCCCCAGGTGTTATAATATATGCCACTTTTGTTCAAATCATAATTCGTTTCCTTTATAACATTATGTAGCGTTGTTACCATATTACTAATAAAAAACATTATTTACCAGAATTATGGGCACTGTCTTCAACTTGGTCCATTGTATCCTGAATGTAGCTCTGTTGCATTTTGCAGATGTGAGCCTCACCCAACCAGGAAGCTCAAGTAAGTCAGTCAGCAAGTCCTCATCAAGCGTCAGGTCCTGGAGCTCACCAGACCCTCGTAATGCAGACAAGGATATTTGCTCTGGTGATAGATTTTTTGTGAACCTGAGGAAAATAAATACATGTCAAATGTTCTAATGAGAATTCCACGAATATTGTGGCAGGCAGGGCAATAGGGTCACCCTCTGTCACATTTTGGAATAGAAACAGACTGGGCATCCAATGGGTGACTAATGAACTCCTGTAGGTATCTAATGGGATCCTATGATGAATGATCCTACTATTGAACTACTGAGTAGCGCCTATCCTTTTGGGAGACTGGAGTGTGAATTACATAGGTGTTCTTCAAATTGATATCTGACTAAAGGCTGCTGACATAATTTTTACTAGCAAAAACTATTGCATTATTGAAATGTGACATTAGATTAGACTTATGGTATAATAAACCACATCAGTATAACAGGACTGCAAAAAAATAAAACTAATGATGTAAGTGATCAGTAACACAACAATATGTTACACAAACGATTTAGCACCAAAAAACTGTGCTGAAAACATGATTTGCATAAACAAGGCAATAAAAACTGTAATTAGCATACATTAGCATATAATATTATGTACCAAAATTATTTCATATTTGTTCAAGACCTACATTGATTACAGCAAAGATGAATAGAACGGTCATTGACATTTGTGATTGTCACACATATTTATTGTTAATTTATTTCTTGACTATGATGAAAATGGTTGTAATGTTTGTTTGAATAACTTTTGTAAAAGACTGTTTTTTGCATATTTCAATAACGCAGGTAACTAGTTATTTAATTTGACTAAATATAGTTTGGACCATTATTGA
Source organism: Deilephila elpenor (assembly GCA_949752805.1). Taxonomy (NCBI): domain Eukaryota; kingdom Metazoa; phylum Arthropoda; class Insecta; order Lepidoptera; family Sphingidae; genus Deilephila; species Deilephila elpenor. Next base: position 2,734,706 of record OX457114.1, read on the forward strand.
CTGTTACATTATAGTTTATACATTGTATCACATATCAGGATTATCATCTTTTGGATAAAAATATATGCAACTGTTGGGTTTAATATAATCAGCAATGTCTAGGGATAATTTGACATATGGCTCTCTATGTCTATCAACAATGCTTTCCATAGAATGTCACAACCAAAAAAATTAATATTTCTTGATTGTTTTTTCATACCCTTTTCTTCTCTCAGACAATAGACCAAAATATTTGCACAATACTGTAGAATCAAATGAATGATGCAAGAATTTTAAGGTTTTTTTGTCTAATAAGTGACAAGTAGTGATTTTATATACATTAAAGTGGTGACCATTATCACTCAATAAAAGCCAAACAATAACTTTCTATAAGGAAAACTCTTAAATGACACTAATGGGGTTCAATAGCAAAAAGTACAGAAATAAAAACATAGAAACATGTTTTATGCTGCTGGAAAATCCCAAAATCCCAAAACAGGAAAATAAACAGAATTAATGAGTCGTGTTTCTGTACACATCCAAGTGCATGAATAAAAACCAGTCAATGCCAATGTAATGATGGTTTATTTTAAGTTATGGTCCAGTAATCTCAGGAATTGTATTATTATGGTAGATAATGATGTCGGTTTCAGTTTAAGAGATGAAAAGTTGTGCTAGTACTAGTTACACTTGTTTTATCTGTTGTTTCTATTCTGTGGTATATAATATACAGGATGCAGATAGTGATTGAGATTGTACTAGATTATTTGTAAATAATATTAAAAGTAAAATATATTTAATAATAAAATAAACAGGTTCAGATAGATTATTCTTTTTTTTTTCTATTTTAATATACACTATATTTAAATTCTAATGACCGGTTGCTACTTAGCATAACCCGTGCATATAAAACATAATTTTTGTCAATAACTACAATGTAGGTCCATTATTGGTTTTAGATAAATACAGTGGAAACATAAGCATATAAAATAATACTAAAAATTATGATGCATTGTGTACTTTGTATATTTTGATAACAATGTAAACGCAATCACGCAAACATAGATATTTTTAAACATTTGAGTTATAACTTATAAGTCATACATCGAAAATATGATGTAGACAAAGAACCTATAATACGCCTTAACTTGGCATATATTGATATTGTGGGAAAATAGACGACACTCCTACATGTTTACTATCTAAATCAAAACGATAATTAGTTGTAATCAGTGAGTAAATTAATTTAATTAACATCTAACACGAAATCTTATAAATCTACGCAAATTACAATGTAAGTGGACGTCTCACCTGGACAGATGTTTCAGTAATTGGTTCTTTATTATAGTTACCATTTTTAAATAAAAACCTGTTTTATTTAAACTATATAATGTGGTGTATATCAAAAATCATTATCGCGTAAATTTATTCCCCCATCCAAAAGTATTTTCATAGGAGCGAATGAGTGACTGGGGGAAAGAAACGTCAAAACCCAACTTTACTCCTTAGTCTGTGAAACCAACAGAAGTTTAGGAATTGGTTGACATTCTCGCAGCAGCAACTTAACAGAACCGGAAGTTAAACATGTAGTTGGGTTACGAGAATGTCATGAGTTTTAAATAAAATATCAGTGTATTAGATTTTGCATAGTAACCGAATGTAAACTAAGCAACGAAAGAGCGCGATATTTATTTATTCGTTGTTAGGTGCCTATTGATTTTCAGATATTGTTATTTAATTACAAAGCGGTAGAAAAATGTGCTAAGAAAACTGAACGATACTGGCTGTATAGGATCACCGCAAGATTTTCTGTAAGATTCGAAAAGCAATTGTTTTGACATCAATAGTTGTTTGATTGGATATGTGTTGCTGTTTATTTTGAATTTGTAGCATTTTGAAGACTTATTACTGCTAATAATTAGTATTTTAATTATTTATACGCTGCATATATTTTATTAATACATAGCAATATAAAGTGAGCGTAATTGCTAAGGTAATTTGAGGAGGCATTTTTGAGTATTTTATACCGTAAAAAATATTTTGAACAAAGATCTGCATTTAATAGACCTAATATTTGTTTGCATTTTATATTTAATCAAGTCTCTTTTGCACAATCAACCTATTATTGTAATATTTGAACCTAGCTTTTTGCATATAGTAGGTAGTAAAAATATTTAGTTAGGATCTATGTATTCAGTATATTTTTATAAAGAAATATGTAATTGATATCTATATTCCGGATTATATGTGTTATTTAGTTAGATCGAAAATTAATTAGAAGCATTTAAATTTTAGCGGGCAGTAGGCAGCACGCACCACAATGTCACGCCGAGAGAGCACCGTAGACACGAGCATAGTCGATGCCAAATACTCGTCAGGCGACTCTAAAGACTTAAAACATAAAATACAGGAGGAGAACAACAACGACATAGATGAGCTATCAAAGGAATTCACGCAGATGGGATGCATCGTAGATGCTGTCAAGAGACCTCCTAACATCTGCGTAGAAACGTGTGTTTATGAATCAGATGATGAAGTTGAGACGGAAAAATACCCTAAACATGAAGAAGAGGCATATTCTGATGAATTTGAGGAGGAGAGTGGGGATGAGGAACATGTCCAGAGTTCAAAGTCCCCGGATAGGGAGCTTAGCAGAGAGCCGAGTCCGTCTTTTGTTAAAATATCTAAAAGTAGTTCTACAATGTCCACTAATAAGCCAAATTCGATCTCTGGAAGGTCTTCCAATTATGGGTGAGTTTTAGGTACTTGTAAAACATAAGTACCGAAGTTATTATCATACGGAAATTATAGCCTTTTGACAGCCTCCATGGCGTAGTTGGTTAGACGTCGGCTGTGAAACGGGAGGCCGCGGGTTCGATCCCCGCATCGAGACAAATTTTTGTGAGGCCCACAAATATTTGACTCGGGACTGGGTATTTGTGAGACCAAAAAGTTTCTCGTAGTTTCTGATACCCACGACAAAAGACTTATGTAATTGATCTTAATGTGGGGTCAGGACTATGTATGTGACTGTTGGGTGTATTTATATTTATATGTATTTATACATCAATATTTTTTTTGTCTATGGGCTTGCGCATCGAGGATTAATCTTTAAATTTTCCTGTACATCAGGTATCAGTATTTAATTAGAACTGTTCTTGCATTTTTTGCTAACAGAATTTCAATTATTGTTATTAATTCTATCAAGCATTCATCAGCCTTCGCAGGTAATTTGATTACCTTATCTGATTTTGCAATTTGTCCTTAATTAATAATAATTTACCATAAACGTTGGTAATTATCTAAATTGTCTCTACCTTGACTTGTTCAATGCGGTCAACTTTCCAACATTTAGATTAATGAAAATAGATTCAAACATAAAAAAGGTACACCTAGGTCCTAGGTCCTAAGTCCTTTATTTCAGTTAATAAAAGATAAGTAACTTGTGGACCTTACGTGTCATGGGGTTGCCTTCTACCAGTTACCAAAAGCTATAATGGCATTTATGTTACCATTACAATCATATACATCTTGAAAAGAAATGTTAACAAGCTACCCAACTCGAGTACTGGCATAATAACACCAATTTATCTAACTTCCAGATCACTTTCAGTCCCTCAGACACGGCGCATAAACATGTCGTTCACGAACGAGAGGCTCCGCGAGATAGAAAGGCACAACCACATACTGCTGACGAAGATCCTGAGCGCGAGGAATAACAGGAAGTCGTCCATCCCGGCCCGGGAGCAGCCGGCGAGGAAGCCCATGCCCTCCGCCGCGGTGATGCGGAAGAACCAGCAGAGGCGGATCGACCATGATAATATGGTGAGAGGCTTTATTAACTCTTCTTCTTATTTTCGGGGTCATGTGTATTGATAGTAAATCTCCACGAACCATAACGGTGAAGGAAAACATCGTGACGAAACCTGCATACCATAGCAAATTTTACGAATTTCTATGGTATGTAAAAAAAAAGATACAGATAGATAAACACGTACATGTACATTTATGTACACACATAAGTGCACACTGCACACATTTATTAAGTACATCAAGAATCAATCGATTAGTATGGTTGTTAAAGAAACAAGAAGTGTTCTTTGACTATTCTTTTGACCAAAGACAACAGTGTTCGTGCATCATTTACTGAACGGAACACAACAGAGTTTTTATTTGAATCCGGTCTTCTGCGAGTCAATACCGCCCCGGACGAGCCGGTCTATTCATGCCTCCGTCAAATGACTATTTGGTGTTGAAATAAAAGTAATTTAATACTAACGGGTGGACTTCGCCCGTGACCACGAAAGCTGTAAAGCAATCGGAACGTGCGCAAGTTATAAAATGTAAAAATTAAACCAAATCGCAATATAATGGCGTAGATTATAATTTAAAGAAAATATCTTAAATTGATTGACTATTTTGATACACGTATGTATAGACTCCGTGGCGCAACGGTAGCGCGTCTGACTCCAGATCAGAAGGTTGCGTGTTCAAATCACGTCGGGGTCAATGTTTTCTCAGTTTACTAGGTTTCATTTTGAAAATACTATAACCCTATTTGCATATTTGACAGCTTAAAGAAAGAGTTTTCTACAATTTTTTTTAAATATAATATGTTTTCACATCTGTTTAAAATTTAAATGTATAAAAACTAAACTTGTCAGTTTTTTGCCGAGTGCTGTGTGCTGTGGCGTAACAACAGTGTTTTTGTGAAGAAATTCTCTGTTTGCTCGAAATTGGATAGTGATGTTTTGAAGAACCTGATTATCGCTACGCAATCGACTATAGAATATCTATAAACAGCGAAGTGGGACTAAATAAAATATCGTTGAAAGAAGTAAGCGAAGTTAAGATAAAGGTACAGGGTTTATCCAGACTGCGACCGAAAACGAAGATGAACGAACCAGGTGGTAGTTTTAGTGGTTACAGACACAAATCGACTAAAAATTTTGAAAAAAAAGTGACCGTTATTTTTGCATTGTTTTTAATTAATATCATCTAGTTTGGGTGGTAAATACCTAGTTTTTACTAAAATTATAATTCAACCGCTTTCGTACCATTGTCTTTAAAAATATAAAGGTGTACATAATTATTTTAGGAAAACTCAGTATTATTTACCACCCAAATACGACGATAAGAAAAAAAAAATCCTTTTTTTGCGAGTATTTTAGTTGCATTGTGTCCGAAGTCACTAATACCACCTGGGTTCGTTTCGGTCGCAGTCTAAAAATATACACAGTGTTAAGTGTGCCTATATACTCGCATCAAATATTTATATTCATGTTTGTTTGCGTGTGTGTGTTTGAAAGGGTGGGCTGAGGTGTCACTACTCTCACCCATGGTTCGCCAAGCTTGTTTTCCTCCCACATTGTGACAGGAGACGATATCGCCTTGCCGGGAAATAATTCCAGTCCCGGGGAAGTTACATAAGGTTTCTTAAAATGGAACACACAAAGTGCTGTACTGGGTTAGAAGGCTGATAGCACTATAACCCTTCTTTCATAAGTTTTCCTCTAGTTAAAACATAGACAACGTCGGGTAAAATATGCCACATTTCTATGAGACAACAGCACCTGTAGCATGTCGAAGTATTGACTGATTACACCGAGGTTCTTCACTCGGAATTTATTATTTAGATTAAAACTAAAATAGTCTTAACATGCGAATAATATACATTATAGGCAAGGTTTTTTTCATGAGGTGGTAAATTTTTTATTATACGGGTTTAGCAAACGAGCAAACGGTACTCCAGACGCCGTCTGGTAATAATAATTTTCGTCGCCGATGAATACCAACAGCACTGGGACCGTAGATACTTCACCGCCATCAAAATGCAAAGGCAAAACGGTAGCGACTATAGTGGTCCCTTCATTCAATTAAAAGGTTATTAAAATAATATACCATGAATTACGCAATTTCTTTCATTTCCCCTTCCATTTTGAGACGCGGACGCCTGACAAGACCCCTAGGATTCGAGTCTAGTAGGTGTATCACTTATCAGGTGGACCGTGCTCGTTTACCTCTAATGCTATAGAAAAGGGAGCAGTTTGCTCGTTTGCCCGACCCATGCAATAAAATAAACACTTTGTAAATCCAGATCCTCCTGAAGAAGATCCAGCGTGCCAAGTCGTCAGCGTGCAGCATCCGTCGTTGATACAGAGGCGGCGCGCGCGCTCGTCGCTCCGCGCGCGCCACGCGCTCTCACTCGTTCGTCCGCACGCACCGGGCTCCTGTTCACAAATTTATTATACCTGTTTTTTTACCAAACTGAAGTTTTATTTGAGGGAAACAGGGGTGCAGATTAGCAAGAATTGATGCCAATGTGCCCTAGGCACTAACTGGAGTAATGCGCGATAAAGAAAAACAATTCAAATAGAAGCTTTATGAGGGACTAATCATAATTTTCACTTTTTCGGCTCGGCTTTAATCCATAGAAAACACCAGTGTTGTAAGTATATAGATGCATACGATTTTCAGGTTTTTGTGGTCTACACATTTGTCGTCTGTCGTTTCACGTTGATCTTCTGCGACACAGTGGCACCGCCCCGGACGAGCCTGCCCATTCATGCTGTGTCATGACTGACAACAGCGTTGCTCTACATATTATACAATTATCATTATTAACAGGTAAACGCCGAGCGATCACAGATATATTCGCTTGAATGAACAGCGGATTCAATGCCGTGGGAATTTTACAACGGTCGGTCATAACAACTGTCTGGATCGGGTTTTCATCAACGTTCAAAATATACTTTACTAGTAACACAGCCCGGTATCGCCCGGGTGCAGATATATTACCGTACAAACTTTTAAACCAAGCTAATTTCGGAGTCGAATTTTGTATTTAAAAGTACTCTTCGTCATTCTTAAGGAACCTGAGAAAGAATTATCGACAAATTATGTTGTACCTACGGTAGAAAATGCGGTAGCCAACGACTGAACTGTGTCAAGCATCACTAACAGGCGGATCACTATGCTGTATGTGTAAACAGGCAATAAAAATGTAGTTGAAATACGGCGGAAAGACGGATTGGGCTTCCGAGGCAATCTCTTTCATCAAATGAAACCCGAAAGCAAAACATTCGACGTCGGTTTTCTGTCCGATAAACTTCGATCAACGTGGTATTGTTGATCGAAGCTGATAAAGCCGGCCCATTCCTACAGTGGTTTGATAATACTGAAGTGAGACTCTACCAGTATCAATAGTCACATACATAGTCGTCACGGTCCTCACCCCACACTACAAGTTTTGCCGTGGGTAGCAGAAAATACGGGAGACTTATTGATCTCATAAACACTGACTCGAAACAAATTCCTATGGATCGCACATACATTTGTCTTGATGCGAAACCCTCGGCCTTTTGTTCTATAAGCAACTGCACCATATAATTCGATACAGGTATTTCATTAGGTTAGGCATAAATGTTTCATCATAAAAATATTTTTTTAAATACATGGAGTTACTTTCTCATACGGGTACATAGCATCGTTTGCATTACACAATACAGATGCATCACATAAGTAAGTCATAGATAAAAATAGGAAATAGGTGTGCGAAGTGATTTGTTTAATGGAGTATGCGGGAACAGCATATTCTTTGTATTCATCACTACTGTTTTTGATAGCGCCGTGATCTGTGATGCATAAAGAATATCCCAATTATTATGTTTATAGAGGTAAGTGGTAAAGATTAGGTGGCGCTATGAATTATAACATTTGAAATAGTATTTGAAAACGTTGTTTACTCTTTTTAACATGTTTCTTTAATTTTCATCTTCTGGGTATGACGGGGTTTTCACCAACGTGTAATGTATTCTTTATTCAGGTGGATCGAATATCTCACCCGATGGATGTTATTGAAAATCGAAAAACGGACATAAAGTGCTTTGTCCGATGTTTATTTATTACATACATAAACTCACGCTTTTTTCCCAGTAGTGGTAGTGGTTCAAGTGGTAGCCTCTTTGCTGCAGAGAGAATAAATAAATAAATAAATACACCCAACAGTCACATACATAGTCCTGACCCCACACTGAGATCGAGTCTTGTGTCGTGGGTATCAGAAACTACGAGAGACTTTTCGGTCCCACAAACACCCAGACCCGAAACAAATGCCTGTGGATCATACAAATATTTGTTTCGTGCGGGGATCGAACCAGCGGCCTCACGTTTCACAGGCGGCGTCTAACCAACTGCGCCACGGAGGCTGTCAAAGTGTCAAGTGGACAACTATTTGTTTCTAACTCCTGTTTGTTTATTTTTTCTTTCTGATTACTTTTGATGCGGGTTAAAGACAAGCTAGTGTCCCTAAGAGAGAGACGAGAGCTCGGTGCCAATTCTTTGCGCGCTGTTGATCCTGGCTGACAGGAGTTGCAGTGGTGGGTGTGGAAAGTCTCTCAAAGTGGTAGCCAGGCCTATGCTACCAGGGCACTCATGTTTCGCCTTGAGTGTTCCGTCCCAAGACGTCTGAAGGGGGCGAACCTATCGCCATAGCGGGCACAAATTTCTGACTCCGGTCTGATATAATTTATAGATAAATCCAATACCACCTTGCCCGACGCGGGATTCGAAGTTGAGATCTCAGCGTTGTAATCGTACCGTGGTGTAACTGCGCCACCGAGGCAGTTATGTATTATGTATCAATATACAATGATATAAACACGATTGTTACCGCTTAGTAAATAAGTCGAAAGGTCACTGCGGTCATAAGCCACCTAGGTGTGATAACAAAAGTAATATATTTATTTTCATATAACATGTGTTATGTGAATGATTTTATGACGAGTTGAATCACCGTTGTTTACTGGAGATTTCCTGTAAATTATGTGTTGTGTAACATAAGCTGTTTACTTGGGCGTTTAATATAATTATCCTACACGGTGCAAAAATAAGGAAAATTCAAAACCGAAGCTAATAGAGAAATAAGGATCCATAATATGAGAATATTCAATGTTTTTAAACTCAATGGGCAGAACGACATGAATTTTACGATCTTATAAACATATTTATTCATTCATGACAGCCTCCGTGGCGCAGTTGGTTAGACACCGGCTGTGAAATGAGAGGCCGCGGGTTCGAATTAAGTATTTGTTTTTCAGGTCCGGGTGTTTATGAGACCGAAAAGTCTCTCGTAGTTTCTGATATCCACGACACGAGACTCGATCTCGATCTTAGTGTGGGGTCAGGACTATGTATGTAATTGCTGGGTGTATTTATTATTATTATAATATATGATTTTATCTGATTTCCAAGACAAACGTTTATTATTTGACTCGTCTAAGCTGTTCTGTCTCAAGCCTATTTAGCTCGGATGCAATGAATTTGTATCTGTTTCCCGTTTTTTCAACCATGTACCTACTGCTTCGGATTGAGAGAGTAAACCTTTTTTCTAATTTGATAATCGAGCTTGCCTCGTTGGCGTAGTTGTACTACGGCACGATTACAAAGCTGATGCTTCGGGTTAGAATCCCTGGTCAGACAAAGTAATATTGGATCTTTCTATTCATTAACAGCCCGGAGTCAGGAATTAGTGGCCGATATGGCGATAGACTCGCCACCTATCACATCGTGGGACGGAACATACAAGGCGAAATGTGGGTGTCCTGGTAGCACCTCTGTCTACCCCTTCTAGGAAAAAGGCGTGAGTTTATATATGTATAATCTAGCTTGACATCTACAATGTAGTGCATTGATCGCTAACAAGCGTCAACTGACCTCATTACACGTCGCCTACATAAAATTTCCGTCCGGTGAAACTCAAACAATACCCGTGCAAACTATCGATTACCAATCAGGCCAATGGGGCATTGTTTCATTCAAGTGATTACAATACACAGTGATTTCCCGCTGAAAAGTTGCTCAATAAAGATCACTCAAGCCGCTAAATATAGCAGAACCGATAACGCGACGAGAATAGATGCTAATCATTTATTATTAGATTTTATCAGCGTTATCAGCTTTATGAAACACTTCACAAAATTATGTGCTCGTGGGCTTTTAGTATCTGCCTGGGTAGTAACCATCGCAGAAATTTAAAACCTTGAATTACCTATTGACAGCCTCCGTGGCGCAGTTAGACGCCGGTTGTGAAACGAGAGGCCGCGGGTTCGATCCCCGCACTAAGAGAAATGTTTGTGCGGCCCACAAATATTTCTTTCAGGTGTTAGTGAGACCGAAAAGTCTCTCGTAGTTCTGATACCTGGGACACAAGACTTAATTGATCCTAATGTTGGGTCAGGACTATGTATGTGGGGTGCTATGTCGGGAACCTCCAAGTGGTGCACCCTGGGCAACGTGGGTCATCGTAGTTGCGATTTGCAGCTACCATGGCCGACGGCGAATATCCGACGGGGAGGGCAGGGGGTTTGGCGGTCGCTGTCTTTTGTCGCGGCCGCCTCCATCTGTCGTTTTTAGGTGGGGCCCATCTCTGGGCCACCCTCCGGTTCTGTCCCGGAGGTCTCGGCGGGCCCGGTGTGCGCTTACCCCGCCGCCGGGCGGGCTGTGGGAGTGTCCCTCCCACGGTCGCCGTCGTATATCGTAATCCGGTTGTGAGGTTTGTGGTCATGTCTCGCACTCCTGCCGGACCGAGGGTCTTGGCTTAACCGCCCGGACCGCGAGGGAGGATGCCTCTATAAAAAGTACCCCGAATCCCAAGCGGCGGCGCACCGCGAAGGGATGCATGGCTGATGGGCAGTTCAGTCTCTAGTGCGACCCCCGCCAGAGTACCGGCCGACCCTCTGGCGGGTTACGCTAGGCTTACCCAGGTACAGGGGGCACTGCCTGGGCGGACCTTCCTTTCCCCCATACTCGTGGGAATAAAAATGAACTCTTTATCCTTAAAATCCAAAACTTGTTCGGTGGTAGTGGAGAGGCTGCCAGACTCGGATGCACCTGAAGCGTCCAGTCGGGCACCCTCAGCATTGGTAGTGCCTGCGGAGAGGAACGCGCCATCCCGTGACTTCGATTCGGAGTCCGGGATGAGCAGCGACTCTTCGCATGCGAAGAGAAGCCGCACTAGGCCGCGCGGGCCGCGTCCTGCGGAGAAGCGGCAGAGGGCTAGCGATGGTGGCAGTACGGCGGAAACGGACTCCCGTGCTGCCACCAAAAAGCAGATGCGAAGGCCCCCGGCTCCAGCCTGGAGCACGGGAGAAGATGACGCCGCCGTCGGCAGGGCGCAAGCGGCTTACGACGCTGCCCTCGAAAAGGAGCGCATCGCAGAGGCCGAGGCGATGGAGGCGGATGAGGCCGATCTGCGGAAGGCCAAGGAGGCGCATCCTTGGACAAAGCCGGCTCCAAAGGAGGCGCTGCCGGTTATCCGCAGTGAGGCCCTCATGCGGATGGCTAAGCGGCTCCAGCACGTCTCTCGCACGTCCCGACACCTTAAGGGCACTTATGTTCGGGACATAAATGAGAGCGTGTCGGAGCTGCTGGCATTGGCGCAAGAGCCGTCCTCTGCGGAGCTCGCCAGGGTGGAGGCGGAGAACCGCGACCTCCGCCAAAAAGTGACGGCGTTGGAGGCGGCCCTCACCACGCAGGGCAGCATGTTGGAGGACCTGATGGCGACGGTCGGGTCGCAGCGGCAGCCTGCGGCGGAGATGGCATCTGGCGCTCCAGGGGCGGACGTCCTAAGGCAGCTGCTGGAGGTGCACATGGCGAAAGTAGACGCCAAACTTGAGGCGATCGCCATGCGGCTGCCTCCGGAGCCGATTCTCCGCCCCCCGCTGGCTGCCGACCGGGCTAGGGCCAAGACAGCCCCGAAGCCGCAGCCACCCGTCGCGGGGATACCGGCCGCCTCGTGGCCGGCTCTAGGAGCGGGGAAGCGAAATGCTGCCCCTGCGGCCACTGGCCGCCCCGCACCAGCTGCCCCTGCGGCGGCACCAAATACCCGGCCGACCGCGGCCTCGACGGCTCCGCCGCCGGTCGCCTCTCGGGAGTCCCGCGGGCGCAAGAGAGGCAACCGGAAGCGCGCCTCGCCTCGGTCGAAGACGCCACACCCGCCCCTTCAACCCGCCACATCCACGGAGACTCCGTGGACTGTGGTGGCAAAGAGGGGCAAGAAGAAGTCCCGGGCGGCCCAACAGCCGGTCCAGGCCCCACGCAGGGCTGCTCCCCAGCTCCGTCTCCCGCGCAAAGCCGCCGTGACACTCACGGTGACGCCGGAGGCGTTGAAGCGGGGAGTCACCTACGCACAAGTCCTGCGTGAGGTCCAGACGAAGGTGGACCTGGCCAGCCTTGGAATCACATCCGGGCTGAAATCTAGGCGGATTGCCACCGGGGCATATCTTTTTGAGGTGCCCGGGCCTGAGTCGGAGGCGAGGGCCGACTCCCTCAGTGCAAAAATGAGGGAGGTCCTTCGCGGGTCGGAGGAGGACGTTCGCGTCTCCCGGCCCGTGAAGACTGCGGAGCTGCGCGTCTCGGGGTTGGACGCCTCAGCAAACTCCGAGGCAGTCGCAGCGGCCATCGCCCGTCTCGGCGAATGCTCCCCTGACGACGTTAAGGTCGGGGAGATCCGAGTCGAGCGTTCGGGCCTGGGTGCGGTGTGGCTCCGCTGCCCAGCGAAGGCAGCGGAGAAAGTCATGATGGCGGGGCGTGTCCTGGTGGGCTGGGTGGCGGCGGCAGTGCGGCTGCTCGAGGCCCGGCCCCTTCGCTGCTTCCGCTGCCTCTATAAGGGGCATGTGCGGATACAATGCACCGGCGAGTGCGACCGTAGTGGGCTCTGCTACCGCTGCGGTCAATCGGGCCATAAGGCCCGGGAGTGTTCCGCGGACCCGCACTGCGCAATCTGCGCAGATGCCGGTAAACCCGCGGACCACCGGGTGGGCGGCAAGGCCTGCGCTGCCTCCTCGGTCCCGCACCGTTCTCAACGCGGTGTGGGAGCCGGGGTTGCGACGCGGCCGCAACCGTCCCGCCCTGAGGCGATGGAGATCGCCCATACTTAGATGGAGCTTAATTTCCTCCAGGCGAACATCAACCACTGCGTCGGAGCACAACAGTTGCTTGTTCAATCCCTGGCGCAGTGGTCGATTCACGTGGCTGTGGTCGCCGAGCCATACTCTGTCCCTGCCCGCGACGACTGGGCAGGGGACCTTGATGGCTCGGTGGCCGTAATCACTCGGGGCGCCGCCGGCTCTCCGCCCTTCGAAAAAGTAGCGAAGGGTGCGGGATGCGTGGCGGTCTTGGTGGGAGGGGTGTGGGTAGTAGGAGTCTATTTCTCTCCCAACAGGTCCCAGGCGGAATTCGAGAGCTTTCTCGCGCGCCTGGGGGCCCTGGTGCAGCTTGACAGCCAGCCTCGCCCCGTGCTTGTAGCCGGCGACTTCAACGCCAAATCCTTGGCTTGGGGTTCGTCGGTGACCGACGCGCGGGGCGAGGCCCTGGAGGAATGGGCGATCTCCATCGGGTTGGTCGTCCTGAATCGGGGGTCGGAGAACACGTGCGTGCGGCACAACGGCGGTTCGGTGGTGGACGTGACGTTCGCCACCCCGGCCCTTGCCCGCCGTGTTCGGGACTGGAGGGTTTTGGTCGAGGAAGAGACGCTGTCCGATCATCTCTACATTCGGTACAGCGTCTCGACCTCCCAGGTCTCCACCCATCAGTCCGGTGGTGGTCCGACTGCCCGATTCACGGGCGGCCGACGTTGGGCCGCGAAGCGCCTCGATGTGGAGGCCGCGAAGGAAGCCGCCATTATTCAGGCGTGGCTCCCCGCACCGGATGGGCAGGTGCGGGTAGAGCAAGAGGCGGAATGGTTCGGGGTGGCGATGTCGCGAGTCTGCGACGCGGCCATGCCCCGGGTCACCCGCCTCCCAGCGAAACGCCAGGTGTACTGGTGGTCGGCCGAGCTCACTGAGCTGCGTGCGTCCTGCCAGGTCGCGCGCCGCCGACTCGCCAGGCACCGTCGTCGTCGGACACGTAGACCCGGCGACGACGAGCAAGGGCGGCACCTTCTCGACCTCCACAGAGAGGCGACGAGAGCGCTGCGGGTGGCCATCGCGCAAGCGAAGGCCGCGGCGAACGTTGAGTTCCGGAGGTCTCTGGACAGAGATCCATGGGGGCGTCCGTATCGTGTGGCGTTGAGAAAACTCCGCCCATGGGCGCCCCCACTGACACAGAGTCTCCGGACCGAACTTTTGGAGGACGTCGTCGCGGCCTTGTTTCCGGCCACCGAGGAGTTCACTCCTCCACCGATGGCGCCACGTCCACCGGCGTCATCGTCGTTGGTTTCGGCAAGGGATATCCCGGAGGTTTCGCCGCAAGAGCTAGAGGCGGCAGTGCTTCGGCTGCGGAGCAAGAACTCGGCCCCGGGGCTCGACGGGGTGCCCGGTCGTGTCTGGGTGCTGGCCGTCGAGTCGCTGGGTACGAGGCTCCGCGGCCTTTTCTCCGCGTGCCTTGAGCAGGGCATCTTCCCGTCGCTGTGGAAGACGGGCAAGCTTGTCCTGCTCCGCAAGGAGGGGCGACCTGCAGACTCGCCGTCGGCCTACCGGCCCATCGTGTTGCTCGACGAGGTGTGCAAGCTCTTTGAGCGCATAGTCCACGCGCGCCTCGTCGAGCATTTGGAGGACACGGGCCCGGACTTGGCGGACTGCCAGTTCGGGTTCCGGCGGGGCCGGTCGACAGTGCACGCGATTCTGCGGGTCAAGGCACAAGCGGAGCGTGCGGTGTCCCGGGGTAGGGTCGTGGTGGCGGTGTCTCTCGACATCGCCAACGCGTTCAACACCATGCCCTGGGCCTGCATCGAAGAAGCACTGCGGTACCACGAGGTGCCGCCCTATCTCCGGCGTCTGGTGCACGCGTACTTGTCTGACAGGTGCGTGGTGTATCCGGGCGCCAACGGGTGGCATCGCAGAGCGGTGTCGTGCGGTGTTCCGCAGGGGTCGGTTCTCGGCCCGCTCCTGTGGAACATCGGCTATGACTGGGTGCTCCGTGGTACCAACCTTCGGGGCGTCGCTGTCGTCTGCTACGCGGACGACACGTTGGTGACAGCGACGGCCAGGACATTCCAGAGGTCCGCCCTGCTCGCCTCGTTCGGTACCGGACTGATGGTGGGCAGGATTCGGCGACTGGGCCTCACGGTGGCCCTCAACAAGACCGAGGCCGTGTGTTTCCACGGTCCTCGGTGTGGGCCTCCGCCTGGGGCCCACATCACGGTGGAGGGCGTGCGGATTCCCGTCGAGTCGAGGATGAAATACCTCGGTCTCGTCCTCGACAGTCGATGGGATTTCCGTGCGCACTTCGAGGAGTTGTCGCCGAAGCTGGTGAGGGTGGCGGGCGCACTGGGGCGCCTGCTGCCCAACACTGATGGTCCTGGCATCCCCTGCCGAAACTTGTATGCTGGAGTCGTGCGGTCCATGGCCCTCTACGGGTGTCCCGTTTGGGCCGAGTCCCTGGGCGATCGCTGCGTCCGCCTGCTGCATCGTCCGCAGCGCATGGTGGCGCAGCGGATTATCAGGGGCTACCGCACGGTCTCGCATGAGGCGGCCTGCGTATTGGCGGGAACTCTGCCCTGGGTGCTGGACGCAAAGACCCTCTCGTCGGCTTTCTTCCGACGAGAGGAGGCGTCCGGGCGTGGGCAGAGGCTGGTCCCCAGAGAGGTCGAGGCCATGTTGGCCTCCCTCCGCAGGACCGCCGTGGAGGAGTGGCGTTCCAGGCTGGAGAGCCCGAGTGCTGGCGTGAGGACCGTCGCGGCAGTGCGACCTGTCCTCGAACAGTGGATGGACAGGCGCCACGGCGCGCCGACATACCGGCTGACGCAGGTGCTCACCGGGCACGGTTGCTTCGGTGCGTACCTGTGTCGCGTAGCCGGAGCGGAGGAGTCCGCCGTGTGCCACCATTGTGGCAACTGCCGTGAGGACACGGCCCAGCACACGCTGGAGGAGTGCCCAGCCTGGGACGAGGAGCGCAGCGCTCTCATCGCGGTCGTAGGAAGAGACCTCTCGCTGCCGGTCGTGGTCGCCGCCATGGTCGGCAGTAAGAGGTCGTGGCGAGCCATGCTCTCCTTCTGCGAATGTGTCATGTCGCAGAAGGAGAGTGCCGAGCGGGATCGGGAGCAGACCGATCCCGCTCGTCGCCACAGAAGACGAAGGAGGCGCCGGGATGCCACCTAACCCGGCGCCGGAGAGGCCACGCGGGGCCGCCGTCCCTACCTTGGCGGCCCCCGAGACGTGACGCAACACGCGTCTCATGTCGCGTCGCTTCAGCGGCAGTGCACATAGAGGCGGTCCCGGCGCGCTCTGTATCAACGGTATCCCGGGGCCGTCTCTGAAGTGCACCGATGGTGGCCGACGCGGGGTTTTTAGTCGGTATTTCGGCGCGTAGACTTACGGTAGGGACCCGACCCAGCGGCCGCCCGTCCACATCCACGGGCGGCACAATATCTTCGCTGGGCTCGGAAGGCGCCGGTGAGTCCGACACACCCTCGCCCCCTTCAGGGGTGGGATGGTCCGTAAAGGGATTTTCCCCGCGAGCAAAAAAAAAAAAAAAAAAAAAAAAAAGGACTATGTATGTGACTGTTGGGTGTATTTATTTTTACCTATGCAGATGGAAGTCGTTTAGGATCAGCCAGTGTAAATCCAGGTACGGGTAAGTCCAAACAACCATGTTGACCAGAAATAGATCGACGTTTCTCGAATTGTATGCATTGGCATATTTGACAGCCCCACAGTTGGTTAGACGCCGGCTGTGGAACGAAAGGTTGCGGGTTCAATCCCCGCACCGAGACAAATGTTTGCGTGAGCCGCAAGTTTTTGTTTCGGGTCGGTGTTTGTGAGACCGAAAACTCTCTCGTGGTTCCTGATACCCACGACATAAGACTCCATTTTAGTGGGGGGTCATTAACACTGACTTCATGATTAGGTGGAGAGTAGACATTTCGTCGTGCTACTTCAAGAAAAACAGACATTAATAATTGGAATCCATGACAACATTCTTGTGAAATGTTAAAATAGACGAATATTTTTGCAAATAAGTTCTTAGAGGTCATAAATAAAATGAAACCGCAGAAAAAAATATTCTTGTCCATATAGCGCATTGTTTTAATGTGGTTTCAATAATGTTTATTCGTTTCTAGAATATTTAATTACAAATTTGTTTTTGTATGATATACCTACCTTATGTGCGGGATTTAATTACTCAAGTAAGAAACAAAAATTGAAGAGAAACTTTGATTCAAACAATGTTTGTCTAAGATAGAGGAATATTTTATAAATTTGCAAGGTCAGCTGTTTATTTTATTACATCATTGCTTATTTTTTCAGACTTCTCGACCCGACCTTTATTGTAGACTTTTCGATCTAAACAAGGACAATTTTCAAATAAGCATACAATACAAACTCTATACTTTTTAGTTCTACGTTATATTTATCACTGCGACTGTTTCGGTGGCTTAGTTGTACTACGGTACGACTACAAAGCTGAAGTCTCGGGTTCGAATCCCGGGTCGAGCAAAGTGATATTGGGGTTTTCCATTCATTATCAGCCCGGAGTCAGGAATTTGTGCCCGATATGGCGATAGGTTCGCCACCTATCACATCATGGGACGGAACATACAAGGCGAAATGTGGGTGTCCTGGTGGCGCCTCTGCCTACCCCTTCTGGGATAAAGGCTTGAGTTTATGTATGTATGTATGTATGTATTTTTATTATTGTTTCCGACACGTAGTTACAAGTCGGTATCTGAGCATTGACTCGTGTTTAGCCAACAAAACAATAGCCCTCGGTAGTCGAGTGTTTGTCTGTACACCAATATGATAACAATGATAAGCACAGCAAATACCATTATCATGTTGGGAAAAAACACAGACCTACTTACTAAAATGGTGGTGTTATTACTCAGCGCGTTGGAGTGGGCCTGATAACCTTTGCATGCTTTTAGCAATGTATGTGTTTACGAGATTACCTCAAGGACAGTTCTAGAAAGGAGTGAAAAATAAGATAAGGCTGCTGGGATTTTGTGTATCAAAGTTGAGTTAAATAAGCAAGCGGATATTAATAGTAAATGGTCATGGTCAGCCAGAAACAATAAAGGAGAAATTGTAGATACTTTTTGGGAAGAGGTAGAGCTACGCTGATGATGACTCAGCTGAATGGACAGGCTCGTGGGCGGTACCGCTCTCTCACAGGAGATCGACGTGAAGCGACAGCTTCGTTGTCGTGTTTGAGTGAGATTGCCGAATGCCGAATTCCCCTTTACTCTTTCCATCCTTTTTCCTTCCCGCTCCCTCCCGACTTGATGGGCTGACAACACATCCATGATCCAGCTTTGTGGATGTTCATGGACTGCAGTGGTCACCATAGCTCAATAACATGAACGGTGAATCTGATAAAGGTTTCGGGAGAGCTGGATGGGCCCCTTCCAACAAGTCACTATGGAAATCCTTGGGGACGGCCTACATTCAGCAATGGACTGAAAGCATCTATTTCTAGGTATTCACCAGCGAATTTAGAACCGTGAGCATTTGTTTGTGTTCTGTAAATGACGGTTCAGGATAAATTGCAAATTATACGTCGTATGGCATGTGTTTTGGACTGGGTGAATTCATAATTGTTTACGTTAATATCGATTAATTGATATTTGGCATCTGGCTGGGAAACGGATTGTATGGCAAGGAAGGTTTTAGGAAGTAATACGTGAGTGACGAGCAAGGTGGTCTCTGTTGAATGCACTAAATAATTCGTTGATCGTCTATAGTAAAATATATGTATTATTATGTGATATGGATTTTGATGTATGAACCTAACCTTTGTTGTAAACCAACAAGATGGTAGACCGTTTGTGAAGGTCTTTAAAGCTAGAGGATTAATGGAAAGCACAGCCGAAGTGGTATCAATGTCTCAGAGTTAACCTATGTGACGTGAAGTTACAGATTTGCAGTTGCATTCTGTTCCGGAAACCTAAAAGTTGGTGGTGATATTCGTGTTTACCCAGACATTGAATACACGAAGATGGAAATCCCGGATACATGGAAGAGTGTCGTTATTTATTCTGTGTAAATCAGGTTTCGAAAGGCCGGTATAATTGTGTTGGATACTCCATCTGGATTGCGCTGCAACCATTATGTGTTGTCTTACCAAACACATAAGATACGAGTTCATATCAAATCCATCAGAAATTACAAAGGATTTCCCGTTCCGCAATACCCACAGCGAAGCTTTTGTTAACTAAACAGTTTCGGTGCACAGCTGTAACCGCTCTCGCCGTTGCGTTTACAGCCTGTCAAACTGTGTTTTGTATTGACGTCATCAACAATGTAACCGATCACAGTAATGGAGGTTAGTTCAGTTTACTCTCCACTGTCCGTCGGCGCTCGGTTTAGGAAAACATACCGACACACGATCGCATGGCGCTCAGTGTCGAAGGAAAACAATGAAATGGGATATGTGTCTGTTAGGTTTGTATGGGTTAGTTTCTTTTTACTTTTAATTGCAAACGCCTGGCAAATTGAAATATCTACGTAAATATCTACAACGCTTATATCTCAGAGATGTGATATCAGCCTTTATAAAGGGGAGTGGCGAGAACGAAAAAGTGACGGGAGAAGGAAAGAGATACCTACTGGGCCTCCAGAAATTTCACTCAGGGTCGGTTACTGTGCAAACGTGGTACCTCGTTCGAGCGAGCGAAAATATTGCGTAATTACATTTCAAAACGTTCTTAAAAATAGGATCAAAATTAATTCTAAAAATAAGTGCCATTAAATGTTATTTATTATTCTTAAACGTTAAATAACAACAACAAGTAACACGTTTAAAAATAAGTTAGCAATAAAAACAAAATATGGAAGTATGAAATGTGTTATTTCTGTAAATCGCACTTCATGTCCTTCCTAAAGGTTATATCTGTTTATACAGCTAAACAAGTAATTACCTTTATCTTGCACAGTAATAACCATCTTTTGAATAAAATAACATTTAAATGAGACTCTTATAAATTGTCATAAAATCTAGTGGAACATTTTACAATATTTTTGAGTAACACATATTTTGATCTAACCACTCTCAATGGTATCCTCGATTGTAGAGTAGACCTGTGCCCTGCAGTGGGACGTATATGGGCCAATACAGATACCTACATATTTTGTCATAAATAAGTTCAACTAACTGTACCTGACACTAGAGATTCATATTCATTCTTTTGGACACACAGACATAAAGTTATTTTTATTTTATTTTTTACAGTGACTAACATTATCTTCTAATTGATATGCAAAGTCAACCGTTTTGTTCAAAGACATGAGATCCACTCTCATGTTCGCATCTCGGATGACGTGCGTGGGGACCCTGAAACACGTTGTTCAACACCACGCCGGTTATGAAAGCGGGAATGACGCGCCAGTGTTTTGTTTAGGGCTGCCAATCGGTAATCTTGCGTGAAATTTATGTTAATGCTTCATTTCGTCAACGGGATTTCCATCTCACAGTATGAAAGAGTCGTCATTTGATGTGACGTAGTTGCGTATATGTATTTTAAACATGTTACTCTATAGCTTTCGTGCTACAGTTGGTTTAGGAGCTGGCTGAAAAATTTGGGACATCTGAGGGACTCCGCAGTGATAAGTTAATAAAATAAAAAATAAGAGATAATAAATAAATTACTTTGTGATTCTTTATAATTTAAAAATTATTTTAATTTGTTTCAAGACGACCAAGTTAAACAGTTCACTCCAGAAGCACTAGATGGCGTTACTTGGTCTACATTACTTTTCAGAGGTTAAATAGTACGTTACATAAACATACGACGACTTCCTCGGTGGTGTAGTTTACTACTCTTTTTTTTTTTTTTTTTTTTTTTGGTATCGGGTTGGAAAATCCTCATGGACATCCTCCGCCCGGGGGAGGCGCGGAGGGGACTGTCAGACTCTTACTGACTAAAAACCAACCCGTGTTCCTCATGTACCCGTGTGTCGGAGGGTCGGGTATCGCCGAAGCATTCGTCGCAACCCCCCGACGGGTATTGGCCCGCCATAGTCAGGCGGGCCCCGTCACCCACTGCGGCCGTCACCCCGGCCGCAGGACTCCACTACGAGGCGCGCGCGGAACACGACGCCGCCGCCTCAAGGCCTGCTGCTGGTCGGACGGCAAGACGCCCCGAGTCTGCCGTCCACAGGCCGCGCCCTACGGTGGCCGGAAATCTGCCACCCTACGACGCCCAGTGCGTCTGCTGCGGGAGGGGAGAGAGGAGGCAGCCTCTCTCTCCCTTTCCGCCACCTCCTTTGCGAGCATGACGGCCTCGCAGAAGGTGGCGACAGCTCTCCACCCTGACTTGCTCCCGACCATGGATGATACAATGGCCGGAAGCGAGAGGTTTCCCGCAGCACCAACGGCCGCGACCAAGTCACGGCGCTGCTCGGCCCAAGCTGGGCACTCCGCCAACGTATGCAACGCCGTATCGTCGCGGCGATCATCACAATGGTGGCACTGGGACGTCGGCTCCCGGCCTAGTCGACACAGGTACTTCCCGAAACACCCATGTCCGGTAAGCACCTGCGTCAGCCGGAAGCTTAGGGCGCCGTGGCTCCTGTTGAGCCACTCCTCTAGAACGGGCCTTACCGCCGCTACAGCGGCGTGCCCCGCCGTGGGTAGCGCTAAGCGCGTCTTCCACTCCGCCACTAGGACCTGGCGGAGCTGTGCCCTGCGTGCCTCTACCTCTCGAGGCACCAGGCGCTCGCCCCTCTCGACCGCCTCCACACGCCACCAATAGAGCGACGTGAGGAGCTTTGCGTCGAGGTCCCAGGGCGAGGATCCGGCTAGGAGGCTCGCTGCCTCAAAGGAGATCGTACGGTATCCCCTTATGATCCTGACGGCCATCGCGCGCTGCGGCCTTCGCAGCGCGGCGACGTTGCGGGCCGTCAGGGTAGTTTACTACTCTCTAGTATAGTGTATTATCTATGGTTTACTACGGTATGATTGCAAAGCTGAGGTCTCGGGTTCGAGCCCTGGGTCGGAAAAAGTGATATTGGATATTTCTTTTCATTATCAGTCCGGAATCAGGAATTTGTGCCCGATATGGTGATAGACTCGCCCCCTATCACATGATGGGACGGAAAATACAAGGCGAAAGGTGGGTGTCCTGGTTGCTCTACCAGGGGAACCTCTGCCTACCCCTTCCGGGAAAAAAGGCGTGAGTTTATGGTTAAACATACCTACCGGTTCACTTTAAGCAAGCGTCAGTATTTTACTATCTCATACTCTAATATTAATTGAATTTCCTTCTGATTAAATGTTTCGTTAACCAAAAGGGGCTTAATTTACATTAAAATGTTAGGTAAAATTGTTTTCAGTAACAAAAACAATAATATTTACCTCATACGAACCCATATTATGTTCAACGCATGTTGACCCGCTGTTTTTATTGTAGCCATTAACACTCGCCGTCGTCCCACAAAGGAAAAATCAAATGAAAACAACGTGTTGTTTTGAAAAAATATTGTACAATTGAATTTTTTTGTAAAGGATGATTTGTCGCGTAAACAACTTATAAGAGACAAATGGGATCAGATATGTAGTCAGTTTAGTATGGTTTTGTGTTTCTGTATATGGTTAGTTAATGACAGCCTCCGTGGCGCAGTTGGTTAGACGCCGCCTGTGAAACGAGAGGCCGCGGATTCGATCCCCGCACCGAAACAAATATTTGTGTGTCTGGGTGTTTGTGAGACCGAAAAGTCTCTCGTAGTTTCTGATACCCACGACACAAGACTCGATCGTAGTGTGGGGTCAGGACTATGTATGTGGCTGTTGGGTGTATTTATTTATTTATTTAATGACAGACTCAATTGCGAAATACGAGGCTGTGGATCCCCGCACAGAGACGCATGTTTTTATAAACATGTTTATAAGTTTAATAAACCAAGCATAACGTACATACCTACTATCGAATTATTGATATAAAACTCGGCTATATAAGTTTCCTTCCTTATTTTTATACGCACATTTCATTTTATTATTTGGATGCTGGCCCATACAGAACTATGATACTCCAGATAAAAAATCTAAAAGAAAAATACACTTGAGTTGAAGGCATATCTTATTTCTTTTGTGCGTAAAACACAAGGACAGCCTGTCGGATTGCGTCAGGAAGTACGCCGAAATAGAATTTAAAAATAACTTGCGTTTTATTTTTAAGGTTCCGTTTGTAAAAGATAATAATAGGTTTCCTACGCAATTCTAGTGTCTATTTGTGTGACTAAAGTAAATAACTAATACTACAAATAATAAGTTTTATACATTTTTAACAGTCTACTGCAAAAAAATGACACCAACCGATCGCCGAATTTAATACTTTTATAAATTATTGTGATGGAAGGTAAAACGAGCACAAATTCCATTTCCTGGCGACTCATTCAAGATTTTTCAACAAAATGTCAATCAACCAAAAATATCCAAAATTACGAATCGTGAGGGGTTAAACATTTTGCCATTTGACCCATGAAGCAATCATATACTAGATACATATGTAGTTCCGGGATAACTCAATACTCATAATACATATTATACATCTCTCCAGAAAATGAGAAGTAAACCTTTTAACCTATATATTTTGTTTATCATAATATGAGTTAACTGATCGTCTGCCATACCTATGCTTTACAAAAAATAATTGACACTGCACCAAAATACTCTACAATAACAGAACACGATTATACGTATAATAAATTAGCGCTAATTATTACAATCAAAGGAAGCAATATATTAAGATAATTTTACAATTCGCACCTGTTCAAATATTAACCGGTTTTTAATTAATTTCACTTCCAATTGTCGTGAACGAAGTTTACATTACATACAGCATACGTATTTCATTTGTATTTCACGTTATTATCAAATAGAACACAATACATGGATATAGAACCAAAGGTAGTTCAGGTCGCCGTTTCAAACCACAGACTTTTCGAAGGACCGTATTCTTAATGCTATTCGTAGTATTCTTGATTAGTTATCGCTTAAATTATGGAAAATATCGTGAGAAAACCAGCATACCTGAGAGTTTACCAGTAGTCTACAAAGCGCCAAACGCGTTAGTTCAATGTAGAGTACAAGAATTAGTAATTACCGACGCGTTGGATATCGGGCAGGCAGCCGATCGTAAAATTGTAAGTTAAATAATTGTTAATTGTTAGAACACTACATTTGGTAGTGTGCCTAATTTGAAACCATATTGAGGTTTTCTAATTTTGTTTTTTCATTGCGTTGAATGGCGAGACGAGCATGCCATTAGCCTGATGGTAAGCCATATAACCGCTTATGGACAGTACCAAAAACGAACAACAACGTGAATTACAAAGCATTTTTTGGCATTCCCCTACGCTCGCCATCCTGAGATAAGATGTTAAGTCTCAATATATCCAGTAGTTACTCTGGCTGCAATGTGCTACAAACCGGAACATAACAGTGTTTTTTGGACTGCTGTTTGGCGGGAGCAATAGACATTAGACACAACACTAAACTTCTTAGTGTGTCTAGTTAGCAACCATAGAGGCTTCCTAGTATGATTTTTAAGACCTTAACTAGCTCCACATATTTGTGCTTCTTATATAATTCGGTATAATACGTATACACGATACCCTCAATAAAGTTATACGCAATAACGTGGGTAATAGGTATGACACAGAAATGAGACGCATATCACACGGTTACGGCACGAATGTAAAATTATCATTTACATACGAATAATACAATTAAATATAATATTTACTGTTTCTGTCTACCGAACAATATATGAACATTGTAATACTTGGCAAAATTTCGTCATTTTTTTCTCTTTATTTTAAATAAAATCTTTGAGTCGCCCGGCGACTATGACTGAGCTATTGTATACAATAATATTAAAACTAGTTACATGGTAATATCTTAGATGGTAGAATATAAATATTTAGCAACGTTACACATTGGTTCTGCCAATATTCTCTGAAATACTCCTGTTCCAGGGAATTTATATGAAATTCCTCTGTCAATGTTTTTCTTAAATCTGCTTTATATCGATATTCATTATTGTAAGTTATTACTCTTGAAAGTTTAGATGACTAATTTAATATACAGTCGGCAGCGATAAGTTTGTCGGCCTTGACAATGAACTTACAGACGACATGGAGCTAAAACCATCTCCGTGTAGGTTATAAAACCGCTTGTAAAACGAGAGGGCGCGAGTTCGATCCCCACACCGAAACGGAAGGTCGTGTGACCCGTATACAGAGTATATCCTGCGACCGAAAACGAAGCCAGGTAGTTTTAGCGACTTCAGACACAATGCAGCTAAAATTTTCTAAAAAAGAAGCGACAATGGATACCACCTGGCTTCGTTTTTTGGTCGCTGTCTGGATGTATATTTGTTAATTTTATCCAAGGCAGTAGCACTTTGGAAATACAATTTCGAAAAGTCTGATATACCTATATGACAATTAGAATCGACCCTTTACTTCTATACTGACTGTCCGTTCTGCTCCGAGCCAAGACTCGCTCACTCAAGTTTCTTTCCCGCTAAACAGTAATTTCTAGTAAACATGAAAACACCAAAAACAAAAAGAAAGTCGATAACACGTAAAGCGTAATCGGGCGACGCGACGTCACGAAAATTCTGCTGACGTCACTATGAACAATTTACGTAGATTTTATAGCTTGTGTAACATCTAGCTTTGTAGATTGCGTAAAACAATATTTTTGCCATAAAACAGCTTGGATTGTGTTTATATTGTTCAGTGTGGGAGGATGACATGATGTTTTGCGAATACGTCAGGATGGGAAATGCTCGTGAAATACAACTACGGTTTCTGGGATGTTTTGTACGTGATTACGTTTACGAATAAACGTATGTACTATTTGTACGCAATACTAGAAATGCGGTTCGGGGAACTTTGCTTTGTTTTGACAAGAGTTTCGTGGAATAAAAAAAGCGTATGAATTCCTCCAACTCCAGATAATGGTCTCACGATTGGTCTCATGTCGAAGTTTTATCTTGAGTCCATCATGTCTCGGACCTATGTGTATAGGAATATCGATACCCAGTAGCGGCGGAGATGTATATAAAGATTTAATAATACATGCACTCATTCACTGAAACAAAGCTTACGTAGAAGTGTTAAAAGTGCTTTTACAAGTGTTGAATATTAATATTCATCACTTGAATATTCCTGTAAAGTATCGTTAATTGTTATGCAACACAATCAAAAACTTTAACAATTTCATATCCAATGTACTGTTTGTCTCTACTATAATGAATAAAAAATGAATAAAACATTTATACCGACTCGTTGTAACTGCTTTTTAAAAACGAACTGCAAATTTCATTTCATATGATTTCAGTACATTATCTACACATAGTTATATAATATGAAAGAGTGCAATAAATATAATACCACCCACGATCAATTTTATTTACAAACGCAACAGTGATGCGTATCCATCACTTATCATAGTTGACAGTTCACACAGATACTATGACGTCAATTTGAAAATGCATCGATAAATAAAACAAAACAAACAAATAAAATACAAAACATCTGTTTGTTTAAACGTTGTCCAGCGCGTGTCGCTAATCACTACACAAACAACAAACAAATAATCGACCCAAATATTGTTTTTATTTGGTTGAACACTGATATAAATCATAACAATGATTAATAGTTTGCCAGCTAAAGTTCTAAGTCTAAAGTAAGGACATGTCATATGACTCGTCTTACAGTTGTAGTTACAAGCTACAATTCAACAACAATTTTTCTCTCGATTCTAGAGTAGGCCAGTGCCCAGCAGTGGGACGTATAAGGGCTGATACAGATATTTATAAGAGTATCTTGTGAGATAGACCCACTTTTTTATTTCCTAGTCGGCTTATCAACAAATTCACGGTAACGACTTTTTTCTGTTAATTTTAGGGATTTTTGCCATGATTAGGCATGCCAGCCCCGTCATAACCTTAAGGTAGGTAATTTTTGACAAAGAAACAGACTTTTCAATTTTCGTTATGGCGGGAAAAAAGTGACTTTATTGCATTTGAGAAATATCTTTCGCAAATCGAAATAATTATTCCAGCTTCTCGAGACAGGGTATGAACATTATTCTATGATATAAATAGACTGAGAAAAGCAACTCAATTCCGTGGTTGTCTATTAAGAATTGTCAAATACATGTGCATAGTGAACCATAACATATTCAGTGTTAGAAAAAAAAACCTACTACAAAAAAGCTACCAATTGTAAATAACAATATAATATTATACACATTTTCAAATACAAATACGACACAAATATAAAAAACAGCAATAAACACACAAGTTTTTGTGAGCATAACATGCCACGAGCCAATAATTACGTGTGCTGATAACAGGCGGGCTTATCGCCGAATATTCCGAGCCACGTTATTTAATTGATAAGTCGCCGACGGGTTTTACGTCGCTTATCAGCTGCTCGATACGTTCACACCATTTAATTACCTCAAAAACCCACTATTCAATAATATTGTTGTTGTGAATTAATTTGTTTATTTTGGTATTTATCTGGGTATTGTTTTTATTTTATGTAAATTAGGTTTTCTGCCTACCCCTTTTGGGAAAAGACGTAAGTTAATGTAAGCATAAATTAGGTTTTATACTTACCAAACTTTTAGTAATTTATATGTTTATATGTAGAAAATATTATGGGCGCCATTGAAAGGGCAATTTTGAATGCCACAAGCGTTTAGCAACGATTAACTCGCGTGCGGATATTGCATAAGGATAACCTTTAGTATTATTGATCATTTATTTAAATATTATTTAAGTTGTTTTACAACTTTAATTTTACACATCAGATAACTAGATTTGTACCTGGAACTGTACGTAAAATAATAGGTATTACAGTTTACTGGTACGTTTGAGTATCGACTATTTGAATCATTGTAGAGTTCACGGAGTGTAAATGTTTTTGGCGTTGTGTAATATACATATAATTTATTTTTATTTTGACGATAATGTGTTTGTTATTTTAATTTACATATAGTGTATAATTATAATGCAATTAGGAACCATATGACGATAAAACACATTCACTTATTAGGTGTCCTACACTCTTGCGTCAAAGTAATGCCTTGATCCTCACGTATGAAAGAGAAATACTAATCAAATAAAACAACATTCTGACTAACTGTATGACTAATGTGCTGTCAACATCACAGTATTTCAAACAAAACACTCATGCAAGTAGAATTACGTAAACACATCGTTAAAGTACACTAAAACTTGTGATTTATTCCCTGTTAGTAACTTTAAATCTATATCAATAACATTGTTTGTACTGACTACTTCGAAAGGCACAATGAAAACTCCTGAGTAGAAATCTGAAATGAGACCGAATCTGAAATATTTTAAATGGAAGTATGATTAAAGACAGACTACAGGTGGCCGGATGACCTGGTTAAGGTTGCAGGAAGTCACAGGACGCAGGTCGCTTCCAACAGGTCGATGTGGACATCCCTGGAGTAGGCATGTGTTCTGTAGTGGACTTCCTGTGCCTGAATATATAGATAGATTTTGCATTATTTTATCACTATAATTTAACCGTCCTATTACTCGTATTTTAAGAAACCTAATGAAAGCTACTGCTAAGGAGGGCCTAATAACTGCGACACAGTAATAACTAATGCAGTTATTATGGCAAAATTGTTATTGTTACATTATTTCTTTGTTTCCTAAATAAATTTTATTTTATTCCTAGAAATTGCCACGCTAAGGAGGAGCTTGGAAGAAAAAATCAACATAGCAGATGTTGATTTTTACATTGCATATCCAGATTAAGAAGGACAGGTCAGTGCTGTTTGATTAATGTTACACGGGGTTCAGGAATTTTCAAAACGACTTTGGAATGAAATAATTCGGGAGAGCAGATGTTGCTTTTGGGATGGCATATTTCCTGATAATCACAGGTCAGGCCGCTTAAATAATGAAATTTGAGGTATAGTATTTCACGATTTACGCGAGTTACACGCGAACAAAGTGGCGGATAAAACCTAGTATGTTATAAAATGTATGGCGCCGTACGTAATCACTCAATTCGGGTGCGAAATGCTTGAGGAAATCCTGGAAACACGCGAATATCGCAAATCAAAGCTTTCTGACATTGCCAATGATTTTCCCGGAATGTTTTAAAGATACAGTTCTCAGTATTCGTAGAATTAGAATAAATGTGTGTAGTATGTAGCGTTTTTAATGGAACTGTGGCATTTATGTTACGTGAAATAAGATCTCATTTGTAAAGTACATTACATAAATTCACAAAATACATATACGTACTCCTTGTACGCTATATAAGTTATTTTGCCAAAATATGTGTTATAGCCCCATAGCGATCATTTTTTTAATCCCATTTAGCGGACTGATATTTTTTCCTAATTTCAATATACTTGGCTTATACATAAAAAATAATGCTAAAACCAACTCTGTAAGGCTCAGCCCAAGGTTCTGTGAAGTTTCGCTCGTCTTCTTTATTATTTGTCCCAATTTTTACCATTAGTTTAATTACGTATTAGTGTACTAAATTTGATTTATTAAATAACATTACATATGTATGAATACCAGCCTTCTTTTACTACTTACATAAAATTCCATACAATAAGTATTAATGAAGACAATGCGCACTATCCATTACCGGCGCGGACCATGGAGAATAGTGCCTGGTTCATTACAATCGCGTCCTGCGAGACTGCGCCCTTGCGGCTCACGTCCGGCCTTACAGTCACTTCATAACAATGACATAACGGACGCCGGCGATTTATACATAACATTTATACAATGTGTTGCAATGGGAAGCTAACGCGTAACAAATTAATCATTCTAATTCTTTTTCTCACAAGACTTGGTGTATCTCACTGTGGCTCGATGTGGCACTGAAAACAGACCTAAACCGAAGGTTTTTCTGATGTATTTTTTTAGGTGAGCAAGGTTGCTGGTTACACTATTACTCC
This sequence comes from Deilephila elpenor, assembly GCA_949752805.1. Classification (NCBI taxonomy): domain Eukaryota; kingdom Metazoa; phylum Arthropoda; class Insecta; order Lepidoptera; family Sphingidae; genus Deilephila; species Deilephila elpenor. The sequence goes on from OX457114.1 coordinate 2,764,598, forward strand.
GGGGCAGCCTCCGGGGCGCAGTTGGTTAAACACCGGCTGTGAAACAAGAGGCCGTGGGTTCGATCCCCGCACCAAGACAAATATTTGTGAGACCCACAAGTATTTGTCTCGTGTCTGGGTGTTTGTGAGACCGAAAAGTCTCTCGTAGCTTCTGACGCCCACGACACACGACTTAATTGATTTTAATGTGGGTTCAGAACTATGTATGTGACTGTTGGGCGGGTTGGTATCTTTTTCTTACCCCGTCGTTTATCCTTCCCATTCGCTCTAATTTTAAGAGGTCGTCAATGCATCTATGATCGAATTTTTGTTACGTGATAGTCATTTACTTACACCAGGTGAGCACTAGACTTATGCAATAAAAATTACACGTGGGTGTAGAAATTAAACAATACTCAATTAATGGCTCTATGCATATTGTAATAATGAGTACGCAAATCAATTGTTAGACACGCCAGCACATGTGTTAGTATTTTTCCGTCTTATGACGCGAGTGGAAAGCTTCGAAAGAATCGCAGCTGATTGCGGATCGTAAAACATATGGACTTTAACTAGACTTTATGATTATGCGTCTATTTACGTTTATTTCGACGCATTATAAATTGAATGTTGATGGAAAATAACGTTTTTAAACTTTACGTGACGTAACGATTTTTATAAATCGGGACATTCGCAAAACTTCCACGAAAGTAGACTGCGATGAAAAATAATTAAACTTTCTGTATTGTACCAAAATCGGATGATTACAAAACAAAAATGAAAACATGACGAAAGACGTAGTGGACTACCGCACAATGTGAACATAATAGATACAAACAGTTGGTCGGTGTTTATAGATGGGATCGAGCAAATAGTTACAACGTTTACGCATTGTCATGATGTTAATAAAGATGTTACCAGGCAGAATTTAATAAAAGCTGATTAATGTTTGACCTAAACTCAGGTTATGAATTACGATAGGCACGTTCAGGCAAACATTGCTTATCTTTATAACCTCTGCGGTACAAGCACAATGAGTGTGTTGCTAAGGAATACGGGATGTTGATTAAGTAGTTAAAAAATGCTCTGTTCGTTATTAACTAGATTACAATTATACACAAAAGTCATTTGAATATATATCTTTTATGTAATTAAATTGTACACTGAGATGTAAAATCATTGCCCTGTGAATCAGAAATTACGAGGAACAACACATAGACGTTAACATTGTTCAAACAAACACTTGTCTTTCACTCCTTTTATGTCGGTTCACAGCTAAAAAACTACACCGAAGATGCAATTAAAACAAATTATTAAATCAAATTCCCTAGTAATGTCAATTTCTTATTTTCAAGTATCAATATTTTAATGGCAGATGATTCTAAAAACCACACTATCAGTAGTTACTTCAGTGATAGCAGCAAAACCCTGTAAGATATTTAGGAATTAACCATAAACAAATAAAAAGGTACCTTTTATGTTGTTTTCGATGGAAAGGTTACGTGTTTGACGTCAACAAGAAATTGTAATTTATTCCGTACGCAATTAGTAAGGTTTTCAATATGATAATATAAGACAATGAATGTGAAATACAACAGAACAAAAACAATTCACGTAACTAACCGACTTATAAATAGATGTGTTTTCGTAAACCATTATGACTTTGACACCTAAATACGTTGTATTTAATTATATTTGGTTAAAAACACATTTAGAAGGTATATTAGTTTACAATTGTACTACTAGTGCCACATACAGTTAGCTGAGCCTTCTTCCTAAGATATGATAGAGGGCTAGCATGTCGAAAACCTAGACACGAAACCAATACCTGTGGATCACACAAACATTTGCCTCGGTGCGGGGATCGAGCCCGCGGCCTCTCGTTTCACAGCCACGTTTCTAACCAACTGCGCCACGAAAGCTGTCAAACGATTAAATGATTAATTGCTTACCTTTGTCTTAGAATCGCATAAAATTAAAATTACTCATGTTTCACTTCAGCATTCCACTAACCGAAACGTGACAGATAACCTGTACTTCCAATATGTCTACGTGTAATATAAGTACCGTTAAAAAGCGCGTTAAAATTATGAGCTAATGAGCTAACAGTTTGGCTGATGACTTTCTTTAATATCCAAAGCTGTTAGCAGGGGACGTGACTCGGGAAGGCGTGCTGGGACACACGTTGAGGGGATCACCGCTCTATTAACGCATATTATAGTCATTTACTTCTTTATGGTTAAATATTTCTACTGTTTTGGTTGATATTTGAACGAGCCCACGCGAGTATCCACCGAGTATTCAATTACTCTTTATGATATGTTAGTATAATGTGGCGCAGTTGGTTAGACGTCGCCTGTGAAATAAAAGGCCGCACTGTAGCTATAACAAACTACAGCCACCCATTCTAGAAACTGATTTCATTGATAAAAAACTTAAATTTTACGACCCACAAATCACTAGTAACGCTTCTCCGGAAAGAAAACAGGAAAGTCGGATACGTGGGTGATTAACAATTACAATCCGTAGGTCCGTATTGGTGTCAGCAGATTGGAGCCCCGCCAATGATACTGCGAACAGTTTCCTTGAAAACACACTGTTCCGAGTAAGACATTACGCGCCATCGACGATTTCACGCGCTTTACTGTTTGTTTTGGGTGTTAAAGGGAGGTCGTGTGATGTTTTTGTCGATACTTTAAGGACTTATAAAGCTTCGAAAATGCTAATAATCGAATTTAGTATTAAGGAAAATAATTTTTGAAATATGGGTGTGACTCATGTATATTATTGTGTTTATTTATGTATTACACAATCATAATATTTTATTTTATTTTATTATTTATTTTATTATATTCGGGTGGCTCACAGCTATCAATAGCAAACAAACAAAATAAATATTACAAATTGTATACAAAGGATAGCCAATTAAGAGCTACCGCAGATAGGATATATATTATATATATTTATAATATATTGCAATGCCTGAACTTAATGGTGCAATCATTATAAAATTTTGCAGTTAATGTCCCCTTTTTGTTTTCAATCGGATCCTAGCAAGATCCGAAGTTGCGAAATACCACTAAGTGTATGCCGCTTCGAACCAGTTGCCATGGAAATTTATAGACTAGACCTATTTCTATTAGCAAAAATCTTGACCTTAAAGATAATGATTAGTGTGAATTGCCTTAGAACTGGCACCCAGACATCACAATATCCTGTTGACGCTGATAAAAAGATAATACAATTTAAAACAGACATTAGCAATAATCCCATAGCATTGAAGCCGACTATTACGCGCGATTACGGTTGCGCAACTGTTTATGGTTCTAGTGATATTCCGTCCCGACACTCGCAATTAGTTGTGTGATAATTGCGTAGCACTGTGATATGTGTAGAGGGTTTTATTTAACTCCAGTGGAAGTGGGCCGGGAACATAACACGTAGAACTAATGCCGGCTGGGGCCGCTCTAGCATCGTCGAGACAACGGTCTGGAATTCTGGATCGATTATTGTTTTGGTAAAGGGTCTAAATAATTAAAAAAAGTTGCTCTACCACACCTAACAAATTTTCCATTTAAAATTACGCTCAAGCAGGGGTGCAAGAGAAAATGTAGGGTCTCATTTGCCCCGAAGAGCAAGACCCACTTCGATGCTACGGGTAGCATCCAGCGATTTGTACAAACACCATTTACATACATGCACCCATAATCATCTTACGCTACACCAAAGTATATTACGTCACATGCTACTAGGCACATTAACATCACTTCTTTTTTTTTTAAATACACTCGTAAAATATCGTCCACACATAATAATTTGGTCTCTCCATGCTCTACCAAAACTCTGCCACTTTTGAAAATCAGCTTTGTCAAATTAATGATTTCAATCATTGTCGAATGAAAAAAAGGGATTTATAAGAAGAGTGAATTTATTTTAGCACAACTTGGACATCTGTTTATAAGTTAGTGCAAGAAAACCCCGCAAGATGTCACTAAATTTTTTCATATTGAATTGTACAAAATGTAAACATAACATTACCAGATAAACAAAAACAAGATTATCAATGCATTTTTTATGTATTAAAAGCTTACTCAATCTATAAGCCATGGCACCTTTGAATCTGCGCCGTGAACTGGTGCAGGGTCGGGTAAACTGCGATTCAGCACTAATCAACTTGTTATTGTTGTGATTAACTTTAATTGGGGTCGTTAACATGAGATTACTGATAAGTTCTTGGCACGTAATGCGAACGTATGTACAAATAACTCGCTATTTTCCTGTGATTTCAATTGATAACATGTGAGTAGGGTGCAGTCAGTTGTCATGGCGCCACAGTTCCGAGGAGTCACTCTCCAAACATCTGAGAGTATTGGGATTCTCGGCGTCGAAATATCGAGCAAAGTGCAGTTTCGGAGTCATTTGGAGGACAAGGCCAAATTGGCTAGCAAAAAGTTGGGGATCCTCAACAGAGCCAAGCGGTACTTCACGTCGGGCCATCGATTATTGCTCTACAAAACGCAAATCCGGCCCCACGTGGAGTACTGCTCCCACCTCTGGGCAGGAGCCCTAAAATACCAGCTCGACCCATTTGACTCCTTACAGCGCCGCGCTCTTCGGATCGTCGATAATCCCGATCTCTCGGAGAACGTGGAGCCGTTGGGACTGCGTAGAGACTTCGGGTCCCTCTGCGTGTTCTATCGACTCTTTCACGGGGAGTGCTCCGAGGAATTGTTTAGGATGGTACCACCGTCGCCATTCTACCATCGCACCACCCGTCACCGCAGTAGAGTTCATTCCTACCACCTGGAAAATATCCGTTCTCGAACGGTACGTTTTCAGCGTTCTTTTTTACCACGCACGTGCAAGCTCTGGAATGAACTCCCTGCTTCGGTGTTTCCTGAGCGCTATGACCTGTCCTTCTTTAAGCGAGGCTTAAAGAGAGTACTCTCCTCACGGTAGGCAGCGACTTTGTTGTGCTGGACCCCTGGCACTGCGAAGGTCCATGAGCGGCGGTGATCGCTTACCATCAGGCGAGCCGCATGCTCGTCTGCCTACGAAGGCAATTAAAAAAAAAAAAAAGTCAAGTATCGTATTCTGTGGTGCAACGTCTCGGTATATTTTCAATATTAATTGACGAAATCTAGCGGAATATGTTTGGTATATGTTTGCTAAAGGCCAAAAATGAAATTAATTTATATAATATTTTTTACTACTCACTAGAATGAAAATGAAGAACAATTAAAACGCGTGAAATCCTGTCAATAAAGTATTTGGATTTTTTATATGACAGACATGTATTTAGGTATCATCAGAATTTATCAAATGGTAACTAATGTAATTCAGAACTATTGCGGCTATATTGTGGTACTTTGATGGCCTATAATTCACATTTATATATAACACCGTATTGCCTAAAAATGAATGGCAATAGCCTCTGCGTACCAAAAAGTAAAACATTATACAAAGTAGTTCAGTGACCTAAAACATGAATTAATAAAATAACATGTATATATACATTACACACAAAAGCGGAAACTAAATTCGTGAGATAATAACCCTACTTAATCCTGATGGTTTTAAACCACGAAAGATAATATTATGCTAGACTTAGATCGGGGTAATGTTTGCTCTGATTTAATAAAAGTAATGGTCTCGTAAATACAATGAGCTCAGGGTACGACGGGACTTCACACTTGCGGCGTATATAATAAAATTACTCCGTGGGGTAGCACATAACCCAGGGGTACTGCGGCATCTGAACCTGTGCGTCCCAGACCGATACGTGTGGAAGCGACGGCTCCCGCAACTACTCGCGGTACCAGTTGCCAGAACCAATCTACTGGCGTAAACACCCGTCACGCAGATAATTAAAATCGTTAATGAAACTCATGACAGAGTAGACATATTCTCTGGTGCTTTGAGTGAAATCACAAAGGTTCTGTTATGTATAATTAGCTACAAGTGATTAGTTAATAAGTGTAATATATAAGCTCATTATTATTTTTTTATATAATATTATATTGATACTTAGTATTAAATAGCAAAATAAGTTAAAGCGTCAATATCGCATTAGGGTTTACCTGTAAGATATTGTACTGTTGAAATAAAAAATAAAAAATAAATAAATAAAATAAAAATAATATTTGATGGCATTCGCAATTACTGAATTCGACAATTTTTTTTTATTATTCTAGGGTAAAAACCCTCAGATATAAAGGCTCTCTTTAAAGAACAGTCTTATACGTTAAAAGTTTAAAATGGCGGCTACAAATTCCTGTGGCCTTATATATGGACAGATTTAAACCTGTGTTTAAACCCTATTTAAGTTATTGAATGTTGTGTCCCTTTCGAACAATTTTAGAATTCAGTTTGATCGAAGAAGACTAAACATTTAATAACTAAAATAGGTGTTAAATATGTCTATGAATAAGGTCGCCAATGTTTAATGATAAACTAAAGCTTATCAATGGTTACTAAAAAAATGAAACCGGTTGATAGATAGAGAAGAAAATGTCACGGAACTGTTTTGTCAAAGTCTAGTTAAATATAGATTCAATTAGAAGTCAGGATTTCCCATACCGTGGGAACGAGGTGACGTGGTACAATGAGTGTTCAACGTTTTTAGTCCATTACGCGTATATTTTACTTGTATAATAGGGAAGTGTGAATTGGATTATTAAACACGTTATTAACCGCTTTTTAGAATGAAATCTCATCTAGCAATTCAGTGAAAAAGACGAAGTAAATACATAGATTGCAATATTTTTCTGCTTATTTTTATGATTATATTGTGGTTATTAAATAAATGACAAAGACACTGACCAATTAAGAACGGTTGGCGGTGATTGTAGAGACAGAAAAACCCTTTTTATGTATCGTTAAAATACCAATGATGATTTAACATTTTCAAATACCTAATTAATGCATATATCTATATTTATAGTAATTATTTAAGAATAGCTATTCAAGAGATGGGTTTCGGCTTTCGCTACTTTGAAATCTGTGTTTAAAAAATAAATGTGTGTGTTTCAAAAATAAAACTTACACACAAATAATTTAGAATGCATTATTTTTGCCTTAAACAACAGGTATTTCTAAACTTGCAAGATCAACTGATTAAATTGCAGCTAATGATAAGCGATATGCAAATCTAGATACAGTATACATTTGCAATAGATGATTATCTCTACTAATAACATTATTATAGCGGTCTGATCAAAGCCGAACGCATTTTAACTGATGTGACAATGCAACACAATGCGTCACTACGGGGAGTTTATATGATGTCATCATAATGACATTATTGTTAAATATTTAAATGTAGCTCTTTAATTTACCTCCTTATATAGACAGACAAAATGTCTACAACACTCTGTTTAATTTAAATGTTTCATAAAGGTATTTCGCCATCAAGAACAATGGTGAAAAAACGACAATTTCTAGAGAAATTGAGTTGTTTTCTTTTTGTTTGGTGGTCGGTTGCCATTGTCTACGCCTTTATCGCATTCGGTCTGTATTCACACGTCCTCCTAAACTCTGTGATTACATGACTCAGCGTCCAAATTGTGACCTAGTTGTATATGAGTATGTGTGAAACGTCACAACATTAGGTTCCGTTTTGATTTGGAAAAGATTTTCTAACGGTAACCGAAACTGTGATGCTGTCTGGGTCATGCTTCAGCCTTTTCGAATGTAATTTAAAAAAACAACACTATTTTCGCGTTATGAACATGTAAAATAAAATATACCGAAAAATCACACTTAAGATTCTGTATATCTTGATCCCACAGTAAAATACCCAAACATTTTTCGTATCAAAAACTACAAGAGACTTCTCGATCTCAGGCTGTCAACTAATTACTAAATACCAATCAGAACGAACACTAAAATGTGCTCCAATTAATTAAAGAGTTTTAAGCCAACAACATTCTGGTACAGACATTTATTGTCACCTAAAAGTATTCCCAAATACTTGCAACACAATTTACAGGACCCTAATCTAAGCAAACGTGACCCAAATGCGTAGTTAAGTGGAACAAAACAGTGAGTTATCAGCGTAATCAATTAGAAAACAAGGTAAACGACCGCGTGGCGAGCTTATCACAATGCAATAGATTTGTTTGTGCGACTCAAAACTGAACACGATAACCCGACGCATTGACTTTCTACTAGTAGTAAGATTTCATATTAATAATGATGTAATGTATTAATATAGTTTAATGTAAATAGTAAAATGATATTTAAGTGCGTGATGGCCTGTTGTTAAGGACTGGACGCGGCCACCAATTCGGTAATCGTGGGTTGGAATCCCAGAGCCTTTCTTTGAATTTTGAGCCTTGTGTATATTGATAGTAAATAACCACGAAATTCAACGATGAAGGCAGACATTTCAAGAAATGTTGGTGTAAGTTGGCAGATAAAATAATAATGATGATCTGTGTTAGCAATGGATTTTATTTTGCAAATTACAATTAATATACGTTGCAATAAGTAACTAAATCTGCATTATCTGTTACCAACAGAACATTATATAAATCATATTTAAACACAAGAATGACGAAGTATAATAAATCCATTACATTATGTAGATCCCGTAGAAAGAAACCCAGTATATTTTTTACCACTGACACAAATTTATCCCCAGAAGCGCGTTTATTATTCCGGGATGACAACATATTCTCGCATTTGATTATATTTATATCCCGGTAACTGATTTCCCACGTGCAAAGAGGGGTGGCACAACGAGGAGCTATTGTCAGTATTGTGGTCTGATTTTGTGCATTTAAGGCTTTGTCCTATTTTACTAGAAGCCTTACAATAGCGGTAGTTTATATCTATGTTAAGGATTTGTATTTTTGCAGCACAACCTGCGCTAAGAATACTCTTGGTCCGTGAATTATTATCAATTATGTACGCAAATTTCACTTGCTACTAGGGATGTCAAATACCTGTTTAATCAATCGGACTTAAACATTTACGGCATTATTCATAGACCGATTAAAAACCTATATTAGTTATCGAATGTTTTGTCCTTTTCGAACAACCACAGAATTTCGTTTGAGCGAAGAAGACAAAACGTTCAATAACTAAAATGGGTATTAAATCTGTCTTCGAATAAGACCGTTACCATTCTACAACATTTTAATTTATTAGAGGATAACCAACGAATAAAACAGGATAGAAAATGACCATACCAATTCTGATACTCAAATAATATTAAAAGGACTTAAACGAAACATGAAACTGAAACGAATTTAAACTTTATTTACTTTTCTCTACCTTTGTATTACTAGACCAACGAGTCCATTACAATAAAAATAGGTTCAATTAACATAATCTATAAATAGCATTTGATAACAACCAGGTGAGACGAATTGACAATCGATTATTCGGTCACAGATTTGAAACTTATAAATAAAACCGACTTTATATACGGATACACGTTGAAATATTCACAATAAATAAATAAAGGTGACGCTATTGTAACTTTAAAATGTGGTTAACAAATAGGAATTTCATCATTATTTAGCCCCATGAAATCAGCAGTTCTTTTCAATAATGACGAGACTTAAACCTACTTAATAAAGCTACTAGGAAGGTAAATTACAAAATCATTAATGAATCATTGAGTTACTTATTATGTCATGGTAGGTCATTAAATTGGACCTAGATTTACCTCCTTGATAATGACATCATTAATTACATCACATTCAACTGTCCGATAGTAACCAAAGTCGTGTAAGTGTAAGTCCCCGTCATAGAGACCACGCAAACGTGTGTTAGAAGATCAGTCGCCTAGCTGTCTGGGCTCTGGCATAATTGTATCGATCGGCAAGAGATACCGTCTCGAACAATGGCGAGACGAGCATGCCATTTGCCTAATGGTTAGCTATACGACCGCTAATGAATAGTAGAAAAACCAAACAATACGAATTACAAAGCATTGCTTGATCATTCCACTGCGCCATCCTGAGACATAAGATGTTAAGTCTCAATATGTCCAGTAGTTACTCTGGCTATAATGTCCTTCAAACCGGAACACAACAGTGCATTTAAACTGCTGGAACCATAGCTATGAACGATTGATGAAGCGACGCGGCGACGTTATTATATTTCCAAATTTTTGTAAATTTATTGACCCAGTACTACGAAACTGAAAATGTCGGGACCGAATTTGATCTATATAATATGTAACAATCATAAATTTTTATTACCAAGAATCGGTTTTATGTTACCTATAGGTACTAATTTCGCAGAATAATCACTTCGTCATAACATTAACAGACTGTGTTTACGATGCTTAATAAATGTTTATTACACGGACCTTTTTGCGTTATCTATGGGTAAGTTTTATCTGCCACTCATAAAATAAATGTATTTCCCCTGAGAAACGGTCCCAGAGGAATGAGTTAGACATTAAATCATATAAATGGATCTGCGATGGGGCGCAGTTTATGGAGTAAACCAATATTACTTGGTTTTGCGAGTGATGTTTATGTGTTTAGACTTTTATGCCAATTTATGAAATTGAAGGTAATATTAATGTCTTCAGACGGGTTCGGAACAAACTGCGTCGCTAAGCATATATCGCAGGGCACACGCTCTAAATTCTCCAATTTTCCAATGTATCTAGTTCATTACAACTTTAACCTGGCCCACAGCAAATTACAACTACATCGCAAATGAGAGGGTAAAAGGACACTGTAAAAAATCTGTGGATGAAAAGGATATTGAGGGTTTAGGAAATACGCTCAAAGAAAGAAACAGGAAAGCAAAGCCGTCGTTTCAAATCGGTTTTTTGTGTGATTGAGGTAACATGATAGAGCTGGCCCAATCTCACTGTACTGGATTGTATCAGCTTTTACACATCCAGTGTTGAGATTGGGGCTCCTCCACAACCAAGAATTCGGTTGAAAGGGCCTACAGAAGTCTAAGGTGTGGCTCTAACACGTTTAAAACTGCGGTTTACTGGCCTATTATTATAAAGCCTAATTTTAGTCGTATGTATTCACTTATGTTCATGTCTAAGTATAATTCATGTCCTATTTTATAAGCTTATTTATATCGACAGCCTCCGTGGTGCAATTGGTTAGACGCCGCCTGTGAAACGAGACGCCGCGGGTTCGATCCCCGCACCAAGACAATTTTTTGTGTCAACCACAAGTATTTGTTTCGAGTCTGGGTGTTGTGAGACTGAAAAGTCTCTCGTAGTTCCTGGTACCCACGACCAAGACTCAATCTTAGGGTCAGGATTATGTATGACTGTTGGGTGTATTTATTTATTTTAATTGGATTTGTGGCAGCATGTCATGTGCACTTGTTGAATGTACCGCAGAATCCTTACAAATATCTCATGTTAAGTCGTAATCGGTTGTAACATTTGTGTTCTAGTAATAGTATGCAAATTGACATAACAACCAGTTCTTTGTTACTGTGTTGTTAATTCTGAATAAGAATTCTGAATCTATGTGGGGTTCACCTATCTCGGTAACCTAGCATTTAGCAGAATGATTCCGCTTATCATTTTTATGACTAGTATTACGTGGATGATAGCAAGATTGGCATTAACTTACTTAGTTGCCTTAACATACCGTTCGTAGATGTGATATATCTATCTATATCAGCCCATATACGTCCCACTGCAGGGCACGGGCCTACTCTACAATCGAGAGAATCGATTGAGAGTGGTTAGGCCATATAGTCCACCACGCTGGCCTAGTGCGGGTTGGCGGACTTACATACCGTAGAAATTGTGATATATCTAAACGAACCTTATAGAAGAACGCTTAGATATGCAGATTTGTGGCCAAGATTTTCCTTCTTAGGCCAACTGTCAACCCAATGCTCCATTCTTGTTCTCTTTTTTTCTAAAAGATATCGATCGGTAGTTCCATAGAAAGATGCTATATATTTTATAATGGTTTCTTAGATTTACGCGAATGTTACACATTGAAATAAAACTAAATTTTACGGATCTTCTTAACGTCGGGAAGTTATTCAATATAAAAATTAGACAAAATCCGCGATAAAATCCTTAAAAAATAGTTTTATTTCAGTGTGAATATATATTTTGTTCTGTTCAAATTGTTCCAAAAGATAAAGATCGATAGTATCAAAAGCTAAAATCTTTCAATCCATTTCCTCCATCACAATCCCCATCAATCCGAACAAAGAAAGCACTACAATAAATAATTAATACAACTGGAAACGTCTGCCGAAGGTCCCGTCTATTTATACATATCGACTGCCGTCAGTTATCAGTGAAGCTGTAAGGAGGTCAAGCCCAAACCACAAACACTGTTTTATGTATGCCATTTTAAACGGAATAAGGTAAATCTTTTCTCGGTGGAAATGAGGTGAATTAATGTAGTTTATGGTATTGGTACTTAAGATAAGGGACACGCATAGGTTATACAAAATTTGGAGCATTGTTTTGTGTAAAGTAAGGAGAAATGAAAGGGTATTGGAAATTGTTCTCCTAGAAGGGTTTAAATAATTTGGTTGTACGGGAAATAGTCGTGTTTGAAGTTAGAAGTATAAAAATGGATAGTAAGGCTTTTCAGTTAGCTGCGAAAAATTTAATAGATCCAAGGCAACTTATAAATAAACAAACCTGTCAAAATTCCCAATATAAAGATCCGATAAACTATATATATCTGTGATTGGATGACTGGCCACCTGTCCACCTTGTCTGACCTTGTAAATTATCTTATCGTCTTCAAATCCTTTTTAATTCACAACTGGGAAGAGATTGTTCGATTTGGAATCTTATCTAGAAGCCTACGATTCCCAATTTACGCAGTTATTTATACTTCCACTTAAACAATGTAAAACAATACGTATATAATGCTATAAATAACCATTATACACTTAATTGGGTTTTTGCACCTTATAATCAGGTGCGGATAATTTAATTATGTGTGACGATTGAATAAACGCAGATAAATAGAGACGAGAAGAGAGAGAGACAGAAAGAGAAAATCCTTCTGAAGAATTTTTAAGAGGTAGAGCCACTCTATTAAGCAAGATTGTCTTTGTTTGAGTTTGTGTATTGGCGAATAATAAATAAAAGAATAAATATTAGCTAACTGTATCGGGTTACATTTGTCTCACAAATGTGGTCGTTTAGCTGGTATATTCGTATCCGCCAAGATAGCACCATACAACATAGCGGAAAACTCGCCTTAATGGCCCATGCAATTGTGACGAGTTTCGGGTACAGCTCGTGTATATCCGGTCTAGACTGCGCTAGTTTAATTATGTCTACCAATGAATATTTAAAAGTTAAGTGGTATTCCCCGACTACATGGAAAGTGGAAACTAAATTAAAAATATATTGGTGTGATTAGCATTACAATAATTGTAAGTGATATTAAATTGCCAGCGTAATTATTTTCGAATTTAAATTCATTCAAAGGCTATTGCGACAAAGTGAATACAATACTCCCGATCGTAAGTGCAGCTCCGAATATAGAGTATCAACACACAATAATATAAATATTTACAATGTTCTTAAATTTTGACAGCCTCCGTGGAGCAGTTGGTTGGACGCCGGCTGTGAAACGAGAGGCCTCGGTTTCGATGCCCGCACCGAGACAAATGTTTGTGTGAACCAAAAGTATTTGTTTTGGGTCCCAAAACCTTTCGTAATTTTTGAAGCCTACGACACAAGACTCAATGTTGGGAGTTCAGGACTAAGTATTAAACCATAAGCATATAATCGCTCAATGTAGAGCACGGTCCTCCTCGACATCCGAGAGTTCGATTGATATTCTAAATCAGTTATCATCTTACAATTAAGACCATGCACCAATCGAACCCGAACCCATCACTGAAAACCGCATCAAAATCGGACGAGTAGTTTTAGAAATATTGCTATTGGGCAAACATCCTCTCACCCCAAGCGCGTGTACCTTCTCCGTAGCGAGGGTAAACAGACAGCTAAAATGTCAATTGAATATGGATAATATAGTGCTTGCGATCTCATTAGGTAACAAGCTTAAGGTCGTTTCTTGTGACGGAGTATCTTCTCCTTGGCAATGACGAACATGTCTTAATAGGTTTCCATACACCGCCTACGTACATGCAATAAGCGTCACGTGTGTACATAAGTATAGTAAATATGTATAAGCTAATGGCGGTATCCCCCAGGGGATAGTCAGATATAGCACAATTCGCCACGTTAATTTGCCTTTGGTATAGTGGCAGTGTTTGGGCTGTGAACTGTATCTATTATTCTGGTTCCGATTTCCAAGTCAAACCATTCGTGTAAGTTTTGGATTTGCAGAATCTTATATTAGTTTTTCGAGAAAATGCCATGGTGAAATATTGCATATTATGAAGGAAAATAATTCCTTGAAAAGTGTACGTATCGCACTACTAGCGTCTCTACCTATTCTTTGTAAGGAATTAGCGTTATGTTACGTATGATTATATTTTTACAACAAATATTATCTAGCCCTCTCATAAAAGATCACACCACAAGTCATATTACGACAGTGAATTTTAATCGAGTTATCGTGAGTTTAAAACTTATTTTTCCACAAAATTGTATCGTCAGTTTACACAGATTAAACAATAACTATACATGTTACAGAGCTGGGAACTTCCCCTTTGCGAACTAAAGGGGTCAAAAGGGTCGTTGCGCGTGGTGGGGTCTGCGCAAAGTTGCAATGGCTAGTCAGCAGGGGTATTCACCCTCCGAACATAAATTAGGTCATCTGTGATGACAAAGACGGAAAAGGATTTTTATGTCTGCACTGCACCCAGTGGTAACTTAGTGTCTTGATAATGAAGAAATTACATACATATGTATGAGATACTTAATTACTTCATCACAATGGGTAAGAATTTGGGTTATTGGAAGGATTATGTGAGACGGCAAACTGTTCATTATCTGATCTTATAAATGTGAATACTTATTTATTTATAAACTTTATTGTACACCAGTGACAATTAATATAAAATAAACAACGAAGAGAACAAAGTACAAGTGGCGGTCTTATCACTCGAGGTGATCTCTGCCAGACAACCAATGGATGGATAGGAGAAAACAAGAAATATGGAAATATATGCGAATCCATGTTTGTACACGCTTCCATCCTTGACTATATCGACCGTTCATCATGACATTTTTAAGTTATGAGGGATTAAAAGGACATATGGTAACTTTCCTGAACAAAACAACGGTTTCTAATGGATAGGATTAACTTAGTTTTATATTAATGCTTGTTATATCAATACAGGCAAATTGAATAAACGAAATTAATTTAAGCTAAACTGTAGGAACAATCAAGTAACCAAAGTCTGAATAATAAAAATATTATAAAACATTGAGGTCTTGCATATAAATCATAACAATAACACGTAGAGATAACTGTTGCTAACTTTTGTACGTAAACAATTTCACTTTTTCTACGTATGAATTGATAAACGGAATGAATGGAAAATTTATTGTGCGTTTATCGGACGGTCCTAAATTTAATGCGTCATTTTGCATTCGTATTTTTAATCTACTTATATTACAGTACAATTTGAAAGTAATATTGTGCAAAAAAGGGTGTTTACTTGTAGTAAAGCGTTAGCACAAATACAGCACCTGAAACTCACATAAGATTTCTTAAACTTTAAAACATACATAGTAGGTTGCTCGATCTGGAAATTGAACCCAAGACCTCACGCCTACAGTCCATACATGCTGCTACGAGATCAATGAGGTAACTTGCATAAATATATTTTGATATTTTTAAAAAAAATTCTTTTTACTACGGAGTTAGGAAAATAATATAAGTGCGAAAAATACTAGAGATTTTCCACCTCTCTAACGTTATAAATAATTCATTTATTCTCTTTAACTCATGCGTAGTAAAAGGAAAAAGGTTATTACAGTTGGCGCGGTCAAAAATACAAAAACGCAGATACGGGCACACGCCGCGATAAGCGATAAACAAAAATAATAATTACGTTAAAACCCGATAACGCGCCCGCCCACGCGTTTGGAAAATCCACGAGGACAAATTACAAAGTTCCACATCCGAGAAACGTAAAAACTGCATAAAGGTACTTCTGGGTACGGCGCGGCGTGTGATTGTTTTTTCTTACGGACGCGAACCCAGGCGCAACACTCGCAAAACAAATGTTAACGTGGAGCCGTGACGCCACGCACTCACACTCGCTCCGACCCCGAGACTATAAATACGAAGCGCGTGCCGCCGCCCCGCACTCTGCTGCAAGCTCTCACAGAGAACACAAGTGTTACTAAACAAACAAACAAACCAACTAAAATGGTCGTGAAACTAGAAAACGTTGCCGCTCTTTACGCCGACGTGTACCCGACGCTGCCCAAGTCGCGTCGCGATATGGACACCATGGCTACAGACTGCCCACGCAGGCAGAAGCCGCGCTGCACCTCCCTGCCGGCGCTGGTGGAAGACGACGCTGAGGAAGTGTTCCAGGTGGAGCAGAAGTCGTACGTGCTCCACACTGAAGGTCTGAGGAGACAGAAGTCTATCTCGCCGCAGCGACGGGAGAAGCTACGCCGACAGCTGGCGTTGCCCTCGCTCTCTGAAGATGAGGAGCCTTGATTCCACAGCGCAGTGAATCAAGGATGAAGATTTGTTTGCTACCGGCTTCCGCGTCGTGGAGGACACCGAAGGCTTCGGGTGCTGCCTACCCGCCAGGTGTGCGGCGCGTGAATTGTGGACATTGTGAAGTGAAACCAAAACATGCTATTATGCCAAAGCGTTTATGCCAATGTAGCTAAATTAAGGTTTTTAATATGGAATAAATATGTGTTTTTGTATTTCTGTCTTTGATAATTCAACCCTGTTAGGTGAGTATTTTCCTAGTTTTCAAAACTGTACTCGTTTATAACCACTTTAAGATACCCATTACAAACACAATCAACAGTCACACGCATGTGAATTACTTCTACATGGTTTCAATATACCCATATTTCCAAAAGTTTATAATGCATTTATTCTAAAAAATAGAACTCTCTACACAGTCTTGAGTCTTGTTGAAACTAAAATATTAAAAGATTTAAAATTAAACTAAACATTTATTGAACGCATCTAATAGAAATGCACAGTGGTTTCTTTTTTCTCAACCTTGGCAATTTCAGACTGTAAGCAATAAAAACAAGTAATTTGGCCAAGGAAACAAAACAATGAGCCGAATCACATGTTCGGAGAAATATTTAGAGTTTCAACAACTTGCCTTAAAAACTTCTACCTATTTCCATTAATTAATTGTTATCATTAGTAAATACATTTCAAAATTAAGAGCCTGTTTGCTTAGCTCTTACATTATGAAATTATTTAATGATGTATTACAAAACACAGATATCTTTCAAATACCTATTGACATTATACAATGATAATAGCGAATATTCAAAACAAGATATTGTTTATTAAAAAATAACATTTCTTTACATAATACTCAACACTTTTGAAACTGAATTCTGAGTTGTCATTTGGTTTACGAAATTTGTCGTTCGCTACTTCACAAATAAATAACAACAAATGTAATGTAGCGTCAGAATAAATGTCAACAAATAAACATATCTTGTTAATTTTCACCAAGATTCCGGGATTTTCATAATTACCAATTTTCTTTTAACCAAGATTCAGTACTTCAATCTAAGAGCATTACTATAAACTCTACATATAATTTGGTTGACTCTTTCTACAATAAAACTAGCATGTTAAACTTCCTATGCAAATAACTACAAAAATTTCACTTTAAAATCATTAAAACGATTTTTTTTATATCCGTAACACTAATTCGAGTGTTCAAATCACAAGTCACGTTTTTAAATATACTCGAACTCACTAATTCTCTGAAATAGCCATCCCACATTCTAGCAAAAATATACTTTTCTCAAAGAACATAAAATTATTCAATAAATCTTTCATTATATAAATACAGGTTGTGGGTGTAATCAGAGATCTCGGAATAAACGAACGTTTACTCAACCTAATTAAATGACCGATGTACGTAGTAATCGATTCAGTTTGCCAAAACAAACCAACGAGATTTTATTTGTTTACTCTTGACTATACAATTAGTATTAATAAACTCACGTCTTTATCCCAGAAGAAGTAGGTAGAGGCGCCACCAGGACACCCATATTTCGGCTTTTACAATTACGTCCTTTATTTTTGTTACTATGGTAGTATATTGCGATTGTTTCGAATAAACAGTATTTTACATGTAAAAATCTTTAGGAAAATCTAGGAGATATGTGAGAAATATATGCCAAGTCGTAGGTCATGTAGATGGCCAAAAACTTCGATATAAAAAAGGCTTCATAATTAGTAGACAATTTACTGCAGTAGTGTTGAGGCGATTTCTTTCAATAAAACACTGCTGTACTCAGAGGCATTTAATGTCAATATATAAATCATTATTTAGTTTAGATTTTACAAAGAGAATCAATACTAAGAATTTTTTTTATTGATATTATATGTCTCTGAGTGCGGCCGTTAGTGTTTTGACGAGTGGTGTTCGCTTTAGCAACTACTATAATAGGAATCAGGAAGTTCAAAAGGTAATGCCAAAATTGTAATAGTTCAATTATTTTAGTTAAACCTATTTAATCGTGAACATAGTAGTGTTCTCACAAAAAAAAGGACAGACAGGATCCGTCGACTTTCAATACTGTATGGATGTTCCTGTAGTAATTTCAATACTTTGTTTATATTTTTGTTTCAAATGAATTTTATCACAATGAATACAGGATAAATACAAAAAGACAGAAGTGTGAAGTAAATAGTTAGGTGTGGAAATGAGTTAACAACATTCTTGAGTCTTAGTAACACGTATGATGATATTATGAATGCATTGGAATGTAAATATGTATATTATGTCTTACTTTGTATCAACACTGGTATCCAAGACAGTCTACTTATTTAATTCTAAATAATGGTTCGAGGAATAGGCAAAGGTGCTACTATTTCCAACTTAAGATGTTATAAGCGAGTCTAGTGCTATATGAGTACAAATTCCAATCTTGAAAAGTCATGAGCAAAATAGAATTAACAAAATATTCTTATCTCTAAAAGGCAACTAGTTAGGTTAACTTCGACACTTAAAAGAAAATGTAATCAATAAAAAAAATGAAACATAAATTTTATTCTAAGATATTGAGATCAAAAATGTATTACTTATAAGTTTTGACTAAGGCAGTGGATTCAAATTTCACACTGTATAGATAATGCCTTAGTTCACTATGATAGGTTTTACATCTATATAAAACAGTGGTTGTACCAGACAAAATATCAGAAGATAATGTTAATGTAACAGTTGCTTTCTGCCCTAATTTCCAGAGCGTCGATTGTCCGCTGAACTTAGCGGGGAAATCGATGCATCAGTGTTCTTGAGTGAACCGACTTATCTTCAGAATTCCTATGATGTTTGATTAAATTCGTGCCAGTGTGCCACTGTGCTGCCAATTGACAAAGACGTGTATGATAAAGGTTATTGCACTGTACTCTATTATTAAATAATCACTTATGTAACGACTATTGCTCTGGCTTTACTCGGGTGGCTCTATTTTATTTTCATAATCCTTGTTCCGCATCAGTTATCGAGAGATCAATGATTATCCTTCAGACCTCAATGAAAATTGTTGCTGCTAAAATGATAACCATAAGTAAGCTTAACCTAACCTAATAAAATATTTCAAAATTCAATAAAGTGCGTTGGTGTAACACTGTAATGATTGTTTGTAGGAGTAAAAACGAAACTCATATAGAAGTCGAACGCGTACTTTCATTAAACCTACTAATAAGATTAAATAAAACAGAAAAACGATATGTTTTAAAAAGAAGATGATATTCCTCATCATTCTAATCACGACAATCGTATAACCTAACACGTTGTACACACTACATGCTCCAGTGGTTAACAAGAGCAAGGTTCAAAGGGCCAGCCTCGTGCTCATTTACCGTAGACAGGACTATGACTATTCGAAACTGTGAGCATAACAAACAGTGAAAGAAATCCTACCCATTGTAACTCGAATCGCTCTGGAAACTACCCAACCAGTTTTTATTGAATTGTCAGGTGATTGTGTAGCTTTTAAATGACAGCATTTATGAAGATGGTTACAATGCGTGCTGTGATACGGGAGACTACTGGTTTGGTCGCCGCAACGAAACGAATATTTGTGATACACAAGCACTTGTTTTGGATCTAGGTGTTCAAAGACCGGAAAAGAAACCGGCCGAGATGGCAGAACATCGTGCGCGAAGGTTTGTATTCCTGATGACTCACGACAGGATTAGGGAATCGACGCAAGGAGGAAGAGGAGGTTTAAAGACCGAAAAGTCTCCCGTAGTTCCTGATAGCCCGCAACACAAGGCTTGGTATCTTACAGTGGAGTCAGGGCTATGTGTGAGACTTATAGGTGCATTAATTTTAAAAAATATAAGTTATTTAGATAATTCGGTTATCACCGTTTGCTTTAATTAATTGCATTACTGATATATCTAAAATGGATGATTAAAGATCTCTTTCTTTTATTACTTTTGATTGAAATCTTGTTACCTTAGATTATTATAGTGTCAGCAATAAAGAAGTAATACCCAAATATCAACAACAATGCTTATTTCTACAATATACTTGAAATGATCTGAATCACTTCAAAATAAGACAAGGTCAGTGAAACTAGGTCGTATGTAATTACTGGATCGTCGATAATCACCGTTCATCTTGGTATAGCTATAATATTAAAGTAGCATTTTACCTCTAAGATCCCAGAATTCTCTACACAAAACAGCAATAAAGAAGCGTGCAAAACAATTAGTTTTATTAACAAAGTTCCACATAATTATTTGGGGCAGAAAATTTTGCTCAATGTTGCTGAAACCGCTTAACGAATCGGCATACCGAAATATTTAGGTGAAATACCGGCTTAGCAAATGTCGAAGGTTATACAAATTGCAAATCGCTGGGAAAATACTTAAGTGAATAACAAATGGACTTTGATTGCAATGACGAAGAGGAAAACTTGGCTTAAACAAACTTGCGTTAATGAGGTCATACGGCAGTACTTAGTTGTGATTGAGGAAGGAGGGGCTTGATGTCATAATTTGATTCTTAGTTATTATTTATTTATAATCACCTGTTTGTATTAATATAGTTAAAATACAGGTAATTTTCAGGTTCTGTTTGGATAACTAGATCTGGTTTTCACTCAGAATTCTTCAATACGGGAATTGACATTACCGTCGAAAAAATCACAAAAGTGTAATGTTTAGTTCTTTCTTAATATGTGTCATTAGGGTTTCCGCTCGAAAGGGATTGTTTTAATAAACTTTATGACGAACTTTTTGACGTAAGGAACAGCGTCAATTATAAAGAATGATGGTGTATGTTTAATAAAAACCTAAATTAAAGAAAATTATTCCTGAGGTTAATAATATGCATAATCAACAATGAAACAGAGTTTAATAAGCTTTCAACTTTATAGATTTGTGAATGTAGATTAATTTACGCTTACGCATTCGTCGAGTCTCAAACATTTAAAAACAAATACGATTCACTTTATTTGTGATTTACGAGCGCAGTAATATTCTGCTATGATTTTGTAAGCGGTTACGTAAAATGTCATAACAAAACGACACTTAACCGCATTGTACCAGCGCTATGCAATCGTAATAACACCGAACGTTTTATTGATTTGCACAAATATTTTACAGCAAACTCTAAGATTTTCTCAACTTAATGTTACCTAGAAAAATATTATGTTCAGCCCAAGATACGTGCTTTATTAGAATTTATTACGTATGATCAAAACATGCATAAGGTAAGAATTGTCAACCAGACAGGTAAAACTAATAATTACTAAAACAAACAATGCTGATGTAAGCAATGCAACATTACGTGATATTACACCTTAGATTGTGAAAGAAACTGTTATTTCCCTATCGAACTGATC
Organism: Deilephila elpenor; assembly: GCA_949752805.1. NCBI lineage: Eukaryota > Metazoa > Arthropoda > Insecta > Lepidoptera > Sphingidae > Deilephila > Deilephila elpenor. Next base: position 2,786,520 of record OX457114.1, read on the forward strand.
AATTTTGTCGTTCGTAATGTTTTTAATGTCATCCTTGTTGTTTTTAGCATACTAGTTATTGATTAAACTTTAAGTTAAGACGCTGAAGGAAAACATCGTGAGGAAACTTGCACACCATAGCGATTTTTAAGAATTTCTATGATATGTAAAGTCCGCCAACCCGCACTAGGCCAGTGTGGTGGACTATATAACCTAACCACTTTCAATCGTACCCTCGATTGTAGAGTAGGCCCGTGCCTTGCGGTGGGACGTATATGGGCTGATACAATACAATACAATTAAGGTAAGAATACTAATGAATTCAAGCAGAATGTGTTTATCTTTAAGGATAAATTGTTTTCCTTCCTTCCTTTACTGGGTTTTGTCAAAGGTAAATAAACAACTCGCGCACTGCGTGGTAATTAAAAAACATGTTTGCAATAACAAATGAAAGATACAGATATATTTAAATTTACAACGTGGGTTATTTAGGAAACTATCGTTTGTAAAATAACGCACTATTGTTATTTTGACTCTCAAACACAGATTGCTTCTTGAAGGTCATGCCTTGCATTCCTTTTAGTAACACAATTTGAAATTGGTTATAATCCGAGAAAAAATCACCAGATCTGGTAACCTAGGACCTGAATTCTAATAATAAATTCTTCGACAAAACTAGAACATGACTACAATTTCCGAAGCCAAACGCAAACAATTCCTAACTCAAACCAAAACAAAAGCACGTGGTCGGCCATCACGAGACAGGTCCAATGATCCAATCTGTAGAAGTGGTTCCAAGCCCTCTCCAATCGAACTATATATAGCTTTATCTATTTCGGTTGATATGAGTAACACGACGCTCCGAGAACTACTTGTTTATTTTGTTACTAGCCTTTAAATACTCTTGCTTTGGTTTCTTTCGGTAGCGTTTAATTGCGTTGAAAGCTGTTTATTGTTCGTTTGTTTTTGTTAGATGTTAAGCGAGTGCGGTTACTGTTAAACTGGTAATTAAAATAGTACAAATATTGAACGGACAAGTGGATTCGGCTCTAGTATCAATAATATTTTTTACCGGCTTAAGAACCGTCGGACATCGTTGCAGTAAGTCCCTGGTAAAACAGTACGGACTACGGGAATCTTTTCGGAAGCTCTTGAATTCTTACCGACCAAATGAACAATAATGAAAATAAAGATCCTTAATATTTCTGTGAAATAGTAACCAATCCCTTCTAAAATAACAAATTTGTTTTTGTCATTGAGCTCAGCAAATTGCATATACGTACACGGCACTTTTCGAACACAATCTGTTGACTTATACTGTCCTTTGTTATATAAAAACGTGTACTCAATATTTGCACATCGATAATATTGCTTTCTGTTAGATTACTTGGATACAACGCAGCACTTCGCTACGTCACAGATAAACATCTGGTGATGTTTGATAAAGATGTTAATTCAATAAATGTCACAGCGGAAGGTGATAATTAACATTTTAATGTTTGATATGACGCCTGGGAAATACAACCCGAATTCTTTGTGTTATTTTGAAGGTATCGAAACAATGCACAGGACAAGAATACGGCGCAATAAACTTATATTAAAATACAGCACCAAACTTCTAATTACAATTAATTAAAATACAAATAAATATATTACATCGTTATTTTGCATATACTCGTATGTAGTTATTGTGCAAGTTAGCGGGTCTAATTACTATTGCTACTACTAAATCTGACAAAAACACATTTGCCAATATATTTTTTTTGCTCTGAAGAGGCACAGCTTAATGTCAAACCATGTAATCTCCTTAAAGATTACACTGTCATTTGCAACGTTTTTTTAAATCCGAGTGGTAGTTATAAGTAGGTTCATACAAACTCTTCGGATTTCTAATATTGGTAGCTTACTCCATTAATCATACCTAATATTAATAATGGAAACCGATTAAAATATTTCTGGCCTAATGTTAGCTACTAGCTTGACGTGACTGTTATCTGTTATTCATTGTATAAACTCTTGCATTTAGCACAGAAATATCACACAACATCACTGTCATTGCAACATTCGCACAAAGAATACTCACTACCTAGTCCTTACTACGACTTAATCGAGGTGTACAAATGGTAAAAGCGTCCTCGGCGGGTCAGTGGCCGTGGTCACTAACACGGCTAATTTATTGCATCGATCCACTTCCAACTATCGCAGTTTAATGCCTCTATTAAGTTTTATCTGTACGACGCGACGTCGCTGATTTTACTTGTACGGCTGTTTGAGAAAGCAATGTTGGTTAGATTGTTTTTAAAGGCTTGATTTCGGTATTAAGCGCTGTTTTCTTTTTTATATAGTGTATCTTATTATTCATGTTTCCATAAAGATGGGTATAACCAAAAATACATTTATTAAAATATTATGATAAAAGTGGTTTGTGCTTTTTTTTAGTAACTTTAAAATAATTTAGTAATTACCAGTAATGCAGTTATAACTCTATCCATGATAAATCTGATGATATAAATATCATTATGATTGCAAAAAATGATTTAAAATTTATTACTTTCAAAATTTCCTTACAACCATGGTCCATGGATAACATTGATTTACACGTATAAATTCGAACCGGATTTGTTCTCTTTTTTTCTGAACGTTATCAATATTTTAACATCCCAAATGAATGATAAGAATGTAGCCAATTATTTAATTGTAGCGTAATAATAAACACCAGACTCATGATTCTAATGAGCAGACTGAGGTCAAAAGAACCGGTTTAATTTGGTATTTATTATAACAACATTACTGGTTGATTTTTGTGTGATTATATAGTGTTTAATGTCAATAGTTTGAAGTATTTCATCATTTATTCTTGCGAGACAGATAGACGAGGCCAATCAAGACTGACACGTCCCTAGGTCAACAATTAGCATGGCAAACTGCATGTCTGGCCACCACAACATATCACGACCGTGCCATGAACGTATCAGGCAATGCAAATATGACAATTTTATATACTAGCACTACAAAGTGATTTCTTGGCTGCTATGAATGGTTATTATATAACGTTACGTAGTCAACAGAGGCGATTAAGATCTAAGCCCCTATGGCAATGTAAGGGGGGTCATGCATCTCGTAATAATAACAATGTTATCATTTCAACACAACTATAGATTAATTAAAACTATATTTTTTGTTGTACTACTGTTGCCGTATAATTACGTATTTTAACTAAGCCAAACATTATGGAGAATAAAAGGAAGGCTACAACAACGCATCTAAATACTAAATCATTGTGATGGAGATTAAGACAGCCTCCGTGGCGCAGTTGGTCAGACACCAGCTGTGAAATAAGAGGCCGGGGGTTCGATCCCCGCACCGTGACAAATAATTTTGGGATCCACAGGTATTTGTTTCGGGTCTGGGTGTTGGTGAGACCGAAAAGTCTCTCGTAGTTTCTAATACCCACGACACAAGACTCGATCTTAGTATGGGGTTATGACTATATATTAGACTAAACCCAACAACGTCGGTGACTCGTGTCCAACAGTGGGAAGTAATACAGTATTGAACCGTCACATGCTAGCGTCTTCAAGTCTGGTTTTGACAATGGCACATCGTCCAGGTGTGTCTTGGTAAATGAATAATGCATCGCATTGGTTGGCTGCACATTGGGAGCGGTAAGCAGGGTCGCCTAACGTTTTATAAGTATATACGTGTTTTTAGGTTGATACACATAACTGATAAATATACCCGCTTTGTTATGGGGGAAGTAAATCATTTTTAACAGATTTTTATTTTCTATTTCTTTGCTGATTAAAAACTAGTGTCCTTACGAGACACACCAAGCACTGTCAAAAAATCGACATGAAGTAATAGCGTTTTATTCTGTAAAACCAAAGTCAAAGAAATCCTGACTATGAATCTTTCATCGTCATCATATTTCAAGACAGCATACGATATTTTGCAATAATCCGTTGCCATGGAAACGCATTAAGAGTTTATCGAAGATCGATGACGCGCAATAAACAAGAATAAACAATAAAGCGCATTATAGTGCGCATTAAACATCAAACGACTTGGAAGCCAAACAAAACATTATTGTATAGATATAAGAATAACCGCGGAAGTTCCATTTACCGTTTATCGGTACATTTTAACCGCCAAGGATGGATTAGAGGCATATGGTCTATAAAATGGTAGTTTAAGCGGTTTATAGCAATCCCCATCGTAGGCGATGTTGGAAAACTTTTTAAAGTCGTATGCGAGTGCGTCAATTTTGGGGTTAAGCTTGTGCCTAAAATTGGCATGGACAGCCTCCGTAGCGCAGTTGGTTAGACGCCGGCTGTGAAACAAGAGGTCGGGGGTTCGATCCCCGCAACGAGACTAATATTTGTGTGAACCACAAGTATTTGGAAGTCTGGGTGTTTGTGAGACCGAAAAGTCTCTCCTAGCTTATGATACCCACGACACAAGACTCGATCTTAGTGTGGGGTCAGGACTATGTATGTGACTGTTGGGTGGATTAGAACCAATCGTTCTTTTGTCGGATTACATGATAAAAATAGGCATGACAAACGGTGGTAGACCAAAAAGTGAGCCCATGCGGATCTTTTCTCCGAAAATAACTCAGTGTCGGTACTATGAGCGTGATTAAATATTGGCTTTATTTATTAGGACATATTATTCTCCTCCAAATAGAATATAAAAAACTTGTACTTACCAAACAAATGACGTCACAACAGTAATGTTATGTTTGGTTAAGTAAGTTACACTTTGAATTTTTTTTGGCAATGTTTTTTGTTGAATGTTCAATGCATGAGCATGACCACATATTTATCGCCTGATTTACTTTAAGCAGGATCGTTGTTGCTAAGAGCCTTTTTGTTTATTGTAGCTGATGGAAGGAGATTTATCCGCTCGCATAGGGACTCCGTCAAAAAACCTTGCAAGAATATTGCATTTTGGATTAAGCGTGTGGCTTTTTAGTAATAAATATGTGGAAGTAATCCAACCTTAATATTACATACATAAACTCGCGGCTGTATTCTCAAACTGAAAATAACAATCTGGAATTTGAATCCAGGATCTCACGATTTGGAACGTAAAATAGTTGCTTTAAATATAAATACCTTATCCTAAAAACATTGTTTAATTAAACCCAAATGTAACCTGAACGATAAACTCACAAATCCTTGAAGCACAGCTTAGAAGAAAGCAAGAAGTACGTCAGAGATCGACGCAGATATCGTACACACGTTAAGCGTGACGCGACAGTTTGCGCAGTTCCGATAACATTGAACGATACGGCGCGGCGACTCGAATTCTCTGCGTAATCACACGTCACTGCATTTACGAGGTTTTTTATTACGGGAAATTGATTGTATAATGCGAAATCCGGTCGACCTGCGTGTGTTAGAATTAGTTTTACGCAAAGCTGTTTGCCAATTCGCACTAGACCAGGTTGAATATAGCCTAACTCTTCTCAGTCGATCTCTTGGGTGTAGAGGAGTACAAGGATGACTATGGGAAAAACATGTATGAAATTCCAATCAAAATCGTTCGAGGCACAAAACTGGTGTAACTAACCAGAGGAAAATCTTTAACGATATACTTACTGGTGATGTAAATGTTACCGACAAGGGTTTATGTGGAAATAGGCTAATGGCTTAAGCCTTATTCGTCGTTGGAGTCAACTATCCATGGCGCAATTGGTTAGACGCCGGAGCCTGTGAAACGAGAGGCCGCGAAATCGATCCCCGCACCGAGATAAATATTTTCGAGGCCCACAAGTATTTGTCTCGGTGTCTGGGTGTCTGTGAGACTGAAAAGTCTCGTAGAGTCTGATACCTACGACACAAGACTAAATTGATTTAATTGTGGGGTTAGGACTCTGTATGTCACACATATTTAATTTATTTATTTATCATGTGTAGGAAAGTCTTATGCTTAGCTGTGTACGAGTGTAGCTTGATATATTCCAACAACTTGATGTCCCCAAACATGCAATACATATATTTGTAATGACGTATTGAATGTTTAAGTAAAAGCCGTTAAATATCCATTTTTGGGCACGGTTATTGATCGGAACACAGTGAAACTTGTCTCAGCAACTTGATAATTGAGCGAAATCAATGGGCGCTTGTACATCGCCATATTTGGCTGCAGTGCGGACATTTAGACCCCGTTATGGAGAAAATGTATATTATTAGCGTAGGACGTCGGTGCCTATCTGGTACGTGTTGGGTCTTCCGGGAAATCGTGGTAATATTTTCATATGTTGATACGATGTAGGTATCCCATCACAAGGTGGACACCACCTACAAGGTAGACGGAAGACCTGCTTAAGGTCGCAGGATGCAGGCCGGCTCCAACAGGTCTATGTGGAGATTCATGGGGAGGCCCTATGTTCAGCAGTGGAAAAATGGTTGAAGAGAGGGAGAGGTATCCACCAAAACAGTGATTCGAAGGTTTATTAAATTCCTATTGTTTCTACCCACGTCGGCGATATTTAATCGGGACAGTATTGCATCTACCATCAAGTGCAGTGAAGTCGCGTTGCTCTGACAGTGTAAAAATAAATTTAATATCATTTTTGAATCACGATATGGAACAGCTGTCTATCAAGAGGCTGCAGATTCGCTCTCTGCAACAACTCACATATTATGTCTGCATGGTCAACAAGTCTCTCATAGTTCTATTTCACGCTAAAGACGTAGGTATCTTATTAAGATTGTGGGACGACATTAATTGCAGTAGAGTCCAATATAATATAAAATTTTATAAAAATAATTATTACTGGCATCAGTGTCAGGATAAAAAAAGCGATGAAACGTTTCATGCACATAACACGTTTATGAATGTTTTGCGACTAACAACTCAATTTATTTACTATAGGAAAAATTCTTGATGATACTAAAATATTAGGAGTTACAATTTTTATGGCCAAGTCACGAGAACATGTACGTTGGCGTGATATTTGGAACTATTGTAAATATTTTTATTCGTGTGTCGTGAGCTCGAACCTCGACAGTTCAATTTACCTATCAATCACTTGTTTACATCAACTTAAGAGGGTTGCCACTCGCATAATTATGACGCGATTTAAATCTACCACCTTTGTTATTCTACCTGTTCGTTGTTATGAAGTCACATAAAAGTATGCAAGTGACGTAAGAGATACAAAATGTAAGGTTTTAGCATAGCCGCCTGACCATAACAGAGCAAAAACAACATGAAACATATCTGGTGTGTTTTATGTTTATCGCACGCACCAACGCCTCTGTGCCGACTTTATTACTCTGATATTTGATATAATGGCATATATGAGCATTTATTCAACTTCCGTGGAACAATAGACAGGAATGCGGCTGTGATATGAGAGCTGGTGGGTCAAATTCCGGCACTTAGTATATTTTTCCTTTTTTTTTTTTGGCAATAAAGAGACTCAAGATCTAACTAGCTGTAAAGAGTATATGTTCAGTATTTTTCTTCGAGTTTGAATCAGGAGTGAAATAAGTATGATAACAGATACTTATGTGGCGACCCTCCACATGCACTCGCTCGGAGGCGAAGTATGTAACGGTTCACCAGCTGACCGCCGGCCGGAGCTCAGGTAGTCATGACGTCACCGGGCCCGCGCCGGCGCAGCCATTCGGCGCACCGCAGCGCCATGTCAGTCGGCTTCTGCTCGATGCGCGCTTCACACCGTACCTATCGCTTTCGCTTCGCGCCACGTACCGCTTACCCGCTAGCTTATCGTACGCTCTGACCGCTTTCGTGTTTTATCTTCTTTCTGCTCATCTACTTCTCCACATTGGTGACCCCGGGAGAACACCATTATGAGCGACAGCAGCAGCGATTCTTCACATACCGCCGAGTCACGTAATGGTGACACACGCACCAGCATGACACGGCGAACACGAAGATTTCGGGTGTGCTCGGAACAACCGACGATGACGTCAGAGGTCCAACGGCCGGATTTCAAGGTACCTGCTTTTTCTTCGGACGAACCGGAACTGTGGTTCGCGCTACTGGAAAGCCAGTTTTACCTCTTCGGCATCATCAACGACGGACTCAAATACACGACCGTCCTTTCAAATTTGGATATGACACACGCCAAGATAGTCAAGGACGTCATAATTTCGCCCCCGACCACGTGCAAATATGAGCGAATAAAAAGCGAACTCATTAGACGGTTAACCGCTTCCAAAGAAATGAAGCTACGGCAGTTTCTTTCCCAGGAACAACTTGGGAACAGAAAACCCTCACAATTTCTGCGCCACCTCCAGGACTTAGCTGGACCCAGCGTTCCAGAGGATTTCTTGCGCACCATCTGGAGTGACCGACTGCCGCGCGACATCCAGACTTTGTTGGCCTCACAGCCAACCCGCTCACTGGATCAACTAGCAGACCTCGCCGACCGCGTGCTAGAAATAACAGCACCAATCCACGTCGCAGCCGCCTCTACACCCCACGTGTGTTCCTGCGGCAGCTCTTCAGATGCGATCGCCACGCTCCGAGAAACAGTGCAGCGTCTCGAAGCCAAGCTCGTTGAGCAAGCACGCACAACCAGGTGTCACCGGACAACGGGTCTTTCTAGACCTCTTCGGCAAGCATCGTCACCTTCTTCTTCGTCCCGGACTAAGACACGGTCCCACTCCAACTACCGCCGGTACCCTATATGCTGGTACCATATAAAATTCGGAGCAAAAGCCCACAGATGCCACAAGCCCTGCAATTTCAAAGCAGCATCAAAACTCCATGGGAAGTCACTAGGACCGACGGATGAGTGCCTCGCTTCTACAGGTCGCCTCTTCGTGCCTAAGCACAGTGCGAAAACGCAGTTTCTGCTGGACCACCAGGCGCGACAAGCAAAGAGGTCAATACCATCAACCGCTGAAAGGCACCAAAGAAAGAAACCAACGGCAACATACTATCAGTCACGGAAAGCCAGCTCAAAATACCAGCCTATTCCGTTCAGATCCGAATATTTCGTCCAGCAAGCGTCCAGATCTCCGTTATCAAACAGCGACTTAAATTTAAAACCTGCTTTAAAGTCAGGACAAGACGGGATAATTCGTTCCGTCGTAGAAGCTCACGCCAAGCCTAAGAAAGTCCGGTTCTGCGCATTCGCCACCGTCCAAATCATTTAATTTTTCTATAGGTATATTAACCAATGACGGTAATATGTTTTTTTTTATCGCCCTTGACGGTCTCTGGGGGGGAGTGATGTGGCGACCCTCCACATGCACTCGCTCGGAGGCGAAGTATGTAACGGTTCACCAGCTGACCGCCGGCCGGAGCTCAGGTAGTCGTGACGTCACCGGGCCCGCGCCGGCGCAGCCATTCGTCGCAGCGCCAAATCAGTCGGCTTCTGCTCGATGCGCGCTTCACACCGTACCTATCGCTTTCGCTTTGCCTTACGTACCGTGCGCCTTTGCAAATCATTTTCATTTGCTATTTATTATAAGACTGTCGCTTTCCTCTCCTTCTTAGTATTTAGTGGACTGATTTAGTGTGTAGTGAAAGACTTGTTTAGTATTAGTGTAGTGTATAAGACCTTAGCCTTAGTGACTTTGTACTTTTCATTTGTGTGACTTTTGTGTGTACATTAAAATCTGTGTACGCATTGTGTGGAGCATTTTATTTCCGCCGCTTCCTGCATAGGCTCTGCTTGCCGCACTCGTCACACGTCGACACGCAGCCGTGTCGATTTCAGGCTACCCGCGTATCCGACTTCTCGGAGATACGCTCACCTACACGCATCACCTACACCCTCATCTACATCTCCACACTTATATCCTACTGGATCAGCAAATTGGCAGTGGAAATCTTAGCGCGGGGAATTGATATTCGATAGTTTTTTTATATATTGCTATGACGAAGTGACTACAATGCAATACTGGGGTAATATCAGTGTAATTTAATTGAAGCATCCTCCGACGCGAGATGGCCATCATTGTTTGGTTCAGAATAATTATACAGGGTATATCAAGACCGCGACCGAAACGAAGCCAGGAGGTAGTATTAGTGATATCAAACACAATGCAAGTAAAAATTTTACAAAAAAAATCGTAATTTTTTTTTTTTTATTATTTTACATATCGTCGTATTTGAGTGATTAATACATAGTTTTTCTAAAATAATGACGTACACCGCTTAATTTTTAAACCCGCAATGGTACGTAAGGGTTTAAATTACTATTTTTGCAAAAACTAGGTATTTACCCCTCAAAAACGATGATTTTTAAAACATTGTAAAAAATAATCCGTCGCTTATTTTGGAAAAATTTTAGTTGCATTGTGTCTGTAGCCGCTAAAACTACCTCCTGGCTTCGTTTTCGGTCGCGGTCTTGATATACCCTGTATACATCCAACCCAACACCCAACAGTGACATACATAGTCCTGACCCCACACTAAGATCGAGTCTTGTGTCGTGGCTATCAGAAACTACGACAGACTTCTCGGTCTCACAAACACCCAAACCCGGAATGAATACTTGTGGTTCACACGAACAATTGTTTCGGTCCCGGGATTGAACGATCTCTCGTTTTACAGGGGGCGTCCAACCAACAGTCAGGACTATGTATGTGACTGTTGGGTGTATCTATTTTTTTTTTGTATGTGTATGAGCCCGTTCCATTTTCATAGGGGTTTAGTTCCTACGGCGTCTGTCGCCGGAGGCTTTATCCAGGTATACACAGATGAACCCTAACCGCAACGCACTTACATGGATCCTTATTGAAGGGTTACCCTATCCTGTTTACTATGGTTACCCTATCCGGGCGAAAACGTATATCTTACCACTAATACAAGCACTACTTTTCCGAAAATGCGAAAGATATGAGAGAGGAATCTTCATCACCACGCGCTATACGATGGAAAGTATTAAATTATTTAAAATCACGTTTAACAGCACGTGGGTATCGTGTAGGTATTCAATCATTTATGCCCACACTGAAACATGTGAATAAAACGAATCAACATACGTATTTTCTATTGCAAAATATATATTTACTAAAGTACCCTTTAAATGTCGCCTTGCCATTTTTAGAAATAACCTAGAAATGACACTATCATGTAAAAAAATAATTATGGCTCTATCGTAAATGCGACAACTCTGTCGACCTCCCCCAAAGGTTACCAAAAGGGGAGCTTAATAGCTTTTCCTCCCGAAAAAAAAAATGCGACAACTCTGCTAATGTCAAGTATTACAATATTTGGTTTTTCTATACACCAAATAAACTTTTTATTATAAGCTTTATGGTATATTGTTTGTGGTTGTTGTGTTAGAAAAGAATAAAGTCTGTCTGTCATGAGTTTTCACTAAGTAACGTCGTTTTATTTGCATCGCTAAAATATTCCCGATCTAACAAGTATTCACTATTAAGTTGTAAGTAATTCAAATATTGGATAAAAATACGCGACGTCATATTCCATAATAAATGTTTCGTTAATAATTTTGCATGCGGCTCTACATAACGTATCTTAGCATTGTAAAGAATAATCATAAAGACTAAAATACATAACAACCTACAGACGAATACAATTTAGAAAATAAACATTGTATTTACATTTAACAGTTTCCAAATTATAACTTTTCTTACGTGCGTATTTGCGGGCCTTTTTTGAAGTTAGTCGACCGTTGCAGATATTATGAGTCAGTTAATTTCTTAGTATTCATTATTTATCACATAAAACAATCCAAACAGATTACATTAACAACCTTAGTGACGCAAATACGAGAGGAAAAGATTTTTGTATGATTCACAAATATTTGTTTCGGAATTATGCTAAGGAAACGAAAATATCATTCGCTGTTTCTGATTTTCAAAATGCACGGTGTAAGTGCAGGATCCAGACGGTGAGTATTTTCATTTTTATTTATTTTTTATTGTAACGCGGCATTGTGACTGCACCTGATGTTGAGCACAATGCCGTCCAGACAGAGTACCGAATGGCATCAGACGGTAGTCTCATACCATTCGATACAACCATGCCGGCCTGCTTAGATGCTTCTTCACACTAATGTGGACCCAGCATTATAGGAAGTAGGGATTATTTATTTTAGTTTACTTTAATTAATCAGACGTCGTTTTTAAAATAGATCATAAAATACAAACAAAAGATATAAATAAACCGTGAGAAAAAAACACAATAGAAACATATTTAACTGAATCAAAATACATTTTGAAAAAAATTAACATAAAAGACTCACAAGTTATTTTTAAAGTTAGCAATGAGTCAGTAAACGAAAAAGATTTTACTAGAACATCGAATAAATAGGTAAAACAGTACTTAAATAAAATAATTTATTTATCCATATTTTTTTGTCAGGTTTATGCTTCCTCTTTAAATTACATTACCATTCAAAACTTATTACGTGTGAATATTTGTATGCAAATTATTATTTGCTTTACTTTTTATGAAGATTAATTATTAGGTGTTTAAATATATTTTATTATTTATATTATTTTTCTATTAATTATCAACCCGGAGTCAGGAATTTGTGCCCGATATGGCGATAGGCTTGCTCCCTATCACATCATGGGACGGAATATACAAGACGAAATGTGGGTGTCCTGGTAGCACCCCTGCCTACCCCTTCTGAGAAAAGGCCGTGAGCTTATGTATGTATGCATATTATTTTCTCTCAAAATTGTTGGCATGGTTTATAAAAGTTACACTATAAAAAGTGATTGTATAGAAGTGGTAAAATGGAAAGAAGCACTTCATTGTATAACAATGTCGTGTTGTTTCCTATACTAAGATTTTGTAAAATTTGAACTTGGCATTTTTGTCACACAATTTCGAAGATGTTATGTGTTATTGGAGCATTTCTACTTTCAGTGACAAAAATCTTGAATGACTCGAATAGGAACTCTTTGCGTACTTCAAAAAGATGACTTAAATTGGCTTCTAGTTGAATCGAATTCATTCAATTCACCAAGGCACATGGATAGAGAGACTTGTGAACTTAATCTTACTAATAATATTAGGAAAGGTAAGAAATAAGTCGTACTACTTCGGTACATAATATGATATATAATACAATAACTGCACGGTTATTCGAGTCGATTCTACATTTGGTTGTTTAAAAAATACTGCGTAATTGTAACTGATTGCGCGACCTTTGACGCCTCGTTGGTCGTTCAGAATTATTCCACTCTTTTATTATGCTGTGGAATTTATTATGGTTATAATATCATGGAACTTAATATACAGGGTATATCAAGACTGCGACCGAAAACGAAGTCAGGTGGCATTATTAATGACTTCAGACACAATGTAACTAAAAATTTTGCAATTTGTCATGTTTTTACTGATCGTCGTATTTGGGTGATAATAGTTTACCTAAAATAATAATGTACGCTTTTTTATTTTTAAAGGCGCAATGGCACGCCAGGGATTAAATTACTATTTTCGCAAAAACTAGGTATTTAACACACAAACACACTGTCTGTAACCACTAAAACCATATGGTTTCGTTTTCGGTCGCAGTCTTGATATACCCGGTATAATACAACTTTAAAAAGATTCCTTATGTTCTATTCGCAGCCCTTTCCCAATTTCAAAGGCCGATAAAGCTAATATACTCGTAAATCTGAAATATTTTATGTTTAGACGTTTCTGACTTTCGCCGTCGCGTCGGCTAGTTTTCGAACTTGTAAAAAAATATATATAATATATGAAATTGAAATAAAATAAAAGCAAGAATACTATAAAAAGAAACGCGTCTTAAAGTGATAAATATTAATTACTACTACTTTTGTCCGCCTCCATTGTTGGATATTTTTATTTTGTACATTAGTCGTAACCTAAAAAAAATATTTTCATGAACTCCAAAAAAATGTTTTGTCGATTTGTTTTAATTTGATATTCAATTCACATGAATATAACATCAATTGGACCCAGTTCCTAACGTTTGTAATGCACATATTGACGTCATTCAAAAAATTCCTTCTATGTTTTATTGATAATGCAATATTTTTTGTACTGGATGTCTTATCTAGTGTAACATTGATATCGATGGCTTATAATTATACACGCTGCCTGTCGTATTGATCAACACTTTTCTAAATCATTCTTTCAATCAATCATGCTTTTTTAAACTAACTACACTTACTTTTGTCTTTCTTCTAGATAAATAACTAAAAGTGGATTTAAATTCCTAACGAAGTTCACTTTCACCATTAAAACACGGTTTATTTAAATTAATTCACACGTAACTTCGAAAAGTCAAAGGAATATGCCCCGAGTTGTACATTTAATTTCAGTATACACTCCTACTGCATAAGCCTACGATAAAGTTTTTCTTCTTACCCACACAAATGGCAATAAAGTAAACAATTAACTACAATATGTCTTGGTATGATATATGGAGCGCGCCTATTTATTCATAACTGACCATCACCAAAGCTGCGTTGGATATGAACCGCAAGTTATGCACTATAAATTGGAATTGTAAAAATGTTTTGTATAATTCTTTAAACAATGTATAAGTATTGTTTTTTTATACATCAAATAACTAACTACATAAAATATTGCAAACAATCACTATTCAATCATCATTTTATTCTAGACGTATATTCTCCGCTCCCACCTCGATTATAAGCACTAACTCACTCATGACACACCCCATCCAAGCCCCATCTAATAGAAATTATAGAGAAAGGAAGCTCAGTAGCCATTATTCAATTGGCATAGAATTAGGATGTAGCTATATATAGCCAAGGAGGGCTAGAGGTGACACCAGCTCGTTAGATGCCTTCAGGTACGGATTTCCCATTGCTAATGTCAAGGTTAGATAAGTGCCGTGGGAACTAATAAACGTAGACATGTAGACAATCTGGTTAATAATGCAGCTGAATGAGACAAGCCTAAACTGGTTGTTGTGGAAAATAACATTTTGAAGTGGCGATGTTAATGGGACGTAGGTAAGTAATTAGATGGAAATGAGGAAATCCTTGCAAGGCTTGTTCAGTACTAGAACATCTGTAAGTAATGAAAAGAAAGCAATAAGATCTGAAGGAGGTGGGTATTGAGGCTTGGAAAGATTCAACTAAAGTTGAACATTAAGTGACATGGAAAAAATATTAGAGAAAGTTATGATATAAGAGGTGAAAGGGGGCTTATTTCAATTTGCTCTTGGTATACCCTGCTAGCTACCAGACGAATTTCTGTTGACCTGCGAATGGCGAAATAATCGCTGTAAAGATATAGGGCAGCCAAAAGAAAAGCAGACGAAGGGCAGCAGCGTAATCAACGCGAGAAATTACGTTTGCCAACCCGACTGTCAAGCGTCACGAAAATTGGCAACACTCCCCCAAAACAATCCTTGGGGGAGGTCTATGTCTCAGGAGAGCACTTCCTATGGCCAAAACAGATGATTATGAAAATGATTTAAGAATAAAACAGAAAATCTTAAGAATGATATTATAAAAGCAATATTTACGAACCTAAACACAAACAAGACAACACATACAATTTCAACACATTCTCAGTCGGTATCGTACTAATTTAATACAATTCTATCTTATCTTACACTGACGATGTAGTACATCTACGCATCCACACTTAAACTCCTCGATCCAATTTATTGAAACAAGTAGCACGTTGATTGACACGCGCTGTCGAGATGTTAGTATTCAGATCGGGTGCTGTTGGATAAGGCTTACGTAATTGTGAGTCATGGCGCAGATGTTCATCGGGGACTATTCTCTGTGCTTATAAGTAGCGGCCTTTGTGGAGCTGGCTGATTGGATACAAAGCGATTAAGGCAGTGATTTCGTACAACACGTGATTTCGCAGTTTTTGGAAGTGATGATATTTGTAAAAAAGGCGGTAAATTTGGTCCATCATGTTGTATTGTCACCTGAATGATGGGCTCTGCTGTTGTTTATGAGGTTCTTAATTCTGTTCTAAGGGCATATGCATTGATGTAAAATATTGTGTCAATTGTCAACCAGTAATTGTCTCTTCTTGGTCGACAATTAGTGAGGTTACCGGAAACTATTTGTACAGTGGATAACCTATATATTGGACTTTTCTAATAGCTTTGTATAGCATGTATTACATCGCGCTTATGGTGATCGTTATCCAGACGAAAACAGATATCTAACCGCAAGAAAATAATTACAACAGTTAATATTTACGGATATAAAACCTTGACCCATTTTATACTCCAGAGGTAAACAGATGCACGCGAGCAATTAACTTCAATTAGAAAGAGAAAGCCACAAAAACATGCGATGGAAAAACGCAGATATTTTGGGGTGCTAATTAAATGACACACCTCTTTCTGTGAAGAGAGCTGGCGGAAGACGGGCCGCATCGTTCATTGGTCCTTGGCAAGCAGCCAAACGACAATTTCATATTTAATATTAGACGTTTGGTAGCCGAACGCACGGATTATCGTTGCAGTGATAGTTAAATTGCATGCTGTATAATCATTGCACATTTGCAATTGAAATTACTTGTAATCCGACTATCTACTTCTGCTCTGTCATGGGAAAGGAGTAGAGACCAATTCCTGTCTCATACATTTTTATAGATTGAGTAAGTCATGGAATCCATTGCAGAAATACTTTACTATAATGTGAACGTATTGCCCATTCATCCGTAGTGTCTGTATTCATTTTAGTCCTGTAACGAGTGGGTTTTAATAATATGTGTATTAGTGACTTTGGAAAAACTTCATTTAAGTTCTGAGTGTTATTTAAAATAAAAAAAATCTCGCGTAGTTTCTATACCCACAACAAAACGTATGCGAGACTGTGTGTCTATCCATTGTGCATAATATTCATTCATAATTCATCATTATGATTACAATCGACTTCGGCAGGGGAAAACCTTCATGAAACAATGCTATGCAAATAATCTGCATGCAATCGCTAAACCTCGGCGTCCACACAAGGTCCGATTCCCCCTTATCACCACTTGTGGGCTATTTCGGGAGCTGTCCATCCTGGGAGCTATTTCGGGACAACATTGACCCACGGAGGGTGTGTCACTACAATACTATAAGTGGATAATTTAAAAGTGGGGGCTGGGTCGTGCGCATGAGGATATTTCAACTGCTTTGTGGACGGCAATTTAGAATATATGGTAATAACAGTAAAATTATTGGAAGTGAAGTGGAAAAAATAAAGACATTTATGTTAGCATATCTTATTATCGACGGATAATACGTCTTAGATCAATATTTTGTCTCCCGGTTAGTTCTGGAGGCAAGTGCGAATATTTGCGTGCCACTGTGGAACCTGGCTGACAGGAGTTGCAGTGCTGGGTGTGTGAGCGGGAAAGTCTCGCTCAACCACTGCATTCCTGTCAGCCAGGATCAACATCATACAAAGATTCACACTTCCCAACTAACCGGGAGATAAAATATTCATCTAAGACGTATTATCCTTCGATATTAAGACACGCTAACATTTTAAGTGTCTTAATTTTTTTTATAACAGTCAATGCCTTCCTATTTTTTCTGGACTACATTGCAGTTCTGATCAAAAATATTGTTGTGGAGAACACTAGGTGCCTTACGCTTGCCATAACCATGACTCATAAAACAAATCTTAAATCTTTCAACAGACCGCTAATTTGTTTTGGCGTATGATTGTTTAGTAAATAACAATACAAAGAATTCCCCGATGAGATCATACGAACATGTACTACAATTGCAAAGGCACGTGGTGCAGATTACAAAATAATTTTATTTCAAATACCTTCATCTACGTAACGTCACTCTTACATGGGATAAGGGAACACGTTTTACGTTTTTTATAGTGAAATATTTTTTCATTTAGAATTTCCACGCTACCTATTAATATTTGACGTAACTTCATAAAATTACTCGTTGAGATACGCCGCTTCTTCATTTGCTGTTCTTGTGAAATAAGAAATATTGAGTCCTTTTCATGAAAATACTTCCGTGGCCGTAACCTCTAGCTAGTCTTTCAAGGAACCTATCCTGTAAAGAAATTCGGTGCTACCATGATTACATAAATTATTTGACGCTTTTTCCCTCATTTTAAAAGACCGGCTGCGTACTTACCTAACACCTAATTGTTGAAGATCTTCATAAGCGATTAAGCGATGATAATTTCATAATTACTATCCGTTTGGTCCTGCCAGAAAAAATGCCTTTAATTCCTCAAAATTCCGAGGGAATTTGTAATAAAAACACTTTAGTTAAATATATTATAAGGTTACTGTCCCAATAACCTCTAGCCGTGAAGGCAAACGTTTACCCACTTATATTCTAAAATGGCGCCGCCAAACGAACAATAGCCGTTGACATAGTTACACAGACGACAAGAACAAAAAATGTAAATTAATTTTCACTTAGAATAACATATTGGCTTCTGTTTACATATAGCCGATAAAATTACAATTTTATATTATTTGGGTTGCACAAATTTATACAAAAAATACAATAACATCCAAATGTAAATAGATTTTTGAATACGTTTCCAAAATATTACGAGTATTTGTTATAAAGTTATTTCAAAATTATCATTTATGTGTATAATATATATTGGTGATAACTCGATTTATAATATTAATTTTAGCTAAATAATGTGTACTCAATATTTTAGTGTAGGAAACTACTATCTAATTACTGTCGCCTCCATGTTTCGTCTATTTTGAAACCTTGTGTAGGTATTAAGTTCTTATCAAACATATCTAAGGCATGAATTGAACAATAACTGAGCTTCTCCGGAAAACCGTAGACAATTATCTAAGACACAACTAATGCGTAAAATAAATAAACATTTAAAAAAAATAATAACTATCATGGAAAACTGAATTAATTTCAACTCGTCATGCACCAAACCATGTTCAAATATCTATCAAACAAATAGTTTTTAAACTCCACGTAATTGCTGTTTCAGACTTGAATAAACATTAATTAAAACGAACTGAGACAAAAAATTCCGCTGTGAAAGTCACTTTGCTAGTTTAACCTTCAATTCGAACTACATTATTATAAATATTTTGTTCTTGTATCTATAAGATCGATGTTATTAATTTTATCGTTGAATGTCTATCTTTTTCCGAAAATAAACCTAACAGTCACATATATGACTCCACACTAAGATCGAGTCTTGAGTCGTGGGTATCAGCAAATACAATCTACCAAGACTCTATCTAAACAATAGAGATTTTTCGATCTTACAAACACCCAGACCCGAAACAAAATTTGTGGTTCACACAAACATTTGTCTCGGTGCGGGGATCGAACCGGCGGCCTCTCGTTTCACAGCCGGTATCTAACCAACTGCGCCACGGAAGCTGTCTTAATCTAAAATGTTAATGTTAGGAAGGCAGTCCGTTATATGAATATAATTTAAAGCATTCTGCAACATGGCTTAAACATCATATCAAGTAGTATTTAAGTAAAAAGATAAGGGCAGGAAGACAAGTGTTCAAACTTGGAAGTCTTTAGGCCACTGAAAGTACTGAGTAGTATGAAAGAGAATACTCCAAGGTAGGCACATCTACGACTGATCACGTATCGCTGGTTTTAATAAAGGATGGTGATCACTGTCCACCTGACACACCTCTTGGTTATTTACTATTCCTACAATTCCTAAAGAATTTTCATTAAACTAACCAAGAGGCTACCGCGCACTTCTACCAAAACCTATAAAACATCTTAACACTCACCCACTTAGATTGGCAATGTTAACCCCAAACCACGTGCTCCAATGTTAGACATCGTATCATTGTCTTAATAAAAATTTGGCAGCGTCCACAAAACAACATTACTCGTGCCGTAAATGACAGGGAACCTTAAAATACACATCGCACGATAAGTACTAAAATAACGTGTGGGATTGTTGCGTAGTGGCAAATGTAAATTTGTTTTTCACAATACCAGTCTTGTGACCGAGCGAAGAAAGATTGACTGCGGTGACGTAGCACTTTTTCAATTTGGAAATGTTACTCGCACTTCTTTATATGGAAAGTATATCTCCAAAAAAGGTGACAAAAGTACACGAAATAACTGGTTTTAAATATGAAAGATATAAAGCATGACGGATTATTTCGCTCGTCGAATATCAGTGGAAATGTTGGATGTGGTACCACTGTCTAGGGTGGTACCACTTGGTCCCAGAAAAACCATGTGAAAATAAAGTAAGTAAGTGATAAGTAATATAATCATTTTTCTTCTTTCTTAAACTTTCTCTCCTCCCATTCCTTTTCCTTCCCTTTCGGCTTACCCTTTACATCATAATGCTCCAAGTGTTGTATAGTTTGTAGTAGGCGCTTATCATTTACCAACCTATGCATTAGAACTACTTTATTCAATCTCATTACTTTGTACTGGTGGTAGGTCTCTCATATGTGAGAGCCCGCCTGGGTAGATCACTGTAATGTCTATTTCTTCCGCCAAACAGCATGGTATATGCACTGGTGTGTTCCGGTTTGAAGGACATTGTAGCCAGAGTAACTACTGGACCTATTGAGACTTAACATCTTATGTCTCAGGATGGCGAGCGCAGTGGAATACCAAGCTTTGTAATTAATAATGTTGTTTGGTTTTCTAATGTCTATGAGCGGTCGTATCACTTATCATCCGGCGAAAGGCATGCTCGCCTCGTCGTTCACCGCAATAAAAAATAAAATTCTTCATGCATTCATGTCAATTCTGTAAATGTTATCGTTCCCATTCGTTTGTACCGTGATCATGGTGTCTGCTTGTTATCGTGGATATTTGCACAGATCACGCTGACAATGACATGGCGTTTATTTATCTTGTTTTTCATTGTTTTGTCGCGGCAAATTAAATCAGTCAGGTGTTGCGCCAGATTCTAAAATGCCAACGTTACATTGGTTGTGAATTGAGGTACTGGCAAAGTTAATGAAAAGCGTTTAAACATAATTTAGTTAAGCCGTGGTAATTCTAGGTATTCTATACTATATATAGTATATTGTATATAATTTCAATATACTTAAGTCGCTGTGCATGGTCATCCCACGGGAACACTACATTTTTTCGGAATAACAAGTAGCCGATGTCTGTATTCAGTCTAATATATCTCTATGTTAAATTTTATCAAAATCGGTTCAGCCGTTTTAGTGGGAAAACGGAACATACATACGTACACACTTTCGCATTTACAATATTGATAGGGCTATCCCAATTACATTAATAATGAGTAAGGTTTCGCCGCGCCTGAAGCCTCAAACTCAGGCTAAAGACAGAGATTTGTAGCGAATTTCTAAAAGAAGTTAAGTTTATTTACGACGAAAAAGGTTGGGAGATTTTAAGGCAGACTAAAGGGGCGGTTCTTACAAATATAATATTAATCTGCCACGGTAAAATGACTGTACTGGCATGGGAAGAGCAATGCCGTCTAGAAACAGTATCGACTGGCCGCAGAACATTATCTCTAGCTAGTCGCCAACTATATCGGCCTAATTAACTTCAATTGAAGAAAAGAAAGCAAAAAAAAAACAAGTTTTACAAAATTAGAGATAAGAAGGCTTAAAAACACTCTTCAGTTTTCCTATATTTGTAACAATGTTTAGTAAATCCCTATTTATATTCATGATAAATAAAAAAATAACCGACTTCAAAAAACTGACAAATAATCCTATTAAAAATAAAATTCTAAAAAAAGAAAAAAAATCTGACTTATGACAAACTAAAAGTGCACTAAAAAGTAAAAAAATAATTGCGTGTTTTTCACGCAAGATTGTATTTATACACATATATTATGTGACACCGACTCCAAAAATAACTATAATTGTACATTATTCTAATAATTTGATTGTCTTTTAAGTAGTGCATACATATATTTCAAATTTTAGCTTAGGTGAACTGTAATTAAATGTTTTTATAATTATTTGTTACTCATAGGTATGTGTTGAGTTAGATGTAAAGTTTAACTGGATACATAATATATGTGTATAAATACAATCTTGCGTGAAAAACACGCAATTATTTTTTTACTTTTTAGTGCACTTTTAGTTTGTCATAAGTCAGATTTTTTTTCTTTTTTTAGAATTTTATTTTTAATAGGATTATTTGTCAGTTTTTTGAAGTCGGTTATTTTTTTTTGTTAAAATTTTGGTTTATTTTTTCATTTTTAGTGACTTAAATGTTCGATAGTCAAATTTTACGTACACAGATTCTGGTAGCTTAAATAAATTAATCTTAGGTTCTCATAAGAGACAATAGACCGTAATTTTTTGTACATCATGGTACTTTTTTTCTCAATCGGCAGTAAGAAAATACTGTGTAGCGTTTTGCCAAAAATTTGACGAGCAGCCACCCCGGTTAGCGACTGGACTTCCACAAATTTAGGCTTCGTTAGGTATATCTATTGTTGGTGCGTAACAACGTTTGATATGCTCCGCGATTAATTTTAGCAGAAATGATTTACCATTACCTGCACCACCCGTGACAAAGTACCAGCTGACTTTCTCGTCCTTTCAAATTGAGTTTGATTGCCGTTAAGACTTTCTGAAACACATTCTTTTGTTGGATATTTAATCCTCGAATGCTTCTTAGGAACAATTCATCCGACATGACGGCTCGTTCTTCCATGTTTTCACAAAAGTTATCATCGTCATGTACAATTTGTTCACCAACACATAACAATCGGCAATGGATTTCATTACGGAATGGTATATGGCATACTATTAAACTGTAATAATATGATTCTTTGTCACTATTACAATTTACAACAGATCTTCATGATTTATTGGTATAGTCGCCGAAGATATTGACTATTTACATGTTTGTTCTTTTTATCA
The DNA here is from genome assembly GCA_949752805.1 of Deilephila elpenor. Taxonomy (NCBI): domain Eukaryota; kingdom Metazoa; phylum Arthropoda; class Insecta; order Lepidoptera; family Sphingidae; genus Deilephila; species Deilephila elpenor. The sequence continues at coordinate 2,809,254 of OX457114.1, forward strand.
ACAGCCCCCCTCGCCCCTACCCCTACTTTCATCCACCACTGTAACTTTACTTTTATACTGAATCCAATGCAAAAAGAACCATTGGAATCGTACTCAATTTTGAGGAGTTCTACTCTCCAGGACCGAAGATATTCATCAGATTTTCATGATTTATTGGTGAGATCAAAGTGTTAATACGTTTTTTCTGATGCAAAAGAAATCACTAAAATCAGTTAAAAGCTGCCGAAGATATTGATTATTTACATGTTTCTTAATTTTCTCACCCCCCCCCCTCGCTCCTACCCCTACTTTCTTCCACCACTGTAATTTTGCTTTTATACTTAATTCAATGCAAGAAGAACCATTGGAATCCTACTTTATTTTAAGGAGTTCCCCTCTCCAGGTCCAAAGATATTCATCAGATCGTCACCATATTTTTATGGGACCAAACGACAAGCACCAGCTTTCAATTAAAGAAAGAATTATCGAAATCGGTTTACCCAGTACAGAGAAATGAGGTAACAAACATAAAAAAAAAAAAAAAAAAAAGCAACATACAGTCGAATTGAGAACCTCCTCCTTTTTTTGAAGTCGGTTAAAAATAAACCACAACGGACATACTACAAATAAAAATGCAGTGAGTAATATATCTGTAAATATTTTTAGATACATTATCAGACATTTAAAGGTATCACGACTGTGATTTCCGCCGGGTTTTTACCGCAAAACCATTTTGTTGACACGGAACTGGTTTCCGGGTTGTTTCTAGATGAATGACTAATCTAATGTCCTTACCCTGATTTAAGAGTGGCAACTTAAGAGTAGGCATTTTGTGCAGTGCATTATGTTTACTTCGATAATGACCCGCCTGATGCCCAGTATGGTTATTATTGGTTTAGACTACTACAGGAGCACAACTAAAGCCTCTGCCCATACGAAGGAGTTTTTTTCTTCTAGTGGGAAGTAATAATGAATTACTTCAGATCAGTTTTATATTCAGTGGTATCACTCTAGTCGAGCAGACTCATTTGTATCATAGTTTAAACGAGTTACAAAAAGGCATTTAAACTCGACTTTTTTTCCACAAGGGTTAGGTAGGCAGGTGTGCTACCAGGACACTCACATTTTGCCTTGTATGTTCCGTCCCATGATGTGATAGGGTGCGAGCCTATCGCCACATCGGCCACAAATTATTGACTCCGGGCTGATAATAAATAGAAAAATCCAATACCACTTTGCCAGACCCGGGATTCGAACCCGAGACCTCAGCTTTGTAATCGTACCGCAGTACAACTACACCACCGAGGCAGTCAGTGACTATCAGGTCATTATTCCATTATCTTTCTGCAAGATACCTTCCATAAACTTCGTCAAACAACTAAAAATTAAGTTCATTAAATTATCTAGACCCGTACAAGCAATAACTACGTAATACGTGTTATGTTCCATATTTCCAAAACAGTACATTTATCAGAGATATTAATCAATGTCACGTTATATTTGTCTGGATTGATAGCGTTGATAAGCGTGCAGCACGCGGCGCGCACGTGCTGTGTAATTGTAGCAAACACCTGGTTTTAAATGATGATCAAGTAATAATGATTTATGTGTACTTTAAGATGATGAATGGCTGATGCTGAAAGTTCTTAAGTCCAGGGGTGTTACTCACTGATCCGAAACGAAGTTCGCATGTTCTAACATCATACGTTAAACTGTACGAATGTTCCTAGGTGCCCCACAAAATGTTCGAAACCTCCATCGTACCACAATCGTACGTTGTAAGCATAAACTAAGTTGTGAATTATAAGTGTCATATGGCCGATGTTAACAAATAGAGAATAGGTTTTTAGAAGTGGAAAACCTATATTTAGAATTAAACAGCGGTTTTAATTTTTAATAATTTATTTGTTCAGTAATATACATATAAATGACGAAACGCAGCACCTGCTTCATATTTTTTCTCTACATTGTCTGCTCACTCTTCATAAAAGTACAACAATAAAATTCAATATGGAGCATTAAAAACATTGCCATCTTCCAGCACTAACAAAAAAAGTCTTTTCATGTTTAGAAAAGAATTAAATAACCACTGCAAACAGCATGCCTTTTGATGCTGACATGAATGACGTCACAAAGGCCACGGAGCATCAAATAGGTCACTGCAAGAAACACGTTTTCCCTCGGGAAATCTAGACGGGTGAGCTAGATGCACGCTGACCCAGGTTTTATGACCAGGGGTGAATATATTAGTGCATGGCGCGGAGTCATGTACAGCTTTCCTTTATTTTTTTGGGATGTTTTATTGAACATACACAGGAAGGAGGGAACATATTAAAAGTATATGGAAATATATTTGAGGTATCGCATCAAAATGAATAAATCCATATTGTCATTCGTTGTTAAGAGGTTCTCATCTGTTAAATACGTTATAAATAATATGATATTAAAATTTAAATTAATTTGAAGGGAAACAATGTTAAATAAAATTTAATTTACGCAGTGTGGTTTCAAATCACGTCGCCATGGTTCCATCATCTGGTATTGTGCCAGTACATAATTTATATTTTTACATTAGTCATGTAGCTTTTGGTAACAATCTTTTAATTGCCGCCTTATAATTAAACGTTCTAGATAATTAAAGAAAATGTGTCATTATAATTTATCCAGACCGTAATCACATTTATCATTTCACTAAATCAGAGATAATCATAATTTTATCGTGTCAATAACACAATATTTAATTGGGACAGTCAATCTGTGACGCATATCTATTGCACAATTAATTAAATAAAAACAGTAAACTAAAAACTGAAATTATGTTCTCCATAACGGACTTGAGCCTGATATTTCAATCGCCCTTACAATTATAGGCAAAACCATTCTGCGATATTAAAAATATATTGCACAGACACCATACATAACGGTGAGAATCGTGGCAAGGGCAAGTATTATTATTATTAGCATTTGCATAGCTTACCACCAGTTGCAGTGCTAGTTTAAAAAAAATGTAGTGGAGGACAATGATTTCGTTATTTGCTTGAGTTTATTTAAATCTCTAAACTTTCAAACTCATTGTATTCGTGTTACACTTCATCGGCAGCGACTGCACTCAGTAGACATAGATTTGTAATCAAAATAATTTATAACACCCGACATTAAAACAAAGATACGCTATTCTGAATTCTCAAGTAACCTTCAAGTTTTATCTAGTTTTTATGGATGATAAAACAGTCATAAATCACGATATAGTTTGTATATTCCCCATGTTTTACAATAGTTTGGTACCGAAGGCCAGCGTGGGAGCTGCGGTTGGACAGGCGATAAAAAAAATATATCAGTGTTTTATTTCCCATATTGTTCGAAAATGATGTAATATGCGATGCAAGTACCATCAATAATTGGTAAAACAATTCAATATCTAAAAGAAGACTACAAGGACTGCTTATTTCATTTTCCATCAAAATAAATCTCTTCCACGCTTTCTCTTTGTATTCCTGCTTAATCTTATTCCATTTTAATTACAATTTTGATTCGGCTGTCCTCAACCTTCTTGGCTGATGCATTTGTACTGGATCGTAAATTCCAGTTAGAAAAATAACTTGCGTTTCATTATGCTGCCTCTTTAAACTGCTAAAACCTGCTTCATAAGAGAAATAGGCACACTTAGGTACTGAAGACACAGAAAAAGAGCGTGAAATGTTTGCCACTACTGTAGGTAAGGCCTAATCCCTTTCAATTGTATTCTCGATTGTAGAGGAGGCTCCTGCCTTGCAATGGGACGTATGTGAGCTGATACAGTAGAATACAGTACAGTACAGTAGGTGACATATCAAATAATCTAGACTAATATTATAAAGAGAAAAGATTTGTATGTAAGTATGTTTGTAACGAATTGGCTCAAAAAGTACTGGACCGATTTTAATGCTATATTGTCACTGATTAATATAGGCTATTTTAATTGCAAGAAAAAAAATAAGGATCCCTACTAATTAAACTACAATAATGTTACACAAGGTGTAAAAAAATGGCTATAAAATATCTTTCATCGCATGCGCTGCGAAGACTATAATATGTTGTGATGTGGATTGGAATTAAAAAACTATCTGCATTTGGGCGAAGCCGGGCCGAGCCGCTAGTTCTACAATAAAATACAAATGAAACCGCATTGTATGCTGTAAATTAAGGTGACTTTACACGTGTTTCAGTAACCCGATTCTTTATTAAACAACGCTTGCACTTGTCCCTTCAACACATATTACACAACAGCGTACCACTTTCTTATCGATAAGAGCCGTGTGTTTGTTTTGATTGTTTTATCTGGTAAAACCCGAATAGATTTAATGAAACATTTACATAAGCAGATAAAGATATGGTTTCACCACGTTTGATTACTCGGCAATTTAGGGCATTTAAATAAATTACCATATTTTGTAAAGAACAATGGCAACTGCCCATACATTGTTTTGATTGAAATTAAAATTAAACGTCTTTACATGAAAAAATCTCGTTTTTTTTTAATTCAATATATGTAAGAATTGTTGTTAAAGAAAGCAGAGAAATATTGATATTCATGTTTGATTTTTAATATTTATACGCCTACGTCAAATAATGACTACAATGGCTGACCGTGCTATGACGTAATGTAATATATTTCATGATAATAACTGAATTCATGCGACGAAAACGTCAAAACTCAAAAGTCTGTCATGAACTTTTCTAGCGGGCGAGATGTCAATCGACTATTTGCTTTGATTACTAGTCCTTTTGCCAGAATCACACCATACTTTTAATGTATTTATATTTTAATACAGAAAAAATATAAAAATAGATTGTTTGAATTGCATTGAACAAATATGGAAATCCACGAGGCGGCGTTTAAAAAAATTAAATGAAATATAGATTTTTGACATATATATCATTGTGATATTTGTTATTGAGAAAACAAAGATAGTTACTATTACTTTAGCAAGCAAATAAAATATCAATTAAGTATCATTAGTTACATAATTAATTTATCTGACGAGTTGCGATAGTTTGACAATGTTATACTGAAGGACAAAGTTACCTCGATTTACAGTACTTGACTATGGTAAACTATTTTAGTCTAATAAATATGGAATGGCAACATAGCCAATAATAGTTTATAAACCCGGAATTACTCAAATTACTTTCCATTTTAAGGATTTTTTTCACCCGCCTTGTATAATTCATTTGATTATTTGATAAAACGTAGAAAATTATTAGAACTTGTTTTGTATATATGTCACGTATAGACGCTCAAATTAAGATCAATCAAGAATTCGCCATTGTTCTTTGTACATGGTGTTGCATTTGTAATTGTATACTGATAATTGGACAAAATTGTAATAACCATGAGTATTACCCTACCTATCATGACATAATGGAAAATGACTACGGGAAGTAGATGTGTAGAAGAAAAATATCATTAGGCAATTTCAATAATTGGAACTACAATTTTTTTTATTATAAACTGTTAATTTACTTCATCACTGCTTCATGCAATGATATCGCAAATACTAATTCCAACAACTAGTTTGGGACTAAATATTATCCCTTTTGTCAACATAGGTATTAAAGTAAAACCTTTTTCGTTATAAAACGCCGAGAATTCCATTTGTCACATCCCAAAATTGTATTTATTAATAACACGTACATAAACAAAAAATAACTAAAAGAACTGGAGCAAATCAGTTATCCTTTTAACACATTAACTGTTCCACAAACTGTTTATGTAAACACGTTATTGGATCGCGTAACGGTATGGGTACCGCTCATAGTCGCTGAAATGGGACCGATTTACTTATCATACACAATGCGCCGAAAGGATAATGCGTATGTAATCATGTATTATGCAGACAATACTGTATCAGGGACATTTGGAAACTTGATTATCATGAAACAGTTGAGAATAATCCCGATTGTATTTGCTTTTGAATATCGCATCAAGTTTATATCAAAAATTTAAAATATAAAAAATGGTTAATGGTTCAAAATGCACCTTGCATTTTATTAATTGATGGAATTTTCCACCTCTGATAAAAGATACACACATTTAAAAACCTTATTGGGCTATAGACGGGAAGCATCTGCTATTTAGAAATAGATATTTAATATATTTATTTATTTAAATCTTTATTGTCTACAATTATAAACGAAAAAACACAATACAAAAAAAATAATAAAAAAGTACAAATAGCGGTCTTATCGCTCTATAGAAATGTCTTACAGACAACCATGGGATGGATTACAAATATAATACAATATATACAAATGCATGAGATCCTTGACATCCCTCTTTTTAGTTTAAGGTTATAGACAGTATTCATCGATTGTTTGACATACAATTCAATATCATAATAAATATGTTTCCGAAATAGCACGTAAAGAAATATATATTCTGAAAAGTGATTTACAAAATTCGGAGTGTTTAATAAAATCTGTTGTCGACGCTTCCTTGAATCCGTTCCCGAAAGTGGAACAAGGATAAAAGAATCGAATACCACGCAAAACAATATTATGTTTTATAAACAAAAACTAACATTATTTCAAATTATCCAATAACAGGTTTTCAAAAAATATTTTTTTTTTTCCTTCGTCATTAAAGGAATACAAATCAACAAAAGGCTTTATATGTATTGTTAGTGAAATTTTAATGATTAAAGAAAGCTGAAGTTAATATCTCCCAAGTGTAGTGGCATAAGTGCAATACTCAGAGACTCAGTTCAATTCCCGTAGACAGAATCCCTCGGAGATTAATTCCATAATTTACAGCGCACGTGACTGGAAGGTTCCTATGACATTCAGTCGTAGAGATGCAGTAAAATGTCCTCTGTGTCGTTAACCCATAATAATGTATTTTACAGAGTTAACTGGTGTATATACTTATAAGTACTTAATGCGGTTAATTTATTTAGACATTGAACGTTATTCTATCTGTGTCTATTTATTTTTATAGATTTTGAAATTGTTTTAATCCTTGGAGAATCTCAGTTCTTCAGAGCAGTCTTCGTGCCTTTTCTGTACAGTAATTTGAATAATTTTGTTGAGCGACGAGAGATTATTATCCCATGTCAATAGGCACAAACACCATTTGGATTGTAATGCATTTTTCATGATATATTGTAGTCAGGTTGCCGCGTAAACAGTAATAATTTCAATGCACAACTAGAAAAGGGGTCTACACAACGATAAATCCATATGCAACTCTTAAAAGTTTTCTGAATTACACACATGCCAACCCTATAAGAATCACATATTTTCATTTAGTCACATTCATATAACATTTATTGCAAATAGCGTGACGTCACAGTGAAAAAGTACCGTGAACACGGATGGATGAATAATTTCTAATTCGCCTACAGTTTAGACTTCTCATTTGACCATCTTTCACGACATTCTTCAATAACTTACGTAATATAAATGTTAAAGTCACAGTCAATCAGACTACTGCAACACGGCTTGATGTCGTGAAAGAAAACGTGAAAGACATTGGTGTTATAATTGGGAATGTCAAAGGCGATATAGTGTAGGTGGAAAAGATAAGACCCTGGCAACGACTGCTTACTGGTAGGGACAAGGAAAGAAAGTCATAACAGGTATATTAATTAGACTACAGCAACTATAAGTCGGTAGAATTGGTAGAGGCAATACCACAGATTAATTGACGTGAAAGCTTTTTCCTGTAGTCCCATCGGTGTATTTCCTTCTCCATCTGTTTATTTTGCAAGCAAAAGCAAGCTGTTATTTGCATTGAAAATACAGACTGAATGATTTGATAATTATTGATTAATAAGATCTAAGAATTGTATACTGGACTTTCAATTCACTATTCAATTCATTTGCAAGCGTTCGCTAAACCAATGAAACAATTGGAACATCAAATATCTTAAAATTTTAAATGTGTTTTAGCGGTTCTTATAAATCTTATCTGATTACGTTACCCCGACATAAAAAATACCTCGTTTCTTGATGTTATTTAAATATAGCAATTCCTCGTGAAATAATTTTCAATATTTTTCCGAAAACGAGATGCTTCAGACTTCGGTCGTGTCCCAATTTTCGAATTCGGACGACGTACATGATAAAATTGTCTGCGAATAGCAAATCAAATAAAATAACTTTACGAATGCTCTCCCGCTTCTGAATTACGTGACAGTTTTTCATGAATTTTGCACGCAAAACTTTTATTGGACAAAGTTTATGAGCTGCAAGAAGAGCGATGTTCTTAATTTACCTATTAGCCTATATTGTATGATTGCAGGGCAGCGGCGTCATATTTCTTTTAACCCTCACTAATTTATTCAGTGTTTACAAAATGGTTGCAATTGTCTCTTCACCTTATGTCTACAATCAAAATTGCCAAATTTTCCAAACGTTTACGATCTGTTACATTACTTCAATTATTTTCGCACCTCACAGTTACTTATTATTAATAATTAAAATTATACATAATTAGACGATTGGCTAGCAGAAATTTCCAGGGCGGCCTATAAATGCTGACCTTCCTACTTAGTAACGTTTTATATTAATAATAATTTGCAGTTATTTAACCTGTTTCACCGAGTTGTTTTCTCAACAAATCTTGCCGTGAATCCCACATGTTAACATCGATTGCTAATGTTTTCAAACAAAACATGTATAAACGCTGTTTCCAATCAAAGTAAAAAACAAACGTAACCTAATTCTTCGCAAAGACGTCAATGTTCCACTAAATCTGTAGGTCGCTTTACATTTAAAGCTTTTAGGTGCGTCTAGACATGGTATTAAGTTTGGATGAAATGTTTTGATATGAATATCTGGGGTAAGTCTGTTAGGTACTGATCGGGTGGTTATTGAAGGTTAACGGTCTATTCATAGACAGTTTTAAATCCGATTTTACCTAACGAATGTATTATCTTCTTCGCCTAAACTGAATTCTGAATTCGTTCGAAGGAGACAAAATATTCGATAACTAATATAGGTTTTAAATCTGTCTATGATGTTTCAGGTCAACATGGGTATATCTGGTTTCGAACATGATTAAGTCGACTGACGATAGATCTCCAACCGATGGAAACACTATCACTTGCCTGTAGTTACTTTGTAAAGCCAGTTCTAAAATATAAAAAACTTTTTAAGTCACAATAATTCCTCTACTGCCTGACTGCCTCGGTGGCGTAGTTGTATTACGGTACGGCTACAAAGCTGAGGTCTCGGGTTCGAGTCCCGGGTCGGGCAAAGTGGTATTGGATTTTTCTATTCATTATCAGCCCGGAGTCAGGAATTTGAGCCCGATATGGCGATAGGCTCGCCCCCTATCACATCATGGGACGGAACATACAAGGCGAAATGTGGGTGTCCTGGTGGCGCCTCTGCCTACCCCTTCGGGGATAAAGGCGTGAGTTTATGTATGTATGTATGTATGTAATTCCTCTACTGAATTATACAGACCACTAATTCCGCAGGGGGTTCACTTACACTTTGCCAAGCCAGGATAAAAAGAAACAATTCCAGTGACAATAATTCCACTACTGAATTATACATGCCTTAAAAATTTCCACAGCGCGGCCATTTACACTTTGCCGGGCCAGAATAAAAAATATATAGGGTATATCAAGACCGCGACCGAAAACGAAGCCTGGTGGTAGTATTAGTGATATCAAACACAATGCAAGTAAAGATTTCACAAAATAAATCGTCAATTTTTTTTGTAATTTTTTACTTATCGTCATATTTGAGTGATAAATACATAGTTTTTTGAAAATTGTGACGTACACCACTTTATTTTTAAACACGCAATGGTATGTAAGGGTTTATATTACTATTTTTTGCAAAAACTAGGTATTTATCCCCCAAACATGATGATTTTTAAAATACTGTAAAAAGTACTCAGCCGCTGTTTTTTCAAAATTTTTAGTTGCATCGTGTCTGTAACCGCTAAAACTATCACCTGGCTTCGTTTTCGGTCGCGGTCTTGATATACCCTGTATAATTTCAGCCACAATAATTCCACTGCTGAATAGAGACATCTAAAAGTTTCCACAGCCTGTTAGAAGCCCGCCCAATCATAACATAAAATATTATTTAATCTTATTGACTGACGTAAATCCGATACAGGATGAGGAAAGATTAAGGTATAGAGTATAACATCCGCGGTTCCTAGAAACTGTTAGGCTGCTAGCACTGGATTTGCGAAATAATATTCATCACGTAAATGCTGGCCTATATCTGAAACTAATGCTTTATGCAAAGATTTACGGGGAATATTAGATTTAAAGGATGTGGAACAAGGACTAGGTTTAATTGATTCGTTCGATTATTTTACTGCTATTCTGGTTAAGTCATTTTAATTTGATATGCTTGAGTACGAATTTATTTATAAATATAAAAGTTATAAGAAGAGTGACACAATTTTATAATATGAATGCCTAGATATATTATTTTTACCATATTTGAATCTTGATAGGTTTTTCTTTAATTACATTTACTAATCGTATTTTAAATATATGATTTTATCAGAAACACAAAGCTTTTTTAAGTATTTTCGACCCAAAAACGCAAAGATTTGGAGGAAATAACTCTAGATAGTAGATAAAATTGCGTCAGTATCACTAAAATAATTCGAAAGGTCAATCGGCCGCCGCGCCGTCTCTAGCCACGACACTTTATTTTAAACGTATATACCAACTAGATCACAGTGTTACACGGTATTATAGCACGAAGAATTTAAAACACTTTTCCTATGACAAGGCTTCACGTTTTTCAAAGGCTTTTCAATCTGGCCATCTTGGAATTCAATAGAATAATGTCCAGGAAATTGACGTATGATTTCGGTGGATAGAATTGATATTGTTCAATGTTTAGTTGTTGACACAGAACATTTTGCTTGTAATGATGACTGATAAATGTATAGTTATGTTTGTGTAAAGGATAAAAGTCTAACTAAGTTTGTCAATTAAAATCTGTTTTGAGAATAACAAGTACACACAATATTCACAAACAGTCCCGGCACCACATGAAAATATTGTGGTGTGATTATACGGAACTCCGATAGACTCTTCGACCGCATAACACCCAAATGCGAATCAAATTCTTATAGATCATACAAACTTCTGTCTTGATCCCGTAATTCTCGTTTCACACCCTAAATACACTACATTTAGAACAATCAAAAATACTCTAATTTATTATTAGATGCTTCAAAATCCCCAACCTTCAATGTTTTCCGCGCAAAAGTATCGAATTCTGCACGCGATTAAAAGTAAACGCTACATTAACACAATGTCAACAATGACGATGTAACATGGCCGTTTGCCAAACGCAGTTTCAAAATCAGACGACTCTTGACCTCCCGTCATCTTGGGACATTGAAATATTGTGTCAACTGAAAAAACTCATTTGAAAAGAAAAATTGTGAAACGCGATGCTTCGCCGCAGTAAATTAATTTTAATGGCGTGTGGGAGATATTTCCTGGAGTTTATTGGTGTTCTCGGTCGGTTGGATGAGAAAAATGTCATCAGTGGGCTGGATTTGGGTTTGCAAGATGGAAATGTACAAATACTTGCTGGCGGTAGGATTTATGTGTCATCCTGATGGCGAACAACATTCACAAGGTGGAATTTTCCTCTTAAATATTATAGCTCTACGTTCACCATGTGCAAATTGTCGTCACGTCCTTTTTATACAGGCACACTGCACGACGCAGTATCTCCAACGAACCTGACAGTAAATACAATACTATTCAGATACTATATTCACCACTAAAGTATTTTTTGTTATTGATGGATAAAATAATGCTGACCTGCTTTAAATCTGATATATCACAGACTGAAGGCGGTTTCTTACCCATGTAAAAGGAATACGTCGGGTGCAATCCAAGCCAAGACAATAACCAGTTTCTGTTATGCCAGCATACATAAAAGTTCTTTAAATAGACAGGTGTTGTAGTATTCCAAATCAGCACAACGTACTAAAAATTAACACAAAATAATAACACTTCAAAAAAGCAAAAACAAGAATATGTGCAAAGTAATGGCTGATGCCGATATTCGTCTTAACAATACGAAATGCTATCAAGACTTACAATGTGTATTGTTACAGCTATCCAGACAAGTACAATGGCCTGAAGTCTCAACAAATCAAATTCAAAATTTCCAAAAGATTTATTTCAATGTCAAGGTGTCTAGATTGTTATTCAATATTTGATTGTAGGAAAATACCCTCATCGACTTCTGAGTGCGACCACAACAACTCATGTGCGTAAACGTTGCGACAAATAGAAGGATATTTTTGTTGATTTCGCGACCGTGGTTGATGTGACCATGGTAGTAAATAGTAATGTATTTATAGCATGGAGGAGTCAATTGTGTTTTTATGCAGGTAGCATTAGTTGCATTCTATGCGGGCCTCTTGGAAACTAGGTAGAAATTCCAAGTGTTGCAGTGTATCTGCAGAAACCAAAATTGACTTATGGTTACTACTAGATAAGCTATTGATGTTTATTAGTGGTGCTTGTTGACTTTTACCGATTTTTTAAGTTTTAAATAAGGTATGACCACGCTTTAGTTACCTTGGACTATAGGAATGGGCTGACTTTAGATAGGTGTGGTACCACTGTCGCACTGAACCCGACGTAATGCAACACTACTGTGCTTTGTGGGTGAAATTGCCCGACGCTCGATATCCGTATCCTCCTCCCGTCTTTCTTCTTCTCTTCTCATTTTAAGAGACTTCATCCAAATGTTGTAGGGGTAATCGCTTACCATCTCATCTCATCAAAGCACGTTACATGGGTTGTAGTCTCTAGTCCACAACTTTTTTACTCTATCAACTATCTGATAAATAATCAAGGTAATAAGACTGGATTACTGAAGTCTATTTTCAGAGAGCAAACGAAGGAAATATCGATTTCAATGAAAACCACATCGTACAGTATTTTATGATGATTTTTAAACAAAAGATAATGTTTTCAAAAACATGTTTATATGAGAATTTCTGTGAATAAGTGAGTGTTTGTAAATATACCTATAAAATTGGTAACAAGATAGGATGCTTTGTGCAAAGGAACATTGGCAAGCTGCGTGCAGATTTACATATTCGTCAGCTGCGTCACAGATCCCTACCCTACTCTTTATACTTGAATTCATTTGTTTACGATGATCAATAGTCAGCCTCCGTGGCGCAGTTATTTAGACGCCGGCTGTGAAACGAGAGGCCGCGGGTTCGATCCCCGCACCGAGACAAATGTTTGTGTGAACCACAGGTATTTGTTTCGGGTCTGGGTGTTTGTGAGACCGAAAAGTCTCTCGTAGTTCCTGATACCCACGACACAAGACTCGATCTTAGTGTGGGGTCAGGACTATATATGTGACTGTTGGGTGTATTTATTTATTATTTATATATAGTTGTTTCGGTTTTACGTATAGACTAACAAGTTTCTCGAAGTTATTGACACGCATGAGAAAAAGGCATCTTATTATTGGATCAGGACTATGTATGTAACAATTGGGTGTATTTATACTTTTAAGGTACTACTATAATATGATACAAGATGGACGGATGACCTGGTTAAGCTTGCAGGAAGTGGCTGGATGCAGGCCGCTTCCAACAGGTCTATGTGGAGATCTATGGGGAAGGCCTATGTTCAGCAGTGGACTTCCTGTGCCTGAAGAGAGAGAGAGAGAGAGACTATAATATAGTTATACTACATTATAGGTCAATGATTCTACACGTATATATTTTTCCATCGCCCCGCATTTATTGTATGATAAAACAAACACTTGGAACTATTCCATGTGTAACGAAACATCACTTGATTTCTTACAATTACGATTTCTATGAATCTGAACGTAAAATGAACATAGCGCCTCGCCCACGAAGGTCGCTAATGTAAATAGGGAAAACGTATACTATTTACATAACTACTAACCGATAATGGTTTTATTTCATTGCTTAGGTAGAGCAAGCGGTTCGCCTGAAATACTTGAAGTAATTGGTTACTGCAGCCAATCAACATATACGGTAATTAAATCGTAGATGCGTTGCCGGCCTCCTAAAATGAAAGGGAAAAGGCAAGAAAAATAAAGGGAGGAGAAAACCAATAAGCTTCAAACAGTAAGTAGTACTTAATAATATTTAGGTATAATAATCGTAAGTTAAGAGTTAGAGTGCGTTCTGCAGCGGACTTCATCTGGCTGAAGAGAGAGAGAGAGAAAGAGAGAGAGAGAGAAAGAGTAATCGTAAAAATTAATCCGCTCTGAAGTTGACATTTGAGTGTAAGGGAGTTCTAGTGACCAAATATGTCTACAGCGTAACAATGCGCGTAGAATTCGTATTTGTCAAGTTTTGCGTTGGTTGTTGTAAAAGAAATATTATGGGCGTGGGAATTAGGATTTCAATAACAGCTTTTTATGTGTTTACATCAGTTACGCGCTAAATAATTACATCTTATTTATATATTTAATACTGACGCCACGGCTCAATGTACTTGTGAAATGAGCACCGCATTGCTCTATTGAAAATGATTCACTCCCGTGTAAAACAAAACTAACGCTCAGTCTCAATTTTTTTTTCTAAATAAATGCGCTTTACATAAAAAAAATACCACCGTGTTACATCACTTTATATTATAATGATATAAAAGATGTTTAGATAAATTAAGATTTTTTAAATATCCTTGAAATTGTACAAAACAAGATTAAGTACCAAAGTTTTAACGTAATCGAACAACAGGTATGTATAGAAAATTTTAGTATAATTAATTATGTCTGCCGAAAAGCACACTCAACAATAATAAATTATGTTTCAGAGCATTAAAAGTTTTGAGGAATTCTAATTATTTTAATTCATTTTGCCAGATACAGTTTTTCTTTGTAATTTAATTATTGTGTAGGTAAATGGTTATTACCTTGCTTCCAGAATTCCTGACAGTACTCTGTATAAATAGAAATTACACGTTTCTGAACCCGTCAGATTCTTTAAAGCGTAATATTAATTTTGTTTACTCCAAAAAGTCTTTCATTTCCATATTCCTGGAAGTTTATTAGATTTTTTTATTTATTCGTGTAATCTGCAAACTGTTTACAGTGATTTATTGCAAAGTGGTAAAGTTTAAGGAAAACGGTTACTTCAAATTAAATATTGACGTAAATAAAACTAATAGATTCTGTTGAAGCGTATTCTTAGACGTAAGAAATACATTTTCATGTAGATTTGTGTGAAGTTTCCTTATTTCTCGGTATTTTTTTACAATTACATACATAAATACTTAAACTCGCGACTGTATCCTCGAGGAAGTAGGCAGCGGTGCTATTATTGCTACCGTTCGCTGTACTGATTTGCATCAATAAATATAGCTTATTGCTACAGGCACAAAATTTCCAATAAGGACAATTCATATGAGATTTTAATAACCAAAAGCTCCTATACTGCAGGTAATGGAATAAAAAGGAAAAAAACATCAATTCACAAACTTTTTTCCGTCTCTCCATCCACAAGATAAAAACGTCATATAGGCTTTTAAACAGCCCGATAAATAAACTTATCTTTAATAAAGTAATCCATAAATAATGTTCCGCTCATATCAATCTTCGAGAGCAATTTTTCAAAGTACTGTACTGGGAATTGAATTGGCGACCTGCCAGGTGGGCACTCTGCTAAATCCGTTGAACTCCATACAGCCTGTCTGTGCCACTCGTCTTTGTTTGGGAATCCTTATTGCGTTCTAAAACCTTAGGACGATGACTTTTAATATAGCTACGTTGTAATTTAATTTTGTTTATAGGACTTCGCAGCCAACTATGTTAAAAGCCCTTATTGTATTGGCGAATGCCCAATTTGGAGATAACTGGGCTGTTAAACCCAAGGTCGCGGGGTCATAACCTGGGCACACTTATCTGGCCTTTTAAAATGTTTATTCATATTTAAATATTAATGACTTGGACAATGTTTTCCATTACGTGGAGACCTGTTTAATAGACTTCTCTGTAAGATTTATAAAATTAAATCTAGAAGGAAGACAATACAATTAATTTTTAAGCTATCTATCGAAAATTGACTCTCGCCGGTAGCTACTTAATGGAGCATACGCTTATGAAACAAACATGACCTAAATCACAGTTTTATATCTTTAAAGTTCATGAAACTTACATTTACTTTACAAACACGCCAAACGCTACATTTAGTTGGAAGAAAACTGATAGCAAGGAAATGGTAGTGTTACCGCCATGATTTTACTTTTTACTCCGCGTTGTATTGCACTTTCCTGTTTATCTTCCTGGAGTTCAAAGCGAGGTGGTTCTGATACGAGGTTTTTACGTTTTGATACAAAGAACAAGGCAAATCGTAAACTGGTTTGTAGGACGTCTGTTTTTGCGGTTTGCACAGACTGACGATTTAGAATGGAAGACATTTTAGATATTGTTTCTTTAGATTCCTAAAATGACTAATTATTTTTGAACCTGTTTTTGAGTGCATGAATGAATCAATGTAACCACAATCTGACCAGAAGCTCACAGGGCATTCACTTAAGATTTGGCAATTCTTATAATGGATTTTCTCTATGGATGTACTTAAGTACAGGTGATTACCTACGATGACGTTAATTGTAATTTTAAAAGTGTATATGACACTATATTACATAGGTACGTAATAATATATTTGTTATATTATAAAGGTACGAACTGAAAAAAAACTTTTATATAAATGAAATAGCATTTTGTAATGGATAACTATTTAATACAACAATTTGCAAAACATATAAAAAACTTTCCACATAAATCCCAACGGAATATGAAGTTCTCCAGAAGTTTATGCAGAAGTTTCGAAACTATTGGAAATAACATTAGTGCGAACGGACATTAAGTCATAGGAAACAATAAAAACTACCAAACTAGTTAAAAGGCACATAAATCTGCCCAAGTTTGTACAATAGCAAGGATATAAATTATGAGAATAAATGCTGAAATGTATTATAGCGATATATTAATATTCTGTTGATGTGTAATTTTTTCATCCTGACTAATGTAGAGATTACATAATTCTTCCCGAAAAATATCTTCTGTGTTGAGGTCCTCTTTTTTATTATTAACACAAACGCATATTGCTCTAATCTGTTTTGTTTTCTGATTTATTAGTTTACCTTCTTGGCTTACGTTTGAGAACAAATACAATGTCATAACATTGGGGTATATATCATTGGGGGAGGCCTATGTTCAGCAGTGGACTTCCTTTGGCTGATAAATGGATAGAAATTGATTACTTATACGCAACAAAATGCTAAGATTTAATACCTCAAGTCATAATTTTTAATACCTCTAGTCGCGACCTATAAACAAAATTAGGTAGTTACAGTAGTTTAAAATTTATTTTAGTAAGACTTTCCTTTGAAAACTCTCTGCTTCTGAGAAAATTCCTTACAAATTCATAGTTTCGATCAAGGTTTGAGTGTCTTTAACGTGGCCGTTAATTGTTAAACCACGTCATTGATATAACATCATAAATTGATATTTAATCCGATAAAGTTTAAAGGATAATACAATTTTTTTGTCATAATACACACCGAAATCCAAGTCGCATCTTTCTATGAAATCAGCGCTATGTATGTGTACTTTCAATATTGTTTATTAATACTGAAAGCTCCACATAGTAATGTAATGAGTTGATATTTTCAGTATCAAAACAATTGAACTGATAATTACGTTTATCTAACTAGTTCAAAGTCATCAGCCCTTTATATACGCAGTAACGTGACCCTTAGCTTAACCTTGGCAAAGCAACTGTAGGTACGTCTATACTACTATCGCGTTCGTACCCCGGAAGGGTAGGTAGAGATGCAACGATAATATCCAAATTACGCAGTATTCCGATCAATTATGTAATAATAAATTAATGATAGCTATTGGAATGTAGACTGGCAGCCAAATTGGAGGTTATGAGTACAAAAGCCAGCTCACATGACAATAACTTTTTGAAATCACAGATGTATTTTTAGTTTTTTTGCTACCAGTAAATGTAAAGCGAAACGTCTTGAGGAAACTTGCACACTATAGACATATTTTTTATTTATTTAT
Organism: Deilephila elpenor; assembly: GCA_949752805.1. Lineage (NCBI taxonomy): Eukaryota > Metazoa > Arthropoda > Insecta > Lepidoptera > Sphingidae > Deilephila > Deilephila elpenor. Next base: position 2,827,302 of record OX457114.1, read on the forward strand.
TTATTTATTTACTAGGATTTCCATGGCATACCAAATCTGCCAACCTTTATTGGGCAAGCGTTGTGGACGAAGTGTATTATCATCATTGTATCGTGCCTGTATAAAGAACTATAGTCTTATAATTCAATCCATGGTAAAAACAGTTTATCTATCTGGTTCAGGGTCATAAATATCACGTAGTATGACGCCGCGTCGCGCCTGTTAGCGCTAATTAATAGGGGAGTGTCGTCCATTCATTAGTACATTAACTCAACATGCTAGCGATTCGTGGAAACTTCGACCCAGCCTAGAAAAAGCTAATTTATTTAAACGCGAAATTCTGTTGAATGATAACGCCATTTCTATGAATGGGAATGGTTTTGTGTCTATTATAAAGTAACTTGTCATGGTATATTTCGATGGAAATACAGGTTTTTTTATGAATGGTTCCATTAGATTTCATGTCCTTTTTGATTTCAATCAATTTGATAATTGTCTGGATAACTTTCATCAATCACAAAGAAAACCTTGATTGAATGAGCCATTACATTATTGTTTTTTTAACTTTCTTTTTCTTAATCTATATATATACATTAACCATTGTCTTGAACAGGTACACTTATATAAAATTGTGTTTTTTTTTGTTCGATTATAATTCCAACCACCGCTAGTTATCCTAACAAATAATATTTAGTACAGTACTTAACAACTTACTGCAAAACTTAACATAAACTTTTTTATTTAATTTGACTTTGACAATAAAATCATACACAAGATTCAAAATACAAGACTCCCAGTTGTATTACTGAAATTAATGAAATATTACAATAATATCCAGAAAACTATAAAAGTTTTGATACAAATGACTCCCGTTCACCTACTTCCAGATTAAAGGATATGTAAAACAAATTGCGACACTGATAAACACACAGACATTATTTCGGGGAGTATTTTAGTCGAGTACATTTGAATAGTAAACATGAAAATAGGTCAGTCGATTTTCTCTTATTTTATGACAACGTTTACGTTAATGTTGACAAAATATGAAAATGATAAAGGTTCAGCGAATAAACAAATAGGTCGCCTGATACTAAAATATTATTCATATTATTTCATGAATTATTTTTTATAAAGGCATGGAAAAATGACTACTATTCGGCAGATGGTTGCACTAACCATACAAACCAAATAGATTATCTACGAGTCCTAACAATTACTGGCTCTCTCTCTCTCTCTCTCTCTTCAGCCACAGGAAGTCCACTGCTGAACATAGGCCTCCCCCAGTGATCTCCACATTGACCTATTGGAAGCGGCCTGCATCCAGCGACTTCCTGCAACCTTAACCAGGTCATCCGTCTACCTTGTAGGCGGGTGTCCTGTTGCCTGTACGTGACGTCCACTCCAGAACCTAACTTTACTGGCTAGCTGATTGAAACTGTATACACAGATTGAACCCGAAACTGGGTTTTCTACAATAGCGCCGTCCGACAAAATTCTGGATATACACTTATATGAGCTAATCCACGCTTGCAATCGTGCTTATGTCATTATGACGATTGATATACGGCCGGATGTGCATTATGCATATCCTACTTAACGTGAAATATTATAACACTTATATTATTCCTGACCAGTATTAAGAAATACTTATCGCGCCAGATAAGTTATTGTCAGAGCTGAATTAATATTCAATGACGCCATTTTCCGTCGAACGTTGAATGTTAATCTGCTGATTGTTGACGAGTATATCGCTGGACGGTCACACATTGTTTGTTTTTACAACGAAATTTCTTGAGACATAGTTAAAAATCGGCCAATTATAATAGCGTTGGAATGGATTTTTTATCTTAATATTATTTTTGTGTCGATGTCTATTGTCTATAGCTTTTTTTTTATATATAAGCGTATTTGAAATTGGTAGAGCCACCCTGTTTTAGAACAATGAATGAATAGGCCGGCTTAATTGTGGAAGCAATGTCTCACAGGAGACTGACGAGCATCATTATCGAATATGTAATGATACAGCAAGCGTATGTTTGTCAAAATCAAAGGGTTCGATTCCTCCCTAGGAATATCGATTTCAATATATCAATCAAAAATCCAAGTATGCATTTTTGTTTTCATCACAATCGGGCTCGAGACTATTTTAAGTATTTTCGGCTATTCCTCATAGTTTCTGATTTGGCCATCCACGCCCACTGGAAAATTGAACCTGTATAAGAACGCACACTCGGCACACAACAGCATTAAAGTGACGACAAAACAACATAGAAATCTGATGACTAGCAGAAACTTTGACGGAAATACCGTGACCACTAATAGAATTTGCGGTCACAGCAATATGTTAGGAACTGAAGCAATGATTCCGGGAGTTACGGAGAATCCGGACGTACTCTCTATAGAGCGTGCCATTCAGTTAACTGACAATGTTCTTGCACAAGCACTTCACAATAGCAATTTCGGTGATGTCAGCTGATCAACGTTTACTAAATGTTTTGTAAAACTTTGCAGAAGAGCTGAAAAACTATTGTATACTGTATATTAAAAAAAAATGGCTACGCTACACTTGATGTTGATTGCAGTTTTCAAACCAGCTGACAACATTTTGCCAGTCTAAATATTAAATATAAACAGGCTATACCATAGTCCTGGTTTTATATATACATGCATAGATCACTATCATGGCAGTTATCTCTTTTCGTCCTCCCGTATTTTACTTTCGTTTTTCCTCTCCCAAAACCCAAATGTTGTATAGGTGTTTATCGGGGACGGTTATCACTTACCACCAACTACCAAGCGATTTTTCTCATGTTTCGGACTAATATTAAGAAAATTGTCCTTCCTCATTTGTAAACCTATTTCCCCCTAAAACATCTCAAAGTATAACAATATACTGGGTATATCAAGACTGCAACCGAAAACGAAGCCAGGTGGTAGTATTAGTGACTTTAGACACAATGCAAATAAAAATTTCGCAAAAAAAAATCGGAAACTTTTTTTTTGTAATTTTTTACTTATCGTCGTATTTGAGGGATAAATACATGGTTTTTCTAAAATAATAATGTAGACCTCTTTATTTTTAAACACTCAATTGTATGTAAGGGTTTAAATTATTATTTTCGCAATAACGAGGTTATTTACAACCCGAACAAGATGATATTTAAAAAATTCTAAAAAAATATCTGTCGCTGTTTTGGTTAAATTTTTAATTGCATCGTGTCTGTAAATTACAACCTGGCTTCGTTTTCGGTCGCAGTCTTGATATACCCGGTATATAATATGTAATATTATGTCTGCCTTTTGTTAAGTTATCGCGATCAGTGTTAATCTATTTTTGTGTTTACTATATGCAGAACAATTGCCGACGAGGACGTGTTGTCCTAGCGAGGATGTCTATTTTAATCACCACTGGTCCGCAATTAGATACTTTTTGGTGGTCATGGGCCCTATATTCTACGTTAATTGTCATTATCCTGTTAAGGATAAGAAGATGGGTTTAAATTTCGTGAATTCTTTGATACCCTGAAAAATAAAAAGCAAAATGCATCGTAAAAAAGTAAATATAAATAATGATGTTATTTATTTTATGTTATGTAATTAAAAACAGTGGGATAAAGTAAATTATTCTTATTATTATTTTCATCGTTGCTTCATTTATAATAAAACCGTATTTACATATAAAGATTATTATTAAAATACACAAACAGTTGGGAATTTATTTACATCTCTGGTCATTATATTGTAATTTATAGACGGTCGTAAAATACAAGAACTACTATTTAAATTAAATTTATCTGTACGTTAAATTATCCATGACATTTTTTTTTTGACTGGATCTATTTTACTTTATTATTTGTTTAAATTATTTATAAATTGCAATAAACATATCATTAAATCTACAGCATATAAATTTTCCATTAATCCACCGAATTAAAATGATAGGGACATTAAAAACGACTTATTTTATGGTTTTATAAATAATTTATCTTTCAGAATATGTACATTTACATTTATATAGGTACTGACTTTAAGACGACGATCAAGATAAAATCAATTTAATAGATGCATGATTGTAACTAAACAAAGAGTAGGTGAGGAGGGTCCTAGACCAATAAAAATGCATTAAGAGGTTGAAAGGAGTTAAGAAAGTGACAGTACTATACCAGAATCGAACTAAATGAAAATCTATATTCTCTTTCTACCCCTACTAAAACAGCCATGACAATACATACTGTATATGTATTCGAAATATACATATGTATTTATTAGTACTTCTTTTAAATCCAATAATTTATATCATTTTTGCGAGGGCCAAACGGCGAGACAGGAATTTTCCACAGACCTAAAGAGGTCCTATTTTTACTTTATGTACCCTATTTCATGAATTTATTAATTTCCAATTGATGATTTACAGTTGCAATTGCTCCAACCTTTAATTTCCTGAGTCTATATGATCGGTTTCCGCTTTTATCACACCGACAAATAAACCGCAAGTTGCTTGAGAAAATAATGTGGGAAAGGTCATATCGCCAGCTCGGTAAGTAGGGTGCTATTTTCTTCAATGCCACTGCTGTTTATCGGCCTTGATAAATGTACATGTGCTTGTTATTACAAAAGAGGTCATATAAGAGTACGGCAGAATTTGTATTTTTGCTTAACCTAGAATTCTACCCTTGTTATGCAAGCCTTTACAAATATTCAGTCTAGGGCAAATATCTACAAAAATACGTAATTTAACCTTGAAACTCGAAGCCTAGATGGCCAATTTAGACCGAAACTGTGTAAGATTAAACAAAGGCAAATCCTAAAAAAATGTAAATCAGAGCAATGAGGAGCAATGTGTAAAATAAGAAAGACTGCTTGTAAAAAATACCTTGACAAACTAAAATTAAAGATGCATATGAAAATTAACTAAATATAACTATAATTTTGACCCACCAGACAAGTCCTGATTCCGCACCAGCACGATTCCTATTGTAAACATTTCCTGGTTCCAACTATCAAACTGTAGTGTATTTAAGCAGCGTCTTTGTATGATTGAGGGGACAAAGGATCAAGTGTATTTTAAGAACCATTGTGCTTCCTCGTGGCGTTATAAATATTTCATTAGAGTTCATTTCCTTTGGCATTAGCACATTGTTCCGCAGCCGGAAAACTGCGTGTTATTGTTGTGGCTTATCTGCGTGATAAACAAAAATAGACTAACAAAATTATACAATGCGCACTTTTTTTTAAAAGTGGTAATGATTTGGTATGTGTTTCCTTATCTCATATCTACATGGGAGCTGATGTATTTTTAGCGATGTTGCAGAATAATCACATGGTTTACTATTTATTATTTTAAGACCCGATATTTGCTAAAAGTGTAGACTTGATGTCGTCAAGTAAGGTATGAGGACCTTGGTCTTTCAAATAATACGAAAGACGAGATGAAATTGCAAAACGCAAAAAAAAATGTATAAGTAGAAAAAATAAAATATAACCAAAATAAGTATTTATCTAACATACTAATATTTAATGGTCGGGAAGTTAAAAAATTTAAAAATTAAACCTAATCGCGATAACATCCGTAAAAAATAGTTTTATTTTAATACTAATATTTATCTCAATACTAAACGATACAGTAGAAAGTAAAACTTCCCATGATCCAATTTCTTCTAAAATAATCCATTGGTTAGTATCGAGACACTCGGCAGATGTTATAATATTTTTGGCAGTCTATTCCAAACAAGTTTGCTTATACTACCAGTAAATACTTAATAGTGCAAGTAAGCCATGGTCGATTATACAAGGTATATCAAGACCGCGACCGAAAACGAAGCCAGGTGGTAGTATTACTGACTTCAGACATAATGCAACTAAAAATTTCGCAAAAAAAATCGTCAACTTTTTTTTGGTAATTTTTTACTTATCGTCGTATTTGGGTGATAAATACATAGTTTTCCTAAAATAATTATGAACACCTTTTTATTTTTTAAGACGCAATGGTAAGATAGGGTTTGAATTACTATTTTCGCAATAACTAGGTATTTACTACCCAAACACAATGATTTTCAAAAAATTGCAAAAAAAAAAATCTGTCGCTTATTTTGCGAAATTTTTATTTGCATTGTGACTGTAACCACTAAAACTACCACCCGGCTTCGTTTTCGGTCGCAGTCTTGATATACCCTGTATGTGTCGCAAGAATACAGTACTTAAAAATTAGATCATATATTTTGAACTCTTGACACTCGATTTCATTTGACAGCCTCCGTGGCCGCATGGCGCTATTGGTTAGACGCCCGCCGTGAAACGAGCAGTTTCGGGTTCGATCTCTGCACCTAGACAAATGTTTTATGATCCCAAATATTTGTGATGATAATTTGTGAGACCGCAATGTTACTCGTAGTTTCTGACACCAACGATCAAAGACTTGTAGGGGGTCAGGACTATACACACTGTTGGCTATATTATTTATTATTTTTGACTAGCAGTACAAAATGACTACAACTCACTCAATGGTATGCTGTGCAGTCTAGATTGAATATCTAACTACGTGACATGGCTATTACTCGGCGTGCAAAATAATTACACATAGGTTCACCCAAACAGCAACACACGTAAGTAACTACTGAACATAATGAGACTTTTTTTTTATTATTTATTTATTTATTAAAATACAAAGTTAGAAACACAAAATAAATATTATTTCCACGAAACCGGGCTTCGGTTTGACCGTGGAGGTGGTGCGTCTCATTTACACATGTTCAAAACATCTTATGTCTCAGGATGGTGATCGCAGTGGAGTGCCAAGTATTATTTGTGTTTTTTAGTATTGCTCCTGTCCATGAACGCTCGTATCACTTACCATCAGACGAATGGCTTGCTCGACTCGCCATTCATCGCATTAAAAAAATACACGTGGATCAATCTGACAGATTTTTATAGTGCCTATCTGATATAAAACCCAATTTTTTTTTTTTTCATCTTAATCCTCAATTTAAAATGATACTCCGTGTTATGAAAAGCCCAGTTCTTGCCAACAAATGAGATTATTCTTAACCGTCAATATTGTGGCAATATAATTTTATGATGTCCATAATTTAATCATCGGCTGGTTATTTAAACTCTGTTTTTTATAATATAGAAACGTCTAGACGTTTAAAAAGGTCTCAAAACATCGCATGTTATTACTTTGGGTTTCAGAACGAGGTCAAATGAGTTCAATAATACATTATGTCTGATGAATGAAAGTTAATTTTATAATTGGCTTTCTTCTTGTTCATAGCCTCTATGAAAGGAATTTATAAAACGACACGCGTGTATTTTATTTTCATATATGGTGATTTTTGAATGTGTACTTGAAATCCTTTTTTTGAAGAGAAAATTATTTTACATTCTCAACTTGCAACACTGAACACAATACATTATATTTAAAATAACTGGTATCTTTCTATATGCCTGTAAGATGTGTATTTACAAAACCCTGAATAGAATACTTAATTCAATAAATTAATAAAACCATTAGCACATATAAATTACCTTATTAGCTATGGCCACCGTATTTTGGTCTATACTCAAACATAATGTTTTACCAGTTAATAAAAATACGAAAATGTTCAGTATAATAAATTTCTTTGACACAGTTTATGGTACCCGGCAATAAAAACTACGCTAGTTGTCCGCAGAAGTACACTGGCACTGCGAAGGTTCATGAGCGGCGGTGACCGCTACCATCAAGCGAACCTCGTGCTATTGTGCCAGCAAAAGGCCAAAAAGAATCAGGGGAACGACCTGCGGATTTTGTCATTCTGAATTATAAAAAAAAAACAATTTTATATGGATCCATGCTCGGCAAAAGAACAAAAAAATGTTGTACAAGGAAGTGGAAGGTACATCTCTGCCCATCTTAGAATTTTCGTTGCTTCCAGGATGTTTAGATAGCTTAAAATTTTACGGTTGTGAGATATTAATAATAATTAAACCATGCCACGCACAATTATTACAAATATAAAATAGTCTTCAACCGAGGAATTTAAAACATCCATATGATTGAAATAAAACTATTTTTACGGATTTTATCGCGATTTGGTTTATTTTTTCATTTTTTAACTTCCCGACGCGGACGTTTCGATTACTTTACAGCTTTCGTGGTCACGGGGCGGACTGAGGTATTAATCATCCGCTCTGTGACTGTCACAATTAAGCTACCCTTAATTTTCAATTATTAAATTAAAAAGTTAATTTTAAAAGTTAACTAGTTGTTGCGATCCGATCTACATCCATATGATTTTTTTTCTTTATTTTTTTTTATTTCTTAAATTCTGGTAAGTACCTTAGATTTCTAAAGTAGATTGAACTTTGCCTTGTCACAATTTAGGATTTCAACTTTCATGTCACAGGCCTTTAATTTCTGGAAAACCTCTAAAGGTACAAGCCAATGAATGGTCAAAGACCGTGTCTTTAAATTAGCCATGTCTGGGCTCAGGTCAGTCACGAGTTTTCAATTTAATTTTTAACATACAATCGGTAGACGTACAAAATTTTGACATCCCGCCATGTTTGAGTCACGTGTTCGTAACACGTGGATAGCTCACGAGTTCACGCAGACACTCGCAATTTACGTTTCGATAATTAACCATTATTTTTATTAAACCCACAGTTACATATACAGCGTGTGGCTGTGGTGTGGCGGACACGTGCCTACTCTATAGTCAATACTCAATGTTCACGGGTTTGACAATGCGGTTCATATTTTATGAAATTTTTATTAGTTACACACTAAAATGATGCAAGAATGTTAAATGTTGCAAATTTTTAGTGCTTTGTTTAGTCACGTGACTCTACTTTACTTAATCCATTCAATGATATTTGTTTAGAATGATATTATTTTCTAATTAATCAAAAGAGGTTTCTTAGTTATTACTCGTAGTAGCTTCTATTCATAACGTTAAGATCTATCCCGTCTTCTAGTCGCTATATGAACCGTATAAGTGATATATTGAAAAATATCTGCCAGTATTGGAAAAAAATATGCAGCGTCGTCTCAAGTCTGTCACATTTAAAATACCTACTCAGTCTGATCTCGTCAGACATCCCACATTTACCTAAATTTCAATGTTAAGTAGGCATCGTAAAACATCCACAAGGCCACACAATCTCCTTAAATTATTCTTTTTACGACGCATTATCGTTCCCAAAACAATACAAAAAATCAACTTATTCAAACGTCTGGCTAAATGTCTAATATTTGTCTGTTTAAAACTAGCTAAAACCAGTTATATCCAATTCCATCCAGTAGTCTAAATTGCACGCTGCGGAAATATTTATATCAGATTTAATATCTAAATTGTTTGAAAGATTTGTAAACATTCCAAAGCAGTTATTATTATTTACGATGCGTATTTTTAGGGGGTATAAACAGATATCTCTATATATTTGTTTGGAAATAGATTTGAGTTGCAGATAAGTCTGGCTTACCTGCTATGAATATAGTAATTTTAATGCTCCCGATCTTTCTCTGGCTTTGCTCCAAGTGTTAATGTTTAGGTTTCTCATTGGTTTACTGTCAATAAGTTTTAAATATTATTGGCCGTACTAAAATGTGTCAATGAAACTATGATTCACTAGTACGCGGGGAAAGATAAATCAGGTGTCTGTCGCCAGTTTGGGCGTATATAAATTGGAGTTGTAACAGTCCATGTTACCCTACCGCAGAATAGTTTGGGGGCCACTCCAAAAAGTAAAATCCGTAATGTAAAACTAAATCTCTTTGAATGAATCTATTATTTTTTATATAAAGCGTGTTCCAATTCGGTGCCAAAGACAGCATTGCCCATTTCCCCCGGTCAATGGTATACTAGATTCTAACCTTTCTATTCTTATTAACCGACCAGACTCAATTACATTGGAGGCAAAACATAATCAACTGCCAAAGAAAACTTCAATTGATTTATTTTGAAGCTTATTTTTATTTAGTTTAATATTATAACATACAAATTACTTGCCTACCATATCTGAATTGCTCAACACCCATTACCACACATAATCTCATGCTTAGTCAGTGTACAAAAAATACCCAGACAGCAATAAAATAAGACTAGATGTCTCCGCCTAACTAAACAGCTTACACCAGGGTTTCTCAAACTTTCGGCTCCACGAACCACTGTTAAAATTTCCAGGTGACAGCGTACCCCTAACAGTTCGCTGTCACCAGTCAGTTAGTTAGGGTCTAACTAACTAATTAAATCCCCCCAAGGAAAAAAAATAAACTGACTGTTGAAGAAAATAAGGTTTTTATTTGAATAAAAGGTAACAAATAAAGTGCCAAAAGAATATCTATTAAATATTAATGTGTTGGATGTGCTTGTTTCTTGTCGTAAATGGATTCTATTTTAGGACTAATTTTGGACAATTGTAACCTTAATTCTGACTCGCCACCAAGTCGATTTCAGCATTTAGTTTTTATCATGACTAGGTGTGAAAATCCCCTCTCACACAAGTATGTTGTAGCAAAGGGTAAAAGGAAATTCACCGCTTTGCGTGAGAGTTCGGAATACTCTGGCTGTCTAGCTGCCCAAAAATAAAAAGCCACCATTACGTAAATCTTATCGCGAACCCCCTGCCGTCGAATGTTTACCCCACTTTGAGTAAGACTGGTTTACACGAACGATATTATATCCCAAGCCGTCCAGCCGCGACGGCGCCTACCCCAATCAATCACGCCACCCCACTTCCCAGGCCCTTAGCAAAATCTAGTACAAAAGCAATTTACTGCTCCTCGAAACGTTACATTTCGTAAGACCATTCAGTTTATTACGTACACAAAACGTTTGGGAGAAAAATAGGTGAAAACACAGCCATAACCTGGTTTTAAAGAGTCAAGACTCTGTAACTGGGTCGCACGGGAGGTACAGAAATAAAGACGATTGACGTAAGCCAGTGTATGCGGTTCGGGTATATGCGTCGATGCAGGCAGGGCGCGGGGCCCTGTTGTTGACACGTATCGTGTTCATTATCGTTTGTTTGGAATGTGTCTATGTTAGTAATGGACTTGGTTGTCTATTGTTAGGTCGATGAAGATGCTTTTATAAATAGACAGTTTTTTTAGCGTGTGACATAATATTAAGACAAGATTAAGACAAATAAATTAATGAATGGGTAGTCCAAAGGGGTTATTGAATTATTTATTACCAAGTTTCTTGTGATATAAGTACATAAGTTTCAATTATTTGGTAGCGGCCAACTAGATAACGTTGTTTCATACAAAATGTACTGCGTTACTCTTTTAACTAGCGTGCAACATCAGATCAAAATCCTTAAAAAATAACAGTTTTTTGCAAGACAACGATTTTCCGCCCTGGAATCAATTAATACTAATAGACAGCGATTTGTAATAGTCTGCACCGTGACCACGAAAACTGTAAAGCAATCGAACTGTCGGGAAGTTAAAAAATGTAAAAATTAATCCAAATCGCGATAGAATCCGTAAAACTAGTTTGATTTCAATGTGTAACATTCACGTAAATCTAAGAAACCACTTATAGACAGCTTTAATCCTAGTAAATTATAGTTAAATAAAATAGCTTAAATCTTCCGTGTGAAAATGAAACGAGGTCATATAAAGTTGTCCACACCTTACAAACTTCAGTGCTTATGCAAAAGATTATTGCTGAATTAACCAAGAGCGGTGGTCTCATAATTTTACCTTTTTAAAACGTCTACATCTGTAAAGCGCGAGTCAACGCGCAATATTCATTAAACTTTATTGAAGAGAAAGTATTCCAAAGTTTTTTAATAAAACAGAGCAAAGTTAGTAAAGTATGTTGACACAGCTTCGTCCGGACGATGTGGATTTAGGTGTACATACATAATATCTCGCTTATATACTCCAATCTGTACATACTGAATTGATGGCCAAAAGCGCACTAACAAATAGACTTAACATTCATAATATACAGGGTATATCAAGACCGCGATCGAAAACGAAGCCAGGTGGTAGTATTAGTGACTTCAGACACAATGCAATGAAAATACGTCAATTTTTTTTTGGTAATTTTTTACTTATCGTCGTATTTGGGTGATAAATACATAGTTTTCCTAAAATAATGATGGACACCTTTTTATTTTTTAAGACGCAATGGTACAATAGGGTTTAAATTACTATTTTCGCAATAACTAGGTATTTGCTACCCAAAAACAATGATTTTCAAAAAATTGCAAAAAAAGTCTGTCGCTTATTTTGCGAAATTTTTATTTGCATTGTTGTCTGTAACCACTAAAACTACCACCCGGCTTCGTTTTCGGTCGCAGTCTTGATATACCCTGTATAATACATAATATGCACATAGTCCTGATTCTTTGGTGAAATATTTTATAAAATGGTTAAAGCTACAATTCCAAAGGCTACATTAAAGAGGTGCCATTATGAAAACCGACGGTAAATAACACTTTTGCTGCTGTGTAAATTGCCGAAGATCCTACGACACTGACATACCCCTTTCGACCTCCCCCCGGGTTCCGAAAGGGGAGCTTAATAGCTTTTCCTCTCGAACCAAAAAAAAAAAAAAAAGGGGTAGGATTTTAGTATACGCCCGGACAGAGACAACCGTCACAATGAAATCCGAGCCTATCAAAGATAATGCTCTCGTAGTTATCATTAAATAGGTACAAATAGCCAAGCCAGCATGAATAAACCTTGATCACACAAACGTTTATTTCGATTTTCGGAGCATAGCTTTTCACAGCCAGTTACTCGCTCATGTACAGATAAATTAACAGATATCCGAACGATACTTCTAAAAAAACAAGCTTTAGTGGTTACGAAAATACTCGGTTGTATTTAGCACATCCTTGGGCCGGTGTGGGTTCGTTCCCCTTGTCCAGTATTGAGAACAGTGACGTAACATTAGTAATCCTTAATGTCTTCGCCATAACAGATTGTAATAGAATGGTTTATGAGAATGGGGTTTATGTTTCTGCCACAATGTATGGCGTAGTGACATTTAAATATGCTGTTCGTGGATTTGCTTCTGTATTACAAAGTTGCTGGTTGTAAGTGGTTGTAGGACATTCGTACACGGCCGGATAGTGACGTCACCACAGTGGAAACACGTCATAGCATGGAGTCAATACGTGTCGCATTTCACTTTCATATACGGTTTCCTTCAAATATCCCCTAGAAATATTTTTCCAAGATAAATGCTTGATAAATGTTATAAAAATGATAAATGGAAAATGTTAGCCGATATAAAATACATCACCAGACTCCTCCGTTGCTCAGTAATAGGATAATAAAAAACATTTTTGTATTTATAAGGTTACTAGGTAGTCACTTTTAAGCAAAGGACGCTTGTTAATCGAGAACGGAACATTAAAAGCAAAGGTGTTAGGTGACACAAATGTCATCACTTTAAATGCCGTCGTGCCATGAATATACAAATAACACAATATTTTAAGTAGTTTCATTCTAAGTAATATTATATCGACAGGACTGTACTGTTTAAGTATCTAGGTTCTTTATTAAAGAAAGTTTTAATATTCTACACTATTTTTAATATTCTAAGCAGTGGAAAGTACCGCGTATACCTATAAATTTACGATCCAAAACAGCGCTGCTTTCCCTCCAAAATTAACTCAACAGATCATTAAAATTTCTTCACCTATAACAAGATATTTTAGGTTAGAAAATGTTTTAGGAGATTAACAGTTTACACGATCAAAGTGAGAGTTTGCAGGAGATCATAACATAACCTCCAAACTATATGCGCTTTACGTCATTCCTGCATGTTCTGTGTACTTTGATAATCCCGTTTTCGTAGAACAGCCAGATTAACAATGTAAATGTTTTGGAAATACTATGTTAGTTGTGTAAATAACTTTGTAAAAACAATATTGTTATCTTTGTTTCATTGCTAAGTCTTCTGAGGTTAGTCATGCCTATTGTATTATTTCTTTGATTTAGTAGCTACGTTGATACAGTGGCAATAAATATTGACTGAGGATTATCACAATTATGTAGAAACGGGCTGTGATATGGTGGCCCGTATGTTCTATCTCAAATTCCCCATTTTCGTCCTTTCCATTTTAGACCGACCGGCCTTTGTGTCTGGTTTTCTGCTCATTCTTTACTATTGGTAAGCGCAATGACGTATATATAAAATATCGATTGACGACATACCTTTGTCTTCCATTCGACATACTAATTTGCTGAAATCTGAAGGAGGTAAAACATGGAATAGCAAAATGATTCACAGCTTAACTTGTTACTTGTTTATAATAAAGTCGCGAAGACGACTTCACGTAATTTTCGGTTCCCACGGCATATACTGACGTCATATCATACTAAGAACTGGGTATGGTTGGGTTATCAAATGGCAGTATAAAATGTTCAGCAGTGGAATTTCTATGAAATTGATGATTTTTTAAATAATTGTAGTTACATAACGTCTGTCGGCCATATAAATTAGAAAATGTACAAAAATGTTTTAGAAGCATAAATGTTTTATACTAAAATCCTGTCACAAAGATAAAATCTGAACAACTTACGATGTTTCCAATAAAACACGTCACACACAAAAAACGACGTCACATTCAGTAATCAGACACACGTCATGTGATTACATTAGTGGTTATATCCAATCAGATATGCTCATGGAGTGTTTTCACTAGTAACTAGGGTATGGTAAATTACTCAGCCAGACACATTACGGGAACCGATAAGCAATCTATCAGCACTGTTGTGAGTGATCATGAATGAATGATAATTTTATTATTAACTCTGCTGTTATTGCAGTATTATGTACACAATAGAAATTATTTAGTCATAACCTGTTATCGTTGTTAAAATTAATTTCATGACTCAAACGTAGCGGACATTTGTCGTACTGTTGCTAATCAACAACTCATAACTATATCTTTCATTTAACCAACTTCAAAAAAAGACCTTAAAGGTCCTGTATAGCTTGCTCCTACCATTTATAGAGATCACTACACGGCCGGATACTATCAACCCACTATCAGATTAAAATATATTATGAATTCCACCAATATAAGTAAGTTTTCAATACCCAATAGATCTCCTAACTAAAACTAACAAGATCAATAGAGGAATGTTAAACAACCATCTCATCATAGGAAGCGATCCATTAAACTCGGCAACGCGTCGAGTTATTTACAGAATGCTAATTGCATAATACGCTGATTGGTTTAATTGAAATTGAGCCCTTGAAATATCTAATACTTTCTAGTACAAAGTAATTGAAATGACGATTGTAATGATTCCATCAATTGTGCCCATGTTACGAATTGCTTTTCATGGAATGTTACGCGGGGAATTTTCGGAGTAATTAGTGCAATTGTTTAATTCGTACGGGAATTGTGGTGTGATACTTATCTACGTCAACACATTCATAACATCGCTGGTGATGGTTTTTCACCTAAATTATATCAGTGTTTGACCTTCTACTTACTTCAGATAAGAAAAGTATCGTTTAGTATTTGATTAGAAGGGTTCTGATAATACCAATTATGTTTTTAAAGTTACTGGATGATTGGTACCTGGAATTTCCTTAAGAAATCTATATTATTGATTTCGACACAGCTTATCGAATGATACCTGTAACGAATTTCAAGTACCCGAATAACAATACCGTTTATTTACATCCCGGGGAACATAACAAAATAATCGCTGGCCCCCTATAACATAAAAAAAATCAAATGTTTTGGCATCCTCTTTTTGATTAGAACCAATGCAATATGAACCAGCGCATTAAATTCCCTTACATATTTATAAAACAAGGAGCCATGTTTCTTTGTTCTAGCTCGACAATGCGACCGCACTTCTAATTAAAGTAAGCGCAATGCCGTCCAGATAGTATACCATACACAAAGAAAGTTACCATATGGTAAAACTCCTACATACAACAGGTAATGGCTGATCATTGTTCTTTTAACAAATATTAACGTCTACATACAAGCTATCAAATATAATAGTCTCAATTATTTTATGAATTCCGTGTAGGCCATATTTGAAAATGTCCATATAAGTGGGCGAAATTGCGCGAGTCATCGTGACATTACAGTGGGCTATCGATCCAGTGCCAATTAATATTCAATGCTTTTATGGTGATGTGGACGAAGCGAATTATGTATGGAAGATATTGCTAACTGGAGTAACATTGCGTAATATTTATATTTCTTTACATACACGCATACATATACGCACGTCTTTTTCCTAGAAAGGGTAGGCAGAGGTGCTACCAGGACACCCACACAAAGTTTGCTAATTGGTATTTAATAGTACCAACAAATTATTTGTAAAAGTGTGTGATTCAAAAGATTTGTGAGAAGCAACTGAACTTAAAGGGCCTATATTGATCCTTTTTCTTACTTTTTCTTAAACTCCTAGTCCTATCATAACTAACGGTCATTTAGTATACATATACTTTATCTGTATAACGTTGACGTTTACGATGAACTACTTGTCTTGAAACTGGACCATGCAAATGGTATTTGCCTATAAATAATTGTGCACTTAGGTTTTGATTTGTTCTTATCGCCTCTAAGTAATGGTGTATCGACTGCTGGTGAACCAATAAATAATAACTGTATTAAATTGGCGTAGTGGAAACTATTGACCTTACTACTTGTGCGTTGCTAATGGGGATCCATGTGCTATTTTATGCACAAATATGACTTGATTTAAACTGAGGTACTGATTTTTGTTTATTTTTTGATTCATTTATTAAGGTTCATATACAATAGTAGGTATACAAGGCAGTTAATGCGATCGGCGTTATCTCCCAGTCTACCTATAGGTGATGTAGAGACGAGCTGAAGTAGGTGTTTATCTAATGTTTCAAGGGTCTTGTAAAAGAATCTTCTTACTTAAACCAATTTTTTGGCCAACTTAGACCTTTTACTTAGACCAAAAAATAAATTGCAGTTGCTAAAAAGTCGCACCATAAATAATAAATACACCAAATTTTGCCCCTGTTATAGGAACAATTTTAAATTGATTTATGCAAACAGAAGCAACGTCAGCTTAATTATTATATCTTAATTTACAAAAGTAACAATATTTTATCCAAGTCAAGCATATGCGATGTGATTAGAAAACTACCAACTATTACTACACGTATGTAGATAAAAAATTAAAACAACAGGACAGGACAACCAGAAGCTATAAAAAGTATGCTAGTATCAATTCTGCAAAACCTAAGACCATTATCACCAAGCTGAGACTCGATATATCTTTATGGCTAGCCTGTAAAAATAATTGCCCACAAGACCTGGCACTTGACAACTTATAGGGGCGTTAGTAACACAGTTATTAGCAACAGAGCGCATAATGTGACACGGAACGAGATAATATCGTTTGTAAAGTAGGACACGGATTAATATTCCAGGGACATGCCGTGATAGATCATGATCTAAAAAGAGGTTTTTTGCTGATTTTGTTCGTGTCAGACGGATAGACAGCTGTTGGTGGAAAGCCCATACCTACTAATCGACGTGTTAAGCGTTCTGAGTTCAGCCTGTGTAAGGTTCGCATGGCAGTAAAATAAGCGCTTACACAATTAAATTGAGTAATTCATAACCATCGTTCTGTTTCAGGCAAATATGATGTAGGCAGCCTTTGTTTAGCAATCGAATTTCTGTTGTTGATGATACACACAAGTTGTAGTATAGTTGATGGTTAAAGTTAAATTGGAACAAAAAAATCGACCTGCTCAATTAAACATATCAAAAAGGTTTGTAAAAATTCTGACAAATGCGAGTGAATCATTTCAGATCTTAGACATTTTCCTTAAAAATACTGAGAAACATACATACGACAATCGTTTAGCGAGAAGGCATAATAATGTTTAATGATTCTACTCATTGGGATTTTAATTGTCTCAAATGAATTGAGCCCGCGATCCGTTCTACGTCATCTAGAACCAGACGATACCGGAGACAACCAAGTAGGTCGAGTCCTTATAACTGAAATTGTTTATACCTAGGGGAATAAAATGGAGCGGTTCAGTCTAAAAGTCTTATGATCTGGATTCTAGAATCTAATGGTTTCTTAGATTTACGCGAATGTTACACATTGAAATAAAACTATTTTATTACGGATTTTATCGCGATTTAGTTTAATTTTTACATTTTTTAACTTCCCGACGTTTCGATTACTTTACAGCTTTCGTGGTCACGGGGCGGACTGAGGTATTAGTCATCCGCTCTGTGACTGTCACAATTAAACTACCCTTAATTTTCAATTATTAAATTAAAAAAAAAAAAGTTAACTAGTTGTTGCGATCCGATCTACGCAGTAGGAGCTCACAGTGTCTTGAGGTCTGGCAGCTGGTCTTTTGGGTTCCGATTTAATCAAATGTAGAACTGGATCCCATGATGGTGCAAGCTTCAAGCCATCTTCTCTATTGAAATTTGGATGTTTTTTAATTTCAATAGCCTCGCGAAACATCCTGGGTAGGAAGCGGTGTTCTTTAGCGAGGATTAGGGGCTTATCAAAACGAAGGTAATGCTTGGAGCCTTCTTCGATGTGTTCAGCAACTGCAGACTTCGTTGAGCGTCGGTGTTTGACGTCAGCTATGTGTTCTTTTACGCGGGTCCCTATGCTTCTCTTGGTTTGGCCGATATAAGAGAGGCCACAGTCACAATCTATTTTATATACGCCCGGTTCTTGCAAAGGTATATGACACTTGACAGGTGGTAAGAATTGACTAATCTTCTTGGGCGGCTTGAAGTATGTTTTAATGGAAGCACGCTTCAGGATGTAGCCAATCTTGTCTGTGACTCCTTTGATGTAAGGTAGTATAACCGGGGCCCGTTCAACTGTGGCTGGTTTCACTCGGTTTCTGTGACGGCGGCGTGGAACTTGGAGCTTGTTGTCTCGCAGTACCTGCTTGACGTGTTGCAGCTCAGTCGCCAGGTGTTTCTCATCACAGATTCCTTGTGCTCTCTGAAACAAAGATTTACCCACGGTAGCTAACTGTTTCGGATGGTGGTGAGATTCACCGTTCAGATATTTATCTGTATGGGTCTTTTTTCTATACACGGTATGACCTAAGGACTGATCAGGATTACGGATTACTAAAACATCTAAGAAGGCAAGAGATTTATTATGTTCCAACTCCATAGTAAATTGAATTTTATTGTTAATGGAGTTGAGGTGATTTAAAAATGCAGTTACTTGGTTAGATGGTAAGATTGTGAAAGTATCATCTACGTACCGCTTGTAAAATCTTGGCGAGACCGGGGCTGTACTAAGGGCTGTCTCCTCGAAGTCCTCCATGAAAATATCGGCAACTACAGGAGATACAGGTGAGCCCATAGCAACACCATCCATTTGTACATAGTATTGATTATTCCACAACATGTAGCCAGATGTGAGGCAATGTTTGAGTAATTCTGCATATTCTAGTGGCATGTCATTCTCTGCTAACTTCTTAGTGACAATTTTGATGCAGTCTTGTAATGGTAAGCTTGTAAAAAGTGACTGCACATCAAAACTAACCATTGTTTCATTGTCAGCTAATTGTAGATGTTTAATGTCACTGACAAATTGGTATGAATCCTTCACAGATGCTCTAGTGTTTCCTCTGAGTGGTGAAAGCACTTGTGCTACGTGCTGAGCCAATCTGTAGGTTGGTGTGTCGATCTGGCTCACGATGGGACGTAGTGGAGCATTTTCCTTGTGTATTTTGGGTAATCCATACAATTTTGGAGGTTTTGCACACGATGGGATGAGTGACTTAGAGTTCAGATCTAACTTCTCGGAGTACTTGATTATTAAAGAGCTGGTGGCCTTTAATATTTTGGTAGTCGGGTCTGATTTGACTATTTTGTAAGTAGTGTCATCCGATAAAAGTTGTTCGATTTTATTGTTATAATCTGAAGTATCCATCACTACTGTCGCATTCCCTTTATCTGCACGGAGAACAGTTAATTCCTTCATAGATCGCAGGTTCTTTAAAGCGATAAATAGTTGTTTTGGAAGATTTGGTTTCGGCACTTTGTTTCGTCGTAGTAAAGATGATATATCTTGACGTATCGCCTCCGAATCTTCCTTCTTCAAATTGTTAATGAAAAGACTGTTCTCAACGTTACAAATAATGTCTTCATACGGTATCCTACGTGGAGTTACGGCAAAATTTTTAGACCTCTTGACAAAACCTGAACTGTGTTTTCATCCAATGTATGTTTTGACAGATTAATGACCGCGCGTTGTTTGTCTGCGCCGGAGTGCGTGTTATCTGTGTTAGGGTGCGTTCCGTGCCGGCACTCGGAGTTGTTAGAATTTTTGACATTTGATTTTGATGAAAGTTTATCATATTTATTTATGTGTTTATTTTTGCATTCGTTATATTTGGATGTTTCTCTTTTATTTAATGTGTCCATGCAATTTTTAAAATCAAATGATGATAATACTGTCTTTAACTCATTGGATGATTTTTCGATACAATTATTTATGTAATGTAGGTCAGATCGTGTTTCATGTATGGTAGCTTGTAACAGTTTTTTACTCGCCTGGCTTAGAATTTTAGCGCTCCCTCGTATGGTTTTCTTAGGTGATATCTTCACACACGTGGGGATGAGATTATGATCACGGCATCTCTTCAAGAAATTCAAAGATGATATATTTCTTGCGCGCTTAGTTTTCAAATTCTCCAACCGGCGTATTTTGTTTGCAATTTGCAGTCCGTACTGGTTTGCATAATGGTTTCTTAGATTTACGCGAATGTTACACATTGAAATAAAACTATTTTATTACGGATTTTATCGCGATTTAGTTTAATTTTTACATTTTTTAACTTCCCGACGTTTCGATTACTTTACAGCTTTCGTGGTCACGGGGCGGACTGAGGTATTAGTCATCCGCTCTGTGACTGTCACAATTAAACTACCCTTAATTTTCAATTATTAAATTAAAAAAAAAAAAAAAGTTAACTAGTTGTTGCGATCCGATCTACGCAGTAGGAGCTCACAGTGTCTTGAGGTCTGGCAGCTGGTCTTTTGGGTTCCGATTTAATCAAATGTAGAACTGGATCCCATGATGGTGCAAGCTTCAAGCCATCTTCTCTATTGAAATTTGGATGTTTTTTAATTTCAATAGCCTCGCGAAACATCCTGGGTAGGAAGCGGTGTTCTTTAGCGAGGATTAGGGGCTTATCAAAACGAAGGTAATGCTTGGAGCCTTCTTCGATGTGTTCAGCAACTCAAGAGGTCTAAATTTTGCCGTAACTCCACGTAGGATACCGTATGAAGACATTATTTGTAACGTTGAGAACAGTCTTTTCATTAACAATTTGAAGAAGGAAGATTCGGAGGCGATACGTCCAGATATATCATCTTTACTACGACGAAACAAAGTGCCGAAACCAAATCTTCCAAAACAACTATTTATCGCTTTAAAGAACCTGCGATCTATGAAGGAATTAACTGTTCTCCGTGCAGATAAAGGGAATGCGACAGTAGTGATGGATACTTCAGATTATAACAATAAAATCGAACAACTTTTATCGGATGACACTACTTACAAAATAGTCAAATCAGACCCGACTACCAAAATATTAAAGGCCACCAGCTCTTTAATAATCAAGTACTCCGAGAAGTTAGATCTGAACTCTAAGTCACTCATCCCATCGTGTGCAAAACCTCCAAAATTGTATGGATTACCCAAAATACACAAGGAAAATGCTCCACTACGTCCCATCGTGAGCCAGATCGACACACCAACCTACAGATTGGCTCAGCACGTAGCACAAGTGCTTTCACCACTCAGAGGAAACACTAGAGCATCTGTGAAGGATTCATACCAATTTGTCAGTGACATTAAACATCTACAATTAGCTGACAATGAAACAATGGTTAGTTTTGATGTGCAGTCACTTTTTACAAGCTTACCATTACAAGACTGCATCAAAATTGTCACTAAGAAGTTAGCAGAGAATGACATGCCACTAGAATATGCAGAATTACTCAAACATTGCCTCACATCTGGCTACATGTTGTGGAATAATCAATACTATGTACAAATGGATGGTGTTGCTATGGGCTCACCTGTATCTCCTGTAGTTGCCGATATTTTCATGGAGGACTTCGAGGAGACAGCCCTTAGTACAGCCCCGGTCTCGCCAAGATTTTACAAGCGGTACGTAGATGATACTTTCACAATCTTACCATCTAACCAAGTAACTGCATTTTTAAATCACCTCAACTCCATTAACAATAAAATTCAATTTACTATGGAGTTGGAACATAATAAATCTCTTGCCTTCTTAGATGTTTTAGTAATCCGTAATCCTGATCAGTCCTTAGGTCATACCGTGTATAGAAAAAAGACCCATACAGATAAATATCTGAACGGTGAATCTCACCACCATCCGAAACAGTTAGCTACCGTGGGTAAATCTTTGTTTCAGAGAGCACAAGGAATCTGTGATGAGAAACACCTGGCGACTGAGCTGCAACACGTCAAGCAGGTACTGCGAGACAACAAGCTCCAAGTTCCACGCCGCCGTCACAGAAACCGAGTGAAACCAGCCACAGTTGAACGGGCCCCGGTTATACTACCTTACATCAAAGGAGTCACAGACAAGATTGGCTACATCCTGAAGCGTGCTTCCATTAAAACATACTTCAAGCCGCCCAAGAAGATTAGTCAATTCTTACCACCTGTCAAGTGTCATATACCTTTGCAAGAACCGGGCGTATATAAAATAGATTGTGACTGTGGCCTCTCTTATATCGGCCAAACCAAGAGAAGCATAGGGACCCGCGTAAAAGAACACATAGCTGACGTCAAACACCGACGCTCAACGAAGTCTGCAGTTGCTGAACACATCGAAGAAGGCTCCAAGCATTACCTTCGTTTTGATAAGCCCCTAATCCTCGCTAAAGAACACCGCTTCCTACCCAGGATGTTTCGCGAGGCTATTGAAATTAAAAAACATCCAAATTTCAATAGAGAAGATGGCTTGAAGCTTGCACCATCATGGGATCCAGTTCTACATTTGATTAAATCGGAACCCAAAAGACCAGCTGCCAGACCTCAAGACACTGTGAGCTCCTACTGCGTAGATCGGATCGCAACAACTAGTTAACTTTTTTTTTTTTTTTTTAATTTAATAATTGAAAATTAAGGGTAGTTTAATTGTGACAGTCACAGAGCGGATGACTAATACCTCAGTCCGCCCCGTGACCACGAAAGCTGTAAAGTAATCGAAACGTCGGGAAGTTAAAAAATGTAAAAATTAAACTAAATCGCGATAAAATCCGTAATAAAATAGTTTTATTTCTAGAATCTAGATCATTGATACCCTAAATGTTCTATATTAACCTATGTCGAGCCTATGTCATAATATATTGGTGTGGAACCAATATTTGGGACGCTGGGGCTTTTATTTTAGGTTTACAGATCTTTTAATAATGTCACATCACAGCTGATGTCAAAAACACATTTGAAGTTTGCGAATTATCTATTTTATACCATTAAGATGTGATTCCAAAAATTATCTAATATCGATCGTATATTTGAATATTTTCCCGAATAAATAAACGTCAGTCTTAAATTCCTCTTTCAAATCTTTTTGCAACTAATTTTAAAACAACATATTGCCCCAAGCTTATGTACATGTGTGATGAAAAGCAACCGAAAAAACCAAATTACAATTATTGTTGAAATAAAACTATTTTATACGGATTTTATCGCGATTTGGTTTAATTTTTTACATTTTTTAACCCGCCCCGTGACCACGAAAGCTGTAAAATAATCGAAACTTCGGGAAGTTAAAAAATGTAAAAAATTAAACCAAATCGCGATAAAATCCGTATAAAATAGTTTTATTTCAATGTGTAACAATCGCGTAAATCTAAGAAACCATTCTACAATTAATGTTTCATATCCTTAGAAATGCTAGTTAAGAATCTAGTGTCATAGTTTACCGATGCTAATTTGTTACTTTAACTTGCTAATTCCCCGTACGTCCTTTATAAATATCAATGTTCAGATGATTGGACTTGAAGAACTACCAAATGAAATCCATGACATTGCAGCCCGATGCGAACCAGTACACACCGGCGCCACTTTAGTGTGGATGTCCAGCGATTAATTGGCGAATCAGTTACTGCCGGGGACAATCATAAATGATTGTTCAACCGTATCTTTGTACAAGTGACCCTGTACAGATTGGATTCAAGCTTATGAATATTTTGTAAACTGGTAGTACCTAATAATAGGAGTAGTAATTCGTGAGGTACGACGGCGTGTTGTTGATGAACCTTATGTCCAGTGGACTAATAACAGTAAAAGAAGACATCGTGAGCAAATTTATAGACCTGAGAATTCTGCAAAATGATTTTCAAAAGATGTAAAATCTATTAACCGTATTAGGTCGACATCATCGACTAAAGGCTTTATTTATAAATTTAAAATAGATTGAAAAACAATTTTAGGTATCGAATATTTTGTATTCTTCGCTCAAACTAAATTCAAAAGTCGTTCGCAAGGGGCAAAGCATTAGTTAACTAAAATTGGTGTTAAATCTGTAGGTATATGAATAAGGCCGTACAAAGCTTACTTATGATAATGTTGATGTAAGGAAAGTAGCGGGCAGCGAGTCGTGAAATTATGATCTAAATAATTACGCAACGTGGATTAAAGTCTTCTAGTGCCGAAACCATTTACAAAGTGTCCACAGAAACATTTTATTATAAAAGAATTTGATCAGAATCCTACATCGAATTAATACCCAAAAGAGAATAGTAGGCAAATACGAAAGGCATAGTTTAGTGGTTGCTAAGATAGATACTTCCTACTGTATTTACAATGTCAATACACAATCTAATACTAACAATTATGACGTCATATGCAGACGGGCACGTGCTTTTATTATTTAAGTTGTTCATAAACGCTACATTTGTGTACATGTTTATAAATCATCATGCATAAATTTAAAGTCACCTATGAAGTTTATTTAAGCATTTATCTTGCTTATAACTTTCTTCTTATTACTTATCACGTTCATAATGTATATACATACTTAAACTCACGCCTTTTTTCAGAAGGGAAAGGCAGAGATGCAACCGGGACACCCACGTTTTGCCTTGTTTTTGCCGACCCACGATGTCATAAGGGGCGAGCCTATCGCCATATCGTGCACAAATTCCTGACTGGAGGCTGACAATGAATAGAAAAATTAATTATCAATTTGTCCGATCCGGGGCTCAAATCCGAGATTCCAACTTTATAATCATACCATAATACAATTGCGCCATCGAAGCAGCCGTACGTTGGTAATGTATTTTTAGTAATTAGTGCAATACCTTTGTCTCGGAGTGACTCAGTATTTGTCAGTATCTGTATGAATGTTTACAAGTGAATTAGTAAAAATAATACGCAATTCGATAAAAGTGTTCCTATTTTCATTTTCTGACTTTAAATAAGAACATTTAAATGTCACTACTAGGTTACAGGAAGTCGTTTAATCCTTAAAATATCGTGTGTTCTGTATTCAAACATATAAAATCCTCATGAGCACTTACATACGCAAGTCGCGATGTTTCCTTCGAAAATGAATCTAGCGAATTGTATAATATATTTTATTATTAACGCGTACTTTTAACTACGTAAAAGAGTACGCCGAAGTAATATGGGCAATCTAAACAGTCCCAACTAGGTCTATCAAACTCTATTTCCACTGATATACCGATCTAAACAAATTAGCTGTATTACAAACAAAACGCCAATAAACTGCTCTAACATGACATCATTAGGCTATCGTAAACATTATGCGATTCAACGCAGATCTCGTGAGCCTCCTCACGTACTCTCACACTCGAAATATCTCATTACGTTTCCGCATCTTGTTAAACTGACGTAGATGACCCACGTGATGCTAAAAGTGGATTCGATTAAAAGCGCGGGTGTGGTAACTTTATTTGTTGCTGGATTTTTTGAAGGCTTCGCCAAACAGAACACGTATCAAAGCGCAATAGCGATGTAATTTCTTTACGCATGTAGTTGTATGATTTAAAGAGCTAACACATAGTAGACTACAGTCAAACAAGTGCTGGCTTGCGTTCGAGCGTCAGTATACAGCAACCGAAGTATAACAAACGATTTACCAGTGACAAGATGTGACAAGAAGTGATTTTACCAGTGACAAGACTGGTGTCTTGAAAGCGAGGGAGAAACAGAGAAAGTTGGTGTTCTTCTGACCATTGTGACGATAACATTATATTCCTTTTACAAATTAACCAGACTATTACTTTCTTAAACTCTCTCGCAACAGATGAGAAAAATTGCACTTAAACAAAATCATGAACCTGCTGTAAAATTTAAGAAATATGGTTGGCTATCCACCTGGCGTGGCAACAGAACACCTTTATTAATATAAACAAATATTTTTCTACATGGAAATGTGTAAATCAGCTGACGTCACACCATCACGCCGCCATTTAGATCAACATTTATTTTTAATTTATTTGCATTATATTTATTTGTATAGCATTTACGAACTCTTACGGTACAGGGTTGTCGGAAATTTATCTCTTATTCATACAGCTAGCCTCTGACGTCGCTTAAACATTGTTCTCGTGATAATATAGTCCAAAATATATATATAGACAACTCTAAAATCTGAAGTTCAAGAGTGCCTAAGTACGCTGGCCTATTGCGCATTGATTAACTTCTAAAAATCTTTAAGGTATGCCCTTACGTTGTTTTCTTTCATTATTGCAGTGCGTTCTTGGACAAGAACCTGGCGACCATCGCCTCGGCAGATCGGGTCCGGTTCGTTACGGTAGGTTATTATCGGGGAACACGGGCTAAAATCTATACAATCTTATGTCCCGTAAAAGGTTCAAAATGGGGCCTCGTCTGCTAGAAATATCATGGACTCGTGCCCTACCCTGACCGAAATTCCTTCTGGTAGCTAATTGTGGTGCTTGCAAAATGTCAACGACAAACGACCCCGAATTCCATTCGCGACCGCACATCGTGAGGGAGCGTGCCTTGCAAATCTGCTATAGTTGCCTTCCTAAACAACTAAACAATTAAATCCTCGATTATTTTTATACTGGCACGACAATGTCTCCGCGGTGCACCTGATATCGTTGAGACAGAGTTGAGAGTACTCCAAAACTTTAGGTCTTAAGTTTCTTAATCTTATCACAATGTCTATTTCTCCCGTCAAACAGCAGTGTAAATGCACTGTTGTGTTCCAGTTTGGAGGACATTATAGCCAGAGTGACTATTGGACATATTGAGACTTAATATCTTATGTCAGCATGGCGAGCGCAGTGGAATGCCAAGCAATACTTTGTAATTCATGGTGTTGTTTGGTTTTCTACTGTCCATGAGCGGTTGTATCGCTTACCATCAGATGAACAGCATGCTCGTCTCGCCATTCACCACTATAAAAATTTCACTAGTTGCAAAGTCTTTTACACCGATACAACAGTGCCTATACTGTAGCTTTACGACATAAATAGACGAATCAGAAATGGACAGGTGTATTTTACTACCTACTCTTGAATGGGTGGGACGTACCAGATACACCTAATATCTAACGACTTATTAGTTCTTTTTATACTATATTTTCAAATTAAATCAAAATATTCTTTATTCAAATAGCATTTCACAATATCCTTTAAATTGTCTATTAAAACTACAACATCATCGTAACGTGTTGTAGTTGCGAATTTGAAAAGGCGCAAGAAACTCCCCAGCAACTTTTCGTTTCATATCTCTCAAACCAATAACGCAAAAAAAGGAAAAAATCAGACACCTTCATGAAAACAATGAGCTAGCAAAAACATACCAAAACAAGGTATCTGACCTACATCTGCCAATAACAAGCTTATAAACCTTGTTGGCTAGACGATGTCGACGCGACGGGGCGAAAATGTCAGGCAGCCGGCCAAAATGATATCCTCGTAATATTGTCTTTATTGACGTTTTTATACCATGTATCTGATTTGTAATCGAATTGTCTTATCAGCGTTTTTCCATTGTAATAGATACGATGTTCCCGAATTCTTTGCGTGAAGCTTTGGATTGATTGAAGAACATACTATCGTCAACCGTAATCAGCTGCACACTCAATGTAATCTATGTGTTCACGACTTCTTTTCTTAGCATGTGCACTCGAAAGTACTTTTGTGAGAGGACGCATAATTGTTTTATGCACTTCGTTAGATTTGCTTTATTAATTGTTTAATTGGCCACCAGATGGCAATCCTGTCGCAGAATCATTTAACGTTTTTAAAAGAAATATATCATAAGACATGTTTGTTTTTATTATAAATGGCTGATGTTACTATTTCAAACTTTCATAGAAATGTGTTCCTTTGGGTTAACATTCTATAACTTCAATTTTTTTATTATTTTATCGTCCCTATAAAACCCATCGGTATGTAAGCAGTGGTATTTCTCAGGGCAATCTGACCTTGCCTATCAAGGTTAAAACAAGAATAACTCTTCAACGATGGACAATAGAAACTCACGGATACAAGTACAGTTGTACAATTGATGTTATGATAACATTACGCACATGCTGCAACATAACATTTGCACAACTGCAGCAAGTCGGACAGACTAAACCAATAATATTTACATACTACTGATTTAAAAACTAGAAACTGTTGAGAATAAAAAAATGTGTAGTTAAATAGGTAGATACACCAGGTAAATATTATGAATAGATTCTGAAGCCACGGTAAGGTACCAAACCTTGTATGGTGGGTATCAAAAATTACGACAGATTATTGGTCCCACAACACTCAGTCCTCAAACAAATTTTAAACATTATGGTTCACAGTTGAGACAAGTAGTATTTCGAAGCGGAACAAGGATATATTGATCGGTTGTTTCACAACAGACTTGTTATCCAACAGCGCCACAGAGGCCGTCAGTGTGATCAAGGAAGGAAAAAGAAGCTATAATAAAACCTTAAACTTCACCCAGTTTCGAGAACTGACATTGACGTGTTACTTAAACTGTCAATGTCAAGTCCTAATCCTGACCTTGAGTGTTGAGGTCACGTGTTACATTTTAAATAAATCTTTTTTACAAAAAAAAAACACTTAACACACACGAAAATCTGCATTATTTCTTCCAAAACTATATGATTTACATATTTTAACATTAATTTATTCTAAAAGTGGTAGAGATTTTATAACTTGTTTAGGTACCACAGAATGAATGGGCTGATATTCTCTCATTAAAGTGCGAAATAATTATATTCTAGTTTTGCAGTGCCTTACCTGTACAATTATTAAAGAGGGTGGCAGGAGATCCTACAACGCTCATACTCTCTTTTGGCATCCTTTCTCTATCTCCAGCTCTGTGTTATAAATAACCCCATTTTGATAAGTTATAATAGTTTCAGTCATATTATGGGCTTTAAGCAGGTATTGTTCCAAAAAACATAATAAAAAAAACTTATGAAAAATTAATGAATAAGATCTCATCGCCATCCCTAAGGTCTTTTATTATTTTTATGTAGACTTTCTCTAAATATTTCTAAAGAATCCTCGCAAATGACAACCAGATATCTAGCGATATTTTTGATCATGTATGCGTTTTAATTGTGGAAGTCCAACTCTGCCTTCCTTGCACAGTTTCCGTAAACATACAACTTTTCATAAATGTAATTAGCAATAACAATAAGCTATAAATATAACATATTTATTCTGAATAAAAAGCACCCGTGAACATTAAATAATCTATATTACGTTTTTAATGGAAGTCGCGGCAGTAATAAAATTGTAATGGATTTAAAGAAGTTTATTTTGGTTTAGTTCGGGGCGGCTCGGTAAGGATCGGATGATTCCGGTTCGGTCCGGTTTAGTTTCCATCACGTCACCATGATTCAGAACATAAAAAATGTTCTGCTTCGTGCAAAACTGATTAGTTTAGATTGATTAATCATATCTTAGTGGTAAATGAAAAAGAACATAGTGAAAGCAAAATGTAAGTACCAATAGTATGAGATAATTTCGTAAGGTAGTTTATGTGTTGTTATAGCCAAGAGAAATTGGCAATGGAGATAGTTTATAGACTTGTCAGCACCGCCGGCATTGTGGAGTCAAAAGCAGCGGTCGCCGCTTACCATCAGCCACGCTAGCGAATCTACCTACGACGGAAATATAAAACTGGCAGGAACTCCGTTATTGTTAAATATTTAGCTGTTTAACGGTGAAGGAAAACATCGTGAGGAAACCTGCATACCATAGCAATTTTAAAAAAAATCTACGGTATGTAAGTCCGCCAACCCGCACTAGGCCAGCGTGGTGGACTATAGGGCCTAACCACTCTCAATCGATTCTCTCGATTGTAGAGTAGGCCCGTGCCCTGCAGTGGGACGTATATGGGCTGATATAGTAGTAGTAGTATAGTTAATGGACCGGAAAAATAAAACAGGAATTTTAAATATTAACAAAAGAATTACAGTACATTAAAGGAATTACCACATATTTATTGTTTCAATAACCTTAAAAGTGGATTGTTTTCGCGAAAAGTTAAGGAAAATCGGATATCGAGAGTTGAATGAACTTTGAAGGTAAGTAGGTTTGAATAATTGTTGCGTCACATCGTATCACACAGGTAGACAAAACTACATTTAGAACTGAGAAGTACATACTAAACTCAATGTTTAATGTTATTCGCTATGTTGTTTTTACAACTATGAAATGGATTTATGTAATGTAGTTTTTAAGTTTATTAATTTGTACTGTGATCTACGAAATGCTTATTTTAACAGATATGGGTATATGCTGATAAATATTGTTTTGGTCCTTTGTTTCATACTAGAATTGATATAAAATGATTACAATATATTTGATGGTAAGAGCAGTGTAATAAAAGAAGATCCACCGGCGAAATTAATAAATAGTCACATACAGTCACATACATAGTCCTGGCCCCACACTAAGATCAAGTCTTATGTCATGAGTATCAAGAACTACGAGTGACTTTTCGGTCTCACAAACACCCAGACCCAAAACAAATACCTGTGGATCACACAAATATTTGCCTCGGTGCGGGGAACGAACCCGCGGCGTTACATTCAACCGGCGTTCAACCAAAAGCGCCACGGACGTTGAAAGATGGCCTCTCATGAATCGCCACAATTATGTCGATCGTAGTAATGGATAATAATTAATATTATATAATTTATACAAGCTGAACTCGAAATGCGATTCAGTGGGTCATTGCATCAGGATTTCCACCATCGTGTATGGTAGTCACAATCCGGGCGGAAATGAATTTCCTGTCGTTTAGTTTAGGGTCTCCGGAAGTTGCAGTCACTGAACGAAACGTAATAACTAAGCTGTGCCCCTAGCCGGAACATTTTGAAGTATCGTATAGTAATTCTCGTATAGTAAAGTAAACGTTTCCCGCTGTAAAATTTTAGTTCCAAATACGCTCACAATGGCGCTGTTTAAATTCCCATACAAAATTTTACTATTACTATTCTATTACGATACTGCAAAATGTTTCGGCTAGGGGCACTGTTATTACATTTCTTTTTTGTGAGAAATTGAAATCAAGCTGACTCATTTACCTACCTACGACTAGCGTTGCCAGGTCGCCAAACCTAATAGCCGGACAGACCAGCCAGTTTGGCCGGACATTTGGTTAAAAAAGCCGGACACCCTATATTATTGAGGATTTTGTCTTAGTATTAATAGCCAATAGGTACGACAATTTTTTTTTATGTAAAATCAAGTCTTTGATTATTATCATAAATCTCGGCCACGCTCGGCGGCGCGGCGGCAGTGCTCGCTTGTTTGCGAAATGTAAAAAGCCTAACAAAAGCCGGACAAGACGGACACCGTTTATTTTAGCCGGACATGCAATCAAAAAGCCTAACTATGTCCGGCTTTATCCGGACGCCTGGCAACGCTACCTACGACAGGGCTTTGCCACTTCTTGTATTCCAGATTTCTTGACTTTTTATATATATTTTGCTGTCTCAATAAATAAATACACCGAACAGTCACAAACATAGTCCTGACCCCACACTAAGATCGAATCTTGTGTCGTGAGTATCAGAAACTAAGAGAGACTTTCGGTCTCACAAACACTCAGACCCGAAACAAATACTTGTGGATGACACAATTATATGTCTCGGTGCGAGGATCGGACGAGTGGCCGCACGAGTCACAGCCGGCGTCTAACCAACTGCGCCACGGAGGCTATACAATTACTGGTGGTAGGTCTCTCATATGTGAGAGGCCACCTGGGTGGGTACCACCGCAATGTCTATTTCTCCCGCCAAACAGCAGTGTTAATGCGCTGTTGTGTTCCGGTTTGAAGGACATTGTAGCCAGAGTAACTACTGGACATATTGAGACTTAACATCTTATGTCTCAGGATGGCGAGCGCAGTGGAATTCCAAGCATTCCCTTGTAATTCATGGTGTTGTTTGGTTTTGCTACTGTCCATGAGCGGTCGTATCGCTTACCATCACGCGAATGGCATGCTCGTCTCGCCATTCATTGCAATAAAAAAAAAAAAAAAAAATCATTTGTTTTACAAATACACTAATAACGCAACTTTTAGAATGAATTATATTATCCATAAACAAACACATTCGTCCGACCCGCAAAATAAGATACATTGACTTGTATAGTAGGTATCAGAGAGAACAAAGGAGGGTTCGGTTCTACAACACCTAGGCCCGAAACAAATATTAGTTGAACGAAAAACATTTATTTTGGAGCGGACATCGAACCTGCGACCTCCTGTTTTACAGCCAATAATTAAAACAAAGAAAAAGTACACCCGATTTACAAAGTTATTTACAATATAATTTTTATTGCTCCTAAAACATCAGAAACTTTCAATATAGTTTGTTCTCGATTATTTTTACAATACAATGAGGTAACGAAGGTCACGGGTAGTAGGTGCGATTGGACAGACAAATAAAATAGTGCATTTTAGCTATTGTCTACAATATACATTCTAATTAAATTACATACAAGGTATATATCCAGACTGCGATCGAAAACGAAGCCACGTGGGTGGAATGATTACAGGCAAAAAACGACAGATTTTTGTAAATTTTTAAATATCGTCTTGTTTGGGTGGTAAATACCTAGTTTTTGTCAAAATAACAATTTAAACCCTTGCATACCATTGCGTCTAAAATTAAAATGTGCACGTTATTATTAAACTATGTATTTCCACAAAACTTTAAAAGATCTCGTTACCACCTACTCCTACCGGAAGGAAAAAGAAACAAAGGCCGCGCAGAAGGTGGAGAGATGACTTGGACCACTTCGATACCAACTGGTGGCAGAAAGCTTTGGATAGAGACGGGTGGAAGAAGGATAGGGAGGCCTTTGCCCTGCAGTGGGACAGTATAGGCTAGAAAAAAAATGTATTTACCACCCAAATACAACAATAAGTGTGAGTAAAAACAACAAAAATGATTGTTGCTTTTATGTGCGAACTTTTTAGTTGTATTGTGTCTGAAGTCACTAAAACTACCGCCTGGCTTCGTTTCCGGTCACTGTCTGGATATACCTTGTATTGTTTGTTTATTGCATAGATCTGATAAATTATTTTTACGTTGCATCACGTGCAAACAAGTAATCTTAGTTAGTAATTACTACGGCTTGCGAACTTCAACGCTTAGATTATACGTGCATTGCACAGTACATTTTCATTTGTAAAGCAAGGCAGGGGCAAGCTTGGCAAGGGGGAGGAAAGGATTATCGATTCTCCAGCAATCTAGTTCGCTCGCTTCCCGTTGGATTTCTGTAATACATTAGTACTGCTCGTGCTCCGGTCGAGATGAGAATCACAATGCGGCTTTCTACCATGAAAATGAGTTTGCAAAACCATGCTGCTCAAACAACACAGCAATTCATATTTTAAAACCATGGCATGTGACAGATTCGACAAAAACTACTGATGATTTCATCAAGTAATTAACCTACGCTGTGATTCAACGAGCAAACAATGAACCGTATAATAAACCCAACGCAAACACTTAGTTTATCGTAGGTACTTCTCGGTAAAAATAGCATTTGATTGCGATCGTAGAGGTAAAAATAAATTGCGATAACACCGTATTTAGATTCCGTGACGTGGTTACACGTGCCGAGTCTTAACATTTATTCGGTCTGCATCTGAATTATCCCAGGAACAAATACAAGAGTTACGTGGTTCTGGCTTATAAGATATAAACATTGTACCATGGGTATCGGAAATACGGTTTCATAACTTCCAGATCCGCAACAAATTATTGTTGATCAAGCAAGGAATATCTTTGCTCGCAACCTTTCGTTTCACAGCGTTTTAACCAACTGCGCCATGGAGGCTGTCTTAGTAGAAAGAAGGATATTTGTACTGTACCTTTCTTCTTCTAAGCCCCACCATTGGCTTTACAACTAGACGATCGTATACCTGCCTGATACCAACTTTTTATTACGAATTTATACCGATTTGTAGCGTTCACACGTCTTCGGAATTCTAGTGACTTACGAATAATCTTAAGCAAACATGATGGTTTCTCAGAATTGCGCAAATGTTACACATGGAAATAAAACAATTATTTTTACGGGTTTTATCGCGGATTTTTAAAACGTCAGGAAGATAAAAAAAATAAAAATTTAACCAATACCGCGATTAAATTAGTTTTATTTAGTTTTATTTCTTAGATAAACATGTTTAAGCAAGCGATAATTAACTGACAATACTTGGGTATCATCTAAAAGGTACCTACTTACCTTTTTTATCCATGGATTTTTTAAAGGGCAGCCCTAGTACCGGATTTAATGGCCTGTTGATTACAATTGCTGACGCGCTTTCTATGGCAGTACGCAATTTACTCCCACGTCGATCCACTCTGTCGTGCTGCAGATTTTATTACGGGTTCTATAAGACGTCATCAGTTCCACATAAAACTGTAGAAGACCTACAAATATGAAATGACGTCTTTAATAAATGAGTCGATTCCTATGTATTCCAGACGGTATATTTCATTACCGAGCGTGGGTCTTTTCCACCCTAAACCAGTATGAATTTGTTTCGAAACGTTATAAATATAAATGTACATATATTTATTTAAGAAAAACTAGTTTTAGAAAACAAACAATAAATACCCGCCAAACTTCATTAATATTTCATTTTTTCTATTTTACGGGCAAAGAACATCTGCTCAAACAGCCTTGATATTTTATCACTTAGTATTTTTCCATAAATTACTCATTATATGTTCAAGAATGTTACTAATTCGCAACAAAGTTTTATGCCAAAGCTATTAATTTCCATTTGTATGTAAGCAATGTTTAAAACAATGATATTATGAGAAATAGCGGGCGTTATCGCTGTTACTAGGCTTGCTTGTTCATACTGGCGCCACGACCTCTCGCATCACACGATTGTTTATGCAAATAATTTAACGTAAAAACAAGAGACGGTGAAATCATGACTTAAATGTTGTTCTTTGTTACCTATTATTAGAAATTGAAGGACATAATATGTCAGCGTTTATAGGTTGGTGTGTTTTTCTCATCTCTAAGCTAAATAAGATTCAAATTGGCTTTTTTTAATTATTGATTTTATAGCTATATTTTATTCGTTTCGCTTTAGAAGATATTCTAAAGCGAAACGTTTAATTATAGATCAAATTATATATGAAATAACACAAAATAAAAACATTACTAAAGTAATTTAATTAATAAAGATAGATCTACTCAAAGTAAGATCCCAGAGCAAAACGGCAATATGCTAAACTTATAGATTTATATTCAACTTGAAACTACATGTATATTTAAGTGCACAATATCCAATGAATTTGATAAATAAACGGATATTAGAAACATATCCCGGAAATTTCCTTTCCCAAGACAATGAAAACCATACATGCAAGTAGTTTAAATTGCTCGCACCGCATGACCAGCACCACACTCGGACTATTAATTATGTGAATAGATGTAAATCTATTCTATATTATTATTAATGGCCGTATGTTATTGGTACGCGTGTGATAGGCATAATGCATGTCGCTTTTGCATTATGTCAAGGCGGGGTTGACTTTTTTTTATAACAAAGACAATATACACTGCGACAAACTTATCTGGCCCGGTGGCCAAAAGAGGAAACTAACGACGCCATTTTGAAATGTCAATCTGCTTGCCATTCGCTGACATTACACCAACATTTTACCCATGTACTTTCTTTCAAATTGCCAGGTGTTTAACGTCAAGTCCAGATACATGTATACATAATAATATAATAGTATTTTGGATAATATTTTTAAATCGACGACTTATTTACCCACTTTGTTGCTTAATTTATTTTTACTGGCATCACCAAATGCGATAGCAGCGACCAAAGAGTATAGTAATATATAGGAAAGCAGCGACTCTCTCACAGGGCCAGAGAATTTTGTATCACTATTAAGTATACAGTCTAGGATTAATATTTTTTTCATGGTGTGGTAGCCATTTGCTATGTTCGTTAATGTTATATCCTTATTTGATTAGTGCCCATGCTTAGGTTATTAGTTCCTAGGTTCGCAACCCAGACCGAGTATCCTAGCTATTGATTTGATATGTGTTTTTTGAATTCAATCGAGAGACATTGTTTGTTCTTTCTGATTTTTTTCAATTTATGTCGCAAATGCCGTATTGTATCAATCAATAGACGCCCACTACTCAGCACGAGACTCCTGTCCAGCCAATATGGAAAATCGTACGTGGATTGCCGTTTACATACCTTTAACCCGCAACAAAATTAATCTTCAGCTTTCACAGGATTGGGTATGACATTCTACAGAATTCGTAATAACTGAATATTTTATTACTAATAAGTTATTAATAGTTACAATACTATGCGTCTATCCAACCCTTGATTCCCCTAAAACCTTGGTTTTTCAAGTATAAAAACCTCAATAAAAAAATAACATCAACCATTATTCGCCTTCGTTTAGGCCATGTTTGCTCCCCTGTTTTTCTAGCAAAAATCACCACCGACCACTCATTGTGCGAGTGCGGCTTGGCTGAAGGAACTTTAGAACATATTTTTTTCGAATGCCCCAGAACTTCACACACTATTTATGACATCCTTCCCCATAAATTTGCCCGCCCTGTCAATGTCAAAACACTTCTAACATGTGATTCCCCACAAAATATTATCATATTAGCAAAATTTCTAAAGACCAATAATTTGTGTCTATGATCCCAATGTCATTCCTTGAATTTAAGTATAATTTATCCCTTCCTTTACTTCCTGTGTTTCCCAAAAACACCAGACCCAAAGCTGCCGTTTGCACTGACTAAACTATAATTACCTGCTTAACCTCTGACTATTACTCTCACCATACCTACATGACATTGGGAAAATCACCGATGAAACGGTGGAGCCAAACTTCAGCTGAAAAGAAGAAGAAGAAGTTACAATACTCCTTACCCGTATTAATCATGTAATTTTTTGACATTGTTATTCCTTGTAATATTTTTATCAACATGTTTGAGTTTATATCGATAGTAGTATCAATCGGATAAGAAAACTGGCGCCATGTCACGCCATGTTTGAAAGTTGTACTGTACTAAACGTTTATTATAATATGACTTTACAAAAAAATATCTGCTTCAGTCAAATCTTAATAGAATATCTACACACAATTCAGCTTGGCCCTAACAAACTAAAACAGAGGCTGAACTCGAAACACGACACACTTAAGTCGTTATAATAGCAATTCCACCATTATACATACATACATACATAAACTCACGCCTTTATCCTAGAAGGGGTAGGCAGAGGCGCCACCAGGACAGTGGACACCCACATTTCTCCTTGTATGTTACGTCCCATGATGGGATAAGGGGCGAGCCTATCACCATATCGGGCACAAATTCCTGACTCCGAGCTGATATATGAATAGAAAAACCCAACATCACTTTGCCCGATCTGGGAATCGAACCCGAGCTCAGCTTTGTAATCGTACCCTAGTACAACTACGCCACCGAGGCAGTCCATCATTATTTACAGTGAATATATCACAATATCCAGCCACTAACACTGACACATTAGTTTTTTTACTTTCTTCATCTTATTTATGCTTTTATGTACCCACAATTAAAAAACGATTTAACTATAAAATCTTATAAAAACACCCATCTATCATCTGCATCAAATAAAAAGCGTAGAAAGCGCTACCAACCCCAACCGTGCATACACCGCACCCCCACACAGCAGCTCCCGGAATTCGTTTCAGCGCAGTTTGTTGACAAGTGAAATGGCAGAGGTCGCCTGCATAGGTCAGAGGGAAAGTTCTCGATAAAACGTGAACTGTGATATTTGAACAAACACGAAGAGCATAATATACTCTTTGGACCAAATAAACAATTGTTTGGGCCAGTATGATATTACATAGAAAGTAGAGGTCGATTCGACCACGCACGTGCAAACTCTACAATGAGTTTACTGCCTCGGTTTTCCCTGAGTGTGACATGTTTGAAATGAGGTTTAAAGAGAGTACTCATCACACTATAGACAGCGACTTGGCCGTGCAGAGCCAGAGTAACTACTGGACATAATGAGACTTAACATCTTATGTTTCAGGATGTCGAACGCAATGGAACGCAAAGCATTTCTTTGTGATTAATAGTGTTGATTGGTTCTACTACTGTCCATGAGCGGTCATACTGCTTACCATCAGGCGAATAGCATGCTCGTTTTGCCATTGATTGCAATAAAAACTTTAATTAGCTTAGACCGTCAATGACTCTATTTGTAAAAAGCTATATTATGTAAATAGCATAATATTCAATACATAGTATAACCGCCGGCACGGATCTTGAGCGCTTGGCGACAGAGTGGGGATAGCTTTGCGCATCGTGAACTTAAGGACAAAATAAATGAATGAATTGAACAAACGCAATGAATGAATTAGGCATAACAACAATATGGCGTTGCGTAGTGAACCAATCACTGGCCGATGCGATAATGCCCCCGCCCGCCTTCTTCATCTACCTCTAAAGAGACCCAAAAATCGACATCTGCGCAAGTAACGGCCAGCGCTCAAGATTCGTGCCGGTAGTTATACGTATAAAGTAAACGCACAGGTATATTTTAATTTTCTGCGCCATATTATGATGACGCGTACTTCGCAGAATGTCGCATACATCGGCGTGGGCGGTTCACGCTACACGATACAACTAAATTACTACAGTACGCGGAATCCGCTGAAGTGGGTCAAGATAGCACTGCCGATGCCAAGGGACTGACATCGAATACGTAATGTTTATCACTATTTGAATAGTTTAAATTATACGAATAGTAAAATTTAAACGGTATGTAAGGTCCGCCGCCTGCCACACTAGGCCAGCGTGGGGGACTACACCGGGTATATCTAGACTGCGACCGAAAACGAAGCCAGGTAGCTTTATGCAATTAGTAATTTCGCAAAAAAAGCGACAGTTTTTTTTTGCTTCTTTTTAACATCATCGTGTGTGCGCAGTGGATTCGAGGAATTGAATTTTTATCCATAATTTAAGCTTACTCAAGCAAATAACACCATAGAAGGCAAACAAATCTTCAAAACATCAAAGTAAATTAAATAAGTAATAGATTTTTTCCTCGTATACCCCGCATAATTACACCATTTCCGAATACTGTCAAGTAGGCCCTGTCAAACACCACGACGCGGTTTTAATTCACAGAATGTCCGAGTGGGCTTATTTCGCACTATAACGCATTATTAAAAGTTCATAAACGGATACTATTATGATTACAATTAGTATTGTACTGTGAAGTAATTGTGTATGTATCGACTATGTGAGATGAATATACTCAGAAACCTGACAGCGATAATATAAGCATAAGTATAAATCGTAATGAGGCTGTAAAACTAATAACGCAGTTGTCATGAATGCGCGAAAGGTGACTGACTTCTCAAGGTCTTAAGATGAGGCTCAATTTTTAGTCAAAGCTTCGATAGACTGCGTTAGCAAACTGGAATTTGAGGAATCAGCCATAAGACATATGTCTGACTTTCCAAAAGTTACGTGGTCATTCATAGTGAATTATCACTTGGGTAGTAAAAACATCTGTATCGTGAGAAAACTGAATGTGCAGGAGATTTCCACAAGAATATCAAAGGTATGTGAAGTCTGCCAACTGCATTACACCAGGATAGTAGACAGCTGGATGCAAGCAGCCTCCAACACTGTGGAAATCATTGGGAGAGGCCTATGTTCAGCAGTGGACTTCCTTTGGCTGATGGATGGATGGATGGTAGACAAAGACTGCTATCGAAACACATAAGCCAGGCTGCCAAATTACTTTCTGAAAACTCATATAGACCCCTTGCAAATGTCGCACAATAGCAAGTAGAAGAAAATGAGTACAAAATTAAATAACCAATTAATATAATCCCCAGGTGTTAAGGTAAATCAATGTGTATGCCTAGTTATCTCCAGCACAATGACAAATATCTAATCGATAACATAGTAACATTATATTTTATTGAATACGAGACTAAAGACACAAACAGTGCACGGCAATTAACGCTCTCTTTAGGGAAAATGTAACAAACCGTAATAATAAAGACGGGATGTAAACATGTTATTATATTCATTTATTCATATTGTGTCCTCTCTTATTAATGGAATATTACCGTGTTTACAATTAAATGCAATGAAGTAAATATTAAAGGACCGCATGTTTATATCGAAATATTCTCGTGCCTAACTAGCATAATTAATCAACTGTCGAGATAATTAACATGGTCAGCGAAACCTACAAGTAAACAACCACAATATTACGAATAACATCCTACTACAATTAATGTGAAAGTTTGTGAAAATGTTAATGTGTACAGCAGCAGGCGTTTTATCGGTATTTTGGCGCCATATTGTTGCAAAAATGTCAAAGAAACGCGAAAATATTTCTGTGGAGAAGACTTTTGTTAAATAAAATTGATACTTCATAGAATGCTAGGTCACATACTAAGAAGCATGTAAATCGATGGAATTATTTTATTTCTAATTATTATAATGATAAAGTCATTTAGTTAATTACCTATAGAAAATAAGGTGCAGTCCCTAATATTCCGGTTGTGAATCGAAAGGCGGCGGGTCCGATCCCCGCACTGAGAAATTTTATGTGGCCTTTATAAATGTGTGACGGGTTTAGGTGTCGTGAGGCTTAAAAGGCTTTCGTAGTTTCTGATAGCCACGATACAAGACTTGGGATCTTACTGTGGGTTCAGGACTATGTATTTAAGCGTTGGGCCTAATATTTATATGTATTTAATAAAGAAATAAAATAAACGGTGTACGCTTTTAATCTTAGGATGAGGGAGGATGAGCATACTGGGTAAAATAACACAATTTTATTAAGACAATTAATTTTTATTCAAATTATGAAATAAAATCTACCTGCACCTAATGACAATCTATATCACAGATCGATAATAGAAAAATGTGCTTATACAACTACATTCACAACTTTATACATTTTGAAAAACATATATTTTCACATCTACACGCACCTTAACTACTATTTACAAAACAAAAATGCTACAATAATAATTATCGTAAGATCTGATAAAAAAAAATACGCAGAATTGAATTAATCGATTATAGGATTAATAGATAGGAAAGTGACATTTAATGTCTGAATTGGGTATTTGACTGTTGTGGCAATAAATTATAAAATGTGTTGCATATGATAGCTTTTTGGTAAACAATAATTATAGGTATTTTTATTTACATTTATCTAAATTATAAATATTTAAATTATCTAAAATAAGTTTGCCATTTTTTATCTGTTGATTAAATGTAACAAAACACGACAAGCTGTCATTGTGCAGCGTGTGATGTCACGATTTACAATTTTCATTCATCTCTGCCACTAAGATCATTCACCATTTATAAAGCGTGACGTAACTTTTTCAAAGTCACGTGACCTACCGTTTTGGTGACATATATGATGATAAAACTGAAAAATATGTTTATTCGTTATAAACAACTCTTTAAAAATAAATTAATAGTTTGAAGAGGTATAGAATGATTATATCTAGACTTTAAAACACTTTTCAGAAATTAGTCAAATAGCCAATTACGATACATATTTAACTGTACAAGGTTTGTTATAAAATAAATGCCAATTAAAAACACTGTAGGTACCAATTAATTTGCATAGTAAAACTGCGTAAAAGTCCTCACACCAATTAAGAACATACACGTGGTTTTTCTTATCGCAAACTGTGAACTGCCAAAACAAATGTAATTAAAAAAAGTTATTGCGATGTGTCTACGAATTGCGAATTTATATTTTACGACTGCCACACAATAAACAATTACATTTTATCGCCATAGCCATAAAACATTTTATGTTACACTAAAAATAAATAATACAACATCGACAACAAATTCTGAACAGTCGAAGGATTTTGGTTTTATCGTATCCGCTGTAGTATTAATCAAAGGTTATAGATATTATAAATACAAATAAGGAATTATTGTGACTAATGCGATAATCGCACAAAATCGAACGATACGTACATACATTGTCCAACTAGCATTTAATCACAAGTAATCAAGGATTACTTACAAAACGATAACTAACATTCAAATCAAATAACAAATATTACAAACATAATGTTAACATATAAACCTATTACTCTCACTGTAGCACAAGCTTTAACATAAATATATTTTAATACCATATTTCATACAACTACCTCCACAAAGCTATTTACAATCGCACTTCAAACTTAAATCACAATCTATATTCATAACACAATAATATAATAATC
The DNA here is from genome assembly GCA_949752805.1 of Deilephila elpenor. Classification (NCBI taxonomy): domain Eukaryota; kingdom Metazoa; phylum Arthropoda; class Insecta; order Lepidoptera; family Sphingidae; genus Deilephila; species Deilephila elpenor. The sequence continues at coordinate 2,870,057 of OX457114.1, forward strand.
TAAACGACATTAGGATACACTAGATTCTGGCGGAATATCCCAGCTGCCTTTGCCCGGAGCAACGACCATGCAATTGCGACGAAACGTGTGAGATCATAAACAATACACACATTTTTATTTCTTTCCAATTTACTGCCAACATAACGGAAGTCGAATTTAACTGTTACTCACTAGTTGTACTTTAATAGCCGCTTACATTTCCTGAAGGAGAAAGTAGAACGGCGCTTCCATATTCAAAATATGAATTTCGCGGCATCCATTAGGTTTCAATACTCGTCGTATTCAGGTAGGGCTGGCAGTTTGAGGCACTGCTTTCGGTGTTTCCTTTTTCTGTGCATCTTGTTGGGTCGTTTGAATTCGTCGTACTCCGAGTCTTCGGGCAGGGTTGGCAGCGTTCGTTTGGGGCGTCGTGGCACGACGCATTCCGTGAAGCTGTTGATCTCCTTGCACCGGAGCATGTCGACGTCCGGATAATCGCACGATAACGCCGGGAACGAGAGTTTCACTAACATGGTTACACGAGCGCACGGTTCGAGGCCAGCGAACTAACTGAACGTAGAATGGCGTGGACGGTCGAGCGTGCGCCTGTGTCCGTTAATTATTTTTAGAAATGTATCTACATGTATACTAACTAGTAGATGCTAGATAGTACTGTAAATATTGTACACTGCCAAAAAATGTTCTGCGTCGAACATAATTGTATCAATGATGATTTATTGGCAATTGAAAGGAATTAAAACGCCTTGAGTACTATATTCAGAGTGCAAAGTAAGAAAAACATAGTTAAAACTCAAGTAAGCATAAGTACTCAACACTTAAAAGTAGGTGACTGTTTGAGTAAAAAAAAAGTAATAAAAAAATTGTAATTGTCAACTGTCAATTGCTAGACTTGTTAAATTTGTAAAAGAAAAACATGTAAAACCACAGATGGGAGTGATCTGTGTGTAAAACAAATTGAAATAAAATTATACAATACATAAAATGGTCCAAAATCGAGCCGGATAACACGACAAGACCCTCAAAGCTACGGGTTAGTAACGAACAAAAGGAAATTGTTGGATATTGTTGGTGATTATAATGGCTGCAGAAATGCAAGAATCATTGAATGTAGTTGAACATATTGCGAAACTATTAAAGAATACCCTAGTGAATCTTAAGAAGTCTCCAAAGGTTAGATTAACTCGAAGTTATGTGGAAACGCGCCTTAGCTGTGTGGAAGAGTATTGGCAGAAATATCAGCACGCTTACGAAAATATAATACGCAATGCACCGATGGAAAAAGAAGTGAAAATACGCTACATCGAAAATAACGAGTTTTACGAACATGAAGAGTTGTATATTTCTCTAAAGTCGGATCTTTTGGAGTTATTAGGACCAAAAGAGGTTACAGTTAGTGCTCAAGTAAGTGAATATCAGCAAACCAATGTGATGTTACCGAAAATTCAATTACCAACATACAGCGGACAGTATGAAGACTGGATGTCTTTCCATGACCTTTTTAATACACTTGTGCATATGAATAAGTCCCTAAGTAATGTGCAAAAATTACATTATTTGAAAACAAGCACTACCGGAGAAGCTGCATCTGTATTGAAAAATATACAAGTAACAGATTCCAACTATGAAATAGCCTGGAACATATTGAAAGTGAGGTACGGTAACAAACGCATAATCATTAATGCTGTTATGAGGAAGTTCTTTTTGTAAAAGAAAATAATATTAAATAACTCGAGCAACATCAAGAACTTATTAGATACTACTTTTGAATGCTTGCATCATCTCAACAACATTAAAGTCAACACAGAAAGCTGGGACCCAATTATAATATTTGTGATTGTACAGAAATTAGACTCCGAGACACACAAAGATTGGGAAAACTATGTGAGTAGCAATTGTATCGATTTTGAAAGTCTACCCTCCCTTGAAATGCTTCGGACGTTCTTGGAAAACCGTTTTCGTACATTGGAACTAACAGAAACAGGAAAACCAAAGACGACATATTATGCTCCCATACGAGAAAAGACATTCTACGTAACAACCAATGAAGATAATAAGATATGCAAAATGTGCAACGAACAGCATACCATTAGCCATTGTAAGGTATTTGGACGACAAACACCAACACAACGAAGCGAATTTGTCAAAACAAATTATCTGTGTTTCAACTGCCTCGCAGCTGGACACTCTGTAAGGTATTGTCGCATACCAACGTGTTGTCAATCATGTAGCAGACGTCATCACACTCTTCTTCACGAATCAGTTGAGAAGAATAAAAATACAACGGGCTATATTAAGAACACAGCATCTAACCAACCCGAAGTGGAAGTACATACAACGATGAAGAATATTGAAGAAGAAGAGGATGATGTAACAATGGTGGCGTCACGCATTTCAGTTAAACAGAATACAGCACTATTAGCAACAGCAATTGTTCAAGTAAGAAGCGAAGACAATTACAAGATTCTACTACGTGCTTTGATTGACCAGGGTTCACAAGCAAGCTTTATTAGTGAACGAGCTGCACAATTGCTCAAGGCAAAGCGATATCCAATCAAAGGCACAGTAGTTGGTGTGGGGTCAGCTAAAGAAAACATCAAACAAGCAGTACAGCTCAACCTAAGTTCAACATGTGAAGACTACAACTTAAAAGTGAAAACATATGTTATGTCTACACCACTTACAACCAAGATACCATCGCACAAAATAAGGATAAACAATTGGTCTCATCTAAGAGGGCTTACTTTGGCCGACCCTAACTATTTTATACCAGGTGACATTGATATGTTGTTGGGCGTTGATGTGTATGCCCAAATTATACAAAGCGAATTAATTAAGGGCCCACCTGGCACACCATGTGCCCATAAAACTAATTTTGGCTGGATTTTGTTCGGAAGAGTAGAAGACACAACGCAGCAAAGAGGTGCTGTTGTTGTTATGCATCATCAGATTGTAGAAGAAGAACCTTTGAAGTCACTTTGGGAAATAGAACCAGATTTGAAGAGAAAATATACAAAAGAAGAAAGTCTATGCGAAGGGTTATATGAAGAAACCTATAAAAGAAGCACTGAGGAAAGATTTGTAGTTAAGCTCCCATTTCGCCCAAAATACCCTTTATCACCTGACGGAAATACAAGAGAAATTGCATTGAAACGCTTAGTCTATCAAGAAAAAAGGTTACAAAGATTGCCTGAGTTAAAAGAAGAATATGACAAGGTCTTAGAAGAATATTTAACAATGGGACATATGGAAGAAGTTCCTAAAAATAAAATAAACAAACGGTGTGTATACCTGCCTCATCATGCTGTAATCAGAAGTGATAAGGAAACAACAAAGGTGAGAGTTGTATTTGATGCGTCATGCAAGGGTAATAATGGCATATCTTTAAATGATGAACTTATGACTGGACCAGTACTCCAAGAGGATATACGAAGCATTATTATGAGATGGCGTATGCATAAGGTTTGTTTTGCAAGTGACATTGTAAAAATGTATAGAATGGTACTTTTAGATGAGGATGACATAGATTACCACCGAATTCTCTGGCGTGGCAGCAGTAATGAAACTTTAGAAGAAAGAGCTGAAATAAAAGATTACAGATTAAAAACTGTCACATTCGGGACGGCATCTGCGCCTTACCTTGCTATAAAAACATTAACAAAAGTTGCTGAAGATGAAGGTGAACAATATCCTGAAGCTGCTAAAGTTATTAAGGAAGACTTTTATGTTGATGATTTGATTTCAGGCTGCGACACCACAGATCAAGCTATAAACCTCAGCAAACAAATCACACACATATTGAAACAAGGAGGTTTTGAACTACAAAAATGGGCATCCAACGACTCAGAGTTTCTCAAGTCCATTGATACCAATAAGGTGACCACTAAGGCTAACGTTGACGTAAAACTAGATGGTGTCATAAAAACTCTTGGATTATCATGGAATCTCGGAAGAGATGAGTTTCATTATAATTTACAATTAGAACCTATATCACCAACGATCACAAAAAGGATTATACTGTCAGATTTACAAAAATTATTTGACCCATTGGGGTGGATAGCACCAGTTATAGTTCAAGCAAAAATCTTAGTACAAAGACTTTAGTTAGAAGGAGTAGGATGGGATCAAGAAATAAGTAAAGAATTAGGAGAAGAGTGGCAGTCTATTAGAAGAGACTTGGAAAATGTTAATAAAATAAAGATCAAGCGCTGGGTTGACTCTATTAGTACTGAAAAAGATCAGATATCTTTGCATGGATTCTGTGATGCATCTGAAAAGGCGTATGCTGCTGTGGTGTACTGTCGTGTAGCACAGAGAGATTTTGATCCTAAAGTACATTTAATTGCCTCAAAGACAAAAATAGCCCCTATAAAAACTATTTCACTGCCACGACTTGAATTGTGCGGTGCTACACTTGTGGCGAAATTGTTGCATAAAGTCAGCCAAGCAATGAGAATTCCGTTACATAATGTATTTGCTTGGACAGACTCCACTATAGTGTTGGCATGGCTATCTGGCGAACCACAACGATGGAAACCATTCGTAGCGAACCGTGTGGTAGATATATTAGAGCACACAAGCAGTGCCCATTGGTATCATGTACAATCATCACTCAACCCCGCTGACATTGCTTCAAGAGGTGCATCAATCTTAGAACTGCAACATAAGTCACTGTGGTGGAATGGCCCTATATGGCTTGCTAATCGAGACATTGAATATACTAGACCTTCAACACCAACTATAGATATTGAAAGAAGAGGGGTCATACAATCCTGCGTACACACAACCAATTATGAAGAGAAATGTTTGTCATTTGAAGAATATGAATCATTGACTCAACTATTAAGAGTCATGGTATATTGCAAGAGATTTTTAAGGAATAAAAGAGAACCAGAGAACCTGAACATAGATATAATAACACAAGAACTACAAGACGTTTTAGATATCTGCATTAGACTAGCACAAGATGAAGAATTTTCAGATGATATAAAAAAATTAAAGGACAAGAAAGATGTAGGGAATTCTAGTATCCTAAAAACATTGAACCCATTCTTGGATAACCAGAATATCCTCAGGGTGAGCGGTAGATTAAGACATGCTGTTACAGAAGAAAATTTTAATCATCCCATAATACTGGGTAAGAAGGCAAGTTTCACATCCCTTGTCTTGGCAGATGCACATCTGAAAACAATGCATGGTGGAGTTCAGTTAATGATTACTTACTTGTTGAGTAAATACTGGATTATCAGCTGCAAGAGTTTGGTGAAGAAACACATACATGGATGTCTTACCGGTGCCAAGCAACGAGCTGTTAGTAAACAACAGATGATGGGTGACTTACCTGAGGCAAGGGTGAATCCTGCACGGCCCCTTTCTAGAAGTGGTGTGGATTTTGCCGGTCCTGTCTATATCTTAAATTCTAAAGGAAGAGGAGCTAAAACTAACAAGGCATATATTTGCATATTTATTTGCATGGCTGTAAAGGCCATACATTTGGAATTAGTGAGTGATTTGTCAGCCGAAGCATTCATAGCAGCTTTTAAACGTTTTGTGGCAAGAAGAGGAAGATGTGTAGAGATTTGGAGTGATAATGGTAAAAATTTTGTGGCTTCTAACAAGGAGTTATTTGCAATGTGGAGAGATGCAGGACTTGAAATACCTAGCTCTATATCCAATCAATTGGCTAATGATGGCACACAGTGGCATAACATTCCACCATATAGCCCAAATTTTGGAGGTTTAAGGGAAGCGGGCGTGAAATCAGTGAAACAACACTTAAGGAAAATATTAACTTCAAATTTAATATTTGAAGAATTTAGCACAGTACTTACACAGATTGAAGCATGTTTAAATTCTCGCCCTCTAATACCAGTATCTACAAACCTTGATGTGATCGAAGACATGCAAGTTCTCACTCCTAGACATTTTCTAATAGGAGAAACTTTAATAACTGTACCTGACCGTGACTACACAAATATAAATATAAATTTGCTATCGAGATGGCAACATACACAAAGACTTGTTCAAGGGTTCTGGAAGCGATGGCAGACTGAGTATATTTTGTCACGACTCAATCAACGATCTAAATGGCTGAAAAGAACACGAGAATTTGATATTGGAGACATTGTACTGCTAAAGGATGAAAGCATGCCCCCAAGCAGGTGAGCACTAGCACGAATAACTGAGAAACATCCAGGCCAAGATGGCATAACAAGAGTATATACAGTTTGGTATAATGGCAAATTAAGTCGGAGATCACTTTCAAGATTGTGTGCCTTACCAATATCTACTAAAGATTGAATTATTGTTTGTTATGCATGTCATAGTATTGATATTAATGTTGTCAAAGAATATTAGTTGTTATTAATAATGTTAAAGTTTACTGTTTTAGTTTGCAAATTTAAGAATTTAATTTATGTTTTATTTAAGTATGTATTAATAGCTAGTTTGTGTAATGTGTTGTAGTTGAATAGAGTTTCAGTTCAATGATTGTTTAAGATTCCTAGAGTATATTAACATTGCATTGTATAAAGAAAAGGTCTTAAGGCCCTTTTGGTGGGCGGTATGTTTGAGTAAAAAAAAAGTAATAAAAAAATTGTAATTGTCAACTGTCAATTGCTAGACTTGTGAAAATTTGTAAAAGAAAAACATGTAAAACAAATTGAAATAAAATTATACAATACATAATGTGTGATGAAAGTGTGAAAGTGACATTACCTATCATTCTAGACTGTCGCCAAACTAGCATACGATAAATTCGTAACTGTAAAACTGTTTAAAGTAATAACTATTCAAGTGTGCTTAAGCAAAGATAATGCTAGGCCAAACATTACAATTTCCCTATAAAATCATGTTCTTATCATAACATATTAGTTAAGGAAGGCGTTAATAGTTAATTATTTATTAAAGTGAACCTTAGTATTAACACAATACAACGCTTTAATCTTTTACAGTGATATCTGTGTGTGTGTGTGTGTGATCTACAGTCTCTATTGATGATGAAGTGGATGAAAATATCTTTGTTACCCTTGGTCCAGAGGCCTTGAGCTTCAAGTGACCTTTGACACGTCGGTATTTTAATATTGTATGATCTTTGACCTATTCTAGCTAATATCGCTGGCTGAATATGCTAACTCCATTTTGGTACTTTAATTTTAGTACCAAACTGTTCCTTTACCAGATTTTATCGCATATTTACTTTGTTTATTTATATCTCAGATTCACATAGGATTGATGAAGACCGCTTTCTTTATAAGACCTAGAATAATTTGGCTTTTAAAGGAATAATAAAAGAGAACATGAGTAAGAGTCATTTTTTGCGATGAATCGCGAGACAATCATGCCGTTCGCCTGATGGTAAGCGATACGACCGCTCATGGATAGTATAACAAAACACCATGAAATACAAAGCAATGCTTAACATTCTGAGTCATAAGATGTTTAGTCTCAATACATCCAGTAAAGTTACTCTCGCCATAATGTCCTTCAACCGGAACACAACAGTGCATTTACACTGCTGCTTGACGGGAGAAATAGACATTGCGGTGGTACCTATCCAGGCGGCCTTTCACATATGAGAGACCTACACCAGTAAATTTAATTTAATTATTAACACGCTGAACATTGTTTTCGACTTTCATACACTCAAAATCTCAAATATTATGAAGAAAGTGCTGACATGTGTGATATCGGTACGTACATTGATATAGACTGAAGATAACCAAAACTCGATAAAGATATAAATAAGTAATGTCAGGGTTAAACGAAGGTTATAAAAGACGATAAATAGTAAATACGTGGGAAATGAATTCATCACGTATTTAGGTAAGATAACACCCATCTTTGATATAAAACACGTTCGTTTTATTGATGACGTAGACAGACGAGCTGGCCCACCTAGTAAGCGGACACCTCCGCCCATGGACTTTGCCAATGCCACGTTCCAGTCAAACCACTAGCTTGTTGTATTGTTCTCTTTCTAACTTAGCTTTAAGGACATTCACTGGTATTGAAATCAAGTGTTGTCATTAGTATTTTCAGAATTAGATTGGGTAAGGTCTCAAGGCATAATCATGTGGAATACTACAGTCAATGCCAAACTCACACCACTCAAGTAGATTAGGAGTTAGGACCCAAAAGGATCAAGGCAAAAGATCTTACTACTGTACCGTACCATATCAGCTGTAATTATTAATTACCCACTGCTGAGAACAAAACTCTATAACCTAGATTTCGATGGAGACAGTTAGCAGTGGTTTATTTTCAAAAGTTATAAGGACCACTGCCAACCAAATAAATAAATAACACTAAATACACCGAACACTCACATACATAGTGATCCCACACTAAATCGAGTCTTGTGTCGAGGGTATCAGGAACTACAAGAGACTTTTCGGTTTCACAAACACCCAGACTCGAAACAAATACTTGTGGTTCACACAAACATTTGTCTCGGTGCGAGGATCGAACCCGCGGCCTCTCGTTTCACAGCCACCGTCTAACCAGGCCGTGTATAATAAGTTAAAGTAAAACTTCGCTGAAACTTCTACTGACTTTTCCGCCGTCCTAGCTTTGCAATAATTTTAGCAATGTTGCAGAAAGTTCCCACTCAAAGGGATTACATTGTCACTCGTGACTCAGCTAACAGTTTTCTACTACCTAACTCATAACACTAGTACGCATTACGAAGTTCCTGTAATCCAGTTGGGAGTTATGAGGTCACCCATTGATTATGAGTCTTACATTCTATGTGCGGTCCGCGGTTGCGTGGTTGCCAAAGGTTTCCCTTTAGATTGTCGCACATGCGTTCAAGCTATATCATGTCTATTTATATGTAGGATTAGAAAATGATGAAAGATGAGTAGGATAAAACGTTAGACGAATGAATAATATGGAACGTGGTTGTGTGAAAGAGATAACGAATGAAAGAACTAAAGATAGTAAGAGATAGAGGATAAATCATTAAGATGTCTAAGTACGGAAGGACGGAATGAGAGAGAGCTGCATGGAAGACGAGAAAAACGCACGACCTATGAAGCGTTTAAACACGAAATAAAGACAACAATTTTCGTTTCATTTGACCCAAACGGAACTATTCTCATATATGTATGTATATCTGACTATTTGATCAGCTATAAGCTGGTATTGTGAAAGCTGATGGCGGGCGAAAATCGCATGTCTCTATTCAATGATCTGTCTCAATGGCACTACATTTAAAATCTGGTGCTAAGAGGTACAATTTCGACAACCTCCTTGCTGCAGTAAATGTGTGGCTCTGTCTATGTTCTCATATGACCAAAATTGTTATATTATATGCACATTGAGTCATTTCAATGATAAATATTAATTCACTTGCCTTATCCTCGTCGCTATCAATTACATGAAATGCAAAATCCAACTAAATACCTCATAATCCTTACATTTTACTATCTTTATCTAAATAATCGTACTCAAAAATATTGATATTGGCAATAATATTTTTATTAGTTTAAAAGCGACGATTACGTAAAGCTTGAACACTTTTTTTATTGAATAGTACAGAGTACTTAGGATCTTTGATTTTCCAACCTTAGCTTTCTGAGTATTGCGAATATATAGATAATTAACCATCTTCTTTAGACAATAGGAGCTCAAAAATTTTTAAAAGTTCTTCATTAGGTCATTAATACTTTGTATTTTAACATATATACATGTATACATAATAATCTAACTAATAAAACTAATGGTAGTCAACGCCTTCAGGTTGAACAATCCCACGAAAATTGTGTTTATTTAAGAAACTCATATAAAGTAAACAGCCCTATCTAGCATTTGGGAATAGAACTCAGAAAAACACGATTCCAAGCACGGTAAAACGAAGAAAAGAAAGAATAATAATTGATTGATGAGAATAAATGAAAATAAGTATTTTGTAAAACCGTGACCGACACCAGTCAGCTGTTACATGACGCGTGGCAACGTACATGATAAAATATTTACTTTAATAACACAATAAATTACCTGAATTACTTATCTCTGCGTCGCCGAACGATGTATTTATTTTCCGTTACGTCATATATCAAGACGATAAATACATTCAAATAAGCTTCGGTCACTGATAACCGGATAAAACATAACCTACGAAAGATAAGTTTAGATAAAGAACAAGGCCACTGTAGTTTTGGAAGATTTAATATCGTTCGTTGAGTAGACTTGAATCAGACGAGTTAAACTAACTTTGCCTTGAGAATAATCTGCAAATATTCACATAACATCAGACATTCTACAAGGTAGATTGATGACCCGAGAAATGTCGCTGGCAACAGGTTGCTGTGAAAATTTTGAGTGCTGATATAACAATGAATATCTTCACAAAAAAACGCTTTTATTATAGCAAGACTGATCATTTTGGTTTCTATTCTTCCTAGCATTCTTATTATTCTTCTTAAACAACGTGATACAGCTTACTTGATTTCGATCGCCCATTTGAATTGATTTTGACGTGTTTAACTCGAAGTTTGGCTAAAATTATTAGCGGGATTCCGTAAACCGTTTTAGAAAACGATAATCTTCTTAGTGCAAAACGTCATACAAGTAATAAGTTAAATATCATACGTTTGCATACACCAGCATATCCTATGTTTCGGTTTTTAGTACTGGCTAATGCATGTATTACGATTTTATAAATTTTAATGACGATCCTTAGAAACGGCTGCATCTCCTCATAATATACAACGAAATCGAGAATCACCTGGTTCTTGAATTCATCTAATAATATCTACCAATATGATACCATGCTCAAGGGATATATTTTTATCAATAACTGTTTATTTTTCAGCTTATCGTACAGTAATTTATTGTAAGCAGTCTGTGACGACGTAATCAACACCTGTTACTTCTCCATTTTTATCTGGTTCAACAGACCGATCGTTAGTTCTAATAATAGTTTGGCTGCGTTCAGAGACGCATCTGGAAAATCACGTGGGTAAGTTCAAGTAGTATTAAGTTGTTTTTGGATATGGTAGAGCTTCATTGGTTCCAGTTTAATGTATAGTATGAAATATGAATAGGCTTGACTTCAATGGTAGTGTGAATGTCTATCGAAACGAGGGTTTATTTTATTGGATTGGCACCTGATGGTAAACGCAGTGCAATTCAGACCCTCCGTTGGTTATAAATAAATAAATACACCCAACAGTCACATACATAGTTCTGACCCCAAACTAAGATTCAGTCTTGTGTCATAGCTATCAGGAACTACGAGAGACATTTCGGTCTCACAAACACCCGAAACAAATACTTGTGATTCACACAAACATTTGTCCCGGTACGGGGATCGAATCCGCGGCCTCACGTTCCACAGCCGGCGTTCAACCAAGTGTCGACGCTGTCGACGCTATTTCTCTACAATCGGCACATTATGCCAACCTGCCTAAAATCAGACTGCAACCGAAACGTAATTCACTGAATTAGGTCACTGTGATCGGTTTTCAATCAATATGTCCGGTTGCGGTGGTCGCTTTTCGAATGGGAACGGATATCCCACCTATTAGACAGGATTTATCCACCACGTTTGAAGATTTGGTGTACATTTGAGATTTTTAGAAATGAGGTACGCAGGACACCAAACGGAGTGTCGATTTACTAGGAATATACATTTAGCCATCAGAAGTGCAATCTTGATAAAGCATACAAATATTTATCCAGGCTACCAAGCCTGCCAACTTCAAAATATAAAGACAACTTCTTACTCAACACATTACATCACCCTTTTAAAATCCTGGCTCCGTCCACACCATTCCTTTTAATAGCCCTACTTGAACCGCATCACATCAAACGAAGTGTTGAAAATAAATAAAAGGAATTAGGAGTGATTCACGGCGTCGCCATTTTGGCCCGCGTGGCAGACGGACGGACGCGTTTATTTAATATAACGATCACGTTCACACTGTTTTGATACGGGGGCGGAAGTAATCGCGATAATAGTTTCAATTGGATACGTGTGAATCACACATCGGATCTTAGATTGTGACGTAAATGAAATGGTTTGGGAAAATGATCCTTGAGAACCTCCGGGGCTGTTAAAAGTTTCCAACTATGAAATGAGATGCCGACTGTGCCACGACAGGCCTTGGGTTTGATCCCCACACAAATACCATTGTTTACCGTGGGATTACCACTACCTGTAAGTTAGGTCTACCATGTATACTTATGTATCCATAATTATTTTTTTTGCATATCTCCTCCGTTGACAGCCATTGACATTGACGCTCATTGATAGCCTCCGTGGCCCAGTTGGTTCGACGCCAGCTGTGAAACGTGAGATTGCGGGTTCGATCCCCGCACCGAGTCAAATATTTGTGTGATCGACAGGTATTTGTTCCGGGTCTGAGTGATTGGCAGAATGAAAAGTCTCCTGTCGTGATACCCACGACACAAGACTCGATCTTAGTGTGGGGTCTGGACTATGTATGTGACTGTTAGCTGTATATCTTTCCAATATTTTTAGATCCACAACATATACTACACTAGTAGCATTCAATAATGTTGCAAGTGTCACACTACCAGAAATAGACATGCGACCGGAACGCATCCAACCTACTTACCTGCCGGCAAATGTCGCTCTCTATTTCGATTGTAATGACCGATTGTCATTTCGGCGCGATTCAATTTATACTACGAGTACGCGTTTGGTCCTTAGAGCCGTTTGTTTCCGTTGTTAACAGTCATATTATCAAATGTTAGCCCGTGTTTGTCTCACTTCAATGGTGTTTAAACCTTGCTTATCTTATCGCTTATGGCCCACCATGTAGGCCTAGTGCGGGGTAGGTATACCTATAGACATACATATCTATGTATATGTGGAAAAATTTTCAGGAAAGCATATTTTCTCGCAATGTCCTTCTTCGTGGGAATGAGCTAGAACCATGAATATACACGTAACATCGAAAAATCGGAAGTGTGTCTTGAAATACAAACTTCCATCTTTTGTTGTATCAGTCAGAAGCGAAGTAACGAACGTAGGACGAATTGGAATTGTATTTTACCTACTCTAGTCTCACAATTTTGCTAATATCCATGGAATGTGTGTAGTAGCGTAGGTACCTATCCAAAAATAAATCGGGATATTAATGTAAATCAATATTTTTCTGTGAACCTCATGCTGATGGCTTAACGGTCACTATCATTGTTTAATACATAGATACACCGAGAATAACTAAATAGAGAGAAGGTTACTTAATTTCAATTATCAGCATACAAAATTGTCGAGAGCAAACTTATAAAGAAATCAACAGTAAATATTTTTAATACACTTGTAGTAAACAAGACCTCAGAAGCTAAAATTAGAACGTGTTTATTCCGTTGTTTTCTCTCACGTGTCGGTCTCGCTCAATAAAACACGACAAAACGGTTTAATTGTGCCATGGTTATCCCGCATTTAGTAAAACGAGTGTCATATGCATAAGAGATTAAAATATGCATTTGTTTTTGTATATTTTCATGTTAAAGCGCAGTGCAGGGACATTCAACCATAAAATGAACATATATGACTGTTAAAGGTTACAAAAGGTTGTCGAAATCGTGTTTTTTTTTTCTAGAATATATTGTGAAAATCCTTGGGGAAAGACTATGTTAAGCAGTGAATATAACTGTAGGCTGAACCTAATGATAATGTATGGCGTGTTATGTAGGCATAATACGGAATTTTGTAGACGTTACAGTTTACACCTATGTATTGAACTGTATGTTTTTCTAGAAAGAAAACTGTAAACGTGTTATATAGGGCAGTGCTGTCTAGACAGAGCAAAGACTGGCAACAGATGAGCTTCCTTAACTGGTCGAAATTGTTATATCAACATGCTTGAAACCCTGGCAAATATGAGACGCGCTTAAACATTTTTTTTTTATATTCCAACAATTTGTTTAATATTTATTTTAATGTCTATTTTATTTTGTAAAATGATGACATGACATTTCAAATAACATTTACAAACGTATATTTCGCAACGACCTTTTTCAACCATTAAAAATTAGTTTCGCTGGCACTGAGTATTGCGGATATTGGCAGTGTGTCGCGATACGGGTGATTTTAATGGTTATTGCACAATATGTCACCAACAGAGATTATGGCGCTCTTTGAATAAACATGATGTATTACTCGTATTTTATGGTAGTATGTGGAGATGAGCGAGCCAAATTACTGGGTAATAATAATTTGTTTGCAATGTCATTTCGTCAGTGGTTGTATATAGATTCAACCAATATCTACGGGGAATAGGAAAGAAAATAAGGAGTCCAAACATAAATATCCATATCTCATCATCAGACGTCATCAGAGAAGTCATCAGACGTAGCCCTTCGGCTGTTTCAAGGTTTTTGACAATCGGGATTGACCCTAGTTGTTCCCGATAATTTGCATATTAAATATACAATTGCTTTAAAAAATAATTTACGCAATAAATTGAACCATCTAGTTCAGCATAACAGCTAAAAGGTATTTTTTGTAAAGTCCTATAGCTGTCAATAAAAGATGATTGTCTCTAGCCGGTTGATATGTTCATGCGTATCAGTGCTGGCGTTAAGAAAGGGCATGGTTGGGCAAATGTCCAGGGCTCCGGAAATGAAGCAGTACTGATACCAGATAGCGTAACAACTTTGTAGGAGTTGTAGTGTACAGGAAATGCCACGACAAAGCATGCCTTTTTTCGCGCCTACAAAGTCCCACTTTAAAATACGCTTTATGACTCATGGTAGCTTAATTCAGCGCTGGAAGCGTCAAGCAATCTTCCCCGGTATGCACCATCTGTCTCCCCCAGGGAGCTGTTACGTAGCAATCTCGCCTAAGCAACCTATGTACCAATCTTGCGATAGTGCTAAAGTCGGTATTAATGCCAAGTATGTAAGCCTCTTCCCATTTAAAATTAGTTTTGATTATAAAGCGCCTGTTACTTTTATCATAGTTGTGTACAGTAAAACAGCTTTGCTATATTAAAATAAAAAATGACATTTCAATATTTACTCGTATAAGAAAATTGCACTATTATCTTCTTATGTTAGGTAATATTATGTTCTTGTGTTAGGTAGCTCGTAGAGGGTCTCTTAAGAAACTTATTGTCACTTAACGAGTAGAACCCAAACACATAGCTCGAGTGTTTCTTTGGGTTCTTTCGGTTTTTGAAGACACAATTAAACATCAGATACTAAACGATTACAGTTTTTAATAAATTTTAAAATACAAAATAATTATGCGCAAAGTTTCTAAATATTTCTATTTAACGAAAGTATAATTTGTATACATTATTTATTTATTTTTCAACACAAATTTGACACGCAGTCGATTATAGAAAATCGACTACATGTCAAATCTTTGAGGTTATACAAATGTCAAAACAGAAACAAAATGTCGGAAAGTATGGCGTCTGCCAATAGAAAGTGACGCTTATAACTTTATTGAATTAAATTTCTTTCAGGTGTTAAAGATTGCTAAAGTTTGTCCATATTACAGGGAATATTCAGGTAGTGTTTTGTTACTTTTAGAGTTTTCATTTTGCTATAATCTTAGTATTGCTACGAACCGGTTAACTTCATCAAATTACGAATTGACGAAGCCTATTGCGTTCTCAATTCCTGTTGGTATGTTGCATTTATAAATGAAATTCTTGCCTGGCACTTTGTTGACCATGTCGACAACCTCTTATACTCTATAAAAGTCACTTTTACACAAGCATTTAACAATCAATGCTTTTTTATTCATATATCCAGTTTAGTGTCGTAAACATTGATATCAATGCTTATGTATTGGTAAATAACCAGTCAATTTATTATAATTGCCAGTTCCTAGGTGCGATTCTCTAATGATATAATAGTTTGTGTATTTTTAATTAGACAATCTGGAAGTGTAAGTTCAATGGATGAGGTTGGCAGCCACTTCAGAAGTGTATGCGTGACCATGTACTTATGGATGTTACAAGTTACTTATAATATTAATTAGGTTATTTATTTTTATTTTCCATAAATATTTGTATTGGTAAAGAAGTTGTCGCTGGTACTAGAACCCATGAATGTGGTAAGCCCCATTTCAGTAGTCCTAAACCCTTAGACATTTCACATTATTCCCTATGGAATGTAAAGTTAGTCATGTTATTTTTCATTATAAAAATAATCTTAAAATAAAACACTGATTTTTAAATGTTGCACCTTAAAAACATTCTAATAAAGTAGATCAATATAGGTTGTATTATGATGCTTTATTGAGTTTAATAAGATTAGACATGCAAACCATCTAAAATAAGTATGGATATAAAATAAGTATGTAGGCGTTAAGATGAAATAATTTTAAACTACAAATAGTACAAAAAATAATCACTTACTATTCACTACAATCTGTGAAGGGCAGTGTCAGACCTCTACAAATTCTTTTTTATACGAGCACCAAGAAAGTTTAAATTAATGTAATGGTAAAATCAGTGAAAATCATATTATTGAGAATCAACTGATGAGGGACAGTTGTCTCTAGACGGTCTACACAATTATGCCCACCCTTTTGAAATTCAATATTCTCAGGTTCAACAAGAAACAATATGACTAGGACACTTGTGTGGGTCTCTAGGCTTTTTACCGTAGAATATGGTGATTTTTTCAAGACAACTTGATATCCAATGATGTGCTATACAGCCTCCAGATGGACTACATAATAAAATGGTTTCTTAGATTTACGCGAATGTTACACATTGAAATAAAACTATTTTATACGGATTTTATCGCGATTTGGTTTAATTTTTACATTTTTTAACTTCCCGACGTTTCGATTACTTTACAGCTTTCATGGTCACGGGGCAGACTGAGGTATTAGTCATCCGCTCAGTGACTGTTACAATTAAACTACCCTTAATTTATATTTTTAATTTATATTTAAATATAAATATATAAATTAAGGGTAAATATAAATATAAATTAAGCTTTTAAATATAAATTAAGGGTAGTTATTTCAATACATAATAAAAGTTGTACGATGTTGCTGTGTCCAGTGTGACTTACAACATGTTGCATTTGATGTTATTAGGGAAAGCTAACATTGGTAGACTTTGGCTGTAAACGAATAGCTGAAGATGATAAACTTATTATTCAATGGACAGCCTCCATGGCGCAGCTGGCTAGATGCCAGCTGTGAAACGTGTTCCTGAGACGGAAAGGTCTCATAGTTCCTGATACCCACTACGCAAGCCTCAATCTTAGTGTGGGGTCAGGACTATGTATGGGACTGTTGGTGTATTTATTTATTTATAATGTCATGGACCAATCATACGATCTACATAAAAGTTATTTATTTTTAGTTTCAGGTTGATACCGAGATGGCGACGCCAAATAATTACAAACAAGCGCCGTCAATGTCGATGCCGAGTCCACAGAGCAATCCGCGTTTGTATTACCATCTTTAACCTCCCCATTATAGTTGCATAAGAATAATCGCAGTGACCATAGACTAGCAATTATTTTTCTCTTCTTGACATTCTAATGAACTGTTCGCATTGAATGTTTGTACGAATGTCGTTAGATACTAACTAATAACAAGCAAAATGTACGTGATTTTGACGCCTACGCAAGCTTGGCAGGGCCGAAAACCATTCCTGGTTGTGCCGGTATCTAACTGTTATGAACTTAAGTTACTACAGCATGGCTCCCGTCTCTCAGCTTCTTAAGCATCAGTAACAATTATTATTTTTGTTTTTCTTACTTTTTTTTTATTTTCCTAGTCAAAGTCAAAACTTTTATTTTGCATTCAAGTCATTACAGACACTACTTGCTTTAAATATGCCAAATTCCACTGAGATAAAATTTTAAATCTAAACTCAGATGGGATTTTAAATTTCCAACTAAACATTAATACAACACCATAAAATTGACTCAAAATAATGTCAACACACATTAATGATGTGTCCCATAAAAGTCAAGCAGGGAAGCCACAATTAAAACTATAATGTCAGCATAGTATAATTTAACATAAGCTATGTATAAAAGAAGTGACTTATTATGACTATATTAGTATTAAATTCTCTTATGTTGGTTTTGTTTCATGTTTTGTTATGTCGGTAACAGACTACATGATTGCGGGGCCCCCAATGAGTTTCGGCATCATTAAAGGTAATGCCACAATCTAACTACTTTTTATTGATCAAAATTGTTCTCACACACCATTTGTTTCGGATATAGGTAATCTTTTGGGGTTATTAAAATTGTAATAGCACAAAATTCTCTCTCGTTTCACACATCACAAACCATCACTGTTTTTTTTCTTTTTTTATTATCTATACTACGCTAATTAAAGCCTACTAAACACTACAGCTAGTATCGCTCGCTAATAACTTTCTTAACATTTATTTTGATTATTTCTAGATGTTAGTGCATATTTGAATTTTCGTTCGCTCCCCGCTCCCGTCCCGTCCCCTTACGCTTTTTGTTTTTTTTCTTTCATTGTATTGCCGCCCGCTGCTTGGCTTGAAGGCGGTATGAATGCACCGCCGCCGCACCATAACCAATATCAGTACCACCCGCAATACCAAGGTGGTCCCGGGATGGGGCACCCGGGCCCCCCGGGGGGCTTCGGCGGGTGGCCGCTCGGGGGGCTCGCGCACGCCCCCCAGCAACAGGGCCGTTTCGCTGCAGAGGGGGCGAGGCGCGCCGCCGCCGCCGCCCAGCCAACACAACCAAGCAAGGATGATAAGACTAGCCCATTTATATCCACGGTACATTCACATCCTGGATTCACACCGCAAAAGATTGGAAAAGGTGCCGGTGCGGTGAGTACACGATAAAATGTTTTTTATATTATGAACTATGGGAATATTAGATTTATTAGTTCTTACTGTAGTATAGTTCCATTTATTTATAACAGGATCGGAACTACTCAATACCATGTTAAGGAGGTCTATTTAAATCATGGAACTAATCTTATAATAAATCATATCAAACCCTTTATAACCAGAGAAAATCTATTATTTATTAACACAAATACAAAACTCACAAATATTTCAGGGTGCCGGTCTGCCAAAGCCCCCAAAACCGCCAGAAAAGCCCCTAATGCCCTACATGAGGTACTCCCGTCGAGTCTGGGACAGTGTGAAGGCGGCCCACCCAGATCTAAAACTATGGGAAATCGGACGAATAATCGGTGGCATGTGGAGGGATCTACCAGAGTCGGAAAAGGCTGGGTTTGTGGACGAATACGAAGCTGAAAAGGTATTGTTTTGACCATGTTATATGTATATTGTTGGGTAAGATTGTTGTGTAATACTTGAAGAATATGGACTTTATTTTGGTTAGGAAAGCAGATATTAGATAACTGTACTTATTCAGTCGTATGCTACTAGATTTAATTATGATTATCAAAATGCTGTGTGTCAGCACCTATATTTATTTACTTAATGAACACTATGTCTACTGCTAACAGCTGTTTTATAATATTTTGAATATTTTAAATCCGTTGTTTACACCGCTGCTATTTAAAACACTTTTTTAATAATAATAATGTTAATCAGTAAGCTATCAGTACGAAAATAGTAACACTATATTTTTTAGTAGTATCTAATAAAAAATTGTGAAACAATAATTTGAAATTACCATTCAAGAAAGTTGTACTTAAATAAAGTCATTCGGAAGTAGGTATGTTAGACTGAGAATTAGGTCTTGGAATATAGAATATTAGGTCTTGTATCGCGAACGGTATAGAAAACATATAATTTCTGACATCAGGCGCAGTACACAGAACTTCTGAAAGCTTACCAATCATCGCCGGCTTATATACAGTGGCTGGCCCACAAGAACAGAGGTACTATCAGTAACGAACCCTGTACCACACGAAGGGACTTGTGTTTAATATCCACGCCATCACGTCACGGCTTCACTTAACACAGGGTTTATGTAGATTTTTATAACACCATTTGTTGTTTTCTAAAGATTAAATTTTACAAGCAGGTGCGCCTTTTCCTTGGACACCCTGTATAATTCGGTTTCGTTAATTTATATGAAGCATCGATAAATATATTTATGTATGTCGACATTGTACAGGCCTACATCAAAATATACGGAGAGAGTATGAAATTTTGGCTGGGGCTACTTTAGATATTTTAAAAAGAGTATTTTTTGGAAAAAAAAAAGTACTAACAGTGGTTTGCTTTGATTTATGAATTATTATTTAAAAAAATCGTGGTGTTCAAAATATCATAGAGCTTCGACTACTATTATCGAAATACCTAAGAATACAGCAAATGGTGGTTATAAATTGTCTTTTTCTATGTTGGTATCCATTGTCATTAGGTATTACAATGTTACCGAAATGCTAGACGTAATGTAATGTCAAAGGGCCACTGTATATTTGTATGCACACGGTGATTAGAATGTCTAAGTTAATTTTATGAAATGGAGACAAATATTAACTTACAAATATTATTTACTTCTGTAACATTAAGCTCTATATTACGAGCCCAAAGGTCATTAATTATTGTGACTTGAAATCTTGATTGAATTTTTTTCTCCGTTTCATTTGAATTGCAATTTTGTGGTTCGTTATTATGGGCATAAAAATGTGTATTACATTAAAAATAATTCGCAAAGTAGAAGATGCAATGAAATATTTACCTGATAAAATATTCATAACATCATCAAATATATTGTATTTTAAAATACTTTCTAAATATGCACGTTTCTATGACCAGAATACCCCATAAACAAGTGACTAACAGCACAATGTAATGCTAATTTTGCCCTTCCATGCACCGTCACCCATAACGCACGCACGGACCAATCACGTCACGCGGTTTAGTCCGAGTACGAAAAAAGCCTGAAAACGTACCACAATTCGCCCGCCTACCTCGCTTACATTGCGGCCAAAAACAAGGCAGTAGGTAAGGGATAAGAAGGACTTGCATGATACTTTTTAAGGGAGATGTACCAACCTTTGTTTGAAATTAATTTTGATATGAAGAGTAATGCCCATAAAAATAACTGGGAAATTGGGTGTTTCTCTTCATGTGTGTTTCAAGGGTTTCTTTTTTTATATCAATAGTATGTTGTTGCAATTAATTTTTTATAAGCTATGGTTATAAAAATAACTTTGATTGGTACATCTTTACTTTCGTAAATATTGGAACTTAACACATTTTTACCTTTATTTATAATTATGACTAATCAAGTCTAGTTTATCCTTTCATAAACATATGAAAGTGAAAAAAAAGCAATTTACAAAAGCCTTGTCAAAATTCTAACTCAAATACAAAGTTATATTATCTGGCATATATTCATTTATTTGTTACACGGGTCTAATTATATTAAATGTGACCTACTCCACACTTGATTTCATTGAAAATACCTCCGTTTCATTCGAGAATTCAGATCCAAAACTTGCCAATCTGATACTAGAACGCTACAGTAGCACACTATATTATATTACTACATTTAATGAAACTAAATATAATCAATTCTCAAGAGTAGGCTAATATAACATATTGTGTGGGTACTACATTAACTATACTAACGGCACGCTATGATGACCGTTTTGACGTTTGTCGACTCATCAAGTATCGTTTTAATTGAAAACTATGCTGAAGATTGTCTCGGTTGCGTAGTTGTCTGAGGTCTCGGGTTCGAATACCGGATCGGGCAAAGTGATAGTGGATTTTTCTATTTATTGTCAGCCCGGAGTCAGGAATTTGTTCCCGATATGGTGATAGGTTTGCCACCTATCATATCGTGGGATGGAAAATACAAGGCGTGGGTGTCCTGGTAGCACCTCTGCCTACCCCTTCTGGGAAAAAGGTGTGAGTTTATTTATGTATGATGAAGAAGCTAATTGCTGTACATTGTCAATAGTAACGTGCAATCTTTATGGAAAGTATAATTTTACGACAAAACTCGACATTTATATCACTATTGTAATCTGTCAAAACGGCCTTTATACCGTGCCGTGTATAATATGACTAGAATTGTATATGATCTGACACCCGGCTGTGTTAGCAGTAGGTAACTTGGAGGAGGAGAGCTCGAGCAAGAAGGGCAGCTCGCAGAAGGAACAACAGCAGCAGGACCGGAGAATTGATATACAACCCGCTGAGGATGAAGAAGGTAAGTAGATGATAGTCAGACTTGATTGCCATGAGGGTAGGCAGAGATTTTAGAACCCTATCTGAGTTATTTAGTACATTTGATCACTAGTAAGTCAATCTTCATAAGCTTTGTGTTTATTTATTGTCAAAATCCTGCGATGTATCTTGTGTCTAGACTTTCAAATGACCATAAAAAATAGATCACTGTTAATCTTAGGTAAACTATAGTAATCTTTACTCCGTAGGTAACTATAGTAGTCTTTATCCGTAGTTATTGGTGATGATTGTTTTTTGAAATAACGAGCATCTATTCTCAATAATAATAATTTAGAATCAACCTCTGAAAAAAGTTACAAATAATCCTTTCATCAGACATAGTGGTCAACACAGTAAATTTCGTTTCCATTCAAATTGTGGACCAAATTTAACTTATTATGTCTAATTTCCACGCTACATAGCATTTAACAACGATATTATTAAGATGCTACAGTGAAATGTATATTTCAGATCAAGATGAGGGACTGTCAGTTAAACACGTGGCGTACGCCCGGTACCTACGCAACCACAGGCTGATCAACGAAATATTCTCGGATACCGTGGTACCAGACGTACGATCGGTGGTCACCACCGCGAGAATGCAAGTGAGTATAACCAATTCACTAATAGCATGCATAAGACAATAAGTTTTTACGGTAATAGCTCCAAAATATATTTGCGGTTTGCGCCTATAAGTAATGGGTTGCCTTCTTTTTTTTATTGTGATGAATGGCGAGACGAGCATACCATTCGCCTGATGGTAAGCGATACGACCGCTCATGGACAGTAGCAAAACCAAACAACACAATGAATTACAAAGCAATGCGTGGCATTCCACTGCGCTCGCCAACTTGAGACATAAGTCTCAATATGTCCAGTAGTTACTTTGGCTACAATGCCTTTGAAAATATAAAGATAAAGACAGAAAATAATTGGAAGTTTTCTGTAGTTCTTAAAACATTGACTGCATTTTTTTAATTAACTACGCGGGTGCGGCTATCGCACACCGTGTGTGTAATTTATCTACAAAATACGCCAGAGCAGCAGCTAATAATAGATTTAAAATACACAATTTTTAAGACAAGTTTTATAATGAATGTATCCTTTTTAGATTTTGAAGAAGCAAGTGCAATCTTTGACAATGCACCAGAAGAAGTTGGAAGATGAGTTGCAACAGATTGAGGAAAAGTTTGAGGCCAAGAAACGCAAGTTCATTGAGAGCAGTGAGGCTTTCCAGGAAGAACTAAAGAAGGTAGTATTTAAATTTTTGAACATGTGTAAGATCTGGCTAGAATCCTGCTAAAATTTATTGTGGATTAATATCAAGTATGTTTAGCGACAACTCGTACTAACTGTAACGGTTTTACTACTTTCGTCCATTTTTGCTTATAACGAAAACTATATAAGTATTAATTATGTGTAAAATTTCAAAATGTGTAAACGTTTAGTATATTACGTTAATTTTATATTATATGATAAACATTTTTTAAATTAGATGGAAAATTTTACCCTCCAAGGCACATTTAATTATAAGTTAAAGTATGAGATATTAATCTAGAACTTTCTATTATACCATTTTTTTTGTTCAGCACTGCAAACCAGCAGTAGACGAAGAAACCTTCCAGCGCATGGTGGACCGAGCCGTGGAACAAATGAGGCGCGGAATCGATCCCACGACCACCACGCAGCCCAGCACCCCCGGACATGTCGCTGAGAGGAAGGACGAGGTAAGAAAAACAGTTTGGAGTTTGGAGTTTGTAGCTGTTTGGCGATAAAAAAAAACACAGAAATCGCCAGAATACTTAATTATACGCGCATAAAGATCCTGGTGCTTGTAACTCGGTCGACGTTCATTTATATTTAGGAACTAAAAACTATTAGGCTATGGAAATAATCCTCAAGTCGCAGCCTAAAACTCTAGGTTACGTTGCCCATACGCTTGGAGTCATAAATATGACCCAAGATTGGCGCCGAGTCTACTAAATTGCGTCCTATTTATATTACCTTGTTAGATAACAGAACGACAATCCACGAAAACACAAAATAGCTGCACTAAAACAGGCCACAATAATGAAAGAAAAATAAAAATATGTACACTATTTTGACAGCCTCCGTAGCGCAGTTGGTTAGACGCCGGTTGTGAAACGAGAGGCCGCGAGTTCGATCCCCGCACCGAGACAAATGTTTCACAACATTTCAAACATTTGTCTCGGGTCTGGGTGTTTGTGAGACCGAAAAGTCTCTCGTAGTTTCTGATACCTGCGACACAAGACTTAATTGATCTTAATGTGGGGTCAGGACTATGTATGTGACTGTTGGGTGTATTTATTTATTATTTTTTCCCTATTTTTGTTAACAGGCAGGCAAAGACCAGTCTCAAAATAAAGGAGAGAGCAACGGCCCCAACCCTCCTACGCAGGTGGACAAAGTGTCGACCAGTGAGGCTAAACCCGACACCAACACTACCACGGAACTCAAACCTGACGAGAATAAAGAAAAGGAGAGCGAGGAAAATGGCCCGCACGCTCATGATATGGAGAGTAAGTGGTGTAAAGTTATTTTTATTGTCCAAGTTAATTTCTACACAGGGCATATCGAGACTGCGACCGAAAACTAAGCTAAGTGGTAGTTTTAGTGACTACAGACTCGATGTAACTAAAATTTTCTAAAAAGAAAGTATGATTTTTTTAAGTATCGTCGTATTTGGGTGGTAAATGCATAATTTTCCCAAAATAATAATGTACACACTTATAAAAACGCAATGGTAGGAATATATTTAAATTGTTATTTTAGTAAAAACAATGTACTTACCACCTAAATAGGATGATTGTTAAAAAAATGTAAACAAAAATCATAGCTTCTTTTTTCGTAAAATTCAGTCTGGATATGCCCTGCATTCTCACGATATGTACATTTACACGTATCAGAACCTCTACGCAGTTGGCTCTGCCGTCGTTTTTGAATAACAATAAATGTACTAAAATCAACAGTAAACTAACTAGCATGCACTCATTAAGCATAATATATAATATAGGCGAATTAAAATCCTGGCAAGTGATAGCCGCACACGCGTTGTGCCCAAATAAATAACGATATATTAGTTAACGTGTTAAATGTTTAAACAGGTATTAAAGAAGAAAAGCCCGAGATAAAGCCAGAGAATAAGGAACAACTGGCGCCCACACCCCCCGCGCCCCCGCAGCACCCGCCCGCGCACCCCCCGCACATCACCTCGCCGCCGCACCATGGTATGAACCTTATATGTATAATTTACTAAATGAGTTCAGTTGTTGGCGATCCGTTTGTGTCTTTACAAAATATTTTCAGTTTTCTAAGTGTTCGACTGGCTGTCTATGGAGGAGTGTTGGTGCCAACGCTTATGTATGGTAGTGAAAGCTGGGTATAGCAGAAGAAGCATGAAAGTAAAATTAGAGCAGTAGAGATGAGATCATTAAGGGGAATGTGTGGTGTGAGTTTGCGTGACAGAGTACCGAATAGCGTGGTGATGAAAACTTGTGGAGTGAAAGAGGATGTAGTGACAAGAATAGACAAAGGAATGTTACGATGGTTTGGTCATGTAGAGAGGATGGATGAAAGGAGAATAACCAAGCAAATATACAAGGCGAATGTGGATGGGAGAGTCGGTAGGGGTCGACCTCACCGTACCCACACCGTCCAAATCGGTGATACCCTCAACAAGGGTCAAGTCAAAAGTACCCTGAATCGACGAGGATGCATGAAAAGATTGATGAAAGTTAATGAAGCGAAAGTAGTATGTCAGGATCGAGCAAAGTGGCGATCCATTGTCTCTGCCTACCCCTATGGGATACAAGCGTGATGATTATGTATGTATGTTCTAAGTGTTATGTCATGTTTAATCTTAGTTGAAGACCAACAAAACACATCTACAAAATCATTTCAGTTATGTACATAATCAGTTTGGTTATTTTCAAAAGCTAGTTCACTTCATTAAGATTTTTAGTTATTTGTATAAAGATACACGACACAAGCTATCTACAAAATTCAGGTATCTGTATTCTACAGCATCAAATTTAACTGCAAACTACATAATTAGGTAAAATTCAATTTATTCCAGCAATGATGATGCCGCCGAACCCGAACGCTCCAGGGCCGCATCCAGGCCCACCGCACGGGGGTCCACCGCCCCCACCAGGTAAACATTAACACCTACTACATCACATCACATCCTGCCACTATCACTCTAATTCTATAGTCTGATCACCGGACTCTCACTTGGTTTAATGTATGCATGTTGATAACAACGAGGAGTGTGCACTGAGATATGAAAAAATGTGTTCCAGTATCTATGAATTATTGCTTTCATAAATACAGACAATTACCAATTTTAAACCAGTTATTATCGTATTCCAATTGAGAATACATCGTCATAATCGTTGAACAAAGACAGATGCACATTTTACAAAATTAAGTCTGTAATATTGGAAATTAACTATGACATTTCTTAAAAATATTTTCTTTTCTTTTCATTTCGAGTATTACAGAAGTTATATTTAAAAAGTTGTAACAAAATGAATATTACAAATATTATTGTAATTTTTATCAAGTGTAGCATCCGTCACTGTTCTACAAGTAATGAAACAGTATCTCGAGCTCAGTGCACATTCCTCCCATGAATGTACCGGGGTTGTGTTAACAATGGTGACGTGTGCCAGTGGGCGCGTACGGGGCGCCGTACGGCGGGCGCTACTACGGCGGGTACGCGGGCGGCTTCCCGGCCGGCTACGGCGCACACCCCTACTACGGCGCGGGGGGGGCGGCGCCCGAGCACTACGCGCACGCGCACCACGCGCACGCGCACGCGCACCCGCACCCCCACCCGCCGCTGCAGCACCACGACGCCAAACGTCGGTACCACATGCGCGTTGACACATACTAGAGGGGACATCGCCAATACCTACTCTTTCCATCTCTCTCACTCTTACGCAATTACGTCATCTTCCCTCTCGTTCTAACGGTTTCCAGCGTGCTTGATAAGAACGTGCTCTGCGCGTATTTAATTATTTATGTTTCCGTCTTTGTCTCTCCTACAGTCACGCTATCTTTCCTCTCGCTCTAACGGTTTCCCGCGTCTGGTCGCTATGTCCGCTCTGGTATACCTCAATGCCATCACCACTCATATTAACAAAACAGTCACTAATCCTCTCTCCACTCACATGTTTGGGGCTTTGCATATCACACATTAACATACGGTTGACTTTTTTGTTTCTATCATGTTGCATTCATCAAGAATCCCTGGGTAAATTGGCAGTGTAAATATGCTTACCATTAAAAATTTTGAAAAACAACGACCATTTATTACAAAATATATTTACATCATAAAAATGTACCGAAGACATTGAATTTTTCACTTACACTTTAGTAACATACTTTGTCATTATATAAAATTTACCAAAAATAGAAATTACACAAGAAACTTACCCTTTCTTTCTATTATAGAGGACGAGCCACAACCGAAGAAAGAGGCCGAATGATCGTCGCCTAAGCGCGTCGTGAAACGGCGCCGCAAGTCCTCATCGAAGGACAACCAGTGAGACAGTTACTGTGATGTGAGACTATAGACACAGAACATTGAGGACTCTAAATTATTCCCAGAGAGTATGTAGTGTAATAAATGAAATTGTAGTGAAAATGTTGATTGTGGCCCCAAAATAATTAACCAGATGAGACTCTGTTATGTATGGAAATAAAACGCCTGGCATGTGATAGCAGCAATACGCGCTGCGTACAAAAAATTAACGTCTATGCCCCATAGTTAAGATGTTCATAAATTTATGGCGTTTAATTTAGGTTTGGTATGACCATGTTATATTGGGATAATGTTATGGTGAATGGTGAATTTTCGGATTCCAAATGTCTCAAGACACAACACACGGTTTTGTCTTTGAGTTGTGTAAGTTTAGTGTAGTATATTTCTTGGTTTAATAATTACATTAAATGGTGACATGTTTAAAAGTTCATTCAATTTTGATGTGTATAAATTAATGTCGTATCTAAGTACTCGTTTCTATATTTTCAATCTTTACTAAGCTGATTATAATTGTTCTAATATTTAATTAAGATTAGATAATAAGTGTAAAAATGTTCTAGCTATTTTTATGTTTAATTATTTGCATTGAGAAACAACAAAGTGTATTAGTAATAAAATAGAATAGAAATTTCCCCAAAATCCTAAGTTTGACATCATAATGTATCATGGAACTTGATCTAAAATAAAACAAAACTAAGATTAAAGTTACTTTATTGAATGATAAATAAGACGCTCTAATAGATATTTACACATGTAATGTAGAGATACATCGATACTGTAGGTAATTAAGCTAGGTTGAAATCGCCCATCTCTCGGGTCCGCGCAAACTGCGCTATGATCGGCTGGCCGGACACTATCGTGCCGTTGATCTCCTCCTGCGCTTGCATGGCCAACTCTACACCTGCGGAATTGTAATAAATATGCTATTATAGATCTTGATTGTTTTATTTTGTGTATGAATTCAGTGAGAATAAAATCGAAAGCACATACAAGTTTATTGACAATAATTCAGGCAACTACCATCAGATGCATTGCAGTTACTTTATATTGATAATTAAATAAATTATCTTTTACAACTATCAGGGGTGGTTAAATATAAAAACGACAATGTTTTAAATAGATGGCATAACAGACATCTGAGTTATTCAAAAAGTCAAACCACTTTAAATTTAAATTAAACGGGAACGAATTCTGAAGTCAAAATTTAATGATAGATACCTTCACTGAGAACTGCCTACACTAAAAATTACCAACTTCATTGCCAGTATATTTCCATATAACCACTCACTTCTGAAATACACGTATCCCTCGCCCTTCAGCCGGCCCGTCATGACCTGCACTTCAATAGGTCTGCCATTGTCCAGCACGAACTGGTTGAACAGCAGCGACAACTGCTCGTGGGACGCCGTCGGAGCTATGTTCTTGAGGTACACCACCTGGTAATAACATGTATTGAAATAATTGGTATTTAGTCATCATGTTCAGCCACGGGAAGTCTTACTTCTCAAAGAGACCTACAATGTGTCCGTCTGTCCATTTTGTGCGGAACATCCGACACCATTTCTCAATACGTAACCTCCACTTAGAAGGTTATCGACTATTTCATCTGCACGATATATGCCTAGGACACTGCAGCTAGTTAATTTGCTAGGCTATACCGATAATGTTTCTAACGTCCTACGGCTCTTCACATTTCTGATTGGATTACGTATGGAAAAAACAGACTAGCCATAACTCGTTGAGCGACCTTGAGCCTCTATACATACATACACCCACGCATTATTTCCCAGAAGGGGTAGGCAAAGGTGCTACCAAAACACCCAAATTTCGCCTTGTATGTTCCGTCCGTATGTAGAAAAATCCAATACCCCTGCTTAATGTTTTAATGCCGTATGCTGTGACTTGTATTAAGACAAGTATTAATTCATTTGATCTCTTGTCTCGAAGTACAATTAAGAACTCTGATTTAAAAAAATCGGCACCAACTACGAGTAGGGTTTCCATTTTCCAACAGCAATTAGAGAGATCACATGGTTCGATATGATCTTCGAATGGTCCCATCTGTTAAGAATCTTTGTCGAGGATCTTCGAACATAGTTCGAACACTTCGTTGGTTCTTCAGCGATTCTATCAAGACTATAATATAGGCAAAGGTGAATGATATACCTACACCAGTAATGTCGGCGATTTTTTTTTACCCCAGTTTTGGAGATATATCTCTCTTACGTTCCTCTTTAGAAGAATACTAATAGCCTTGGTGTTTTGTTTTGATACTCGAATCGATATCGATCGTCGTATCTACATTGAGTCGATGTTACTGGTTGCTCGCAATTGCGACATAAAAACATTTTTTATTGCGATTATTTTATCCTAAAATTCACTCATACGCGGCACCTTCACTAACGAGGTCGTGAGCGATCGCCTACAACCGGCCTTTGTGGTGCCGCCTCTGCTATTTGTGGCAAACTGGAAGTTATCTAATCTACATTTTTAACCGACATTTTGTTTCAAATGCTCTTTTGCAACTTAAATTAATATTTTGTACTTTTAGTTTATTTGCTTTTTCTGTAGTATTGTTATTTTCACGCTAATTACACTGACAATCATAGGAAGGAACTAGAAAAATATAGAATTTCTGCTAAATTGAAATGCAATAACTAGAGAAATGGAGTTCACACCTAGTGCAGTGAAATAAATAAACATGCACAGTGCATTTCTATGAATAGTGGAATATGGCATTGAGAGAATATGGATTCAACATGGTTCAGGCAGCAGGAAAACTACAAAGTCAGATGACTGTCATGTCAAAATGAGGCACTTACATTTGGAGTACTGTCACTATGGGGAGAAAAGCATGATGGACGATGGTACATATGCCTATGATTACATTCTTGGCTAGGTGACAAACAAATGTACCTTGGAAGGTGTACCAGGCTCATAATCCTTGAACCGCTCAATTTTCTTTATATCATCAATACTCATCTTCGTACCCTCAAGCAGTTGTGACTCTGTTTCGGCGACCGGCGCCGCCATTTCCTCCGTTCTATTTTCTTCTACTTGATTTTCTTCTTTTTCCCCAGGTTCCAGTCTTACAATTTTATTATCTTTTATGGTATACATTGCTCGCTTCCTGGGACCGATGAACTTATCTTGTGGTTTCAGTGTCTTATCTCTTGAAGGTCTTGAAGGAGTTTCTTTAAGGTCCCAGAGACTGCCTGGTCTATTTGGTGTGTTACTGTTGGCTATTGCCGGAACTTGTCCTATCTGAGATTGGATTCTTTGCTTCCGCCTTTCCAATCTCCGCAAGATCTTTCTCCGTTTTGTGATTGGAATTATATCACCTTTAAGATGTCCGAATAAGCTCTTTTCCAAGTCTTTGATGTTATTCATAGGGTGCCCATCAGGGTACCTGGTTGGTTGCTGCTTTAGAAGCTGAAGTTGTTCTAGATTATCTGTTTTTGATGTGCTAGGCTGCACATCTTCTTCACAAGCTTTTGTACTGCAAAAAATAAGACACCATTGTTATAATCTTATTGGACTTTATACTTTTACTCGTAAAAACAATCGAATATCCAAATGTATAGAAATAATATTTTAATCAGCCGCAAGAATGCGAACAAATAAAATTGTAGTCAACTTCATTTCAATGCACACACAAATCATGTCTAATTTAACAAAATTGTTATCTTTGAAATTAAATAGGGATAGGTAGATTGCGTGTCAAAATTCTAATTGAAATATTCCAAAATATGATTATTAAAAAAGATTCTTATCTGATAGTGTTGAATAAAAAAAACCGCCATTTCCCTTAATTTCGTATTTTCAATAACAAAATGTATTTACCTTAGTTCATTCCGAAGTTTTGCGACTTTGTCGTAGATATCCTTTAT
This sequence comes from Deilephila elpenor, assembly GCA_949752805.1. Lineage (NCBI taxonomy): Eukaryota > Metazoa > Arthropoda > Insecta > Lepidoptera > Sphingidae > Deilephila > Deilephila elpenor. The sequence continues at coordinate 2,901,625 of OX457114.1, forward strand.
TTTGTGCTGCAAAGCCTCGGACTCGATTTTTTTATACCCTTCCAAGTCTCCACCTTCATTGTCTAAGTACAGTTTTATCTCGTCGCCAGATAGCCCGGCCTTTTTCAACCACTCTATACGCTGGATGTCTTCTTCTGCCTTCCTGAACTCTGCCGCGGTAGATAGTCCATATTTAGTAAAAGGTAAAACCTCAGTGGTCTTTACAAAATCCTTCGGCAGTGACTCGCTGTTGAGCAAAATGATTGTTTATTTTTTTTGACAGCAGATAACTGCATATTACAACATATTTACACACTTTTGCGGAATAAAATCATCTTTCGAGAGGAAAAACACTCACCACATTGAACAATTTTTATTATAACTATTACAATGCTATGGTAAAACAATCAACACCAAAGTTATTGATTTTATCAATCAAAACAAATCAGCTACTTAGGAAAATTTTCGCAGTCCGATAAAAGTTTTACTGCGTGTAAATTTTTCCTTTGTTATTTTTATATCACCTATTGATGTTTATTTATCTACTTCATATAAACAAATCACTTAATTCACACTTACACAATTTAATTTTATTATCCTTATTTATTATTTTTGTGCTACGCCTATCGAGTCAAAACTGATGAGTGATGGCTTGAAAATCTTTAAGCTTTGTTCCATATACATCATAATTGTGTACTTTATCATCAAACTACAAATATAAAACAATACTCAACGGCTGTTCCAGTGGGTCAAAAAGAGATAGATATACTAAAGTGATTGTAGTTTTGTTGACAATGTCAATTTTATGATCCTGAAAAGAAAAATCAATATACCCGCGAATTGAAATGGAGTTTATTCCTTAATCTATGGAATGGAGAAAAAATACAAAATGAGGATTTTACTGCTGGGTGCTATTCTGGGTGTCGATTATGCATACAGCATAAATATATTATATTGTATACTTTTATATGAGATAAGCTTTATTTGACAGAGTTTTATTATAAGCGCAGTTTTTTTTACGTTTAAATAATGATGAAAAGAAAATATCGGACGGACGTGGCTGACGAACGCGTCTTAAAACCAACCACAGACTAAGGAGTAAACCAACTTAAAACTGGTACACAGACTACTATTCACAGATTACTTACAGCCGATGCCAACAATCAATCAAAAATGTTAGATTGGAGTCAATCCGGATTGCTTTCTACTTTTCGATTGGTCGAATATCTTGTTGCCAATAAACAAAACAGGCGACAGTCGATTGCCTTTGTTGATAGATTGAAAACAATCGGTTCCCTCTTGACAATTTAGTTTGACGCAGAATATTTCATTGCATATTTATGCACTTTCAGCATTTTGTAAATAAATAATTTGTGAAAAACAAAAATTAACGTTAGAAATAATAATAATTGCAATAAAAACAATTCAATTTGTCCCAATTATATAGATTTTTACAGAATTGTTGTGTTTCTGGCCACTGAAAAATAATATATCCAGTAAACAATGATTTATCACTTGTCATTCTAATAGAAATATTATGAGAATATTGTGGAGAAAATTGCGAAATGTTATTGAACATTTACATAGATCCGTGGAAAGTGATCACTGCCGCCCATGAACATCCACTACGATTGAATCATGGCTGTGTAACCGGCCCATCAAATCGGGAGGAGAGCGAGAAGGCCATAGCCTGCCCATTCATACTGAGTCATGGCTGATAGCAGCGTGGCTCTACAACTTCCCATGATCAAAATTTGATTCCCTTTTCTATTATTTTTATTCTTTCTATTATTATTGTAAATTGTGAGTAATAAAGAATATTTCATTATAAATGTTTTTTTCACAAAACACACTGAACAATTAAATAAAAATACAACTATGAAATTAAGTAACATATCATAACAGAAATCATATTTATCAAAATATACACAACAATACAATATTTTAGATCTAAATGAAGAAATCGTTAATCAATGTTGTGTCATCTTCATCTACATTCGTTTCTACTTTCTAGTTTCATTGCTGTTGGCAAATCTGCATAAATAATCCGTGGAAATTCTCGGATTGCAATATTGGATTGTTTTGAACAATCCATCCAAACGTCAAAACTGATAATTGTTTATTGGCAAGCCTAAACTGTCATTTCCATACAGAGGACAATCCACAAGCAGGGATTGGCCCTCCCAAAAGTAGATTGATTTTATAGATAGTTTTTTCCCTACTGAGATTAATTATTGGCAAGCTATAATCAGAAAAAAGATTGAGCTGTCAATGTCAAACAGCAAATTTTGGATTGGGATTGATTGTTGGCATCGGCTGTTAGATCACTCTACTCTAGTATAGTGTATTATCTATGACTCTACTATTGGAATGGTATTGGATACTATTTTACTCCTTAGTCTGTGGATACTATTGAATCAATAGCTGTGATTGTGGCTCAATGATTATTAATCATTGTTGTGGCTGTGATCAATATCACAGACTAACATTCAATAGTCTGTGGTTCGTACTTGGTTCGCTTGTGGTTCGCTTAGTCTGTGGCTTCAATCAAAGATTATTTTGTGAAAGTAAAATAAACAATATTTTTATTTCCATCACTCTTTTATAATATTAGTGCCTAGATCGCCATGAGTTGGGTTGGCGATCAGTACATGATGCCAAATATGATGGGAATGCCGCCAATGGTGTGGCAAAATATGATGCCTAACGCGATACAACCAAACCAAGTGCCTGCCGAGTTTAACGTTAATAGCCACCCAAATACCACTCCAAGCAGTACAAATTTTACTGGAGTGGTGCAAGTACCAGCACAGCCGCAGGACAACGTTGTTGCTGAAGAAACTGAAGATGCTAGCAATTCGCAAGGAGACAGGCGGGACCGCGATCGTTATAGAGGTAACGATAAAAAATTCAACTTTTACGGTCTACTATAGTACTCAAAAATCACGCTTAAAGGCCACACATAAAGGCAATTCAATTTTAAATAAACATAGGTACACGTTATTGTTTACTTTTTCTGTTAGGTTGCTGATTACATTCAGCCTGAAGTAATATGTATTTATTGTCAGTGTTTGTCTCTGAGTCTGAACTAGCTAAGTTCAAAGTTGCGACCTACATTATACTATAAAATAACGCAATATTATTTTTCATAATTTCTTCAACAGATAGAGGACACCACGGAAGATCCCGTGACCGTGAGCGTAATGACAGATCTGACAGGAACGACAGGAGTCGCAGCGACAGGCGCGATAGGCGCAATAAGTGGAGCTATGACAATAGTACTCCAACCCCTACGACTGGGGCTGGACTTCCTACTGCCAATATGATGATGCATGGTAAGGAAATAATTACCACAGCTGTAAAAAGAGTGCTTAACCACTGTGGTTCAAACTTTCCAAAGGAGCTTTATTATTTACTTATTTTGACTTTATCATACCTCTGATATATAAAAATTACAAAGAAGGTACCTAGTAAAAAAAGAAAATCATACATAAGGTGGTTTTACAGTATTCTTTGTATATCTAGTAATGTCTTTAATGGCATTCTGCCACACATCCAATTTGGCCCAATTAAATAACAGAGGTGAATATATTTTGGTTTAATACTGATAGAAGTTGATCTCAGTTCATAGGAAACATTGTAATATTATGGTATTTGAGCAGTTTACGCAAAAAAACATCAGGACAAGTGGAATATTGTAATCTAAAATATATTAGAAACCAGTATCATTCATCACGTTGATCTCAATGCAAAAGAGCCATCCAATTATCACCTTTTTTTTTCATCATTAATTTGTATTTGGAAATGAGCAGCAACAAAGTAATGTACATATTGTATTAATCTCATAATCACAAAATGAAATTGTTACAGGAAACATGATGCAATTTGGAAACGTAATAAACCATCAGCCAATGGAAATGGCAAATATGCAAAATATGGCCAACATGATGCCATCAATGCCAATAACGGGCATGATGGACCAAAATATGGTGATGATGAGCCAACAAATGCCTATGATGGCCAATCAGCCAGTGTACCTCAGCGGTGGAGTCCTACTACCACCCACTCCTGGTTTATTACCACCTCCACGGATGTCTCGTCCTGACGGCTGCCGTACCATATTTATTGGAGGGCTGCCTACCCAAATCACTGAGACCCTTATCAATGAGATGTTTCAACGGTTTGGCGAGATTGAGAATATCAAATTCCAGCGGCAAGGTGTATGCCATGTTCGGTTTGCTAGAATGGAGTCAGTTGAGCAAGCTTTCTGTTTGTCTGGATATAGGTTTAAGTATCATGATCAAATGGAGCCAGATGCAATACCGATATATGTTGATTACGCTTTGGTAAGTATTGCCTATATCAAAAGTAAAGTTAGTTTCTTCTACCACGTTTTTTTGGTTTCGTGCCAGGGTTTGATTTCGTACTTAATCTCAGTACTGGACAATTTTACTGATCAATTTTACTGGACTCTATCTTCCGTGATTGTAAGGCAATTGGTTCTAATGTCTTCCTTCAGGACATAGAGCCAACATTTTTTGGATTCTAGTCCTTAGTCCAATTTTATCAACACTCCTAATATCCTCCTTTGATTTGTGTCATGGGACCAAACATCTTACCGTCATTCCATTTCTAATTTATGCAAGACAAATGATAAAATGTGGTAAAATAAGTGTTATAAACAATGTACATAATAACAAAATCAATGTTTCAGAATCGCGACGATCAGGATGAGTTTGAGAGAGCTAAGCGTAGAAGGGAACCCACGCCACCTCGCATTGAACCATTTCTATCAACTACACTACTTTCTCTCACTGAAAAGATCAAGAATGACGCGGAATTTGCGGAAGCCGCTCCTGTAAGTAAAATATTGTTTACTCTTATATGTGGTGTATAAAAAACCTCTAGTGGATCTCAATAGAAAACTAGAAATATAAAAATATTTTAACAAAGAAGTCACTGAATCAGTAATACTCGATTACTTACCGGGTATACCTAGATTGTGACTGAAATGAAAGCCAGATGGCAGTGTTAGTCACTACAGAAAAAAAATGCAACTAAAAATTCTGCCGTCAATATATGAACACAATAGTGATGTAACGAATGTTCGCATTCGCATTCGCGAATCGCGAATATTCGCATATTTTTTGGCATTCGCATTCGCATTCGTATTCGCAAGAAACGAAGCGAATGTTAAGCGAATGTTTTTGACAAATAAAAAGGAAATTTATACACATTTTGATGGTTCTGGAAAAATAATACAACTATTATAATTAACGTATTTTTTAATTATTTATCTATACATATAATAAAAATGTCTGTACATGGAAGATATTTGAGAAATTTTAACGCGAGGGGTCTTTATAACAGCAACAGAAGCCAAAACATTTTTTTTTGAATTTTTGTCTGTCTGTCTGTCTGTATGTTTCTTGCGCATCACGCAAAAACTACTGCACCAAATGAGATGCGGTATTCACAGTTGTATTGCTGTAGGTTCAACTTAAAAACTGGTATATGTTGCATTTACATACAGGGTGTTTCTTTTTGTTTGCTTGCACATTACTCAAAAACTACCGCACGAAATGAGATGCAATTTTCACAGCTATATTGGTGCAGATCCAACTTAAAAACTGGTATATATTTCATTTACATACAGGATGTTTCTTTTTAATTACCTGCGCATTTCGCAAAAATTAACGCACGAAATGAGATGCGGTTTTCACAGTTATGTAGGTGCAAGTCCAACTTAAAAAGTGGTATATGTCTTATTTACATACAGAATGTTTCTTTGTATTACTCTGTGCGGTTGTGCGCGATGAACTCAAAAACCGCTTAACGGATTTCGATGAAATTTGGTATGGAAGTAGCTTACACGCCGGATTAACACTTAGGCTACTTTTTATCCCGAAAAAATAAGTGTTCCCGTGGGATGAAGAAGGAATTCCTATATATTTGTTACTTTTTATACTCAACCGGATGGGATGGGACTGGATTACATGCCTTGAGTAAGAATGAGACGGGACTGATGGGATATAACGGGACGGGACGGGATGAGAAATACCAAATAAAGTTAATCACGCTGACGAAGTTTGCGGGCAGAAGCTAGTTGATAATATCTACGTCTCGTAAGTCTTTTGACTGTTCTTTTTAAGTTATAGCTTCTATTTTTTTAACAAAACCAAATGCTATTTACAGTTATAAAAAATAATCAACCAAAATTAAACATTTAATATCCAAAATGTTATATTTTTAAAACCTTCATTTTCAATGATTTTTCAATGCAATTAATAAACATACTCAAGAAAACAAAATAATAAATACCTACTTGTAAATAAAATTACAATTTCTTCCTTACAATTAAGAAAACAATATTTATTAATAACTACTTTTGTTCATTCAACCTGTCAAAGCACGGGCCGGCTCGACATGCTCGACTATGTTCGTTTTAAACATGACTGGCCCGAAATGTTGCGCGCCAAATTTGAAAAACAACATTCGCATTCGCATTCGTATTCGCGAATGTTAGATATGAATATTCGCATCCGCATTCGCATTCGCGAATGTGAGAAAACTAACATTCGTTACATCACTAGAACACAACTGTCGAGACCCCCTGAGATTTTTTACCAATTGTGTATTGGTACAAAAATTTCCCACTGCACTTTAGGTATTAATTAAATAATATATTTCAGACCCTAGTCGGATGGCTGGAACGCGGTGAATGCAACAAGAAGAACGCAAACACATTCTATTCTCTAATACAAGCTACAAATAATCATATACGTCGGCTGGTCAACGAGAAAATGCAGATTGACGAAGAGTTCCATACAATGAAAGCTAATTTCAAGGAGAAGTTCCTGCATGTGTTGATGCAATGTGAGTCCTTTTATATATAAGTATATTGAAGGAGCTCCTGTTAGTTGTAAGTGTAGGAAAGTGGTGATCAGAAACAACTTCATTAATAAAGGTTTGAGGAGAGCGAGTGACAGCTGCCTGGAATTGATTTGCCGTACTCTAGGAATTAAATATAAGCAAAAATTGTGTTACTATGATCATTAGTACTTATTATTTACTTAAGCTAGCATAGGACTATAGTAATAATAGGTCAGCTGGACTGGTGTGATCATACAGAAAATCAATGGGTAAGTAACGCCTTTGCTGTCACCGTTTTCTTCTCAGTGGATTTGGCGGACACCTAAAATGCATATCCACTAGTTTCATCGATTTAATTAAGAAGTAACGCAAGAATTAATTTCTACGCATCGTGAGTTTTTATGAGCTGCGGTCATCTACCATCAGGTTAGCCATCCGCTTATTTCACGCTCTTAGTGGCTCGCAACGAGATTGGGCGTCGCAGATGTCGGTGTGGTGGCCCTGTGGTCCCGGGATGCAAGAATTTCGCCACGCCCTGCCCGTCGTAAGAGGCGACCTGAAGGCGTCGTCGGAGTCGTTGGGCACACTGCGGGGGTGGTGCACTCCGAAATGTACGATAGAGCCTCGTCTCTGCCGTAGACGCCCACAACACCTTAAACGGGCGTCCAAAAATAAGTGTAAGTGGGTATCATCCAGAAAGGATCAGCGATGGTTTTGCGCGGGGCGGTTACGCGGACGTAATTTTTTTTTTTTTTATTGCAATGAATGACGAGACGAGCAAGCCGTTCGCCTGATGGTAAGCGATACGACCGCTCATAAACAGTAGCAACATTCCACTGCGCTCGCAATCCTGAGACATAAGATGTTAAATCTCAATATGTCCAGTAGTTACTCTGGCTACAATGTCCTTCAATCCGAAACACAACAGTGCATTTACGCAGTGTTGTTTCACGGGAGAAATAGACATTGCGGTGGTACCTACCCAGATGGCCTCTCACTTATGAGAGACCTACCACCAGTAAATCGGGACGCTCTTCGCCCTGAGATGTCCGGTACCGCCCACAATGCACGACGCGGTTATCGATAAAGAAAAAGATTTCGGTGTGGTAAGAAAAGCGTCAACCAACAAGCTCCATTTTGGCATCTAACGGACTTCACAATGGAACAGAAGTTGCATATTCTTCAGGTATAGTAGTGGAAATTGAAGGTTTCTCTCTTTCTCTCTTCAGCCACAGGGAGTCCAAGCTTTCCCAAGGATTCGAGTAGCAACCTGTTGGAAAGGTTTGGTACTAAATAATTGTCAGGTCACATCCTACGATTTGTGGAAATCTTTTGGGGAGGTCTATATTCTAATGATTCTGTAGGACATTTGAAAACGATGAAGGTGGGTTTCCGGTTAATATAGTTTTTTAACATTTAACTTATGTAAACATGTAATATAGAATTATAATAGTTATTTATTGTGCTATAAAATCGCCCTTCATACTTTGTCTGAACATCGATTACGTATAAATTTAAATAATATGACATTCTTGGTGGAAAACTTGTTCACACCCCATTTTTGTCCCGTCCCATAAAGGTAATGGACATGCAGTACCAAAATATATAAGTTGCCAGACTTTGACATTTACTCTGACGATAAATCAGATTTTTTTGCTGATTTTGACGTTACTTATCAAAAATTGTATTATTGTATCTAAAAGATGTAAAACAGACAAAGCTAAAGGGCTATTTTAATCTGAAAAATAATATTTGTTGAACACAGTTGAACAGGTTGCGAAAATTTTGAGCGCGGCGAGACATCAGCGCGTGTCGGACCATTTCACCAAACAACAGCGACGCAACGTCGACATGTGGCTCAAAATGACTGAGGTACGTCTATAAAGGCATTGTCAGATAAAAAGCATATACAATCAAGAAAAATATGGTATGCAGTAGAAGTCACAAATGTTTTGTCTCTGAGATCTTGTTCAGACTAGGTATTTGTGCGTATGGTTGCGTCTAGGAGGAGCAGTTAACAGGTAAGTAGTTTTAATTAGCGCGGTGTTTTTGCACGCAATTTATACGCACGAATAATCTCGTCAGAGTACGTACGAATTCACGAGAGTCGATTTGCGAATTGGCCTCGTTTGAGCCTGGTCTTATAATGGTCAATTTTTTTTTTTTGTTTTATGGGTTGCACCGCGGTAAGTATTTGCTGAAAGCAGTGTAAGTATTACTCGACACATGGTGGCATGGTCTCCTAGCTTCGATTCTTAAAAACACCTTCGGTGATATTCTACGTGCACGCCTAGGGATCAACACGCATAAATATAAGTTTGCACGGTGCGATCCGTGAAAACACGTCACGACAATGCATTTACATAATAATTGGTTCAGGGATCATATTTTTATCTTTAGTGTCAATGTACCATTTAAATAAGTTACATAAAACATCGTACTCACAACAAAAAAATTAACTACCGCCTACAAAAATTCATCTACAAGCCAATGAAATATAGACCTTATTACCTTGTATATAAATTTGAAATTTCAGCTACGTTCCCGCGTATGAAAGATTGTATTCAGTGAAGTCACATCGTTGTAACTTATTTAAATGGTAGTAGAATAATTATATTAAATGTAAGCATAATTATATGCTCTGGGGGTAAGTAGTAAAGATTAATCTAGTAGGCACCAATCATTGATTACCGGTTGGCGGTGGCCATTACCAATGGCAATAAAAATAAGTTCTCAATTTCATTATCATGGCATGCTGTTTCATTAGTGCTACTCTCTCTAGTCATTATGGCGGCCTGCTCGTACCGGAATATTTTTTATACTGGCGCGACCTGATGGTAAGTGCGGTACAATCGAAGTAAAGGATCGAACAGCAAGAGTTGGCGAGAAACTGAGAAAGAGAAGACAGCGAGAGTTGAAGAGACACACAGAATTAATCCAGAACGTGACGCACTTGTGTGGGTCACTAGGCTAACACCCTGTATACAGTGTAGATAGTAGATCGAGACGGTAAAAAATATCGTACCACCCCCAAGATTTATTGGATGAAGGCAGTATCATAGTTTTAGAATATTTTCTTTGTGGAACTGGACCAAGCAATGATTGGAGTTGACTACCAAGGCGATTTAACGAGGTAAGGTGAAAGCAGGACTGCAGTATGGAAGATGTAAGTATATCAACCAAGCAGAGAAGAGCTCTTCGTGCCCACAAATCCACAAGAGAAATTATTCCAAGACTTAATATAATAAATATTTTAGGCACCGATAAAAGCGTAGAGCTTTCATCCAATGACAATCTGAAGTGGTAGGTCCATGGGCGGAGCCGTCTGGGTATGTAGCATGGCGTTGTTAATTTCTGTGGGCCAGCAGCAGAGTGTAAGCATTGTTGTGTTCCAGTTTGACTGTAGCTAGTGTTTATTTTTGTATTGTATAGCACCAGCCTATAATCACCCACAGCTGAGCACGAGAACGTCTCTACAATCGAGAGTTGGTTTGACAGCATTGCGGGTTGGTGAACTTCAAATATCACAGAAATTATTAATAGCTGTGATTACTAGGAATTAAGAAGCCTTAAATCTCCGGATGACGAGGGCAGCGCAATGCTTTATAGTATAAGTTTCGAATGGTGTTACTTCTATTTATGGTGAGGCGTGACACTTAGCATGAGGAAAGCAGTTTACTCCCCCTGTAATTTTGGCTAATAAAAGGTATTGTAAAAACTACTGACAATTTTTAAGATGACAGCTGCCAAGTACCTTGTAAATACCTGGTTATTCCCATTCAATATAATGTTAATGTGGCGGGTAACGTTAATCTGTAGCAAAGATTTCGTCCAGCAAAAGCGTTTGTTTCTAGTTACACGTACTTGTTTTACTTTAAAAGTTTTGGAGAATTAACAAGATGTATCTATTTGTCTAATGAGCAAGAAGTTTCAATACAGATGTTTTGTACGGGATAGTGTCTAGTAATGTATATAATGTACGGATAGTGTCTAATAATGTATATTATGTACGAGATAGTGTCTGATAAAGTATATTATGTACGAGATAGTATCTAATAACTTATCGTTGTACAATTAATTTTGATTTTAACATATACGTACGCTTATAATAATGTACATAACAGTATTAATTATATAATAGTAAATATGTATTTAGAATAGTTAAGAGCCTAATTGTTACGATGGCTCTCCCTACGGTAACGCCGCCCGACAGTTAACATACAGCCGCGCTCCTATTGGCTAATAAGTAGGCCCTGTGATTGGCTAGCCAATCAGAGCGCCGCTTACGTTTACCGCAAAATCATATAAATATGGAGCCGGGTTTTTGGTTCGGCACAGTCGTCGGCGGCCTTACCTCAAGAAAGCAACGAATAAAGAAATCAGAAAAAACTCAAGAAAAATCTTTTACTTCACCAATCCAGCACCAAATGTGTTCTAGCGTACACATTTAATGGTCCTTCGAGCCGGATTTTGTGAAGTATCAAGAAAGAAAAAATGCCGGTCACACGCTCGGAAGGAAGAGGACGCAAACCTACAGAAGAAACTCCGTCTTCGTCTAAGGGTACTTTGACTACCTCGACGAGCGGAACTACGGCCGAAACGAGTACAGCAACGGGAACCACCGCCACGGGGTCAACAGACAGAACAGCGACAACGACTACCGGGACGGAGGCCTCAACAGAACGCTCATCGACCGCCGCGCCCTCCGCCAAACAGAAAAAAGGAGCACCTAACGTGACTTCGGACGTCACCAGGAGAATTGTCGACAAACCGACAAGAGAAGAGGCACCAACGTCTGTCATTGACGCCTTCAAAGAAACTTCGACAGTCAAAAGAATGAAAGGCATTTCGGGTCCACCACAAACAGAAGGACCGCCGGACCACCCTGTCTCCGATAATAGGAAACGGGGAGGGGGGTCCACCTACAGCAAGAAAGCATACAAAATAGCAAAGGCGAGAGAAGAACTATTGAGCAAGCAAGTTGAACTCGCAGCAGCACGTCTCGCCTTACTTGAAGCCGAAGATTCCGCAAACGAAGATGACATGAGTTCGGAATCATCGAAAACCGAAGTCAACGAAAGAATTGACAGCTGGCTGGAATCACAAGTACCACGTCCGATACTTGCCATTGCTGACAAACCTCAAGAAGTGCCAAGGCAACCCGAAGTAATAGAAGCTACAACCGAACAAGAAATAGTAAGAAACTACCAAGAACCGAAACAGTCATGTCACCCGCAATCAGTACCGGCGGGAGTCCCGCAAACAGACTTCACAGGACTAGCAACGGCAATCACACTCGCAGTCAAAGCCGCGCAACGTCCGAAATATACAGAGCTACCAATCTTCAGTGGTTCGCACCAAGAGTGGCTACCGTTCCGAGCAGCATATACAGAAACCGAAGATATGTTTTCCGCAGTCGAAAATACAAACCGTCTTAGAAGAAACCTCAAAGGAAAAGCAAGAGAAGCAGTTGAAGCGCTACTCGTGACGAGTGCCCACCCAACGGAAATTCTAAAGACACTGGAATCAAGATTCGGCAGACCGGAATCCATCGCAATCATGGAAATCGAAGCACTCCGGGCGTTACCTCGCCTAGTAGATTCCCCAAGAGATATATGTATTTTCGCCACTAAGATCACCAACATAGTAGCAACATTGAAGACCCTCAGCTGCATCAAATATTTATACAACCCAGAGATATCGAAAACAGTGATGGAAAAATTGCCACCTGCACTGCGATACCGGTACTACGAATTCGCGAACACACAGAACAAGGAAGATCCAGAGCTAATGAAGTTAGAAAAATTTCTGAAGCGTGAAGCTGACTGGTGCGCCCCATATGCGCTACCAGAACAAATAACAATACAGAGCTCAACGTTTGCACAGCGGAAACCTCAGAAGGTGCACAACGTAACAGAAAACACACACACATCGAAGTGTCCCGTTTGTGATCAAATAGGTCACAACACAACAAGTTGTGAAAAATTCAAACAAACAGAAGAAAACGGAAGATGGGACATAGCGAAGTCGAAACGCCTGTGCTTCAGATGTCTACGATACAGAAACAAAACTCATAGTTGCCGAGTAGTACCATGCGGTATCAACGAATGCAAGCATTACCACCACAAAATGCTGCACTACACAAAGAAAGAAAACAAGACAGAAGAACCAACAGAAGCCATTAATTCCGCATGGACAACGAGGAAACAGTCATATCTGAAAATATTGCCAATTCAAGTCACAGGGCCACGAGGATCAGTGAAGACCTTTGCTCTATTAGACGACGGATCGACTGTCACATTAGTGGACAGAAGCATAGCCGAACGCGTCGGAGAAACAGGACCGGTGGACCCGCTCAAACTTGAAACCATCAACGATATCCATCCAACCATCAAACTAAATGTGTACGGTTTGTGACTCCTAATGTCAAAAAAGTTAACGCTAACATTCTTTTGAATGGGGATGAGTTGAGCCTTGTGGATACAACTAAGTTCTTGGGAATCACATTAGATCCCAAACTTCAATGGGGTCCTCATATAGTCGCTTTAGCTAAAAAGCTGAGCGCCGCAGTCTACGCGGTGGGTAAGATACGTCAATTGACTGATATTGATACAGCTCGATTGGTATATTTTGCCTACTTTCATAGTCTGATGAGTTATGGAATTTTACTGTGGGGTGGTGCTGCTGACATTAATACCATCTTTGTTCTCCAAAAGCGAGCTATAAGATCAATTTATTCGCTAGGGTCCAGATATTCTCTTAGAGAAAAATTTAAAGAAATAAATATAATGACAGTGGCATCACAATATATTTTTGAAAATTTAATGTATGTCCATAAAAATAAAGAAAACTTTCGAAAGATTAGCGATATTCACAATAAAAATACTAGAAATAAGAACAATTTAGCTACTCATAAGACCAGACTCCACAGGATCAGCAAGTCTTTTAAGGGTTACTGTATACACTTTTATAACAAAGTTCCCACTCATATTAAAGCCTTAAGTATTGAAAAATTCAAAGCTACTATCAAGCAAAAATTATGCAATAAAGCTTATTATAAAATTTCAGAATATCTAGATGATAATAAGGCTTGGGAATAGTATAGTATAAAATTAATTAAATATATAGTATCTTGGAGCGGAGGTATTAGTGTGCTCTGTATAATTTCATTTATATTAAGTAACTTAAACTATTTTGTTTTGCTTTGTAAGCGATTGGATAAGTCATGCTCGCTTAAAAGTCTGTGCTTGCGGTGGCGTCGTGTGCCGGGTCGGTCACTTCCCTGTAGCATGGTTGAGGAGGCCGATGGCTGGCACATGCGTCATACTCGTGAACGGGTGCTGCTTGTGTGGACTGGTCTGTCCGATTTGCTTACTTTGTAATTGATAAATAGATTACTTAACGCTTTTATAATTATTTATTGCGTTGGCAAAACAGAGTATACTGATTCTTCGTTATGGGTTACTTCGTTTCGTTTCTCTCAGCCATATTAAATATAAAGTAAACTTATTCGTATTCAACTATATCCTACTTGCAAATCATAACAAGTTATTAATGAACTGCTCTGATTTAAACCAACTTGTAATTTTTGTAATAATCATACATTGTAAACTGGTTTTGAAAAGAGCAACACTAGAGTTTCTTGCCCGTTCTTCTCTAGTGAAAACCGCTTTCCGAACCGGGTGGTAGTTCAAAAAATGACTGAATCTAAACAATGTTGAACATTTTAATGGATTCAATAAATTATTTTCATTTCATTTCATTTCATATGAAAGCATCAGAAACAACATCGAGAAGGGTCAACATAAAGTTGAGAGGTATCAATGAACACACAGAAAGAATACAAGCACGCACCATAAACAGACTACAAGTAACGCCGCAACGAGTCACAGAGAAAACAATAGAAGGGTGCAGACACCTAGAAGATATCCGCAAGTTCCTCACCTATGCAGAAGCAGAACCTCGGGTGCTGATTGGTCAAGACAATTGGCATCTATTATTAGCAACAGAAACAAGAAGAGGCAGCAAAAACCAACCAGTGGCATCTCTCACGCCACTAGGTTGGGTATTACACGGGAACCGCACAAGAACAATAGGCAACGATGTGGATTTCGTGTCACATCTCACAGATGACAACAAGGACGACCTGGAAAACCTTGTACAACAGTACTTCGAGATGGACGCACTTTGCATCAACCCTAAGAGGCCTAAATCCGATCCAGAAGAACAAGCTCTGCGCATGCTAGAAAAAGTGACGAGGAAGACAGAAACAGGAAGGTACGAAACAGGACTTCTATGGCGCAAAGAAGACGTCACATTCCCAGACAATTACGAAAGCTCACTGAGACGCCTCTTGGGAATAGAAAAGAAAATTGACCGCGATCCCAAGCTGAAACAGAAATATACAGAACACATGGAAGCACTCATCACGAAGGGATATGCTGAAATAGCTCCAAATACAAAAACCCAGGGCAAGACCTGGTACCTACCGCACTTTGCAGTGGTCAATCCAATGAAGCCGGAAAAATTGAGGATTGTACACGACGCTGCAGCCAAGACAAAGGGAATAGCCCTCAACGACATGTTACTTAAAGGACCCGACCTGCTACAGTCACTGCCGGGGGTCATCATGCGTTTCCGACAACACGCCGTGGCGGTCACAGCCGACATAAAAGAAATGTTTATGCAAGTGACACTACGACCAGAAGATAGAGACGCCTTACGGTATTTGTGGCGCGGCAATCGTCGAGACGATCAACCTCCGGAAGAGTACAGAATGACATCCTTGATCTTCGGCGCGTCAAGTTCACCAACGACAGCAATTTATATAAAGGACTTGAACGCGAAGCAGTACGAAGATATTCATCCAAAAGCTGCAGCAGCAATAATCAAGAAACATTATGTAGACGACTATATAGACAGCTTCAAAACCCTCGATGACGCCAAAGAAATAACAAAGGGCGTACGAGAAATACACCGAGCGGCTCACTTCGAACTGAAACAGTGGAAATCAAACTCACAAGCATTACTGGAGGAGCTTGGTGAAGATAGTGCTACAAACAATATAGAACTCTACAGGTCAGAAGAAAAAACCGAACGAGTACTCGGTATACTGTGGAACATTAAAACAGACGAATTCACATTTAAATTAAACATGACTCACATTCCAAAGAATATAACAGAAGGGAAAACACCCACCAAACGAGAAGCTCTTCGTATCGTCATGTCATTTTTTGACCCACTCGGATTCGCCTCACCAGTGACGATAATGGCAAAACAACTTCTGCAAGAAGTGTGGCGCAGAGGAACAGCATGGGACGACCAGATAGACGAAGATCTTTCGGAACAATGGATGAACTGGATAACTCACCTGAAAAATCTGGACACCATCACGCTACCAAGGTGTTACTTGAACTACAGTGACGCACCCTCGTTGGAATTACACGTCTTCACCGACGCAAGCGAGTCCGCCTATTCTACAGTACTTTTTTGGAGAACAACTACTCCAAACGGCGAAGTGAATCTCTCTCACATCATGGGAAAGGCGAAAGTAGCACCACTGAAGCTCACATCCATCCCGAGGCTAGAACTACAAGCCGCGGTCATGGGAGCACGACTCGCGGAAACTGTGATACAAGAACATGAAAGAAAACCAGATCGTAAGGTATTCTGGACAGACAGCAAGACAGTGCTCACCTGGATACGCACAGGGTCCAGGTCATACAAGCCCTATGTAGCACACCGATTGGCAGCCATAGAAGAATGTTCAAAAGTTAACGAATGGCGCTGGGTCCCGACCAAACTTAATGTGGCTGACGACGCTACACGAGACGTTCCTGCAACATTCGGAAAAGAACACAGATGGTACAAAGGACCTGAGTTCCTCTATGATGCGGATGAATTCTGGCCGACCGAATCAGTAACCATCTCAGAACCCTCTGGAGAAGAAAAAGTATTCTATACAGCAAATACCAACAAACCGAAGCTCTCAGAAGCACTACCTGAGGTATCGCGGTTCTCCAACTGGGAGCGCCTTAGATACGCAACAGCAAGAGTACTACACTTCATCCAGATATGCAAGATGGAAAAGCAGAGCGTCAACTATAAGAGGTCAAAGAGAAATAAGGAAGTTGATCCAGCTTGGAGCAAACGAAAAAAGCCGTTGTTAAGCTTACCACAAGGAACAAAGAAGAAGCTGACCCAGGATAACAGGAAATACATACCCGTCTCAGCCGAAATTCTCCAATTGGCGGAAAAACTCCTGATGCGTAACGTTCAAGAACAATCCTTCGCTGAGGACATAGAAAACTTAAATAATGGGAAGCAGGTAGAACGAGGGAGTCGCATACAGCACCTAAGTGTCGAATATATAAACGATACACTTAGACTCAGAAGCCGTATTCAAGCAACAGAAAACATAGAAGAACAAATGAAGAATCCCATGGTCTTAGACGGTGATCATCCGACGGTCAAGCTGTGGATAGAAGCGATGCATCGCAAACTACATCACTCCGGAGTAGAAGCCACTGTAAATGAGTGTAGACAACAATATTGGATCATACGTTTACGACCGGTGTGTCGTACGATCGTGAAGAAATGTCTGTTCTGCAGAATGAGAACTCAAGCTCCCCCACAACCAAGAACTGGAGATTTGCCGGCGAGTCGTTTGGCTCACCACAAGCGACCATTCACATATACAGGCATAGATTATTTCGGCCCGCTCACCGTCACCGTCGGTCGGACTCAACAGAAGAGATACGTGGCCCTGTTTACGTGCTTAACAGTTCGGGCCATACACTTAGAATTAGCTGGATCACTCAGCACGGACTCCGCAATAATGGCACTAAGAAGAATGATAGCACGACGTGGCTGCCCCACCGAGATTTGGTCGGACAACGGCACTAATTTAAAAGGCGCCGATAAGGAACTTAGAAGAGCCATCGACGTGGCGACAGCTGAAGAAGCCGCTAAAAAGACCATCTCCTGGCGCTACATTCCACCAGGAGCACCCTTTATGGGTGGAGCTTGGGAACGAATGGTTCGCTCTGTAAAAACAGCACTGGCAGCAACGCTACATGAGCGACACCCAACAGAAGAAGTCTTATCCACACTACTTGCCGAGGTGGAATATACGATCAACAGTCGACCATTGACACACGTCTCAGTCGACACCGAAGATCCGGAAGCCCTGACACCCAACCATTTCCTTTTGCGGGGACCAGGGTTAGTACCACAGCCAGGGACGTTTAAGGAATCCGACTCTATCAGATCCAGTTGGCGAGCTGCACAACGCCTAGCGGACATATTTTGGTCACGCTGGGTCAGAGAGTACCTACCAGAGCTGCAACACCGGCGGGAGCCGCACGGAAGAGGAACACCCATAAAAAACGGCGACCTTGTGCAAGTCGTCGACTCGAACTTACCAAGAAACGTGTGGATCCGAGGACGAGTCATCGCTACCTATCCTGGTCCAGACAACGTCGTACGGACAGTAGACATCCGCACAAAAGGAGGAGTATTACGGCGGCCAGTGAAGAAACTCGTGGTGTTACCAATAGCAACGATCGACACACCCGCACCAAAACTTGATGCGACGCAGTCGCACGGCGGGAGTGATGTACGGGATAGTGTCTAGTAATGTATATAATGTACGGATAGTGTCTAATAATGTATATTATGTACGAGATAGTGTCTGATAAAGTATATTATGTACGAGATAGTATCTAATAACTTATCGTTGTACAATAAATTTTGATTTTAACATATACGTACGCTTATAATAATGTACATAACAGTATTAATTATATAATAGTAAATATGTATTTAGAATAGTTAAGAGCCTAATTGTTACGATGGCTCTCCCTACGGTAACGCCGCCCGACAGTTAACATACAGCCGCGCTCCTATTGGCTAATAAGTAGGCCCTGTGATTGGCTAGCCAATCAGAGCGCCGCTTACGTTTACCGCAAAATCATATAAATATGGAGCCGGGTTTTTGGTTCGGCACAGTCGTCGGCGGCCTTACCTCAAGAAAGCAACGAATAAAGAAATCAGAAAAAACTCAAGAAAAATCTTTTACTTCACCAATCCAGCACCAAATGTGTTCTAGCGTACACATGTTTATTGCACTGTGACAGAGAAAATGTCTAGTGCAATTTGTATAACATAATGTGTAACTATAATATTGTTCAAATATAATTATTTCTAAATAGCATTTTGAATTTGTCAGGAGGTGGCCAACATGAAAGAGGAGTACAATATCATGTTTGATGAAGAAGATACTGAGAAAACTGGGAAGAACATGATTTCAATGGAAAAATATGAACAGTTGAAGGTAATTAGTTATTAAATATTTTATCTATTGGACGTAAACTTTTTAACTTAGAATTGGATTTTTTATCGTATACGCAATGTAACACCAATAATACATTGATAACAGATGTGGGTAGTCAAACAAATTCTAATTGTATTTATATTGTTACACAGAAAGAAAACGAGAATCTCGTTTATGAGTTGGAAGGATATAAAAATGAAGCGCATTTGGCGAAGGACGAAGCTGAGAGGAAATTTGAAAAATTCAAGGCGCATTTCATTGCTGAGCAGGCGTTAAAGAGTGATCAGGTATATTTTCATTAGTTTTAGAGACACTATTGTTGTAAGCTTATTATATTCCTATTTGAAGTAATGCTAATTCATTTTGAAACATGAAAATAAAAGAGGTGTACATAGTTTAAAAATTGAAATTGCCAATTACTACAGCAGAATAATTATTTTCTTTTTTAGAAGCAAGGATTTACGTGTATACCGGTGCCATTGCCGCCAATGCCGATGCCGTCACATTACGGTTCTTCTGCAAGTCAATCTTTAATTGAAGATGTCAAGACTTCTCCAAAATCAGATGTGCCACCCTCAGAGGCTAAGCTTATCAGTCTGATAACAGCTTTCCTCATGATACATCCTTTAGGAGCAACCCTGGACTATTTAGTGTCCTACTTGAAGTCTATGATGCCTGAAGTGGCCCAATCTACAGTCACAGACATCTTAGGCAAATACAGTGAAGTGTTTCATTGCAAAACTACTGGTGTAGGAGCCAATATTGAACACAAGTGGTACTTTATTACATTTGATTCTCTGAAAAAGTAGCTAGGAGGATAATAAAGAGATAATTCTGAGTTAGATTATGTTGATGATGAGGGTGTGTGGTAATTTAATTGTATGAGCATCATGTTTTTAAAGTTTTGTGGTTGTTAAAATAATAAATATTTTAATTAAGTGGTTCATTATTTTTTTTCTTTCCCTCGTTTCACCTCCAATTGTAAAAAATACAAACAATTATTTTTAATTATAATGTACTACACAGATTCCATTAATTATGAATTGTTATAATTACGCGGTCCTTGTATGTACGCGGCTCTTCATTGATCTAATAGCAACAGGTAAGGTGCTGGGCATCACGAAATCCTGATTCCTGGGTACGATTCCTAGGTTAGGCAATCCATTTCATGTGAGTTTTTTAGTTCAAGAAATCTTATTTGAGTTGTCTGGAACATGAAGTTCATGGCAATATAACTGAAACTTTTGTGTAAACCCGCACTTACGATAAATACTAGTTTATAAAATGTCCTACGTCTATGATGGTTTGTGAAAACAATATTTCAAAAGGCTTAAAAAGCCAACATCCACACGTGTAAAATTTGTATTAAAAATCTTGTTTGCTTTGCTTGTCAAAGTTTTCGTCTCATAAATAAAATGTTGAATGTACTCTGTGGTTGTCGTACAAAAAGTTAGAGATCGTGCGGTAGGTGCTTGTGTTTATCGGTGCAATAATTAAATTTCGATAAAATGAATAAGTGGTGGAACTGGATATTAGGTTTCGCGTTATTTTGTTTGTTATTCGTCGCGATCCCCTTAACTTTGTCTAATGGAAGAAGCAAAGAGGAATTGAAGCCTATGTTTGATGAGTACATTGAAAAGTTTAATAAAAGTTACAAAGATCGACCGGACGAGTATGCTGTTCGATTTGAACACTTTGTGGTAAGTCTTTATTGTAATTGGAGGGTAAATATTAATTTACCTGCTTAGTTTTATTAAAAAAAATATTAAAAGCTTCTTAGAACAAAAAGAATATTATGTATGTATATATATATCGTATGTTTATCATGTTACATATATGTAATATTAGTATTTGAATTAGTTATTTAATTTTTTTTGAGCATTTATTCTTTATTTTTACACTGCTCTCTCTCTCTCTCCTTCCCCTATATCCATCCAAAGGTTGTCTGGCAGAGATCGCTCAGAGCGATAAGACCGCCTTTTGTACTTTTATATTATTTTATTTCTTTGTGTTGTTATGTTCTTTTGTGTACAATAAAGATTATACAGATACAGATTATGTATAAATTTATAAAATTAGTTAAATAATATTTGTTCACTCTTTTATGGTATCATATTTCCATTTTATACTGTACTGTGGGATAAAAGGCGATTTTTAATTGTTTTTAAAAACAACAATTTAGCAGTTTAAGCTTACACCCATATCCCACAGGCCACATACATCCCACTGCATGGCATGGCCTTCCTCTACAATCGAGAGTATGATAAAAAGGGTTTAAGACATAGTCTACCATGCTGCTCTAGTGCGGATTGGTAGATGATGTCCCTCATATTTTTTTCTTTTGTAGCTTCATTTATCAACCTTATTCAAAAAAGTTAATCTAAAAGGTTTATGACTTATGAATATGTACTGTATGTGAATATTTTTTTATAATGCACTTATTATCTACAAATATTAACATACAATCTTATGGTAGAAGGTAAAAAAAAATCAACTAAGTTAATTTTACCAAACTTTTATACATATGTATGTATATCAGACTTATAAAATGCCTAACCCCATAATTCAATTCAATTCATCAATAAAATATTTTTAATTATCTGCCTCATTTGTATTGAGTCTAAGGATTGATTCTAACATTTTTTCTTTTATTGCTTGCACTCCCCGAAAGTAGGTTTCATTGAGGGAAAAAATCCTCACATTGATAACAAGTTTGATAGTAAAATGGGCATACCCTTATGTTGTTATTTTAACAAAAAAATAAAACCAGGCCATAAAACCATAACTTTTTCATCTCACAGTCATCAGTGCGAGAAATTGATGAATTAAATGCGGCCTCAAGGGGTCCCGAAGAGCACAGAGCCAAATATGGTTTAACAAGATTATCAGATATGTCCAAAATGGAATACAAAGAAATCCATTTATCAGACGAAAGGCTGCAGAAACCACCACATTTATTTGGTAAAACCTGGAATGACTCGAATCAACCGAGGAGAAATTACGATGAAGTGGATTACGCTGTTGATGGCAATCCGCACCCAGACCACCAAAGAGACAGGCCACCATACGGAAACGAACCCCATAACAACATCTATATTATCATCAGGAAAAAACGTGCAGCAATGTCAATGAAAGTTGACTGGTGAGTGATAGCATATTGTGCAATACTTTTTTAATTTAACAAGAATGGCATTTAATAGTCATTACTGTTTTGTTCGTAATGAGTTTTTAATTACAACCTAAAATTAAATCTCAATTTGTAATTATGGTAAAGTAGGAAATAACAAGGAAGCTTACATTCTAGAAAAATTTCTATGATAATTTCAAAGGTATGTGAACATCACTAGGTGAGGGTGATGAACTAACACCTAAGCTCCTCTTAAAAGTAGATTGGTATCTTAGGAATGAAAATTGTTTAAATTTAGAGTCTTCATATACTGGTGCCTGGGTTGGTACCTCCGCAATGTCTATTTCTCCCGCCAAACAGCTTTGTAAATGCATGGTTCTGTTACAGTTTGAAAGCCATAGTTACCAGAGTAACTACTGGACATCATTATACCTAGTTACTCCTGAGGCATGAGATATTAAGTGTCATTAGACTTAATATCTTGTCTCAGGATGGTAAGCGCAGTGGAATGGCAAGCATTGCTTTGATTCATGGTGTTGTTTGGTATTGCTACTGTCCATGAGCGTTCGTATCGCCTAACTTCAGATGAATGGCATTTTTATCTCGCCATTCATCACAATAAAATAAAAGTTAGTCTCTTAGTAGTCAGTTTGAACTACGCTTTGAGTGGTACAATTCGAACAGTGGTAAAACTTTGTTACAAAATCAGACGTGTGGTAACTCGTAGTAGTTAAGCTTATCTGTTCCCTTATTTTCATCCTCCCTATTTCAAAGTTCCGTGAACAACATCGATTATATGTAATAAGTACTTATCTCTGATCTTACTTATGTGTGATTGCTCCTAAGAAGATTTTTGTGAAAAAGGACATGCTTTGTATCACATCTTAAACGCAGCAGGGAATGTACTCCGAACCGTCCTCATACCCTTGATTCAATAATAGCAGTATGATAAACTCGTACCACTTTAACTTATTGCCCATAATATGTACGTACATCTGCATAATATTGTTTACTCCAGATAATATGATTTGTCATACTTGTTGGCTTTCTTGAAATGATAAGAGTTAGATATAAGCTTTTGTATTATTATGACTGCAACGTAGAATTTTTATTGGTCTTAACTGCTATGTCAGGATATAACATAGGTTAGTACCTAATAAGCTTATTTATACTGCAATATCAGGACGTTTAGACTGTGATGTATTGCTTCTTCACAGTTAGGCTGTGTTTACAATAATTTTAAAATGCGCGAAGCAAAGTGGAGATGTACAGATATCGCCTTACCACATAGACTTTTTATCTATGATATCATAGATGTCCAATATGATTGGTCGATTCCTAACCATCTTTGCTTTAATGTAAATGCAGCCTAAATCAACACCTGTCGTGATTTGCCCGGTGTTCGGACATTACTATCTTTATCAGCCTTATACCTAGACGCTAGTAAAGTATTGGCGACTGCAAACGTCCTTGCAGGTGATGTGTTTAGCCATTCAAACATTTACCTTTCATAGGATTAAAAACCGTGAGCTCCAGTAAACATTTTTATAATACCAGATACGATTGTTACGAGTAAAAGAAGCCCTCTTGGGCTGTCACGCGGCCTAACTAATTCTATCTCGGCCTT
The DNA here is from genome assembly GCA_949752805.1 of Deilephila elpenor. NCBI lineage: Eukaryota > Metazoa > Arthropoda > Insecta > Lepidoptera > Sphingidae > Deilephila > Deilephila elpenor. The sequence continues at coordinate 2,925,565 of OX457114.1, forward strand.
ATTAAATTTGAGTCCTACACCGTCGTCATCCAATGTGTCATCCAATCGTCACAGTTCAAATTGATATTAGAATATCCGTTGGCAAGCGACAGTTAACTCGCACTGGTCTACACAATATAATTCACAAGATTTCTATCTTAAAGATCTATGGCTTATTTATAAAAAAATTAAGCTCATGCATTAATTCAATGCCAATTGAAATTCATTATGAGTATATCGAAACATTTAATTATATTGAACCTAGAAACTAAGTCTATGTAGATATTTTAAACATAATTAAAACATAGTGTTTTAAAGGTCGTCACATTTTAAATTATTTTAATCTTGTACGGATATTTTGAACACATCGGCGCCTGTTAAATTTTAATTTTAATATGGTAATTTAAACTGACCTACCCACACTCGCAAGACTATAAATAAATATGTTTTTATAACATGTAGCAAGCGTTCACTTAGATTTAGATTTGAAAACCTGTAGCGAGTTCCTCAGACGTTTTTATATTAATTGTCAAAGCCTAAGAACTTACTAGAATTTGTGAAGTAATTTTTGATCTTGCCTGCATGTTCTTATCCCACGTATATGTAGTAGGGTCGGCGAAATATATATTTTCAGTCATTCAGATTGATTTGGCTTATAATTTTACGATCTGCCTCTAGTAGCCTGCTAAGCATCAACTCTTTTGAAAGTAGGTTTACGCCCAAATATTCCGCATTTGTAATTTTAAATTCAGTAAGAGTTTGTTGTTTTATTTTCAATTATCAGTAGCTTTTGCATGCAAACTTTGTCTGCTTGATTACCTTTATTTGGAATTTCCTATCTCGTCCTGTTATATGTATACCGTTCGTTCCGTCTAGGCATGTAATCCAGTTCCATCTCATTACTTTGAGTATAAAAAAGTAACAAATATATCGGAAGTCCTTCCAAATTCCACGGGAACACTAAATATTTTTTTCGGGATAAAAAGTAGCCTACGTGTTAATCCAGAGGGTCAGCTACCTCCACACCAACTTTCATAGAAATCCGTTGAGCCGCTTCTGAGTTCATTGCGCATAACCGCCAATAGACAAAATTTCTAAAAATCATTGTTGTGGTATCTATTTCGTTAATACATACCTCCCACATTAGTTTTTTTTTAAATACAATAATACACCCAACAGTCACTGACATAGTCCTGACCCCACATTATGCTCAATTTTTATTCATCTAGATTTTATATCTAATACTTGACCTCAACATCTATACATATAATAAATTTGTAACCGATCGATATCTGTACACGGAAGATAAATGACAGCTTCTTCTGACAGCCTCCGTGGCGCAGTTGGTTAGACGCCGGCTTTGAAACAAGAATACGCGGATTCAATCCCCGCACTGGACAAATTTTGTGAGGCCCACAAATATTAAATATTTGTCTCTGGTCTGGGTGTTTGTGAGACCGAAAATTTTCTCGTAGTTTCTGATACCCACAAGACTCGATCTTAGTGGGGTCAGGACTAGGTATGTGACTGTTGTGTGTATAATAAATTTTAAAAAGCTTTCGTGGGTCACTGTGACGACTGACAAGTTTTTCACCATCATCTAGGGTGGTTGTTACTAAGTGACCGGATTCGAATGTATTACCAACAGTAGGGTCTTCGGCAATCTCAATTACCGAATGAAACTCAACAGCAAACGTGTTACTTTACCTCGGGCCATGTATCGAAGTTACCTCTTACAAAAAAGCATATTATATTTCGTTCATATCAAGTGTCATATGGCCTATAAGGTTTATTTTTATATTACAAATATCAATACGTTATCATTGCAGTGTGCATAGATAAATATTACTCGACCAATATTCATAAGCAACCTTGCAGTTAGATATTCAAAAAGATATCCTTAAAGTTCATTAACTCTTAAATCTTAATAAAAATAAATACCAATCTACATATACTTAGAAACTATGTTACACGAAACAACACGAATTCGCGTAATAAATATGTCTATTCGTCATATAATAAATATGCAGAAAAACAACAAATATATAGATGTCAATATCCTTTAAATCGTGTTTATTTTAAATCGATCTTCGACTTGTTTTCGATACGGGGTATAACTTTTTATTATTCTCAGGGTGAAGTTTTTATATAATAGACGAAAATTAAGAAGTATAGACAATTATAAATAAAAATAACTAAATTCTTCCTTCTACTAAATACATAAATCTCGATATCTATCTGGGGTAAAGTCATATTTTCCGTCCGTAAATAAAAAACAAGGAATAAAACATAATATGTAATCGGCGATTGTGGTTAAAAGGTAGAAGGAATGGCTGAGCTTACTGAAGGGCTGAGAGATTTTGCTAAACTAGTCTGGAACTCACTTATAGGATTTATGATTCGGGTTAATGACTGCTACCATTGTCAAACGATAACTACTGCGACGACTCGTAATATTCTCAGTGTTTGTATTTTTAAATGCATACCTATATTTCTTGTCATAGGTTATCTTCACTTTATGTTAGCTTGGACTTAAATACCTAACCTACAAAACGACATGTACAATTATTAGTTAATACAATAAAAATACTGGATGATTTCGTCTATAAATTCAAAGTTGTAATTTTAGTCTCAAAAATAACAACCTTGAATTTCCTATTCTATATTTGAATCCATACGCTTCCAATGCATGAGCGCTTTATTGCCAATGAAATAGCCGCAATCCTTGCAATTTGATAATATAAATATATCTGCATGGTTTTTTTTTAAATGTCACAATCTCAATTTTTATTCGAACCCGTTTGGAACCGGTTCGCCGAACATTAGCGGTGACCCTGTGGCTCTAGCAATGCCAGTGCTCCGTTTATAGAATAATGCGTGTGTTTAAATTAATTATTATTTTGTTCGGTATTTATTAGAAAATGTAGAATGCCTGTTACTAATAAGACCATGTCCACATGTATAATAGTCCACAGGATAATTTCCAAATTATCCTATGATTAGTAGTACGTGTAGTGGTTGATAAAGATAATGATGACGAAAGAATGAGAAACAAAATATCTTTACACCAATTATAATTGATGATTGCGAAGTTTATAGTTGCATTGTGTCTGAAGTCACTAATACCACCACCTGGCTTCGGTTTCGGTCGCAGTCTGGATAAACTATAGATGTAGGATATACCCTGTATATGCGCACAATTTTTTATTACTTACTTGTGTTTTAATGATGTTTTTTAATTGCTTATTAAAATAATCGCCATACCAACTATAAATGTTGTCATGACGTATGAAGGTTACAGTGAAGATATAAAATTAAGCTAAAAGCTAATGGACATAAAATAGATCAAAACATTGATAATACATAAAGGAAAACATAATTTCGTGTTTATTCAATAATTCATTAAGTCAGCGTAGTCAGATTAAAATTAAGTAATATACATCTGTCAATGATAGCCACTCCATCTGGGCTGCAGTTGACGTGCCATCAAGTTCATTATAGTCACTTAATGGGACAGTATAAAAACCCACACCCACGCACATGCCTCACGAAAACAAAGAAAACAGTAGGCTTTAAAAATAACTTAAATGTAAACAAAATATATTATAATGAGCCTTGAGAACGGCTAAGATGTAAAGAAGCAATACCTACCTATTACTATTTATATTACTAATATTGAATGAAAATGTAAAAGGGTATTAGACTAATTTTTTTTATTGTATTCATTAAAAAGTATCCATATCCAAAATCTAGCAAACAAAATAATCCATTCAGAATTAAATAAGTTAGAAACGTTTTAAATCTTGTAGTAGGGTAAAAGAAAAGGCAGGCAAAACAAAATTAGTGACGTCACTAATCTTTATTTCGATTATAGTGTGCGGGTGTGAAAGAGACGGTAAGATGTCCCCACTCTTTCATTTAAAATACAATTTTTTGCCTCATGTTACAAACAAACTACTTGAATACTGTTTTCACAAAAATGTTTTGTTTTAATGGCACTTGTGTTTGTTTGCAAAATGATACAAAAATTCGATGATAGTCAAATACCCTATTCTAGGAGGACGAAAGGCGTCATCGGTCCAGTGAGAGACCAGGGGCTGTGCGGAGCGTGCTGGGCGTTCAGTACCGTCGGCACCATGGAAGCGATGCGGGCCATCAAGACTGGGACCTTGGAAACCCTCAGTGTCCAGGTACACGTGGAATTATTATGTACTTTTTTATGTACCAATTTTCTAATGGATACTATATCTATGTAGGTCCAGACTTTAAAGCACTGACCTTTTCTACGACTGAGGGCTCTTAGGCCACAGCTCACCATACTATTTTACTATAGATTGGTGGACACGGATGTATACCATACGTACCATAGGTAGAAATCTCAGTGAAGATCTTTATAAAATCTGCGTAGTTGACTTAACTTGATAATTGACTAACAATAATTTTGAAAACTTAGACGTGTATGACCTGGGATCTAAAACTGCGACCTTCTCGGTTTAAATTCTGCCTGTTACCGACCACTAACAGGCCATAGCCATGGCACAGGCCGAAGCATATAGGCAGCTCAATAGACGGATCTGGAAGTCCTTGCGACACGATGTCCGTGCTCACAATACTGTGAGCATTAAAGAGACAATTGAGCGGAATGGAGGCTCCAAAGTGTTTGCAAGAGACTTGTCTATTGGGCAAAGCCAGTTGTGTAGGCTGAAGACGGACGGCGGCCGCGTAGTGTCGACGAGGGCAGAGGTTTTAAGGGAGATCGAGAGGTTCTACGGACAGCTTTACACCTCGGTTGCCGAACCTACTGTTAGCTCGGCCGAAGACCCGAGAGCCGAGTTGATCCGACACTTTAGCGATGATATCCCGGACATCAGCCTGTGTGAGATTGAGATGGCCCTGAAGCAGCTTAAGAACAACAAGGCGCCGGGTGAGGACGGAATCACTTCAGAGCTTCTGAAAGCGGGCGGAGCGCCGATACTGAAAGTCCTTCAGAGGCTCTTCAATTCCGTTCTCCTCGAGGGATCAACGCCAGAGGCATGGAGCAGGAGCGTGGTGGTACTGTTCTTCAAAAAAGGTGATAACACTTTGCTGAAGAACTACAGGCCCATCTCGCTCCTGAGTCATGTCTATAAGCTGTTTTCGAGGGTCATCACAAATCGTCTCGAACGCAGGTTTGATGACTTCCAGCCTCCCGAACAAGCCGGTTTCCGAAAAGGCTTTATTACCATAGACCACATTCATACGCTTCGGCAAGTTATACAAAAAACCGAGGAATATAACTTGCCGCTTTGTTTAGCGTTTGTGGACTATGAGAAAGCCTTTGATTCGATCGAGACCTGGGCTGTGCTAGAGTCTCTCCAGCGATGCCACATAGACTATCGGTACATCGAAGTGTTGAAGTGTATATACAACAACGCCACCATGTCGGTCCGAGTACAAGATCAGAGCACGAAGGCTATTTCACTACAGAGAGGCGTGAGACAGGGAGATGTCATATCTCCGAAACTGTTCACTGCCGCGCTGGAAAACGCCTTCAAGCTCTTGCAGTGGAAAGGATTCGGCATCAACATCAACGGCGAGTATATCACTCACCTTCGATTTGCCGACGATATTGTAGTCTTGGCAGAATCGCTGGAGAACCTTAGCACTATGCTCGAAGACCTCAATCGAGTCTCCCAACAGGTGGGTCTTAAAATGAACATGGACAAAACGAAGATCATGTCGAATGTCCATGTAGTGCCCACCCCCATTGGAGTTGGGGGCTCGACTCTTGAAGTTGTAGACGAATATGTCTATTTAGGACAAGTGGTCCGGTTAGGCAGGTCCAACGTCGAGAGAGAGGTCAATCGTCGAATCCAACTCGGTTGGGCAGCGTTCGGGAAACTACGCGACGTCTTCTTGTCCAAAATACCTCAGTGCCTCAAATCGAAAGTCTTCGATAGTTGTGTGTTGCCAGTGATGACATACGGCACCGAGACGTGGCCTCTCACTATGGGCCTTATTAGGCGGCTCAAAGTCACTCAACGAGCTATGGAGAGGGCTATGCTCGGGGTTTCCCTACGAGATCGAATCAGAAATGAGGAGATCCGTAGGAGAACTAAAGTAACCGACATAGCCCAGCGGATTAGTAAGTTGAAGTGGCAATGGGCGGGGCACATAGCGCGGAGAAATGATGGCCGATGGGGCCAAAAAGTTCTCGAATGGAGGCCACGTAGCGGAAAACGCAGCGTAGGACGTCCACCCACAAGATGGTCAGACGACCTGGTAAAGGTGGCGGGACGTCGCTGGATGCAGGCTGCCTCCAACAGGTCACTGTGGAAATCATTGGGAGAGGCCTATGTTCAGCAGTGGACGTCCTTTGGCTGATGGATGGAACAGGCCATAAATGCCCAAAGCGTACACAGCGACTCTACCCCTACTAAAATAAATTAACCGCTTTTCAAGTAAATAATTCATCAAAAATTCCAGGAGGCGATAGACTGCGCCGGTCTCGGCAACAGCGGCTGCGCCGGTGGCGACATCTGCTTGCTCCTCGACTGGTTGACGCTCACCAAAACTCCGGTGGAAAAGGAGACTGACTACCCGCTCAAACTCACCAACGGCGCCTGCAAGGCGACCAAGAACGCCACTGGAGTCAGAGTATCTACTTTTACTTGTGATGAGTGAGTATTTAATTATTTTGACAGTTACGTGTACGCACGCACACAAACACCGCACGTATGTACGCACTAACGTACGCGCCCGCACACGTATGCATGAATAATTGTACCCACACTATGTACATTTTGGAATGACCTCTTAGTTTCGTATTTTTTTAATAAATGTGATATGCTAAAACATGTTAGGTTCTTGAAACCCAACGATTTATAATTACAGAGCGTGTTTTAATGGCATTAGCTTAATGTTTTTTATGGGTGAAAGAAAGTTTAGTAAGGCCTCTTTTTTGAATTTTTAATTTAACTTCAATCAATGTTTATTTTCTAGTTTTGTGGGCAAAGAGGAGAAAATACTAGATGCGATAGCAACGCACGGGCCTGTGACAGTCGCGGTGAACGCTCTCATGTGGCAGAACTATTTGGGAGGAGTCATTCAGCAGAACTGCAAGTAAGTATTGTTACTAATATTGTTCGTTATTTCACTAACCCCTACCAACACTCGCTAATTAAATATTTATTTATTTCCCTCATAATTTGCTCTTATAACCAGAACAAAGAGGTGCCATTGCATAATAAACGTTAATTTAATTAGTTGTGCAAGTTATACTATAAAAAGAATTCATTTTTTTATTAAGGGTTCATTTTCCTATGTAATAAAATGTAATGATTAGGTAAATATTGGTTTTTGTCTCAACCAGTCTTGAAAAATTGAGGCAAAAGGCACATTTTCCCACCTAAATCTTTACTTACTTTAAAAACTTTTTCCAGTGGTGATCCAGTGAACCTAAACCACGCTGTCGAACTAGTAGGTTATGATCTAACAGCTGACGTGCCTTTCTACATAGCGAAGAACTCATGGGGCGCTGACTTTGGCAATGGTGGTTATCTCAAACTAGCTGTTGGATCCAACATTTGCGGTTTGGCAAATGAAGTGGCCACAGTTGACGTTGTATGAAAACGAATATTGTTAAGGGTATTTTGATGTTCAATATATTTTGGAGTGCAATATACAATAATCCTTAATATCTTGAATCACTGTCCTTAAAAAGGGGAAGATTATTGCTAAAGCTATACAGAGTGGTTGAGGCAAACAATTATAACTTTATCTATAACACATTGGATATGTGTCAATTAAAATAGTTAAAATATATTAAATAGGTGTCGCCTCCAAATTATAAACATATCTTTAATGTAATGTCTCCACTACTATGTATAGGATAGGTCATGCATTTGTATCATTTTATAAGTATTTAAGGTTTCTCTGTAAATATATATGTTTTTGAATCTAGTACATAATGGATAGGCCGGTGCTGGGATCAAAAAAACATATTCATAATGATTTGCCTTACTGAAAAGGCCAACAGGGTGTATTCTAGTAATTGCAATTAAGATAATGTTCAGCAGTAGCCCTCCTGTAGTTAAAAAGGCAGCTAATAAATAAATAGCTAACTGTTCAGGGTAAATAGTACACATCGGGACCAATGAAATATAATGTACAATGGTGTACGTTTTCTAAGACATTAAGGCATTGTCATTTTTCGATTCAATTCGAAAATAATTATGAAGTAGTGGTAGCTTTATTATGAAATATGAATGATTACGCGCTGAATCAGAATTTCTACATAATATTATTGAGATTATTACGCATTAAAAACACATATTAATTGTGAAGTAAGAAAAAGATTTTTATATGACAATAAGGGCTAGTAGCATTTACTAATTTCGAGAATAATTTTAATTTCAACAATGTCATCGCCATATACAGAGAGACAAACTTATCTGGCCCGGTGGTCAAAAGAGGAAACTAACGACGCCATTTTGAAATGTCAATCTGCTTGCCATTCGCTGACATTACGCCAACATTTTACCCATGTACTTTCTTTCAAATTGCCAGGTGTTTAACATCAAGTCCAGATACATATTATGTAGTGTGTGCATATTCTTATATTTTTAACGAACTTCAAACAAGTAGGTTATGATTTAGTCACATACCAATGTAATATTAATGAAACTGCACTATATATATACATAATAATATAATAGTATTTTGGATAATATTTTTAATTCGACGACTTATTCACCCACTTTGTTGCTTAATTTATTTTTACTGGCAACACCAAATGCGATAACAGCGACGCTCTCACCGGGCCAGAAAAGTTTGTCTCTCTATAGACGTATTTGCCATAGCTAATGTATGGGATTGACATGTTCAAAGTCTAAAGTTATGAGCAAAGTTAGTTTGTGCAATTGGGTCTTAGTGTTAAAAGTGGACGTCGAGATAAATGATTATAATCATATTCGAAACAATAATAGAATGGACAGACTTAATGGATATTGCCGTTATTTTTACAGATTTTGATTTAAAAGCTAAAGTCAGTTTTGAATGTGGTGTGTATTTTCTAGATCTATTTTATATCAGATTCAAATCGTCCTAAAATACTCTATAATTTAAATATACACTAATGGTAATAAGTTCTTGCCAAATGCTGTGATTATATTATGTATTACTTCAAGAAGAAGTTATAGAATAATGATTGCACCACACATAACTCATAATTAATTGCTAAATAACGATTTCATCGAAAATATGATCCAGAAAATGTGTTCTTGTCATCTACAATTCAGAGTTCGTATTTATTTTTTACGTTTTATTATGGTTTATTCATTGGTTATTGAGTTTTGGTGGAAAGTGGATTATTTATAGATTTTAATAAGGCAGAAAAGATTTCTTGATTTTTAAAAAATATGTTTGTTTTATATAAAGTAAGTTTTTAAATATGAAAGCAATATTGTTAGATATTATTAAATATACATATGAATGCTCACAGCAATATATTAATGTTGCAATATCATACTTGAATATTAGTAAAATGTCCACGAAAATAAAATAAGTAATTCTAGTCTTAAGAAATAGTTATAATTAATATTGTTGTATAGTCTCTAAGGTGTTGGGTTTTAGGTAATGAATGATAATTAATAAAAAACATATCAGTTTTCGTTATGACGTCAAAAACCGTCCATTTTTATGTCACAATTTCAATCTCTTACAGTAGGCAGCTTATTTAATTAATAAACTACAGTAACTTAAAAGAAAAAGGATTTTTTTAAATAGAAATATTTTTTAATGTGTATTTATTTATGACAAATGTATAAGTTTTTTTGTATATAAAATTGCAAAAGATCAATGCGCGTATCTCATTTCAATGTACTTTTGCAAATTATAAATAACCTTAAAATAATAACTATTTACTATATAACTAAGACAATCATTTGGTATAGGAAACATCTTGACAAACAATACAAGCAACATGATTTTCAGTATTTGTAATTATTTAACTCCAGTAGTGCCATAAAACCATGTTATAAATGATAAATAAGGACTGCGACCGAAAACGAAGCCAGGTGGTAGTATTAGTGACTTCAAGAGTGTTCAGACACAATGCAACTAAAAATACGAAAAAATATCATAAATATTTATTTTGTAATATTTTACTTATTGCCGTATTTGGGAGATAAATAGGTACATTAGGTTTCCCTAAAATATTAATGTATACATTTTTATTTATAAACACGCAAAGGTAAAGAAAATTATTTTTTCGCAAGAACTAGGTTCCCACCCGCAAAAGATGGTATTCAAAAAAATAAAAAAAAAATCTGTCCCTTATTTTGCGAAATATTTAGTTGCATTGTGTCTGTAACCACTAAAACTACCACCTGGCTTCGTTTTCGGTCGCAGTCTTGATATACCCGGTAGAATATACGAATAGACGAGTTGAAATCCGAATTTATTTATAATATCTAGTTAATACTTATTTTAACATATTCTGTAAAAATAATATTTATACCTATTTGAGATTATGACGGCTTTCTGCGCCATCCACGAGATTTTTATAGTACTAAAATATGCATTTAATAAATAAAACTTGCACTGCCATCGAAAACTTATTTAATGATCATTTTACAAGACGAATTACGTCATCTGATTTAACTAATAAAAACTATTTTGTAATGTCAATAGTATTACAGCTTTTTACGAAGTGCCTTGTATTACCAGATTTTTGTAGTTTTTGAATGCAATAAATAATTTTATAATATTAATGTTTTTCATTTATTTACCAACGTGCAATTTTTTTTTGTATGATACAAGAACAAAATTAAAAAGAATATTTGTTTTTGTATAAACGGTACATAGTTAAAATAATTTCGAATTGGGGTTAATACAGAAATGCCTGATAAATAATATACACAAATATTTAGTGAGATTGTCCGGAAAAGACAGTTGCAATCCAATAAAAAATTAAAATAGTTTCCCAAATTAATAAACGAATGCATTCTTAAATACACGTTTTATATGTATAGGTATTACATATGTACCAGATTAGTCATTTCAATACTGGTCTTTCCTCTAGGATAACATATTATATTATTTTTCCCCGAGTGTATTTATTACGTCGCATAAGTTGTTCAGTGAATGCTGCATCAAAATGTATTTCATCAAATATATGGCAATCGTGATAGTTTTATCCATAAGTATATACACAATAATAATGTATTGTGAAGTGATTAAAACTTCTAGAAATTTCATACCCGATATCGAAATAATACAGGTGACGAGATCACCAATTTTCGATTCGTATTTGAAGAAATTTAATAAAAGCTATACCGAGGAAGAGTACCCATTGAGGTTGAGACATTTCAGGGTAAGTTATCGTGGAGCATTCAGGAAGAAAGTGAGATATGAACATGCAATGAGCATTGTGTTGTACATATATAATGGTCCACTGCTGAGCACGAATCGCTAACGGCCTTATTCGAGACAGATTTAAAACCTATTTTAGTTATCGACTGTTTTGTCCCTTTCGAACGACTTGAGAATTCAGTTTGAGTGAAGAAGACAAAAATAGGTTTTAAATCTGGCTATTAATAAGTCTGTAAAACTGAGAGTTTGATTAAAAGGGTAGGAAACCACATTCATCTTTAAATATTTCAGGCATCCATGAGAGAAATATCCAGACTGAACCGCGAGACAGGTGCCAAACACGGTTGGACGCGGTTTACGGATATGTATAAGGAGGAAATTTCTAAGTTTATACTAGTCCAGAACAGTGTACCAGTGTGCCATTCCCATCATTTGTTTTGCACCTCGGACCGCAACACTACAATAATACCGCAAGATATACCTGATAAGGTGGACTGGTAAGTTGTTATTGATACAATAGGTGCGGCAAAGGAGCAAACAGGTCACCTGATGGTTGGTGAGGACTGCCACGGCCCGCGTAAGACCATTCACAACGCTTGGATCATAGATGTATTGCCGACTCATCAAAGTGGGAGGGGAGCGTAGAGAAAGGAGAATTAGGAAGTTGTCTCTCCCAAAACGATTTTTTAAAAGAGATAAAGCCATCCACTTGGACTGCGGTATGTATAGGCAGGCATGGCAGATTGCGACCATCGTTCAGAGTGTAATAAGTGAACAAAGGAGAACAATGAAACCATGATCAAATAAAATAGAGTAAAATAGTGGGATAGGTACTTTAGTGTGCTATACTAACATAAGAAAAGTAATTGATCTTAATCCTAAATGAAATCGAGAATCAAAAGCAGACCAGATTATGATACATATTGTGGGTTAGAGTACATCCCGGCCACAAATATCTCACCATTTGAGACAATTTGTACGTTTAAATTATTACACAACGGTAATTTTACTGCCTCGGTGGCGTATTTGTGCGATTACAAAGCTGAGGTTTCGGGTTTGAATCCCGGGCAAAGTGATATTGGTTAATCTGTGTATTATAATCGGAGCCCGGAGTCAGGAATATGTTGGATATGGCACGGCACCCACAAGGTGAAATGTGAGTGTAGTGGTAGCATCTTTGCCTATCCCTTCTGGAAAACAGGCGTGAGTTTATATATGTATGGTAATTTTAGGCGAAAAAAGGACAATGTGATAACCCCTGTAGTGAACCAGCTCATGTGTGCGGCTTGTTGGGCGATCAGCATCGTCGAGACCATGGGAGCTATGGCCGCGATCAGAGGACTAGGGAGTTCACGACTCAGCATACAGGTGACTAATACTTTAGCAGAATTTTAACATAACCTGATCCTATTGGTCTGTTAGTATCGAAAAGGACGCGATGTGCCGATTACGGGTTCCAATTTCTTGGCTCATAACAGACTTTTTGGAGTCATGAATTGAGTGCTTTGGTAGTCAATTACCACTTCAACAGTGAAGGCAAACATCTCCATTTATATTTCGATTTTAATTCAACAGCTCAACAATTATAATTGTATCTCAGCACACCATGTTTTTGTGTAGCTAAATATTATTCTTACGATTGAAGGAGTTGCTTGACTGCTCGGGATACAACACGGGCTGCTCTGGAGGCAACATGCAAGCGATGGAATACCTGTGTGACAACGATCTGCCCATCACAACGGAAGACGAATACCCGTTAACCTTAATAAACGAGTCTTGTGATCGGCCCAGGATACACGGCGGACGGAGAATCAAGGAATTTACTGTTCAATGGTAACTGTCTATAACTGAATATCAGACCAACAATAAGCATAAACTTGAAGCTTTTAGAAAGATATAATCTATGGAAACACCGCATAGTGTATTAAAGCATGGCTAGGGTGACGCCAGGAACACGGCAATTTGATTAAACATTTGCGTCCAGACATTAAAATGTAACACCTTTTCTAGTAATATTAAGGTATCATATAAAACATGCATATGCGTTTATTTTCCTTTCGTTCATAATTTGACACATTTCCTAGAATTTCTGTAGAATCGCAAGGTTTCATACATTCTCAGTAAAATTATATACCTGAATAAAGTACCTACTTATTCCTTTTGATGCTTTAGTCCAATGGATGAATATGATATGCTTCGGGTGTTGGCTCACCACGGCCCTATCGTAGTGGTAATCAATGCTGGGCCACTGATGTCTTACATGGGCGGCATTATCCAAAGAAACTGCGAGTAAGTACCTATATTTTGATATCCTGTCTTCTAGTAACTCTTACAGTACACATTTTCCGGTACAAAGTTGTTGTTTATGTGTCAGAGAGGGCGCTAAATGCGCGAGCGCCCATAGCAACGCAAGCGCTAAAGTCGTTAAGGTTTATTGACGGTGATTAAAAACTTTCATGGTTATGACAGCCTCCGTGGCGCTGTTGGTTGAGTTGTTGAGTTAAACGGTCGTCCACGGGTCGATTCCCACATCAAAATAAATGAGTATATAATATTATTCTTCGTATTAGTTTATGTAACTTTGTGTCTATACCAAGCAAGAAATAAAATTCTTATTTATATTATTGTTGTTGACAGGCGCAGTCACGACGGACGGGACCTCATGCACATGGTCCAGATCGTTGGTTACGACAGGACAGGAGATATCCCCTACTACATAGCGAAGAACTCCTGGGGCGAGGAGTACGGCGACGACGGCTATGTCAAGTTGGCTGTGTTCAGGAACATATGCGGCGTGGCTGAAGAAGTCGGATATTTAGATGTTTATTAATACTTAATTGTTATAGTCGCAACCAAATATTGACAGAGAATATTTATAATATTTGGATATTCGCAGGTTTTTAAACTTGTATATAGGACTGTGACTATAAGACTGTGTTTAACATCTTATGGTAATTTGTATGGGTTATTATTAGGTATCTTTCTGTACCAAAATATTTTATATGGAAACTTATGTTTAACTCAGCTTTCTTTACATTATTAATCGCCGAACATGTTACTTGTATTTTTGTAAATAAATAAAATTATATGACTATGAATTCAATTAACAATTTTCACTTTTTCCACCCGTCTTTAGCACCCACAGTAAATGTGACATGATCGAAAAACAATACTCCACTCAGCTACTTGTCGGTAGCAATAGACATAGTGGTAAAATCTATCCAGGGAAATGTTTCTTGCATTAAAGTAACGTAGGGAATCGCAAAAGAAAATGTTTCTGTGAATAAGAATTAAGACTAGCCGAGGATTAAACTTCTCGTACCATTAGGTTGCGCAGAGGTCTTCAATATTAATATGATTGTTAGTTCGTAATTGTAATTGCAGTTTGAAGGGACATTGACTTGTTACGTCCCACGAAGCAGTTACTATCAATTTTGATAAGATAATGTCGAGTGTCGGTGTATGACGTAGTTTTAAGTATCGCTAAAATTGTGGTCACAATGTTTGTGCTATTTATAATTAGCGAAACCGAGTGTATGACTTTCTCATGCTCTAAATAGATTTCAAAATCATAAAGGAACTTGATTCTCTAACCTTTTTTTCTAATTTCCAACAGTCACGCAGATTGTTCTGACTTCTGACCCCACCCTAAGATCGAGTCTCTTGTCGTGGGTATCAGGAACTACGCGGGACTTTTTGGTCTAACAAATACCCAGACCAGAAACAAATACTTGTGGTTCAAACAAATATTTGTTTCGGTACGGGGATCGAACCCGCGGCATTTCGTTTCGCAGCCGCCGTCTAACCAACTGCGCCGCGGAGGCTGTCAAAATCTCTGCCTATCTCAAAGTTTGTGGCGTGGCTTTATTCATTTTACCACAAAGTTTGTTTACAGTACCATTTTCTGGTCGCCTATTATCATTTGCGGCTAACTTCACTTCAGTTTATAAAGAGCACTTCGGTGTTGTTTCAATTAGTCTGCCGCGCTTACTGGAGGGGACAGCACGTCGCTACACCGTCTTTATCTGGTAATAATATTATATTTAATGTTTATGTTACTTTTATCAGTTATACGATTGTTGTAAAAATATATTACGTGAGAATAAGTAATAAATACTATATTAGCAGTGATACCGGTTCTTTTGAATCGTTTTCTCTAACGTAATATAAGAATACCTACTTACCTAATATTTGTATCTATTGGCATCAATTGCTAAGTCTTGAATTTTGCTTCAAGTATTCCTACTTCAGATTTGACTCCTTATTCGCGATAAAATGACTTGTTACCTAAGTTTTACAAGTAATGGTTTATTCCTTGTCTAAAACATGCAATAATCTTATAACCATAAGTAATTCAGTCTCATTTAAGCAGATGGTATTGTAAATTTTACTGAAATGTATTTGATGTTTATGCCGTACTTTCAACGAGTGCTTATCTTTTATGCCTGATCACGTGGGGTCGCTATAATTCGTATTTAAATATGATGAGAAAGGATTTTAGAGTCAACATAAAACATTAAACGTTATTTGATCTTAATTTATATTTGCTGGATCTTTAGCCCATCTTCTCCTTTGTGAACTGCTGACTAATCTTTGCTCAATTTTGACTTCTGGGTCTTTATTCCAGTTCTATTTGCCCCATTAGTATAAGTTGCAGTATTCTAGCTAATTCTTCGGATTACATGCCAACAAATTTACAGGCCTTTAAACAGCCACAAATAGTACCATGTAATTCTATGCCACATTAATATTTTTAGGACAAACTGAAATACAGTTGGCACTTAGATTGCCTATCGATTTAAATATTAACTTGATTTGTTATTTAGAATTTGGTTATTGAACTCTCTCACGCATAACTGAGCCATGTGAATTTTATTTAGTTCTTAGTGATTTTAATATTTTTATGTTTGAGTCTTTATTCGCTATTGCATCATAATGTTGTATATTTTTAAATATGCCATGTGTGTGTTCCATAAACAAATACTGGGGGTTTCACTTAGATCCACATGTACCAGTATCGCCTTACCTGTTCAAGATGTCACCTCATAAATGTCGTTTCAATATTCCATCGTTTCTTCACATATCGTCCATGTATACTACGTAAACTACTTGAACAGCCATCCTCCATCCTTCCTTTATCTGCATTAAATTCAGTAATACCTGGTACAGTCGGTTTCATAAATGAAATGTAGGTTCTGCTTACAATTTCAGTAAAAAATGGTTACATTAACGAGAGAAGACTTTGGATCGCACAACAACGAGACTGTTTGGAAATATACGTGGAGAACCCTTAGTGGATTCTCTTTGTCAGCTATATCTTATGGAGCCCATGTACAGTCTATTCAGGTGAGGATTTAAATAATGAACCAGTATACAAATATTGTCTAATGAGTATAAGAAACAATGAGATATATTTTATTTTTCCTCTTTCGAAGCCTTAGAAGTTGGAACTAAATTAATTGAAAAAAATGCTATACCTAAGATAAAAGATCTAATAGAATAGAATGATAGAACTAAGTGTAAAGAACATATAGGAAAATGATTTTTTAATCCAATTAGAACATAATACATTTAATACATCGGTGGCGTAGTTGTATTACGGTACGGTTACAAAGCTGAGGTCGCAGGTTCGAGTCCCGGGTCGGGCAAAGTGATATTGGATTTTTCTATTCATTATCAGCCCGGAGTCAGGAATTTGTGCCCGATATGGCGATAGGCTCGCCCCCTATCACATCATGGGACGGAACATACAAGGCGAAATGTGGGTGTCCTGGTGGTGGCGCCTCTGCCTACCCCTTCGGGGATAAAGGCGTGAGTTTATGTATGTATGTATGTATTAGAACATAAGAATTGGAACGTTTACACGCTAATTTAAAACAATATTTAATATTACAGGTTCCAGATAAAAATGGGATAACTGCAGATGTCGTTCTTGGTTTTGATGATCTAAATTCTTACGTGAATAGAAATACTCCTTACTTGGGGGCGGCTGTGGGCCGGTGTGCGAACAGAATAGGAGCAGCTAATTTCACGATTGACAATGTCAAGTACACTCTGGCTAAAAATGTCGGTCAAGACCATCTACATGGAGGCATAGTTGGGTTTGATAAGGTAATTATTGAGTTATTAACTTTGCTGTTCTTTAAAATTATGGACTACCTTTAAGTTCAAGACGATGAATAAGCTAGATTAAAAAAAAGATACTCAACCTGCATTACTCAATGTGGATAACTAACAAGCAATGTTATCTAAGATTGCATTTTTCATCTTATAGAGGAGCTTCTCCTCCTTGCGTTGTTCTCTACAATTCTAAGGATCGTGAACTCCTCTCACTAATTTCTGTCGTATGATGTGACGCTATCGATCTTGACTGTTGGCGACCTTTATGGCTTCGTATATAGTGGTGCCAAGTGTAGCACGGATCTGAGCGGACCACCGTATTTGGTTGCGTCCAAGGAAGATTTGAGGAACTAATCATGGCTTAACAAAGGGCAAAATCTTTTAACCAAATAATTGTTATGCCTATTACACGAAGTGGTCTTTTAATAGTCATTGTGATTACCTATCCATATTGGATAAAAATATCTCGATAACCTCACCAGTTTTTAATTCTATTCTACATACATTACATTGCAGGCTAACTGGAAGTCAGTAATCGACGGCACCAAAGTCATCTTCAGCTACCATTCCAAAGACGGAGAGGAAGGATACCCTGGTGACCTGGTCACCAACATCACGTACGAAGTGAAAGACGACGACACCTTTCACATGCAGTTTCTGTCCACCACCACTAAGAAGACTGTCGTGAACATGACCAACCATTCTTACTTCAACCTAGCTGGTCATGAAACAGGCGCCGAAGAGATTTACAATCACGTTTTTGTTATAAACGCTGATAGGTAAGACAAATTGTATGTTGTTTTGTTGTACAAGTGTTTTGTTTGCTAGCACGAAGAATTGTCTTAACTAGGTCTGATTCTCAATGCAGTCTAAATAGAGTATCGATGGGTGAGCGTTGATTTCCAGGCATCGGTTGATATAATTACGAGATTCAAATCGAGTAAATAGAACATTTGGTGATTAAAAATAACTGAGCTGCAGTGAAATAATAGAACTCGACAATTGTCTGCGTCCTTATATTATTTTTAAAGTACTTACAGTTTAAACTAAGAGTATTAAAATACATTTCAGGATAACTGAAACCACATCGGAATCTATCCCAACTGGTCGTTTCTTGAAAGTGGGTGGAACGCCTTTCGATTTTCGCACAGCCACGAGATTGGGAGACGTCATCGACAGGGCTGAAAATCTTTTTGACGACAACTTTTGTGTTTCGACCTATGGCAATAAGGTGTGTATTATTGAAAAAAAATTAAATTCTTAGACACAAATTAACTTGAGTAAATAATTTAGGTCGCTGTCAAAATCTAATCTTTATTCAGTTATTTAAAATCTGAAGTCTAATCACACATATTATACTAATCAAACTTTACTTTCAGGATCTAAACTTCGTATCTCGCGTAGTCCATCCCTCATCAGGGCGTACTCTTGAAGTCTATAGCAACCAGCCCGGAGTCCAATTCTACACTTCCAACTTCCTACCATCACCAGATGAACCAGCTTTGGTTGGCAAAAACGGAGTCGGGTATAGAAGACATGGAGCCTTCTGCCTTGAAACCCAGAACTTCCCTGATGCAGTCCATCATGCTAACTTCCCTAGGGTTGTGTTGTTCCCAGGGGAAATATACAAGCACTGTGTGGTTTACAAGTTTGGATTTGAGAAATGTTCTGACCCTGTCGTGGTTTCTGCTTGATTTATTTATTTTATATTTAAAAGATTAAAGTTTTTTAATGTTAACACAGGTGTCTATTAAATTTCAGTCCCATGATTTTTCCAGTTTACTAGATCTCTCTTCTTTTTAAGTCTGTCCCGCGCATTGTTAAAAGGGAATCAGGAAATATAACACAAACAGTAAGCATACAATGAATTTAATTTACATCATACAAGCAAAAGTAAATAGTTCAATTTGATATTTAATTTGTAACATATTTTTATTACTACGATAGATTGTAGTTTTTTCATCTCATTATAAAGAAGCTTCTAGGCCGTTTACTGTGTCGCCATTTTCACCGTTTTCTCCAATGTCCTTGACCTCGCCCCAGGTGAGGTTGAGACTCCTCTTCATTCCGTCATCAAGGGGAGGAATGAGGGAGCGAGGCAGTAGGAACGTCGATAGGTTGAATAAGTCCAGGAACACTTTGTAACGATCACTGCGAGAGAAATACATTTTGGATATCATTATCGTCAGCCCGTACAGATTCAAGAATCATAATTTTCTTGTATTGGGCATTTAGATTAACTTTCATTAGAACAGTCAAATAACAGAAATAACATGCATAAATATATGTGACGTCAGCGCTATGAGGAAAGAGGTGTGCGAGAGATAGTGTCTACACTACGCCCCCGCACTTTCCTCTTATCTTTATACTTTTGAATTGTCATTTTACAACCAATATTCTTGCAGATTTCGAGTAAATGTTTTATTAGGCGCAATATGTGCCGGCGAACACGAAATAATATTAAAAATTAAACTTACGAAACTGTCTCCCTTCTTCAATGGTATTCATAATCTCTTAGTAACAGACTATGGAAGGAATATTACCTGAGGGTAGATCGAAGGTATTGGTATCCGGATGAGCCTCCGGTACCTAGTTGTTGCGATCCTATCATCCGCTGCACCATTATTACGTGGTTATCTGAAAAGAACGACTTCATTACATAATATAAACGAACAGAAGAGAGCTTAATTTTTTCTTTGGTCTTAGATAAAATTAGATGCTACATTTTGCAATTTGTGGTGAAAGTAGCCTACAGAATTTTACAGAAAATGAGTAATTACGAACACGAATTGGTCTTTACAAACATCATTTAAAGAATGTCGTCTCTTATCGTCCAAGTGGTAGGTATTACATTTACCTGAGTAAGACCCGATGGCGGATACTGACGTTGGATGCAAGCCTCTTCCAATCACGAGGTTTAGAAGAAGTAGTAGTAATAAGACAGTAGAAGTAGTACTCACAACGCCACTTGGTGATAAGGCTGTCTATATCCATGAGCAGTGTGAGCAGCTGATGCGGCTGCGAGAACCGAGGCTCGTCGCGGTAGAACGTGATCATAATGGCGCCTTGGAGAGCTTTGTGCGACAACCTTGGAAAAAATAGTCAGGCATAATGTTGTTGTAAAGAGCTCAATGTAACGTTAAAATATCAGCGGCAAGTAGAGCTCAACGACTCCTACGTTGCCATAAATTTGGTACGTATGATTTACATTGCGGGTAAAAACTTATGTAAATAAGCAAATGAATCATGCTTCCCTTTATTATTATCGAGGTGATCCAATATATGATAATTGAAAAAGGTTTAAGGTACGAACATACCTTCTTTCTCCCCTGGATCGAAGTGCATCGTGCACTGCAGGATCAAATATAGAACGGTATATCTCACGACGATTCTCCGCGTCTTGCAGGCGATGGCGGCGGACGTTTTCAGCGGGCTCCCGCTGAAATGGTATCGTAATAATTTTGCAGTGAGCTGTGTTGTAAACGAAAAAGGATATATGTATTTTTAAAATAAGGTCTGAATCAGATCTAGCAAGCCTGGAACGACAGTGGCACGTATTTTAATTATAGTTACCGAGCTCACATACAAGGCATGGCTTTAGGTATACCTAACCTATTTTTAACACTGGTGGAACACTAGTCGTAAAGTGGTGGTAGGCCTCTCACATGTGAGAGGCCGCTTGGGTAGGTACCACCGCAATGAATACAATTTTTTCGCCACTTGCCTTTATTTCCTTAATATGTTTAATTTTGTAATACTTACAGAAGCTGCTTCAATATCTTCCTTGATCATCTTGTTGACCGTGGCTTGGAATTTACCCCAGAAGTTAAAGCCGTGAGTGTTGAGTCCAGGCGTGCGTTCTAGCCATCGCTCTATGAGGGCTAAGAGCGCCGGCTCTTGTTCCGACCTTTGGCGAACAAAAGGATTTGTGACTTCTTCGGAAATTATAAATTATTTCGTTTTGTAACTATTGTTGACTCTGTTATTTGCTTCTAAAATTCATCTGGCTCGGAAGGATCAGATGTGTAGGATACAGGATTTGTATTATGGTAGTAATTAGAATTATAAAACCAGTGTAATTTTTTATGATGCGTTATTGCTTGGACGGTATTGCTTGGACGGCTCATAACTACGGCTCAATACGGCTCAATATTGGTGTCGGCTTAGAAGTATGTAAGTGACTGATGAGTGTATTCATTTATTTCAAATATTATTTTAATAACTAAATTACTTCTGTAATGATTCCATTGCTTCGGGGTCGTCTCCAAACACCGTCTGATAACTCTGATTGTATTTTACACGTAATGCCTGTTTGAGTCCCAGCTGTAATCAAAAGCATATTATAACTTTAGAAATATAGGAATAAGGATTATAGTACAACAATCTTATTGTGTGTCTACCGTCTGTTGAACATATAAGTTCTGGTTGACCTATTGATGTATTATTAAAGCTATTTTAAGACCCTTTATGTACGTAAGTCCAGTTATTAATAAAAGTTTATATTGTACACCCAGATAAGGGTTTTTTTCTTTAAATGATTTTTATATATGAAAGTGATTTCTGGTTAGGTTGAGGGTGAAACCTCTGCCGGGGTAGGTAGCAATATCAAAAGCTTAATTAAGATGTAACTAGAATTTAGAGAGTTGAATTCTGCCATCTGCATTATAAGAGACCTGCCTACTCCCGAAAGAGCCGGTAGGTAACTAATCAGTCAAATAAAGTCATGATGATGGCAGGCAAATAATGAAGAGATATCGTGAGGTACAAACCTTGTTTTCCAAAAGTCGGAACTGTAAGCTCTGGAAACCGGACGCGGGCCGCAGGTAATGTCTGAAGTCCATGAAGTCCAGGGGCGTCATAGTCTCCAGAATCATCACTTGATCCACCAGCAACTGTAATTTAGTTAATGAAAATGCAGATATTACAATTATACCGGCCTGCTCGATACCACATGCAGATACAGGGGCTGTATTTGAGATGTGTAATGTAAGGTATGGGCTATTCTATTGAATATGAATATTCTATCATCAGCTATAGGGTCTGCGATATCTCACTAATTGAAGGTACTAGCTCTTAAATATCCAAAAGTAAGGGGAAAAGGGCTGTGAATGATGAAATACCTAGTAATTCTACTAGTTTGGGACTGAGACCTTTAGCTAGGTAGGAACCGGGTTCTGAATACATGTTATTCTACATAATTAATGGCTTAAGACCATTCCGCGTATCGATATTGTTTTAATAACATTTTTTACATTCGATAATATTGACATAGCTGAAACTTCATGCAATAACAAGAAATTAACTGAGTTTGAACGAACCACGTTTGTGAACCACCACAAAATGCTGTAATTTAAACTGCTGATCGTTCCAGTTTTCCGACTCATTGGACAAAATTAACCGCTATCTAGTTCATTGTAAAAGATGTGATTTTTATTTTAGTTGTCCACGAAATGTATAATATTAATAGCAAATAATATGAGAATCAAGGATGTTTATGATTACGCATTATGGAGTAGGGTAATTAGAGATAGAAAGCCTGGTTGCTTTTGAAATAACAGTACGGAAAAAAAGAAAAAACTTGGTAATTAAAGCCAAGGATCGTGTTTAGCGGCGTGGATTTGGAGACACCTTCATGTAGCTGTAGTTTATGATAATATGAGATTACTACTACCGAAAACAATCAGAAATATAATCGCCTGATTGTTTCAAAATAATATTTTGAACGTAACAACTCTACTAAGTATGTGAACTTGAGACCTAGTGAAAGTATGCTCGCGACATGGAAAGTGGAATTGATACGCAACACTGCTGTCATAGGTGTCAGAATGTATAAGGAAATGATATGGTATTTGCACATTGAAATATTGTAAACAAGCTTGCAAAATGAGAAAGTGATTGATCTAGCACCTATATATTAGATGTATCATTGAACAGATCACAAAAATAAGGGAAGGTTATAGTCATAAAAGAAAGTCTTAGTAAGTTTTTACTTCAACAAATGAACGAATTTACAAGAAACAAATAGTAAATGTTTTATACAAAATAATTTATTCAAATAAAGGTAGTATTCCGTGTGATTGATTTACGTAAATACCAATCTTGAACCTTGATAGCAGTAACATAGCCCTGTTGGAAATGGTAGGTAACTGGTATTAAGTCCTGTTATAAGGACCCTGAAGTCTATTAGGGAATCGAATGAGGAAACCTAAATATAATCAAAGGCGTCTCCGATTTTTATACCATAATATTTCTTGTAATTGAAACAATAATGACAAGTGATTTATGGGTAATCAATCGTGTTTAAATAACACAGTTATTATCAATAAACATTATTTAATTTCATCATATTTGTTTTCGTGTACCGAGTTCTGGTTTCACGCTACAAGCTTATTTTTTATGACTGTTCTCCAGGAATTTGAGGCTTTTTAGAACCATAAAAGATCTGACGCTTGTTTATTGGACTAACTATTTCATAACTCATGTCCATATATTTGGGTTGCAACTATATTTTGATTACTAGTTTGAATTTGGATTACTAGTTTGAAAGCTGTACAATGGAATGCGAACAGGCAGGGTCAACGTGCAGAACAGAGTCCCAAATCTTATCTAGCACCTAATTTCATTTAATTGCTGTTGTGATACAGAAGAGGTTATCACTATACCTAATTATTGTCACTTTATTCAATTTTCATTCAGTTCGGAATGTGCGATAGCAAGCGCCTATGTTGTGGTTATTGACTCTTTGCTTAGTCTTAGTCGTATTAGTGAATGGAATATGCCATCGGCAATATTTCGATAGTCTAACACCAATTTCACTGTTTTCTACTTTAAAAATGCCGAATTTCTTTATATCATCTATCTAACTGTAGTGTGACACATTGCAACAATCTTTTTGAATTCTAATTTACGATGGTATAAGTAACTCCTGTGCAAAAGCTAAAATACTTCTGCAACTGTTAATTTTTGATGGTTGCCTATCATTTACCCATATTTGTGAAAAATATGATATATTATTAGTTTGCGTTATAAAGAAGACAAAACAACTATTTCATTGCCAACGTAGCTTACTAACAAAGCAGATAGCGGCAGAACTCAAGCAAAAGCCAGCATCTTAAATTGCAGCGTAGATCACAAAAACCACTGTTACAATTTGTGCAGGACAACCGGTTGGAATCGGTTGGATGATAAAAATATTACGTGTCTCGGCGTTTACGGGTTCAAATGTCATGGCTCCCGTTTATCTGCCGGCTAGTGCGTAACAGATATCGATGTACGTAAACACACGTTTCTATCAAATTTTATGTCTTAGTGTTGATTTGAGTCAATTGATCTGACTTGTAACATGGTCCTGGACTAGCTTTAATGTGTCCATATTTCGAAACTTTGAATCGGTACATCGAACGACGAGGAGATCTGAAGAAGCACAAAGCTTACTGCGGATTAGCAAGTTGAACAGCTTTTTTCTAATGTCCTTTGAATAGATAACATAAAAATAATGAATAGACGCTATGAGAAGTTTGGACAAACAACGTACCTTCAATATAAGCACAACTCTGTTGAGCCTCTTCAATATTTCCATGGTGTGACTCTCGTCCAGACCCTCAACGTCGAGCAGAGAACGTACAGAGTCCACCTCGAAGATTATCTGCTTGAACCACAACTCATACGCTGAAACAGAAAGTTAACTATCAATATAATGGTTTCTTAGTTTTTTATTTTATATTCACGACGTTTCGATTAATTGACAGCCTCCGTGGCGCAGTTGGTTAGACGCCGGCTGTGAAACGAGAGGCCGCGGGTTCGACCCCCGCACCGAAACAAATATTTGAGTGATCCACAGGTATTTGTTTCGGGTCTGGGTGTATGTGAGACCGAAAAGTCTCTCGTAGTTTCAATACCTACGACACAAGACTCGATCTTAGTGTGGGGTCAGGAATATGTATGTGACTGTCGGGTGAAAAAAAAAAGTACAGTTATCGTGGTCACGGGGTGGACTTAGGTATTACTAACGTCCGGGAGTTAAAATATGTAAAAATTTCACCAAATCCAAATAGTTTTATTTTAAATATCAATATGCTAATGAAGCTATCCACCGGCTGTGGATTACTATAATAAAATAAAATAATAATAAAATCAGTTCATCTGGTTTATCTATTAACTGTTGGAGGAGGTCATTGAACAGCCACACTATGTCCACATACAGATATTGATGAAGCCCAAAATATCTTAAGAATTAATCTGTGTCACAAATCAATAGTATTTGAGAGAGCTGATGTGATCTCAGTAGTTAACCATAGTAATACAGTTTATCGCTAAATGTATTCTTCTAGAATTATATAACTTTAGTTTGTTAGGGTCCCAGCCCGACCACAATCCGCAATGTGGCGGGTTGGAAGGCCAGAGACACTGACATACCCCTTTCGGCCTCCCCCGGGGTACCGAAAGGGGAGCATAATAGCTTTTCCCCTTTAACACAAAAAAAAGGAGAATTATTAGGAACTTCATGCAGTTTTGTTGAAAGTCGTAAAGCTGCTTGCTGATGTAGGTAAATATGAAGAATAACGAGTAATAATAAATGATTCCTGTGTTGTAATAGAAAAGGATTGTACCGCCCTCCTATCAGAAGAATAATTAACCTGGCAGGTCAAGCGATACGGCGCAGAATTGCAGCTTATGAATTTCCTTGGCTGCTACATTTCAATAAAGATACATGTTAAAGAACTGGTATTTTTTATTTAATCGTTGTTGCAATTGCATAAACTCACGCCTTTATCCCCGAAGGGGTAGGCAGAGGTGCCACCAGGACACCCACATTTCGCCTTGTATGTTCCGTCCCACGATGTGATAGGGGGCTAGCCTATCGCCATATCGGGCACAAATTCCTGACTCCGGGCTGATAATGAATAGAAAAATCCAATATTACTTTGCCCGACCCGGGACTCGAACCCGAGACCTCAGCTTTGTAACCGTACCGTAATACAACTACGCCACCGAGGCAGTTGTTGCAATTGCTGTATTATAAAACTCACTACTGTGAGATTTTTAAATATTATAATTGTCACTGTTCTGGCGTGTACAGTCAACATCATAATGAGGTGGTTTCTAAATATTATTTTGTAGATTTAAGGAGGATTTTCTATTTGGTAGATATTATTATTTTTCTCTACGTTCTCTTTCATGACATGATCTAATATCCATGTAAAATCAATGATTAAGTAGAAAAAATATTAAACTAATTATGAAGACTTGCTTCAAAACAACTTAGGTCATTCGCTACTAAAAACATAAGAAGAAGAAAACCTGTGGAACAAATACAAAGTTTAGTAGCATTTTAAAAACTTGATTAAACGCGCCAATAAAATTGATGAAACTTGCTCGGACACTGTAATACATATACATTTTCAAAGTTGATCAATAAGTAATTAAAAATTCCTTCTACGAGGAATTGTATCATATTTTTAAAAGAGACTTGTTTTAATTTATTTTTGTGTGTCTCATAAGCTTATCTATTATGCATTGCAAAACCCCAATTAAATTATTGAAATCACTGGTCAAAATGGCACAAACTGTTGATCAAAGTAGACTTTTTGGATTTTTTACTAGAATAGATGTTTTTTTTAAAGTAGTTTGGTCTATCTCCCGGTACCTTTTATCGTCTAGTTCTGGGACATCCGGTATACAACATTTTTTATTGTGCTGAATGGCGAGACGAGCATGCCATTCGCCTGATAGTAAGCGATTCGCCCGCTCATGGACAGTAGCAAAACCAATCAACATCATGAATTATAAAACAATGCTCGGCTTTCCACTGCGCACGCCATCCTTAGACATAAGATGTTAAGTCTCATTATGTCCAGTAGTTAGTGTAACTACACTGGCTGCAATGTTCTTCAAACCGGAACACAACAGTGCATTTACACTGCTGTTTAGCGGAAGAAATAGACATTGCGGTGGTACCTACCCAAATGGCAACTCACATATGAGAGACCATAGTTTTTTAAACAGTGCGATCCTACAAAAGCTTGTGTATTCTACGGTAATCAGCATAGGCTAGGTTAGGCTCGGTTAGGATTGATTCGTGTCACCAGATAACCGCACTATTCGCAACGGGTCACCGAGTGAGCCCGTCAAAACATATCGCTCATGAGATGTGGCTAAGATTGCAAGAGGATGTTGACATACCTATACAAGTTTAAGTATTTGGTTTAATAGGAGTTCATTCATTCCAAGAAGTATAAATAATAATATAATATAGTTTATTACGACACAAAACCTTTGTATTTATTTGTGAGTAAATCATACGCATGTTGCATAGCACTGGTATTTGAGATGGATAAATTATCAATGCATTTTACCACCCATTTTAACTACTATAATAAATAACAAAGTAAAAAAAGGTTCGTTTTTAATTTGAAAATGACATTTAAGCTAAAAAACAAAACGTTAGATTTTGTAATGGACTTCACGATTTATGTACTTCTAATGTCAGGAGTTAGTTTCACAAACAGCAAGAAAGGTTAATAAGTATTTGTCTTCAATAGAAATACGAATTGATATTGATGGGTTTGGAAACATCATAGATGCTTTAATAATTCGGTCGTTGATTTTAATTTAGCAATGTAGGTCCAATACATTGCCCATAAATGATCATTCAGGAGTCGATTTCCAAGTTTGACGACCATTTTAGTTACCTTTGTATAAGATTTTATAGATGTAGCTGGAAATAGCCACCAAATATTTGTATATTACTGGAGAGAGCGGGTTACACTAAGATGTTATACGGCTTACGAAGACGAAAACTCCTCAAAAATAGTACCGTAAAATAATAGGAGTAAAGCAAACTTTGATGTACCTTGGTGGGTGATGATGAATAAATGTTCGTCGTGCACTGGTTTCGAGGACTCCGCGCTGAGCATCCTCTGTGCTGACAGCAGCTTGTCAAGCATCAGGTACTCGCCGTACAGCATCCCTGCTTCATTGCCCAAGTGGTCACCTTCTTGGCCCATGGAGTCGTCTACTATTGATCTATTAAATACAACAACAAGAAAATTGTTTAGCAATTCTGGACACAACCTTCCCCAAGGATTTGTAGTGACGTATTGGAAGTGGCCTTCATCCACCGACTTCCTTTTTGAATTTCTACTTTTTTGGGACGTTTGGAAATTTATGAGAGTAAAATGTTCAAGATGCGCACGCGCACCACATTCGACATGATGAAGTTAGCTGTTAACTGTCTGTCAATTTTCCGAGACAACACGTAACTATATTCTAAGTACGTGTGTTTTATATCAGTGGAGATAAAAAAATAGTGCATAAATATACATGTGAATGATAGGGCATTATAAAAATTCGTGATTAAAGTTTTTTTATGTCTTTAAAGCAAAATTGTCGGTTTGCAGTCGTTACGTCGAATCTATAGGCTTATAGTCCTAGCTGCGACGTGTCTTTACCACTCTACCCATTAATTTGTGATGAAAGAAGAGTCTTGAAGTGGTATGGCCACGCTGTTGTCAGCCATGACTCAGTAGGAATGGGCAGGCTCGTCCGGGAGGTACATATGTCTCACAGGAAACCGACGTGAAGCGACAATAGTGTCTTTATTTACCGTCAATCATAGCGATAATGCTTATGTTAAGTATTGCGTCCAACTTTTAAAAAAAAATAAGTTTTTTTAAATATAAAAAGAGGTTTACTAGTTAAAAATTTTTAGTACCTGCCACCTCAATTTTATGATAATAAAATGACAACCGCCTCATAATAATTACTCGTGTTTATTTGACCCCTTACGCTGTGTAGGTTTTAGGTACTAGGTAGTATCTAATAGGTAATTATTAAATCTGGATCATTATATTACAAACTTAGAAGTACCTAACTATTTTACATTTATAACTACATATTTATGCAACCCCTCCCCATCATACTTTCAAAGCTCAATTGTAGAGGACTTCGCAGTGGGACGTACGTACATATGTATACGTACATACAGTACACGTAATGGTTTCTTAGATATACGCGAATGTTACACATTGAAATAAAACTATTTTATACGGATTTTATCGCGATTTGGTTAAATTTTTACATTTTTTAACTTCCCGACGTTTCGATTACTTTACAGCTTTCGTGGTTCATCAGTCCGCCCCGTGACCACGAAAGCTGTAAAGTAATCGAAACGTCGGGAAGTTAAAAAATGTAAAAATTAAACCAAATCGCGATAAAATCCGTATAAAATAGTTTTATTTCAATACAGTACACGTGTTTTTTTTATTGCAATGAATGGTCAGCGTATGCCATTCGCCTGATGGTAACCAATATGACCGCACATGTTATGTTAGTTAATTAATAGATCAATGAAATTGTTTTTATTTTTATATAGTTTAATTTTTCCATAATTTAAAGTGAAGTGTAAGTTAAATACTACTGTTACTTCTGTTTTCTGTTTTGTATTCATTGTCTAGTGTAATATTCCCGTTCACTTGTTTCTAATAATATGTATTAGCTTTTGGTGGAAACTTTGTTGGATTATGTTTCATATTTATATATTATCTATGATTAATTGTAATAGTTCTGTATGTTTCCCTAATATACATAAATAAAAATAAAAAAATAAAGTCT
Source organism: Deilephila elpenor (assembly GCA_949752805.1). NCBI lineage: Eukaryota > Metazoa > Arthropoda > Insecta > Lepidoptera > Sphingidae > Deilephila > Deilephila elpenor. The sequence goes on from OX457114.1 coordinate 2,955,628, forward strand.
CATTATGTCCAGTAGTTACTCTGGCTTTATATTATGTTACAAGATGAAATGAATTCCTTAAGTTTCATCATCCAGCCTACGGCCATAACGGCAGGTTGATGAACGTCAGCAAAAAACCGTTTGCATTACGCAACGTATTCGCGAAACATTAAGTTATAGCTTATATTACAAAATGTAACCGAAAAGACGACTACCTGATTTACATAAGTTTACATTTATTTAGTTTCTTTTGATATAAAGATATACTCAAGGACTAAAAATGCGTCTGTATAAATTAGATCATTCCATAATTAAAAGCGTAGTAGACTATAAATCAGTAAAATAAATAAAATAAATTGTGATCTAAAATGCCATAAATTTATATAATTGATTTGTATAAACAATTCTTAGAAGTATAAAAACGCATATAAATCATTCTCTTTAATTAGAAACATAAAAAAAGGTTTGAATAGTCAATAAAGGACAGGGTCTTTTTATAGCAGGTAATAAACTTTGTAGTTTGTTTTCTTTTGTTAATACGAGCACGATTTCTTAATATAATTAAGCAATTATTGTATTGTCTTCTAATCGCTGATTTAGATTTTGATCTTTTGAAGAAAAATAAAAAATATGTTGCTGAAGCGCGTTTTTTTATGGCTGTAAAAATTAAGCTTGCATTTTCAAATAAAGAATTTTCATTTTTAGATGTAGTCTAGCATTTCGGATAACTGAGGGCGTATTTATAGAAGGACAGTGTAGTATAGTGCATTTTGGACTAATTAGTAAAGATATAAAAAAAAAGATTGAATATTTCGCATACTTTTAAGACATAATTTATTATGTGCGTCTAATTTTAAATAGAATACTATTTATTTTGTTTCAATTAACATATATTTCGAGCGATAGAAGATTTTTTTTAAATTACTTTATTTAAAGACTTCAACGGTGAAGTAAAACTTTGTGAGAAAAATCAGCATAACTTTTTTCTACAAGAACTCGCAAGGTATGTGAAATTTACCAACCGCATAACGCCAGCGTGGTAAACTTAAAAGGGACTTTTCCGAAAAAAGTTTATGTCAAGTTGACATCCGGTAATAAAGTTAAAAGCCAAATGAATATGCAACATAGTGGAAGCATGGACGTATTAGGGTCAATCTCCAAATCAGGCGTATTCGTGTGATCGCTCTGGTGCTTTTCAGTTATTGATATTTATTGGTAATTATGTATCTCATTAAAAAGAATGACATTCAAATAGCACATTTTTACTATTGGCCTTCAATTTACACATATAGTTATTGAGATATTTCAGATCAAAAAAATTCGCGACCAGAGTAATCATAATTGGTGCCAGAGCAATCATAAATGGTGAAATCAGTGAAACAAAATATAAATATATTGATAAAATATTATTTATTTAGCCGTTTTATTTATTCAGTCTTACAAATAAAAAAAAAACGAAATATTTTATATAACATAATTGCTAAAATAACAAATTAACTTAAAATTAAAACATCAACTTTTGGCTTAGTTTCATTTATTTGGACTTAATTAAATCACTTCTAGGTGAATGAGACAAAATTAAAAACCTTTTGAATTCAACCTTTAATACCTTACAGTCTTTTATAGTTATAAAATTACTTAGACTCATTAAAATTTAATTTGAAGTATTAAATATTAGTTTTTAAAAAGTAATGAAAGAAAACTAAGGTTTATAAAAAACAAAATAAAATTCTTAAAAATAAACATTTTATAAAATAAAATAACAGTCTTTTCAAGATTATCTAAGAGATTTGTAATAATCACATTTTCCTTAACTATTTATTTAGTGGAAAGTAAAGAATTAAATAAAACAACACAAAGTACAATGCAGTTCATAATATGATCAGATCAGATTGAAATATTGTTTGCAAATTATAATGATACAAATTTTAACACCAAGCAAAAAAAATTACAATTTCTATAAAGCTTAGTTGATCAACAAACTAAGAATAGAAGGTTTATTGGAAGCTCAGAAAATTGAAAAGTCATCAGAGTCGGAGTCGGGTAAATCTTCTGCTGCAGCAACCTTTGTCAAGGTGTTATCGTTTTGCAACGAAGATAAAACTACCTCGGAAATACTTGGAGTAATTAAATTTTCATAGTCAATAGATGGAACTTCATCCCAAAAACTGTCCGGCAGGTCCGAGTTGTGTAATGATTGTTGACTTTGATTTGCAGTTATAGTCTGACTATTATTTAGCATTTGTGGGAGCTGAATTTGCTTCTCTTGATTGTAATTTTTTGAACGCTTAACCAGCAAAGGTAGGCTTGTCTTCCTTGGTGCCCGTGACATGTTTGTCTTTGAGGTACTTTGGTTCGAATCGCTATTAAGTTGGTAAAAGCCTAAGTGTTTGCCGTGCGGACATTGTACAGCCTCTTGTGAGCAGTTGTCTAAATCACAATTTAGTCGCCTCATAGCCAAAACGTTTTTAGTATTTGCTGAAAAATAGATTTATTACGTACAATTAATGCAAAATATCACCGCTCTGGTCTTTTTGGACAGAGCAATCACAGCCATAGCGATCAGAAAAAGTCACAAAATCATAAATATAGCCGAATTTAAAACCAGTAGAAAGTTGTGATTACGTCTCATAAAAAACATTATAACGATCACTTAATTCACATAAAAAACACATTCATTAGCTTATTATTTAATTTAAATAACATGCCATAGCAATCGTAAAATTCGAGAACCAAATCCAGAGCAATCATAGACTTACCTTCGTAATGTTGGAGCCCGGGGAAGTGGCACACAAGTATCCTCCTCGGCGGTTAGACCACTACTGGCATTACCCCACGGGAGGGGAATAGAGTGTCTATAACGCGTAACCAGGGATGAGCGCGATGTTTTACCTCAGCGCAGAGCGATGAGATAAAATGCCCGGTCACGATTTTAAATTCAAATTGTGGCAAAAGTATTGTTCATATAACTAAAAATATTTTATTACGATGAAGATTAACTATCTGTTAAGTAATCTAAATAAGTTGTTTCATATGAACCTTCTCATTAAAAAGTTAAAAAATATTTTTTTCATTCAATCGGGAGTTCGGTCAACCCAGAGCGATCAGGATTTTAGGGTTTAAGATTTTTTTTTTAATATTTATAATAAACTTATTCATAATATTAGCGTTGTATCACGTAGATTAGGCACCAAAGTGTATATAAAAAAATATCTTGAAAACGTTTTTCGATTTTAAACGGGGCTTATTCAGTCCGACACGAAAAAAAGTGCCTTTGGAGATCGACCCATTATTCAAACAGTACGTCCATGGATTGAAGTCATGTTATGCGGCCCCCGTGTAAGTGTAGTTTAAGGGTAGATAGAAGGTACAAAAGTGGTCGAAATAGTCAAGTGAATTAACTTAGCAAAAGCTTTTGATTTGGTGCCTTGTAAATGATCACACAGCTCAGAAAAATAATAATAAAATTACGTACAGCATTTGCAATAAAGCTCGTTTAGAACTAATTAATTAGCATAAACGTAACTTGAAAGTAGGAATAATAATCTAATGATTTTTTAAGAATATTTACATTATGCGTCATAAAGCTATGAATAAAATTAATATAGTAGATATTATTTTTCTAACTTAAAGAACGATTGTAATAGTATTAATTCGAGCTTACAATCTATAAACCAAACATATTGAATATTGATTATTAACAAAGTAATTATATGAACTTCTTCTGTAGTATCTTGAATATTCAGTGTTCTATTTTTAAAAATGTCTTAGGAAATGACTAGCTTCTAAGATACAGAGATTCATCAATGCGAGCTATGTGTAAAAATTAGTTATCATTAACATTGTAATTGTATGTTTTATTGTCTTTAATTTTTTTTTATTGATTAAATCCGTTTCTATATAAAGGATTGAGATTTGAATGACAGATAATTTTATTTACTCCAACAGAATTCACCTATTCACGTATATAAAGTGTAAATAAACAAAATATTAGTCTGACAACAGTCGTACGATTTGCAAAGTCAAATCAATTTACTTTATCTAAAAGGATCATTGTGCTTTTTTAATAGATACACGTCCTTCTATGAGGCTAAAACAATCCTGTACATTAAATGCTTCGCAACACAAATTAATTAAAGTTAAAAGAAACGTTTACAATGTTGCTTTTAGGTATAATGGATGACATTGTTCTATATCACCTACCACTCAGCTGTTTTAAATTTATAATTTATAAACAAAACATTTCAAACATAATATAAGCAGTTTCTTGTATTTTATTTGGTGTATTTTCAACCCCTATCACATCATGGAACGGAACATACTAGGCGAAATGTGGGTGTCCTGGTGGCGCCTCTGCCTACCCCTTCTGGGATAAAGGCGTGAGTTTATGTATGTATGTATGTATTTTCAACCCCCGACGCAATAAGAGGCGTCTTAAAATTTTACGTGTCTGTGTCTGTGTTATCGAAACTCCTAAAGGAGCTAGCCGGCTATCCTAGCTCCTCTTGTTATGAGTAGGTACTCCTTAAAGTAGTATATTATGCATAAGCATGTAACTACATAGAATGATATGAGTTATGATAATGTGTATACTATACTGTTGGAGAACTTTAATTCAATAAATAAATAAAGGAATGGACCTATTCTGATGCAATTTTGTTTGTATTTAATCCACATTATAAACGTCTACCATACTAATCTAATGCAGAGATAGATTTCAGATATTATAAGGAGGAATATATGAGGAGAATTCACTGATACGCAGATTTGTTATCGTTGCTTTCCTTCACCGTTATTACAACCAATAATAATTAAACGAGTAACACATGTACCTTCGAACATCAGCGAAAGGAAATGCTCTGAGTTTGAACTCATGACTTCCGATTTGGAAGTCTTTTGTAAAATATGTTTTTAAACCCAATGTTGTAGATTTTTTGCAATATACGTATCATTTTAATTACCTAGTTATTGGCTCTTCGTTTCAAAACATATAGGTAAGCTATTTGTTAACTACAAATACTTTACTAATTACTGAAAATTGCACAGCAGAATAGACGGTTAATAGAATCGCAAATAAGCGTAATATTAACCTGTAGAGACTACATAGAATTACGGTTCACAATATTCATTTTGTCACATCAGTTATTTAAAGTATCAAGTTATTATACAATATTGTTACAAGTACTTAAAATGAAATAATTAATTAAGAGAATACTAATAAATTCTGCACAATTAAAACTTTTCTATCCAACAATTTAAATTCAAATTATTTGCAATGCTTTTTAAAAACATTTTCTTAGAAAAGTCACTAAAAAGTAAACAATAATAATTATACCAACCTCATTGGACACGCCATGTTTTAAAAATATGATCACAAATAAAAAAGAAAACAAAACTATTTCAATTTTCGAACGCGCGCACCTCACACGCTTTTACGCGCGTCGTGGTCAGTTAAAACTGAACAGCTTGTGCACAGCGCACAAATATTTCGTCATCGCCCCCGGATAATGAGACTTGTAACCAGAACCGTGATACAGTTTGATTGAAGGCATTTATTCGATAATTACGTTTACTGCCGCTTTATGTTTATTAACGAAGTTAAAAAATGTAAAAATTAAACCAAATCGCGATAAAATCCGTAAAATATAGTTTTATTTCAATGTGTAACATTCGCGTAAATCTAAGAAACCATTAATAATTACCTAATCAATATTTACATAACAAACACTGAATAGCTAGTAAATAATGTAATATATTACGTTTATTTCTATTTCATCTTAGGGAACATTATAACCAGAAAACCATTTTTATTTAGGTATATCAGACACCAATTTCAAACGAATTATGCTTCACTTTTCCTTGGCAGTGTGTATAGACCGTTAATTCTGGGTTCGATTTCCAGGTCAGGAGCCACTTAGGTGATTTTTGGCGTGGAGTTTTCTTACGGGATGTCCGATACTGAAAAAACCTATCACGTATAGTACATTTTGAGACGAATATAACCAGGTTAATTTTGGGTGGCACCTTACTCCTTGAGGAATATACGCGTAAGCTTACGTATTTATTTTCGCATAGTTTCTCCTGTAGAACGGTTTCCACCTTAATCAGAGGCACGGAAATTTCCATCAAACACGATTAGCGACGAATAGAAAAATAGAATTTATTACATACAACTTCAAATGAAATCGCGACCTACAAATGTATGAAATACCTAATACGTCAGCCTTGACCATTCGATTTGGTCAATGAAATTAGAACCGGTGCGACATGTAAATATAATAAATGTTGCCTCAGCCGCATAAATCTGATGCCTTGTAATCATACTAATCAGTTATTTTGTTTAGTAAAAGGTTTTTACGGATCTAAGGAAAATAAATGTCTGCGCGTTCCTACGTCACATTAAAATTCTGCTTGAGTAAGCCAGTTCAACAGCCTACGAATTATAGGTGCAGTGAGAAAGAATCCGGTTATGAGAAAATGTAGGTTCGAGTCCAGCATAAACATACACTTTTGACAGACTCTGTGGCGCAGTTGGTTTTTTTTTTTTTTTTATTAAAAATACTTGTCCCTCCGATACCGTTCAGAGGTTTTTGCTACAAAAGTTTAATTACTAACATACATTAGTTTAAAAAACGACTAGAAAAAATGAAAAGTTACACAAAGTAAAAATATCACACATAAAGTGCTTCGTCTGATGTTAATCTACCTATCTGAACGATTACAGTCATCCGACAACTACAAGAAACTACTATTTTACAATAAAAATACAAGTATGTACACAATATCATATAAAACATTAAAACATAACGATTTACATACTTGTTACAGAGTTAAGAACATTGTAAAATTAACACATTTTTAGATATAGCATGTCTTCTTCGTCAAAACCACATTCCTTGGCAACTAGGTTTATATAATATCATATTATATTAAGTAGTTGCCCCGGCTATTTGTTCCTTTCCAACACTTTACATGCTATATCTCTACAGTATCTTAAAAATTTACATCTTATCTCACCGGTCTCCAGTATACTGCTTAGGTTATCTTTACAAATTTTCATATCGATTTCGCTTTCTACTTTCAGACGTTGATACAGATATACTGGGCATTCGGTCAACACATGCAAAACATCTTCAATGGCCGCTGGGTCACAGATGCATGAGGGGCTCTCCTTGCACTTGAAGCGATTCAAGTACTCAGAGAATCCCCCATGACCCGTGAAAACTTGCGTGAGAACCGGGTCCGTTGGCATCTTCCAGATTACGCTGTATGCTTGTCTGGCGTCAGGGAAAAACAGCTTGGTCACTGAAGCTGTTTCTCCCGCCCGATAGCGCTCGTTCCACTCGTCAATCGACCCCTGTCGGATCTGTCGCTTGACGAATGATACGGGGCATAGGTCATAGTCGGGCTTCTTTTTCAGCGTTTGGGCCGCTGCTTTAGCGAGTTCGTCTGCGCGCTCATTCCCAGCCAACCCCACGTGCGCCTTAACCCAAAAGAGGTTAATGGTTTTTTCGCACTCTACGGTCTTACTCAACAAATCGTTGATGCCAAATGCAATGGGGTGGAGGGAGTTTCCGCTCGCGACGGACTCGAGCGCGGCCCTCGAATCGCAGAAGATGCTGTAGTCTTTACGACTGCCCTGTAAGGCCATTTGCACAGCTTTCCGCAGAGCGAGCAGCTCTGCCTGGTAAACGGTGCAGAACGATTCCAGTTTCATTTTGGTGGCTTTCGTCTCGGCATCGCCGTCCCATAAGGACACCGATGCTCCGACTTGGCCACCAATTTTGCTGCCATCTGTGAATACCTTGACGGTATTTGCAGCCTTGAGGTTCAGCTCTGCATCGTTCACCACGCATTCGAACTGCAGCGCTCTACGGTGAGCCGGGTGTTTCGAAATAGCAAAGGGCACAGGACATTCCACCTCTTGGTCACCCACCACTTGCTGAGTATGTCCTTTTTTCACTTCGTAAAGAAGCGCCGCTTCTCGGACACGAATGTCTAGCGGAAGGATCCCGGCAAGCAGCAGGGCCGAGTTTAGCGAAACGGTCCTGTAGCCCTTTACCATTTTCTGTGCAAAACCCCGCTGAACCCTAGCGAGCTTCTTTTGTATACCGATTTTATTACTCGCTGGCGCCCAAGCACTGGCCGCATATAATATCGTGGGTTCAACGACTGCCGTGTACAGGGTTTTCACTACTTCAGGTCCCAGTCCCCACTGCACCTTCGCTGCAGTAGCCAGTCGTTTGTAGAAGCCTATAGCCTTCCTACAAACTTCCGAGACGTGCGTGTTGAATGTTAATTTGTCATCCACAGTCAGGCCCAGTATTTTAATTTCATGTGACAGGCCAATGTCCACTCCGCCCATGCGCAGGATTGGGGAGTCGTACTTTAGTCGTCGTGTTACGACCATAGCCTTCGTCTTCTGAGGAGCGAAATTAAGCTTATTCCGAACTCCCCAATCCCGCACATACGCTAGCGCCTCATTGGCCTGCTTCTGTATTTTTAGTGTCTCATCTCCGTGAAACACTAACACAACGTCATCGGCAAAGGCTTGGCAGTAAAAGCCCCGCTTGTCGAGCTCCTTTAGCAGTGGGTCGAGGAGCAAGTTCCACATGATAGGACCACCAATAGACCCTTGTACACATCCCTTGGTGGTCGTTCTCATGTGTTCTACTCCGGCGTAGCGAACTTTAACTCTACGGCTCTCGAAGTAGCTATCTACTAACCGTCTTATGTTTTTCGGACAACCTTCCTCCGACAGTCTGACCTTAATAGCAGGCCACCAAGCACTGTCGAAGGCTCCCTCTATATCCAGTGAGATCAGTGTGACAATTTTCTTGTCACTCACTTTACCCCTGATGTACTGGAGAAGGGTATAGAGGGAGTCTTCCGTGCCTCTTTGGGGCATAAAGCCAAACTGTCGTGTACTCATCCTAGGTAGCAGATGCCACTTCACTCTTCCCACTACCATCTTCTCCAGAATCTTTCCCAGCACCGGCAACAAGCCTATCGGTCTATATGATTTAACGTGTGTGTAGTCCTCCTTTCCGGGTTTACGGAGAACTACGACCGTGGCCTCCTTCCAGATGGTCGGGAAGTGGCCATTTGCGAGGCACTTGTTAGCCAGTGCGAGGAACAACTCCGGATCCTTAAGGATAGCTTGTTTGCAGATGTCGGCTGTTAGACCATCTGCTCCGGGGGCTTTCTTAGGGTTGAAGCTATTCACAGCCGCCAAGGTTTCATCCATGGTAAATGGCGGATCGTGATAATCACTATCCGCTAATCCGTCATTTATGCTATGAGCTTCTGCCCTAATCCGCTGGTGTTCTGCGTTATCGTCCTCCACCCGGTCCTCCGGGTAGAAGACTTCCGCCAAAACCTTCGCCGATTCCTCTGGACTAAGGGTAACTCCGTCTTTCTTCAGGGGGAGATCTTCCTCTCTTTTCGACACTCGCCCTATCACTCTATAAATGCCGTCCCAAACGGTTTCTTTTGCTTGTCGTTCGCAAAATGCTTTCCAGCTGTTAGTTTGGGCCTTTTTAGCTGCTGTCTCATACTCTTCCTTTGCTTTCAGGTACTCTCCGACGACGAATTCCCTGCGGACTGGTGCTGCCCAGCGGATCCTTCTCCTCCTGGTGACCATGGCCTTTCTCAGTGAGGCTAGCTCATCAGACCACCATGGAATAGTAGGCTTTCTATTAATTTTGTATTTAGGTATGCTCTGATTACAGGCTTCCAGAATGACTTGAGTGTAATCTTCTACTATTCCGTCTATTTCTCTTTTGTTTTTTAAGTTTGCAATGTTGCTGGTGTTAAATTTTGAGTCTAATTTTAATTGGGCGAATTTGTCACCAAATTCAACCCAATTAGCTTTTTTAGTATTAAAGGTCCGAGTGGTTCTACTAATTTGAATCTGATCTAATTTGCCAAAGTTGATGTTAAATAAAATGGTGTTGTGGTCGGAGCTCACAAGGCCTTCACTGATCCGCCAGTCGTTCACCTGGCCGAGAAGGTCCTCTGTGCATAATGTTATGTCCACAAAGCTTGTAAAGCGCTTACCACCCCTAATAGTATCGAACGTGGGCACGTCGCCTTCATTGAGCACCTGGAGGCCCCATTCTCCTATGCATTCTGCTAGGTCCTCTCCCCTGCCGTCAGTACCCGCGCTGCCCCACCACATGCTTTTAGCATTGAAGTCACCGCCGATGAGGACATTGGTGGGACCCAGTTCGCTAACGATCCTCCCCAGTTGTTCCAAGTATGGCCCTATAGGTTTATCCGGCTCAAAGTAGACGGACACCACGGCGATTTCCCGGCCTCCAGTATATATGGTCACCACTGAGATGTTGGTCGTGGTGAACTTTGGACATGGCTTGACTTTGGTGTTATCGTCAAATACTACAATAGCGGCCTTAACCGTAGTATTGTCCACGCCTACAAACTGGAAAACCCTCGCGCCGCCGTAGTCCCTCATCCTACCTTGAGCGCCCACATATGGCTCCTGGAGTAGAGCGAACGCCATTTTTCTGCTCGCGGCCTCCAGCATAATCTCCTGCGTAGCCAACTGCTTTCGCTGGAGATTAGCCTGGGCCACGAGCAGTGGCCGTGCTCCTGCTGGGGGATCGTATTGCTCACTTACCCTGGGGACAACCTCAGCAATACGCTACCGCCGTCCGCGCCAGGGCGTCCCACTTCCTCCTCACCGGACATTCGCCGCTAAAAGCATTATGGTCGGCTCTGTCGAGACCCGACCTGACGCAGTTGCAACACGTGGGGGGCGCCTGTGCCAAGCGTTTGGCACAGTCCCTACCCAGGTGCGCACCCCCACAGTGGCTGCACACGTCAGTCTGGTCACTACAGAACCGGGCGCAGTTGGTTAGACGCCGAGTGTTCGATATGTCCGGGTTCGACTCCCGCACCGAGATAAATGTTTGTGCGGTCAACGGATATTTGTTTTGGCTCTGGGTGTTTGTGAGACTAAAAGTCTCTTGTAGTTCCTGATGCCCACGATAGAAGACTTCATTGATTTTTATGTGGGGTCAGGATATGTGACTTTTGGGTCAACAATTGTCACAATTCTTCGTGGTAGGTATTTCGTATAAAAATAAAATAAAAACCAGCGCTTTATGAAATGTAAGTAGACGTAGTAATATCAATATCCATCCGGAGAGCGACTACCGAACACGATGGTACCAATATCATAATTGTCCATACAAATGTACCGTGTCTCAGATTTAGCCTATGTCATTTTTTTATTGCAGTGAATGGCGAGACGAGCATGCCATTCTCCTGATAGTGAGTGATACGACAGCTCATGGACAGTAGCAAAACCAAACAATACAATGAATTACAAAGATATGCTTGTCATTCCACTGCGCTCGCCATCCTAAAACATAAGATGTTCAGTCTCATATTGTCTAGCAATTACTCTGGCTACATTACAATGTCCTTCAAACCGGAACACAACAGTGCATTTACACTGCTGTTTGGCGGGAGAAATAGACATTGCGGTGGTACCTAACCAGACGGCCTCTCACATATGAAAAACCTACTCCCAGTAATTCAATTTCGATCAGATTAAGTGTCATCTCTCTATAGTGGATAATCTATTTTGTTTGCAACTACACTTACTATTAGCCACATCGTAGACTCTTTGTCGAGCTGAATATAAAAATAGAGAATTATTTTACACCTAGGTGTAACTCGTTGCATTATCTGAAACTACACTGCATTCTTTCACTGTTGGAGCGTGCTATACAAAACTAATTGAACCATGACTTAACTCCGTTCAAACCGTTACAAATAGCCGTCTATTGATGATTTTTCCAATATTAGACCGTAGCGAGGCATTAACAAAAGCAGCTTTTGTCTTAGTTAAAGCGGAGTTACCTTCCCGCATAGTGATTAGCTATTGGTAAAATGTCTTCGCATTAATCAAGTTCGTTTGTTTTATCCTTATATTAAGTTTATTTTTCTTATATCAGATTGAATGAGCCCAGTGAAGGGGACGGGCGTCTCAAAGATTAACGCCCGAATACTGGAACGACATTCAAATAATAAGTTGCTCTTAACAGCGCACGGCTCACTTAGCCAGTACATTTAATCGGGATTAACGTAGTTAAGCGCAAGTTATATTTAAGTTGCGTTCCAGTATTTGGGCGTAAGAGGATTAATTATACAGTACCCAAAAGTGACTTATTGTAGGTTTGGTATTTTACATACCAAAGCAACTCTCGTTGAGGTCTCTATCGTATTCAGGTTTTCCCACGATGTTTTCCTTTACCGTTAAACTGCCTGGTAATAAACTGAGAAAAAAGAAAATCTATATTAAGTCTCCGAAAAGACATAGGTGAGTGCCCTGAGATTCGAACCCGCATCCATTGTCTCGGCAGTTCTTGTCCAGTCATTGCAAGACCTAAGGTTTTTATTAGTTTTATAATGTAATCGAACTGGCAGCTGTACTTTATTTATGTCAAATTATCAAATAGAAACCAAAGTGTCACATTTTGAAATATTATTTGATTTTTGTGAGAAAATTTACGTGGTAAAACCATTTGCTGCTGATCAAATGTATCATTACATTAATTTGTATTAAATATGTTTATGACGTCGAACATGTTAAGGTAAGTGGTCAGTTATTGCCCTATTTCATTTTAAAATACTTGTTATTTATGCACGATAAGGAGGCGAGACCATCCATACCTGGTAATACCTACACATTACACAAGTATGCGCACAGTGAAAAAATATTTTTACCTTAAACAGAGTAATTACTAGATATAATAAGACTTAACATCTTATGTCTCAGGATGGCAAGCGCAGTAGAATGCCAAGTATTGCTTTGATTCATGGTGTTGTTTGGTTTTACTACTGTCCATGAGCGGTCGTATCGCTTTCCACCAGGCGAGTGGCATGCTCGTCTCGCCATTTACAGCAATACAATAAATAAAAATACATAATAATATGTATAGATACGTAGGTACTGTTCATATAAATTAAAACTTTTACTATCTTACTAACTTAAACGGACAACATAGTAATAAATTATAGTTTAGGCATCCAAACTCCAAACAAGTGCAGCGCGGTATCACACGGTTCACTAGCGCTGCGTAAAGACGTTGTATTTATCTCTATTTATTAATATTCAGCGTTAGCGCTTAAAATTTTTCAATTTATAAGTCTTTTAATTAAAGCCAGCTTCTGGATTCCAATTTCCAACACTATATCATAAAAGTTAAGATTTACGACCTCATTTATAGACAGATTAAAAAGTTACATAAGTTATCGAATGTTTTATCCCTTTCGAACTACATTAGGATAAAGATTGACCGAAGAAGACAAAACATTCCATAGCTAAAATAGGTTTTTAAATCTGTCTATGAATAAGACCGCTAATCCCTATCCTTGGTATAAATGGCGCTCTTAAACTGTGCAGTTGTCACGGATATTTTTTCCTAATCCAATCTATATTTATTTATGCATATATTTTCAGTACAAACTTACTGAATTGCCAATGCTTTCGTAATGTTACTTAATAATTTGTGGAATCAGTTCTCATTGCCGATGTCTTTAAATCGCTAAAGACATTATAAAAGGAGTCTATATTGTCCAGGACGGCAAGGTCCAATACCTTTGGTGATGTAGGCGTTCACGTGCAAAAAAAAATATATGAAAAAGCAAAAGCCTTCATTCAAATATTGCGTGCCAGGCCGTACAACATAGCAATATGGCTGTTGAGTTTATTTTACTCGAGTCTCAGCTTACCGCGCAGGCGCTCACACGCAGCGCTTCATATACTTCATGATGTAGTGCTATAGAATTATGGCAGTGGGGCCTTGTAAGAACGTTTAAGCTATGGGAATAAAATATTATGAATATAGACCATTGAGATAATCTACTGAAGCGCTGTGTTTTACTATTGGCATAGAGCGCAAAATTGCTCGAGTCCCTTAACCGAGATTTTACGGCACCCTTCATTAATTTAAGAAAAAAAGATTAGGACACTTTAATGGTGGCGCTCCTACTGATTAACTACCTGATTGTGTCAGGGATCCTACCCTTGTGCCTCGCCCTAACACTGTTACTACTGAAGCAGAGCGGAGGGGTCGTTGCGAACAAAATATTTTATGCAAGCTAACCCAGGTACGCGGGAAGACAGTTAGAAGTGAAGGAACCTTAGCTTACTCAGGAAAACTAGTGCTTGATATACATGGTATATCAAGACTGCGACCGAAAACGAAGCCAGGTGGTAGTATCAGTGACTTTAGACACAATGCAACTAAAAATTCCGCAAAATAAATCGTATTTTTTTTTGGTAATTTTTTTACTTATCGTCGTATTTGGGTGATAAATACATATTTTTTCCAAAATAATGATGTACACCTTTTTATTTTTAAAGACGCAATGATACGCAAGGGTTTAATTTACTATTTTCGCAAAAACTAAGGATTTACCACCTAAAAACTATGATTTTTAAAAAAAATTAAAAATTAATCTACCGCTTATTTTGCGAAATTTTTTGTTGCTTTATGTAGCCACTAAAACTACCACCCGGCTTCGTTTTCGGTCGCGGTCTTGAGATACCCTGTATGTATAAGAGATATGTTTACGTAGGAATAACACAAACAGAAACAGAAACCGCATTTAGGTATATTAGAATCATGAATACAATACTTGTCTATGGTTTACTTTACACATGACATGGCAGCACGTTCTTTGACCTTAGCTTTTTCTTAAAGGATTTAAAAAAATCATAGTCTATGGCTTACGTCATTCTGACATATAGTTTCTGCCTATTTACCTACGCACTTTGGTGAAATAATTAAAAATAAACTGTGATTTACAAACGAAACGCAAAAGTCTGGACGATTATTGAGTTTTGGTGATTTTCCACATATCTGTGAGTGCATATACATGTTTTAAACAACCCCGAGTTTAGTGTAAACTTTATAAGCTGTTATTTTGTTTTTAATATTTTTTTGATGAATTAAACACTTTCCGTTTTCGTTTTTGAGATTAGAATATAAACCGAGTGTTGTTTGAAGGTTTTCGTGCATGTTATCTTAGTTTGTGGCGGTATAGTTGCCAGGTAATGTTTTTATATAGTTCGTGACATCACGGTTTAGTCATACCACGTAGATTGTTTGTCTATAAAGAGTTTAATTTACGATTACTGTACGTTTTTGCTCTAGAGTATCACGTTAGCCTATGCGCGGTACCTGTGTCCAGGTTCTATTTTCCTGTAGCATATTTTGTGCGTGTTATCTTATCAATAATAATCGTGTGCCAGATTGACTGTATGATGTTATGATTCTCAATCGCGGCTAGTTAGTGCATTGTCCTTTATCTATTTAATTTGTTAATATTTACTTCAGTTGAGGTCGTTGTCTGTTTTTCGTAACAGTGTTTGGTGCTAGAAAATACATAGTTGTTATATTGAGTTTTGTAGAAAAGTACTATATTTCAATTTATTTGGCGACATTGATGTTTCCTAAGAAAAGCTGCAAACGCAAAAAGTATTTATTTTATAACATACATCTCATATTGAATGACTTATGTTTGTATGCTAACATGATATGCAAATGAATATATTGAATGAACTGTTTAGCATGGGATAATAAAAAACACAAACATATTGTTCCTCAGATAACAAAATAATTATTATTGAATTAGTATTTCATCAAGATTTAGAGAACACAATGAAAATGATTGTACTATCAACTAAGTATATTTGGAAATATCTATTTCCAAATATACTTCATTGTTATTAAGAAACAAAACCAATTTTTGGATTACTAAGAAAATATTATGTCATCCAGATATGATGAAAGAACATAACTGTACAACCATACATTGTACTTATTATCAATTTGTTAATAATGTTGTGTAAGGTCTGTAAATTATTTATAGGTTTAATAAAATAACAAAAACAGAGTTGTGTTGTGTTTTATAGTGCATCATTTAGTAGCTTTGACTTGCCATGTCTGAGCTATTCTTGTGAATTGTTTCATATTTTGGTGCCACAGTTAATATGTAAATGTTACATTATTATTTATTAACTCTTTTTTAATTTTAAACATATAGCTACCTAACACAATAAACCTTGTGTTTATTGAAAAGCTATGAGATACTTTTCATTGACAATAGCCCGTTTTCTGCAGAGTAATGGGGCAAACCCTATCAGAGCCGGTGACAGAGAAGCAATCGTCGACATGTCAAGACACTCGGTTTTTGGTGGGATCCTCCTGCATGCAAGGGTGGAGGGTTTCCATGGACGACTCACACACGCACATACTGTCTCTGCCTGATGATCCGGGGACAGCATTCTTTGCCGTTTATGATGGACATGGAGGTAAAAAAACTGTTTATTACTTCTTCTATTTCGAGTCTACTTATAAGTATCAATTTTAAATAGAGCCGCAATGTATGGTTGTGTATTTTATTAAACAGCAATCATATTGAGTATTATCTAAAAATACTTTTTTCTCTTGTTTATAATAATAATCAGGCTGGTAGTCGTGCAACAAAACAACTTATTATTGCAAGTGTCCTATTCCCTAATCACTTTATTAAATATATGGCAAGTATTGATATTAGCAGGGTCACTAATTAATGACAAATTTGTTTTGCCACACATACCATAGGTAACCAATTATCCTGTATTATGAATCATGTGTTATTTCAATTAACATTTATTTCAGGATCAAATATAGCGGAATATGCGGGAAAACATCTCCACAAATTCATTACAGCAAGGCCGGAATATCACCTTGGTAACATTGAAGAGGCAATGAAACAGGTAATTATAGTTTGTGGGCTTAAACCATGTGACAATTTTTCAATAATAATAATTATTTTAATTAGTTAGAATGAAGAGATAACAAGTCCATTTGCTTGTTGGTATCTATCCTCATATAGGAACTATACTACAAGGAATTTCTAATTATTAAATATTCTACTTCATTTTGCTGAGCATAGAGAGTTCATGTATTAAGTTCTTTGAACAGTATATAATGAAATAGTGATTGGTGTTCTATAACACCATTTTTACCATGTTTTTTTCACACTGTTCTCCACTATGCATCACCCATATTTTACTTAGCTAAATGCATAGAAACCTACAGCTTAAGATTCATTTTACTTATTGAAGCTTATCGTTTTTAGGGTTTCCTGGACCTGGATCAGGCTATGCTCGAGGAAGACATGCTGCAAGAGAAGGTGGCCGGCAGTACGGCGGTGGTGGTGCTGATCAAGGACAACACGCTGTACTGCGCCAACGTCGGTGACTCCAGGGCTGTGGCTAGTGTCAGGGGCACGGTAAGTACTCAATTATTTAATACACTGTAGCATTAATTTTGCAGATGACTAACACCTCAGTCAGTCCCTTGATTAAATAAATAAATAAATACACCCAACAGTCACATACATAGTCCTGACCCCACACTAAGATCGAGTCTTGTGTCGTGGGTATCAGAAACTACGAGAGACTTTTCGGTCTCACAAACACCCAGACCCGAAACAAATACCTGTGGATCACACAAATATTTGTTTCGGTGCGGGGATCGAACCCGCGGCCTCTCGTTTCACAGGCCGGCGTCTAACCAACTGCGCCACGGAGGCTGTCAATTAATCGAAACGTCGTGAATATAAAATAAAAAACTAAGAAACCATTATATTGATAGTTAACTTTCTGTTTCAGCGTATGAGTTGTATATGAGATTATAACGTAAAGTCTATTTAGCGTTGTGAAGTAAGAAATAAACCAAAAAATAGTAACATCAGGGTGAATGTAACAAATTAATATAAAGGATTATGAACGAAAACGAAGCATTTAATAGTAAACAATTTGGCCGTATTTTATTTGGTTGGTAGGAATTACTATATTTTTATTATGTTAATTTAAGTGGCAAGAGTAGGCCTACTGGCGTTTATAATTGAAGACAAAAACCTATTTACATATTATATATCATGATTATAAATTATCTAGATATTATTATATCTATTTCTCCCGCCAAACAACAGTGTAAATGCGTTGTTGTGTGCCGGTTTGAAGGACATTGTAGCCAGAGTAACTACTGGACATATTGAGGCTTAACATCTTATGTCTCAGGATGGCGAGCGCAGTGGAATTCCAAGCATTGCCTTGTAATTCATGGTGTTGTTTGGTTTTGCTACTGTCCAGGAGCGGCCGTATCGCTTACCATCAGGCGAATGGCATGATCGTCTCGCCATTTAATGCAAAAAAAAAAAAAATCTAGATTAAGAGCAATGACTTATATCCAAATATAAATTCATTATATTTTACGTTTTTCTTTGGTGTAGTAGAATTGATCCAATTTCATCATTGCATTCATCATTAATTTCAAGGTGCGCTTCCGCAGGGCAAATATGTATGTAAACAAGAAATGACTATATTAGTGACATCCAAATTCAGCACGAATAGTCAAGATTAATATTATCTAGGATTCAGATCCGTGCAGTGCAGAAGCGTCCCTTGAACACTCATTTAGCTAAAGTAAAAAAGACACTACAATTCCAGAATAGAGATGGCATAGTAGAAATGTAATCGACCATAATCATCATACTGCTGTAGATGTTATCAAATTGCATAATGACATAACTGACATAATATGAAATCTCGGATAAAGTAAGATTCATAATTATTTCTCGATGTAATTAAATATATAAATTACACACTTTTGTGCAAAATTAATTTTAATTATATAATTGGTCCTAAATACGTAGAAAAAATTGTAGTGTCTTTTTTATAACAATGTCATATCATTAACACGTTGACTGCGGGCACACCGTGTTTTCATACCATGTCTCCAGGTTTTCCATGAAAAAATAAAACAATCTGTATTATTTGGCCCCGCAGTCAACGTAAAATCACGTTCCATTTCACGCATAACTCATTATTGCAACATAATCTATGTGAACGCAGAGTTTCAAATGCCAGGTGGAGATGCTGTCATACGACCACAAGCCGAACAACGAGGAGGAGCTGCGCAGGATCACGGCTGGAGGTGGCTGGGTGCAGCTGAACCGGGTCAATGGGAACCTGGCACTGTCCAGGGCGCTGGGGGACTATGTGTTCAAACGGAATTACAGGCTGTCACCACAGGAGCAGATAGTTACAGGTATGATAATAAATTGTGGTTATGGTGTTAAAAAGTAGTGGTACGGTTCAAGTTCGTCCTCCAGCAGGTATTCTTTAACACCACTCCATCCGAAAATGATACAAAACCTATACCATCCTCTTGAATCACTACCTACTCATGAAAACTACATTAAAGTCAGTTGCATAATTTAAAAGCTCCTAAGACTTCATAGGGAGAGTGAGAAGCAACTTTATTTTATGTAATGTAAAAATTTATAAATTTAAATAAAATTTATTGGTGCCTACATTTGCATATGGACATTTGCTTAGCAGTAAGAACTATAACCAAAAATGAAATGTTTATTTTATAAATAAATTTCGTTGAAATTCATCTTGCAGCATATCCAGATGTACAAGTAAGGCAGTTAAATGAAGACTGGGAGTTCATTGTGATAGCTTGTGACGGCATATGGGAAGTGTTGACTAATGAGGTATGTTTCTTTTGTCCTTTTAATGTTATCATATAATATACTTTACACTCCAAATTACTAATAATTATTGTAGGATGTTGGTATTCGTCTGGATATTGACCACTCTACATACATACATAAACATACGCCTTTATCCCAGAAGGGGTAGGCAGAGGCGCCACCAGTACACCCACATTTCGCCTTTTATGTTTCGTCCCATGATGTGATAGGGGGCGAGCCTATCGCCATATCAGTCACGAATTCCTGACTCCGGGCTGATAATGAATAGAAAAACCCAATATCACTACCCGACCCGGGATTCGAACCCGAGACCTCAGCTTTGTAGTCGTACCGTAGTACAACTACGCCACCGATGCAGTCCCAGACCACTCTACACTATGGTATAAAACCCTTCATAATGATCCATGAAATTGTGTTGCATTTTGGGCTTACCCGGTGTAAATCCGCATCAGAGTAGAACGGCATAATTGTCTTAATTCATGGAACCCCCAATTGTCTACTTGGACCCCAATACATTTAGCATCCGGTCAACTATATTTTCTTATATCTTATATAATACAAAAATGCCAAACCACATGTTTCCAGGAGGTCCTTACCTTCAGGTCTACTATAGGCATTTTCTGATACTATTCCCATGCTCTCTCCCCAGGAGGTGGTAACATTCTGCCGCGTCCGTCTGCTGAGTGGTTGGGAGCCGGCAGCGGTGTGCGAGGCGCTGATGCAGCGCTGCCTGGCGCCCAACTGCGCCACGGGCGGCCTGGGCTGCGACAACATGACCGTGCTGCTCATCTGCCTCGCGCCCTTCCCCGCCGCCGTGCATGTGAGTACTGCTTCATAGCCAAGTGATGGATGTCCACGAAAGCCGCGTACTCACTAGCGAACTGTAACTGTAACTTGCATGAACAACTAGATTCTAATTTGGACCCCTGTGACAGATTGAGTAATTTGAAATCGTCGGCTCGCTGTGAGCCGCACGCGTACCGCTCGTAACACGTTTGCGAACCACGTACATTTCTTTGGTAACATGGCAACGGTTAGGGTTGCAGCTCGCTGGTGAGTACCCGGCTTTATAGGAAGGTAGAAAGTTCTGTATACAAGCCGCTACCAGCTAGTCGCTAAGGAAATCCTTGGGAAGGTCTGTGTTTAGCAGTGGACTTTCAATGGCAGCTTAGAGAGAGTAAGAAAGAGTAGTAACAGGTATAGTGGATATACAAGGGTGGTTAGTCAGGTCAGGGTGTAAGATCGAATGAAGGACTTATCGAAGAGTAGTGTTGAGTATTTGATCCTTGACAAAAATATAAATAATGACTAGGGCCTTTTCTCGAAATAAATTCATTTTGCAGTAAAATAGCTAAAGCCCCATTTACACGGGAGTGTTTCTCGCCTCGAAGATGCGATTATCGTAAGTATATAAAAAAGTTGCATCGTGAACATTTGTCAGAACACGATAACCTTATGGCGGTTATGTCATGCGATAATCGCATATGATTCTCGCCGCGAGAAACTCTCCCGGTGTAAATGGCGCTTTGTAGTGTAACGACTACGGTCGTCGCTCACGTGCACCGGCCCTCGCTTGTGTTGTATGCGCCGGGCGACAAATGCGCGATCCGCAGGAGTGTGTCGGCACGTAAAAGTTATTTACGGGGCAATAAATAGGCCATTTAAGACACTAGCACAAAAGTATCGTTTGATACAAAACGAGGCATAATTTTTTGCAATTTTTTTTTAAGTATTTTTTATTAAAGACTGCCTCGGTGGCGTAGTTGTATTACGGTATGGTTACAAAGCTGAGGTCTCGGGTTCGAGTCCCGGGTCGGGCGAAGTGATATTGGATTTTTCTATTCATTATCAGCCCGGAGTCAGGAATTTGTGCCCGATATGGTGATAGGCTCGCCCCCTATCACATCATGGGACGGAACATACAAGGCGAAATGTGGGTGTCCTGGTGGCGCCTCTGCCTACCCCTTCGGGGATAAAGGCGTGAGTTTATGTATGTATGTAAATAGGTCCTTCGTTTGAAATTACACTGCATGAGTGTCTGTACAGCTAGGGAAAATGAGGATGTATGATATAAAATGATTAGTTTCAAGTTTGAATGAATTATATTTTGTGCATTTTTCTTAATGTGAGCCTTATAGTTAGTACAATAAGCTAATCTGAGTTTTATTATTGTCTGTTGACCTTTAGTGACTGATTAGTAGTATAAATTGTCTGTGTTGTCAATATTAATGTATGTCTATGTTGCATGTGGAATGTGCATGTTGCAGTGCTTTTTTATTTATCCTAATAGGTCCTAAGAACAAAATCGTATCAAATATTGGGAAATATTTTCACAAAAAGATGTGTTGTAATACAAAAATACAATTAAGGGACTTTCATCATCTTTATATCATAAGATTTGTTCTGGGGACCCATCAATTTATTTCTGCTTTTTATCTATTAGTTTCTTATAACTTGGCCTGCAATTTAAATAGCGATACGGGGCCCAAAATTTTAGAAATCGAATGAATATTATTTACCTTAGGATTTTTTAAAGAATGTTAGTATATTAATCGCATTTGCTTCCGCAGTGTCCATTTAAATGCCTGGACACATCTCGTCCAAGCAAGTACTGGAGCCTGACTCCCTCGCGGCGGTTCTCTTAAGCGCCAACCGCTTCTGCCGACCCCCCTGATGCACAAGCTTAATGTTATGCCATTTCTCTGCTGTGATTATTGTGTTCATTGGTGTGGCTCGGTTGTTACAAAACAATATACCGGGTATATCAAGACTGCGACCGAAAACGAAGCCGGGTGGGAGTTTTAGTGGTTACAGACACAATGCAAATAAAAATATCGCAAAATAAGCGACAGTTTTTTTTCGGCAATTTTTTAAAATCATTGTTTTTGGGTAGTAAATACCTAGTTATTGCGAAAATAGTAATTTAAACCCTAACATACCCTTGCGTCTTGAACAAATAAAAAGGTGTACATAGTTATTTTAGGAAAACTACGTTTTATCACTTATAATACCACAAGAGCTTCAAAATTATCGGGTATTTCTCGATAGGTTCGTTGCAAACAAATGAAGGAGTCAAGTTTTTCAGGTTAAAAAATCACGAGCGCGAAGCTCGTGTGGTATTCGGGGGATTATTTTTCCGTCCCAAATGTCGGCCAATAGAATTGCACCATGAGACGAAATGTACAGTTAACAAATAAGAATACAAACAAACTCCAAATCGACTCATTTTCATGCAAAATCTCCAATTTTCACAATTGAATTCAACCTGTCAGTTTGACGTGTGGTTAATTTGACTGGATCATGTTTTGTTTTTTATGTATAGCAACGACCAGAGAAAATTTTCAAAAAATTATCAGTATAATACCATGTAGGTTGTACCACGTGACGTCGAATGGTGCAATTCTATTGGTCGATATTTGGGTCGGAAAAATAATCACCCAAATACGACGATAAGTACAAAAATTAACAAAAAAAGTTGACGATTTTTTTTGCGAAATTTTTAGTCGCATTGTGCCTGAAGTCACTAATACTACCACCTGGCTTCGTTTTCGGTCGCGGTCTTGATATACCCTGTATATATTTTTAATCTGAGGGATGTTTTTTTGGAATGTAATTGGGGGTTGGCGGGTTTGCTATTTTTTATAAATGGGTCTACAACAATGTTTTAAAAAACAAAAACTTTTTTTGGAATAAAGTGGTTAGTAAAAAATTTTTTTTCGTTATAGAAAACAACTAAGCCACACCATAGAAAGACGCGGTATGTGTGGTTATAAAAATACGATTAAATTCTATAAATAGGAACATAAAGAAAATGTGTAAGTATACGGTAAAAGACTGACATGTGCCATGTATGCCACCGAGATGTTGCTTTCAGTGAATATAAATAAAAATATAATCTTTTCAAAAATATAATTTCATATTTTACAAGTTTTAACTTTATTGTTCAGATTTCAATAAAAAAACATCAGATAATATTTTTAAAAATCTATTTTGGTATTATATGAAACAAAAACTATGGTTCACATTCAGTTAATATTAGATAATTTTAATTTCCTTTGAAGGGTTTCCATTACAATTCAGGCAAAAAAATCTCGAAATATATAGCTCGTTCTTTGGTTGATCTAAAGCTTTTATAGTGACCGATTTTCTCCCTCATTTTTTAGGACTTTTTTGTAACGAGAAAGTACACATTTTAGAAATGATCATTTTTACTTCAACCAATGTTCAAAACGTATTTTCAATCTAAAAAAATAAACAATTAAAGTTGTTAAAGGAACATGGCACATTTAAAATAACTAAAATATTTTGTTTTTATTTCTTGTTTTTTTTTTATATAAATTATCTTTTTAATGGGCTATGACAGCAAATACAGACATTGCTTAAAACATGCTAAATCAGATATTGAAACTTAAGCGGTGTCTATTTGCTCGATGTGAATGAATTCTGGAACATTAAATATATTACTATTTTGTAATAAGTTTTTGATACTGTTGAAAGGCCTAGATTAAAGCTGTCAGTTGTATGAGTGTAGGGTTGTTACAATTTCTATTTTTTTGCATTTTTATTAGGTTATAAACGACAGTATTGCATCCCTCAATGTGCTATTCTTATAAAGGTACTGGGTGAGAAGGCATTTCACTTGACTATTGCTCCGTCTAATTAGTTTGGTTTTGAACTGTACTTTTCTATCACGTTTTATCTGTCTAGATTCTTAGGCCGGACTAGACTGTTTATCATGCTTCCTTAGTCAACATTCTATTTTAAAATCAACTGTAGATATGTCGAGTTAACTTCGTTTTTTGCATCCAATCATTTAGATTTTTGTTAGCGGGTAGTATTTATATAATACTGGCAATTTCGCATAAGTGTCGCCATTTTTTTATTATTATTGGTCTAATTTTGTTATGAGGTAAAACTATGTTAGCTGTATCCGACATAAAAGTAGTTTTATTACGTGTTAGTTGGCGTTTTAAATGTTGTTTTGCTAAATCATGTCGTAAGTATTATTTCTTATCATATTTTAATTACGTATTATTTTCGTAGACATAGAATTTGGACAAAAGTAGTCTCTTTCTAGAATTGGCTTATTATATACTTTCAGAAGTAGACAAGAATATTTAACTTTAATCTTCTAGTATGATTCGTTTTGAACTGTTTTAAGGCTACTTCTCTGCCCATTTTCTAAGTCTAGATATTAACATTGTGCATGTTTATTCATTATTGCTAGCACAAAAAATATTGCATGTTGTATGTTATAAAATCAATGTTATGATAAGTGCAAGAAGGAATGCTCCCGAAGCCGAGACTATTATTAATTAATATTTTAACATAATGTAAAATAAATTATCATTTTAAAGATCTGATATTTTCTTAAATCACTTTTTATTAGCTGTTAAATGCATTTTTTTATAATTTATTATTGCATTTGGTGTCCCAAACATGTTGCGTGATAATAGAAAAAAACAAATGCGTTTTTAGAATTGTTTTCGGGACTCGGGAGCGATCATCTTGCACCCGTATATTTGTGCATGTTGGTCTAAATATAGCCTTACTTTATGTTGCGCATGACACAATTTATTCCTTGAAAATGACTAATATATATTTATAAGTTAAGATTTATGTTAAATTTATGTATGAGGGTTTCTTTATGCTTCGCGTTTTAATATTATAAGTTGTCGACATTCAAAATATTGAGTATAAAGTATTCGAAAATATTTATACAAACACCATTGTTTTATCAACAGTAAGATTGATTAAATTTGGTTATTAATTTGTACACAAGTTATGTAACTTGATATAATATTTTTCCTAATATCAACCGCAAAAATAGGTTTTTGGAGTCTTTGTATCAGATTTTACATACTATGTATTAACTGATCTTTTGCAAAATATAACAATTGCTTTTTTGAATCAAAGTTTTTAGTGTTCGTCAAAAAAAAAAAGCGATAAAAACTTTTTTGACGATTTAATTCTTTTTCATTTAGTTTAAAATATGGTTTGTTGGATATCAGTAAATATATTTTCTTCGCTTTTGAAAAGCCATTTTATAAATCATGTCGTTATTATATTTATTATTTCATAGTAATTTCCTTGCATGATTGTCTATGTCCGCTAAAATGTGTGTCTTAACACAAAATTATATATTTATTGACACCGCTTTGGGTTTTTGTGTTGTCACATTGTTTGCTAAATAAATATTTTAAAAGAATGCTGTTCGTTTTATTTATTTCGATTGCATGTGCTATGGTCGTATGCTATTGCTGCCATTCAAGACATAACATTTATAGTGTTTTTTGTATGTAAGTAATGAGAATAATTTTATCTTTGTTAGGATGCGTACCTGACTAACAAACATTTTAATGTATCGTTTATGTAATATTTCAATGTATTTGATGATACAGATTATTTTTTGAAAAATCGAACCAAGTTTTTAAATTGTAGCTATATTTTTCTGTCTGTGTGAATAGTAATAGATAATTTACTTTTATTTTTTTCAGCCATCACCTTTACCGGCAGACCAAGATTTAAATATGTCCAACATAATATGGGAGTCCAACATGATGTAAACTAACGGAGACAGAGTCATGTAAATGTGTGTAAATAGTACATAATATTAATTAAGGTTTAAACAATTTTCGTCAAATGGATTAAATGTGGAATCTTTTCTCTTCGGTCTTGGAAATCTTGGGTTTTGGGTCAAAAATATTGACTGCATTTGGATTTAACTTGGCCTATGTCGAAGACAGCACACATGAAAATATTTTGTGAAAACTAACTTGTTCATGTTACGTATTGTGTGTCGAAATTATATTTTTGACAATACTGGTTGGGCTCCATATTTGACGGGTTTATTTTACAATAAAAAGTATATTTTAAAGCAATGAAATTAGACCGTAACTGAATATTAAATACAGTTTTTATTTATCTAAAGTCGTATTGAAATTGTGTTGAAAAGATACAATTTTGTTAAAGATAGAGCAGTCAAAGTACCATATTATATTTACTATAGACCATCTTAATATCTTTTTTCGCTGTCCACACAAAAATTGTGCAATAAAATCTATGCAGGCGTTTCAGAGTTTATAGCCTTTCTATATTTGTTATTTTATTTTATGCTTAATATTTCCTATTTTCTGCGATATTTTCTTTGGCCTTTAATGTCTAAGCAATTGTTAGCGCTTGTGGCGCAAGAATTACATTGATGTAAGACTGTAAAGTCAATTACATCTGAATTATTCGCTTAGAGAAAGTGGTATTAGCTCATTATCAGCCCGCAGGCAGGAATTTGGTCTCGATATGGCGATAGGCTCGCCCCCTATCACATCATGGGACGTACCATATAAGGCGAAATGTGGGTGTCCTGGTAGCACCGCTGCCTACCCCTTCTGGGAAAAAGGCGTGGTTGTATGTATTCGCTTAGATCGCATTTTGTATGAATGAAAAGATTATTTTGAGAATGTGTTGCTAAATGCTATTTAAAACATAAAAAATGACACTGGCTTGTAAATTAAAATTTCATAACAACAAAGAATTAATTATGATGTAAGCCTATGATAGACTTAAAGCAAAAGGGATTTTCTATAGTTTTGATATTGCCTAATCTAATTAATGGTAATGAAAATTCAGCATCCATAATGCTGGAATCATTACAGTTTTTATAATTTATTTCAGTTTTAGTCAACGTTACAAAAAAATATTGTCAGCAAACCAAATTTAATATATGGTTGATTAAAAAAATGTTACTTAGTAATTATATTTGTATAACGAGAATTTTTCTGTTTCCATTCCGTTAAATTAACGACCAATATCTTCTAAACTCGGACGCTGAATTATGCAATGGCCCGTCCAAAATGTGATAATATTTGGTCGATATAACCTTACTAATTACATTTGGTCGAGAGTCAAAGTTGAACGATAGTGTGGATGCACCATAACATGAAAAGTTGTAAATTTTATTTAATTTATTTTCTAGGCAGCTTAAATGCATTTATAAAAATAATTTAGGGTTGTCAAAGAACCAGTTCTTTCTGTGTGTACAGGCTGATGTTAAGTACGAATTTTACTACACCCGTATATTATAAGACTTGAATGTTAAGTAGTCGATAAAATTCTGCTTTCGTAGCTGAATGATGCAGTTGTTTTCATTTGTATACATTTATGTTTACTTATTGTTGAGAGATAAATTATATAAATTATTATACTTTTTGAACTTATGTGATGTATATTAATTTTAGTTATTTCATTATATTATTAAGTATAGATTTATTAACATTTAGTAGTTGTGAAAAAAAGTTCCTTATTATTTGTGACATTGTAATGTAAAATAAATGTGATTATAACTTAATCGGCGTATAAAAACGAAAACTTGTAAAACATTATCGATCAAGGCGAGGCATTTACTAATCCGATTGTAATATTAATTTATTGCAAATACTTTTGTTGGTAAAAAAACTTACGGTGCACATTTTTTTGTTGCTTAAATGAGTATTAATTTTTCTAGTGACTTCATGTTTTCAAAATTAATATGATCTCTGTCTAGCTACACGTAATTCTGCATGTTTGCCGTTGTTAGAATATCTTAATGTCTTTAATACAACTCAAGAGAGTCAACAAGAAAGGATAGATATCCGAAAATACTATTTCATAAAAAGGTTACCCTTGAGTTATATTTTAGACAATAAGCAATAGATACATCACAGTTTTAATCAGAATTTCAGAAATACAATGAGTGTCTACGTGTCGTAAATTAATGTTTAAATAAAACAGTAGATGTAAATATAAGTAAATTATGTACCAGGAATAATTTTATTTTATTTGGCGTATTATGGGAGTTGTGTGGTTTGTTTGTTTGTAATCGGGGAAATAATAGAATACATACCTTTTTACTGTTATTTATTTACAAGCTTAACATACCTTGTATGAAAATAATTGCTTTTTACAATACTTGGTTATTCCGCAATGTAAAACGCACAAACTTCTTGGCAGTGTTCGTGAGTTGTTACAGATGATTATTGTTTATAATAGTTGTTGTATTTTATATGTAAATATGCTGCTGCGTGGAAAATGCAAAAAATATGCGAGTATTTATTTTTACGATTTTTTCGTGTTTAACACATCTGATTTGTTTTATAATAAAATATATTTTCTAATACTGCTTTTTTAGTTACATGGTTGGTTGATTAAAGTGGTTATTTTAATTGTTTAATATATACAATTCTTAACTGATTCTTGACGATTGTTCCCGAGTATGCAGTTATTTCCCCGGTTGAACATTATGGGTATATTTTAATTGTTAAACGATTTTGTTAATAGTTATGTTGAATTAGAGAACTGTGACATATCTTGGAATTGCACTAGTCAGGAACGAGGAGTCTGGTGTGTACAGTATCTAACGGCGATTAGTGGACATGTTGTAATAAAGTTTTACAAATATATTTTGTTTCATTTTTTCAAAAACTATACTATAAATAAAAGTGCGTGGTGGCCTGTTGGTAACGGACCAGACGCGGCTGCCTACATGTTCACGGTGGTCGCGGGTTCAAATCCCAGGGCACACCTCTGACTTTTCGGAGTTATGTGTGTATTGATAGTCAATCACCACGCACTTTAACGGTGAAGGAAAACATCGTGAGGAAACCTGCATACCGTAGCGATTTTAAAGAATTTCTACGGTATGTAAGTCCGCCAACCCGCACTAGGCCAGCGTGGTGGACTATATGGCCTAACCACTCTCAATCGATTCTCTCGATTGTAGAGTAGGCCCGTGCCCTGCAGTGGGACGTATATGGGCTGATATAGATATATAGACACTATAAATAACAAGCCATTCTTGACATTCCTCTGCGCTCGCCATTCTGAGACATAAGGGAAGAAAAGAGAATAAAATTGTTGGTGTATAAAATAACAAGTTTACGGTCACGTTTATTTAAAAACATGATGTAATGTGATTAAGGGTGGAATGGAGAGGAAATTTACTTGCACCCTATCAAACCTGTTAAACCAAGCACAATAAACGAGAGAAAAAGCAACAAGTAGCGCGAGTCGAGCGTATGAAGCATGGTTGCATTGTAAATATTGCAGCCGACTTCAGCATTGTGCGCGTTATACGAGCAATGCACTGGTAATTCTGCTGGTGCCTACTTAATTAACATGATGGGTTTTGTTAAGTATAAAATAGAATGTAAATGCTAACACAGAGAAGAATGTTGGTGCCATGGAAGCAGTGTCGATTTTAGCACCACTAGGCCTGGGATTGCTACGGAATTAAAGACTTTTTATTGCGATGTATGGCGAGACGAGCATGCCATTCGCCTGATGGTAAGCAGTACGACCACTCATGGATAGTAGCAAAACCAAACAACTCCATGAATTACAAAGCAATTGGCATTCCACTGCGCTCACCATCCTGAGACATAAGATGTTAAGTCTCATTATGTCCAGTAGTTACTCTGGCTACAATGTCCTTTAAACCAAAACACAGTTGCATTTACACTGCTGTTTGGCGGGAGAAATAGACATTGCGGTGGTACCTACCCAGGCAGCCTCTCCCATATGAAAGACCTACTACCAGTAAACTGACTGCGCAGGAAAGCAATAAATATTCAGATATAACATGGAAAACAATTAAGGAACTGTTTGGCCCCACAACAATCGAATCAATAACTGGTATTCGCTAACGAGGCATACATTTTAGGCCTTGAATTAAATCGTTTTTCGTTTACTAATCAAACTGCCTATTTAACAGTGATTTTACTGGTTATCGGCAATACTTTTCTGCAGATTTAACTCGCAGTTTATTTTACCGCTCTATTTTTTCTAAAACTTGGTTTATTGCCGCTAATAAACACTCGTAAGCGATCTGAATGTTTTATTCACGGCTTAAGTGTCGATAAAGCCGGTGAACTTGGTCTCATGGTTATGAGCTCGTAAACTGGACATCGAAGAATGCGACAAAACGTAGATAAATTGCACTGTTAAACTCTTTGAGCTTTATGGCTACATTACTTACTTCTTTTACTGTCTATCTATTCAAATTGAATGTTTTCTTATCAAATTGTCCCACACTAACATTACTTCTGTGTTATATGAGTTAGTTGTAAAAATCTCTGAACCTCCATGCCGAGGACTCATGACAAATTTCGTTCTGGTTTCTGCCATTTGATAGGGTATAAATTCCCATATTATGAAGATGTAAGTAGACTTGATAACTCGGAGAGACAGGTGGCTAGTAATATGCAGATTCCGTGATTAGGAGGACGTTAGTAGACTCGATAACTCGAATAGATGGATGGCCAGTAATATGTAGAGGAAGGTAAAGTGTCTTATAGATGCTGCTCTTGTCGACGACAGGTAGCGACCTGGTTGTGCTGGACCCCTGGCACTGCGAAGGTCAAAGGGCGGCGGTGCCCGCTTTCCATCAGGTAAGCCGCATGCTCGTCGGCCTGCAAAGGCAATAAAAATATTGAATATTGAGTTTATGAATGATGTTTAGGTAATTTACAACCTCCAGAAATCTTGCTGACTGCACGAAATAAGACGGCTGAGCTTCTGCGTAACATCGGTGCCATCCTATACATTGATTGAACTTGTTATAACGCTAAGGCTCTATCATTCTGACATCGCGAGCACGGCAAGATGTTCAAAGCCTGTTGAATCGCACTCATTTATCTTGCAGTATGATACATTTTATGTCATATTACGTGTGTTTATTATCCATTTTCAACAGGGCTACAACACGACCTCGTGTTAATCCTTTTAATGGATTATGCGCTTGCCAATCGAAGATAACACAAGCGCACTACAATCCTATAAAGAACTGGCAGATGACAAATACATTTGACTTTGAAATGTACGAAATACTGCATCAAACTCGTACTGGGTGGTGCGCACCCCTTATAATTGGATGTAGGGGTGGTTGGGGGTGGGTATATAAGGGCAGGTGGTGTGTACCGCGCGCAGGAGTGGCGTCACGCCAGCCTCGGCGATTGTCACTGTGAGTATTGCTTTTATTTATTGTTTAAAAGTATTAAAAAATTAGTGACAAAAATATAGTGGATTCGTTGTTGAAATGTTAGTGAATCTATCAAAACTAATGTATATTCAAAAATAATAACAAATATTATAAGTAGTGCGATATCTACAGATAATAAAAAAATTAAACACTTGTAGCTGCATTAAATTCAAAAAGAAAAAAAGAAATAATAACCCGTTTTGTCATGCTTTTCAACAGAACTTGCTATAATATAATGTTTACTATAATGTACGTATATACATAAATACGTTAAAAAGTGTTACAGGTGAGTGATTTATTTGTTTTTTTTTATTGTTAGTAATTTTAAATTTGTTTTGTTTAGAATAAACTGACAAAATGTTTGAAGACTTAAGTAACGAATTTTATATTATAGTCTTTAAATAGGCAGATTATTGTACAATCACAACAATACTGGGCATATCATAGTTGACTGCCTCGGTGACGTAGTTGTACTACGGTACGATTACAATGCTGCGGTCTTGTGTTCGACTCTCGGGTCGGGCAAAGTGATATTGGCTTTTACTTACATACATAAACTCACGCCTTTTTCCCAGAAGGGGTAGGCAGAGGTGCTACCAGGACACCGCCGACTCGCCTTGTGTTTTCCGTCCCATGATGTTATAGGGGCAAACCTTTCGCCATATCAGGGACAAATTCCTGAATCTGGGCTAACAATGAATATAAAATTCAATATCACTCTGCCCGACCAGGGATTCGAACCTGACCGAAACTTCAGCGTTGCAATCGTACCGTAATCAACTGCGCCACAGGTCAAGATAATGTTTTCTAGCGTTATGTAGGTGTATAGTATTGGAAAAAAATAGGACAATGAAACAATTATTCATTTAATATTTTTTTATGTTTATTTAAAAACATTAATTGTACGACATTATTGCAAAAGAAAGAATGTGTAGTTATAATAATTAGAACGCAACTTTTCTGCATCTTTGTGCAAATTCATCTACTTGCTTTCTCTCCCTCTCGCTTCAGCCGCAAGAAGTCCATTGTTATTTGCTCATAACAAAACCCTTTGTCAAATCACAATTTATGGAAAGTAGTAATAAATGGTTTAGTCGATCGTTAGACATTGTACAGTATTTGTTTACTATGTATAATATCCTGGAGAAAGACCGCTCCGCTTCATACCTAGTAATTGGCAATGACAAAAAATTATTTAATATGGAGAATTCTCCATTTGGTTCGGTTCGATTGATCGATCTGTGGTTTGCACATATTATGATTGGATTTTTGTACAGGTATAATGCTATTTCATTAATGAGGGCTGGGGCTACAGCAAAAAGCCCTTAGGTAGATCCAGCCTGTGGATATTGAAGGTTTAGACATACTATGACCGTGTTATGAATACATATTAGGCAAAAAAATCCTAGTATGAATTAGGTACTATGGAGCGAAAATCATTAGATAAGACTTAAAACATCAGTCGTTGTTACATAGGAAATCATGCAATAAATATATCTAGTACTAATAGGCATATACATGGCTAATAGCTACTATCAAAGCAGTCACGATATGCTACGTTGCTGTAGGCATTACGCTTATTGTTCAACTTTTCTTTATTTTTGAGCATGCCATTTGCCTGATGGTAAGCGATACGACTGGTCATGGACAGTACCAATACCAAATAACACTATGAACTATAAAGCAATGCTTGGCATTTCAATGCGCTCGCCATCCCGAGACATAAAACGTTAAGTCTCATTATGTCCAGTTATTCTGGCTATAATGTCAATGTGAAATGTCAATTAGCTATATTATGATTTGTGAAATATGAGGTTGAAAATCAGTGTTTACGTTTTTTTAGCCGGTTCCTAAGTTGTGTTCTCATTGATGAAGCGAACACGGGCGGAGCGGGGATTCATAACAGATATAAAAACTGATGAAAATGCTAAATTACTTCATTAGGTATACCGGGTATATCAAAACTGCGACCGAAAACGAAGCCGGGTGGAAGTTTTAGTGGTTACAGACACAATGCAAATAAAAATTTCGCAAAATAAGCAACAGACTTTTTTTGCAATATTTTAAAAATCATTTTATTTTAGGAAAACTATGTATTTATCACCCAAATACGACGATAAGTATAAAATTACCAAAAAAAAGTTGATGATTCTTTTTACGAAATTTTTAGTTGCATTGTGTCTGAAGTCACTAATACTACCACCTGGCTTCGTTTTCGGTCGCAGTCTTGATATACCCGGTGTATTTTTATGATAGCAATGATGGCAATATGCCTGTATATAGTTTAAAGTAAAAGTACCGGTAAGCGAAGCGTCCACCTCAAAGTGGTAGCTCACCACCTTGATGGTGGTAGGTCTCTTATATGTAAGAGGCCGCCTGGGTAGGTACCACCGTAATGTGTATTTCTCCCGCCAAACAGCAGTGTAAATGCACTGTTGTGTTCCGGTTTGAAGGACATTGTAGCCAGAGTAACTACTGGAGATATTGAAACTTAACATCTTATGTCTCAGGATGGCGAGCGCAGTGGAGTGCCAAGCAATGCTTTGCAATTCATGGTATTGTATGGTTTTCTACTGTCCATGAGCGGTCGTATCGCTTACCATCGGGCGGATGCAATGCTGGTCTCGCCATTCAACGCAATAAATAAAAAAATAGCCTACATAGCGTTGCAGATAGTCACTTAATTCATGCTACTTCCAATAGGGATAAATCTTGGGGAATAATCATGTTTGGCAGTCGACTTCCTGTAGCTGAGGAGAGAAAGTTTAAAGTAGATTTGGCTACCTCGACAAATACTGACAGCCTCCGTGGCGCAGTTGGTTAGGCGCTTCGAAACAAGACGCCGCGTGTTCGATTCCTGCACCGAGGCATATATTTGAGGAATTTATGTTTATTTCGAGTCAGCCTGTTTGTGAGACTCAAAAGTCTCTCGTAGTTTATGGTACCCGCGACACAAGACTTGAACTTAGTGCGGGGTCACGACTATGTACGTGACTGGTGGGTGTATTTATATATATATTTATTGTAATGAAGTTCGTCGTTCTTGCTCTCAAACAAACTTTTGGGACGGACACAATTTTTTCACTCGACTGCCTCGGTGGCGTAGTTGTATTACGGTACGGCTACAAAGCTGAGGTCTTGGGTTCGAGTCCCGGGTCGGGCAAAGTGGTATTGGATTTTTCTATTCATTATCAGCCCGGAGTCAGGAATTTGTGCCCGATATGGCGATAGGCTCGCCCCCTATCACATCATGGGACGGAACATACAAGGCGAAATGTGGGTGTCCTGGTGGCGCCACTGCCTACCCCTTCGGGGATAAAGGCGTGAGTTTATGTATGTATGTATGTACAATTTTTTCACGGTGCTGGGATTGAATCCGCGGCCTCACCTTTGACACTGCTTTAATCAGCTGTAAATGTTTTAAATCATATAATTGTTAAACACCAATACAAATTTAATAAATGATTTTGCTAGAAACGTATATTTATAAACATCATGAGGAGTCCTCATCATGAGCATACACTTATTGCTGCACAGAGAGTAGTTCAAATACAATTATGTTGACAGGATGCAGTGCAGTTGGTTAGACGCAGGCTGTGAAACGACAGCCCGCGGGTTCGACCCAAAAATCTTTCGTAGTTTCAGAAAACCACAAGAGGTTTTTAAGTCACACAACACCTACCCTAAAATAACTATAATATTTAGCGCAGTTAGAATATTCTCTGGGACAGGGAAGCTGTTATTGGAAACACCAAAACGAAGCTTCTTCCATGCGCAACATGTCCTAATGATGAATATGAGAAGTCGTTAGAGGCAGGTAGAGTCCAACAGGTAGATGTTGAGATTCTTACACGAGATCTTCAGTAGTAGAATTATTATGGCTAAAAATGTTAATGGCCAACACCAGCGTACAAAAAAAACTAATCTGTAAAAAAAATATAGCCGAAATTAGAACCTCCTCCTGTTTTTTAAGTGGGTTAAAAATACCATCGTATCGTCGCAAGCTTTTATTTCCACCTAACCAGGGTTAGATGGAAATATTGTAGGAAACATGGTAAATAGTACTCTAAAATAGCACAGACGATTTTATTGTCACCACACCAAACCTCTAAAGTCTAGACACTATTACATTGCATATAAACAATTACGCAAGCAAAAATATATTAGCTAACACCAATGACCCACATAGAAACATCCCTTCCGATTATTGAATTACGTGTAATGTAAGGTTGTGTCTGTAACTGGGTGACGGTCGTAATCGGCGTGTCAAAACGGATTATGGGAGATAGGCTCATGTTTGTAAGGCTTCACGAGTGGCGAGCATCGAGATGCGATCGATGTTGTTACAATTTGTCGTGCATCCATACGTTCCAACTTTTAACTGGTCGGTTGTTATGCCGTTAAAATTTTGGGATCTCTGCAAAAGGGTACGCACATTGTAGGTGAAGCTGGGTTATCAATGGTTGAATTATTAGTAAAGACTAAAACATCAATATTAAACAATCTACAATGGACCAAGCAATCATTAGCTTTATATTGTTTACGACAGTTAAATATAACAGATTGCTTATGTTCACAACAGATTTTTCTAGATTTAAAACACGCGACAGCGCGTTTACGATTTGCGATAAAGGTCCATTCTTTTTTTTTCGTGGTTGTTTGATCGCCATTTCTAATTTTAATTAGAAACAGAATATTAGAAAACCTGTCTGGAATCTATCCTATATATAAACCTATCATTACCGTAAAAAGAAAATGTGTATAGGCTACTATTGATATGTTTATTCTGCAGCACAAACAGTTCGCCTGGGGGGCGGACCCTACGAAGAGGAGTGGGGTAAACCGTCATCATGTCGGAGAAAAAGGACCTAGAGGCCGTACGTATAACAAATCATATTAAAATTAGGTTTAAGAGCAAAAATAATCAAGGAGATAACTTTGGCATCAAAAAGAGGAGCTTCGACAAAAATAACCCAGCATTGATTTGTTGTTTACTCTCGGCAATGAAGCAAACGATTGACTTCATTGTTCATGAATATTTTGCGGTAGAGCTATGAAGATACCTTTCTATACCATATGCTAGAGAAATGCTCTCGAAATCAAGGACAGACGATAGTGCTAATGATATCTTTGAAGACGGGTCTGGAAAGAAATCCATCCGTATCTATTTACCGCCTGTCTTCGTATTTGGTAGCTGCACCCTAACACCCTGTATTATATAAACTTTGAAATATTTATGGAACATTTCCAATACACCATGCCTACAGTGCCTTATAATTTACCTAAATTTTAGGGTGACCCCGAGCTAGAATGTGTAAGAAAACCGATGCCGTTGCCGGTGCTGCCAAAGCCCCTGACCCTGGAGGAGAAGAAATACCTCCTGGCGGTCGAGAGGGGGGACATGGGAAACGTCAGAAGGTATGCCTTATTATTGATAATCTTCTCGCCTGCATCCCATTGAGATTGGCAGACTATGCATCTCCGTTTTACTTTTTATGTCTAGATATTAATCTAGGAAGACTAGACATAGGAAGTGTAGTGCCGGCCGATATTCTATATTTGTAAGAACCATTTAAGGGTTTTTCGACCGTCATACATGTGCAAAACTAATAATTAGGCAAGTATTAAACCCCTCGCTCTTCATTGAAAATATAATAAAACTTGCCAAGATATAAATTCGTTATCAATGAAAGTATTTTTTCTTTCAAAGTTTATTACTCGTCTAGCTATCATTGAAAAAGTGCGTAGAAATTGATCATTTCAGAATTCAAATCTATTTTGCAGTAACCGTCAATCTTCGACTACTTTTGTAGCAAATTTGCATTTTTTTCACATTTATCTTTTGTGTGTAAAGCTAAACATCAAGAAACCTTAAATTAATAAAACAATCTACACTGTTTTAAAACATGGAATAGTAAATATATTAAATTATAATACATTACAATTATTAACATTGACAGTACAGAATCAAGTTAGCACAGCAAATTAGTGTGTTCAAATAAGTACTCGAAATGTCTCACAGAATCTAAAGCAAATAATCGTAGTTTCTAATTAGCTCATTTTGAACGAAAACAGGTATTATAGCCCTCCAACTATCTAGAGGGCCTTACATTCCAGGTGTGCACCGTGCAGGGGAACTGTCAATAGCCCGGTAAATGTTTTGTTTCCACACGCAGACGTATAAATAAACACAGTGGAAAACGATAGAGAGCATCTCTTTATGATAGAAATATCGCTATGTCCATCCTTCGTGTTCGTGTGATGTCAGTGCAATGTCATTGCAAATATTTTGTAAACAATCATGACGTTTGACACATCGTCGTAAATGAATTATTTTATTTTCGCATGTTTTAAGTATTTAAAGTTATAATAATATCAAGTGAAGTGTATACATAATGTGGATATGTATTTATATCAGCAACAACATCAAAGATTAAATGATTATAAAAGCATCAGCCTGCAAAATAATACATAACTTCCTTTTCATTCGAATTTACGAGTATTTTGATTCATTTTACTTAGAGAAAGCATGCTATTGGTATTTTTGTTTGTTACGGCCCAATTCCAACCCGTGGTATTCGTGATAAATTGAATATAAAAAAATCCTGCAATAAATATCATATATTTACGTATTATTATTGTTGCCAACAGTAAAC
Source organism: Deilephila elpenor (assembly GCA_949752805.1). Lineage (NCBI taxonomy): Eukaryota > Metazoa > Arthropoda > Insecta > Lepidoptera > Sphingidae > Deilephila > Deilephila elpenor. The sequence continues at coordinate 2,993,863 of OX457114.1, forward strand.
ACCTAAATTTTCCATACGGGCCGCGCCTAATAAATATGAATTAAAAAAATTTTTGTGTAAACAATACTTACAAATAAGACATGATTGTTATATGATATATTTTTACAGCTTCCAACATAAGCAGACACTGCACGAAACGGATCATCATGACATCTGTTCGTAATAGATGAGAATCCTCTTAAAGTAAAAAGAGCTCTACACTGGTTAACAAAAATATGATAAAAGTAGCTCTCTCTACTAACCTCTGCCTCTACCTCCACCAAAAATGTAATGAAACATAATTTTATAATCAGGATTAATTCGGAATATTCAATTCAAAATATATTATATCTTATATTTATTGGACAATAAAGTATCGAGTATTATTATTGCCTTGCTTTTTTACTAAATATACAATACAATATCATTAAATATTAATAGGGAGGTGTTAAGGTATTTTCGTCGAAAATCTCATATTTAGAAAGACACTTTTACCGAGTTATCACTTTCAAGTACGTGGGCGGAACCGCCACCAAAATCTACCTAGTAAACAATTAACGCTTTTTTTAAAATATTACTTCGAGATCTCCCCTAATATTGGGTAATGGTTTTAGTCGTGCAACACCAAGCATTGTATTACATGAAAATCGTAAATTCTCTATCTCTCTTGGTCTTTGCATGATAGCTGTCACTGCACACCTCCCCTCATTTCATGCCCCGGTTCTCTAGATAGTTGGAAACCTATAGTAATGTTATTTTAAATTATGAACTTTAACAATCTTTTTGGCAAACAAAAACAATATTTGTCTCTCAGCTGATTGCCCTCCGCAAGTCATGTAAAGATACAAATCACATATTGAAATCGTCACAGCTAATTATATCATTTTTCTTTTTCTTTTTCTCGCGGGGAAAATCCCTTTACGGACCATCCCACCCCCGAAGGGGCGAGGGTGTGTCGGACTCACCGGCGCCTTCCGAGCCCAGCGAGATGCTGTGCCGCCCGTGGATGTGGACGGGCGGCCGCTGGGTCGGGTTCCTACCATAAACCTACGCGCCGAAATACCGACTAAAAACCCCGCGTCGGCCACCATCGGTGCACTTGAGAGACGGCCCCGGGATACCGTTTAACAGACGGGCCAGGACCGCCTCTTTGTGCACCGTCGCTTAGCGACGCGGCAACAGACGCGTGTTGCGTCACGTCTCGGGGGCCGCCAAGGTAGGGACGGCGGCCCCGCGTGGCCTCTGCGGCGCCGGGTTAGTTGGCGTCCCGGCGCCTCCTACGTCTCCTGTGGCGACGAGCGGGATCGGTCTGCTCCCGATCCCGCTCGGCGCTCTCCTTCTGCGACATGACACGTTCGCAGAAGGAGAGCATGGCTCGCCACGAACTCCGGCTGCCGACCATGGCGGCGACCACGGCCGGCAGCGAAAGGTCGCTTCCCACGACCGCGACGAGAGCGCTGCGCTCCTCGTCCCAGGCTGGGCACTCTTCCAGCGTGTGCTGGGCCGTGTCCTCACGGCAGTTGCCACAATGGTGGCACACGGCGGACTCCTCGGATTTTTTTTTTTTTTATCATTCCTTCATATTTGTATATATCAAAAAACGATAACATTTAACTTAAAAAATGACTGCTTTAATGTAATTCCAATGTGTGTTCCAATGTAATCAAAATCCCTTTAGATACGCATTAATTAAAAAATAGCTTTAAAGAAAAGATGAAGAGTCTATTCCAAAATCGTCGTTCCAGAAAAAAAAATAAACCCGTAAACCTGTTACGTGCAGCCTATTTTTAATTTATGAAACAAAAATAATGAAGCTGGTAAACATTTAATTACACGGGATGCCAATACAAACAATGATACATTAAAATAAAGCCGCTTGGAAATTAGGAGCTTGGCTTCAAGCGGAATAATTGGCAATTTTGATCATGTTTTTAAAGCGGCCCAATTTTTCAAACACATATTGTTTGAAATTTTTTTATCCGGTCTTCAAATTACGACGAAAACACAATTTGATCTCAGAATTTTATGTCACCGACTGTGTGTAACTTTCAGTTAATTTCTATTTGTGTTATTGCCTAGTTATATTCATCTAGGGTAACATAATTTATGTCACCTTATGTAATAATCTATGTTGCATAGATTATCTAAAGCCTGCGTTTGATATAATCAGGCCTGGCAATACTTATGAGTATCTTTAATAGTTAATTATATTTATTGATGTTCCTATCAGAAAACTTCTTAATTACAAGTCAGCGCGCTTTTCAATCATTTTGCAAAATTCTTGGCATGTAATATTTAAACAAGTTGCTTGCCAGCTATCAACCATTTTGTGAGTAGGCATATTAGTGTATCACAATTACTTAATGTAGTTGTGAAAATTTGTTATTTTAAAAGCATAGATGCAGGTTTTCACACGATGTTTTTCTTTACCATTTAAGCCAGCAATAATTGACTTAAACATAAAATTGCAATCAATGGTGTGTGTCTTAGGTTTGATTCTGTGGCTTTCAGTTTTGTAGCGTATTCCTGATCCCTTCAATCGCACCTTGAGTTGAAGTCTGAGTATAGACCTTGTTTTAAATTCATTTTAGTTCCATACTCCGAACTAGGTCGCACAATAATATTGTTCAGAACTCCACGTAATGTATGCCTGCGTTGCCGCTAATAAATAGTCTTAGCATAATACTATTAGCCAATGTTGGAATTTTCCACTTGTATAAGATTTATTTACTGTATAAAAAAACCTTTCATTGTCTGCAGTTTTATTGGTACCAGTTATTGTAGAACTCCTCCAAATATTCTTGTTCCACAGGATTCTCCAAAAAGCCCATAGAAAGAAACACATAGAAATAAACTGCGTGGACTCACTGGGTCGTGGTGCCCTGACCCTGGCCATTGATGGAGAGAACCTGGAGATGGTGGAACTCCTGGTCATCATGGGTGTTGACACCAAGGATGCGCTGCTTCAGGCCATTAACGCTGAGTTTGTAGAAGCTGTAGAACTACTGCTGGAGCACGAAGAGTTGATCCATAAAGAAGGCGAACCATACGTAAGATTTTAACACCATTTCTATTGTTTTTTGTTGGTTATACTGACTTATAATTGGACGCTAAAGAACGGAGAGAGTTGTTTATGTATCAGTTAATTTATTTGGAAGGCAATTACCCAAAAAATGCGGAGGAAATTAAGTAGGGATACAGACCTCGGTATCGGCTAAGATAGGACCAGGTGGAATGAAATATCGTAAGACCTGAAGTGGCATTAAGTGCTGTACGAGCAGATAGAGTGCTAATTTGCCAGTGACGATTATCTCACGGGGTTCTACATAATTACCAGCTTGGCAGTTTGCAAAACTGCTCCTATACACTCAATTTAATTTACTTCTCGCACGCGGACCACACGCAACACGTGGGCTGGCAAAATATTTCAAAGCTTGAAAGTGCAACAAAAATAGAAAGCTTCCGCGAAGTGGTTTCGTAATATTACTTGGAATATATTAAAATTTCTTTCACTCTTTGTGTAAAATTTTAGTAAGAGAAATACATATTATTTTAATTAGCGTGCGACTTCCACTTTTTTATTAAACTGTATCAAAAGTAATTAAATTTCTACATTAAACTGACTCAAGAGCTTGTAAGAGGAAATCCTTTTCGTATTTCATTTGTAAAAATGCTGCTAAACTCAGAGTTCTTGGACAAACATAGCTACTCGTAAATCCGTAAAGGCTGGATTTAATAAGGTAGCTTATTTTATTTCGTGTTTTTAATGTGTTTGAAAACCAGTAGGTTTCAGATCACAAGATGAGTAATTAACTATGCCATCTCGTTCTTTTGCACTAGCTTTTAAAATCCAAAATATTGAATATACAGTTTCAATTTCGAGTTCCTAGATAAAAATATAAAATTCACATTCTTATTATTGAATTTCCCTCTGGTGAATAGCAACGGCTTTGGGGAAATTGTTCCTGCGCACTACGCAATCAAATAAACAATAAAATAAAATAGAAATCTAAGAAACTCCAGCGAGGTATTATACGACCTAAAAAACTGGATTTTTCTACAGACTGATATCAGTAGAAACGACTAGGACCGTTATTGTTTAGTACCTATTAGGAAAGACCTGGATAAGACCAAATATATTTTAATTTTTCAAATATAAAATTATTTAAACATAAATTCAGTGGTTTACTTTATCGTTCATTGCTGCTTTTCTATACAGAGTTGGCAGAAAGTGGACCCAAACACGGCAATGTTCACGCCAGATATCACCCCACTGATGTTGGCAGCTCACAAGAACAACTATGAGATCATTAAGATTCTGCTGGATCGTGGCGCTACACTGCCAAGCCCTCACGACGTTAGGTAACACACAATTTCTTCGAATTGTGCTTTTTTTAAGTTACAGCATACGTCTGTATCATATGGTGTGTTGACAATTATAATTAATAGGTTTCGGGCTTTGACCATGACCACATTGCCCGTTATTACTTTTTTTTTACAAAATAATCTAAATGGTTTACAAAAGATTTTTTGCCGTCCACACGTAATAGATTAAGTAACAAAGAATAAATTGGTTTTGAAGATCAGAACAAAGTAAATTATATTACACTATATTACAAAAAAGGTATTGCTTGGAGTTTTAATTAAGTTAATTAATTACATCTGACATTACCAAAGATCACTGGAAATGGAAACTGCTCACTTATTGTCATGATGTCATCTCGTCTACGTATATCATAGAAGAAGTAGCCGTCTAAATGATATAACGCCACTAAACTGTTCCAATCAGGTGTCCCTGTGAAGAGTGTATCCGAGAGTCGACGGAGGACTCCCTCCGTCACTCCCTGGCCCGTCTCAACGAGTACAGAGCGCTGGCCTCGCCGTCCCTCATCGCTCTGTCCTCCACCGACCCTATACTCACCGCCTTCCAGCTGTCCTGGGAATTGAGGAACTTGGCCTTCGCTGAACAGGTGATGAATTTATTCAGCTTTTTAACATACTAACTTTAAAAATTTCACGTAAGTATACGTATTGCTTGATAAGACAAATATTTTTAAGAAAAAATATTATGCGAAATTTTTTTTGAATTTCTGGGACAGATAGCCTACTTCTTAGTACGCCAATAGTGGTGACAAAACTTTAGTCGTTGACTTGATTGACTTTAAATCCTACTGTCTAAAAAGTTCATTAAAAAAGGTAAATCACAAAAGACCTATAATTTCATGATTGTTTTTAATTGTGTTTTATCCTTGTGCAAGGTACTTTTTAATAAAAGAGAAAAATTGTTAAGACTCCCATTGGGGGACTAGGGTAACGCCGCTAGAGTAGTGACAGATACATATTACAATTAACCTCTTGTTTTTATTTATTTATTTAATTTGATACAATATAATCTACAAGTAACGGAAGTATTGTAATATATACACACAGTAAGAAAATAAAACTAATAAACGAAAACACCATCACAGGAAAGCAAGGCAGAATACCTCGAACTCCGTCGTCAAGCGCAACTCTTCGCTGTGGACTTACTAGATCAGTCCCGAAGCTCCCAAGAGCTGGCCATCATCCTGAACCACGACCCTGAGGAGCCCGCCTTCGTCGACGGAGACCACATGAAACTCGCCCGACTGGAGCTGGCCATCGATTTTAAACAGAAGAAGGTTGGTGTGGTTTTGTTTTCGAAATAGTATTGTATCAGCCCATATACGTCCCACTGGCAGGCCTTCCTCTTAAATCGACAGAACGATTGAGAGTGGGTTAGGCCTTGTAGATTTCGAAATGGTAGTTGAAAAGCGAGGTTAAGGTTTGGTTTTTTTTATTTATTTTTGGGAAGATTATTATCAAATTAAACACTTTAATATATCTTTATTGTGAGATGTCGTGTTAATTCGACCAATATTAATTAGGTGTTAGATAATAATAAATTTGTTCCACGCAGCTCCTGAAGAATAGTCAATGAATTCCTTAGCTTGACGTAATAGGAAGACTAACTTAAGTGTGGTTTTTAATAAAATACTGGAAAAATACGATTAAGTTTACATTTTAATTGTTAAGAATTAAGTGGTGTACAAAAATATTCATTTTTACGGCATGTTTCTATTTAATGAGAAAGAAACATGAATAACAGCAAAACTTATTTCTACGCATTTTATTTTCTAAATGGAACGCGGCTTAAACATGATTAAAATATTTCATTAAAACACGCAGTTTCTAAACGAAATGACGACCTAAAAAATGTAGAGCAAACATTCCATGTAACGATATAAAATATAATTTTATACGACATACGCAATAGTAGGAAATATTTTTAACGACAAAAGTCAATATGTAAATTATTTTTGTATTTATATGTTTTTACATAAAATAATCTTTTTTATATGCTTCGATATAAATTAAAATTATATTTTTCAAAAATTTGCTTTATCAGAATGCAGTCGAGGCGTTTCAATGATATATTTCTCATAGTTACAATCATATCTTGTAACAATATCGCTGACCACGACACTTAATTATCAATAACATTTCTTATAAGCATTAAAAAAAGACTCAAATTACTTAAACCTAGTTTCCACCACTACATAAGTTATAATAAGTCTTGCAGGCTGCCACCAACAGGTCACTGTGGAAATCATAGGGAGAGTCCTATGTTCAGCAGTGGACTTCCTTTGGCTGATGGATGGATAATAAGCCTTAATCTAACCTACTCCATATATTCTTTAATACCGCCTAAATTCAGTTTGTAGCCCACCCGAACATCCAACAACTACTGGCCTCGATCTGGTACGAGGGCGTCCCTGGTTTCCGTCGGAAGACCACGATGGAGAAGATAATGATCATCTGCCGAGTGGCTCTGTTGTTCCCGTTCTACTGCACCCTGTATATGATCGCTCCCAACTGCGCCACCGGCAAACTGATGAGGAAACCGTTTATGAAGTTCTTGATCCATGCTTCGAGTTATTTGTTCTTTCTGTGTGAGTACTAGTGTAATATACTCGTAGTACCTATCTATTTTTATTGTTTTTAAATTGGCATGCTACTCTTTCTCCAAGATGTTATGTTGTTAAATTTTTGCGATGGCGTCTTTTTCCTACTTATTTTTATACCTACTATGATAGCTCCTTACTTTGAGTCCGTTTTTAGAAATACACTGTTCACATGAATTACTAGGCATACTTAAGCAAATCTCTTGTAAGCTTCTTTGTTCATAAGTTAGCCAGTTGGTCGTAATTCGTATCAAAATGTACGAAATTTCTTAATTTCGCGGATAGGATTATAAAAAAATGGACTCTCACTTGACTTTGTTAAAATGTTTGAAAGATATTAATCACATTCGTCTTGTTCACAGTGATCCTGATTTTGGTGTCACAAAGAGCGGAGGTGCAAGCTATACAACTGTTCGGTCCAGATTGGATGGTGAAAGAATTAGAAAAAGAATTACTGAAGCAGAGAGGCAACGGCCCAACATACTTAGAATTGGTCGTCGTGGTATATGTGTTAGGTAAGCTTAAGATAATGAAAGACTCAATTTCTTATGGTTAGAAATTAGGACAACTATAGTACTCAGGCCACTAGGACCCATATAAATATTTCCCTTTTATATTCACCATTCCATTCTCCAATACTTTCTTTACTCACGTAGTCAAATTCTTTTGGATTTATTTATTTGCTCCTGGAAAATTTAACTCTACAATTTCAACCAAAAATTTTATGATTTTCATTTCAATTCCTCTTGTTCTTAACAATTTCTTCTCTATCACTCAGGTTTCATCTGGGAGGAAACTCAAGAAATCTACATAGAAGGCATCCGCTCCTACCTCCGAAACATGTGGAACTTTATAGACTTCACCAGAAACTCTTTATACGTGGCTGTAGCGGTATTGCGGTTCGCTGCGTACTTCCAACAGACCTCAGAGATCAGGCGCGACCAACAGACCAAGTTCATCCCGAGGGAACAGTGGGACGCCTTCGACCCTCAGTTGATCGCCGAAGGATTGTTTGCTGCGGCTAATATTTTCAGGTAAGGTTCTGTAGTTCACTTGAATTCTATTCAAAGAGTTGATGTAAATCAATCTTGAATTGTAGTCATTGATGATGGGAATCAACGAGTGGATAAATTCGTAAGCCCTTAGTGTTCTACTTGAATTGAATTTATGGGTGACTAGTAAGAATGTAACTTGATGTCTAGAAAAGGATGTGTGTAACAAAAATATAAAAATTTAAAATTAAGGCTCGTTTTGAAGATAATGTATCCAGAATAACTAATAAGGCACATAGATAAGACGAGTACATATTAATTTAACTGCTCACAGCAATTAATATAATTACTCAAAAAATGGAAACGATTATTAATATATGGATAATATATTGTAGGCTTGAACCTAATTGCTAGGATAATTGCCATCTGCGGAATTTACCCGCCATTAAGATAGAGTGCCTCATAATATTTGTACATATTATTAAGTCTATACTGTATTCATTAAAAATACATAAGCTGTCTTATTCCAGCCAAGGTCTCCTATTTTCGTTAATACATTTTTAAATAATAAGTAGCTCTACTTAAAACTTATAAATTGATGTTTATATTATTTAATATGGTTTTGAAAACTTTGTCAACAATTTAAGTTTTATTAATTTTTATAACTGTCTCTCTTGGGCCAGGAGATGTGTTTATAACTACATCTGTATATGTATATGTATCAGCCTCTATACTTCCCACTGCAGGGCACAACCCTCCTCTAAAATCAAGGGTACAATTGAGAGGGGTTAGGCCATAACTACATAGTTGTAATTGTCAACAGTGCGTTAAAGTTGGTGCACCTGTTCTCAATCAACCCGCACCTCGGGCCGCTCCAGATCTCGCTCGGCCGCATGGTCATCGACATCGTCAAGTTCTTCTTCATCTACTCCTTGGTACTGTTCGCCTTCGCTTGCGGTAAGTATATATTGTTACTATACAGATTGGACATGATATTAATCAACAACACGTTTGGTCGAGTCAATCAATACTTTGAAATTTTGAAATTAGGTATCGAATCGAAAATCCCTCTTTTATACTGACACGGAGAAATTAATACGATTTACTTAATGGTAAACCCAAACTACAATACAGTCCAACTAGAGTTCATACTAAACACTTTAGCGAGATGTTTATATGTCGCCAGCCAATACAATTATGTCAACTGGTTGTCTTCGTATACACACAGGATGAACCCGTAAAACGGGACACTATGAAGGGCCCTTAACAACTGTGTACAGCAATATCGAGACAAATATCCTATCTTTATCTGTATCAGCCCATATACGTCCCATTGCAAGGCACGATCCACCTCTACAATCTCTTGTTAGTCCACCATGCTGGCCTAGTGCGCGTCATAAGCAGATATTGATATTTGTTTTTAAACCAAATGAGAAAATTATATGATATTCAGTAGTTATTTTACGGGTGGTAGGTGTGGCGTTGAAGGTATCACATGTGTTAGAAGCCGCCTCGGAAGCCACCACCACAATGTATATTTCTCCCGCCAAACAGCAGTGCCCATGCGCACTGTAGTAAATGTGCACTGTTGTGTTCCGGTTTGAAGGACATTGTAGCCAGAGTAACTACTGGATATAATGAGACTCAAGGCGAATGGCGTGCTCGTCTCGCCATACAGGGCAATAAAAAAAATGGACTAAAAGCACAGGAGATGAACTGATAATTATAATTTGATGATTTTAGATGAACGAAATGCTGACACGATACGCTGTCTGGTGTTTCAATTCATGTGACGTGTCTAGTCTCTACTAACGCGTATTCATTTCACAGTATGAGAATTTAGAAAAAAGGAATAATTAATTTAGTATAACTTGCGTCATGTATATTATTATTCATTCCGAAATATTTGACATATATTTTGGGTCATTTGAGTTTGTTTTTACGTGTTTTATATAATCCTTACATGTAACAAACTTTCTTGGTCCGTAATTGAATCTTTCGACGTAATTTCCACCACTTTGTTTTGTAGCGGGCACATAGTCATAATATTTTTTTTCTTTAATGTTATTTTTTACAAATCTATAACACTTTTTGGTAGTTATACGAACATTTTTGATTACTGATTTAATAAATAGTTCTATTTGCTGGTGGGTGTAGGTCTGAATCAGTTGCTTTGGTATTTCGCTGATCTGGAGAAAAGAAAATGCTACGTCTTGCCTGGTGGCCTTCCCGACTGGGATAACGCCGGTGATTCCTGTATGAAATGGAGGAGTTTTGGAAAGTGAGCTTTAAGGAGTGCCTCGTAGAGTTAGATTCAGCTTGGCCCGCATTCTTTTACTTTCGAGCTATGATAGCTAGAGGTGCCGCGAAACTATTTTTTTGCTACTTTAAAGTTTCAGATAGTAAAATGTTACAATAATGACGTGGCTAGTATCAAAATGTAGCTTATTGTATCAATATTACGTTCATTGTCATAATCTCCTTTTTTAGAAAAAAAAGCTAGATTTTTTAATTACAGCCATTGCAATGTAAAATCCTCCTAATTAAAAATGTAACTTTTATACTTGTGATTAAATGATATAACTAAGGCAAGCACAACTGTTTGCCTTTGTTATGGGGCTCAACGAAAAAAACATACGGTGATTAAAAAGTTCTTATAAAATATCCATAATATAATTTATATTATTTTGAAGTGACTAGTTAATTGGTAAGTACTTGTAATGTTAAGATATCTTTATGTGATATCAAATTACCACATTTTCCTACGTAAGCTAATCGCTATTCAAAACGAAAGCTATTCTCATAAAAAAAATAATTCACGTATTAAAATGCCAGATTTATATAACTTCATTTCAAAGATTAGTTCAGCTCAATTTTACTATGTAATGTAGACATCATAATTCGATGAAGCTCTTCCAAAACATCGCACAAACATTATTAAATCAGTCCAAAGAGTTCGGTCGAAACCTTATGACCTACATACGTTTGTTTGAACGATAATTCCTGCGTTCCTAAGGAAACCTCACAACTGTTTTGTCAATCACGGACTTTTCAATCATCGGCTGCGTCGTCAATAAGTTTTAGATTGTTTTTATGTTAATCAAATTATATTAATACCTGTAAGTTATTTTACTAAAATGGGAGACGCTCAGTTTGGCGTTCGCCATGTTATTGGAGCTCCAGTGGCTAAAACCAGGCTATCAGAACAGGACTTAGTATGTATGCCTCCGAGGACGGCAAAATTCACGTTGTCGGAATGGAAAATGAGCAATGACCAGCGCTGCAGAAATACGGAAGACCAACAGCAACTGGCAGACAGGATCTTGGGAGAGAGCGAGAGGATCCGCGAAGAAACCGCTGAACGTGCAGAGATCATGAAAGCTACGACCGACAGACGACTTGAAGAACGGATTGGCGACGTGGAATTCAATAAGAACGAGTTAAAAATCCAACGTAAGGATATTTGTATTGAATTGGAATCTCTCAGCATGTATAAAACGAGACTTCTAGACTGTTTGTCTGCTTTGCAAAATAATGCTTTGAACATCTGCCGTAAATGTCTTATGCTGAGAGACGGGCGTATTGGCATTGACTTGGTTGTAGACGATGTAGAGCATGCTTTACAGCAAGAGATCACAACGATTTTGGGAGGACAAAGCCTTTTAAAACGCGTGTTGGAGCAGCTCAACGAGCAAATGCGTCGACTACGTTCAACGCGTTACCTACTCGATCGCGATTTGCAATACAAGCAAGCTGCTATTGATCTAGACAAAGGCTCACTTTCTCTAAAACCGACTGACTTATGCCTCTCCGTATATGAAGGGTACATGAACTTGGACCCAGCAAATATATCAGCTGACGAATATAACGCCTACTCAGCTAAGAACATACAGATGGCTGCAAGGGAGGTTACAAATGCGAGACCCATTCGCATGTTCGTCGATACCATTCTCAAACAAGTAATTGACGATCTCTGGGGTGCATACAATAAGTGCAATCACGCGTTCCATGAGAGAATTGAAGACACTAAGTTGACTAAAGCAAAACTGGAGGAAATGCACAGAGACACGACTCAGAAAATTATTGATATGCAAAACAATATATTGCAATTGCAAAAAGCTCTGTCTGACAAGGAAGGGAATACTGCATTGGCTCATACAAGGCTGGGTCGTCGAGCTCAAAGGATTGAGGCAGAGTTGGTGAGAGATCCACCTGGACAGGCGTTGTACTATGAATGTGAGATGCTACGTCACAGCACAGAGCAACTACAACAGATGCTGCATGAGGCTAATGCTTCTTTGCGCTATTTACTACAAACTCAGATCCAGTTGGAAGAGGACATTAATGTTAAGATGAACACTCTAAAAATCGATGAAGTGGATTGTATGACCCTACGCACCACGATGGACTATCATGCCTATTAAATTTCATTGTTTTGGCTTATAATTCATGCTTGTCTCTATTTTGGAGTAACAAAATTGTAGCTGTATTAATTTTGCTAAGCCCAAATTGTTTGCTATAGTGTTTTTAGTAGGTAATTTTGTATGATTGGTTTTGAATAAATTATTCAATTATATGCTGTATGTGTTTTAAGCATATTTTATCAAAGGCAATTTGGTATTTTGACCTAGACAATAGAAAGTTATTATAATGTGAAATGAATAATGGCAAAGTTACATTGTTAGAAAACTTTTTGAATCAAAATTATATTTCCATTCGGGGCTATTGTCCAATCCTCATTTATTAAAACATAGAAGTCTCATTATGATAATATGTGTTATAAAAAAATCTTTTGAAATTATGAATTGATTGTTAGGATTATTACCATTCCGCCTGGTAGTTAGAGGGCATAAGATTTTTACCACGATATCTCCTATCCTTCGAAGCTCATACAGGCAGCATAAGACGTCATTAGAATCGCTGGATACACTGCGGGGGCGGTGCGCCCTCACTAACTGCGACTCCAAATTGGACAGCAGAATACGTGACCTCGTATCTATCGTAGACACCCATAACAAATTATTTGGGCGTCTCAATATTGTAAGTGGGGTCCCCTTTATCGTGCCAATAATAGAGCAATAAATAAATGTTTGAACTAGTAATGGTCTTACAAGCTAGTGATACCTTTTTTGCAGTATTAAAACTATTTAATCCAGGTATACTTATACGCATCACTAAAACATTTACCCTCAGCGTGTTCGAAGCATCGCAGTCTCTGTTCTGGGCCTCCTTCGGTATGGTCGGCTTGGAGAACTTCGAGCTGGCCGGCATAAAGAGCTACACGAGGTTCTGGGGGTTGCTGATGTTCGGCTCGTACTCGGTGATCAACGTCATCGTACTGCTGAATCTCCTCATCGCTATGATGTCTAACTCATACGCCATGATTGATGTAAGTATACTTTGACAGCCTCCGTGGCGCAGTTGGTTAGACGCCGGCTGTGAAACGAGAGGCCGTGGGTTCGATCCCCGCACCGAGATAAATGTTTATGCGGCCCACAAATATTTCTTTCGGGTCTGGGTGTTTGTGAGACCGAAAAGTCTCTCGTAGTTCTGATACCAGCGACACAAGACTTAATTGATCTTAATGTGGGGTCGGGACTATGTGTGTTACCTCTGGGCAATGCAATGGTTAAAACTATGTTGTTTCATCAATTGTGTATGGTGTTAAACTAAGTCGATGTTAATAATGTGTATGAAAGATTTAGAGAAAGACAAGATCCCTAATTTAAATTGAACATTATTAATTAATTGTACATTATTTATTTGCGATTACATCTATATTAAAATACTTAAGTAATAGTAAATCGTAGTTTAAAAACGAATGAAAGATTGTATGCCGCAAACGCATGGTTAGATTCACTCTTCATTCCTACTAACATTTCTACTATGCTTCGATAAGTTTTTGTGTATCTTGAACTTCGATTCATACGTTGATATATAAGCGTGCATTTATAGTACAATAAAACGGTACCCATTACAATAGCTAGTCTGTGATTGCTACTACATTTAAAGATCAATTTTCATCAGAAGATGTTTCGCTTAGTTTCTGTTCGCAATATTTAAATATTAAATTTAATATTACCATATTGCCGTTAGGCTTTTAAGGCGATGTTATGACGTAAGATATTTTAAAAGATCTTTCTATACTATCACACTAATTAAGAACTAAGGGAATAATATCACATGAAGTTATCTACACTCAGCAAGAGTGTGTATGATATACAATGTTATTTAGGGGTGAATAAAACTCAAATTTTGAGTAAATGCAGCAAAAATTAAAAATGCATCGTCGAAAATCATAAAATAAAAGAAATTTCCTGTGTAATGTGTCTGGCTAACCGGAATAGTCAGCTTAATATTTTACACTATAAAAAGTTGTAACTAAACTCGTGAGGGGCGCGAAATCATTCAGAAATTGTTGCTAATGGTTTTTCTTAATGAGGTTTTTAATAATTTTGTTATAGTAAGACTATTTCGATTCTTTATTAGTGCTAGTAGGTGTTTATAACGTGCGTGAAATAAGTTCCTTATTGCAAATACATATTAACAATAATACAGAGTAGGTAGTCGATAGTTTTTTTTTTTTTTTTATTTATTTATTATTAACAAAAGAATAAACTTATAATCTACACAAGCGTCCTGCAAAACTATACAAACAGTTTGACTGCAGGATCAATTTATACATTTAATTAATAATTAATTATACATTAGGGCAAATTGGTTAAGTAGTGCTTTTTAAGAATCGACTTAAATATTTTTTTATTAGATTCTTGTCTTATGGCCTCGGGCAAACTGTTTAGAGAATACGGGATAGTTGTAATTGGTTGTTGAGAATTAAATGATAAGTAATATTATTGGTGATCATTTTTATAAAATAAAAGTGCTAGGTAGGATAAAAAATAGTTTTGTAATAATCAGACGCTGGTATAGACTAATATATCCAAAAACTAAATTTCTGACAATATTACATAAATACAGGTCGAATTGACAATATCGTTTTTTGGAGTTGATTAAAAAGATAAATATCACTCATTATTGGGAGTCCGCATTGAAAAAATCCGATAACAAACCGGAGTGCTCGATACCCAATAAGTTCAACTTGTGAAAACAGAAACATACCTATTAACATCCATTGCTTTATTAAACTAAAACAAGATCAGAACGTCGTATTTTAAATCAGCATTGGATAATAACTCATTGCATTTTGTACCCTAATTACTTTTTCTGCAATCAGAGTAGATATTATAGCGCAATTCTTTGACTTACAACGAACATTTTAATTCAATATAACTCGAGTGAAATTGTACAAACAGTACAATTCTCGCCTTATTTGCGGGGTTTGTTGGGAAAAATGCTCCCTAACGTGCCTGAAACTTGTCTTGTTGCAATTGTGTGTATTGTTCCGAGGAAAACTGTTGGTTAGAGTAATGTAGGTGTGTTTATAGTAAGATATTTTCTTTAATCCAATGAAAGATAGTAGTAATTTCACGCAAGATAGTAAAAGTTAGAAAGCCTCTTTTTACTAGATACGCGTGGTTTTACAATTCAATCGATGTAGAATATATTTACGAATAAAGTGCAGTATCTTATCTAAAACATATATCTACTTTGAAATTTTTAATCAGTCTTTGTGGTGTACATAGCCTGTCGGTTGTAAAACGAGTTGCCAAACGACTATCGCATTAGGAATATGTGCTTTTCAGTACCAAATAAGTAGATCCTCGTATACAAGACACAAATCGTACTGTAGGATCGTGACTGCGTCTAACTAAATAAATAAATACACCCAACAGTCACATACATATTCCTGACCCCACACTAAGATCGAGTCTTGTGTCGTGGGTATCAGAAACTACGAGAGACTTTTCGGTCTCACAAACACCCAGACCCGAAACGAATACCTGTGGATCACACAAATATTTGTTTCGGTGCGGGATCGAACCCACGGCCTCTCGTTTCACTGGCGGCGTCTAACCAACTGCGCCACGGAGGCTGTCTAAATAATAGTTATTGGATGCAGAATTCTGCCAACAGTTCGTCGTGGAAATCTCTGAAAGACCTACGTTCAGTAGTAGACTTTAAGGATGATGATGATGAAACCGTAAATTTTTAACAGGAACATTCAGACGTTGAATGGAAATTCGCTCGAACCCGTCTATGGATGAGCTACTTCGAAGAGAGCGCCACACTGCCGCCTCCATTCAACATCATGCCTACGCCGAAACTATTCCTCAAGATGTTCGGCTTGAGGAAGAAGGATAAACTGAGAAAGATGAAGCTTAAGGTACGTACATCCCTACTAATATAGGTATTATAAATGTGAATGTAAGTTTGTTTGTTACGCTTTCACGCGAATACTACTCAACCGATCATCATGAAACTTTCTACACATATTCTTGGAGGTATTAGAAGTAACACAGGCTACTTTATATCCCGAAAAGTTTAGTGTTCCCGTGGGATAAAGAAGGAATTACGATATATTTGCTACTTTTTTATACTCAAAAGGATGGGTGGGACTGGTTTACATTCCATTTGTGAGAATGAGACGGGGCGGGCGGGATATAACGGGACGGGATCGAAGATTTCAAATAAAGTTAACCACACAGAAGAAGTTTGCGGGCAGAAGCTAGTCTTATATAAAGAGGAAAATCATATTATTTTTGCTTGTACTGGTACGACACTGGAGTAAGTAATTGGACAAGTGGAGTATCTACCAGTGGGTGGTGGTTATAAGATTATTTAGATTGTTTCTAAAATACAATTTTTATCGGTTTGTCCGCGTAAATAGGGTTTTCCTCCGAAAAGATTGGAAATTTGTCGCAAGTATTGATTTAAGTAAACTGCTATTCTTTAAATTTTAAGTTGCAAATTTTGATAAATCAGGGTTTTACATATCATTGATGTTAAACGTTAGTTTATGTTTAAATATATATATTATAATCATGGAATAGCGTAGATAATTTTATATTTCATATTAAAGGTCAAGGTTAAATGATTCTGAATTTATTTAATAACTTAACTAAGCAACTCAGCGTGTGTTCAATTCAATTTGATAACGTTATTAAGCCTTAATAAACTTGCCATGGTATCTCTTATATTATTATTCATAATTTATTCATGATCAGTTTAGACTGCCTCGGTGGCCTACTTGTATTACGGAACGACTACAAAGCTGAGGTCTCGGGTTCGAATCTCGGGTCGGGCAGTGATATTGGGGTTTTCTATTCCTTATCAGCCCGAAGTCAGGAATTTGTGCCCGATATGGCGATAGGCTCGCCCCCTATCACATCATGGGACGGAACATATAAGGCGAAATATGGGTGTCCTGGTGGCGCCTGTGCCTACCCCTTCTGGGATAAAGGCGGGAGTTTATGTATGTATGCAGTTTAGAACGCCTGCTATGATCACAGGACCATCCATGACAAATAATTATTCAGCTGTTACAATCTAAACACCCAACACTCCCAATTGCCTCAAAGATCTAAATTACATCCTTCTCCCTCCCCCAACAGGAACAGAAAGAGAAAGAACATGACGTACGCTACACGGCAGTTATGAGAGCTCTAGTATGGCGATACGTATCAGCTATGCATAGAAAGATGGACGATGAGCCGGTCACTGAAGATGACGTCAACGAGCTGAAGGGAGACGTGTCTGCGCTGAGATATGAACTACTCGAGGTGTTTGAGAGGAACGGCATGGATGTGTCGTTCACTGATAGGAAGGAGAAGAGTAAGTAGAAGTAGTTTAAGAATTTAAAGATGTTTTTGGTTTGGAATTGCTTTGGAATAATTGTTGTTTACAAGTGTCTTTGATTTTGGTTAGAGTTTGGCAGTAAAGGAGCTACGTGTTTAATGCACTTGGCAAATTGTTTGATTTTTTTGTTTTGAGTCCTTGTGTGGTAGGATTCAGGAATACCGTTGCAGTTCTTAATAACTATGGCAAAATAGCCGTATTATTTTGTAAGGTCGGGATATATGTGTATATATAACATTGAAAAGTTAATAGTTATTGTATAATATACCTTATCTGAAATTGCCTAATTTAACCCTCAATCAGGTTATGATATTTATTGAAAGAACAACAATTTCTCTTACAGCGGTGCTCGGCAGCAAACAGAAAGTCTGGGAGAGGCGTCTGATGAAGGACTTCCATATCGCCGTCGCCGGGATTGAAGAGGAGAAGCCTCCGGATGAAGACGGACTGGCTCGGTTCAGACGCATCGCTAAGCTGGCGGTGGCTAACACTACCAACGCTAAGTGGAACCAGACGCTTGCCGGCACGGGGGTTGCGTGAGTGAAATTGTGATATAACAATCATAATTATGGGAATTTTCAGGGGAAAGAAAGTAAATAGAAATAAGAAAGACATCATTAAATTACGGGTTATAGTTAAGCTAGTGTTCATAAGAGACACGTTAAGCTTCGTTGTTCAGTGTCAATTCTTTTCTTTCGTGGCCTCTGATGGTGCAGAGGAGTCGTGTATTGAATAGATATTTTTATAAATTGAAAATTTGATATTACACTGACAATTTGTTTTATGTTTTCACATAACTCAGGATTGTTTAACAGGCCCCATGTTATACAGTTATATAGCAGTCAGTTCTAAAGCGAGAATCCTCAGTTTAAATCTTTACACTGACAGCTATATTCCCATATATTTGATGATAAATATTGATCTCAGGACGCAGATCGGTCGCTGCCGCAGCCGCGAGTCGTTCAAGAACCAGCAGAACTTGCAGCGCGCTATGGAGGAGGCCAGGAAACTAGTAATGAGGTCGCCACTGCCAGGTAGTAAGTTTCACTTGTATGGTTGAACCAGGAGAAAAGCAACATTGGTTGTTACCTACATAAAGAAGTGCAGGCTTGTACCCTCCAAGGGGTGGGCAGAGCTCCAATAAGTGCCACGCGCAGTTCGCCGAACTCATTTAGGTCCAATAAAGTGATATGGGGTTTTTTATGGGTCCTAGATATATTGGTTTAACTCTCGGGGTTCGATGTTTTAATCAGCTTATATGGGAATTTCATAATCGAAAAATATATTTAATTCAATTTTGGAATAATAGTTAAAAGTTCGGGTCCAAGTTTTGTTCTGTTTTGATATAAAATATATTGTAGGTTGGTGATGTAGTTACATCTTTTGCTATCATACTTTTAGGGTGCAGTTTGTATATGAAAAAACTAAGTTTTTAAAAGTTTGATAAAATTGATAGTTTTGTGTTTCGTGAACAAAGTAAAAAAGGTGAGTGGTGAGGCTCAATCTATTAGTGAGTTAAACCTTTATAATAATCTATTTACCGCAGTTAGTAATATATGCCTTTCTTTAGGTTCCCGAGCTGCATCGCCGATTGAAATGCCAGTGACTCCAGGACATACCCTGCTGAATCTGATCAAAGATATATCCACTGAAGTAGGAGAGCCTGTGGATCTGTCTTCACCTGGGTCAACCACACCAGTAAAACCACCAGGTAGGTATTAAATAGAAACTAGAATTAAAGGATTAAGACGTTGCGTATGAGGCCTGACAATGAACTGACCGTCCCTAAGATGAAATTAATTAAAGTATAAACTACGTATTTGTATATTTTATATGTATCAGTATTTTTAAGAAGATTATGTTAACGGGCATTCATTTTGTTCGGTGTCTCTACAGAGTGGTTATAAATATCCTAACACAAATAAATTGTCTTTTAAAAGACATCCTTTCTTAAACATCAGTTAATGTTCATCAGTTTCTACATGTATTAGATCTTGTAATGGATGTACCCAAAATATCATGAAAACACATTATTTATTATTAAAAACCACACTATCTATTAAGTAGATCGAAATCTAATATTTTCTCACTGTAATATGTAGCGGTAGGTGAAATTATAACTGGCCTGGCGTCGGGATCGTTGCTGACGGCTACTGCCGTTCCGAGCAGGCCAGTGTCTCCCAAACCAAGATCATCCAGCCCAGCACCATCAAAGGTAAGTGAATCAGAAATAACATAGCATAAGGATCCTGTAATTACGTAGGGTTTTTTTCTCTTTGTGTGGGTCCTTTCCGCCCTTAAACAAAAAATAGTGAGACTTTTAGAAAGCTATCGTTACAGTTGTTGATTTTACTTGATTTTCTTTTAACTTACATTCCCTGTTAATGAAATTTAGTACCTCATTTGATGTTTAAGCTATAAACGGCTTTTAATTTTTTTATTTCCTAAGTAACGTATTATCTGTAAAAGTTTATGTGAAATGTATACCCCTAATTTTTATTAAGATTTGTTGTGAGGCTGGATATCTTTCGCATAGCTCAAGTAATTAAACCTTCCGCTCAACACGACTAGACAACATGATGAAATATTACTTAGTGTCAAGCAAATTAGTAATTACATTCCGTGTGGTAATAATACGTCTCACTGATCGTCCTGGAAATTACTGAGGGAGACCACGTTATATGGGTATCTAATGAATAAATACTTATTTGATAAGTGGTAACCGTATTATGCGTCGAAAAGTATCAAAAAATCTTTTTCTTTATTTATTTAGGAAACTTTTATCCAATGAACATGCCAGTTCCGTCATACTCTAATACATGATATTGACTTAATAATAAAACATATTGTTTAAATATGATCCTATTCCTTTTGAATCAATACATGAACTCTCATAGTTTTTTGGCTGCAAATTTCAATAACACTAAAATGAGTTCTTTAAGTAGTCAAGGTGATAAGGTCCGTCATTTGCAAGGAACCGTCTGGGTAAAAGTACTCCTACTTTGTCCATTTCTATAACCGAGCAATATGTAAGACCCATTTTCTTCTGGTTTGTAGAACATTAAGAGACTTAACACCTAATGGGACAAGCACAATACAGTGCATTTTAGATCTTCATAATAATAAGTTCTAAATAATATTGCTTCTGTTTATGTATAGGTGTAAATCTTACAAGGTGAACAACCTGGTTATACGGTTATTCTCTTTGTCATTTTAATACAAAGGAACTCATTTCTATTACTTACTCGTATTCATTTCACTACACACAAAGACCTTGAGTTTATAATACCTAATTGAAATCTTATATTTATTCTTTAAAAACGGTGATTTAATAAACGACAGTGGCCTTAATAACGTCTAGTGGAAGATTTTAGCTCTATTTTTTTGTAAAGGCATTTAATTATGTTGATTGAAATTCACACCATTTGTAAGGATATACAACGGTATTTTTGGTATTTTTATCTTTTTTGCTTTCTTCAAAGTCTTATTATTCTGTAAATTCTTCGAGAACACCTAATATCCTGTATTTTTTATTTCAAGTTTCTCGCAAATAAAAGCTTTAACAAATGTATGTAGTATATTGAACATTTTTTTTTAACTGTGTGTAAAATGACGCGGTTAAACAATAAACAGTTTATTGTCTTCCACGTTCATTGATGGAAACAGCGCATTCAATTGAGTAACTGCTCGAATTTTCTACAATTTACTGCAGTTTGTTTCAAACGAACGATGTATTTATTGTGTTGAAAAAGTAAAATAGTGCAACTTTAAAATTGTGTCATGTGCTACAGAAGATTTCATGTGCCGTAGTAATTTTCCATTCATTGATATTTTAAATAAATAATCTATTGGTTGATTTTTACGTACAAGCATACGTAGTTGGCATCTAACGTCGTAGATTCAATAAAATGTTTCAACGTAAATAGTTTGGAGTTTAGTTCCCACACTATCAAATATAGAAAGATAAAATAATAAGAATAAATTATGCTTCTGTACCAACAGCCAGCATCCGCAGCGCCAACACCAGCGCCACCGTCGCGCGGACCCAGCCCGGCTCCTCCTAAGCCAGCCAGTCCTGTGAATGAAGAGCCTACTTCACCACAACCAGGTAGTGATATTCGAGAAATTTCTTTTCTGCCTCTATGTTGCGACATGGATGTCCATAGTTCGTGACCTAATTAGGGACACTGTTATGCTTCACATAATCTTCTTAAGCTATATTGGGCCTAGTTATCGCGTATACCGTGCAGTCGACTGATAGATTAATACTATTAATTACAAGCGCCTATTGCTTCTCCACACTTCGATCCTGATGTGATACGCAAAATAATCGTATGCTGCGCGCAAAAGTCTATTGCTCAAGAAATTTGCCACGAATGGTACTGTTCTTTATGTTTCGGTAAGAGAAAAATAAAAGAATAATGTGTAATTCCAAACTAAAATAATTTCCCTATTGCTATGGAAGACAGTTATGTTCTTAGATAATTTAATTATGTTATTGGTTCTTTAGAGCCGAGTCCGCTGAAAGCAAAGCGCGTGCCTGGTGAATCATCACCGCCGAAGGTCATCAAGAGGAAGCCGCCAGGACCTGCTGCTCAACCTGATGATCAGGTAATAAATGACTTTCATAGTTCAAGAAAAATATTATATTTGTTAACAGATTCATACAAATTTAAGAAATAATTTTTAATTAACAGACTTTACTTTCACTACTAAAACATGTATGTATGAGTTTCAAACGTGTTCCGCTATAATTGTCCAAAATAGATGTTCACTAAACATTTCAATGATAATATGAAAATTAATGAACTACTAGTTAATCTCTTAAATCAGGGTAAAGATGCTGCTGAGGGAGAATCTAAGCCATCTGAAGATATTGCCGTAGCCAGGCCAGTGGCGCCGGAGATCAAACCATCGGAGGGCGCAATACCACCGCCTCCTCCGTCTGTTAAACCTAAGGTACTGTTGGAAGAACTAGACGAGAAATTTCAATATTTATGAAGCTTGATTTGCATGAATGAAATATTGGTAACACCTTCAACTTTTCTACATATTATTTTTCTAATGAAGACTCTTAAAGGTCAAACTTAGATTCTCTACATGGTTGAAAAGCGGCTGTGAATTGAGTGGCTGCCATTTAATCCCCAAACCGACATAACATATTTTGTAATCCACGACTTTCTCTTTCTGAGAGCAGGTTCGTGACTTAGTTTCTTAACACAAGATCCAAGATTTATCTTAGTAGTAGTTCAACTGTCTTCTTTGTCCACAGGCTCCAGTAGCCCCCAGCATGGAGGTGACTCCAAGCACCCCACCAGGCCACGCACCGAAGTCGGCCGCAGCCCCCGCCCCTCCACCCGCGCCCCCTGCACCACCCGCGCCACCTGCGCCCGCCAAGCCGGCGGATAAACCCGCCAGCCCCAAGACTGCTCCAACTCCTCAACCATCCACATCTAGCGCCACTGTAAGTGTTCCTGGTAGTTATAAAATTGGTGTAAAGTCCGCAAAACCACTATTGCTTAGGGACTATGGCCTAAGTTTCGATTGAGATCTCTCGATCGTAGTCTTGTGCTCTTGGCGGCGACCGAATTTGTGGTGATACAATAAAAGTATAATAGATAGCGGACTATTAGTAATTAGGCATGATTGTCGAACTGGGGATATCTAGTGGTGAAATAGGTCTGGATTGTTGTTGTTAGTTATTGTCAGGTATCTTATCAAAGCAAACTCGCCTACGTCGTGGTATCCGAAAGTTTATTATAAATATATAGTTCTTTAAGAAAGCATGACAAATATTGAACTGTCCAGAGTTTATACCTCATGATAGATCACGAGTCATTCAATCGTGCTAATTTCAGAGATTTGAAGACTTTTGTCTCAAACCTTTACGTTTAAAACGTCTATGCCTGACTAGAAAAAACAGTTTTACGTATATTTAAGTCACCTCATTCAATTTTTTTTTCTATTAGCCTCGCCCACCAACACCATCATCACCTCGCCTCACATCGACCTCAAGCACGGAGCAGCTGATCCCCCCAGCGTCACCCGAGCCTCTCCGCCCAGCCAAGAAGATCGAGGAGGTGAAGACCATCAAGAGACAGCCCAAGACCGGCTGGCTTTAAGCCAGAGACTGTCCCTCATACTCGCTGCTGGAACTCCTGTAAGCCAGGATTACTGGCTGGCTTTAAGGCATAGACTGTCCCGCCCTCATACCTGCCATTGCAACTCCTGTAAGCCAGGATCAATATATGGCTTTGAGTAATAGGAGACTGTCCCTCACACCCGCCTCTGCAACTCTTGTAGGCCAGGATCAACACTGGATTTAAGGCATAATTTGCACTTCCAGAAGTTCTAACAAGAGATACTTTATGTTTGTATTTGTTTTTATAGGATCCCATTTCCTTTGAGGCTATCCTGCTTATACATTGTTTAGGAAAGACCTTCGCAAGGCAACTGGTATTTAATAGAGGATCAGGAACGTTGGTAATAGAACAATAGTGTTATTTAGTTTATGTTAATTTGTGATCATTTTCTTTCATTAAGCAACGTATTTTTTTTAAATCTGGCAACTAAATATAAAATTCAATCCGCGGTTTATTGTAAGATTTCTTGAGATTATTTGTTCTTTTATTGTTCGATTACGACTGACTGATATAGGCAGTTCTATTTCAAAGTGGCTTTGGTACTAAATTGTTCCTATTTATCCTCAAAACTATCTTTTTAGTAACACTCCCATTCACCTTCAAGTGAAAATCCCAAAAAGATTAACAATATCAAGATCATCTTCAAAAGCAAATATCAGTGCGGTGTCGAATGTGTCAATAAATACGGGTCGAGCCCGCGATAGTGCCAGAGCGTCAAATTCATGACTAGTGTGAATGTCTGGTAGATCGCTGTAGTCTACCTAAAGGACACGTGACACCGCATTCGGTATTGACTACAAGACATACGAATGTCTTTATGGCTTTGTAAAGATATTCGTAAAGGACTATTATATTGCTTTTTGTAGCACTTTGTTTTATTTTATCTTTTTAAATTCAAAAACGAAAATTGTCACTGTTTAATAAAGGACAGAATTGGTATATCGGTGTTTGCATTTTGTGTTAAAAATATATATTTTGTGTATTATGTTGTATGAAGCCAATACAGAAATAAAATGCATATTGACGACCATATCGCGGTGTGTGAAATTAAATACCGCCATCTTTTATCACAATTCGTAAACAATACATTTACGTGAGTTGTCTTCCGTAGGTCCTTGCACTTTCAAACTTTCATATTCCAAGAAGTTTTAAATATACTGCTTCCCAGAACGCATTATCCCGGACTACACAGATAGTATGAGTTACAAGAATAGTTTTTACCATCAAGCTTTTAGTATTGTAATCATAATGAATTATTTTGCTTTTTCCAACAACTTTTGGAATGATTCCAGCTTTAGACAACGCTTTCTGTTCGACCTAAATGTTATTCTTTATTGCGTACTTTTAGATTTAATCCTGCAAGAATTTTTATCGTTAATACATTAAAAGAATATAAATTCAATTATGATTTCACAAGATCCCTTAACTTCCGAAAAGTTAGTCCATTACAGCGGGAATTCCAAGTGTTTCTCGAAGATTCCGCATAAAATTGAAGAAGAAAGGTTGTTACAGAACGTAGATTGGTCCTTTATGCTTTTTTAAAATATATTTAACAAGTTAGTAACTTACCCCTTTCATTATCTTATCATTATTTTGTGTCATGATTATTTATCCGTGCCTGGATTGCTTTTAATAGTTGCGTGCGAGATCCTAAACGATAATGGTTTCTTAGATTTACGCGAATGTTACACATTGAAATAAAACTATTTTATACTATATTACTGACCGCCCCGTGACCACGAAAGCTGTAAAGTAATCGAAACGTCGGGAAGTTAAAAAATGTAAAAATTAAACCAAATCGCCATAAAATCCGTATAAAATAGTTTTATTTCAATCCTAAACGATGTTAACCCTATAAAAATAAATGGTTTTAATTTAGGAACATTATTAACCAAGTTTTTAGTGCACGTATAAATATTTTTCTACCTTTGACAGACAGATCGCTGGTTATATCCAATAGTTTTTCATTTTATTTATCAAATAAAAAATGGTTCATAAAATAAATTATCAATAAAAAGATATTATATTCAATTTTTATTTGGTATCCGTTGATTTTCAGGTATATAATGTAAATCTGTAAAAAGAATTGCGAAAAAAGTATAGTATTTTGTATTGAATTGTAATATTAAACGAATAAAGTATTTATTATTATAATGGTGTTTTATTAAGTGGTGTCTATTGGCAAAGCAGAAAAAAATATTTGTGTAGATCAATGTATTGTAAAACGAAACCTAGTTATTGTCTCCTAGCCTTACAAAACGAAAAGCGTTGTTCACTAGAGTTTTAGTACGGTGAAAAATTTATTATGCTCGTGACCTCTGCCCTAACCTTGACAATTCTTGTTCAGACATCACATAAAACTAAGTAGCTAAACTATGCCTATAGGAGAGTTCTTCGTGTGTACCTACTCGGATTCATACGTTTTATCAATATTTTTATAGGAAAATATAAATATATTTCAACCAAAGAAGAAACCTGATGGTAAATATTCACCACCCCCTTGATCGTCCACAAATTCACACGAATGTTTTTAGAAATAATGTCGTATCTCATAGGTACATTTTCCATATAACTACTAAGTTCTATGATTATATCTCGAATAATAATAACTCTGAATGCCTCGGTGGCATAGTTGCATTAGTCTACTACTACATCTTGCGAGACAAATTAAACCATTGACTTATATTCTACCGATTGTAACATTGATATCAATGCATTAAACCTGATAATTTCCAGCCACCTCGATCGGAACTTCATAATAGGTGATCGTGTGATGCCTATGTCAGAGGCATGCGCAGACAAACTTTCAGCTTTTATAAAATGAAGAATGTCTGGCGGTCACGGGCTCTTGGTCTAAAATATTATCTGTAAGAAACAGATAGCGGATAATTTAGTAATTGTAATTTAATAAGAAATTATAACTCGACAGCGTCCGTGGCGCAGTTGGTTTGACGCCGGCTGTGACACGGGAGGCCACGGGATCAATACCCGCATTGAGAAAAAATATGTTTGCGTGAACCACAATTATTTGTTTCGGTTTTGGGTGTTTGTGAGACCGAAAAGTCTCTCGTAGTTGCTGATACCCACGAAACAAGACACGATCTTAATGTAGGGTCTATGTATGTATGTGACTATTGGGTGTTTTTATTTATTTATAACTCCCACCACATTAGGACAGTCATATGTGTGGGTACGGTGTACCCCTCCTGTTCCCTCCCCAATCTTTATTTCTAATAATACAATAATAGAACGAAATGAAATTATCCAAAAGTCAGTGTCTTCCGCCCCTGGCTACACAACGCAGTATACAAAGAGAAAGGGAATTTATCTTAACTTAAAACATGAATCATACCCTGAGGGCTGAGGGCTCACTGGATGAAAGTGGGCAACATTAGTAATTGAATTTACATTTGAAATTACACGGATTTTTATTATATTCGGTATGTTTTCGTAGGATGAGCAGGTCGAAGGTACATTGTTTTTATTGATTGGTATTTTTTGGCAGTACGGTCATATTTAATTATCTTGTAAGGCGTATAGCGTGAAGAACTGATGACCGAAGGGGGCGTATTGTTCTCGAGTGGGGCCCTGTATCAACAAACGCAGCGTCAGATGTCCACTTATAAGATAGAGAGACGAGTAAAGATTGCAGTAGTGTGCTGGTATAGGTGGTTTTCAACAGATCCTTGTGGAAATCCTTACAGGTCTTCAGCAGTGGAATACTCGTGGCTAATGATGACGATCACGGTTTTTTTATTGCATTGGTCCGGCAAACGAGCAAAAAGGTCACCTGATGGTACGTGTTCGCTGCCGCCTATCAATCTACAATGCTGGATCATGGATGTGTTCAAGGCCCATCAAATTGGGGGAAGAGCGGGAAGGAAAAAGGATAGATAGTGGCCGTCCTGTTCCCATCCTATTGGGTATAAGCACCCGGCAATCTCCCTCACTGAATGAAACGCGAAAGCTAGCTATCGCTTCATGTCAATTTCCTGTGAGCCTCGGACGAGCCTGCCCATTCATATTGAGTCATAACTGACAACAGTGCGGCTCTACCTCTTGTAAAATTAAGTTCATACGCTGCAAGTTTATAATTAACTTGGACACACTTAGTGGTATACATGTGTGTCTGCGTGTTGATTTTGGTGGATATGAGTTTGCATTCAGAAAGCTATCAACTTTAATATTAATAAGCTTGCGCACTTTACTCCTTGAAGACCACTAGTTATTGCGTAATTCTGTATTTATCTTATCTTTATGAGTAGGTAGTAATAATGTAAAACATTCATAAATAAAAACAAACTTGGAACATAAAACAAACGTTTTATTTCGAATAGCTTAACTACATCTTAATAATTAAGTCAACAAAATTCATGTAGTCGCGGTTTGTAATTCCTTTTTCTTTGGTCCATTGTTAATTATGGCTTATTACTGATTTACTCCATAAGGTATTATATATTGCCTTATATAAAAATGTTAAAGCTTAAACATTACTATTGTCAACAAAGTTGTACGAGTATACCTATTGATTGAAGAGTAGCATCAAACTGTGCAATAATTGACAATATTTTTGAATATGAAATATATGAACAATTTATAATATAAGAGGTTTGTGGTTGAACTATTTAATTGGCAGTATTTAACATTATCTAATTTGTATACTTTGAGTGTAATTCAGTTAGTGATTGGAATTCAGTAATGTGCTAAAAATAAGGACACTTTATTTCCACTAGCTTCCTGACTAGATTAAAATGTATATATCTATTTAAAATATATGTCTCTTCTACGACATTAGTTCTTACAGGTGACAACATTTACTAATTTAAAAATGCATTTCCATTTATTTCCTAATTATTGCTATTAAAGTTAGTGCTAGAACATATCACTAGTATTCGGAATATAAGGCAGGCCGTAATTCGTTCGGTAAGGCCGAGTATTTAATACTAAATCTTCAAAGCCAACCAGAGACTACTTTTCCAGTAACTTTCGATTTACCCCTATCGCCTGCACCCGTTGAGAGCGAAGGTGATGCAGGACTTACTCTAGGTGACCTGGTACCAGTAGATTTAGGACTCGAAGAACTAGGTAATCTTTTATCAGGGGACCTGGATTCTGAAGACACTGATAGCCTAGACGGGGCCATTTGGGTTTCTAAAGAAGCTGATACAAATTTGGATTCTTTCTTGGAATCTTTGATTGACGATCTAGATACTGTTGGTTGTTGACCGGATTGTTTTGGAGGACTGATTTTTTCGGATTCTAAAAATACTGTAGTCGATTGCTTAGGATCTGCAAAATGGGCCGTTGGAGTTGTCATTTGTTTATATTGGTTATCTAAGGCTGAGGCTGAAAGTATTTGTTCTGATTTTACACTTCCACTTGGGGCCGTAGGGTCTAGTAATTTTGATTCTTCAGGTTCAATTTGTATGACGTGATCATGGAATTCGGCTGGTGGTGGTAACTTTCGGTCGTTGATTGGATCGAAGTCAGGAGTGCTTGGTTCGGATGGATCAGATGATGACTTCAACTGCCTTGTACGAGCGGAGCTTCCTTCTGACCCTAAACATTAATTTAAAATTTGAGTATTTAAATCCAATTGGGTAATTTAAACGATAGAGTCAAATGTTTTGATACCACCTTTGTCTTCTATATCTGCTGATACTTTAATTTCGTTGTCTTTTAATCCTTCATCGTCTGGAGTTTCAGGTATTGGGGTTCTACTGCGGAATGTTCGGCCTATAAAATGGTTAAAAATTTATGTTGTTTGTTATAAACAAGTCTTATTTTGTCTATTTTATGTAAATTACATATTCTCTATCATCTTTCCAAAACCGGTGATGGAGCAGTTCTTTTCAATTATCAAATGTAAAATAAAATAAAATGGGATGGACAAAATATTGTTTTTTACATAAACAGACTAACCAGTCATTTTTCTAGTTTCGCGTTTCTTAGGTGGTTCAAATACTTCGTCTTCCAGGCTGATATTATCAGAGTTTTTCTTCTTACGTTCTCTTTCGGCGAAGTCAGACTTTATTTTGCTTCTCATGAATTTAGCGTATGCCACTCGTGTCGTTGGAGTTACTTCTGATAGCTTAGGGTTGTATTCTGAAACACAATTTGGAACTATTAAAATCTAAACTACAAGGTTAAACTATAGGATTTTTTCTTTTCTTAGCATCTTAGTAAAGTTGTATTGTATTATATCAGCCCATATACGTCAAAATGCAGGGCACGGTCCTACTCTAAAATCGAGGGTACGATTGAGAGTGCTTAAGCCAGATTGTCCACCACGCTGGTCTAGTGCGAGTTGGCGGACTTTACATACCATAGAAATTGCTAAAAGTTGCTACGGTATGCATGTTACCTCACGAAGTTTAGTAAGAATGAGTTAGGTTTCTTAGTAAAGTATCAATTAGTTTTAATATATGATTTTGAAATAAAATAACTTAATCAAAAAAGATGTTGAAAGTCCTTACCCAACAATTTCTGCGGATCAATCGTGCGAGCTTCGACATTCTCCAATATGTGGGCTCTGAGAGATTGTCGACTCCTTCGTATTTCTGCTTCAGCAGTAGTACCTATAGGATCACGGCGAACTGTGTTTGTCCTAACTAACGCATTCCAGTCGCGTTTCTTACTAAAATATACCAAAACATTAATTTATTTTTCATATGGCAAACATTTCAGTTATTATTGATGTTTTTGAAATAGAGAGGAATAATCAGAATTTTATTTTAGTGTTTTTATGTTCTTTGATGAAAATGTGTACGTTTAGTAATAGAGTTTGGTTTTAGAAACTAAAATAAATTACTGTCTAGCAATTTTTTTAATTAGGTGAAAATTTATGACAGTGAAAATTACGCAACCCTTATGTAACAATTGTGTAAACATTATTACCTATCAGTGCTCCCTCTTCTAACTATAGCTTTGGCAATTTGACTAAATACATCTTTGGGTTTGTTTTCTCTTGAAATAACATCTTTTATGATGCCTTCGACGATACCAATCTGGAAGTCTTTTAGTATTCTCCTCTCCATTACTTTGCCTTTCTTACCCGAAACTGAAAAAATAAATAAATTTTAACATTTGTTTTGTCATCAACAGTCATGAAGTTTTCACTCATAAATGCTTATAAATTTTTTATACACGTATGACCGCTTCAAAACTTTTGGACTCTTACTCCCGACAGTTGATAATGTAAAATATTTATAAATTGCAATGTCCTTACCAGTTGCGTCTTGTAGACTAACCCTTGGAGTTTTCATTCCGTTATTATGCAGTATGTCGATGATTTCGTATCGAAGCGTGGAAATGTCTTGTCTGATCTCCATGACGTCATCTTCAGTCACTCCAACTTCGTCCCTAGCCCTTTGTTCAGCTGTAACGTATCTTCTGACCAAAACCCTCATAACTGCTTCATGTTCTTGTCTTGCTTTCTCGCGGGACTTATTCTAGTTATCAGGAAAATTGTTTAAAGTAATTTCTCTACTCTAGTGATTCAAATAATATGGTATCTATGTACTTATTAGCCAAATTAATTATTAATATCTAATTACGCATTTTCTTCTGAGGTACTTGAATAGATTTATTCTGAGGTACTTGAACCCTCCGCACAATTTAAAAAAATCTATCCCCTTTGTGGATATTTTAGATTTCATAAAAGATAATTTAAATATCACTTACAATGATAGAACCTCGATCGTGTTTAGTGAAGCAGTGTTTGATCCAGCAACTCAAGTGTTTTGGCGTCGGGATAATGTTAAAAGGAGGAGGAACTGTGTCGCCATCTTCAAAATACGACATCCATAGGTTACTCCGGGCGAATTTCCATTCTGTATCAGATCGTTCCTGAATAACAAATGATTGATGTTCATGATTATGTTAATTTGTCTGTAAGGTGCTATTATTGGAATATCATAATAAGACTTAATTTAATATATAAAATTGCTACAAAACCAATGGTAAATTCTAAATGTAAACTCAATGCGTTGTCTTGAAATTGCTTCTAACAGGAGTTGTAATTTTGTGATTCTGAAATAACTGATATCAAATACATAACTATGATATTTTAAAATGACAAATCTATCATATATCAATTGACAATATATTACAAAAGAAACTTACAGAAATAATTTGATAAGAGTTGGACATCATGGCAATAAGCATGTTTAGCAGGACGATGATGTTGATCACCGAGTAGGACCCGAATGTAAGGAGTGCCCAGAATCTGGTGAAGCTTTTGATGCCAGTCAGCTCGAAGGTTGTCAAGTCAACGAGACCAAACGAAGCCCAGAACAACGATTGTGAAGTCTCAAAAAGGCTGTGGAAATTATTAGCAGAAAAATTCAAACATTTTTATAAATAAAAATGCGATTTTAATTAATGTACATGTTCATACGTGTATTACGTACGAGTATTTTGTACTTATTTATATAAAAAAAATATTAGAATGATGATCTGGTTATTTTGAAAGAGTCAAAATAATGATATCTAAAAGTATCAGTCTTTTTTGTTGTAATTACGATAGCAATCAATACAAAAGAACCCTTAGCTCTTTTAGTGCAGGAAAAATACTTACTTGGCATAGCGTCTCCATATTGTGCAAGCTCGTTCCTGTCCATCAAAATCAGGCATCCCATTGGGAAGATGGTAACATTTGTCCTTCTCCAATTCAGCGTAGTACCACATCAGTTGGTTTAAACCTGGAATGTCATGTCTACTGTTTATAGCTTGACAATGGAATTACCAGACTTTGCAATGTGATAGTCACGAGTCTCACTTAAAGTCTCATCCCATATTCAAATATCATATTCAAGTACAATAAGGTGTTAAATCCTTTAATCTTGTTGTTTATTGATACTTAGCTGAACCATCAAGATCTTTTCTATAAAGATAACCTTAAACCCGAAAGTACGACATTAATAACAGTATTTTAAGAAATACCCACCACACCCAAAAGCAAACAGCACCAGCATATACACAAAGAAGAATTTGAGGATATCCAGTATCATTCTTCCGAGTGACACCTGTAGGGGTCCAAGGTACGGGTTAATGGAGAAGATGTGCACCAGTTTGAGGAACGAGAAGATCATGCCAGCTGCAAACGCGCCTTCCGAGAGTAGCATGGGGTCGTAGGAGTCCCAGCGCTCGCGGGGGTACCAGGGATCCAGGCCGTTTTGATGGTCGCGCTGTAAAAAAAAGTTAAGTGGGTAAATCTGGGTCGTCTTAAAATAAATGTATTAATTGTAATTTGAGGATTGTTGGAGTTTTAATGGTTCTGTTGTAACAAAACTTATGCGGAATATTGTAGATGACGCTAAAATTAGCTATGCTAATAATCAAGATATTTAATTTTTAACAGCCTTTCATCCCATTGAATAATATTGGATTTAAAAAAGAATTACCTGAACAATATACCAAGAGGATATCCGCAAGCTAATCCAGGCGATGTAAAACATGTTGGTGATAAAGTCCACGATGTTCCACAGATCGCTGATATATTCCGTGATGCCTCCGGTCCATAAGGCCCTTATCTCAGCCCAGATAAGACCTAATAAGATGAGGATATCATTATTATTATGTACAAAAGAAGAAGGAATAGTTGAATGATAATATTAATGGAACGGCTATACGAAACCAATATTAAGGAATATGAAATACGGTTTCTTATTTACAATATTTTCATAGATTTGGTATACTTTAATAAAAAAATAAAATAAGCTTAAGCGCAAATATTATCTGGCGCTGAAATTGTCATAAACGTCGGCTCATAAAATATTGTTGATAAAGAAAAATAAAACAATGAAAAAGAGAAAACCTGGAGAAAGTTAAATATTATATTCGTGTTTTAGTATTTTATTGTAAATTATTTATTAGGCATAAATACATAAAGCGTCCATGTTCAACAGCGTAAAGTATGCATGCCAACAAATTCAAATTTACTTGCTATGTAGATGATGACGCTGAATTCGATGGGGCCTGGCAGAGAGCCTCGCTCGTGCTCCTTCCAGTAGTCCACCAGTTCTTGCAGCCAGCGGATACCTGACCACTCCAGAACTACGAACTCTGCTCTTTGAGAGGCTAGGGAGAGAAGACCTGAAGGGAAACGAAGGGTTAATAAGGCGTTTTTATAAGGCAAGGCTTTTAAATTACATTATAGTCAATTGGAGCAGATTTGGTTTTGTCTTATAAATGTTTAAAACCATGAAAAGTGGTAAAATGCTATAAAAATGACTTTGTAATCCTTACATTTTTCTACAATTTGACTTTTCTATGTTCCAACCCATGTTATTCTAGTGCAATATGTTTGACAAAAGACCTTTTTATTTTTTCTTTTTTGCAAATCCCTTAAGTAATGTACAGTGGGCGTCCCTTTATTTACTAAATTATATCGTGTCTATGTATCAATTTGTCAAATTTCCTATATATATATAATGTGTTCCGTGTGTATAGACATCGATTCTGATAACGCAATTTGTGGGTATAATATAGTTTCTGTTATATGCGGTATAAATAGATTTCGATAAATTGTTCTACGAGCTTTCTTATAATTAAAATAAAGTTAACTTACTGAGGAAAAGCATGTACGAAGAACTGTGGCAAATGAACTTGACGAATGGTTTCTTCATAAACCTGCCGTACTCAGAGTTGGGGGCCAGCATGTATATGGTGCAGTATACGGGGAACATGACCCCCAATTTAGCCACCTTTAGAAAAGAACACAAGATAAACATATCATTAAATTGTATATAAAATTATTGTTATTGTCTTTAGTCTCGTGTTTCTGTAAAAAATAAATGTAAAGTACTGTTATGTAATTTTTTTGTCCTGGAATTGTACGGACATTGTAATTTGGTTTCAGAAAGTTCCAGAAATGGTTTTTTTTATGATCATTTAGGTAAAGCTAGATCTTAAAAACTCATTGAAAATAAATATATTGAGAAATAAAAGCAAATTTTGATTTTGTTTGCAATGTTACAACCATCCCATTACACTGTTATAACCCACCCTAGGGGGATGGATTTATTTCCCAATAATTTCCTAAAATCTGTAACAGCAGTTGCAAACAAGTTGGTATTATTAGATAGCCGAAAGACCAATATATATGTGTAGTAATTAGTATTTTGTGATCTAAAAAGTATGTGAGATATTACAAGAAATTTGAAAATCGTTACATTTGTCCTTGGTCACCTCTAATTATTGCTCTTTCACGTCAGCTTTGAATAAGGACAACATAGAGACGAAAGAAATATATATGTACAGCATTTTATACATACTCCTTTCTTACTAACATAATTAGAATCATTATAGTCGATACAATTATTATATAAAAACCATAAATTTCAACATACCTGTATACATTGCCCAATAATATTTTTCCGTTTGAAGCCTGGAAGTCCCTCGTACCAGATGGCGCCGAGTAACTGCTGGACATTGGGGTGAGCTACAAACTGAACAAAAAAAATTGCCTTTTAATACACTGTCACGGATTCGGATTATATTCATTGGGGATTTGATGCAAAATGGTTGACGGATAAAATTACTTTTAAGAAATGAAACGTTGAATCAGTAATTTATTTACTTATTTAATGCCATTGCTTATGATATTCAGATTTGGATGCCGCTACATGAACAGGGATTCAGTATTCAACTTTTAATGATAAAATACACAGATTTCGGTACATATTAGTATATAAACATTAGAAGTATTTAAACATTTATGCAGTTGATAAAATGTTCACTAAGAATCTGTGCTTTAGAAATAACATGTTATTGAAAAGTAGAGCAAAGATTTACACTCACTATAAAATAATTACTTAATGCGTAAGAAATAAAAGCTCAAGACAAGTTCAGAATATCACTTAACGCTACAAACTTTTTCATAAAGACTTATATTTTTTCTATTTCCGCTGCCTTCACACAGATTCATTCATCGCCCTCTCTTTGGTCTTTGCCTGAGTACGTGCCAGGAATAACACTATTCGGTATAAAAAGTGTATGTAAGTGCCACTAGTAGCCTGTACAAAACAGAATAAATAAAATAATATAATATTTTTGTGTTTAGAAATATAATAGTAGGTACCTACATGCAGGTGCCCAATTTTTAATACGCGGGAATATATGTGTATTATTTTCAATAATCACCGTGTTAACATCATCATCATCATCAGCCCTTCTACGTCCACTGCTGGATATAGGCCTCTCCCAAAGCACGCCACTGGGCTCGATCTTCAGCCCATCGTCGCCAACCGCTACCAGCCACCCCACGAATATCGTCGCTCCACCTGGCTGGAGGGCGTCCTACACTACGTTTGCCGAGGCGCGGTCTCCACTCGAGAACACGTCTACCCCAACGGTTGTCGGTTCTCCGACAGATGTGACCGGTCCACTGCCACTTCAACTTAATAATCCGTTGGGCTATGTCGTGTTAACATAATCATTTCATATAGACTGTTTTCAATATATTGGCGACAGGGCCATAAATAAAATAAAAAAAGAATTGATTTTAATTGTTTTCAACATGAATTTGAACCGCTGCTTATCAATATGAAAATTCTACGATTTGAAACTTCATAGAACAGTTACTATCAAATTAACATCCATGATCGCTCTATTCAAAATCTAAATTTAAGACAATGAGGTCTATATTTCATTGTCTTTTACACCGTTTTCAGTCAGCGGAAGTTTACGTTTGTTCACGAAGATTTTCAATGTAATTTATTTAAACGTTAGACATACAACTGAATTGTTTGTGTGATGTCAGACAAATCGATTAAAGAAAGGTAAATAAACGATTTAAATGTTTACATTCGATTAGTTAAAGTGCGAGTGACGTGTGTGCAGAATCTTGTATTATTTTACGACTTTTTCTGTTATACCTACTTGTAAGAACTAAAATTGAAGATTGTGGACTGTATTTTTAGTCCAAGGTGGGCCAAAACTAAGGCTCAATTGCACAAACTAACGTCTTGGCCCATAACTTTAACTTTAACAATGCCAATCCCATAAATTTGAGACGTATTTGACATTGCTAATGTATGGGATTGACATTTTCAAAGTAAAAGTTATGGACAAAGTTAGTTTGTGCAATAAGGCTTAAGACGTCATGTGAATATGCTACCTTTTCTATTTCTATGCTATTTCATATGACTTTTACACGACTTGTCGTTTAGTTTTTAAGTCAAAAATGTGAAGCCGATGTTATCCTTATTAAGGAAAGGTCAGTGTTTGTCAGATTAATTAAAAATTCGACGGTTTCGATTAACTGGCGACTTTAACTATCTTTTTAGTATCGAAACTCACGTTTAACCTTACAAGCCAACGTTAAACAAATGAGGAGCCTCCTTGCTTATTAATGAAAAAAACCTAATCATAAAAATGCAAGTGACAAGATTACAGCTTTGAGTGAATCACATTTTGACCAGAATTCCTTTAACACATGGTCATTCCCACCCTTTACCTCAGAGACCATTATTCCGCTCCATGATTCATGCGATAACTTTACTGGAGATCGCATCAGTTGTGATCTTACAAATGGTAAGTTACTGCGGACGCTGGCGTGTCTGATGTTTATTTACGACTTGCTTACTTTGCCCCGGGCGACTTGGCACTCCCGATTTTTGTACGGTTGTATGTATGTATTTTTTACTTGGTGTGGTAGAATGTGTATCGTGCATTTCTTTTAAGTGTCTTCTGGCTCAGTGTGATGCTAAATGAGCATCCATAGGCGAAACATGGTAAAAATATAATACAACATGCATTTAATTCTTATTTAACTGGTCAATCTTAGTAATCAATGCTTAACAATACTATAGGTCATTCTAACTGTAATGTAACAAATCTGTTACGGATTGAATGTTTATTTACTGACATGTGACGTCACTGTACAGCGCTTAATAAATTTGATCAAGAATTTGTAGGCAATTCAGAAGCGCATGCTATTTGCCATCTCTTTAAAATACTTATAGTAAATATGATATAGAGTACCTACCGGCCTTATTCATAGACAGATTTAAGACTTAAGACCTTTTTTAGTTATCGAGTGTTTTGTCGTCTTCGCTCAAAATGAATTTTAAAGTCTTTCGAAAGGGACAAAACATTCGATAGCTAAAATAGATTTTAAATTTGTCTATGAACAAGTTATTTAGTAGCAGACAATTTTAGTGGACCTGATGGACAATCAAATTTAAATGTTTTTGGCAACCGACCAACTAGCCTATAGAGTCGCTTACCATCTTCTGTTTGTACTTGATTGCAAGTTTGAGCCGGCCGAGTGTTTGTCTCTCTCCTGGCTCCCAACAGTCCACGTCCCAGGGGTTGTAGTTGAGCATGATCTCCAGTTCTTTTGAGGTCCTCGTGTGGTCCAGCAGGGATGTCGCGAATTCCTGGCATTGCTGTCTTAACGCCTGGGGGCAAGATTATTGCCTTTCTATATTTCGTTGGTAAGTGAGTGATTGGAATAAAAAGGAGTTCGGATATGGAGGCCTAAGACTTTTTCAAAGTCGTAGTTATATCAAAATTCGATAGTGGCCTTAAACCTTTCGTAATTTGTCATCAATTTTGTTGATATCATAATATTTAATCTACTGGTTCATTGGCACTGCTTCTATGGCCCAAATTGAGGATATTGAGAGGTTTGTCAGTTTCTGTTGTGCTCACGTGTTCGCCTATTAACCTGGTCCTTCAAGCAGAACATGAATGTCCAGTTAAACAAATTCACATAATTATGTCGAATTAAAGATAATCTTCTATCACCAGTTGATACTCTAAGAGAACATCACCCCTGCTACCATCAGGTGAAGTCTAGAAAAAACAAGCTCGTTTCAATACCATACCACCCAGCTCAGTGTAGCCAATATTCCTCACCTTATACTCAACTCGGAACTCAGTCTCCATGCGGCTGAGTCGTCCCAGCTCCCAGGACAGCTGGAAGGCGGTGAGCAGGGGATCGGCGGATGAAAGGGCGATGAGGGACGGAGAGGACAGCGCTCGATACGCGTTGATGCGGGCTTGGGAGTGACGGAGGGAGTCCTCTTGGGAGGACTTCACGCACTCGTCGCAGCCGCATCTGATAAAGAATTATGGTCAGTATTACCAAAAAATTAGGGCATTATTTTAAATATGAGAAGAAAGTTAATCGAAAAGATAAAAATAAATCAGAAATAATAGTGAAAATATTAGGATATGCACAACAAAATCAAAGAGAACAATTTAATTGACATCTCATGACTGAGCATGGATGGGCAGGCTCGTACGGGCCTTACCACTGTCTCACAGGAGATCAACGTCAAATAACAGCTTTTCTGTTGCGTTTCTTTCCTCTGCCCATTTTTATTCCTTCCCGCTCCCCTCCCGATTTGATGGTTCGGCGACACATCTATGAGTCTATGAGCTAAACATTGTTGGTGTTTATGAGCGGCAGTGACCACTTACCATCAGGTGACCAGTTTGCTTTTTTGCAGGACCTATTTTATAAAAAACACAATACAACGTTAGCAGAAAATTCTTATCCGCCCGGAGAAATAATACCGGAAACGATAGTAGACAACTCGACAAATTAAGCTTTAGAATAATCGAAACGTCGCTCGGGTAGTTAAAAAATGTAAAAATTAAACCAAATCGCGAAAAAATCCGTAAAAAATAGCTTTATTTCAATATATATGTATATGTTAGGAAACCCACTAAAGTTTGGGGATCAGCCTGTATATTCCTGGATTCGAGTAAGTTGTAAGTGACGACCAGTGGGAGATAACCATACTCCACTAGTAGATACTCTATATTTATAAGCATATTTTTTAGATACATATAAAAATAAGACTGAAACAAAGCACTGTATGACACAAGAGTCTGTACCTACTTGACGTCGTGTGGCACTGGGAGGGTGGCGCCTCTATCCAGAAGGATCTTCAGGATCTCGTAGTGGTTCCTGTGGGCTGCCAGGGTCAGGGGAGTGATGTCTGGAGTGAAGGTGGCTCCGGCAGGGTCGACAGATTCCCAACTCTTCGGAGAAATATGGTAGCAGTTAATTTAGGTATTAATCTGGTTATATCAGACAATAGACAATATCGTGTTATTTTGTAATTAAACGAGAATTAGGTGCGTCCTGTATTAGATTATTAAATAAATAAAATCTTTAACTTTTTTAGTAGTCATAATGATATGATCAAAAGGCGCTTTATGATATTTCCGTAAAGAGGAGAAACTCTACTCAGGGCTTATAATTGTTACTAAGCATTTCCAAGGATTGTTTTGTACAAAGGCGATACTTTGTGTGTTTGCTACTTCTTCACGCTCAAACGGCTAGAACAATTTTGATGTATTTAAGAATGGAGGTAGCTGATAACCTGGATTAACGCATAGGCTACTTTTTATCCCGAAAAAATAGTGCTCCTGTGGGATAAGCAAAGTATTCAAATATGTCTATTTTCTACTCTTTCAAACATAAAGGGATGGTTTGGGATCAAATATAGGGCGGATGAAATGGGATATAATAGGACAGATTTACATGTCTAAAGCCATGGAACAGAATGAGATGGGACGGAACGGGATGTAACGTGACGGGACGGAAAAAGCAGTGTAAAGAACGGCAGTCACTGATGTGGACTGGACTTAAAAAAGTGCCCGCACCCAGGCGAAGCTGGATCGGACCGCTAGTTCATTAATAATCTTAAGATCATCAACCAGAAAATATTTGGAGGGAGCTATTGATTGATCAATGAATTAAGGTGAAGGTGATATTGTAATCGTTATTGAAAATTTCTCAGTTGATAGCGAATTTTATCGTGACATTTTTCATGTGACTTTTAATGTAAATAACTGGTACATTTTCAGTAGACAAATATAACGGGTACTACAATAGCAATTTTATTTTTCTTGTGTAATATCTTAGGTATATTTAAATTATATTCTTGAGAGAGAAATGATGGAAAACATTTTTCTCGTGTAACTAATTATTAAAAATTGTAACTTGAATCTTTTGTACTACTTATATCATTGATCAGTCCGCCCCGTGACCACGATAATTGTAAAGTAATCGAAACGTGGGGAATTTAAAATAATATGTCAAAACTAAACAAAATTTTCTATTCACTATCTGCCCAGATTCAGAAATTCGTGCCAGATATGGCGATAGAGTCGCCCCATATCACATCCTGAGTGTCCTGTTTGCACCTCTGCCTAACCCTTCTGAAAAAGGCAAAAAGGCGTGAGTTTATGTATGTATATTGTATGTATATAACCTTTTAAATCCTTATCATAAGCAAAGCAACGTCTCGGTAGCATTGGAAGGCGATTATCTATCGTAGTCCCGCACAATTACGCCAGCCAGTTCAATTGCTTTAACACGTCCGCTTAAAGGACCCTACAATTTTTTTACGCCGATTAAAATACCCGGAAAATGTTTAGATGCGTTTACACCAAGGAATGTTTCTTTTAAATATTTTTGCGGCAATTAGGACAATTTGCAGTGGATGGGAGGATAACTACGTGTATAATTTACAATTTTCTTTTTTGTGATTCTTATAAAAAGATATCTCTCTACGTATAGAAAAGCTTACATATAGTAATTTAAGTCGGGCTGGATTCGCAAAGTATATAATTTTTTTGAGTTTAATTTATAAGTTTTACGATTAAGGTCCAATAATGGAAGAGACAGGTAAAGGACCAGAAAAAGTTATATATTAAATACGAGGCCTATGTCCAGCAGACGATAAATATGACCTAATTTGATATAATTTTCACCAAGTATACTAGAAAGGTCTAATCACAAAGGCCCAATTAATCTATACTAATATTATAAAGAGGTAAGATTTGGTTGTTTGTTTGCATTGAATAGGCTCCAAAACTACTGAACCGTTTTGAAAAATTCTTTCATTGTTGGGAAGCTACACTATACCCGGGTGACATAAGCTATATTAAATTTTCAAATAAAATAGGGATCCTTACTAAAACTCCAATAATGTAACCCAAGGTGTGAAAAAAGTATCTAAAATATTCTTTACATCGCGTGTGCTGCGAAAACTATATGTTGTTGATGTGGATTGGACTCAAAAACTATCTGATCCGGGCGAAGCTAGGCCGGGCCGTTAGTGTGAAATAAAAGGCCTATGTCCAGCAGAAGATAAATATGAACGAAATTGACTTAAGTTTCGCCAAGTATACTAGAAAGATCTCATCACAAAGGTTCAATTAATTCATTAATAATTTATATAAGACAAGATGTGACCTGATCAATCGAGATATCAAATGAATCACTAATCGTTTTTTCATTGTCGGAGTAATTCAGTTCGACATCATTTGGAATGAATATCCGTATTAACAACACGACGTTACGTAATTAATAACATTATGCTCCACATACATCATTGTGAGAGGAACTATTTGTCACTGTGTAGGTAATATTTTCTAGGCGAATGAAGGACAAACATAATATTATATTGTGTTTTTATATACTAACAGCCGTATTCATAGTCAGATTTAAAACCTATTTAAGCTATCGAATGTTTTGTCCCTTTCGAACGACTTTAGAATTCAGTTTGACCGAAGAGGACAAAAAATTCTTCTTGTCATTCATCGCACTAATCAAAAAGAAAATTGTACTTACATAAGGTTCGCCAGGCACGTGGTTCTCTTCTTCCCATTGTAGGAGTAATTCTACAGCTTCCACGTATTCTTCTTTAATTGCGTGCAGCAAGGCGTCCTAGTAACAAAAATACAATTCTATATTAATATTGAGAGTCGTATTTATGTATTTCCCTGTCCCTATGGATTCAATTTTGATTGAATAGTGTTAATTTCTCGGTACGCATTTATATAAGTATTTTTATCAGTATCTTATAAGTTATTAATTATTTCTTTGTGAGTGTAATAGGCCGAACCTGGATGCGACTGACAAAAGACAAATTAAAATGGCATAGTATGAGAGTGGCCTATACCCAGCAGTGGGACCCTACGGGCTGTGAATGATGATGATGATGATGATGAGTGTAATATGTGTATTGATTCATATACATATATAATTTATTTATTGTTATATACACGTACAGGCGAGCTTAGGTTCATGTAAATGATTTGTACATAAATCATAGCTAGTTTCTCAAACCCTGGCTCTGAAGAAAAACACCAACTAGTACACCGTACCAATGTCCTTATATTTATATAGCTTTTGTTCTTATTTATTCTTTTACACTTGAAGAAATTTTCTTGTGATGAAAGTGGCGGATTTAGCCCTGAACCACGTAACCAATAAGATCACAAAGTCCTGAATATCGGAAACTGAGTTATGTGATTTCTACGATGTTTTGCGGCAAAGGTAGCGTAACTAGCTTAGTTCGATCGAACTGGGCAAGTTTGATGTGAGTGAATCATATTACTGCTCCTTTGACTGCCGTTTGCAGCTATTAATTGCATCAGCATGTCTTGTGAAGCTAAACTGTCTCGTATTTGAGAGTATTTTAAATAAACTGTATTTTATATACAGGGTATATCAAGACTGCGACCGAAAACGAAGCCAGGTGGTATTAGTGACTTCAGACACAAAGCAACTAAAAATTTCGCAAATAAAAATCGTCATTTTTTTGTATTTTTTTTTACTTCACATTTTGGTGATAAATATATATTTTTCCAAAATAATGATGTACACCTTTTTATTTTTAAAGACAAAATGGAACATAAGGGTTTAAATTATAATACTATTTTCGCAAACTAAGGATTTACCACCTAAAAAAGATGATTTTTCAAAAAAAAAAAAAAAAAATTGTCACTTTTTCTGCGAAATTTTTAGTTACGTTGTTTCTGTAACCACTAAAACTACCTGGCTTCGTTTTCGGTCGCAGTCTTGATATACCCGGTATAATGTTGTGCGCGGTATTTAACGGTGCACTTTACATTGTAACCATATAATGAATATCGTTACAAAATTTGTACCCTGTAACAGCGCCAAATAAAAATAAAATACATAAATAAAACCAGTAAATAAAATAATCAGTTTAAAAACCTTACCAAAGTCATTAAGATTGTGTTTACGTTATTTAAAACTGGGTTCTATGACGCGCGAGTGATAAATGTTCCAATATGCGGTTAGTTCCGAATATCTAACGATAAAAACAGATTCATATCTGTTGGATAAAATATGCTTGTAATATTTTTGGTGTGGAATTCATTCCTTCATTTT
This sequence comes from Deilephila elpenor, assembly GCA_949752805.1. NCBI lineage: Eukaryota > Metazoa > Arthropoda > Insecta > Lepidoptera > Sphingidae > Deilephila > Deilephila elpenor. The sequence goes on from OX457114.1 coordinate 3,037,886, forward strand.
AAATGTTAACCATGCTTTAAGAAGGGTGGGTTGAGATGTAAATTTTATGTAATAAATAAATAAATAAATACACCCAACAGTCACATACATAGTCCTGACCCCACATTAAGATCAATTAAGTCTTGTGTCGCGGGCATCAGAACTACGAGAGACTTTTCGGTCTCACAAACACCCAGACCCGAAAGAAATATTTGTGGGCCACACAAACATTTCTCTCGGTGCGGGGATCGAACCCGCGGCTTCTCGTTTCACAGCCGGCGTCTAACCAACTGCGCCACGGAGGCTGTTGCCAATGCTATGTTTTATTGAATAAAAGCTTGATGTGAGAAATTAAATTACATAGCACCTATATGCTTACGCTGATGTCCTTAAAGGGGTAGGCAGGTGCCGCTCACAGTTCATAGTCTTTCATTACCTTCCCAAGGTGAGAGAGGGGTAAGCGTATCTATACACAAGTACAAATCACCAGGCAATAATCCAGTTTCTTTTGGGATAAAGATAACCTTAAACATGACCTACTGAGATGCATAACTGGAACTCTATTTCTGATACTAGATAAAATATTTTCTACCATCGTCCGTGACGGATGTTAAATTCATAAAATAAATAGCGCATGAGATTTAGAAGCGAACCTACGCTGCTTCTAAATATTCATACACGGTAAGTTGTTTACTTGTGAAATTTTAAAGTAAACAACGTATGCGCTAGGAGCTTGCAATGTCGGGAACCGTATGATGAATTCGTGTCGACAAATGTTATTTATTTTTATTTAACTTAGGTAAAAAAATATTCGAGTAACAAATTGTTTACTTACTCGGCTTATTGGTCTCTTGGTATAGTACATATTAAGTGTTTTTTAACATTAGCTTCGCCTGTATGTATGTACATTTGCATGTATGTAACGGAATCTTTGAAGCGTGGGGTGCTTACAACAATTGCTTATCTCACTAGATGTTTAACCATATAATGAATGCTAAGGTCATTAACAATTATTTTAGTTTTTAGTTTCGTCTTTTGTTAAAGGGTGTTTTAGTTTTTTAAACTATTATTTATTTAGCGAAATGTATTAAGCTTTCCTTTCGGCATTCCGGGGGAGTATGAGATAGATGTATCGGTGTAACTGGTCTTACAGCTCAGCCGGTTTTGGATATTGTGGTCGGACTGGGTCTCTAACGAATACGCTACGCTAACAACTAAAACCCCACGGTCACCATGCGTATTTTGAGCGGAATCTAATACCCAAGGATAAAATCGACCTCGTTTCCATCCATGTGATCGTTGTGGGTGCTGGAAAATTCCGGATTAAATTTCAAGATGAAAACATGAATTTGCGTAAAAATACGATTTTGTAACCTCGTTCTTTTCATGTCAGTTATTTCGATCACTATGATATTTCCGCATTTTTACAAAAAACATAACTACGCGGCTCGTCTATTTACGTGTCTATATTTGTAAACATTTGAACGTTGCTTTGATTGAAGTCTCTCAAGGCCCGTTTAGAAGATCAACTGGCGAGTTATTAGGGTTAGTGTCATAACACAGTCGTCGATGTACCGTTTTGCTTCTAGTTTTATTTTATGAGTGATGTTTCCCGGATTACCGATTTAATATAATCGGCATGCTGCGCGAGATTGCTAATAATGATGCTATCGAAATGTATGCGTGAAACAGTGAAATTCAGTCTGCTGTGCTCTTTGACTATTCTAGTGCTGTTTTACTCGGTAGGTAATATAGCGTATATTTCTGCTTTCTCCATATTTCTCCGTCCTTTGTCATTAAATATAGTCGATCCATTTACGTTTGTTACAACTTACAACAGAAATAAAAAGGTTCACAAATAAAAAGGACCATAATGATTCAGTATTGAGCTTTTGTACTCTAATTCAACGTAGCTGTACTATAGCATTTTATTTTCAATGTCAGTGTAAAACACGTGTAACAGAATGCTATCGCGATAGACCGTAGAAGGGATGTAAATATATATTTACCGGAATTATTTATAAAAAACTAATATAAAATCACGGAAACAAGACAGTGTGCAGCTCCCCGCTACAGCTAAATGACAGACAGAGGTGTGTTCTCGGTTGAAATAAAATTATAGCCAGCTTGCGGTGCTAAAACTGGTAACGAGATTATAGCCGCAAGAGTAAAATTCCCTTGACCGTCGTAATTATACTCGGGTAACCTCCGCCCACGTACAAAATCTAATCGCAGCGATATGATCGAAATTGCTTCTGGAAAAATTGTAATTTTGCGATGTTTATGAGGTAGGGGTAGATTGAAGGGGTTTGATGGAATTATACATACATAATCATCACGCCTGTATCCCATAGGGGTAGGCAGAGACTATGGATCGCCACTTTGCTCGATCCTGACATACAACTTTCGCTTCATCCACTTTCATCATTCTCTTCATGCATTCTCGTCGGTTCAGGGTACTTTTGACCTGACCCTTCTTGAGGATATCACCGATTTGGATGGTGTAAGTTCGATGAGGTCGACCCCTACCGACTCTTCCATCCACACTCGCCTTGTATATTTGCTTAGTTATTCTCCTTTCATCCATCCTCTCTACATGACCAAACCATCGTAACATGCCTTTGTCAATTCTTGTCACTACATCCTCTTTCACTCCACAAGTTTTCATCACCACGCTATTCCGCACTCTGTCACGCAAACTCACATGGAATTATGGAACGATTTTTTATATTGGCACAATGGAATTACAATGCATAATATGGTGGTAAGTATAGTACGGTTTCGAGTATTGACCTGAAACTCAAAAGTTCGAGTTCGCTTCCCGCACCGAGACTAATATTTGTTAAATAATTTATGTTGGTGCGAATCTCATTGTTATGGGACCGATAACTTTGGCATGATTTCTGATACCTGGAACACCAAAATTGTGAGTATTACTATTGATAGCATTCGTGGCGAAATTGGTTAGACGCCGGCTGTTAAACGAGAGGCCATGGGTTTAATCCCCGCGTCGAGATATGTTTGTGAGGTTCACAGATATTTGGCTTGGGTGTTTGTGAGACCGAAAAGTCTCTCTTGGTTTCTAATACTAACGACACAAGATTTAATTATTCTTAATGTAGAGTCAGTATGTATGTGACTGTTGGCTATATTTATTATTGTTAATAATTGAGTATATAATATTATTGTTTAAATGTTTTTGGTCATGTCCCTCACTGTAATATATAAACCATTACCCAAGATTTTGTACAAAAAAATCAAATAAGTTCCAAATGATACACCTGGCAAGAAATCACTTCACACAGGGGCGTTGTCGCGAAAAAAAACACATTTTTGCAAGACATTCGAAAGAATACCGAGTCTCTTGGGAAATCACCGCCGTTATAGTTTGCATGATCACATCTGCAATATATTTTCATAAATGGTTACAGCCGATGTCAATACAATGAAATAATGGCTTATATCTTAGGCATTCGAATACATTAGGATTTATTTTCTGTTGAAATCTGTAGGTTTAGTGAATACATTAGTGATGATAGATGCTGAATTTCTTATGCAAGACATAATAATATTGCGATTTTGGATGAAGTTGCTAAGACGAACAACTATAATTACATTGTGAAGGACGGTACGGTCGACATTTGTCAGGCATGCCACCGTACTCGCAAGTCAATCACGCATGTGATCTCCGATTGTTCGTAACTTGCTAATGGCGAGTACTTGTACAACCTAGTAGCCAAGATCATACACCAGCAAATTGCTCTTCCATATTGAGCTTGCTCTTCCATATTGAGATTGCTCTTCCATATTCCATATTTACAATATTTAGTTGCATGATGCGAAATCCGTTTTCTAGTTAATTATTACATATTATAATATTCAATTTTAAATTCTATGCGTAAGTAAATACAGTTAACAATCGTACCTTAACTTTGATTCCAGATTGCAGCAGTAGTTTGATGAGTTCAATGTTTTCATTTTCAATAGCTGCGATGAGCGCGGACCTGTTGAGCGGGTCCACGCAGTTGATGTCCAGCACGTCTGATCTCCCGGCATATTGCTCTATCAACCTGGAGTATAAACACATGCGATTAAAGGTCATATAAACGTATATTTGCGTACCTACATACCGAGTATATCAAGACTGCGACCGATAATGAAGGTAGGTAGTAGTTTTTAGTAGTAACAGAAAGAATGCAACTAAAAATTTCGCAAAAAATGCGACAGATTTTTTTTTGCAATTTATTAAATATCTTGTTTGGATAGTAAATACCTAGTTTTTGCGAAAATAGTAATTTAAACCCTATCATACTATTGCGTCTTAAAAAATAAAAAGGTGTACATCATTATTTTAGGAAAACTATGTATTTATCACCGGAATACGACGATCAGTAAAAATTACCAAAAAACATTGTCATTTTTTTTTCAGAAATGTTTAGTTGCATTGTGTCTGAAGTCACTATTACTACCACCTGGCTTCGTTTTCGGTCACAGTTTTGATATACCCTGTATGTCTCACGCTGCATTCTCCAAGGGGTAAAGGTGCCACTAGTGATGTAGTTTACTCAGCTAATTTCTGTCCGAAGAAGAAACGGGGGTGGAACTTATGGCGATAATAACCTTGTTCAACATCAAGAATTCCACTGCTGAATAAAGAATTTTCACTGTTGCTGAAAGTCGCTTCCAATTCCAGTCCCTGGCAAGTTATATGACATCTTTCCAAATTGAAAACCCACGAGACCTGGCATCCGAACCGAAAGCTAACGGTTCATTTTGTCGTGAGCAATGTGGCAGTTCTCGTTGTCTACCCCAGATATATACAAGGTATATCAAGACTGCGACCGAAAACGAAGCCAGGTGGTAGTATTAGTGACTTTAAACACAATGCAATTAAACATTTCGCAATTTTGTAATTTTTTACTTATCGTCGTATTTGGTTTATAAATACATATTTTTTCCAAAATAATGATGTACACCTTTTTATTTTTAAAGACGCAATGGTACGTAAGGGCTTAAATTACTATTTTCACAAAAACTAAGGATTTACCACCTAAAATCGATGATTTTTTAAAAATTGCATAAAATTATCTGTTTTTTTTTCGTAATTTTTTGTTGCATTGTGTCTATAACCACTAAAACTACCACCCGGCTTCGTTTTCGGTCGCGGTCTTGATATACCCGGTAGATATGTAGATACCCCAGATATCACAAATAAAATGCTCCCGATTTCGAAAATGTTTTGACTTCATTATTCACACATACGCACCACGGAATTTTAAAAATCAATACGATTTCCAAGAATTATTGGGAATGTTTTTCAGATTCCGCTCCAATATTTATACACCTTACACCTGGACTTCGGTGTCACGGCCGCCATAAATAATTACATTATTTACATAAGTTTATTTATGAAATGCTCTCTTTATTTTAACATTCCATATCTTTTGTCGGTTTGGCATAGAAAATATATTTTCAACTTTAAAAAGGAGGATTTTTGTATTTTCTTTTTTATATTTTGCGTGTATTTGCCTAAGATTTGTTGGTAAGTCAGATTTTCTTCTAGTCGATCTATTAGATAGATACACCCAATAATTACAGACTTAGTCCTGACCCCACACTAAGATCTAATCTTGCGTCGTGGGTATCAGGAACTACGAGAGACTTTTCGGTCTCACAAACACCCAGACCCGAAACAAATATTTGTGGATAACACAAACGTTTGTATAATGGTTTCTTAGATTTACGCGAATGTTACACATTGAAATAAAACTATTTTATACGGATCCGTATCCGTATAAAATAGTTTTATTTCAAAACGTTTGTTTCGTTGCGAGGATCGAATCCGCGGCCTCTCGTTTCACAGCCGGCGTCTAACCAACTGCGCGACGGAAGCTGTCAACTTCGCAGGTTTACTTATGTTACTTTTATTCACAGAACATGCGAAAATAATTATGGAATGCTATCCATTCAAAAGTAATGACGTCAATTGGTTCATTGACTTCCAATATTATGTAGGGAGGTGGACAATTCCAATTGTTATCATTGTTATTTTCTGACTTAAGAAGTCTATTGCTGAGCATAGTCTCACCCAAATTATTTCAGCAGCGACGTTCAGGAATCCAGCTCGAATTACTTCTTGCAACCTTTATTAGTTCGCATTACGGTATTTACACTATTATCTAATTTGAATAAAACAAGTACTCAGTTAAATAATTATTTGTTAAACATTAAATACCCGTGCAAGCCCGTAAAATGTTTTAAGCTAAACTCATAAAACTGAGAGTGCTTCTGCGCGATGCGTCGTGTACTGCTATTTAAGGCTCATGTAAATAGTTCGTTAACAGTGTCAAACAGTGATGTCATTGCTATCTACCTTCTCAAATATCTAGAGAGTGGTGATATGTTTCTACTTTTTACTACTTATATGGTTTTGTGTACATAATACATACAGGGTATATCAAGACCGCGACCGAAAACGAAGCCAGGTGGTAGTATTAGTGACTTCAGACACAATACAATGAAAAATTTCGCAAAAAAAATCATCAACTTTTTTTTGGTAATTTTTTACTTATCGTCGTATTTGAGTGGTAAATACATAGTTTTCCTAAAATAATGATGTACATCTTTTTATTTTTTAAGACGCAATGGTACGATAGGGTTTAAATTACTATTTTCGCAATAACTAGGTATTTGCTACCCAAAAACAATGATTTTCAAAAAATTGCAAAAAAAATCTGTCGCTTATTTTGCGAAATTTTTATTTGCATTGTGTCTGTAACCACTAAAACTACCACCCGGCTTCGTTTTCGGTCGCTGTCTTGATATACCCGGTATACATAAAGCGCCATATACACGAGGAGAGTATCTTGCGGCAAGAATCGTATCCCAATATCGCATGACATAACCACCAGAAGATTATCGTGTTCTGACAACGTTTACACGATGCAACTATTTTATATCCTCACGATAATCGTATCTTCGAGGTGAGAAATTCTCCCCGTGTAAATGGGGCTTAAACGTACAAGATTCCATAGTTTGCTACTGGATATGGAATTGTTGCAGATCTACAGATGCGGTAGAGCCATGATATGGAATTGAAACCGTAGAGTAACCACGAAACAACTAGTTCGCTCTGAAGTTGGTTACAGATGGTAGGATAATGGTTTCTTAGATTTACGCGAATGTTACACATTGAAATAAAACTATTTTATACGGATTTTATTGCGATTTTTTTATTTGGTTTAAGTTTTACATTTTTGAAGGATAGTTTAATTGTAACAGTCACTGAGCGGATGACTAATACCTCAGTCCACCCCATGACCACGAAAGCTGTAAAGTAATCGAAACGTCGGGAAGTTATAAATGTAAAAATTAAACCAAATCGCGATAAAATCCGTATAAAATAGTTTTATTTCAAGATGGTAGGATGTTAGGATTTCGGACAGCGATCACTATACACAGTGGTTGAAAACCCAACGTACAATACTAAACTATTTATTGTAAACCAAAGAAAAAAAACCGTGTGTTTACGAAAGTAGGCACGTAAGAAGTTATACTTCTTTTTTTGTCGATGCCGGAGTGCGCGGAACCTAAAAATTTTACATACTTACATACATAAACTTACGCCTTTATCCCCGAAGGGGTAGGCAGAGGCGCCACCAGGACACCCACATTTCGCCTTGTATGTTTCGTCCCACGATGTGATAGGGGACGAGCCCATCGCCATATCGGGCACAAATTCCTGACTCCGGGCTGACAATGAATAGAAAAATCCAATATCACTTTGCCCGACCCGGGACTCAAACCCGAGACCTCAGCTTTGTAACCGTACCGTAATACAACTACGCAACCGAGGCAGTAAAAATTTTACTCTCAAATATTCTAGACGTTCCAAAAGGTGACGCGTTTCGGGTTAAGGTTTATGTTCGAATAACTACAATTAGCACAGCATAATTGCGTTGACCGACGATACATATACATCTTACGTCAGGAGATATTGTATTTCGACTACAATCAAATTATTGACAGGTAAATTGTAGTCATTTTGCTATGCCACTGTAGAAAGAATATTGAATTAAAATTGATGGACAAAATAGATAGTTCTAGAAAGGTTAGGAGACTTTATCCCAACTGACTGGCTGACGCAATGCATGGTCAATTGTCATGCAGTGCTTAGAAATAATAAGACCTTCGTGGTGTGTGTTCGTCATTTTATGCGTAGGTGTACCAGGCGGGTGACTTTCATAATGAACTTTGGAGAAAACTGAAGACTGCTCAAATTATTTAAACCCATCACACTTAAACGACGAACAAAATAAACATCAAATCGTCGAACGGATGATAAAAAAGAAACACCAAAAGTGCTTATAAAATTAAATGTAGACATTGAATTGTTAAGGACATTCGATTACCGTGAATCACTACAAAAACATAATCCTATTTATTAATTTGGCCCGCGGTTTCGCGTGTCCGACGTCCCAATTTCCTAAAAGGCACATTACTGCGTTGTTTAGTGACCTGGAACGGCCTTCTTTGTCCTTGGTTCGGTTCCAGCGTAGGTAACTTTGCAATGTTATTGGGACATTGGTATTTGATGTAGATTACTTGCTTTGTGAGTATTTAATTCAGGTCCGTTTACTTGTATTTATATTTAACTTATTGCGTGTCAGTCTCTTCTATATTTCCTCATCCTACAACTATGCCGTCTCGGCGCAACATATTTTTGAAGCCATGTTGTAGAACAATATGGCTTACGATTTTCCTGCATGAAGTTGGGAGTAGGTCAGTTAGCCTAGCGCGCTATCCAAAGTATATTGGACATTATAGTTTTACGGGCTTACTCATAGACAGTTATAAAACGTATTTTAGTTATTGAATGTTTTGTCTTCTTTGCTCAAACTGTATTCAAAAGTCGTTAGAACGGGAAAAACATTCGATAACTAAAAAAGGTTTTAAAACTGTATATGAATAATACGTCTAGGTTTTGATACTCAGGTAGGCATTCCGTTTACCTAAGGATTTATACGTGTTGGTAGAAGCCAAAGGCTTCTCGCCAGGTACGCCATAAGTAACTTTTTTCATCTCATCACTCACGGATCATTACCAACAGTTGGTATCTTTTAAGTTTGCAAAGACCTCAACTTGTTGACGTTCACCATGGTTTTTAGGCTATACATTTTGAATTCTAAAAGCAGTTAATCTTCGTCCGGCGTCAACAACCCAGAAACCAATCAAACCAAGAAGCAAATTTCTTCAAATTAATATAACCCACCGTTTCACAGTGACATAGTCTCCCCGATCAGCGTGGAGGAGGTAGGTCTTCTCTTCCCTGGTGAGGGGTCGTTCGAACACATGCCGGAGGTCGTGCTGGCTGTTCCGCAGCGCCTCCTGCGAACTGCCCAGCAACTCCTCGCGAGAGCCGCGGTTCATGCTGGTCTGGAACAAGGGAGAAAGGTGAAGAAACTGTTTTTTTTTTTTTTTTTTTTTTTTTTTTTTAAACTGGCACGGCATAGTGACTGCATTGCACCTGATGGTAAGTGCTAATGCCGTCCAGATAGAGTATCGAATGGTATCAGACGGTAGTCTCATACCATTCGACACAATCATGCCGGCCCGCTGAGATGCCTCTTCACGCTACGGCGGAAGGACCCAGGATTATAGGAAGGAGGGAACACGTGCGGTGGCAAACCGTTCCACAGCTTGACTGTACGGCAGAAAAAAGAGTTAGAGAACCTTTTGGTTCGCGCCGAAATGGATTGAACAGTCAAGCTATGGCTCCGCAAGCCAGCACGCGTGGTTCTGTTAAGGAAAGGAGAGGAGGGGATTAAATTGAACAATTCCTCAGAGCATTCGCCATGATACAGACGGTAGAACACGCTTAGAGAGGCGACATCCCTCCGTAACTGTAGCGACTCTAAGTTGCCCGTAATGTCTGCATCATTCACAATGCGGATGGCCCGCCGCTGCAATCCATCCAAGGCATCGAGCAAGTACTGGGCGGATCCATCCCAGAGGTGCGAACAGTATTCCATACCCGGCCGAACCTGCGCTTTATACAAGCGGTAGAGTTGACCGGGCGCGAAAAACCGACGCACCTTGTTCAGGACCCCAACCCTGCGGGAAGTGGCAGATATTACGCCCTCGATGTGATTCCTTGGATTAAGATCACAACGGATATCCACACCAAGGATACTCAGGTCATTCCGCATTGAGAGGGGAATACCCTGAAGAATGGGGAGGGGAGAGAACGGGGATTTTTTGCACGTGAACGCACACACCTGGGTTTTCCTGGCATTGAACTCAACCATATTCCTGGAGCCCCATGTAGAAATGAGATCCAAGGACCGATTGAGCTCAATGACAAGATCCTCGCGCCCACTCACAGTGTCGACCCGGCAACCTGGGGACCCATGGCAGTATCGCCCATGAACCGTGCTGTCATCTGCATAGCAATGAATGTTGCCAAGTGACAACATATCATTGATATGCAGAATAAACAGGGTGGGCGACAGCACCGAGCCCTGCGGAACTCCGGCATTTACCGACATGAGCGCCGAAGCGTGTCCGTCAACGACGACACGCATTCTACGCCCATGCAGAAAGCCAGAAATCCACGAACACAAGTTGTCGGGCAGACCGTATGCCGGAAGCTTGGATAGGAGACCACGGTGCCAGACCCTATCAAACGCCTTGGCTATGTCGAGGCTCACAGCAAGAGCCTCGCCACGCCGGTCTATCGCCTCACCCCAGCGATGCAGGACAAACGCCAGAAGATCACCCGTTGATCGGTTGTGACGGAATCCGTACTGTCTGTCACTGATCAACGAGTGATCCTCCAGGTAGCGGACCAATTGAGCGTTTATGATCCGCTCCATGACCTTACACATCACTGAGGTGATAGCGATAGGGCGATAATTGGTAGGGTCTGACCGATCACCCTTTTTGGGGATCGGTTGCACATTGGCCTCCCTCCAAGATTCCGGCACAACACCTGTGCGGTAGGACACTCGGTAGAGGCGTGTCAGTGCAGGAGACAACTCCGCTGCGCAACTCCTTAAAACCACCGCCGGTATTCCATCCGGACCACTGGCTTTCCGCACATCGAGAGACCGTAGTTCACGCCGCACATCACACTGCCTGATGCGAATATCCGCCATTGAGGATCCGCAATCAGGCAGCACCGGCGGGGGCCGGGAACCACAGTCCTCGAGGCGGGAATTAGCCGCAAAGAGATTTGCCAGTAAGGCGGCTTTCTCTTGCGGCTTGTGGGCCAGCGAACCTTCCGGGTACCTCAGCGGTGGCAATGCTGGACGGCAGAAGTTAGACTGGACGGCCCTGGCCAAACTCCAATAAGCACGACTGCTAGTTGGGTGATTGGCCAACGCACGCCCAATCCTGCAAACGCGCTGGGCATCTGCTCTAACGTAGGCCTTCTTGCAGGCCTTGGCGGCTCGATTATAGGCTTCCTTGAGGGAACTGATATTAGGATCCTTGTTAGCGCGACCCCTGATCCAAGCGCGATACGCCGCCTGTTTGTCACCGACAGCATCGGCGCATGCCCGATTGAACCAGGAGCGTCCACGACCCTTACTGGCGATCTCAGAGGAAGGAATATAATATTCCATTCCTAGTCCGATTTCGCCAGCAATAGCGTTGGCACTCGCAGAAGGATCTTTTCCCTCAAAGCAGCGCTGCCGCCAAGGGATAGATGCGAAATATTCCCGCATGCCGTCCCAATCCGCCGACGAGTAATGCCAGACCCTTCGCTTAACCTGCACGGGACGTGGAGGAGAAGCGAACGGTACCGACGACCGAACCAGGCAGTGATCGGAAGTGCCCAGAGGAGCACTAACGGTCACACTATACCCGGCCGGGTGACTCGCCAGCAGAAGGTCCAGCAGAGAAGGCGTATGACTCGCCACATCCGGGATCCTGGTGGGCTGGTTCACCAGTTGTGACAAGTCATGTGTCAGAGCGAATGCATGGGCAGCTCTGCCAGCATGATCGGTCTTGGAGGAGCCCAACCACAACTCATGATGTGCATTAAAATCCCCCAAGACCACCATTTCCGCTGACGGGAACCGCACCTGCGCGTCATCTGCCGCCTGGCTAAGGTACCTGAACAGCCGAGTCGTCTCATCGTCCCCGTTGTGTGACCTGTAGAGGCACACGTAGATGCGGCTCAGAGAACCAAGATCCACGTGCACCCACAGTGCGGAGAAGGAGGGGTCCTCCATGCAGCGCAGACGGCGACAGCAGACGTCCGACCGAACATACAAGCATACCCCGGCTTTTGGCTTGAAGTTTCCTTCAAGCGAATAACCGGGGTACATCAGGTAAGAATTGTCGGCCGGACAACGAATCTGCGTCTCCGTCAAGAAGAGCAAAGCAGGCCGGGCCGTCTCAAGATGGTGGTGGACGGCATTAATGTTTGTATGGAGTCCGCGGATGTTGGCGAACTCCATAGTGAACGCGGTGGTGGGGTTATACACCGCTGAAGGACCTGCTTTCTTTTTGTGCACTGTCATGAAGGTAAGGGTTAGGTTCGGTGAAGAGGCATCGAGGAGCCTGTATCAGGGCACTAAGAAGGCCGAACGGGTACAGGGACAAGGGAGTTGGCAGGAGGAGAATTGATCCGCCGGACGGAAGGGCCCCCGTACCCTCCCGGGATGGGCCGCCGGGACCCCACATCCGGTCACCAACCGGCACGACGGACCCACCCAAGATTATGCGCGGCATGGTGAGGCAGCCTCTCGTAGTGGTTAGCTACGATTGGGCCCCTGTACTGTACCGCGGGCGGCCAGCGGACAACCGTTTCTACGGGTCTCCCTGGCCGGCGGGTCAACACTCCTTCCACCGACAGCGTACCGCAAATACCCACACGGCACAACCTCATACCCAGATACAGGCCCCTCGAGAAACCGGGGGATAACGGGCTGATCCCGGAACGCGACCCCCTTGCGGGGATCACTATGGCGGTCTTTACGCCGCGTTAACGGTGGTCGCTACCCGGGCGGATGCAGGCATCCTACCACCACGAACTGTGTCACTCATTTGGCACTACCCAGGGGTCACGTGTAGGGAAACTAGAGTCAAAGCCTACGGACGCGAGTGACGTTAACCAAAACTGTTTGTTACTGGAACATTGAGAGTAGAATAGGGAAAGGCGATGCTTAAAATGTGTTTGTTACAAAAAAAGATTCCGACGAATTGAGAACCTCCTCCTCTTTATGAAGTCGGTTTAAAAGTGTTTGTGCTACAGTAACTGAGTGGTATACTTATGTGGACGGTGAATATATGAAAAGTTGCTGATCAACTATCTTCGTGCTATCAGGTATGGTCAAGTTTGGTAGTTAAAGATACTAAAGATTATGTGTCAACTTCTTTCTCTTACGAGGAAGGAAATTTGAATGTTATTACGTATTGATGCATTAAGGTTTAGAGAGTGATCGATTAATTACTTAAAACGACTTCATATATTATTGTTTCTTTTGGTCTTTTAAATGTTTCGTCTCTTGATTGCTTTAAAATTAAACATACCTTTTGTATGCCACGGGTGAAATAATTCTAACAGTCTACATTTTGGTAATGGAGGTATACTAATAATGAAGTCATTAAAAACCCATACACCTACTATACATAATAAACCGAATAACTAGGAATAAAAAAGATTCCCATTTGAATAAATATTTTAAGAGTAAATCGCGCGTAGTTGCACGATAATATCGTAATTCTGTTAACAGGAACACTTTGTCGGTAACAGCTTTATTATATGGTTTAGATTTAACTGCAATAAATCTGTTTCGCGGTATAGTTTCACCGGCAGAGATGTCTGGCATACACGTGCTCCAGAATTGAGTAATAAAATCACACGAAGGTAAAATTAATGGGAGCTCTATTATTGGCCTTTAAGCTTGTACATACATACTACATACATACATACATAAACTCATGCCTCTCTCCCAGAAGGGGTAGACAGAGGTGTTACCACGACATCTACATTTGGCCTTGTATGTTCCGTCCCATGATGTGATAGGGGGGCGAGCCTAGTCATATCGGGCACAATACCTGACTTCAGGCTGATAATGAATAGAAAAACTCTATACCACTTTGCCTGACCCGGGATTCGAACCCAAGACTTCAGCTTTGTCATCGTACCGTAGTACGACTACGCCACCGAGGTAGACTTTTAAGTTTATAAGTACAAAAAGCTCTAACCAAGTTTCATGGGCCAAGTGAACTTTATCTGTTGGTGGCCAATCCTGCTGGTCAACAGACAACGGTCTTGACTCTTGTGATCGATAAATGGCGGAATTACTTTCGCTAAACAACTATGCTTGTCAGGCGGGTTGCCTTGTCGCACTGACGCTGTATGAGCGTCATCACCCTGCTATTTTTCTATAGTAAATGGCGAGACGAGCATGCCATTCGCCTGATGGTAAGCGATACGACTGCTCATAGACAGTAGCAAAACCAATCAACATGATTACAAAGGAATGCTTGGCATTCCACTGCGCTCGCCATCCTGAGACATAAGATGTTAAGTCTCAATATGTCTGGTAGTTACTCTGGCTACATTGTATTTCAAACCGGAACACAACAGTGTATTTACACTGCTGTTTGGAGGGATAAATAGACATTGCTGTAGTAGGTCTACACAGGCGGCCTCTCACATATGAGATACTTTTTAAGCATACTATTTCTTTTATGGCTTTCCCGTCGCCTGTTGTCAGAGCCTCGGTCAAGGGTCCAGCAGAGTTCACTGCGAGTACATGAAGCCATCTCGGATCTTAAAAGGTGTTGGTTGACCTCTTGTACCTTAAACAGGGAACGAATTCGTGGCTTTTCGGTTTGGTGGGTATCCCTAGCTAGGCCTTAGTATCCTTTACTTGAAAGAGAACTTAAGTAACTAAAAACAAATTGCTTTATACCTTAGTAATTGTAAACACTAGTTTCTTTTCCTTGTTAAGTTTTTCCATTCCTTTGAACTGGTTAAATAATTACTGTAATTTACTTGTTCACATATCGCTTACACTTTTTCATGTGTATCACAGAACAAATTTTCGGTACAACTGATGAAAAAAGATATTTCGTTGCCATATCCAGAAGTCAAGAGGTTACGCCGTAATGATTTGCAAACATTACGTCTGCGATACATATTCATAATATATATTACATATTGACAGTCTCCGTGGCGCAGTTGGTTAAACGCGGGCTGCGAAACGAGAGGCCGAGGATTCGATCCCCGCACCAAGAGAAATGTTTGTGCGGCTACAAATATTTCTTCCGGGTCTGGGTGTTTGTGAGACCGAGAAGTCTCTCGCAGTTCTGATACCTGCCACACAAGACTTAATTGATCTTTATGTGTAGTCAGGACTATGTATGTGACTATGTATGTGTTGGGTGTATTTATTATTTATTTATTTATATAAATAGATAGTATCACTGGCAAAAATATTAGATAACATACAGGAAAACTAGTTTAATGTCATCGTAAAGTTACAAAATCTTTTGGCATAGGTTCCGAGCTTTTAGTAAACGCGTGGTGACGACATTTAAATGTTTCTTAGAAATTAATTAATAGTAATACGAGTTGTCTCATTGGTCCTGATTTTGAGTCCCGGCCAGGAAATCCAAGTTAAGTTTCGGTATACAAATGTCATACAAGATGCTCTAGATTGAATTTTGTGTCCGGCATAGACAGTGGCAATACTCAATGTTTCTAAATACATACATCAACTCACGCCTATTTCCCAGAAGGGGTAGGCAGAGGTGCTACCAGGACACCCACATTTCGCCTGGATGGCGTAGTTGTACTACAGTACGATTACAAAGCTGAGGTCTCGGGTCCAAATCCTGGATCGGGCAAAATTATATTGGACTTTTCTGCCCGATATAAGGAAAATACTCAATGTATGTATATAATTATAATGCATTACAGAAATCGCCTTATATTTTGTAGGCTAACGCAAGTATACCACAATTACTACACTGTCTGGACGTCCGATTGAGATGCTATGGGCATCCGCCATGGATGTGCCACGTGGTCAATCGTTCCTCCAGGGGCCACATTGAGGGCGGGGTCATCGCCCCCACAGTGTACCAACTCCTTGTTACTATAGGATAAGGATAGGCAGCAGATGAAGATTGTTAGATAAACTTAATTGTTATAACCTATTCGCGAACAACTTGATATCAACGTATACAAAATTTGCATATTACCAAGAGGGTTGTTATAACGAGATATTTATATTCTAAACTGTTTAATTTTCATATTAAAGGAATTGCTTATAAATGACCGTATGGATCCTTAGAGGGTGTTTATTTGAAAAGGCTTGCAAACTACTATTCATAGAAACTGTTTGATTGAACTTTAATACAATTCATTTGTTATTGTTATTTAAAATATGGAAATACTGGACTGCCTAGGTGGCGTAGTTGTATTAGGGTACGGTTACAAAGCTGAGGTCTCGGGTGCGAGTCCCGGGTCGGGCAAAGTAATATTGGATTTTTCTATACATTATCAGCCCGGAGTCAGGAATTTGTGCCCGATATGGCGATAGGCTCGCCCCCTATCACATCATGGGACGGAACATACAAGGCGAAAGTTGAGTGTCCTGGTGGCGCCTCTGACTACCTCTTCAGGGATAAAGGCGTGAGTTTATGTATGTATGTATGTATGTAAAATATGGCAATAAATAGAATAATTTAGCCTGTCTTCTTAATAGTCCTTTGGTTCCTCAAATTTACATAATTCTTTGTTTGCGAGATTTTGGGTATGGAAACATTGTGAAAAATACAATTAAAAAAAATGCAATTATCCTATTACATCTGCCTGACGCGCTCTAGAAACACACAGGGTTTATATAAAAAGCAAGACACGTAGGAGTCACAGTGGACGGTAATCACGATCAAACTACTTCCTATTACTAAATAACTAATGGTTTCTTAGGTTTACGCAAATGTTACACATTGAAATAAAACAATTTTTACCGATTTTATCGCGATTTGGTTTAATTATTACATTTTTAACTTCCCGACGTTTTGATTGCTTTACAGCTTTCGTGGTTACGGGGCGGACACGTCCGTAAAAAATAGTTTTATTTCAACTAAATAACTAATTAAAATCCTTTCATAAACATAATTTAGGAGTTATATTGTCTGCATTAATCGCTCCAACACATGCACGCATTGGGACAAATGAAACTTCACAATGGTGTTTTTAATTGGAATAGGCTTGCGTTCTCAATCAGTGTCGACTCGACCGTTTCGACACTCGGTGTAGGGGATTAAAGTTTTCATTTTGGATTAAAAACTGGCTTGGTTATATTGAAATTGAGTTAAGATGAGAAATAATACAGTAGGAATAGTGACATGATAAATATCATAGTAAAAATCGGCACATGATTAGTTATTCATTTTATGAATAATCGATCATAGTTTTATGATTGTTCTGCTTTAAATTGCCTCTGCAAATAATCAAAATTGATCATACAGGTTTAATTATGGTAAGATATCACCATCTCGCGACGCGACGGTGGGCACAACATCGAGATTGTAAAGTTCTTTAGGTGCGTTATTACATTGTTGGGCCAGTATAAAAAGAAAACGCAGAATGCACTGTGCATACAATCCTGTCTCTACCAACATCTACCACCATCAACTATAGTTTCTTTACAGTATCTCATGTCAGCGTTTCATTGCATTGTAGGTGTGACGGGAATGAAGATCCCTACGTGCCATGAGCTTCGTACACACGTCACACATTCTGTAATCCTCTGCGACTTATCCGTTGATATTTATGATTCGTGCCGCTGTTTACGTGATAAATTTATCAATTTGAGTCTTTTTGGATAGCTGTTTTAGTCTAAGACAGTTGGGGGAAGTATAGAGTGATAACTACAACAAGTTGAATACATAGAACTGATTACTATGTCTGATATGACGATAGAACACATTATGGGACGGAACATGCAAGGCTAAATGTTTCTTGTTAGCACCTCTGCCTACCCCTTCTGGGAAAAAGGCGTTTATGATTACTACAGTAAGATTCCAAGTATTGTGTCGTAGTTGTAAGAAAGTACTAGAGTTTTCTCTCTCACAGCACCCAGAGACAATTATGCGTGGGACGCAAAAATGTAATTCGTGATATATCACATCAAAATATAAAATAATAATGGACACTTACTACATGGTTATTGGCTTATAAAATAATTTTCCATTTACTACTTTATAATTTAAAGTTAATGTATTAAATGTTGGTTCAATTTGTCTCGGTGAGGAAATCAAAATCACGATTCACGGCCTCTTATTTCACAACCGATTTACCTATTGCGCCACGGAGGCTGACAAATTAGAATTTACAAACAATAATTTTTGTTTGTTATGGTCTGTTTACTTTACACAAATATAAATAGCTTGGTTGAACATATCCTAATTCCAAATGCCTCGTTTACCGCAGATTCTAAACATAACAATTTATTGCTATTCCGAATGCCCCGGATACATAAACCGCGTGTTGACGAAGCAAAAGTAAAAATTAACAAAAGCCCCGTATTTCATGTTTTGGATTTATTGTAAACATGTCGGTTTGATGTGAGCGGGATGTGAATAAATGCAATGTGTGAATTTTCATTCAAAAGAACCAAATGTATGCCTTTTGTTATTGTATCATCCCATACACATTCCACTGCAGGGCACGGGCCTACTACAATCCAAAGTACGATTGAGAGGGGTTAGGCCACATAGTCCACCACGCTGGGCTAGTTCGGGTTGGCGGACTTTACAAACCATAGAATACCCCTGCAGTGGGACGTATATGGGCTGACACAGTAATCCTAAACAATCATGTTTTATTACAATGTTTAGCAGTCGGACTGTATCTAACATACACATAAGTGGAAAATTAGTAAAACTGGATACGGTGTACAATTTTGCTGCGAAAATAAACATTATTCCTACATTTGGATTTTACTATATTATATACTATTTGGAATGGCATAACAAGGGACATAGCGTTTATATATTTTATTTCCTCACAATTAAACCTAACAAGACGTTGATTACTTTAGTCATTATTGACGAATGAAATGACGTCACAAGCAACATAAAGAAGTGAAATCAAACGCGATCCAATCTTGAATACAAGTACATATAAAATATTTTTATGATCTAGTATTAAATGGGTTTTTGTTGAGCTGTTTTTTATATATAGCCCTCAGTGGCTTGTTTACGTTTTTTCCATATACAGGGTATATCAAGACCGCGACCGAAAACGAAGCCAGGTGGTAGTTTTAGCGGCTACAGACACAATGCAACTAAAAATTTTGCAAAATAAGCGACGGATTTTTTTTTACAATTTTTTAAAAATCATCGTTTTTGAGGGGTAAATTCCTAGTTTTTGCAAAAATAGTAATTTAAACCCTTACATACCATTGCGTGTTTAAAAATTAAGCGATGTACGTCATTATTTTAGAAAAACTATGTTTAATCACTATAATACGACGATATGTAAAAAATAACAAAAAAAAAATTGACGATTTTTTTTGTAAAATTTTTACTTGTATTGTGTTTGATATCACTAATACTACCTCCTGGCTTCGTTTTCGGTCGCGGTCTTGATATACCCTGTATATGATGAAGGAATATTGGGCAAAATAACCACTGGAAATAATGAGACTTAAAATCTTATGTCTCGGGATGGTGAGCGCAGTAGAATGCCAAGCATTGCTTTGTAGGTCATGGTGTTAGTTTGCTACTGGCCATGAGCGGGCGTATCCGTTACAATCACGCGTTTGGCATGCTCGTCTAGTCATTCACAACAATAAAAAAAAAAGTATATTATAGTAATATGAATTTATTTGGCACTAGATCTTGTTAGAGTCGGTTTGTGATGTTTGTGAAACGAGAAGAGATATTATTCAATAAACGAGTGACAATTTTTGGAAATGTATGTACACTGGGATGTGCGGTGTCAAGTTAAGGGTTAAATCAATTGAATTACCTAAACTTACTTCATAAATGTAACAGAAGATTTTTCAATTAAGCAATTGTACTTAAAATATTTTTATCATTTGTCTATAGCGAGAAAAAACTACAATAGAACCATCGAAAAACCATAATTTATCCCTGAGATTTATCGATCATTGGTTTCATAGTTGTAATTTTCGATCGTACATTTTTGATCGAAGTTTGTAATAATGAGTGAAATAATATTTGAAATAAAAATATATGTAGCAAAATGTGTATAGGGGCAAAAATACGAGATTTAATTATTCTTCTGAACTTATTAAGACGTTATGAACAAAGTACTTAATACAATAGCTACTGTTAAAAAACTTATATTTTTATTCCAATTTTGGTTTATGAGAAAAATAGTTAACACTATTAAATATGTAACACCATTTGAAAAACAGCAAAAAAATGTTTTAAAAGTTGATTTTAAGAATTTCATTATGGTATTGAAATTTTACTGTGTTTATTATAAGATTATACAATAGACAATAAAAAATACCTTTAATAATCTTACCACATTGCTAATGTTGAACCGCACTCGGACCTTACTCTCTTTCTTCCTTCGCTTCATTTTGTTAATGCACTTTATTAACCCATCACAAATCACATGTTTAAATAAACCACTCGAACACGTTTCATTCGCACACAGAATAATAAGTCATACAATAAATCAGTCATTTTCATTCATTTATATGTAAGTTACATTTAAAAACATTTTTATGAATTATAAAAACATTCTAAATTTGAAAATGTGCCATTCGAAATTCAAATAAATGTATTATTTCCCATACACAATTTATAAACACACATTAAATTTAAATCAACAGTAACAGAGTGAAATAGAAATTCGATTTTCGAATTAAATGGTGTCAATTAGCGCATTTCGAACGGTTCTGTTCCGTGTATCAATCACAACACATGGCACACGCGAGAAACACTTTATTAGTCCGTTTAAGTAAACATAATAGTCTTTAACCGTCTTTTAACGTTCCCAACGCCTTTGAAAACTTGTTAAATCGATCGAAGATGATCCGATACTAATTTAGGCGCACGGTCTCATACGTTACGTAGTGGTCTCAACTGATCTATTTTTAAATAACATCTTAATATGTGAATGTATGTTTGTGCGGCTTTAAGGGTGATTTACTACGTCCCTCGGCCGAGGTCAACAGCATCTGCTAATTGTAAAAAACCGTTGATTAAAGATTTATGTGTGTTCTTAAATTTATCAATGAAATATCCTGGTTGAAATAAATGTAAATAAATTAATGAAGACGTACTACGAATTACGGTTGTGTGTAATTGATTACCAACTATTTTTGTGTTGTGTTTTTCTTAGTTTTTAACCATGCTTTTGGATTTATCATTCTCTGTCGACACCTATGGGAAGAAAGTGTGATTGTGAATTCTTACTGAGCCTTAAAGCTATATGAAAAAAGTAGTAGGTACTTACCTAGCAAATTCCTCCATTAATTGTTTTTTAACTGTCAGTTTATGAATGATGACTATCGTGAACTGCTTTTTGTTGTTACTAAGTAATAAAACTAGATATACGCATGGAGATTTTGAAATTTATTTTCAGTATAAAAAAGCTTTCATGCTATCGTAAGGGAATTAAAGATTTCGCATACACCAGTATTTAGACAGGAATATCTGAAAATTGGCGGTACCGGATTTATTTCATCTTGGTTGGTTAACCAACCTTATAATGCAATATTACCGCTTTTTCATCAATTAGTTTTATGCCATAAACTGTTATTTTATTTAAAACATATATTATATAACTTTGATGTTAATAAACATATTAGTTATTCGTAGTATTTTTTGTGGTATTTAAATAAGCCAGCTTTTACATAACAAGCTCTTGGAAAATATTTTTAGAATCATGTTTGTAATTAATTTAAGGGCCTAGTTGGGAAAACAGGTAAATAAAAACGTAGGCCATTGTATGATTACCAAATTTTATATACTTTTTCGTGCTCTGTACCTAACTTTAATAAAATAATGGGTTATATAAATATTGTAGTCTAATTTGGAGTATGTTTTGAGATAATATTGTGGGTTATACTACTACAAAGTATTTACCCAGCATTATAATATCACTACATGTCATACACTACTGGTGGGTAGATCTCTCTTAAGTGAGAGGCCGTCTGGGTAGGTACCACCGTAATGTCTATTTCTCACACTAAACGGCAGTGTGAATGCACTGTTGTGTTGCTGTTTTAAGACTGGACATATTGAGAATTAATTTAATCTAAGGAAGGCGAGCGAAGTGGATTGTCAGGCATTGCGATAAAAAAACATTTAATTGGGAGATGATTAAAAGATTCGTAGAAAGAACTCGTATGGAATCAAATGAATGTACTATACATAGTACCATATTTTTGGTCTATGTAATAATGTATACAAGTGACGAAGGTAACTACTAAATGTACCATAGTGTCTTGTTTATATATCTGCTTGGGAATACATTGCCCAATTTCTACCAAATTGCAACAATTGACATTATAATATTATATACCGAAATTATTGTAACGTTAATGACATGAACCATTGTAATTATAATTTTCTTTTTTTTTTAAATTCCAATGTATGGTGAGACGAGCATGCCATTCGTCTGATGGTAAACGATACGACCGCTCATGGACAGTAGCAAAACCAAACACCATGAATTACAAGTCAATGCTTGGAATACCACTGCGCTCGCCATCCTGAGACATAAGATGTTAAGTCTCAATATGTCCAGTAGTTACTCTGGCTACAATATCCTTCAAACCGGAACACAACAGCGCATTAACACTGCTGTTTGGCGGGAGAAATAGACATTGCGGTGGTACCTGCCCAGGCGGCCTCTCACATATGAGAGACCTACCACCAGTAAATAAATGGCCTAAAAAAAGAAAAATAATAAAAAGAAGACTGCGCGAATTTCTTGCGACGATCCTTCTTCTACAACACGTTCCGAAGCGGTGGTAGCAGAAATCAACGATTCAAAAGATCTTGTGAAAGATTATTTGAATGAAGAATATTTTGATTTGATCGATTTGAATATTCTTATGCAAGTAGTTGCCTTTTTATACATTTGAAAGCATTTTTCTATAAGTTTTATGGCCCATATTTTGTCTAATAGACTATTTACATCCGTCCGGACGCGACCTCGGTATAGTGGAAATTCTTTCACAGTGAATCATGCGAGTCTGTGGCTTTTCAGGTTCTTCCAGTGTATTAAAGTCCTAAACCTATCGGCAAGAGGACTTCATCTTTACGATATGCAGCAAAAAAAAAAAAACAGTCACAGTCTGAATACAACAAAACTTTTTCAATCACAAACCACTTCCCATGAAATCGTTTTCTTAAAAGGTCAGAAAATACGATGTGATAACTCAGGAATGCGTAGCGTACGTCTTTATAAATTAATCTGAGCCCATTACTAGCGTAGGTAAGAGTTTTTACTATCCAAACAAATATATTATTATAGTGCTCTGATCAAAGAGGGAGCGATGAGTGGCGACGGACATTCGGAGAATGGAAGCGGTATGCGTGTGGGAAGGAGCTGTTTAATAGCAGCTTGATAAATGATATGAAATAAAATTTCAACTTCTAAAGCAAAAGAGCGAGTGTTCATTATACTAGTATATTTAAAAGTGTTATTGATGGATTGAAGCATGGCATCATTGAGAACTTTAAAACGCAAATTAAAAATACTTAAATAAAAAACCAATTTATTTGTTTATAATTCTTTTTGTACACGTCATTAAACTTGTTACACGTGTTCTATTACGACTATTTGTTGATAATTGGGTACAATATATTTTTTACGTTATTGCCCAATCTAGTGTTTATAAGTCTGCGTTGTAAATTGTTTCAGAAGCTGTCTATCATACAGAAAATGTGCCTTTAATAAATTCGCGCTTCTTTGTAGTCCACTTTCGCAATCTTTTGTATATAACACATAATTCTAAAATTAATACAGAATATGTCTTGAGGAAGAGAATTTATCGATAGATCGATTCTTTACATTTGTTATAATTGTATTATCGATTATTATGGTTTCACTTTATGATTCATCCATCCATCCATTGCATCCGTCGGTATGTGCAGTCCATTCACGATAGGGTATTAATTACATACATACATACATAAACTCACGCCTTTATCCCCAAAGGGGTAGGCAGAGGCGCCACCAGGATACCGACATTTCACATTGTATGTTCCGTCACCCATTTTAATATTTAACTATATGAACCGTTAATAAAATTGGCTTTGTTTTCGGTCGCAATCTATCCAGATTGCGACCGAAAACAAAGCCAATTTTACATTTATACCGGGTATCCACCCGGTATAAATGTAATTCTAGATGATTGCTATTGCACTAAAATCACTAAAATCTTTTGAATATCGATTATCGACTCACCGCGGCATCGGCAGCGATTCTAAATTTATACAGTCGTCGATAAAAGCAGTTACACATCTGTAGTGGCATCCAGTATGGTATCTTGAAGACATTGAGTCATCTTTATACAAAGCGCTGTTTTGCCTATGACTAATAATAATACGTGAAAGTAACTGGGAAAATCCTGAGGATTGTATTATGCAGCCAAAGATTGCTGAGTTCCGAAGAATTTTCAACTTTTGGTCGACCAAACCATAGAAAAGATAAGAATTAAAAACCGTGCCTTTCAGACAGACTAACAGGTAAATGTTTTGTACTAGAAATAGTTATGCCAAAGTGGACAATAATTGAGGCAAGAACAATAACATTGTGAAGGACAAAAAACCTCAAAATTATACCAAATGCGCGATAAAGTCCGTAAAAAATAAAAAATAAAGTTTTATGTCAATGTGTAACATTTGCGTAACTCTAAGAAACCATTAAGATTCTAATTTGCTCTGAACCAGGTCAATGTACACATGATTCTATCCATATTGACGTTTCAAATTCATTTCTAGAAGCACTGTCTCATTATATTATCAGTATTAATGGGTAAAAATACATTTAATCTGCAAATGGATTACAGTCCACGGCTATAATAATTTAATATAATGAAATATGGATTCCCTCACAAGACAGTTCAAGAACAATCTCATTCGCAATAAGATAGAACAGTTATTGAGTACAGCGACATGGAATGGTAATACTCAGCCAAATAGATGAGTTCTGACAATATATGATAATATTTGGCAATACACCAATGCTCTTCCTTGTAATTTGTGTTGTACATATACAAAATATAGCTCCAAAAACCTATATAAAACAAATATTATAGAAGCTTCCGTAAGAGAACAAAGGTTACCGATATAGCCCTTTGGATAAGCAAGTTGAAGTGGCAATGAGCCGTGCACATAGCACCAAAAACTGATGGCTATTGGGGCCGAAGGGTTCTGGAGTGGAGGCCATGGACAGGCAAGCGAAGTGTCGGACACCGGTCTACAAGATGGACGGACGATCTAGTTAAGATTACAGGAAGTCCCTGGATGCAGACAGGTCGATGTTAACATCCTTGGGGGAGGCCTAGAAAGCAACCAATCTCTCCTTCAAGACCTATTTTATTCTGTCGGAATTCCAAAAATTTTACACTATGGTCGACCCGTGAAATTGACCTTTTGGAGTGTCGCGTTTTGGATTCAACTTGTGTAAACGTGGCTTCGTTTGGATTAGATGGATACTCCATTTGATAACACTACACATACCACCAAGTCTATTGAAGAAGAAGTGAAGTGAAGAATTGAAGACAGGAACTTTATCGTGCCAGTATGAAAACACCTGCAGTATTATTACAGCCATGATTGTTCAGTTGTCAGTGGGAGTGTCAGTGTTTGTTTTATGGTACCGATGTTGTCTACGCGTGTTCTCCTACAGGCTCATGGCTTTATGGTCTTTACCACCACTGTCACAAGCAAGAGATTCGCTTGTACATGTCTGACGCATCAAGGTGATGTCCGATGTATCGAACCACTTGTCCACAATTTCTATAACATTGAGTCGTTTGAACCAATTATAGATTTTTTGAGTAAGATATAGTATTCTGTATTTGTCGAAACTCGTAACAAAGCATAGTCCAAAAACTCATTTTTACATGAACTAAGCTGCAATAACCCAAGTACATATCAATATTCACTTATAATCCACCTTCTTGTTTAGATTACTCATTATTTCATCCACATTTGCATAATAAACGATACATTAACAAGCGGAGGCGCCAGACAACAAAATGTAGTCATCCAGACAATTACGTTAATAGATATTGTGGAGTGAATACGTGTTCCTTTGGGATTGTACGAAAATTCCGCGAGGGTTGAACGCTCTTTGACCAGTTCAAATATTAAATGGATATTAAGTTTTTTGTATTGATTGCAACGCTCTGGAGTATTAATGTAAAAGAGGAAATATGTTTTATGTTCTATGTGTTTATTGCTAAAATAACTACATCAACACAACAACATTTTAATGTTTAATCCGTTGTTGCTGAATCCATTTGAATGTTACACTGAGAATAATTCATATGCTGCTCTTAATTAAACAAAGCTGCGGCTTTTATTAGAATTGCTGAATTGTAAATTGGTTATGAAAAGAGCAACACTACAATTTCTTGCTCGTTCTTCTCGCGAGATAACTGCCTTGTGAATCAGATAGTAGAGAAAATATTGACAGAATCAATTCATATTATTTTCCATTTTCATTTCATTGTCAATGAAACTGTTAAGGTACTACTTTTGCTTCTGGAAAGTCCCAAAAAGTCGAACAATTTAAGACCTGGAAATATAAACATCGCATTGCTGGAGAGGCGAAAAGCGAAAAGGTATTTACAGCTAATTACATTTAATTAGTAGTTAAGGTCTATCAATATCTCAATGTGCCTTTGGAGTTATCGATTCTGCATCATACGTCATAAATCCTAATTTACCACTGCATAATATATTTTGATTTTGCATCTCCTAGAATAATCATGGATATTTTTTTATTAGTTACTGTAGCATAATTTTACCTGTCCAATAAAAATCTAAACATTTCAGGCTTTTTAATAGTATTTTAAAGAAAAAAACATCGAAAACAATTGAAACTTTAAACAATCACATTTTAAAACTAAACTGTTGTTAGCTGTCCCGAATCATACTCGAAATCATCCCAACTCCACTAGATTGTTATAAATTCAACCTTTTCATAATGAAGCCGACAGTCTGCGAAATTTACAATGACCACTCGAGTCTGGAAGATTACTTGACTTTGTTTCTTTCGCATTATCTTCCATAAATCGATGGTTGATTTACATTTAAAGCTCTTTATGCTTAAATTAATTAAGTGTTTAGTCGTTCCGGGATTTTGAATGGTTTTGAAGAGTTCACTTCAAGAGTTGATTGCAGAGATTTACATATAAAGATATTTTGGAAGGTCGTCTATTTCAAAGTCTGTTGTAGAAATTTATATGTAGATTAACTTTTATTGATCAGCTTACTGTTTAAGGTTTGATGAATAATTTGATATCAGCCGGGACAACGTTAATTGTTTAGAGATTTTTAAATAATATTATACGATCGTAGGAAAACATAATATTTTTGAATTTATTTTAAAGTAATAAACTATACACTCCATGATAATAAATGAGAATGAAAATAATTTATTGAATCCATTAAAATGTTCAACATTACTTAGATTCAGTAAATTTTTGTTCTACCACCCGGTTCGGAAGGCTGTTTTCACTAGAGAAGAACAGTTTACAATATACTGATTTTTAGAAAAATTATAAATTGGTTTAAATCAGAGCAGTTTATTAACAACTTGTTATAATTTGCAAGTTATATATATAGTTATAGTTAGACCCTTTGCAGACTCAGGCAAAACTACCCTTAAATAGAAAAATAACACGAAAAATAGCAGCGGCGTGCACAGGATTATGACACTGGGCATGCGGCGGAGTACTCGGTCACAAAAAAAAATCTTTTAAATAGATTTTTAGCATAGCCACAGCCACGCGACGGATCCCTAAGTCGGCAACCATTCCAACAGAACAAGTCTTAGATGTTCTACTATGAACATGTACATCTTCTACGGCAACGCAGAAAAAACAGCGATCGATTGTCGCGGCGGAAGAAATTCTATTAAGTAAAATAATAGTTACCTATACGTTTCATAACTTTTAACATGAAACTTTCGAGTTACATTCCCTTTTTGCTGGTTTAATTGTTGTAACTCGGGTACACACCTACCTTTAGACACAATTTGAATCTTTTCACTGAATCACAATTGTGAGAACTTGTTATTTTTAATAAAAAAACATTTTCAACACAAACCTCACAATCCAATAACATTTTAAAAAATCAACAAACGCACTAGTAAAAGCAAATCACTACAATTATTATAGAAACTCAGTAATAAACTGTTAAATGTACACACTTTAAATGTTAAAAAAAAAAATCTTATAATTATGAAAACTATAAATAAACTGGCGCAAACAAAATAGTAAACAATGCATAATACATGAAAAAAGCAAAATGGCCCCCGCGAAACACAAAACATTTCTGCTATTTATACAAATAAAACCTTACTAAACAAAAATGCACAATGTGCATACGTGATTTATTAAATTTCCGTCTATTATTTTTACTCGGGTTATAGGCAACGAACATTTCCGATTACTCCCGACAACTGCCGAACTTCCGTAGCCTGCCGCAGGAGTTGATTTAGATTCGGCCAATTAGGCTTTCGATATTCATGGGTGTGTGCGTTTGCGAACTGTGCACGGACACCAAAATTACTACACACATACGAACAAATCTCCTGCGGGACGCGGCGGCATGACTTGGTTGATTAGGTACATTATTTTGCAGCGCTATTGCTATTTATAAAATATTAGGCGTTTTTAATTTATTATATTTTGTTTATTCATTTATTTACTATTAATTAAAGTCATCTAAAACGTACGAACGTTTTATTAGAATATCTGTGAATGGCAAGTAAAGCACTGCATTTCTGCCTACAAGGAGCGCACGCCCCTGAAAAATAGATAACCATATAAACATGCTAATGCCATGCCAATTTTACCAAAATAAAAAAGTAATGACGTACTTACCTTCTTACGGGTAAAACACCATGATAACAAATACACAAGGCGCTGGCCCACGCGGTGTGGCGAGGCGTCCACGCGGCGAGAGCCCACTGCCCATTGGGACACTGCACGACAATATCGTAAGTACGCCACGTTAATCGAATTTTCAAACAGGGCTGCCGACGTAATGATGTGGTACTATCGATACAATTGATTTATTTTTAAGCAATTGGGTATTGATAAAAATGTTGACAGCGACTGATGGAAGAAAGTTAATCACAAATAATTATGCAAAATTGACAGAATAAAACAGTTGAAGGATCAGGCAGAACAAATGTTTATGGTTTGTGCTGCGAGGTTATACGAGGAAGATATATCCGTAGAAATCTCCATGATAGCAGCGCCAGCATCCAAATGCTATCCAAAGTAGAAGAGCGATGCTCGATGTTGGCAATTTTGATATTTGGTTATATTTTGACATCATTCTTCTCGTACGTTTCTTTTTTCTACGAATACTAATAGCAAATTTTATACATAAAATCTTACAAAATGATTTTACAACAGATCGCATGGGTACCTGATGGTAATTCTTTCGTGAATAAAGTTATATCCTTGTTGACCGCGGGTTTGTAAATTTTATACACCTTCGGATTTCACGTGGAGAATTTTCAAGTACCAAAGTAATAAACACTACTTACTACTTTTAAAAACTTAGGTATTTTCAAAATAACTTATGAAAGAATGTTGGTAGCTTTTTCAGCTTCGTTATTACATTACTATATAGTTATGTACATAAAAGTAAATCATAGAAAATTATATCGATCAAAAGTTCATCGATACAAAACATCGGAACGCGAATAAAAATAAAGTCGTAAAGTGTCCGTCACTAGGTAACAACCACGTTAATGTCATTAATGTAAGACCGAGGCTTGCCAATACATCGACGTGTTTAAACTGTGCCCATGTAAATGCATTAATTAATTTATATTTCGTCCGGTTTGAAAGGTCTTATCTTACAATGGAGATGGTGTAGATAAGGCCTTTCCGTTTTTGAAGAGATATTATCAAGGGTAAACGCTTTATTAATAAATTCGTTGTGCGGAGTTCTGTTGAGGTTTTGACGATAAATTTTATGAAATCGAACTGCGGTACTAGGATGGTACGGACTATGGTACGGTACTAGTATGTTCTGGTCCGCCTGCATAACGACCACTCTGCAGTGGGGTGGACAATGTAGTGACCTACGCAAGGGTTTTGCGTTTCGAGGTTAGCTTGTTCATTTTTATTCAATCAAGCCAGCATAATTGTGTTGGTTGGTGAACAACAACCATCGCGGGCTTTTGATTTCTCTATGTATAGTATTCAACTTATAATTAGTGCTTTGTAGTTACTTTATTGTACCCGTATAAAAACAAACAAGGGCCAATAAAAATGGTCGAATTAATATAGTTATTTTTGGATAATTAATTTCAATAATATCATTAAAAGTTTCTGCATTGTTGAAATGTGTAGGCGTTTCTATACAGTTTCAGTGCAGTCAATTTGAGTGGCAAATTTTGTTATGATTAAATGGATTTGGACGTGGTCAGATCCATTTAGCGTGATTCAATTTTATAATTCGATTATAGAAATTTGAAATTTATCTAGTTCAGTCAACGTAGGATGGCAACTGAATAATGGTTTGTACAATGTTGTGGTTTATTTAATATTTATATCTGTATAAGTTCCTATTTCTGGCCATAGGTTTTATTATTAGTGTGATGATTAGAGTTCGATTTTAGTGACCCATAATTTGACGGTTAAAAAAGTCGTGGGAGATGTTGTAAAATACGTTTTAGGGATCTTGTGATGTTCTTGGAATTGGTACTGCGTGTTCCGTCATTAATACCTGTCTTCGGGGACACATATTCAAAATATTATTCTTGACGGTTTTATACCAAGCTATGTTCGAAACCTCATATCCCAATTCGTAGCGTAAAGCGTTTTGATGAAGAGACCAACGTTTTAATTATCTCGGTGGCTTAGTTGTACTACGGTACGATTACAAAGCTGAGGTCTAAGGTTTGAATCTCGGGTCGGGCAAAGTGATATTGGATTTTTCTGTTCATTATCAGCCCGGCGTCAGGAATTTGTGCCCGATATGGCGATAGGCTCGCCCCCTATCACATCGTGGACGGAACATACAAGGCGAAATGTGGGTGTCCTAGTGGCGCCTCTGCCTATCCCTTCGGGGATAAAGGCGTGAGTTCATGTTTATATGTGTATGTACCTTTTAACTGTGAATAAGGAAAATAAAATTAGTAATTCAGTACAGTTACTACCGTACTACAGCTAAAGTTTGTATCATAACATACATATATACAAATATATATGTTAAATGCACACACTGTTTGCTCTAGGCACTACCTTTGTCTACAGTTGCACAGGGTTTCCTAAACTAAGCAAATTACACGTCTTAAGTGCTTTGAACAGAACCTTACAATATTAGTGCTTGGTATATGTATCTCAAACGTTGTATGAACATGTTATAGAGTTAACAAATGCGAAAAACAATACAAGTTCCTGGATAATGATGGGTTTTTTTTATTGCGATGAATAACGAGCATACCGTTCGCCCGAAGGTAAGCGATACCATCGCTCATGGACAGTAGCAAAACAAACAACACTATGAATTACAAAGCAATGCTCGGCATTCCACTGCGCTCGCCATCCTGAGACATAAGATGTAAAGTTGTTATGACCAGTAGTTATTCTGACTACAATGTCCTTCAAACCGGAACACAACAGTGCATTTACATTGTGTTTGGCGGGAGAAAAAGACATTGCGGTGGTACGTATCCAGGCGGCCTTTCACATATGAGTGACCTAGGTACCACCAGTAAAATTATGTATAAGCGAGCAAGCCGGCATAATGATGTGGACCAATACGGGAGGATTAATGCGAGACTAAGTGCGAGACGGTTGGTAGTGTTTACGTATTTATACGTACATAGTATTGAACCAAAGAAAATTTCAAAAATATTCAAGTACTTCTATAGCTTCTGTACCGGCATGCAGTTTTCATTAAGCGACAATGGCATGCGCTACTTAGGCCCAATTGCACAAACTAACTTAGACGATAACTTTAATTTTGACAATGTCATCACCATTTATTTGAGATTGCCAATGTAGGATTAACATCGGTAAAGTATTTTTTATTGCCTTAATAGGCAGTCGAGCTAGCGGCCCGCCTGATGATAAGCGGCTACAGCTGCCCATAGATTTTCGCAGTGCCAGGGGTCCAGCACAACAAAGTCGCTGCCTACCTTAAGTCAAAGTTATGACCAACGATACTTTGTGCAACTTAGTCCCGTAGCGCCCGGCACAATTTAAACACATTTTAATTGATAAATAAATAATAGTATGAATATCAAATTTTAATTGCTACACACACATGTTTTACAGCATTACATGAAATCATAAATAATGATAATAATGAACCTTAGTAGGTCTTGCACCTTAAGGTGGATAACCGAAGAACTGTTTGCAGATACGCAGCCTCCAGTCAGCAAATCTGCCACATGAGCCATCAATTTTCCATTTCATTTCTTATTTTATTTAAATTAAAACTACACTCTCAAAGACCAATTGAGAAAAAACCCACACGAAAAATACCTGGCTATAAATATAAATGTATATTTATTGTTGATCCAAATCTCAGAATTAGCAACGTAAAGAGCCATGTTACAGCTTACAAGTTGTGGGAGCTCGTGTAACTTGTAATGGTTATATCCGAGCACTTATCCGATACTTGTAGTGTTTCGTGATATAAGAAGATATTGACTAACTTGTAAACAAATAAATAATTTATTGTTATAAGTTTCAAGTGCTATTTATTAAATCCTTTTTATATTCTATATATATATCTATATCAGCCCATATACGTCCCACTGCAGGGCACGGGCCTACTCTACAATCGAGAGAATCGATTGAGAGTGGTTAGGCCATATAGTCCACCACGCTGGCCTAGTGCGGGTTGGCGGACTTACAATACCGTAGAAATTCTTTAAAATCGCTACGGTATGCAGGTTTCCTCACGATGTTTTCCTTCACCGTTAAAGTGCGTGGTGATTGACTATCAATAGACACATAACTCCGAAAAGTCAGAGGTGTGCCCTGGGATTTGAACCCGCGACCACCGTGAACATGTAGGCAGCCGCGTCTGGTCCGTTTACCAACAGGCCACCACGCACTTTTTATATTATCTAGTGTTATATAATATTTATGCGGCGTCAAAGTTTCTGAATAAAATATTATTATTAAGTGATCGGCCACCCATAGTTAGCAACTTTGTATAATAATAGACTTTCTTCTGCGATAAGTTTTGCCTCTTGTGCTACAAATAATAACGATTAGTTTAATTTTAGTTTAAACCTAATTGTTGAATTGCATGAGGAATGAAAGTGACAAAACTTAATTGACATCACTTTTTGCATGTCCCTAGGTTAGGTTACGGTTTTCCCCCATTTAACGTAATTTGATATTGCCAGACTCGCCGCGCCGCATCGATTTTAGTATACCAAATGTCGAAATTGCTTCAATTTTAGTAACACTCAGATTATATTTTAATACACCGATTCTAATAGTTTCTTGTACTAATAAGGAACTACAAGAGTAAAAACCAGAGTAACCACGAAATCTTTAACTAGACGCCATTTTTTAAGATGCAGGAAGCCATTGGGTGCAAACCGTTTCCAAAAAATTGCCATGGAAATCCTCGGCGAGCCTATGTTTAGCACTGGGCTTTGTGGGGCTGAGAAAGAGAAGATTTCATTTTAAAGAACAATAATAATTCGTTCATCACTTCAACAGAATATGCTCATACGTCAATTATTTTCAATTACAATAATGCAACATAGTGTAATAATAAATAATTGTAAGACTTTAAAAGCCTTTTAATGACAAACAAGCCATACAAACGTGTTGAAACTATTGATATAAATGACGAGGACGAGGCTACACGTGGTCAATCTACGTTATATTGTCATGGAAACTGTCAGCGAGGGTGTCGTGCGCTTCCTTTATCCGGTTTGTTGAACAGTGCTTCTCAACAGTTCTACAAATAGCTTTAAAGAGAACAAAAACATTTTTCGACATTAATACCTATTCAATAATGTGATTTTCTAATGAGATTAAATAAAACCATTTTTTTAACCGGCTTTTGAATTGTTATTTAATCATAATCTACAGCAATTATTAGGGGGTATGTTTTTAGTTACCGCGCAAATAGCGGGCATGGACGTGATTCGAACAGGTATCATAGAGATCCACAATCTAGACTTATACAGGGTATATCAAGACCGCGACCGAAAACGAAGCCAGGTGGTAGTATTAGTGACTTCAGAGACAATGCAATCAATTTATTTGCGAATTTTTTAATTGCATTTTGTTTGAAGTCACTAATAATATCACCTGGCTTCGCGGTCGCGGTTTTGAGATACCCTGTAAATCGTAGACTTCATGAAGGGAGTTAGTACAAGGCTTACTAATATGGGCAATCTTTAGTGATAATTGACAAAATGATTCAAGTTGAATTTTTGCAAAATGCTGCTTGCATCATCATATAGCAGATGACTAACTCGTTTTAGTTTTTTATATTATACAGGAAAAATATTTTACAAATAAACTTCAATAATCGACAGCCTCCGTGGCGCAGTTGGTTAGACGCCGCCTGTGAAACGAGAGGCCGCGGGTTCGATCCCCGCACCGAAACAAATATTTGTGTGATCCACAGGTATTTGTTTCGGGTCTGGGTGTTTGTGAGACCGAAAAGTCTCTCGTAGCTTCTGATACCCACGACACAAGACTCGATCTTAGTGTGGGGTCAGGACTATGTATGTGACTGTTGGGTGTATTTATTAAAAAAAAAAATAATAACTTATACAGTTCGAACTACAATGCGAGTATAACATAGATGAAAAACTGTGTTTCGAAATTGAAAACTTTCCCATTCCATTTCCTACACCAGTGGTTTCTGACAGAATATCAAAACAGAATCTTTATTCGGTTCTTTGAAATTTATACAATTGTGTGCAAACAATATCTGTATGCAGACAATTCCGAACTATTCACTTGTTCGCGACTACATACAATAACTTTGATCCAGATATCAATTGTGTATTTAAATTAAGATGCATTTTTCAATTTATGATTGTGAGAGCTGTATTTTCATTTACTTGTGCTTTTTATTATTCTGGTATTGCAAGACGATTTAGCCGGTACATCATTTAACGACTGGGTATTTGCTTAGAAATAAATAAAATTCTGGCAAAAACGTCTTTAAACTTCAACGGTACAGCCAACGGAATTTTTAAGATTAAATTGGCACACTCTAGTTAATATTCTTATTTCAGTTTGTATTAAAATATAGATATTCTTTTATGTAGTTTTAGTTTAATGTCATCACGTCTGTTATAGATCTATATGTACACTGCTATTGAATTAATCGATTTCTTTAAATAATTTTAACTTAAACCAACTACTACTCGTATAAATTATTCTAAGAATCATTCATATTGTACTTCCTGTCTTTATATGTAGTTCAGTCTAAAAACATATTATCTAATAAACTCTGTTAACCTTTGTGACAAACTATGTTAATGACGGCCTCGGTGGCGTAGTTGTACTACGGTGCGATTACAAAGCTGAGGTCTCGGGTTCGAATACCGGGTCGGGCAAAAATGGTATTGCATTTTTCTATGCATTATCAGCCCGGAGTCAGGAATTTGTGCCCGATATGGCGATAGACCCTTATCACATCATGGGACGGAACATACAAGGCGAAATGTAGTTCTGGTAGCACTTCTGCCTACCCCTTCTGGGAAAAAGGTGTGAGTTTATGTAAATATGTAATCTTTGTAATTGAATAGTAAACAATAAATAAAAAGGGAGTTGCAGGCAAATGTTTGGGCACCACTGGTTTGATTTATAATTAGCTTATCACGCAATATATGAGGAGAATGCTCTTGCGTAAACAATGCAAGTGCGGACACCGACTGCGAACTGAACGTGTGCAGTATTGTTGACTCTACGCTAGTTTATTTAAAATAAACTTTGCAAAATACAAAATATTTTTGTAGAGTATTTTGTAGCTAAAGGATTATTGAAAACAGCGTATTCATAATAAATACCTGCAAATACTAATAATTGAAAGCCGGTAGGGGTCGACCTCACCGTACGTACACCATCCAAGTCGGTGATACCCTCAACAAGGGTCAGGTCAAAAGTACCCTGAACCAAGAGAGAAGAGAATGAAGAAGAGATTGATGAAAGTGATTGAAGCGAAAGTAATATGTCAGTCGAGCAAAGTGGCGATCCATAGTATCTGCCTACCCCTATGGGATACAGGCGTGACGATTATGTATGTATGTACATACTACTAATGATTTTTAATAGTTGGGCTAATGATATTGGTTTAAGTAGCATGTAAGTTTAATTTAATAATTATAATACAAGTAGATTGTGTTGGAGGATGGACCGCGGATGACCTGGTTAAGGTCGCAGGAGGTCGCTGCTTCCAACAGGTCGATGTGCCCCCCCATGGATCTCCATGGGGGAGGCCTATGTTCACAGTGGACTTCTTGTGGCTTGAGAGAGAGAGAGATTGTGTTGGTAAAGTCGAAAAATTGTTCATATTTGAGTTATCTATCTCTCGTCCCCCATCCGTGGTTTATATCTGAACTGCACTTAATTTACTATTAACTGAATATTAACGGCCTACGTGGCGCAGTTGGTTAGACGCCGGCTATGAAACGAGAGGCCGCGGGTTCGATCCCCGCACCGAGACAAATGTTTGTGTGAACCACAAATATTTGTTTCGGGTCTGGGTGTTTGTGAGACCGAAAAGTCTCGATACCTACGACACAAGACTCGATCTTAGTGTGGAGTCAGGACTGTGTATGTGACTGTCGGGTGTATTTATTTATTAACTGCATATTCGTCATTTTGTGGTTCTACGAAAAAAACCCTTATAATGTTTTCGAACGCCCCAAAAGTATAACTTCAAAAAACTTTTCTTTTATGAAATCGTATTACAATTTCAAAGTTCAATGCTCTGGACTAGTAAGAGAAACTCAATGAATGGCACCAATTCGTGTAGTTTTGTAGAAAGTCACGAAGTTAGGAAGTTTTCAGGATAACACGGTTCAAACTGTGAATATCATCTCTAACTAAATTTAAAACTTACTTCAGTTTTCATTGTTGATTAGCTTGAACTCTCTTTACCATTGTTTTATTCAATAAAATTGGAACTTTAAATAAATTAAAATGTTAATGCTAATAAAAGATAATTATAGATGGAAAACTTACATACTCACTATTTCCTAGAAGAGTAAGGAACGGTAGTGAATCAAAATAAAACCAATCATTATACTGATTCTGTATCTGTATCAGCCCATATACGTCCCTCTGTTGCGCATGGGTCTCTTCTACAATCAAGAGAAAGGTTGAGAGGGGTTAGGCCATATAGTCCACAACTCTGGCCTACTGCAGGTTGGCGGACTTTACATATTATGGTTTTTTTTACAAATCACCATGGTATACAGGTTTCCTCTTCTTTCCTTCGCCGTTATAGTGCGTAATGATTGACTATTAATACGCACATGGTTCTGAAAAGTCAGAGGTGTGCCCTGGGATTTGAACCCGCGACCACCGTGAACATGTCGGCAGCCGCGTCTGGTCCTTTACCAACAGGCCACCACGCACTTATACCAATCATACACAAAACATAAAAAATAAGAACTATGTTAATAATATTACGATACAATACAATATACACGTAATAAGCCTTTATTCACCTCATCCACATTCATCATACGAACTCTTTAGCCACGAACTTAAACTGGTGCGTCGCTTGTTGCCTGATTGGCATTATGGTAATTTAATACTTTCCTCAGGGAACTCCGTGGCAACCTCAAATCGCGTGTCCCGGCTACCCTTTTGGGTTTTCGACGCTTACTTTCGGGACTCAAGTCCTATTCAAACAGAATATACAATGTTGTCATAATTTCTCGAGTTCTTTGCTTTATAAATGTCAAAAAAATGTTATTCCTTTTATTAACCGATTGTGGGGATGTTTTTTGTTGGCTCTGTGTTTAGATTTGCGATAGTGTTAGACTCGTAAGTTGTTAAAATTTGATAAGTGAAAAGATTTTCAATGTTCAAGGAATGGGTATTTTTTCATAAATGGTAGTACGTTAGCAACAATTTTTCTGCATCCCATCGCGGTCAGCGCCTTGTG
Source organism: Deilephila elpenor (assembly GCA_949752805.1). Lineage (NCBI taxonomy): Eukaryota > Metazoa > Arthropoda > Insecta > Lepidoptera > Sphingidae > Deilephila > Deilephila elpenor. Next base: position 3,076,202 of record OX457114.1, read on the forward strand.
CCTCGGTACCGCTCGCACGGCCCTAGTTTCGGCACTGCATCAGGCCGGTATAATTGGGTCGACTGGCAATATAGGTGCTCTTTTTGTATTACACTGAGCTAACGAATCTTATATATCTGGCAAAAATAAGACCGCGACTGCCTGTGACTCAAGAAGGAATATTAATGTAAACGAAATTTCCACATCGCCGAAGCACAAGAGCCAACTCGATACATGCATACATAAATTCACGCCTTTTTCACAAAAGGGGTAGGTAGGGGTGCTACAAGGACATCCATTTTTCGCCTTGTTTGTTCCGTCCCACGACGTGCAGGGATTGCTCCCTATCGCCTATCGCCATAACGGGCACAAATGTCTGACTCCGGGCTGATAATGAATAAAAAGGTTCAATACCACTATGCCCGACCCAAGATTCGAACCGGAGACCTCGTTGTACTCGTACCGTAGTTCAACTTCACCACCGAGGTAGTTGATAGTACTAAAGATTTCATGAAAGTCCTCCTAGGTGTTTCTAAAGACATTGTTAATATACTACATCAGCAATTCTCACTACAAACAGTGGAGCCAGTAACCAGATTAGTCCAGAAACAGCCTGTGTAGTGACAATGCGGCTTATTGACTCCATAAATGGGTAGGTTACACGCAAAGCCACGAAACTCGATTTCAAATGGCTTCCTTGTAGTGCGAGAGCTCGTCCATTCAATTACAGTAGACAATAAAGTTGTATATAAATATTTCTGGGTTTTGTTTATAAATTAAGAAGTTAATAGTAGAGGGTGATGTAAGGAAATAAAGTTTTTGAAAGGTTATGCTACAAATCATAGGCCGTTTTAAGGTCTATTTTTCTCTGAAATTGTAAAAAAAATTTGAAGTTGAAATCGAACTCAAGACCTCAAAGTTTACAGCTGAAATATCACACTAGCTAGACCCATAGAGTAAATATCATCGTTGTATAATATAAATTTTAAATCGAACATCCCTGTCTTAGCTCAAATTGGCTTTAATGTGATAATAGGTAGTATTTATTTTTATTAAAAAAATGTAAACGGTTTATATGAGTTAGAAGTAAATTATACCTGTAAATAATTGTGTCAAGAAAATCAGTGAAATCTTGCCCTCGTCAATACACAACGCTGTGTCTCAATGATTTGACACATTAATTCATCTATTGGCCTGCAGAATAGATTCTGGAACACTACAGTTTGCAAGCTTTCAGTGTCCATTTTGATTGATGTGACGTAAGACGACGTACCATGTCATTATTATTATATCTATATAACTGCCGTTTAAGGTGAAAGAAATGATTATTTCGATAAAGATTTCGATAATTTTTAAGGTACATAAAAATATAAGAACGAAGACCAAATAAAAGGATTATCAATATGAAAATGCAATGGAATATAATATTTTATACCTAAGCTTAAACAAAAGTAATTAAAATAAAAACAATCAAGCCCTTTTATGAGTAAAATTAGGACCAGGTAATTATTTATTGATGTTGATGATTCCATTATTCTTCAAAATTAATTTATTTCATTAATTGTTTAAAATGTTTACGAATACGGTTTTTTATTTTTACAGATCAGATAAATTAGATATTGTCTGAATGATGAGCTCCACGCGCTAACTATCGTTGTAATGCATTATCCTTGAAGACTCGCGTACCTTGGGATATGCTAGTGATGCGCTTTACTTGACAATATCGATAAAATAGGATTATTTTGTGACGATTATGCGCCTGGTAGTCGATGACTATTTACAAAGCTAAACGTATATGTAAACTATGTTCAAGACTATATGACTGTTGGGTGTATTTATTTACAAGACAGTGATAGTTGGCAGTAGAGGGCGGTGTAGTCAATTATTGTAACAAACAACTATTATATTTTTTCAAATTATGAATTAATTGCTCTGATTTAAAACAACTTGTTACATTTGTAGATAATAATCACTGTGTTGTAAACTGTTTTAGAAAAGAGCAACACTATAGTTTCTTGACCTTCTTCTCTAGTGAAAACCACTTTACGAACCGGGTGGTTGAATAAAAAAAAAAATGACTGAATCTAACTAATTTACATTCTTATAGATTTAATAAATTATTTTCATTTCCATTTGTTTTTCATATTATAGAGACAATTATTACTTATATATACCAAATCACACCGTCTCATTTGCCTACAATTAAAAACAAAAAGAACGCACTTCCCATTTGAAGTATTACTTCGCATACATAACCGAGATATTTGGAACAATTTGTCTGCGTCACCGTAGATTTGTGGCTCTGTGAAAATAGATCGCCGAAGAGCAACAAGAAATTTGTACTGATTGGTTTTCCTCTTCCGTTTCAGAATTGGTATATTTTATATGTTGGTTTTTACGGGACATGTCAAAATAGGCAAATAGGACATGTAAAAAATGTGACTAACTCATTTTTCACGAATCAAAATTCGTGTGCACTAAAGTAGGTAATTATAGAAGGATTAAAATGGACCTGCTGTCCAGTGTAGATTTTGATAAAAAAAATCGGATACACAGAGAAACACATCTCTTAGCAAGACACAATTATCCCAGACACTAATAAACTTAATGATATTGAATATTAATACATCGATATCGATAAACACTGACACTTTCACATCACTAAACGGTATAGGATAGCAGATATAAATCTCGCTACACTCTCAGCTAACTAGCATAGCCTTAGTTTATGTAATTTATTGTTTAAAGCTCGTTAAAACGTGGCATTGGTCACTTACTACACAATGGAAAAAAATTACCTTACGCTTCATAAATTATGATGGTATTATAATACTTTTATATATACATCGCAATTTGGGAAGGTTATAAGCTTATAGAATCTTGGTCACCAGTTGTGATGCTTATATTACCAAAATCTACTAGTTTTTGTAGACACTAGACTGGCATATAGATGTGAAATTTTCGTTTTTTTTATTGCGGCTAATGGCGAGACTAGCTTGTCATTCGCCTGATGGCAAGCGACACGGCCGCTCATGGACAGTAGAAAACTAAAAACACCATGAATTACAAAGCATTGCTTGGCATTCCCCTGCGCTCGCCATCCTGAGACATAAAATGTTAAGCCTCAATATGTCCAGTAGTTACTCTGGCTACAATGTCCTTCAAACTGGAATACAACAGTGCATTAACACTACTGTTTGGCGGGAGAAATAGACATTGCGGACATAGAAAGACAGAAAATAGACATTTAATAAAAGTTAATAAGCCAGACAGGTCCATTAGATAAATCCTTGTATGTACATATGTCTAACTATTTTTTATTAAATAAGATAAAATAAAATATATTTTTTTTCCATGACGCGCACTACGATGAACGTAGCTCTAATATTCGTAATCTAGGTTAATGTGAACCTATATCAAATCAGTGTTTTGTTAATTTACCCTAATGTATCGGCGCAATCATCTGCAAACAAATGAGCTAAACTCTATTGAATATGTCCGTCATTCATTCGCGTAAATACGGGGTGAGTCGTGGCGCGATATGTAGCGGGAGTTGAAATATTTAAAAAATATGCTCTTTAAAGCCTAGTTTTTATAGATTGAGCTTGAAGAGGTCCTGGGTTTGATTGTCAGGCATTGTATTTTGTTTGAGTTCCATTGGTAAATTATGAACTTCCCTGAATATTGGTAGACAGAGGTGACAACAATATTGCGGAGCTTCCTTCGGTCTCTATCGTCATGCTTGGCATGAATTCCAGCCTCGGTCAACTCAAGTCAAATTATCCAAACCAAAGTCACAGAAAGTGTAATAATTCGAATCTAGAAACATATGGTGAACAGCCTTTAAACGCTACCTCTAAATGAGGTAAAAATAAAGTGGTACAAATAAATATTAATATTTAGTCTCCGCTGACACTGCGCCCATACATCGAACACGACAGACAAAGTTGGCCACACAGACCATCCTCCATTATGATGGCTCATTGGGACTCGTTAGTCGAAGTTGATTAATGACATGACATATTGATGTGCATTTTCTGTGAGCGCACAAATAGACATGCGATAGAAACTTGTACAGGAATACAATACCGGTGCAAGCGATTAGCAGCCTTGTTGAATTTTTAATACGATTCAAAGTATAAGACGGTTTGGTAAATGTAAATAAATATATCGGGTATATCCAAACTGCGACCGAAAACGAAAACGAGAACAAACCGAAAGCACTTGCGAATACCCAAGTGATTCTAGTGGCCCGTCTACCCGATTTCCTCCATATTTTAATTTAATAAGCCTTCATCATTATCTTTCTTTTAATGCATGAGTATAAAATATTTTGCGGGGTTATTTTAATATTCGTATGAAGCATAATATTTCGGCTGAATTTATGATGAAATCTGATTTTACATACATATAATAAACTCACGCCTTTTTCCTAGCGGAGTAGGGAGAGGTGGCAACCAGGACACCCATATTTGGCCTTGTGTGTTCCGTTCCACGATAGGAGGCGAGCCTATCGCCATATTGGGCACAAATTTCTGACTTCGGGCTGACAATGAATATAAAAATCCAATATCACTTTGCCCAACTCGGGATTCGGAATCTAGACATCGGCGTTGAAATCTAAGACAACTTCGCCACCAAGTCTTTTGTCACCGAACTCTGATTTATTAGCTGGAATTTTTTGATTAACATATTCCAACGGAACGGTTTCTTAGATTTACGGGAATGTTACACATTGATATAAAATATTTTTTTCCGGATTTTATCGCCGATTTCATGGACCTTTGACCACGAAAGGTGTAAAGTAATCGAAACGTCGGGAAGTTAAAATATGTATAAATTAAACCAAACCCACGACAAAATCAGTAATAATTAGTTTTATTTTAATATTCTAACAGGTCACTGTGTGGATACTTTTGTGAAGGACTTCCCATGTCTGTATATAAAAATAATTGCAATGATTATCAGCGGATATAACAAGAATAAAATGCACGGAGTTTTCCACAGATATACGAGGATGTAAATATTTTAATCGTCAACAAACATCCTGTACAATTTCCTTTAGTTCGCGTCTCTGTGGTAATGTTTAGAAGATGGAATGCCGCCGCTCCAGATTTCTGTACAATATAATGGAAATTACAAATAGTTGTTTGAATGGTAATTATAAGATTTTAAAACATACGCAACATGACCAGTTACGATAAAACATGTGAATATTAGTTTAGTATTCAAAAAATGTGCATGCGTCATATTGCAGAGAACCGTTATAAAAATTGCCTGAGTTTTGAATCTGTTACCACTCTATTTCGGATGAATGGACTTCAAATAACACATTTTTTAGCCTTAAATATACAAATGAAAAGTAACATGATCGTGTCCCAAACCCATGTTTCACAAATAAAAAAAAAACAGCAATATATTCATATTTTTATTTATTATTTGTTGTTTGTGTGAACCACAAGTATAAGTCTGGGTGTTTATGAGATCGAAAACTCTCTCGTAGTTCCTGATACCTATGACAATAGATTCAACCATAGTGTGGGGCTATGTATGTGACTGTTGGGTGTATTAATATTATTTAATTTTTTATACAATAATACCCTAAGAAATCTTCACAATCTTACGACTTTAAACCAAAGCAAACATTCATAAAACACAATACGCGGCGCGCAGTTATAAAGTCGGGTAATTGGATTGTAATCCAATCTTTATTCTTCAAAATGACCAATTAAAGCAGCTAAGAGAGTTCTTAAAAGCCTGTCGAGGCTCGAGTGACGTTTAACTGCTGTCATACGAAGCTGCGAACATTTTTACGAGCATTGTTTAAGGCCTATGGGTTTTCTGACCTAACGCTACAACAGTGCGTGGTTCCATTCTATTTTTTTAATCGCAGTGACATTTTATGGAACTAAATGAAATCACATGTCAAGAGCAAGCCAGAGGACATAAATAAATAAACAATCACATATAATATAATCCCTTTGAGTAGATTTCAAGAAATACGAGAGATATTCAAATTCTTAAAACATCCAGATCTGAAAAGACACTTGTGGATAGCACAAACATTTTTCTTGCTGCGGGGTCCTTATCCGGGACCTCTCGTTTAAAACCTGTTTCTAACCAACTGCGCCTCAGGGCATTATGTGTGCAGCAAATTAAGACAATATTTTACTAAGTTAATCTCTTGACAATACATCCAAAAATAAGAATAAAATCGATATTAATTTGCGTGTATATAATGAGCAATGGTGTTCATCACAATTTAAATCTATTATACATACTGCTTTATATACGTACATACTGCTATTATAATAACATATAGATGTACCTGCTATATTAACTGAATATGATGTTAAAGTTTTTCTGTCTATTTGTTCAAGTTTTTATTGTCAGCCTCTGTGGCGCAGTTGGTTGTTGTGGTTGATTGTTAGACCGAAAAATATCTTGTAGATTGTGGTACTCAACACAAGTCTGAATTAATATTAATTTTAATCTTTCTGATCTCCGTGTCCCCTCTTGCGTACAATTCTGGATGCTTCCGTCGTAGCATGAAGATGGAACTACATAGGTAGACAGAAATATTTACAGTAACAAAAGGTAAATGTTTGTTACCGAGCGATACTGAACGAGTTTGTACTAACCATTAAGTCCAATACTGTTATTTGCTGAAGGAGTGTACAACACAGAATCTGATCTGTGCTTGTAAACACAATTATCAATCTATATCTATATCAGCCAATATACGTCCCACTGCAGGGCACGGGCCTACTCTACAATCGAGAGAATCGATTGAGAGTGGTTAGGCCATATAAACCACGCTGGCCTAGTGCGGGTTGGCGGACTTACATACCGTAGAAATTCTTTGAAATCGCTACGGTATGCAGGTTTCCTCACGATGTTTTCCTTCATCGTTAACATATCTCCGAAAAGTCAGAGGTGTGCCCTGGGATTTGAACCCGCGACCACCGTGAACATGATGGCAGCCGCGTCTGGTCCGTTACCATCAGGCCACCACGCACTTTAAAAAACAAACTAAAAAAAAACAATTAAAATATAGGAAATAACATAACTTGTATAGGATAATCGTATATGCACCGTCACACATAGTAAACAAAAATTGAAAAATCCGAGGTTACCTTTTGTCAAAAATCGTGATTTTAGTTTTTACGATTTTTGACCACCGCGTATAGATGCGAGTATTTTCACCGCTTTGCTGAGCTAAAGTTTAATTCGGGAACCTACCTAGGCCGTTAAAAAAACTCGTACCTATGCGGATTGATCAAAAGCCTTGTAAACTAAAGTCGCGATTTGTGACAAAACTACCAGGCAGTGTTTTTTATACTTGGTAAAATGCTACCTGGGGTGGTTAGGAACATGTGGTTTTAATTAAATACCATATGTCAATATTACCCTGTATATAACTTCTTATTGTTACCTTTCTCCAATTTGAAGTTAATTATATTTTTATCTTCCCAGCACTATGACTGCTAGTTAAATTATCTAATTTTGTCAGGTTGAAATTGTTGGTCATACTCATTATCAAACGCAAATAAACGTTGTGAAATTTTATTGTACGGTTTCATCTTAATGTGACATCACTTTGTCCAAGGTACGCCGGAAACTGGGATTGTTACGCCGTGGCATATTATGGGCAACGTTATTATTTCCTTGTTCTCGTGATTAAAGACTTTAAAAATGTCCGTATAGATTTTCAGGTTTTTAGATTTTGATATTGTTTTGTTTCTTACTAATATAAAACAAATAATATTAATTTTGTTGTGTAACTGTATTTATTGCTTTTAAAATTAAGAATGCGTACTTGCCTGTAATATGTATCAACGTCATTGAATATATTTTATCGACGTGGAACAAGAATAGAGGTTCAGCATATGGTAGAAGAACATGGACCTCCACTAAGGCTTTCTACAAAGGCGATCTGGTTGTGCTGCTGGGGTCTACCCAGGCTGCGAAGGTGCGGTGACTGCTTACCATCAGGTGGAGCGCATGCTCGTCTGCCTATAAGAAAGGTCTTCCCCAAGAAACTCTACAAGCTTTTTAAAGTGGCATGCATCCAGAAACCTTCATTAGATGAATGGTTGTCTGTAAGAAATTGCCTTGTGCGATAAGACCGCCAATTGTACTTTTTTTTTCGTGTATATTGTCTACCTTTTTTTGTATATGCGATGTACAATAAAGCCTGAAATAAATAAATAAATAAATAGATGAACGTCAAACTCTGCGTTTGACATTGATTTACTGTCCCCGAACGACAAGAAGTCCACTGCTGAACAACTTCACTCAAGGATTCGTTTTTTATAATAACTTTATTCCGGACAAAGAATAACTTGAACTTTATATCGTTTCCTACAAAATATGGTTGTTTGTATAGGCCGCAAATATATTCAATAGTATATTATATTGGGTGTTTGTGAGACCGAAAAGTCTCTTGTAGTTCCTGATACCCACTATACAAAACTCGATCTTAGTGTGAGGTCTGGACTATGTATGTGACTGTTGGGTGTACTTGTACTTGTAATAATATAAGTAATCTTTGATGCCTATTTTGATAAATTATCTTTGAGATTTACTACTCACACACCATGGTATGACATTGCAAAGGATCTGTTATTTGTCTACAATTAAGATACCTGCTATGGAAGAGGTCATATTTTTTTTAGTCAAAGGTTTGAACAGGCTGTATTTTTATTTCAATTCATGTCGTAATAGTCAGACATCAAATAAAAGTATTGCCTCTCGCAATACTTGAAGACACACATGGTATTTTTTAAGATTGGGTAATTTTCTTCCATCCGGGGGAAAACATCTTCTAATAATGAAGGTAATTAAAGAATAAATCAAAATATTAAGATTTATTTTTCGAATAAATTAACGAAATCTTTTGCAATTTTACACAATTAATGCCATTTATTTAAGTATTTTTGCAACAATTTTCATACATTTTGTCATCTATCAACATCGATTAATATCTATATTATATGAAGAAATGTTTATAATATTTTATTTGAAGGAAAACTATTAACAGTGAAAGCATCTTAAACAAAAATATATTACCCAGCCTTGTGTTTCAAGATGCTTACACTTTCGACTACTTAAAGTTTTAAAAAGTCAGGTATAAAATTAGCAATCAGTTCGTGTGAGACCAGGTATAGAAAAACATTTGTTTTAATAGTTTTCCTTAACATATAAGTTGATTACTTTAGGGGTATAAATATACATGAAAAATAGCAATAATATTTTAATATACAGAACACTGAAGTCTTTAAAAATATACAAGAAACTATCCATGTAAGTGAAGTTCAAAAATGTTTATAATTTGCTTTGGAGTAACCCTTTGAATAAACATAGAATACAAATAAAACTATGTAAAATATAAGCGTATTTTGCTTTAAAATATATTTTCATTCACATGAAAACAATCGAAGTAACCTATTACAATCTATTACAATACTATATATAGTAAACATTAAATACGTATTTATATTTTAAAATGTTTAAAATATCAATGCACCACATACTTAGCCTTAGAAGATGTCATTAGCCGTTTAAAAGAGGGAAACATGAATGAGATTGAGAACTTTCGTCTCACTCACACAATACAGCAATTACGTTTGATAGAGTGGGATAGATCACACGAAAGAGCTGTCAATCGGGAATTGGTAATTTACGCACAATCGTGGCACTCTGCCGCCCTCTTTGTTCTGCTTTCCATGTCATCGTCAAAGGCTTCTTCGTTCAGTTCTTCATTGTCCCTTCCAAGCCTGATAAAGTGGTCTCGTGCCCTGTGTTTCCTCTGGGGGTAGGTGCTACCAGATTCAGGAGTCTCGAATCCAGTCTTTTCTTCGTCAGCAGACCGTCCGAATCTGATGAAGGCGGGGTCGCGGCCGAAGCGGACGAAGCTAGCGGACTTTTTGGAGACTGGCATGTCGTAGTCTTCTTCGTAGGCCCTGAGCAAGGAGACGAGGTCATCGCTGGACAGGGTCATGGGCTGTGATCTGCCGAAACGGAGGAAGCTGTTGCCGCGGCGAGCTCGGAGTGCGTCGCGAATGTCAGCCGCTGAGGGTTCAGGAGGGTAGGATCTACCGAACCTGTACGAGAGAATATTTATTAATATTTTTACTATCTAATACTACTAGATCCTATTATACGTTACAGGAATTCCTTAACATTAGCTTCTTTAAAGATATATTATCAGTGTCTTTCGCTATCTTTTTTACCAGTTTACCGTAGCATAAGTTATTAATGTTATCAATAAGAATCTCAGATGACGATGGTTTCTTTAGATCCTACAGCATAAACAACAGGTTGATACTTTGATCAACTAAATTCAATAGACGTCAAAATAATTTTTTGGGACACCTAAATATATCAACATGGAATAAAATGCTCAATGCCTCACCTAATCATGCTGCGATCAATGGCACTCCTACGCCTCGCCTCGAGATCTGGCGAGCGGCGGACGGGAGACGACGTGGCTCCGATCACCAGCACCAGGGCTACCAGCACCAGGACACAGCGAGAGCAGCTCATGGTTGAAGGATGGGTACCTGCGGAAGAAGGAATGGTTTAGACGACTTCGTGGATGAGGCCGGTGAAAACTTGTACCAATGTTTTGTTAGATTGGTTTTGAATGAATATTGTCATAATATTCAGGGACCTGGTCTTCTGACCACCTTGTGGTTGGACGGGACGTCCTACGCTACGCTTCCCGCTACGTGCCCTCCATTTGAGAACTTTTTGGCCCTGGTAAAGGTCGCGGGCTGCCTTCAATAGGTCACTGTGGAAATAATTAGGGGAGACCTATGTTCAGCAGTGGACTTCTTTGGCTGATGGATGATAATGATGATTCAGGGACAAGAACTGTTGAGCATACGCCTCTCCATATACAGGGATAGCATGCTGTAAGTTTGATTAGAAATATCGGTAAGTTAGGAGTAGAATTGTTGTTTAGCACGTAGATGAATGATAGCTTAGGTATTGATATTGTTTGTGTCCCATAATGAAATCTTTGTTTTAAAACACCGTAGTTAGTTAGCCTGCATAGATATGTATATAATTATAATATATAGTAAGAGTTTTTAATCATATCATATCATATAATGCGGCTGTGTGCTGTAATCTTCTCAATCTTGGAGAGTAAGATCTGCTTTAATTCGTAGTGATGGTGTTTATATTGTAACGAGCCGAAAATACATAACAGTCCAAGTGACATATATAATCAGTACCTAATTTAATAATTGGTGTTAAAGAGACAGTTCTCCAAATTCAGTAGACGTGGAAATGAAACAACATTTAACTCATGTGACAATTACCGAAATATTCATAGAAACAGAACAGTCGGCTTAACCGTAACACACAGATAACCGACACGTTGTAGGGTTTCTTAATACAAATCCATGGGCCAGGCACGTATCTAGTGAGAAAACGAGGGCCCAGCCCACAGACGGTTATAATAATTTGAGGATTTAAACCGATTTATTTTCCTTACAGATAGTTGCTGTTTGATAACTATTTTAAAGGAATATAATACATACAATGTGCGTTTTTAAATTGAGTAATTATTCCACGGCTTAGGGTTTTTTTTTTAAATAGACCGTAGTGTTGTTGATTATAATAATAGCGATCAAAACAATTTTTGTAAAAGCTTTAATAATTAAAGGTTTCTTGGTATATACAAATGCGAGGTATCCTATTTACTCAAAGCTATAAACAAGGAATTATGATTACAATAAATCTCAAATATTTCAAAGAAATTATGTCAAAGGCCAATTTTAGCTTTAAATACTCATGTTACAAAGAAAGATTACTCGAGTACTATATTATACAATAATGTGGAGTGGAATTTTATTAGTATTTTCCTCTAACTCCGATATCAAATACCAAAGTTATGTATATATAGTAATGACGTTACTAAATATAATTCATTATGAATCAGTATTGTTTTCGAGCAATTTATAAGGAACAACGGATAATTTATCTTCATCACTAATTCACCAAATCTTCCGCAAATATAACAATTCAACATAATGTTATTATTACTATTTCCAAGTTTTATTCCCCCTCAATCGGGCCTCAAATCCGTCCCCTCGCGTCCGTCCAGGCAGAAATACTAATGGACCTTGCCATCCGTTATCCGGCGACATGATGACGCGACGAATGTAAACCGCTTCACGCCTCGGGGACATCTGTGAGCCTTTTATAACTATTACCGTTTACCTTGCACGGTCTATTGTCGAACTATACAATGTAGTCTACTCACTACACTACAGAGTATAATGGATTACTGAGGTCTAATATGGGCGCGTCTCTTTGTACTGGTGTGGTAAAGAAAATCTTATATTTCCCATGTTTTCCTTTTCTCCTATCCTATGGTTTTTTCTAAGAGGTTCCCTTGAAATATACGACCGCAATTTGTGTTTTTTATCTTCGGTTTTTTAATTGTTGTATAACAAAGATTTAGTTAATGTATGAAGTGATAGTAACTTAGGATAAGTCGAAATAGAGTAACAAATGAGAAGATATCTGTTTAAGATTGATAATATTATGTTGTTGTATGTCATTTGGGTGTATGATCATCCAAACGGCGAAAAGAAATGAAAAGTGATATGTGATAACTAGACAAACGTAAAAACAGGGAAATAATTATTGTAGAATTAAATGTCTGGCTTTCTTTGCCATTGCTATCGGTTTTTTGTCATGTTGCCAATTTTTATCATGCCATATGTCTCCGGCAGTCTTTGGCAAAGTCGATGTGTGCACTAGTTGTATATTATCTAGTTCATTTAGAGAAGGTTTTGTTGCGCTTTGTTCTTTATTTCTCTCGAAGATTTTAAGAGCCATCAATTAAAAGCCCATTTAGCGACTTCTTACGATTTTAATTACTTCGTATCTCCGTTTTCTACTATGACATTTTGTCTTATTATTCTTTAAACCTTCATAAATATTATACATTTGCTAGAAGGGGTAGGCAGAGGTGCAATCAGGACACCCACATTTTGCCTTGTATTTTCCGTCCCTCGATGTAATAGGTGGCGAGCCTATCGCCATATCAGGCATAAATTCTTGACTCCGGGCTCATAATGAATAGAAATATCCAATATCACTTTACGCGACCCGGGACTTGAACCCAAGACCTCAGCTTTGCAATAATATCGTAGTACAATTGCGCCACCGAGGCATTTTATCTCTGGTATAAATTTTACCAGACCACGTATTTCGTCCATAATATGTCTGGGCAAACACATATGCTTTATATAAGTAATTCTGCAACCCTTTCGGTTGTCGAATGTCCCTCATGAGAGACGGCCTAGTCTTGCCGTTTATTACTAGTTGTCACGAAATCAGACGAGTTTCTTACAAATACAAATGTTAATCTCGTTTTAGTTTTACTGGGGAAGAAAAGGTAACTTTACTAGGAGCAGTTGATTCGTGATATTTATTAATGAAATTGGAGTAATTATTTCACTCTACATACATACATAAACTCACGCCTTTATCCCCGAAGGGGTAGGCAGAGGCGCCACTAAGACGCCCAAATTTCGCCTTGCATGTTCCGTCCCACGATGTGATAGGGCGCGAGCCTATCGCCATATCGGGCACAAATTCCTGCCTCCGGGCTGATAATGAATAGAAAAATCCAATATCACTTTGCCCGACCCGGGATTCGAACCCGAGACCTCAGCTTTGTAACCGTACCGTAATACAACTACGCCACCGAGGCAGTCATTTCACTCTATGTTGGACAAAATTCCGAGGACCTGGTGCAAATTAATACAATTCCTTTTTATCCGACGTATAAACAAGAATTAATTTAAGGTTAATTAAATACCTTTCATTTCAGGTCCTAGGCGCGCATTCCAAGTTCAGATCATCATTTTGTATAGATTTTCAATTTGAAAATATTATATGGGGAATTAGTAACTAGAAATTGCCCGGCATAACGATACACTCGCTCCCGATCATTATTGGGACGGAAATAAGACCGGCAAATTGTGGATTTCATTCATGTCAGTTTGGCTGAGATGATGAAGCTATCATAACCACTTAGGTGCATCAGTGCCCATTACGAGCTAGAATCGGGAACTATAAATGATTTATATCTGTACCTACATGTATTGTGCAATCTGAAATGACTCCGGGATGATAATTAATTAAAAAATTCAATATCACCTGTTGGGTGTATTTATTAAGCCTTTTCCCCAATAATCACTGGCTACATCATCCTCCAAAGCGGACCAAAAGTGCCAGCATCAAACACTATACTAGAGCAAATATTTAAAACATTCGTCGGACATAAATTAGAGCATAGAGAAGACGTGCAGTGATAAACTGGCATGGAAGGCCGCGAGAGCAGACGCCGAGGCGCCGTCGTGGGAACGTGACGCATTGCGACATACTGACTTCATTTTATACGGGTTTCTTTGTAGGGATAATTATTTAAGCTAAGAGGTTGACTATTAAAGCTGACAGCTGGCTGTGGAAAAAAAGCTCTGGGTTCGAGCAACATATTGGGAAAAGTGTTTGGGTGATCCACAATTTTCTTTCGGCTTTGGATACCCAAAGGCAAAACATGTAGCTACTTTTATAAACTGAAGATCTTGTATAAAATATCGTTATCTTTGTCTTCAAACGGCAATTAATATTGTCAAATAAACTCTTGTCTTTAGACATTGGATAATATGAAAGTATTTATTGGTGTAAATAACTTATTATTATAGCAATAAATGCTTCTAAACTCCCGTCAATCATGGCTGACCTACATCCAAATTTTATATAGGGCGAGTTCAAACCGCACCACACTTAATTTCCAGGCAGACAAGATTGCAATCATAACCTTTGGAAACAAGATACGTAATTGCACCCCTGATAACTTCATTCCATTGCCCGTACATTGTGCTTCTAATAAACCCACGAGCGGGCCTGTCGACAGAGTGCCTGTTACGCTTGCTACCTACATTATTAGAGCAATGGAGGCCAAATTGAACGGGTTTGAATGGTTAAATACAAGTTTTAATTGTCTTTTCGGATAGGATTGTTTGACAAGGATCTGGCTTGGGTATTTGAATGTAAATAAACAACCAATAGTTGTTAAAATTTTGGTTTTGTTGTAAGATAAGTGTCCTTTTCGGTAAGTATGAGAAATAATAGAAGAGTTTTCGAGTTACAATACCTAAGTAGGAAATATTAGTCACATTCAAACACGTACGGCCTTATTTTACAGACAGTTTAAAAACCTATTTTAGTTATCGAATGTTTTGTCGCTTTCGATCAAGTTTAAAATTCCTTTTGAGCGAAGAAGACTAAACATTCGATAACTAAAATACGTTTTAAATCTATCTATGAACAAGGCCGTTAATATTCCGCCTGCTAAATAAACCTGCAAAAAGGATCTCAAATTAATCATAAAAAAATCGCATTATTTATTAAACTGGCGGTACACTAAAATCGTGGCGTGAAGTGTAAACACAGGAAAGCATAGAAACCATATTCCTATACATAGTGAATTATTTCCAGATTTTTATCATTTCCATCTCGACAGGTTGTTAGGTGAAACATGTTTGTGCTGTTTTATAACGTTATTCTATGAAACATGTCATTGTAAAAAAAGGGGTAACGCGGTTAGACTTATTTCAGTTGAGGAATTACGTAAATATAGTTAAATTACGTTTTAAACACATAAGTAATAATTATTCTTTTGTCTGTCAAATGTAAAATGCAATTACACAATCATTTTCTTATAAAACTTTACTAGAAATAGGCAGCACAACATTTTAACTACGGATGCTTAATAAAAATCCGTTCAATTTCCCATCGATCGTATGCTTTGTATTAACTCTTTAAATGTATAGTCAATGATGGACTTAACGACCTTCGCTTTGTCAAATATAGATTCAATCAGAGCTGGGCAAAATGACTTAATCTTTGCGAAATTCATATCAAGAATGAAACCAAGACTAGTGCGTATTATTTCACTTACGAAGGAGTGGTTAAATAATATAATCTCAATGAATTTAGATATTTGTACTGAATGTCATCCTTGATTTTAGTATCGCGTGTGGAAAATAATAACTACTGTCTTTAAGCTACCAAATGAATTCAGTTTTTGTGGATTTGACAAAAGATTGATTGAAAAGGGAAATTGATAGCCTAAAATAGCGAAACTTTATTTTGTAGAAATACTTAGGGTTTGAAAAAGTTCCAAGTATCATGAGTTTTAGCGATTTCTTCAATGCCTATTTTAAGACTGATTAATTGGCATTTTAAGTAACTAGCGAGCTTTCAGTTTATTTAACGCCATGATTTTGTAATTTTATATCCAATGCCACATCGAAAGCTGATACAAATCTTATGGACTTCATCAAACACAGCTGTTGAGTGTGTTACAGAATTAGACATACATTCACAAAAAATATTGGCGTTCTTCGGCAGTCGGCTAAAAACATAAATAACTATATCTTGGCGACTTTTATGTTCTACAGATTTGAGAGGTTCTGTGTTCGATCCCAAGTACCACGCATAAATATTTGTTTAGTCTGAGTGCATCGAATAGGTTTTGTAAAGCACTCACTTTACAAAAGTTACTTTAGTGTGGAGTAAATTTTAAATATACATATGTTCTACTTGTAGTAAGGAGTCTGTCAAATATTTTCGCGTTTCTCCTAGAAATATAAGGTGTTATGTACGCGGCACAACATCTGCAAGTGATGTGATCGCGAACCTTGAGGGAAATTTCTTCAATAACGAACATGCGAAGCTTGAGAGGAAAATGCATGTCGATTTTAATGATCGGTATTTCGTTCCAAGAATATAAGAATATGTTATTTTATGTATTTTTTTTATATACTGGTGACATGATAATAATTGGAACTACAAGCGGGATATCATTTTTAAAAACATGTTAAATTGTGTTCGGTATGGCCAGTAGTTACTGTTTACTAGACTTCCATGGATCATATTATTTGCCGGTTTTGTAAAGCAAGAGTAATTAAATAATAAATTTGACATAGGACTAGTAATCACATCCTTATAGTCTAGGAGCCGGTGAAGATCGACCATTTGATAACCAGATGACACATATTTTTTTATAATTATGTTTTTTTTATTAATATGATATTAATTGTCAATTGCATTTTCAAGATGCCTATTTTAAAGGTTTAAGACTGCGGGGTGGGTGATTACCTTTTTTTTTCTTTAATTTTTTTTTTTTTATTTGCTTGTTTTCCTATAATATTAGTGATATGCGAACTATTTAAATATAAGTGTAATGTATATGCTGTATTTGATATCAGGGGTGACGTTTTCATGATTGAAAAAACCCCTTAAATAAAGAAAAAAAAAAAAAAGATGCCTATTTATACTTAAATAGCTATTCTTGCCGTTTAGATGTAGGAAATTAGAATTAAATTCGTCGTGTTATAATATAGTTTAGATTTGCGGCAATGTGTCTGCTAAGAGCATATTCTTTCGAACAATATTAACTGCGGTGAAGAAAATATGATTGAATTTATTACAGTGTCAATATTACTTCGTAATCCTACATCCTCTTCGCAATCTTCTTACAAAAGCTTTTATAAAAGATTATTCTCTCAGCGCGTATTATTGAAATGTATAGAGAACGGCGCATAATG
Source organism: Deilephila elpenor (assembly GCA_949752805.1). NCBI lineage: Eukaryota > Metazoa > Arthropoda > Insecta > Lepidoptera > Sphingidae > Deilephila > Deilephila elpenor. The sequence continues at coordinate 3,093,826 of OX457114.1, forward strand.
CACAATATAAATGCATCGTCTTGTTCAAGTTGGACGTCGGTACAATGGCCGTCGGAACCCCGAGCCCGGTGGCAGAATATTGATAAAGTTTGCCCTTACATTATGACGTGACCTGGTCTAGCCTTTGTTTTTAAAATAAAACTCCTGACCAATAGTACTTTAATATTAATAATAATTATCCCTAAAGGTAGGAAAATGCTATAAGTGCCATTCACATTTCGACAAAATTATTTTCGGTCACAGAACGTAGCGACATCTATTGGTGGTGTTTGGAACATGCATTTTCTTTATTTCGCATTAGATAAAAATATTCGTCTAGCACAATTTGGTAAGAAAACCTTATAAATATTAAAATTACTCGTATAACTCAACACTGGCGCCTCTTTGCCAGGCCTGCGAATTCACATTAACAAGTTTTACTGTAAACTACATACGACAAAGTACACTTGAAATGTATTGGTTTAAATACAAAATATGTGATATCTATTCACCAATCGACAAAACATACATAAAATATATAACTATAAACCAGACATACACAGGTATTCTTTATTGCCGTGATAGGCACACGAGCTGTACTTGATGGTAAGCGGCTTCGGATGATCATGGACTCCATAATGCCAGGGGCATTATCAGGCCGCTGCCTACCGTTTATTTTTTATTTATTTATTTATTTATTTGGAACACCAACAGCACAGTATACATAATAGTGTTATAATAAATCTAACAATTGTTCTATACAAGTACACGTGCCAATAATAGGCGAACACAACATTTGTATTAACATTAATTATACTCTACAAAATAATTTTTTTTCTACAAACCCAAGAAACCCAAGAAACCGGTGAACCAAAACCCTCACTAGTCCACTATCCACTGTTAAATACGGTTAATGCCCGGGCGTATAAAACCATCCTACCATCTCACTTTTTATACGGATAAGCTTAATTCCTGTACATTTAATGTAATTATACATTGCACCGCTACATATTCAAGACGCTCCGAACAACTAATTAACATAAACTCGACTGGATTTGCATAAACTCAATTTTTTATTCATTTGTCTAATTTCAGATGCCGTTTGCTTGAACAATGTGTTTCAAGTTGGATTAGAAGGAATAAATACAAGTTTAATGAGTCATTAAAATAAAATTAGGTAATTAAACTGCCTGCCTCGGTGGCGTAGTTGTATTACGGTACGACTTATAGTCGTAGCCGAGGTCTCGGGTTCGAATCCCGGGTCGGGAAAAGTGATATTGGTTTTTTTCTATTCATTATTAGCCCGGAGTCAGGAATTTGTGCCCGATATGGCAATAGGCTCGCCCCCTATCACATCATGGGACGGAACATACAAGGCGAAATGTGGGTGTCCTGGTGGCGCCTCTGCCTACCCCTTCTGGGATAATGGCATGAGTATATGTATGTATGTATGTAGGTAATTGAATTAGTATAGCCTCGTCGTAGTTATTTTGGACTACAGCATGTACGGTTCGGCTCGATTACTGTCTCTCATAAAACCGAATCGAAGTTTAGTTGTATTGGTTCGTTCGAAAGTAAGATTTCCGAAGGCCTGGTACCCTTGTGCTGTCCCAAGTGCTTCCCTTTCCCTTCTAATTTTTAGAGACTAAATTAAACCTACGATTTGTGGGATTTAGAGGTTCAAATGTGGCGGTAATCATTGACCATCAAATTGGCTGTTTGCTTGTTAACTTTAATATATGGAAACTCAAATCGATGTTGTTGTGCTACGAGCTGCGAGTCAAACAGAATATCCTTAATAATTAATTTAGGTTAATTGAGTAATAAACAAGGTTTTTCTGCTACCACCCCTTATGCAAAGCTAAGCGTGTTGGCAAATATGCCCTTTAAAAAATCATATTTGGAATATTTGGCTCATAAATTGCTTGCCCAGCGTTATGATAAGTAAAACAATATATACGAATGTATAGTGCCAAAAACGCAGGATTGTTGCGAATATCGACGCTTCAGTTCGTTGCTTTAATCGCCAGAAACAATAGCAGTTTTCATCTCCCATTTTTTGAATGAAAAGCGAATTGTGTTGTGTTTCACCTCTACGCAGCCCTTTGGGATTTCGAAGTTAGTCTGTTTGTATGGACTAATTTTTTTTCGAAATCAGTTCATGATCACTTACAATATCAGCGGAAGCGTCGAGACAAATATGGTAGCTTGATCGAAATCACAAATATGCAGACCGAACCTGCAATTCAGTGCATTTGCGTGGCACACTGTTATGGGCTTTCCACAGTCGTGAATTGTGGTCGCTGTGCTGGAAGCTCGTATACAAATGCCTTCCCAAGAGAGGGTTTCTGTTATAACGAGGTTGACTCGACCCTGCCACTCAGAAGATTTTTTTATTGCTGTGAATGGCGAGAAGAGCATGCCATTCGACTGGTGATAATTAATACGACATCAATTCCACTGCGCTCGCGGTCCTGAGACATAAGATGTTAAGTCTCATTATGTCCAGTAATTACTCTGGCTACAATATCCTTTAAACTGGAACACAACAGTCATTTACACTGCTCCAGGCGACCTCTCACATATGAGAGACCTGTCTGTGTCTGTATCAGCCCATATACGTCCCACTGCTGGGCACGGCCCTACTCTTCAATCGAGAGAATCGATTGAGAGTGGTAAGGCCATATAGTCCACCACGCTGGCCAAGTGCGGGTTGGCGGACTTACATATGAGAGACCTACCATCAGTAAAAGAAGTCGAACATTTCATAAGACTTGCAGTTTATTACTACCAACATTTTTACTATTGTGATTGGACGATAATATTAATATGAGTGCTCTTATTCCAGAGAAATATTCAGACTGAAGTAATAATAAATCTCATAATAGAGCCCGTAAAGAAAGTATAGATAATAAAGCTATGTAGACGAATTTACTACTCCCAGGCGGAAGTGTATTTGGGTTGCCAGCTTAAACAGCATGATTGAAAGAAAAATGTCACTGGTCTAGATTTTGCCAGATAATAAATTTTATCACCGATACTGAATTTGCTCTTGTATATTGCTGAGTTACTATAACTTTTGTCCTACTTTTTTCTAGTATTGCTGAATAAATATCCGGATTCTGTATTCTTAAAAAATGGTACGCTATGGAGTGGTCCTGGGTATAGTAATTTAAAGAATTTGAAATTATTTCTAAATAAAATTTGGCTCGGTGGCGTAGTTATTACAAAGCTAAGATCTCGGGTTCGGATGCCGGGTCGGGCAAAGTTATATTGTATTTTTTTAATCATTATTAGCTCAGAGTCAGGAATTTGTGCCCCATATTGCGATAGGCTCGCCCCCTATCACATCGTGGGACAGAACATACAAGGCGAAATATGGATGTCTTGGTGGCGCCTCTGGGATAAAAATTAGTAATTTTATATTGGCATGGTTTTCTGAAGAACCAAGCGATTCACGTAACATTACTTACTAAAAAACTTAACCACGTAACTATTCTTGGCCTTTTTAAGTAACAAACATCGTGTGATAGGGTGTTCTATATTTGCCTTTGTATCACATTTTGCTCTCACGAGCGAATATCGATATTTCCAGTTGTATCATAGTCACTTTGTCCTAATATAATAAGTACTACACTCCCTAGAGATCTATCCAAGTTTTTCCATAAATAAGTATTTATACGTTGGATAAATGCTCTATCAGGAATAATATGTAACTCAATTAGACCCAGACGCGTGGCAACCCTGAGACGATTCGCGGCTAGAACCATTCAAAATATTTGTCGTAGTTTGTCCAGTTTTATTGGTCGTAAAATCATTGACTTGTTTTCTAGAATTCAGAGTAATCTATCCATTGGATCTGGATTTTCAATAATGGAATTATTTTCCAGGTTAGACGTTCTTGTTATCGTAGAAATAGACCAATACCTATATTACATGTTTAATAAATTTGTAACCGATCGATGTCTGTACATGGAACATAAATGAGAACAATTAATATGAACCCAAAACAATGATTTTTAGAATTTTTATCTGTTTGTCTGTGCGGTATTGCGCGATGAACTCAGAAACGGCTTCACGGACTTCGATGAAATTTGGTATGGAGGGAGTTTTAGTTTTGTTTCCGTGGGGAAACACTACATTTTTCGGGATAACGCCTCATCCCACGATGAGGAGAGGAATTTCGATATATTTGTTACTTCTTTATACTCAAAAGGATGAGATGGTACTGGATTACATGCCTTGAGTGAGAAGAAGATGGGACGGGATGGGACGAGATGGGAAATTCTAAATAAAGTTAATCACGCAGACGAAGTTTATAATTAAACACGTCTTGTGCTCCGGGTATGAGAAATTTCAAACTAGTTTTTGGAATTTCAGGTCTTTGACAATTATCACAAAAATATTACTAGATCTCTTAAACATTTAATTCGTTACTGGAATCAAACTCGCAGTTACTTCTTTCATCTTTTATTCAGCTACTTGACTGATGTGCCATGGGGGCTAAGCGCAAGAACATTTGACTACTAAATAATGTCTGATAGTTTCGCATACGACGCGACGCACGTATTTTAGTGTGAGATTAGGACTATGCAAGTGGCGGTTGGGCTTATTTACATACACAATAGTTTAATTGATTTGAGCATGAATACGATGATGATCTTTAAACGGTTATTTCAGTCTGACGTTTTTATGAAAGAAGTTAATATTAAAAGAAACTGCCCTAATCGGGGAGCCATTACTAATCGCAGAAAAATGTTTCAAGTAAAGACATGTTTATTCAAATGTGATATTGGGATAAATAAAACAGTTTAATCTTAATTACATTCGCTTGTACAAACTCATCGATTTTGGCAAATTTAAATGGAATCGTTTAATAATTTTGCTTACCTTGGCTTAAGGGGCTTAGGCCGCAAAAAGGTTATCAAAAATGTACGTATTTGTTGTAATACTTGTGAACTGTCCCTGATTACAGCAGGGCTTGATTATTTCTTAGTCCCATAATGTTTTAAATTCTTCCCAAAATATTTAAATCCAATATTAACAAAACATTTAAAATTATCGCTATGAAAATGAAACTTGTGTTCTTGACTTCGGGTTGCTCAAGAGAGATAGAGAGATAGGTCTCAGGCATCCACCACTTTACATAACTGGGCCTGAGTTAACCCCTCTAGTCTAAAACAGATTGATAGATTTTACTATACTTCTAAAAGCCTAGTTCGCAAAACTCATTACTTACAAATAGTCGTCAGTTGTTCAAGCATTATCAGACCATTAACATTCTATTTCCGCGGTGTAACTCAACTTTTTCTTTGTAATAGGGCTATAAAAACTTTGTCGGCCGATCATTTACGCCCGCATAGTTGTTAATGATGGAATTCTCGGGGAATTCTTACTGATTTCGTGCTAATTCGGTTAGGCCGGCCACATCTGCAGACATTGACTAATCGAGCTAATCCTGTTAGGATTTCGTTGGAGGGCTCTGTTAAAGATAATACCGAGAAAAATTAACTTGCGATAAAATTCTTGAGTTAAATTATACGTATGTTGTTTTAGCCTATATACATCCCACTGCAGGACAGGCCTACTCTACAATCGAGGGTACGATTGAGAGTAGTTAGGCCATGTAGTCCACCACGCTGGCGATGCGGGTTTGCGGTCTTTACATGCCATAGATTTTTTACAAATCGCTATAGCATTCAGGTTTCCTCACGATGTTTTCCTTCACCTTTACAGTGCGTGGTATTTGATTAATACATGGCTCCAAAAAGTCAGAGGTCTGCCATGGGATTTGAAACTGCGACTATCATTAACACGTAGGCAGCCGCGTCTGGCCCGTTACTAACAAGCCACTATTTATATGTGTACATATATTAATTTATTGTCGAGTGAAAAGACATGGAAATAGAGGGAGAGACATTTTATTTGCTTATGTTGTTTTCTGATAGGGCTGAATAATTGTAATGTTCCTCGTGGTAAGTGTAGTAAAACGCCGATTAGTCAACTGACGAATGACGTCACGACAATTGTGCCAGCTTGCCCGCAAGTTGATAACATATTGCAAGTTTGACAATGAATAGGTAAATTTAATAGAACATTTTCTTTTTTCTATTTTAGACATGTATGATTAGTGTCTTATCTTCGAAGGTGTTAATCTTATGCCATTTGTCAACTAGCAGTATAAATACCATGTGTTAATATCACCCCGTATTACATAGCACGTTAAAAAATCCCACATTAGTGTTTACAACTGTGAAATAGCTCGATCAAAAACATCAAAACATAGTTTCTTCTACATAGCGATTATACATAAACACACGCCTTTTTCCCAGAAGGGGAAGGCAGAGGTGCTACCAGGACACCCACATTTCGCCTTTTATGTATCTCATCGTGGGACGGATCCCACGATGTTATACATATCGGGCATATCGGGCACAAATTCCTGACTCCGGGCTTATAATAAATAGAAAAATCCAATTTCACTTTGCCCGACCCGGGATTCGAACCCGAGACCTCAGTAATCGTGCCGTAGTACAACTACGCCACCAACTCATAGCGATTATTGGGAGATGAAAAATCGAGAGTGGGAGTGTCCTTCACTTATGTAATCATATTTACTCTCAAGTTTGTCTAAGTTTTGATGGATGACCCCATCCAACACGGTTTCGGTCAGTGTTAATTCAATAACTTCACGACCTTGGCGACATGTTAAAACATAACTTTGTTTATACTTAAGTATTTATGAGTTTGTCCTAGTGTTCTCAATAGTCTAGCCAATATAAATCTTAGTAGGACACGGGTTAGGCCAAATTCAATGGTTATGCCCAATAAGGCTGTGTTCTTGTGTAGAAAATTATGCTTTGGACAGAAAATATTTCTGACGTGAGATATAAGGTTCGATCGTTAAGGAAAGAAATACACTATTATTTCTATTTGAAGAGCACACTTTCCTCCGCCTTGTAAATGAAAATCAGTGGAAAATTACGGGCTACAGTACATTTCATTATTAAAAAATACAAAACAAGTTTTTCGATTTGGTTTTATGAAACACATTTAACTGTTTAGGATTAAATCAATAAGACATTATTTTAAGATGGACGGATCTGGGGATTACTCCATAATTCGACACGACGGTGAATTTTCGAACATCGCATATAAAACTGTACGAATATACCTAGGTACTCCACAAAACATTCGAATCCATTGTACGTCGTAACCATACACTAAGTTTGGAGTGAATTACAAGTTTCATAGATAATAGTATTGATTTTTAATAGTGTAAAACTTATAACATACATCACGTGGACGTCGAAAGTTCGAACAATCGAACTTCATGTAGAATAGAGTAACACCCACACCCATATTACAAGCAACCTAAATAAATTATTTATTCAGCGATTAATCACGCAGAAATCCTAGGCCCCTACATTAAGGCTATGTAATAATTTCTTAGCAAAAATAAAGCGTTAATGAAATCCCATAGGGTTTAAGTAAAATTTACGGAGATACCTGCGCTGTTCTCGGCTTAATTAAATCTCAGGGCGCAACTTGTGGCCATTGCTTGTTTAACCTTTTTAAAAGGATTAAGCACTTATTTATGTTTGCTTAATCTGTTTCCTTGTGAATATTTGGTTAATATTTTTGTCCGCAGTTCCTTGTGCGTGTCAGCTGATTATAATTGAACTGAGAATTAAATTAATTAATGCCTTATTAAATATTAAAGGAAACAATTTGCTTAAAGCTTCTCAGATATTCCTAATAAAAAAAAAATGTCTTAACAGAAAAAGCCAATTTGTATGTTTAGGAAAAATGACGATCCAAATTTCTGACACAAATGTAAGCACATATTATGATACTCGTATGTAGGCTGACGTGTATTTACGTCACTGTAGACTGTCTCAAAAATCATATTATTTCGTGTCCCATAGTATTTACTGGTGGTAGGTCTCTCATATGTGAGAGGCCGCTTGGGTAGGTACCACCGCAATGTCTATTTCTTCCGACAAATAGCAGTATAAGTGCACTGTTGTGTTCCGGTTTGAAGGACATTGTAGCCAGTCTAACTATACTGGACATAATGAGACTTTAACATCTTATATTTCAGGATGGCGAGCGCAGTGGAATGTTAAACAATACTTTGTACTTTATGCTGTTGTGTGGTTTTCTACTGTCTATAAGCGGTTGTATCGCTTACTCTCGTCTCGCCATTCATCGTAAAAAAAGTAACAAATTCACTTAACAAAAATATACCTGTACTATGGAAAGACCACTAAAAACCTACAAGCTGAGTACACTCGGGATAATGACAACGTCTATCAACGGTTTCTATTGCAAGCGTTTCTCGAGAAGGGTTGAAGTGTGAGTGACGTATTCACTGACTAACAAAACTAGAGCCTTACAATAAATGTTAACCCTAGTTGTTTAGAAATATGGAGTTACAGAGGCTATTTATAATCGTAGGTACTTGGGTATTTTGGAGATTTTCGTTGGATATTCAACGCCTTATGTAGTTGTATTTTTAATGCCAAGGTACATTTCGCAAATGTTTTACATACATAAATAAATTGACGCCTTTATCCCCGAAGGCGGAAGGGATAAAGGGGTAGGCAGAGGCGCCACCAGGACACTCACATTTTGCCTTGTATGTTTCGTCCCATGATGTGATAGGGGGCGAGCCTATCGGGCACAAATTTCTGACTCCGGGCTGATAATGAATAGAAAAATCCAATACCACTTTGCCCGACCCGGGACTCGAACCCGAGACCTCAGCTTTGTAACTGTACCGTGATACAACTACGCCACCGAGGAAATCAAATGTTTTATGCATATAATTAAAATAATTACCTTATTTTACATTTCACTTATCTGACAATTGAAAGGAAAATGTTTAATTACGAAAGTATAACACTTTTTAACCAAAAATCTTATACAAATGATCATTTTCAATGGTAGTTTGCGACTGTGGCTGCATTACTGTTGATTTTCCCAGGTACTCTAGGTTGCGAACAATGATTCTATAGACCCGCTCTCATAATATGCGTACTTATGTTAATATAATTATGCGAAATTATAGACATGTTCTCCCAAATGACCAGTAATAGTGGGATATCATAACAAAGATAAATTTAAGGGAAGTTTTGATGGACCCCACATTGCCCTCAATTACCCACAATTAAGATAATCATGTTTGACTAAGGTTGCTACAAAGTTGATGTTATCTTAGTGAGGGTTCTTGTTATGGAAATGAACATTTGTAGTTCACTTTCGTGTGGGGAAGCTAATAAATAAATACACCCGACAATCACATACATAGTCTTGACCCCACATTAAGATCAATTAAGTCTTATGCCGTGAGTATCAAAAGCTACGAGAGACTTTTCGGTCTCACAAACACCCAGACCCGAGACAAATACTTGTGGACCTCGCAAATTTGCGGTGCGGGGATCGAACCCGCGGCCTCTCGTTGCACAACCGACGTCTAACCAACTTCGCCTCGGAGGCTGTCAGAAACTATAATTTTCACTAGGATTTCAGACGTAAAATTATTAAAGCTATTATTTGTAAGGCGAATCTTAAAATGTTTTTTTCATCACTGTCTAGTAGAATTTGTTGGATTTCGTGCATGTAATATTTTATTATAGTTTTATAAATACTGACTGCACCGCCTTCCTCGTCGTTTCAGAGGGTTTAAATCTTAGTACCTACTTCACACTGACCCCGCCTCGGTTGGCAGACGATCTTAAAAAATATTATAAAGAACTACTAAGAATTAAATTTTCTCATGACGCTTCTTCATTGAAACAAGTGATAATAAAATAAACAAACATAATTATACGCACGTAACCTTAAAACATATCTGATTTCGATCGAACGAAAAGCATCTGTTTTGTCCTTACTTGTTTTCAATTGGGCTATCCTTGTTGCCAATTATACAATACAATATTCGTGAATTTAAGCAATTGAAATGAATCCACGCAAATCTGTAATGTCCTTTCCTCCTAATTTATTATGACAAAGTGTTTTGTAAAAATAATGAGATCTTCAAAATTATTTTCTGCGTTTTATTTTGTGATATTTTTTAATGAAATTGTAATGCGTGTGGGCGGTGAGTTTGTTGGATAAACTTCAGCTTCTTCATGTTATACAATTTCTGATCACGAGGTGGGTAAAAGTTGTGTAAAAGTCCTTATAATGATACTAGGAGGTTATTGAGGAGGCTGTCAGGCAGCGGTGAACATCTCAAGTCAAATAATAATAATAATTAAGTATCATATCTGGAGTACCGTCATACACTTCAAAGTCTTTTGAAAGAATGTACACTGAATTTGAAAGACTAATCAATTTAGCGACCAAAATACCAAGCGGCAATAATGAAAGCTCCAGGAGATTTTTACACGATAATATGACTGGATTTATTTAGTTTAGTTCATCGTTATTAAATCTTTTCGAAAATCATAGCGCGAAATTTTTAATTTCAATTTGTTTGAAAATCATATCGTCTATCTGATTGTTTGATTTTTTTATTGGAATTTTAAAAATTGAATATGTTTTATTTTGAGTAACTACGACAGGTTTTCTACTACGCCTTCAAGACACTACTTCACAAGCGCCTTCAAGACAGGATATAAGGATCTATGTCAAAATACAATTTTCTTGCCGAAAATTAATATATTAACATGTAACTTCTCACGTTCAATGTTGTTGTAATAACAAAACCTAGAGCTTATCGTCCGAACAATGGAGATATATCGCTGTACAAGGCAATCAGGCTGGCAAGAGACGGCGATGCTTGGTGCAAGAATATCAAACTAATGACTTCGTTATGATGGGGCACACAATACTCAGCACTGAGTATCGTGGAGTATATATATCGCATCGTATGAGAAAAAAGATTATAACAAAGAAATGGTGTTCCTCCAACGACATTGAATTTCTAATAAAGGTTTAACTGAACCCAGATCAAGAAAAGAAAATATTAGTAGTAAATTTTCTAAAATATATACATCCAAAGAAAGCATAATAGATATTTGCTTCCCACACGCGGTTTTCCCTACAGAATTCTAATGAAAGCTTAAATTACACATTCAATATGATAATTCAACATGCAGTAATAAGGTTCTTCTAATGGTATGGTAAAGTTAGATATAGTAGGAAGCGAATTAAGGTAAAGCTTACTAGAGTTATTCTTGTGTAAACTTGGTCCTGAGTTTGAATCTCAGTTCAATCAATTAATTGTGAGTTTTTGGGTTTCAAAGTGAGTTGCCTGGGACAGGAAAATGATCTTGGTTTCTAAATGACCTCTGCGAATTTTTAAGCTTCTATTAGATCCTAAAATCTTGCACCTTGTGTAATCTATTAAAATATATAATTTACTTCCGATTCTGTCCAAAGACTTCAAATTAAACATATACATACTCAAGCTTGATAAGATGATAAGACTTGACACATCCTAATATTTTCTTCAAAACAGCTTCCTCCAGTTAATAGTGTTTGTGGAGTAAACAAGGACGCGTGAATTGGAAGCTTTCCAAAAGTTAACGATTATGAACTTTTAAGTTTATCAAACATACCTTATCCACCACGGGTAAGTCACGTTGTACATGTTGCGAATTGATTGATTTTATGACAAAGTGTTTCCGTGATATACATATATACATAAACTCACGCCTTTTTTCCAGAAGGGGTAGGTAGAGGTGCTACCCGGACACCCACTCATCGCCTTGTATTTTCAGTCACACGATGTGATAGGGGGCAACCCTATTACCATATCGAGCACAAATTCCTGACTTCGGGCTGAATAGAAAAAACCAAAATCACATTGCCCGACCCGTATTCGAACCCAAGACCTCAGCTTTATAATCGTACCGTAGTACAACTACGCCACCAAGGCAGTCCGTGATATAATTGAGGTGGAAATGGATTTTAAATGTATGGATCGGTTAGAAGCCCGATGAAGAAATACGTTGCATCTTTGTACTAAACTACTAAGTTTATGATCGGTTGACCTAACATCATTCTCTCCGTAATATAATTTCCGCGTTAAATTATTTGTAAATTGTTGGGGATAAGTTCTGAAGCAGATTTATAGTCTTGTGGATCCAAGTCAAAAACACGTTTTAGGTTTTTACAGTTTGAATGTATCATTTATGTATTATGATAACATCTAGCTGTAGATAAACTTATTTAGCTTAAATTCTTTATATTTACACTGCCCTCTCTCTCTTTTTTTTTAATCTATCCCAGGGTTATCCGTAAGACATTGCTGTAGAGCGATAAGACCGCAATTTGTACTGTTTCATTGTTAATGTTTCTGTATTGTGTTTTTTTGTTTCTAATTGTGTACAATAAAGACTTTAAAATAAACTGCACGTAAATAAAAAATTATGGTTGAAATTGTTCGCTCTTGAAGTATATAATTCTTTAGGAATTATGTATGACTATAGATCTCATCCGAATATTTTGATACTTTGATTTAATGACTTAAAATTTTGAATAATTCAACAAAGTGTTCTCAAATTTAGCACTTCAATTCTGAGAGCTTTAGTTTGACTTTACAAAATATATTATTCAAGATGTAATACATGCGATTAATATGTAATAAAAAGTAAAAAATAGGTACACATTGTTGTTTTACATTGAGCGTATAATGTAGGTGGTATATTCAATGTAACATTACTTTTAAACCATCCGTTAATTATCAAATTGCCTAATTACTTTGCTAACTGTTACGGGTATTTTACTACCAACCAAGAAATTATATAATTGATATTTTCCTCAATTACGAGCTGTTGCGATTATATTAATAAAATTACACATAGTATTTATTGTTGAAATTTTTACAAATACTAATCGAAGTATTATTGAATTGGAATTGAGTCCGCCCTCAACTTTATCAACTAAAACTTTAACAAGTTTCAAAATAACAGAGTTAAAATTTTAATGGTGAATCGAGACTACGTAAAAGCGGTCTTTAGGAAATACATTTACAATTCAAAATATAATAATGATAATTTTTATTAAATTATAATTTAGTCCTGATTCCCATAGAAATTTTAACTGAAATACCTTATTTCCTTTAGAAATGCTGGATTATCTATCACAAATATATATATATATACACACTATTTATAAAAATCACATACCCGTGTTCATTCGAAATTTGCGAAGTTGAATACGCGTTGCGTAGCACGTCTACGCCGTAGCGATGGCTCTACGGTTTTGGTGTCCGTAGCGGTGGCGCGTACCGTTTTATGTGGCGGGAACACCTGTGACGTCACTTGGCCACTGATCAAAAACCATGGCGACGTGGGATGGGGTACACTTGCACACATCTATATCAGCCCATATACGTCCCACTGCAGGGCACGGGCCTACTCTACAATCGAGAGAATCGATTGAGAGTGGTTAGGCCATATAGTCCACCACGCTGGCCTAGTGCGGGTTGGCGGACTTACATACCGTAGAAATTCTTTAAAATCGCTACGGTATGCAGGTTTCCTCACGATGTTTTCCTTCACCGTTAAAGTGCGTGGTGATTGACTATCAAAACACACATAACTCCGAAAAGTCAGAGGTGTGCCCTGGGATTTGAACCCGCGACCACCGTGAACATGTAGGCAGCCGCGTCTGTTCCGTTTACCAACAGGCCACCACGCACTTTTGTGAAATTATAACACATATGTCTTAGAAATTTATTATCAGATAATAATAGACAAACTGTTATTAATTTTAATTGGAAGGGAATTTCGAAGTGTCTTGACATGCCTCGGTGTAGGATTACTAATTGAGGATGTCGAAGTAAAGACGATTTATGAGACATGGAAAAGTACGGGAGATTTTGCAGTAACATAGTAATAATGTATGGTGATGGGTAATTTTACATATTAAAATGTTTGCTAAATTCTTAACATCATTTTATGATTTTTACTCTAATTTGTGATAATAAATAATAACCACGGTCCATGAATCCTTACGTCAGTTGATTTCATTGGGACTATAGGCACATTTCCGATATTTGAAAAAAATATATACGGAAGATGAAAAAAAAAGAAAAAAGTATAGGTAGCATTGCATTTCAAAAAAAGGTTAATTGTTTGTATGTCTGTTATCCTGTTTTCTTAACTTGGTGGGTGAATCTCACTTTTAATTAAAAAACAATAAAGACACTTACACGTTTAAGGAACTTTCGTGACTTGCTTCGATGTTCAATGACTTGTGTGGCTTCGCAGACAATTTCGGAAGTCCGTCACGGAAGTAATAAAACTTTATTTTGTTTTACAGCTTATTCGTTCGGGATCAGTGATGTAGACATAATAAATTTTTGGTAAAAAAAATATAAGGGTATGATGTGGTTTCTACGATCATTCCAACATAAGACGATTAATGACAGATGATAGTTAATTCAAATATTTTAGTCTAAATACAGTATTTAGTGAAAATGCATATTAACATACATATTTTCCAAGTTCATATAAATACAATTTGTATATTGGTTAGTAACATAGCTTTTTATATGGAACGAGAACTTGAAAAACGTCCTCAGTCGTCTGATAGTATTAAGATAGTAGGTCTAGGAGCAAATTGTGGCTACTTTTAGTCACTCAAGAATAAAATGTTGTAATGGTATATGCTAATAACATAGATGTAATTGGGGTAAAATTGTTATGTTAAAATTTTAGTAAGTGCGGACTTATACTTTCGAATACATGGCACATTACAAAATCAATTTAACGAATGAAACAGTGCCAATAAACTAAATTTTAGTCAAATTTTAATTTGAAAAGAAGGGCTAATATACACTTTAAAAACTTAATTTAAACTACGGCATAAATATAAACTATGGTGGGACGACTTCCACAAGGATGCATAAAGCAGCAGACCGGGCTCTGTGGCGTACATTGGGAGAGGCCTATGTCCAGCAGTGGACTGCAACGGGCTGATGATGATGATAAATATTCCAGCCTCCATGCAGTAGTTTTCGTGTGTCATAGAAAACTTGCGTAATTTTAAAACTATTTTTGTATCGTAATCATGAGTGAGATTGTGGTACATATAACTCTTACAGTTTCGTCGATATTTCCTTCACGTCTTTCCTTCCAGTGTTTATTAGTAGTACAATACATGTGCGCTTTCCCACTTTTAAGATATATTTAATTTCTTTCCATCATTCCAGTTCTTTGCTTGTACACTTTTTTCGAGACTATAAAAATGTTATTAACTTTATGCTAGGAACTCTTACTAGTGTATTTATTTAATATATTTATAATTATTAATCTCTATGTCTTATCCTACAATAAATAATATTGACTAGATGAAAACGCCTTACTAAATTCATACAGGACATGAATACAGAATTAATTCAATAACCATGAAAAAAATTACCTCAAATTAAGCCACTTGTAAAAGTGATTTTTCAATGATTCTTAATAAGAATAAAATTACTAAGAAAATTTTAAATTTTTAAACAATTTTCTACGCGTCAGTACAAGTGCTACACGTTTATTTTGACATCACACGACCTTGCCAGGACGATAGGCGGGCGCCTTGCAAAAGACTTCAACGAACTACTAACTTTATTAAATTATTGAATGTACTCATTTCAACCGACTTTTACTTGTGACTTGACCATTGACTACTAACTTGACCATTCTGACGTATATACTAGGTAGTTTATAATCTTATATTGAAGACTCGTCCTTATGCAATCGCAGATTTTTAAGGGAGTTTTCAGTTGTACGTAAATTCTATCGTAGATTTGTAAGGATAACTTTAAATTTATTTAATTTTTTTATTTTTGGTCAATCCATACTAGTTGGTTTTAAATCTCCCATATTAACGCTATTTCTAGCTCATAGCCGTTATAGTATAATGCGGTCAGGTCAGGTACCCGACTCGGATTCCACGAATGAATGGGCGCCCCAGGCCTACCTACAATGGTTTTGTATGGGATTTGATGAGACAGCCTTCTCCCTAGATTTTTACTTTTTTCAAACCTGAAGTGGCTGTGAGCCGGTTACTTTTGCCACATGCACCCACAGCAATGGGCAAGAATCTCCACTGAGTTGTGTCTTGACGATCCAAAAAGACGACACGGCATATCTAGGCGTAGGTGGAGAGATCAAGTAGACAGATCTCGAGGATTGGCCCCAAGTCGCGCAAGGCCTCAAAATCTGGAAGGAAAGGGAGGAGGCCTTTGCCCAGCAGTTGGACACTTATGGCTGAAAATAAATAATAAATAATTCCGTTGGTATTTACACCGCTTGGAATTGTTATCTCGTGGAGATAAGATGTAAATATTCCACATTATTTATTAATCGTTTTTCGACTGAGATCGTGTTTTAGAGTGGCTTTGTTCGCCGCTTTTGATATTCGAAATCATTGTACGTCCTTAAATGTTAATTATGTACGTTTTTTGGAATTATATTATACTTTGTGTTAATTTTCTCACAATAATGAAGAAAAAAATATTTATTTGAAATATCACGTGATTATCAGTGGAACGTATTTGTTCTAATAAAATCGTTGAAATAACTAATTCTATAACAAAGGTATTTATTTAACACAGATACTTTGAATGCGGTTTACAAAGCCACGGAAGGATGAAATTACAGGAATTTTCCGCGTTTGCTTTATCTTATTTCTTATCGTTTGAAGTTGGTTAACGAATAATTGTTAATTCATTTAAACCTATTTTATCAAATTAGATTAACTAATTCTTTTGTATTCTTTAAGCAGTATTATGTTGAGACTAATTAATTTGTATAATATTAGCCTATTTTATGTTTCATATGAGACATAATATGAGTTTTAGATGATCGAAAACGTAGGCATTCCAAAACGATTACAATAAAGTAGTAAAATTGTTAAATTAAAATTCTTTTTAAGGTATATGTGGCCAAATTTATTTGCCTCTTTTAATTAAGTTGTATATATTATTAAATAAAAAAATATGCACTGTTGCTGAGAATGTGGGCGGGACACATAGCGACAGAACTGATTGCCAAAAGGATAGTAAAGTTCTTAGTTATCGACCACGCACCGAGAGGAGTAACGTTAGACGTCCACCCACGTGGTATAAAGCCACTAATGAAGATCGGGGGTGTTCACTGGATGCAGCCCGCTTCCAATAGGTTCACCGTGTTTTTTAGGAGATGGCTTTGTTCGGTTCAAGTTTAAAACATCATAAGAATCATGGCAGTAATACTGAGTTAAACATCAATGTTTAATCTAAAATTGAGTTTGTAAAGTAAGATTGAACTACTAAAGTAAGAAATCCACTGCTGAACAAAGGCCTCCCCAATCATTGACTAGTACTATTAAATTTTCTAAGTATTTAACAACTATGCTAATCCCTAAGAAACTTGTATTACCGTATGTTTTATTTGCCTAACAAATTACAGAGGAGGTTTTTGAATACAGGCCGTTTTCAACAGCTCACTGAAAAAAATTATTAAATATTACATAATATTAATTTAAGTCAAAATAACATTAGTCCCATGTTTAAAATCACGATGTGTTTTTGCGTCGCCAACATTATATGCAAGTTATGTACTAAAATATTTTGTTAATGTAGTCAATGCGACACACACGCCCTCTGTAGTGGAGTGAGTCAACGCATAAGGTCAGAGGTGGGAACAGACTCACAAAGACCTCCGCCTACGCTATTTGCAATATAAAGGCCACGAAATAAGCGTTACAAATAAATAAAATTACACCCAACAGGCATATATAGTCCTGTCTCTTATGTCGGTATCAGAAACTACGGAAGAATTTTCGGTCTCACAAACATATAGACTTAAATAAATAATAAATATATAAATAAATACACCCAACAGTCACACACATAGTCCCGACCCCACATTAAGATTAAGTAAGTCTTGTGTCGCAGGTGTCAGAACTACGAGAGACTTTTCGGTCTCACAAACACCCAGGCCCGAAAGAAATATTTGTGGGCCGCACAAACATTTCTCTCGGTGCGGGGATCGAACCCGCGGCCTCTCGTTTCACAGCCGGCGTCAAACCAACTGCGCCACGGAGGCTGTCAAAACTTAAAACAAATACCTATGGATCACACAAACATTTGTCTCGGTCTGGAGATCGAACCCGCTGTGACTCGATTCACAACCGGTGTCGAACCAATCGCGTCATACTCTTCGTTATTGAATTCATTATAACTATAATATGTTATTAATAATTAGCGCTTGGGATACACTGTAAGCAGACTATTCTTGTATAATATAATAAAAAAACTATGGTAAGTGTTTTTTAAAGTACCTATTTTTAAACGCCGTTCCGAAGCGGCGCGGCGTGAAGTACGCCCGTTTTTACCGAATGTCCAATTTTAATTAATTTAAAATTGCTCTTTTTGTGGCCTCATCACTAATGGAGAATATCATGGTAAGTACTGTAATTTATTAACTTATTTTTATAGGGAATTTTCATCTTCAGTGTAATTATTTTATAGTTAATGGGTAGGTATAGTGTTGCAAAAATGTGAATTGAGATTTCATTACCTGCTTTACAGAAAATTATCTTTTTCCAAGCTGTATCTTATAAACTAGAAAGTTACGTTAGTATTTCTTTATGATATTCACAATAATTTTTTTTATTGCCGTGAATGGCGAAACGAGCATGCCATTTGCTTTATGGTAAGCGATACGACCGCAGTAGAAAACCAAATAACACCATGAATTACAAAGCATTGCTCGCCATCCTGAGATATAAGATGTTAAGTATCAATATGTCTAGTAGTTACTCTATCTACAAATTCCTTCAAATCGGAACACAACAGTGCATTTACACTATGACATTAGTGCTATTTGACGCGAGAAATAGACATTGCGGTGGTATCCACCCAGGTGGCCTCGTACATATGAGAATCTACCACCAGTAATATCATCC
This sequence comes from Deilephila elpenor, assembly GCA_949752805.1. Classification (NCBI taxonomy): domain Eukaryota; kingdom Metazoa; phylum Arthropoda; class Insecta; order Lepidoptera; family Sphingidae; genus Deilephila; species Deilephila elpenor. Next base: position 3,112,705 of record OX457114.1, read on the forward strand.
TTGACGACATTAGGCCAGTGCTTAGATATTTAAATGTCGGCATACGATGCCAGTGTTGGTTTTTGCGACACCTGACAGAACTGTCTCAATTGACACTTCCGAAGTGTATTAATTTTGTTTATTATGATAGGTACTTATTTATTTATTTATATATTCTTTATTGTACACCAGGAAAAAGAAACAGAGGTAATAAATTTAACAATAAGTCCAATCACTTATTAGTTATTATGAACGTTTAAGTCCACTTAAATTTTCGGAAATATTTTATACATTCAAACATATAACAACGATATGTTATGATATTGCTTTTGATTTACCATATTGAAATAAAGTTCTCAAATTAGTTAATGATCCGCCGCGAATGTTCAATACACAGAGGTTTCACTATCCTTTGAGTAGCTATTATTTTCCATCCATCTCATTGACTCTGTGGCTTAGTGTGCTGAATAGCTTTGAAACGCGACGCCCCGGGTTAGATCCCACTCGGACAGCTGATTCACGTAAATTCTGCGGTTTATTAAACCGATGTGTTTTGTAGTTTCAAAGCACACATGGTTTATAAACGAGTCGGAAATAGGTGTGTTTGAGTGTATTTATTTTTCGCTTTAGTTTGATTTTATATTGAAATATTGTTGTATTTGTTGCATTTACATACCATTGCATTGCAAACATAATATGTAAATTAATTTGGTAATCAGAGGATGTCGTGACGATATCTTCATCAAAATTATCAGCTTCAGCCATTGGAAGTCCTGACGAACATATTTCTTCTTTAAGGATTTCCATATGGATTTTCTGGAAGTAACTTGCATCCATGACATCCATGACATCCTACAACCACTATTTGTGTAACCATCTGTGAACGTTGCATTAGTCAGTACTAGGCATCCACTCGAATTCTTTTCACCCTATTTATAATAGTATTTTATACTCATTAACAAAAACACTCGGTGGCGTAGTTGTATTACGGTACGGTTACAAAGCTGAGGTCTCGGGTTCGAGTCCCGGGTCGGGCAACGTGATATTAGTTTTTTTTTATATCAGTCCGGAGTCAGGAATTTGTGCCCGATATGGCGATAGGCTCGCCCCCTATCACATCGTGGGACAGAACATACAAGGCGAAATGTGGGTGTCCTGGTGGCGCCTCTGCCTACCCCTTCGGGAATAAAGGTGTGAGTTTATGTATGTATTTATGATATATGTAACAAAAACATTTGTTTATATTCTGCATGCTGCTCGTTATGGTAACTGTAATGCCATCAAAATAGAGTAAACAAAATTATAAAGTACAAAACATCATAAGAATCCATAAGACATTTTTGTATTATCGGCATTACCGAAACAGCTGACGTACAACTGTTTGATCGTGTTTATGGCTTGTGTCAAAAATTAGTCATATTTTCTGGCGAGATGCCAAGTCTGGCAGCCTTCCCACGCGTCGCCACGTCACTGTTAATGCCATGAATGAAGCTTGGGGAAAACTTACGGTTAATAACATTTGTAATGGTTTATGAGTGATCTTTATTGATTCGTTAAGTGCTTTTTTGTGCATAATTTTGGATGCTTGAAATGTATTTAATGTGTTTTTTAAAACACTGGCACGTCAGGGTAATTATAATGAGCTAAATGACGAGAAAAAGATAAATTAAAAGATGAAAGAAAACAATTCGTATGTGTATTGGAGTTTCGTGCGTCTTCTACTTCGCTGCTATAAAATGTAACACACTCCAAAACGATAATACCATTCAAGATATAAAATACTACAGAATAAAGTATATTTATTCGAACCCATACTATAGATTCTTTCACTCATTTACGCAGCCACTACACTCTATAGTAAAATGAGTCAAAAGCCGTTAGTCGGGCTAACTGTGCTGAAATCTGACCCGGGTGCCAAGACGGCGCCTAACCTAACTTATTATTATTGCCTCGGATTATAGCCTGCGGGAACACTATAATTTAGATAGCTATTTTGATAGCTTAATACTCCATTGTCTTAAGGCGATGTGGTTAATTAAATAAATAAAAAAATACACCCAACAGTCACATACATAGTCCTGACCCCACACTAAGATCGAGTCTTGTGTCGTGGGTATCAGAAACTACGAGACTTTTCGGTCTCACAAACACCCAGACCCGAAACAAATACAATCACACAAACATTTGTTTCGGTGCGGGGATCGAACCCGCGGCCTCTCGTTTCGCAGCCGGCGTCTAACCAACTGCGCCACGCCAATTATTTATTTTGTCGCAATGAATGGCGAGAGGAGCGTGGCATTCGCCTGATGGTAAGCGATACAACCGCTCATGGACAGTAGCAACACCATGAATTATAAAGCAATGCTTGTCATTCCACTGCGCTCGCCATCCTGAAACATCAGATGCTGTCTCAATATGTCCAGTATGTACTCTGGCAACAATGTCCGTCAGACCGGAACACAACAGTGCATTTACACTACTGTTTGGCGAGAACATTGCGGTTGCGGTCATTATATTATTACGACCGATTGGGTAGGAAGTTGGTATATGCTATGGAGGATGCAGGATAATATTTCATGTTATAAAGGCATTTATTTGTGTATATGTTTGTGTTTATAATGATACAAAAGTAATACTATACTGTAGCATCCGCTTTGAACTAGGAAGTGAAAGAAAATATGAAATAATATTACTTTTAAAGTGAGTTTTGTAAGATCAATCGGATTGTCCTCGCAGTCTCACATAAAACCTAATACGAAGTAAATGCCCTACAGTTGTTTCGATAGGTGAATGAGTTTGCTACAGACCTATTTAAGAGACTGGCAGTGTGTAGAGATTTTAATGGGTGGTGATAACCAATAAAATTTGTAAACATTGTCAATATCAATGATAAATCAATGGTATACATGTAGTATAAAAAATAGTTTTTAAAATATATAGAAAAATCCATAACTTAATAAATACTCAAGCGCAATGTTACAAATACTTTCCGACTAATATCTAGGAGATAAATTCACAATATTCTCTATTATAAATCACTTCTACCGTTGAAATCAAATCAAAAGAACGTAATTAAGAAACATTAAAGCCATTACCTTCCAATCTTTTACGTGAGCATCAATCAATCGGTGTTACCTAAGTGGTTTTCGACAAAAAACCGATCAACAGGGGCAGATAAACCGAGCATCGGAAAGGGAAACTATTACTGCTACTGCCATCGAGGGCCGCTACTATTTGCCTGCGTCAATTTTTATTTATTTATAGCTTGTACTAATCAATTATACGAACTCACGCTTTTTTCTCAGAAGCGGTAGGCAGAGGTGCTACCAGGAAACACACATTTCGCCTTGTATGTTCCGACCCATGATGTGATCGGGGGCGAGCCTATCGCAATATCGGGCACATCTTTCTGACTCTAGACTGATAATGATTAGAAAAATCCATTACCACTTTGCCCGACCTGAGATTAGAACCCGAGACTTCAGCTTTGTAATCGAACCATAGTACTACTACTAACTACGCCACCGAGGCAATCAATTGTACCCAAAATTGCATTTACAACTTTTTAATGGGATTTGTAATTTGCATTTATTTATTTAATTTAGGTACTTGTATATAGAGATCCTGCAATTTAGACTTCGATTGAGAAAGTATAACGTTTTTAAAAACTGGCCTAGTGAGAAAATTCTCACCATGAACCAAGCAAAGCATGTTCAAGTTTGCCACTGTGTCATATTTATACTTTTCTTAAGTTTTCTATAACGGCACACCTAAACAAAAGGCTCAAAAATATTAAATTGATTCAGTTTAGCCGAATACTGCAGGCAGGTTTTGTGTTTTCAATTAGACACTAAATTGGCACTGACCTTTGTTTAGTTATGTTTCACAAAGTTTACAAGAGCCATAGTTAAAAATAGGGAGCAAATCTCAGGGTTTACGTCGATAAACGTTATTAGTAACACAGCATACGTGTAAAAAATCTTGAAGTTTAAAATTCAAGGAGACGGCACCACGTTAAGTATAGAAACATAAATTCTAACAATCCTAGCACGGTGTCATCATATTAGGGAGCAAAATTCTCAAAAAATCTATTCTATTCACACCGCGTCCCGTACATTACTGATAAACGATTTAAGCTTCATACGACCCAATTCTAGAACGTCTTAAGTGTACTTCTTTAGCTCACTTAGAGGTCTTATTGATTCGGTTGTTTTTACTTTTAAGACGTTGCGTTCAGAAACATTTACGTTTTATGCTCTCCTAATATCTGTAGGTGTCAATAATCAAATATCTTTATGTATAACCTATATGGGTCACGTTTTAAGGTAATGAGATTTCTTTGGCGGCTGAATATTCGATTATTTTCATACTCGGGTTGCTTTTGTAGATATATTGTAAAGCCCTTGTCGTAGTTTCTGCTATTCCCAGAGAGAAATAAGTTGAATGGCATAGTTTAAGAATTTGTGCAAGACATTTCAGTCTTTATAATAGTTGAACACTCGACAATTTTTTCTCTCACTATGAGCAGACGAGCTGTTAAAAGTTGTAGGAAGAAGCCTGCTTCTTGGACACAGACCACTTCAAACAGGTCTCTGTGACCTTCTTTATAATTACCTACCTACAGATATTTATCAGTCTTATGTGATAATTGCGTGAGAAACATTAGTAAGGTGAGTTTTCTATCTTCACAAAAAGTAAAATAGTATTGTGGTGAAACAAAACGGACAGTATTATATGGTGCGTCAGAAAATGTGTCAGTATTTCAACGAGATGCCGAGCAATTTGAGTTAGTGTTACGCAGTATTTTTGCGAAATCCTTTTCTCAAATATATGTAAATGATAAAAAAGCTTTGCCCAATATTATATATCCCACTTAAATGAGGCCTGTTAGCATATTATGTAGGACGGCTTGGGATTAAATCCGTCATGCTAGATAGATACTCTACCGACCAAGGATAAATAATTATCTCATGCTTGTGAATTCTTCATACTAGTTATATTTAAAATACAGAAATACAATATAAAATAGCTTGTATGTGCATACATTCAATAAACCAACCCTTCTCGCACAAAGATTTTATCAAAAAATAATTACCTAACAATTGGCGGATCTATAAATAATAGACAGCCTCCGTGGCGTACTTGGTAAGACGCCGGCTATGAAACGAGAAGTCGCAGGTTCGATTCCCGCACCGAGACAAATGTTTGTGTGAACCACAGGTATCTGTTTTGGGTCTGGACTCTGGGTGTTTGTGAGACCGAAATTCCTCGTTGTTTCTGATACTCACAACAAAAGACTCAATCTTAATGTGGGGTCAGGACTATGTACATACAAATTTTGCTGTTGGGTGTACTTATTTATTCATCATCATCATCAGCCCATTGCAGTCCACTGCTGGACATAAGCCTCTCCCAAGGTATGCCACAGAGCCCGATCTGCTGCTTTACGCATCCAGTCGCTGCCGGCCCTCTTGTGCAAGTCGTCCCACCATCTGGCCAGACGACGTCCCACGCTACGTTTTCCAAGACGCTGTCTCCACTCCAGAATACGCTTACTCCAGCTTACTTATTTATTAATTTACCTATTTAAGATTTTATTTGGTACGTGTTTTATCAGTCAGGGTATATTAAAATAAATAATAACACATTGTCCATTTGACGTATATTTTAAAATAACGATGGATGACTCCCATTGTAGTCGGATTGTGTCTGTCAGGTAATTCTGAGAAATGAGCGTGTGCGTTGTGTAACCTCTGCGTGACTGGAATCGCATCGTCGTCGTCATTCGTTCTCTGTCAAATTTGCCATTCGGTCCTTGTCACTCATACGCCATATAGCTGTCAACGTCAGTCAGTAATTAGGATTAGGATTTTAGGAGTTATTGGTCATTATGAGTTTTGGTTAGTGTTTTCGTTGCAATCTTAATTAGGTAGATATTTATAATAATCACTAATTAGTTTATCTTTTTAGTGTGTGAAAGGACCGAACGCGGCGACAGACAAGATGGTCGCAGGTTCAAATCCCAGGGCATAATTCTGTCTTTTCAATGTCATGTGTGTATTGATAGTTAATTACGACGCACTTTAACGGTAAACGAAAGTATTGTGCATCTCTTGCATAACATAGAGGTATTTACAAAATATTCTTTGGTATGTTAAGTCCTCTATACTGCACCAAGCCACCAAGGTGGACTATCGCCTAATCGATTGAGAGGGTTTTTACCATTATTATTATAATTCAACAGGTTGACCTAGTGCGGATTCGCGGACTTTACCTTTTTTTTATTGCAATGAATGGCGAGACGAGCATACCATTCGTATGATGGTAAGCGATACGACCGCTCATGGACAGTAGTAAAACCAATCAACACCACGAATTATAAAGCAACGCTGGTCATTCCACTGCGCTCGCCTTTCTAAGACATAAGATGTTAAGTCTCATTATGTCCAGTAGTTACTCTGGCTACAATGTCCTTCAAACCGGAACACAACAGTGCATTACCACTGCTGTTTGACAGTAGACATTGCCACCCAGGCGGTCTCTCGTATATGAGAGACCTACCACGAGGTAAACGATATCACCGTAAACATATTGACAGCCGCATCCGGTCCGTTACCAACAGGCACCATGGACAATACAGATACTTATATTATAAAAAACGTATCCACTAGTAGAGTGTACACTTACACGCACTTCTGAGATCTATTTTCACAGTGAAAGGCTACGCTTTGAATAATTAAAGGTTTATTCAAAGAAACTAACTTGCATGTTATTTAAAGGTTTAGGTCAGCCCTCGGCAACTTTTTGCAACTTCATCAATTAATCATAGGTAATATTAATTCTGCACTAAACCAGTGGCGTGCCTAGGGTTTTGGAGTAGGGCAAGCCGAATATTTTTTTTCGTTTAATTAATATTATTTAACACAAAGTTACTAAGAACGAAGAAAATTAATTTATAATACGTCGGCAAACCTTCAACACAATCTTAAGATTAAAACAATTAATATAGATTACTTGTGAACATGCATCCGTAACTTTTCATTGCATTTCTATTGCCGTCACTATTCTGTGGTGCCGTGTTCGACTTCGAGGTTAACCGAAATTGCAGACAGAAATTATTATTAACGCATTCATGTTTAAATGTTTTTCTGAATTTAAAATAATAGATTGCCTTTTGAAAGGACCACCTAAATTAATGAAAATTTAAAGCATTATAATCCAAACAATCTAACACACAAGACGTGTCATTTAAAAACATATGAATCACGATTGTTTAATAGCTTTAAAGGGAGCATGTAGTAATAAAAGTACGTAGTTTATTAAACTGACCTGAAGAAATGTCTATTGTGATTTACCGCGACTTACTAAATGTACAAACCCGGCATAGATTTCGCGCCGGTTTATTTTTCAATATAATTGAATGAATTTACCTTTTTACCGGCAATGAACGCTTTCACCATCGCACTCAAACCATCACAGAAAACAATACAACTCATAATAGTATCAAAAAGTTTAAATAACATAAAAAAACTAAACATTAACCTTAAACAAAACACATTCACAACTCATAAATCATAATATAAATGAAGTTAGTAGAAATATGTGCTGTATTGCCAGTAAACGTGAAATAAACAATACAAAAGATACAATTTATTAAAAGAAATATTAAAACTTCATTATTTGTTCTAAAAAAAATATTAGAAATAATTTCAAAAAGGAACCAACTTAATTTAATTACAATAGATATAATTGATTTAACAAATAATCACGTGACGACCATGCAACGCACGATGTTTTTACATCATCAAGGCCGAAGCCGGGCATTTCGTGTACAGTAAACAGCTATATAACATATCTATAGCTATACATTCGTAGCGATCGAGTAATATCATTTCCCCATACAGTTCACGCGTTGCTAGAAGCCCCGTAAAAGCACACGAGAGAGAAAAGGATAGATATATGTGCTGTGTGCTCCGTCTTTTAAAGTTCAGTATAGTTTTAATGAATGAATATTACGCGGCGCTTCGGCGCTGGCGTCTCATTGAATAGCGGCGCGGTAAATTCAAAAAATTTAAATGCTAGATGTTTTCTAATAAATGACTGTTGTATTGAATGTAATAGTTTGTATTCAATATGGAGTAAATACGTATTATGTAGGGCAAGCCGGGCTTTTGGGCTTGTATGGAAGTACCGCCACTACACTAAACATACACTAGGGCCCTTAAGCCTTAGATGAAAACAATAATTGATTTTGACTACATCTTAGTTTCTGCCTCGGTGGCGTAGTTGTACTACGGTACGACTACAAAGCTGAGGTGTCGGGTTCGAATCCCGGGTCGGGCAAAGTGTTATTGGGGTTTTCTTTACATTATCAGCCCGGAGTCAGAAATTTGTGCCCGATATGAAGATAGGCTCGCCCCCTATCACATCGTGGAATGGAACATAGAAGGCGAAATGTGGATGTCCTGGTGGCGCCTCTGCCTACCCCTCTGAGATAAATGCGTGAGTTTATGTTTGCTATTATGTAACATCTTAATTTCAAAAGTAGGTAACAAGTGAAAGATTTCATAAAATAGCTCATCCGTCACGCCTGGATCCTATAGGAGAAGGCAGAGAATAAGGATCCCCTCTTTCGCTTCGCCCACTTTCATCAATGTCTTCATACATTCTCGTCGGCTTAGGATTCTTCTGATCTATGTCTTGCTTTGTGTATCATCGATCTGAATAGCATAGGTTCGAAGAGAGCGACACCTGCAGACTCTTCTGTACACAAATACACATAACTGTCACATACATACATAAGTCCTGACCCCACACTTCGTTACAAGTCTAGTGTCGTGGATATTAGAAACTACTACTACCTACGTGAGACTTTTAAGTCTCGCCTAGACCAAGAAGTTTTTTTTTTGTTTCAGCAAATGTTTGTCTCGGTGTGGGATCGAACGCGGCATCTCATTTTAGGTATAGCCGGCGTCTAACCAACTGCGCCAGGGAGCCTGACGAGTGTCGGCATCTATTTACAGTGGCCTTCTATTTATGTATCGTTGACACATCGAATTGTATTTAACAAAGCAATGTATTATCTAAAATATATCACACTAGGTATATAAATAAGGATTTATAATACCTGGCCCCTTGAGATTATTTAAATAAAAAAGTCAGATCAACGAAAATTTTATAATCACGTTATGTATTTTTGTTACAACTCATACTAAAAAATATTTAGGTATTATAATTAATGCGTTAAAAAAAGGTTCCGTATGTTGCTTTATGTCTTCGAGTAGCTCATTATAGGTACTTAATAATCTTGAACCGTTCAGAAAATTGCACGATTTTATGTGTGAAATATAAATGAGATGAATTTAAAACTGGATAAAACATACTATAATCTTTATTAATCAATTGGGCATTTAGGCATAAGATAAAATAAAATAAATAAAATAAAAAAAATCAATGTAATAACACAGACTGGGACAAAGTTTGCAAAGTTTATTAGAAACTTGTGTACGATTTTTTTTGGGTTATGCTAAAAGTACATAAGTTTTTGAATAAGGAATGGAACGCAAAGCTTGGTTTGCGGTTTTGACAATTGACTTTTGACACAAGCAAAGTCATCGTCGCCGATAGAACCCATCCGTTACTTAGAAATTAAAGTTATTTCACTGGATATTAGCTAAATTCCTTTTAAAAAATGGTAAGTAAACGCAACTATTAAAGTCTAATAACCTTCTTGCCTTGTTTATTTTAATTTTCAATAGTGATTACACTCAAAAATGCTTTGTCATTTCGGTACCAAAATTTTTTTGTACACGAATTATTTAATGAAAAAACAAAATACACTTGGTTTTGACTAGAATTAAGCTAAATATCATATTTGTCGTTTGATATATCTCCTTATAGCTGGATATAATAGAAAAAAACCATGATCTAACCTAGAAATCTGCTATCTAGCCGCTATTTTTTTAAATGAGAGTTTACAAGCTTGTTTCTCGGCTTGCCTGTAATATTATAAATAGCTATCATCATCATCATCATCCTCAGCTACAGAAGTTCACTTATGAAAATAGGACTTCCGAGGTTACATTAAACTGCTATGAAAACAGTTTTGTGTAGATTGTAGAAAAAAGGTGATTGTAAGCAGTTTCTAATAGGTCACTGTGGGAACTGTTGTTGGCTATGTATATTGGTGAACTGTTTGATTTGGGAGGATAACAAAAAAAAAATATTATGTTATTAAATTTACACATTTTCAGACAATAAATGTAATTTTTTTTCATAACTGACTCATTTCTTAACAGTGTTTTTTTCAACACATTAAATGCATTTACCCCATGCATGGTGTATTTTTCTATACATTGTAATCCCAGGTTGAAATGTGTTAAAATTTCTTTGCAACCCAACTTTAAAGTTAAATATTTTAATTTCTATTTTCAGTTCAGAAACCAGTATGACAGTGATGTCACAGTATGGAGCCCTCAAGGCAGGCTTCATCAGGTGGAATATGCTATGGAGGCAGTCAAGCTAGGGTCAGCTACAATTGGCTTAAAGAACAAGGAGTTTGCGGTTCTCATAGCTTTGAAGAGGGCTGTAAGCGAACTTTCTGCTTACCAAAAGAAAATCATACCTATTGATGAACATATTGGCATTTCTATTTCTGGACTTACTGCTGATGCCCGGATGTTGAGGTTATTAAGCATTATGTACACTGTTAACTAATCTCTGTATATTAGGATAGTGGTTTAAGGTGCTACACTAATATAAAAATGCTTATATCTTGCAATAACTTCAATCAATATAAGATAGACCAATAGATATAATATTATATAATGGACTATATGGCCTAACCACTCTCAATCGATTCTCTCGATTGTAGAGTAGGCCCGTGCCCTGCAGTGGGACGTATATGGGCTGATATAGATATAGATGTTATGATATGATGAATGTAAAGATCAAATAGAACATGTTAATTTTAATGTGTGAAATAATAGCCTTATCCTTTTTTAACCCATTGTTTGTTGCATCAAGTAAAACAATGTTTTACCATCATCGTCAATTCTTCTGCGTCCACTGCTGGACAAAAGCCTCCCCGAGTAAGCGCCAACATTGAAATATTATATTTAAAAACATTTATTTTTAATTTCCAGCCGTTTCATGCGTACTGAGTGCCTGAACCACCGTTATGCTCATGATGCTCCAATGCCAGTGGGACGTCTTATTGGTATGGTTGGCAACAAAATGCAGATCTGCACTCAGAGATACGACAAGCGCCCTCTGGGTGTTGGTCTCTTAGTAGCTGGCTATGATGTAAGTAAAATCACAATTTGTAATTGTTATGTCATTAAGTCAGTTACTTAATGACATAACAATACATATAATTGACAGCCTCCGTGGCGCAGTTGGTTAGACTGTGAAAAGAGAGGCCGCGGGTTCGATCCTCGCACCGAAACAAATATTTGTGTGATCCACAGGTATTTGTTTCGGGTCTGGGTGTTTGTGAGACCGAAAAGTCTCTCGTAGTTTCTGATACCCACGACACAAGACTCGATCTTAGTGTGGGGTCAGGACTATGTATGTGACTGTTGGTTGTATTTATTTATTTATTTACTTTTAAATATTTAATTTATTATATCTGAATATTGTACAATGTGTCTGAGAGATTAAAATGCATTTTATAAATATAAGTTATTCAGTTCTTCTGTGGTTTTAATAAACAATAACTTCAATGTGGTTTAACATAATGTATTCATATTTTGTGCATTTTAGACCAAAACCGTATCATTTATAATAGCTTTACTTTTGTGATAGCAAATTAGATATAACTATTGGATGTAATTATACAATTCTAATTTTCCATTTCAGGATCAAGGCCCCCACATCTACCAAACTTGTCCATCTGCAAATTACTTTGATTGCCGAGCCATGGCTATCGGTGCTCGATCGCAATCTGCTCGCACTTACCTGGAGAAGCACCTGACTACTTTTATGGACTGTGACATGCAGGAGCTGGTGGCACATGGTCTCAGAGCCTTGAGAGATACACTGCCTAATGAAGTAGATCTCACTAATAAGGTCAGTTGATTATAATTATAAAGTTGAGTTTTAATAGTGGTGGTTTATTTAGCAAAAGCTTATTAAGTCTCATTTTGACATAAGACTATGTAAAATTTAATGTAGTGTTTAATGTTAATGGTACCATTTTCTATCTTTCTTGTTTGTAACTAAGTAAAGCAAATAAATTGAAATGGTGTGGAATCCCAGCTGTGGACAATATATTGTGTCACTAGATTTTTTGTGAGGAAAATGCACCAATCACTTCTATGCTAAGTTTGTAATTTGGGCTGTACAGTGCTAAGATTTAACTCTTTTTCACAGAACGTCTCAATAGCCATTGTAGGCCCGAAGACTCCGCTTCGCATTTGTGAAGAGGAGGAGCTGTCTCGATTCCTGGCTCTAGTGGAAGGAGAGGAGCGCAGGGGCGGCGCCAGTGCCACCGGAGACGCGGGGGCCGCACCCTCACGAGACACGGGGGACGAGAGGGACCCACAAGTAGCTGTGAGTAATAAATTAAATAAATAAATACACCCAACAGTCACATACATAGTCCTGACCCCACACTAAGGCCCAATTGCACAAACTAACTTTACCCATACCTTTGACTTTGAAGACGTCAATTCCATACATTAGCAATGTCAAATACGTCACAAATGTATGACGATGACATTGTCAAAGTCTATGTTATGGGCAAAGTTAGTTTGTGCAACGGAGCCTAAGATCGAGTTTTGTGTTGTGGGTATCGGAAACTACGAGAGACTTTTCGGGCTCACAAACACCCAGACCCGAAAAAAATACCTGTGGATCACACAAATGTATGCCTCGGTGCGGGGATCCAACCCGCGGCCTCGCCTTTCACAGCGGGCGTCTAAGCAACTGCGCCACGGAGGCTGTTAATACAATGTTTTATTAGTATGTATGTTTGTATTAGCCTTTATACATCCCACTTGCAGAGAACGTAATCGATAGCACGGTTGAGGGGGCTTAGACCACAGTGTTCACCGTTATAGTGCGTGGTGATTGACTATCAATACACACATGACTGGAAAGTCAGAGGTGTGCCCTGGGATTTGAACCCGCGACCACCGTGAACATGTCGGCAGTCGCGTCTGGTCCATTACCAACAGGTCACTACGCACTTCATGAGAGTCCTACCACAAGTAAATACTATAGAAATTCTTGCAAATGGCTATGGTATGCAGGTTTCCACACCACGTTTTCCTGCCGACAAGCATTCATTACTGGACATTCATTATCCACATGAACAACAACCACAAAACCCAGCGGTTAAGGACCTGTTGAGATCTACATGAGTGTGTCCCTTTTTACATTTGTCCTGTGCATATTCCAATGAAATCAAGGCATAATTATGTTCACTTATGAGATATAGCTAACTCGCCTCAGTGGATACATTTTGGAATGGCAAACATAAAAAGATTTGTCAGATTGGCTTAATTTTAAAATCATAAAAAGAATTTGATGAAACATGCTAACAGCCCATGAAAATAGCTATGATATGCAAACATACAATATGCATTGCATACAATTGACTTTAATTATTATTCTCACATCCAGTACAAATAGTTGATCAAACAGTTATTTATCTGTCCGGGCATTGAACCCTTGTCATTAATGCACAATGGTGACTGTTTAAAAACTATGCTTGTCGTTGTACTATGAAACAACATGGAAAGAAAGTTGTGTTGGTATTTAACATATTATAATGTGTATACATGGCCAATATACATACTATTTATTAAACAGAGAGAGTAGATACCATCTTAGTTGATTTACAGTTGACATAGAAAATTGAAAAATGGCAGTATTCGATTTCAAAAAGAACAAGGGAAAAAAAATTGTGAAAAAAATAAATAAATGCTGCGATTATTTTATTTGTATACTCTAATCTATACAGGGTATATCAAGACTGCGACCGAAATCGAAGCCAGGTGGTAGGTGTATTAGTGACTTCAGACACAACGCAAGTAAAAAATTAGCAAAAAAAATCGACAACATTTTTTATATATTTTTTTACTTATCGTCGTATTTGGGTGATAAATACATAGTTTTACTAAAATAATGATGCAGACCTCTTTATTTTTAAACACTCAATGGTACGTAAGGGTTTAAATTATTATTTTCGCAAAAACTAGGTTTTTGCCACCCAATCAAGATGATTTTTAAATAATTCTAAAAAAATGTCTGTCGCTGTTTTGGTGAAATTTTAATTTGCATCGTGTCTGTAACCACTAAATCTACCACCTGGCTTCGTTTTCGGTCGCGGTTTTGAGATACCCTGTATATGATGAAGCGTGACGTTATCTAATAGAAAATGTCAACTGATTCGATAGGTCGTTGACACGCACCAATGAAACTGCCTATTTATTCCGACAGACACTGTCTATAGTAACTCGCTATATACATTAGGACCCATACTTATACTCCCCTACTGGCTAGTCTGGCTCGGTTTGGCATTTTGTCCCGTGTGTTGACTTAAAAGATCGATTACAATATTTTTCTCGCCAATTTATGCGGTAAAGAAGCTTAAAGAGCAATGATTAATATATCAAGGTTAATTGGTACTCACCCCTCTCACATAAAAATACTCTTTATTACGAAACTGTTGTTTATTGTCATCGGATGTGAAATAAGTTCGTACATGTTGGTAATGATAAGATCCGCTATTTAAATGTCAAGTAGTTTATCGTTTAATGGAAGACGGGGGTCAACGGTCGATCTTTTATTGACCATTTGTGGCACAATTACTGTATATATCCATGTTATTCCCGATCTGAATGAACGGTGTTGCCAATTATGAACGTTATCCCGGGAATACGGGATTATAATAATATGAGGTAATTCCGTTTTTAGTTTCTGTAACTATTTTCGAACACGTTTTGAATAAAACCGTGAGATAAAAACTTACAAAACTGACGTAAGTTTGTTGGAAAAACTTTTTTTTTTAAGTATTTTAGTGCTAAAAAAATATTTTTATGCATCGTCATATGAAAATAATTGATTAAGATATGATTATTGTATGAATGATTTCAGTTATCCGATTTACCTAGACTTAACATTGTAATAGGCTAATCCTCCGACACGTGAGGAGAATTGGGCCATAGTTCGCCATATTCGCCTAATTATAATAGTCGATAGACTGATAAAAGAAATTAAATATAAAATATACAATTTTATTTTTTAGACGGGGTAATTTTTTTTATGTTATAACAATACTGTACAAATTTATTTCTCGTGGTATATATTTAGAACTAGCTAGCAACACCGTCAGTGCTCGTCGTATATCGTCACGATGAAGCACGTGTTGATTTATTTAACGTTCATAATCGCAGCCGAGGCTTTAAATCTCGAGTATTTAGATCCAAAGAAACTGCAAACTGTGGTACCGGCCGTGGACCAACAAAATGCCGCCAGTGCAGTAATTTCGAAGTATACAAATCTAGTGGACGTGACAGTGGATCCACTATACTTCAAAGGAAACAAAGATGCTTTCGCATTGCGGACGGATCAAGGAAGATTACGTATCAAAGCAAGCACGGGCGTAGCTGCGCTCTGGGGATTCAATTACTACCTCAAGAAGTACTGCAAGAGTCAAATCGCCTGGCAACAGCAACGAGTTGCCATCCCAGACACGCTGCCCGATGCGGATGAGTTTGTCGTCGCGAACGACAGGTTTCGATACTACCAGAATGTGTGCACAGCATCCTACAGTTTCGTGTGGTGGAATACCAATGAATGGACTGACCACGTCGAGTGGATGGCGCTGAATGGCATTAATCTTGCCCTCGCTCCGGTGGCGCAGGAGGCCGCATGGAAACGCGTCTACCGCAAACTCGGCTTGACTGATGACGAAATCGGCCAGCATTTCACTGGGCCCGCTTTTCTCGCCTGGCTTAGAATGGGCAATGTCCGCGGTTGGGGAGGGCCTCTTAAGCAAAGCTGGCACGACGCGCAGAGAAACATCCAAGATGCCGCTGTCTCCTACATGTATAAACTGGGTATAGTGCCCATTCTGCCAGCTTTTAACGGACACGTGCCCAAGGCGTTCTCTAGAGTTTTCCCCCAGACAACATTCCACTCCGTCGATACGTGGAATAAATTCGACAGTGATTATTGCTGCGGTTTATTTATGGACCCCAAAGACCCTTTATTCGTCACTGTTGGGAAAATGTTCCTGGAAGAGATCACCGGATGGTCCCCAGCAAGTCACATCTACACAGCAGATCCGTTTAACGAGGTTAAAATTCAGGCGTGGTCTACCGATTTGGTTACTGACACGGCAAAGGCTATATATTCAACACTGTCGAAATTCGATAACAACGCGGTCTGGCTGCTTCAGAATTGGATGTTCGTGAGCGATCCGCTTTGGTGGCCGAAAAAACGTGTGCAGTCATTCTTGACATCAGTTCCAAGTGGTAGAATGCTGATACTTGACTTACAGGCTGAGCAATGGCCACAGTACGATTTGTACGATATGTATTTCGACCAACCGTTCATCTGGTGCATGTTACACAACTTCGGAGGTACACTGGGTATGTTCGGGAACGTGGTGACCATCAATAAGGATGTTTACGAAGTGCGATCACGAGCCAATTCCACAATGATTGGTATCGGTCTGACACCGGAGGGGATCAACCAAAATTACGTAGTGTACGACCTGATGCTCGAGTCCGCATGGCGTAAAGGTCCCGTTAAAGATCTCGATCAATGGGTAGGCGAGTATGCTGAAAGAAGATATGGCTGTAACAGTACCAACGAAGCTTGGAAGTATCTCTTGAAAAGCGTGTATAGCTTCAATGGCTTGAACAGAGTGCGAGGAAAGTACGCAATAACTCGCAGACCAAGCTTCAGGATCACACCATGGGCGTGGTACAAGAGTCACGACCTATTTGAAGCGTTCAGAAGGTTTGTAATGGACGCCGGCAACGATTGTCGCAGTGATGGTTTTTACTATGACCTAGTGGACGTTACGAGGCAAGCGCTTCAATACAGAGCCGAACAACTCTATGTCAATCTGAAAGTCGCTCGTGGATCCACCAGTTGGGTGTTCAATGCGTCCATATCTCAATATCTTGACGCGATGCGTGATATGCAGTCGGTATTGTACACCAATAACCTCTTCATGGCTTCAACTTGGGTGAATAAAGCGAGAAGTTTCTCGAATAATCCCGAAGAGTCTTATATGTACGAATTGAATTCGCGGAATCAGATCACTTTATGGGGTCCTAATGGGGAGATAAGTGACTACGCGTGCAAGCAGTGGGCGGAGGTGTTCCGATATTATTATATACCCAGGTGGACTAGCTTTCTCTCAGCGGCTATGGATGCCAAGCTTAAAGGGGAGAGCTTTGATGAAAAATCCGTACAGAATATTGTCAGGGCTACAGTTGAGACGAAGTTTTTGAGCGCGGCTTTCGAACCTTATGACAATAATGATATTACACAACTCGCTATGATGTTGTATAATAAATGGGCGTACGTGCCTGGCCTGGCAGACCTTCCGCTGAACATCATCTTACCAAACCCAAGGAAGAGGACTACACTGCCTGATGTCACTTTTGACAGCGAAGAAACTGAAGATCCATACACAGTCATGATGATGCGATCAACTACACCCGAATTTAAATAAAACTTAGCATTCCAATATTGTATTTCGAAATGCTGTTCCTATATTGTGTTTATTAAATGTATTTTGTATACTGCTGTTTTTTATTTGGAGATATGTAGGTACAATGGTTTCTTAGATTTACGCGAATGTTACACATTGAAATAAAACTATTTTTTACGGATTTAATCGCGATTTGGTTAATTTTCTACATTTTTTAATTTCCCGACGTTTCGCTCCGTGACCACGAAAGCTATTGAGCAATTGAAACGTCGGGAAGTTAAAAAATCTAAAAATTGAACCAAATCGCAAGAAAATCCGTAAAAATTAGTTATTTGTGTGATTCACAAATTAATATTTGTTTCGGTTCTGGGCGTTTTAAGATCCAAAGTGCAAAACTGTTATATCTGTTATAATATTTGATATACTATAAGATTATTTCTGTATCATAATAACACAAATTCATCATATTCTAACACACAAATCCTGACAAATATTTGTATTTTTTAATCTATACAACCTGCAATGACTGGCAAATAAATAGTTTTGAGGCTATTTTCTAATGGAGTAGTGAGTACCTGAACTACTCATCCGAAAAAATGTGTATAATAAATTGAATTGACAAAATTACTGATAGAGCTACATTTTTAGTTCTACATCACGAACTACTTACTGACCGAAGCATTCGTGCAAAATGTTACTTATATTTTTTCACTAAAGTATATATTTTTTATTTCAGACGGCTATGGACACGGAGTAAACATAGAAAGATTGCAAGACAGTGAAGAAGAAAATACATTGCTAGAAAATAGTTTTCTCTGTGAAGATTTCTTCTCCCTGTCACCGATTTTTCTGCATTTTCCACCTTCTTTTCCCAATTTTCATAAAGGTTTGCCTTGGCCAGTGTTCAGTGCGGTTATCTAAATAATAATTCAATGAACCATCAAATAAGAAATAACCTTTCTGATCACTGGCCAAGGCGTTACAAAAATGAAATAAACTTTTTTCTTTTTCATGTATAACTCTTAATTTTTAAAATAAAACACATTTGTCTTACATAACGTATTTAATTATATACATTATATCATTAATATTATTTTAACATGTTTTTGGATAAGTACATTGCTTTTACCAGATCTGGTTACAAGGTTGAAATAAATAAGGTCATTTTTAGCCAATTTCATGAACATTTACGGACGTATGTATATGTATGAGAAAACCCCTGTTTCTGTCTTTGTATTGTATGAAGTCAGTACTCACTGAGAGCATGCATTCGGTTTTACCTCTACAATTATTCGAAGACAGTTGACTACCAAATTAAGTGCCTTGTGAATTTCTATTTCCATGATTTTAAATTATTTCGGTTCATTTATAAACCGATTATTTTCATGTTAATTAATAATAATCTATTTAATTATCAATGTTTAAAAGGACTTATTTAAAACTACTTTTGGATGTTTTATGTTGAATTGATAATGTAAGAGCATTATAAAGATATCTATTGCATAGTTTACCCAGTGATGATAATTTATAATAGCATTAATTTTTAATTTTGCTATTCTTATGTACATACATACTTTATTTTATGTGTAATAAATACTACGATAAATTTTACATGATCTTATACCTGATAAAATATTATTGGGATTTAGTGTATTGAAGTCATGCAATATTCCTAAATCATTATTACGGAAGTCGAAATATATCTTATTGGTGAAAACATAGGTATAGGTACATACAAAGGCGTGCAACGTGTTGAATAGTAAAATATATTCCTGCCCCAGTGGCTCAAATCCGTTCAGTCTACACAACATTACAACAGCAAGGTTAAACATGAAATCAATTACAATCTTGAAAAAATAATCTCTACCTATTACTGTCGTAGTCAGTAATTTATCAATACTCTTGACAAATTCGTGTTTGACATACTAAAGATATGACCGGGAAATCTCGAATTAATATTATTGAAAAAAATCACCCCGTTCGAGTTCAATAAATCGCTAGTGTTGCGTTCAAGAGTACCGAACGACAAGCTTTCATTCCAATTCCAGTGGATCGAGAGGAGCAGGGCTGAAGTTGCTCACGAGTGGAATAACAGCTAGTGTGGTTTGAGCGTAGACGGAGTATATGTTTTGAGAATAAAGGATGACAGGAAGTACAGAGGGCGGGTGACGCGACTAACTTCAGAGCAGTCATAAAAAAAGAGTATAGTTTTATAATTTAAAAATATTTACTATGCGGTATTTTTGCAAAAATTCAATTCAGGAGTATAATTGATTCGATAAACCAAAAGTGTTATGACTATGCCTTATTCAGTATTTATATGAAACTTAGTGGTCTTTACATATTTGGTATATTATTTATGTATATTATTTATGTATTAACTAATCCGGCCATAATTATGTATTGAAATATTAAAAATTATTGAACAAGTCGGATTAAATGTTTCGCAAATAATATTGCTTGAGAGATTATTATGCAAATAAAAACTCAAATGATGCCAGTCCAATGGATTGAATATTCTTCATTCCAAAAATAATGTGAATTTTGATTTGTTTTTTAATAGTCTGCAAATGTACATGCAATTTCCAATTATATAATCGGGCCTTACGTACGATTTTTTATCATTATGCTGTATAGTGTTACATGTGGCAAAAAGTTGGCCATGCCTCACTTGATTCTAACTGAAAATTGCGTGACTTATGGTTTGACTTATATTTTTCTTAATTTTGTGTGTGTTCAAGTGTTGTGAACAGAAGTATACTTAACTAATTAATTAGGCTTCTAACTTAAATGGGTCATGGATCTCTAAGATTATGTTCGGTAATAAAAAAAATGGAATAAAAATTCGGCACTGTATCTGCACTTGTATATTCTATTATCAAAAGGGTTTGTGACATCACAGACAGACACTTTTATTAATATTTAATAACAATGAACTAACAATAATAACTATATTTGGGACAAAAATATAAGTCCCGTATAAATTACGTCAGAAAGCATTTTTATATAAAATTTTTTCTAAGTGACGTAATTCATACAGGACGTAGCTTAAAATTATCTAATTTTAATAAAAAAATAAACAATTTTGGGAGGGATCGTTTCGTTTTGGGATACAACACTCAGCGTACTGAGACTGGTAATTTCGAATATCTTTGGAACAAACTCGCTAATTCTAGTATGTGTCATACGAGTGTATCGAGCACATAACCAGGTCCATACGCGAAATTAGCTTGTTCTAATACAGGTACATAGCTGTCTTGTAACAGGATTGGCTGTCGACTCGACGTCTCGTTCAGCTGTCTCTCCAACACGGCATTTTGAAGTTCCTCCTCTTCTAACTCCAGGGTTAACTGGTCAACTAGTTTCATCCTACATTCTATCTCCCGGTTCGTCTTTTCCAACTCAAGATCGTTGTCCTGCATCTCTTTTGCTGTCATCCCTAGCTCCTCTTCAATTTTATCCAGTAGCATCGTCACTTCTGACACGTTTTCGCAACTGTTCGCTTTTTTCTCCTCAGTATACCTTTTTATTTTCGCCGTAAGCCTGACTACCAGCTCTTCTTCCCTGTGCAATCTTTTGTTTATGATTGCCATTTTCTCCAGAAGTTCGATTTCTTCTCGTAATCTGGAGAGTTCGTCGGCTGAAACATCGGAGTCTGTGTCTGTTTGCGTCTGCTTTAGTCTTTCGGAGTTGACTTGACAGATGTCTGTGAGTTCTTTTGTGAAGTAGTGTTCTCTCATTAGGTGCCGTTCTCTTCTTGACTTGTGTTTCGTGTGACGTCGGGGTGGGGTGCCACTTCCTACTCCGACCCCGCTATCGCTGTTGCCTGCTTGACTATCGTTTACTTCGCTGCACCTTCCGAGGTCGCGAAGGTACGATTCCAGTAGGTAGTTGGACCCGTGCTTCTCCATGCGGCTTTTATGTGTCTGGTCCTCGAGTTGGTCTATCAGCTTTTCTTGTTCTCTGTGGACCAGAAATATAAAATGAATACTGCTGTTCATATTTATTGTTTATCTACTCATGTAACCTCAGAATCCATTAGAAGTAATTTCAAAGATATCTTAAAGCTAACCTCAACTTATCAAGTTGTTGGTGTATCGTCCTGCTCTGGTGCTGTATGATGGAGACGAGTCTTGCTGCTGGGTCTTCGCTCTTCGCTCTGGGAGGTGGTGTGGCTGCCCTCACTCCCCTCCGTCTTCGCCTCCTCGCCCCTGCTCGACTACCGCCGTCGCTGTCCCTTCCCGAGTCATCTTCACCACCGCTTGATACACGTCGTAATGACAGGCGTACCTGGAAAAAACAAATTACTTATGATGTTTCGATTTCACTAGTAAAATAATAACATTGATCACATTATAGACGAGCATAGTGATTGCTTATCAATTAATAGGACGTTCTGGGCATCATTTAATTAATTTTCGGCAATGGACATTCGACGGTGTATGGCTGGTAAGGTTGCACTTTATAATTGTTTTTAGTAAATATGATAAACATCTAATTTGCCTACTAGTTGTCGTGTTCTGTAATTTTATGTGTGTGATTAAATATGAAATGTTTCCTACTTTATTCTATCCACCCTTAGTTAAAATTGCTGCGTCAGTATTTTATTATTTAAGTAATTTCTCCTGTAAGCTGTAATAGTGGTTACCTCATGTCTCGCATCTCCCCAGGCTGCAAGGACGTGCAGAACGGGGACATCTGGTGGCAGCGGCCGCTCAACTCCTCTCCACCTCTCTGCCAACACCCACTCGCCGTGTTCGCTTAATGCTCCAGCTGGAATTAAAGAAATACTGTAATCCCTGATGTTGAGACCCTAAATCAGAGATCTGATATTGAATAACAAGACCATACGCGTGAGAAGTTGGTATTTATAAATTGCAAAGCATGAGATCTACAAAAACTTAAAATAGGGAACCGACCAATACATAATGAAGTTCATGATCTATCTTGGCGGTCACGTATATCTTGCCTCCAACAAACCAACAACCCTAGACAAAATTATTGACAAATAAGTTGATAACAAATTGAAGTATGTATAATATAAGGTACCTTCAGGCGCGTCTTGTAGAGCTCTCACTATGTCAGCGCAGGTGGTATGGGACCTGACTCCGCGCACCCACAGCTTCTGTCCATGAGCCAGCACCCCTACTTCTTCATCGCTGTAGTCTGAAGAAGACGCCTCCATGGTCACCTGAGGACGATCATTGGAATATAGACAGGTTCATTTTGAACTTTCATCTGACCATAAAAGTTTACATTGTCGATAAATCATGTATAATAATATAAGGTATTTTAGTCAATCAATAATACATTTCATCGTGTGAATTTTGCTACAATATTAAATTTGTATTATTAGTAATAGTCTTAATAGTAAATTATATAATACTTAGTAAAAAAACTCTACAAAAATCTAATTAAATGATGCAAACAATTACATCGTCGACAAACGAAATATTTATTACAATGAACTGCTAAGGTACGAGAGAAATAATAATTATATTATTAAGATGTTATAACATGAAAACTGGTTAATCACTTAGGGTTAGTTGCTTTAAGTAGCTGATGCTAAACTTATGGTCAGAGTTACTTATTGCAACTAAACCAATGGCTTCAAAAGTTCCTTAATTATAAGTACCTATATAAAAAAATAATATCAGTGTTACGGAATTCTCCGCCTTTTTGGTATGGTCAACATTTTTCTCATGATGCTGACTTGATAAAATATTCGTATAAGATTCTATAATTTTCATAAACCTAAAGTATGGATAAGAATTAGTAAAATTAGTTGCAATATGATATCGTAATCTTTGAATTTAATAAGCATACCAAAGCGTGATTAAACCTACAATATTGGAATTTAATACTATTTATTACTCGTTACTGATACCGATGTATGCGATTAGGCTATTTCGAGCAATTGTAGCAATTAGTAAACAAACAAATAAGAGACAGACGAGTTACAATTAACGCACACAGTATTAGAAGTAATCACCATTACTTAGTATCCAGTACGAACAAGGAAAACCCAACTTTTTAAATGTTACCTAAAAAGAACATCGCAAATTGCTTGTCAGGAAAAACCCATGGCAAACTTGCATGAGCTTTTATAGCCAACGCCCATAAAAGCTTGGGTAAACTTTCCTAACAAAACAAAGTTCGCCCGCGCCTGGCACTGAAGGGGTGGCAAACCCACCCTATTATCGTCATCGGCCGGTATTTTCGAGTAACTGTCGGTGAAAATGCAATTTACAAGTTTGGATGTTCGAAATTTTTTCCGATTTATACCTTTAGGAATTTATTTGGAATACAAATTACGATACGTAACATACATTTGAAAAAGGAGGTTCTCAATTCGACTGTATGTTTTTTAAATGTTGTTTGCTACCTCATAACTTTGTACTGGGTGACCCGATTTTAATTATTATTTATTTGAAAGCTGGTGGTTGTCCTTTGGTCCACTACAAATGGTGAGGATCTGATGAATATCATCGGACGTGGAGAGAGACCAGGGGAGAACTCCTCAAAATTTTGTTGGAATTCAATTATTGATATGATTTTATCACGTGTTTAACATGAGCTCCTTTTTTTACCCGACTTCATAAACGCAAAATAAAAGGCTAGGTACGTTTTACTTTTACATCTAATAGCCCGCGTATAATAGTAATCAAATGTTATCAACGGTGGTAGATTTTAATTTAGGTAATTTGAATACTTACTTAGAGGAATGTAGGTAAGTTATATAACTTACCAGTATTGTATTATATTGTATCAGCCCATATTCGTCCCACTGCAGGGCACGGACTTTCTCTACAATCTAACGTTTGAGAGGGGTTAGGCCGTATAGTCCACCACTCTGGCCTGGTGTGGGTTGCCGGATTTTTAAATAATATACTTTTGAAAATTTACCAGTATCAGAATATTATCGTAGGGTTAGTATAATTAAACCCCTGCTAAGCAATAAATTTAAAAGTGCATTAAAAGTAAACATTAAATGTTTGAAAATCTATTCTGTAATAAAAACGCCGGCTCGGTAAATGTTCGGATAGCGTGCTCGTGGGGCAATCTAAATTTATGAGTTCACGCGAGCCGTGAACAAAAACCTACACTTCGAATGTACATTAAAGAAATATCCCATACATTTAACAAAGTATGGATATTTTACATGTAGCAGTAGAAAATCGTATGGTATGGTTTTTACATCTATACTGAAATGAGAGTAACTAAAAAGCAATCGATGGAAAACGTAGAGACGCATAGATTTGAAATCTGACTTGAAATAGTCGGTTATTTTTGTTTTATTGCGATAAAAGGCGAGACGAGCATGCCATTCGCCTGATGGTAAGCGATATGACCGTTCATGGACAGTAGCAAAATCAAACAACACCATGAATTGAAAGCAATGCTTGGCATTCCATTGCGCTCGACATCCTGAGACAAGAAATAGACATTGCGGCGGTACCTACACAGGTGGCCTCTCACATATGAGAGACTTACCAAAATGTCACATATACTCACTTAAATTGCGGCAAGTGGCAATAAAAGCATGTGTTGTACTACTATCAAATAATTTTGAAAGCCTCCGTAGCGCAGTTGGTTAGACGCCGGCTGTGAAACGAGACGCCGCGGGTTCGATCCCCGCACCAAGAGAAATGTTTGTGCGGCCCACGGATATTTCTTTCGGGTTTGGGTGTTTGTGAGACCGATAAGTCTCTCGTAGTTCTGATACCTGCGACACAACACTTAATTGATCTTAATGTGGGGTCAGGACTATGTCTGTGACTGTTGGGTGTATTTATTTTATTTATTTATTTTAATTGCTATAAACTTTGACGTGGGAAATTACTAAACATAATATAATGATGATACAACATTTAGTTAGAATTTACATTACTTATTAGAAAGAGTCAAATCCAATGCAGGTTTAATTTTGTATTCAGGATTTTGATAGCAGAATGAAGCATTTATTAAATTTCATTATATTATTCTTGGCTGAAGACTGCTGATGCATATTAGCTACTCGTGTTACATACATAAACGTCACGCCTGTATCCCACAGGGGTAGGCAGAGACTATGGATCTCCACTTTGCTCGATCTTGACATACTACTTTCGCTTCGTCTGCTTTCATAAATCTCTTCGCGCATTCTCGTCGGTTCAGGGTACTTCTAACCTGGTCCTTGCCCAAGGTGACCACGATCTGGTAAGTCGTGGCTATTCGTGTTCTTCCCATAAAAGACTAAGTAGGTGTTGTAAATATGTATATCGGATGGTTTTGATTTGTCTCGCCTTCATGTATGATTATAGCCTAAAGCGTAGTTAACTATTGCATTATTATATACATATGTGTTATTTCATCACCTTTCACCACGCGACACGATGTATATACACCTATATACGTATATTACTTATGGCCATTCTGAAGCCAGATATCAAGTCAATAGTTTTCGACTGATAAAAAACTAGAATACATGTACCACAAGGCAATTTGTGTATAGAGTTCGTGACTAACCCCCATTAGAGTTATCACCCTCGCCCCTACCCCAATTTTACACCCCATATATTCCCTATCTACCCCTTGGCATTTGGGTCGGCCGCGCCACGCCTCGCCGAGTTTGCCACCATTTTATTAATGTTACACAACCTGATTGCATAAACACCTTTGAGTTCGTTAATATTAACACGGAAGGTAAAAATTATTAACATTTTAAATTAAGTTTTAATACATGTTTCCCTTTGCCCTAAAATCAATTACTATGATGATTACTAAGAACCTACATGACTCATGTTTTGACTAAGTGCCATTACGAAAAAGACAGTAATAATTACTATAATCCTATTGCATTCATCCTGATGTCAAAAACCAGAAGACAGTTCTCAGATATGATATAGAAGATGAAGACGAGTAAAATAATTTTAATGTTGCTATCAAACTTGAATTCTACCACACTTTTGCAATGCGAGAGTAAGAGCTGAATTCAATGGCAGAGTAACTACTGCACGTAATAAGACTTTACATACTATATATTTAGATGGCGAGCGCAGTGGAATGCCAAGCATTGCTTTGTAATTCATTGCGTTGGTTGGTTTTGCTACTGTCCATGAGCGGTCATATCGCTTACCATCAGGCGAATGGCAAGCTCGTCTCGCCATTCATCGCAAAAAAATCTTAAAACTATAGACAACAAATACCCTTGTCACATCTTTTTGTCAACATAGCCTCTATGTGTGTATGTGTTTAAAAATCTGTCCCCAGGCACGGAAACAGAAAAATGGCGACATGAAGACGTAACATAATAATGTATACAATTTAAGTGCGTTGATATTTATTTTCCGCCAATTTGTGCAAGTTTGCTGCAGGGAAAGTACAAAACGGTGGCATCCTGTGGCTTGTTCTCGTAATGGTCAGTTTGAGTATACTAATTTCAACTACGGGCTGTCCTGCGACTTTACCTTTACTGTTAGTTGAAACCAGAATTTCCAACCATCTGTGGGTCAAATAGGCCATGTTTTTATGCAAATTCGGTTCATAAGTCTAGGTAATGTTCGGTATCAGATCTCTATCTTTATCCTTAATCAATACAATTCGAAATTTTCTCTGCTTTCTCTTCAATTTATAGTAAGGTTATGTCTAACGATGAAACGAATAGGTTCAATATGTATAAAGAGTAGGTTCGAAAAAGCAGTCTCCAAAGTTTTACTATACGAAGACATACGACGAACAATAATGACAAGGAAAATATAAAATAATTGAGCTAAATGGAATATTTTTCAGTGAAATCTTCGAAACGGAAACTCAACAGAGAGGCTTTTTGTTTGGCGCCAATATGGCGACTTATTTCACACACTTTAGCATTTATTTAGGTTAGGGAGTGGTGGGAAAGAGAGACAAATATTACTTACGGTTGCGAAAAAGAGACGGCAACATCTAATTAGTTTAATTATGTTGCAAGTGTTAAACGTAGTAATTGATTGTACATACACCGTAATATTCTGCGCGTAACTTTGCTTTTCTTAATGTAGTTATCATCATTATTGAGAAACTGTATTTCATTGCCTCATTGGTTTACCAGCATAGTTATCAATTTCCATGAGGTCCATAGTTCCATTCCTAGTTTGGACACTACTTGTGAGTTATATTTCTTGAAAATTACAAGCCGGCGGCGGCTGTGAAAAAAATAAGGTAAATATGTTTACGGCTTCAAAAATTCATGTTTCGACAAACATTATTGTCTGCAATAATAAACTAATATTTGAAACATCATCACCATTATTACCTCATTGCTTATTGTTGAAAGAAATCGCGCCAGGCACACAATAAATCGATTGTGAAAATAACTTATGTTTTTCATTCCAGAATCCACATTTCAATGACCACATGAAAACAATTATATCTATCGTGGAATAATTGTGGTATCAAATCATCCCTGGGTGGTAGACCTTTCATTACCATAAGGCTGTCTAGGCAAGTACCTACGCTTTTTTCTTTTCTGCTGCCAACCTTGGCAAGCGCTCTTGTGCTCGAATTTGAAGAATATCGAGCCTGTCAATACAGGGCACACCTGTGACTTTTTGGAGTCATGTGTGTATTGATAGTCAATCACCACGCACTATAACGGTGAAGGAGACCATCGTGGAGAAACCTGCATATCATAGCGATTCGGAAGAATTTCTATAGTATGAAATATTCCGCCACCCGCACCAGGCTAGCGTGGTGGAATATACGGCCTAACTCCTTTCAATAGGACTCTTGATTGTAGAGGAGGCCCGTGCCCTGCAGTGGGACGTATATGGGCTAGTACAGTACTGGGCTTTAAAGGACTTCACCTTATGTCTCTGGGTGACGTAGGAACTAGGAAGGGTGTTTAGTAATTATAAATCTCAGTGTTTTTGTTTATTATCTGGCGTGACGTGTACCATCTTTTAATACAATACTTGACATTTGTATCTTTACTCTTAGCTCCTCTTATTCATCTTTTGAAAGCCTCCGGGGTGCAGTTGGTTAGACGCCGGCTGTGAAACGAGAGGCCGCGGGTTCGATCCCCGCACCGAGACAAATGTTTATGAGACCCACAAATATTTGCCTCGGTTCTGGGTGTTTGTGAGACCAAATACTCTCGTAGTTTCTGATACCCACGAGACAAGACTTAATTGATCTTAATGTGTGGTCATCACTATGTATGTGACTGTTGGGTGTATTTATTTATTTTATTAAACAAGACCTTGTATGCTGTATCTTACCTTAAGCAAAGGCAATGTTGTACCTACAGGCTTTAACCCGTTTCAGTCATTAGACGTTTAGCAGGTGTTCTCATAGACTGCGCCTTCATTATATTAACGGGAGGTTGTGTATTTCTAACGTCAACAACAAATTTAAATGAAGTACTGGTGTCCGTGCATTATACGCGTAATGCTGCGCCGCCTTCTGTCTATCGGCTGTTACGTGACGGCTAGTGTTGGGATATATCGATAGTTTTGTATCGATGTTTGTGATGTTTGCCGTGGGATTGACGTGGCTTGTAAAAGAATGCTGTAAATGACGTTATTTAGATCGTAATGGAATTTTATTTTTGTTTTTTAGGTTGTCAAAACTTTAGTTTTATCGCTGTTGGAGAGAACGTGTAATTAGTTGCCTGATGGCATTTAGAAGGAGGTTGAAGTTGTGCATTTGTTAAAAAGTAAAAAACCGTGAAATGGAGCCGTAATGCTATGCTTATTCGTGCCAAAAGATACCTTAATGTATCAATATTTGAAAAGAAATTATAGCAAACCATGAACTATGATTTACAGCACCAATAACAATGCTCCAAATTATGCAAAACATTCAGCACATCCAAATCTGTTCGATTTGAATTCAGTTTTCTAAGCGACCATTACTATTTCTAAAACATCCACATAATTACGACTTCCTCAACCAAAATTAAACACAAAAATATCGATAAAACGCACTACAACCATAATCCCAGCACTACACGGGTAACAGGCAAATTATCAGCAGCCCTTACCCGTTGGCGCGTAATAACAGGAGCTGCGCCGCACCGCCAGCACGCAAGGACGTGCGAAATTACACACCACACACGGACAGACAGATTTACCACCAAAATTGCCAACATGGTTTATTTTTCAATTTTTTTTATTTTTACAAATTTGCTTCAAATAAGCCAGCATTGTGTCGGCGGATGACAGAATTTGCTGAAAGAAACTCAAGGTATTTGAATTACTCCGCATTCTATATGTAAAGTCCACCAATCCGCATTAGGTCAGCTTTGACAATTCTCAAATTTCTCATAATCAATTCCTCTGTTACCAGAGGAAAGTTCCGTAACCAGCATTGAGAGATTATGAACTGAAAAAGTATCACTGCATTGCAGTCATGTCTTGCCTGTATAAAATGCATGTGGTTACTTACCTGACACAGGTTTATGAGAGTGTATCATACTGGTCACAGCTAACTTCAATACTTACGATATAATGGTTTCTTAGATTTACGTGAATGTAACACATTGAAATATAACTGTTTTCACAAAAAAATTATCACAAACATCAAGTAAGTACTATTGACGATATGCATATTGTATTTAAGCAAAAACAAGATTTTAATCTATAGAACCTACCTGTCTAGCTAAGTTTATGTACTAAGTTGTCTCATAATCCACCTTCACGCAAAGAATTAAAATAAATAGTTAAAATGTTTTCCAACGGCCACGTCTGTGTGTATCTTTGCGGAAAAATAAATAACAAGCCCTGTAAACAAAGAAATGCAGGTTTTTAATCTTTGTGAATAAAATGGGCGAGGATCGGTAGCAGATGTATCTTCGGCCAAATTACTCTTGATTTAATACAAAAAACACTTTGTAGATTAAATAAAAATAAATAATTGCTTTTAACAATCACGCAACCGACTAAAGATGCCCTACACATTGAACAGTAGGAAATTGGGCGTTGTTAAGCTGTCTATCCATCAGCTGTTATTTTTAGTAAAATAATATAACTGAACATTTTCAGTATATACTTATTTTAGACTATGGGTTTTTGTTTACAACTTATGTACATAAAATAATACGTTTTATATATTTTTTATGAACTTAAAATTTCATTTTTTGTTTTTCATTTAACCAGAGCGACATTTATAATCGGATAAAATGTACATTAATATTACATAAATTACGGATACGGATTAATATTACAGAAAGTGATGGACTATGTTCCACCAATAACTCTGAAATTCAACATCACATACACTGAGTATATGAGTACTTTCACCACACAATTACCAAGATTCAGTAGCTGTAATAAAATCGCATTAAAGCAGGTATTAATGGAGTAGGCCTCTTAAACCCATTACTGAATAACAAAGCACGCGCACGGCGCCTCTTTACAATAGACCTGACTTCTAAGAAAACGCGGCTTTGAAAATTATAGGTCTGGCACGAGCTAAATTGCTCCCCTGTAGTTCCCAGAACCGATTTTGCATTTAGATTTTACATAATAACACTCAAGTTCATCGATATTCAGGTTTTATAAGGATTTAGACTTATGAAGTGATTTGAGACAGTGTATTATGTGGAATATTCAATTATGGGGCGATTTTATTTATGTTTTTTATTGCGATAAATGGCGGGATGAGCATGCCATTCGCCTGATGGTAAGCGAAACGACCGCTCATGGACTGAAGCAAAACCAAACAACACCATTAATTACAAGGCAATGCTTGGTATTCCACTGCGCTCGCCATCCTGAGATGTTAAGTCTCATTATGTCCAGTTACTCTGGCTACAATGTCGTTCAAACCGGAACACAACAGTGCATTTACACTGTTGTTTAAATGTCTGTGATTTCATGGAAGAAGGAAAATGCAACAGGAAGATTGTACTGATGTTCGGGTAATTACATTATCCTAACTGTGTACATATAAGACCTAAAAGTTCAGTTAAAAAACTGTTACATTATCGGAATATATAACTTAATAATAAAGGTTTGTTTATGTAAGTATAAACGCAGAAAGCGAAAGTGCGGTTTACTGGATGAAAAGTAATTATAGATGTTCATGAACTCTTACAAACGACCCAAAGACCTACTATCAGAGAAAAATTACAACGAAATTATACGTCATTGTTTCTTGCGACATTCGTACTTTCCAGCTAATCTGTTCGATTATTTGTATTGTCCACTATATCTTTATATATAACCCCTTAAAATCACAAGAAACAACTCTTATTTGAAACATTATAACTATTAAAGAGACACCCGAAATTACTGTCAAACAAATTACTCAAACAGACACTACAAAACAAACATAATACGTTGTTCAGAGCCAGACAAACAACATTATAACACCATTACAGCCCTTATCTGACAACAGTACTTAATTGCGTACTTAGATGTAATGACACGAAGATCCCAGCATTGTCTTAACACAAAAACTAGCGTGGTCGATGACACAGACTTTTTATCGACGGAGTATCGACACTACACTTCCCAGTTGACGTCAGAGAATTTTAGACAAAAAGATTTATTTTTCAATTTTGTTACTTTTACTGTGATCGGCTGTAATTGCTTTGCAGTTTTTTTTGCGATGAACGGCGAGACGAGCATGCCTTTTGCCTAATAGTAAGCAATACGACCGCTCATGGACAGTAGCAAAACCAAACAACACCATTAATTACAAGGCAATGCTTGGCATTCCACTGCGCTAGCCATCCTGAGACATAAGATGTTAAGTCTCACTATGTCCAGTAGTTACTCTGGCTACAATGTCCTTCAAACCGGAACACAACAGTGCATTTTTGTGAGACCGAAAAGTCTCTCGTAGTTCCTGATCTCCACGACACAAGACTCGATCTTAGTGTGGGGTCGGGACTATGTATGTGACTGTTGGGTGTATTTATTTATTTATTTATTTTATTTATATTTACCCTGCTGTTTGGTGGGAGAAATACATTGCGGTGGTACCTACCCAGGCGGCCTCTCACAAATGAGAGACCTACCACCAGTATACAAAAGTACCAGCAGTTTACGAAATTATTAAAACATTTGTAAGATTATGGTATGTGTGTGTTTTTTTATACTGGTCCGATTAATTAAGTGCATCCTTGTGGTAAGTCAAGTACAGTCCAAACCGAGTATACACCGAATGATAGAGAATCGTATCCGCCCTGGGGTATTACTCTGTGATCCGAAACGAAGTTCGAATGCTCGAACGTTCGACATCCGAAGTAAGTTATAAGTATTCCACTTCTAAAATCCATACTATTCTCAATGACACTTATCATTCACTCCGAACTTAGTCAATGGTAGCGAAGAACGATAGACGATTCGAACATTTTGTGGAGTAATTACGTTCGTTTTACGTACGACGTTCCACCATTCGAACTTCGTTTCGAATCATAGAGTGGGCTACTCTGAAAGCGACCACCATACACGATGGAAAACCCAACATACTGCCACAAGCAGGTTCAGCCTGTCTACATTATGTTTTGACGCTCTGTATCGGGTTCGAACTGTGTACCTACATCTAGTTTTGGCCTTTGTGTCGAACCATCAGGTGGATTGTAGTCAGTTTACAAGTATAAAAATGACATTTCCTATACCTAAAACAACTGAAAGGCCGGCAACGCATCTCCATGACTTATGGTGTTGCAGATGTTCATGGACGGTGATCACTTACCATCAGAATAATCTGAAGAAATCAGTATTTACTGGACCAAACGTCACGACTTAATTTATTTTTACCCGTCTACCAATGTTATTAAAAAAAACTAGAACCAATCCCAATGAATTCAGGTGTAATTTTCACATAATAAAGTTTAACACGATTGTTAGAGTACAATAAACCGTTAGCGTGAGGAATGCTCATCTATTACATATGGATTACAAGCGCATAACCGATGATTATCAACAGTACGTCAGTAACAATACCGCGGTAACTGTTCCAGCTTAGCTCCATACGCGCCCAAGTTATGAAAGCAAGCGGAAAAGGGAATCCCTCTGTGCAAGCCAAATTTTAGACCATCGGTTTACTTCTTGTATTTAAAGAAATAAATGATTTTTATGTTAATATATTCGGATTTTTTTACGAACTTATGGTTCATTGTCATGGATTCCGATGCGACGCGACAGCCTTACTGCTGGACCCTGAATCTGCTGCTGATGTTGTACTATATCTTTTATTTTGTATTAACTACGCGGTGTTTTTAATAAAGAGTTTTTATTATTATTATATTCATAATTTGTTTTAATTTAAACTGTCTCTATAAATCCTACCAAGAAAAAACATAATACTCATTATTGACTTCAGAATGTGTTACGAAGGTCACAGACGCTGAGGCCACCCCTAACAAAAATCAATAAATCAGAATTAAAAATAATGTGAAAAACTTGTACTTAAACTTCATCTATCTTAAAAATCCATCGTGTATCAATATGTTTTTTAATTTTATAGCTTCATCGCAAATGCGACAACTCCACCAATGTCAAGTATTGGAAAACACGATCGTGTTAGCAGTACCATATACTGATAGTGAAATATTCGTGCGTTTGTTTTACTTAACATGTATTCCTGCAATGTAAGGATTTGTCTTTTTAATTTTTCGGCATTCGATCTTTGAAATGTTGATAAAAGAATTATTTATTATACCGTCGTAGTCTCTTGTGACTTAAGGCACAGCCGTACCCTGGGGAATTATCCATTTCTTACAAAATTACGCTGGGAAGTCATCCGTCCGGATGTGAGGTAACAATGCTATCAATGTTTGTACACGATGCAATTATTCTCAGATTTTTTTTTTACATTATCGTATTAAGTCTTACGGTTACAAAGCTGAGGTCTCGGGTTCGAGTCCCGGGTCGGGCAAAGTGATATTGGTTTTTTCTATTCATTATCAGCCCGGAGTCAGGAATTTGTGCCCGATATGGCGATAGGCTCGCCCCCTATCACATCGTGGGACGAAACATACAAGGCGAAATGTGGGTGTCCTGGTGGCGCCTCTGCCTACCCCTTCGGGAATAAAAGGCGTGAGTTTATGTATGTATGTAGTATAAGTAGGTATATCAATGTATATATAGGTGGTACTTTGCTCCTGTTGAAGTTTAGAAGAGTGAACAATATTTATGTACAGTTGTATTAATCTATAAAGACAAAACCTAAACAACATCTTGATTGTTATGAGTCAATTAAATACTTTCAAGTATTAAGTTAGGTGTAACATCGTAATTAAAAAATAAACAATAGTAAATTAATAGTAACAAGAATTGCAATATTTATTATTAAGTCAGTTTCATCTACTTCTTCTCTTGTTGAAGTTCAGTAACCACACTAAACTGAGGCATCGGGAAATTCACGGGTATGATAACCAACTCCTGTGAATTCTCCCAGTGCCAAGGTCCAGCATGGTCACCCATCCTGGAGGCTTCTGATCTTCGAACTTCTGTCTTCGTGGCAGCAACGACATAGCCTAGATATTATTGAACCGGAGTGAGAAATCAAAACAGACCTCTGATTTTGGAAGTTGCATGTGCAGTTTGTTAATTTTTACTAAATTTACTATGAAGAAAACCATCGTGGGGTAATCTATAGGTATATTATTAGCAATAGACCTATCCTTGGCAATTAATTTAATTTGAAGATTATACGATTATTTTGATAAAAAAACAATTGAACAGTATCTTAAAATTTTGCTTTATTTTACTTCGCCGAGGTGGCAGTTATAACTCAGGCTATGTTTTTGTATGTAAACCAAGGTTTGAAAAAGCTGTTCATAAGATATCAATGACTCGTCGCTTTGAAGCTACACTTACTACGATTAGGTGTAACGGTAAAGTAAAATGACACGGTGGTTTGCGGTTGTCGTCTCACCGCGACTAACAGCCGAAACTGTCACGTTTTTTACTTGAAAATAGAATTATTTTCGAGGTAATATATACAGCATATAACATAGCAGTTTACAGCGCTATTAAACGGTGGAAAATGTTTCATTGCTTTAATAGATTTGACATTATTTTACATTCTACTGCATTAATACTTATTGCCACACAGCATTATTGACTTGACAAATATACCGGGTATATCAAAACTGCGACCGAAAACGAAGCCAAGTGGTAGTATTAGTGGTTACAAACATAATGCAATTAAAAATTTCGCAAAAAAAGCGACAGATTTTTTGTTGCAATTTTTTGAATATGGTCGTGTTTGAGTGCTAAATACCTAGTTTTTGCCAAAAAAGGAATTTAAGCCCTTACGTACCATTGCGATCTTAAAACTAAAAAAGTGTACACCAGTATTTTAGGAAAACTATGTATTTATCACCCAAATATGACGATTAGTAAAAAAAATTGACGATTTTTTTTTTTCGAAATTTGTAGTTGCATTGTGTCTGAAGTCACTAATACTACCACCGGGCTTCGTTTTCGGTCGCAGTCTTGATATACCCTGTATGAATTACTATTTCTGTTACAAATGTTATGATACAAAGAAAGTAATTATGAACATTATTTATATCAATACAACAAAAAATAACAAACAAAAAATAACAATAACTAACTGTAATGGTAATGTAGCTAGAACACTTTATTTTACCAATTTGATTAAAAAATTTATACACACACCTCATATGTTGACAACATTGACAGCATTCAAAATCTGAAACAAAACAACATTGTATGAAACATTTGTATGAAATAAGAAGGTAAATTATCATTTACCTTGGCATTCATCAATCCCAATGACCTAACTTGCCAGTGGGACCAGACCAAGAAATGGAATAATAACGTCATAGGTAACGTTGTAATTCTGATTCTGTAGTAAAACATGACATCACATCTTGTCTCAAGATGGCGAGCGTAGAATGCCAAGCATTGCCTTGTAATTGATGGTGTTGTTTGGTTTCGCTACTGTCCATGAGCGGTCGTATCGCTGACCTACAGGCGAATGGCATTCATCGCATTAAAAAAGAGGTCTTCAGTTGAAGGTGTTAGAAATCACTAGCATCTATGCTGCAATTACCGTGTACTGCTGGATGTATGCTCTTCAAGAAAGCGCCAATCATGCCTTAAGCAGCTTGCATCCATTCCCACATTTTTTAAGTGTGCGATCTCGCTACAGGGCTGTCTATAGTCTGTACTACGTCTGTCTAAGCATTCGTCATTCCAATACTTGTCTGTATTCATCAGGCCGTCAATGATTGTAGGATCTTCGGAAAGCGCAATGAACGATAGAATAGTCATTATTTCACAATTCACATCAGTTCACTATCAGCCGAACTAGCCCATTCATGTTCTTCAAAGAAAATTACTACATTATGCGTTATATAACTATCCATAAATAATTACATTAAAACGGCATAGTCTCATGCCCCTGCATATGTATTATGTTAATTATTTTCGATCACGCCAAACCGTCTGCATTGAAATTAGTCTGAATCTAAAATTCTCATAAAATCTATGTTTATTCTATTAACTAATTCCCGTAGATAATGAAATATTCATTTCACTTGTCTGTTTCTAGACGCGGGACAGGTAGGTTTATTGACCTATAGCTTTCATTTCTTACCTAACGATGTTTTTCCTAACTATTAAAGCGATAATTAATGGATACCACACATAACCTCTAAAAATTACTGCCATGTGCACTGGTTTTGAACCCGCGACTTCCAATTTGAACGTCCGGTCCGCCAACTGAACTATCGATACGTTACAACCAAACAATTGATCGAACAATTTTGTAAATGGATTTCGAAGTGCTACTCAAGGTTTTTCTAGTCATCAATTTCACATCACCGATTTTCCGATACAAAAGCTCGACATGAATTATAAAAAGCTGTAGTCATCGAAGCTTTTATGGTAATGGCTGGCGTATTTGCCTTCCGTTGCCAGGCAACTATCATTCAGCCAGGGTGGCAGGGACTGCGCATGCGAAGTCACCCTCACCTTGTTTGCTACCCTTATTTTTTTTTATTGCGTTGATAGGCGAGACGGGCGTGCCATTCACTTGATGGTAAACTATACGACCGCTCATGGACTTCATGAATTACAAAACAATGCTAGGCATTCCACTACGCTCGCCATCTTGAGACATAAGATGTTAAGCCTCATTATGTCCAGTAGTTACTCTGGCTACAATGTCCTTTAAACCGGAACACAACAGTGCATTTGCTCTGGTGTTTGTTGGAGAAATAGACATTGCGGTGATACCTACCCAGGCGGCCTCTGACATGTGAGAGACCTACCAACAGTAAAAGTTATTTTTATAATTTACTTTTGTTGGTAAACGAAGATTTTATTACCGTTGTAATTAATAATTTTAAGTCTATGCTCTCATAAAAAAAAAGATCAATATTTTTTTTTTATCTTTTAAAATTAATTTCACGCAAGTGAATCGAAAACTTTGGTAACGGTCTCCATCAATACGAAAACTTAGCAGCAATATCGGTTAATAGATAATATTTAAAAAAAATATGGTTATTAAGAACTCGTCAGTGGGTCGCGATTCAAATTAGTCTGTGTACATCTGAATAGTGAATAGAATCAGGAAGACTATTTTACCTCGATAAATACTGGATCTGGACTGCTCTTCGCTTACCATTCCTATCTATAAATGCAATATTCATATATCTAAACATATCTTTATATCTGTGCAAGCTTTGAACATTTCCCACCCATATCTTCCATTGTTACGCGGAATAACATATCACTGTCGTCGTAAATTCGTTTCAAAATAGACTCTAATCCATTAGAGCAAGGTTTCATTTTGTACACGCTAGTAAAGTTTGTACGTGCGTTGCCATGACAACGGTGTTTGGAAAACAAACGGTCATGTAAATCAAGTTAGTACTTCGTTATACTTGACATGTTTTTGGCTTGTGTTTTCTTAATAACACCGGGCTGGTAATAATTGAAATGGGTAATAATTGAAGCAACTATGTTTTAATTATGTACGTATATATACAGGGTATTTCAAGACTGCGACCGAAAACGAAGCCAGGTGGTAGTATTAGTGACTTCAGACACAACGTAAGTAAAAATTTCGCAAAAAAAAAATCGACAACTTTTATTTGTAATTTTTTACTTATTGTCATATTTATAAATAATAAATACACCCAACAGTCACACACATAGTCCCGACCCCACATTAAGATCGATTAATCTTGTGTCGCAGGTATCAGAACTACGAGAGACTTTTCGGTCTATTTGGGTGATAAATACATGGTTTTCGTAAAATAATGATGCATACCTCTTTATTTTTCAACACTCAATGGTACGTAAGGGTTTAAATTATTATTTTCGCAAAGACTAGGTTTTTACCACTCAAACAAGATGATTTTTAAAAAATTCTAAAAAAATATCTGTTGCTGTTTTGGAGAAATTTTTATTTGTCTCGTGTCTGTAACCACTAAAACTACCACCTGGCTTCGTTTTCGATCGCGGTCTTGATATACCCTGTATATTGATAGAGGCAAAAACGGGATTTTTTTACGAGAAAGAAACATCTTGAGCTAATCTTTTGCTGGAACATAAGTTATAATTAATTAATATTGAAGTTAACTTTACTGCTAAAATAATTATCCGTAACATGTTAAATATCGAATGAGACCAGATATAAAACACTTATACTCTCGTAATCGGCGACAGATATTATGCAAACGATTCCACAGTTTACGAAACATTATCATTTGTAAAAATATAACTAGTGAGTATATTATATCGATCTATCTAGCAATACCATAAAGGTCACTCTATGACATAATTTATATTTCTGTACTGTACTGTATCAGTCCATATACATCCCACTGCAGGGCACGGGCCTACTCTACAATCGAGAGTACGATTGAGAGTGGTTAGGCAATATAGTCCACCTCGCTGGCCTAGTGCGGGTTGGCGGACTTATACATACCACAGAAATTTACACAAATCGTTATGGTATGCAGGTTTCCTCAAGATGTTTTCCTTCGCCGTTATAGTGCGTGGTGATTGACTATCAATACACACATGACTTCGAAAAGTCAGAAGTGTGGCCTGGGATTTGAACCTGCGACCACTGTGACGTAGGCAGCGTCTGTTCCGTTACAGACCATCACGCACTTGAAATTTATATTTCTATTATACGAATAACACACACGCTGCAATTAATTAAATCCAAACCTTTGAAAGTTCATCGCGTGAAATTAAGGGTAGGGTAACCTATGTAGGTTAAGGGAGGGTTGGCAATTTGACCCCTACCCTAAAGGCAATCGGGCCGCCATTTGGTCTATTGTTGTTTGTCTTTAGGGTGGAGCATATTGTGTAACCGTTGACTTTTTAATTCATTAACTTGGTGTCAGATTAATAAATTATGTAGCTTTTATTTGTATTATAAAGCAAGTTTTTTTTGTACGATGACGCATCCTTCGTTCTACGACAGACGAAATAATACTTTAATATAAATGTAACGTTTAAAAACTTTAGCTATTTAACCGAATAACACGAAATACAAACGCCTTTCAGGGGTAACAGAGAAGAATATAGGATACTTATTAATCCTATAATTCTTTTAAAAGTCGGTTAAACTTAGTTTTCGGTTCGGTTCAACAAATCGGTTCGGGCGTCTCCGAGCAATCGGTGAACACTCAAAACATAAATATTCCGACGAATTGAAATCCTCATTTTTGAAGTCGGTTAATAAAATAAAATTAAAGCACAAATACAATTGGCAATTGCGACACGCGAGGGAAATCCGCATTGCAGTAAAAACTAGGAAACAATTATTAACAATCGTCATTTATTCACATGATAGTTTGGTCACGTGACTCAATTCTGTAAATCAAGATGGCCACGTATTATTAATAGTTACATAGTATATTCGGTGTAGAGTCGTTGTTGGCCTAGTCGGATACCTGATCAAGCAATTCTCTTTATCTGCGCTTTTCGGATTGAAAATCTCATAGTTGAATAAGAAAGAAAACCAATATAAATAATAAATAAATACACCCAACAGTCACATACATAGTCCTGACCGCACATTAAGATCGAATCTTGTGTCGTGGGTATCAGAAACTACGAGAGACTTTTCGGTCTCGCAAACACCCAGACCCGAAACAAATACCTGTAGATCACACAAATATTTATTTCGGTGCGGGGATCGTACCCGCAGCCTCTCGTTTCACACGCGGCGTCTAACCAACTGCGCCACGGAGGCTGTCAAATATATACGAAACGTGGATAAAACTATAAAAAATATTTGAATGACCAATTCACGCTTGTAAACCGTCAACATAGTCTTCAATGATTTATTATAGGTTTACTTATTTGATTATTTCACAAAATTACTTACCTAACCTCTCTTAGCCTATTGAACACTCAAAGTGGATAAACTAAAGAATTCCCCACCTTGCGCACTTACATTGGAATGTACCAAAACTGGTGCAATAGCGATCATCTGCTCGCAAGTAACATTTAGTAGTACTACTTGCATTTTTGATGAAAGCAGATGCGCCATTGAGTAGTTGTTTAAAATAATAACAGTTATAAGGACTTTTCACTACGTCAGGAAAACAGAAGACAAAACATTCATAATTCTTTTCATAGCTATGCAATTAAATAAATAAATACACCCAAAATTCACATACATAGTCCTGACCCCACATTAAGATCGAGTCTTGTCTCTTGGGTATGAGAAACTACGAGAGACTTTTCGGTCTCACAAACACCCAGACCCGAAACAAATACTTGTGGTTCTCACAAACATTTGTCTTGGTGCGGGGATCGAACCCGCGGCCTCTCGTTTCACAGGCGGCGTCTGACCAACTGCGCCACAAGGCTGTCAATTATGTTGCGTTTTGGGATCAACTACATAGTGAATGCCAAGGATCAACTAGTAATAGCTTCAAGAGGGCCGGCAAAATTGTGTCGATTAACGGTAGATGCTCTAGATGGCCAAATGAACAGCACTGTACTTATTGTTAGAATCAATGTAGTGTCTTTACCGACCGAGCATAAAAATGGTAATTGAAGTCAATGATCCTTTAAAATTGACAAAAAATATTCTTACTCCAATAAAGGCAGGAAAAAGACATCCGTAAGGGAACAAAAAAATGTGATTTCTATTCCAACTTTATTTATTTTTATTTATTTATATCCTTTATTGTACACTATATTTAAGCTTAACAAATAAAACATTACATTCGATAATAGTACAAAAGGCGGTCGTATCGCTCGAGGCAATCTCTTACCGACTACCTTGGGATGGAAATAAGAGAAGGATAAAAGAGAGGGCAGTCAATAGTGCACCAATAGCTTATTAAAAACATATTAATAATAACTATAAAATAAAAATAACAATAA
Source organism: Deilephila elpenor (assembly GCA_949752805.1). NCBI lineage: Eukaryota > Metazoa > Arthropoda > Insecta > Lepidoptera > Sphingidae > Deilephila > Deilephila elpenor. The sequence goes on from OX457114.1 coordinate 3,154,669, forward strand.
TATTTAATAGATGCTCCGTATACACATAAATATACGAATAAAACAAGTGACACAGTATCAGACATATAAAATATGCAACATACTAATATAATAAATAATGTACTTTAATGTATTTTTGAGGCGTGCTCCATACAAAACCATTTAAGACTGACATTGCTGTGGTTCCCACGGATATGGTGTAGATTGCAGTCTTCCGCACTCGAGGTCTGTCGCGGTCAGTCTTAATATTAGAGAGAGTCATAACATTAGCATGGGTCTAACTGATAGGACAACTCTTCATGGTTATTATAGTTTAAAACTTGATTTAAAAATTTAAAAAAATATATATTTTTCACATATGATACCAAAGTTTATAAATAGTACTAGACCCTACACTAGGATTCCTTGTGTTGTGGGGTGTAGTTATTTAGGTATAATATAGAAGAAAATTACAAGTATTTTTACGAAACCTATTTTACATTTAACACAGGAAGGACTTTTTGCTAGTTTATTGTTGAAAAAGATATTTTTTTATTTTATTCTCTATCGTTATGATAATATACTAGCGCATACGCTTACTGTTGGGCATGGGTTACTATTCCTAGAGAATTCGATCGAGACCGAGGCTAAAGTCTACCACGCTTGTATATCGTTTGGCGCACTTTATACTCATACACAATAAAAAATCATTTAAAAATCACTATAGTACAAAGGTTTCCTCATTATGTTTTGGTTCACCGTTAAAGTGGTAATTGACATGACTCGTTAAAAACAAAAATCTCGAGATTCGAACCCATAACTATAATCGGCAGTTACGCACTCTACCATTTTACAAACATCGTCTAATTCACTATTATAAAGTCTACACACATGAAACACAAAACCGGCAAAATAAAAAATAAAACACATCAAAGACAAAATATAATCCAATCAATTTGAAATCTGTCCAGTGATGTATGTAAATAGACCCCGGAGGCGAAATAAGTAATGTCCATGATTTACGATGTCGGACGTTTATTTAATTTAGACACATCCTGTTCTGAGCTAAGTAACATTTCAATCAGATATTAAGCTACCTGTATTAAATGATCTCGGTTGATACGTTTGTCGGGGCTGGGGTGGACTCAGGAGTTGTTTGGGGGATATATTCAAAATCATTCAAACTAACGACTGGCTATGATTTGAAAAAATGAATAATACTATCGACTGGCTATGATTTTGGAAATTGTGTTTTAAATAGAAGTGAATAATATATAAAATCTCGTAGGGTCTTTTGATATCATTTATATGTTGTAGGATGTGAACTATATGATCAAAAAGACAGTTCCAAATTCATTTGAGAAAAATAGTCGGAAGTTGAATTAATGCGCGTCTCTTTTCGTTGGCAAGACTTAAACGTGCGCTCAGAGTTTATCCGTAGCCGTATTCATTTTTGAACTATATTTTAAACTATAAAAAAACGTCTTATAAAAATATATAACTCGAATCGAAATAAAAAAGTAGCCCACTTTTTACAAAATCATAACCTTTTTTTGCAGTAAAATTACGTTGTTTTCACCTCTTCAATTACTCATTTAAATACATCCTTGGATACAACGAGGTCGACCCACAACCTTGCGTCCTGAGCCCACACCTGCGCCGTTGGATCAGCGCGGGACCGTTAGCTCAGTAATTACAGTCTCGGCAATTATGCTTGAAGGAAGGAGTTCGCATCCTGTGCGTGATAGACTACTTCGCCGAGTTCTTGATGAGCCATCAACTATTGACGTTTTTATTTTTAGGTCTGTTTCTCGATGTGTCATATAAAAAAATATAGTCATTTTCTTCTATGATATGCACTAAATGTGTTTTTTGGTTTGACTTTTATTATTACTAAAAGTTTTAATATACCTATTGAACTTGGGTTAAAGATACATACTTACGGCCTGATTCATAGACAGTTTTAAAACCTATTTTAGATATCGAATCTTTTGTCTTCTTAGCTCAAACTGAATTGAAAGGTCTTTTGAAAGGGACAAAACATTCTTTAACTAAAATTGGTTTTAAAACTGTGTATGTTGAGGCCGTTATAAATTTTATATTTCTTTAAAATGTTGGCATGAGCTGTGAAACAACAAATAAGTAATCAACTACCCTATTATTGATAGTTTATACTCTATTTAATTTAGCTATTTAAACCTCCCCCCTTTTCTAGGTAAAAACCCTCCTGGAGTGTACGAATATCAAGCCCAGCACTGACTCACAACAAAGACACAAACATTGGAGGTAGTTTATCAAAGTAGATAGTAATAAGGGCCCACACGCATAAGTCCAAGGTATAATTTAAGCCGCGGATCTCGACGTTAGTATCCCAACGATAATTTACTTGCACGTCAATAATAATAAAGCGGTCTTAATTACGATACACAGGGCAGCTAATGGTCTTGTTCTAATTGAGTTAAGGCGAATGCACGGTTTGTGTTTATTTATATGTAGGAATTGAATGTTATGATGAAAGATGAGTAGAATGAAACGTTAGGCGAATGACTGATATGGAACGTAGTTCATGTGAAAGAGATAACGAATGAAAGTACTAAAGAGTAAAAGAGAGGATGAATTATGAAGATGTTGAAATATGAAAGGACGAAATAAGAAAGAACAGTCTGGAAGACGATGGAAGAAGTGAACGACGTAAGACGGAAAGACGAAATAAAGTGTAAATAATAATACTGAAGAATATCTAAGCAATCTTTGTTTGATTTGACCCGACACGGAACTATTACCACATATATTTATATAGTAAGTAAATAAGCTGAAGTAAGCGTGTTCGGGAGTGGAGAGCGCGTCTTGGCAAACGTATCTTGGGTCGTCCTCTGGCCAGATGGCGGGACCACTTGCACAAGAGAACTCGCAGCGACTAGATGCGTAAAGCAGCAGACCGGACTCTGTGACACCTTGGAAGAAGCCTATGCCCAGCTGTGGACTGGCTGATGATGATATTTATATAGCAAAGGAGCTCAGTAGCTCAGGATTGAGTGACATCAGTAAGAGATTACAAAAATTTTATAGTTGGAAAAAAATCGGTCATGCGGAGAAGGTAAGATGGCAAATATAGCAGAGTATTACGAAATAAAGATACAGTTCAAATTGTTAGAACTTAGGTAGGCCATTGTTAATATTGAGAGACTTAGTGAATATATCATTAAATATACTTGAGCAGATTGAAATGGTTTCCAAGGAAAGGAATAAATTATTTTCGGTCCAAAATCACAATATTAATCATAAACTCCTGAACCATGTTAGAAAATCAGTCTCTAGTGTCTAGTAGTATAAGACATCTCTGTCTTCCACTGCGCAATGACTTACGGGCAGAATTAATAAGCGATCCCAATCCCTATCTAAGGATCGATCCGGAAAATAGACCAATCAGAACACATCAAATGTGAGCGTGTCGACAATACCTTGAGCCCATTGGTCTATTTTCACGATCGATCTTTAGATAGAAATGAAGAACGTTTATTTTAACTATAGTTTAGTTTCAACTGCCAGTTTCCACAACTGATTGTCATCATACACATTGTTGTGTGTAAGTACATCTCTTTATTACATCCCTTAGTAAATGAGTGACGAGTCTATGACACAATGTTACTTACTGGACGAATAGATATGAATAATAACCCTGTTTATTTAACGACTGCCTTGTTCATAATCGGGCAGCCTCCATGGCGCAGTTGGTTAGACGCCGGCTGTGAAACGAGAGGCCGCGGGTTCGATCCCCGCACCGAGACAAATGTTTGTGTGAACCACAGGTATTTGTTTCGGGTCTGGGTGTTTGTTAAACCGAAAAGTCTCTCGTAGTTCCTAATACCCGCGACACAAGACTCGATCTTAGTGTGGGGTCAGGACTATGTATGTGACTGTTGGGTGTATTAATTTATTGATAAAGAGCAAAGTAGACAAAACATTCGATAACTAAAATAGATTTTAAAACTATCTATGAATAAGGCCTTATGTTCTAATGACTGAAAGTGATGACGTCATATTTAATGTCAAGCTTTTAGAAAATACGCCGAAGGCTTATTTCGATAAAGATAATATTAGCCTTGAGTCCAAGAATTTCTCGATTAAGTCACACCAAACAACATTGTAACGATCATAAAAGAAGTGTGAGGTGTTACATTTTATGTTCATTTTTAAAGTGTACTAAATGTCTTTGAAAGAGGTTATAAAAACGTTGTCTTTGATTTTTTTTATTCCACTCGCTGAGTGTGATGCACGAGTTCTGTTGTATATTGTATAATATTTTTTCAATAATTTATGTAATAGTTGATAACTATGGTACCTATAAACACCTCGCAAAAAAAACACCAGAAGGGAAATCTGAGGTGTAACAGATTCGATCTAAGTATCTACCATATAATAAATATAGCGATATTACAAAAAAGTTTAATCATGTGTATGTACTGTATCAACCCATACGAGAGTACGATTGAGAGGGGTTAGACCACAGACCCCTGTCACATCATGGGACGGAACATACAAGGCGAAATGTGGGTGTTAAGGTAGCACCTCTGCCTACCCCTTCGGGGAAAAAGGGGGAAGGTTATGTATGTATGTAGACCATATAGTCCACCACACTGGCCTAGTGCGGGTTAGGGGAGTTTACATACCATATAATTTCTTACAAATCTCTATAGGATATAGGTTTCCTCACGATGTTTTCCTTCACCGTTGTAGTGCGTGGTGATTAACTATCAATACACACATGACTCCGAAGAGTTAGAGGTGTGCCCTGGGATTTGAACCCGCGGCCACCGTGAACATGTTAGCCGCGTCTGGTCTGCTTACCAACAAGTCACCACGCACTTAATGTACATATATGAAGTCACATAGCTAACTTATAGCTGTAATAAGCTAATCAGCTGGACTAACCCCAATGGAAATGATAACTCAATTATTTATTTTAGTGAAAATTTTTCACAGCCTCCCTTCCATCCAATGCGCAACATAAATAATAAATAAATACAACCAACAGTCACATAATATAATCCTGACCCCACACTAAGATCGAAGCTTGTGCCGTTGGTATCAGAAACTACCAGAGACTTTTCGGCCTTTTAAACACCCAGACCCGAAACAAATACCTGTGGTTCACACACATATTTGTTTCATTGCGGGGATCGAACCCGAAGTCTCTCGTTTCACAGCCGGCGTCTAACCAACTGCGCCACGGAGGCTGTCACAACTGAACATAGGTAAACACATTTCCAATAAATATAACTGGATCGTTATCAAGCATTTATATACACCAGATATAGTAACATACATTTTTAAAAACTTTACTTCAATAATTAGCAATTTTAAGTGTCGCCAGCTCGTATATAAGGCAATGTTAATGTTTTATCAAGATTAATTTTATTGCCGATACAGCCTTATATATTACACTTAAATATATCTCAATGGTACTTATCCTTGACATCTTAATACATGATACAGAAGGTATGAATATTATACTAGTATAATAGTTTAATGATTTATAAATTACATACATGCATAAACTTACGCCTTTTTCCCAGGAGGGGTAAGCAGAGGTGCTACCAGTACAGCCTCGTTTCGTCTTGTATGTTGCGTCTCATGATGTGATAGGAGGCGTGCCTATCGCCATATCGGGCACAAATTACTGATTCCGGGCTGATTTTGAATAGAAAAATCCCATACCACTTTTGCCCGACCCGGAATTCGAACCCGAGAGCTTTGTAATCGTACCGTAGTAAAATCAGAGGGTAGTCAGTTATTTGTTTCTATTTAGTATTGCAAAAATAAAATATAGTGGAGGGTAGCTAGTTTTTCTTTGCCTTTTAGCATGCTTGACCGCTGAGTTTCGTGGACGCTTCGGAAGGCGCGGTGCTTGCTTTTCTGCAGCACTGGATTTACCAAGTTATTTCGGTTGTTTTGTGGACTTTACAATGCAAGTGTCTATGTGTTTAGTGCTACAATAGATGTATGTATGCAGCTTTAAGAGGGGCGATCCGGTAAGTACCTAGGCTATATTAAATCTTGTCACATGAACACTGTTTTGCTATAAAGGCACTTTATTTTTACCTCAATAATTGATTGGCTTTTTAAAATCTCATTTGGACCTGTCTTTTGATCCAGTATATTTTTTGCCTGGATACAGAATTAAGGTGTATGGTGAAATGATTGTTTTAAAAAGGATGCACGATATGTTAATATATTATGTTGTTTTTCGTTGGATTAATTATTATCGTTTCACTTATTTTTTTACCCTTAGGTACTTCATTTTGCGTACTACGTACAGTCAAATAAAACTTGTAATAAAACATTTTTATGCGTCTAAATATAACCGATAGATGGCGCTAAAACAGTATTTCGTCGTGTTTATATTTAGTTACAAGAAAAAATATTTTTGGATGCCGAGTATTTCTTTGAATGCTTTTAAAGTACGATAGTGCCTAGTGTAAATAGTGGAATAATCACCTTATTTTCGCCACTATTGTTCGTAATATTTTATCAGGACTTAAACCTTTTTGAAGACCTGGTTAAGGTTGCACGAATTCGCTGGATACAGGTCGCTTCCAACATGTCGATGTGGAGGTTATTAGGGGAGGCCTACGTTTAGTAGTGGACTTCCTGTTACTAAAACGAAGGAGCGAAACCTTTTTTTGATTTCGGGTAGAAAATTAATAGCATGACTAAGAGTCAACAGTCCATAATTCCTTGTATTGTTTACTTGGCCGTGATTCGTTAATAATATTAACTTAATGACGTTGACTAAACATAATACTATTGTCTATTGATGTATTTCGACGTTTACCGCTCCAATGTGTAAGCGTTAACATACGCGGCACACACAATATCGAAAACAAAATAAACATTCTATGTTATGATACGATACAGTCAAAACTTTACGATATACACGCCTTTAAATTTTATTGTATTAGCCTTAAAATAACATTTGTAACTTCTTTTTGGAAAGAAATCACCGTTTGGACTTTTAAGGGTGAATTTGACGCGAATTTTTGGATGCGTATATGTATTAATAAAATAATAAGGGTCAATATACGTTGCAATGTTGGGCATGGGAATAACTTTCGATAAAAATGCCTGAGAATCAATTGACATAAATAAGAGATCTGATTAGTTTTTAAATTTATAAAGCATTTTTCGGCTCAAGTAGTCGAAAACTGTTTTAAAATACGTATGGTGCAGAAATAATATTTGTAACTACCGGTCCATTCACACTTCGCAAGGTTTCAAAAACTCTAGCCTATTAATTAACAACTAGTTTATATACCCACATCTCACGCATTTTTTCTCATATTAATTGACCAATAATTTTAGATGCTCGATTTCCTATATTCTTTTGTGTATTCTGATTAATTTGGATGCAACATTGCATTATAATCCGTGGTGTAAAAAGCATACGTTTTTAATAAATATATTTTTATAATAAACGCACGCCTTTATCCCAGAAGGGGTAGGCATCGGCGCCACCAGGACACCCACATTTCGCCTTGTATGTTTCATCCCATGATGTGATAGGGGCGAGCATACCGCCATATCGGGCATAAATTCCTGACTTCGGGCTGATAATGAATAGAAAAAACCCAATATCACTTTGCCCGACCCGGGATCCGAACCCGAGACCTAAGCTTTGTAATCTTACCATATTACAACAACACCACCAAGGCAGTCTAGGCCAAAATAGTTTTAGATTTAATATAACTTAGGATACAAAACGAATTATATATCAAAACCTTTTTAACTAAAACTCGGCTAAGGTCGGGTTATTTTAAAAAGGCTCCGCTTTAGACATAATTTAATGAGGTTTTAAAACCTTTTGCAGTTTGTCATTGATCGATGCTAATCAAAATGTCCACAGATACTAGAATTTTAAGTATGACTATTTTCATTAAACAGATAATTAAATAAATCACACTATATTCTGTATTTAAAATTCTATGAACACAAAATAACCCATACATTTTTGGCTAACTTAAAAACCGGATGTTTATATCAGATATTTCGTTAATATTTCCTTTATATTAATATTTTTCTTATTCTTATTTATAACAATACTTTGTACTTAAAAAAATAAAAGCTAAGTCCTTGATCAAAGACTAAAGAACCAATTACGCCATTGCAAGCAAAATTTCCAAGTAAACCATTTAAATAATTTTAAAATGGCCACTGCAGCGCCCGCCATATTGATTTTTGCAGTATTGCCAACTATATATAGAATAATTATGTTTAATAAATGACTGGGAATACGCATATGCTTCTTGCTATTGTACTATCGACATTTCAATTTAAGCGAAATATTCTATAGCTTTTTGTAAGATCTATCCCTTAGTTCAGTAGTTCGTAAATTATCCACACAAACCTTTAGTCTCCACATTAATTAAATATTTTGGTAATTATACGATATTTTCCTTGTATTTATTTATTTAAAGCTTTATTAATTATAGTACATCAAATATGCAACAAAAAAGAATATGAATAACAGTAAAAAAAGTACAATTGGCGGTCCTATCGCTCAAGGTAATTTCTGACAGACAACCATGGGATGGATATAGGAGAAAATAACGAAAGTTGGGGCAGCGTCAGGTGTACGAATAATAAATTCTTCTATTATCTACACATTAAAATAAAACTGGGCGAAAGTGGCCTAAGATACAAGGCGAAATGTGGGTGTCCTGGTGGCGCCTCTGCCTACCTCTTCGGGGACAAAGGCGTGAGTTTATAAAAAAAAAAAAAAAATATAAATAAAATAAAACTATTTTTTTACGGATTTTATCGCGAATTGGTTTAATTTTTAAATTTTTCCACTAAATCGCAATAAAATCCGTAAAAAAATGTTTTATTTTAATGTGTAACGCGTAAATCTAAGAAACCATTATCTTTGTACATATTAAAAAATACACTGTCGATACCTCTAGCATATAATATACTTTTAGTCACAAGAAAATAACCTCAATCCTCCCACCCCACAGACCCTCTTTAATAATCTTATAATGAAAGGATGTTCGACTTGAGTAGATCACAATATAGACCTCTCAATCGATTATACAGGGTGCTTCATTTTGCTAAAAGGCTTTTTGCTAGTAAAATTACCCTATTTAGTATTGAAGCGAAAAAAACTGAAGTGGATTTTATAGAGACTTGATAGAAATGAACAAGTTGACGTTATTATGAAGACGGCTTACATTAAAGCGACATTTTCTATATATTATTGACGTGATGCCGTGAGTAAAATAAGTGTTTTTGTTAATAGTTGGGAAATGGAAAGAATAGTTAATAAATAATAGTTTTAAAAACTAAAATACACGCTTTAGTAAAAGACCCAACTAAAAAAGTAAAAATACTAGATATGAGTTTAGGATTAGAAAATGGATTGAAATCATAGGCTAGCACAATGTCTCATCTGACGATATACATATTCATGAGCCCATAATCTGGCAATAAACCATAGCCGACCTGGCCCAGCGCGAATTGGCCTACTCCACGTACCATAGAAAATATTGTAGATTTCTATGAAGTGGATTCAGCTTAAGACCTGGTATCGTAGCCACTTTATCCAGCGAGTATTTCAAATAAGTTCCGAGCAATGATTGTTAACCCTCCGGCATGTCTTATTGTGTCGTTTATTTTTTTGCACGCGAAGTCTTACTTGAAACATTTTTAATACAAAGTTGCAGCACAATGTTCTAGAAAAATAACCTCATTACGAGCGTGCATTAATATTCACAATGAAAAAAGGGAAATAATTTGAATAACTAAAAGTAACTGCCTGTGCGAGACATCGGTCGTCGGTCTGGTTTTTGTGAGCGGCCCCGCCCTACCGCAATACGCTTCGGAGTGCCCCACGTTAGTTCGCAATCTGTATAAATAAACCTTTTTTCTGACCACACAAACACAGCTACCGTGTATCGCCTTAGATAAGGTTATCTTAACGAGACAATACACTTAATAATTTGCAATGTTCTTAATGGTATTGTTGTTTACAATATTTCGTTGCTATTCTTAAAAGGCTTGCCGTATCTGCGAGTGGATTAATTTTCGCATCATTGGTCTCGTTATTTACACCTGGGTTCGAATCCTATTGCGAGCAATTATTTTCGCGAGCAATGACTTTCGGTAAATTATTCGGTTATAAAAGTCTAGATTTGCACTATTCCTACTTCTTGAGGTATAAATTTATTTGTTGTATAAAATTAATAATTCAGTATACAAAAGGCTATGTGTAAAAACTCACCTCGATATTTTCAAAATAATCACGGGATCATTTTCGGCTACTCTTGCCAGAGTGATCTGTGGACAAAAGAAAATAAGTTAATTTAATATAGCCCTAAATCACTATAACAAACTATAATTATATCGTTAATATCAGAATCAACAAGACTGATCAGTTGAAACACGCAGTCTGGAACAAATATCTGATCAAACATTTGCCTCTGTGAGAATCAATCATGCGTTTTTGTTTCACAGCTACACTTCAACAAATATTGGTATAATTGGTCAATATAAATAAATATGTGGAAGCTTGTTATCAGCAAATTTGTAACATACTTAATGTTAAATATCTATTTCTATTATAATAAGTCTGTAAGCTTTCCAAAAATTGTAAAATAAAAATAAATAAAATAAATAAATAAATAAATATACAACTTTACTTTCCGTTTTAATACAATAAAGTTCTACAATAGACTGGCGTACAATAGCATAGCTATGACATTAACTATCGAAAGTAGACCGATTTGATCACGCAAGCCTCCGTGGAACATCGTAAATCAGATTTATATTGAATACTGCCTTCGCTTGACGTATTATTTATATTATAAGATCGCTATTAATGTTGATCTTTCGGTAATTTATTAGCAATTATTGGCGGGATGTTTATAATTTTGAATGATGTAGGTGAGCGTAGTTTATGATACAAAAAGTAATACATTTGTCCTATATACTTTAGTACATACAATACAAAAGTGATTGTAATGTAGGACGCAACAGCAACCACTATAACTTGAATTGTAATAATACACGACCTATACTGCCCATTCTTTTATAATTGATACAAAACTCTAAAATTATTTAAATACAAACAAATGATTAAGTAAGTATTTTGAGGACATATGCGTAATATATTAAAAACAATTTTATTGCGATTTTTGGCGACACGAGCATGCCATTCGCCTGATGGTAAGCGATACGACCGCTCATGGACAATAGCAACACAAAACAACACCATGAATTACAAAGCATGCTTGGCATTCCACTGCACTCGCCATCCTGAGACATAAGATGTTAAGTCTCATTATGTCCAATAGTTACTCTGGCTACATATTCTTCAAACCAAAACACAACAGCATTTCACTGCTGTTTTAGCGGGAGAAATAGACATTGCGGTACCTACCCATATGAGAGACCTATAACCAGTATTGCATTTATTTTATTGTTTTTTTCCTTTGAATGTATTGATGAAACGATCTGTCAATCACACCTACAGAATTTTCAATCACCTACAAAAAAAAACAAGTAATGCTTGATGGAAAAACCCGATAAATTCCGCGGAATGTTAATAGAAGTAAAATTTGTCGTTGACGGCTCCAGCGTCAGTATGCTGAGAACATGCTTGCGCAACATCCGTCAAGACATCAGGCACTTCAGCTTAGTTAGGGTATAACCTAAATACTAGGTTTAATGGTAGTCACTGTCAGGTACAGCTAGCATAACAGGTGACAATTCAGTCTTAATTTGTAATATTGAAAATCTATAAACTATGTGGTTACGTTCTATTTTTAATACAGTGACGAATAGTTTGCCTAAAAAATACTTTAGAAGCACCTGCAATAAATTCGATAAGGTGTTTTAAAATATAAATATACCAAATAAAATTAAGACATAAGGTCGCCAACGCATTTCTATTCGTGAAGTGTCTGGTTCGATGCTTAGCATTTATGCCCATAACGCCTACAAAAATATTCGACTAATTTAAAAAAGTCCAGATGATTAATTATAGTATTACTTGAAGATTTTAATCACCAATTAAGTAAGCTATTTTCTCACTTCCCATATCTGAGTTTTTTTTCTGACTCTACCCTAAGTGTAGTCAATAGCCGGTGGTCTAGAAACACCGCATTGCGGACTCCGCGTCGCATTTTTTCGCCGTGGTTTTAGACTAATTAATAATGATTACGAAACTGCTAAATAGGTCTTCTAATCGGCGACGACACGCTCATTACTATCATTTGTGCTGCGGTTTTCTGCCGTGTCATGTCGTTTTGTAATAAATCTAGACCTTGGAATTTATTATAATGTTTCTTGTAAGGATTTTTGCCCTTATTAACTAGGGATTGTAATTATTTTTAGGGGTTAAAATAACTTCATCATAATATGTATTATGTGTTATGTGAATATTATATTAAGTCAGAATATATTAGTTGTGAAATAACTTTACAAATTAAATAATTGGATACAAAGACCGTTGGTAAAGAATGTCTTCTTAAATGTTTGATAGGAAATACTTTGTGAGTTATCTATAATGCATGTTTGAATTTCTATTTTCAAAAGACAATGTATATGAGAACTATAGCTTTAGAAAACTATAAGAGAACAGCAGGAAATTATTTTTATGGCTTTTCAACTGGCCATGTACTGCTTTTTTCCTTTGATTAAAGGGAGAAATTTCCTTTGACAGATATAAAATATAACTTTTAAGAGAGAATTGGTAGTCACAAAGAATATTAAGATACATTTTTACTATAAAATAACACAGAAAAAGTTAGAATCACAGCCAAAAGCTGTAGATAATATATTTGTTTTGAAGATTCTTTACAAAATGTCGAAATTAGCACACACCTGTACCAAAGTCATTATACCAAGCTGCGTTATCGAGATCCGATTGATTGCGAAATGCTGTCGAGTTGTAAATAAGTATCGGCTTGTCTCTTAGTTATTATTAATTATGAACAGACAGAACTATAGATACTTTTGACGTGCAAATATTAGTGTTTACTGCTGTTATTAGACTACTACAATATGGACTATGTTTAAAAATGACCTTTCGCTGCTTTTAGGACATTAAGTCGTATTCAGCCATGTTGGTTAATTATAGGCTCTTTAGATCTATGAAACTACAGTGGTACTAGAAATTCTTAAATATTATTCTATTGCTTGTATCATGATCTCAAAGAAATAAAATATAATATAAGTAAAATGTTATACGTTAAATATGAAAATATAAATTAAAAAAAAAATGGCACATTATTTACTCTAAGGTGAGGTACATAAATCAGATTACAGTATTAAAAAAATTGTTTAACTCCCTGTGTTTCGGCAAAATTTAACTAATATCTACCTTTAAACACCATTTACACGGGAGAGTTTGTCACAACGAGAATTGTATGCGATTATCGCATGACATAACCGCCATAGATTATCGTGTTCTGACAAATGTTTACACGATGCAACTTTTTTGTATCCTCACGATAATCGTATCCTCGAGGCGAGGAACTCTCCCCGTGTAAATAGGGCTTAATAATATCACGGTTATCCTTTTGGCGGACTTCGTAGTCATATATCAATAGTACATATCTTATAATTATGATCCCAATACATAATGGTTTCTTAGATTTACGCGAATGTTACACATTGAAATAAAACTATTTTATACTGTCCGCCCCGTGACCACGAATGCTGTAAAGTAATCGAAACGTCGGGAAGTTAAAAAAATGTAAAAATTAAACCAAATCGCGATAAAATCCGTATAAAATAGTTTTATTTCGGTCCCAAAACAATTTGATGCAAAGTTAGTTTTATCTAAATGTTTTGCAATAACTTTAAAACTTCCCAACCGATGGAAACAATTAGCTTAGGTATCTCATATATTTTTGTAGGTACCAAATAAATCAAGGTAGTTAGGTAGCTCTTTTATAATCCATGTCAAGGGTGTAAGAAGGCTTCATTGAATAATCTCACGCGATCTGTCGCGCAATTTAAGACGTTATCTCGTCATAAATCATTAACAGGCGTTTTAATTTGCAACTCGTAGCCACCAGTATAAGTAGATCTCTTGAAATTTACTAATAATTTTCGGTTAATTACGGTCAGTTAGTTTTGCAATTAATGTAAATAGTACCGATTGAAAATCATTATTGGAAATTATTGAATAATTGGTAATATTTTTTGTGTAAATATAAAAGTTTTGTAAAATATTTTTTTATAAATATAAGACAGTTAGACTGTTGCTATAAATAGTAAATAAATCAAAATTTTATCTTGGGCGTAGATAACAACAGAGTAATCTGATTTAAAAGAGTATTCGCCCTTGTTATTAACCAAATATTAAAGCTCAACCGTTCTATTCGTTATAACACATTAAGTAGATATTTAACCATTTTTATCTATGCTGATGATCAACCATTTGAAGGCTCTCAAGAAAATTGCAGCAATTACAACTAGCTATTATAAAACGGAATTGTTGTTAAGGTTATTAATTATGATTTATTATTATGAGATCTTTAATATGAGTGGGTATATGGTGGGATAGCTTCTTTTTAAAATCTGATATTAGTAAGATGGGGGGGGGGGGGGTAGGCGTAATTTTCCACAAAAAATATTGTTTAAGTTAGTATTTTCTCAAATTTAGATGAATAAATAGTAATTCAGGAAATTCTCAATTTAATTGTGAAGAAACACTACGAAAATCTGCGTTATATTGAGCTTACGAGTATTTGACGTCTTTTACCTGCTCTAGACCACTGAGGTATATTAAGACCTAAATCTCTCTCAATCACAAAAGAGACTCATGCAATGGGAGGTGTATGGGCTAATATAGTATAATACATACATACATACAAAACTCACGCCTTTATCCCCGAAGGGGTAGGCAGAGGCGCCACCAAGACACCCACATTTCGCCTTGTATGTTCCGTCCCATGATGTGATAGGGGGCGAGCCTATCGCCATATTGGGCACAAATTCCTGACTCCGGGCTGATAATGAATAGAAAAATCCAATATCACTTTGCCCGACCCAGGACTCGAACCCGAGACCTCAGCTTTGTAACTGTACCGTAATACAACTACGCCACCGAGGCAGTCATATAGTATAATATTGTATAATATTTACCAATAAGATGAAAACTCAACTGTTCTACTACAAATTTCGTACTATTTACAAAATTTATTTCCTATCGACAAAGGTTCTATACAAGCCTTAGATCTCAATTTAAAAGAGTTGTTCAATATAAGGGGTCAACACAAATTGGTCGTGTTAGCCGGACGTATCTGGGCCGCTGATTAAAGATTACAAAACGGTGAACAAAACAAGGTGACAAAACTGGGCGGGTATTGATTTATTACTACACGGTAATACGCTTCTGTCTCTGGTTATCTATGATGTAAAATATCGTTTTTATTTGACTGTAGAACAGTTTATCATAAAAATCTTACAGTATCACTTTAAATCATATTTAGATATATTACAACATGGTACTTCAAACAATGGCATACTTCAGGGTATGAAAATAATAATACTCGTAATAAGCAGTCCAAATTGGTGTCAAAACTTACTGGTGGTCTCTTATATGTGAGAGGCCGTCTGGGTAGGAACCACCGCAATGTCTATTTCTCCCGCCAAACAGCAGTGTAAATGCACTGTTGTGTTCCGGTTTGAAGGACATTGTAGCAAGAGTACTGGACTTATTTAAACTTGATGATGAAACAGAAAACATATTGATAGTCCGATTGATATAAGCGGCTTTATCTTAATCATATCTGTGGCCAATTAATTAAGTATAGGGGGCACCCTATAGGCACCCTTACCAACCTCTGAGAATATAACATGTGCTTACGTATTAATTTAATATTGTTAAAAACTAATTTGATATATTCATCACGTATAGCTTCATACCGCGCGTGGGCAGTTGATATATTAGAGTACACAGCTATGTATACATGTCACACAACTAATTACATTGACTTATGTGTGTATATTACGAGCCGCAATAAAAAATAAAATATAGACTGACAACTTCGTGACCTTCCAGCGGATAGAACATTGGTAATGGAAGGAAGACTTTTATGCTGCCACGATAAAATGACCGCAATTTATACCATGTCGGTATTACTGCAATGCGAATGGAGTATGCACGAATGAAAATTCGTCATTTGGTGGGCCTATTTAGCAGCCTCCGCGGCGCAGTTGGTTAGTCGCCGGCTGTGAAACGTGAGGTTGCGGGCTCGATCCCCGTATCGAAACAAATATTTATGTGATACACTGGTATTTGTTTCGGGTCTGGGTTTTCCATACCCTGTTATTATACGTCTTGCCCCCCTCGTCCCGCAACGTTTGTAGTACCGCAAGACGGTCATAAACTAAGTTGTCACACTATAATCTATTGACAAATGTGTAAGCTCATCAGTATTAATTATTTAATGAATTGACTATTTAAGATTAGAGAATTGAATTGATATAGTTTTTTTGTTAATTAATTTTAATAATGCCGTTCGGATGATAAAAAAGGTTGAATGAACTCATTCAAAAAGTAATAAAAACGCTTACTAGGCCTACGAGAGATCCGGTTTCAATGTTATTGTATTAAGTTGAAATAATATTTATGATTTTTTGTTTCAAGTTCAATGAAATATTTTGAAGACACTTTTCTTCATTTTTTAAATACTGAATAATAAATTGACTACAATTCTAATATGAATTATATTGAGATTTAAATAGAGTGACAGGCTAGAAATGGTTATCTTCGGATACATATCTCCTACCCTATACTAAAGTGAAAAATGGGGGTTGGTAGAGAACTTCACTCATCAACTGATATGAAAAGCTGGTAATTGTACTGTCGAACCGACCCATTCGTATTCCCCGGTCTATTGAGACCAAGACTCTACCATTTAGAATGTCGAATACCATTGACTCATTAACTAGGCCAGCGTGGTGGACTATATGGCCTAACCCCTCTCAATCGAACTTTCGATTGTAGAGGAGGCTCGTGCCCTGCGATGGGACGTATATGGGCTGATGCAGATTCACTAATTTTAAAGACAAGAAGAAATAGTTTGATAAAAGAACAAATAAAGTTATATAAAACGAGTTTTAAAAAAAATGCAACTATACATACATAAAACGTATTACACCATTAAAAGAACGTATACAAGTATCAAAATGTAGTGAATTTATAACATAATATTAAAAGTTAGGGTGCACGTGGGCCGCTACTACGAAACTAGGTCCTATAGTAAATCAAAAGTCTAGTAACGCAGCACGACCTCCTACCACGTCGTAAATTATATGTACCTATATAGTTAAGCTACGCTACAAGCGATGTGATGCTATGCCATATTGATAGCTTTAAAAATGTTCTTACTAGGCGTTATAATTTTGAAATTATTATTTGCTTTCTTTTCTTGACTATTTGCATAATAACAGCGTGAATATTATTTGTGTTTACTGTACACAATGGTTTAAATTTGCTACCTCAATTAGTAGAATAGAAAACTTTACGTAGTTTTTTAACATTGTACCCCATCACAATTTTTTTTACATGACAGCAAAACTATTAGGCGTGTTACGCTCGCTAACACAATGATCAGACATGCATATGAACGCTCCTGACTTACTAATGTATTCTTGAAAACCAAGCCAAGAACTGTAAAATATAACAATGAGGGATTTTAATCGTAGATATTAAGGTTGACGTAGATATGATGATTTCTTAAATATTTAGTCCGATAGTTAAGCTCGATAGTGCATAAAATTTGTTTGATAGCTTGACATCGCTTAGCTTCTTGCCAGTAGGACTTTCTCTCATAAATTACATTGATGCATAACATTTTGTTGTTAATATTTATATGCCAGCGTTTATATGCGTAATAAAAAAGATCTGTTATATATGCAAATTATTGAATTAGAATGGGAATAGAAAAATGATACTTTCCGATACTGAAAATTCGTGTTCGTTTGTAATCTATGTTTTTTTTTATAATACTTAATAGATATTACTTTCAAATTAAACCGAATTGTGGCACTAATAGCAGCTTATAGCACATGTAGTTGGATTCCAGGTCGAGTAAATTGTATATATATTTCTTGAATCACATTTAAAATATATTTCTTAAATGTACTATGTTATCTAAACTATAGGTACGTAGTGTAGAAAAAATTTCAAGACATTCCAAAAACTTGATAAGTTTTTATTTCAGACCCTTATATACTCCCCTGCTTGACTGTATAAAAAGTACTTTAAAACATAAATAACAGAAGATTTTGATACATCGAATAAAAATTACCAATCATTAATATTAACTGCACAAAACCAATAAATCTTTCGGTGTCTATTTTGTCACAGATGTTACTTATCTTTACAAAGAGCACTAGACCTAAGTGTGACTTAGGTGTCACGTAAGCTAAGCCCCAAATATGTGACCTAGGCCGTGCTATAAAATTTCTATCAATACACGAAAATTTGATATACTGTTCCGCTCGCCTGTATCGCGTTTCTTGAATAATAGATTACAACTGTGATTGGTAATATCGATTTATTGACTGTTTCTATATCATTCTTGAACTTAAAATACTTATTAAATGTATTGATATCTTTGACTTTGGATTTTTAAAATATATTAAAACAAGTATTTATTAAAGAAGTACACATATATAAATAATATTAAAGGACATTAATAAAAAAACGAACACTGAATGGAATGACCGACCTAGGATTCGAACGCATGTCCTCACGGTTCATAGCCTTTATAATATACTACCACTCCGATTCTTCGTAAATACAACAAATTTAAAAATTCCTAACAATCAAATAATACATACCAATTTTACCCATTAATCATTAATCACTTCATGCTTTTTAAATGTCACAAAAGAAAATACAATTTCAATCAAGCCACGAGCTATTTTGGAAAGTCAATAAATCCGACGTTAATGTTTAAGGATTAATGACTAACGCAATTAACTTAATGGACTAAAAAACTATAATAAAGGCTTGCAACCCCTGCGTAAAACTAACGGGGTTGCGATAAGCGTAATCTACCCTTGACTATCGTAATAAAATCGATGGTAAAGGTACCTTAATGGCCCTTTTTATGGGCTATAAATAAATTATGTTTTAAAGATTTTTAAAAAGTATTGTTTTAGATTTGATATCACTGTAGTTGGTAAATCGATTTCTTAACTGTATAAGCAATGTTTTTAAATTATTTTCATGATTTCTTACAGCCTAAAGGCTCAACCAAGTGATCGGTAAAATATAGTAGCTTGGTTTTTATAAACGCCGATTTCAAAAATAAGTCTTAAAAGGGCATTTTCAAGATTTCGAAACAATAAGATCCGTTTATTAAAAATAATAACTAATTTTTAATTTTGTTTTTATTTCGTATTATATTATTTCATATTATATAACCTTACTGCGATTGTTAGTTCACAATAACCTGACTTAATGTGAACCAGTGTCAAAACCATTAATATGTAAAGATTTTAAATATTATCGCGAAAATATGTCCCTTCTATCACTAAAAATAGAAATGATTTTTATCCAATTATTATTTAAAAAAAACTTCAAAAAAACTTGCTTCACCACTATGTTTTATATTGTGAATCGACGGAAAAGATATAACAATGAAATCTAAAAATCAGAAGTCTTGTTTATTTTAAACTCGATACAATAATTTATTCATTCAGTCTGGTTCGCCTCTATTTGTTGTTAAGTCTACCCGAAAAATATTACGTTTGACTTGAAATTGTTATACGTGTGAAGTTAATACGCGAAATATTTTTCCGGTCATATAACTTCCTGCTTAAACGGTAATATTACCCCTAGTATGTTTATTTGGGATAAAATCGCTTTACACCGGTTAATGCGCAGTGTTGCGCAACAACTAATTAGTTTATTGCATCACTTTTGGGACTTGAAAGTTATTTTTAATATTATTAAGTCCATTTTATATCTTAATACCGAATATTAAATGCCGAAAAACTTTGAATTTAACAATAAAAATGGATAAAACTTTTGTAATAACACTTTAAATCAATAAAAAAACAAGGTGCATAAAAATCAAACAAAACTGTGTGAATGTTTTAATTTCTATATTATTTGTAACTACATAAAAATTAAAAGTGCATTTTTACTATAATAATTGCAAATTTGAAGAATTTGCTTGGGCTCCTTACCATTTCTCCTTTATTGTCAGCATTGATTTTCTGCGAAATAAAATAATTGCATTATTTTTTGAAATTAAATTATCAAAAACTGAAAAACCCCACATCAAACCCATTTTGTAGTAATTTTACTACGTCTTTATGAAACGCGTGATTTAAATCAAGAAATATCCCAAAAATCTCGTAACGGTTAACAGATTGCAAATGGCGTCGTTGGGATGACATAACCGCTAACCCGCCAACGGTCGCGTTGATAAAATCACAATCAACTTACAAGGTGGTCTGAAAGACCCCACAGGGTAACACCCAATGTTGAGCGCTCGGTGCCACATCGAAGCTGTTTACTGCTTCACTCTGCCAACTCGAATGACTCGTGGGTGAATACCACTAGCCTCGAGGTCCCACGGGGCCGTACCAATACCACCAGCTCGCCACCACCACGCATGCGTGGTGGCGGGTGGGGCAGAAAAATATTGATTATTTCGCGTACCCCCTATTTCCATGATGGCCTGATAAGGGCTCTATTCGTGGCAAAGTAGACAAATTGCCTGAGGGTGGTGATTCCGTCGGCTAAAGGCGAAGTATTAATTATGTAGTGAATCGAATGATTGATTGGAATTCACCTGATCGAAGTACCATCGATGCTTTTAGCTATGTATAAAAATACGTGCGTTTGTACAGCGATCGATAGGCGACTGCTAGGCGTTGTTGGGTTTTATTTAAATTGATATTTTATAGAAATTGTATGAGCGTATTTCAAAGGTTATGCTACCCGTAAAGCGAGGTACTTGATTATTTATATACATTTTCATATACAAAAGTGTAATTAACGCTGAAATTTTAAGACTGATTTTCGCGTATGCGTTTTACCAGAATAGAAAAAACCTTTTTGTGATTTTGCTCTATATTTGCTTGCCTTAATTGGATAGTTATTTTCCATTCTTTTTTTGTTGGCCAGAGTTCGTATTTTTTTAATACATTCCAAATATCCTACACCCGATTCAAACACTACGCAGAAATATAGTATTGTTGACTCGTAACACTTCCAAAAATAAAAATATACCCATTTTAATTGCTGTTGCTTACGAAACGTCGTCGTTTGTGCTATATTATTACAGCTCATAAAACCAGGTACAAATGGGGACATAATCAACTGTTTTGCGTACAGTTTTCACACAATAATTCATTTTCACATTACAGAGCTTTGGCGTTCGCTTTCGTGGAAATCGCGGTGCGGTCGATTATACCCCATCGCCATTTAGTGTTGAAAATGGGTTTTCACGGAATTTATTTTAAATTTACTGTTACTTATTTAATTACGTAAAGATTACGAAACGTAAAATTTCTAATTTGCCTCCTAGATAATTCCATGACGCATTTTGTCAATGAGATTATCGTTGCTGTTGTTGATTACTGAAGAGAGAAATATTTACATGGCTAAGAAAATAGCTTAACATATATAGATAGCATAGTCTAAAAAATCACCATATTACTTCAGCAAAACGAAAATTGTTTGCGAATAAGCAATACTGGGTTCAAACCTTGCGCATGGCAATTAAACAAAATTAATAACACAAATTAAAACTAAGGACAATAGTGGTTAATTCACAATAAAATAAGTAAATTTAGAATTGCCGCATTCGCCCGGAAAGCAGCTACCTTACATATACGAGTATAACCTTAATAAATAAAAGAAATATATAAATATGTTCCTCGATAATCTTAAAAATAAACCTAGTTAACTTAACAGGCTTCAGAACAATAATATGTACAGCTAGTTATTTTCAGTTTGTGTCTGTATCAGCCCATATACGTCGCACTGCAAGGTATTGACCTCCTCTACATTCAAGAGTACGATTGAGAGGGGTTAGGCTATATAGCCCACGGCACTTTTTAATGTGGACTGGCTCATTCTCGGATTTAGCTCATACAATTTATCCCATTAACCAACCAGGCTTAAAAACTTTACAATAAGCTAAGTCTAAGTTGGTACGTAGTTTGTAACATTGTAAATAAATAAATGAGGTTGTTTTCCTTCGTTAATGGCCGTCCATTGACGTCACACGTATATATCGGAAATAAACATCCATTCAATCTTCATTAAACTATAATATTTTCGTTATTAGTCTAAAAGAAGCGTCTAATTAACCTCCTAGACAATTCATTGAAGCAATTTCTCAAAGAGAATATCGGTGCTTCATTACTGAAGAAAGAAACATTTCAATGGTTGAGGAAATAGCTTTTGTTGGTAATAAAAATAAATTATTACTGACTCATAATTATAGTTTTTCAATGCGAAATATACTTACTGCATGAATATTGGCTAAAATGATGGCATCTACAACTGAAACTGTCATCAATCCTACCACCTCACAAGTAAATTTATTAACAACAGATTAATTATATAAATTATTTTTAGACTAACGGCCTGGACCGGCTGCGCCCGGGTGTAAGCTTTTTTGAAAATATTCTATGGCCTATGTTCATTAGAGATAATGTAGGATTCTAATGGTGAAAGAATTTTAAAATCGGTTCAGTAGTTTCAGAGCCTATTCAATGCAAACAAACAATATTTTTTTCCTCTATATGATATAAGCTTAGAATACAAATCTTTCTGTACCGACGTGCTCCAACTTCGTGAATACACAATGTTTTTAATTGCGCATAAAAAAATCAAATTTACTACCTACGTAAGAGATTTATCAATTATTTGTCTGCATTTGAATAACGAATGGACTTGATCATTCATTTATGGGCATTATTTATAAACATATTTCCACATTCTTAATCCGTAATAAGTTAATCCACATATTTGTAACATTTATGTCCTTTTTCATCATAAAGCTAAAGGATTTTTCTGTATAAGGTAGTTGCAGAGAGCATGCTATTCGTTTGTTGGGAACGATACGACCGCTCATGGACTGTAGCAAAACCAAACACCATGAATTACAAAGCAATGCTTGGTATTCCACTGCACTCGCCATCCTTAGACATAAGTCTCATTATGTCCAAAAGTTACTCTGGCTACAATGTCCATCAAACCGGAATACAACAGTGCATTTACACTGCTATTTGGCGGCAGAAATAGACATTACGGTGGTACCTACCCAGACGGCCTCTCACATATGAGAGACCTTCCACCAGTAACGTTATTGCCCATACTACTATTCATAGGATACTTTTGCTGCATATTCTTTTTTCCCAAGATGTGTTATGAAATGAAACCATTCGTTAAATTATACGTATATTCTTTATCCTTTACATTGCACCGACATCACGTAAATCTTAAAAGAAATGTTGCTTATTTTGAACCCACGCAATGTGCGATAAAGACAGATGTAGCATTTAAATAAACATTATCTAAATATTAATCTGAGGTAAAATTATACTGCTACCGAAAATATCGATCCTGTTTAAAAATAAGCTTGGCGACGCTTTTAAAATTCCTTTCGAATATTTAAAACGTACGTCGGAGCATTACCTATTTAGAGAACGGAACAAATTATTTAAATAATTTAGTTATATCATGACGCTTTTTATGTACTATTGTAGTTATTGGTATATTTTTATTCTAATATAAAAAAAAATACGGAGATGTCGAAACCGATGAGCGTGTATGCAACGATTAATGACAGTGGATGAACCGAAAGAGGTATGTATGGACCGTAGCACTTGGCGCTCAATAGTCTCTGCCTACCCCAATGGGACATAGGCGTGAGTTTATGTATGTATGTATGTTGACCGATAGTGGAAAACCCATCGGAAAGATGGTGTATTCAAATTACACGCTGACTCTGCGCTAGTCATTGTATCTGCCAAGCTTGAAATGAAATGAAATAAAATTAATTTATTGAATCCACCACAATTTTAAGCATTATTTAGATTCAGTCATTTTTTGCTCTACCACCCGGTTCGGAAAGCGGTTTTCATTAGAGAAGAACAGGCAAGAAACCCTAGTGTTGCTCTTTTCAAAACCAATGTACAATATAGTGATTATAGCAAAAGTTACAAGTTGGTTTATATCAAAGCAGTTCATTAATAGTTCACTGCCTCGGTGGCGTAGTTGTACTACGGTATGACCAGAAAGCTGAGGTCTCGGGTTCGAATCCCGGTTCGGGCAAAGTGATATTGGATTTTTCTCCTCATTATTAGCCCGGGGTCAGGAATCGCCCGATACGGCGATAGGCTCGTCCCCTATCACATCGTGGGACGTAAAATACATGGCGTAACGTGGGTGCCTTCCTGCCTTGATTCTTCGCCTACCCCTTCTGGGAAAAAGGCGTGAGTTTATTTATGAAGAACTCTCAACACTCCAATACACGCTTACTCCAACGGTTATCCGTTCTGCGGCATATGTGCCTACTATAACATTAATTTACCTAGTTTTATATAAAGTGAATAAAATAAGTCATAAATCACATAAATGCAATGACATAAAAAACGCGAGATTACAGTTTTCCGTGATGCCATGTGGCACGAGTTCGGTTAGCGTCGCGTTTGGAAGCGCATTGCGGCACTAACAACTCACAACTGCTGATGGCGTCAGAAGTTTTCGATGTATTAGTTTATGCGAAGGAATAATGTCTGGTTGTATCGATAAGGTATAGATATCGATGGGTTTTAAATAAATACACGATAATTAAAGAAACAGACAGGTGTCGCATAATATGTGAGAGGCCGCTTATGTAGGTACCACCACAATGTCTATTTCTCCCGCCAAACAGCAGTGTAAATACACTGTTGTGTTCCAGTTGGAAGGACATTGTAGCCAGAGTAACTACTGGACGTAATGAGACTTAACATCTTATGTCTGAGGATGGCGAGCGCAGTGGAATACCAAGCATTGCTTTGTAATTCATGGTGTTGTTTGGTTTTGCTATTGTCCATGAGCGGTCGTATCGCTTACCACCAGGCGAATGGCATGCTCGTCTCGCTATTCATTGCAATAAATAAAACATCACTATGCCGGTGAGGTGGGTTAAAGTCTAAAGTCCTATTCGTAGAAGAAGCCCGAACTCGGTAATAAGACGGGCTGGACTAAGCTTGCTTAAGATTGGTCTAATGGCAGGAATATTTATGGGTCACTAACATTTATCCCGGTTCGGGAACGAAACCCACGATCTCCCGTTTAAAAATCGGCGCGTTAACCAACTGTGCCTTATTACAGTATGTTCTTGGATGATTTAAGGGTGAGATAGAAAAAAAAGATTGCTATCTGTCATCTCCTTTCACCATCAGATGGTCACCTATAAAAAACTAAGAAACATTCAAGACAGTTTAGTCATAATGACATTCAACAGGCCTTTAACATTCTTAAAAAGTCAAGTAAAGTTAATAAAAAACTATTAATACCATTCAACATGATCATTTATATTTTTGAATTCTAGGACATAACCAAATGGAGAAATCATACATAGCATTAAGGTTTGAGGAAAAAACTGCGGACCATTTAATTGAATGGATTCATATCTGCGTTCAAATTAAATGGTGGCTGTTAACCGTAAAAACACTGGCCATGTTAGGGCATATGTATACCGGGTATATCAAGACTGCGACCGAAAACGAAGCCAGGTAGTTATAGTGATTACAGACACAATGCAATTAAAAATTTCGCTAAAAAGCGACAGTGTTTTATTGCAATTTTTTAAATATCGTCGTATTTGAGTGGTAAATATCTAGTTTTTGCTAAACACATAATTTAAACCCTTGCGTACCATTGCGTCTTTTAAAATAAAAAGGTGTACATTATTGTTTCCAAATACGACAATAAGTAAAAAAATTCAAAAAAATTACTCTTTGTGCGAATTTTTTTGTTGCATTGTATCTGAAGTCACTACAACTATCGCCTGTATTCGTTTGCGGTCGCTTCTGGATATACCCTGTATTATATGTTTCTTTACTGGTCTTGCCTAAATAATAATAAGGTTTTTGAGCGTCACTGTTTTCGCTGTATTTATATTTTTAGATTTCAATAAGCAAAAATAGAAATGAAATGTAGGCTGGTCTCGGGGTCGAAATGGATTTTGTCCAGTAGAATATACTTATTATTTATACTGTTATACTTACTTATTATTATTTTACTTTTCGGAGTTATGTGTGTATTAGCATGCATTTTCACTATGTAAGGAAACCTGCATACCCTAGAAATCTCTACAATATTTTATAGTATAATATGTACAAGGCGAAACTTTGGTGTGTTAGGTGGTTACACCTCTGCCTACCCCTCCTGGGAAAAAGACGCGAGTTTATGTATATTAATTTACTAATCATAATTTTATTGTTTAGTTTAAGCTTGTGGATTTTTGTTATACGAGTAATATTACACCGGTAAACTGCTAAACGGATTAAAATGCTTTACAATTATAGCGTTCACGTCAAAACACATAGGAAATAACTTGTGTTTTATATTTTTTTTTGTTTTACCAACATGAATCGATAAATTAATGAAAGTGAAATATCACTAAGTTTACGAAGACATCTTGTTTCACGGCGGCGACGCGATCAAAGAGGCTTTTTGTCATAGCAATTAACAACTGCACAAGAACTAACTCTAGCTGCTTATACGGCGGCCTTTTTGATCGATAAAGAAGACGATGTAATTATCTTTAGAGCTACAGTCTCTTAATACAATGACAATTTATACTAGAAGTTAAAAAAAATATTAATACAATTTGCGACGGTTTTTTTTATTCTGGTCAAAGTGATTACGATGCATCAGACAGAGAGTGCAGAATAGTCCAATCAATATTAATGACAGCCTCCGTGTCGCAGTCGGTTACACGCCGCCTGTGAAACAAGGCCGCGGGTTCGATCCCGCACCGAGACAAATGTTTGTGTGACGTACAAGTATTTGTTTCGGGTCTGGGTGTTTGTGAGACCGTCGTAGTTCCAGAGACTCACGACACAAGACTCGATCTTAGTGTGGGGTTAAGACTATGTATGTGACTGTAGGGTGTATTTATTATTATTTTTATATTATTAAGCACAGGCTAATCCCAGAATGTGACAAATATGCGAGGATCATGGTTTCATACATTTGTTCAGGTTGGGTATAAGGACATCTTACCACCAATGGTGAGACCCTATTTCATCTGAGGGAGCTAAAAAAAGAAGACCGTGATATGTATTTAAAGAGAATTCATCATATTCGAAATTCAAAATATGACATTACATTATGTCAATATCGTAACTTTTTTTCGGTTGTTTTTTTTTCCTTTCCTTTTTATTGTATGCGGCCAGTAACAACTTTGCATGCCATCTGCAAATAGGTCGAGGTTTGAGTTTACAAAACGGTGCATAGACAACAGACGTGTCTATTATTACGACGAGACGTCCGGTGGGTTTCCATAAACGTATGGCACCTGGCTACAAGTTTTAATTATTCTTGTTTAACTGTCCAGTATTGTTATTTTGATGTGTACGAATACGTTCTCACGGCGACTTTATTTTAATACAAATTAAATTTTATTGTATAATTGGTGATTTATGATTGTTACGGCTATCTGCTTTATCAACGCAAATGTGTTTACTGACACTGTTTCGAGTTTCAAACAAGGTTTTGATGAGAACAGTTCTTTAGCGTTATAGATATTTTTTTAATAAATACATTGTTGCATACTAATATCACTCTTAAGTTTTATGGACAAATTTTACATACCTACCTACATACTATTATAAAGACAAAAGAATCAATTGTTTCATAATAAAGGAGGACACACCGACAAACTTAAACTTTAATATTAATATAGATAAACGATATCAGCATATCGATTTTTAAAAAGTAATAACGCGTTAAATTTAGCACTGCTTAAAATAATGCTTGCAAATTCAACACGAGAAGTTCCCACACCAAATGATCCTTTAAATAATTTGTTTTATCGCCTTTTTAATGAAACTTCCAAATACCAGTGGCATTTTTTGTTTTTTATTATTTGGGAACCTTTAATGTTATCGAACTTTGAAACAAAATATATTGCGATCGAATCAATTTATACTTGCTGCAAAAGTGGAATGTGTGAAACAATTTTATGGAGTGACTATTTTTGTTAAGTGAACATGGTTGGTTTACTTCCCAAGTAATGATTTTTAATTGTTTTTAATCGTTTATAAATTGTACATTACAAGGAGTCCATAATATACCGAATACCTTTGGACCACACAAACAATTATCTCAGCGCGGAAATCGAATCCGCGACCTCTCGTTTCGACCACCGTCTAACCATTTTCGCCAAGGAGTCTGTCAAATATTTATTTATTATATTGCTTTATATATTATATACGAAACAGCATAAAGGCGGACTTAATACCAGAGGCATGCTCTAACTGTTTACTTTTGGGTGATGCAGAAGTGATATGCTTTATGTGTAAAAGAATAGAGTCCAGGCTATTACACAATATAAAGATATAGCTTAATATAAACTGTGAATCTGATTTAGTTTCGTTGCTAGATAGTTAAAGCCTACAGCAAATGGGTCAGCTCGACTGGGGCACCTCTGTCATACGGAAAATCAACGTAAAATAGCTTCGTTATTGCGTTAAGTTCGGTAATTGATAATACTGGTGTTGGAAATTCTTATACGCTATGATAGCGGTCAACATGGTAGAAAACTCGCTTTAGATGATAATATAAAAACGGTTTATTATTAAGCAATCCGGTAATTAATTTACACAATCATTACCCATCCTAACAATGCAATAAATTCACAAAATTAGTACAAATTATTTCTTTATGGCTCCCTTAAAACGCATGAATATCAACGTAGAAAGAAATCCGGTAGTTTTACGATCAAATTAATATTTAAGTGTAAGTTTTATACGAAGTTTAATTTTATTATTATATATCGGTTACTGCGGTAACACGACACGCCATCAATAAAACTAACGAGACGGTTTACATCGGAATTTAATGTTGTTAAATTCACAATAAAGTGTATGACATGAATAGTTTATCATATGATAAATATATTAGTTTCATATCGGTCTATTAAAAATAAGTTTTCTCACAAGAATTACAATTATAATCCACAGGTATTTGTTTCGGGTCTAGTTGTTTGTGAGACCGAAAAGTCTCGTAGTTTCTGATACCCACGACAAAAGACTCGATCTTAATGTGGGGTCAGGACTATGTATGTGGCTGTTGGGCGTATTTATTTATTTAAATATGAAACAGTGAGTTTCTTTCTTCCTACAATCCCGACTCTTTTTGTCTTCAAATGCGTGTGCCCTGGTCTTGAATTAGCGATTTCACATTTGATTAATTAAATGGAGATTATTATGTTATGTGGTCGAAATTTTTTGCCACGCATAGAAAATGCACTTCCATCTCCTTGCTCTGATCTACGAAAGATATCAATCGCTTTACACATAGTTGGAGGAATAATAAAAGTATTATAGATAATCTTGAGCTTATAGAACGGTGCAGTACCGGTTCAGTTTTTGCCGAAGCGGCGTGAACTTTACTTAAAGTAAATGAAGTGTTGCAACCAGCTAGATCGCGCGAGTAGGGTCGCGTGGGTGTCGAGCAATCTTGAGCGCTTCTAATTTTATACATAAATCGATATTTAATTATCTAAAAAAACTGGGAATTAGTTTGTAACTAGGGTTTAAGTACTGCGCAATAAGACTACAATAACAATTTACACTATGACGCTTTGGTTATCAAATCACTAGGTTGTAAATTAACATCGCTCGATAAAACCCACAATGATGTTATTCAAGGTGAATTGCAAGCCTTTGAAACTTAATGAGGAAAGGAAACGAATATTATATATAAATAAAAGATACAATCATGACTTCCTCGGTGGCGTAGTTGTAATGCGGTACGACTACAAAGCTGAGGTCTCGGGTTCGAATTCCGGGTTGGGCAAAGTGATATTGGGTTTTTCTATTAGTTATCAGCCCGGAGTCAGGAATTTGTGCCCGATATGGCGACAGGCTCGCCCCCTATCACATCGTGGGACGGAATATACAAGGCGAAATGTGGGTGTCCTGGTGGCGCCTCTGCCTACCTCTTCTAGGATAAAGGCGTGAATTTATGTATGTTTTTTTTTACCGATACCATGAATGGGCTTTCTCCTTTGACCCAATGTAGATCGACCAGGAAGGTGTCTTGACGAGCGGCATAATTAACTATAGATATGTAGCACGTTCCCATGACAGCTAAGGGTCACTTAGAATACTAAGGAATGCTAAAGTACTAACTTTACTTTATTACCCCAGTACCCGTGAGCGCACATAAATATTCCGAGTTAACCCAAATAGAAATTACTTAACAGTACTAAGGAAGGTAATTAAATACATTTTGTATCTTTTTATGGTCTAGGACATTTTGAATATAAATATTTCTAGAGGGTTTTTTTTAGTGCAATGTAGGGCGAGACGAGCTTGCCATTCGCATAATAGTAAGCGATACAACCGCTCATGGACAATAGCAAAACCAAAACACTATAAATTGCAAAGCAATGCTTGGCTTTCCACTCCGCTCGCCATCCTGAGACATAAGATGTTAATCTACGATATGCAATGGTTCCCGAATTTTACTTATACTTTCGATTGTAGAAGAGAGCTTGTGGGCCATTTAGTAGCTAACATAGTATAGTAGAGTAAAGGATAGAAGCGACAACAAAGCACCTTTAAAGTCTGGATACCCTAGGATCAAATACATTTGTAGCATATGTATTTACATACTCGACACCAGTTGTAGGTCTTATGTTTGGAGTTCAGGGTCATATGTGTAATTGACAATAGCTATTTTTAATTTTCGAAAGCTATGTTTGTTTTAGAAAATGAATTAAATATGAATATTGCATGTGCTCCTAATCATTATTAAGATCAGTTCGTTTTACCCGTGATTTATCCTCTAATAAACTGTATGTCTCATTGTTCATAAAATGATTTACCAGATCACAGGCTTGTGTTTTTTATTCTAGGGAACTAAGTTTTCAAATATAAAATTAAATGAAGTATTACCTAATAAAAAATGCATTTTTTTAATCACGTTAGAAGTTACTTCACTCATTTCAACATCCAAAACTGCATAATATTATGTATATTTAGTATACATCATAAGATAAAGTAAATAGACCGTCAAAGGATGCAGACATTTGCATCCTAGTATAACAAGATCTAAAGCCATGGTTATAATCAATTCATTTTCTTCACACTTCCACGTCAATTCTGATTAGCAAGCCAAATTAATTCACAGCTCACTTCCATATTTCATGTGATCCTGTCAAAATAATTACAACTAGCAACGATTTTATGGATCCGTGTTAGATTGTAGTAATTAAATTAAATTTATGTGTAAGGAAGTCGTTGAGTTGTGGCAGTGTTGCATATTCTGTTTACTAGAGAGTAAATATTTAAATTAGTTCATGTTTTGAGTACAATGGAAAAATTTATTATGAAAAAAAAAATCATTTCATAATAAGAACCCAACCATCACGGATTTATTTTGGGTTAGGATTTGTTTATATAGTAGGCACGTAAACTTTCATAAAACATTTATTACAAAAGCGAGAAAAATCTAAGCATTTCAAAGTGCAGTTCGTCCTAACATCCTTGACACCTAGGGATCTGTAACTTTTGTATCCCTACAGTATACAATGGGTACGTGGATTTCATGGTAGGGTCGCGATTCTACCTAGGCGTCCTAACATTCTTGTCCAGAAGACAAGAAGCGCCAAACCTAGAAATGAATTTAAATTAAATTCGTTTATTAGTTACGTAGGCAATTAAATAGCTGTAATGGCAAGTCAATACACATAGTACTTATTTTCTAGTTACAAGATATTTGTTGTAATATTTATATTTATTTTGTTATGTTAAGTATTATATTATTTATTAGTATTTAATGTTTGTTTTTTATTGATTTATCTTAACCTGTTCCGATTCAGTAGTCTTGACTGAACGTGACTTAAATCTCTCATTATTTGTGTTAGAGCGGAGACCATGCTTAGACAGACGTACGAGAGAACATCTTACTAATAAGCTGGACAAAAATATTTCCAACTTCTCTTATTAATTTTACTTTGATTTTGTTGCAAGTTAAAGATCAGTTAGACATTCGGACACTCGCTGAGCTTCAATGCTCGGGGTCATTAAAATGCGTGTCATTGTTGATCCTGGCTTACAAGACTTGCAGTGGCGGGTGAAGGCGGGACAGTCTCCTGCACGATATACTGGCTAATTGAAAAAGGTGGAAGATGGTGATGAAAGGTGGCGGTAGGATGGATGCGAATTACATCTCGGTCTATCAAGACTGGGATGGTTAGGGCTTACTTAGAAATGACTACGTCTCACAGTGGACGGCAATAGACTTAGTACACAGGATATCTCAAGACCGCGACTGAAAACGAAGCCAAGTGGTATTATTAGTAAATTCAAACACAAACTAAAAATTTCGCAAAAAATATCATATTTTTAAAAAAAAATTACTGATCATCGTATTCGGGTGATAAGTACATAATTTTACTAAAATAATAATGTACACCTGTTTATTTTTAAAGACGCAATGGTACGCAAAGGTTTGAATTACTATTTTCGTAAAAACTAGGTATTTATCACCCAAACACGATGATGTTTTAAAAAATTGCAAAAAACAAACTGTCGCTTTTTTGCGAAATGTTTCATTGCATTGTGCCTGTTACCACTAAAACTTGGTTTTGTTTTCGTTCTCGGTCTTGATATACCCGGTATGTATCCATTTACGACTGCAAAATCCAACTACTTTACCACCGGCCCAATGGGTCGTCAACTTAATCCTGGATACAAAATCAGTGTACTTTTGAGCAACAACTTGATTTTATGCTAAATAATGCGGTAAGCCCGAGTTTTATCACTTGGCCACGGTAATTCAGTAATGTCAATTAATATGACGCTTGTAGAGCCATTCATAGCGGGGCTCGGGTTATATCTCGATTTATCTAACGTCTGACTTATCGAAGGGTTTGGAAGTGTGGAAGAGGTGTTTTAAACGGTTTTATATATTTAGCTTGACCTGTTTGTGTGTCTTTGGGTCAAAAGTAATTGAAGTTTGACTCCCTTCCTGCTGTTATTTTTATAGAAAACATGTATCATGTAGGTATAGGGAGCCATTGTGCAGGTCTGGACATTACTACAACCGAATTGAAAATCTTCTTGTTTATAAAGCCGAATAAAGTATGGTTATTGATTGTTGTTCTACCTGGCTATATTACTAGATATGTTACATAACATATTATACGAGTATGATCTAAGATCTGTTCTCAATTCGGTTGTAATTTGAGTAATATACATATTGCTTGTTTTTAGGTTAACGAATTTAATAATATTTTCGAATAGTTATTTGAGAAGAATATGAGCTAAAATAATGTTTCCCTTCAAAACCTATAAGTGAATTTGAAACCTATCTATTCCTTTTCCATCAAATTGGACCTAAAACTTCACATTTTACACCCATAAAATATAGATTAATTCTAAATTAAATTGTTTTTACATGGATATATTACTTTTTACGTCCATTTCGTGTGAATAATTCATTAAGTTTCAATGTGAATGCTATTTTTGACTGAAATAGTAGTTTATCTTTCAATCTATCGAACCTACGACCCTAATGTAAAACCAATGGTCATTAAGCGAAGTTCCACTTTGTCGCTTTATTGGTATTTGTTTATTACATACATACATAAACTCACGCCTTTATCCCAGAAGTGGTAGGCAGACGCGCCTCCAGGACACCCACATTTCGTCTTGTATGTTCCGTCCCATGATGTGATAGGATGCGAGCCTATCGCCATATCGGGCACAAACTCCTGACTCCGGGCTGATAATAACTAGAAAAACCCAATATCACTTTGCCCGACCCGAGATTCGAACCCGAGACCTCAGCTTTGTAGTCGTACTGTAGTACAACCACGCCACCGAGGATGAATGAATGATTATGAATGGAAAGAAATTCCAGACGCCTTGGGTTTGATTCCCGAGTGTAATGACAAACAGGGTTTGTTAAGAACTTTTAACTCTTATTTTTGTTAAAATATAGCGATGACTAGAGATAATTCTACATAATTTGTGGGTTAGATTCAGCATATAAATTGAAAATTATGTGGTATGTTTCTGGACATTATACATAAAGATCGTTTTATATTAAAGACTACCTACCCTGACGTAGAGCAAATGATAATAATAACCGATGATAATCCTTTCCCGTGTCTATTGTGCTGACTCCATTGCATCTTCAAGACCTGATAAAATAAAGTCAAAAGTATAAAATGTCCATAAAATTAAAAACATTGAAAAATATATATTCTCCGTACTATTTTAGCCACCAATACATCTATTAACAAAGTAAATGCAAGAATGGAAAAATTATAAATGAAAAATTCCTCCATACTATCGTAGCAATCAATAAAACTATATGCAGAGCTAATGCCATACGGAGTTCATTAATATTCAACAACTACTGACAGTATTGACTGACACAGTTTCTCGTGACGTAATCTTGAAGTGTTTTTTACATTTGACATGATGTTTGTACAAACTTAGCTTGTTATTCTTAAAATTGTAACTTATTTCTTTGACGTAAACAGTGCATTTGTTACATTATTTATTTTGTCAGCATATATTATACTGGGTATATCAAGACTGTATTTCGCAAAAAAACAACAGTTTATTTTTTTCATTTTTTTTTAAATATCATCGTGATTGAGTGGTAAATACCTAGTTCTTGCGACCTTCGCTTACCATTGTGTCTTAAAAATAAAAAGGTGTACATTTAGGAAAACTATGTATTTACCACCCAAATACGATGAGTAAAAAATTACAAAAAATATATTTACGAAATTGTAGTTGCATTGTGTCTGAAGTCACTATTACTACCACCTGCTTCGTTTTCGATCGCTATCTGGATAAAAATATCATTAACGTTATATATCGTATTTCTAAACTAAGATGTTTTCAAACGTCTTGGTTATTATTAAACACATTTAAAATTGTTGTCTCTACAAAGTTTGTATTATGATAAATGATCTTTATGTATGAATTGTTATAAATTTGTCCCTTAGAGGATAAATTGCGTATGCATGTTCGAAATATTCAGGTTAAAAATACGCCAGTATAAGAAAAAGCTAATCAACAATGATAATATAGCTATTAAAAAGACACATATATGTTTCGATTTTTATTTTTGCAAAAGTAATATAGTTTCGAGTAAAATATTTTTTTAAAATAGGAATGATGTAATATGAACTATATCTATGTTTCCGGCTATTCGGTAGTGAAATGGCAGGAAGCACGGGGTATTGTTTAGCCAGGCGAGCCTAATCCACTTACCGATGAATTTTGGGAATGCGCCGCACAAATTGATGATTGTGGTTACAGACAATCAAGTCTATTGTTTCTGTGTATCAGATCTTTATGATTTAAAGCTTTCTGTATAATATAATGGATAATTTAGATTGATTTTTTAATGAGGTTTTTTTATACATCACATTCCATTATCTTGGGCCGGTTATTTTTCCAAAATTTGCCTATCATAAATGCTTTCGGGAAAATTTAATAGTGATAACTTATGTTAATGTATCAATAAGGCTTATTGCTTTATTAATCGCTTGAAGAGCAACCAATATCCTAGGATTGGTTTTTCCAAAAAACCGCAATATTTGTCTACCATACCGTGTAATGAGACAAAATGCCTATCATACATAATTGGGGGTAATTTCTACACTTCTGTCTACATTGTTATGGGCATAGGTTTATACACTGTAGGGCAATTTAAACTGCCACAGTAAATGCAAAAAACATTCGAACACGGAAACATAACAAGCTTTTATCAAGCAATTAGGCACGCGGTACACGTACTGTTGGAAACGCAAAAAGCATTTGTCGGTACAAGCAATTTTACTTTCTTTCCCCGATACTAAAGTTAACAATCGGCGGAAACTGTGTGTCCCACATGGCAACCACGTATGACGGTTTGCGAAACGCGTGACTCATTGTCGTGACGGATGACAAGCGAAATTGTTTTGCTGTTTGAATTATTGGCGTAATTGAGGCAATTTTCGTGTTGTTAGTGTTTTTGTAATTTGTAATAAAATTATTTATTCGTGAGTGGTAGATGGTTGAGACAGGAATCGTTTGTTGATGAAGAGGTCGCAGGTTTGATGACACAAAATATCCTACATCTTGGAATAGTCCGTGTTCCATTTGCATTAATAAATAATTTATAGCTATTTATTCATCATCATCATCATCACCAGCCCGTTGAAGTCACCAGCTGGACCTATGTCCGTGGTCCGCCCCGTGACCACGAAAGCTGTAAAGTAATCGAAACGTCGGGAAGTTAAAAAATGTAAAAATTAAACCAAATCGCAATAAAATCCATATAAAATAGTTTTATTTCAATGTGTGTAACATTCGCGTAAATCTAAGAATCATATACGAAGTTTAGCAGGCCCTATCATTGCCATCTATCATAACATACCATTGATAAATTACGCTATCCACGAGTACCCATGGGTTCCAGTGGTTATTCTAAGAAACAGCTTGTTAATTTACGACTCTCATAGTTTTGAAACAAACGCCTAAACAATTCATTTAATATAAACAAACACACATTCCTATGACATTGCGAAACATTTTATCAACTTTCACGCATCACCCAGCCTACAACAATTCAAATTATACAATAGTGCATTGCAAAACCATACAATAGACACAAAGCGCTTAGTTTTTAGCTCGCCAGGCGTGTCGTCCGTGTGTCCGCTATTACGAAAAGCGGAGATACGCCTAGAGATGCACATAACATACGGGTATACGAGTATGTCGTGGCGCAATTTGCCTATTTATTTCTATTGGACGCTATTATCGTTGAGTGTAGACTGTTAAACTAGAGCTGTTTTTATCGATCGTCGGTATCGATAATCGATGCGAACTGGTGAGATACTCGTGTCCGTATCGTCTCGTATCATGGAAAACTCGTTATAGTACTTATTTATTCATTTTTAAGCTACATATATTGAATAGTATACAGGCATATTTTCTCAGTCTAGTAGCCTAGTCGTCTCTCATATGTAAGAGGCCGCCAGGTAGGTACCACCGCAATGTCTATTTCTCCAACAAACAAATGCAAATGCACTTTTGTGTTCCAGTTTGAAGAACAATGTAGCCAGAGTAACTATTGGACATAATGAGGCTTAACATCTTACGTCTCAGGATGGCGAGCGTAGTGGAATGCCAAGCATTGCTTTGTAGTTCATGGTGTTTGGTTTTGCTACTGTCCATGAGCAGTCGTATCACTTACTATTAGACGAACGGCTAGCTCGCATATTCGAAATAAAAAAAGTCTACCCTAGGGTGGCGAAGACAGAAGAGATGAAGCACAGCAGGTGTATTCTGATTAGCTATGTACGTGTGTCATATTTCGGATTCAGCCTGTATACCGGGTATGTCAAGACCGCGACCGATAAAGGAAGCCGGGTGGTAGTTTTAGTGGTTATAGACACAATGCAACTAAAAATTTCCCAAAATAAGCGACAGATTATTTTTTTTTAATTTTTTTAAAAATCATCTTTTTACGTGGTAAATTCTTAGTTTTTGCGAAAATAATTATTTAAACCCTTACGTACCATTGCGTCTTTAAAAATAAAAAGGTGTACATCATTATTTAGAAAAAAGTAGTATTTTTTCACCCAAAAACGACGAAAAGTAAAAAATTAAAAAAAAAATTGATTATTTTTTTGTAAAATTTTTACTTGCATTGTGTTTGATATTACTAACACTAATACCTGGCTTCGTTTTTGGTCGCGGTCTTGATATACCCTGTATAATGTATGGCTGATGTAATGTATGATGAATATATGACTGTTAAGAGAAGGTTGTTCTCCGCCTTGAATCTTCTATTTGTATTATTCTCCACTTACTATCAGGCTGTATACCCTGAAATCGAATCCGAGATCAAAAATGTAAACAAACAAATGTCATTGTGAAAGTGACATTTCAGGGCTAGGAAACATTTTCTAATAAAAATTCAAATGTTGCGAATATTGTGTTTTAGAATTTCCTTTAGATTAACATGGTAAAAATGAAAAGCACCAACAAAAACGAAATATATTTAGTTTGTTATTTAAAAAGTATTTTATCAATCACACACTTATCAGTTCACAAGCCTTCAATATCACTTGAATGAACTTTATTACATGTTTAACACATCCATTCCACCACCGCGGTGTCACTTCTTGTAAACCATCTTCATTAATCATGTTTTCTTCATAACAAATATTTTTTCGTAATTGGAGAGGCTAAATATAATAAAGTTTTATTTCAGTGAGCCAAATGTTAGGAATTTCTATTTATTGCCAGCAGCATAACATAATTTCGTACCATTTTTATCACATCATTTAAAAAAAAATTGAAATTGTATTTTATGTAAATATTATACCAAAGAATTTTAATTCGGCTATGTTTTATACTTATATAACAGGTGAGAATAATTCTAACTTATCATTTTAACGGTTGTCGACAAACTACCATGGCAATTTATTTTTATTGTAGTGGTAACCCTTCTGTTTACATTTTTGATCTCTGATTCCATTTCAGGGTATAGTTATCTTGCCTACATACAAAGTCATACTTTAAATTCAATATGTGGCTTACATAATTTTCGGAACACATTAAAATATTAATTTGAAGCTGCTTTGCTTAAGTCAAAACTTGTTCGAACTAATTGATTCATCATTAGAATTATGAAATCGATTTATTGAATCAATAAAGATCCTAATCGATTTGTAATGTCGATTTTCTTGTCACAAATCGATATATTAAATCGGAAACTGTAACCTCGTTTATTTAATAGGTGTTTGAAACGTCTACATAATGTACACTATACAGGGTGTTGGAGAAATAGTAAGATTTATAATGCGCAATAGGTTGTTGTGTGGTCTACAAATAATTGTGCGGGTCTGGGTATTGAATAAAGTCTCCCGTAGTTTCTGTCACCCACTTCACTTGTCGTGCCCGTTCTTCTCTAGTGAAAACCGCTTTTCAAACCGGGTGGTAGATCAAAAATGACTGAATCTAAATAATGTTGAAGATTTTGATGGACTCAATAAATTATTTTCATTTTCATTTAATTTTCATATTCGCGACATAAGACTTCGTATGTTACATTTTGGGTCAAAGGCCGTATGTAACCGTTAAATGCGTATTTACTGGATACTTTTCTTATGAATTACATGATTAGTTTATACGACAAAATTTTCGTATATGACAAGTAATTCAGCAATTTTAAATTTTCATTTTTGTTACTGTGTCCGATCTTTTACTTAGTGTAATAACGTTATGCAACACTATAATTCGATCATTGAAGTAAACCAGACGACACCGCGCTAAAATGGTTACAACAAAGACCGCAGTAGCGTACCATCCTATTCCTGTCTCTCTCACTCCTACCCATCACACTATGTTCCCTCTCACTCCATTGACTTCCTACGTGACTGATACGCGCGCAGAGATTTTGTTTATATTATCCGTTCTAGGTTATACCGCAATGCTATCGATAAATGACTATAATATAGAATTCACGCCCGTTTCCTTTCCAAGTAATTGGCAGGAAATCTTTGATTACTTTCACTCAATAAATACAACATACAGCGTACAAGATAATATTATGTGTTTACGTTTATCTTATGACTGTAGTATCTGCAATACTTTTTCTGGTATTCAAATCGAACTTATGGCTTCTTATAGGAGACGACTTCTCGCCAACTGAGGTAGGTTCATAAAAAAAGGCTTTCTATTGAGTTACTTAATTAAGGTTTCTTGTGTGAGTACTAATGCTATTTATAAATTAGAAGTGAAATAATTTTTGCCCCAATCGGCCTCGTTGGTCTAGTGCGTAATATATGAGATGTAAATCGTGCACTCGTGTTTGAGTTGGGCAATCCAATTTCTATGAGTTTTCAGTTTAAAAATCATATATAGGTAATTCAAACATGTACTCGTATCGTTATAATTTATAAATCATTGATGCAAAGTAATTATAGGATTAGTGCAAGTGAAAAAAAAGTTACGAGTCTACACTTCATAGACAGATTTGAAACCTATTTTAGTTATCTAATGTTTTGTCTTCTTCGCTTAAAGTGAATTCTATAGTAGTTCGAAAAGGACAAAACATTCGATAACTAACATAGGTTTTAAAACTGTCTATGAATCAGGCCGTTAGACATTTATTGCGACACAAAGTCAAATCAAGTAAAGTTTGAACAAAAATTATGACTTCTGCTTCCCCGCAGTGAATATTTAACGATGCATTTAGTGATACGAGCGACTACAAAACTGCAATTCTTTTAACGTTCACGTTTTCCCTCTTAATGTGCGTTTGTGTTCGTGTGAAAATAACAATATTGTGCATCCGTAGGGCTGACGAAGACAACATAGCATTTATGAAGTCCCATTTAAAAAATAATGTTGAGTAAAAAATATGGTTACTTGGTCCGAAATGAATGCATATAAAAACTTTGCTGGTACTAATGAAAATATTGGTAACTAGGTAATTATTCAAAGGCAGCCAAATTGTCAATTACGCCCACACAAGTTATGCACTTACTGAAAGTTTTATTATATCGATCCATACTACCTATCAGCTCATAAACGTTCCATAAACGTTATTAAGCACTTGCAAGCCGCCTTTACAATAAAGAGAGCGTCGAAACTTTACGGCCAATACTTTTAAGAAGACATTTACCTTGAAACCTAGCGGTCTAAGCTGCTATATTGTTTGATAATTTTGGTAATAATATTCATATAGCGCTACTACCTTACGAAAAACTAGCAGATACACGTATACGACCTTATTCAGTAACAGGTTTAAAATCTATTCTAATCATCGAATGTTTTGTCTTCTTCGCTCAAACTAAATTCAAAAGTCGTTAAAAAGGGACAAAACATTCGAAAAGTAAAATGGTTTTAAAACTGTCTATGAATAAGGCAGTTAGTCTTCAACTTTATGGCGCTACCCTACTGCATGTTGGTAGACCTCAAATAGCTTCGAAATACTTGTGAAGATCTCTTACGATAGTTAAATAAGTAAACATATTCTTAATGAACTGCTCTGATTTAAACCAACTTGTAATTTTTGTAATAATCACTATATTGTAAACTGGTTTTGAAAAGAGCAACACTAGAGTTTCTTGCCCGTTCTTCTCTAGTGAAAACCGCTTACGAACCGGTGGTAGTTCAAAATATGTCTGAATCTAAATAATGTTGAACATTTTAATGGAATCATTAAATTATTTTCATTTTCATTTTCAAATGTTAATATTTTAATGGACATTTTAATTTATTATACTTTTTTTCAATAGCAGTTTGAAACTTGACAACCCTAAATGTAGACTAGTTACGTGGTCTCGTAAAGTTCGCCGTAGTATGTGGAAAACGATTTGATGGCAATTTCTCTTTCTTATGCAACCAACGTTTACCCATAACAAAGCTTTTCCATTTCTTAGAAATGTTAATGAGAATTTTTAAAACAAAAACTGTTAAGTGGCTTTTGAAGGCTCGTTAACTCATTTCGTATATGGAAGTAGAAATATCTGTGTTTTAATCTATTATGTCGCCGCTAATCGAATTTAAATTTTTACAGAAGTTTTCTAAAGACATTTTGTATCAAAAGAATTTTCTACTTAACTGTTTTACCAAACGATTTACTTTATGGAGCATAGTCATATTTTCTTATCCATTGCATTTTAAACTAATGCGTCGGTCCGTCGTTGATCAACTACATTTTTACTCTTTGAAATTGGATTTTACATTAATCTGAGTAAAAAGAATAAAACGGTGAAGGAAAACATCGTGAGGAAACCTGCATACCGTAGCGATTTTAAAGAATTTCTACGATATGAAAGTCCACCAACCCGCACTAGGCCAGCGTGGTGGACTATATGGCCTAACCGCTCTCAATCGATTCTCTCGATTGTAGAATACGCCCGTGCCCAGCAGTGGGACGTATATGGGCTGATACAGACACTGAGTAAAAAAGGGTTTGCTGTACCAATTTTAAGATGTTATCGATTCCCAAACATCGTAACGCTATGGTAAGTAGCCTATAGCCTTCGTTATGCAGGAGTTGCAGCTTAGTTGAATTCAGAGCAGTTCATACATTATGAATATAGATTATGAATGCCTTCTATTTTCCTCTCAAAACTCACCACACAAATACATCCACGTACACACAATAAACCAAACATATAAATCATCGAGCAGCCGAATTTCGCAAGTTCCAAGAACTCCCACGGGAACCTGATGCAAATTTCAATATCCACACTGCGTAAGTTTAACGATGAGGTCATCTTATATTTACCAGAATAAACCGCCGCGTATTAGGATTTGGTATTCAGCTTTGATCACGAAATTGATAGTGTGGGAGACGCAACGGCTACCGTCGGTTATTAACATACGAAACACGTAATAATAACGATAGGAATCTAAAGATGATTCACGCGGGCAGGTATTAGATTAATTGAAAATTGTAGTAAGCCGAGGTAAAACTGTGAGGAAACTTAGCTTGAGAATCATCTTCAATATACATACATACATAAACTCACGCCTTTATCCCAGAAGGGGTTGGCAGAGGCACCACCAGGACAACCACATTTCGTTTCACAGCCGGCGTCTAACAAAATGCGCCA
This sequence comes from Deilephila elpenor, assembly GCA_949752805.1. Taxonomy (NCBI): domain Eukaryota; kingdom Metazoa; phylum Arthropoda; class Insecta; order Lepidoptera; family Sphingidae; genus Deilephila; species Deilephila elpenor. The sequence continues at coordinate 3,197,490 of OX457114.1, forward strand.
CGTAGGCTGTTAATTTAACGTTAAATAAGTTTTTAAATATGTAATACCTCAGTAGAAGTCTTGCCATTAATTAGCAAGTCTGTACATTCTGATACCCATACAATTTTAAAGCAATTTAAGCGTTGCTACAGTTTGATAGAAACTTAAACCAAATGATAAGTTCATTTGGTTTAAGTTCTTCGTTTCGTAAGTCTTTAAATTAGCCCTTAAACATAGCTAACCTCCAAGCCCTTAATGTCCCTAATACTATACACAAACTAGACCATCACCGCTCAGATAATTTCTAATAACCAAAAGTTCCGCATATAATTGCCAAATAGGGTACAGTCGGGCACACTAGCCATTCATTTGGCAAATATTGCGGGCTGTGGCGCAAGCCAAAGCGTGGTACGGACGTAGAACATTGTAATTGATGCACGCCAACATTCAGTACTACTGCCAACTGTGGCGCAGATTGGATGTAACTTACACCGCAGCGAGCATATGCAGAGTTTTTACACCACCCTTTTAATGCCAAAACTCTCCATATATATTGCGCTGCGTTGATTGCCCAAGATGTGGAGTCGATTTGATTCTGTATCAAACTTGTCTAGTTAGTCTTTTGTTATTGTATAAGGGTAGCAAACAAGCAAGTGGTTGCACGAAAAAGTGATCACCACCGTATAACGAAAGTGCGCGATCGGCCTCTCAAAATGGGAAGTGGAAAAGGGCTTATAATACGAAACAATTTAGTAAAGTCTTCGCTTCATGACTGTATTCTGTAAAACAGTAGACAACATTTTCACATTAAAAGTTATTGATGTGTATACATTTCACTTCATGCAGTTGGTGACAAAGCGAGTCAACTCATGAACCGGACTGTCAAAAATCCTAATTTCTGAGCTCAGATGTTAATAGCGTATACGATCCACAAGTAAAGCATTATGTTTTAAATTTGAACCATTTTACGTTTACCAGAATTATGCAATAAAAAGACAGTTTCTTACTTACAAAAACATCAACCGAACCAAACAATCCATATCGGTGTAAATGAAACCCCAGTCGTTTTTTCCTCTAAAATATAACGCCAATTACAGCGCGGTGTGTCACGAGGCGTGTTTAATTGTGGCGGCTTTGAACAATGATGGCGGGTAACGAGCCCGCGTCGTGATAGAGTAAATGTACGGCTTATGATTTACATCCGAAGGGATTGTTGCGTGTTATCTTACTGTTATCTGGCGCAATCGGTGGGTGTTGGTTTCTTTAAGGATTTGTTTGGTGAGGATAGTGGGGTGTTTAGGTCTTATTAATGCGTTGATTAAACAGCTACACAAATTGGGTTTGTTTCTAAGATTTAACTTGTTGTTTGCACAATAATAGCTATCGTAGGTGCATCATTATGCCAACTCATTTATATCGACCCATTCGAATATTTTACGTTTCGATTTCAGCCTGTGTATATCGGCTTCTAGGCCAGCATAATTGTAGCGAGTTGTGGTGAGAGATAGTTATCGTCGGTGGATACTCTGGGTTGACTATCAGGTGTTTTTTTTTTTAATTCGATGAATGGCGAGACCAACATGCCATTCGCCTGATGGTAAGCGATACGACCGCTCATGGACAGTAGAAAACCAAACAACATAATGAATTATAAAGCCATGTTTGACATTCCACTGCGCTCGCCATCCTGAGACATTAGATGTTAAGTTTCATTATGTTCAGTAGTTTTCATCGTTTCCAGTAGATAATCTGACTACAATGCCCTTCAAACCGAAACACAACAGTTTACACTGCTGTTAGGCGGGAGAAAGAGACAAGTACCTACCAAGGCGGCCTCTCGCATATGAGAGACCTACCACCTATTTAGTCGTACCATTATGAACCGGTAGGGCCAGCGTATACTTTGTTATCCAGACTGGCCATAACATGGCCTTGCGACAAAAAAAAAATCTTTTTCGTGAAGATTTGTGACTTGTATTTGCATAAATTATATTTTCACAAAATTCAATTCGACGAAAGGACGGGTCTAGAACCAACAGACAAACACACATCCCAATGTTATATAGCTAACATTTCCTCGTAACAGTTGAACCGATCTCTCCAAACTGTTGCACAATTGATTTATAATAACATTATGGCTTATCGGTTTGCAAGCTCGCTTTAGATAACGCGGTTTGCGAATTCTATTCCGTAGTACAAATTCTATGAGATTGCCTAGAATCTAAATCAATACGTTTTAGTTCAACATATAGGTTATTAGAAGGGGTCGTAACTTAGTAGGTGAGAGGTAAAAGGTAATTTAGTGCAGGTGTTTCGTGGATTCAAATCCAGGTTGGGAAACTGTAATGTTTGATGAATAGAATGTACCGTTCGCAATACCTCGAAGAGGGTAAATGTAGATATATAATTCTATTTCTACAATTCCACAAATTTATTTGAATATATATGTCGTGTGTATCATAAACTACCAGAGTCTTTTTGGTTTCACAAACACATACCTGAAACAAATACCTGTAGACCGCACAAATATATTTTTCGGTGCGGGGATCGAACCCGCGGCCTGGTATCACAACCGGCGTCTAACCAACTGCGCCACGGAGGCTAACTATTTATTTATGTTTTTCACACGCATAAATTAATACTTTGATACATCAACTATATGATTTCTATAAGTACCTTACTTTCTAATTACCGTCTATTACAGTAATGAAATCTTAAACCAACCAAACAAATGGATATCTAGCCATTAATATCTTTAAGTAAATAAATTGAGCTGTTACATTGAAAATACAAGCGATACAACTGAAGAAAATGTTAAATTTGAATAACAACTCGCAATAAATTAAGTTATAAGCAGGCTTCGTTAATAAATTGTCTTAGGGCTTACACACAATTATCTTGGGTAATTTAATTTCTGTTGGAATTTCGTATCTCTGATAAATAATAATTTAAATAATGAAATGAAATGAAATTCGTTTATTGGTCATGTAGGCAATTTAATAGCTCTAATGATAAGACTAACACATAGTAAAATAGTTATCTGTATCAGCTCATATACGTCCCACTGCAGGGCACAGGCCTCCTCTACAAAGTACAACGATTGACAGGAGTTAGGCCATGTGGTCCACCACGCTGGCCTAGAGCGGGTTGGTGGACTTTACCATAGAAATTCGTACAAATCGCTATGGTAAGGTTTCCTCACGATGCTTTCCTTCACCGTTATATTATTATTGCTGTTGGTCAATTGTAGCCGCTTAATAATCGCCAGTTAATATGAAGCTTACCAAATGAATACCAAATATTCGAGAGAACATAAACTCATAATAACTGAACAGTGTGCCCAAACCCTTAATGAGTTGGCATATAACGTGTGAATTATAGAACGGTTCTGCTTCCCACGCTGCCGGTCCCTTTCGCGCCGAGGTGTGAACATAAGGGAGGCTACAACGCATTTAATTAATACTAACACGTTGGGCAGAGTTTGTGTTTACCTGTAACAAAACGAACCAACATTAGGTACTTGTTTGTATTAGCCATTTACAAAAATTAACAATCACGAATGTCGATGGTGATTCTATGGTATGGTATTTCTAAGGTACTCTTAATGTCTATCTGTATTTTAAAAATCATCGTGTTTGGATGGTAAATACATACTTTATGCGAAAATTGTAATTTAAAAAAGGCGTACATTGTTATTTCAGGTAAACTATGTATTTAACAACCCAAATATTATATCAGTAAAAAATTACAAAAAAAATATTGTCAATTTTTTTGACGTAATTTTTAGTTGCATATAGTCTGAAGTCACTTATAATACCACCTAGCTTCGTTTTCGGTCGCAGTCTTTGCGACTTTACCAAAACTGCCTATTCAAATGAGATTTTCCACGTAAATATCTAAACTCGTATATACCACGACTAATACACCAACTACGCCAGTAATTTAATAAATTTTATACACCCAATTACTCCACGTGTTTTCGACCATAAAGCCATGGCCGTCCACACATCACGGACATTGTTGCATTAATTACTTAAAGAGGAAATTCCAGGGCCTCGCCATTCATACGTCACTCTTTATTCACTAATTAACTGCTTAATGAGCCTTTACCCCAGTGTAACGGATTTTAGATTATCGGGAATTGGGATAATACGGGAATTCGAAAGGTTTTTACCGTTAAATACCCCAACAGACATTCATACATAATCATGATATCGTAGTAAAATGCCTAGCATTGATGTCTTGTAATGAAATCCTAGGTTAGCGTAGGCCGTAGGTTATGCTTTCGCGTGATTTCATGTTAAAATACATAATTGAGATACATTCTCTTAATTGCTTGCTCTGAATCCTTTAAAAATACCCTGAAAACATGAACAATATATTTTGCTCGTAATCGCATGCTTTCAATTAAAAATTCATTATGAATAAAAAGTGTAATGGTTCACCCATCTAAAGATAAGTTAAGCAAAAATATAATTTGGCTACCAAAGAATAAGTTTACACATCAACACATTTTTGCTGACAAAACTTTCACAATAAAGTGAGTTGAATGTTTCAGCCGAAAATAACAAATACGACCCAATAAATTATTTTAACCAACAGTTATTAATACGGTGAAAACGTTATTCACATTCGTAGATAGGAATAAACCAACATTAATTTCTATCAACTGTGCCTTCTACGATTTGTTTCCGATGGGAGGTCGAAAGCAATTCGAACGGATTTATTGTTTTCGTGTAGAATATACATAGATTTAGGTAATAGTTTCTGCCACAGTCTGAACATCTTTATTATGTGTGATTTGTTACTGCGAATATGTATCTTATTTTTACAGCCTCTGTGGTCCAATTGGTTAGACGCCGGCTGTGAAACGAGAAACCGTGTGTTCGATCCCCGCACCGAGGCAAATGTTTGTGAGGCTCACAAGTATTTGTATCGGGTCTGGGTGTTTGTGTGACCGATAAGTCTCCTGTAGTGTTTGATACCAAGATATAGAAGAAGAAGACCAGACCATATTATATGTGACTGTTGGGTGTATGTATTTATGTATTTTATTTACAAATTAAAAATAACTCGGTACTCAATTATAATGCTTCGTTAAGTTTTTTGTATTACCGAGAATGATGAGTCTTCACATAACAAGACCAACACAACTCAGAACATTATTATGAAACATTGCACAGTACTTGTCATTCCGAGTACATTAGGTAAGTCTCTTAATGCCCTGTAAACACTGGCAAAAATGTCCTTCAAGTTGGAACACAAGAGTGCATACTGCTGCTGGCCGGCAGAAATAGACTAAAAATAACGACATGACCAACAACATTGCAAATACATGCTTTATACAAAATGTTTATGTCGCATGAAATATGAAGCTAAGATTTTTCGTCGGATAGTCATTAACCCTAGTCTACTGGACACTATAATGTATGGGTCCTAATAAGCATGTATTTCACGCATATTACCAATCGTACACACCTTACTTTCTAATCAATTTGTAAGCGCAAACAGATTTTTGCTCTGACGCAACACTTCTTATTTTCCTGACCATTTATGTGCATGGCCTATAAAATCAAATGCACTGAGTTATTCAACCAACGACTTTTCCTGTTAATTTATATATCCTTCACATGTAATTATAAGTCATTAAAAAGATGTATTAAAACTCAATGCTTTTAAGTAAACCGTATGTTACAGCTATCTAATGTTTTTGCTATTAAATCAGCTTAATTAAATGAATTTGCAAATTGATGATAGAGTGGGCTAAATTATCTAAATGTGCGGTAAGTTGAGAGATTATGAAGTTATTAATTCAACTGGAAAATAAATACTTTTATAATATGGAAGGCAAATAGCATTACTAACAGTAAGTCTAAGTTTTTACCTACAAGTTTTATCAATTTAGAAACATAAGTAATAGAAGTTAATTCCATAAGTACGACGGAGAAAATAGCACACAATAAACTGTAGAGGCATACATGGAGAATTTTCGTAAAAAACTTGTCACATCATTCATCCAATTATATAAAATTTCAACGAGACAATAATCACACAGTTTGGAACAACAATGCACTCAACAAAAAACATGTCACTCAATTCTCACGACTAACTCACCTAATCACACGAATTGAAATTCGAGATACATTAGTAAGGCCCGCCATTGAATATTCATGCGGTAGCTGACTTCAATAGACCATTGTATTGTCTATGACAAATGGGGGAGTTATTCCCATGGTTTGTCCATTTGTCCGTTGTATATTGTGAGTACTGCGGACTCTAATTTGGTCTTACAAGGACGTACGGCTTTATGGGTTTTGGTTACGCTGATGTAAATAAAGAATAGGCTATTGAATTTCGGTAGGTTTAATTGTACTATATAAGTCTATGTATCTATTCAGCCCCAGGACGTCCACTGCTGAATATAGGCCTTCCTCAAGGATCTCTACATCGACCTGTTGAAAGCAGCCTGCATCCAGCGACTTGCAATCTTAACCAGTACGTCCGTCCTCTTTGTAGGCGATCATTGATTATAACAGATCATTGATTAAGTCAGTTGGGGTAATTTTAGATTTAATCATCACCATGTTATTGTCAAAATTCCAAGAATATAAGATTTTAACCGTCTGATTGATCTAGTAGCGTTTAACGACTCTGAACCGTCAGGTCTTGAAATCAACGAGCGTATTTCGAATACGCCGACATATTTGTACCGACTAGCGATAAATATTCTTTCGACATACGCTATTCAATCTGGATTGCATTTCCTATCAAATACAATTTCATCGATTTTCCGTAACAGATAGTTTTTTAACGGTACATAAAGTACGATAGACCGTATCCGGGCGGAAGCGAATCTCCCAGCAAACCGTTGAAATTAATTAAAATGCTATCTAAGTGATAAAAGAACATTTCTTAGGGATCATGTTGTAACCACGGTTAAGTATGATTGCTGCGATTAAGTAACGTTAACTGTGGAACTTAGATGAGCGGATAATTTCATAAAAGCTTACTTAATTTCCTTTTTCTTTATATCAGTAAATGAGCAAGGAATTAGCTGGAGCCATAGAGATCTTAGCAAGATATTTTATGGTATGTGTAGGCCACCAGCATCTAAAGCCCGATTTACACGGAGAGAGTTTGTCGCGGCGAGAATCGTATGCCATTATCGCATGACATAACCGCCATAGATTATTTTGTTCTGAACGTTTACACGATGTTTTTTTATATCCTTACGATAATCGTATTTTCGAGGCGAGAAACTGTCCCTGTGTAAATGTAGCTTTATGGGCCTATTCGACTATGGCGTGTGATCTCACAATCGAACTCTCAATTGAAGACACTTAACTGTCAGTATTGGGTGTAAATAATATACTGATATGTTATTAAAATTATTCTAACTCAGTCATTTTTCTTCATTTTCCCCTTCCATTTTGAGATGCCTACCACTCATCTTCGACCTACCTCTAATTGTTAGAAATGTTAATGAGCAGCGTTTTATTCACCATCAAGTTAGACCTTTGCTTATTTGCCAAATAGTTGAGCATTATTTTTGGATAGCAGTTGTGGTTATAGTTTTATAGCCGAACTACACTACAAATCTATTTCTCTAGAGACAACACTTTCTTCCTTCACACTACCTACATATTAGCAAATATAAAAATGTACGGAATCTACGAAACGTTTCTACTTAACCAATTCACGGTGTACATTTGTTTGGAGATCACGTTTCCACATAGCAACACGTTACATTATACATTGCACTTCGTCGCCTTCGTGATGGTTTCACACCTTTCGGATTATCACCCGATTACAACCGCAAAATTGGGGTTATGAGCTATGGCTTTAGCGTATCAATGAGGGTATTTTTATGACAAAGATTCAACATACAAATGAGTTTTATGCTGGCATATGAATGTGACAAATCAGCTGATAGTGTTTACAATGCAATCCTAATTAATTTTCGATGGTATTTCATGAGCCATTACGACATACAACCGGCTTTTTATGGTGGCATGTCGAAATCACCTTATGTACCTTCAATGCAATCCAAACGTATTTAAATAAATATACCAGCCTCAGAACGACTTGAGACTGGATATACATACAAACTGAACTCTAAACGCGATACATTTGCAAGGATCAGTATGACGGGGTATTTTTACTAATAGTAAACCCCTCATAACTGCGTGGTGGCCTGTTGGTAATGGACCAGACGCGGCTGCCTACATGTTCACGGTGGTCGCGGGTTCAAATCCCAGGGCACACCTCTGACTTTTCGGAGTTATGTGTGTATTGATAGTCAATCACCACGCACTTTAACGGTGAAGGAAAACATCGTGAGGAAACCTGCATACCGTAGCGATTTTAAAGAATTTCTACGGTATGTAAGTCCGCCAACCCGCACTAGGCCAGCGTGGTGGACTATATGGCCTAACCACTCTCAATCGATTCTCTCGATTGTAGAGTAGGCCCGTGCCCTGCAGTGGGACGTATATGGGCTGATATAGAAACCCCTCATAAGTGAGAGGCTCCCTAGTTGAGTATCACCGCAATGTCTATTACTCCCGCCAATCAGCAGTATGCATGCACTGTTGTATTCCGGTTTGATGGACATTGCAGCCAGAGTAACTCCTGGACATAATGAAACTTAACATCTTATGTCTCAGGATAGCGAGCCCAGCGGAATGCCAAGCATTGCTTTGCACCTAATTCATGGTGTTGTTTGGTTTTGCTACTGTCCATGAGCGATGGTATCGCTTACCATCAGGCGAATGGCATGCTCGTCTCGCCATTCACAGCAATAATAAAAAAAGAATTCCATCAAACATATGAACGGATACGATTTACCTACCACCAGTGATCGTTGCTATTATATTCGGGAATTCATGTTTGCTAGGTATTTAAATGGATGCGAAAAAGTTAAGATGTTTACGACTCCACCTTATGTTTATTTGTTTTCTAATAGCTCGTAAACACAAAGGTAATTCATTTTAGTAATATCAAAGTTCATCAGCGTATTAACACTCCACCTTACCTCAATCACATATCACTACTTTACAATCAATACGAAATGGCCTCATTATGAAAGCACCGAAATATTTATTGAATACACAAATAATATTTGCCTCAGAAACCCCGATCGCCTATTTTACGAACCGGCTTCTTTTCTACTTGGTCAGGCTGTCAAAACTTTCACGGGTATTCAATACAAATAGTTTTCGAATTCATTGTACCAATAACAAAAAATAATTAAAATCTTGTTCCTATTTTTAGTTGGTATCGATTCAATGCTGTCTATCAAGTAAAACTATTGACAATAAACAAACTGTACAATATTGATTTGCAAACGGCTAAGAAAGCTTATTAATAAATTAAACATAACATTTGTACGCGACACGACATAATATTTAATGCAAAGAACAATATTATATCGAATGAAAGAAAAGAAAACACGGTGAAATGTCAAATCTATTTTATTTATACTATTACAGTCACTACCATTTGCTCACGATCCAACACATCAAAACCCAAAAGTAAATAATTTTACCCTAGAAGTGGACGGAACGATGGAAACATGACATACTGTTTTAAGACTTTTTTCATAAAAGTATAACATTTAAAATAAATGTAAAGCTGTATATTATTTTCATTTTAATGCATTTAGACCATACTATATGTACAAGGGGTACATACACTACTGAACACGTAAAAACTCTAATTCGATAATTGACATATCAACGTACTCGTTCTAACCTCGATTCATACTCGATCAAAACTCGACAACAAACCAATAGTAACGCCATGGATGACATATACCAACGTGACAAGTCCGTGACAGTGTTACCAACATACCGATGTGTCAAGTGTAATAGTCAACGAATCGTGCAAAAAGTCGGGGTCGATACACTGGAATCTGCATTTAGACTGTTGTAATTACATATGCAGCGTGTTGTATGTTTGCTTAGAATTTATTTATTGTAGGTTTTTGAGTCTGCCTCGGTGGCGTAGTTGTACTACGGTACGATTACAAAGCTGAAGTCTCAGGTTCGAAACCCGGGTCGGGCAAAAGTGATATTGGATTTTTCTATTCATTATCAGCCCGGAGTCAGGAATTTGTGCCCGAAATGGCGATGGGCTCGCCCCGATCACATCATGGGACGGAATATACAAGGCGAAATGTGGGTGTCCTGGTGGCGCCTCTGTCTACCCCTTCTAAGAGTGAGGCGTGAGTTTATGTATGTAGGGATTTTGAATTAGTTGCAACTATTAGATTGCGTTGGCATCTCTACTGATGGCTCGAACATAGGTAGGTTCTAAATTTAGAATAGAAATTAGACGAATACACGTTGTTTCTCGCAAAACTTTTTTTAACCAGGACTACGAAGATAAGGAGTTGAGAGCGTTTCTTAATCTGTGTCTTTTACACATTTGTGGCAGATTCCGAAGCGATGATATATTTTTTTTAACAATTCTAAAGATCGAGGACAATTAAATAAAGAATATCTTGGTTTGATTTCTAATAAATCGGTTTACCTTATGAAAACCAATGGCATTTTGGTATAACATTCATAAAAGGTGGTTAAAAAGTTATGTTTTTCGAGACCGTGTAAATTTCGAATAAGAGCAGACAGAAGAAGAAGACGATCTTGATTAACTAAATCAATTAGTGATGTATATTTGGACAGCATCCGTGGCGCAGTTGGTTAGACGCCGATTGTGAAACGAGAGGCCGCGGGTTCAATACCTGCACCGAGGGAAATGTTTGTATGAACAACAAGTATTTGTTTCGGGTCTGGGTGTTTTTGAGACTAAAAAGTCTCTCGTAGTTTCTGATACCCACGACACAAGACTCGATCTTAGTAGGGTCGGGACTATGTAAGTGACCGTTGTATTCATTTATTATTTGTTATTTAAATAGACACAAATCAATGCTTCTTGTAAACATTTTCAAGGTTCCCCAGAATAATATTGAAGCACTAGACTTGCGTAACAATGCTTATTCAGTTCACGTGGTTTGCATGACTAATGCAGTGAGTAATCGTCTGCGATCATCTGTCTGCATCTCAGAAAACTCACTTAAAATTCACTCATAATATTAGCATACATTTTTGACAGCCTCCGTGGCGCAGTTGGTTAGACGCTAGCTGTGAAACGAGAGGCCGCGGGATCGATCCCCGCACCGAGACAAATGTTTGTGCGGCCCACAAATATTTCTTTCGGGTGTGGGTGTTTGTGAGACCGAAAAGTCTCTCGTAGTTCTGATACCTGCGACACAAGACTTAATTGATCTTAATATAGGGTCGGGACTATGTGTGTGACTGTTGGGTGTATTTATTTATTTATATTGCTTAAGTTAGAAATACATATAAACTCGAAATGTTAAGAGCAATCTAATCCAATTCAGAAGTCCCTTCGATGACCTCTTGTTATAATTTATTCGATTAAAGAAAAATGCAGTGGATTTTATGCATCTTCCTAAAGATTTCCAAGTCCAAAATCTAACAAAGAAGATGTTTACCATAAAACCTGGCGGTGAAAACTGGTATATTGTTTGATAATTATAGTAATAAGACTCATATAGCACTACTAACTTACGAAGAACTAGCAGTTACACTCATACGGCCTAATTCATAGACAGGTTTAAAACCTATTTTAGTTATCGAATGTTTTGTGTTCTTCGCTCAAACTGGATTCTAAAGTAGTTCGAAAGGGACAAAACATTAGATAGCTAAAATAGGTTTAAACCTGTATATAAATAAGGCGGATAATGTAAAACCTGCTCTAAGATATGCATGTATGTATTTAGTAGGCATCAGAAACTACAAAAAGCCTTTCAACCCAACAACAAATATTTTTGAACTACTAAATTTTATTGTCTCTCAATGTTTCTGTTTTTTTCAATTCTCGCTAAATACTTCAACTCATACTTTTCATAGAAAATATTTAACACTAAAACGGGACAGTTAAAGCCGTGAAAGTACTGAAAACGGTTTATTGATGCACTGTGACAAATGACAAGTAAAATCCATCACAACTCCATCGGTATTTCTCACTCATTTCACGGCCATTGGTAAATTCACAGAGCGGTGATTAATTTTTCACCAACATAAATATCTCGAGTGTATGCGTCGACTCGTTCATTTGAATCGCTGTGGAGTGTGGAGTGTTGACGTAGATTTTTTACGAAAATGCTGGTTAAGCAGGGTATATCCTGACTGCGACAAAAAAACGAAGAAACGAAGCCGGGTAGTAGTATTAGTGACTTCAGACACAAGGCAACTAAAAAAATTCGAAAAAGAACCAGAATTTTTTTGTTGAAATAAAACTATTTTTACGGATTTTATCGCGATTTGGTTTAATTTTTAACATTTTTCAACTTCCAAACCAAATCGCGATAAAATTCGTAAAAATAGTTTTATTTCAATGTGTAACATTCGCGTAAATCTAAGAAACCAGATTTTTTTTGCTCATCCTATTTGGGTAGTAAATACTTATTTTTCCTAAAATAATAATGTACACCTTCTTATTTTAAGAAACGCAATTGTTTTAAATTTTTATGTACTACCCAAACACGTAGATATTTAAAAGATTGCAAAAAAAGACGTTCCTTTGTCTTGCCCAAATGTCATAGCCATTTCTTTATTAAATAAACAAAGCAACTATAAATTTCAAAAATACCATCGATAACCATACCTTGGACGAGAAGACGAGTAGACTTCTCTTTGCCAAAAGACAAGTCTACTGTCCCCAGTACCGCACAGCAACTTGATACCATCAGAGCGACGAAACAGAACTAACCGAGTAATACGCGTTAAGATTTACCTTGCTCTCACTAACTACACCGTTAACTTTACGAGATCACGTCGGAATACCATTTCGGCTGGCTGTGCTGTTTATCCACGCTCTGAGTGCTTATTGTCTGCTCTGTAATTAAGGCTTTTAAGTTAACATCGGGAATATTAATTAGCAGCGTGAGTGGCAATTAAGATGGTAATATAGACGTGTGTTTGTATTAGGTTAGTGTATTAACTTAAATATTATTGAAATAAAACAAATTTTTACGGATTATATCGCGGATTCGCTTTAATTTACCATTTTTAACTTCCCGACGTTTCGATTGCTTTCCAGCTTTCGTGGTCACGGGTCGTAAAAATTAGTTTTATTTCAATGAGTAACATTCACGTAAATCTAAGAAACCATTATATTATTACTACCTAAAATCGGAAGCCAGCAATTTCTATTCCCATCCAAATCTAAACTCAGCAAGGTACCAATTAAATCCCAACAATCCGAACTCCGATGTTATCATTCAAAACACATGTTACATTAATTATTTTACAGCTGTTATTAAACGTATATTGATTTATAACTTAATGGACAATACTTGAGGCCTTGACTAGTCGCTACTGGTACAACAAACCCGTTAAGTATCATTTTTTTATTCAGCAGTCCGTGTGAGAATTAGCGAAACCTGTTACCGATCTGTATGGGCTGATGTGGACTAATTATATGTACATACAAATGCTGTTATAACATACAACGTACATATATAACCATGCCTGTATCCCTGACAGAGACTATGGTTTTTCTCGATCCTGACATCATTTCCACAAACAGATAACTTTCGCGTCGTCTACTTTTATCAATTTCTTCATGGCTTCTCATAGGCTTAGGGTACTTCAGACCGATTCTTGTATATTATTATGTAAATTTGATTTTTTTTAACATGTGGTAGGATATTCATACCCGCACGGCAACCCCCTTAAACAATAGTGTAAACCTGTCATAATATCCCGCGCAAGTGCCGCGTTCCGAACTCATCTTATGTATACAGGGTGTTTCAAAACTCAAAAATAATACGGCAACAGGAGATAGACGAAACTATGACGGCTTAGTAACAAAAAATTCACGAGTCCTAATCGGCAGACTCCGTGGCGCAGTTGGTTAGACGACGCCTGTGAAACGAGAGGCCGCGGGCTCGATCCTCGCAACGAAACAATTCTTTGTGTAATCATCAGATATTTGTATCGGGTCTAATTGTTTGTGAGACCGAAAAGTCTCGTAGTTTCACCACCCACGACAGTAGACTCGATCTTAGTGTGGGGTCAGGACTATGTATGTGACTGTTAGGTGTATTTATTTATTTATACAATCAAACCCACAAAATTATGTCCAACGGGAGATAACCATCTAATGTGGATAATATCTAGACTACAGGGCCTTTACAATCAGCTGCTTACTAACATTGTATAAAATCTAACGTACAGAACACTGGAGGCGGCGAGGCGAGTCGGTCGCGTGAAGTTTTTCATTTAGATGTTGTCTGGAGCTGCCCAGTACGTCATTATCCTCCCGCACACCTGTTTGATGGGAACATGGTACCGCAGGCTTATTCTGATAGAAGATTTTTATAGTAAAACTGTATCTAGTATTCTTAGATTTTTTTTTATATATTTCATTCTGCTTTATAAATACGTGCATTAGTCAAGTACTGCCCCCCTAAAAGGATAGTCAAAGATAATCAAGAGTTTATTATGTTATTCCATCAGCAGATGTGATAAGAGGCGTGCTCTTTGCCATACCAGACACAAATTTCCATCCAGGTAACATAATATTATCTATATGATTTTTCAAAACTATAATATTATGTTTTTATATCTATTTTGTTATCAATTAAACCTATTAATTTTATTTATTTGATTATTGTACTGGCAGGAAATTAAGCTTGTCATTTTAAAACTGACCGCCAGCTTGACGTCAATATTTTTATTATATTTAATTACATACTTATTATGCTTAAAATAAAATATGTGATACCAAAATTAGATAACTGAACATTAAAAATATTTTATAATTACTTAAATTGTTTTATATACCATAATTAACTTTGTAATTTGTAATTAATAATTTAATTCTGAATTTATAAAGCTTAGAAGAAGTATTGTATTATATAAAGTCTTTATTATAGGTACATATAGATAAATAAATATAGCGAACAATGGACAGACCCCAATGACATTTTATCAATTCTTTATATTCAAATTCAGTGATATAGTTTTATTAATATTGTTAAAATCAAAAGTAAACAAACACCAGAATAAGGACATGTTCCGTTATAGCGCAAGCAGCTTAGGATATGGTACATTGTGGAGTTCATATTGTTAGCTATTTATAAATAGCCATTACAAACAATATGCCTTATTAGGAGCCGGTCTGGTCTAGAAATTAACTGCGGACAATCACTCCAATAATTTGATGACGATATTATCCTAAAATGGATGTCAAAAGGACAGATTAGCAGATTATGAAGAATTTTGTAGATGTGTTGTAGAAAAATATTTTTGAATTTGTGTAATTTAGTATGTTTCGTGATGTGTATCTTTTTTAAGACGCTTATAAATGAGTGGCTGTTCGATTCCCACAATGAGATAAATAAATAATAATAAATACACCCAACAGTCACATACATAGTACTGACCCCACACTAAGATCGAGTCTTGTGTCGTGGGTGTCAGAAGCTACGAGAGACTTTTCGGTCTCACAAACACCCAGACCTGAAACAAATACCTGTGGTTCACACAAATATTTGTTTCGGTGCGGGGATCGAACCCGCAGCCTCTCGTTTCACAGCCGGCGAATGTTAATACGATCCTTATGCGAGGCAAAAAAAATAGAATACAAGGCTTGATTGACCCTAATGTGGAGGTAGGTTGGCTGTATTTATTTATTCATTCATTCTGATAACAAAAAAAATACCTTATTTCAGTAACTTTTGAATGCAAATTAAACCGACTATTGTCTTATCTCTAAAATATTTATTACCGGTTAGTTTGTAATCAGTTAGACCGAGGTTCCAAATTTGGCCACATCTGATCCGATTTGGAATAATTTCTATGGATTAATACGTCATCGTTCATACTTGGTGGTGGTGACCATTTTAGTTGGTAATTTAATAGATACTTTTCAATTGCTACCATGTCTTTGTATTTATAATTAAGGAATTCGGTAGGGTTGGATATAGAAAGAACTATTATATTGCCATATTTTTGAGAAAACAAAGCATTGTTATATACAGGGTATATACAGACTGCGACCGAAAACGAAGTCAGGTGGCAGTTTTAGTGACTATAGAGACAATGCAACTAAACATATCGAAAAAAGAGGTGACAATTGTTTTCACGATTTTTTAATTATCATCGTTTTAGGGTGGTAAATAAATAGATTTTAATAATAATTAAAACCAAATAATAATTAAAATACAATAATAATTAAAACCTATTCCTACCACGGGCCTCCTCTACAATCGAGAATACGATTGAGAGAATTTAGGCCATATAGTCCACCACGCTGGCCTAGTTAATGGAACACATTATACAGCCACCGTGGCGCAGTTGGTAAGAAGCCGTGTGAAATGACAGACCGCAGGATCGATTCCCGCACCGATACAAATGTTTGTGTGAACTACAGGTATTTGTTTCGGGTCTGGGTGTTTGTGAGACCGAAAAGTCGCTCGTTTCTGATATTCACGAAACAAGACTCGATCAGTGTGGGGTCTGGACTGTGACTGTTGGGTGTATTTATTAATTATTATTATTTATTATACCACCTTACACTTTACAACCTATTCACACAGCCACTGGACAAACAAGACACCATCAAACTACTTCCTTAATAACCGACCATCCGTTGAGCTTTCAAAACATTGAAGCTCCCAAACTAAGCACAATACGTCCATAAGCCTTTGACCATATTAGTGGGGTGAATGACCTCCGAATTGTAATCGCGTGCCCAACTGCGTTTTTCATTGTCTACGCACGCGCTTAACGTATGGAAAAAATAGAATATTAATGTGGTAAAGCTATGTACCATAAAAATCTACATGGATTTTATTACATAGGTTCGGTAAACGACCAAATAGCTCTTTTAATGATACATACATACATAAACTCGCGCCTTTTTCCCAGAAGAGTGGCAGAGGTGCTACCAAGACACCCACACTTCGCCTTGTGTGTTCCGTCCCACAATGTGATAGGGGGCGAACCCATCGCCATATCGGGCACAACTCCTGACTCCGGGCTGATAATGAATAGAAAAACCCAATATCACTTTGCTCGACCCGGAACTCGAACCCGAGACCTCAACTTTGCAATATTGTAGTACAACTGCCCCACCAAAGCAGTGTCTTATTAACAAGTAATTATAACTGCCTTTAAACATCTTCAATAATTGCATCTTAGGTGCTTTGCCAGCTTCTCAAAATGTCATGTCTCAGTCTAGGAAAATGGTATTGAGACTGACAATACCGCTCATCGAGCAAAATACGACAATAAAACCGTCGCTTCACGTCCGTTTCCTATGAACTTGTGGTACCATATCTGGCGAACCGGCCTTTCCCTGTAGTTTGTACAATGTAATTAAAATGTAGCTCTATCATTTGTAAAAATAAATATGTTGGCAGCCGCGTCTGGTCCGTTTACCAACAGACCACCACGCACTTAACGACCACTAGGTATTGAAATAAAAGGTGTCTTGAGGTCACAGTGAGCTCCTTCTGCGTAGATCGGATCGCAAAAACCAAATAACTTTTAAACTAATAATTGTAAATTAAGGGTAGTTAAACTGTAACAGTGACTGAGCGGATGACTAATACCTCAGTCTGCCCCATGATCACGAAAGTTGTAAAGCAAACGTCGGGAAGTTAAAAAATGTAAAAATTGAACCAAATCGCGATAAAATTCGTAAAAAATTGTTTTATTTGAATGTGTAACATTCGCGTAAATCTAAGAAACCATTAGACCACCAGTTACTTAACAATTCTATATCTACTTGGATCAATTTTCCCCTAATCTTTGACTGCTTATTTGCTCTTGTAGTATATTTCTCAGTACAATTGTAATGCATCACCAAAGCTATTCAACTTAGTTTACCGTAAAAATCTGTTACTACGTAAAAACCTTCGTCAGAGAGCATCCAACATATTTCTCAACATTACGAAACACCTTGCTATATTGTTATATTGACCGTACTGCCTGAGTCTCATCGCCACGCTGTGTGCGCGCGATGATGAACATTATGGGAGACAATACCCCCGCCCGCCAGCTGTTACATCCGTTCGCTCGCGGCTTCTAGAAAAAATTGCGTTGTTTTGCACAGCGGAAGATTGTTTTTGGAATGAAATGTACTTTAAAATATTTTCCATCTTCTGGTTTGTGCCGAGACGTGGACACTGACGGTACTGATCCACCAATTCAAAGTCGCTCAACGAGCTATATAGCGGGATATGCTCGGTGTTTCTCTGAATCCAACATTATGTATGCAAAATCATGTTCCTATAGCTTAACTTATTTACCCGTGGTGTCGGCGCAGTATCGTTTTCACGCAGATTTATGATTTTACGTTTTAGTTTCAGTTTACTAAGTTTAGATTTTGAGGACTTTCCTTAACAAATTCTCTAACATAAAAAACATTCTCGTTCTCACCGTTATCAACTTGGATACTAAAAAGCCTAGCGAGACAATAATTGTCTATGAGCCTTTTCATCAAGTCTCCACACAAATCTCACTTCCATTTACCTCCACAATATCTACCATTCCATCTGCAATTTACCAAGTTTCCGTCGATTGTGCTTCAGTAAGTGGAGTAGAAATCTTGAAATCGGTGCGTCGGTCACCGACAATGTATAATGGTTCCAGGTGTAATGGTTCCATTCAAATTAGTTTTCACTCCACTGACCCGACAAATGGCGGGCTGTGGAGCGCGGAACGTTCCGCTGTGGATGCCGAACAAGGTGGAAACTGAATAAGCTTTGATATTTGAGAAATAAACTAGTTTTTAAAGTTATAGAGTCACAGATAATAATAAATACACCCAACAGTCATATAAATAGTCCGGAGCCCACATTAAGATCAATTAAGTCTTGTGTCGCAGGTATCAGAACTACGAGAGACTTTTCGGTCTCACAAACACTCGGACCCGAGACAAATACTTGTAGGCCTCATAAACATTTATGTCGGTGCGGGTATCGAACCCGCGGCCTCTCGTTTCACAGCTGGCGTCTAACCAACTGCACCACGGAGGTTTCCTTGAAATAATGAAGGAATAGTCCTTCAAAAGACGTAGAGCCTTGTGTTTCATCGTAGGAATGGGTCAGCGTGACTATGGTTCCACGCTGTCCTATAAAACCAACATTAAGCGATTTGCTGTCGTGTCTCGCTTTATGAATGGAATTGTCGGAGACCCGATACTCGTTTACACACACTTCGAGAGGACTATAATGCCCACGACAAAGTATTGCAGATGTCCTTGGGTAGCAGTAGTCAATCACAATAATGTAATCTGTTTGCTCGTTTTACGGGCCTGTGCAATAAAAGACTTCTAATAAAATCCTTCTTTTAGTTAAAAAGCAACAGCGTCAGATGTGTACCGGACTGTTGATATAAGGAAAGCTTTATACAGGGTATATCAAGACTGCGACCGAAAACGAAGCCTTGTGGTAGTTTTAGTGGTTACAAACACGATACAAATATTTTTTTTGCCAAAACAATGATAGATATTTTTTTAGGATTTTTTAAAAATCATCATGTTTGAGTGGTAAATACCTAGTTTTTGCTAAAATACTAATTTTAACCCTTACGTACCATTGCGTGTTTAAAAATAAAGAGGTTTACATGTTTATTCTAGGAAAACTATGTGAATATCACCCAAATACGACGATAAGTAAAGAAACACAAAAAAAAAGTTGGCGAAATTTTTACTTGCATTGTGTCTGAAGTCACTAATACTACCACCTGGCTTCGTTTTCGGTCGCGGTCTTGATATACCCTGTATTTTCCTACCAATATTTCTTTGACTATTAAATTGACCCTCAAAGACTACCCATCACGTAATTCTTGATTTATATTACCATAGGTACAGATCCTCGAAATTCAAATTCTAATTGACCATGCATAACCCATACAACCAAATTACCCAACGCAGGTTTCGCAATATCATTGTGTTGGCATCACTGTGCGTATCTAAAACAGCTTTCCACACCGCCTGTCACGGCTTATTCACTTATTTGGAAATTTTATATTGTTGACCAATATCATCGCAATGGCCCACGCGAATTGCGCGGACGCCCACACTGAGATAAGCAAAGACATAGGTTTCTTTTTGTGACCCTCACTGGATAATTGAGTCTTAGTGTCCATGACCGAATATGTTATGGCAGATCCTATGTTAACATTTTTCTTGCGGCGATAAATCCGTTAGTGTTTTTGGAATTCAGTTATATATTTGTAACAATCAGCATAGGGACATATAAATTATGAATATTTAATATTCTTAATTTAGTATTATTAATTCTATGGCTTCCTTCTCTCTCCTAAAATTTGCTGTGCTCAACAGGGTCCACATTGTACATACCTTTAAGTTGTAACATATTAATAATGTGGCGTGCAATACAGATATTGAGTATTGGTTAAGAACCCGTATCTTCTTGACTATCACGATTGTGGTTACTCTATCTGGACAGCACTGCACTTGACGTCGGTTGCATAGTATTCACTTTGTCGTGCCAGCATAAGTACGATGTTGCGAAGTCCACACAATATTCTGCTTATTTAGAACTAGCTTTTAACCGCGACTTCAACCGCGTTGAATTAAGCCCATCACTAAAGATCGATACCGAAGAAACCGCACATTTTTCATACCACATTACTGTTCAAAAACGAGCAGTTTGTAAAAACTAAGTATGTTTAGAAGACAGGAGACTAACACCTAATCATTGGTCAATGTGTCCCCGAGAATATAGGCAGAAGTCCCAATATTTCCATTCATATTTTGCTGATTTTTATTTCCAAGATTTGGAGGCGAGCTTATAACCATGCCAGGCAAATTGTAGCCCCACGCCTCTCATACAAGATATTTCCACCTCAAATTCGCAAAATACGTGTAGACCGACCTGAGATTCAAACCCTCTCAGTCCTTAACCTACACACAGCTACTAAACTTTGGCTTTTATAAAACAACAATACCTCAACAATTCAATTTCCTACCTACCTAAGAAATATTTCTGGTATGACTCACTTAAGTGGTTGTTCCATGCGCTCTGAGTTCATACCGTAGATACCATTCCATCTTCCGATACATTAATGTCCATGTATAGATTTTATTGCTCTGACTTTTAGTAGAATCGTAAGAATGCAGCACGGTTTCGTAAATATATAAATTCTAAAACGAATGTGAGGATATGATTTCTAAAATTGTTACATGCGTAAAATCCGGGTAACGTCATACAAATAAAATGTAAATCAATATTTTGTTTGAAAGTGCAAATGTAAAATTCTTGAAAATAATTTCAATTATAATTGAAAGGCATATTAAATCCATTTTCTTTGAACACACAAAAACATCCATTCATAAATAAACATTACACTCGCAACGATACCACCCAACGAAACCCAAAAAAATCGGCGACTTTAAACACAGCCTCCTTTCAACAGAAAAAATGCAAACATTCAGTTAAACGCAGAAACTCTTTATTCCAGTAATTGCTGGCTCATGCAGAATTCTTTAAAGAGGTGCCACATTCCTCAGAAACCTGGAGGTCTGATTGAGAGTGCCGTTTCGCCCGCGGGATCCCCGACGATACATTCCTGCACGGCATGACAATCTACACGGAAATGGTTATTGTACATCCTTTCGTATAAATCGCTTGAATATTGCGTGTCTATTGTTTACTATGGTAATTGAAGAACGACCACCAAGTGTGACAGATATCTAAATAAAAATAAAAAATAAATTTCTTAGTACTGATTCAGATTACTATGGAACGATGGACAGACCTTTTCAATTGAATAATGAATTATTATCCTTACGTCATCTCATGTTTATGTACATTAGTATATTTTATTAATAATATTCTTATTTTTAATTAAATAAGTATAATACAGAGTCAGTAGTTTCACAACCAGTGTCGTGACCAACTGTTTTACAAAGGCCATTAAAATTTCTCATGACGTATGAAACTCATTTCTGGATATTGTGCACGCCCAATCCATCTCAATCCACTGCTTCCAGTCAAAAAGTTTACCCTCATACAAACCTATAATATAAAGAAATACTGGTGGTAGGTCTCTCATATGTAAGAGGCCGCCTGGGTTGGTATCACTGCAATGTCTATTTCCGCCGCCAAACAGCAGTGTAAATGCACTGTTGTGTTCCGGTTTGAAGGACATTGGAGCCAGAGTAACTACTGGATATAATGAGCCTTAATATCTTATGTCCCAAGATGGTGAGCGCAACAGAATGGCAAGCATTGCTTTGTAATATATGGTATTGTTTGGTTTTGCCATTGTCCATGAGCGGTCATATTGCTTACCATTACGAATGACATGCTCGTCTGGCATTCATCGTAATATAAAAAACACAGGATCTAAGAGCCACAATCCAATATTGTGGAAATCAACGCATCGAAAAAACGTTACCAATAGCACTCAAAGAACCGCTGCAAT
Source organism: Deilephila elpenor (assembly GCA_949752805.1). Taxonomy (NCBI): domain Eukaryota; kingdom Metazoa; phylum Arthropoda; class Insecta; order Lepidoptera; family Sphingidae; genus Deilephila; species Deilephila elpenor. Next base: position 3,219,965 of record OX457114.1, read on the forward strand.
GTTTTCTTTGACCGTTAGCGCTAGTTATCAAAATGGACGAAAAAACAAAAAAACCACCACACAATAAACTCAATTAAACATCTGCCAATGACCCTATAACCGTTAGAATATGATAAATTGATAAAAAAGCGGACAGGACGGCAACACGGGGCTTCACGGATCGGCGCACGCGCACATGACGTCACTTCCGGCCTGCCTTCCCCCCTCCCTGCCGTTTCCGGTCACCGTAATGGAGCCTGGTGAATTTACGTTATAATGACTGCGCGTAATGGCAGTATGAAATAAGAGGTTTGCTCGCTTATTCTATAGTTACACTATTTTCTATTTGAAGGGTCTGATATTTTTTTCTTTGGAATAGTTATTTTCTCATGGGGGGTCTTTGTAAATGATATGCTTTTTGAGTATACAGGTTTGTTTGTTTATATTTTTAAAACTTCTTTTAGATTTTTATGCTTCAAAGCGTTTGATATTATCATCTAAATTATATTGAACGCCATAGTCATGTAGGAATCACAAATTCTTTCCAAAGCAATGAAATATTCTGATAGACAAGAGCTTAATACATACACTGCAATGATATATGAACACGAAAGCTAATATTCAACCTTAAGTAACTCATAAAACGTAAGGTCATATGATGAAGGTGAAGGCAGAGGTGGCAACAGTGCTGCCTACAGTTCGCCAAGGAATCTGTCCCAGGATCTAATAGGAAAAGCCGATTGCCGTACAGCACTAAATTTTGTTCCGGGCAACTCATATAAAATTTTCCAAATTGTAAACATGAAAATTGGAGTGCCCTACTTGGCATTCCCATCGTAAGGCTCGCCGTATACAGGTCCTACGCGCATCCACCATACATACATTTTGTCAGCATCCATGGCGCAATTGATTAAACGACTGTAAAACGAGAAGCCGCGGGTTCGATCCCCGCAACGAGACAAACTTGGGTGAACATTTTTGGTGTTTGTGAGAGTGAAAAATCTCTCGTAGTTTCTGATCCACGACCGAACTTAATTGATTTTAATGTGGGATCAGGACTATTTATATGACTGTTGAATGTTGATTGTATTTATTATTAGAAATATTGCCTCGAGTCTGTAAGTCGAATAAAACTAAACTATTAACACTGAAGTTACTTCCCAAGCCCATACTTCAATGTTAGCGTGCGCAAGAATTGATCAGAGTTCCGTTCGGCCCACCGTTGATAATGAGAACGAATTGGTAATTTTGGACATGGATCCCAGAGCTCGTGTGAGGCACCGCCGTAGTCCGCGCCACCGTGGTACATCGATTTGGCATACAACCGGAGAAATTATGCACATGCCACCTTTAAAAATTATCTTAGGTAATTCTTGAAAAGTCTGGATACTGGTAGTCCAGTTAGGATCATATCGTAACTGAACAACATCCTTTCATCGTTTAGTCTTTGTTAAAATTAACCTTTTTTTTTCGGACGAGATAAGCAGCTCGCTTACTTGGCCGACACTGCTGTAGAATGTATAAAACGAAATACTGGGTGTATGTGCGTTGTCATAGAGTGTATGCTCTATAGCTAGCTTACGCAGTATCATGGGCGAATGTGGGGAAACGTCGGATCAATTCGTAGGTATGTATATAATCACAACCTTACTCACGGAACTAGAGACAGTCTCCACGCGCACACAGCATTATTTTCAGATGATGCTATTTGTTCTCTTGAACCCAACAAACCTTTCTGCTAGCTCACAGATCGTTGAGATGCTCCTCACATTGTTTTTATGAAGCCCCTGATATCTCCTGTTACTATGTCACGTAGATTCTGTTGAACGCCAATAGATGGCGTTGACATTCCGTTTTTAAAAATCAACTCGATGACGACATATATAAACAGGAACATAACCCCATAGACATTATAATAACTAAGCACTGCATGTTAGTGCATTGCGCTTCAATTTCTATTAGGCTACTGTCGTAAATTAGTGGCTACTGTCGCGAGCGCAGTAAAATGTCAAGCTTTGCTTTGTAATTCATGGTGTTGTTTGGTTTTGCTACTGTCAATAAGCGGTTGTACCGCTTACCATTAGGCGAATGGCATGCTCGTTTTGCCATTCATGACAAAAAAAAACCGTAATTCCTTTTAATCATACAATGAGCCCAACATTGGCAATAGAATGCTTTAATTACTAGAAAGTAAACAGTCTCGAAACTGAAGATTTTTCTATTGCTTTCTAACTGACCGTTATTTTATCGAGCTAAGCCTTCACAAGGTCAAGGACGAGCGCAAAGTCTCGACCTCCGCATTTTCCTCAAAGGTCTTATTAAGGCCGGGGTTACATTAACATTGTATTAAATATAAATTATTTAACAATGAAAGGAAACCACACATTTGAGGTTAATAACATTTCCTTATTATTATTTAAAAAACAATTCTTCGTAATTTAAATACTATTATATTTCATGATAATTCAATAACATTGTATCAACCCATATACATCCTACCAAAGGGCACGGGCCTACTCTACAATCGAGGGTACGATTGCGAGTGGTTAGGCCATAAAATAATCTAAAAATAATCACTCAATAACAAAAGATTTAAAAATATTTGTATATTGTTTTTCATACTTACCTTCGACTTAGCCATTTTTAGATATAAACAATGATTACATACGACTGCAACACGCATGTATCATGTTTGACGATCATTTTTCTAGCGAAATGCGTAATTGTACTGTGCTAATGGCGTCACGGTTGTATAGAGGCCTATTGAACTTGGCTTTAATCAATTTTATTAACTTTGTAATCGAGAATCGTGATGACTTTGACCCTTTGATTGGAGTATGGTTATAACACAGCCTCCGTGGCGCAGTTGGTTAGATGCCGGCTATGTAACGGAAGGCCGCGGGTTCGATCCCCGCACCGAGACAAATGTTTGTGTGAACCACAGTATTTGTTTCGGGTTTGGGTGTTTGTGAGACCGAAAAGTCTCTCGTAGTTCCTGATACCCACGATGCAAGACTCGATCTTAGTGTGGGGTCATGACTATGGATGTGACTGTTAGGTGTTATTATTTTATTTATTTATTTAAGACTGCCTTAAGCCTCATCTAAGACAAATGTCTTCGTAGTACCCATCCGCGACAGATGGCTCTCTCTCTCTTCAGAATTGAACCAGATATTGGCAACGCAACAATATAAAAGCAAAAATTTAAAAAAATCTTTCCGGTGCTTCATGAGTAAAGAGGTCGGTATTTCGCACACTGGTGTGAAACGAATCTTATTGTTTTTGTTGGAAAATTAACTAGTAATGCTGAAGGTGATGAGTCAGATGTCAGAAAGGTTCAAGGAGCTAGTTCAAATGGGATTATTGTCCAACAATGTATCTTAATGTTATTAATGTATGCGTAATACCGTCGTGAGATTTTTGAATTGTTAATGATACATTGAATATTAAAAGTGGCACTACAAAGTAACTACAATTGTGCCGTTTTATTTTTATTTGTTAGTTAATTCCTTTTGAACTTATAAAAGAATATGTAATAAATAAATACAATGCGTTAGACAGCGCAGTCCAATTCAAAATTGGGCACTCACCGTGAGGTGTATACCATTTGCCAAATGACACAATTGCTGCTCTAAATCATATTACCATAGAATACCATGGATTATCACTTGTATTATTATATTATTATTATCACTTATTATCTTTAGTTGTCTAATTTTGAGGGTTAATTACGGAAGGTCTCTGTAAACTCGCTGAAAAAATACTATATTAAAATCCTTGTGGAATGTACGCATTTTTTTTGATACAAAATAAATATATTATTCTATTATTATATCAACTTCCCAATATATATCAGCATATTCTCTAAAAGATAAAATTTTATAAAAATATAATAAAAAAGTAAATGAAATTACAAATTGCGTTCTCACAATTCCATAGAATCTCGTCCCACGGCCAACCGCTAAACCGCAACCGTCATCACACCTCGAGATGTTTTTACTAATTCACAGTATATTTTTAATAAACTCGGTGCCAACGGGACTTGTAATGCCGGCCCATATACCGCGCAATGTTGCAACTTACGCAATCGCTATCAGCAACGGTTGTATCCTGCTTGTATGTATATAGAAATAGGTAGTCTGTTTGTAACATACAAAGGATTACGCTTAGATCTTTAGTGGTAACAGAGATGCTATTTGTGTTCCTTTAGTTTAATTTCGTCCAGTTTAAGGTGGATTAAACTGGCCAAAATATGATTGGAAGAGAAATTACCGCTATGTCACAAATTCGAGTACTGGGCAATGAATTTCTTTGTTAAATTATAATATTTACGTAAATAAAAATACCTTGGAGTTCAAGCATCCCATGTACACTGCATATGAGGTCCATGTAATGTATTTTGGTTAAATTTCGAGAATATTAGTATAGATAAATGAATTAAAAAATATATGCGGTTCGGTGATACCTACATTGTCTGAGTACAGCTTAGAAATGTGACCTAAACAAACGAAATTTTAATTATACATTTAGCACAATTTTATACTTTATTAATTAGTCTATCCCAATTGGTTCTTTGTCACGCTTAATAAAATCAATAAAAAGCCCAAGTGAACCCACGGACCATACAAAGTAAATTCTAGCATCCCCAAGCGAGTCGGGTCTAACGACTGCCTCCATCCTATACACTAAGCTTTTTATCATTATGAATAAATTTATGTGATTCCACCTCGATATGCATACGATTATTGTATGATGTTTTAGCATACAACCTGTCGGAAATGCGCGGGAATGCTATTTTGAATATATTTAATGAGGCTTAGTCATAGAGTGGACCTTACATACATAAACTTTCCTTTTTCCCAGAATGGGTAGGCAGAGGCGCTACCAGGACACCCACATTTCGCCTTTTTAGGTATGTTCCGTCCTACGAAATGATAGGGGGCGAGCCTATTGCTATATCGGGCGCAAATTCCTGACTCCGGGCTGATAATGAATAGACATCCAATATCGCTTTGCCTGACCCGGGATTCAAACCTGAGACCTCAGCTTTGTAATCTTACGAAATTTATTTTGCGAAATTAAATGAATTGTTTAAACTTTAAATCCATTCCTTCTAACCTCCCATTTTTTTCAAACACAATTTTCCCATAACATACTAACATTACATTTAATTAATTTCCAGTTGAAATAAAGATAAATCAGCATTTAAATCTCAGTTGTACGCAGCATCCGACGTGTGGACCCCCGCTAACTGACGCGTCGATATCGCAGCGAGAGACGGTAATCATTAGCCGATAATGCGGACATCACGGGAACATATTCCTATTATAGGATATTTAAATATGTGGTAGCGGCTAACTTTGACTTTTCTACCTACCTAGCTTGTGCAATAAAAATTTTCGTGTTGAAAAGTCAAATTATATTTAAGAAACGCAAGTGCTACATAATTGGCGCATAATTTTATTACAATACGTACACGAGTATACTTATGATTATTTTTTTAATTAAAAAGAAAAACAGTATTAAAAGAAAAAAATATCTGTTTTTAAGAATCATCCTTTCTTAGTCTCTTTGATAAATGTTAACCATATCAAGTGAGAATTTCGACGCCGCAATATTATGTAAAAAAATACGACACAAATAATAAATATTTATTTAAATATTTCAATTTATGGTACCTACTCGTATTTGCATCAAATGCCGTCAGTGACCGGAGACTTTTTGCATCATGAGTCATGACTCACTATCGAATACATTTTTTAGTTATATCGGACTTTGTACTGTAAATAAAACCACCTGAGCACATACTAATGGAAAGATTTCAAAAGGGTATATAAGTTTATTTAATCGATGACGCAAACACATATGTTTGTATCTGTATCAGTCCATATACGGGCCTCCTCTACAATCGAGAGTACGATTGAAAGGGGTTAGGCCGTATAGTTCACCATACATGGTATGTCACCAATATTTGCAATGAATGGCGAGACAAGCATGCCATTCGCCTGATGGTAAGCGATACGACCGCTCATCCATAGCAAAACCAAACCAACACCATGAATAACAAAGCAATGCTTGGCATTCCACTGCGCTCGCCATCCTGAGACATATTATGTTAAGTCTCATTATGTCCAGTAGTTGCTCTGGTTACCTCAAACTGGAACACAACAGTGCATTTACACTGCTGTTTGGCGGGAGAAATCGACATGGTACCTACCCAGTCCGCCTCTCACATACACACCTTTAAAATTACATACATCACTATATACATATTTGAACTGTGTGAAAATAATGGATATTCCTATACCCACCACTATTACGTTCATTACAAAGTAAAATACTCGTGATAAATTTTAATTGACGTCCCACAGAGTAATGGCTCACCTGAAGGTTTACCGTCGCCCATGAATATAAAAAAAATTCGTAAATGTCTGCCTCTCATAATTAAGGGGAAAGGGAAAGAAAAAAAAGATATTGGGCCTCTGAAAACCTCACTTATAAAATCTCACTCATTCACTTCTAAACCATCGTTTTTCGTCGGTTCTTAATGAGATAGTAATAACTAAATACAGTCCCTTGTATCGAGTCTTTTCCTGCAAGAGCTCAAGGTAACCGTGTCCTTACCACTTTTCCCTACAAATTAGTTTTATTTACTAACACCAGAAAATGTTCTAGAAACCGGCCCACGTAAGGTATCCAGCCAGCCCGTTACTATGACGTGGCATTGACATAGTGAAATATTTACCTTAACTGTATACGGCCGGGGAGACTTACATAAGGCGAAAATTACAACTTTTCAATATTAGTATATATCACTATTGTGACAGCCTCCGTGGCGCAGTTGGTTAGACGCCGGCTGTGAAAAGAAAGGCCGTGGGTTCGATCCTCGCACCGGAACAGATAATTGTGGCGAACTGTGGTTGGCAATAGTTATTTCTACCTCTGTGTTTAACGTGACTTTTGTGCATATTATCTATATCCACGAGTTTCGTTTTCTTTTAACTATAAAAAACTATTTTTAACTTACATAACTTTGTAACACAGCAATATAAGGCGCGAAAAGTCAAATGTTAACAGCTGCCAGACCTTTGCTTAGTTAACTTACAATGAGTCAACTCTGTAACTCAACACAGATTAAACTACGTAATAAAATTTAAGTGTTCAATCATTCTAGCTCAATCAAAGGTTTTTATTGTATTTTATTAGCGTTTCTTGTTAAAATTGTTTTAAAATTGGTTAAGGACTTATGGCTAAAGGCATAAATTGATTATTTTAATATGACACGCTAGGCTAAATTATGTAGTCATTTTAGATTGAAACGTAGCATAGTTGTAACCTAACATTAATTAAGATATGTTATATTGTGTGGTGGGTATCATAAACTGTAAGAGATTTTTCGGTCTCACAATCCAGGCTCGAAGCAAATATTTTTGAGTTACACAGTCATTTGTCTCGGAGCAGAGATCGAACCCGTGGCATACGTTGTACAACTGGCATCTTAACCGAAACAAATACTTGTGGCGCACACAACCTTGATATGCTACTTTACGCTCGGGGCTATGTTTGTGACTGTTGGGTGTATTTATTCATTATTTACCAAAATACATACATACATACATACATACATAAACTCACGCCTTTATCCCAGAAGGGGTAGGCAGAGGCACCACCAGGACACCCACATTTCGCCTTGTATGTTCCGTCCCATGATGTGATAGGGGGCGAGCCTATCGCCATTTCGGGCACAATACCCGACTCCGGGCTGATAATGAATAGAAAAACCCAATATCACTTAGCCCGACCCGGGATTCGAACCCGAGACCTCAGCTTTGTAATCGTACCGTAGTACAACTACGCCACCGAGGCAGTCAGTTTACTAAAATATACGAGTATTATAGTCATAAGCTGATGTTAGTCTCGATCAGCTTGATAGCAATGTTTTAGTCGTAACCATAAAGTCCCAGTTTCAATTCCCAGAGGTTAAGTATCCAAGATTTCCCTAAGCTTTTTAATAGGAAAATGAAGTTAATGATTCCAAAAACTCTATTAATCATAATGGGGCGGAATGATAAAATCTTGTACATCGAATTATTTTCCACTAACGGGTAAACTTCAGTGGAAAAACTACATAAATTATTCACCAAGGATCGCGTTATTTCGGCCGGAAGCGTATTCTGACCGGAAAGGTGGCCATTCCATCATAATTTGGTTCGAACGTCACGCTATGGATTTGCCGGTAGCATAATAATGCAATACAACTTTGCTACGATGCCGTAAAACTATTATATAATTACTTTATTTCAAATAGAAATAGTGTTAGTAACTATACATATAAAGTAAATAAGCAATAGTTCATATAATGGCGCTGACGATAATCCACGCTTAGGTATATAATAAATAAATAAATACACCCAACAGTCACATACATAGTCCTGACCCCACACTAAGATTGAGTCTTGTGTTGTGGGTATCAGAAACAGCGTGAGACTTTCGGTCTCACAAACACCCAGACCCGAAACAAATATGTACTTGTGGATCACACAATTATTTGTGTCGGCGCGAGGATCGAACCCACGGACTCACGTTTCATAACCGGCGTCTAACCAACTGCGCCACGGAGGCTGTCGAGTCGCGGATTAGATTCCAAATCATGCACTTCGGACTTCCCAAAATTATACTAGTATAATAATTATCACTCGAACCCACAACCTCTCATTTCACAGCCAGCTTTTTACATCTTTGCCATCAAGGCTTGAAATAAATCCAGCCATTGCTTTTATAAATGCTTTCAAGCTTTCCCCGAAGATGCTTCCCGCGTTAAGTGACACATAACTGTTAAAAGGTCTGGAGTATTTGAACACATTTGTAATAGATAATGTACTGCACTCATAGAGTAGTTATTTAATGACTATATTAAAGGATTTATTGATTTTCTAAATGGACACATTAGTGGAAGAAAAGACGCAATTATAATAAATAATTTTCTCTCTCCTTTGTCACGTTCCGAAACTCTTTATCTCCATTCAAAGTTTGCCTGTAAGAGATTGTCCAGGGCAATAAGGTCCTGATTGTACTTACTTTTTATATAATTATTCGGCTTCTTCACAAGTGTATGTACAATAAAGAATAACAATAAAAATCTTTTAACAAATAAATTTTATACGGTATGTAAGTTCGCCAACCCGCACAAGGCCAGCGTGTTGGACTATATGGCCTAACTACTGTCAATCGATTTCCTCGATTCTAGAATAGGCCCGTGTCCTGCAGTGGGACGTATATGGGCTGATATAGAAAATATAGAATATATCAAACCAATTTGTGATTTATTTGCTATTCCTGATATTTTATACATCACATGTCTACTGAATAAATGTCTAACAAATTGACCGACAAAGCACAAAACTATACCGACAGTTAGCAATACTAAAGTAGGTTTCAAAATTTTCCCCCTGAAGAAATCATGAGTAAGCGAAAAGCATAAAATCTTGCTCTAAACCCTAGAGTAGACGTATTTTTAAATTGGACCATAATTTCCACGGATAATTTCACTCAACATTTCAAGCGAAGTCTTCAACATCTAATATCCACAATATTGAACAAGCAAACGTCACATCAAAACAACTAAAATCAACACATTTACAATCAATAGAAATGACCGTAGTAGGACTTACACATAAAATAATAAAATTATTACAATATTACTTAACGGGAGGTCTAGTTGACTTACCGTGCCTTTATCGTAGGATCGCTTACGGCAAGTGATTCCCCCCCCCCCCCCTCGCCAGGCCAGTGGACTGTCCCACTTACTATCCTAATAGTAAACCCGTTTGTCCAGTGCGTATCGTGTGGATCTACATACAAAAATGGTAGCTATTAGGGAAATAGGTTTTGCTGTATGGCGCTTGGAAAAACCATGTCTCAAATACATTGTAAAGGAATATAGAGCGAAATCAAAATGCATAGTTTTATAAAGAATTATGATAATGCAATTGGCAGCTCTTGTTAATTTGTTCTGAAACTAATTCACAAGTAGTGAAAGTTCAATTTTTAGTGAAATGGACAGTCTAGTCCGTGGCTTTGAGCCCAATTTTAGAACATTTCTTCCATAACTTTCCAATTAACTTATATTTCCTTATTGAATTCAAAATTAAAGCTAAGTATCAACTACCTATCTGTATCAAAAACATAGACTAGACATAATATAATAACATAAACATTATTTATATGTAACATCAAATATAATGACTTTACAAAGGAACTCATCAGACAAACTAAATAAAATCTAAAAGAAGTTAAAACTGCGTATGCAAATGACTAAATTAATCCGGTTTTTTTTTTTTAAAGATCTATATGGTCTAATGACTGTTTAATAGAAATGCTAATGTTCTATTCATTAATTAATATTTGACAAATAGTTTAATTTAAAAATGCCTGCGGTGTGTTCGAAATGTCGACACATCGATAAGATGGCGGGAAGCGGATTTAGACAAAAATTAAGGGGTAATATTATATTTTTTTCTACGCTTATAGCGAAGACTAGAATAAATTCAATAAGGAAATTAAAACAGATGATTTTTAGTAATATTTTTAAAGAAAAATAACAAGACATTTCTTCATAGGCATATCAATAACATGAATAAAAATACAGCATACATTAGCTATATATATTTATGTTAATATTATGCAACATTAAAAATACTTTATTGTTTATCACGCAAACATAAAGATAAACATATACACAGAACAGTCACAAAATAGACCTGACCTAACATTAAAACGCGTGTCTTGAGTCGTTCGTATCATAAAAATAAGAGAGGCTTTCGTTCTACACTAAGAGCCAAAAAAAATATTTAGATCTCATAAATATTAATTATTCAGATATAACATAGTGAACAGATTCAGTACGGTTTGTGTCAATATTTCTGGGAAGTGGTAAGGCCATGGTGTTATCATTAATGAATCAGCGAAGACGTGAAGCGACAGCTTGGCTGTCACGTTTCGTTCAGTTAATGAGATTGCCGGTTGCTCAATTCCTCTTTCCTTTTCCTATACTTTTTCCTTCCCGCTCTTCTCCCCATTTGATGGACCTTCAATACATCCATGATCCAAGCGTTGTAGATCTTCATGGACGGCAGTGGTCACTTACCAATTTACATTTTTGCTCGTTTGCCTAACCTACTGAATAAAATATTGCTCATTAGTCTTTAATGCGTCAAAACGTTTTAGTTCGAAAATTCTAAAGCACTAAAGTATCCATTACTCTTCTAATATAATAAATCTTTAGCAAATTTATATTTGGCCAATGTATACTATACCTAAACCTCTTTACATAATGTTACATAAGGCGCTCTCAGGTTAGTTGGGGGGATGACATTCTCAGTAAATCTAATTAAATAATTATATGAAATTCCAAATTGGCATGCATTGCAGAGGGCTATGTCTAGCTGGGAACTAATAATAATAGCAAACACAATTATTTTATTTATCTACTGGGGGACCGGACTCCTTGCTCTCAACACTGAGTCCGTCCCAACGAAACGCAACACCTGAGCATCTCCTATCATAAATTTATCTACACAACTTCTATAAAACTATTATGGTTCACAAAACCGCTATTCGTTGATGCAAAAAATCACAATGGAACGTAAAACACCCACGCGGTCGAAAGTTCATTATATTTGCTAATGCCCGCACAAATTTATTGTTTATCATCAAATTATACGACGGGCTATAAATTATAAATTATACTTAATGTTCACCCTGGCTTTGCTTGTAGGCTTTTGACTTAGAAAATATATCTGTCAGTTACATACGTTATTATATGTGTCTTGTGTCGTGGGTATTAAAAACTACAGGAGACTTTTCGGTCTTACAAACACCCAAACTCAACATTAAAGTTATTACAGTATGGATTTCTATGGCCAATGGTTTCTCAGTCGGATTCTCGCCTATTGCGTGATAAAATATGTACTAAACAGCATTGTTTATTACACTAATAAAATCGACTAATATTCAACAAAACCAGAGCAACTTATCGGAAAGAGAAAGGTTTAACTGATTTGGTATATATTTAACTCATTCAGTACTTCGATCGCTTTCGAACGTAAATAATCCAAAAGACAACATAAAAAATATCAATTAGCAAAAAGAAAATACTAATAATTGAGTCTGGAAATTGAACTTAGAAAGACAAAAATATTATAGTCTTTAAGTATAGCAACAACAAAACAAACAAAACCAAACTTTACTCATAACATTTCCTTTTTTATAAATTAATTTTAGATAAAAGAATATATTTATTTATATTCATGTATACATTTGTATATATGTATGCATATAAATGTAAATTTATATATATATTTATTTTCATTTATGTAATTGTATATATAATATCTTATTTATCTACTTGTATATATATTTTCTTTTCTTTTCTTTCTCCTTATGTTTAAGTATTCATACACCTACTTCAGCTCATCTCTACATCACCTAAAGGTCGACTGGGAGATAATGCCACTGGCATTAAGTCCGCCTTGTATACTTTTGTATATGAAGCATAATAAATAAAAAAATAAATAAAAAAAAGAAACACTGTTTTACAATTTGTCAATATTTATGAACGTTTTCAACCGGTTTCTTACGTAAGGTACCTACATTCATACTCATCACATCTGCATGTTATTAAGGAGTATTTCTATCATAAAATTGGAGCAGTTTGATATCAAATAGTTTATGAGAGCGATAGGATGGACGACGGACGACCTGGTTATGATTGCAGGACGTCCCTGGATGAATGTCGCTTGCAATATCGATGTTTAAATCCTTGGGGGAGGCCTATCAACAGTGGTTAAAGAGAGAGAGACTAGGATAAACATAGCCATTCGGATAGCAACCACGGTATAGAAAGATGTAGAACACTTCATAACGATTCACGTAAGTGACTTGCGTTCTAGAATAAAATAATGTCCAAGAGCGAGAAATGTTGTCTCTTACCATACTAAATATAAATATACAGGGTATATCAAGACCGCGACCGAAAACGAAGCCAGGTGGTAGTTTTAGCGGCTACAGGCACAATGCAACTAAAAATTTTGCAAAATGAGCGACGGATTTTTTTTTACAATTTTTTAAAAATCATCGTTTTTGAGGGGTAAATACCTAGTTTTTGCAAAAATAGTAATTTAAATCCTTACGTACCATTGTGTGTTTAAAAATTAACCGATGTACGTCATTATTTTAAAAAAACTATGTATTAATCACTCAAATACGACGATATGTAAAAAATAACAAAAAAAAAATTTACTATTATTTTTGTAAAATGTTTACTTGCATTGTGTTTGATATCACTAATACTACCTCCTGGCTTCGTTTTCGGTCGCGGTCTTGATATACCCTGTATATCTAACATAACACAAGAATTATAATATCCTGCTACCTTAAGCCATAGCTTAGGAACTTTCCGGTCAAATAATACCCAGACCCGAAGCAAATATTTAAAATCAAATAATAATTATTGTGTAGATCAAATCTTATTAAATGTTAAAGTTGCCAATAAATACATGATACGTATACGGGTGATATGGGACCGAAAATACTCTTGTAGTTACTGATATAAATATATTCGCCTTTATTCATAGACTGTTTATTAACCTATTTTAGTTAAATAACGTTTTGTCTTCGCTCAAACTTAATTCAAAAGCCGTTCGAAAGGGACAAAACATTCGATCACTGAAATTGGTTTATAAACTGTCTATGAATAAGGTATATATGTTTTGGATCTGGGTAATAAGAGGCCCAAAATTCCTTAATGATACGATAGAAAACACTCTTACCATGCAATTTGCCCTAATATACAGGGTATATCAAGACTGCGACCGAAAACGAAGCCAGGTGGTAGTATTAGTGACTTCAGACACAATGCAATTAAAAATTCCGCAAAATAAATCGTAATTTTTTTTGGATATTTTTTTACTTATCGTCGTATTTGGGTGATAAATACATAGTTTTCCTAAAATAACGATGCAGACCTCTTTATTTTTAAACACTCAATGGTACGAGAGGGTTAAAATTATTATTTTCGCAAAAACTAGGTTTTTACCACCCAAACAAGATGATTTTAAAAAAATTCTAAAACAATATCTGTCGCTGTTTTGGTGAAATTTTTATTTCCCTCGTGTCTGTAACCACTAAAACTACCACCTGGCTTCGTTTTCGGTCGCGGTCTTGAGATACCCTGTATAATGTATAATTATTAACTAAATGTATAAATTGATCCTGCAGTCAAACTGTTTGTATAGTTTTGCAGGACACCTATGTAGATTATAAGTTTATTCTTTGGATATTAATAAATAAAATAATAATAATAAATAATTGAGACTATATTTGATGGGGTTTTTTTACTGCACGGTAAAGTTACTACAATTACCGTTTATCCAACTTTCACGTTTATAAACTCTCTTGTCGAACACCTGTCATGAAGTACCATCTGACAGAACAGCTGGTCACCACGTTCGCGTTTTAATTAAAACCACACTAACCCACTTAGCTCAGGGCAGTCGATTGCAAGGACATTTAGTTCAGGTTAATTCAATATTATATCCGGAATTGTAGAGATTATGAATTAATTAGTTTTATTGGTTGATTAGTTATATTATTATCTGTACCTAAATAAGGTTAGATTAAGTTACACTTTACTTCTAGATAAACCAATATTTAAGTCGTATTAAAAGTTTTATCGTGGCTTCAATTAATAAATTCATCATTTTATACAAATGCACTTTAACGGTGAAGGAAAACATCGTGAGGAAACCTGCATACCATAGCGATTTTAAAGAATTTCTACGGTATGTAAGTCCGCCAACCCGCACTAGGCCAGCGTGGTGGACTATATGGCCTAACCACTCTCAATCGATTCTCTCGATTGTAGAGTAGGCCCGTGCCCTGCAGTGGGACGTATATGGGCTGATATAGATACAAATGTTATGGATAGTCTTTAATGTTTATTCTTTAATAATAAAAAACTGAGTATACAGATTTTTCTATTCATCATGTGTATTTTCCTAACAAGTTTCTTATTATTACAATTACGATTAAAACAAAACATTGATAGGGGAGGCTTTTGCACAAAGCATTAGTAGAGGTTTGCGCCCTGCAGTGAGACATATTTGGTCTATCCTACACCAAAGTCCATTCTCCAAGAATATTTATTTATTTATGCGTTTTATACAATGTATAACAGCGGACTTAATGCCTGAGGCATTCTCTCCCAGTCAACCATAGGGTCGTGCAGAGAAATTGAAGTAGGCGCATAAACTAATTACTAAATGAAAATAGTAAAAATAAAATGAATAGTAAAAAGCTATAAATATTCATAGAATATATATTATGCATAGGTTGAATAATGCATAGGTTGAATATTACGTTCCAGACTTACGTCCCAATAACATTAGATCGTATTGGACTAAAATTTAACCCCTCTCATCTCTGCAGGCGCCCAAACTATAACATATAGTCTGTCCGTTTTCCAAGCACGCGTTTCGCCATTAGATACAAATCTGAATGTCCCATACCGCTACCAATGTATGTGTGACATGTAACTGGGTAATAACGGCTACTGGACGGTCGCACGTTTTGTCTTAGTTCTGGTTAATCATTATCCGAGGCATTAAGGCCGGTGGCACAGTCCCCGACAGTATGCGCTGTTACCATGGTTGCTGGGTAACACATGTTTGTTACTGTTTTGTAGCTAAATGGATGGACCGATTGTGGTGAAATTTGGAGTGAAGGTAGCTAAGGATTTTTTATTAACAAAGAGGAAATGCGGACTGAAAGTTTGAGTGGAATGTGAAGACTAAAATAACAAAATGGAATTAAAGAAATTTTGCGTTAACATTTTAAAGTCAGGATATGAAAACACTTGCATAATTTGTCTCCTAATGTGATTAATTGCGCATAGATAGCTTCCGAGATAATATGTGATAGATGATCGATTATACCTATCTAAAGATATTAATCTTTGTCTGCACGTTGCATATAGTGTCATAGTATACACACAAAATTACCTCATTATCATACAATCATTGGAACAAAAAATACAGGGTATAATATATAGAATAAAAATAAAAGAATATCAAGACCGCGACCGAAACCGAAGCCAGGAGGTAGTATTAGTGATATCAAACACAATGCAAGTAAAAAATTTACAAAAAAATCGTCAATTTTTTTTTTTGTTATTTTTTACATATCGTCGTATTTGAGTGATTAAACATAGTTTTTCTAAAATAATGACGTACATCGCTTAATTTTTAAACACGCAATGGTACGTAAGGTTTTAATTTACTATTTTTGCAAAAACTAGGTATTTACCCCTCAAAAACGACGATTTTTAAAAAATTAAAAAAAAACCGTCGCTTATTTTGCAAAAATTTTAGTAGCATTGTGTCTGTAGCCGCTAAAACTACCACCTGGCTTCGTTTTCGGTCGCGGTCTTGATATACCCTGTATAATTTACCACAAATATTACTTAATTTTATTAGACAATTCCTGGCGAAAAATAAAGTAGTTGACCTCAATTAACCTTTATCCTTTCTTATTCACTCATTTAGAATTGTGTGAATTACATTATTAAACGAACAACGATGTATAAATGATTACTAAAGAACATCTGTAACACTTCTCTGAATTATTGTACCTCAGCAATATCATATCTTTGCAGTACAGAAACATTTACAATAAATGTTTGAGGTATAATTTGGACAAAGCTTCATTCACTTGATGACAGCTTCTGTAGCGCAGTTACTGATACGGCTGTGAAACAAGAGGCTACGAGGTCGATATTTGTTTTCATCTGGATTTTTTGAGGGCAGAATGTATCTTACAGTTTGTCATAGCCTCGGCATGAGACTTGAAACTTAGTGAGGGGTCAGAACGATTTGCATGACTAATAAATGTATATGTATCTGTATGGGCCCCATGTACGTCCCACTGCAGGGCACGAGCCTCCAATCAAGAGTACGATTGGGAGGGGTTAGGCCATATAGTCCACCACGCTGGCCTAGTGCGGGTTGGCGGACTTTACATGCCATAGAAATACTTTCAAATCACTATGGTATGCAGGTTTCCTCACTATGTTTTCCTTCACCATTATAGTGCGTGGTGATTAACTATCAATATTTTGAGTGTATTTATTTATATTTCAAAACTTTTCTCTCTATTTTAAAAACAAACCCAACTTAGTGACGTTTTTTATCATCAAAATATTACACGTCAATAAAAAAAAGCATCTCCGTCTTACGCACTTCTACCAGAACTAAAACAGGACCCATAAAACACGAACGAATAAAAATAACTTTACTGTCTCCGAGAACACAGAGCGGTGAATAATTCCCAGTAGTGAAATAAAGTACTGAATAATTGTTGGCGATGTGTGACTACTGAGCGTGAGTCACAGCTCACAGGTCAATGGTACTGTGACCTGCGCGTGCGATCACGTGGTCACCAGTATGACGGGATCAACTTTGTACTATGATTTAATTGAAAATTTCTCTGTATGTTATATTATACTATATCTTATATGACACATGAACCTTCTTTGTAACAGCCTCCGTGGCGCAATGTTGTGCGATCCACAGGGATTTGTTTCGGGTCTGGATGTTGGGACCGAAACGTCTCGAATTTCTGATACCCGCGTAAAAAGACTTGTATCATAGTGTGGGGCCAGGACTATGTATGTTTGTGTCTTGGGTGTGCTTATTTATATATATTCTATCCTACTACTGAGCATCCACGATACAGCGTTAGAATGGGAGAGTGTAGGCAGTAACCTACCGGGCCGCCTATCGCACGTTGGCGGTCTTCACTAAGCATAGGAACTCTTGTTTCTTTCGCGATAGGTTTCTGTAACGAGTTGCGTTTATTAGGACTAGAATCTACATATATTAATATAACATACAATATTATTTTCCCAACTAGATTATCGCCCACTAGACCAACACTCAAAACGTCACTAATCCGATTCGAATCCCAGACCTAGCGCATAAAGGTTAAGCTTATTAATTCATTACGCCTCTCAAAAGATCAGTGTTTTTCGGTCACTTTTTGTTCGTAGGATTAAAATATTGATATATTTTTAGTTCGAAATCAGCAGCCGTAGTTTTTGCTTAGATATTAGATGTAACAAAAACATGATTTAATTCAATACAAACAAACACGTATAGTCTATAATTATTTAATTTTATTTATAAAAAAGCTGCACAAAGAATTGATCCGTATTGAATGTTATGTGAGCTATTATTATTTCAACCAGCTTTAAAAAATTGACTCATTGATATGCATTTGCTTAGAAGGTTCTAAGACGAAAGACAGAACCGATTATAATTTTTACATGCTTTATAGGGAGACTTTCGATCGAATCAATTTATTTTATAAAACTATATCACATATTATATTTCTTTATTAAATATCATTTGTGTCATTGGATTCCCCTACAAAATGGAATGAGAATTGACGAGATCCATTGGAGAACAAAAGTTATCGACCTAGCCCAGCGGATTAGCATGTTGAAGTGGCAGTGGGCGGGGCACAATACATAGAACGCGGAAAACAGAGGGCTGATGTGGCCGGTAATTCCTCAAACGGTCTTTCAAACTCGAAGCATCAGACAGCAAAACGAGATAGAAAAACGACTTAATAAAGGCTGCTTGAATTAGGTCACTAAAAACCTTTAATACAGGCCTTTTGTAGTAAAATTTCCTTAGCATTTAGGTGTTCTAAGCAGTTAGTTTCACAACTGACCAAATGATACTCATACTATATTAACCAACCTTCACATAAACAGGAAAAAATGCCTAACATCAGATAGCAAAACCATCGCAAACGGTAGCATAAAACGGCCCCACATAGTTCCTAGACGATCACAGTAAATCAGTATACAGCAGTATCGATCCGTATTTCCATGTAACAATACAGATCGGCGATAACTGACACGAACGTGGCCGGCAAGCCTTTCGTGTCGATTGGACGGCCTACTGACCCCGCGGCATAGAGTAAGGAATAAATATAGGGATTTGTGCCTACGAGACATGGGCTTCTGAGAGACACTATTGATACGGTTGTTTTTTGGCTTGAAGTCGCTGTATTGGTGTAAACAACTTAATAGGACCTAGTTTAATTCACTGTTAGTATGAATATTTATAATTCTACGCAACAGGCTACAGTGATAGTATTTACTTTAAATCTTAAGGTCTCTTAACTTGTACTAAGATAATTTAGATAGGATTTCCAAGTCACGTATAAAATTTAATTTACAACGCACCTTGTGACATTATCTGAAGGCATAACCAAAAGCTCTACTTGATTATTCACAGTCCACCAACAGCTTTTTTGACTTAGATTCCACAGTTCCTACCGCCGTTATCATCACTAAAGTACTTAAAGTTATTTGCTATATTAAAATATAATAATACATTAGGAAGTATGAAAATTCAGTAATTCCATACTAGATGTTGTTGCTTTGATGTCCGCTGCGTGTACTATACTGCAATAACCCATATACGCCCACTGCAGGACACGGGTCTCCTCTACAATCGAGAGTACGATTGAGAGGGGCAGTACGATTGATACTACTATACAGCAATACAAAAAATGAATATTCCAGCCTAAGCTGCAGTAAACTTTTTATATTACCTTTGCCATAAAACTGTACCACTGTGAAGCAATTTGTCTAAACTACGTACCTTCCGTGGGTGTACGTTGGCGGCGCTAATTGTAAAGGCAAGCCCATCTGTTATGACACGGTACACTGTCGCTCAGAAATGTTTTTACGCCCCGTTCATTGATGAATGCTTTACGCAACCGTGTGGGAAGCCTTTGTACTTCCTATAGTGTACTCTTCAACATACTAACTACTAGGAATATGAGTTTATTGGAGAAAGTCGGTTCTCGGAATTGGTTTGGGACGGTTGACACATGTCACAATGTGTGGAGTGGTTTTTAGTTCAAACTCAACACCCATATCGTGTATAGAACTTCTGTTGTTGAGAGAAGAGTTATTAAGAGCATCCTTCTCGCAGCGAATTTATAAAATGATATTTGATATAAATATACTGTTACTGTTCAATTACTGAATTTCAAATTCATTTGCGGTTTTAGTATCTCAAGAAATTTCTAGAAACATTCTTATATTATGGACTATAATTTCTTATCTTGTATTAATAACATTCTTTGAGAGTCACCACAATCATAAAATGTCCTTTTTTAACATGAACTGTTTTTACAATAAAGAAATATTTTACAATACAACTTCAATTATTCCAAAACACGTTGTACCTTTCTTTTCAACGTAGGCACAAATTGCGTCGCATTGTCGGTTCTTTTACAATTTCTCATTCGGTTGTCCACGAAGTGCCCGGGGCTCGGGCGTTTTGGAAACGGAGATTTATCGCCTCTACGTTATTTTGATGAAACGCGCCGCACACCCCCGGGCCAATGTGAAATTCGACAATTATTTTTTGAAAACGAGCGCCATCTGACGGCGAGTTTGTAAGAGGCTTTGTGTTCTATATTCAAGCCGTTTAAAGAATCGTTTTCAACTTACATTTTTATTTTTTATGTTAAAATTTTTAGTTGTATTGATAACCTTTGTATTCGAAGTTGGTTGGTTGGTCAAAATATGAGAAAAATTTAAATAATTTTACCTTTTGACATATATTATATTGTAAATTGATTTATACTAAATTCATTTGCCTCCTTGGGACTTATTTAAAGGATTATTTTCGATTTAAAAAAAACGATAAGAAATATAAATGCTTTATGACCACAAAACATCCAAACATAATAATAAAACTAAACAAATATTTTATCGACTCAGGTGTTTTGATTTTTTTTATATACAGGGTATATCAAGACTGCGACCGAAAACGAAGCCGGGTGATAGTATTAGTGGTTACAGACACAATGCAAATAATAATTTCGCAAAATAAGCGACAGATATTTGTTTGCAATTTTTTGAAAATCATTGTTTTTGGGTAGTAAATACCTAGTTATTGCGAAAATAGTAATTTGAACCCTATCGTACCATTGCGTCTTAAAAAGTAAAAAGGTATACATCATTATTTTAGGAAAAGTATGTATTTATCACCCAAATTTGACGATAAGTAAAAAATTACCAAAAAAAAGTTGACGATTTTTTTTGCGAAATTTTTCATTGCATTGTATCTGAAGTCACTAATACTACCACCTGGCTTCGTTTTCGGTCGCGGTCTTGATATACCCTGTATATCTGCCAAATGTTTCGAATTATTTTCCTTCATCATAAGTTTGCAATCGAGAGGAAAAGTAATGCCGTGGGATTCGAACCCACGCCGTCCAAATCAATTACTAACATAAATTATGGGTTAAGGATAATGACAAATAATATTTTACAATAAAAATGTAAGCGTGAAAAGGGTCTTACCCAGATCGTATAAATTTAATGTTTTAGGTAATAAATTATTTACACAGGTCAAAACATACGGAGCCCAATTTGACAACTTCCAAGTCGCTAAATCAGAATAATCCGTATCTACATTCTCAAAATCTTTATACCAACGCTTCAATCCTTAAACATGAATTGTAAGAATTTTGGGTAATAATTTCGTGACCTTTCAAAATTTTCGGAAGATGTGTATATGTGTTTACAATTTCACTTTATAAAAAAATACTTTAATCTTATTCGCATGACTGTATTGAACGTTTCAGGTTATAAACTATAATTATTTATATATAAATTACTATAGACTGCCTCCGTAGCGTAGTTGTACTACGTTACGATAACATAGCTGAGGTCTCGTGTTCGAATCCCAGGTCGGGCAAATTGATATTGGATTTTGCTATCCATTATCAGCCCGGATTCAGGATTAATATGATATATTATTACGATTAAGAAGATTAATTGTGGGCACGTCATTAACGGCTCGAACCCACGACAAAATATGTATAACATCCCGTACTCCTCCAAACTAAGCTGTCATTTGTTTATATTAAACATGGTCTCAGAAGCGCATTAGGACATTGTAAGGACAAGTCCCACGCGAGTCAGTGACTCTGGCGTGGGCGGACTCTGACTCAAAGGTGAAAGTCTCATACTTTCTTTTTCAATAACGTGACAAATTGTCATACATACACATCTTTTATTTTCGCTAAGTCATTAATTGACTTTAGAGATAGCAGGTTTGACTTTGAAAGTAACACATTTAGTTTTTTTTATTTGTTTCTATCCCTTATTGTACACTATATTTAAGCTTAAAAAAACATTATATTAGCTAATAGTACAAAAGGCGGTCTTATCGCTCGACGCAATCTCTTACCGACTACCTTGGGATGGAAAGTTAGTAATAGTTAGTGAGCGACCAACGCTGTTCCCAATACGTGATCTATCTATCTATTCAGCCACAGGAAGTCCACTGCTGAACATAGGCCTCCCGCAAGGATGTCCACATCGACCTGTTGGAAGCAGCCGGCATCCAGCGACTTCCTGTGAAGTTAACCAGGTCGTCAGTCCACCTTGTAGGCGGGCATCCTACACTTCGCTTGGTATTCACGAAACATTAATAGCACTACAGTCAACACACATAGACATCTTCCTATAGTAACATAGGAATTGGGACCTGGGTTTGAATCTAGTGTCTTTTAGCTCTCACAACTCATTTTCTTACGACACACATTTAACTGCCTCGGTGTCGTAGTTGCAACGGTACGGTAACAACGTTGAGGTCTCGTGTTTTAATCCCGGGTCGGGCAAAGTAATATTGGAATTTTCTGTTCATTATCAGCCCGGAGTCAAGAATTTGTGCCCGATATGGCGATAGGCTCGCTCCTATCACATGAGACGGAACACACAAGGCAAAAGGTGGGTGCCCTGGTAGCTACCAGAAAAATTTCTGCCTATACCTTCTGGTATAAAGAAGTAAGTTTATGTATGTACACAACATTTATGTTTCGTTGCGGGATTACAACACGCCAACTTTCGTTTCAAAGCTCGTTTCTCAACCAAAATCACGACGAAGGTCAGCAAAACCATGATAATATTATTACATATTATGTAAGTATATGTATAGTTGTCATAAATATGTAAAATAATTTTAAAAATAATCTCTCCAACAGATTTTAATTATATTAATGGACCGCATTCATTAAAATGACATTTTAAAAGTAATAACTTAACTCGGACTGTTGAAAAATGTGACAACGCTTTAATTAACAGAATGAGAGCAAAAGATGTGGAAAAATCTTGAAAAACTGGTAGATTAAGAGTAATTTTGTACAATAACCTGAGACGCGCATGCGCTTTATTAAATAGTGATGGACGAGTTTTGTAAACACTTGGAACAATAAAGTTTACTAGTTAAATCTAGCAATAAATTAAAAGATATTTAGTCTATTAAAAAATTTTGAAAAAATAAAAATTTATATCTTGAAAGAAGGTATAAAACACTTATGCGTCATTAACATTTTAATACATAAAATATATATTTTTTGTACATAAAACCCAGGAAAAAAATACATAAAATAATATAATAAGTATAAAATTATTAAATATTGCTTTTCGATATCTGGATACAGTTAAAAGTACGAATTACTCTCCCAAGCCATAATAATACTAACAAGATTAAAAAAAACTGATCTTGACCAAAATTTTCATTAAATACTAAATGAAATAAAGCAAGAGCTAAACGAAAATCATATTTATTTGTTAGAATTTATACAAGGCTATCCACTTTCTTATTATCAAGAACACGCGAAATACAAATTGCAGACGAATATTTCGTAACATTTCAACTGTCGTGTATTTCTCTTTAGAATCAATATATCTATTTTATCGAAATACGTTACGTACGTCAAGACGCGGGCTGTGAATCGGGAGGCAGTTGGTTCAATCCCCGCACCGATATGTGATCCCCAAGTATTTGTTTTTGGTCAGAGTTCCGTAGTATAGCATAGATTCTGATAACCATGACAAAGGAGTTCTCAATGGTGAATGGTTACATTTTTAGATAGGTCCGGCAGACGAGTAAGGAGGTCACATGATAATAATTGATCACTGCCGCCTATGAACATCCACAATGCATCACATCATGGATGTATCGCCGGCCCATCACGTTGGGAGGATAGCGTGAAGGAAAAAGATGGAAAGAAGAAATTGGGCATCCGGCTATCTCACTGACAAACGTGACAGAAAAGCTGTCGCTTCACGTCGATCTCCTGTCAGACAGTGGTACTGCCCCGGACAGGCCTGTCCAATCATGCTGGGTCATGACTGTCAACAGTGACAGACTGTCCACAGCTCTACCACTTCCCTACATTTATACAATCCCATTATTATTATAAGCGTATTTACTATAATTTAATATAAATATTTATTAGAATGAGAAAATTTTGAAATATAAGGAATTGCATTCTAAAAGTATCAATATAGGTGGCCTGATTGTCGGGTCAATGTATCTTAAATGTACCTTTTTCGGGACTTTTATCTACGTCTTTAAATAATAAATCCTTTGTGTTTGAAGCTAATAGTCTTATCAACCCCACTCAGTTGCTTCCGGCCGCTTTCGGCACCCTTTAGATAGATAATAAATTACTTTTATTATAGTAGACTGGGAGAGACTACAGCGTACTTGATTTTCAGTACAATTTAAACCAAAAATAGTTGTAATATTCAACGAGACAGCTAGCGCCGGTCGATACTTTTATGCCGGCCTCCGCCACCCCGTGGTCTGTCTAGTATTGAGCGTGTAATTATCCAACCACCATCAAACTCATTTGTACGAAACGCTCAACAAAGCTGTTATTACATGTAGTGGCGGTACTTCCATACAAGCCCAAAAGCCCGGCTTGCCCTACTTAATACGTATATACTAAATTCTAAACGAAACCATTACATTCAATACAAAACAGTAATTACGAAACATCTACCATTTTTGAATTTACCGCGTTCCGTCGCGGCATGCATGGCGCTCTTCAATGAAGCGCCTGCGATGGCGAGCCGAAGCGCCGCCCGCGCTGCGCAACGCTGGTTATAAATTCATTCAATAATTTTACCTCTCACGTTGAACGTGGCTCCACGGATTTTTTAAAAGACGGTACGCGCAAAAAAATTTCTGCCTTTTTCTCTCTCGTGTGCTTTTACGAGGCTTTTGCCAACGCATGCTATCTCTTTCACACTGACGGGTGAAATGCTACACTCTGGCACTACGAATGTATAGCTACAGATATTTATATATAGCAATAAAGTACTAAACCAAAAGCCCAGCTTTTGACCACAGGATTGTTTTGAGTGAACATCGTACGTTTGAAGGTCGTCGATGTGTAACATTATTTGTTAACTAAATTATATTTATTGTTATTATTATGTTGGTTCTTTTTAAAATTATTTAATCATTTTTTAAATGCAAATAATGAGGTTTTTATATTTATTTCATAAATTATAATTGCATGTAATGTTTATTTTTTCGTTTAGTAGCAAATAGCAATACTGTACGAATTACTACTAACTTCATAAGTATTTGTGTAATCGTAACTAGTTCGGTTGTAGGTTAATTATCGTTTTTTAATGTTATTTAAACTTTTTGATACGAAAATGATTTGTAATGTTTCCTGTGATGGTTTTAGTGTGATGGTGAAAGTGTTCATTGCCGTTATAAAGGTAATTTAATTCAATTATATTGAAACTGGCGCGAAAACTACGCCGAGTTTGTGCATTTCTTAAGTTCGTGGTAAATCACAAGAGGCATTCTATCGGTTCAGTTTACTAAACTACGTAATTCGATTTCTAAATGCTCCCATTCATATAGGTTATTAAACAGTCGTGTTACATAATATATTTTTCAAGGGACACTTGTGTATTAGAATGTTTGGATTAATTCTAATGATTTCAATGAGTTTGTGGTCCTTTCAAAAAGGCATGCTATTACTTGTAATTACAATTACTTGTAAAAACTTAACCTTAATGTATTTATAACAATTTCTGTTCGCAATTTTGGTTAACTGCGCAGTCAAACACGGGACCATAGTAGCTATCGTTGTGCTAGTGTAATGCCGGGTATTAAAAGTGCTCAGTAGTTAGTGCATTAAATAGTTACGGTTGCATGACCACAAGCTATCTATATATTTGTATTACCTAATCCTAATATTGTACAGATAGTGTGGTAGGTCTGCCGCCGCGCCGTAAATTCGATTTCGTCGTTCTTAGTATTTTTTTCCTTCTAAATAAATATGTATTAAAACTAAAATAATATTGGGCTTGCCCTATTCCAAAACCCTAGGCACGCCACTGATTACATGCCAGTTTTTCAAAAAAACACTGGTAATACCGCGATTAAGTCGATCCATTTGTACTGTACAAATTAGCTATTTTTGAAGCTCGCTTATTTAAAACAAACATTTAAGGCTACCTTTGGTAATCTTTCTAGGTTTAAAAGTATCCTTTTCTATACAGGTGTAAGCAAAATACTCTTAAATCTGAAACAGTAATATAATACTGCTACAACATAAGCGGAAAACATTATTTGTTTTATACTTGTCATTAGTAATTTGATATTTTCTCAAACGGCAAATCGTGCAACTTTGTAGCTGCGCACGTGTCTCACTGCTAGCGTCAACTATTTTCATTACGTTTGCATTTAAAAGGGTGTATGTGATCATTTAAGTAATAGCTGTATTGACTTAAATATACAAACGTTGGGATACATGCAAAATGATTTTTTTGCAATTTTTTACCTAGTATTTATTTAACGTGTTCATATCAAACCCCGATACCAAATCGTAATAATGTTCATCTCCATTTTAAGTTTGACCGTAGTAAAATAACAAATATTTATTTATTTATTTATGTATACTTTTTATTGTACATCTTAAACTACAAAGTTATTAAATATAAGAAATACAATTTTAAAAAAGTACCATGGGCGGCCATGTCGCATAGACCTATTCCTTCATGGCAAATAAGTACACAAACTAGCGAAATATTTAAGAAAATCACACACGTTCCACTCCTGTGATGAGAGATCGAGAAATTTTACTCTCCTCTTAGACTTGAAGTCTAAGGGGAGAGTAAAATTTATTATTCGCAGAATCATTTAACAGCTGACTTCTTTCATTGCACCTCAGAGGCTCTCAGAATGGAATTATTTTAATAAGTGAACAAGACTTGGCAAAAAATAAGACTTGGCAGCACACGAAATTAAACATGTTTCCCAAGCCGTCTATTTTTACACCTTTACAAAATATGCGCAAACTGAATCACTCTTTTATAAGAATTCTCGGGAAGCCCTGCATTGTCCCTTTAGAATAAAAATTGTTTTGCATGCCAAACTGTGTTTAAATTTAGAATTTAACTTTACATATTATTTGTGGGACGGCACACGATGAAAACTAATGCCCGATGGGTCAAAAGATTCTCGACTGGCGGCCACGTACCTATAGTCAAAAGGTTGAACAATGTCGCTTAAATAATATGTACGATCCTAGATTTGATTCCTAATTCTATAAATACATACATACATAAACTCACGCCTTTATCCCAGAAAGGGTAGGCAGAGGCGCCACCACGACACCCACATTTCGCCTTGTATTCTATAAATACTCATGTTATTTCGCGTAAATGATCACAGTCGCCAACACTTAATACAAAGTTTTTGTATTTATATTGCCGACCTTTTGAAATAGATATTAGATAAGTAAAACTATGGAAAATAAAAGAGGAATGACATTTAATCCCCCAAGATTTTCGCAAGATTCAAAAAAATACAACACCGAACCCTTATTATTGAATTCATCATCATTATCATCGTCATCAACATCATCAGCCCGTTGCAGTCCATTGCTGGATATAGGCCTCTCCCAAGGTACGCCACAGAGCCCGGTCTGCTGCTTTATGCATCCAGTGCTTTTTGTATTATTGAATTCGTTGCAGTTTAAATAATCATTGATAGTAAAGAGAACTGCGCCATCAACGTGTTTCACGTGCAAAAGTGACTTATACCAACACGCTTCGGTTCAAGTAAATGACCCGCGTGCCGCGACTCAACGTTCGTATCCGACACTTTCGTGTATTGACGACCTCTTTCCTGGGCCACAGTGCGGCCTAGCGTGACCAACAACTACCCTCCAAACATTTCGGACTGTTCTATATAAAAAATAGTTCTAAGGTTTGATAATAGATGTCGCTTTTTGGAAAATGCTGCTCTGTTATCCTTTTACGATTTTATTTTATTAAGTAATGTAAAATATTAGCGGTTTAACTGTAGTAAATGAATATAACTTAAGCTCAATAATGTATTTATTTTTATATTGCGTAGTACAAGTACCCAATTCGTTAACAAATAAAACGGATATTTAAAAAAAAATGGAAAATGAACCTGAAAAATACATTAAAACTTTTTGCCTTTTACAGCCGCAGCATTATTTACAAATTCTTACTAATGATTATTGTAATTTATTGATAACACAAACCCAAAGAAAAATAATAAAATCGTCAATGCTCAGTGTATAAAATTTGTATTGCATTAATATTAATTAACTTGACTTTTATTAATATAATAGACTATTAAACACAATATTTAAATTAATTTTATTGGGCTTTAAATTTCTTACGCAGATCGTATCGGCCGAGGGATATTATTTTATAATCAAATTCTAGGCAGTTAATACTAACATATTGTGAATATTAAATTTTATTTATTTTACCGTATTGCTCGTAAAATTATATTGGGTAAACAAATAAATTATTGAGAAAGGCTGGTTTAAGCAGTCTAGTTTCTATATTTTAAGCAGTGATGGTCCAAGATAATGTATCGACCTCCCATGGTTATTTTTACGAAATATATTTTGAATTGTGTGATTTTAAACTTTGGTAGATCATAAATATTTTTAATACATACCAATAAAATTACAGATCTTGTTTTCGAAATTAAAATTATTTTAATAAAACGCTTTAGTTGCAGAAGCTTAACTAGTCAAGCCGGCTGAAAAACGTGAGATAAAAAGGTTTGATCCGAGCCCTGAATAAAATGTTTGTATGATTCATAAATGTGTTTCGGAGCTGGTGAAACTGAAATTTCTCTCGTGTCCCGACACAACACTTTTATTTCCGTGTAGAAATAGAGTTATTATTTATGACTGTTGTATTTATTAATTTATTTTATTAAGCCCAAAAAAATAAAATATCTTCCTAAAAGTAGCATATTCTGTAGGCCATATTTCGTGCGAATTTTTCGACAAACACAAATCGCCTTGCATTCATTAAAGCCTCGCCTTTCATGGACATGTTCCGGTACAATTTTAGAAGAACTTAACAGTTACCACATGCATAATATTATTTTAAATAAATATTTACGAAATAAATGTTAACATCGATCAATGGAAGCACTCAACATGCACAAATAATTGGTTTAAAATGTACAATTTCCGTTCTCACGTATGTTGGTGCTAATTGAAATCCTCCGTGGCGCAGTTGGTTAGACGCCGGCTCTGAAACATGAGGACGCGGGTTCGATCCCGCACCGAGACAAACAATTGTGTAATCCACGGGTATTTGTTTCGGGTCTGAGTGTTTGTGAGAACGAAAAGTCTCTGGTAGTTTCTGATACCCACGACACAAGACTAGATCTTAGTGTAGGATTAAGACTATGTATATGACTGTTGGGTGTGTGTATTTAACTAAGTTGGTCAAACGGGCGGTCCGTGTGTCACAGCACCAACCAGTAAGTTCAATAGTGTTGTTTGTCGTACGGTTATCGGGTCTGCGAGCTCGTGAGTAGCGTGGTAACGGAAACTTGTTTGTACTTGGTGATATACATATATGAAATATTGTATGATATATTGGAAGTAATCAGTTAATGAAAAAGCTATAAAAATGTATTAATAAATGTCAAAATTATGTTCCACTAATGTCTATACCAGTAGGTATTTTAATTTTAAAGTGTACGCAAGTGATATCTCAAATTACATACGCAATAGAGATTGTATAATTTAAATTAATATTTTTGTGGATTTTCTGCACGTTTTATATACGCAATACATATAAGTTAATGTCTTAGTAGTTGAACTTTGTATTAAAGAGCATATAAATAATATAATACTAACTTAAGAGTAATATTTTCATTCGCAAAACATAGCAGGACTTTCAAATATTTAAATTACGAAGACCAATTCATTAAATTTTTATTTTATTTTGAAGGGGAGTTAAGGAAACTCAAAGCTAAGGTAATTTACCCGAGGCTCGGTGCTGTAAAATATTTCATACAATACGGTAAAATATAAACAAGATTGAGTACCCGTATAGCGATATTTCACACTTCAATTTATGTAAATTAGTAGTAATATTTTAGCGAAAAATCTTTATGAATACCATACTAAAGCTTTGTTAGTTAGTCAATACATTTGTCAATTATGTTTTGTCAGTCAGTCAATAAATTGTCTGTGTTTTTTGGTTTAAAGTCATGGACTTGAAATTACTCTGGACAAGGCAATAGGCTCGCATTTTATCACGTCTTATTATCGAAATAATCAATTCAAAGACAGCACTAGTACCTTTGCCTACCTTAAAAGATACAGGTGTGAAGTATGCGAGCTAAAATATATCTTTCTCTCCCTCACACCGTAAGTCTTCTGCTGAGAATAGCTTCACCAGGTGTCCATAGCAACCTGTAGGAGGCCTGCACCCAGCTATTACAAAGAATTTCAACAGCGTGGGTAGACAATTACTCGAAGCACATGGTACAAAGTACTAATGTCTCCTAGAGCACGTTGCGCCGGCATTATGATGCGGGGCACGCGCACGCACCGGCCCCCGCCCCGCCGCCCGCGCGACCCCTCCACCCCGCGATTAGTAAGGCTGGTAGAGTAGTAAACGCTATGTTATAGCATGACGTGAAATACTTGAGCTTTTTGTATTTGTTTTTGTAGTCACGAAGTAATGTCAGCTGGCAAATATAGTGCAATCTAAATGGTTTGATAGATGGTTATCTCGACATCATTATGTCAGCCAAGTCGAAACCGGATTGATAGGTTTAATCCGAAACGCGACACTTGCGTCGGGCTTTTCGCCATTGAGGTGAAAACGTAGGGGAGAAATAAAAATACCCCACCACCATCTTTAAGGCTTTGTTTTATTGTCTAATACAACTCTTAGGGTGGGTTGCAGAAAATAACTTTAACATTAACTAAGGACTAATCAGCCGTCAAATCGACGGTTATGCAATTTTCGGGTTGCATAAAATTAACAATTGTTAAAATGACGTCACATATAACATTTACATTAACCGTTCAATTTCGGGCGGTTATTGTTAAAGTCACGGTTATCTTTCGTTATTTGTGTGTGTTCTCTGTATTGATAATTGTCATTTGTGTATCGATTTGAATTATAACCTGTACTTTAAAACAATTTACAAAAATACGCTGATAAATTCCGACGTAAAATCGCATCGCATCATTTCACTGGTCACTCTTTTAACTTTAACTATAACAATTATGACAATGGTGCAACAAAAGAATTTTCTATCCCGTGGTCATTGTTATTGTCACTGCTAAAGTTAACTTTACCGTTAACAATAACGTCAGATTTTCTGCAACCCACCCATAGTCTAGTCATCGTATTTAATCTAAGATAGTAAAGGACATTATACAGAAAACATTAGATATATCTACATATTATATACATATGTATGTAACTGGCGGGTGTAATTATTATTTATTTACTAAACCGAAACCTAAAATAATATCTTACAATATTTCCGAAATTACTCAATATAATTATGTATACCTAAAGAAATATGTAAATGAAAGTATAGCTTAGCATTCTATGTACCACAATACCAAAAGCATAAGTCAAATAAACTGCCGCAACGGCGACAGAGTTACAATGGAATTCCCAAATTGTACTAGAACATTATACTACCGAGCCCCGACGCCCAAATACTTAGGCCTACGTATAAATGTTATAAAACATTTATTTTTAGGACACTCATATTTTGAGTTAGTAACTCATGGGTGTGGTAGAGCGCATTTTTTGTGGGAGAATGATTATAGGATTTCAAATTAAATCGAAAATTGAGTATCTCTGTGTCTAGTTCTAATGCTTTATTGTGAGAGCATGTCAAAATTCCTATAGTTGGCTGGACAGACCTGAGAATAGCCACATTTTTAAAACAACCTGTTTGTGCCTAATTCTTGAAAAAAAAAATCTTATCAAAAACACATTCGAAATAGATATACAATATTAAATAAATATAAAAAGAGGTTTCAATGTATAAATCATAACACAAATAAAGATTTTAAGGGATAACCCATCAGTCACGTGATTCTCCTACGAAAGACATCAACGGGGGCAGTTCATTTGCAGTTAGACTGGTCCATGTTAATTACCCGACGCTTAATTCAATTAAATAACAATTTTCTAGCTACTAACGAAGTACGCAGCACCGGGTTCTAATAAATTGCCTTTAAATTACTCCTGATTGAAAGATATTGAACCGTATCAAATGTTTGTTTAGTTTTTGTAAAGGATTGCAAAAAAATAAAATGGAATTAATTGTCGAAGTTAACTTTTTATAGGACATTTAAAATTGGTAGCTATTAATGAAAAATGAAGGCTTACTAATAACTCCATTAGATCAATTTGTTAGTTATTGATTGTGATTAATGATCATTATGTAGAGTCATCGATGATTTTAGTTGCTTTTGCGTGATGTAGTTAATGTCGAAATTAATTTAAATACTTACAAAAAACACGTTCTTAATATTCAACTCTTAAAGGTTTTGCCTTCAAAATACAAAAACACGTCGTACATATTTTAAAGAATTTTAATACCGTGCAATTTATTAGTGTCTAAGTAATCATTATTCTTTTATTATGATTCTAAAAATACTTTATATGAGAAGCTTTAATACCAAAAGTATCGTAGAAAATGATAAAAACAGATTTTAGTACACATAGGACCACGGTACACATATCGATTTACAAATAACATTGTAAAATAATAAAATAATATTTTACGTAATTAAATAACTATTTGTATAATTATAATATAACACATACGTATTATTAATTTTCCTCCACATATACCAAAACATTGCCCAACGCAATAAACAAAGAATTCAAACGTAATTACATTTTGTAATCTGGAATTAGATTACAAATATTTGCCTCATTACCATAATGCAACTTGGCAACTGAATAGTTTTTCTTTTATTATAAACTAATTAGTTATTTATAATTACTATTCGCAATTGTGTTGAATGCAAACAAAAATTAAATTCAATGACCTATTTTGATCTTATATATCTGTTGAATTAAAGGTCAAAGAAATATTTTTACAAAATCATCAACATGGAATTGAAGCTGTAACCTCGACTGCAATATCCAATACTAACATTTTGATGCTAATATAATATTATTACTAGAACTGATTTCAAAAACTGACGTTGCACATCCATTGGACCTAAATTTATCCTCGTGTTCCATTATAAAATTAATATTTAACACCCTCCGTCGCGCAGTTGGTTAGACGCCGGCTTGGAAACTAGAGGCCGCAGGTTCGATCCCCAATTTTTGTTTGATTTGTGTGGTCCACAAATATTTGTCCCAGGTCTGGGTGTTTGTGAGACCGTAAGGTCTTCGTAGTTTATGATACCCACGACTCAAGATTTACTTGGTCTTAATGTGGGATCAGGACTATGTATGTGACTGTTGGGTGTGTTTATTTATATTTTTTATCCTTATAGGTACTGTGTTTTTGTACGCTCTTTGTATACCTCTAAGAAGCGAACAAACTTAGGAAAAAAAAGAAATTACCATAAAATACTTGGAAATATTATAATACTTATTATTAAAATAGTAAATTTAATAAAAATATTATAAGAAATATCTTATAAATAGAAAATAAGTACTATGTGCATTGACTTGTCATAAGAGCTATTAAATTGTCTACGTGACCAATACATGAATTTCATTTCATTTCAAGCACAGACACAAGTTTGAACTTATTTATTTTTCTTAAATCTACTGTCTATCCATCATAGACAAATATAGCAACGTTTCCTTCCCTTGGAATTGAAAAATATTTAATAATATAAAAATAAATAAATAACATTCGGAATACAAGCAAACTGTCGTGCACAAGTGAGTTTTGGTATAAAATGGCGAATCGATATCGTGATCCTCGAGGCAATCGGTATCATAAACAATGATCGGCACTCAGCGAGCCAGGTAAACTCATTAGCAACGTTACTTATGTGATACTACCTAAACACTTCTAAATTTGTTTCACACGACGAGCCCTGATGTTTAAGGCCGCTGTCGATATAAACTTTGCGTTTATTTGCTTGTTTTGATGCGCAGTTGGGTAAGTTGTGGAGTGAAGATTGTATTCGATGTATTGGGGGTGTTCGTCTAATCTATTAATATTTGTTTTTAGTTTGGGTTTTGTGGAATAATTCTTTGAGTTTCTGAAACCTACGACAGATGACTTTTATCTGAATTAGGAATCAGAAATAGTTGTACTATTATTGACTTTATATACATAATGTTAGATGTGCCTTCTAAGTCAACCTCTGTGCTGAGTGCTGTGGTGCGGCCAGTAGAAAATAAACATTGTGTTAAGTCCTAGATTGTAATCATTCGATTGTAATTTTTCTTGTTGATCAGAGTACAAATTGTTATATTAGCCTAAATCTGTGTTTCTTTATCTTATTTCAATGTTGAAATTTATCAATTTTTATTTTAAAAAATGCACTTTGCTAAGCACTATAGAATCTCTTAACGTCCAACAACATTAACATTAAAATTAACCTTTTTTCACGAAAATAACTTAATCACTTAGTCCTTATTTCCGCATCAATTTCTTACACCCGCAACAATTTGTCCTACCTTACAATGTTGCCATCAATGCATTCCTTTCCTTATCTCCGTCGCTCCATCTTCTAAGATTTATTGAACTAATAAATTCATAAAATCAACCACTACGTACTTGTTTATTAGGTGTTAGCAGTTTATATCTCATTCTGACCTTATAAACGACCTGTAATTGCTCTAAGTTGGCAAAAGCGTGCTATATTATACCTTTGAATTAGGTATTATTTCATATTGGATCTAAAACTTATTAAAATGCTTCTGAAACCGTTCCTGATGGGTAGTTATATTCGTCTTACAAACTTTATCTGGTTTCTTACAGGATGCAGGAAAGCGAAACGTAATCTGTAGCGTAAAAAGGGCATTTTTTTTACCACAATGACCTTATAAAAGTTAGTTATAAATTTAGTTTATTCAAAAAGTATTTAAAAAAGAAAACAAACTATTCCTTGACACTAACTTTCCCTTTTCTTTGCATATTTTTACCGTTACAGTAGGAAAACAATAAAGACGAAATTCAATTGATAAAATATGAAACATATTTTATATTCAAAACATACATATTCCACAGGGGCAAACGTAAACAAAACATCTGATAACAAAGGTTTATTATAAGCAAATAACATCATGCACACATACTCGTACGCAAGGACAATGCATTTATCATTGAAATAACACAAGTACCCCTCCATTGTCACAGTAATAATTATGCAACAATTATGCCCGCAAAAACACAATAACTACATGCTATAGTAGTACATTTGGTACTTGGAAACATAATCGACATTGGTAGCAAAATGTTAATGGTTTCTTAGATTTACGCGAATGTTACACATTGAAATAAAACTATTTTTTATGGAACACAGTCCGCCCCGTGACAATAGCTGTAAAGTAATCGAAACGTCGGGAAGTAAAAAATTGTAAAAATTAAACCAAATCGCGATAAAATCCGTAAAAAAATAGTTTTATATCAAAGCAAAATGTTACTTTTTATGTCTTTCAAAAAAAGTTACTGCTTTTAATTATCTGGGATGCCAAAAAACATCTTATTAGAAAAAAAAAATGTTGAATAATATTGGCGAAAGAATAGACAACGTGACATCTAATAATAAACTAAATTAAATTAAAACATTTGAAAATTATTGAATGAATGAAATAAACTAGTTTTTAATTAACAATACTCCCACAAACTGAATGCAAAACATAAATTTAAAAAAATAGCTATTTATTTGCCATCATGTAGAATCAAAAGAGATGATCAGCATTTATAAAGAAATAATTAAATGTAACGTCATGTTTAAGTTACAATTTATATGTAAATAAATTGGAATATTTAAAAGTAAATTAATTTATTAAATCTAAATTGGGAGTCAATATTAAGATGTCAATAAATTTAACACAAAAGAATATTAAATAATTGGCTTTTGTTAAAACCAGAAATAAAAATGGAGCTATTTACATTTATATTGCACCATATGTTTCATAATATAGAAAATATAATCTCCCAAATCTTTTAAAAACAAACACTGATTTAATTTACGTATTTATCTATACTTATATTTATCACGTGGGCGATTAGATTTTCCGTTGGCAACGAAGCCTAAAATTGCTACACGTAAACGCTACAATAGTCTATATTTTTCTTACTTCAAAAATACCTAACTCTATACAAATGTCATTCTTTTAACATGCATTTTTAAAAATAATTTCCAACTGCTTAGTTGCGCTGTAATATGAAGATCTCTTTTAAAAAATATATAGTTTTACACCAACAATTTTGGAATTACATTTTCCGTCAGTCAGAGTTTTATTCAAAAAAATATTTACAATCAAATTCTATAATTTACAAGTATTTCTTTGTATGATTGCAGATGCTACAAAAACTCCGCGAATCGTTTCGCACTTGACCGGTTCCATCTACTGATAAATATTCAGGTATGTTAAAACATGTGTTCAAAACGTTATCTCTCTTCACATACTAAAAGACAATATTTATTAGATCTCTATATGTTAATATTATCTAAATCCAGTAGCAGTTTTGATAATAGCCACACTCTTTTAATTCAAATATCGGTTGCAATGCGACGAATTAAGATATTGGTATTCATTTCTAGATCTTTTTCGTTTACATTTTCAATTGGGGTACACAAGTTATTTAAAATTGTGTTAGAGCTTAGCAGAAGTTTATTACGTATTGAGTATATCCTCGATAATTATTAATGAAGCTTGCCAGCTCTATAACATGATGGGGTCAGGTATGGGTGTTTGTGGGACCGATAAGTCTCTCGTAGTTTCTGATACCCACAACACAAGACTTAATTGATCTTAATGTGAAGTCGGAACTATTTATGTGACTGTTGGGTGTATTTATATATTTATATGTTTAATCTTTATTATTCGCGGCTGCCTACATGTTCACGGTGGTCGCAGGTTCAAATCCCAGGGCACACCTCTGACTTTTCGGAGTTATTATGTGTGTATTGATAGTCAATCACCACGCACTTTAACGGTGAAGGAAAACATCGTGAGGAAACCTGCATGCCGTAGCGATTTTAAAGAATTTCTACGGTATGTAAGTCCGCCAACCCGCACTAGGCCAGCGTGGTGGACTGTATGGCCTAACCACTCTCAATCGATTCTCTCGATTGTAGAGTAGGCCCGTGCCCTGCAGTGGGACGTATATGGGCTGATATAGATAGATAGATTCGCTGTTTTAATTTACGTGTACACACTGGGCTTGTTATATTGCTTCCTATATAACCAATATTGTTAATTACTAGTATATTAGTAATTAGCGTTTAAATACTTATCAAGTCAATGATCCTGCACCGAAGACATATTTATAAAATAGTCAAGTGATACCCCTCTGGTAGAAATTGAAATCTGTTTCATGAGTTTGAATTTATTGAGATTCTTTTGTGAATACTTCTTTATATTTTGTTTTTAGTTTTGTTCTATTGCGTACACAACATACTCCTTTTTTGTCATTAGTAGTACGAACGTAAACCATGAATGTTTTATTTTGTAATCATCGATCAATTTTTGTAATACTTATATGACTTTAATTTCGGCTTTCTGCACTTGTGAGACATTGGAGAACCATTTAAACTATATACGTAGTTATGCCAAATCTCACACTCTTACGTGTGCATAATATTCCTTAAGGTACAAATAAACAGTAAATTATCGTAGTATGCACCAATGATCTCGAAAATGTTTTTTGATCATAAACTTTTAAGACTGAAAATTACTATTTGGAAATTAAATAATATTATGTGTGTAATTTACAGAAATATGTAAACATACATAACATCCATCCAATCCATAAATTTTTCAAAAAGATACCAAAAATACTTTAAACTGAAAGAAAAACCTCACGTGAAAAATTTAAATTGCCTGTTACGATGTGTTTCCTGAAAAGGCTCGATATGTCCAAACTGTCTATAGCTGGTTTAGCTATAGTCCGTTGCCATGGCAACGGTACGCAAGCCAGTAGCCCGGTTGCCCAGTTACAGAACAACAAACAAACCTTCAATTTACATTAGTGAATGTAATTTCATTACGGCTTTTTTTGGGGTATAGCGATGAAAAGCGTGGAATTTTGTTATGGGCTTCATTTTGTGATAGATTGTATTAGAATGACTTGACTTATTAATAATCACCTCAAATAAAATACATTTATCTATTTGTAGAAGAATATCATCATTCGCCATCATCATTTTTCAAATATTTTTTTTTCATACAACAGTTACGCTTTGAAAACGCAAATTATTATAATAGTGAAATATTTTATTTACCAATTGCCTTTTCAGTTCAGTACCTTTTGTATCCAAGACTCTACTTAACTAAAATCAGTCGTGATCATCCTACAACTAATATACCACAATGTAGTAAGTAATACATAGTACAGATACTTCAAATAATTCCACCAACCATAGCATACTTGACGCGGCCTCTGACGTAGTCCAGTAACCTTGGAGTCCGCATAAAAACTCTGACGTTTAAAGAAACACAATGAGATGTAATTTCAAATATTGTTAAGCGAATGTAATGAAAACAGTACGATTACAAGGTTTGGATTCGAATCCCGGGCCGGGCAAAGTGATATTATATTTTTCTATTCATAATATTCATCCCGGAGTCAGTAATATGTGCCCGATATGGCGATAGGCTCGCCCCCTATCACATCGTGGGACGGAACATACAAGACGAAATGTGAGTGTACTGGTAGCACTGTGTACCCCTTCTAGGAAAAAGCGTGAGTTTATGTATTAAGTAATGAAAATAATAGTAATATAATGTGTAATCGTAATATTTTCTTGTATATTTCGTTTTGTAGCAGCAGCCTAGTTGGCAAACAATTTTAATATTTGGATTTGATTTGAATACTACTTTTAGTGGGCCCAGCTGTGGGGTAATATAGGTTAAAACAGTAGCCTATTACTCATTTGATACAGGACCAACCAGGACCATAAAGGACCAATCTCTAGGACCAACAGGTTACTACAAAAGTCTATTGATGATGATGGCGATATTATCAATGTAGCGTAAATATCTAGCACCATGTTTAATAATATAATTTGATAACGTCTGTGATGTATTAATCGTGGTTTTATATCACTATAAACATTAAATACATTAAATAGAGAACTTAAGTAGAGAACATTTCGCTTTCTGTTTCTAATATTGTGTATTGTAAATAAACACATACCTTTACTAACTATATTGCCAATGTTGCCATTTACAATAATGCCAAATTGTGTGAGTAATATTGCCATTGGGCCCTAAAGATTCATTTAGGGTGCGTTGGGGTAACACCGTAATAGTAGTTTGTAGGGGTAATAACGTAAAGTATAAAATGTAGGAGTTTACGTTCTTACCCCTTCCATCCTTATTTTTAATAATCATAGTTTCTAGAGCAAAAATATAAAATACTATGTATAAAAAATAGTAAATAATTTAAATATAGAAAGTATTAATTATATGACAATACTAAAACAAACCACGTGAAAATATAACACAACTAAAAACAAAACTATGCTAGCACATAAACCAGTATATTTTCCGTAAACAAAAAGTACATTTCGAGTAGCAATGTCAAGAAGTTTTTAATATAAACATCATTGTGTGATGTACTGTTTTGAATCATCGCATTAGTTTCGATATAAATAATGCTAAGTGAGTATTTTACGGATATTACAAGTACGAAAGTTGAAGACCGTAACAGTGTTTACTTTTTATATTTAGAATAACATCGAAATATTTTTAACCTTGAAGAGCTACGCCAGGGCCTTAACATCGCATCAAACGCAATTTTATCATTTAATTTTAAGCTATCAATTGTTCCATTTTTACGAATTGTTAATTATACACCCGTTGCGCATGCGCGCGGAACATTGATACATTAGGTACATGCACACAAAAAATCGTGATATAACCATAACAATAAACGTATTAAAACTAGTTTAAAACAAAAACTCACCGAAAACGATTCCGAAGTTATACAATAAATATACAATCCAGAACGAAATATCCACTATTTAACACAAGTACACAAGCACAAATCACACACGGAATTCACAATATTTCACGTGTTTTACAAGATGCGCGGCGAACCGACGTGCAGACCCCCCCGTGGTTAGATGGCGACTGGCTGTATAGGCTATATGCTGCGCCCGCGCACCTGTCTTCTAAAAAACAATAGCAAACAATAAATTGTAGGCAGCCTTTATGGGCCAAGCGCGCGCTGTGACAATATCCCTCTCGTTACACATAAATTTTGATAATACTAGATAACTAGTATAATTTGTATCCGGTTCTTTGATAGCTTAGCTTTTATGTCGACAGATAAGACGGATCGTATTGCTACTGAATATTGTAGGCTGAATTTTCTTTAATGTATGTATGTAGGTTCATTGTCCGGTGTCAGAATACTTGTTTGTGAGGTTAAATACAAATTTTAATGTAATTATTGGTTTTATTTCGAATTAAGTGCTTCTGAATGCACAAATGTGCGACCTTATTTTTTGTTTCTATTTTGGTCGTCTTTTTTGGAATAAATGCTCATTTGAAAACTAGTAGTTGGTAATAAAACTTTTATTATCACACCACGTTACGCTCGGCATTGGACAAAAAATATCTGTTTTAGTCATTAAATTTCCTTTTTAGTGCATTTATATCCATTTCATGTTAAAACCGCTTATATACTCAAATAAAAAGACTGTAAAGAGCAGTTATTTACATATATGAGAGCACATATACAGATAGGTTTTTCTAACAAGATATGAAAATAGCTTTGTCTAGGGAGTGAAAAGGAACTTTTACTTATCATCGTATTTGGGTGATTAATACATCGTTTCCCTAAAATAATGATGTACACCTTTTAAATTTTAAAGACGCAACGGTACGTAACGGTTTAAATTCCTTTTTTCGAAATAACTAGGAATTTAGCACCCAAACACGATGATATTTGGAAAATTGCAAAAAAAAATCTGTCGCTTATTTTGCGAAATTTTTAGTTGCATTATGTGTGTAACCACTAAAACTACCACCTGGCTTCGTTTTCGGTCGCGGTCTTGATATACCCGGTACATCTTCTATTCTTAGTATTGCAAGAATAGACAAAAGTCACACACAAACCTGACCCCAATAACAAACGTATTCTTTTATTGCATAAGTTCGGCAAACGAGCACACGATTCG
Organism: Deilephila elpenor; assembly: GCA_949752805.1. Classification (NCBI taxonomy): domain Eukaryota; kingdom Metazoa; phylum Arthropoda; class Insecta; order Lepidoptera; family Sphingidae; genus Deilephila; species Deilephila elpenor. The sequence continues at coordinate 3,261,524 of OX457114.1, forward strand.
CTTGGTGGTAAAATCCCTTGATTACCATCTCTATCATATACGTCACAGCCAGCCTCCGTGGCGCAGTTGGTTAGACGCTGACTGTGAAACAAGAGTCCGCGGGATCGATCCCCGCACCGAGACAAAAGTTTGAGTGGCCCATAAGTATTTGGCTCGGGTGTTGGTGAGATCGAAGAGTCTCTCGTAGCTTCTGATACCCACGAAACAAGGTCAGAACTATGTATGTGACTGTTGGGTGTATTTATTTAATTATGAATTATTTACATACAGAGCGCTGAATATTCAGTGTGTCAGAAATACCCCAGTCGCGATGACCCATTCCTAATATAGTTTAAAATAACTACAGTGAAGCTCTACCAGTTTATATCGTTAGTAAAAGAGTAATAAGCCCCATAACACTTGAGGCGATAGAAATATTTTTCGACAACAGAAATTGTATCGGTGTAAATATTGAATCCGGGGCCTCTCGTCTCCAACCGGCATTACTACGCCACGGAAGTGACCAAGGCTATACCAGATAAATCATAATTTAATATTACAATCGTTACTCACTATCTAAAACATTTCTAACATTGCTTCAGTTATAATTTAACTACACTAACAAAATTTTGGACATCGGTATGATTTCTACGAAATTCTCCAGCAACGGTACCAAGAAATAACTATAGCAATGAGTTTCATGTCTGTGCGTGTATGACTTGCAAGTAAGTACTGCAGCGCATTATTTCTTCAGCGATTTAAAGAGGCTATAATTAAATTATTGTTTTAACTGTACTTGTTTACTATTTTTTAAAAGTTAACAAATCCTATAAACAATTTTATTATTAAAACGCCAATAAAACATGTTTTTATTTATTTCACGCATAGAAAATATTTTAAATATCGCTGGTGTTTACTAATTACATCGTGATTAAATATCTGAAGTGATGGAGCCTTGAAATTACCTTCTCATTTTTTTATTTCATAGGCATGGCAAAGTCATACATCTGAGGATGCCAAAGATTTATTTATTTCTTCTATTCTATATTATTCTATTTCTATATTGTTCTATATTTTATGTATATCTATGTATTATTTTATTTAATATTATATCTCGTGATTGGCTAAGCTTTTGAAAGAAAACAAACCATGGCACCGGGATAGCGCTACATAGAAAAAAAGAAGTTACATTAAATACCGCAAGACAAACGAAGTTGCGAGAAATTCCTATAATAATGTGAATTCGATCAATTAAAATTCATGTTATCTGATATTCTGCTGCCGACTGTACCATAAGCGAAGATAAATCTTTGCCGCTTTGCATAATGAGTGACACAACAATAGAACCGTTTCACACTCAATCAGTTAATGAGTATTTGCATTATGTTTTAAAATATTTGCATATTTAGTAATTCATATTTGTGGGGAAAAAACAATATCTCATTTAAAATGATTTTGTATTTTTTCGGTTAATACCAAGCCCCTGTGGAGAAACAAATACATAAAATTTTATGTAAGAAATAAATGTAGACTAATATAGTTTTATTTATATACATGTTATGTATTGTAGAGAACTTATAGTGCATGAGGTCGTAAAGCTCATCACGTGAGCATGTCTACAAAAATAGATTCCTAAATTTTGTATCATAACGGTATTTAAAGGATATATTTATTTATAAATAAATACAGTACGAAAGATGTTTACATATATTCATATTAGGACATTAAAAATACTTGTTACTATCTCATAAGCCGTCGGCCGTTATCCCATGCAAGATTGTACACGCACAAACACTTACACACACACAGACACGCGTTTGTAAAACATTAACATATCAACGTAAAATACTGCGGAAGCTAGCAATTTATGGAAACTATAACATATAATGTTATGTGCTATTTCGGACGCATATAAGGGCAACGACCTGCGTGCGATATTGATCTGAGCGAAATATAATCGAGTTTAACCTCATAAATCCGTATACAAATAGCAAAAATATTTCAAAATTATTCTGCGGCTATTATTTCTGGATTTTTTAGTGCAAAACAGTAGGTTAAGATGGCTAGAATATAAACAGATGTAGGTTTTTATCACGCATGAATAAGAACAGTAGAAATTTCTTGCATTAATCGTCGCGTTTCGTCCCGTCTCGTAGACTGAGAAAAGCCCAACGACTTTTACGCTTTTCTCCGCTTCTTCTCTTTGTTTTTCCTCAAAAGTCAAAACACAAATACGGATTTGTAACACGGACTAGGATTTTAGGACAGCAATGTTAATTACTTACCGTCTGGTATTCCGATGGTCGTTGAAAAATCCCATAGAGAACGTTATTAACAAGGTCAATATGGCTGAAAAAGGCTGTCCTGTTTATATAGAAACGACAAAAGAATAAGTAAGGGTCCTGATAAAAATCATTACGAGTTTTTATAACCAACAATAACATTGACAGCCGTTGCGCAGTAGGTTAGACGCCGGCTGTGGAACGAGAGGCCATGGGCTCTATACCCGAAGCGAAAGAAATGTTTGTGTCATCCACAGATATTTGTTGTCTGGGTGTTTGTGAGACCGGAAAGTCTGTCGTCGATTCTGATATCCACGACACAAGACTCGATCTTAGTGTAGGATCAGGACTATGTGACTGTTGGGTATATTCATTAACATTCTAGAAAACGTTTTCAAGATATATATTGGTATCATTGAAAATTAAGGACGATCCGTATACTGATACAAACCTGTTGACATAGATATTCCATCACGTCAATTTCCCACGAGGCAACAGTTATTCAAATTTTATTTTATTTTTATTTCCCTGTTACACTTGACCTAACATTAAAAAAAAACATTCAAATCTTAAATCTTACACAAGCGGCCATTAAGTAAACGAAATCACGAAAAAAACTGAATTTAATACGGATCCGTCCAGGCTGTTTATTTTATAAATCGCCAACATATATCTAAACTAATATAATATCTTTATATAAATGCTAATTAGCAAATGAAAATGAAACTGTGTTATATCAAAAGATATAAAATTTCAATAATTTAACACTAAAACGGCGTTAGCATAGTGCCATTCAAATTAATAGTGTACCATAACTTAATTTATAATTAAAATTTGTATTGAATTAATGCTTTGCAAATTAATAAATCGATTAATAAAGCGTGTGATAAGGAGTTTTAAAAATCTTCCCACAAAATAAGAAAGACAACTTGCAATTCCGTAGCCATTTTCACATCCACATAACTTTTTTTTCTTACTTCTAGCCCTATCTGCTTTCTAGGCGTTGTAGCTAGACTACCTAGGTATATATTAAGCCTACCTGCAAGAACGGTACCTAAGTCCAACGCACGATAAGACACACACTGATTACGACAATCTGCGATGCAAATTATAAACTTAGTTAATGATCCGACTTGCTGTTTCCGTTAAGCTAAGCATCCATTATGGCTAAGCGACGTACATAAATATTACAAGACCTTTTTATTAGATTTAAACCTTTTTAGCAGATATAATTTTATATAAGACTTATAGCTTATGAAAGTGGAGAATCTTTAGTGTATGTTTATATTTTTCTTTCCCTGTTGGCTACGGTTCTTTTCATCGTCAATTTGTTTCTGTTTGCGATATTTATAGCAGTACGCGTCAGACAAGAGAGCACTCCGTAAAGCATTTGAATCGTAATAATTTAATTCGTCTTTGAAAATAAAAAGGGAAAAGAAGGTTAGGTAATAATTAATGTTGGCTAAACTATATTTCACTAAACGGACAATGTTAAAATTTTGTGAGACATTGTCAGAATAATCGCACTACTCAACTCTATATAAAGTTGTATGTATTACTGCTCCGAGTCAAACCTTTGGGTGGACAAATATAGGTTTGAGTGCTGTAATACCAAAAGGCTTTTGTAGTTTCTGATACCTATTTTCTTGGTATACTACAGTGGGACCAGGACAATGCGTGACGTCACAGGAGATCGACGTGAAGTGACAGTTTTTCTTCCGCTTTTCGTTCGACGAGTAAGATTTCCGGATGCCCAATACAACTTTCCCCTTCGCATACTTTATCCTTCTCGCTCCCGCGCCGTCCCGATATGTTAGGCCGGCGACACATCTATAATCCAATTTGTTTTGTTCATGCGCGACAGTGATTTACCATCAAGTGACATGTTTGCTCGTTTGCCGGACCTTTAGTATAAAAAGTGTGCAACTGTACATATGTTAGTTGTATTACATACATACATAATCGTCACGCCTGTATCCCATAGGGGTAGGCAGAGTATGGATCGCCACTTTGCTCGATCCTGATATATTACTTTCGCTTCATCCACTTTCATCAATCTCTTCATTCTCGTCGGTTCAGGGTACTTTTGACCTGACCCTTGTTGAGGGTATCACCGATTGGATGGTTTAGGTACGGTGAGGTCGACCCCTACCGACTCTCCCAGTTAGTTGTATTATAGCGAGTCAAATACAAGTTGGTGCTCCCAGTCTACCCGACCTTCGATATTTGACGCCATTACTGTTCGCTATATAGATGTTTTTCAAATGTTTTCTGCAGTAGACACTTAGCAAAGGCGCATACTTATCGTGTGTGGTCCGTCGTCATTCCGATTGTGAAATTGTAAGATTAAGATGTTGCAAAATACGAATCAATTTGCATAAATATTAATGATGGGCTGTGATTCTGTCATCTTAAATTGCTGGGTTTATGATAAGAGTGCAAATTATTGTGAAATTTGCGCATCTTCGTAATTGTATTGGGTACTTCAGAGCCTGTTTTGATCTTTAACGCGTTTAAATAATGTTTGAGTTTATCCTTTTAATATATAAACAAACTATATTTTAAGTTATTGAAAATTACCCCGCTTTTCTGTGTATGAGAACTTTAAACTGCATATATATTGTGATTCTATATTTTTTAGGTAATCAATTTCATCCAATGTCCGAATAATTTTTACTACAAATAAATATCTTATATGTGTTTGTCATAAATTTAAACTTCCGTCCTCCTTTGATCCTACATTTACGTGAGGTGGCTACGATGTGTTTTATTGCATATTTAAAATATAAATTTAAGTCAAAAATAGATTTTTACGACAGGCCTGCTTGGCGTCATTTAACGGCACTAATTTTTACGTCACTTCTATGCTATTTGACATTCTTTTTATCATTAAACATTATTACAATCGTGAACACAAAAACTAATAAGCTGAATGCTTCCTCATTTTAATAACAATTTGATTGTAATAATGTCAAATGTAAATTATATCCAATTATGAACTTAACAATACTATCAACAAATCTAAGGAAGCATTTTGTAAAATACAAGGCATATTTAAAAGGTTAAGACGTGTAATAGCATTTAAACAATTGTAAATATGTTTCTTGATTTGTACAATATCTATTTTTCTTTGCAAAATGGGATTGGTAAAGGCTTTTCATTTTATTTCAACGATCAACCGAAATCATTTAATTGAAACATCTATGATAACTTAATCAAATAAATAACTTAACTTCCAATATTTTATAATACTTTTTCAAATTAAAAATCCTTTGTAACTAAATTAGGTATGATATATTGTGATTTTCATAATCCTAAATGGAACCATTTCTAGACGTCTTACATTGAGAAAAAATTGTACAACACACTTTTCGACTGCAGCTTCGAATGTCGTAAATTATACCTCAAACCACATACAGCAAACGGATTAGTTTTAATCATTAAGGCAATAACTCAAGCAGTTGTCACAATGTTTATTGTATATCCATCATTTAATGTTATTATCAATTTTCATAGTTAATACGGCGTATTATTGTACCATTAGCCCGCTTTATTAATGTTGATGCTCTCTGCAGTTGTTTTGTTCCAGTAATCGCCTCGTTGGTCCAGTGGCATGCTTGGGTTGTAGGTTCCGTTTGTAAGTCCCGGTGTTGTAATTAAGGTTTGTAAGCCCCACTCTCGATGTAGAAATAATTTGTTAAAGGAATAAAAAAATAGTACATACATAAGAGGTGCTACCAGGACACCCACATTTCGCCTTGTATGTTCCGTCCCATGATGTGATGGGGCGAGCCTATCGTGCCATGTGGCACAAATTCCTGACTCCGAGCTGATAATTATTTAATAGAAACATCCTATACCACTTTTGCCCGACCCGGGATTCCCACCCGAGACCTTAGCTTTGTAATCCTACCCTAATACAACTACGCCACCGAGGCAGTCATTAAAAAATAGTAATAGTTTAGTATTCCTGATCCCGTATTAATCTATAGGTATTGTAATAAGACTATTTTTTTTACGGATTTTATCGCAATTTGGTTAAAAATTAAGGGTTGTTAAATTGTAACAGTCACTGAGCGGATGACTAAACCTCAATCCGCCCTGTGACCACGAAAGCTGTAAAGTAATCGAAACGTCGAGAAGTTAAAAATTAAACCAAATCGCGATAAAATCCAAAAAGAAAATAGGTTTATTTCAATGTGTAACATTCGCGTAAATCTAAAAAACCATTATATAGGTATTGTATCAGAAATTACGGCAACTTTTCACACCAAAACTCTAAGCAAATGTGGATTGATTTTGCAGTGAGCGAAATCGAAGTATCTTCTCGATCCTGTCCTACCCGTCACTGCACTTCCCGTTAGCTAATATCGACAGTGGCACACATTTTAATAACACCAAGCACTGAGGCTCCGCGAATCTCTGGATCGTATCTAATTAGTCTCTAACCCGTAACGAAATAAAATAAATGTATTAGAGAAATTGGAAGTAAGTTGTTATCCACTTCCTTACATACTAAAGTAGGAAACAAAATGGTTAGCTGTAGACGTAGTAATCGTGGACAAAAAAAAACAGTAAAGCACGGATTCGCAAGACCTCTTGTTACATAGTTCATTCCCCGTATCCACTATAAAGTGTCAAATTAAAAATATTAATTCATCAACATCAAAACAACTATGTTTGAAACCAAATGATTGAATTTAAAACCGTAGAATAACTAGCAGTTAACTAAACTCGTTATGTTGGCATAAGTCGAACTAATGATAGACCACGGCCCCAATGTATTCTCCACGGTATATCTTTAATATTGAGAACTATTTTAATGAGACATCGGGAGAATACTATTTAATACTCTGGGTTTGACTTCAATGACAGATACATCTTAAACTTTTTTAGTGGTAGAGGCACTTCCTCCTTCTTGCGTCGATTCTAAAGCTGGGCTTTGTGAGTCGTCAAGGAAATAATCCTTCGCCCACGATGTAGTCCCATCTGGTCCGGTACAGAGTGATAAGTAGCAAAGCCGCCTATGATATAATAAATCAAAACCAATGCTTTTTCCATCCCATGCCAAATATCATTTTCCGCAAAGGCCGACAATACATTTATTCTCCAAAAGTTACGTGTGTTCATGAGTCGCAGTGATCATTACTCATACTTAGATCGCTTGCTTTCCCGACTACCATGCTTATACTTTTAAAAATACATCTTAAAGTTTCAATCAATTGTTTGTTGTCAGGGCTCCTAGGGATAATTGAATAAAGTTCAAAATAAGTCACGTAGGCTGTTTTAAAAAAAATCTAAATATTTGAATCTTAAATAAACAACTTACGGCTTCAAACGACTTACGGCTTTATTCATAGATAGTTTTAAAACCTATTTTAGTTACCGAATGTTTTGTCGTTTTCGAATGACTTTTGAATTCAATTTGAGCGAAGAAGACAAAACATTCGATAAGAAAAATAGAATTGAAAACTGTGTATGAATATGTTTATGTTACAAGTTGCTAATTAACAATTGATCGGAATTTGAATGTTCTCGGTTCATTTTCACAACTATGCCTTATTTTGCCTACCATTAACCTAGCAACAATAATAACGAACAAACAGTACCTCATACATAGATATTTTACGACTAGTATTTAGAGGCCGCGGCAGCTGTGAGCGCACCTGTCACCGCGCGTGCTCGAGCGTAGATCCTACAACAGATCATTAGGGGAACTTGGAACCATAACCAAACGTTTTTATACTAAGTATGCACCTGACTGTGAGTCCAGTACAGGACAGAACCCTGGCGAGTAGTGGCTATCTCTCCGGTTGAAACAATTACGACGGTCTTATTGTATCGCCATTGAACCCGAAATGCGACGTAGGGCAGTATCACGGGTCTTTAATCAGTTCTACAAAAGCGGTAACCACACGTATAAAATTTTAAAAGTGAAACCTATCTGCTAATGCGCCCTTAGGTTAAGCTTTTGCGGTTGTGGCGAGAAAATTGAGATGACAGCCTCTGTGGCGCAGTTGTTAAGAAGCCGGCTGTGAAAAGAGAGACCGCGTGTTCTATTCTAGCACCAAAACAAATATTAGTAAGAGGCATAATGATTTATGACCAAATAAATAAATATATATTTGTGAATAAATAAATATTTGTTAGGCCAAAAATCTTGCGTAGTTTTCAATACCCAAGACATTGGCAATGCTAGAAAAATCAATAAATAACTTAATAGAACACAAAACAATGGTTGTTAGAATTGTCGTCAGTTTGTCTGTGCGTTCATGCATGCTAATCTCAGCAACAGCTTTACGGATTTCGATTAAGATGGAGATGGAAGTAGACACTGACACACTGGATTAATACATAGGCTACTTTTTAACCTGAAAAAAATAGGGTACCCGTGGAATGAGCAAGGTCTTCAAATATATTTTTTACTTTTAAAACTCAAAAGGGATGGGACAGGATCACATGTCTTGGGTCATGGGACAGAATGAGACAGGACAGGACGGAATCCAGTACCGAGGGCGGAAGTCACTGTCATATAAATTAAATATAAATGGAACAGTTAGTACGCAAAATCTTAAGTTGCTGATGTGGACAGGAGTCAAAAAGTAACTGCACCCAGGCGAATCCGGGCCGGGCCGCTAGTTATAAATATTACTGTACGAATATAGATATTTTAATGTAAATACAGATATGATTTATGACAGTTTTGATGTTTTGTAAATAATTATCCACTATATTTATAGTTTGTAGGTTGATCGAGCAAATAACCAATTATGGAAACTGGTGATTTGTGTTTTTAATAAACTTGTAACGAACACTTAAGCATCATTTATCAAAACATTAATGGCCTTATTCATAGATAATTTTAAAACCCATTATAGTTATCGAATGTTTTGTTTCCTCGCTCAAACTAAATTCAAAAGACATTGGAAAGGGACAAAAACATTTGATAACTAAAATAGATTTTAAAACTGTCTGAATAAGGTCGTATGATGGTAACTCGTTTATAATAATACTCTACTGTGTTATTGTATTATAAACTGCGCTTAGATAAATACTTTGTACTGTACTGCTATCTAATTTAATGTTTTTTTTTGTCAAGCTTCTGTAGTGTACAATAAAGATTATAAATAAATAAATAATAATAAATAAATATGCAATATTTTAAGACACGTTTTCTGTTCTGGCAAAGTTGACTGCCTCGGTGGCGCAGTTCTACTACGGTACGATTACAACGCTAAGGTCTCTGGTTCAAATCCCGGGTCGGGCAAATTGATATTGGATTTTTCTATTTATTATCAGTCCGGTGTTAGGTTACAGCCTCGGTAGCGCAGTTGGTTAGACGCCGGCTGTGAAGGGAGAGAACGCGGGTTCGATCCCCGCACCGAGACAAATGTTTGTGAGGCCCACAAGTATTTGTGGGTCTGGATGTTTGTGAGACCGAAAAGTCTCTCATAGTTTCTGATACCCACGACACAAGACTTATTGATCTTAATGTGGGACCAGGACTATGTATGTGTGTGTCTGTTGGATGTACTTATTTATTTATTTATAAACGTCGTATACTGTTTTTTTATCCTTTTTCTCTTCTGCCAAAGTACATTCACTGCTAAACTGAGGCCTCTCCCAAGAATCCCCACTGATCCGTCGTGAGCTACAAAAGCCACATACTACAATCATATTCATTAGTCATTACAAAAATATTACATTAACGAATTCCAACTCTGTTTAATATGCATAGCATGACGTGAAGCATTAGCACACAGGCGTCGCAATCACGGCTCATTATTCCGTCCATCTGTCGGTGGCGGAGCGTGAACTACCGGATGTTGGCTCAACAACGCTCCAAATGACATATACACAAGAAATATACACTGTTGCTATGTATTCAATTTTAAACTCTTTCCATCATAGTACAAGAACAATATGTTTAAATAAAACTATTTTCTACGGATTTTATCGCGATTTGGTTTAATTTTTACATTTTTTAACTTCCCGACGTTTCGATTACTTTACTTTCGTGGTCACGGGGCGGACCACCCCGCCCCGCCCGCCGTGACCAAAATCGCTATAAAATAGTTTAATTTCAATGTGTAACATTCGCGTAAATCTAAGAAACCATTAACAAAAGTATCGTTATATCGCTCTAAAACATGAAGTATCAGGGAATGACTGTCACAAATTACGCTGCAAAGTACTACAAAGGCAAACGCACCTTTTGTACCATTCGCCACTTAATCATGTCCAATTCAAATTCGTACAATCAAAAACGGCCCATTGAACCGACTGGTACTAAAATTGTGAATTTACTTCCAACACGTGTGGAAATTTACAATGACTCGTGCATTTAACCATACATTGTTAGTTGGCTAATGTATCTGAAACATTTACTGGCTTTATACTACGTCGACTTGTAATAGGTTTTGAAATAAAACAAATTTTTACGGATTTTATCACGGATTTGGTGAAACTTTTACATCTTTGTTAAATTTTTGTTAATTTTTAATTTTTTTGTTAATATATGTAAATTAAACCAAATCCGCAATAATATCCGTGAAAATTAGTTTTATTTCAATGAGTAACATTTGCGTAAATCTAAGAAACCATTTGTAATAGGCTTTTTATTTTCTTCTATGATAACTTCCTTATTGTGAGCTTGGTTAGAAACATACACTACAAATATTTGAAGCCCAATCAAATCTCTTAAACTGAATAGAAGCAACCTCGACGCAGTTAACAAGCTTCTTAGTAACTGAACCAAAGCAGAATAATAATAAACAGTCAGCTTGTATTAATCTACGTGCCTATAGGTATGACTTGATTGACACAAACTGACTGACCAATCGGAAAAACTAAATCATAACCTTTGGGTTTGGAACTGATTACCCATAACATATTAGGTAATTGAAACAAAAGTGGGGAAAGTAACAGCACTGTTATACCAAAAGTTATTTAATCATCGACTTATTCTACTTATCGTGCAGATATAAGCTTGAGCTAATTTATTATATTAATTATTTTTCAGCTTATTCTGCTGTTGAAGCGAGGGCCCAAATAGACTAATATGTGGTTTAAATCACACTTGATTACACTAACACTAATAAACTCGATAAAAATAAGTCTTTAGCTTCCATTCAACGGGTATAATGAAGCTGATGGAACTACTAAATCCCTTTAATCCGTGCTTGTAAGAATAATGTCCAATAAGCATACAATTGAGCGGGCATCATTGATAACAGTTCGTCCGCGCCGCGCCCCGCCGCGCATGTGAATTACGCCCGTCGTTTCCGACTAAGCGTTTTCATATTGTGTGGTCTCTGTTGAAGCGGGCTATGGAATATAATTTATAGAAGATAAATTAAACCTAAGTAGGTAAAATTTTAAGCTACATGTACATTTGTTAAGAATTAAAAGAAAATAGGTCTTCAAGTCAAAGGTAATCTTCAGTACATTACTTTAATTATTTTAATGTGACGCGATTGAAAAGATCGCTGCCACTAACTGTAGAAATACGTGGCAGTAAGTATAGATTTTTGTTGAGCAATAACTTCTCCTTCTTCCTCACGTCTTCCGCCATCCAACTTTAGCAATTGTTCATGCACTTTGCTACTTTAATGTGCCATATCATGTATATATGTCACCGTAAAATTGTAAATACCGTTACATTACAATCTATCTCCCGAGATTGTGAACTGTCGAAAGATTGTGAACCATAACATACTGCTTACAATTTAACGCATTATTTTTCAGTAGACTGTAATCTATCGAAGTGAAACTGTTAAATCACAATCTTAAAATTGTCAAATTGTAAAATCTAGGTGTATTATGAGTGAAGTACCGCAGTGAGTTACCGCATAGAAACAATCGTTAGGTTAGGTTAGTTTATTTCCATTTTAAATATAAACTAACCTAACCAAACCTAACGATTGTTTCTTTGCGGTAACTCACTGCGGTACTTCATTCATAATACACCAAGATTCATTATATTAATCTACGTTAAATTGTAAGCAGGATGTTACGGTTCACAATCTTTCGACAGTTCACAATCTCGCGAGATAGATTACAATCTAACGACATTTACAATTTTACGGTGACATATATAGATAGACGTGACTGCCTCGGTGGCGTAGTTGTATTACGGTACGGTTACAAAGCTGAGGTCTCGGGTTCGAGTACCGGGTTGGACAAAGTGATATTGGATTTTTCTATTCATTATCAGCCCGGAGTCAGGAATTTGTGCCCGATATGGCGATAGGCTCGCCCCCTATCACATCATGGGACGAAACATACAAGGCGAAATGTGGGTGGCACCTCTGCCTACCCCTTCGGGGATAAAGGCGTGAGTTTATGTATGTATGTATGTATGTATAAATAGACGTTGCATTTTCCAAGTTTGTATGCTCTTTTCTGCTCACCTTCCTTTAAGCTACCTGTACATTAACTCCAACATCAAATTATTTAATTATTTAAAATACCGCACTAATCCCCGCTACAACAGACACCCTGCCCTGAAGGCGCCGACAATCCTGGCCGACAGCGATCGACATGCGACGCGGGTTGCTGTCTACATGACATACCGTATGCTGCCGTGCGCCGCCGTGCTCATTGTGTCACACTGCCATTGTCACTGACACTACAAGCTTTAACGTGCCTTATCGTGTCTATTTATGTAAATATATTATATTTTTTAAATTCAGTCACATACATATACCTGAGCCCACTTCTTGGTTTGAGTCAATGGCTAAGAATTATTAGGCTTAGCCCTTGCCCTGGCCCTAGGCTTAAAGTATTGTGTCGTAGATATCAAAAACTATGAGAGTTTTCGGTTCCACATTCAGACCCGAAACAAATACTTGTGGTTAACACAAACATTTACGGCCTTATTCATACAGTTTTAAAACCTATTTCAGTTATCGAATGTTTTGTCCCTTTCGAAAGACTTTTTAATTCAGTTCGAGCGAGAAGACAAAACATTCGATAGCTAAAATAGGTTTTAAAAGTGTGACCTATGAATAAGACCGTTATACAAATTCCCTGCTAATAGCCTCCTTTAAAGATATACCTAAACAACACTTTGAGTTATTCAACATTCTAAACAAATTCTTATTTAGACATATTAATACAAGCATCGGTGGTTCAGTGGTAGAATGCTCGCCTGCCACGCGGGCGGCCCGGGTTCGATTCCCGGCCGATGCAGTTTTCATTACTTTTTTGGTTTTATATTCCATGAATAGCGAAAAGAGAGAGAGAGAGAAGGGAAAAATAAATCATTATAAAATTGACGGCTTAAAACAGAAATTTTGCTGGTAGATTCTAGTGGCCAACGATCTAAATCGAAAACTCATCAACAATTATTTTTAAGTTGGGTATTTTGCTAAAGCGTTTTTTTTTTGTTTTTTTTTACCGTTATTTATTTAATAAAGGTCGTATATTATTTTTTTCGGACTTAGAAGTAACAAATATACGAATAAATATGCTTCAAAATATAACGTTCCGCCTTTAGTCCTTACATAATGCCGACCTGAATATTCTGATGGTGTGAAACGTCTCTGACCTGATTCCACGTGGGACTAGGGTGGGGTCGATAAACTATTTTTGAGGCAGTTGTAGTTCTCAGAACTATAATTCCTATTTTACAATATAACTTTTTTAAATTGTATGCGACGAAGTGGTACTTAAAAAATACTAAGTATATCAAGATTGCGACAGTACATTTAATCAGTACATTTAATCAGGATTAACGTAGTTAAGCGCAAGTTATATTTAAGTTGCGTTCCAGTATTTGGGCGTAAGTGAGCCGTGCGCTGTTAAGAGAAACTTATTATTTGAATGTCGTTCCAGTATTCGGGCGTAAGAGAACTAGACGTCAACAAAAAATATTTACCTGTACTACAAAACTTTCATAGGCATATCAAGACTGCGATCGAAAATGAAGCCAGATGGTCTTATTAGTGACTTCAGACACAACGCAACTTAACAAAACTTAACAAAATAATAAAGTACGCCTTTTTTATTTTTAAACACGCAATGGTACGCAAGGGTTCAAATGACTATTTAGGCAAAAATATAGGTATTTACTACCCAAACACGGTGATATTTAAAATATTGTAAAAAAAATCTGTCGTTTTTTTGTGCGAAATTTTTAGTTGCATAGTATCTGTAACTTCTAAAACTACCACTTCTTTTTCGGCTTCGTTTTCGGTCGCAATCTTGATATACTTAGTATTTTTTAAGTACCACTTCGTCGCATACAATTTAAAAAAGTTATATTGTAAAATAGGAATTATAGTTCTGAGAACTACAACTGCCTCAAAAATAGTTTATCGACCCCACCCTAGTCCCACGTGGAATCAGGTCAGAGACGTTTCACACCATCAGAATATTCAGGTCGGCATTATGTAAGGACTAAAGGCGGAACGTTATATTTTGAAGCATATTTATTCGTATATTTGTTACTTCTAAGTCCGAAAAAAATAATATACGACCTTTATTAAATAAATAACGGTAAAAAAAAAAAAGAAAACGCTTCAACAAAATACCCAGCTTAAAAATAATTGTTGATGAGTTTTCGATTTAGATCGTTGGCCACTAGAAGCAAAGCAAAATTTCTGTTTTAAGCCGACAATTTTATAATGATTTATTTTTCCCTTCTCTCTCTCTCTCTCTTTTCGCTATTCATGGAATATAAAACCAAAAAAGTAATGAAAACTGCATCGGCCGGGAATCGAAACCGGGCCGCCCGCGTGGCAGGCGAGCATTCTACCACTGAACCACCGATGCTTGTATTAATATGTCTAAATAAGAATTTGTTTAGAATGTTGAATAACTCAAAGTGTTGTTTAGGTATATCTTTAAAGGAGGCTATTAGCAGGGAATTTGTATAACGGTCTTATTCATAGGTCACACTTTTAAAACCTATTTTAGCTATCGAATGTTTTGTCTTCTCGCTCGATCTGAATTAAAAAGTCTTTCGAAAGGGACAAACCATTCAATAACTGAAATAGGTTTTAAAACTGTATGAATAAGGCCGTAAATGTTTGTGTTAACCACAAGTATTTGTTTCGGGTCTGAATGTGGAACCGAAAACTCTCATAGTTTTTGATACCTACGACACAATACTTTAGTGGGCTAAGCCTAATAATTCTTAGCCATTGACTCAAACCAAGAAGTGGGCTCAGGTATATGTATGTGACTGAATTTAAAAAATATAATATATTTAGCCAGTACATTTAATCGGGATTAACGTAGTTAAGCGCAAGTTATATTTAAGTTGCGTTCCAGTATTTGGGCGTTATACTAGCTCTTCTAAACAAAACTTTTATACCACTTACAATATAATTGGGCAAATTTTAATTTACAACCTCCCATTTACTTGACCTTAAACCTTACTCTTGCCCAGGTTGGCCGAGCTAGAAAAATTGGGAATTGACATAACATTTCAATACAGATAACAAAACCACAATCTATTTCAACAGATTTATATATTTATGATAACCAGTAACGACCTAATAAAAACATTGTTACCAAATAACACTGCATTATGTAAAACGAAACGCATTAATAATCCCATAAATATTATAGAATAATGTCAACAATACAGCTGTAGCTTGTCTATGGTACATTACTTATAATTTATTTGCCGCGTAAAACTTGGCGCCGTCGAGTGAAATATTGAGCGTAAACGTCAAATCACTACTATTAAATACGTCACGCGTTTTATAATAATTATAATATAAACTAGATTTACGCGTAACTTTACTTGAGTATTAAAATATCGGCTATATATCAGTGAAGAAGCGGCCGCAAGCAATTTGAAAACGGAACTAAATTGAGCAAAATACTTAGGTGGGTACTTTTCTTATTTGTACGAAATGTTCGTAAATCGTAAGGCTATGTCAAGATTTCTGGCTTTCTTCTACGTGAACATTTGTTACGAAGACGTCCTGTCCGATTGTGCATTTGGCAAAAGCACAGTTGTTCAACCGTACCTATTGGTCTAAACTCCTTACTGGAATCACACCTATACAATATTATTTTAGTAACAAGATTAGTATCCATGGATGTTGGTTGGTTTACTGGTGGTAGGTCTGTCATATGTGAGAGGCCGCCTGGGTAGGTACCACCGCAATGTCTATTTCTCCCGCCAAACAGCAGTGTAAATGCGCTGTTGTGTTCCGGTTTGAAGGACATTGTAGCCAGAGTAACTACTGGACATATTGAGACTTAACATCTTATGTCTCAGGATGGCGAGCGCAGTGGAATGCCAAGCATTGCCTTGTAATTCATGGTGTTGTTTGGTTTTGCTACTGTCCATGAGCGGTCGTATCGCTTACCATCAGGCGAATGGCATGCTCGTCTCGCCATTCATTGCAATAAAAAAAAAAAAAAAAAATAAAATGTTGCAGTAATTTTTATAAGTAATTATGTAATTCTACATTAAAATATTTAATGAACATTTCAATAGTTTTATTTAAAACAGCAGTACAAACACAAAACCTTAACATAAACATTACCAGCATATTTTAGTGTGTCATAAAATATAACAAAAAAACACATAAAAACTTAATTGACGTTTAAAACGTGCAGTATGTCACGCAGCTTGCATCTTAGTAGGGGAGCTGTTACTGGCTCGGACGCGAACCCTGGACTTCCGCACGAAGCCACGCATGACGCCTTGCGCGCAACGCATCGCACCAATCCGATAATTAACAAATACTGTTTGTGTACTTTATTGTATTTGTTCTATGTTTTTATTTAATTAATTTATCTGTTTAGGAATATTTTACACGTGTTACTTTATAAAGTAGGAGTCAATGTATAGAAGAATAGGAGTCAATCGCGACAATTTTCACTGCATCATAATAAAATATATTCTTTGGTCGAATCCATACGGGGTCATGTTTTATAGAAAGTAAAATCACATTCGAGTAAATAATTTAAGAGAATTTTAAATTATTCAATTAGACTTACTGAAACCCAAAACGCGACACTTGTCACTATAACGAATTTTAAACCATTGTGTACATTGCCCCTAGCCGGAACATTTTGCAGTATCGTAATAGAATAGTAATAGTAAAATTTTGTATGGGAATTTAAACAGCGCCATTGTGAGCGTATTTGGAACTAAAATTTAATAGCGGGAAACGTTTACTTTACTATACGAGAATTACTATACGATACTTCAAAATGTTCCGGCTAGGGGCACTGAGGTACGGCAGATTCGTGTAAGTGTATTCGTATCGTTCTGCGTATGCGTATTCGTAACCTACGACCAGATTTACCATCTCCGTCAATCTTGTGTAACCGCGATAACACCCCGATCAATGCGACCAATTTGGGCTGTAGCTTTATACATATCACAGATGAGCGGTCGTATCGCTTACCATCAGGCGAATGGCATGCTCATCTCGCCATTCAGTCCAATATAAAAGAAACTTAAATGATATTATAAGTTCCTAGTTAGACCTTATTCAAGTGTATTTATCCAATATCCACAATAATAGGCTTGTTTCCTCTTAGAATAAATCAAGTACATGAGAGTTTCTACTGATTATTTATCAAATGTATTTAAGAAAAAACCAAATTATTTTCAAAAATAATTAAAGATTATTATTATTTTCAGGAAATAAATTCATCAAAAATTAGCCATATCACACGTAAAAATAAACGCCAATCAAAACCTGCTACGTCACGCCGTGCAAAACATCAATAATGTTGTTGACAGAACTGTACGTGTTAGTTGTTACTCAGTTTAATTTTCGTTTTGGGGAATTTCTGTCAAATTGATACAGTTTTTTGAAGCAAGATATTAAGAGGCAACCATAGAATAGCCATAGAAGCAGGATTTATTAAAGCAAATTCTAATAGCTTGCCCAAAATCGACGTGGTTATGCTTGGCAATTTTTTTGCGTCAAACAGTAACTTTTGCTCATCGGAATTTCGCAATATTAAAACATCGATATAATTGCATATACAAGTGTAAATTAATTTTTATAAGCTACAGCAATATGTTATAAATCGCTATTGCTTTGAGATATTTATTATTATTTATTTATTTAAATCTTTATTGTACACAATAAAATATAATACAGGAACAGAAAAAAAAAACAGTACAAATGGCGGTCTTATCGCATAAAGCAATGTCTTACAGACAACCATGGGATGGATTTAAAAGACGGAGAAAGAGAAACAGAGGGCAGTGTAAAAAAAGAAATTAAATAAATAAAGAATGGAAGCCAAATAAAACTAATTAAACATATAAATATAAATACACAGACATTACATACTTACATAACAAATAAAATAAATACATAATAAATAGACATACATACATACATATATAAATTTATATACTAAGAGATACTATACTAAAATATAAAGAGAATTCTGATGTAGGAAATAATAATAAAATCAGTTTAAAGAGAGAGGTAGTGTTCTTTAGTAAGCCTCTTGAACGATGACAGTGTTTGCGCCTGTCTCACCACAGTAGGAAGCGCGTTCCACAAACGAACTGCTTTGACCGTAAAGGACTTGTCCATAAATGTCGTGGTGTGCACAGGCATTCGCAGGTTAAGATTCTCAGACGACCTCAAGGATCTCGAATGTGAGTCATGAAGAAAAATAAATCGTTCTTTAAGATAAGAAGGGGTAAGAGGATTAAATAAAATGTTGTAAAGAAGAGAAAGAATGTGAGCATTCCGACGAAGTCGTATAGGTAACCACTTGAGCTTAGCTCGAAACTCAGACACATGATCGTATTTGCGTAAACCAAATATGAATCTTATACAGAAATTTTGAAGTCGCTCAAGTTTATTAAGTTGGTCTTCGGTGAGATCAAGATAGCTGACATCGGCATAATCAAGGGTGGGGAGAAGGAGGGATTGCGCAAGCAAAATCTTCGTGGTAACGGGTAGAAAGTTGCGTAACCTTCGCAGGGACCTTGCTGAAACGAACAGCTTACGGCTTATTTCACGAAGCTGGGGACCCCATGTAAAGGATTTATCAATGAGTAGTCCCAGATTTCGGACGGTGTCACTATAAGGGATGGTTATACCATCACAATAAACACTGGGAAGTTGAGTCCAATCCAGCTTCGAGATCATCCTGGGACTGCCGACAACTATGACCTGGGTTTTCAATGGGTTGATCTTCAAACCATGAGCTCTACTCCAATCGCAGATGTGTTGAATGTCGGTATTAACAGTAGCAATCGCACCGAAAATCTGGTCTAAGGGTGCTTGAGCATAGATCTGGAGATCATCAGCGTAGAGGTGGTAGGAGGAACGTAAAAGGTTGGTTATAGAGTTAATGAATATAGCGAAGAGAAGAGGAGATAGCACGCCGCCCTGAGGTACGCCAGCAGATACGGTGCACCAGGAGGAAAAGGTTTCCTCCACACGGATGCGTTGCCGGCGTCCATACAGGTAACTACGAAACCAATCAACCGCCATTGGAGATATGTTAAGAGAACGTAGCATGGAAAGTAAAATGTCATAGTCCACAGTGTTAAAGGCATTGCTGAAGTCTAGCAAAGCTAAGACCGTCAGCTTGCCGTCCTCCATGCCGGATCTGATGCCATCTGTGATATGGGTCAAAGTGGTGGTCGTACTATGCCCCGGACGAAACCCAGATTGGAGAGGATTTAAGAGATTATTCTTGGAAAGGAAATCATTGAGTTGGGAATGGACTAGACGTTCAAGGACTTTGGAAAGGAAAGGAAGTATGGAAATAGGACGAAATTCGGAAAGAAGAGAAGCATTGGGTTTTTTGGGAATGGGAATAACATGGGCTTCTTTCCACGCAGTGGGAAAGATCCCAGTGGAGATAGAGTGGTTTAATATGTGGGAAATAATAGGAAGGGTTTCGTCTAAGACAGGGAGAATCATGTTACGACTAACAAAGTCGCTACCCGTTGCGTTAGATGACATAAGAGTAATGGTTTTCTTAACATCACAAGTGGCAAATTGTTTAAAGACAAAGGTAGAACAAACGGGAGTCTTAAGGGTGGAAAGATGCTTAATGGTATTATCTTTAGTCATCCTATCAAAGTAGGACGGAGAAGAGAAGTGAATGTTTAAGGAATTTAAATCGATAGATTTGGGAATAGAATCTTGTGGTGATTTACCCACTCCCAGTGTTTTCAAAAATTTCCAGACTTTCGAGATATGTATTGTAATTTGATCGATCATATTTATTATCTCCATTCTTTGTTTTTTAAATATTGTTTTTTAGTATGGACGTTCTGTAGATTTGGATGTCCGTTTTCTTCTATCTTCTTGACATGCAAATTTACTTGGTATACAACCAGGTTTCATACTTACTTTTGATACTGTTCCCATAATACGATATTCGGTATGATTAAGCATATCATTCGGTAACTAGAAGAATAAAAATAAATTCAGATTCAATCAGTAAACAAAAAATTATTTATAACCCTAACTAGTATATTTTTCGTTTTATTTATTAATCCTAAGTGAAAAACAACATGTTTGTTTTAGAATTAGAACATATATATAATGTGGTGTGAAATACTTACATCAAAATGATCTTCACAAAAGTACATTCTTGAATTATTTGATAAATAATGAGCATCGTCCCTCCTTGAAAGTTTTAGCCATTTTCTCCGCATTATTTGATTGTTTGGGACATATATAAACAACTTGTTTGGTGTTTTTATGGTTGTGCTTTTACATTGGGGCACTATACAGTACTTGTAATATGAGGGATTCATTATTTATTTAAAGAAAACCAAAAATCGTCATAGAACACTGTTTAGTTTCGCACGGTGTGACGTCATGACAGCTGCCATGACAATTTGAAGCGTTTTCGAGGTAAACATGTCATTGCTGTTTTGTAAAGCAAAATACATTAAGTATATATTCGATTTTCTCAAAAATATTGGATTTTTCGCATTAAGGAGATGCTACAAAATCATAATAAACAATTATTCAAATTTAGGCAACTAGCCTATTCCCAAAAAATACCCGAGATATTTAATAGCAAAGTTTTTTTCTTGAAATAATCATAAGTAGGTATGCTTCAATTATTTCTAATTTGTTCGGAAAACATTTTCATTTGCACCAAATAGGCAATAATTATCTTAGAATGCTTAGATCATATTTCATTGCAAGTTATTTATAACTTTATGAAACATATCTGAAGTTTTGCAATAAATTGACATAATTTATATACGAAGTCAGTTTTAAATCGGATCGCATAACTAAAACGCAAGGAAATTAATTCACTTTTTCAATTTAACACCACTGAAATGCTTTAATGTGTAAGAATAGATTTCTTTTATTAATAAGCACTATTTTCTAAAACATTCGACCCAGATATATTTAACTTATGTTTACTGAGAAAACTAATGCTCATTTAGTGTTGCAAAACGCCATTAAAATTACAAACCGGACAAATATATCCTTATCCGACAAATACTTAACGAGTTATCACGATTTTCAAGCCGGTCCTTGGCCAATTCCTTCGCATGTGATTAATGACAATAAACTGCCCCTCGATAATTAAATTTTGGTCTACGAATTCCTAATTAGTTTCAGGCTGGGTGGTAGTGGCGAAGGCTCCATGGAAGCCAATTCCCGCCGGGTTCCCTTTTGTAATTTATCATTACACTATAAACAAGCAATATATTCAAACTTATTTATTTAATATCAAAACTCAATTATTATTTTTTACATTCAACGACATCTGTCGGCCAGATACGTAAATATTACTAGGAAGCGGCACGGTAAGCCCTTTTTACATTGCGACGCGCTGCGACCTCTGGCGAATTCCTGTAAAATTGTTCGGCTTATTCAATAACACTAGCGCGGCCCGTGCGCCGCCGCCCGCCGCCGCCCCGCCGCCACCGCGCCGCCGCCGCGCCGCCCCTTACGCATTGTATAGTATGCAACAAACCACGCAAAATTGTACCTTAAATTTATAATGATTTAAGGTTCAATTTACGTTAAAAAAGCAAGAAATAAGCCGGAGCTTCTCCGGCATTTCGTGTGTACTTACGTATAGATATTACTTATTATAATAGCGAAATGCGGAGTCTAATGTATTTATAAGTGTTGTATTTACATTTTTACAATATATTCATGGTTCATGCAATTAGTTTTAAATGTTTTTAATTACAAACTGTGTAATATTAATATTATGGTTTTAATGGAAATTACTAATCGTTAGGAGCGTACTAATATGTTTAGATTGTCGATTTTACAAATAAAGTTAGTGTTTAGATTTTAGGACGTGCTCGACCCTCGCCTGATTAATACATTGTCTTACTATTGTTACAACTGATTAATGCGGGGCTACCGTACTTGTTAACATTGAGTCTAGGTTTTTATTTCTTTTATATTAATCTTATATTCACGTGCGGTTTAGAAATATACTTTTTTATTTTTCTCATTATGTAAGCATGGTTTAGTTTTTATTTCATGGACATTGTAAATATTGTATAAGTACATAGGTAACGAAAATATTAAAATTTAATTGACGGCCGCAATAGGCAGATGCCACAATATCACTTACCAAATGAAACCCAATAATTTGGTTTGGTGAGTAAGATTCTCGGAGCAATAATTTGCTGGTGGGAGGATATTTGCAAAGGTCCGAATATAAGGACACACGTGCATAAATGTGTCGCGTTTTGCGTTCATTCTGTGAAACATCACACAGTAAATTTGATCTCTATTCGGACTGCACTACGCTTACTATCAGTCGCATTGTAGTCATTTCGTAATCCCTTAACCCTACTAATATTATAAATGTGAATGTAAGTTTGTTTGTTACGCTTTAACGCAAAACCACTCAACCGATCATCATGAAACTTTGTAGACATATTCTTGGAGGTATAAGAAGTAACATAGGCTACTTTTTATCCCGAAAAGTTTAGTGTTTCCGTGGGATGAAGAAGGAATTCCGATATATTTGCTACTTTTTCATAAGTACTCAAAAAGATGGGATGGGACCGGATTACATTCCATTAGTGAGAATGAGACGGGGCGGGCGGGATATAACGGGATGGGACGGGACGGGATGGTAGATTTCAAATAAAATTAACCACGCAGACGAAGTTTGCGGGCAGAAGCTAGTAACAGGATAAAGAAAATAAACATATTTTGTGACTTGAGCTTCGGCTTCCCTTTTAAAAAATTTTACCCTTCGCCACTGCTGGGTGGTTACGTAAAAAATAAAATTCCGTAGCTGGGGGTTTAATCTGGGTTATATTTAAGCGTATCCTGTGACCGGACGTGTGCGTGTGCCGTGTGGCCACTCCAGTGATTTAAACTGTACGGCGATTAAAGGTGCGGTATTTTTAGAGGGCCAATGTTAGCCATTTAGAAGTAAAAGAAACGTCAGAATCATGCCAAGATATATAAATCTTGTTATTTACTACATGGAAATAGATTGATGGGTGACAAAGACATGTTTCTTAAATAGGTCTCCAGAAGATCGGTCTAAGAGAAGTTGATTAAGCCTAACAACAGAAGATGTATTTCAAGTTTTGAGGTTATGTTTTTTTAGAAGTATCAGTATACACGAGTATAGAACAGCTAATGGCTCAAAAACTAGCCTAAAGATCTGTAATTGCACTATTTTATTACATTACAAAATACTAAATTCCAAAAACTAGCGATAACTATCGCACATGAATTTACTACACATCCTATACTGTTAGTGGTAGGTGTAATCAAAGCGATGGTAGGTGTAGATTGTCGGATTGACCGTTTGCGTGTGCACGCTCGCCACTACACCACCGCCACCATCACCATTACCGCTAGATACGCTACCATTAATCTTTATCATCGCCATAATATCACTATTGTTAAAATATGTATATACTTTATGGGTTTTATGTTTGACGAAATTGTTTAAATGATATATAGAACTTTACGACAAAGTTTTTCGGATTTGTAAATCCATAAATTACGTTGCATTAGATGTATCCAAATTTTACGTAGAGGAATAATGGTTTTTATTTAAATACACCCAACAATCACGTACATAGTCCTGACCCCACATTAATATGAATTAAGTTTTGTATCGTGGGTATAAGAAGCTATGAGAGACTTTTCGGTCTCACAAACACCCAGACCCGAGACAAATACTGGTGAGCCTCACAAATATTTTTCTCGGTGAGAGGATCGAACCCGCCTCTCGTTTCACAGTCAGCGTCTAACCAACTGCGCCACAGAGGCTGTCGGTATTATAATTTCTGTTATTCCATGGCAAACTGCTATACTAATATAAAGCTGAAGTGTTTGTTTGTTTGAACACGTTAATCTCAAGACCTACTAATTCGAATTAATAATATATTTTGGTGTTGGATCGAGGATTAGTCGAGATAGAATATAGGGTACTTTTTAACCCGGTAAAATATAAAGCGGGACTTTTATCCCGAACAGAAAATTTCAAGCAATACAAGTAATTCATAAATAAGTTAACGAACCACCTGTAAGTAGTCACCGCCGCCTATTAATTAGAACAATTGTCGGTGCCTAGCCAGCCTAAGTTTGGCTTTTTTTTTATCGGTCTGGAAATATCAGAGAATATCGATATTTTTGTGTGATAACAATGGGTTTTTGCCACACTTGTTGATTTATATATGAATCTTTACTATATCATAGAATCTTGTATGTTGCCTCTACGACAGAGTTCGGAATAGAGATATTGCAAATTGCTCTGTGGGTTATTTTTAGACAAAATATTCATCTAGTACGTCTTTGATATTTTTTCAATGTTTTTAGGTCATTATATCTTAATTGAAGTGGACGTCCTATAATGCTTGAGCCGGTAAATAAGTTCATAAACAAGTAAACATTTTGTAAAGTAGGGTAAAATTAAAACAAAACAAATACGAATTTATAATTTTTATTTTCAATTTTTATCATCAGTTGGCATCTTTACAAAATATAATAATCCTTTTTTAATGGAAATATTAAAACAATGCTTATATTAATTTGGCAAATCGACAATTCACCCATAACAATTATAATGTATAAAACTTCACATTCATAATCGTCATATAATAAAAAA
This sequence comes from Deilephila elpenor, assembly GCA_949752805.1. NCBI lineage: Eukaryota > Metazoa > Arthropoda > Insecta > Lepidoptera > Sphingidae > Deilephila > Deilephila elpenor. The sequence continues at coordinate 3,286,822 of OX457114.1, forward strand.
TATACAATTTTTACAATGAAAAAATTTAACACTAAGCAACTAATATTATGAGACTACAGATTGTTACAAAAATACTTAGTCCATTTTTTATATTCTAACAACTAAACAATAATTAAGACGATAAAAGGGTCAGAATACATATATGCAAACTCAATTATACTTTATGTTCAATATTATTTACAGTATAATCTAGAATAAAATTAATTTATAATACAACATTTACAGAAAACGTTACACACGATATAAAAATACGACACTCGCTTGTGGGAACATGTTTGAAAAACATACCTTTTTCAATTACAAAAAAATATTTTTCAAAATGTTCTCATACAACGATTTTTTTCATACACTTATAAATTACATTTCTGCTGTTAAGAACTGGAAATTGAGTTTCAAAATCATATTCAATTAAATATCGATATCTATCAGTGCCAGCAGTCGATAAAACATTCGAAATTACTCGATGAATAAACTAATGCAGGCTGGATAATTACGTATTTCAAATAACGAGTTATCGATTTTTTATCACAATTTAGAATCGAATACAAAATCGATAATGATTTGATAATTATTTGTTGTTCGAAAATGTTTGTAAGTGACTTTAAACCTCAATTCCCAGTTTCTTAAAGTAGAATCTTTAAAATCTTAATTCGAAAACGCAAAGTGATGCATTCCATTCTTTTCTAACGATTTGATAAATCAAATTGGGTAGAAAGATGGATATGTCACGGCATTCGCAAACAAAGAAATTACGTTACTTTTACAATGACGTAAGTGACACATAAGACCATCAGAAGAATTTCAGATCTCAATAATGATATTTTTACAACTACGACGAAAATTACATTCAATATTGCACGTTTGAAATTCATAATGTGCCCGGGTGTATAACGGGAGATTACCAATCAACTAATATTAATATAAAAATATTGAACAGATAGATTTACCTTGTTTTTATTGTATTTTTTAAATATCGTTTTTAATGGTTCAAGTAGGTTTTATATTAAAAACCAGCGTCACAATATTAAAAATATTGATCTAGGGCGAGTACCACTTTTACCGACAAATCAACGACTCGTTACAAGCCGATATGTACAAAGCTTTTTTGGCCTTTCAAGTCCTACGTATTCGGTGGAGAAAACCCTTAAGGAACTGACGTTATGATCACGACGAAAGTCCAAATTTTATTTAGCTTCAGCTATTTTTTAATAAGCAACAGTTAAAGGCACAACGGTGTAGACTTTAGAGCCTCAACATATTTGGCATAAATATTATCGATAAAACATATCGATTGTATCGACTCTTTTACAGCTCAAATAATCAGAATAACTTGTAATAACCGAACTGTGAATATAAGTTTAAAACTATAATTATTTGACTGCTCATCGCGGCCATAGTCCTTTATTTATCTACAGCAGAACTTAGTCGGTGGGCAATCTATACTCGCGATTTATTTACAACAACGTTCCCACGTTCTAATTATACAAATATAAAAAATAAATCGTTTGGCATACATTTTGTGACTCCCCATATACGCTATTTTGTACCTATATTTCTCCCCGTACCACATGCCTTTGTATGGCACATTCGCAGGCTATCAGGCACCAAGTTTAAAGCACAATTTATTTGTTTTTTGTACAATACGTGAATGGTATAAAGGTATACATATTAAGATTCTTTATAATGAAATCTTATGGCACTACATTTGCACATATACGTACTGAGTGGCATGCGTATGTATTGTTACGAAACATATTGTACTTGGGGTTTTGTAAAAAAAAATATTGGATCGTGTTTCATTTAATGTATTGTAAGTATTATAAAAATATTAGTAGTTTTTCTCTAGGTATAACATCCAAAATAAACATAATTGAATAAATATTTTATTTCATTTTCATGTTTGTATCCGCAACAATACGTACGCACGTTTAATATTTTACCAATAAACATATATACGATAATCTTTTCTTCAGTCTTCAATCCAGAAATCTCAATAGGCAATAGTGATCACAGTAAAATGTTGTTTAATGGTGCCATTGCAAAAGGCCATAATACACAACCAATCCCATTCAGACCTGTACTCCTAGGACCCTGTCGACAACGAAGTCGTACCTTACATCAGTCTTGGTTTCCTCGTTGTCTTCGGTTCGGATGGGGAGACAGGGGTTCTTGCACTCCACAAGAGCGGGGTCCTTGGGTGCGTGCGGCTCGTACGCGGTCTTGGAGGAGCGGCCGTCGGGTGTCCGTCTCTCCTCAAGCTCTTCTTCCCAGTCGTCGGATAAATCGTCGCCCTCAGAGCCGGGGAGCACGGGGATTATCGGCTTGGTGCGAGTGAAGAATGCCATTTTCTCTCTGTAATTTAAGTATTTTAATTAGTTTGCTGGTATTAATTAATAATGTTTTGATAGTAAACATAGTTCAGCCAGCGGGAGGTTAGTGTGTCTGCTTAAAAGACAGAAATAGTGGTACGTATGCCGGTGTTTGTGTAACACATTTTGTTCGCTGTGTCTTTTCTAGCATAATTTCTCATTTTGTAGTCTAGTAGGCCACTTCCAACAAGTCTCTATGGAAATCTTGGCAAGCCTTTTTTTTGCAATGAAGAGAGAGAGAGAGAGAGAGAGAGAGATCAGGAGGCGGAGCTATGTACTTACTTGAAAGTGAGCAGGTCTGGTTTGCAGGCGCCCTGCCGCGAGCGTCGCAGGCGGGACACGTCGCGCGCGGCGCGGGCGAGGCGCCGGGCCGCCTTGTCGGGCGCGGCGTGCGGCGCGGGCGCGGCGCGGCTCAGCGCCTGCAGCGAGTCCTCCTCCGCCACCCACGCCGCCACGCGCGTGTCACCGCGCACGCACGCCTCCTCCAACCTGGGGAACAACGTATATATTAAACATCTGTTTAGCTATGTATGTGTGTGTATAGGGGCGTCTGATCGCCACGGTGTCCACCAACGGTATACCTGGTTGTAAGATGCGATTAAAAGCGGTCATTGGGATCGCTGAGGTTACAGTGGGGGCTGTGCTCGTGTTAGAGCGACTCCGAAATGAGCGGCAAAGCGCGTGGCCCCGTAGTTGTCGTGGACGCTCATGTCACAATGGGCTTTTGTAATAGGGAGAGTGGGCATATGCGTCCTCTCAAGTTGTGATGGTTCTCAGGTGTATAACGGGCGGCAAGCGATGTGGACGGACGATTAACGCCTCGTTGGCTCGCCGTGCCACCCGGCGCACTGCCATTAGGAGGGCGCAAATGCACTACGTATATGCTACTACTACCACTACGTATACCCCACTTTCCCTATTTCAGACGCCCATAGTGTGATGAGCGTCCGCAACAGTCACAAGGCTTTGCGTTCTACCCTCCATTTCGAAGTAACTCCTAACGCGAGCACATATACCCCGCTGTGTGCCCAGCGACCCCGATGGCCTCTTTTAGTCGCCACTTACGACAGGCAGGGGACACTACGGTGTGGCGAAGGCTACGGCCCGAAAGAAACTCTCGACCGCGACTCTAGCCGACGGCCGTACCGGCTGGCATTCTACAAGTTCCGAGCTTCTGGGCGAAGTGGTAGCCACCCTCCTCCTAGCCATCGAGGAACTCACTCCACCAATGCCGCCACAGCCGTGCTCGGTTAGGACCGGTTCGTTGGCGACATCGTCAAGGTCTTTGGCAAGGCAGACCCCGGAGGATCAATCCTCAGGCATAACGTCCGAGGAGCTGCAAGTAGTGCTGCGGCTGCGAAGGAACAATTCTGCCCCTAGGTTCTGCATCGAGTTCCTCGGGCGATACGCCCAAGCCTTGACCCTCTGGATTCTCCCTTTCCGAAGTCGTGGATTATGTCGCCAACGAACGGATCCTCACTGACTCCGGCCGTGGTGGCATCGGTGGAGTGACTTTCTCGATGGTCGTCAAGAGCGCGACTACTTCACCCAGCAGCTCCAGTCGACTGTGGGTGATCTAAGACTATAGACTATAATAATAATACAAGGTAACGTACCTCTTCTTGAGATGCGTGAGGTTGGCGATGTCGGAGCGCAGGTCGGCGAGGCGCGTGTGTTGCGCGCGCAGGTCGAGCGTGAGGTCCAGCGACGTGCGCGGGGTGCGGGTTCGACCCCCGCGCTTGGCGCCGCCGTAGCACACGCGGCCCCATCTGCAAATAACATTATACTGTATAGAGTACGTAAGAAACAAAAAAGATACATGTATATTCATTATTTTCGTTTTTACTTTTTACAGCAATATCGCGTCCTCACATAGTCTCTTATATTTTTCTTATCTAATTATTTTCAAATTCAAAAAAAACTTAAATAGTATGACGATATCCCAACAAAAAAATCGCCATTGAGTAATTAACACTTCAGAAAGTAAAAAAATAATTATCGCATAAATTACTCTTGCCAAAAAACTTACAACCTTAACATACATAATATATTCTCAATTTAATACAACGCCCTCTATCACATCGCGGGACGGAACATACAAGGCGAAATGTGGGTGTCCTGGTGGCGCCTCTGCCTACCCTATCGGGGATTGAGGCGAGAGTTGATGTATGTATATTCTCAATGTTTACAAATAACGCATGTTTTTGAATAAGTAATATATTACCGCAGCGAGCGTCGCTCCCGCACGGTGCGGTCGAAGGGGATGCGCGCGGCGGGCGCGGGGCGGCGCGCGTGCACGCACATCGACGAGTCCGACTCCGAGCGGTTCAGTCTGCAATGTCACAATCATGATCACATGTTCATTACAATCTCAACATTTTGGATTGTTATTTGATGGTTTCATTTGTTATCCTGAAGCTTAATCTTAATTTGAAGTCGTAATGTATAGAATGAACTTAATTGCAAAATAATTATTTCTTCATCAATTTTACAAGTAATTGTGGTTTTAAAATGTTAAATTAATTACACTGTGATATACTTTCGTGGCAAGATTATTTTTGTATATAACTAATGTCGTGTAAATACTTTCATTATACAGAGGCAGCCATGGAACTTGCCAGAGTCCGTCTAACATTTCAAATACTAGATACTCAAAAATAGGATCTTGATACTTCCGAACACTAGAGATTACACACAAAAATAATATTAAAAGTATCCCATACCTGCAAATGTACTGCCCTTTGCTAAAGCTCTGCGGTTGCGGTGAGAATGTCTTAGATCTCTTTATAGTCGCCAACGGCTCTTCCGGGTTAGCGTTTACTTGTTGACTTTTCCTGCACAAGAACATCCATTATTAATACTTGTTTTGGCATCAAAAACGTCACGGAAAATGGAATATCATTTAATCTTTGTATTAAGGGTGTAAGGTGACTCTTGTAGCCGAAAAAGTTATAATATACTGACTTAATACAAACGGAAAACAAACATAAGTGCAACATATATTTAAATAACAGCTTCAAGACTATTATCATTTCTTTACGCTATTAAAAAATATATATCACCTATTTTTTTACCTTACAAACTATGAAATGATATTCCATTTTGACATAATATCTTAATTTCCACACATATAACACTAGTCTGATAATTTTCCACCAATCTGTATGACAAAACGAAGATACATTCACATTGTGCCAAGCCCATGCTAGTAACATGCACATACATTATAAGATCCATGCATAGTGTAGATATACAGGGTGTCCACTGTTTATTTAAGCCCATATATTTAGAAATATCTTAGGATTCCTAGGCAATTTTTTAACGTCACAGACTATATTTTAGAGCTACTATGTGGTCAAAATCATTGATTTTCGTTTTGACTTTTGGTATATATTTAACTTATAATAAGATAATTATCTAAAGACAATAATTAAATTAAAGCAACAGTTAAAGTGCTTGTTGAATGGTCGGATATTATTATTTATTATGGATGTTTTGTAAAGTTAATAGGTATGTATAGTGAAACAATAGAATTTGGAAATTATTAAGAGTGAAAAAGGAGGATAAAAGCCATAGGTAAGCGGATGAAAGGACCTGTAGACGTAGAACGTGAGAAATAGTAAAGAAAGAGAGATTTGAATTTATTAAACTATATTTTGAATATTTTAACGTTAAGAGATTGGCTATCAAATTAATAAAAAAAAACTTTTTTTTTAATTAAAAAAGTGAGCACCCCGTATTGCCGATAGAGTGGCGTAGTGAAAGTGATCACACCCGACACAATGTAAACATACCTATATACAAAGAATATGTACAGTATGTTTGTGGACGGAGATTATTTCTGTAACGGCGAGGCGACTTGCGGCCGCCCGTCCGCCTCCACTCTTCGCAAGCACTTCATATATCTGGCGGAAGCAAAACTTACTCAATTACCCGACACCTAACGTTAGACTACCACCCGTAGCGGTCTAATTTTACCAACTCAACTTTATTTAACTATCATCTCTATTTCTCTCGAAGCAGACTAAACTCATTATACCACTAATAACTTTTTTATTAGGATAATGTGACTATGGACCTGGTGATAAATACTATCCAAAAAGAATATCCACTGTGACATGATTTTTTCTCGTTTACACACTATAAGTGATTCAAAATACTGTTATCTATAGTATTTGTATTGTACTCGCTCTTCTTTCTTTCTTTTTTAATTTTAGTTAGATAAGCTCATATTTCTTATACTGAAACAGACTTACAATACTTTAAAAAAATTAATATCTCCGCTTTTAACTGTTAAATCAGGACCATTTTTGTTACAATATAACTGAAAGCCGGTACAAATGAAATTACATCGAATTTGTTAACCACCACCAAATCAAACTGAAGCTATTTACAGCTCATCTAACAAACCCTTATTAAAGACATTTTCGACAACAACTTGTTATTTACCACTTATACAATACAACCAACCCACATCAATTGAGAATATTCATCGCAAAAATCGACTTATCAATTTATTATTCCAAAACATCGACAACCACGTCGATAGTTCTTAATCGTTAACAATTTTTTTATCAATTTAGTACCGTTACAACTCCACCACCTTCACAAACTACTTGCTACCTACATTCTATAATCGATAAAATTATAATAATCGATGGCCACAATCGATATGACATACCTCCTGTGAAGTTGCCGCGCGCCCTCGGGACAGAAGTTGCACTCGGTGTTGGTCTCTTTTTCGGCCGTGGTGGGGTGCAGGTACTCCTCATCCAACCCTATGTCTTCCGGAATGTAATCCTCGAACGAGTCCTCTTCCACTATCTAAAATTAAATAATTAAGGATAAAAACATGTGATGGTTTACCAAAATATTTGAAATTAAAGCATGAGCAGAGTTTCTAATCAGCTCCCTTTCTAGTTGTTAACTTCGTCTTTTTTCAGTTGTGGGTGTTTACATGTTAATTTTATTTACGATTGTTTCACGACATTTTTTAAATTATAGAAAAATCAATTTAATAAATTACGATTGCTTCTTTGCTTAAATACAGCAATTGGTGAATTATGATAGTTTTTAAGTTACCTGATTAAGTGGTTCTCTAGACTCTTCGTCTTCCGACGCCGAATTATCACCACAATCTACATTGCATTCTGCCCCAGTCATACTCTCAGGACCTATAAAATAAGATAATACACATTTAACTATTGAAACTAAAACCAACTATTACCGACTGATAGTTTTGACTTGAGAATAGACCACTATTAGTATCCGTTTTATATTTAATCATAAAACTCAAGCTATTAAAAAAAATGAAATATTAGCCAATCGATCATGACACAAAAAAATATTTTAGAAGCAGACATAATCGTTTCTATCGATGTGAGATGATTTTCCAGTTAATAAATAATGTATCATAGCATTTTATTTAATTTTAGGAGCAATGTATCAGATTATCGATAAAAAATAGGTTAATACGAGTATAATATTGATGTCATACCTCTGTTCCTAGTTAGAGTGGAAGTTTGCGAGGATATAACAGTAGATTCATCTGAGCTTTCATCCCTCCTCATAGTCCGGAAGCTGAGCACGTTGTACCACTTCTGAGACACCGACTCCGGGTCGAAATCAGCCAGACTCACTTGCACGCACCCCTGGAATTAATGAACATTGCACTCTATGTCTTGAGGGGTAGAGTTGGTTTTAGAGCGAGCTGTTAGTCAGTGGTTATCGCTCTCGCCTGTAATGGTCCACATGGCACTCAAGGCTTTAAGCCGAATACTCGAATTTGGCTAGTTTTCATCATATTATTTATGTGGAAAGAATAAATAAATAAATACACCCAACAGCCACATACATAGTCCTGACCACATTAAGATCAATTAAGTCTTGTGTCGCATGTATCAGAAGTACGAGAGACTTTTCGGTCTCACAAGCACCCAGACCCTAAATAAATATTTGTGGGCCGCACAAACATTTCTCTTGGTGCGGGGATCGAACCCGCGGCCTCTCGTTTCACAGCCGGAGTCTAACCAACTGCGCCACGGAAGCTGTCTAAAGAAAGACCTGTAGTTACTAACAGTGGTATATAATTAAAGCCTAAGCCTTTGAATGAGTTATCTTTTACAAGTAACGAAACAGATCAACAAGAAATAAATTAAAGTTGGAAAATATAGTTGTGGTATTTCCTAAAGCTGAGCATCGAATGTGGGGTGTTCGGTTATTGGTTAATGTACTACCGAGTACCGAGTATAACTCAGGTATAACGTCTTGGATCTTAGTATAGGTCATAGGGTATTTCGTGTCATGTATAATCACTAGACTGCCTCGGTGGCGTAGTTGTATTACGATACGGTTACAAAGCTGAGGTTTCGGGTTCGAGTCCCGGGTCAGGCAAAGTGATATTGGATTTTTCTATTCATTATCAGCTCGGAGTCAGGAATTTGTGCCCGATATGGCGATAGGCTCGCCCCCTATCACATCGTGGGACTGAACATACAAGGCGAAATGTGGGTGTCCTAGTAGCGCCTCTGCCTACCCCTTCGGGGATAAAGGCGTGAGTTTATGTATGTATGTATAATCAGTATTTGATGAATTAGTATAACAGGGTAGTTACCAAGCAGTCAGCGGCTGCGGCGAGGTTGACCTGCAGCGTGGCGGCGCGCAGGGCTCGCTTGGACAGCGGCACGAGGTGGTGGTGGCGCAGCGCCAGCGCCCCGCCGCGCCACGCGCGCGTCTCCCCGCGCAGCGCCGCGCCGCCGCCGCCCACCACCAGCCCGCCCACCACCGACCTGCAACATTATATTCGTTTAATTGTCTTGATCTGTTACTGTGGAAATTCTTGGGGGAAGTATTTTTAGCAGTGGACTTCTAAAAGCCAAAGATAATAATGATGATGAATATTCTTCATAATGAATCATCTCCACTACTTTACTGGACTTCTAGAAGCTAACGATAATAACAATGGTGAATAGTCTCCACGACGAATCGTCTCCACTACTTCACTGTCTGAAATCTATATTTTTTTTTATCACACTAACGCATGTTTTAGTCATGCAACAGGTGCTTATGATAATACCAAAACTTAACAGGAGATTCACATCATAAATACTGGTATAATTTCCAATAAAAATATTATTATTCAATAAGTACTTTTAGTAGTACACTTACACTTCAGTGCCGATGTCGATGTAGAGCGCATGCAGGTTCCTCGCGCGCAGGATACCGATCTCCAACACGCCTTCGTCGGAACAGTAGCGCAATTTGATCTCAATTTGGGCACTATTCACTGCAACAAACATACCAAACATTACATTATATTACATTTTGATAGACTTCATGGCACAGTGGGTAAGAAGACAGCTGTTGAATGAGAAGTCTTGTGTTCAATCCATAATAAAAAACCTTTTTGAAACAATTATTAGTTTATTTTAAGTGACATAACACTTAAAACTCTCCAAATTTTATATTTAGATACTCAAATCAAACATTATTAAGCAATCATTCTTAAAAATCAAAAGTATGCCCCGTCACAACACACAAAAATATAATTAAAAACATAAATTTCCATTACATTGCCGGCTCACTATTAAAACATATTTCTAAAGCTGTAACTAATAACGCAATGTATGTTACCCGCGTTGGAAGGGTCGGAGGCCGCCTGCGCCGCCTCGAACACGCCCGAGTCTCCCGCCACCGACTCGTCGCTCACCGCCGCAGACACCGATCTAGTGTTCGTACCTGCGTAACAAACACAACTTGCAATTAATTACTAAATTTAACAACTACAATACAGATGAACAATTCCTGTTCATCCAAAGGTTGTCAGGAAGAAATCGCTCAATGCGATATGATATGGTCACCCATTGTACCATTTTAATTTTTATTTAACTTAACATGTCTGTCTGTTAGCACTTAAACTACCACCTGGCTTCGTTTTCGGTCGCAGTCTTGATTTACCCTGTTTATTTAATAATATTTAGTTATGTAAGAGGTATACATACCACTAGAAGAAGGTGTCCTCGGTGAGAGCGGTGGCGGCGGCGTCTCGGAGATGGGTGAGAGAGGCTCGCACGGCCGACCCGGGCCTTGAAGCTGCACCGGGACTGAACACACATTTATACACATGTACATACCAAATAAATATGCAACATACAATGGACCATGCATACACATATGAACACATAATTTTGGTTTATTGAAAAAAAATTAACATTCACAGTTGTTACTGATGCAATTATTATTACTAGTAGGTTGATATTTGTAAATTGACAGTTAGGATTTTTTTTATACTGACAATACACTCAGCATCAGTAGAAAAAGTTCATGTACAATTAAAAGATTTCTATATCTTGGTTTTAATAAGAAACTTACTTGTAGGCAATCCTGTGACTTCGTTGAGTCCGGTGGAGACACCTATCCGCATCTCTGCTAACTTCTCCTCCAGCTCCCGCTGTTGCCGCCTCTGCCTTTCCACCTGATAAAAAATAATCATTATTGAGGAACCAATAATTATTATCTTAATCCATGGCGTAGTGTGAAAAATCTAAGTGGAATTGTAAGGCCACAAATTAGATTGCCACACAGAATTGTTTGTGTGATTCATAAATATAATTGGTCTGGATTTTCTCACAAAACATTTGTGACACCGCATAGTCCCTCGAAATATACTTAAATGACACAAGTGAAAATAACCGTATGGATTAAATCGAGACTTAGTTTTATACACTCAAAACAATTGTCAGCCAAAAATTCTATACAACTAAAAAAGAACACGATAATACTCGTATATGCATAGCTGTACGCATCAACATTCCTTTACCAAAAAAAAAACATAATTTGAAGAAAGAATCTGAAACTATTTTTATCCGTCCATCCATCATTTGACCTCTGGGGCTGGGCGTGAAAGTGAAAGCACGTGTGACGGACGCCACGGGCACTCGCGTGATTTTGCATAAAAATCTTGATAACAAACGTTAAATGACAGAATTGTTCCGATAACATCGCTGTGTTAGAGAAATGTCCAAGGTTCACAACCAGGTTCGGAATTCAGTCTGAGAATGCATGGGCGATTGTTAAATGATAGACATATTGTCAGATGCAAGATTGGATCGAAAAGATTATCTAGACGAGAACGAATGCATACAAATCTAGAGAGCATTATAAAAATTTAAATATGTTATACCTAGTGCCTATGAAGGCTGTAAAGTTGAAACTGCAAAGTCAAAAGTGAATGTACATTGAAGTAACAAATGAGAAATGATGTTTAAGCTTTCGAAATGTTTTTCATATTCCTATCGGTCACACATGTAATAAATAATAACAATTATAGTAAAAATAACTATTAGTCCGTGTTCTGTGTGCATGCGATTTTATTCATACCGATATAATTATCGACCACCTCCTACCATCAGTATCGGGAAAATAATGTTCATATAAAAAATATCAAAGAATAACATTGTCATAAATAGGACATAATTGGACAGGGCAAAGAGCACTTAAAATGTTCTATAGTATGTGGTGCAGCGCTCACTGGAACTGAAGGGCCTATCCTTAGTTTTTTCAACGAAGAAGAAATCCAAACATAAGCCCTGGTATATCTAACCTGGGTATAGGAAGGCGGCGGAGGCGGCGGGCTGGCTGACGAGAGACTACTCCTGGGTGACAGCGAGGGTTGGGAGGGAGAACTGCTGGCGCCAGGAGTCACGCTGTCTGTCGCGTACGTCGAGCCTCGACATAACCTGGAAGAAATATTAGAATTTAGGAAAACTGGCTTAAAGAAATATAAGACCTTCTAGAACCTGGTGGAAGCAGCATACTTTCAGCTACAAGCTGTGATTTACTTTGAAAAATCGACTAAATTTATAAAAAAAGAAGAAGATAAACTTGCACGAATATACAGAAATGTAAAATTGGATGTTCATACTTTTTAATCTTATGTCACTTATCAAAAAAATGATATGTTATGTTTATGCTACGAGTATATATTATTAATATATTGTAATTTATGCAAATCTGATATTGATAAACAAAAAGTATATCATAAACCGTTATTAAAATTTACTAAAATGATAATTAAAAGAGTCGTTATTTCCTGGCATAATGAGGCTTACAGCGTAAATGTTTTACAAAAACAACACCCTAAATCATTATACATGGTGTTGTTAATGCATTAAGGCGCTGAACGCGGTCATCCGATAACCAAAACTGTCATCTGTCGGCAAAAATTAATTTGCCAACGACAATTTAATTTGCGTTTCCAAAAATAAAATAAAGAGGTGTTTTAATTTTTGGACACGTGACATGTTAATAAAGAAACGACATTGGAATATGTGTTCTTTATTTATGAAGTTAAAAAAAAACTTTATAAGGTCTTACGTGGGTTTGTTTAGTTATTAAAACCTAGGAAGTATATTTTTTAATTCACTTGAAATTATTTTCTTGTCTGTTACCTACGTCACTTTTAATACAAGTTTAAATAAACTTGTTATACCAACAGATGTTGGGGAAGAAACTATAACTTACAGCCAATCATTTTAAGTTGAAATTATAACTATTAATCTATTTCTAACCAAATCTTATTATTATTTCATTTGTCAGGGCGATAATATAAATGAAGTCAAACACAAATGAAAATCACTTACCTTTCGACTCTCCTATGAAGATCCACCATATCAATAGGCTTGCCGTCCTGGAAAGCGGACGCGATCTGCGGCACCCCGTAGATATCCGTAAAGCTAATCCCTGAACTCAGCGAGCCCTTACTACTCGCCGTCGACAGAGACCCTAAGCTCGAACTACTTGACACTGACAACGTACTAGCTGACAAGGTCTTTAGCTGACCTTCCAAGGTCGTCATTGAGGTCAAAGCATCTTTCAACTGCTGCAATAACAGCTGTTTCTCTTCATGCAACTTCAGCCTATCTGCTATACACTTATTCGACATCTCGAATGCATTCTTCAAGTCCTGCTCGAGCCTCTTGCATTCCGATTGGATGTTGCTCATCTCCTGCTTAGACCTGGTGCGAGGAGTTATACTCCTCAGCTCTCTTAACAGCTGCTCCTTCTCCTGGAAGAGCAGGAGACGGTCTTTGTCGGACTCTGCTTGACCAGGTTGGACCTTGTCTTCCAAGTCTGCTAATTGCTGCTGGATCTGCTGTATCCTCTTCCGAGCTTCGTCGTATTGTAGGCGAACCCGCGCCATTTCAGCTAGTCTCGTACCTATAGGTACAAGGTCTGCGCACAAGTCTGTCTGGGAGGCAGTGCTAAGCTTCTCCTGGGGGAGGCTCAGGGTTGAGAGGTCAGGGGACGCCTCGCCTAGTTGCAGTCTTGTCAGGTCGTCTTTGAGCTTGGCTAGCGACTGCATGAGGTCTGCTTTCTCCTTCTCGCCAGAGGTCAGAGATTTCTGGATGTTCTTCAGCTCTGTCATGATTGCTTGAGCTTCGGTGATGTTGTAACAGCCCTGTTGGGCGCTTAGTTTGTGTTCGACTCTGGAAAGATGACAATCCATTTTTTATTTCTAATTAATAATGGTAAGTTGGGAACCTACCAAAAACACAGTATAAACTATAAAGTATAAACCAACTTCGAAATGTTTTTTTTCTGAACCCCTTTTTTTTTAAATCAATCGCAATTCAAACTACTATAAAATATATCTAATATTCATAAATCCTATCCATTACGTACATGTAATACGAGTAGTTACAAAGTATGTTTCTATTATTTTGCTAAGACCCAATTACTTTCACCCCTCCCTACCTCACCATACACAAATAGCCTTAGAAGTTCTACTCACTCAGCCAGCGTATCAACGCCCCTCCTGGCACAAGCCACCTCCGCTCTGGCCTGGCGCAGCTCCTTGCGCAGCTGGGCCACCCGTCCCCTCGCCTGGGTCACCTCGGCGCGCAGCAATTCAGGGTCATGGCGAGACGTGGTTGATGTCGTCGTCATGGAGGTCGTTGACGAACACACTATGGACAAATGTTAATTGTAATGTTTTGGGTGAAAAAAATTAAAAACAAAGTAGAATGTGTGCTGAAAGAATTTAAAAACAAAAGTATTTAAGGGCTTAATGTCGTTTAGAAAGCTCTCAAACTTTGTGAAACATTGGATTAGGTGAATAAATATGAAAATATACTGTTAACTACTTTCTTAAATATGTAAATATATCTATTAACCTTTCATTTAGATGAAATAAATGACTAAAAAACAATGTTTTCATATTTTTTATTTATAAACTTATGTAACACTATAGAATAACCATAAAAAGATCGAAGATCATAAAAAACAGCTCAATTTTAAAATTTTCCATTCAAGTCTAGCATTAAAAATGTATCAGATCGCCATAATATACATTCCAGAAAACGATTCAATTAAAAACGGCAGGTATCCGATACCACAATGGGTGAATAAAATACTTGGGAAATTATTATTCGCCGTCAACGACATACCATATCGGCAATTTGCAAACATTATCTATAAGTTGCAGACACTTTGAGGTATTGTGCATTCAAGAGAATGTCGGGGTACTGACATAATTTACATTTCACTATAAACATCCATTAAATTGTTTATACTAGTTAGAGCTATTTGCAATAACTATCCTACACATTCTATAAAATGGAATGGCCGGCATTATACATTAATGTATGCCGAAACTTATTAGTGTTTACATTTCATATTGCTGATATTAATTAAAATCGTAAATATAAGTAAAAATTTGCTAATATCAAATCAAGAATGCGTAACTACCTTTTCCTCAATATTAACAACGATCCCTAATTATATTACAAGACATTTATTTATCCATGACTAAAGTCAAAAGGAATTTATCGATTATACTCAACGCTACATATCCCAGTCATTATAAGTCTAGACGTTTCGCATAAAGGCCAATAACACACCCACCCGTAACACATAATATACCCTTGCGTTGATTACAATTTACAATCTAGTTCGGTTCGTTCCTACTGGAATGAATGATATCCAACACTTACAATATGGACCATGGAGGATATAAAATATTTATTAAATATGAGCTTACTGCCAGAAAGTATGGACTGAACCGTGAGCTCGATTCGTTTCCTAACTAAGGCAGGGGTAAACTTTATGAAACTTTGGTTTTTAAATCGTATATAAATTGCCCGAGAGCGGAACCTTCGTCTAGTACGGCGATAGCCTCGCTCCTAATGCATCTTAACACGGAATCTGTGACGGAATTAAGATCAGTGAATTGTAGGTGGCAAACGACGCAAGTCTGCCTACCCCTTCGGGGATTTACGCGTGAGTTTATGTGTGTATTTAGCGTATAAATTTATGTAAATATAATGAATGAATGCAAGTTTTGCTTGTTTTAGAAGGGCCGCTTGTCTGACGTCAATCCTGTTGGGAAATCCAAACCCAACCAATGTGTAATACGTCTTTGATACGAATATTTTTAGCATTATAGTAAACAATTATAACGAGCTTGAAGACAACCATTAATTTTATCGATTTATGATCGATGTTTCTTTTTTATAAATTATGGTGCACAATAAAGTATATAAATAATATTTAGGTACATAAAAAAACGTTATTTAACTTAGCTTAATAGATCTAACAGCGACATCCAAATTTCTGATGCCAAAATAAAATACTATGTAACTCGTTAAGTAGAAGGAATCATCACACAGCAAAACAAATTTTGGATTTCACAACACCCAGAAAAGAAATATTTGTGGATTACACAAATATCTCGCTGCAAGGATCGAACCCGCGGCTTCCCGTTTATCAGATGGCCTTTTAATTAATTATTTAGTAATTATTTTTCCTATTATGGTTATCCAAAAATGATGCGAGTTATTGTTAATAAAACAAATCAAAGCTTTATGATCAATGAAAACACTTACGATATAAACATAAGAATTTTGAATAAATATGGCAACATAACAAACAATTTACGTCTGGCAACACTCAAACATTTGGCCGTACTTTTTAACAAACGGGAGAAATTCTTTGATCTCCGCTTTAGATGTTCGTTTTATTTATAATTACTGGCAATATTTATGATTTTACCACATACAAATGCATTTGGATTTACAAGTGCCCACTTACATAGGTATACATATTTTAATAGTGTTTTTTTTTACAGTTCCTTTGGTAGAACACATTTTCGTGACCTAAACTAGAATAAATATTAACTAGAGTATGGAATAACAACGACTGTGGGTAGCACTTACACCTCTGCCTACACCTTTGGGTATTCACCCGTGATTATAAGTGAGCGTGTTCATGTTTTTATATTTCATAAGTTTGGTAAACAACAATTTCAACCGATAGGTAGTGATTTACGCTGTCCATGAACATTTGTATCATAGACGCGTTACGAGCCTTTTAAAATAGCTGGGGAAAGGTAAAGAAAAAGAATGGGAGGAAAGGGTTCCTGGACTCAAGTTAGGCACTAGGCACTCATCCCAAGGATCGTGTGTGCACTGTCCTGTTAAAATGGGAGTCAAAATAAGGAGATAGCACGAGAGGAGGCTAAAACATTAGGCATTTGGGTATGTTTTTGTGTATGAAAATTTGTATACTCACGACTAGTTCTGGAGGCTGCGAGGGTGGACAGAGCATTGTTTAGGTGTTTGTACTCATCCTGGGCTAAACATAGCCTCTGCTTCTTCACATCGTACATCTCCTTCTTGGCCTGCAGACAATGAAAATAGCGTGTTAGTTTATCATATTATAATTTAAATAAGTGATATCTAAACTAGGAAATATATTTTTCATTTTATTAACTGTCAAAAATTAAAAGCTGGTCCATAATTAGATAAAAAGCAAACACCCTCAAATAATTGGATAATCAAATAATTAACATTATTTATTTACCTACCTACAGAATAACATTATATTTTTACAAGTAATTTGTTAAATATGAAAAATATAAAGGGAAAAAATAGCAACCTTAAATATTAAATCGGAATATTTTCGTGTAAATTATTAATCATATATTCATAAGTAAAATACATTATATCTAAAATCCTAATATAATGCCTACCGAATAATAAATACGACCTAAAATTATATATTTTGGTATAACACGATATTGATATAATATCGAAATTATTACGACCATTAAGAAATATTTTCGGAGTCATGTGTGTATTCAGTCAATCACCACGCACTAAAACGGTGGAGGAAAACATCGTGAGGAAACCTACATAGCAATGTGTAAGAATTTCTATGGTATGTAAAGTCCGCCAACCCGCACTAGGCCAGCGTGGTGAACTACATGACCTAACCCTTCTCTATCGTATTCTCGATGGTAGAGGAGGCTCGTGTCGTACAGTAACACGTACATATATGGGCTTTTACAGTACAGTACAGTAATAAATATTAATAGCTGCAAAACCTAAGTGTAAACGGGGCAAAATAAAAAATAATTATATGTAAATACATATACAATTCAAATAACTGCGTCTTATAAAAGTAAAAAAAATGTAGTTAACCTGTCTGGTTACTAAGTAAATATTACTAGGAAAAATATATTTGATTTATAACTATAGCGTAATCACACTTAGCACACACCAACAACCACAAAAAAGTTTAATCAAAAAGATTCATTATCTGTAGGGATCGAGGAAAAAACCTCAACAATACGTCTTGCCGTATTTAATATCACATCTGCCATTTTTTATTCAATCACCGTACATTGTACAATCCCAAATAAACAAGTGAATTGCCATCGAAAATTCCACAAACATTGTTAATGATTTAAACAAGTAACGAGTGGCCCACATCCGCCACTTATTAATCAGCGATCATATATGACAAAAAATAACCAAAAAAAAAATTGTGCTTCTCGGTCAACAACAAGAGTCACATTCAAGCGCGGGACAACGCACTTCACACGTCCGTATGAAATTCATCAAGTCACTTCCAAAATTAACAAGTCATTAGCACAAAATTCCAAAGCTTAGTTTTTTTGCGATGTACATTATAAATATATATGTCGGGTAATGAGTTATTGCCTCGGAATTCGTGTAAAAAGTGACATTAATAATCATTCTCGACCACCTCGTCAACCGTAGGAAAACTCCCAGCGTTGCATAGTGTATAGTAGTACGAGGAGCGACGTGTTTTACTAGGATACAATGAACAGGAGTTAAGATAAAGGGGTGAGATTTACTGTGAAGAGTCGGAGCGAGCCAGTGGGGCGGGCGTGCAGGCGGCCCCAGCCGTGCGCGCACTGCGGGAACGTGCCATTCCTGCTCAGCACCTGCGTCGCCACGTAGCCCTGGCCCTCGTAGTACGCCACCTCTGACACCGGCACCAAACGCACTTCCGCCGAGCGGATCTGACGCACTGACAGAATGTTCTCGTAAATGGCCTCGTCCTCGAGGTTCTGTCCCTCGGGGCACAGGCGGTAGCCGAACTCGCGGCTGATCTCGTCAAGATTTGCGTACTCAGGCAGCTTGCGCAGTTCGGCGAGGTTCTGGTACTGCGGGTCGTCGCGCACGCGCAGGCCCGCGGGCTGCGAGGACGAGGGCTCCACGCGCACGCCGTACTCGGGCGGGCGGCGCTCCATACGCGCGAGCTGGCAGCACGCGGCGGCGGCAGGCGCGCGGGGAGGCTGCGACCACATCGTGAGCGCCCGCCGCAACGGACACATCTTAACCCCCAAAAGGGCGCGCGTCGACTGGCGCGGCCGCTCGAGCTCGGATGGCGCGCGGTGGAATGCGCCCGCGCCGCCGAAAGAATGCAATCTCGGGCGCATTTCGGAGGTCGATCTCTCCGAAGGGCCGGGGTCCGCGCTCCCGCCTCCCGGGCCGCGGCCATCTGTCGTAATAAGTTCGTCGAAACGAAACGCGCGGCCCGCCGAGGTGTCGGCGCGCGGCGACGCCGTAACGGACCCTCCGTGACCGCCGCGCCTCCCCGTCCGCACCGCGCCAAATCATTCATCCATTAAAATATTTTTTTTATTGTGTATTATTCCCGCAATGTTAAATTCCGCGTCCGCATTGGCAGACGGCAGGGTCGGGGCGGGTGCGTAATGTCGCGCGCGGCCTGCTAACTAAGCGAGTATTAACAAGCGCAGTACCCGCTGTAATCCGAGTGATGAAGCCGACGACGGCGGCGGAGAATGCAGAGAAGCTGTGCAATGTGGCGTGCGCGGCGGCGGCGGCGGCGGCGAGCTCGCACATACGCCGTACTTAGCGCGCGATTTTCTCAGATTTTCCACGTAATCAATTTACTTGGCTTAATGTCGGAATGCGAGGGGTGCGTCGTGGGGCGCGCGGGGTGGGCGGGGTGCGGCGGGGTGCAGCGCGGCGCATCTGGCGGGTGCGACTGTGCAGGTAGACGCGCACATTTTTGTTCCGGAATTCCTTTACACGCATTTGCAATCCCGTCCTGGCCGAGTTTGTAAGTCATGACGGCGCACTTACTGCATAAAACGGTCAATACATATCCAGCGATGTACCGAAATCCTGCGTGGAATCGTTTAAACGCGGTCTGGTTCAGATTAAATCAAGTCTGAGAGTGGCTGTATCGGCGCGGAATCCCTGCTATTTTTCTAGATAACTAACCGCATAATTTGAAAGCGCACATGCGAGTCTGTTTGGTTTTTCAATAGGCCCGAGGTCGGCACGTTGTTCGCAATGTGTTATGTAAAAATAAGTTCATGGTATGTCTATAAAACAATGGCTTTACACATAAAAAACACAGATATGCGGCACGACTACAAACACACATGAGTAAACACCGTACATCCGCGTGGAGTATTAAAATAAATTGCATTATTATTCATTATTCATTGCATTTTTACTCTACATTTATAACCATAATACACGAAATAAGATACGATTTTAAAAATAAAACAACTGACCCGACGGAATTTCTATAAAATTGTAACATGTATAACCGTGAATAATAAGTTTGCAAGTAAGAAATTCCAAATAGGCAATTTAGTTCATAAAACTCAAAGTTAACGAGTTGATGGTGTAGGCACAGGTAATTTGGCACGATGCCCACATTCCACCGTACTGTACGCACCACTAATGGCACCATGTGTTTTTTGCTAACATACACCGGTAAAATTTCAGGTAATGACGAAAATAACACGGATAATACACGTACAATTATATATAACTAGATTTTCGTCTAACCACGGACGAATTCCAATCTTACAAACAACGACTTAAAGCCAAAGACAGAATAATTTGTCATACGCTAAGTGAGAAATGAAATAAAAAATATAGCGGACAATTACCATTATTTATAAGAGCGAAACTGGTATTTTTAACAATTTCGAAGAAGAAAAGTTCATGTCGGTAAGCGTTTCTCGGGATCAAATTAGTGTCATTACCAAGGCTAGCGGACTCGACAAAAAGTCTCTAAGTCGAAAAAACTCGAAACTCATTTTGCTATTACAGTGTTGCTTGAAACTACGGAGATCCCGACTTACTAACACAGCTTTTTGTGTAGTAGTTTTTAATGGCAGTAGTCAATATAAGGGAGTCAAAATCGGTACAAAAGTTGTTTTTAATAATTATTTTCTTATTGTTGGAATCTGAGTTTGCCGCGGGGGTTTCTAGTGAGAGCATCTGCTTCCCCCGGACCGGTTGCGTTTCGACTCACTCTGTCGTTCGGCTATCTCCCTCCCTTCCACGGGATCCTACCTATACACCCGTCCCGCTCCCACCCGCGACTCTACGGAACTAATTTTACGTCTTTTTTCTTCCCATTGCCTATATTCTGTAAACGGCCGACACATTGAAGTTTTCTTAGCCTCTTAAAAACTTATACTTGGTACTTTTTATGTTCTAATCAATTACGCAATGCCGACATTACGTTTATTACCGCAATAATAAATTTGTGCTGTTATAAAAATTTATATGGCCGGTATTATTTAACGCGAGTAAATTACGGTAGAAAAACGTTTTGTACTTTGAGTATGCTGGTTGGTTTGTAAAAACAAAATTAAATCATATGTTGTTTTTACATCAAAAACTCCACACTAAAACTTTTTTAAAAATGCCCTATGAATTCCCCAGTATTCCTGGATCCCACAGGTGAGGTAACAAAGCCAGGAGTCCCGTCGGGGCAGATAATGCTTGTCCATGCCCAAAATGTGGCCGGCGTTGGTTTGTTTTTATTAGGTTCGGACGCGGCCGGGCTGGACGCGATTAAAATTCCTTACATACCTCCGCCTCACGCCTACCGTCCCTACGGCGCGGCCCGCCATAGATGTTACAATCGACTTACCTTACTGTCAGTATGTTTACTATACAATCTTTTTACAAATCCTAATATAAATGTGAAAGTTCATGAGGATGCATGTTTCGTACTCTTACACGCGAAAAAGACAATGGTTGGATATCATGTCAATTCTAGTTCATGCATTCCATAACTCCGTGTTAACAGACTTAAATTAAAATAAGAAACCATTAGAGTAAAATTGTTTTGAATTTCTTGTACAGAACTGTCGGTTATGGATTTTTATAATCGTTTCCTTCACCGCTGTAGTGATCGCTAGTTAATAAACCACATGTTGAACATAATGTAAATGTTATAATATCCGAACAACAATATCCGACAGTAACATAACATTCGAACCAGCCGTGTCTATTCATTAAAAGTCTGCGGACCCAGTACGGGCCGGTCGCGGCGCAATCTCCGTCAAGAAGCGTCGACCGCGGGCACCAATCGACAAACATGTTACTAAAATCATTACTATTATTACTGTAGGCCTTCAGTGGACACTAACTTCACGTAATATTACATACCTTTAATACGTAAAAAATGTCTCACGCTGGTATGAAAACAAAACACTTTAAGTAACATCAGACGCGCACAAATATTAAATAAAAAAGATATTTCGAACGGCCCCAAGAACAAAATTCAGATTTAGTAAAAAACTCATCCACCGGAATTTTTCTTGTATTTATCGCATTAATTATTATTAAACCCTCCATACCATTAATACACGACGGATTAACCCAGCCCTGAACTTCAACCGAAAAATGTGACCAAAGACAATTCAGCAATGTGTGCTTAATATATGCAACACATATTTTGTCCAAACAAAAAATATCCAATACGCGAAATTAATACACGTGACATTTAATGTTGTAATAAATTAAATAAACGACAAACACATTTCGTTATCAATGTGATAAATTATTTAAAACTTATACATTTATAATAAAAATCTAAATCGCTTTAGCACAAAACGTGTCGAATATCTTCGTTCGCAAATAAACTTTTTTTGTTGGCATAATATTTATATCATAAAGGTGTGTAAATGGCCCTTAAAGTGAGAATATATATTAATTTATGAACAATAATCCTTTAATCCGAAAAGGATCGGACGCAGACCCGTCTGTCATCAGCTAATTTCGAAACAATTTATTTCTGACCCAAGGTTAATTTAAGGGAACATTCCAACTTTATTAATGTATTATTTGACGAATAAATTATCAAATAAAAATGTCACAAAAGCTTTATAACGCCAAAATTAGAAACAAATATTTGCCGTTCACATGTTCTGGTTATCAAATAAAACTTATAAAAAAAAGGGTAAAAAAATCACATTATATTTCCTTGGTATATTGAAAAAGTCTATGAATACAAAATACAATTATTTTTCTAATTTATAACCAATTAATTAGTATCCTAACCAAAGGAGAAACAGAAAGATTTATTTTTTGAAAAATAAAATTAAAAAAGATTTGCTGTTTCCCGTTTTAAAACTTCAACTTAAGAAAAACTATAAAAAAGGCTAAAATTAACAAAAGAAAAATGTAATTCATATTCTTCGAAGACTACTTCTACAGAAGATGTAATCTGAGAAGAGAATATTATTATTACTGTTGCATGTTCTTAGAAGACAGTGGCTATCTTAGCGCGCGGTCTGTGGAACCATGCGGGGTTTGAACCTACTACCTCGCAAGTCAAACTCAAGTGTGTGATATAATGTGCTATCTAGCATCGGTATATATGTGACGAAATAAGCAGGCAGTATCATTCCATGTACAAATATACATTTTAATTGTTTTACTCAAATGTTTATTAGGTATAGATATTTACTTTTTATAACAAATTGCATCTTTGATTAAGCAGTCGACCCAGAAACTGAAAGTTGCGAGTTCGATTCCGGCACGGAAAAACTTATATGTAAATGTTCAGCTGATCTACATCTAGATGATTGTGCGTGAGATTTTTGTATCATCCACAATAGAGGTAAATCTAATATTTCTTACTTCTTAGCAAAACCACTGTATTTAACTAAGGTTTTACATAACATTACATAGTGACATTTTTAAATATTTCAAGTCATTTGTAACGATATATTCTTATGGCATTACATATACACACACACTATAAAGTTCAAAGTTTAATATCATACATACATACATACATAAACTCACGCCTTTATCCCCGAAGGGGTAGGCAGAGGCGTCACCAGGACACCCACATTTCGCCTTGTATGTTTCGTCCCATGATGTGATAGGGGGCGAGCCTATCGCCATATCGGGCACAAATTCCTGACTCCGGGCTGATAATGAATAGAAAAATCCAATATCACTTTGCCCGACCCGGGATTCGAACCCGAGACCTCAGCTTTGTAACCGTACCATAATACAACTACGCCACCGAGGCAGTCAAGTTTAATATCAGACGCCACAAGTCCACATTCCTTCATACGCATTTATATTACAATCTAAAAAATACCGAACACGGTTATAAATTTGTAAAATCATGTGTCAGGGATGTTTCAGACATAAAGGGAACAATTCAGGGAATATTCATATTAATAAACTGGGCACGAATGATGTCTAGCGTTACACACGATTATCCTTCCACGAGAGGAAAAAGATGTAAAAAATATATACACGCAGGGCTGTCGGCTACCTAAATACGCGGCTTACGGAATTGTGAGTGAAGTTTTAGTGCACTATATTATTTAGTATGAAAAAACCTAGAATTCTTAAAAGATAACAGTATAGGAAAAGATCCTTTTTTAATTTGTTGTATAAATTAGATACCAGATGTATTGTACATCAACGCACGGTGTATTTACCTAAGACAAAATCAACCTATATCGCTCTCCGACTCATCTTCTATATGCTAAAACATATCCTAACCACATACTTCTCCTTATATAAACCCGCAACCACACTGTCGCATCTCCATATAATATAATTTAAATAAATATGAAAGTGCATCGGCCAGCCCTAGTGTGGGTGCGGCGGGCGGGCGCGGCGCGCGGGCGCTCGAAACGCCGAGTTTGACGTATTCCTTTTTTACGCTCATATACTTATTATTGGGCCCGAGCGCTCCTGGTGTTACGGCTGTGGAATGCGCCATAGAGTTATGAATGCGTAGAAATGGACAGCGTTATTTATTTAATTTATTAAATTTGGTTTGTGTAAGTTAAAGAGCTTGTGTATGGTAGAGATACGAATGTTTAATCTTGTAAAGTTGGAAAAATAATGTTAATTAGGATAGAATACACCTTGCAAGTAATTAGAGTAACAAAAAAATAATTTTCAGCTAAAACAAGCTTTAGTGTATTGACATAAGTTTCAAGTGGCTCTAGAAAATGTTAACGAGGCTTTTAGAAACGTCGATACACAAACAGATAATACGTCTACATTAAATTAATTCTAGCTCTACAGTTCATAAAATATCAGCATATTTAATTTCAAATTCTCCGCCTGTCCAAAACAACGTATCAAAAAAATGTAATTTGAAGTTACGTTCACATGACGGTAATGATAGCGAGCGTACCGTACCCCATTACAAGTTCATTTCATACGCGCCTATTATCAATTCCATAAATATATTTATAGCAATCAACCCATCAGTTGGGAACGCCGATCGTGCCGGCAAAGTGGCTATTACCCGACAACTGCGAGCTCTAAACTTTATGAAATGTCATCCATCACCCGCACGGCGACTGTGCGCGCGACATTTTAACTACCAAAAAAAAACCTTTTATAAATTTTTAAAAGCAAATAAATAACTCTATATAGTATAGGAGCTAGCAACGTTTTCGAGAAAGAATTTTAGGTCAGCTGATTTTGTGATATGTTGTCTTTCTTGCACTTTCGGTTAGAATCTGGGCTATCTGGCTGGCGGTAGCGGTTGCGTTCTTTAGTGCGCATCCTACCTGTCCAGGTAATAATCCTGGATTTTAAAAACATTTTAGAAGGCGTAATTTTTAATTTTTTGTTTTTAAATAAGTCTACCTGACATACTTTTTTTATTGCCAGACATTTTTGACAATGCTAACTATGTGCCATACGCGATTTATTTTTTATTTTTTATAAAAATTTCAAAGTATTTTATAATGTCTGTAATTTTAATATTATGTTATTTAAAGATAAGAAAAACTTAAAATAAATTTGCCAGACATTAATTCGATTGTTAAGTCTTGAATTAAAATGAAAAAGTCATGAAAGTATTAGCATCATCAGTGATTTGATCTTGTTCTATTTGTTGTGTTATTGAGTTTATGCTAGGTAGTGTGGTTGTTTGTGTTGACGCATGAGTGGACCCCTGCGCGGTTAACATATTATTTTTCAGGATTTGGCCTGATCCAATATTTTCCGTATCGGTGTTTATGGGTTCGGTGCTATCAACATTAGAAGATATTAATGACTCAGAAGTACAATTGTTAACTATTAGTGGGGGCTGGTTGTCTCTCATTTCTTCTTTTAGTTTTTCCGAAACTTCCTTTTTTATTCTGTTTATGACTTCGTCAGACAATAGTTTATTACGAATAATGACTCTTCTTTGATCTGCGATTCTTTGAGCGGATACATTTAACTGTGGATATTTTAAAATAAACTGATCGTGTAGTTTCTTGCAGTACATGGTTTTATCTGTTTCTAAGTTGGTAACATAAAAGTATGTGTGCATGATAAAAACATTAATATCATCACTCCATTTCATGCGCACTCTTGGCTTACCAGCCTTGGTGGTCGTAGGTTGAATAGCTTGAGCCTCCTGCGAAACATTCTCGGCTGGTGTAGCTGCACCATCACAGCTACTCCTACTATCTTGTACATCTACAATATCGGCTGTAGTCCTTGAGGACATTCCCCTACCCCCCGCGTCCCCGACTCCCGCCCAGCCGTCCAGCCGGGAGTCACTGGCTAGCATGCTGTCACGCCCGTGGCCAGCTACAGACGTGCCCCGACGATCACCCTCGGGTAGCGACCCTATACGTACATTTCTTTTACGAGTATTACTCCATATTAATGGGTTACCTTTGCCTTGTTTGCCGTGTAGGTTTAAGTTATACACGTTGCCCGCCCCCCACGTGGTCTGGTGTTCGACACGGACGTAAGGTAGGATTTTGGGGGGCTTATTATTATTTTTTTTTTTTAACCTTAGGCTAACTCAGTTTTAACTGGTTGTTAGTAATGGTTACGAGCCATAGCCAAGTAACCATAACTTAAGACCGGCCTTGTAATGTGACGTCAGGTTCCAGGTTGTCACATTGCATAAACTTCCTGACTATTCGGCAGGTATTTAGTATTGCCGCCTTTTGTAGGAGGTTATAGGTATGTGGGGGTAGGTTAAGTAATTTCAGGCTATGGTGTAAGTAATTAGGGATGACTCCTGTGGAAGATATTACAATAGGGACTATGTATACTTTTTCCATTCGCCATATCCTAGCTATTTCCTCCTTGAGTACAGTGTATTTAGTAATTTTTTCGGTTATAGTTTTCAAAAGATTATGGGTATTTGGGATCGCTATATCTACAATATATGCTATTTTATTATGTTTATCCTGCAGTGTTATATCCGGCCTATTGTAATGTATAGTTTTATCGGTAAGTATTGCGCGGTCATAGTACATTTTATAATTATTATTCTCTAATACTGGGTTTGGTGTGTATTTATAATATGGTGTGTACGTGTTATTATCTGGGATTAAGTTATATTTTGTGGCCAATTTCTGATGAATTATATTAACAACTTGATTATGTCGGTGAGTGTAATCTGTTTGAGTGAGTGTAGGGCAAGCTCCTGTGATGTGCTGAATTGTTTCTGGGTCTCTATGGCATTTACGGCATTTATCGTCTGTAGCGTTGGGGTCTTTAATTATATATTTCCTAAAGTTTCGGGTATTGATAATCTGATCTTGGATAGCTATTATAAAACCTTCGGTTTCAGGGAACAGATTGGCATTAATTAACCACTTATTCGAAGCTTCTGCGTCAATGTGAGCTTGCTCAAGATCATGGGGGTGTCGACCATGTAGTGTTTTAGCTTTCCAACGATCTATCTTTTCTTTATCTGGGGGTGTAAGTCTATTAAATGTATGATTTGAAGAGTCTGATAAATTTAGAGGCGTATATTTGTTATCATTTTCGACTATGGATTTGTGTAATAGACTGTCATTCGCTTTTCGGTAAAAGTAAGATCTCAGATTATCGATCTGATTCTTCCACAAAGCTTGTAAATCGATAAGCCCCCTGCCACCGTATTTCCTTTTTAAAGTCAACCTTTCTATTGCGGATTTTGGATGTAAATGATTATTTTTAGTAAGAGTTGTCCGGGTTTTAATTTCAAGGTTATTAATATCTGTTTTAGTCCATTTTATTATACCGAAGGAATAAGTTAACACGGGGATGGCGAATGTATTAATGGCTTTAATTAGACGTTTACCTATAAGTTGGCTTTTACAAATACTGTTTACTCGACTTTTATATTCTATAGATAGTTTTTCTTTTAACTTAATATGATCTAACTGCTGCGCCTGATAATATCCTAAGTATTTATATTGTTCATCTGATTCCATAGACGATATAATTTGATCTACATGTATAATATAATCTCCGGGTTCTACCTTACCTTTTTTAATATGAATTGTCTTGCATTTCTCAAACCCAAATTGCATATTTATATCTTTACTAAATGTAGCTGTGATGTCGATTAGGTCTTTCATATCCTTTGAACTTTTTGAGTATAATTTTATATCGTCCATGTAAATCAAATGCGACAGGATTGTATTTTGTGCGGAGCATTTAAGCGTCAGGCCTTTTTGTGACCTTTTTAATAAGCTTGATAGAGGGTTCAGAGCGATGCAGAACCATAAGGGACTCAAAGAATCTCCCTGGTAAATTCCTTTTTTAATAGCAATTTCCCTAGTCCTAATTAAGTTATTTTTATTTTTAAGATATAGCGTAGTCTTCCACTGTTCCATGACTTCTTTTAGAAAGTTTATTATGACCGGGTTAATTTTATATATCTGTAACACTTTAAGCAACCATGAGTGTGGGATACTGTCAAAAGCTTTCTTATAATCAATATATGTACAATGTAGGTTTTGTTTTTTGGAGTTAATCTGTTTTAGGATAGTAGAATCTATAATTAACTGCTCTTTGCATCCCATATGGTTCCTTCTGCATCCCTTTTGTTCTTCCGCTAATACTTTGTTAGTTTCAAGATGTGTATTAATTCTTTTAGTTATTGTTGAAGTTAGTATTTTATAAATTGTAGGTAAGCAAGTTATCGGTCTGTATTGAGATGGGTCCTGTGTATTTTTGCTTTTCGGGATCATATACGTAATACCTTTCGATATAAAAGTAGGTATGGATTGCTTGTCCAATATAATGTCTGAAAATTGTTTTGCTAAACAACTATGTAATATATTCAACTTTTTAAACCAAAAATTATGAACGTTATCTATTCCTGCACTTTTCCAATTATGTAGCTTTGATGTAATAACTGATATTTCTTCCGCTGTTATTTCACTGAACTCCATTTCATCTATACCGTTCCATTCATGTTCTTCTTGTTTTATCCATGGCGATTCATTATTGTGTAAAGCTGTTTTCTCCCAGATATCTGACCAAAATTCTTCTAACTGTTCTTTTGCTGGTGTCTCAGAGATATTATCGTTATCATTATTGTTTTTTGATCTGAGCTGTCTATAGAATATTTTTTCGTTAGTTTCAAATAAGTTATTCTGTTGCTGTCTTTTTAACCCTTTAGTATATCTGGCTAGTCTGTGAGCTTTAAGAGCTAATTTTTGTTTTAGTGTATCTAAAAATTCTTCAGGAGTGGTATTATTACTTTCATGTCTAGTATGTATTCTATTGTTTCTAAATATGTCTTCTACTCGTTTTACTACTTTCTTTGATCTGATGCCCCGGATATATTGGGTCAATCTTCCTATATCCGCTCTTAGTTGTGATATATTATTCTCGAGACGTCTCTGCCAGGCTGGCTTAATCCTCGTACTTTGGGGGCGGTGTTCCGAGTTATCGCTAATATTATAACCTAGTTCTTTTGTGATAACCATGGAAGTGCAATAAACTAGAGTGTGTATTCCTAACAAGTCCAATTCTGGTGTTAAGAATCGATTAAGTATGTTATTATTGAAAATGTGTAAAAGTCGTGTTAGTTTTCCACTGTATTTTAATTTTGCGAGTTTAGGTCTTAGTGTAGGATCCGTGCCAGTGTATTTAATGAGGGTAGATTGGAATTCGTCGATAAGTCTCTGTATGGTACCATCAGGCAAAGGGGAATTAACTATCGAGGTGTTATCACGAGTATCTAATGTTAGTGTTTGAGTAAGAGTCTGCAACGAATACTCAGGTGGGTTATTGGGCATGTATGAGGATATGGAATCAATTAAGTTATTAGGCGATGTTAATGTATTCTGCGTTCGGGGTATATTTTGAATAGTATAGGCTGGTGTATGTGCGGGAGATGTTGAAAGATTATCTTTTTCTAATTCTAGTCTAACTTCTTCTTTAATCCTATTCAGTATGTCTTCAGACAGATATTTGTTTTTAATGATTACTCGCCTTTGGTCAGATATTCTTTGTTCTGTTACATTTATACCAGGGTACTGTTCTAAAAAAAGTTTATGCAATGTTTTCCTATAAGTTGTCATGTCTGTCTCTAGTTTTGTTATGAGATAGTAAGAACGCATTATAAATATATTGACATCCATCGTCCATTTCATACGCATTCTTACTTTTCCAGCTTTAGTGGACGCGGGTAGAAAGGCTTTAATTGCCTCCCGCGTATCACTCGCAGCTGGTATAGGGGAGGGAGTATCGAATTGACATTCCTCATCAGATGTACTTGGTGCATATGATGTCGTACTAGGGCTATAAGGTTCTGTTACTGATGATGTTGGGCTTTGCGGTGGGTTGTCAGTCAGTCTGTTCTGTACGTTGGCTGTAGTATTTTCGGGTGACCCGGTGGGAGCCCGCCTATTCAACTCCTCACCGCTGACGGTTCGTATGCTGGAACACCCAGCGTCAGCTCCAGGTGTGCCCCGGCGATCGCCCCCGGGAAGCGGCCCTCTCATTTTCTTCTTTAATCTAGTCTCCATCTTAAATGGGTTACCAGAGCCACGTTGGCCACGCCAGTGCTTTTTATTATCGTGTGTCCGCCCCCCACGTGATCAGGTGGTCGATCCGGACGTGTGGTTGGATTTTAGGGGGCTTATTATTATTATTATTATTTTTTTATTATATGCACAATGAAAAGTCATTTACTGTCGTAATGGTTCTCTGTATCATTCTCGACTTATTCTGCAACTGACTCTCTCGGACTACTAGCATTATACTGCAATACTTTTCATGACTTTTTCATTTTAATTCAAGACTTAACAATCGAATTAATGTCTGGCAAATTTATTTTAAGTTTTTCTTATCTTTAAATAACATAATATTAAAATTACAGACATTATAAAATACTTTGAAATTTTTATAAAAAATAAAAAATAAATCGCGTATGGCACATAGTTAGCATTGTCAAAAATGTCTGGCAATAAAAAAAGTATGTCAGGTAGACTTATTTAAAAACAAAAAATTAAAAATTACGCCTTCTAAAATGTTTTTAAAATCCAGGATTATTACCTGGACAGGTAGGATGCGCACTAAAGAACGCAACCGCTACCGCCAGCCAGATCGCCCAGACTCTAACCGAAAGTGCAAGAAGGACGACATATCACAAAATCAGCTGACCTAAAATTCTTACTTTCCAAACGTTGCTAGCTCCCGTACCAATATGGCACTGTTTGACATTTAACACCGTGTTTTTCATAATTCCGCTGCGTCAAAGATACAGTTACGTTTTTGAGTGAAAAATAACATGACGCTGAGTTGTGAAGGCACTTGGTAACTCATTCCGTTCTCAGACGCTACAAATTACTAAAAGTGCTACCTGGCTAATTTTTTTTGTAAATTATTCAATGACCATTCAGCCTTACCTTATCTCGGTAATTCTAAAGTATTCCAAATACTTATTCATGAAATACCAAAATTTTTAAACGCAAGGCCCCGTTTACGACCTTCAACCGATAAACATTTGTGGAATGCGGGGAAAAAATAAGCGAGCGGACACCCTCGGGAGAAAGGGAAAAAAAACAGGGACTCGTGGATGGGAATCGTGGCTTCCAAGAATTCGCGTGCCGACCTCAGTACGTGTTTTTTTTTGGATAAAAAAGTCTATTGTGTGCCAAGTTGTTGCTAGGACCGGCGCACGAAAAAATCCATTCATATTATAATTATCTTCGAGCGTAGTACTACAAGTTCTCGGCGTTGTTTTTGTGCGCTTTTTAGATTAACTATTTCTTTTGAAAAACTTGTACATAATTATTGTTCTGCATACCGTAGGATGGTTTAAATTGGTTGGTATATTAAAAATTTTATTTTAGTAGTAAACATATTTGTTTTCCACGTGTTATATTCAGTATAAGAACACAAGTTGAGTGCCCAGTCACATCGATCGCAGGATACTCAGGTCTTCTTACTACAATGTATGTATAGATTGTAACTGATTCTGTCGAAAACACAATATATTTATTAAATATAGAGATACCAAGACAACTCCCATGAGTTTTTTAGATCCAACATTTTAGCAGTCTACCAAACTGCACTATCATTGTAGAATAGCTACATTCCTAGCTTTAAGTGGTTTAATTATAATGCTAGTAATAGAATAGTATAGAAATAAGTATAGTATTCAAATAAAACCGGACCCCGTGATCACGAAAGCTGTAAAGTATAGCTGTATCAAAACATCGGGACGTTAAAAATTTTAACAAAATCCACGATAAAATCCGTGAAAATTTGTTTTATTACATGTGTATTCGCGTAAATCTAAGAAACCACTATAGTACTCAATCCAAACATTTGCTAACCCAATGAGCCATGCTGTAACAGTCGGAGTCACGCCTAGCGTTCTAGCTGTGTTGTAAGGACACGTGACGTGATTAGCAATTACTAAGTGTCAGACTGTTAGAGGCATACGATTAAACACATTGTAGTCGGACTTTTTTAAGGCAAAAACAATATTTTATCCTTATATTGCAACTATGTCTATCATATCATATGTCTCGAGTAACTCTGCCCGGAGTTAAAATTTGTTCTTGGAAGTATTGGGTAGGTATAAGTATTTGTTTTAGTCTGGTTATGATCTAGTAAGTAGGATTTCGATCTTGTAAAGAAATCGAATCCTTATACCCTCTGCTCGCCTTAATCGCACACTTATATGCACAGAATTTTCAGTCTTGACTGACCAGCTGTTTTCCTGACAAGCTTTTTCATTGCTTAAGATTGCCAAATCCTTATAATAATTGAAACGTCATGTGTTGTATTATCCTTATTTCTAACAAAATGTTTTACACATTCTTGAGAAACAATACGATTAGTTTAACGTCAATAAAAATCAAAACGTGATTAAAAATCTGTACACCATCTTTGACCCCAAATATTCTAGGTGTAAAAATTGATGAGAAAATCCTGCTGTTTCGCTTAAGTCCTGTGTAAAGCTGTATAGGGCTACGTAGGGTCGGAGCGAGGGCCCCAAGGTCCGGCGGAGGTCGCCCGAGCGCACGCGTCGCGAAAACAATCTCCTGTTACGGCGCAAGGCGGAGAGTGCTGGGGTGTCCAAACTGCCGGTTTTTTGTGGGACATGAAAATATGTACATGTATTATGGTTTATGAAGCAAAGAGCTTCCTCTAAACGTAATTGGATAAATAAGGGTAAAAATATCCTATAGTTACATAAGATGAGATGAAATGGATTCAAAGAGTCCGGACTGTGGTTAGGAATTCAAACGTGCATCGTTGGTATTATTACAAATAAGTTATTCAATCTGAACCTTAATTTAACAACAGCTTAATGATCATGGAGAAATAGTGTCTAATACTAATATTAATATATCTAACTCAATTTTACATGATTCCAATTTCACTCTACTTTCATGCGAAAATCTCTACGCAAATTTCTCCTATGCTTTTGACTCAAGTTTCTTTATCTCCAATGAGATATTTTATATTAAAAAATACAACGCCTGCACACGCTTAAACTTAGACAGGCTACAGACCAGCACCATGTCCTCGTTAAATCAAAATGTAAGTCACCCTCAGTTTACGACTAAGTGTAACATTAGCCGTGCGCAACAATGGCGCACGCGCGGAGGTCGCCGCGCGGGGTCGAGGACGCGCCGCCGCAGCCTTACCCCCCTCCCCTACTCCCGCACTCCAACCCACAGGCTGTGATTTGGTTCATACTTTGAAACGAAGTATATCAAGACTCCACACTGACAGACATTTTTAAGTCTAATACATGAACACTTGCTAAGAAAGGTAAATATCCTTAAGGAGGTAAGCAGCAGTACCAATATTGACCCTAACAAGTATGCAATTAAAATTATTTGTAATTTTAGTTTGTTGAATTAGGCAAATTAAAAACCTTAAGCAAGCATCGTCTGGATGTAAGAAGACATAGCGCCGGGACAATTTAATTTTAGAATCGACGTTTTAAAAAGACCCTGTCTTAAACTATAGAGCTTGAATATTTTTGTCCCGCTTTAGCTCAAATTAAAAAGACACTCTACAATTCTATCCCCCATAAGCAACCCAATCACGCCAGCAATTAGCCAACAAAGGATATCTAACAATTAATCTATGCCTTGCTCCAAGTTAATTCTCATCACGGCCCGTACTGAGAATCATTACAAAAAGGTAAAAATAACAAAGCACACGCGGCGAAATCCCTGGCAGACGTTGAAAAATATCTCGGTGTAAAAATGCGACAAAGCTCCCTTCTCAGCCGTCATCTCATGATTGAAGCAAGGAAAGTTACATTCCATTCGTTGAGGCGCGCACTCGAAAATAATCACGTGGGCCTTTTTGCCTTGGGATGGACGAACGATAAGTTAGATTTGTGAGTTCATACAACAGTAAGACGGATCGGTAAGATGTTTCGTTGTGGACATCACGAGTTACAAGGGAGTTTCCATCTCAAACACTCTTATTCTTGTAGATCACACAAATATTGACTCGGGGAGTTAAAATTTGACCAACAAAATATCAAAATTGTTAGAATTGCATACCTAGCGGGTGTAACAAGATGAGTTCCATGTACTTTAATTCGTTATAAGAAAACTGACCACAAATGCAAATATAGCCAACAAAAGGTAATAAATTAATATTGCTTTTTCTTTTACACTATAAAAAGACCACAGCCAAATCATATAAACTTTAACACCACACCCACAAAATGAAAACAAGCAACGTAATGTTAATCAGCGGGAGATCAGGACCCTCCAAACTCCACCTCACTCCGGCACCGGCGATAACACAACGGACATATTTAATGAACTAAAGAATCCCCGGCATACAAAACTCGTTTTATTTTTATGGTTAAGATTTAAGGACAATGCTGCCATCAGCTACCGAGTTACGTCCAAGCCAGATTAGATAGTGTTAAATGAGCGTTTGTGTAAACTACCAGCCTTTTAAATTTGATTTTTTATTGTCGTAACTTGTCACATTAGGCCACGCATTCATTGGGCTCTCCCGCCTAATCTCACTTCAGATCGAATGGCTTTGTTGTTGGAATTCATGTTTAATATCTTTAGAAATTGTGTATGTGATTTAATCAATTTTATAAATGCGTCCCTTGTATCTTTTATTGTTATCTCTTTATGGTAAAAAAGTATAAATGTATTGAACGTTACGAAACGAGACAGTATTTTTTATTCTTGTCTATGACAAAAGACCATTAATTCCGCCCGTTTTTAATTTACCGTCTGATAATACAACATACTCATAAGGATAACAGATGGCGCTATTAACAAAACATCGCGTAGGGAGAAATACATTTTTTAAATTTCCAACGCGTCCATAATTGGGTATTCTACCCATTTTCAAAAAGTCTTTTAAGTTGTTCCTAAGATTAAGACAAACTATTTAAAAAAATATCAAATTTTTATTCGCTCGGCAAGTCCAATAAAAAACCATTTAAAATTTAAATTTTAAATTTATGCGCGCAAATATGTGAAAACGCTAGGCGCCATGTTCCTTTAAAATTATACGTCACTCAACCAGTAAACAACCTGTGTTTGTATGAGCTCTTGGACACCGGAGGGGGTATTCTACTTACGGAATGACGTAGAATCGTTATCCATCATGGCGGCAGCCGTTTCACATATTTTTAGGACAGATAAAAAAATTGAAATTTTCAAAACGAATTATAAAATTTATTCCTTGGAAATAAAAACTGAAATTAACATATACTTATTGCTTAATGCTCTACTATATACATTTATAGTTTTTAGATTTTTTCTTTCTTATAGTAAAATACCCAATTATAATGTACCGTGAACGCACCGGGTCAAAAGAGTGTGGTAATGTCACTGGCTTAAAATAAGACGTATGGAATGTTTAAAACACGGAATTCCAAAGTTTACGTTCCAATACACGGTAATGTTTAGCATATAAATTTGGCTAATGCTCGTATTCA
This sequence comes from Deilephila elpenor, assembly GCA_949752805.1. Classification (NCBI taxonomy): domain Eukaryota; kingdom Metazoa; phylum Arthropoda; class Insecta; order Lepidoptera; family Sphingidae; genus Deilephila; species Deilephila elpenor. Next base: position 3,322,956 of record OX457114.1, read on the forward strand.
TTGCTCCCTGAGATACGGAACGTGATTGCTATGATTTCATGGGAAAATAAACATTCTTTTTTGAGGCTTAGATTGATGGATAATAAGATAGGTTTAATGTACGCAAGAGTTCATTTTGAATTTTATTTCTAACTTTAGCGCTTGCCTAAGACAGTAATCTTCGTTCGTCGGTAGGCAGGTCGTTTTAATGCAGCAATTTTAGGCATAAGTCTTAATTCTTAGCAAACCTATAATAAGAAAAAAGTCCTTCAAATAAAAAAACCTTTTAATATACCAGATGCAAGTATCACAATTGTTTCATTCGCAAGCAACAGATGCTGTACGTTGCAATTATAACAATTTCGTTCTTTTTACCATACAATTAGTCATAACAGAGACAGCAATTTATCAGTAGCCGATACACGCCGGCACGTATGTAATAATTATTTAAATTATTCAAAAAGCACCCGTTGAAATATTATATCTCGTATGTATCTTTACAAATGTTAATATGTACTCTTGGCAATGTATTGATCACCTCAGGGTATTGATACGATATAACTATAGTTATTTTTTAAAGGAAAGTCTCATCCTGAACCATGACTGTTTCTTTTTAAATAAAAGTGACTATAACGAACTTGGTGGTATGCATCAAATGAAACGCCCTACCTACAGAAAGGCTCTTATAACATTTTTATCCTCTATTCAAAAAGTACGCCGAGACTTCCTAGTACAAATACAGGGAAAATGGGTCATTAAAAATTCCAGCATATTACCTTGGTTTTAAAGGAATTTGTACGCAGAATAAGCCTCGGATCGATTAGTAATCCAAGTCTTTGGGTTTCCCGTGCCATCCTGTTTTGTAGTTCTAAAGTAAGACTCTTAAATACGAAACACCTTCGCATGTATGAATGTTGGATGTGACGTCATATTAACAGGGCTAATAGCAAAAGATCTGATAATACATTATCTGAAGTCATAGTAATAATATTCACAACAATACAAATATAAGGGACATACACTCTTAATTTAAGTTTCTCGGGGTAGGGTTTAAGCCATACTCCACCACGCTGACCTTATGTGGGTTGGTGGCTTTCATCTCGTGATCTCTCAGATGCTGTTTCCTCGCGATGTTTTCCTTCATCATCGAAGCTATATTAAGTATGAGGCCTACGATCAGCAATTCAGGAATGCATGACCCCACAATCCACATTCCCGTTCCGGCAGTTTTATGATACCGTTTTCGGCTATTGTTTATTCATGATACACTCGGATAAGTCGCCATTCGATCAGTTAATCTTAACCTACAAACTTTTATCGATTTTCGTTTATTGGTTAATTTTACGACCAAGTGGGATTCAAGTAAATTTGGGAAGTCAGTATGTATAATGTGAAAGCATGCTTATTTAAGTGGACATACATTTTCGGCCTTATTCATTGACAGTTTTAAAACCTATTTTAGTTATTGAATGTTTTTGAATTCAGTTTGGGCGCAGAAGACAAAACATTCGATAATTAAAATAGGTTTTAAAACTGTCTATGAATAAGGTCGGATAAATTAGAGTAAGTAAAGATAAAACTTTAAAAATTGTTATGAAAATTTTAGTACAAAATCTAAATATCAACTCATGCACTCCATCGAAATGCTTACATTTTTTTTCAGTTCCCCGGGACATTGTTTAAATCTGTTACACCATTAAATTACTCTGTGACGTCAAAGCTTGATACTCTCGACCGTAATGCTTCGAAGTCTGAACAAAGGGCGCCAGTTATGCTATACATTAACCTCTGCTTTATTGGTCCGTAAAAAACCGTATCAAATATCATCACGACGTGTAGCGTGGATACGAGCAGACATTCCAAGCGCATTTGTCATCAACGTACTTTACCTGGTATGTGCATTCATCATCACTTAAATATTATCTTTATTTTTACATTACCCGTTTATGTCTTATTGGTTTGGTGACAACATACTTGACTGTAAAATCATGACGTTCGAAGAGAGTGAATATGCTTTAGATTACTTAAGAGTTGAAACAGACGGACAATAAAATAATTGATTATACCAAGCAATACGCAAGTAAATGTCAAATCGAGCTACATTAGTGTGAGATTGAAAAGGAAAATATAAGCAGTATTCATTGCATTCTTAACAAAATCTAAATAAAAATGAAACCAACTACGTAACTACTTACCTTCTACATCACAAAAGACATTTCATTACTTTCCCTAACAGACCAAAGAAACATTACTATAAACCTTTTATTCGTCATATCTTTTATACTAAAACAAAACATGAATAGCCTTCATACAAACAAACATAAAATGCTTTAAGTGAATATAAAGGCTAGGACACGTAGGCTTCCTCTCACAACGAACTATGTAAGTAAGAAATCTCAATTCAATAGATACTTTGCTTTTGAGAACTGAATGGCCAAATAAAAATATGTACGAACACTGGTCTTTGACTGCCGTCACGTGAATACTTAGCTAAAGCTATTCAATGGTTCAATAGATAGATTGCAAATGATAACTATAATTTAGAAATAGAGATTTAAAAAAATATATCTTTTGCATGCTAAAATAGGCACAAAGATACGAGATTACGCTAGATACGCTGCAGATTTGATTCTCGTATCAATGCAAGTGCATCATTAAAATCATTATATTTCGCTACTACGTATTAATATTTCTTCATCATGTTATGTTTACTATTGGCTGCCTGCCTGAACACTGTGAGGATCTTATAGTCAACCTCACTCGCTAACACGATTGGCAAACTTCAAATACCTTCGAAATTGTTATGAAAAGCTCTCAGGTTATTACTTTACCATTAAACCTTTTACCATCTCGACCAGTACTTTCATCGAGGAACTGAATCATATCTTATATTTTGATTTAATTTCAACTGAACCCTAGCGTCGGCAGCGCGCTCTTTTTTTTCCCTTTGTACGCTGATCCTCATTCTACGCATTCCGATTGTATGACTGTGAACGCACGTGTTTTAATCACTGCATGCAAAGGATTCAAATGGAATTTAAATATAAAGAGGAACCGTTCACCCTTAAGCTATGTGGTACTTATATAGAAGCTGGTATACAGCTAAGTATTCCATATGCAGACATTTATCTTAATTTTATAGATTTGATGAAATATGGAACTAATTTAAGATGCTAATACAAGAATGATGATATAAATGATTATATAATTGGTATTGGGAATTTACGTATAGAAACAAAGTATTTGCTAGTTGTTGACATGTTCTTAATGCTGTGCTATCAAATGACCTTTTATCATAAGACGTAAGATCAGGTTAACTATGGAATCATTGACGTGCATACTATCTGCTATCGTAGAGCTAGACAATTCAGCAATTCGTATCACTGGTAGTACCTAACAAGATTTAAATAGTAATTACCCTCGATACTACAGCAAGATTGTTCCGAGAGTCAATATATTTATATCTACTGTTTTGGAAAGATATCGTCTTATTAGCGAGCAGGCTTTCACAAACTAAACTCTGAAACAGGAATAAAAATGATACCCATCAAAATTACGCTACAATTTCCGATAAGTAGAATAAAAAGACAAGCAGTGTTGGAACTCAAAACCGAGCATGATTGAAGATACTGTCACCAACAGTAAGCCAGAGACGCCTATCGGATTATTGTGCCATAATTCCATTCAATTAATTCCATGGACCGTGTCGCAACTCCAACATAAAATATTCAGTTACTGGCGCCACCGAACAGCGTGGAAAATCAAAAATAAATGTCATATCAGAACTAAGCCTCGTCGTCACATACTACGGAATTATTAAACGTATAAATAATGTTATCAAACGCATTTCTGTGGGAAATCGGATTAAAATATCAACATTGCGTAGATTATAATCAAATATTTAAATTAGCTTATCGGGAGTTGCGTGTAACGGTGTTAGGAAAGGGCAGAAGGGCACAACGCCCCTGGTTACATTGATCAAACCAGGGATTCAGTGGGTGAACTGTTACATTTTCAAACTTGGATAAAGCGATGTACAAATTAGTTACTATACCTACATGTATACCTACATCAAGTCAGTGGGTGCACTGTTCTATTTTTCAAACATGGATAAAGCGATGTACAAATTAGTTACTATACCTACATGTATACCTACATCAAATCAGTGGGTGCACTGTTCCATTTTCAAACTTGGATAAAGCGATGTACAAATTAGTTACTATACCTACATGTATACCTACATCAAATCAGTGGGTGCACTGTTCCATTTTCAAACTTGGATAAAGCGATGTACAAATTAGTTACTATACCTACATCATACATGTATACCTACATCAAATCAGTGGCTGCACTGTTCCATTTTCAAACTTGGATAAAGCGATGTACAAATTAGTTGCTATACCTACATGTATACCTACATCAAATCAAATACATCTTAGTGCTCGGATCTATTCAACATTACGTCGAGGAAGTAACAATCATATTGATGTTTTACATGACCAAGTGCACATTAAAATCAAATCATACTCAGCTGAATCAATAGTCGTCAGATACACACCCTTCCGTCCATTAAATCGAAATTGGATCTGTATTTGTTTTGTTACCAAATATTGTATTGATTTTGTCCCCCAAGCGTTCTGGATGAGATTAAAATAAGTGTATTCAGGTGCTTATGACAAATGTGCGTGGTGGTACGATTTATAACGACGCTGCGCTAATGGTTTTAATCAATTCCACTAGGAGCTGTGCGTCCGCGATGAAAAATGAAAGAAACGCTTTGCATATTATCTAGATGTATCGGCACCGTGAAACGCGCCACTATTTATCATTATATGTATCGAAATGTACATTAAAAGTTCTATGTTATCTATAAAGTGTCTTCAATGAGTTATGCGATGGTGTTCATTTTATATTTCGCGCGAATGCGGATTATTAAAATAGCCTAGTGCAATTTGTTGCTGAACATATAGATAAAATCTAGTTTATTACTGTTATATACTTTAAAAATAGTAGCAAATTAAAATTCTTCTCGAGGATATTAATCCTGTGAGTCTTAACTCGAAAGATTACTTTTTTAAAATTGATACCATCTTTTAACTTCTAATAGTGTACGGTTCAGCACAAGACACCTCTAACATCCAGATTTCGATTGAGAGAACAAAACTGATACACAAAATAGTCAATTAAACAGCAAGACGCCCAGCCACAAACGGTAATTAAGGTCCAAAGAATCAATTTCCTACCCAGGAATCCTGGAGCCCGGGGCGTCGGGATCCACGCGAATGTGTATATCATGCGGTGGCGCGGCCGGCCATACATCATGCCGACCCTGTTTACTGCACGGTAGCCGGTAGCCACGTTTCTACCATTAGCTTTATTTTTGTCTGTAAATATATTGAGAAGGAAATGAGGAATTCAAAGGGAGGCTGTTTTAATAAATGGTGTTAAGTGATAGATGATACCATAGCTAAAACTAGCTAAAACATTACGTTTTGCTCGAGGCTATATTTTATCATTTTTATAGTCTATGGAGAAGTAACTGCAATTTACCTAAACTTCTAACTTAGGCTCAGTTGCATAAACTAATTTTGACGATAACTTTAACTTTAACAATGTCATCGTCATACATTGGTGACGTATTTGACATTGCTAATGTATGGGATTGACGTTCACAAAGTCAAAGTTATGGGCAAAGTTAGTTTGTGCAATTGGCCCTTACGGTTACTGGCTTCTTCAACACCTTATACGTACTAAATAAAATCAAAATAGTCTCCTTTGGGTCCACCAACCTCTGGCTCAGTTACAATAAAGGTAAACCCATAAAAGCATTAAATATCTAGAGGTACTTAATTTTATTACAGAGAATAACAATTAAAACTCAACATATTGCTTCGTTTTATGCCTTTAATCTGTAGGGGACAAAACATAAAATCCAACAGGCAATATCAGTGAACCAAATTGTTATTTGGCATTTAATTTTCTAGAAAAAGGATTGGAAATTTTACGATGAGTTTAATGCGATCCACTTGTAGTACTTTATAGTTTCCGATACGTGGATGTAAGCTCGTCCAATTAGCGCAGACATCCCTTACTGTCCGATACTTAATGTTGCTATAGGAATATTAATTCCTATATTATGGTACTAACGATCGACTCGGCTTTCATAGTTTCGCAGAAGAAATGACGATCGTGATACCACATCTTTGTTTTTAATGCTTTCTGTTTTCTAATGCTATTTGAGTTTTTGTTTTGCTTCGGCAATTAGTAACATGTTTAGTGACTGCGTGACATGGACTTGCTTATTTCAAACACAAGTGATGTTCTTATAGACCTCTAAACTATCAATCTTCTAATAATCTAAGCAAATATACACTCCTATCCAACATTGGTGTCCTTATTGATAGACAGATTTAAAACCGTCTATGAATAAGGCCTTGACTTTAAAATCTTAATTTTTTCCAACGATTGCTGGGTTTTATGCCTTAGTTATCTACGCTTAACTACAGCAGACTGTACATACTTTATAAATAATTATAAAGGACTCTCAGATTTCCTTACGTTTTGCTTTATCATTATAGATATTTAACTGTGAATACACGCGTAGCTTCGAAAAGGTCAGAGAAATGTTACGACAGAACGCAATGAGCTCTCTGAAATCCGTGTCGTTTCAACTAGGCTATCATTTACTACTATAAACTTATATGGGAAACACAAGACGTTTTACTACCTATAGGCAGATAAAAAGCTCACAAAACGTTATCTAATATCTCGTTAGAGTGAAATGTCCGGCGTTCCGAAGTTACTCAATTTTACAAATTACTATAATATCGGTTTCAATTAATTTGAATGGTATGAAATTTTTATAGATTCCAGTTTCGCTGTTGCCGGAAATATATGTTTAATATGCATCATTTCAGTTTTATGCTGTTTGTGGGGGAATTCTAGCGCGTATGCCACTTGTGTTTTGTATTAGTGGCACACCTGTCCCCCTATTCCATGCAATATCATATTTATTTTGGTTATTAGAATTATTAATTCTGTCATCAACCCTTTTGTTGATACATATTTATGGATTATCCAAGTCTTTGTATTTTGATTGTGATTTTAACTCCAGATACACGCTTCTGCGACAAATACCACAACTAGATTAATCACAAATAATTATGGATAATTATGGATTACGATAATTATGGATAACCTTCAAAATCTCATAAATAATCGATTGATAGACGTAAATATTAGTGTAGTATACGTACGTTTTAACTTGAGTTACGTCTCGAATCCGAAAGGCCCTACTACTTGCCTATTTGCGTAAACACTGCACTATCGCTGACGCGAATTCACTCGTGTGTAACTTTATTACCTAACGTTATTGCGAGACATTACACGGGATTGGCGAGTGCTAAAATCGCCTTATCAGCATGCGTGCAACGTCACCTTATCAAAGCCAAGGAATATTTCTCTTTGACGCGCTTGCGGAAATCTCGATGCGATATCAATGGAATGCAGAAACAATTATTACTCTTGTTATTAAAGGATTTTAATATTATATTATAATAGTTGCAGAGGCAACCCTGATGCTGACCAGGATATTCAGACATAAAGGACCGACCAGAGAGATGTATAATAGTAGTTTTAATCCTCAAGGTATTGTCTACCAAAAGGTTTACTCCTTGCCAATACCTTGTCTACCAATAGGTTTACAAAATTAAGTGAGTGCATAAATGAGGACAAAATACTAATTTCGCGAACGATTAAATTCTTATGGCTTAGGTTGTACATTCTAAGCTTCTGATAAGTCACAATGAATCAAAAATGTAATATTAATATTAATTACGGTCCCGAACTAACTACTTGAAACCTCGACATATCTTCCTTAAACAAACGTATGTTTATTGAAGTCTCAAATATAATTTCAAAATTTTTGCAACATAACCCAATTCAAGAATTCTTACGGAGACAGATAAAACAGGTCTCAAATACCGGTTGAAGTCAGGACTCTATCAAAAAATGCGCCATGAAACTATAATTTATAATACACTAGCCAGTCCGGTCGTATTGCATCAATGTAAACAAACTGATATGATAATGGGACAGTCATTATTGGTCAATTTGGTCTTTTACCAAAAATGATTTACAGCACATTTTTTACTTGCAACATCCGCAGAATGAAATAACGACTTAATAAAGGTTGCTAGATAGAGATCGCTGTGGACATCTTTGGTCTGGATTCAGCAGTAGACTTTCTGAACATCATCACAATCGACCACAGAATGACAACTGCCACAACTCTCTCATATGTCCTTCAAGACTCCCGGGCAGTCCTGTTGGAACATCTATGGCTTATCCTGTCACTTCAAACACGCCACCATTGTGTCAATAAAACCAGAAGTAAACTATGTCAATTACTTCATCCATGTGAAGACAATAAGCCACCATACACCCAGGGCTCAGACAATTCAATTAAAATAATTTTGCGTCAAACACGGTACGCATAGCAATGCTGTTGTATCTCGGAGTTATATCGCAACATTGTAACATCTGTTAGTGTATCGCTTCACGCTTGTTATCCTGGAGGTTGACAGGGATCATATATTTTCCACGGTCGTGTCGACGGCCGTTGATCCTTGCTTATTAGTTTCATTTACCACAAGTTATTTTTTAGACATTCTGGAATTTTATATTTATATCAAATCGAGCATTTATTATGAAATATTTATTTGAATTATTCACAGATTTGGCAATAGGCTCCACTTTCACTTTTAAAAATAAATTTCCCAAATAACATATTAAGCAAAGATTTCAACGAAATTAATCCGACTGAAAGTCAACATTGTAGCGACAGGCATATTTATTGGTAGCAATCAAAAAATGTGTGCATATTTAACACAGAAAAGTAAGTTATATTTAAATATTGCTAACAAAGGCTTTTAGGCTTCACTTCTCTAAAAGTTTAAGAACCGCTAGCCTATCTCACATCCGCCATACAGCCGGTGTCTGGCGCCGTACTCCATACTTTTTACTAATCTTTTTGTCTGCGTAGCCCGGGGGCAATATCACTATTATTTACCAGCAAAGACTAAGTAAGGTTCCTTTTGATTTAATGGCAGGAGTTAACTCACAGTTTTCTAATAGAATTAGGATTTACATATTACTTTGTAACAGATTTACTATCCGACATCTCTACGTTCTAAGCATTTTACGATACGTCCATTGCGGGGTTCAAATTAAATTTTGTCTTAAGTGTGGACAACGAAATTACATGTAAAACGGAGTTTAAACTTAAAGCTGACTCATTTAATATTTTCGTTTGCACAAAGTTTAACATAGAAATAGTAAAATGATATCCTACTGTTATTGGCAACCTTATTTTTAATACTAACAATACGCGACTTATTATGCGAGCTATGCTTACAAGATGTAGCAAACGCATTCATGCATTTTAAAAATAATGTATCTACATGACTCCGCGCATTTTAAAATAAAAATAAGTTATTTTTATACACAAATGGCTATAAAACAACAAGAGAAAGCCGTTGAAAATAATGTTTGCAGAAAAGTCCTTGATGTCAAAGGTGACAAAATTAGGACAAGAGCATTACCCAAGGTTTCGTCGGCAAAACCACGCTTGTCAACTGTAATGACGGTAATCAACTTCCGAGAACCGCCGCGTGACACGGAAGTCGAAACTTATTTGGCGTTTACAATGCAGATAATGATCTTAACCGTTGGACTATGTGGACTGGTGAAATGTTTAGGCGGGTAACCTTATAGGTAAGATATATATAAGGACCTAATAAATAAATAAAATAAAAATAAATAAATAAAAATAAATACAATATGTCTAATACTAAAGTTTATCCACACCTTTTTAAGTCAGAATTTTTTTCTGAATCTGATGTCGTTAAATCGCAGTATTGGGGATAACCGTTGTCGATTTTGTGTCTTTGTAAAACGTTCGTGAAATGACTTCAGGCAGTTGCTTGCGCAGTTTCTTCTTGGTACCGTCCGATGATGTCCGGTAATATCCGAGATGTGAGACTTTTTGAAAGACTAATGTAAAGCATGATTTTATTTCATTTATAACAATACTAACCGACTTTACCAAAGAACGAACTTATTTATATAAATATGATAAAAAAGATTTACCACATAAATTTAAAATTAACCATCTTTTTTTTATTTTGTCAAGTTCTAAAATTTTAATCTATTATTTCTATCTTCAAAACCCTGTGGAAGCTGCAACCGTGATGTGCACCGCTCAAGGGCCTGTCATGTCGACCTTCGTTCCGGGAATCAGAACACCGGGTCAGATATAATAATCGCTCGCAACCGTCAATTTTCTACCATCGCAATCAAAATAATACAAATTATATGGAACCCTTTTTAGGGTACGGTTTTACGGAAAACACGTACGTGATGGTATTTCGTGAATCATTTTGATGTTCTGTATAGTATTAAATATAATACATACATACATAAACTCACGCCTTTTTCCCAGAAGGGGTAGGCAGAGGAGCAACCAGGACACCTACGTTTCACCTTGTATTTTCCATCCGTATTAAATATAATTAAAGAAAATAGTCGCAGTAAGTAAATGACTGTGCAATTGACAGTATACTAGGAATAATAGGAAGAAATAGGGAATAACCTGTACTGTAACTTGCTGCAGTTCTTTGAATATTAATATACTCGTATGATACATTAGTTTATTTATTTACATATATTCTTGTGAATTTATGAGTCTTCCATATGTTACAATTAAATTGTATAGTATTGTCTAACAATATAACATATAATACTTTAAATATTATGCAAAACTGTACTGCAAAATCCCATTCTACATTGTAAAGACTGCAACAAACTTTAGGCCCAACATTTGTAAGGGAATAACAATACTTTTCCCTATGACTACCTACCTACATTTCACCGCAGAAAAATATATGTTTTACAAAGCCACAGACATTATTAATTTCTATTTGAACAAAATATAACTAAACTGGAATAACAGGAAAGCTTATTAATATATTTAGCGCGAATCCTTTAGTACTTATAAATGACTCAATAATAACAAGAACTTAGAATATAATTAATGGGAAAGAATAATATAAAACCAAACTTCCTGAGACTAATAAATCCAGAATATTCTCTAGCATAAACTGCTTATTTTAAAGCTACTACAACTTCCAGGAAAACCATAGAATGTTATCGTGTCTGAAAATATCCATTTTAATCGTAGTAAACTTTCTATAATTATGTTTCTTGAATTTATGCGCCTACTAAATATCTCTACACCTTACAAAACTCAGGCATTAAGTTCTCCTTTATACTCTTTATATAAAGCATAAATAAAATAAATAAATAAATAATCGTATTCAACGACTAAAGTCTATATTTTCTGCAGAACCCAAAGAGAGATAAACAAAAGCATGCATTTAAAAAACCATTTGATTTCAAAATTAACCTCGCTTCTCTCCGCGCTATATAACGTTAAATATGTAGCCAATTAATATGTATTCCTTACATACTGATTTGAATAAATGCAATTCAAAATGCTATTTACGCGTACGACTTGCAAATGTGAAATTTATACATAAGGCATACAAGGCGCGTAGTAGAAATTGTGTGGGAGAAAAATTAATACGAAATATACCTGATTCATAAATTGGATCTAGTTAAGAGGCAATTTCTACGCGATTTGCGTATTGTAACACCGGTTAGTTTTTTGAGACAGCGTGGGAACGTTCGGTCATAAATTCGTTTCCTTTTGAGACTGTTTTGGAAAATATAAGGCGCAATCTGAATACTTAATGATGATAGACTATAAATAGAATTGTGTTCTTTTTTGCGATACATTTTTTTTTATATTATCAAATGCACATTCACTTTCAATTTAGGTAGCAATATTTGGTAATCGTCCCTAATTGTTCATAGTTCTAAAGTAAATGAAAAATTGGTTTATATTAGATCTAGTTCCATACGTCACATTAGATTTATTCTACTTAAACACTGGAGAATTATAAACAACTTATTACAAAGATATTTGACACGATTCCACTCGGCAATCACACATATGAAACAGTTGAAAAATAATGACACGCCACATTGTACGATGAGAGATAAAGATAAACACAGGCATTGTTTTTCCAACACAAAACTGCGGTGACATCATAATCTGAAAGTGTTATGATCTGATGATGCTGCGTATGATTTAGAAGTTAGGCACTGCATGTACTGGACTATAAAAGTACTAAGTGCACTTATCATTTCAATATTCGAAGCTAAAAACTAGATCAAGATGAAGCCATAAAATACACTGAATAATAACCTAAAATTATTTCCTCCGACAGAATTTAATTATCCAAATAGATCTCAACTCTTTTTATTTGATCCTCCAAATAGATCTAACCCGAACTCAAAACGCCTGACAGCAGAAACATATGGGCCGAAACGGGACGCCTATACCCCGATACTGTATTTAAAAAATCATTTATTTTGTCCAACAAAACCCGGCGCTACGTAACTCGATAGGGCATGGTGGTGGCATGCGATACCGCGCGGGCGCTCGTTTCGCGGAACCACGGGTCTTGTAGGCCCTTCCGCGAAACATTTTTGACCCTGCTACCTATTACTACCGTGGACTCGTGATGAGAGAATTTCTTGCTTTGTGGGAAACTGTAGAGGGTTATTAAATGACGAGTTGAAAAAGGTTATATGTCAAGAATGCTGTAAGGAAATATGGTTTCAAAAAAAGAGTGTAATGCCTCTTTTTTCTTGTTTAATTAAGTGCAATTTTGGAATTAATCATTAATGAAGACAAAGGAACCAGACGAAAGTCAAACAAATATAATGATATTAAAGAATGCACTTTCACTTTATTAAATTGGTTGATATAATTAAAAAACTTAAGCGTCAGCAATTTATCATTTTCAAATCAGCAATTTTAATCTACAATTGTTTGCAATGTTAATAACTCAGACAACCTAAATAGGGATCAGCGTTTCACTGAAATCTAAGCGTATCTTATCAAATAGCTAGTTGATCTATTTACGAAGGCGTTGGCTCATTAGTGTAATAGAGGAGCAAGCTAATTACGAATAAAAATAAATATATGACTCAGTAACGATTCCCCTATTACAAATTTAACAGCGAAAAGATACCAATTATACCATCGACCAGACTCACTGACCGGAAAACATATGTCGTCAAAGCAGTTTGGTTACCTCTAGAAATTCTTCAACAATAAATATGAATCCAAGAAAATCACTGTGATAACTTTAACCTAAACTCAATTAAGATTTATGAAGTTATAAGAATTAATTTTACCTACAGTCAGAATCGAACCCAATCTTCCACATATCCAATTATATTCTACAAGTTTCAACTAGAAGAGTCATAGACAAGCAGAAAACCCCGTAGTTTATTTCCAACGTGCTCATTACCAACGATGTGACCTGACCATAAATTATGACAAGCAATTAGCCCATTCTAAAATTCCATACATTTATAATGCACTGTAATTGCTTTTTACCAGTACATTATAGAATTAACATCGCGCTTGGGTGTAGCACTTATCTATATAAGATGATAAATAGTGGTTTCTGTTTGAATTACTGCGTGGATTTTGAGTTTCAAATGTTTTTTTAAATCATAGACTAATTTGCCTCTGTCTCTAAAATCAATATTATCTCTATTTACTAGAAATCAAATGAAAATTATAATGTAATTTAAGTATTATTTGTGATTTAATTACACTGCTCAACAAAAAAAATAAAATCGTTTGTTTCCTTTAATTTTTTTTTTGTTTCTATCTCAAACTAACGCGTATTTTTTAAATATGGTAACATTTTTTCTCTCACAGCTTTTGTTTTTGAGTTACAGCTAACTACTCTCCATTACTATTTTTACTTATAGTTGCGTTTTTTATTGGACATTGAAATATATTTTGTTGTTGTTTTCGATATGGCTTCGTCAAGAAGGTGTTGTGTACTTAATCCTGATTCTTTTTGCTACATTTGTGGTGAATATTTATTTGCAAAATGTCGAAAACCTATATCGGACTTTGTAAAAACTGCGTATCATCAATACTTTATCAATACAAATTAAAAGCTGGTATTTTTGATGGGCCACAGATTAGGCAACTCGTGAAAGATCCTAATTTTGTCAAATCAATGACTGAAGTCGTATCCAAAGCTTGGAAGTCATTCGTTTTGGTTTTGAGTAATTTCCTAGGCAAAAAGAAATCGGACGACCACGTCGAGCTTGTTGAGTCCATGCTACCGAACTTGCAAGAGTTAGGGTGCAACATGAGCATAAAAATCCACTTCCTGCACTCACATTTAGACCGATTTCCACAAAATATAGGTGATTTTAGTGAGGAGCAAGGTGATAGATTCCATCAGGATCTTCGAACAATGGAAGAGCGGTATCAGGGGCGGTGGGACTCACATATGATGGCAGACTACTGCTGGAGTTTGCAACGTGATCTACCTAAAGTCGTTCATTCAAGAAAATCGTATAAAAGATCATTTGATAGTGTTCAATAGAAATTTTGTTAACATCATTTATTAATTTTCTGTACTTTTTTATCAAAATAATAAAACTCTATATTTCAAAAACTGAAGCTGTTAGCAATCTCCCAGTATTTTTTTCATACTCAGGGCCATAGAAATACCCAATAACAGAAAAAAAATAAAGGAAACAAGACCTGTGTTGACCAGTGTTATACAAAAAAATTAAATAACCTTTCACATTTAAAATCTATACTTTTTAAGGTGATAAAAATTACAATATGTATTGAACATTAACCTTTTCGCTTTAAAATTCTCCTTGATTTTTTATATATAAATAATATATACTGATGTTAGTAAATTAAATACGTAAACAGAAAAGCACGCAAACTCGCGTGATACACTTAGTTTCTTGATAATATAATAGTGAATTGTAATTAATTTGATTCCTCGTTTTCCCACCACTTTTCCCATGGAACAATGCAACGCTTCGAAAACGGGAAGTATACACGCCTCGTGTATTTTAATTGGGTTTTTTTACAAGTGGGTGAATATTTTTCGCGTTCTTACGATTCTAGGACATTTCAGATTTCGACCCACATTGATTGTATGTGGTTGCAATTCTTGTGATTTCATCAATTCCATTTTTTTTCTTATTTAACTTTTATATTATTTACGAAAACATTTTTACATTTTTCGTCCTATGATTTTTAAAAACCTTTGTTGAGACATAAAACAGGAAGTATTTATATACAGTACACTTGCGGACTAATTCGTAGACAATTTTAAAACCTATTTTACTTATCGAATGTTTTGTCCCTTTCGAATTCAGATTGAGCGAAGAAGACAAAACATAAGGTCCTTAGTTACTATTTGAGAACAGATAAACACATAATGTCGGCTTACCAAACCGGATGTCCACGGTTTGAACCCAAAACACGCCACAATCCTGTCACCATGTCGAGTTACAAAGTAAAAATCTATAAACTTCTAAACATAGTCTCTATTGTCATAACAATACGTGCGATAGTCGTATCACATGATTGATAGTCAAGTGCCTGGTTTATTAGTACTTGAAATCGGGCGTCAAGTGGTGCCGATACCGTACGCTACTGTATTCACCAGTCTATTTTTATTGCTCTTGTATGATAATACCATGAGTCAGTCTGATTGGATTATGTAGTGCAAGGGAGTAGCGGCAGATGTCGCTGTTCTGAAATTGTGTTGTCCTTAAGGAAATGTTTAAGGTTTCTATCAACCTGTCACTTTCCACTTCTTCGTAAACAATCATACCTATTGATTCCAAGTGAAGTTAGTTGCGTATGTTTAAGTTAATAAATGTCTTCAAAATAGTCAAAATGTACCCAAATATGTAATCATGTTTTAAATTAGATTTATTGAGTCTTATCGAACGGATACTCGGAAGGATAAAAACTCCTTACTGGTATACTTTTTTACACATAAAAATGCTGTATCCAATAAATCCACGCTCCATTAACGGACCAAAAAAAAAATCGACGCGATCGCAGTAATAATTAAAAAGTGATAATATTAAACGAAACACAACGTTATCTATAATGAATGTAGTGGAAAGAGCATTAAGCGCGGCTGTGCGAGCTCCCCGAGATAAGCGCGGTATGCGATGGCCTGATACAAAGATAAGAGATAAGTGGCCGGCTGTATTGTTCCGAATCGACGGCGACTGACGGACTCGCCGAACAACCGAAACTACACAACGGTAGTTTCAACACAAATCAGATTATAAAATAAAAAGGATTAAATTTACTTTAAATTTAAATTAATAGAACGAATCGTTGATTAATTTAATTAAGTACATGTAAATTAATTAAATTCAATTTTTATTTTGTACTTGCATAACTACCTATATAGTATGAATTGAATATTTCAATATTTAATTTCATTAAAACCGTTTGAATTAGGTTCTATATTTTCAAATATAGAATCAGAATTGATATTGCGTATACGAATTGCGTTCAACATTTTCAAATTTAGAATCCGATTCCACATAGCCACACATACAGCAATAGACGAAAGTGTTTGACTTTTGCCATAGCCGTTGACAACTACATTTTTAGCCTAAATCGCTCAGCGATTGCCATTCGAGCATTTGAAGGAAAGCGAGTATAATGTTGCTTAGCAAATAGTAGGTTATGATAAGATTAGGCAAACATCTCACGTCGGCGCATTCGCACGCCGCTGGTACCGTTACACGCACATATCTGCGCACTGCGCGCGGCTACACACCAAAATACGTGATTTTGCCATTTTGTACCACTTCTCGGATGGACGAATTCTATAGTTTTTCGTCCAATAAAGTAGTGTCCTAGCGTTCATGAGTTTGTACAAAGGTGTCAGTTTATTTTGGTGGGATCGAAACCC
Organism: Deilephila elpenor; assembly: GCA_949752805.1. NCBI lineage: Eukaryota > Metazoa > Arthropoda > Insecta > Lepidoptera > Sphingidae > Deilephila > Deilephila elpenor. The sequence continues at coordinate 3,339,845 of OX457114.1, forward strand.
GGAAAAACTTTTATCACATTACTTTTGATTCTAATTGTCAACAATCGTAATATTATTAAAATTAATTAAGTATTTGAACATATTAAAAAGTCATTTCTTTATATTCATACGTCAGCATTGTAAGTAAATTTCGCAACTGCTAGGTAACAATATCCTCCACCATTTAAAGGCATTACTCCCTACTCCCAGTCTACCATGCTAACGTCGCGCCATGTTAACTCACTGAATCCACGTAGCTTCTTATGTCTCATAAAACTCCCAGGCATTCAAATTCACTTTATATCAAAGTATAATCTTGGTACGACTTGATAAAAAATACAACATCAAATTCCATAATTATCCCTACAATATTTTGTCATGACGCATATCCAAACAGATTTTTCGACGAAACAAAGTCTGCTAATTGTTGTCTTAAATACTTTTTCTTTTATTATTATAATGCCCAAAGCTAATCAAAAGGAACACAAATTAAACTTAAGTACGAAAAACTGAACAATTTTAAAGTTATATGTACATTTTTTTATATTTATTTTACACACGATTACGCAATTAAAGTAATCTCAATGCGATAGTAGTCACGCATGGCATTTTAACAGTAAAACAATCGTACAAATACGAAAATATAAATACTTTTCTTTTAATAGGTACCTAGTCATCATTATTATGCCGGTCAATATTGCTTGCCGAAACGCAGCGCAAAGAAACAGCGTAATATTTTTACCGATTTTCCGGTAGATAAGATGTCCCCACTAAAATAGTCGCCAAGTAATTTCCTAAATAAATGTGTCAACAAGATATTTTACAACAGGAAATGTTTATTACTTTACTCAATTTTCATTTACAACCTTGATATTAAGCTCCAATTAGTTTGGTATTTATGAAAATAAAGGCTGAAGCGTGTCCCAGACATTTCGGTAGTTTGTCAATTACGCACATATTTATGCAATTGTATAAACATCCAAGGAAATATTTACAAAAAGTATAAAATGAAGCAATAAATTGTTTTTAGACAATAATAAAAAATCTTAAACATGTTGATTAATTAAAAACTCGTAAAGTAACATGAATATTCAATCTCATACGTTATCAACATTATTATGCCTATTAGGCTGGCGTCATAAAGTTGTGCATTCATTTCGACAGATGGCGCTATGCCGAACGAAAACGCTAAACAAACGCTCATTCAAACATGTGTTCCAATTCCAAATATAAATTCAAACAAAATCTGTGCAATCAAAATCGTACAGTTAAAATAATTGAAACTATTAACGCAAATGTAATCCGTAAACAACGGCGTGACCTACAGGCTACAGCAGTGACGACAGATAGCACGCAGCCATCGGCGATAACCTTCACAATTGCCAATTGACGTCAACTGACTGATAACACTGGGCAAGTAAACAAAAACTACACTATAATGATCAACCACTGGGACCTTAGACCCGAGGTGCGTGGCCGATGCGGCCGGGCTGTAACTCCATTTCTATTACGAACCATCCATCATCATTAGAGAGGTCGAGCTGTGTGGAATGCTTTCCAGCTACATTGTTATTTTCAATTATATCTCGCATCAGTTCAAAAATAGAATACATTTTCGTGAAATGCAACAACATTAAAAAATGATATTGGGATATTTAAATTTCGAATTCATTTGTCCATTATTATTGCCGGATTTGAATGGAATGTTTTCCGATACATTATTGTACATGGTATTACATTATTATTTTCAATTATATTCCATATGAGTTTTAAAAATCCGTGAAACACACCAATTAAATAAATAATTATATCGTGCGTACAATTAGTTTTAATTTTTAACATTTCACGTCCATGATTGTTATCTATATCGTGCCGGATATATTTTTATATACGCTATATAATGCGTAAACGTAAAACTTAATGCCAATTGGATTATTATCTTGTAATATAATTTAAATATTTTCGACCAGCGTCACGATATCAGCCCGACGCTGATATTTTGTTATCGTCTACAAAATACCAGTGGTATTTTATTTGCCTACGTGTTCTGGAGTAAACAACCTAACATGGCGTTAGTCATTATGCCGAGAATTACGGCATTTCATCATACAAATAATCTTAGAGGACATGCGTCGTCAAAATGGAGATTTTAAAACGTGTAAACATTGCGGCGACTGGCATTCTCGGATAGTCGGTGGGACCGGAAAAACTACGCATACCAAGTTTATTATTACATTAACAGGATTACGATTATTGACATTTCAATAAAATGAATCATGCGAGATTCGTCCAGTGACATAAGGAAATATGGACGTTCTTTCAACGCTTTACTAGAAACTTCGGGGTTCAAGACAACAGTAATTTGGCTTTCCGCGAATTTGGCTACAGGATAATCGTGTGCGTTTATCCAGTTTCGTATTTTCTGGAATTTGGTTTACAATATTCCAAAATTAAACATCATCAATGGAATTTTCCAACTATCATATAAGATAGATTTACACCCAAAATTCCCAGATTTCGGCCCATCCGACATAAATATACTTTCCAATCCAAAAAACTCTTATCCAACCTCTATTCGCCGTCTCCATCTAAAAATATTCCGAGCTGTCATTCACATGTACATTGCAGTATTGATTACAGTACACACAGTATGCTGTATGAGTCAAATCCTTGATAGTCCAATTCAGAGCAATATATTCCGCGAATAGACGCACTGTCTGACCGAGGCGGGTTTGATATGACTATTTCTGTTCTGATATAGAACATGAGCATTGAATTAAAACTGAATTCAATGCGTATTGGAATTCGTGTTTAAATTATATTTGTGTGAGGTTTTGTACCACGTACTTTGAGAATGGCACGTATCGCTCATAATATTAAGGTAAATTAAAATAAGCTGGATACAAAATATGCAAAAGAAATAAACGATCACTGGAATAACCACATGTCTTAATTTTGAATATTATTTTTGTTGCTCCAAGAAAATGTACATTATATGTTTTAATAACTTACTGTCCTTGTTAATATGTTTTGTTTAATGCTGTAAAATCTATCATTTTAACGTATTACAAATACAATACACTATTTGTAAACAATACCTACGTCCCACTGCAGGGCACGGGCCCACTCTACAATCGAGGGTACGATCGAAACGAGGGTAAAACTTAAGTATAAGCAAACAGGTATAACAATATTCATATAACTAATTAGATATTTAAAACTTTTAATTTTAAAGCATTAATAATTTTAACAACCTACATAAAAATGTAATAAATAAAAGACAAATTAATTACAACATAATATCGATAAGAAGCGTTCACCACTGATAAGAGACAATAAAACGCCAAACTGGATAGATACGCGCAGTTCGGTGTCACTGAACTATTGCCAACATTGTATGATATAGCGCATATGCATCCGATATACGACATACGAATATGTATGCCGCTGGCATAGAATATCTGCCACGGTTGCCTTTATCCTGTCTGGGAGAGAGGAATGTATAGCACAATATATTGAATATTTCTTATTAAAATTGATTATTTATTTGTTGGTAAAGTATCACAAATTGCTACAAATAATGGAGAATTAGTTTTGATTCCGATGTCAAATAATTTACTTAATTATTTGGGTTTTTATTTCAATATCTACAGTTGATTTGAGAGAAATTGCATTGTCTTTTTTCTGATACAATATTTTTTTATCATTTTGACTTATCAATGACTAAAAAATAATATAGAACCGTAAATCACACATTTTTCTACCAAATATCAGCATCTTTATGTATTATAACCACGGAATATCGTTGACATGACATCATGAAGTACTTTCAAGAATTGCCTGTAGCTGACCTCAGGCCTTTGATTCACCGGTCATTTGGACCATTAACGAAATGTTTTATTCTTTATTTTTTTTACACAATAAATAAAAGAAATTTATTTATTTTACTCTTTCTTCTTCTTGTATATCCATCATAGTTGTCTATAAGAAATTACCTAGAGCGATAAAACCACCATTTGTAGTTTTGGTATTTCTGCACATTGTTTTTAATTCTTGTATAAAATAAAGACTTAATAAAAAAAATACATTCCGTTGTCAATAACATTTGCAGCTCCCGGACACAGTTTAAAATCGCACGCTTGCTACGTGAAAATATGCGCCTCATTTTACTGTATTTCCTGCACCGAGATACTGGCAGAAAACTATTTTATCATTTGAATTTATCAATTTTATAACTACGCTGTTTTACAAGCTATGCTTCATTTTTATTTGTTGGAAACACAATTGTACGCCAAGACTATGTTATATAAATATATTTAACACCATATTAAATGTATGACCTATTACGCTATTCATGAATTCGTAAATAGGCCGGCTGACATTACATTTTAATGTACTAGTTACAACGAAAGTTCTTTCCACGATGTTATTACATTCTTCTAAGCCGGGTGAAAATATTCTTACTTAATATAGTACGTATCTAAGTATGTATCCGATCATCGTACTCATATTGATCATAAGAATTCGTGCCGCTCTTCAATATATCAATAGATCAAATTGAACTCACATTTCTAAACTAAATCTTGCTACGCTTTAGTCTTTTCTCTATACATGAAGGTCATCATAACACACTGTATGCTCTGCACACTGCATTGTCTATATTAGCATATAATATATATATTAGCTTACCTCTAGCGCCTCCTGCGCCGTGTGGAGGTAGTCCCTCAGCATCGCCTCCTGCACGCTGAGCCATTCTAGCCTCGGGTCTTCCAGTTGCGTCACCTCTGTGGACAAAATAAACATCAATAAAAATTCAGCAGTTCAGCAGTGGAGTTCTTATGGCTGAAGAAAGAGAGAGAGAATAAAAATTAACTTGGGCTAAATTGTGGTACGGTTATGATGAAGCATATCTTTAACTTGGCAAGTCCTTTGCATGCAAGAATATGGTAGAATAAATGCCTTGAACATATTCAATAATACGAAATTGAACCTGATTCTAACATAATGTAGGTACCTCATAACCTAACGCTTTGTGTTGCAAGATACAAAATAAAAAAAAATAGCGAGAGAATTTAAGAATAAAAGTAGAATTTCATCCTACTGTCTCTGAAGCTATTCGTAGAGAAATAACCATACATACGACAATATTCAACACTAACTACCCAATGACGATTACCATTATCTTCAGGATCACATACAACTTTTTCAACATAGTGACACTCAGACACCCTCACCTTGACCAAGCTCCAACCCAAGTTTCCATAAAAAGCGCTGGTCAAAGATCACCATCTTATTGGCTTTCAACTTTCAACACATTAAGGCTTCAGGTATACGCAACATATCTAAATGTTAGAATAATGGTCGGTGACATAAGGGCAGACAGTTCCCGAGCGGGTACAAATGATACGCCTCGATTTGAACCAACGCTATCTCGAGATATCGCAAAGAAACCTGTAGGGCAGTCGTATTCTAGTATGCTTTTTCGCGTTAAATAACTAGGAATTTTTAATGCATGTTTCTTGTTAAATAAATTGTTTGAAGATGTTGATTTGGAATAGTTATTTGATTATTTTTTTACATACATACATAAACTCACGCCTTTATCCCAGAAGGGATAGGCAGAGGCGTCACCAGGACACCCACATTTCGCGTTGTGTGTTGTCCCATGATGTGATAGGGGGCGAGCCTATCGCCATTATTTTTTTACTTGGTCTATTACATTTCGTGGCTTAGATAAGTTAAGCCGTTAATCCCTAATGTAGTTATTGTTAAATAGACAGCATCAGAGGGCTCAAAGCTAGCACTATGATGTATATAATATTTATCATAACAACAACAATATATCTCTTAATCCCATAGAAAAAATATTCAATACCGAGATAATTATTATTAAACAAATTGAAATTCCCGAAACCGAGTCTAAAATATACAAAACGTAATCATAATTAATTGCGTTATGCGATTATCTCGCGATTAACAAGAAACGTACGGCGCCACAGGAAATGACGTCAGATAAAACATTCAATAGTTTATCAAAACTTTCTTAGAAAATCCCCGAAATTTTAACACTTTACATTTGCAAGTAAACAAATATTATGTAATACGCGGTTCCTGGAATATGTTGGATATAATATTTTACTCATGTATATTAGAAATATTCAGATATTTACTATAATATGAACGTATGTTTAATTGCAAAAGTAAGTAACTAAAATTCTTGTATAAGAAACTGTCAATAAAAAATACTAATTGATTTACAGTCATCAAAAATGAAATATTTGTAGGGTAAATATAACGCGAACATTTAAAACAACTATTTTTCGATGAAAAATAATTCCCACATAAATACTACAACTTAACAAAAATTCAAAAATCCCAGACTTATTCTACTTACATTACAAGTCCAAAACCCAACCAAAACCCTTAATTATAAAACACCAGACCAGCATACAGGAGCGAATATTCCAACAGTAGCCAGCACGATTCAATTTTCCAATTAAAACGATACTATTTTAGTTGTCACTTGTGTGGGGTTAAAAAACCATCGGGCCCAACAGGAACCAATCATGCAGACTGCATTCCGTCGCCACTCGCCAACCGCGTGATATCCAAAGTGCGCGCGGCTATCTTTCAATTATTATTCTCAATTCTGGGACAGGCAAGGCCGGAATCATTCCGTACAAATTACTTGGAAGATTAGAACTGTATTGAGTATGGGTTTTTGGATTAGCGGTTTGTGGGTTTTGCGCAGGTGGGGATTGGGGTGTTGGTTGGTAATAGTGCTGCCTTTTAAAAGGAGCAGCAAAATTCTGAGATTTGATTTAGCGTTGTGACACCTGCTATAGACCATTTGTTTCCAATATCAAATTTGGAGTTAACTTTTAAAATTAATTTTCTGAAAATGTATTCGAATAATTTTTCAATTAATTTAAAAGCAACTGACAACATGGTATAAGTCATTAAATCACAATAAATAGTGAAATTACGTTGTAAAATAATGTTCGAATAAAAATGCTTTGAAAATCTCTTTCATAAAGTCATGTTTAATATAAAAACAATAATAATATAAAAACAAATGGTTCAAAAGCGTTTAAATATTCATAGTTGATCAGAGCATAATCGACAAAAAGTTACCAACAGCGAAAGGTCGTAAAAACGCGCGTGATGTGATATGTATAATAAAATCGACCACACACACTCTATCATGTAATGTTTTTAATAATATTAATGCCTTTTCTCTTGTATATGCTTTAATCCCACATTTATTCAGGTTGCTACAAGATTCTTAAGCATGTTGCAGAATTTGGCAAGTTCACCACGTATTTGCAGTACGTTTTGCGTTACATTTAAATGTAATAATTATGAATGCAGGCAGAATAAGATTAAGATTGCAGGAAGTTGCTGGATGCAGGCCGCTTCCAACAGATTGATGTGAAGGTCCTTGGGGAAGGCCTATGTCCATCAGTGGTCTTCCTGTGGCTGAAGAGAGTTATGAATGCAAGCATGACTGACTATTGAGACGTTTATCCCCAGGAATACAATCCACGACGGTAGACATGCTGATTCGTTGAATTGCCAACTAATCTATTGATCAGAATGTATTCCTACAATGGTAAAACTAATAAAAAAATCCAAATAGTTATTTCGAAAATAATGTAAAATTAAGTCATACTATAAACTTCTTACACAAACACATATTTTTAATATGTAAATAGTAGTAGTAAAATCCACAAACTGGCCTTATAAAAACAAACATGTAGGGAGATATAACAAAAATCGACATTGCATCGATACTCCCATCTACATTAGTATGTTAATACGACCAGGCCTTTTCTATTATTATTTCCTAACAGAATTTAATTTCCACAATGTATACTATTATAGCGTAAAATATAACCTCCAGTCTGGATGAAACGTTTAAATATTGCATCTCGTATATTTTATAGGTGAACGTGCGTGCAAGATTGCATTCCTTGATAAAAACCGACCGTAGTCCATACGGCAAGTTGGAGGCGGCAACCCTTTCTGCATCTACACATCCATATAAAAACCGTATCAATCTTCTTTCTTGATCTGTCCATATATGTCCCAGTGGTGGGCACGGGCCTAGCACAGATTATGTGAGGGGCCTTGGATCTTAGTCCAAACGCAAATCGATGGATTGACGTCATTAAACTTGTGGTCAGATTTTTTTAACTATACATCACAATTCTGGCGCGCGGTTGTCAGTATTCCCATATAGAGAGATTTTACAACCCTATATTATAAAAAAAACTAAATTATAGGTCCAACTATCGACATATTTATCTGCATGACGGGATACCACGTCATTCGCATAGGGCTCAGGCCATCCAACCAACTCGTGGACAGGTTATAAAATTCTTATAAGACGAGTTCACAACAACTTCATAATAACTGGCCATTTTGTAAAATATCGATATCATTTCATCTTTAACAAGCAGATTTAAGAACGTATCGATTGGATGTGTCTCCGCTGCGTGTTTTACTTTTATTCAGCCATGTTAATTATTGACTTTGAGTAATAAATGCAGGCTTAATATGTAGATTGCTGAATGTAAAAGGAAAATAATGTACAGGCCGACGAAATTCTTTTGCCTTTTTTATTTTTTAATTCGAAAAGTCAGTAATGTTGGCATATTTTTAAGCTTAAATTGCGGTGCAAAAATAAAACGCTATAAACGGTCCTATTTTATGAAACGACGCATTTTAATTCAATAATCATTCCCCGATGCAAAATAAGGGGTGTTGTGTTTGTTTATCTATGTGTGTTTGGAATAATCATTAAACGGATAAATCGATTTTTTCAAGTTAGCTTGATTACGAAGCATGGGCCAAAGTTACTCTGGTAAATAGTGTTTGTTGCAGCATAGCCGCTATTAGTCAAGACGTTTCTTTCCTATTTGTATGAGCCAAATACCACAACAGATGACAAAACTACGAAAATAATTCACTATTAAATCAGAAAATGCACAAAAACAGATCCATAAAGTATATAGTAACATAAAGCTATCATGTTCTTATTGTAGTAATGCAAATACAAGACTTTACAAATGTAATGCTATTGTGGTATTCACAATAGGAAAGGGAATACAGAACAGCGGATGTTGCGAATGGCTGTCATTTATTAACTTAGGACACCTTTGCACAAGATTACAATATCTACAATTGAAATTAGTTGCTTATAGACTTCGGTTCGGTAGGTTAGGTAGACTTCGGTCATAACATCCGCATTGTTTCGAGCTGGAAGGCCAGTGACACTGACATACCCCTTTCGACCTCCCCCGGGGTACCGAAAGGGGAGCTTAATAGCTTTTCCTCTCGGAACAAAAAAAAGAAAAAATAAAGGTTAGGTAGATTAAATTTTCCCATGTTACTTGACAGTAGTAAAAACGTACTAAATATAAGGAAAAGAGAAAATAAGGGTCTCATGTGTGGGGTACCTATGATGATTATGAGAAATTAGGTTTGGGAGGGACAGCACATCAAATCTAAACCGTCAAAAAGGTAATAAATGAACGTGGACGAAGCGCAGGTAATATGTATAGGTAAAAAAAAATGAGATGCATAGACTCTGCTTAAGAACAGGTTATGTAGACCTGTGTGTATAACTCTAGTGGGAATAATAAGAGATAAGACAATTTCCAATGTTATAATTCAAATTACTCGTAATGACGCAACGCTCTAATAAAATCAAATATAACATTAATTTTAAATTAATTTATACAACATTTATGCCAATTTAGACCGTGTTATTTAATAACTAACGACTAAACACATTATGTATAAATAATGGGTCATCCGTAGGGCATTCGCTTAATGAAGTTTTAAACGATTGCCAGGTCGTTTGTACCGACCCGATGTAAACGATACATCTAATATTTACCACACGGACACGAAAATATAACACAATTTTATAAGAGATCGTAAAGATTGCAAATATTTGGGTTGAACTACTTTACAAAATAAGTAATCAATTAACATAATAAATATGTTTGTATTAGGAAAATATCTCCTAAATCCTAATATTACATCGACACTTGTAATTGTTGTGTCTACCAAGAATAAGACAAATGTAAAATATGTTTTAAATGATTGTGTAAACACAATGTTAGTGTTGCTTAAACAATAAAATAAAATAAAAATAAAAAAATATTAGATATAATGTTTCAGATACGACTTTGTTCATGGTAACTATACGGGATTAAAATTAAGATAACATTAAAAAATCAAATTCTATTTTTTTCACTATCATCATTAGCACTTAAAGCTATATTTCGTAGACCAACATTTAAATTAACAAAAAGAAATTATGTCGACGCCAAACATATCAAGCGAGCTTCTTACTATCAAAATTAACTATTATACTCAGCCTGTAGTCCACAGCTGGACGTAGGCCTCCCAAAGTAAGCGCACACCATCCCAGACTTGAGTAGTCGTCATCCGCAAAATTAACCATAAACGGGCGATAAATCGACGGTGCGTCGTCACAGCAATTTCCAACATTGTATTTACCATTAAATACTGAATCCTTAATAACAATTAATCATTTTAATGTGCAATTAACACTTGCACTTAACACTGTCATCCCTGAGGTGCGGTATCGTGGGATCTGTGCACCAAGGGCCGTAAATGACCGGCATTTGCATATTATGTTGGACGTATAAAGATAACACAGGTGTGAACGTCACTTAATACTAAGCTTGTCTGAATTATGTTGATAAAGTCGGGAATGTAACTAATTAGGTTATTGATAGTCTTAGAAAATAGTTTAGGAGGAGGGTGTGGTAATTATTTGGCATTTGTATTTTAGGTTTTAGGTAAAAATGAGACCTTTTAAAGTATTTATTAGTCCATTTAAAGTATTTTGAAGGCAAAACGGTATGACAAATTATATGTGTAATGTAATGTGATATAAAAATATTAATTATATATGTCATAGTCAAAATCGAAAACAAAATATAATGGTGGTAAATATTTATCAAAAAAAATTAAAAACAAATTGCAACAACACAAGAATGTCCAGATAGTAAGGAATTTAAAAACATGCCGGGGAAAACCGTCGTTTCTGCAAGAAGTCAAATAGATTTTAAGTGCGAGCCGATGTTATCAGAGCTGATAAATATACATGCGACCGTTTAAAATTACACATATTTGAATAATAATTCAACATCGTTTAAGACATTTGCCTAGATGCTAAGTTCAAATAAATTGCGCCATTACCGCTGGTATTTTAATTTAAGCGTTAAATAGGGTTTATTTACGCAGTGGATTATTCAAAGCCTTGGTATTATTAGTTTTTTTACCTGCACGGAGTTTACCTTAAATGTCATAATCTTTCAAAGATATTAAATATTTTTATAATACAAAGGGAAAGTATAAACAAAGCTTTAACGCACGAATCTTCATTAAAAATAATTGCAAATTCTGAAATTTTATAAAGAAATGATTAATATAATTAATCCTCCAACCCACAGTAGGCTAAATTGGTAGAATTGAACCAGGCCCTATCTGTTGAGGATAATTTATATTAATATATCGCCTAATATAAAATACACCTCATAAGTATTGCCTAGGTTAGAATTTGGAACCCTTTTTCTATAGGCGCGCGCTCTAACACATCTAGAGATTTAAAAAAACTAAAGGATCTGTATCATTATATTTCCCGTTAAAAACTATAACATAAAAATTAATAACATGTTAACAAATGTCAAGTACCGTCACAATTTACACAGGTAAACGTAAAACTAACAAGCCACACGCCAGTGGGTGGTCTTTCGAAAAAATACGTACAAGAAAATGGCGGAAAAGCCCTAGGTGATCTTATGAATAATGTAATGGAATTCGTGTGACTTGCGAGCGAAACCGAACGCCTTGGCAGGAGAAATTATTGTAACGTTTTAGTAATCGCAATTCTATATAATAAGAGTCTCGGTCGACGTTCTTTAGCTCTGTCTGAAATCTGAGCTACGTGTTTTGAAAATATCATTCGAAATCCGAATGTTAGATCGCTATGTGATCATTTCATAGAGGTGTGAATTTATTGGAATGGCAGTTCAGTTTGGTTGTGTTTTGATGATCAAATTCAATGCAGATTATTTATTTGTTATGTATGTTAAAAATATTTTTTGTGAACTTTACAATAGTAGGTTATAGGTTTTACCACTACCTCTCTGCCTAGAGTAAACTCTAAGTAGAAAAATTACACATTAAAAAAATTAAAACCTGATAAAGAATAGTTCGAGGACATCATAATTCAAAGCCAAGTTTTCACAAATATAATGTGACAGTAATGTAGACAAAGTTTATTTTAAAATCATTAAAACCATTAATGTATCTATTAATATAGAGCGTTTCATTACCTTTTTTTCCTTATAACACGCATTACAAGAACAATCTATACATTCATTCAAAATATAACTAATACATATTCCGAGGGATACAAATTACATTCCATATAACATAATTTAACAGGTTTCCACGTAAAACTAGCATAAAAAATTCAAAGCATCGCGAGGCAGGGTTAGCTGCAATATCTATGCATCGCCTAATGAATGCAACACTTGGTTGGATTGCATTTGCGTAAACAAGCTATAAGTAAGCATTCCGTTCATAACACGACTCATTTAGCTATTCCCCATACGATATGCCCGGGAATCTATAGGACTCACGATGTGGCACGGCGTTTCGCATAACATATATCGTTTTCAAATCATGCATTCAATGCATAATGTTAGAGTTTTTGTTAAAAATATACGGAATTTAAATTCATAACCGCAGAACACCGGCTACTTGCATAACGGATGTGACGACGTATTCGTTTTCATTTTTGTTGACCACCGCACTTGAAGAAAGACGTTGATAGATGACTTTTTTAATTTACGAACAACCGTCCATCCTGTTTAAATTCCCACACGCGATTATTCTGTCTGTTCACATGCATTATAGTTTAATTAATGCAATCATAATATAAAATTGCATTAGGTAGAATTTAGGTATTTAAAATAAAATACCTGAGAGATTACAGGAGTATCGAAACATACGACCAGCAATATATTTATCTAGCACTTTAAGTGCACAGGCTAGACTTGAATCACTGTTAAATAATTCATGGGGAATAAAGAAACGACGGTGCCTGCAAGCCCCCCGGGCCGTGCATTTTTCAACCGTCTTGAATGACAATCGAAGCTATACGACATAAGCAAATAATTCTTTGTGTTAAAATGAGTTATTATTCACTAAGTTCGCTGTCAGACGCTATTGTGTGGAAGTTGGATCGAGCCATTTTGTATTGCGTGCTTAAAAAGAGAATTTACTTAAACCTCCATCGCGCTAAAATAAATATTTTTATAACCTAGCCAAGTTGGTATTAAACAACTATCAAGTAAAAAACATAATTATTTTTGACAAGTATACTACAATTTTTACTTAGTAATTATACTACATGAAGACGGAAGATGTGAATGACGCTCACACTTAAATTGGCAGTACATTTTATGCTACTATGCATTTTATATTGGTGATAAGTGTCTGCAATTCACTTCATGGCAAGTGGAGAGCAATTAAAATAGAGTATCCGTCTATCACCAGTCGACGCAATTATGCCAACTTAAAACCAGATGCACTGGCTGAACCCGAAACTCTAGGATGGACCACTTTAATCGATTTTCCACTATCGTGTGGTGGTTTCGGATACCTTACCACTTTAGACCACCACACCCATCTCCCTCCACTAGAACATCTATAACACAGGATCGACAGTCACGCATTTTATCAACACCGACCCATCACTAAAACTCATCGACTGAGAGGCCCTAACTTATTCTAAAAGCCTCAAGATACTACAAACAGTAGAGAAAGTAACGAAGATATATCACAAGTACTCACGATTGACATGATTGATGTAGTAGGGCCCGATCTGAGGATCGTAAGCCTCCTCCCAGCCCAGAGGCAACTCATTGCCGATGCAGTCCGCGAATGTCTGCGGCTTTGTGTATCTAGAACAAAAAACGATACGTTAAAAGTCGAAAATTACTATGAAGTAGAGGATTATTTAGGATTGCTATGAAGCGACTTGACAATATAAGGAGTGAATGTGAGTCGTAGATAGGTTTACAACGAATAATGTTGTTAAAGTTTTCCTATTGACACAGTTTAATCGAATAAATAGGCCTGTTCGATGGGCACCAAAAACAAAATCGTATTAAAGATAAAATGAAATTTAGTTTATTACTCGTTTGTACATAGCCTCTAAACAGATAACTATATAGAACAGCGTTTTTAAACCGTTCACTTTACGAAACAACAAATGCACTGTCTGAAAAAAAATACGTTTATGAAGAGAAATATCCTCTCAATCTTTCAGGTAGGATTTTGTTCTTGGGGTCCTTAATTTTTTATTCACCAAATTTAATTAAAACAGCGGCATCCAGCGGCACATATTAAAAGTAATTCCTACCGAAATAGAGCATAACATTTTCTAATATACGATCTACAAAAAGCCAAAATCTATAGTCCAGCTTCAAATTTCCCACGAACAGGCTCTCCTACAAACTTACAACTATCATTAAAGCAAAAATAAAATACAGGTCCCGAGCGATTATTTTCAATCGGTCCAACCGGATAATATGCACCAGTTTGGTAATGGTCGCTGATCAAGTTTTGAATTTGTGTTTTGTAAACATATTGTTTATTTTTACCTTTCATTTTGTTACAGAAGGCTCGAGATATGATATCTTGATACAAAAAATTAAATGTAAGGTTCTTTTATGGGGATTTTTTTTTTAAGACTTAGATTGAAATCATTCTTCGTTATATGTATGAACTAGAATTTTCGTTTTAATTAAGTGAATACAAATGAAACCATTTACATTATTTAATTTGTTATTCTACAATTTATACTGGGTCGAGAAAAGTCGCATAAAAACATTTTAACAGCCTCTGTGTGTAGAAAAAGAAGTCGGCTGTAAAACGACAGGCCGCGGATTCTATCTTCGCACCGATACTAATACGTTTTGAGTACCAAAAGTCTCTTGTACTTTCTGGTATCCACGATACATATCTAACTATGGAGTCAGAAGAGTAAGGCCATTGAGTATATTTATTATAAAAGCTATCCCATATTGCTATCTCTGGACCAACCCAGACTACTAAAAAATAAAACTAGTACACCAAAAACGTGTTTCGCATACCGTATTGGTACGAAAGATATTAATATCTCACCATGAATCACATTAACAACAATGTAGTGGCATAATCGAAAGTCGGTAATTACTTGGGAGCAAAAAGTCTAGGTATGCGAGACGTGGCTGGGTAATAATTGATGTGCTAGAGCGGGCGTGGTGCGACGGCGCCGAGGCTCTGCGATGTAGACTACTGTTTTGGATGATTTTAAGTTTATTCTTCGGAATAGGGCAAAAAGGCACTTATTACAAGGTCCGTAGAACAATTTGTTGTGGAAAAATAAGATATTTTTTTGGCATACAATAAATCTATATTATATTTGTTTTTATTATGTTTAACCTTACGTTATAATTATCAAAAAAGTATACAGATGTTAGGAAAATGTTTCCTAATATTTTAGGTTATAATATATCAAATACAACTTTGTTCATGGCACACGTATCTTAATGTAAGATAAGTACTTGTCTTCGATTACAACATCCACTAAAAACATCGTTTGGCCTACAAAAAGTTGTCTCGAAGCGGTGATAGATCCCCCAAACTATAGTTAAATACCAAAGTTTGCGACGCGAAATATGTCTTTTATGAAAATAAACGTATTGAACAGTGAATGCGCTTTTAAAATCCAAATTGTATGTTAATTATTAAGTAGCCGAAAGAGTGAAATGTAATTATGTTAAGCTTATAGTATTTTTAAAGTACTTTAAGAATATCACGTCCTGGACTTTATGATTACTTTAATTTTATTGACATTAATATCCAATCGACTTTTAAAAAGGCTATTTGAACAGAACTTAAATATCAAATTAGTATCTTGAATGCTCCTGTTAGCAGGCGTGTGATCCGGGCTAAATAACTGTTGTCTCCAAATATCAGTATAGAAAGGATTTAAGAGTGAATTAAGTGAATTATTTACGTTATATGATTCACAGCGTGGAAACAAGTCCGTACAATCTCGTTTCCGATGACGAAATCGCGTGGCGTCTCACAGCATTTCGCTTAACGGTTCCCGCCAGTTTTAATATGGACTTTATACGGTAGTCGGTTATTAAATAAAGATTCCTCGGTTAATTGCCCACGTTTATGTCTGTACGTGCGTTCGATATTGACTGGTTCGATTTTCGCGTATTTTGCATTGAGTTATAGTTTTTGTTGATTGCATTTTGTGTTGATTTATGCTAACCTGGTTAGTGTCACGACTTCTATACACATTTTGACAGACCAAGACGGTAAATTTACATCGAGTAGACTTAGGAATCATTTCTGTGTACATTTCAATCGTTATAAACCCTAACTTTATATTTTTAGCATTTAGCGTTTTTAATCATTAGGTTCCTCAGTAGATGCGGAAGAATATTGCACTCATGTTCAAAAAATTTAATGTCTGGAATCTTCCACACAGCCTCCTCCGCTCCATTCAAAAGCAGAACAAAATACAAGCAAACAAAAGAATTTAATGTAAGTTATCAGTTAATGGAGAGCCTCAATGGAAATTCGTTACTCCTTCCGGACGGCTACCGAACGCGGCGTTTCAAAACACGATACCGGGCAGGGATGGAGGGCGCGTGCGTACGCGCATAGAATGCAGCCGAGTGCAACAGAGTGGGGAGATGCGGCGCCACTGTCGAGTGAAAGAGACGGTTGTAGAGACAAAGTTGCCTCCGCATAGTAACGGCAAACCAGTCTTGTCAGCGGGATGTCAAGACGAGCCAAAGTTCTTGGAAACTGTGACCCATGTCATGGAATCCCTAGCGCACATGCAAGAGTGGCGACACACACGCGCCTACGTGCCATCTGTATTGATTTTATAGCGAATTTGGATAAGATTGTCTGATATTAATTACTCATCGATAGTGACTATTTTAAAACGTTTGTGCTAGAGAAACAACTTGTACATATCTATCGATTTTAATGCAATTCATCTTTTAGTTAATGAAAATAATTAGATGTATGGCAAGATTTATGTCATTTATTTATATTGGGAACCGTGATGTTCAGGATTTGTTAAACAAATAAGAAAATATTTTTTTAAATTATATATCGATATGTATGGTTTGTTTAGAAAACGTGTTTCAGCGACGAGCTCGCGTTTTATCATTGGAAGTAAAATGTTAAATATGTGTAGATAGGTAATATTGCCTTCCGGGTTTGGGGTGTAAATGCGTATCTAGTAATTTAGCGTTTATAAATTTTGCAATAATCGAATTATATTGAATTCCGTAGGAGATTGTAAATATCTAGTTCCATAAAAATACTATGTATATCTAATAATCGTCCCACATTATAGTTTTTTGTCACAACAAACTAACTTTCTTGTACCTGATGGTTAGTTCAGTGCAGTCTCACACTCTAAACCGAAATGTGACACTACGACAGCACCTTTGGTGTATGCGGAGCCCTACGGCATGTTTTTTGTCTACTGTGGTCGCTATATGGGCGGAAACGAATATCCTACAACCAACAAAAAAATATTCGGCCATCCTTAAATCAAATTTTAAAACACTAAGAAATACAATATTTTTAAAAAAAATTGTATTTACAAATATTGCCACTGGTAATGGCCTTAGTAATTTTAACGTGTTTGCAACATTTTTCAGTCCTAAAAACGTAGAATAACCTCGCAAGTAACAAACAATATTCTAACACCTAATCTACCTTCGCATGAAATCACTTGAGGAAGGAAAATTTCCTGCGGTATCACGGCGACATTGGAAGGTCGCATTCCACAGATAATATTGGCAAAGAATTTTTATATCTAGCGATAAACAGCAACACCACTTGTCGATGGAAATAGAACAACACTTATCTACATCGATAACACACTTCGCTTTACGCCGAATGTTGTGTCACAATATTATGACTACTGCTTTATGGGGATGAAAGGGTGTTAAACTTTTTTGGAATAAGGGTAGAAATGAGTGAAATTTGTTACATAGATCCGTATACGCACCACTACTAAGCACGAATCTTCTACGGATTAATGAATGACACGTACTTTAAAAACTCTGGTAGAGATGTCCCGGGTGTGCAGGTTCCCTTACCATTCAACCATAAAAATTGTGTATATTTTGGGCTTTTTATGTTGCGTATAATCTGATTCTTAGTGATAAGGATTACAGTATCAACAATCTAAACATCTAATACATCCTAGACTACCATGTAATCTAAAAGTTAAGGCACAATTGTAACCTAAATTGAATTCCGTCTTTAACGGAATGGCATACACTGATCACTTCGAGATTAATAAATAAATAATATCGCCATCTACCGATAAAAGAGAGAATTATATTGTCCAGTCGTGCCCTTCACAATCTCGACGGTAACACGCTTTGGAGTTTTGACGTCTCACCACTCAACGCTCAAAACTTGTATCTAGAATCAACAAAATTTAATAAATTAATCTGATTAATTTAAAAAAAACTAAAGAATCGGTTTAATTAATTTAATACGTTTAACGTCACATATTTTAGTCATTTTAGTACCAAATACGTTAGAGTTAATTTATTTTGTTTTGACACATATTCCTTTCATATCCGTTTAGACCAGTTTGTGATCAATTGGCATAGCAATATCAAACGTAACAAAAACACGCGTTTTAAAAATAATACCTTTTTAAATTCTAACATTATGTAACAAAATAGATACAAATAAAATTATTATAACATTTCATTCATCCACAAGATAACCAGAAAAGTCAACTTGGTTTATATACTACACCTTATTCAGAGAGAAGGCTTTTCTTACAATTATTATCACAAAACTATCACTTACAATAACTACTAAAAACAGCTGACGACACCTCTAAAAATTCTGCAATCCAAATAATGCAAATCACGCCAATAAATAAAGCGGTTGTCGGTGCTTTATGTGCATCCAGTCACATTGGAAAATAGCACACAGAAGGCCAATGTACCGACGCACTCCATCCGCAAATAGCGCGGCAAGCTGGTCGCCGCCTTTGGAGTATTCACTGCTCATTTCACGCCATTGGATTTTTTGAATGCTGCTAGGATGTTCAGACTTCAGAAACGACATTGTTCGTCGAAAATCATAGTGACCTTTGTGTCGCGTTTTGGACTCAGTCTTTAAATATTTGGAATAACTGTGCCAGCAGGACAAGAGTCTAACGAACAACGTAGATTGGACTGTATTTAGTATCAAGCATTGTGGTCGCTTCGCCGTGCCATTATTAAAAAAAACTACTTGGCCCACAAGACTAATTACATTGTAATTATCTATTGTCGCATCGATAGAGTTTTGTCTCTTCACAAAAGACTCTTACTAACGAAATCTCTATAGCCATTGCAGACACCTTAGTTCCGAGATTTATTCAAACGATTGTATACGTCATCTCTACACTTTTATTATCGTACGTCATCACTACAATATATACCAACAAAATATTCACAATGGTTTTCAAGGATACAATTCTGACGCACAATTCATTTATTGTACGGCATTCAGAACAAAAATAACTTATAATGAACCCTCAATAATTGAACCAGATTGCGTAATTTCTACAAAAATTGTGACAGAATCGAAGAGCATTGCTAAGTAGGTAATACTTTACGCGTAAAAGTAAATGAATTAACAATTAGACACATATTATGAAAGCAGTTTATTGCATGACGACAAAAATTAAAAATCGATTAAAACTTGATAATTTAGCGCAAACAATAACTAATATAGCACCGAATTTCTGTACAAAGTTGCATCGGTCAGTGGTGCCACGCTGTCTCACATATCGACACAGACGGACACACACCTACAAGCGATCTATAAATATCGCCAGGGAAATATTTTAATCCGGATGGCCCGTTTAATGTACATTCCATGGACTTCGAATCTTTGTTTTCACTCCTTCAGCCGGGGCCAACGGCCACTTACATTTAACTTGGAACGTAAAATAATCCGTCATATGAAACTGTGTCAATACACTTGAATAAGGGCTAGGTGTTAGGTGAACAACCTGTTGGTATATGAATTCTTTAGCTATGATGTCATTCCTATTATTTTAAGTAGCATGTAATGGGTAAAAGTTATGTTAACGTTAGAAGTTTTTTAAAGAAATGTGGTGTTCTTAAAATATAAGCACAAGACGATTTGAATTCTTTTGAGCATCAACCCACAATTATAATTGGCTATTGTTGTATATAAACAAAACATGTGTATCAACAATGCGGAAGGAAAAAATGAAGGAAACCCGTCTTTAGGCTAACAATTCAAATTATGTAAATAACTTGTGCAGACACATTTATTTTTATTATACCTCATGACTTTGACCTGAATAATCTCTGTGCAGACACAACTTCTAGCTCCAACACCTAGAGTTTAAACATATTTAGATAACTTACAGAATGAAAGGACATGAAATTAAATCAATATAAATGAATCCAAATAATAATTGTTTATTTATTTCATTAATAAAACTGGAATAAACTTTTGTATTTGACTGATTTTCAAATTTCGAATGTCCAAATTTAAAATACAGACGAAAACGAGCGTTTCAATTTAATTCTAATGCGTGGATAAATAAAAAACTTCACAATATTATATTTCGAATATCGAAATTAAACATACAAACGAAAATGAACCTTTCAAATTCCAATACACAAAATACACGGTTGAATACAAATGGAAATAAACATACAGACAGGAAGACTAGTCCCGTGGACATCCAAAAAAGGAGCGGTGTTAGGGTCAACGTGATTTCCTCTCGCATACCACAGCGCTGACACACAGCAGATACAATCAAATTAACTTACAACGGATCCGATACATACTTAGCGGATGATACAATAAGTATTTGTTTTTATCCCGTTAGGTGACGATTAAACCTTATTTAGACATTGTCTTGTGTCCTACACTTTACGACGCATATAAATGTACATAAGTATTTATTATTTTGTTTTTATTTGCCATTTGATAAAGCCTATTTTGCTAATGTTTTATTACACAGTATTTAACATAAGTAGAGTCGACTCATTGGTCTAGTAGCTGTTATGTGATCAATGCGTTCTTGGTGTCTAAACCTAAGTCAGGCAACCCACTTTGTGAGGTTTTCGGTTTGAAAAATCTCACTAGTTGCCTGTGGCAACAAATACTCGAATCACAATCTGTTGACATTATCACTCGATAAACAAATCACTAATACAAATCGTAATAAAATTTCCTAGCCATAAAACCGGCAGCATAGTTCGCGTATTGCGTCACCGTCGATCACCAAATTTATCCCCTGAAAGTGGTAATTGGGTGATGGTAGACGGTATGACGTCACGTCGCCCGATTGACAAACGACATTCCGACTTGCTACTCAGCTCACGTCATCTCCAAGGTCTTGAGCTCGTCTTAACTTGAAAATATTGAATAGTGTTGTTAATACTTGAATGTTCGCGACAATAAAACCAGCCATCAACAAGATTCTTTATTGTTATATGGTAATCAAATATCTGTAATATTTGGATATTATATTTTTCAAATAATCATTTTTATTCTGACACTCGAATCTTCATTCCGTAAAGATTTCATTAATGTGATTTCTGCATACCATACAAATGAGTAACAAACTTAAATTCATTTTATTTTGTTCGTGTAACTCATCGAAATATCGTTTATGCCATTACATTTGTACTTATCGCGTAGGACATGATAAATAATAAATTATTCTCGGCGTATCAATCGATTTCCTTTGCTTAAGTGTTTTACGCTAAGTATGACATTCTGTGGTATGACTTTGCAGCCATGTTTGCTTGGGTCAAATAATTTGACTCGTATAAATTCATATTTTGTGTTTATAGTGCACGATATTACATAGCCTCCATGACGCAGTTGGTTAAGAAAACGCCTATAGTTTATGATACTAGAGGCCGCGGGTTCAATCCACAAACGAAAAATATTTGTTTCCAATCCGTGTGTTTAAAAGACTAAAGACTATATTGTACTCTGGAACCAACAGCATATCCTACTGTAGACTCCGAACTGTGTCTCCTAAGTGCATATACGACGTTATACCACGAACAATCGTACCATGACCACCGAAAGCAAGAAGCCGAGTGCAATCGAAACTCAGTCGCACACGAGTGACGGACGGACAAAGTTGCATAAACACTGTATAAGGTTTCCGCTTGAATCACGCGGCATACCAACCGCCTTCGTCACGCCGCGCGTGCGACACAATAACACTGACGATCACGACTTTGTTCAATATTCGATAATAGTGTCGGCCTGACAAGCCCCCGGTTTTAAGGGATTGTGGTATGTATACTATATTTATCGGAGTAGGTATAGCTGATGTGCTGGTTTAATGTTTGGCTATGCTTGGCCTTGAATTTGAAAACGGAATGAAACTGTCTAATGTCGGTACTGGTAGTGTCTTTGGATTATAGAAAGCAGAATTTAGTTGAACATAAATTTTGATGTGTTGACATGTTTACGCTATTGTGAAGCGATTATTGAGCACTGCAGAGATTAAGTTACGGTTTATGTTCAAAATCTGCATTTAAATACTTATTTTAAGATACCAGATAGTATAGGAAGCATCCATGCAATGGTAAAAATGTTTCTCGGATCCAACAAGATTCAATGCAAAAGCATCAAGTTCAAAGCCAAAATCCAAGTTAAATAAGTCCTAAAATCTGTTATTTCAAGTGTCCATCTTGATATCAATACATTGTCACCGCAGAACGCGTCGATGCATGTCGACACGTTTTCGCGACTTAATTATCAGCCATAAATCAACCTTTAACGGTATAAAAAATCGGGGATTTACGTATATCATTCAATTTTGTGTTTTGTGCGTAAATCGTCTCGCGGGCTAGCCACCTGTCTGGGGTCATTTGAGAAGTATTATGTATATTTTTGAGTATAAGACTTATACAGTGGGCAGAATTAATACATTTATAATCCACAAACACTGGAAGACTTTAAAATGGCTTAGTACTCAAGCTTTTTCTCCTAAATAAACGTATTACCCGCTAAAGGATTTTTTTTTTATTTATTAGACGTTGTAAGCATTGGTAGTTTTCTTAATATTTTTTGATATTTATTTATTAATTTATTGAATTAAGGTTCTCAAACACTATACACATCATCAAACCTTTAATACTGTTAAATTCCAAATCAATATTAATTTATTAAACGAAATAGGCTTAATAATTTTAGATGTTGTTTTTTGTTTAATTTTAAACAAATAGATTAATCATGAAATCCAATCAGTTAATTTAAAAATATGTATCATACAAGTACACAGGTGGGCAGAGCTGGACATAAAATGTTCATCCACTCGCGAATAAATAAATCTTAGCAGGGGACATATAAAACGTCACTGTAAATCTAAATACTAATTCGATTAAAACAAAAGGTTTATGATCAGTTTAATTTATAGTTATATCATTGTTTTTATTAAAACTCATTCACGACGACCGGTTTATATTTACATGTTCGAAATTCCTGCGATATACAATAGATATAATATTTATAGAATAGAATCACATCTGTTCGGTATTCGGCCATCACTTCAACTACGACTGGTTTCGCGGGTATCACCTTGAATACTTAAATAATACATTACTGGGTATACTTTCGCTAAATATTACGTTTTAATTCGTTCCTACTTCATGTTATGTCAGATTTAATCTATAATATATAGTAGGGTCAATAAATAAAATAATCTAATGGTAGTCAGTAGTGGTAGTACCACTGGGTACTGTGCTCACCAACTCGCCTGCCTAAAATGAGTATAAAGACAAATCTTTCTTCATTAAATGAATAAATAAATACACCCAACAGTCATACACATAGTCTCGACCCCACATTAAGATCAATTAAGTCTTATGTCGCAGGTATCAGAACTACGAGAGACTTTTCGGTCTCACAAACACCCAGACCCGAAAGAAATATTTGTGAGCCGCACAAACATTTCTCTCGGTGCGGGGATCGAACCCGCGGCCTCTCGTTTCACAGCCTAACCAACTGCGTCACGGAGGCTGTCAAACCCAAAATTCTGGTTATCTTGCAAATACCTTTATCCTGAGAAAAAGGTTGACGATTGAAATAAAACTATTTTTTACGGATTTTATCGCGATTTTGTTTATTTTTTACAATTTTGAACTTCCCGACGTTTCGATTGCTTTCCAGCTTTCGTGGTCTCGGGGCGGATTGGTTGACGAACGAAAGATAGAGAACCTCTCCACGATCGAGAGAAGTTAGGCTTTAGTCCATCAAGGTCTAATGCGTGTTTGCAGACCTTAGGCACCATTTATGGGCAATCTAGATATTTTTATTATTCTGACGTATAATGAAAATGTATTATTCGAGTTATCCGGTAGATAGCTAGTTCAACCGGTTTGTCAAACAATAGGTAATATAAAAGCGACAATTCTGAGCTACGCCTCCTCGTTGGGGTGGAAGGTTTGTGCAATTTATGATTTTGTTATTAATGGGTTTCTTAATTTGTATGTCCAGGTTCTATAAAGTTTCGTCTCCTAAGCATCTTAAACGGTATAGTACTATTGGTTTTATTCCTGAAATAGGAATAATATGATCAACCACACAAATTGCCCCACAGAACGATACATGGAAAACCCCGAAGGTTTCAAGCTATCTTTGCGACATATACTAAATAATTAAAATGTGAACGAAATACCAAAACATTGTCAGATATCCCAACAATATGTCTGGCATTCAAAAATAATTATGTAAATGTGGCACACTATGCCAGAATGTGGAAAAGCAATCAACTGGCTACGTTGCGAGTTGCGACAACAAATACCGCCCTCGGTATTCACAATGTTAGGGCTGCCAGTTCGCGGATTTACCCAGAATAACAGTTTAAGACCCGGAATGGTCCAGAACTACTAAAAAATAGCATGAAGGTTTAGTTCTGTATTAAGCTCTTCAAAAATTTTACAGTCGCTACAAAAATACAATTTTCATTTCACTGTATTTTTTTGGTTTCCGATACTCAAAATATGGTTTGGCAACAGGCTCGCCTCCTATCACTCGAGGGATGAATATAGGTTCAACAGAATGGCAGTACAGCTATTGGCACTGTCCTCTAGGCCCTAGAGTCTAGGGAAAAAATTGTGTTAAATATGAGAATCAATTTTGTAAATAGTTAACGAGCAAGAGTTTTAAATTACTTGACGTTACTACACCAGGTATTATTACTATATCCAAAATAAATGTATTGTGTTCTACGTCACCAACTCCTAAAATCTATTTACCGAGACAAATATGCCGTCATTCAATGTATAAGTTTTATTACCAGTAACATATAACGTGATATGAAATAAGTTACCATAGCCAAGCTCTATCGTTCACCTGAGAACCAGCGACTTTCCCACCGATGGTATGATAGAAAGTAAAACATTAAGCCTGATACATATTGACTCATCGCAACGCTTGGTATAGCAAGCGCTTTGAACCATACTTTCCATAACAATGTAGGAAGGTTTTATGGAGTTTTGGAATGTTTTTACTACACTTTTATCGTTTAGGCTGCGCTAAGTAACTGCAAAACATCTCATGGTTGGTACAATTTTCTTCAGGCAGTTGACAATTTTTAAGTTTAGATAACTGCTTCTTCACATTAAGCCAGAATAACATGAAAACCTACTCAATCTCATTTTTAACAGTATCACGATACAAACAATTTCTTCTTTCATTAACCTATAGGCCCATTTACACGAGGATAGTTTCTCGCCTCGACGATACGATTATCGTAAGGATATAAAAAAGTCGCATCGTGTAAACATTTATCAGAACACGATAATCTATGGCGGATAATCTTATGTCATGCGATAATCGCATACGAGTCTCACCGCGAGAAACTCTCCCCGATTATCACAAATTGGGCTTAAAATGCGTCATAATGTAATATTCTTTTTATAATATCGTACAAGCTATAAAGCTATACTACTTGGTCAGTGTGTGAAGGGTTTAGCGGCCGGCGCCGCTCACACGCCACCTCGGATCGATACCGGAAACCAACAGCCAAACACTATCAACCAGCCGCTTCCGCAGATTGTTCAGCATTCCACAACAGTTTCTTCAATGAAGTGTTCATTACATTCATTGACTATCCAGAAATGGAAGGAGTATTAACATGGTATAGGGATTTTGGTGTCTGAGAAAACTGTGATAGAATTGTAATTTATCTAGCTATAAATAGCTTATAGATCAGAATCTCAACAAAAATCCCGGAGCTAACAGATCCTGGTACAAAATGTAAATTTGTATTATTGCTTCAGTGTATATAGCACCAAAAGCTTAACAGAATCCGGTTCAATTTTCCAACAGCACCAACCATACAACCTACTCTATTTCTAATTGCCGTGATTAATTTCTAAATCATAAACCCATATATCAGTTATAATCTCCTATAAATCCTTGTTTAAATTATGAGATCTGGCCAATATGGCACGGTATAATCAAACTAGAAGCTGGTCGAAACGGCACTATGTAATTAAAACAAATCAATACGCCATTAAAACTCAGGCGATTTATACCCGTTCACAATCATTACTGAGGCAAGTTTCGAAGGTGTATGAAATGCCGACTGGTGGCATATTTACGCCCACCACAGAATCTCGTCAGCAATTTATTCAAAATCAAGGATTTGTGCCCGTTCGAAACTTAACTGTTTTGTAAATTGTATTAGCAGTTTTAGTGCTACGGACTGTGCTAATGCAAATTTTAACATATTACGGCCTTATGCATATTGTTTATTTCTATAGGCAGACAGCTTGTGGGTTTGTATTTTCCACTAATGAGATATCTCGACTTTCAAACAATTCCTATATTTATTTAGTAGTATTCTACATTGCATTGCAGATCCAGATTAACATTGTTTTAAAAATCTCGTCAATGCAGATTAAATAGTCTTTCAACTGCTAAAAAACGACCATCTCTTCAGCATTTGATACAATCAATCCTTTGTGGTTAAACGCTTCTTCAGGCAGACTAAAAAACGCATCTCTACTTACTATATTACATTAAAACACGCGGATGCAAACGAAACCGCATTCAAAACCTACCAATATAGATAGCAAACAAGTATACTCACGTCTGTGAAGGAAACATTAAACAGACAGCATTCTTCGCTCCGGCCGTCCTCCGATGTTAATCAAATAGTTTTATGCAAATCAGCCGTGTGGTTATTCAATTTTATGACCGCCGACTGTCGTGGCAATATAACAACACTCCCTCTACGAACGTGTGTCGAACGGGGTCTATTATATTTATTGGGGAAATTGTGATTGCACAAAAATATTTACTAATATTATACTAACATGGATTATGAAATTGTCATATTTTCCATGAATTAAAATTTTAATGCATATTTGCGCTGTGGGCGTAACATTTATTTCTCGCGAGTATAAAAGATTTTACTTGTAAGTATTAACTTACTAATAAAAGTAACTAATAACTTATTCAAGTAATGGGTTAAATGTTAGGAATATGATAAATTCAAGACGTTTTAGTTACTTTGATTTGCTACACAAGTAGAGCATTAATAGTATATTTTAATAGTATGTGCGAATACTAGTCATACAAAAATACATATTATATTGGTTTGTATATTGTGAGAGATTTGAATGCTTTCGTTGAATTTAAAAAGTAAGCACAGGCATCGTCATGATAGATACATATTTTTATATTTCTGTGACTTAAAAAAAAAACAAGTCCAAGGAAGTGAATTCATGGTTTATCCGTTTTAAATTTATCGCAATAATTCGATAACTTTCCCCGATTTCGTAGTCGCATGGCAGCCCGAGAAATACCATTTATACACCGAGGTCCGCAGTGTCGACACCACATTTTGCAAGTTTATCACGCTCGCTTCTCACATGTCATGGTGCTTACGCACGTTAAGCTCAAACTAACAAGTACACTAACTAATTAATTTGAAAACAAATTATTTTAGTTAAAATATAATAAAGCTTTGGTATCCCTAATCCTACCGAAAGTGTGGCTATAAATAGACTAAAAATCACTAACTGCCGGTCAAGTAAAAAATGGCCATAAACAATATGGTATCTGGCCACATACAATAAAAAATGGAGCTACACTGTAAATTATAAAAAAAAACAAATTAAATTGTATCTTATTAATTTAAATATCGAATGTGATAAATTCTTTAGTAAAATATGTACAAATAATATTTATTTTCTTTTGCGGTGGTTCTACTTTTTTTTTGTAGCCCTGTGGCCTTTAATATTAAAGGGCCAAGGTTTTCCGAATCTCCTTTAATTTTTCAAATGTCAAAATATTTTGTAAAGTACCATCAAGGCTGCCAAAGGTATCATTAACATACATCCTTAAATACAAAGCTTCAAAAGCGACGTAAAAAATAAACATAGCGTCAGAAAACACACCTGTCAATAACATTTTTAAGGTGTGCGTAATGCTCGTTACGTCATGTCTACATAGCTCAAACATCAACAGCTGTATTACAACATTCGAATGCTACAAACCTATCAAAATCATCATTATAGTTCATACGTTCGGTTAACATTTACCTATTTTACTGTGGGAATTAAGCCAAGACTACGTGAAATGGAGATTGACCAGAAATCAGATTCAGGGTTTGGCTGGGATAGAGCAAAAAAAAAATTGGCTATCTAGAATTTTCCCTTATTTCAATCATCATCTACGCATAACGCAATGTCCTCCGCATTAAGCAAAAACACTTCCCCTTAAAACACAGAATCTAACATTCCAGAAGGATTCTTAAATCCCGAAAGGATTTTCACAGCAACATGTTGAAAACGATCTGCATCCCGCGATGCCTTACGATCCATATCAAGCCATCTGTTATCCTTATGAACACTGTTTTTTATGACAGAAAATATTTTTTCTTGTCCCATATGCTCACTTGCGAACAATCGGATCATGTAAAAAAGCTAAATATCTGGTGTTTATAAAATTTCTTCTAAATTGTGTGTGAACCTCTAACTGGCCTATACAATGTCATTAGAGGCTATTTCTTATTTCTTATACTTACTTAAATATACGTAAACCATAGCATTTTTGCAATATTCACAGTATACACAGAGCAAGCCAAATGCAACAGCCATTAGGTAAACAACTGCTTTATGACGAAACACGTGATAAGCGAGGAATGTCAATTGTGATTAGGAATGAGAGCAACATTTAACGCATGCTCATACAGATAAGTGACGAGTGATTTTATACTCATTTACGTTATTCATGGTACTTGAGTTTATTTTAGTATTTAAAACGGCTTTTTGTATGATATGGCATTTTTAAAATAAATAAAATTTAGTTGCGATCTATGGCGTTTGTTGTCGAGTAAAGTTGGCACTGTAGACTGAGAACTTTGAATTTATTCAGAATAAGGAGCTAAGAATTACTCGTTTGTCGCTGGATATTCAACAAATAATCGTTTTACAAAACAAATAGACTTGTCGCAAACTTTACACCGTGTGTCCATTTGACAGTTTTTAATCTTCATTCAATAAATTAATTTATGTTGTAACGTCACGTACACATAAATATATTTTGCAGTTGGCAACAAACTTTAACCAGAAGTCCAAATAAGCAAAAAAAGTCCGAAACGTAAATTGTAATTATACAAAAATACAAACAAACGCATTGTTAATAACAATAAAAATGTAGATTGTATCGGACCGACGCGTCTGCAAGCCCAAGGACATACCCGCGGTATGCGCTGAATAAACAACTCGAAACCACACCGCGCCCTAACTGTTTCCACGAAACGTTTCACTAATCCGCACATTAACCTACTGTTATCTAGTTTTTATGGCGTGGGTCCGACAAAATAATTTCCACTGGCTGGTACAAGTGTTGATAGATCATCAGCTGTCACCTGATGGGACCCTTTTTATTGGCAAGGGGAAAGAGAAATCTATACAAATACTGTCTCGGTGGCGTAGTTGTGCTACGGTATGATTACAAAGCTGAAGTCACGGATTCGAACACCAGGTCGGGCAAAAGTGGTATTGGATTTTTCTATTCATTCTCAGCCCGAAGTCAGGAATTTGTGCCCGATATCTCTGTGCCGATATGGCGAATGGCGATAGGCTCGCCCCCTTTCACATTGTGGGACGGAACATACAAGGTGAAATGTAGGTGTCCTGGTAGCACCTCTGTCTACCCCTTCTGGGAAAAAGGGGTGAGTTTACGAATTTATGTATACAAATAGAAAGAAGAATGCTAGTAGGTACTTACTTTCCTTCCACCTAGCATGAGAGCCGATAGCAGCATAAGGGTAGGGTGAGGATGGATGGTCGACCAGGGAGCCAGAAATAATGGAACATTGCGGGCTTAGTTTTTTTAATTTTTACTGTTTTTCGCATGAGTTTGGATGGCAGATAGTGGGCATGTAATGTCTTACAGTGACTGAAAGAGCTAAAACCGACACTGCCATTCGTAGTCACCAAGCCCCGGTATTGCAAGTAGGCAATTTTTTGGAATTTAATTGAGTGAAAGTTGTTAAATTCAGAGAATGACTAACGTAACTTTTAACCTCTTTAATATTACCAGTTGCTATGCAACTGAGCAATATACAAACATTACTTAAGGTCATAAGTATTGAACTAAGAACACTACAATTGTATATCTCAATTAATTTGGATATTAAAATCTATTACTGACCTAAATCTGTAAAAGTTTTGTGCCAAGCCCATGTAAGTGAAGAACAAGGGCAGAACAAAAGAAATAATAAATGAATTAAAACCTTTGTAAGAAATAGGGTTAACCGGGGTTAAAGCAAACAGGGGTAAATAGAAACAATGTTTTAATTTATGAACACATCCCGTGAAGACTTAATTAAATAGGACAAAATACCGCTTAATTTGAAAAGAAAAGCAAAATAAAGAAGACAACTCGTGTTGCTGAAGGAGTTTCTTGCGCCGTTACTTCTTCACAGCTACAACACGTACCGAAGCGGTGGTAGCAGAAATTAACGATTCACAAGATCTTGTAAAAGACTACTTGAATAAAGAATATTTTGATTTTGATTTTTGATAAGTTTCCCTGACTGTCCACATATCAGAAATTCCTTTAAATCCTTCAAGCTATATAAGACAGTCCGACCAGTGTAAGTCAAGAAACTGTGTAAAATGGCCAGCCCTTTTGCGTTACGGTTGGCGGATCGCTTGTACGTGGGAAGCACATACTTGGGTTTCACAACGTGGATAGTAGCGTCGCACGCACTCTTCAAACACTCGCTTTTGACTATTTACCATCTCAGTACGACCTTGTTTTAATGTTTTGTAATTTAAACGGCTGAGCTTACAATGCAGAGAACACCAGAGTAATTTTTAACAATGACTGTCTATGAATTTGCTACATTATTACCATTATTCATCTCTGTATATGTCTTTGATTTCTAAGTATATATTTCACGGCTTGCCTAAAACATAATACTGCTGGTAACAGACCAATGGTCACACTATAGCGAGTACTTAAATCTTAGTCTTCCACGATAGCACAATACATGTTGGCAATCAAAATAAGACCAATAGTTTTAAAATCTCGTTTGGTTTTGAAGTTCAAACTGATTTTCTACATCTCCTATTTCAAACACAGTCACTCGATGCAAAATGATTATATCACCAACCAATGTCCATCTAAATAAAGAAGACCATTAATACTCAATAATTAGCCACAAACACGTATAAAACAATAGCGGTTGATATTGAATAATGTTACTCATCGGCGGCGATGCGCGGCGTCACCCGTTTTTCCCACACCGCCCGCTCCAACCCGAGTGTGGATTTCACTGCAACACAATTATGCACCGACGAGGCATTCACGTTATTAATTGGATTGACTTACACCAGGTATTTAGCAGGACTATCACCAGATATATTGTCTATTCAAAGTATCACAATCAATACAGACTAATTGACATTGCAGAATCAGACACCTATAATACATTGATAGATTCAACAATGTACATGTATTTCATAACACAACATTCCATCACGTATATTCCCAGTGCTGTAGGCAGTCTACGATATACAATCGCACTTCCTTCCTATGTTATAACATAAACGAAGCTAATGATCATACACAGATTCAATTCGGAATTGGAAGTTCTCAATCCTCATATTATAATTATACATAATAGACCGATGAGGCTACACTTTCATGTATAATGCGGTTGCCACTCAATATATACTCCTAAATGAAAACATAGTGACATCGCTCTTTGAGCAGCAAACACAACAGAAGAATAGTCCCAAATTCCATCGGCCAACTGACATTCTCCGACCTTCCCCAACAACATGGGCACCCTCCAGAACGCACGAACAATGACCCCCACGCAGTGAAACCGTGTTCAGCCGATACAATTAAAGTAATAAACGGCGAGCACAGGTATTGTGAGTTGCCATTAATCGAGCTATCATTGTCTCAACTCTTCCTCGATGACACAGTTTTTCCACAACACAATAGGTAGCTGTCGAACGCATTATTATGTTTTTGCTGGTTTTTTGCACGTCTTGTTGCGTATCGAGAACGGAGTGAGGGATTTCTTGGGGGTTATTTATTTCAAGCTTTGAAATGGAAAATCCCTGGCGGTATAATTACTGTAGTCTACGTGTCATCTAATACGTTATTCATAACGTAAACCACTATTGCAATGGCGACCTATACATATGAATGCAAAGGGATTTGTTTTATAAAAGTTTTTGCAATGTAACCATTGCCGGTTATGGGCAAGGAGTCAGCTGTAAACACAAGTTTTCCGTCATCTGGGGGTCCATGTACCCAAGCTTCATCTACTGAATGCACACTATTTATCATGTTTGATCTGCGAAAACCGCAAAACTCTCATTCGCACGCAACGCCTGTTACCGAGGCATATTCAAAGCCTTTAGTGCTTTAAACACGTATCCTATGTACGCCGGCACCCATAAAGATTGTTATCATTGTGAATACGACTGTGTATTAGAATTCAAGGGCGTTTATGAGGTATATAAGACGTCTATGTGTCTCTGTGTTGCTAACGTTTATGATACACCAAGTGATGCAGAAATCAAGCCGTCTGTTTCCTTTAAAATAATAAATAATTTGGTCTAATTTTCATTATAATATGACGTGTTATAGGGTAACGTTAAACGTTCTTGAATGGAATAATACATTAAAATTATGTATGCTACAAAAACAAAATCTTTTTACCGATACTTCACGAAAAAACCCAACCTGAATCTAAAAATGAATGAACAGGGCAAAAAACTAATACATCTTAATTGGTTGCAATATTTCACGATAACGGGAAATTACGGGTCATTTTTTACTTTTTTAATATAATGCGAAGATCATTAGTGCGATGTAAAGAGATCTAAAATGAGACGATTACATCTGCCTGTCAAAATGCCAGGTCCGGTGAACCGACAACATTCCTTACGAAGGTAAATAATTGCATACGGCCAGAAACACGCGGACCAGCAACGCTGTCGCGAGCTCACATTTTTCATAGCGATGCTCCATTCTATGGGGAAACTTCTAGACGTTTTAATGTTGACAGTGGAAGTGTTCTTTCAATTGGATGGACGGTATAGAAGAGACAAGCCACTTAAATGCAATTATTTTCCGAAACCCGTTTAGTTTGTACTGGATAGAGAACGATTCATCAGACTTAAACCTAGATGTAATATATTAGAGGAGACTTACTAAACTGTAATTGGCCACATGCAATTTAAAAGTATAATTAAATTAAGGACTACCATAAAAGAACTATGAAATTGACTAATGCAAATTTGAAGGTCCCGTTTCGATCTGAAATTAATACTTACTGCTTTTTAAATTATTTTCTCTCAATTGCTGTTTTATTAAATTAAGCCCTGGATCTACAGTTTTTTACAACATAATTAAAAGCCAAAGCTCCAAACATTTTATTATCTCCTCTGACCTGCCAAGCCCATAGTAATCTGTCACAAACATTAAACATCGCAGACACGAAGTTTTTAAGTATTTTTATGACACATATAGATTTAGACCCCACGTATAAGGTTAACTGCGTGTGCCCGAGACGCGGCCGGGTTATTTTTAGCATTAATAAATTGTCTTAGTGCACGGTTTATTGTTTCGCACAAGTTAGTAACATCCGTGGCGATAGCGTACTAGGTCATTCTTGACATGTCGCCTTCGTTTTTAAACTTTCAATGTGTTTTATGACCTTAATAACGCATATTTGGAGTCTTTTCTACGTAATTTATTAGCAAAAGCTATGTTTGAACGAAACCGGTTTTAATTCAACAGGTTGGCGCTAAACGACGCATTTGTTTGAATGTTATTTTTGGTAATGTGGCTAGTTGTTTTACCTACAAGTAATATGTAGGTATTATGCCTTTTTTACTAATAAATACCTTTGGAATTAACGTTAAATAGAAAATCAAATATTGAAATGCCCAGTCAACGGGTAAAGACGTCTGATGAGCAGACGAAAAAAAATCCGATGTGCTAAGTTAGTGAGCGGGTCTCAAATATCATACAGCAAGGAGCGCGTGGAATGCAGTTCGCAAAACTGTTCAATAAAAATACCACTTTATGTTTCCTGTGTCACTGCGGCGAATTTTATTGTGGTGTCAATGTACCGGCTCCAGAATCTCTCGATTTTAACTTGATGCAATTTAATCCACATTTTATGCCGTATCGATGTACATATGGACGAGATTCCATTTGGGCTGGGTATGGCTGTGTTAAATATCAGTTGGAATTGGATGTAAAAACTAGACTGCTCTTGCGAATAACTTTAAGGCCATAGGAGTTAATCCCCTCAATGTTTCTAATACTTTGCAGCCAAGCTTACGTTTTGTCAATTTAATGTATGTATATAAAACACTCGATTAGTAACTTCGTAGTAGATTGATTGCATTCGGGCATCGAATTTGCATTTAAAACGAACATCAATCTTTGAATTCGGATCAATAGAGCAAATATAGCTAGAGTGAAGACGTCGTTTGTCTTATGCATAACTTGTCTGCTCGTTCTAAATATTTCACATCCACATCCAACTTGGTTGTTTTAAGTGAATGTTCCTCACTTCAGCCACACGTTAACTTATATAATTCTCTCGCATATAACGAAACTCAATCAGCAAATAAAACTTCCTCTCGTTACCAATCTAATAAATCCATTTACGAGCCAGGCAAAAACTTAATTGACATTCTACTCTTTAAGACTTGAAATGCAATGGCAGGTCAAGAATTTGTCCGTAATACACTTTGCAACGGCTCGTACTCTACCATCCATTGGTGTTAATTATACAGGCGAGAGGGGCTATGCCTTCACGGCTGCTTAAGGCCAATTTTTCGAGACAATAGTGCAGGTGCAGCATAAAATATTGTAAATAGATACGGCGAGAGACATGATCGGTATTTAATAGGGATGTGTTGTGCAGCACCTGTAGCTCGGCGAGGTGAAGGGGGTGCGCGCGCGGCGCGGGGTGGCGGTGCGGTGGCGGCGGCGGCGGGTGCGGGGAGGTGCGCCGCTTTAGAAAGGCGCGACCATCGCCGCGGGCCCGGGCCGCGTTCTACGGCCTGTCATTCACACCGCGCAACTTGCCTATGCATTGCATTCCATCTCCCGCCGCCGTGTCCACGCATCGGGCCTGCACACACGTGCACCAAGCCACACTGGCTCTCCGTCACCGCCACACTGACAACGCCACACCGCCACACTGCCGCAGCACTCCACGTACAAACGCTTCATCAAATTATTTGTGCGCCAGTTCAGTCAGTAACATTGCTATGAACCAGTTCCGTGGCCTCATTAGTCGCGTTCGAAACACCGCTCACCGTACACGATCCCACACGAAAACGAGACGCCAGTGCGCATTCCGAAGGATAACAAATGATAACCATAATTTGTGTTTAGCTCATTTGTTGTCACTAAATTGTGGAATGTCGTGTGAAATCGAGGTTATCGCGCATTCCTGCCGCTAGAGGGCGGCGGCGGCGCGGCGAGCGAACAGTTTGTTTTTCACGATTTATTCTATTTTAGAACTACATTTAACACTTGCAACTTTATCAGTGCAAACCACACCACGGACACTTTTTACACAAACGTCGAAGGCACTCGAATTCAATCAGAAAACGTTACAAATCGCATTGGAATGTAAAGTTTTGACATGGGGCTCTTACGGGTTAACACTTCTCTTTGGAAAACTTACCTGTCTCGCGGATCGATCCACGTCGTTTTTCTGCTATTGTGGTCGATGAAATAGAGTTTCCCGTCAAAGTCCCTCGCGTAATCCCATCCGTCGGGCAAGGGTATCTCACCGTTTCGTCTCCTTGGCATATTTCACTGATTAAATCCATTCAAACGTGTAACGAAGCACACTCGCGAACTAGCTATACGGCCATGTTGAATACCTCATTACGAGGTGTGACGTCACGCGGGATCGGCCAATGGCGGCGAAGGGCCCCCACGATGGAATGCGGCGCGTACGCGAGCGCGAACACACAGAACTGCGGCGCACGTCACTACGGCTACACTGAGTGCACAAGCGACCGCACCACGCGACCCCGCGGCTCTGACTGATCCCCGCCGCCTCGCCGCCACGTTATCACCGCACATGATAATATTCACTACCAGCAGCCAGCACCTACACTGTCTAAATGCATTCCTTCACTGTCTAATGTTTACATTACATGGTCTACTAGCGACGGGCGACGGTCGACGCTATGTGCTCATAGCTCAGTACTATGTTATGTGCACTGTGCAGTCTTTGCGCCGCAGACACTGCGAAACGTACTGCCGATGTGCCGATGCGAGCAAAAACAACGTTACATACATACCCATTCAGTCTATTTACGATTCTCCTGTATAAATATGTACAGACAGCCGCGCTGTATATGTATAGCGCGCATTCCACCGCGCGTGTATATGTAACGCACATACAAATTACAGATACGCTCAAAGTACAGACGAGTACACTTACCTACATCTTCGTGGACTTATCCGTACCTATACGGACTACATGGTCCATAAAGTACTTTCAAATTGCGATTGAAACCATGATGAGACTATTCGTTCAATTGTAAAAGTTATGGACATGTGTGGTGCGTGAATAGTATCTTTAAAGATCATCTGTTTTAGATGTTTTTTACTAGGTATTCTCTTTGATGCTCTGACCTTTTAAATGATGAAAAGCTATCAGTGTGTAATACCATAGTTATCACTTAGTGCGTAGGTCCTAAAAATATTTATATCCTTCTTTAAGTTTATACTCGAGATATTTAAGCAAGACACTTTAAAAATATATAAGTACTTATTAAGTTTTTAAGCGTTTTTAATTAAAATCGCCTGATGTGGTTTTAAATTTCATTTTAATCATATCAATTGTAGCTATTGGCATGCCATAATAAAAAAACTTAGCTATGTCTGTCCACTCGTGAACATATGTTTTTTCCATTGCAGGCCAGTGAGCACGATCCTCCGCTTGTCACCCAAATACCTACTTTGCTGGTAGTAAGATATTCGTATCCGCCCGGATTGACCGCTGACCATCGTACATAGTGCA
This sequence comes from Deilephila elpenor, assembly GCA_949752805.1. Lineage (NCBI taxonomy): Eukaryota > Metazoa > Arthropoda > Insecta > Lepidoptera > Sphingidae > Deilephila > Deilephila elpenor. The sequence goes on from OX457114.1 coordinate 3,377,544, forward strand.
TAAGGACCTGTCGTAGTGACCCACCAATTGTATCACGTTTATTGTTCATCCTGTGTATATCCGAATACATACTGATGGTAGATATCTTTTATGTGAGAGGCCACCTGGGTAGGTACTAGGTACCACCGCAATGTCTATTTCTCCCGCCAAACAGCAGTGTAGATGCACTGTTGTGTTTCAGTTTGAAGGACATTGTAGCCAGAGTAACTACTGGACATAATGAGACTTAACATTTACACGTCGTAGGATGGCGAGCGCAGTGGAATGCCAAGCGTTGCTTTATAATTCATGGTATTGTTTGGTTTTGCGACTGTCCATGAGCCGTATCGCTTCCCATCAGGCAAATCGGATGCTCGTCTCGCCATTCATTGCAATAAACAGAAAACATTGACGATTGAAACTTAAAAAATCTGGATGCGCTAGGCTGGCATAATTGTATCAACCGGCGAAAGACTGGTCATAAGCGAGCTCACGTCTACATGAACACTATATGGACGGCACTGCATTAACAACATGTGCATTGTGGACCTTATATTTCGTATCAGTATAAATGCATTCCATCCAATTGTCTCACACAAAATCCTGTCCCACGGTAAGCTACAAGTCCTAAGTTCCGGGTAATGGAAATAAAATATATATACGTCATCAAAACCACATAGGTATATTCTTTGTAACATTCCAAAAATAAAACCATCCAAAATGTTTCTCAGGTATTAATAAATTGCCTAATCATTACAATTATGTTTGGGTCAATACATAGGTCATGTAATAATATTTGTAAACGAGCACGTCTGTATGTTAAATATGTTATTAAAAACATATATAACGATTCGTCTAGTTTTATGCCCTTGACCTTGAATACATAAAGCGGATTTACAATTATTTCACATTCTTCATTCAGATACTTACAATGTTTATTTTGATTTCTACCAATTTACTAAATAAAATAAGCCTCGATTGTACATATTATAAGGTCCATATCTTGGAAAGAAGAAACGCATACTATCTGCCTACCTATCAAAGACACAATCGTGACATTTAAAACGTATCCGTAAGTAACAGTAATCACGGACGCAACCAGTAATAAACATAATAATTCATATGCAATGACGTTTGCTTTTACGATAGCCATTCGATCATAACTCTCTCCACCCCGCAACGGTGAAAGGATAAGTGCACAACTTGTAGGATATTTCTAGTAACATCCCGATAATCACTATGATTGGTTTGCTGTAACTTTTATGGTACGTAATGTTCACGATAGTATTTTCTATTGAAACTGTATTTGACCTTAGACATCAATTTTCATAGAATTAAATTAAAAATGACAAAAATAACAAAATATTTATGTCTGTTTAAAATTTAAATCGCTCTGGGACTGGATTATTCGTCCACTGCAGGACGTGGATCTTTTGATAATTACGCCATTAAGGGTTAATCAAGAAAGATATTCAATATTGCCATATTAAATATGCAATGAGCAGCCGAGTTGGTGAGCCTCGTACCGCAGCCCTCTCATTAGTGATGGCTGCTAACCACCGTTATATTTGTCGAACAGATATGCAATGCAATGCATCATTTCATAATAGCCCACTGCTGAATTGAAACACTGACGAATTTCACATACTTACCATAATACATTATAATATACCCAACAGTCACATATGTAAATAGTCTTGACCCCCCTTATGGTCAATTAAGTCTTGTGTTGCCGGTATCGGAACTACGAGAGACTTTTCGGTCTCACAAACACCCAGACCCGAAAGAAATATTTGTGGGCCTCACAAACATTTCTCTTGGTGCGGGGATAAAACCCGCGTCCTCTCGTTTCAAAGCCGGTGTCTAACCAACTGCACCACGGTTTATATCAAATACATCAATACACACATGACTCCGAAAAGTCCGCGGTGTGCCATTGGATTTGAACCCGCGACCACCGTAAACATGTTGGCAGCCGCGTCTGGTCCGTTACCAACAGGCCACCACGCACTTCTAATATTTCTACTTATGCTTATTTTGTCTTGATAATAGGAACTAAATTATATTTACATTGTAAGTGTTCATTATTTTACGGAAGTTTTGCTGTTATTTAATGATCACGGATAATATTAAGTAAGACCTTATTAAAATACAACTATCTATCCTCAGTAGAGCAACGATGTCACCAAGCTACCAGACTGGTTAAATGTCAGGGACTTATTTCCAATGTGTAGGAAATCAACATACCTAGCTGAATATACCAAAAATATATAGAAGTATATTATTTTCTGCAAAATATTCCCACCAGTACTACCTAGCTTAAAGAATGTTTAATTATCACACCAACGGCAATATTTCAAATGCTTTCTTCGTCTTCTTTTCCAATTAAGTGGATATTGTGGTTCAAGTGTTTTCAAATCCTTGCCGCCTTTTGAATAGTTTTTGTCAAAGGAAATTATAATATGAATCCAAACTTCCAATGTTTTTATAATTTATAATAAATAAATGTATTATCAGATATAAAATGTGTACGTATGATTATTGATATCATTGTATCATTTAATAATATTATATTTTTATTTCCATACAAAATATTTACGCGTGGTCAGAAATGATGTGTCAGTTGGTCGATGACAATGCCAACATCTGTGTTCAGTCAAAAAGTAACAACACGTACTATTGAATCATAATTATACGTAATTATTTAAATATATCCCAATATATAGGATCTAGTGTTCGCTTTAAATTCCACTGACAACAATGCCTTCAAGTGACAGCGAAGATTTTGAGAGTGCCGACGAGGGTCACAGTAGTTTTGATAAAAAGGATCGTAAAAAGAGATTATCCTCGTCAAATTACAGTGATAATACCTTGGAGTCTGATCAGGAGGCAAGTAAAACTTGGACCCAGCCCAGTAATGTTGGAAAACTAGCAGAAAAAGAGGTAAACCAAAGTTCTCTTGGTAAAACTAAATTTTATTGTCCAGCGCCCAAAATTTGGGATTATTTCCTTTGTAGTGTCTAGGAATAAAATCTAAAATTTTATTCTAGTGTATGTGATACATTAATATTCAATTACCTAAAAATACTGCAGAACAATTCTTATGATAATGCATTACTAATATAACCTTGTTATTTCTTATGCCAATGTGTATTTGCTTCTTAATATATTTATTAGGAGCTTGAATCATGAATTTTGTATTGACTGAAATAGGTAGCATCAACTAATTAGCATAATAATTATTATTCCCCCATATAATGGGTCCATTCTTCAATTGGATTAGTATTCCTTTGTATCTAACTCTCCAGTATTTTTTTTCTAAAACACAGCAACTGGTATAAATGATACAATGCAAATGATTGCTTTGTAAGATGCCATGCTCATGACACATTGAGTGTGGCATACACACATGCTATTTTTTTTGCATAATATTATGTGTGGCTATCATGCAGGCATACTATTCGTTGTATTGTATCAGCCCATATACGTCCCACTGCAGGGCAAGGGCCTTCTCTACAATCAATCGTACAATTGAGAGTGGTCAAACTATTAAGTACATACTATTTAGTATTATACCTAATTAACATGCCACACTATTGGATATTTCTTTGTTCGGAGCCACAGTCTATATGTTTGAACCGTTGTTTAATCATAAATTATGAACATTTGCAATGCTCTAGAAAGAAACAGACGGTTGGGATGATTTTGACATTGATGACAATGAACCAGCACAAACTCCTACAAAAAGTGATTTAAATAACGTAAAAAGCAACATTAAGCCAGCTGTGAAAGAAATTGACAATACCGGATGGGATAACTTTGATGATTGGGGACAAGATGATGGGTTCAGTAATGCACCAGTTACCAAATCAAATGTAAGTGCATACCTCAGTGTGTCAATTGACTTCCATGTTATATTAATCCTTTTTTAACTTAGCAGATTTACATGTATACTGCTAATTTTGTAAATAATGAATGTCATTTTTTAACCTATCTAGTCAACTAAATTATGTCAAAAAAAAATAATACATGATCTGAAATCTGCCTTATTAAAATAGGGAATGACTTTGTAAAACCTAATGATTAAATATAAACTTGTTTATTCACTTTCCTGTAATCTTTAATTTGTTATTAGGAAGAACAGTTAAGAATAGAGCTGTAATGTCTTTGTAATTTTAAGGCATTCAACTTGAATATAATAAAACAATTTTAATGTTAATTTATTACGTTACAGATACAACCACAGAAACCTGAACCGATACAACCAGATCCAGACATACAGGCAGTTACGGATAAGATGGCGTCGGCTTCAACTGGGAGTGGATGGGGATGGAGCTCGTTACTAAACACTGCTACCGCTGGAATCACCACACTCACCAGCCAAGTGTCGCAGGTACGTGAAAAATGAAAATATGGACTTTTAGGAGTGGAGGATATGGTAACTTTGTATGATGTTTTAGAAATAATATGACAAGTTCCAATATTCTAAATTTAGGTCTTGTATAAGAATCATCTATAGTCTCCAATGCTGAAAATACTGTCAACTCTTAAATTGATTTACCATTTACTCTTGCAATTATACAAATTCATTTAAAGTTATAACCTTATAAGTGCGTGATGGCCTGTTGGCGACCACACGCGGCTGCCAATATGTTCACGGTGGTCGCGGGTTCAAATCCCAAGGCAAACTTCTGACTTTTCGGAGTCAAAAAGTCTGAAAACTGAATATACAAGAATATAATTTTACACCTATCAGTCTAGAATAATGTGTAATTTATCAGAAGTTTCTAATTCTAGGGTATAACGACAGTCCTGGAAACAGGCATAGGTGCGCCGGAACCGGAAGAATTAGCCAGGAAAGTGAGTCAAAGTAAAGAGGCAAAGCCTAGTAGTTCCACTGGCTCACCTACTGTGGATAAGCCACCAGAAAATACAATATCTGATCAGTCAAAAGATGGTAATGATGGTGGTTACCTGCCGTTTGGAAGTTTGCTGTCCGGTGTCACCAAATTTGTTGAGACCACAGGTAGGTTTATTTTTAATTATACCAGAAAAAGACAGCTAAAATCATTATTGAATAAAAAGTACAAATAGGCAATACTATTAGATTTTAACGTTATGTCGTGTTTGCTTATTTTCTTGGCCCTGCTCTTGTTTCATCCACAATTTGCCATGAAATTTAGTCATGTCATCCATCTGTCGAGCGGGTGGTCTGCCTACTTTCCTCTTGGCCTCTAGGCCACCATTATTTAACCGCTTTAGTCCATCTGCAGTTCGTCCGTCTGGCTAAGTGTCCTGCCCACCCCCACACATACACTCCACTTGCAACACTTATATCATAATGTACTCCCTTGTTAATATAAAAAAAATATTTTTCATTACAGGTCCCAAAGTAATATCAGGCGGTCTTGACACACTTGAGACGATAGGCAAGAAGACAATGGAGATATTACAGGATGGTGATCCCGGGCTAGTAAAGAAGAGGGCTATGCTCGGCCTGAGCTCAGAGGACAAGCCGGTTCTCTCTCAAGTCCTGAGGGAAGCGAGGGAGAAGGCTGAGAAAGAGGAGGTCCCAGATATAATAGACCAGACAAAACCTACTGAAATTGTCAATTATGAGACCTTGTTTAATGATTTTGATGGTATGTTTTAAGTGCATTTCTTTTTTACAGCTGCACTACAACACCTTGCGAAGTGGTAGTATTCATTGACGATTCTAAAGTTATTTTCTCACATAAAGAATATTTGAAGTAATTATAAATACTTATTTGTTAGATCTCCAATATGCTTCCATGATCTTGCATAACCTAGTAATAAACAAGGTCATCACCAATCAGAACTCATTATTACGAAGCACCGCACTGCGGTCGACACATGCATCATTAGATGGCCTCCTAAAACTCAGTAATCACTATTGAAATAAAACCAATTTTTACGGATTTTATCGCGATTTGTTTTAATTTTTACATTTTTTAACTTCCCTACGTTTTGATTGCTTTACAGCTTTCGTGGTCACGGGGCGGAGTCAACCAACCAGTAAAAATTTAATCAAATCGCGATAAAATCCGTAAAAATTAGTTTTATTTCAATGTGTAATATTCGCGTTAATCTAAGAAACCACTCAGTAATCACTAGCTATAATTTCGTTCAAACAGAAACACAAAAATACGGACATTGCTGCTTGATGACAGAAATAGACAAAATTATGGTGCCAAAGGGACATCTTGCATATAAGATCAAACACAGTGTATTTTTTTTATAATTTAAGGTCCAGTGTATTTAGAAGCATTAAAACTGTTGTCTACACAAACGAGTATACGGATTGAGGAGCAGAAAAGTTCTTTGGACCATGCCAACCGACAAGCTATGGAGGAGACCTTAGAAATGGTTGTAGGTAAGTTAAAATTTCAAAAATAATATAGGAATAGATTTTATTATTGAATGATTGTATGAAGCGTATTGTATGACCTGTCAATTGGATGAAATGATAATTTTGGTCTACACTTACATTCTCATTATGGTTCTTGTTGCAGAAATCTACGAATTACCAGAGAATGAAGAAGATGAGGATACACCATCAGATGGCCCCAAACCGGACGCCTTCCACGAACGACTGCAGTCTGCCACGCAGGACCTCAGCCTCAAACTACAGTTTCAGCCTTTAGTCAAGTAAATCATTTATATGTTCATATATTACTAGTATTACCCGCGGCTTCGTCAAAAAGCGTGGAAAAGATTTTCCAAGATAAAATGCCCGCTATATATTTTCTCAGGACAAAAGGTTCTCTATAGCCTGGTATATCTATATATACTGGTGGTAGGTCGCTCATGTGTGAAAGGCCGCCTGGGTAGATTTTTACCTATAAAAATCAAAAATTAAAATCAAAATATTCTTTATTCAAGTAGTCTTTTACAAGATCTTTTGAATCGTTAATTTCTGGTACCACCGCAATCTCTGTTTCTCCCGCCAAACAGCAGTGTTAATGCACTGTTGTATTCCAGTTTGAAGGACATTGTAGCCAGAGTAACTACTGGACATATTGAGACTTAACATCTTATGTCTCAGGATGGCGAGCGCGGTGGAATGCCAAGCATTGCCTTGTAATTCATGGTGTTGTTTGGTTTTGCTACTGTCCATGAGCGGTCGTATCGCTTACCATCAGGCGAATGGCATGCTCGTCTCGCCGTTCATTGCAATAAAAAAAGCCTCCCTCGATTAATGGACTATCCAACACTTAAATCGTTTTTCATTTCGATCAATTATCATCACAATAATTTCGTTCGATCAAACAAACTCATCAGGTTTATGTATTAGTATAGATACTGTTAAGTGTTAATAATTGGATATGAGCTAGATTTATTTTATTTAATACATACTGTCGAAAGATTTCTTTAAAAATCTAATATGTAAGAGCGCATGAGCCCCAATTATGTTATTGTATGAAAACTGGAGATTTTTTGCGCATTCCTTTGACACAGACAGATATCATCTTCAATGTGCCTGACAAGTTGAAAGAAATTAAAACCAAAAGTGTCTGACTGCCAAGGAAACATATTTTGAGAGTTCCCCAATTAACATATATGAAATTCAGCTTTTATACTATACAGTGAGTAGAATAAAATTTAAGGACATCTTTAAACTTGAATACAATTGCCAATATCTTCTTTCAGACAATACACAGAAGTCCTAGACTGGCTATCGAACACCCAGGACGCGACAGCAGAAAGTATATACAAACGAGCCATATATACCCTCGCGCAGGCTACCTCCCTGTCCATGCACCTTTACCACAAGACTAGCGAGTTGATACTCGCCAATAAGATCAGGTCTACTGTTGATGAATCTACTGCGTTGTCACAGTGAGTAAAAATTGCATATTTTTGACCTACTGCTAAATTTGTTTATGCTTTCCCATTGCGCATTGAATTTTGATTACAAAAAATCATCAACATTAAGACGAAATCGGTGAAGAAATAAAAATACATACGCAATTTACATGTAATAGAAGCAGATTCATTAAGAAGTCGATTATTTGGTAGCTTACTACTTATCTTGCTAACTACCTTGAATTGCAGTAGAAGTGACCAAAAAGACGACACACGACCTAATTTTTTTTTTCTATTTATTAGGTTACACAATAGTTAATTAAAGTGCTTATGCTAATTATGCCATCAACACCATTTACCACTAATTGAAATAAATAAATAAATAAATACACCCAACAGTCACATACATAGTCCTGACCCCACACTAAGATCGAGTCTTGTGTTGTGGGTATCAGAAACTACGAGAGACTTTTCGGTCTCACAAACACCCAGACCCGAAACAAATACCTGTGGATCACACAAATATTTTTTTCGGTGCGGGGATCGAACCCGCGGCCTCTCGTTTCACAGGCGGCGTCTAACCAACTGCGCCACGGAGGCTGTCGAAATAATGACAAAATAGTCAAAAATAGGTAGGTACTAAGTTATAACAAGAAATAATATTGTAAGAAGACGATGGAGGTAGGTCGTTGTGGATATTCTATAGGGAGAACTATGTTTAACATTGATGACTAGCAAAGTGGCTTGACCGGAGTGTGTATCAGCCCATACACGTCCCACTGCAGGGCACGGGCCTACTCTACAATCGAGAGAATCGATTGAGAGTGGTTAGGCCATATAGTCCACCACGCTGGCCTAGTGCGAGTTGGCGGAGTGCTACCTCAGAAAACAGAAGACAGTAAATCGACGGCTTTGCTATCGTGTTTCTTGTAATGCTTAAGGCTGCTAGAAGGTCAATACCCTTCTAATTCTTCCCATCCCCTTCGGACCCTCTCCCTTCCCATTCTGCGAGGCCGACAAAACACTCACGGTCGAAGTGTTTGAGATATTCATTGACAGCAGTAATCACATATTATCGAGAGCTGTTTCCTGCTTTACTAAATATATAAAAAAAAAATACCGATTTTTGTACCGATGACCAAGAAAGGTTTTCCGTTTTGGATTAACTCACTAAAACTTATGTTCTTGAACAAAGTTGATTATGTTTACTAATCAAATACAAGGAGTATTTTTTAGAACGTAATATACGCTGTAATTTTATTTAATACATTTAATGTTTCAGGTTAACGTTAGTTCTTCGAAAGCACGTGAGCGAATTGGCGGCGCAGTTCGCGGACAAACTCAACTCCACTTCTACAGACAATAAGCAGCAAGTCAATGACTACATCACGAACATATTCTTAGAGGTAATACATAACTAGACTAGACTGCCTCGGTGGCGTAGTTGTATTACAGTACGGTTACAAAGCTGAGGTCTCGGGTTCGAGTCCCGGGTCGAGCAGTGATATTGGATTTTTCTATTAATTATCAGCCCGGAGTCAGGAATTTGTGCCCGATATGGCGATAGGCTCGCCCCTATCACATCGTGAGACGGATAATACAAGGCGAAATGTGGGTGTCCTGGTGGCGCCTCTGCCTACCCCTTCGGGGATAAAGGCGTGAGTTTATGTATGTATGTAATATATCACACTTTTTTAAATAAATACACCCAACAGTCATATACATAGTCCTGACCCCACACTAAGATTGAGTCTTTTGTTGTGAATATCAGAAACTACAAGAGACTTTCACACAAACACCCAGACTCGAAACAAATACCTGTGGATCACACAAATATTTGTTTCGGTGCGGGGATCGAACCCGCGGCCTCTCGTTTCACAGGCGGCGTCTAACCAACTGCGTCACGGAGGCTGTTATTCTATTAGGATTCTACGTTGTAAAAAAATAACGTACGAACACCAAAAACCACAATCTACTTATATCAAAAACTTTAAGGAACAAAATCGTGTAAACAGGAAATTATATAAAATTAAATTAAATATGACAGGCTCGCCCCCTATAACATCATGGGACGGAACACACAAGGCGAAATGTGGGTGCCCTGGTGACGCCTCTGCCTACCCTTTCGGGGATAAAGGCGTGAGTTTATGTATGAAATAAAATATTTCATTTTGTGCTTTGGACCCGTCGATGTGTGTTATAAAATTATAAATCTTCCCCTCATACAATTGTTTCACATATACGCATATATTTATTAGTATAATTCCTTTGATTTTTTTCAGGCGGGTACCAGTTCCACGTATTTAGAAAACGCATTCCAGTTGGCGCTGCCTATAGTACAAATAGGAGCAATTTGAGTAGTATGACGTCTTCGAATATAATTAGGAGAAATATTTGTCAATATTAAATATAAGATATAGAACAAATCTGATGAGTTCTTAATTATTATTTTTGCTTCACAGCAGTACATAATAGTATCGAATGGTGTAGCTAAAATGGTGAAATGGTGAGGAATGTCTGTTACCAATCGACTATCTACGGCATTGCAGTTTTCAACACGTTTAGTGCGGTCACTTTGCCTTGCTAGATTAAGTGCTTGTTCACGCTAATAGGCGGGCGCGGTCGCGGGCGCGATTGACGTGGCTTGCCCGCTACATACATCGCACATGCATTTCCTACGTGAACACTTGGTTGACATCCATATGTTTGATATTTCGTGACCGCGCTCGCGTTTTAACGTGAACAAGCACTAAGGCTCAGTAGTATAAACTAAGTTTGATGATAACTTTAACTTTCACAATGTCATCGACATATATGTGACGTATTTGACATTGCTAATGTATGGGACGTTTTCAATGTCAAAGTTTGTGCAAATAAAAAAATGCAAATTAAAACACAACAAAAGTGACATATTATATACTCCTAACTAGTACCGGTTTTAATTAAATTTAATGCCATCATTTAATTTTTGGACAAGATTACTACCTAGTCAAATTATCTCGAGCGTATTTGTAAATAAAAATAATTTATTTCAAATAATTCACAAATGATAAATTCTAACAAAGACAAAGACTTGTGTTAGTTATGATGGTTTGAAGCAAAGTCAACTGACGTTGCGATGTCCATGGCTTATATACTATTCTCTTGTGAGAACCGTCTACTTGATACTCTTGGTATTCGCCACTGGTGCATCGAATACATTAAGTCAGTTCAGATGAAGCAGCTATACAACTCCTTATTGACCCATTAACCCTGAGGGTTTAATATAGGGTATAAGGTGGCAGGTCGCATAACTCCTCCCTCCTTAAGTACGAAATCATTTCCTGAAACACTTTTCGGATGATGATTTCGGACACATTTTGACAATATAAATTTTCTATTACTAAACACGAAATACAACAATACAAAAATCAATATGAGGTAAAGTACAATAGTTCCTATGCTAACACTGTGTATATTCACTGGTGGCATTTGCCCTTCGTCTTTTATCACTTCACTATCACTTTGTAGAACACGAGACAACACCCGTAGATCTTCCATATTATAGTTGTCCAGGTTGACGGAAGTCCTCTGGAACTCTGGATGCTCAGCAACACTCGGTAGGTGAATAACAGGCATCCTGTGAAGTGTGATCTGGTTTCCATTAATATGACGTTTCCTCAACGTCATTTCTCCAATTTTTACCTCACAGTTTGTGTTTAGCGTAATAATATACGTGCCCAATATTTTATACTGGCTTATATTGTCATCACAATATTCCATAATGAACATTTCAATTTCGGAATATACTATCCACACATCTGTTTGTATGGTTTTAATTTTAAGTTTGCTAGCTTTCACTGGCAATTGCAAACATGAAGTTATATTAGTAGAAAACTTCATTAAATCTGCTATACATGCGTCGTCATTACTAGGCGACACGTTGCTCTCGTAGCACAAGTATATCTGTTCATCTATTTCTCTGCATGACTCCTTGAGCTCTAATGCTTTCAACCCTTCCATAAGGATAAAGGAATGTTTCGGAATAATGAGGAATGTGTTATTCCGGATTGGATTGAACATAGGAAAGGGATGTAGTTGGTAATAGTTATACACTTTTAATTGAACCGTAGGAACTGATAATATAAAAATTATTTGTTTGCCTTTGATGTAAGCCTTAATATCTATACATCTTTCAATATTTGCAAGATTCTCTACAGTAACAGGTAATATTAATTTATCTACCTTTTCTACATCTCTCAATATATAATATAATTCACTAATATTTAATAGTGACTGATGAACGATATTAATTCTACTAAATGCTATTATAGTTTCAATTTCACTTAATCTTGTAAGTAACAACTGAAAATTATGGATGAGTATATTAAAAGTATTTATAACGAATTCTTTACTTCGTTGAAAATATGTTTTATTTAAATATAATTCAATTTCATCCATATTTTTCTCCAACATAATAAAATTATTCCTACTAGAATTTGTTAAGTTAACTAATGAATCCACTATTTCAGAGACAATAGTCATTTTATTGGAGATAGCATTTTGCTCAGATTGAACTTTACTCAAAATTTGTTCATATCTAATTGCGTCATCATTATCCATATTTCCTGTGATAGCTTTAATAATTGTTCCTAAAGGATTAAGTATTCCTCTTTTAACCCTAATATTCGGAATTAACTGCTCATACTTTTCTACAGTTATATTTCTTATATATTCTGCTTGTAGTTTAATGTCTACAATGCTACCATCTAAAATATGAATATCTAAGTTTTTATCTAAATATGAATTTACTTCTCCATATTTAATAAAATTATATTCCAAGTTTTCATATATTAATTGTAGATCTAAAATCTTAACTATTTCCCAGTTATATAAACTAAGGTAAGCACGACCTTCTTTTACTGGAAGTATACCTGGGTTGGCTTCAATTTGCTGAAGTTGAAGTGCCAGGTTTTGGACTGCTTGGATGATTAAGAGAAGGATGTACCTGTGGAGGACGTTTTATATCTTTAATAGGTACCCTTTTTTCTCTATCTTTGGCTTGGACCATAACAGTATTTCTAATTATATTGTCTGTTATTTTGGCCTTTTGATAGCGAGGTTTATCCTTGCTACGCCTTATATTTACTCCTTTTATGAAAACTGTATCGCCGGGTTTAACGTCGAATTCTTTTTCGCCGCCCCGCTTTTCAATAATTTTTTCTTTAATCCCTAACATTCTATCTGTTAAGTAATTATACAAATATTTTTTCCTCTTAGAATGTATTGTTACAATATCAGACGACTTCTTGGATTCGCTGCTATTTAGCGATGGTACAGGATATGTAAATACGGATTTTTCTAATTCATTAATCCTATTTATCCTATTCATCCTATCATCATCATCATCATCATCTGATGATATTATTACGGGAGAGTTACTATTTTGTCTTTCCCTATTCATTCTATTATATTCGTGTTCAATTTCTTGAATCACCGCCTTTATTCTCGGATCATCGTCCGTATTAACTAACATAGATTGACTATCATTATCAATTGCGTTAATTTTTATACGCGATAACGCATCTGCGTTACTATTTTGTTTGCCAGGCTTATGCTTTATGTCAAAGTCATATTCTGCTAATCTCAACTTCCAACGAGTTAGCCTACATCCTGGTTCTTTTAATGAATTTACCCATACTAACGGCCTATGGTCACTTATAACAGTGAATTTCTTTCCATATAAATATGGCCTAAAATGCCTGCATGCCCATACTACTGCTAATAGTTCCTTTTCTATAGCACTGTAGCGGGTTTCTGCACTATTTAAAGTCCTACTCGCGAATGCAATAGGCTTATCACTTCCTATCGGACCCTGTGACAAAACTGCACCTAACGCAAAATTAGAGGCGTCCGTAGTTAATAGGAATGGCTTTGAGAAATCTGGAAATTGAAGTAAAGGTGCATTAGTAAGCAACTCTTTACATTTCTCAAATGCATTTATATACTGTTGGGTTATGACAACTTTATTTCTCTTTTTCAAACAATTCGTAAGAGGTTGAGTGATTTTTGAGAAATCTTTTATAAACTTACGATAGTAACCTACTAGTCCAAGGAAACTTTTTATTTCCGTTGGTGTCTTAGGCAAAGGAAATTTTAAGACTGCCTTGATTTTATCATCATTTGGTTGAAGACCATTTTTTGATATTGTGTGACCTAAATATTTCACTTCTGTTTTCAAAAAGTCACATTTGTCTAAAGTTACTTTTAGATTCATCTCTCTAAGTCTGTCAAATATTCTCTGCAGTTTGCAAAAGTGTTCCTGCAAGTTTGACGAATATACAATAATATCATCTAAATAAACTAAGCAATCGACACCTATTAAACCACGCAACACATTATCCATTGTTCTCTGGAATGTGGCGGGTGCCGTTTTTAAACCGAATGGCATTCGTATGAATTCGTAGTGTCCCGACTGTGTCGTGAACGCTGTTTTTGGTTGGTCCTGTTTTTGGACTTCTATTTGGTGGTAACCGCTAGCTAGATCGATTGTGGAGAAATATTTCGCATTACCGAACTTATCGAATAAATCTGAAATATTTGGTATGGGATATTTGTCGTCTATCGTCTTTTCGTTAAGACGCCTATAGTCTATGACCATCCTATACTTTTCTTCTCCGGAAGCATCTAGTTTTTTCGGAACCAAATGGACAGGTGCGCTCCACGGTGAGTGCGATTCCTTAATAACATTGTTCTGTAACAAGTTCCTAACCTGTCTCTCTATTTCCTCATTCTCCTTATGAGAATGCCTATAAGGACGGATATATACGGGATCCTCATTGGTAGTCCGTATACTATGTTTTACCTGACTTGTAAAACTTAATGGAATGCCATCATTTTGAAAAATGTCTTTATACTCAAAACATAATTTTTCTACCTGACATTTTACCTCATTATTTAAATGACCTAGTCTAAGTTTCGAAAGATTTACTTCCAACAACTCATCTATAGTTGGATCTATATCCATAAATTCTATAGAGTTATTCCCTATTTGCGATACAACATTATATACCATTGGTATATTCGCATTTTTTACTTTTAAGACCTTGTTGTTAAAATCAACATTTGCCTTTAGGTCTTGTAACAAGTCTGAGCCTAATAATCCATCGTATTTCTTATCTACTTGATAAATATAAAACTTGTGTATCAAGTTCGTATTAAAAATCACTGGAAGCGGAATCTGAGCCACCGTATCATGCTCGCTACGACCATGAGTACTAATTACTTCGAATGGTTCGTTGTATAAATACTTACGAAAGTATTTAAACGCCTTGTTTGGGCTTAAGAATGAGCGAGAACTACCCGTATCAATCATGAATTTACCTAACTTTGGTATATTAATATACGGTAGTTTTATCATGTTATCAACATTATTATAATCTATCCTGGTGGGCCGTCTGAGGCTCCCTTTATAAAATTTCCTACTAGCTTATTATTCCTCACAGTTCGCATTGATACGTCTTGTACCTGATTTTGCGACTGTGGGATGCCAAACTTAAATTGCTGTTGCGGATTTTTCTTGAAAAATCCAGACCTTTTATAGTTATTCACATATTGTGGAAACTGTTGCGGTCTTGGTTGGAAATTTACAGGATTTTTGAATTGAAAGCCCTGTGGCTTTTGATTTTGCCCTCCAAATTTAACTTGAGGTTTCGGCAAAATATTATTATGCTCCTTAAATTGTGTTTTATTATATTCAGTTGTTACACAATTTTTAGGTGCTTGTGGCTTTACACATTTATTTTTAAATTCCTTTTGGAAATTAACTTCTTCCATTACGATAGATAATGTATCCTCCAGATTTGTGGACTTACTTAATCTCACAAATTGGATTAAGTTCTCAGGCAAGTTGTATATAAAAACTTTATGTGCTAAGTTATTATATATTATCATTTTTGACGCCTTAATACCTTCGTCCGTCAAAAGATTTACTTTTGCTATCAAAGAACTCCTAACATTTTGGATTCTGTGACACAATTCGATAAACGATTCGTTTAAATTTATTTTAATGCTTTCTAGCTCCATGGCTATACATTCTTCTGACCTACTGTCACCAAAATGCTGAACTAATAGTTCCCTTAATAAATCCCAAGATGCTACATTCTGTCTTTCACTGAGTAATACTGCGGCCTTTCCCGTCAGTCTACTTGTAACACTGTGAAACACATATGTTTGCTGAGCTACACTGTTATCGCCTCTAAAGCTTCTGATAACGTACTCACATTTATTTAAAAATAGACTAAGCAACCGTTCGTCGCCGTCATATCTAGGGATGATTTCGATTATCTCCCGTGGGATTAGCTGTATTTGATTCATTGTTTTAATAAATAATGCACATACAACACAAAAACACAATGATATCAAAGGCAAAAATAATTAATTCAAATTATTTTTCTACGTAAAATTGGCAATGTTAGTCCAAGATTACGGCGCTATTTTGTGGATTTCCTAATGAAAGGAAAAACACGCCTTTTTAAAAATTGGCGATTTTCAGTCCAATTAAAAAGGAAGGAAAGCGATAGGAAGGAATGAAAGGATTTACTCACTTGCTCTTTCTTCCCATGCTGGAAATTGCTTCTTTATCACTTGTTACGTACTTGACTAATTTATATTTTTGTGGTTCGCGGATTATTTATCTTTAGCGTTGGTAGTACAATTCGGCGACCTATTTTTGTGTCCCTTCCGAACCTACTTTTAACGCGATATTAAATCCGACCCGACTGCGCCAGTCAAATTATCTCGAGCGTATTTGTAAATAAAAATAATTTATTTCAAATAATTCACAAATGATAAATTCTAACAAAGACAAAGACTTGTGTTAGTTATGATGGTTTGAAGCAAAGTCAACTGACGTTGCGATGTCCATGGCTTATATACTATTCTCTTGTGAGAACCGTCTACTTGATACTCTTGGTATTCGCCACTGGTGCATCGAATACATTAAGTCAGTTCAGATGAAGCAGCTATACAACTCCTTATTGACCCATTAACCCTGAGGGTTTAATATAGGGTATAAGGTGGCAGGTCGCATAACTACCTACAGCACTAATAATGCCTAATAAGCTAAATTTGAATTACACTCCTTGCCTGTTATCTAATCCCAATTGACTAACGGTACAATTAGTCGAACACCCCTTCTTTTTTGTTATCTTGGACGGACGCCCTGCCAGTACAGTAACGCTATTACTGGTCCAGATCCTACATAAAGTATCGGTCTTATACAGGGTATATCAAGACTGCGAAGTCACTAATACTACCAGGTAGTATTAGTGACTTCAGACACAATACAAGTAAAAATTTTGGAAAAAAAACGACAACTTTTTTTTTGTAATTTTTTACTTATCGTCGTATTTGGGTGATAAATACATAGTTTTCCTAAAATAATGATGTACACCTCTTTATTCTTAAACACGCAATGGTACGTAAGGGTTTAAATTAGTATTTTCGCAAAAACTAGGTATTTACCACCCAAACACGATTTTCAAAAAATTCTAAAAAAAATATGTCGCTGGTTTGGCAAAATTTTTATTTGCATCGTGTTTCTAACCACTAAAACTACCACCCAGCTTCGTTTTCGGTCGCAGTCTTGATATACCCGGTATATACTAGGTTTTGGAAACTACGCAATATTATTCGTTTTTACACCTGTAACGAATACTCGTGGATTATACAAACATTTTAATCGTTACGATCAAGCCCATTTCACAGCTGTTTGAACCAACTACGCCAAGTCAAGTTGACCATGCAAAAACAAAACTATAAATAATATTTCCTTGTCCCGATGGCTGTTAGTCGCTTCCTTTGGCCTTCAGATGTCTAACCACAAGGTCTAACATAACCATTCTGCAGGTGTTCATGACTGTTGGTACCACTTTCTAACAGGTGACCACTCATTGGCAGGTCTTATGCAAATATAACATACAAAACAATAAAATAAATTGTCCATTTTCGACTTTGCACTCAAAATTTTCAAGAAATGTTGATTGAAATTACTCGTCCTTAGAAAAATCTACTTTTGTGTAATTGTTTAGTCAATAGATTATTGTTTTTATTAGGTTTTGTTATCCAGTATCTTACATAAAGATAAATTTGTAATAAGAAAGTGATATCGTTAGAAAACTAGCAGTGAAGACATTGATTTTAAAAAATTACGTCAATAAGTGAGAGTGTGTTAAGTAACCGATAAAGGATAACAACATTAATAGGGTCTTTGATACGATCCATGTTTTTATTTATTTTGCGTACTAGCACAAATACTATTAAAGTAAAATATTTCTGTGAAAACAGCATGAAAGTAGCTTGCAACATGAGGCAAATATTAGTATTTAACAAAAAGGGTGGGGGTATAGTTAAGACATCTTACCGTCTCTTTCATACGCGCACACTGTAATGCATATTAAGACTAGTGACGTCACTAGTTTTGTTTTGCATCCCTTTTCTTTTGCTCCCACTGTAAGATTTAAAGCGTTTCTTGTTTAATTCTGAATGGATTCACCAAATTATTTCTTTGCTAGATTTTGGATATGGGTAACTTTTGATAAATAAAATAAAAAATTTAGTCAAATACCCTATTGTGATGCCCCCACCATTTCGATTTCGTAAGTATTGTCCACTTCTTATTACCTTTAGTTCTTTATACAAAATATAAAGGGTAAGTCGGGCGGGCATAAATCTTTTGAAACGCGAGGAATAATCGTCTCGTGCCAGTCAATACTTTGCCGACATAATGTACCTTTGTGCAAATAAATGATTTCATAAATAGGTCTGTGTATTGTCACTTAAACATGATATTTGTCTTTATTTGAATAATATAGAATATGGTAAAATATGTCAAGGGCAAACCCTATTTTATGTGTATTTTAAACATTATAACACTTGAAGGACAAATAATAAGCACCTGCTTTTTTTTACAATTGCGTATGTTTTATGATATTCATGGGCTTAAATACTCTATACTCTATAGTTTATTAAATCCTTCTCGAAGCTTAATTATATGTTTATATTAAAATTAAAATAAATATTTTCAATTGTTAACTACGGTACTAAAGTTTAACAATGTTCAAAATGTTGTAAATAAATGTGTTATTTTAATTATATTGGTTTTATTTGATTTCTACTTGGTTTTACATCCCTGTCATCCTGGTCAAAAAGCATAGATTTTAATTCAATAATTGCCAAAAATTATGCAATACCTAGTTGTTTACACAAAACAAGGTGTTGATGTAAAATAGTTTCAAGGAAATATTGCATGGTAGAATATTAAATACCTTCCTTAGTTCCCTTGGTATCGAAGATCCATGTCGCTGTGCATCGAAACCGCTAAGTACCAGAATATTATAGGATTCGAACAATAAGAGGCTTGTCTTTACATAGCTATTTTTTTTTTAAACTTGGCAGCTGTATGATGTTGCAAAGTTAACTCCTCGATTTAAATTTTGTCAACTGTTCTTTCATTTTCCTTCTCTTTCCTCTCCAATAAAAGGCAGATGAAGCATCCAGCATCAGAGCCGTCGATTTTCTTAGACGGAAGTAATCCGAGCCGTTTGTTCATCAGCCGGAACTAAGCAATAAAATAAAAAAGATTTTTAATGAATTATTGTATTTGATGGAAATTAATCTAACTTCCAAGGCAAATATTAGGGAAACTTTTGGAAAGATACTGAATAAAAAAAAACAATAACGATCACTTTGCCCGACACCGGATTCAAACCCGAGATCTCAGCTATGTAATTGTACCATAGAACAACAATGCCACCGAGGCAGTCGATATGTTACATATGTTCGAATTTGCACAGTTAACGGCATCAAAATGAATTCGCGATCCTTGGTTAGGGCCGATATAGTGAGACCACCAATTTTTGTATTCGTAAGCCAGTATGCGTGCTTCTGGAGAGAAAGGGAAAATATTAAATATTTTCTCAGATTATTCGTCGTCTAAATTCTGGTATAAAACATATTAGGCTTTGAAACGGAATACTTCCAAGGGGATTGCCTTACCTAGAAATCGAAACCAGCATCTCACGATCCAAGTCCCTATACGCGCAGTCGACGTATGAAGCGAGCGTAGAGACAGACACTGGGCAGAGACTAAATCTACACTGGGCTCGATTCTGACATGTCATTTTCGCTGCACCTAAGTAACAAACATCCATATCTGAGTCAAAAGCTAGTAGGATAATCGCTCGCCGTTCATATAGCGTCCACAATACATGATAATTGAAGACTAGTGATATGAACATACGTGTCTCATTTCTCGTTCCTTTGATATCCGGTTTCGATTTGGAATAATGTTATCCAGCTATCATACTTTTTTTATTACTATGAATGGCGAGACGAGTATGCCGCTCGCCTGATGGTAAGCGATACGACCGCTCATGGACATAAGCAAAACCAAACAACACCATGAATTACAAAGCAATTGGCATTCCAATGCGGTTTCCATCCTGAGACATAAGATGTAAGTATCATTAAGTCCAGTAGTTACTCTGGAAGCAAAGTCCTTCAAACCGGAACACAACAGTGCATTAACACTGCTGTTTGGCGGGAGAAATAGACATTGCGGTGGTAGTTGGTACCTACACAGGCGGCATCTCACATATGAGAGCCCTACCACCATTAAAAAAATACCTCGCATATTCTAACTAAGTATATTGCACTACACTGACACCACAAGGCAACAAATAAGTTACTTTTCGTGTCTATAAAAATCCTCCTAAACTTTCACATTTAAGAAAGAAAGAGAAGATAAATAATAATCATGTATCTACCGTTATTCAAATGAACACAAAAGGGACAGGTTTTTGTATCGTCCTGATGAGGTAAACGCCGGAGCTATAGAATATAGATGACGTGCGAATATCGGACATTGTCAGATCACCTGTTGTCTTGTACGCATCGAAAGAATATTGTGGACGCTGCGTTAATATTTTAATCTTTTTTAAAGTGTTAAGTTTTCTAATTAATTTAGATTTTACTGAACCATATACTTTTTTTTCAGTTAAGACATTTTTGGATTTTGGATATTTTGGATATTACGATTTTATTGTTTGCTTTGGTACAATAATATTCCAATTTTCAGGACCTTTTTTTTCTTATTGAAGTAAATATAATATGTACAAAGTGCTTTATAATGTAAAATTAGACAGTAAGTAGTTGGAATAGTGTCATACCTAATCTTATCTTTGGCCGAAGTTTTGGCTGCAATCGAAGGCGATCGTCAGCTATAATATTTATTTACTGTAAATCATGGTTGTGTCCTGTTCTGAACAAGGTATTTGCTGCCATTTAACATCATCATCCCCATGGATATCAAAATTCACTGTTGAACCTCCCAAGGATTTCCACAGCAAGGGGCGTGGCATCCATCAACTTCCTACGACTTTTGTTAGGTGGTCCGACCATCCTTTACTTCCTACTAGAACATTTTAAATTAACACGCATACACGTCCACAAATACCTTTCAATATCAAATTGTTCTCAAAACTCGTTCGAGGAACATTTGTTGCATGCCCGCTGGCCCGGTCGCATCTGCCGCTCACGGCTGCCGGCGCAAGGCTGCATATTCGCAGAAAACTATTAAGCCTTTGACTTTCAAATTTCTATGACATTTGTGGTCGTTTCAATGTCAAAAATATGAATATAAATTGCCACTATCACAGCCGGTGATACCTTAAACATGGACTAGCTTCAAGGACCTTCCACCGATGAGATATCTCGAGAAGAGCTGATAACGCGAAAATGGTGGATATGAGAGCGGGATCAAGTCAAATTGATATTCATTACCCACCCCTTTGGAATACAGGCGTGATGGTTAAATAGTATTACGTATATTAATCTAAAACTGGTGACTATTTTTACTTATGCCTATTAAAAACAACTTGTTTACATCGAATAGTATCAGATAAAAGTTAATTTATGTAAATAAAGTGGCTGTCCCGGAAATTCATAAAAAATATTACAAGTGCCGACAATTAACTGTAACCTTGAGTCCAGTCCTTGGTTTAATGCAGATTAATGTAGAAAACGTATGTAAATGTTAATTAATTATAGTAGGTCCGAAAAACATTAATAAGTAAAAAAGAAAAAAACATAAACGACCGCTTGGCTGTCGTGTTCCTTTCGGTGAGTGAGATTGCAGGAGGCCCAGACTTTTTCGTCCTTCCGTCCTTTTTTCTTCCCTGTCCAATATAATGTTGGCAACGCGTCCACGAGCTCAGTGTTGTAGACGTTTATGGGCAGAGATAAATTAAGTAATACCAAGTGAGCAATTTGCTCTTTTGCCGATCTATAAGAGCGACCAACTGCGCTACATTGGTATACTATTTAGCATATCTATTTAGACAATTAGACGTCTTGATATCTGGATGGTCCCCAAACTGTCATACAACTTTTCGTCTACCAACCCATATAGCCTTAACTGTATAGAACCTATGTAAGACTAGAAAAAGCTCTATTATAAACCAATAAATAAATACACCCAACAGTCACAAACATAGTCCTGACCCCACACTAAGATCGAGTCTTGTGTCGTGGGTCTCAGGAACAACGAGAGACTTTTCGGTCTCACAAACACCCAGACCCGAAACAAATACCTGTGGATCTCACAAATATTTGTTTCGGTGCGGGAATTGAACCCGCGGCCTCTCGTTTCACAGGCGGCGTCAAACCAACTGCGCCACGGAGCTGTCAAGTTGTACAAGTTACATCTAGAGTAAAATACATCAACACTTACAGTTTACTAACCAGATCCGCATGGTCATGGTTCCCACAGATTTGTTATTCGCGGCACGTGGCACTTCGTAAATTCAATTTAATATCCTGTTTATGTTTCGTTGCTTTCGTCTGTGTTTTCGCTGTATTTTTGCTTGTGCTTCTCCGACAACTTTGTGGGTTTGTGGTAGTGTACCTATCATGTTTTTATGTTTGTCGCATAAAAATAAAATAACTAAATATGCAGAATCTAGTTCACAGAAAATCTTTTTCTGGGAATTGAAAACTTGTACAAATATCGATTTGGGAATCGAATTTCGGGCCTCACACTCGACGTTACATTACTAAACCAATGTTTAATGTATGTAGGTATAATTTAGGTTCTCAGAATTTTTCCCGTGTCTATATCAAAAAAATATTTCTGATCTTAAAAGCTTTTTTAAATCAATCTCTAAAAATGGTAGTTTGTCAATATGCTATGTAATTATGGTGTAAAACATGTGTTTTATCGCTGCACCGCTGTTTATTCACCGCAAGTTTGCGGTGTCTCGTGTTTTAACCTAATAATAACAATGTGCTACAAAAACCTATCTATATAATGTATGACAACAGGGACACTTTAGTTTGTAAAGTATAAACTATACAGGTATGTATTTTTTAATATTTTATGGTAGACTACGGCTAACACTAAACCTATATTTTCAATAATTTCGACTTTCATAGATAGTGGTAACGACTATTAGAGTGCCAATTCTTCTGCATAATAGAAAAAAATAACAAGTCTGGATGGCGTAAAGAAGTTATTAAAAGTTTATTTGTTTATTTCTATGAAATATAGGCTTGACTATTACGAAATGCGTGTGTATCACCAGCCGTGCACATTATCTAGGCTTTCTATTCCACTCCATAACCTAAATAATAAAATAGGGTACAATCAAAAGCGATGACCAAATAAACGACAAAAATAACACCTCCGAAACTAAATAACGGGTTAAGGAACTCTCCTTCCGTTTTCCCAACTCAAAATTATTAACACTGACTCGTCGGTACATCGTGACAATATACTTCCTGCCAAAACAATCAGTGCTCCGTCTCACATAAATTATAAATGAGCTAACTACAGCCCGCGGCGACGTCGCTGATTTCTAAGATTAAACCAAAATGGTGTCTACTCAGCGACTTTTTTTTTTATTGCGATGCATATATGCGATACGTTCGCTCATGAACAGTAGAAACCCAAACATGAAACAAGACCATCAATTACAAAGCATTGCTTGGCATTCCACTAAACGACATTTGACATAAATGGATCTCAGTTAAACTTTTCAATATGTGTATAATTGCATAAAATAGGGCGATCGTAATTTCTGATACCTATAACTCCAATTATAATAGGTATTAGAAACTACGAGAGAATTTTAGTCTTAGAATCCCACACAAACTTTTGTGTCTGAGGATCTCTCGTTCCACAAACAGCTTCTTGATTGCTCCACGAACGCCAAATATCGTGTCCAGTATTTTATTTATCTATACTAATATTATAAAGAGGAAATATTTGATTGTTTGCTTGCATTGAATAGTTTCCGAAACTACTAAACCGATTTGAAAATTACTTTTACTGTTGGGAAGCTACACTATCCCCGGGTGACATAGGCTATATTATATTTTAAAATATATATTAGAACCGGCCCCATCGGCCAAAAAGTTCTCGAATGGAGGCCACGTAGCGGAAAGCGCAGCGTAGGACGTCCACCCACAAGATGGTCAGACGACCTGGTAAAGGTGGCGGGACGTCGCTGGATGCAGGCTGCCTCCAACAGGTCACTGTGGAAATCTTTGGGAGAGGCCTATGTTCAGCAGTGGACGTCCTTTGGCTGATGGATGGATGGATGGATTAGAACCGGAGATGTAAAAAAATACGTAAAGTCTTACATCGCGTGCGCTACGAAAACTAATAATAAGTAAGTAATATATTGTTGATGTGACTGGACTCTAAAACTATCTGCACCCGGGCGAAGCGGGGCGGAGCCCCTAGTAAGTAATACACGGACAGACAATCCGCATTTGACTGTATATTAATAGTGATTTTTGTACGATGGGCATTATTCATTTCTGCGCCATATTTGGTAACGACGAAAGCAGGATATTTGACTTGTGAATGTCAATTAGGCTAGCTTACAAATATGGCGATTGGCGAGAGGGTACACATTGGGCCGAAAACTTGACCCCCCATTGAGATGTCAATAAGTATTTGAGTACGTGTTTTAATTCGATAAGTGTGTTTTAAGAGGAAAGATACGTCGACTTTTTAAAAAAAAAAATATTTGAGTGTATTTTTCGTTTTATTGAAAATTACATAGGTACTCAAATAAGTGCCTTAAGTAGAAACATTATTGAAACTGAATTGGAAAAAAAAAATTTTTTTTGAAAGAAGTTGTGGATAGATATAAAAAATTACTAAGCACGCTTTTTTGTCCCAATTACCTACCTACTGCATCCTATTATGTATCTGTTAACTTTAAGGTTCAATATCATGATTGAGTCAAAACAACTATGAACCTTTCACTAGATGCATTCAAAGTACATAATTTTCTTGAAATTCTGGTAGATCTAAATAAATCCTACCGTGGGAATCGAACCCACAATCATTTATCAGGTGTTAGGCCATTGTTGCATAAATATAAAGTACACAACAATCACACGCGCCCATATTGATAAACATACAAGGTAGCATTGTGTCCTGTTGGCTTCGAGCCAAAGTTGTGGAATTTCATGGAATGTCTACTCTTGTCCAAGCTTTAGTTATATATTTTAAGATCTAATTTACCATATTAGGCCGTTGGCTTGTGATTTAATGTGACTTTTTAATAATACTTAGTAGGTTCCTAATTCGGCTGCTTTCCTAAGACACGCATTTAAGATGGTATAATTTACCATATTATGCCCATAGTCTGAGATCTTATGTGAATTTTAAAATACTTAACAGGTAATTTAATAATTTGGCTGCTTTTCAAAAACACAATTTTACAGAGAACTAAGATCTAAGATAGGTATACTTCAAAACAAGAAAACTGATAGCTATTTTTAAAAAAAGGAAATTTTAGACACATTGGAAAGTCACTGGGCAAAGCTGAAAGGTGTCTTCAATAACCAAAATATTCATTCACATACAATGAAAGCAATTGCTTCTTTTAGAATATCAGCTGATCGATCACTTAGCCTCGAAATACTTCAAATTAAACAGATATTTTTTGTTCCACAATCCATAGCGTACGGACTTTCGAAAACACCTTTAGACACTCGTATAAGCCAAAAGGTGTTCCGTACCATCTGTATAATCCCTTCAAACGTTAAGTAGGCAATAAATTTCGGAATATGCACAATATTTTACGGTTTCAACTGATTTTACATGCTTAATGGCCAGATGTGCGTTTATTCGACATTCGGAAGTGGATTCTGAATTATGTTTCTCGTAATTTGGAAATGAATTTGAAAAGAAATAAAGGACGCGTGCTTACGTGATGATATGCTGATCTTTTGTTCACTAAGTTGAAGGGCTCATATGATAAATTGATGTAATTGTTCGTAGAAAATCATATGGTTGTACAAGTAAGGAATGAACACGGTTGTCAGTCTCATTCCAGCCCACGTTACATATACAACAGTGTTGCCTCAACACTCTTACATAAGATCAAGCCTAAATCTCAAAAACGAAAGGCAGAAGTCATAATATACTTTGCTGAATATTACCATTGCAAGGTATGGGCGAGTCTTAAACGCACATAAAGAGGACTGCCCGACCTGGCAATCAAACTCAAAATCTCATGATGCACAACCCATAAACGCTGTAAGTAACAAGTAACAACATAATTTTCACAAGCCAATATTAATGTGTTCAAAAGCGAATCTTGAAATATGATGCTACAATTAACTATAATGGGGTATTTTACTATAAGAAAGAAAAAATCTAAAAACTATAAATGTATATAGTAGAGCATTAAACAATAAGTATATGTTAATTTCAGTTTTTATTTCCAAGGAATAAATTTTATAATACGTTTTGAAAATTTCAATTTTGTTTATCTGTCCTAAAAAGATGTGAAACGGCTGCCGCCATGATGGATAACGATTCTACGTCATTCCGCGAGTAGAATACCCCCTCCGGTGTCCAAGAGCTCATACAAACACAGGTTGTTTACTGGTTGAGTGACGTATCATTTTAAAGGAACATGGCACCTAGCGGTTTCACATATTTGCGCGCATAAATTTAAAATTTAAATTTTAAATGGATTTTTATTGGACTTGCCGAGCGAATAAAAATTTGATATTTTTTTAAATAGTTTGTCTTAATCTTAGGAACAACTTAAAAGACTTTTTGAAAATGGGTAGAATACCCCATTGCGTCGCACGTGATCAAACTGAGACTATTATCGCAAATAAGATAAAAACACCGCGTCTCGACTTGCACTGTCGTTAGCATAATAATTATGAATTGTAGTCGTATCACCTAATTAGCTCAGACAATGAGGTTTGGACCGGACGAAGGATATCCAATATCCTGACGCCTTTGTCTCCTGACCACACAAATTGTAAGTTGATTCAAAAAATATCATCAATAGAATACCCTAGTTAGTTGGACTTAAGTTGCTTCTTGTACTAGGTAATTTGTTTTCAAAATCTAGAAATTGGCTTATGAACTCGCGGGTGCGATTCGAAATTTCTGGTCTGAGTGTTGTGATACTACAAACTGACAAAGTGTCGGATATCCAGGAAACCAGCCTTGGACCATAGTGTGGGGTCAGGGCTGTGTCACTTTTGGTTGTATCTTTTTATTTATTGGTGGAAGTTCTTTCAAATTTTGTTTGTGTTATTTGTTTGTATTGCTCATCCTAAAGTTACATGGGATCGCTACATGACTTCTTAAGCCATATTACAACCATCCTGCTAAGACTTTCGTCTCTTTATATTTTAATTGCATCGAAGGTCAAACAAACCTACAACACTACACTTCGAAATTCCCTAATAGTTATAGAAAAATGTGAATTTATTAACACAGATATCGATGGATAAATTAATTTTAAAGGTCATTAACATGAAAGTATTCCTTAAAACAGCGTCTTTTGAACAGGCAGGTGGGTAGCAGGTACAGCCAAACCTGAATGACTCAGCTGCCAGAATTAATTTAATGAAAGCTAAGTAATCGAAATACCATTGGTGATACCTACGAGTACTTTGAATCGAGAGCTATCTAGTTTATTAGATTATCGAGGCATATATTGTTGTCTTATTTTGACACAAATTATTCCTTTTTATGTTACAGTTACTTATATAGAACTACTTTATATTGTAAGCTTCAGATATTTCCTTGCATTGTAAATTATCATTTAATGCAATAACCAAAGTTAATTCCTCTTTCGATACCAGATCACGACCCTGTGACTTTTCAAGCAATTAAGGACAATAATTCTTCCCAAGAAAGTCAATAAGGTACTGATGTTTATAATATTAACCTCGTGCATGCGTAAAGCAGCAGACCGGGCTCTGTGGCGTACCTTGGGAGAGGCCTATGTCCAGCGGAGGACTGCAACGGGCTGATGATGATGATGGTGATTAATTTTAAGAAAAACCAATTTGGAAACCACTATCAAATCGTAAACGTCACGAAATCTATAAGACTTCTTTTTAAAAATATCAATGGTACAAGTACGAGTTATACTGCCGTTTTGAAGTAAAATTGTCTTCCCAATTATATATTAATTATAGTTATACTGCCGTTTTGAAGTAAAATTGTCTTCCCATATTTCGCCAGTGCGCAAAATGGCGTGAAACGATCATTTTACAATGTTCGCAAAAAGTGTTTTATTAATGCACAGAGCGGTTCACAGCGGGCGTGAGACAATACGCCACCACTTCCGAGACACTTTTGCAGGTAAACTTCGAGTACTGACAGGTGGGAAAGTGGTGCCGTGGAATTGAGATAAATGTATTTATTTATATACTTTGTTTTACATCAACATTTAAGTAAGAAACAATAAAACGTAAAAAAAAACACTAGAGACATGATTGCAATGGCGGCCTTATCGCTACCTGTGATTTCTTCCAGGCAATCTTTGGATGGACTAGATTAATTTAATACACAATTAATGGGCTAGTGCAAAGAATAGAAAAAAAAAAATAGGTATACAGAAAAAAAAAATAGGTATACCTACAGAAAAAAAGCCATCAAATACCATGTACATTGAGCCGTCTGGGGAATATATAAGTTGCATCAATATTTTAGTCTTGCATCAGAATGGTAACGGCTGTTCAAAGACACTCATATTAAGATCTTGTCTTGCATACACATACAACATACTTAAAATGTAAAACGAGTAAATACGAAATTATTGATATGAATACTAGATACGCACTGTCAACCTCTGGTCCACATATTTCTAACTCAGATTCAATTAATTTTTCCAAATATAAACGGTGACCCTTTATTGTGATTAAAACTCTAAAATGCGATCATAATTTTTTCACACATATAACAACTTAACCTGGTCCAAAAATAAATACTTTTAAATCACCCATATCATATTATTGCAGTAAAATCTTTCTCCCACGACAGGTGTCTTGTAACACCGCTGACCGCGACAGTACCGGAACTCGGCACAGTGTAAGCACTCATTGTGTCCGTTTCCGCCATTTTACGACGACCCCTCCTCGCCAGATGAATGAAAATCAATTTTGCACTCGAAACCCATTGCTGAGAATGTTGGCAACATTATTTTTTACCTCCACTCCAGTTACGAAAACTTTTCGAAATATCTATTGTTGTGTTCTATTTGAGACAAATTTGTGATTTATGGAGATTGTATATTCTCTTGTGGTCCTATTTCATTCAGAGTTTTATTAATGGGCTGCTCATGGCTTTCAATACATACATAAATAACCTCACGCCTATATCACCTTCACTTGGCCATGATTATTATTTATGTCTCAAATGTGACAGAGGATGAGCATGTCGCTATGTTGGAAATCATGTTACTTCGCTCCTTGTCCACGAAAGCTGTAAAGTAACCGAAATGTCGCGTCGAGAACTTAAAAAAATTTATAAAAATAATCAAATCCGCGATAAAATCTTTAAACATTAGTTTTATTTCAATTCGTGTTACTACTTACTAGTCTGCTTTCTTCGACTTCTATCCTTCCAGTTTCAATAGCCAGTTCTTATGCTGTTTATGACAGGCGGTTCTCCGGTATCCCAAGCTGATCGCTTTATCGCACACATTAATGTATGTCGATGAAAAACTTTTACTGATGGAAACTGACGATACGGATTCTCTAACATCCCTAATTGCCTCTTCTTGACAATTCACCTGTAAAGTTAAAATAGATGCACCTCGTTTATGAATACAATGCTGTATTGTTAGTTGTTAATGGTGGTAGGTCCTTCATATGTGAGAGTTCGTCTGGGTAGGTACCACCGCAATGTATAATTCTCTCGCCAAACAGCAGTGTAAATGCACTGTTGTGTTCCGGTTTGAAGGACATTGTCGCCAGAGTCACTACTGGACATAATGAGACTTAACATCTTATGGACAATGGAATTCCAAGTATTGCTTTGAAATTCACGGTGTTGTTTGGTTTTGCTATTGCCATGATCAGTCGTATCGCTTACCATCAGGCGAATGGCGTGCTCGTGTCGCCGTTTACCTATTGCAATTTAAAATAATTAAGACCAGGTCTAAGGAATGGCCATAGGCATAACTGCATCTAGTGCCAAAGTTTGCTTATTTCCATTCCAACATTCCTCTAAAAACACAGTATGGATATGTTATAAAATAATAATGTACAATATGACACAACAGTTGCTAATAATTGACTTCCATCTGCCAACCCCTCAGAACAATAACTAGCTTTAGTCATTGTTCTGAGGCCAACCCAATCATTACCAAACTGTCATTCAACCAAAAAACAATTTGGAAATTAAATCTAATTTCCTCTCACCCTCTATATCGTAATAAGTAATAACACACGCGTGTCCCAAACAAGTTATTAATTTCATACAGTATCGGAAATCATTACAAAGCACAAATATTAATTGAAAAACGCAAACCAATATTTTGGCGCGCGCACCGTGAAATTGGGGCTGCCCTTGCAATCGGAGCAGTATGGCTAATGATATGTGCACGTAATTGGCAACACATCCTGTTGCCAGCCATTTCTTATTGTTTTATAATTATGTTGACACGTGTTTTTAATAATGTTCGATGTTGTAATAAATATTACATGTATAGGAAACTCGTGACTTCATATTAAATGAGAATCAGTTTATTAACCGACTTCTTTTATGTTAAATAATATGTATGGTTTTAGCACAGAATACTAATATTCTGTGGTTTTAGTTTATCAATAAGACAGAGATAGGGCGTTCAAAAGAACAAACTCTTTAGCCTTATTATGTTAGAACAGATGGAAAACCCGTGACCAAATCTTTATGTGTCCTATGTAACATTCTAATAGAGTCCCTATACTTTTTTGCCATCTATGTTTCATTGTCCTTATTCAGACTAAAGGTTCCCTACACTAGAGTACTGTTATGTCTCTTAGGCAACCATTCTTAGGTTTTTAAAGGACTCATAATTAATGGCTATTTTCCTCAGCTAAAGGAAGTCCACTGCTGAACATTGGTCTACGCCTTATTCCGGAAGGGGTGGGTAGAGGTGCTACCAGGACACACACATTTCACCTTGTATGTTCCGTCTCACGATGTGATAGGGGGCGAGCCTATCGCCATTTCGGGCACAAATTCCTGACTCCGGGCTGATAACGAAGAGAAAATCCAATATAACTTTGCCCGACCCGGGATTCGAACCCGAGAACTAAGCTTTGTAATCATACCGTAGTACAACAACGCCACCGAGGCAGTATACTATAATCAATCTATCAAAAATTCCCCATGGCGACAAAGCATGTGTCATTTCATATCAGTAATGGAATATTGACCTCCTCTGTTGACCTCTATTGTTATTTTATTATCGACAAATAGATAAACGTTTACAACTTTATTGGATGTAATTTAATGTTATTTTATTTATATTTTAGTTAGTTTCGAATTTTGGAGGGTCTTGTTGAAGTTAATCAGGTATATTAAGGCTCATTTGTGAAGTATTGTATCTTAATTTCTGACGAAAAGAATATTAAACATGATATTAATTCATAAACAGTTTTAAAACGTATTTTAGTTATCGAATGTTTGTCCCTATCGAACGACTTTTGAATTCAGTTTGAGCGAAGAAGACAAAACATTTGATCACTAAAATACGGTTTAAAACTGTCTATGAAAAAAGCCGTAAATGTATAATTTACACCATAAATATACTATTGTATGGTTAATTTTGATACTAGAATGGCTACCCCGTGCTATCATTATTTATTTTATATAATTTGTAGTCAGGAAGTGTAAAGACTATTTAATTATACATAATGATCTTGACAACATGGGCGCCAATCGTTAACGGCTTGATTTCCTTTCGGCGGCTTCGACTAAGGGTTTTTAAGCAATATAATAAGTTTTCATAAGAGAATCGAATTAAAATCAGCTCGAGCAAATTACGAACCACATGAACCTAGAACCTAGATCCGTTCGATCGATCAACTTTATGTATTTTCTAGTTATTTGAAAAGCATCTTCTATCTGGTATAGGGTTTATGACCATAGCTTTGAAAGGTGCGTGGCGAGTATGGTTATAAAATGACTGAAAACTAAAAGGTCTCGAATTAGATTCCTGTTCTGGTGCAAATGTGTTACCTACAAAAAATATTTTATTTTAAAATTTCAAAACATAAATGTTTTAGAAAATACCCGTATCGTCTAGTTATTGAGAGGCTAAAGTACCTTGTTTCTGATACCTGCGGCTTAAGGCTTGGTGTATATCTGTGGCGTTACCACTATGTTTACAAAAATAATTTTCTTGTCACATACAGATAGGTACCTACTTAAATTCTTTGCCTTACTCCATGCCTTCAAATAAACAGGTACATATTTTTAGTCACATAAGCTAATTTGTAGTCAGACTACATAATTACTCGCGTCATCTCAAACGTTGTATGATTGACAATAAAAACACAACGTTATTGTTCGTGAGTCCTCCAACGACATTGGATTGACCTCACAGGTTCAGTGCTACGGATATTAATAACCTTATTGGTGCTTTAGAATTTATATTTTTTTATAGGATTCGTATCCATCCGGATAGCGGCCATCGTACATGCGTAAAATCCATTAGCCATCTACGCAACTATACCGTGGCTTTATTTTTGTTAATGGGAATATTTTCATTGGATTCTCAAGTAAATAAGAAGACGTTACCGTGATTCCTATTGTATTGTATCAGCCCATATACGAGGCACGAGCCTCCTCTACAATCGAGCGTACGATTGAGAGGGGTCAGGCTATTTAGTCCACCACACTAGCCTAGTGCGGGTTGGCGAACTTTACATACCATATAAATTATGAGAAATCGCTAAGGTATGCTGGTTTCCTCACAATGTTTTCCTTGAAATGAAATGAAATGAAATGAAATTTTTTTATTGGTCACGTAGGCAATTAAATAGCTCTTATGACAAGTCAATACACATAGTGCTTATTTTCTATTTACAGAATATCTTGTAAATAGAAAATTTTTGTTGTAATTTTTATATTAATTTTATCAGGAAATACATTATTTACGATAATCGACCTTCACCATTAAAGTGCGTGGTGATTGACTATCAATACACACATGGCTTCGAATTTCGATAAGTCGGAGGTGTAACCTGGGATTTAAAGCCGTGACCACCGTGAATATGTTGGCAGTCGCGTCTAGTCCGCTTACCAACAGGCCACCACGCACTTTGCGCCTAACTAAGTGTGTTCTAACTTCTACCATGAGTTTGGTATGCCATGAGAACAGTCGAATATGGTGATTACCCCATATATAGTCACTGTTATCAATAAGAATACCTGTGCATAAATTCTATCGAAGTTTTATTAAGCTCATTTTTTCTCTAAACATAAACTTGTGGATATCGATTGGTATATTAAGGGTGACGTTATATTTATACGATTCCATAAGGTTTATTAAAACATGTTGTTACACGTTTGAAGTTTAAAATAGTGGATCACGTCATCAATTTGGTTGCGTTAGTTGCGTACCGTATGGAGCATTAACTGCCACGTTTTGGGTACGATTACCAGGTTGGGTCATTTGTGTTTTAAATTCCTTCAAACATTATCTTTAGGAATATTTACAATAGCTTGGGAATTCGATATCTGTATTCCCTCTAATCGTATTACGTAAATTTTTGTTAGTTCATTTTCATTCATAATTAGTCCAATTATCGTTTTGTTTTTAATTTACCCGCGCAGATTCGAACCTGTGACCCCTCGGAATGCTAACAACACGGGGTTGATGTACGTCTACAGGCAAAATTCATAAAAAATGATATCGTATGACCTCTAATAGTTTGTGCAAACGTGATGTAACTATCGAGACACGCAATAAATATCTTGAGTAATGAGTAAATATGAAACGTGTACACATGGGTAACCACGTGACAGTATAACGCAAACACATGTCGGGGTAGACAGAGATATATCCAAGCATTTCCAATTTATAGATGCGATACTTGTCGCTATTTTTGGGCATAAGTCTGCTGTAAAATTGTGGATGTTTTAATATTTCACCACGCTGCCCTGGCTCGTAATGCCCCAATAGACTTAAAATATCAAATGTCTTAGAAAACTCAGAATGGCGAGCGCAGTGGAATGCCAAGCATTGCTTTGTAATTTATTTTGGTGTTTAGTTTCCTGCTATCCAGGAGCGGTCGAATCGTTTACCATCAGGCGAATGTCATGCTCGTCTCGCCATTAATTGCAATAAAAAATATACATAGACCGAGTGATAAGAAATATTTTACAAGGCTACTGTGCTCAAAACGCTCCTAGCTCGTTTTGTTGAGTAAACAATTCAAACATCTTGACAGCCTCCGTTGCGCAATTGATAGAGACCCAGCTGGGAAACACGATGCTGTGGGTTCGATTCCCGCACGGAGAGAAATGTTTGCGTACCGCAAGTATTTGTACCGGGTCTAAGTATTTTTGACGTCGTAAAGTCGACTGCCTCGGTGGCGTAGTTGTACTACGGTACGATTACAAAGCTGAGGTCTCGGGTTCGAATCCCGAGTCGGGCAAAGTGATATTGGATTTTTCTATTTATTATCAGCCCGGAGTCAGTTTGTGCCCGATATGACGATAGGCTCGCCCCCTATCACATGCGATGGTACCTACCCAGGCGGCCTCTCACATATGATCTGCCATTACCAAGTGAATCTGAAACGTGACTTATGTAAAATATAAATGGGTCAATAGGTTCCTCAACCGCTTTGTATGGTGATTGGTGGTATATTGTGGTCGCTAACCATGCGGAAAGCATATTCTATCAGCGGAATATTAGCAGATATCGTACAACTTGTACATTGTAGCTACAATTTGTATTTGATATGTTAAACACGTTAAGCCTTTTTATCAAGACATGACTTCACCCACCATATGTTTCATAATTTTCCTTAATTTGAAGCCTAAAGCCGCAAAACGCAACATATTTCTGAAAAGCGCCTAAAATATGTACCCGTGTTACGTGGAAGGTGTCATTTGCGATACTTCGGAATTTACGATCTTTCTTCGGGTAAGCTTGCACAATGGGTGCTAAATAAAATTTACTCTCACAACTTTGTCGCACGGCAATAAATTGATAAGTGTGTAATATTTTGTAATGGAAAACCTAATGACAAGTATTTACGAATATGAATCAGTTTGATAACATCAAACTTAAAAATAGGTACTTTGGTTGGTTTACAAAAGGACTTAGTAACGATAAACAAGTTATTAACCTTTTAACTGCTTTAAACCAATCATACGATAATGGTTATAGCAGGTTATTTTCTGTTCATATACGGCGTAATTTTAAAAGTTACATACTCATGCGTCTAGTTATTAAATATATTTCACGTCAGCATAATTAATTCCGAGTAAGTTGTTCTGAGTAAAAATCGTATTTGTCGGGGCAATGGGTTGAGCTGAGCACATTTCGTATTGGTCAGGCAAAAAATAAATTAAGCATGCAGGTACAAAACATTTGAAATGGGCGACGTTAGTCAAAAATAAATTAATAGTTTAAAGTTCAGCATACTAATGGGTTTTGTGAGTCACAAAATTACTTAACATTTGTTAAGAAATTGTTCAATGTCCACTTATCTAAACGCCAGATAACGACGTCACAGCTAAAAATAAACTTTTAAAGCATGAATGCGGATTCCGGGTGACAATACCACTACACAATTACAAAAAAATGTTTTGTACGTATTATAAAATTTCTCCCCTTTCAAGACTTCACCTGTATCCCGTGACAAAAAGCGTCCTTGCTTCCATTGAGTCCATTGTTAAAGTTTGCGCGCCAAGTGGCCAAAATCGGCGCACGAGGCGATGCGCGCAGCGCGGGAAAACCGAGCGTCAGTCGATCGCAGAAAGAGCGCGCGCGCGGTCGCAACCACGCCGGAACTTTTAGGTTAGGATTGGCGCGTCGCAATCGCCAGGTGTCATTCACTCCCCCGCTCTAACGCACTGCGGCGCGTATAGGCGGTCTCGCGCGCCCTACCTGCGGACAACAGCTGTTTTCTCTCGGGAGATTAGTCAGATGTTTCTCGGCAGCCAGTCGCAGCTCACCTGACACGTTTTAGACATGGCAGCGGGAGGACGCACGCCCAAGCAGAGGAGATTCGAGATGTCCACCGGGATGGCGACGCTGAGGAACTTGTCCAACACGCCGAGGAGGCGCCGGGGCAGTTGCAAGTGTTTGTTTGGCGCGCCGGACAGGGACGAGACGCGACGGCTGATGGCCGAGCAGTACGCACGGGATCGGAAGCGGTTCATAAGGCGATTTAATTTTGATGTCGAGACTGAATGTTACAAGACGGCAAGGATGGACTCGCCGGTGAAGTTTAGTGATGAGGACAAGGAGAACGCTGAGAGTCCGGTGAGAAGTGCGGCGGAGGCGCTGGCGTGTGTTGAGAACACGGACTTGCGGGTGTTGGGGTCGCCGTCACGAAGGGCGCCGAGCAACAGTAGTTCTCCAAGGACACCCAGGACCCCGCGGACCCCTAGGGCTTCCAGGACCCCCCGCACGCCGCGCACCCCCGCGTCCAGAAGGCAGTTGCAAATGACAGGTAAATTACAATCTATATATTCCAAAAAACTTTACGATCAATATTTTTTACAGCCTCAAATGGCTGTTACCTGACAGGTGGGTGCATAGCTCAGGATAAAATGAGCTAACTTTTTGCCGCCACAAAGATCACGTTAACTAGTTTTGCCGTGCTCCTGTTACTACGTCGTTTGT
The DNA here is from genome assembly GCA_949752805.1 of Deilephila elpenor. NCBI lineage: Eukaryota > Metazoa > Arthropoda > Insecta > Lepidoptera > Sphingidae > Deilephila > Deilephila elpenor. The sequence continues at coordinate 3,414,521 of OX457114.1, forward strand.
AGCTATATTTCCTGACATATTGCGGTTAACGTTGCGATATAAAATATTCTTGATTCAATTTTTTTGTGCATATAATGTCACATTGTCCGCGCCTAATTTTTGAGGAATGTCTTGTAATATAAATATAGATGTTCAAATTCAAAGAAAGAAAAACGCTTTAAAGTTTAGTTATAGGTACTTAAAAATATAAGGAAACCCAAACAGCAAACGCAGATACATAATTTACTTTCGATAATGATTTTATAAAGTGTTATACCTACACCTATAATCAAAATACATATTATTTTGTAATAAAAATGCCTAAATAAGTCTATTTATAATTTTGATTTGTGGGTTTTTAATTTTATTATTTACACTGATTGGAGCTCTTCAGTGCCATAGGGACTACTGTTGTAAATTTCAAAAGGCATGCGGGTTCCCTCATGATCTTTTCTTTTATAACAAAAGAACATAATTTGTTTCGAATAAGTTACGGGTGAAGGTGTCACATTTATTTTTGATTAAGATAAGGACTGTGTATTATAAAATAAACCCTCAGATTATAATTCGGTGTTTGTTCCGAGATTTTGCATTGCCGTTATTTGAAATCTTGTATTTTATTAGAACACCTAATATAATTAATATTAAAAAAAACAAAGCATTAAAGCTATTACATAAGGCCGTAAGTTTTAATTTCCTTCTAAATTTTCCTTCTAAAAAAATGACCACTCGCCCTGATAATTTACGACTTCAAGACGCATTGTAAAAAATAAGGTTTGAAATTCGAATGCACGAAAACATAATCCTTTTGTGAGCTCAGTGAATCTTGCAGACTGCAGTGGTCATTGCGTATGCAAACACAGTCTGCCGTACCGCAGGAATATTGATAGGCCCTCGTGCGATTGTAAAAAATTGGGCCAGTTATCGAGAACGTGTTTAAACATTGTTACAATATTTGTTTAGGCTTCTGGATCGTTACTGCCTTTATTAAATAATGTAATGCTTTTACCGAAGATATTGTACTTAGAATACTCTCTAAGACTAAGCTATTTCTGAGATAAGTAATTATTTTGGATTGATTCCTCAAGAACCGGACCTTGTTTTTGATTTAACAGTTGCTTATACTCTGTTATGGTCATAAAGGTTTTGCCACGTAAAAGGATAAGAAACACGCATTTTCAGTGTGGTTTGATCAAAACCTAATGAAATTCCCATTGAGGATGCTAAATTACGCGAAGAAGAATATTAAGCCGGAAAGTTTCTCATATTATCTTAGAGAACGCAAAGTTTATATCAAAGCATTAATAATAAAACTATCATACTGATTCTAGCTGCATAAATTGTAAGAACGTGCAAACAAACCAACGTGAAATTACCATTTTCACATAACACTCAACACGCAAACATTGCTAGGACAGTTAAGATTTAATCAGCGATATAAAAACTTGTACTGCATGACTCAGTAAGTCATCAACACAAAGCTGTATGTAAACTAGACACATGGTATTATGACTGTTATTCTTTTAGAAGATCTCCTTAGGGAGATGATGTAGATACATTATATCATTAGATACGAAAGGGATTCTTAGTACGCTCAGTTTCTTCAAACAAAAAAGTCAAAACGTTTTTGGAAAATTGATGTAAAAGATTTATATTACAGTTTTTTCGAAATGTAATGATATTTAATTATATCAGGATCTGTTATTAATAATATAGACATAAATTTAAACCGCAAAAGTAGAATGCAGAATCTTTTAATATTAATCCAATAATTTCATCCTTGGAAGCCTGCATTAATCCAATTAAATAAAAACATTCGAAGCTCATTTAATAATTAAAACCAAGCTCACAATTTGTCGGTATACAGCATAAAATAAAATAAAAAATCGCAGTAAGAATGCTAAAGTGTCGATAAACAGCATCCGAGACGTGATTCAATTCCATTGAACATTACGGCTACTCCAAGTATTTTCTATTACGCAACATCGTTAGTCTTAGGCTCACGAGCTGTGGTTTCTGTACTAATGGCACCACATCCGTAATTTAAAGGTAATGATATAAGGAAACAGTTAAAAGCCATGACTGATATAATTACGAAACTACTCCGCATTTATTTTGATCTTAAATGTAACAGTTTTTTGACACGACATCAATAGTTCTTTCTATTATGGATTTTTACGGTTCGTTTAACAAAACTCGCTTAAAACGCAGTTTAAAATACGGTTTTGAAACCTTACTGATACCACCTGTTAGGCAAAGACCCCTTATTTATTCCGTAAAAAGTGAAGGTCGCCATTTGTACATTTAGGTTTTTTATTTTACGCTTTTTACCGCTGAAAGCTAACCACCAATTACAGCCTACACATCCTTTTTAAATTAAATGCTCAATAACATTCATGGCTAATTTATTACTTCATATTTCACAGTTATACTTTAAACTTACATCAGCCATACCTTCAAAATGAGTCGCTGTAATTTTTACCTTAAATACTTATCCCGAACAAGACCAAAATTATGTCAAAATGAAAGTGTGTTGAAGAGTTGACCGTTCACTTTCACCAAGCACCATATATGGTACACATCACGTGCATTTACATTGTACCAACGACCAGCTAATTAGCTTGGAACTCGTAAGGCTAAGTTACTAGCCTTTGAGGTTTTACTGTTAGTCCATTGCTTATTAATCGCTATCAATTTGAATTAATACTCGCCCGATATTAAATAACTTTTACTCAGGTTAGTGTATGCCTAAGCCTTGGGTTTTATGATACAGTTTTTACTACTCAGATTTTTAATTATTTTTTTTTTTTTCATTTATTTATTAACAACAAAGGTACAATAATTATTGTTAGTATATGCATTAAAAACCACTGAGGTTTATCCAAATGCTATATAAATTTACAAGTTCGCATCAGGCCAACAATATAATAGGTTAGTCTAAATTACATTATTTTACATTAAAATAAGTAATTACGTTAATTAGATATAAGTGCACCGTACGAGAAACTAGGCAAGCGCAACATTAATCTATTTATTATTGTTCCCTTTAATCGTTTTAAAATAATATTCCTTTAATTTTGTTTTTATATTAATTGGTGTAATACAGTCTCGTACGTTGGTAGGTAGGTCATTTAATAATCGTGGAATCAAGTAGGAGGTAGTTCGTTCACGTTCGTAATGCTTTCGTCACGCGAGCAGACTTCCCTGTTTAATTAACACGTCAAAAATCTAATTACTTCTCGTCAAATCATCGTACGTGCAAATCATTTAAAAGCATAACATAAACAGAATTTAAATCAACAGTATAATCCTCAGAGATCGTATATCAACGACCAGCAGAATAAAATGACATCACCGACTCTTACCTTTTTTTAACCGACTTCAAAAAAAGGAGGAGGTTCTCAATTCGACTGTATGTTGCTTTTTAAGATCTAAGGTCTACAACCTCCGGTGTAAGAAACTTCCTATCTCATACATCAGACATTCAAGTCATGCCAAATCGATAGGATGCCCCATGGGTTTTGAGGTCACTGGCCTGTTACGTCAACTATAGCCGAACACCATTACATTTTTTGTTTCTCTCACTTAAGTACCTTAACGAAATTCATTTGGTCCACCCGTTCTCTAATTTTGGACCTTGTCTAATCGCGTTTGGGTTGGGAATGTGTTGGCCCTTTCGTATACGGAGAGGAGAATAATTACATTGAAAAAAAAAAAAAACTATGAATCATTGCTACCAGCTTTAATACTCGATACAATGTTGCAAATAATATATCTCGGATGCGAGTGATTTGTTTCTTCCACTTGGATATTTAGACGCACTGCCGTTTTTAAAACGCTGTATAAACTTTTTTTCACGACATAAACATGCCATGGTCTCCGGAACTAACTCGAGAGAATTCCAGACCGTACAAATGCGTTGTCTCTTCCACAGTTTAATTATTTCTTGATAGCCACGTTGGAATGTAAAATCTATGCTTTACACAATATTTGCGTTTGTCTTTGGCATTTACCCAAGTTACATCCGTCACATTATTAATAAACTTTCACTCGGTTATTTCGTGTTATGCAGTTAAAGAATTTTAACTTCTATTTATACAGAACTAAATTCTTCCAAATTATTTAGATTCAGATCAAATTTCTGTGGTTTCACAAAAACAAAAGCTTATAATATTTGTAACGAAATTTAATTTAATCTATGTACATTTACCAGTTACTGGCTCACGTTTCTCTATATTTCATAAACATTTAATCCTATACCCCTTCAAAAACTAACAAATCGTCCAGCATCCAGATGCTTATCTCCTTCAATTTCTCTCCTGTCGACATTTTTTATCGTGAAGTCACTGTCGTAATAAAAAACTCAACCTCAAAATTGATGTCTATGAATCTTTTTTTAGTTTCGATATATTTTTTACGTGTGACTTTCTAAGCCCAACACGCGGCGTTTTAGGACGCTCGTGTCAAATCTTACTTAGTTGAAAATAGTTTTTATACGGGGCCAAAAGAAATGGTTTCCAAATATATCCACGGATGTCATTGACCCGGCAATGAATTACAGAGTGCGTTTAAAACGAGCTGAATAAATAGAACATGTGTTACCGTAAATGTTTTTGAAAGTTAAATCATGTTGCGTAAGTGCGCAGGTGTTACTGGACTTCCGAGAATAGTAATTAAAGAGATTGTAACTAAATGTACTATATACTTTGGGCTCATACGTTATGTATTTTAATTGAATGCTATAGACTGTTTATAGCGAAAGATAATCAACAAACATATTGGTCTATGTAAATATCTGAGACATTATGTTGTTCAATAAAATTAAAGTGAACGAGTCATTGAAAGATTTGATGTAGAAGTACAAGACGAAACAGCATAAAGAAGAGGATACACTAGCTCACCGACAGTCCCATAATACCCTCTCTCTTTTTGCATCCTGATGATCTAGAAAAGGGCTCATAAGTCCGCTTGAGTTGAGAGCATTTATAAGTCCTACCTCCTAAGCTATAAATAGCATTTTTTACCATATAATTTTTTGCCTTAGAAACAATTTTTGTAACTATCACGTCCAAAAATTATCGAAAATTGCAAAATTTGCCGACGATTATGCCTTGCGCATTCGCAATAAAAAAGTCAAAAGTACATATTTATTTTGTAAAAATCTTCAAATATTTATTCAATGCAATCTTCATCAAACTTGTAAGACCTACTTTACCGATAAACTCTTTTACCATCAAGCAAAACTGGGTAAATGGTCGCCACAATCTATAATCAACAATTTTCTTTACGATATACTTTATTTGCTTTTAGATAAATCTATTTGGACTATTCGAAATATTCGGGCGTGGCCAACGTGACCTCAATTATCTTTTTAAATGTGTACGTGTAAAGGTAGAATGTGACGATTTTTGTAGATAACGTGTAGTGATTAAATTAGAAATTGTATGCAAATCAAATCGTTTTTATGTAGTAGATATTTTAAAACATTTTATGACTGATTTTAAATTCAAGCCTATGTTGTAATTAAATTATTATTAAGTAATTTATATTTTATGCAAAAAATCATTTTTTTTAATTTTCATTGTTTTACTATACTGAATGAAAATTCGATTTTCAAAGTAAATGTTGTGTTAACATTTCCTTACGCTTGATAATTCTAGGACCCGTTTTTACCGTTTTTATAACATAAACCAATTATAGCAACTTAGCAATTTGTTTACAAATAACTTCGATTTAGAATAATTTTCGTTTAATAACCTTTATTCACGTGCTTACAACCGATTATATTACATCAGGGGCCCCCGATGCCTACAGTGACTCACATTACCTTATAAGTATCGAAAGTTTCAACCACATGTGTCATCATTGGCATAACGATACGCATTTTAAATTCACCTGTATCAACATATCATATAGTAATAATATTACTATGTTATCATCATAACATAGTAATATTATTACTATTTTACGCACACGCAAATATAGGATACATACATACATAAACTCACGACTTTATCCCCGAAGGGATAGGCAGAGGCGCCACTAGGACACCCACATTTCGCCTAGTATGTTCCGTCCCACGATGTGATAGGGGGCGAGCCTATCGCCATATCGGACACAAATTCCTGACTCCAGGCTGATAATGAATAGAAAAATCCAATATCACTTTGCTCGACCCGGGACTCGAACCCGAGACCTCAGCTTTGTAACCCTACCGTAATACAACTACGCAACCGAGGCAGTACATATAGGATAGAAACATAATTAATAAAGTCGCAGATGATATTATTGCTCGTATTGAATAAAGATATCTAAAACGTATATTTTTAAAATGCAGTTTATTTTAAATCAATCTTCTCAAAAAAATACCAACCGTATTTCCCGTAAAAACTTTATACGTAAGAATGCAACTTAGTAATACCTGCTTTTCCATGTCTCAGCTTAACTGTTTCCTTGATTTCATCACGTTCGGTTCGGTTCGTCAAAACGCTGAGTTACATTTAAATATGTGATAATATGGATTCGTATTCATAATAAATATTTTTTGTTTTACCAATTATTTTCACAACATCCTGAAATTGGGTTTATTGGTTTTTGAACATATTTATTACCTAAATTAAATGCTATCCGCAATAAATCATAGCCTAATAAGGCCACATTCTGTTTATAGGTATTGTATGGTTAGCTCGTGGAATTATTTCGTGTGGGCTGCCCATAAACAATAGAACAATACGAGGAAGTGGTCTGCACATAGACAATCGATTGATGTGTTCCGCTTCATATCTATGCCCTATAGGTCTAGGTAACACTAATTTGTCTATTATTTAGGTTTCATAGAATTTTTATTAAAAATGGCAATGGTAATATTAACGTCTTATAGCAACTTAAAACGGAACCGTCAAACTTTAAATAACTGTTTAAAGTTACAAATACCGGTGGTAGGTCTCTCATATGTGAGAGGCAGCCTGGGTAGGTACCACCGCAATGTCTATTTCTCCCGCCAAACAGCAGTGTAAATGCACTGTTGTATTCCGGTTTGAAGGATATTTTAGCTAGAGTAACAAAAACACCCCATTTACACACTTCGTACGAATGTACGGTTTATCCGCATCTAGAGAAGATATATTAAATTAATTTGATATGTATTTAATTTATTAGTTTGAGATGATACATAAATATCATTGAAGCAACATACAGGGTGTGGTGAAAAAATACCTTTGTGTTCTAGACTCCTAGAGTGTACTTTGCAGACTATCAATATAATTGATGTTTTTTGCTCGTAGCTAATGAATGAACGTTAAATGTAGCCCACGCTTCTTTTGATCAACAATTTAAGGGCGTATTTGTTTCACAATGACGTCGAATATTGTTTCTTTCAATAATATAATACATTGCTTGCGATCTAAAAGTGTTACTTCGTGTTTGTATAGTATAAGACTGGGCCTCTAAATAAAATATAAAAAATATCAAGCGGGTTTGTAAGCTATGGTGGTATAGGCAGAAGCTAAAATGATCTTCAGTTATGTACTTTTAAAACTTTTGTGCCCAGCCCTTCGTTACCCTAGCAACAAAAAACCGTTGAAACTCAAAAATAGGCTAGCAACAACATTCCCGTGGTAATAAAAATTAAACTCCGGTGTGCCACCAGCCGGAACCGAATCCGGGACCGTGACGCTCCCCTCCAGAATCATCCACCGTGCCCTGTGAGATACCCGCTTCACTTGCATGACTCGGGTTCAATGCACCGTGTAACTTACTTTGTACTAAAAATAGAAGCTTCTAAATGGGTCGACTGCCAAAAAGACGGGATTAAAAGATCTCACAATACCAACAGCATAAACTGCCTCGGTGGCGTAGTTGTATTACAGTACGGTTACAAAGCTGAGGTCTCGGGTTCGAATCCCGGGTCGGGCAAAGTGATATTGGATTTTTCTATTCATTATCAGCCCGGAGTCAGGAATTTGTGCCCGATATGGCGATAGGCTCGGCCCCTATCACATCATGGGACGGAACCTGCAAGGCGAAATGTGGGTGTCCTGGTGGCGCCTCTGCCTACCCCTTCGGGGATAAAGGCGTGAGTTTATGTATGTATGTATGTATAATACCAACAGTTAATATTACCTACAGACTTTATTAGAGATATACATTATCATCAGTTCCTAATATCATTATGTCCAAGTTCTAGGAGCGAACCGCTTTGAGTAGGGGTTGGCATGCAACCTAAAAATTTCGAACTACCCCTTATCAACAACAATCGGCAACAGTCGTGACCAATAGTTTTGTCTGGTCTCCAATGTAAAGAGAACCACAATTATAATGCTATCAAACATGGCAGCACATACTCTCAAATTTGAAACCAAGCCACGCTAGCGCACTGGCATCACCATTTGTACATTTGATTACTATCCAGAAACTTAATAACTCAAACACCTTTTCAAATTATATTTTCTATAAAAAGTTGGAAATCAATGAACTCGGCAAGTAACTCAGCAATTTTCATTCTACTCCAAATCATTATCCTCGCACAAAATAGTTTCACATCTATGAATCTGTCAGTCCGGAGCCTAGACTTTACCTTTAGGTTGTACCTAACACTAATCAAACTAATAATATCAGTCTGCAGCGACTGCATTCCTTTGAAATTACCGCACGATCCGCAGTTCTCACATTTAGCTGGCAATAAAGGCGTCGATTGCGTGCTAGCGTGGTTACGGCCCCGCGCAAATCAATCAGAAACGCGTAATGTACTTCGAAATGCGATTTTAAATCGTTTTATGATGTACGAGTGATTTTATTGACTTTTGGCGTGTCATGCTAGTAATAGGTTTTTGTCTACGTGCCCTATTGTGATATGGTCGGACGGTGCGGACGCTTTATGTTAAATATTATTGCTAATGTCGGACCTGGTTGCATGGTAACTAAAGATGGCAATTTTAGAATTCATTATGCAGTTGTTGAAGACGTTTGAATTAGAATTGTAGGTTCTGGTGATCCATATAATCTATTACTATGGAGATTAAAACACCACAATGCGATGTATATTAAAAAGATGGAAATGTATTTTCGGTATTTTGCGAAGCTAATACCGAAGCATGTATAATATCATCGTGTCTTTAATGCTATATCTTCGCTTATTATTATGCGACCGGCCCCCTTCCTAACCTTTTTGTAATATATCATTTTACTACCTCTTTGATCCAGTGCGGGTTGGCAGATTTTCATATACGTTTCATATACTTGTGCAGAAGTCTCAAGCTCTCCCCACGATGTTTTTCTTCACCGTTATATAGTAATGATTAACAACGAATACAAACGTAATTTTAAGAAGTCCAAGTTGTGCCTTTCGCTCGAACCTGCGACCTTTTGAAATCCGGTTTTGTCCCAACTAGGCCATCGCTGATTTAAAACCCCATCCTTCTGTGTCTCCATTGGTTTTTTTAATCTTAACAAAGCATAACCCATGCCCCATTACAATTGAAAGTCATGCAAGTCATGCATGAGTCACTTTACACACCTGAGGGCTTATCAAGACGACCTCGTTACCATGTTTCTATGTTACTGCAGCAAACAGGAGCTTAATGAATTTCCATTCTATTATGGGTTAAAAACACCAGTATAAATAAATATATTCACCCAACAGTCATATACATAGTCCTGACCACACACTAAGATCTAGTCATGTGTCGTGGGTATCAGGAACTACGAGAGACTTTTCGGTGTCACAAACACCCTGACCTAAAACAAATATTTGTTTCGGTGCGGGGATCGAACCCGTAGCCCCACGTTTCACAGCCGGCGTCTAACCAACTGCGCCACGGAGGCTGATGGCACATTAGATGGCAGTCCTTCGTCTTAAAGCTGGTGCGAATAATATTACGTGTAAAAATTAAATGTTAATAATTTTAAACTTAGATACGCGCACTACTGAGCACGCGGTCCGCGACAATCGGGGAAGCGTAGACCGTAAGAGTCAACCACGCTCACTTATTAACTTACCATATAAGTTCTTCTAAAGATGTCCATGGCATAAGACATGAATTTCCGTTAATTCTTAAATTCATTCTTCGTGTGGATTTGGACTAAAAAGTGGAAATCAAAAGGGGAATTTTAAGGGGGGTCTTGGGACCCTTTGAACCATGGCATAGTAAGTGGGTTCAATGGCCAGCGTTGCCCTGGTAACTGTCGTTTTCCTTGTTTCAAAGCTTATCGGATAATGCACAATGACTGGGCACAAGCAGTGCTTTACATGAAAAACTGCATGTGTGCGCAAATATCGCATTGTTTACTCTAAACATTCGACTGGGACTTTGCGAAACTACGTATTTCTCTATTTCATTTGATTTTACTTTCAAAATTACATAGACCGTATCAATAAGCGATCCTTATCACTACTTAAGGATCGCTTAAATCGCGAAATTAACCAATCAAGCCAAATGCTGGCAGTTCGATAATAACCCAATTGCTTTATTTTCAGGATTGGTACTTAGATAGTGGTCAAGATATTTTATTAATTTCGGCTATTGACATAATTGAAGGAACACCAGCCTAGCACATCCCGTGTTATTTCGCCCTCCATTGCCCAATTTAAAACGTAAAATCGGACCTTATATTTGTCCCATTGCAAGAATCTAATTGGCTGCCTCTAAGGAATATGGCAGATTTCGTTTACTCTGCATCCATCGTGCGGAGTCATGCATACCATGAATATATTTACAAGAATGTCTATGGTATTTGAAGTCCGTCACCCCGCTCTAGCCTAGCATGCGGGAATATGATGTAAACCTTCCCTTTCGTGGCCCGTGCTCTACACTCTACAGTGGGACGTATATCGCCGGATATATTTTTAATTACTATGTATCGTCTAAATCAATTAAGCCTTGTCCCAAAGGAACCAAACCCTTATACAAAAATTAAAGCCTTTATTAGAAGCATAAACACATGGCTATTTCATCAGGCTTTTTGACATTGGGTTTTTCTATTGATTATCAGCCCGGAGTTAGGAATTTGTGCCCGATATGGCGATAGGCTCGCCCCCTATCACATTATGGGACGAAACATACAAGGCGAAATGTGGGTGTCCTGGTGGCGCCTCTGCCTTACCCCTTTTGGGATAAAGGCGAACGTTTATGTATGTATATTTTTATCTCAATAGTCTAAATCAATTAAGCCTTGTCCCAAAGGAACCAAACCCTTCTACAAAACTGAAAGACTTTATTAAAAACACATGGCTATTTCATCAGGCACGCATGATCTATTACTTTAAATGATGCGAGTAATCGATGAGGGCGTATCCAGATCGAATGTGGTATTCAGTAACTAGCCACTAAAGAACCCTTCACGGCCGTAAAGATTCAGATTAGGCAGGAATGCTGAGCATTGTTCTCTTCGTATTATGAATTAAATGCTCGAACGATGATACATCTTCAGTCACTTGGCGTAAATATGAGTGAGTAAAGATAGATAAATCTTTAGTTTTTTGGAAAAGGATACTAAGAAATCAGGACAATGTGCAGTTGGAAAGATTTATTGCTGAACCATTGGACATGCCACATTAGGGTTTTTAAGAATGCATTTTCTTAGACAAATTATATTAAATACCAAGAAAACAGATGGTCTAAAAATATATTTTGGCTTTCATCACCGAATTCACAAATTCGATGTTATTATCGTATTAATGGAAAGGTTTTTTTTTTAAATGAACCAAATCCATCTTATTCTAAATTATATTTCACTCATCGAAGCAACACTTAGTTTGACGCTATTAAACTAACATTTGAAGTTTACCATATATTTGTTTTTCAACCACTAATATCCCAAGTTTATTCAAACGCGGATGATTTTACTGAGGAAACAAAGCGATGCAAGTCGCCGACTCCTAACTGGATATGTGGAGTACCGTTTAACCACGACTAACCAGACTTTGTCGTGTCATATACATAGTCTTATAAAGCTAATGAAGTAAGTAATAAGATCAAAATTTACCTTTTTAGGGCATATTTGGATTTCATTATAGGTTTTGTATAACTATTGTATAAATTAATGTCTTTTAAAATTGATAAATTGTAAAATATTTAAATATGGAAGTATATTCTTGGTATAAAAAGGTTTGCTTTAGAAATGAGCTTTGTGCAGGATGGTCCCTATAGGTCGCTTTCAAAAATCTTTGTAGAAGGAAACTGAATAGTGGACACTTTGAGGGTGCCGATTTTGTTCGGATAAACTTTCATTATAAATAACTTTTATTATATTTTATTATAAAATTAAAATAATATATATTTGGAATGAGATGCGCTATAAATAACACGACTTACACACTAAACAATAACACCCCCCTTTGTGCTTCGGGGGTGAAATACAAAATAAACACATTCATAGCGCCATAAACCATAATATAAAAGAAAAGTTTTACTTATAACTATAACCTGTGCTTTAACTTAAAGACAGCTTACCTGTATAAATTCACTCAGCAAAAAAGTTCAAAAATTTAATTGAGTTTTTTCTAATCTACGAGCACAAATCTTGTCAAATCCAGTTTTGTTTTTTTTTGTGTGGCTTTAAATTCACAGATACAGCGATTCGTAGGCTGTTGACCCGAGCTTAACGGGAACCGTGCGTACATTACAATAATAGTATATACAGGGTGCGACGTTTTTTAGTTAAGAACAATGGGTTAGCTTTGGTTGGTGTTTTGGAAATAGATTTATCTTCGATCTATTTTTGTTCTAGACGTGCTTGGGATCGTATGTGTTTTAATTAATTTGCATATGACATTGATTTCACGTTTATTCCGACACTAACTACTTTTGCGTACATTTCAATTCAAATAAACACAGAACCCGCACTAGGCCAGCGTGGTGGACTATATGGCCTAACCACTCTCAATCGATTCTCTCGATTGTAGAGTAGGCCCGTGCCCTGCAGTGGGACGTATATGGGCTGATATAGATAGATAGAAACACAGAACCCATTGTCTCACATGGGATTTGAACCTAGCTTACAGTTCACAATACACCGGTAGACCAACAAAGCGTTGGCCATCAAGTTCCAAATTTGAGAACCCCTTCTGCATCTAATTTGTCCGCGTAGCTTTTAAAAGTTGAAACTTGTATTAAATTGTATGGTTTGAGTATTCTCGAGCGTGTATCAGCTCATAATTAGGGGACACGTGATGCCTCCGTAACAACACGCGATGCACTCCGGAAACATAGAGTTTTATGTGAATCAATTTGGGAGATTAACATTTTAAAATATTCAGAAGTATTTAGTGGAGAATGAACAAGCGATCGTGTGATTGGAAGCGGCACGAAGTTATGCAAAGTGGTGCTCGAGTTTACGACGACTATTACGTCTACGACTTGATACAACAATCCCAGCATGCTGCTGCTAGATTAACTTGACGGCTTTTAAATGAATTATGTAGTTTGTCAATAAAACGTGGTAAAGTAGCTTGCGAATAGTATTTACATCTTGTAGGTTACAGACATACATACATAAACTCACGCCTTTATCCCCGATGGGGTAGGCAGAGGCGCCACCAGGACACCCACATTTCGCCTAGTATGTTCTGTCCCACGATGTGATCGGGTATCTTGTAGTTGAATCTTCTAGTTGTATCTTGTAGTTTAATTCCATCTAAAACTATTCTACTAGTTAAAATTCAGGTTTCCTTGTGCTTTTCCTTGTACATTTGTAAATTCCCGAAATTAACATTGGTTTCGTATAATCTGATGTATGTGTCACTGCGTTACACGCATTTACGATTATCTTCCTCGTTAGAGGGGAGGGAGAGAGGGGCAAATGATAAGAGGGGGAGGAACTAAGGCAATAGTTTAAATAGTTAACCTACACGTCACGACATTAATTATATCTCTTAAAAGACCCCAAAAGCGACACGCTTGCGTATCTCAATATGTCGAGTTTCCACCATGGCGTATAGTGGTATTTATCCGGATAGATATCAGATATGAACATACTAGCATCAGCAAAATTGTTAGTGCCCGAATACTCAAACGCCATTTAAACATAAAGTTTTAGTTAACAGCCCACGTCCCACTTAATCAGTACATTTAAGCAGGACTTGGGTAGTTGAGTGCAACATAATATTTAAGCGGCGTTTGAGTATTCGAGCCTAACGCCCAAATACTGGAACGCAACTTAAATATAACTTGCGCTTAACTACGTTAATCCCGATTAAATGTACTGGCTAAGTGAGCCGTGCGCTGTTAAGAGCCACTTATTATTTGAATGTCGTTCCAGTATTCGGGCGTAAGTTACTTAAATATACTATAAATATACTTAAATATATTCTTCAACTAGAATTTCAAGGTATTTTACAATTTAGTAACCTGTTTTGCAGTAAAGCCTTAAATTAGACCCTACAGTTTAACGTATGTTCATTGGATTATATAGGAATTTGTGTTTATGTGTCAATATATCCTTCAATTTTATACATTTCGATTATATTACGCAACAAATAATGTTGAAGGCGAGTGATTCAGTGAGTAAAAATTTAATAACTTTCCAACAAGCGGTTCTTGGAATTAATTGCATTTAAAACAACATTCTGTATTCGACGTAACGTTGGTAATAAAGTAAGCTGTCTTAGCGATGGTCACACCCTTTATTTATATTTTCTCAATTTTATCCCTGACTGCACTGCTAATGATTAAACTTGATTGCTGGTGAGCTTAGATGTTGAAATATTAAATCAAATGTATATAAACATCTATGCTAATATAAAAAAGCTAAAGAAATGTTTTGAGCGCGCTAATTTCAGGAATTATTGGTCCGAATTGAAATATACCGGGTATATCAAAACTGCGACCGAAAACAAAGCCAGGTGGTAGTATTAGTAACTTCAGACGCAATGCAACTAAAAATTTCGACGATTAGTAATTTTTTTTTACTAATCGTCATATTTGGGTTACGGCCTTATTTATAGACAGAATTAAAACCTCCGTGGCGCAGTTGGTTGAACACCGCCTGTGAAACGAGAGGCCGCCGGTTCGATCCCCGCACCGAAACAAAAATTTGTGTGATCCACGGGTATTTTTTTCCGGTCTGGGTGTTTGTGAGACCTAAAAGTCTCGTATGGTACCCACGACACAAGACTCGATCTTAGTGTGGGGTCAGGACTATGTATGCGACTGTTGGGTGAATTTATTTATCTATATTGACATAATACATTTATAATTTCATTACAAAGGCATTGAATAACCAGAGCAGACGAATTGTTTTATACTTCTGGCCAGTACAGTATCAGAATTACGTAAACGGAAACATAAAATACCAAACATTTTTGCGTCTAAATGTAGTATTGCATTATGAATTCAACTCATCATGTTAGCACATTATCGTTACAATGCATTTGACTAACACGGGTGTCTAAATAATGTACAAATGAAATAACTCAAAAATATCAATTTAATTTCGATACGAACTAATGCTAATACTTTACTTCTCGATATAATTATGGAGTTATTCGATAGCGGTCACGTTTCTCGGAACCAAACGTATTACCAAATGATAATTCTTGTTTATGTCGCGGTGAATGGCGATATTAGAAACTTTACGAAATGTCTGGATTTTTGTGTTTCGAGTTATGATATCCTTTCAGTATACAGGTATGCTATATTAATGTCTCTCTCCCTTTCTCTCTCTCTCTCATCAGCCACAGTAAGTCCACTGCTGAATATAGGCCTCCCCCATGGGAGGATGTATGTCATGTATGTCACTACAAAACATTTTATAAAACCTCTGATTTAAAACTTCCCTCGCGACTGAATGTCCGATTCCCAGAACGTATTGGCCCAGCACCAATACTTTATATTATAGCAGCCATGTAAATTGTGCCTTGTGAGTTGTGACACGGTGCATTTGTGTAAATGTTTGGACCCAACATTGTTGCTCTTTTGTGTTGCATAATTTATTTGCCGGGTCTTAATAAATTTCACCTGCGTATGAGATTAAAGGAGCGTTTATACAAATCTCGACTGCCCCGGTGGCGTAGTTGTGCTACGGTACGGTTGGATTACAAAGCTGAGGTCTCTGGTTGGAATTCCGGGTCGGGCAAAGTGATATTTGGTTCTCTATTCATTATCAGCCCGGAGTCAAGAATTTGTGCCCGATATGGCGATAGGCTGGCCCCCTATCACATCTTGGGACGGAACATACAAGGCGAAATGTGGGTGTTTTGGTAGCACCTCTGCCTACCCCTTCTGGGAAAAAGGCGTGAGTTTATGTATGTATGTTTATAAAAATAAGTATAAATTTTTATATAGAATGGTATACGGCTGCTTGGATTTTTGTACAGTCAAAAAATAAATAAATTTGAAACAAAATCTTGCAAGAAGGCATTTATTAGAATGTGATCCTTATAGAGTCTACAGCACTGCCGAATTCAAGAATTGAAATTATTTTAAAACATTTTTATTAAATTTACTTTAACAACAAAATATTTAAATCACATGCAGATGCTATCCATTAATATGTAACGATTGTCTATTGGTATACAAATATGTCTGTTGGTGGTCATAACCCAAAAACACTAATTTCTAATAATAGTGAACGGAAGCTGAATATACCAATTAACGCATCACGATTGTTACACATACGATTATTAATTTCTGATTTCTATTTGTTCCTGGTAAATTGATATTTAAATCATAATGTTATAGGTTCATATGCCATGTTGTTTATTTTTCTGATTATTTTTTTAACCGACTGCGAAAGGAGGGTTATACTTTTCCTGGAGAGGATTGTCTTATTGTGTGGTACATGTTGGTTATAACTCATCAGTATGTTTATAGAATTTTAATACGTCATTACTCAGTACTGAAACACAAGTAAGTCTGGATAAATATTTATAATAATATTATTTATAATAAATAGCTATGTTAGTAGCTCTAAAACATGTAAAATTGCTTGTAAACTCTTGTAGGAACACATCAATAACAGACCAACTAGACGCAGTTTTTTCTGCAATAAAAAGATCGAAATGCCCTAGACATTGGTTCTGTTATAAGTTTTAGGAATTAATCTAATAATCCTCACAAACAATTAATAAAATATTTCTTATGTTTTTATATCTTCTAAATATTTATTTACAAGTTAATTTAAAGGACTATCAAGGTTTTTCTACATTCTATTCGTACTATAGACAAAACATGGACAGTAGGCGTGTTACCGTTAACTATTCCGCCTGTAAATTGTTAACATTCCTCACACTAATACTTATATCGTGATGTGAAAGGCAATCCAAATTACGGTATTGTGTGTTTACGTGCTTAACAAACATTATGCAACAGGAATCACGATTGTAGGTTCAAACCCGTACATTTGTTTTTGTCCATTTAAGATATTGATATAAATATGTAGATTGTAGGTATTTCTAAAAAGAGATATAATAGACATTTGAATAAATAATATAAAACATAATTAGGCGTTTATTTAAAATATAATCCTTTAATGTGGAATTGGACCGTCAATAAAAATGGAACACTTAAGGGATCTTATAGACCTGAGCCTGTTATATTAAGTGGCAATTATTAAAGTAACAAAGCAAAAACTCTGTATTAGTGATGTAACGAATGTTAGTTTTTTCACATTCGCGAATGCGAATGCGGATGCGAATATTCATATCTAACATTCGCGAATACGAATGCGAATGTTGTTTTTCAAATTTGGCGCGCAACATTTCGGGCCAGCCATGTTTAAAACGAACATAGTCGAGCATGTCGAACCGGCCCGTGCTTTGACAGGTTGAATGAACAAATTTATTAGTTACTAGCTTCTGCCCGCAAACTTCTTCTGCGTGAGTAACTTTATATGGAATTACCCATCCCGTCCCGTGCCGTCCCGTTATATCCCGCCTGTCCCATTTTATTCTCACTCAAGCCATGTGATCCCGTCCCATCCCATCCCTTTGAGTATAAAAAGTAACAAATATATCGGAATTCCTTCCTCTTCCCGCGGGAACATTTTTTTCGGGATAAAACATAGCCTAAGTGCTAATCCAGGATGTCACTTACTTCCATACCAAATTTCATCGAAATCCGTTAAGCGGTTTCCGAGTTCACCACGCACAACCGCACAGACATACAAAAATTCTAAAAATCATTATTTTTATTACGTTAATACAGACCCTATATTAGTTTTTCTCGTTTATCTTCCATAGTTCAAAGAAACACCCTGTTTGTAAATAAGACATATACCAGTTTTTAAGTTGAACTTGTACCTATATAACTATAAAAAACCGCATCTCATTTCGTGTCGTAGTTTTTGCGTGATGTGCAAGCAAACAAAATAACAACCTGTATGTAAATGAAACATATACCACTTTTAAAGTTGGATCTGCACCAATATAACAGTGAAAACTGCATCTCATTTCGTGTGGTAGTTTTTGAGTAATGTGCAAGCATACGAAAAGAAACACCCAGTATGTAAATTAAATATAAATCACTTTTTAAGTTGGACCTGCACAAATATAACTGTGGAAACTGAATCTCATTTCGTGCGGTAGTTTTTGCGTGATGTGCAAGCAAACTAAAAAAAAACAACCTGTACGTAAATGAAACATACACCACTTTTAAAGTTGGATCTGCACCAATATAACTGTGAAAACTGCATCTCATTTCGTGCGGTAGTTTTTGAGTAATGTGCAAGCAAACAAAAAGAAGCATTTACGTACAGGACGTAAATGCAACATATACCATTTTTTTAAGTTGAACCTGCAGCAATACAACTGTGAAAAACCGCATCTCATTTAGTGCAGTATTTTTTGCGTGATGCGCAAGCAAACATACAGACAGACAGACAGACAAACAAAAATTAAAAAAAAAATTGTTTTGGCTTCTGTTGCTTTTATAAAGACCCCTCGCGTTGAAATTTCCTAAATATCTTCCATGTACAGACGTCGACCATTTACATTTTTATTATATGTATAGATTAAAGTCAAAGTTACTTTATTAAATATTGTTTTCTTAATTATTGTAAGGAAGAAATTGTAATTTTATTTACAAGTAGGTATTTATTATTTTGTTTTCTTGAGTATGTTTATTAATTGCATTGAAAAATAATTGAAAATGAAGGTTTTAAAAATATAACATTTTGGCTATTAAATGTTTAATTTTGGTTGATTATTTTTTATAACTGTAAATAGCATTTGGTTTTGTTAAATAAAATAGAAGCTATAACTTAATAAGTACAGTCAAAAAACTTACGAGACGTAGATATTATCAATATTATAAATAATTTAAAAATACGCTAATTATAATAGTTGTATTATTTTTCCAGAACCATCAAAATTTGTATAAATTTCCTTTTTATTTGTCAAAAACATTCGCTTAACATTCGCTTCGTTTCTTGCGAATACGAATGCGAATGCGAATGCCAAAAAATATGCGAATATTCGCGATTCGCGAATGCGAATGCGAACATTCGTTACATCACTACTCTGTATTATAAAAGTATCGTCCTCCAATGTATCCAAATAGAATAGGAATAAAAGATTATAAACCATTCTTACCCTTTTTGCTCGTCGCCTTTATTTTAAACTAATTAGTTATAAAGCGCGTAACGGGACATCAAGTTTTATGCACCAATATCGTAAATTGCCTGTTGTAAATATAACACTGTTAATTTTATGTTTACTGCCTTAAATACTGCGGCCCTCGGGTTAACAGGGTCGACGATCCCTTTAGAAGAACGGGCTTAGTGCGAGTTTGAATTTCGCATCTCGGGTTCCGTACCACACAATTTTGTCCTTTTTTCCGTACCATACAAACTTCAGTGTACGTTTGTAATCGCAAGAAAAAAAGGATTTTCATTGTAACTAATAATTTCGGTTATTATTTGGTTTTGTTTTTTACTTTATGCTACGAGAATTATTGCCAATAGTTCTAGATCAATTGAAAAGTAACCTACAGGTTTTTTTGCATGACGGTTAACGAAGTGATTCTGCATACATCTGGGTTCTGTTTTTGCTTTTTCTGTAAGGAACCCTAAAAACAAGGCATTGTTTAACCATGTATTTAGGATGCAAAAAAATAAGGATTTATTGTTGCAATACTAAGTCCGTAATTAATGGTTTAGAAATGTAACTTTGAATTTTAAATTAACTCCTTAAGCTTTAAAAATGGCATTTGCTTTTTTATTAAAAAATAATTTATTGTATCGGTTTAATCCATATAATGGTACATTAACTTATCAAAAATACCATTTTTATTAATATTATGGAATTAGTCATGATTTACAAAAGTCTAGACACAATTAAGTTGAATATTATAGCTATTTATATTTATGTTTATCGTTTAGCACATAATTTACTCTTTGTAAATGAATATATTGTTTGCTTCTCCTTTTTTGGATAAATATATGAATATTATGTGACAGGTAAATAAGCTCGTCGTTATGGTTCATAAATGTCATAAAAATGAAATGAAAATCATAGAAATTCAATAACACCAAAAATGCAATTCAGCAGATGCCGTCATACCGAACTAGTAATTAAATACCATCAATACAACAATAACCATATTACAAATTATCAAAAACCTCCAAAAACAGCTCTTAAACTAACCCACGCATTTAAAAAAAGTAAAAAACCCCTGACGTATAAGAATTGATGGGTTACAGTACAATGTAGGAACGCGTAACCAAGTAGCAGCAGGTCCGTGTCGATAAATAAATACAACTTCAACGTGGAGTTTTTTTTTTTTCACCAGACACTTGGCCGAGTCTCCGAGCCCGACCGGTTTTTGCTAACGCCATCTCTCTCGGACTTAGATGGTTTTTTCGTGTTGTTTTCACACTTGTGGCTTATGTATCAACAAAATGTTTTTTCTTGTTTGCATAGACATGCTTTGGATGTGCGAATTTATATTGGAATAGATGTTTTAGTTTAAAATTGTTTTAGAAAAAAGGCCATAAGGAGGAGGAAGTCATTGGTATTATAAACCTTATTGGTTTCAGTTTTTTATTTTATTTTATTTATAAATTGGCTTACCAAACTTACATTTATATTTGCAGAAAAATATCATAAATGGGTTTAAATTAGACGTTAGCTCAGAATTACTTAGCAATTAGCATACACATTTGTTACTAATATTATATAAATATACAATTAATTAACACATATAAAAACATAAAACTTACAAAATGATTGTTTAACATTATACCGTGCAACTTACAAGGCAACTGGATTAATAAAATTCAGTCGCCTACTAATCCAAAATGAGTATGTAGGAAATATCTTTCAAGTCCCGTGCCTTACAGCAGAACTATGGCCTGATCTAATGCTCAGACTCGGAGAAAAAATACAGTACGATGAATGTACGGCATTTCGTACTAATAATACAATAATTTTTGATTATCGTTGCACTTACAACTAAAAGATACATTTTAAGATTAATTTTGAAAAAATAAATATTCTAGCGGTATTGACAAGCTGCATAGATATCAAAACATTTTATTTTTTATGTATCATAAATAATTATTTGTGTACCGTAGCTATGATTACACGTATTAAATTCGAAGATTAAATTACAAGAAATATATTCGATAGTATGTAAAAGTAATCAACAAACTTATATTATTTGAAGGCTTAAGAGTGACAAAAACCTTATCCCATTGACATAGGGGCTATGTTCTAATGCCTACAGGTTTAGTAAGTGTAAAATGAAATTTGCAGGCTCTCAGAGTAATTCAATAAGTTGGTTTTAGTAGGCTTTGATATGCCGACGGTATGTGTAATGTAACTTAATAGAATTTGTTGTTTATCTTCGTTTATCACTCACGGCGGTAGGCTAATTACAAAATGATTTACTAGTACATTTAATAAGTAAAACTTGGTAGCTTACATATTATAAACATGGACAAAGAGCTTTGTTAACCTAATTTTTTGTTATCATCATTTTCAGCTCCAAGAAGTCTTTTCTGTAATCATCCATCCAAAGGACGTCCACTGCTGAACATAGGCCTCTCCCAATGATTTCCACACACAAGATGGTCAGACGACCTAGTAAAGGTGGCGGGACGTCGCTGGATGCAGGCTGCCTCCAACAGGTCACTGTGGAAATCATTGGGAGAGGCCTATTCTGTAAAATTGATCTAAATTATAAAATCCTGTTTTCTTATTAATTGCTAGATGCTCAATTTCTCTTTCCTCCAACCTCTTTCTTGCCCGCTCCTCTCGCGATTTGATGGTCGTGCAACACATTCATGATACAGCGTTGTGGATGTTCATGGGCGGCGACCACTTACCAGCAGGTGACCTGTTTGCTCGTTTGCCGGACCTATTGAACAAAAAACCTAATAGGGCGAAAACATTATTAGAAACTATAGTAATAAATGTATTAGAAAAAATAACTTAAAAATCGTACATCCCCTTCACCCTTTATCGTCAACAACTTTGGTAAACTTAAATGGCAGAAAAAATAAATTACTTAATGTTAGTTAAACTGATAAGTCGTTGCTCCTTTTGGCATTTTGGCCTTTCCTTCCATTCGGCAATGACAATAAAGTGATCCTACCCTATCCTATCCCTCTTTATGTATAGACACTAAAATTAGTAAATAATAAGTCACTAATAACTGTGCTAATAAGCAGAAGTCGCCACACAGCAAACGTATTTCGGGAACGTTTCGCAATATTCAAAGATTTAGCAGCGGAATTTGCAATCGCATATCCGATTCGGTTTCGATAAAACAATTTGCCGTGGGAACCTGTGTTTCTGGGTGTCTCATCGACTTTTTTTAAAATTTTGTGACCGTGGTGAAACTTTTAACATCTTTGGGTCATTATTGACTTTATAAAGGTATAATGTAGGGACACCTATATCTTGAATTAGCGCGGGTGTGTCGTAAAAATTATTTAACGGAATTAAAGTAAATTCAAGCTAACGTATTAACTGGATTTTGGGAGATAAGGAATAAATAAATATTGATATTCACGGCTGCTGAAATTACTTAAAGCCATACTCATAGAAAAATGTAAAACCTATTTTAGTAATATAATGTTTTGTCTCTTTCGAACGACTTTTGAATTCAGTTTGAGCTGAGAATACGTTTTAAAACTGTCTATGAATAAGTCCGTTAGTGTTACCATTTTCACTATATTTTATGTTTTATGCTTATTGCCTATTACTGAACACAGGGCTCGTCTACAATCGACTTGATATAAATAATATTACTCATCCAATGGAACAACGACGTAATTACAAAAAAAATTGAAAATGACTTTTGTATGTCTTATTTAAAAGTTTTCTTGAGTTTCTCATGAAGTGATTGTAAATTATCATTGGTAGTAAAGTAACTTACATAAATATCAAAAGATTTCATCAGAATGATTGGAAATACATTATATTTTCAACCTGAAACTTTTAAAACGCTCCTGAAAAATAGCTAAGACGTAATTAAGTAATTGTTCTATTGGACGAGCGATATTTGTAAATCTTAATTACATGCATTACCTTTACAAGTGTTTAACAGTATATTTCATTGGTTACAGATTACTGGACTCTGCGGAAACACTCAGACGCGTCGAGCGACAAAGAGAATTAACAACAAATGAACTTTAGTACAATACGTGTTGGTATATAAAATCGTTCGATTTATTAACAAAGATATATTATGTATTTATAGTTAGGGAGATAATGTCTAAAATATATCGTGGTTATAATGGGAATAATTTTGGCGTGTTATGAGGCTAAATTAATTTTTCTAAATTTTTCATTGTGTTCGATGTTGTTTTTGACAACTTACAATTTTATACAATGGTGAATTTATTCAATGTTTCAATAAGAAGCTATAGCGAGAAACTATATTGGACTTTCAATATTTTTTCGTTTATTACACTTCTTCAAAATAATATTTTGTTAGACAATATAATAATCACTAGAAACAACACTCTCCTAGTGTTCTTTGTATTAAAATACAATTTTGCTACACTTGACATAACTAAACAGTAACGGCCTTATTCATAAACAGTTTTAAAACCTATTTTAGCTATCGAATGTTTTGTCCCTTTCGAACGAGTTTTTATTCAGTTTGAGCGAAGAAGACAAAACATTCGTTATCTAAAGTAGGTTTTAAAACTGTATGAATAAGGCCGTTAATGCATAAAGTAAATTATAAATTTAATTTACATGACACGTATTTGTATAAACTTGTAAGTTGTTAAAATGTCTAATTTACGCAATAAGATAGTGTGCGATTCCAAAGGATTCGCGTAGTTTAAGCGAAAAGGACTGAAGTCCAAAAAGTGCTTACGTAAAGTGTATTATTTTATTGTATTTAGATATATTAATTTAATATTACTGGAAACTAGGAGCCAAATGATTTTATTTCAGTACGAAATGTCTCTTTCACAGTTAAAAACAAGCACGTCCTTTAAGACAGTTTTAAAACCTATTTTAGTTATCGAATCTTTTGTCCATTTTGAACTACTTTTGAATTCAGTTTGAGCGAAAAAGCCAAAACATTCGATAACTAAAATAGGTTTTAAAACTGTATGAATAAGGCCAATACTGTATACTTTTAAACTTCTACAATGCGACGGTTTAATTTTTTTTTTAAATACATATAACGGGATCACCCTTTGTGGTCGTGGTATCAATTCCCAGGTCGGGTCTTCTTAGTAACACAATAGTTATTAAAGACAGATATTGAGCAAGTTTTTTTGTTCGAAAAATATTTTTGGCCAATCTTTTATATTGCTTTAATGCAAAATATTGTTTAAATGTATGTATTCATTACAGAACAGAATATACTCATAATGAATTTACAGACCAAGAAATGTAAAAGTTGGTAATAATTAAATTTAATTCGCAAAGACTTAAGTTACCATATTCTATGGACTTAAAGTAATCTTAACTTTTATATGATGAAATTCTTATAAACATTATTATAAAATAATTGTATTATCAATTTTAAAGTGCGGTACGCCGCAGAAGAATTTTTGATATTCTGACAAATAAATAAATGTTTTAAAAAAAGTTACAAACATTGTTTACTAATTTTAATGTTGAACTTCATAATTCGATTATCATACAAAAGTTTAACCATAATTTCACATTGCTGGGGGCTTTTTTAGTAATCATATAACACCTCATTTAAAGGAACGTACCTGTTTTAATTTGTACGCTTCATATTTCCTGAGATCTCATGATTAGTGAATATTTCACTTAAAATACATGGGACTTAATTGCCTGTGAAAAAAGTACTTATATACTCAATCAACAACATTTGACAGCCTTTGAGGCGAAATGACCAAAATCAGGACTAAACGAGGGATGATTAGCTAACCTATACTTGAGCCAAGATACGGTTTTTTAGTAAAAACATCTACCCATATATAAATTACTTCTATAGTATTCTTTGTTTACACTTAAATTCGTATCTTGCTTAAAGTATGGATCTATTTTAAGCCTTTGAAAATGCTGCTAGATTAATTTTGATGTATAAAGTGTTGTCAAATGCATTGTTGAATGAGTAAATTTTCAAAAATACAGGCATTTTTGTACCATGTATTTATATTGCTCCCAGGGTGCATAAAATCATTTTTACATTTATAATCTAGTCTGTGATCTCTGCAATAATTGTTCTTGTCTCCTAGATGGAGACTGCTTCCTATTAATCTGTCCTTAGTTTTTAATTTATTAAGTGCTAATATAGGTGTAGTTTTGTACATATGACAGGTTTGCAGTTGGGAATTAGAGGTGAGTCTTAAGCCAGGGCATAAAACAACAATTTGTAACTTAAACTGTGGATTTATAATTAAAAAAATATAATGCGTTGGGGTAACACCGTAAACTCCTATATTATGTAGGAGTTCTTACCCCTTCCATTCTTGTGTTACGGTGTTACCCCAACGCACCCTAACATACTCTCGTTAAAATTAAACTATGTCAACATTTACATTTTTCCCGCCTCACTGTATTTATTAAATGTTGAATATACGCCATTTTGTGTACCGGGGGGCAGACCCACTCGCCATTTCCCAACTGCGTGTCTGTACGGTGCCTGGATATTGTAAATGCCAATAATCAATTAATATAAATTTGTTTATACAAAATGTACAAATGAAGTTTAGATGAACTTTGTATACGCTTTTAAATTTTTATTAGCAGTATTATACTTTATATTACCTCTCTGTCTGTTATATAGAATTTTATATAAGATAGAAAGAGATACTGCTACTGAAAATTTTAAGTTTCTAACGAGGTATTTAATAGGAGCAATGTAGATTTATTGCGTTTTTAACAAATGAGTTTGAGTTGTGTAATGTAATAAAAAATAATAATTACTAATTGTGTTATTTTTAACCTTTTATTAACTTTATATTTAAGAGTACTTCAAAGTGAAGTGTTCTTTGCTCTAAAATTAATGCCATACTACAAGTAAACGAAATTACCAGGGTGTATTGGTATTTAACAAGACTAATTTACTCAAGATAATCACACTGTAAGTGAATCAATTGGAGTATTATTAGTTGCCTGTGCAAAAACGAGATTTAAAAAAATGTGATTGGCGAACAATATTTCATTATTATAATTACCTAGTGATTACGATAAACTATTTCAATTTTATTTCTTAAGTCTGCACATTAAAAACGCCACATCCACACCAAATACACACCCTAAAACTACAACTCTTCACATTATTAAATACCTATTTGATTTCTCGTTTATAGCACTTAAGGGGCCAGCGTTGGACAACGCAAACACCGCTTATTCACACAGTCATCCCAAAAAATGCCCAAAAAATAATGGTTTCCTGGCCGTGAGTCCCGGAATTTTGACCATCTCCCACGCAATGCGACCGGGAGCGGAAAAAAAGCACACTAATTGGGGACGGTTCCGTAGTGAAAAAATGTTTCCGGGATCGGGGATAGACAAGATTTATTCGTTTTTAAACTATGTAATTTATATTGAATATAAGTGTGTTCTTTTTTTATTTGTTACTATAGTTTACTATTTACTTGTCGGTGTTAAGATGGTATTAATTTGTGAGTTTTAAGTATTATTTATGTTAATTATATTTTTATACTGGTGATTTGGCGATAATATAAACATTTATGCTCTCAGATCATTATTAAAATTGGACAAAATGCTTAAATTCAATAATAAATATAAATATTTAAATGGCCTCAAATTAAAACGCGTTAATAGGAAGCATATTTTTTTAAAAGTATGTTTTTACTACAAATTCGATTTTCAAAATAACTTGTACCAATAAATACCAAGAAGAACTAATTTAAACTTCGAACGTGGTTTCGGGAGTTAAAAAGAATAGAAACGGATCCCCAAAACAGTAAATCAAAAACCGTACACCGCGGAGGGAGGGAATCACGCGAGGGTGAATGAGTCACGAGATTGACGCGGCGAGTCACCCGTGAGGCCGTGACTCATGACTCATTCCCATTTCATGTTGGAACATGTAGCTTAGAAACTATTTAAATATTTCCTTGTTTGATTTGATTTGGATAATCGTGTTGGTTAGATAATGTGAACGACGAAATTACTGAGTGTGTTGGTAAAATAGAGAAATGAGTCATTAAAGAGATGAAATTGTCCTTACTCCAATATGACAAGGGGTCAGCATAATATAACTTTTCATGTAGGTATATTGTACAATTATTCGACTTGTAATTTTACAACCGGATGCGTTTCTGATTTTAACCCTTTTAGGAAGAGATTTTTAATCTCCCACGCTGGCCTAATGCGTTTTGTAGACTTGACATACCTTCCAAAGGCGGTGTTTCATTGTGATTTAATCCGCGATCTTTGATCTAAATAAGTTAAAACTGGACAAATATTTTGGCCTAAAAACTTTCCGATAAGACATTTTCACAGAACTAGTAAATTCATAGTTTGCATACATTGTGCTTCTAAACACGGCAATAGTAAAGCCAAAAATGATGTTTAGCAATTATTCATATTGCGTTTTTATAATAGACATACATGAGAGTAAGTCATTTACATTGTGGTAAGCGCTGCCCCTGTCTAAAAAGGTGAGCAACGCAACTTGGATCTAATAATTAATTATTTAACGCTACATCCTTCAGTTACAGATTACCACAATGCTGCCTAGGGACAGAAAGAGACAAAATGGTGGTCTATCTAATCTACCTAGTCGCCCTCCTGCATGAACAACCTACCGTCTATAAAATTATCATACATTAGGAATTTTAATAATTTTGTTAAAGATAAACGGCAATGTTAAAAAATATGTGATATATAATACTAAGTACTTTCTAAGATATATGTTATATCTTCTCTACAATTTTTGTAAGATGATTAAAAGCTTGAATATTTGAATAAAAAACTACAGTGTTTTTCTCCAAATATATATGGTAGGTACCAAAGTTCTAAGCAAATTGAAGGAACATTTTCTTGTCTCCTACAAAAAAAGTCTTAGCAATAAGAAATAAGACTTAATCTCAAGTAACCATAAGGCGTTACACCTACTTTTCGGTAGTTAAAGCAGTCTATCCTACCTTAGAGACCTAGGTTATTGAGTCTCATGCAATATTAATTATTTAATTAAGTTTAATAAAGCTCCATATAAAATTTATAATAGGAACAAATCTAAGATGATTATGTTTAACAAAAGTTTTATAATTTTATCAATTCAACGAATTTGTTAAAAATAAATATTGTTCGGTCTCTGCATATTTGAAGTTATATTTCTTTTGGGACGTTTTGAAAGTAGAATGGGCGTCTTGGTACCTCTGTTTAATTACACATACAATAAGATAATCGAATTAATTGCATATTAAAAAGTATCAAGATAAAATGTTTTGAACGTACATAATTTACTGCGCCTTATATATTCGTCTTGGCAACAACGCAGTTTCTTAGAAATCTATAAGAAAACGGTAAGGCGTTCCCTTAAAAGTTTGATTCTTAAGACACGTAGTGTGTATTTGCTTATAGAGATTATCAGGCACTGCTAAAAAAAGAAAATTAGGCGCCAATTAATTGTTTTGTTAGGGCAGGATTAAAAGTTATGAAATTCCTCCATAATTTAATTTTTTTTTTATAATAGTTTAAACAATATTAGAAATACAATCGATCTTTTTTATTAGAGCTTGTATCGTCCTTCTGGGTAGGTACTAGATTAAATATGAGTAGAAAACACTTATTTATCCGTAAAAATGAAATATTTAATATCATAAATCAAATTTCACGCAAAACATCAAACCCATGTCGTAATTTTAAAAATGAACTCAACTTTTGCAACAATCGGCTTTAAGATTGCAAGCAAAAGCAAACATTGTGTTTATTCTTATTTAAATAATGATAAAGTTCATTTAAATTTTGCAATTCAAATACTTAAAATGCATTCAATTGATACTTATTATCAATCATTTCACTTTATTTTCTGGCTCAACCCACAACAATGAAATTTAAACATACAATGTGCTTTAACGATCAATTGTGTCGTAACCCGTGCCAATATCAAACCAGTTTATACACCAAATTGAAGGTACTTTATCTATTTATATGTAAAAATAAGAAGGAGCATTATATGGCCATTGGGACTACAATTTGAGCTAATTGTCCCTTCAGGAGCGCGCGTGATTGCCTATTGTGAGACGCACATCTGGACTTGGTGATTGTTGAAATGCTCGTATTAGATGCATTTTAAGGGGATGAGGTTTTATATTGAACATACTTTTGTGGGTAGAGGAATCTTATTTTGTGTAAGGTCCAGTGATTTTAGGTCTTTTTAATCAAAAACACAAGACAGACAACAATCCAATCAAATTTTTAGACAACAATCGTTGTCTAGTATGTTTACATTGATGCATAGACTCTACAGTAACACTACGTGTTATCGTGGGTATCACAAACTGCGAGAGACTTTGTTATCACAAAACACCGAGATGCAAAACCAATATTTTCGTTGCCCGAACAGTAGGTGCCAGTTACGGGATCGAACCCACATTTTGATTTCCAGCCAGCAGCAATCAACTGCGCCGCGGGTGTATAGTTACATTAATATACCAACAGATGTCACTGTTCTTAGATCAACGACCTCATTTCGACTCTTCTCCGCAGGAGGGCTCTTACAGTCCAAAATATATTGTCAATAGAGTGCCAATATGATTTCACAAGTATTTTGAATTTTGAAGATGATGGAGTACCTACTATTATTTTGACGGCATGCTGTGTGAGGAGCAGATGGCTAGTACTATTCGGTTCGATTACTTGACGAGTGATCCTAATGGAGATTCAAGTATAAAGAACGAAAGTATAAAGATCCGGTGAAAGTATAAACAGAGAGTATGCTAGTTATCCAATAGAATAGTTAGGTGCCATAATTTGTACACTTCTGAAAAGATTATTTCACTTCTTATTTCTAATAGTATTTTCTTGATAATATATTAATATTATTAAGAAATTTGTGAGCTCTAAAGACTTGTCAACAAAGCAGAAGGTTGCGAATTAAAACCCAGAACATACAGCATTGACTTTTTTAAGTTACGTGTGTATTCTGAATTGATTATTGATTGCAGTAAAAGTAAAAACATCCCGAGGAAAACTTTTAGAATCCTTCAGAAGAATTTAGATGGAACGTGAAGACTACTAACCAAATTAGGCTCTCTCTCTCTCTCTCTTCAGCCACAGAAAGACCACTGCTGATCATAGGCCTCCACCATGGATACCCACATAGAACTGTTGAAAACGGCTTGGATCCAGCGACTAGGAATGAAGACAATTAAGCTAGCGTGCTAGATTCAAATGCCTTTCCCGAAAGCGTTCAAGAATGGCAAGCAACCGATAAAATTATAGTCTAAATTCTAAATCATTCAGGAACATAACTGCTCGTGGTTTCATTTAAGGTGGATGTAAAATTCTACAAAAATCTTAGTAATGGAGGATTGCTCTCGATGTTTGTTTCACAATTAATTGTCTTGATTATAATTGAATATCCACCAAAATAGGAAGTATGTTGAAATGAAAATAATTGCCATGTGTTCTACCTCTGTGTTCTTACGTCAGCTTGACGTCATAACTTGCGTAACCACAAGAGAAAGTTGTTGGTTTCGTTTGTTTTGTTTTATTTAACTTGTGAAGATGTTCTGTGGAAGATGTTGACTCGTACTAACGATGTAATGGAATAGCAATGGAATGTAATAAGAAATTAATATTTTGATCTTTTAACACATACCTAATGTTGCCTTTAGTATTTTGATTTAGTCACTGACAAAGGGAAGTTAAAATCATTACCTTCCACGCGATAATACGTCTTCGATACTACTAGCATCCACCCATATACGGGTACGGGCCTCTTAAACAAGCGAGAGTATGATTGAGAGGGGTTAGGCCGTATGGTCCACCACTCTGACCTAGTAAGGGTAGGCATAGAATCTCTTACAAATCGCTAAGGTAAGTAGGTTTCCTCACGATGTTCTCTAGACACACAATCTATGAGTGAATCACGACTATCAATACACACATGACTCCGAAAGGCCAGAGGTGTATCTTGGGATTTGAACCTGCGTCCACCGTGAATACGTTGACAGTCGCGTCCGGCCTAGAGGCCACCACGAATTTTTAAAAAAATTTTTTTGTAAATATTTTCCTGATTTTTAAACAAACACCTATATGAAATTAAATATTTCAAGGTTTAAAAACTATTCTTTTTATAAATAAAAATGTTTTGCTAAGCGCAAAATTCTAGATCAGCTTTATACGATATCTTCAAGCTTCAGCAAATAAATAATAATACTATATTTTCAAACTTTAATAAAATGTAATTTTACCAGCGTTATAGTATAAAAGCTAAAATTGTATATGTACTTATTGTATGTTTCTCAGGAAACTATTAAAACGTGTTTCCTTGGCAGCCGGACTCTTGATGGTTCTTTCAACTTGATATATTGAAGCTGATAACTTCCAAAGCCACCACGATCAGAACTTCATAATAGCTGATCGTGTGATGCGTTATAGGCATACGGAGACAAACTTGAAGCTTTTATAAAACGACGAAGGTCTGGCACCCACAGGTTTTTGGTCAATTGAAATTGATATTTCACTGAGTAGTGCATATTAAGTCGAACATATCTGCACCCGGCGATGTTGGGCCAGGCCGCTAGTTGTCAATAAAAACTGCGGTTTAACTAAGTATATGGACCCTTAAAGTTAACATGCGTTGAGCATAGAGCCCTGCCCATCCACGCGCCACGAACCATCTGATGCGTTAAATTTATACGCGATGTCTGCAAATAACGCACAGGATACATGTTACTATTACTCACTTTCTTGTTTTATACTACATACATAAACTCACGCCTTTTTTCCAAAAGGGGCAGGCAGAGGATACCAGGACACCCATATTTCGCCTTGTGTGTTCCATCCCAGGATGTGATAGTGTATGTGTGAGTCTATCGCCATTTCGGCCACAAACTCTTGACTCCGGGATGATAATGAATAGAAAAATCCAATATCTCTGACATAAAAAACTTCTTATTAAGTATTTTAAATACATAAAATACGTATAAAATATAGTTGTACATTTTCTGCGTGCTATAACTTAAAAGGAAGTATACTAAACTGACTGCCTCGGTGGCATAGTTGAATTACGGTACGACTACAAAGCTGAGCTCTCGGGTTCGAATCCCAGGTCGGACAGAGTGATATTGGGTTTTTCTTTTCATTATCAGCCCTGAGTCAGGAATTTGTGCCCGATATGCATTAGAAGAGGCCTACACTCAGCATTGGGTGGATACATAGGCTGATGAAGAAGAAGAAGAAGAAGATGGCGGTAGGCTCGCCCCCTTTCACATTGTGGGACGGAACATACAAGACGAAATGTGGGACCCCCTTCTGGGTCCTGGTGGCACCTCTGCCTACCCGTTCGGGGATAAAGGCGTGAGTTTATGTATGTATGTAAGTATACTAAACAATTGAATAACAGAAAACGTAACCCTTCAATTCAACAATCAATCAATATTTAACGCAGTCCAACCATGCCCCACGGCATAATACCAACCCTCTAATGATGTTTTACACGGTACGAAAACTAACCCTGTAATTGCCACTATCAGTTCCAATCTAAGACAATGGGTCTAAGATACCCCCAACCCGCCGGCTGGGCGCGAACCAGGTGTAAAACATTACCGGCGTCCACGCATCTGGCATGATTGTTAGGAATATTTAGAACGGACTTTTTTGTTTTTTTATGAAATAATATAGGGTTAATTGATGAGTGTGGGTTAAGTATGGTGCGATGGTGTGAGATTTATATACGGAAATATGTTGTTTAATAGAAAAAAATGAACGCGTAGCGTCAACCTTTTTAGCTAGTCACGAAAAAATGAACAAGTCGAGTCCTTCCGGCCAAGATAATACTATTTCTCAATATCATCTTCAGCAACAGAAAGCCCAGCGATGTGTCCGAAGCGGTCCGTACCGATTTACTGCAATATTTATTGGGTCGTGATGCCATATCTTATAACGAACCGTTGTGAGGTAACAGTTTTGCTAACACGTTATGTGACGAATGAAATTGACAGAGACCTCGTTTTTCCCTCTATGTTTATCCATGTTCACAGTGCAACAACGCTTTTAAGAACTAAATATTGTAGATACTCGTATTTAAAGCGTCATACCAAATTTTCAATTTTTGAATTTGCTATCGAAAAAATACAAAATACAGTATTAATATTGAATTTGCTTTAAATACTTTTTAATAAATATTAAATACAAAGACAGCGAGAATCCACAAAACATAATGATAAAAAAATTAAGACCCAAAAAACGAAAACATTTCTATACAATACATTACTCTATTGTCTATAGCGTTGTCTTCATTAGATCCAGACGCCCTCCTTAGGGCAGGGTGAAATTACCTTTTATCCAATTTAAGTAACCACCTGGAGCGACCTACCCCTCATATTGTTTAATGGAATGCATTATCTTTAATTACACATAATTATAAATTCGAAATGTATGTGTAATTTAGTAATTTGTAGGAATGCAGCTCTATTTTACTGATTTTATTGATAATACAGTGTGTTTCAAAGATATTTTCAATTTCCATCATACTTGGATAAAATTAAATGTTCAGCAGAATTGTATATCAATTTTTAGACCTAATAAACATACCAGGATTGAGATATTCCATCAGATAGCTGGGAAAATCCTTCGGTTTACCTGTATACCAAAAATAAAGTTCTTCTTTCTGCCCTTAGCCAACACTTACAAAGGGTCAGCTCAATATTTTTCAGATATATTTGGATTTATTTAGCATATAATTTCACGGCCCTTTGCTGATATTAATCCTTTCGGCACTTGACATAATGCGATTGGGAGTGTGGAGTACATATCTTCAATTTCTTTGTTGAGAATTCTAACGTTACATACGTTCTCCTCACAATGTTTTCCTTCACTGTTAAGGCGATAATGACAGACTGAAATACCTAAGATTGAAGATAATGATGATAATAAATATATTTTTAATTAATAGTACGCAGTAAATTATAAAAAAAACTTTCACAATCCAGCTGCGAAATTAATGTATGCGAAATGTGTGACAAACAAAAATAATATACAGCTGATTGTAAAAAATTACGACTGTGCAGGAAAATACAATATTTTAGCGTGTAATAAAATTGGAAAAATATACCCTTGCTTTTACTCTTAATCTTTATAAAAATGCTTAAAACTAAAAGGTTTCCGCATCTATTTGAAATTCTTATCAACACAAACCATTGCGGTTTGTCGATATCTATCCACAGTGTAACAGCAGATAGCCATAACATCAGAAATTTAAATGAGACCCATCTGCCGCGCCACCTGGCGGTCGAGTTGTGAATTAATTAGGGATTGTGGCACGCGCCGTGCCCGCGGAGTCTACCAGTTTAACTTGAACTCTATGTGACACTATTCACAATTATTGACTAATTTTTATAGTTTTGGGGGTTAGTTTCAGCTGCCATGCGGGGTGAAAGGTGAAAGCTGTGGTAAATTGTTGAATTGTAATAATATGTTTTGGTTAAACAACATAAATTAAATTAGTTTTTTTTGACAATGTGAAACCAATACACTGCCCATATTGATCAAACATCTACAATTAAAGTATTTTCCAAGCTATATGTATTCTAAGTTAATATTTTAGTTGTCTCCATAATATCTTTGTGTATCTCTTTGGAGATCATTTAATAAATAGATGATTACTAGCTAAAGTTACAACTCACGAGATTTTCTCTAATTGTAGAGATAATTTTCAAAGATTTTTAATTTACGTAACTTAAAAACCTGGGTGCAAGCACAATATTAATGGGCTGGCTACTGGAAGCAATGGGCATTCTCTTACGACGTAATGAGAGTAATTTTTCAAAAATGCTGCCTCCATATTAAATTTCAAGATTGCATTCTTGGCTTTGTAAGTAATGTTAGTGCCCTCGGCTGCCAAAAATAATGGGTTTTGAATGCACCAAAACACGTTTTTGGTTGCATGATGACAGCTGTCAAGAAATCTGTAATGAAAGCTTTTAAATATAAACACTTTATGTGTCGACTCAAATTGGTTTTTGAATGTTTTAATTTTGGCAAAACAATTTGTGGTTGTTGTTGCAATTTTTGTATTATGTTTCGTTCTTGTATGTTGTGGCTCGTGTTCAATTTTACGTTTTTATGTATTGTCAACTGTCAGGGTTACATTAACTATTGTATATTTTCCTAATATTGATCTTTGCTAGTCAATCACCACGCACTTTAACGGTGAAGGAAAACATCGTGAGGAAACCTGCATACCATAGCGATTTTAAAGAATTTCTACGGTATGTAAGTCCGCCAACCCGCACTAGGCCAGCGTGGTGGACTATATGGCCTAACCACTCTCAATCGATTCTCTTGATTGTAGAGTAGGCCCGTGCCCTGCAGTGGGACGTATATGGGCTGATATAGATCTTTGCTAAATATGTAATTTAATATCTGCAACTAGTTAAGGTCAATTTTAGTCCTTTATTGCACTATTTGGCCTTATTTTTCTAATTGCGCTACCTACCAATGGTTGAGACTAATTTATTACATATCAACTAGTTAATACATGATAATAAACAATACGTTATTTTAAAATGAAAGTCAGGGATCAGCATAATTTGGTCGTCCACCAGCTGTTTTATTAATTAGCATGACATCGGTGGCGTACGTTCTGATCTGATACGGCACGGGTCACTTATGGTCATTTGTACCCTCCTACCGTTGGTGTTACTGTGTAATTATTATGGCTTGAAGGGTTTGGGGATAGTAATAAAATAATTTACATTAGAATTAAGGTTTTTGGAGGCTCAGAACGAAAGTTTGGCTATAATGTAATTATGAAAGATGAAGCAACGAGTTCTGAATTTATTTCCTTTCCAATGGAGGAACCTACCGTCGAATTCAATAAGGTTTTATTCGAGACATAAAACAGAATTTATGTTATGAATTGTTTTTTTAATAAATAGGGACACCCTGGTGTCGTGGAATCGAAAAATCACTCCTAATTTCTGATACCCACGGCACAATACGTGTTTGTCAAGGTGGCATCAGGATTATATTGAAAGAAAGAAAGAAAAACGAAAACGATATTGTGTGCATGTATCCTGTTTTCCCACAAATATATAGATATCTTGTTTAATTGATAAAAATAAATTTCTATAAACTTGTTTAGAAACATTTGTTCGATGTTTCACACCCGGCTTATCGTCAAAATCGAAACAGCAATATGACGGAAATACTACGATTTTACGACTAAAAGTGAAAGCTGACTACTTATGTATTTAAATATATTCAATATAAACATGAGTTATTGTGGATTACCATTTTCTATGCAAGTAAAGGAGTTGTCAATTAAATTAAACGTATTTACATACAATGAGTTATTTCGAAGTTACGCTTCGGTGGCTGGCGGTATTGTTACAATTTTAGGGTTACTAAGGGACACCCGGAAAGAATTGTCCATT
This sequence comes from Deilephila elpenor, assembly GCA_949752805.1. NCBI lineage: Eukaryota > Metazoa > Arthropoda > Insecta > Lepidoptera > Sphingidae > Deilephila > Deilephila elpenor. Next base: position 3,451,457 of record OX457114.1, read on the forward strand.
TTTGGCACAGGGATAGCAGGATAGCATAGATTTTCAGGCCCCTTGTTATTTTTTTTGTCAAATGGTGGATTGGTTGTTGGTGAAAAATAATAGATACTTTCGTTGTAAAACAGTACAGCACATAATTGCCCAATGCTGAACACGAAACTCTGCAGACTTCAACCGAGTATTTGAAGTAGTATGCTCCGAAAGCTCATTACGGTTTGGCGGATTCCACATACCAGAGAACTAATAATAATAGTGGATACATAAAGCGTAGTAACATATGGCAATCAATACTAGCAATATAATAGAAGTGTGGACTTGTATCTGCGCGATCAAGCCATTTGTCTGTGCGTGTACGTGTCGCGCGCAGCGGGGCGCGGTGACAGACATTGGTAGGCACGCGCGCTTCGTAAGGAGATGATTTATTTGATGGTGAAATGTAAGGCAAATGCTGAAACCAGACGTCACTTGGACCTCACATTAAAGATCAGCGCTGCGGTACAGCATAGGCTGTATTAAAGCATTTAGCTGAATACGAGGTCCATAGGTGGTGCAGTAATAATTATTTTAAGTGTTTGTATTTTTCTTTCATGTATAATGATTTTTTTTTTTATTACTGTTATACTAAATGCCGAGTAACCAGGATGTAGGATTCTTGCGGATGTACTACATACATAGCCGTAGTTATTTCGCAGAGACGTTACCATAGAACTGTGGTAACTAAGATGTTCATCTATGGCAATGAATATTGTTTCATACAAAACATAAAGCAACCACATTTTCCATCAAGAAGGGTTTATAGACTTAGGTCTAGTTACTAGACTACTAAGTACTAAGTACTAAGTAACTATATACTAGAATCTAGAATATATGGTATGTTTTAAAAACTGGATATAACCTTCTGGCTTGTTTATACATTAAATATAGATAGGATATCCTCATATTAATAATAACAATACTGTTTTAACTGCACGTTGACACTCGAAGCGCATGTCAACAGCGGGAGATTACATCTACGTGTAACATCGGAACATCTGCCGCCATCACACTTATTGTCCCCCGATAACGCAATTACTGTTAATTGTTTGACGGCTTCTACCAATCGATAGAATTTTGGACATTGAAGTATTATTGTAGTATACAGGGTATATCAAGACCGCGACCGAAAACGAAGCCAGGTGGTAGTATTAGTGACTTCAGACAAATTGCAAGTAAAAATTTCGCAAAAAAAAATCGACAACTTTTTTTTGTAATTTTTTACTTATCCTCGTATTTGGGTGATAAATACATAGTTTTCCTAAAATAATGATGCAGACCTTTTTATTTTTCAACACTCAATGGTACGTAAGGGTTTAAATTATTATTTTCGCAAAAACTATTATAGGATTTTACCACCCAAACAAGATGATTTTTAAAAAGTTCTAAAAAAATATCTGTCGCTAGTTTGGTGAAATTTTTATTTGCGTCGTGTCTGTAACCACTAAAACTACCACTCGGCTTCGTTTTCGGTCGCGGTCTTGAGTTACCCTGTATTGTTAAAGGATACTTTATGTTCTGTACTGTATCAGCCCATATACGTCCAACTGCAGGGCACGAGCCTCCTCTACAAACGAGAGTACGATTGGGAGGGGTTAGGCCATATAGTCCACCACACTGGCCTAGTGAGTGTTGACAGACTTTACATACCATAGAAAATCTTACAAAATCGCTATGGTATGCAGGTTTCTTCACGATGTTTTTCTTTCCTAATGGAAAACTTAAACCTTAAACTTGGTTTAAGTGCGTGGTGGCCTGTTGGTACACGGACCAGACGCGACTGCCAACATATTGACGGTGGTCGCGGGTTCAAATCCCAGGGCACACCTCTGACATTTCGGAGTCATGTGTGTATTGATAGCTAGTCAATTACAACGCACTATAACGGTGAACGAAAACATCGTGGACTATATGGCCTAACCCCTCTCAATCGTACACTCGATTGTAGAGGAGGCCCATGCCCTGCAGCGAGACGTATATGGGCTGATACAGTACGGTACTTAGTTTAGGTCAGTCGAATAGTTTAAGTTATGTTTAGCAAAAAATTAAAGGGTCTTAGAGCGAAAAAAATCGTGTAGCCATAAAAATATATTCTTTATTCATGCTACATATTGACAGTGATATTAAGTAAAAAAAATAATATTTATAGTGCCATTGGGCTGACGTACAATATGGTGTCCATTTTGCTTTTTACTAAAGGGCAAAGGGTATCGTCCTTTTCAATCAAGATGCAATTTATAATCTTGTAACACAGCGTGGAGTCCACCAATAAATGAGTTTATTGTGAAGTACTCGCATCTGTCGATTAGTATTAATGACTGTGTTTTTTAACCATTTAATTTATATAAATGGTTTATTTGTAATCTATTGATTATCCATTTGATAAATTCGACTAAAAATAATTGATGTAAGATATTTTTTATGATTGCGGCTAACTGTTATTAATTTTGCAAATTACATATTTTTAATTAATTAGAAGTATGACTTAATTACCATAAATTAGTGCACTTGGTTTTGTAATCGTCACGCTATGGACTCTATTTAAAAAAACAATTTTGGTCAATAATACTAAAATCTTTAAGCAATATGCAAAGCTGTTGCAACGATCCCATCTATAGAGGAAAAACTTAAGAACATACTTAATCAAAAGGTAGCAATGGGAAAAAAAACACTTCGGTATAGAAAGCTTGACTTGGACGACTTGCACAAGATGGCCGGCACTCGGCAGCGACTGGACGCATAAAGCAGCAGACCGGGCTCTGTGGCGTACCTCGGGAGGGTCCTATGTCCAGCAGTGGACTGCCACGGGCTGATGATGACAATGATGATTGAAATCTTTAACATTGCCATTGTTTAAGTGTGCTACATTGTAATTCAAGTACTTCATCTCGAAAACACCCCTATCTAACGTCTTTTTACCGCCAAAATAATTTGTAAAATTAATCAAAGTCACGTTCTCAAACCGCAAATATACTAGCGCCCTCTACCGCACATCTCTTGAATAGGAAGTTTCAAGATTTTGAACTTATAACTTTTTTGTTATACGGCGCATAGGGGCGTATTATGCATTATTCCTTATACATTATGGGGGTATTGTGAATTCGATAGTGTGAACGAGTGTTCGATACGATACTTGTAAAACGTGCGGGGTAAAAAATCCTCTTGAAGCACGTTTGGTTTCGGGGTATCGGGTAAGAACTCGATATTATGCTGGTGTTGGCGAAGGGAATTTTTTATTGCGTTGAATGGCGAGACGAGCATGCCATATTTCAAATCAAATTAAACCCAATTTAAAATACAGGTTAGAATATATTTGGCGGGAGAAATAGTCATTGCGGTGGTACCCACGAAATAATTGTGCGAATAATGAAATTTTATTTAAATACATATTTGAACGAAAAACCCCATGTTTTTCCCAATTTGTACCATTAAGATTTTATCATAGAACATTTTCGTAGGTGTTCATGCAGTTGGAGTCAGTAATTTATCGCAAAAGAGTTTTAAAAAAATGCCGTGTGTGTATTTTATAAATTGTAAGGTAATATACCACTCAGCTTATAATCGCCCATTGCTGATAACAGACGATATAATCGAGAGTTAGATAATTAAGATGGTTGAGGGAATAATCCATAGTAGGTACATGACATACATACATACATAAACTCACGCCTTTATCCCCGAAGGGGTAGACAGAGGCGCCACCAGGACACCCACATTTCGCCTTGTATGTTCTGTCCCATGATGTGATAGGGGGCGAGCCTATCGCCATATTGGGCTACATGAATGTGGCTAATTCCAGTTTTGCGGACCTTGCATACTATAGGAGTTCTTGTAGAGATTTCCATGGTTTGCAGGTTTCCTCACGATATTTTCCTTGTGAGATAAAATTCATCAATACACAAAAAAGACCGAGATTTGTCCAATGCCCTGAGATTCGATACATACAACATAAAAGACCAACCGACCGAGCCCTCGGATTCGAACCCGCGACCTCTGGGAGCCGCCTCGGTGGATCGCGTGCGGTTATTAAAGCAAATCAAATAAATATAGAATTTCTAATACAAACAATATTAGATACAAAAATAATATAGATTTCGTAGTGCAAGTAGTTCAATTGAAAGTTAATTACATTTGTTATTTTGAAAGTGATAGAGTATAACAAATTTTTGAGCTGGAATTTCGACTACGTTTGAACCATGAAACGCGTAATATATGGACTAAAATTAGGTCAAAACTAAACATATTAAAACAGAATTATTAGAATGTTGTAGGTTGATAACAGATGTCTCTGAAAAATCATTGCATTTACACGTTTGAAGGGAAACTAAGAAGAAAATAATTGTTTTGCATTTTTTTTAAATAGGAAAACCATGCTGGATACCGATGATAATTTTTTGAGTAATATGTGGAGATGTTTTAGGGAATATATTTATGCTATTTCACACAAGATGGCGGTAGTATAAATATTCGTAAGTTTGGTGTCTGTTATCATATTTTTATGGACACAAAAGCTTTGTAAACAAACTTACTTGTATTTGTATAATGAAAAAAATCATTCGTTTTTTTCAGTTCGTCTGTTGATCTTGATTGAACCTGTAGTGATAGTACTTTAATTGAAAGTAAAAAAAAAACATGAGACAAGGGGGATGCTAGAGGGTGACAATAGATTTAGAAAGCTTGTAAGGACATTGAACCTTATTTCTTCCAGCATAGCTGTGAGGTTAGAGGTATCAGGTATGACCAACGTAGCTGGGTTTACCTGGTCATCAATTGCCGATTCAAACCATTTATAACTATCTTAGTAACTTCAGCTATCTTAGTAACTGAACAAAACGCAACAACACAACTTTCACTTCATTACCGGACGTTTCGTAGTACAAATTGTTAAACAAAACAAAGGTTTATGGTACAAAATGTTTATTTATTTAACAAACTTGCGGTGTAGATAAGGTTCGCCCATTTCACTCGTCGCACCCATAAATCTAAATACAACCAAGCGAAAACCAAATGTGTGTTTTTGCCACGCAAAAACTTGGTGTAAAAACTATGCCTCATGCCACAGTGTCAAATCGAAGACATCTGTTATCCGTCTCGCGGAATGTTCGCAAAAAACTGTATAAATGACATGTTTTTTCAAGAAGCTCCTTAGAGACTAGAGTAACCGCATGTTAGAAAGCTGTTTTGAGATTTGCAAGTATTTTTACGTCTCAAGTCGTATAAAATATATATAAATGTGTATTCAAAATTTAATGTAACTTGATTTAAAAGGAAAATATTGTGAAGCAAAGTGGAAGGCTAAAATTCTGCGAAATAAAATAAACAGCAAAATTTTAAATCCGCACTAGGTCAAAGTTGTGGGCCAACGATCGTAACACATTATAATCATTCTACAAAATGCATCAAGGTAATATTATTTCTACAGTTTAAGAATATAAATATCTAAAAAAAATTATAGTTTAGCCGACTGCTTCAGAGGCGCAGTATTCGGTATGATTGCAAAGCTGAGGTCTCGGGTTCGAATCCCGGGCCGGGGAAAGTGATATTGGAGTTTTTTATTCATTATCAGCGCGAAGTCAGGAATTTGTGCCCGATATGGCGATAGGCTCGCCCCTATCACATCGAGAGTCGGAACAGACAAGGCGAAACGTGAGTGTCCTAGTAGCACCTCTGCTTACCCCTTCTGGGAAAAAGGCATGAGTTTATGTATGTTTAAAATTTTGTGTGTATAAAATCAGTTTTATTAATACTAAATTCAAAATAACCGACAATCGTTGCCCGAGCAATTTGGTTTCTGATACGGTCACGTCTGATATTTTGTAAAATGTATGCCAACATACGTAAATATTATTGTACAAGTATTAATTAAGTGGTTTGTGGTTGCATTCGTATTGCTAATTAACAAGTTAACCAATAAGAACAGAAAAATAAACAATTACCAGCTCAATAACTGATACCGCTTCGTAATTTATCCTGTACACAATATGTTTATAAAAACTTGCACGACTAAAATCAACGTAGTTTTTAGACTTATTTATTTCTTTTGACCGATAAATAGATAGATTAAATTCCAGATTTTTTGAACCTTAACTGTCTATTCGGTGACAACACGATTAAAGAAACAATCGGGAGTAAACGAAAGTACCTACCTAAGAGATTTTAAGATTAATATCTAGAAATAGGCAACCCGCACTAGGCCAGCGTGGTGGACTATATGGCCTAACCACTCTCAATCGATTCTCTCGATTGTAGAGTAGGCCCGTGCCCTGCAGTGGGACGTATATGGGCTGATATAGATAGATAGATAGATCTAGAAATATGTGGACGAAAGAAGATTTTCACAAAAATATCTAGAAATATGTGGAGTTTACTAACGAGCTTCAAAAGGGTGGGCTGGACTAAGTCCTAAATCTTTTCAGTGGTACATGAGAGGCAAACTGGCAGAGGAATGCATTTGGGTCATTAGTAATTATGTAATTTTTCTTTTTTTATTTGTCCTTATTCACGTTGTTATCTTCTTGATGTTAAGCCTATCGAACAATTTAAATTACACTTGCATCTGTTTTAATACACATCATTAAGCGCATAATTACAGATGAAGCTCTTATACATTCAGAAAAAGCTAAATATTTTTTGTTTGCCAGCATTTAAAACCAATTTCATGCAAGCGGGTCACAGTCGGTTTTTTAGCTAAATTCTCGGTTTAATTAGTCCATGTGCAAGGCCATCTCACGTCTGGGGCGTGACAAATCAATTCGCGGTCGCACAACCAACCCTTACACAATGGGGGTGGGCAATACCCATCCAAACAAATTTACAGAAAAAAAATATAAAGCTGTTAACACTTTTTTGGGTGAGCAGGTACATTTTTGCTTAAAAAACTTCTCGTTTTATTTTTGGTATCTACTGCCCCGGACAAAATTTTATGCGTTTAATGTCTAAGATACTTAAATTTTATATTATTCACCCCGAGATTTAGAATAAGTATGACTTCACTATCGAGTTATAAAAAAATCGTATTCATTCTGTTGCAGCCACGAATTTAGATTTCAAATCATATTAAATTGTGTAGCTACAATATTGAGTTTTACAATTATAGTTTTCGTAGTTTTAGTATTCATTTTATTTTAGCATAAATATAATACATTGGAGGGTAGTTCTTCTAGTACTCGCTAGTCGCTAGTCTCGTGTGCGCTTCGCAACGCATGGCGCGTTGTCCGTCGCCAAGCTGGATATTCGCCTAATTCATTCGTGTATTGTGGACTATCTAGTGCTTAGTGTCGAATGGGTCTACAGCCACCACCGTCGTCGGCGCCGACCATCCATTTTCGGAAACAGGACTCCAGGGATCGAGGTATTTTACCATTCGGGTGGATTATCGATTGTTCTCTTTCACAACATAGCCTAAAAAAGAACCACCGTTGATATTTGAAGTGGCCAATCTGATGGATTAAAGAGTAACTATCTATAGAACGTAGTCATTACTTTCTCCATGATTAGCTAACTAGTCCAAAATTGTTTATTTCACTGTCGAATTTATCAGAAAGTCTGTTTGCGGTTTAATTACAACTAAAAATACCACCATGATAAGCTAACACGAGCAAAGGAAAGTGAATCATTAATAGTTTCCGCAATAAATGTTGGATATACAGTTTAATTCTAGCGGGAGATAGTAGCCAATGAAAAAAACATAAACTTTTATTTTTATTGCACACTCGCTTTCAATTGCGAGGCGATTGGTATCGTGTGGGACTGTAGTTAGGGTTCTACGCTTTGTAAAAGAGGGAAGGACTGATTCTTTTGAATTAGTGCCAAAACCTTTACAATTTACTAAAATTCACCTGAACGAATGTGCAGCGAAGTCCAGAATGCAATCGGTATTATAAAAAAAAACATTTTTTTTTTATTTATAGTACATACGCTCTGTTAAATTTTTTAAGTGAAATAGCGGACTGAGTTATATTTATTATGTCGATTATTCGGTACAGACTATGTGTAGTGGAGAAAGGTATTATTATAAGATTACCACATACCTGAAATGGGTAAGTATATGTGCTATCTATGTAGCACCAAGTTTATTTCCATTCCAAGATCTAATTATGGCGTGTCAGTCAGTATGCCAATTTTTACTACTCATGAAAAGTTCTCCTCCTATTAAATGATTTCGTTGCGGGTTAAAGACAAATTAGACATTCCCGGAGACACGCTGAGCTTCAATTTTCAGTGTCATCAAAATGCGTGCCACTGTTGATCCTGGCTTACAGGAGTTGCAGTGGCGGGTGTGAGGGCAGTCTCCTACTCATGAAAGTTTCGAAAACTGTATTTTCTGGCCTAGGAATCGAACTCTAGCTCACAGCTTACACCTCCTAAACGTTGTTTAAATCTTTCTTTATTAACCATAATAGAGTTAGAAACAGGATTTGCCCTGGGCCCTAATTTTCAAGACCTACTGTATTTCTGCACTTTCTTTAACCCTAATTAAGGTCTTTAGTCTTCCTTTACGCCTAAGTGTGCCCTGAAGCTAGACGATTTAATACCAAAGGAAATGGACGTAATTTCAAGACCGCTTCAAGACTCTTTTGTTGTTGCCTGTTATATTTGTTCCATAAGCGAAAATTAATGTTGCTGTTAAATAAAAATAAAAATTATCTATGTGGTATAAGAAAAAGAAATCACAATTCAAATATTATGTTAAAAAATAAATCGTAGACTGTATGATTGCCCTTAGCAATCTTTGCCTTCTATTCTCGTCTTTAGAAGTACATGATAATAGTAATTAATTAATTAAAAAAACTGAGAAAAATTAAAAAACAAACCCGCTGAAGTCACACATATATTTCTTACTATAAGCATGTGTTTAGTAAGAACTTTTAGAAACTACTATATTTTTAGTCGCACAGCATTGACTGAAAAGTGAAAACACATTTTTATATTTGGCTACAATATATATGATCGTACTTATATTCAGTGCAAATTAAAAAAGAACAATCTTAAGACAAGATATGATTATGATAATCTGTTGTTAACCCATTAACGCCCGAATACTCAAGCTACTTTAAGCGGGACTTGCATAATTAAGTGTAACTTAATATTTAAATCTATCTATCTATATCAGCCCATATACGTCCCACTGCAGGGCACGGGCCTACTCTACAATCGAGAGAATCGATTGAGAGTGGTTAGGCCATATAGTCCACCACGCTGGCCTAGTGCGGGTTGGCGGACTTACATACCGTAGAAATTCTTTTAAAATCGCTACGGTATGCAGGTTTCCTCACGATGTTTTCCTTCACCGTTAAAGTGCGTGGTGATTGACTATCAATACACACATAACTCCGAAAAGTCAGAGGTGTGCCCTGGGATTTGAACCCGCGACCACCGTGAGCATGTAGGCAGCCGCGTCTGGTCCGTTACCAACAGGCCACCACGCACTTCAATATTTAAATGTCGTTTGAGTATTCGGGCGTAAGTTTGTCATCTGTTTCTATGTGACTTTATTTAAGTACTTTTTAACTATTGCGTAGTAACTTGTCGGCAGGGTAATGTTTCCTACTACCCTGCTTTTTTTTATCATTATAAAGGCAGATGCGGTGAAGGAGGATATGGGAGCTGCATTTCATCTACGTCCACGTTGGCCTTATCTGACTGATATATTTAATTCGTGGGCAACGGGGTTGGCTGCACTTCAACCTAACAAAAAAAAACGTAGAATAATTAATAGGAAGGTGTAATTATTTGTTGCTCCTTAAAAATACCTGTACCTACCAACTTTTAAGCACCTTACTCCTGTACCAACTTTTAAGCAAATAAAGATTCTTATTATTAATGAATTTAAAAACACGTAATGATTTTATTAATATTAGAACGAAGCACGCTGCTTATCGTGTCACATAGTACTCGCTATAACACAACCTAAAAATAGACAATAAGTTACTAACTCCTTGTAACGTCTAACAGCTGTCGACAAATGAATCCATACGAACTTGGGAAGTATTGAGTTGCACTCGTGTAGGATCGTCAGGAAGTCGCCATCCGATATTGTGCAACACATGGGAACTGTTGCTTCTCCGATGAAGATAATATTTCCGCTCTTTATTAAATAATGCAGAGATAATTTGTATTGGAATTATTGGACTGATTAGTCATGAATAATAATCAAAAATTTTATCTCAGTCACACACGCGTAATCTTGACGTCACGTTAACATACAAGCCTTTTGTCATGGGTATCAGAAAATACGTTTTTTTTCGGTCTCAGAAAACCAAGAACTGAAACAAACTCGCCTCGGCGTGGATCGAATCCGCAAGTTCTCATTTCAGACATTGTCTCAATCAGTCAACTGCGCCATAGAGGCTGTGGCGCTTGAAATGTATCTTCATTATACATAGGATGAACCCAACGCGCAACACAATATGTAGTTTCTAATACCTACGCCAGTAACCTTATCTTAATGCGTGTATATTTTATACAAACATACATACATAAACTCACGCCTTTTTCTCAAATGGGTTAGGCAGTCGTGCTACCAGGACACTTTTCGCCTAGTACGTTCCGTCCCATAATATGATAGGGGTCGAACCTAGCCATATCGGGTACAAATTACTAACTCTGAGCTGATAATAAATTGAAAAATCCATTATCACTTTTAACCCGGGATTCGAACCCGAGACCTCAGCTTTGCAGTCGTACCGTAGTACAACTACGCCACCAAGGCAGTTTATTTATTTTATTTCATATTAAAAATGATTTCGTCTATTCATCTTTCATATATTTTTAACCTACCATCAGATCCCAATTTCACAGTATCCCTGCACGTAGTCCCGGAGTCCTGGAATCCTGTACGCAGCGTGACGCGTCGCTCCGAACAGATCGCGTGTGCACGCAGTTCCCACGGGAGCGGCAGGACGTGTTACTCCTTTTATCCTGTGCTCTGTTTTTTACCGGCAATCATAGGAAATGTTAGATAATTGTTCGTCCTTCGCAAGTTGTAGCACGTTTATAGGTTACATGTTTTTTTGCAAGAATATGCGGTTCTTTTTATTGCAATGAATGGCGAGACAAGTATGCCATTCGACTGATGGTAAGCTATACGACAGATCATGGACAGTAGAAAACCAAACAACACCATAAATTACAAAGCAATGCTTGGCATTCCACTGCGCTTGCCATCCTGAGACATTAGATGTTAAGTCTCAATTAGTCCAGTAGTTACTCTGGCTCCAATGTCCTTCAAACCGGAATACAACAGTGCAGTAACACTGCTGTTTGGCGGGAGAAATAGACATTGCGGTGGTACCTACTACCTACCCACGCGGCCTCTCACTTATCAGAGACCTAGCAGTTTAGTAAAAACACCAGCTGTGAAATCAATGGCAGTAGGATTTTATGTATTTAGGCTCGTATTTGTGTGAGCTTATATTACGGTGATTTTTCCGTTATAAGATGTAATCTTAATCCCGGGCAATTCGTATGTAATTTTTGAAACCGAAACTCACATAGATATGATGAAAATCGAAACTTGGGCTTTCCGACTCACAACCTGTGTAGCCCGTGCACTCACTGCACGCTGGCACTAGGCATTGGGATCGCAAAGAATATAGAAACAAACGTTAATATTTATATTACGTTAGGGATCGCAAAGAATATAGAAAGTCTAAAACAAACGTTAATATTTCTTTTCTTACAGTTTGTTTTCATAACAATCCATTGTTAGGTAACCTGCAAAAAAATAATAAAATAGGATGTAATTATACAACCCTGTACATTTCAATCGCTTATCGTTGTAACCTACATACATACCTAAACTCACGCCTTTATCCCCAAAGTGGTAGGCAGAGGCGCCACCATGACACCCACATTTCGCCTTGTATGTTCCATCCCACGATTTGGTAGGGGGCGAGCCTATCGCTATATCGGGCACACATTCCTGACTCCAGACTGATAATAATGAATAGAAAAATCCAATATCACTTGTAACCTACATATGTAGTATTACTGTATAGTTATTAGAGTTGCAGAAAACGTTTATTTTTATTCACTCGTATTTGCTTTTGTTAATATTATACCTACCGAACAACTTAAATATATTTTTAATCCACGGTCAATCACGGTTTTCAAAGAGGAATTATGAGCCTTGAAGTCATACTTAGCCCATGGACGTCCCATTGCAGATTACGGGCTTCCACTACAATTTTGAGTACGATTGAGAGGGGTTAGGCCATATAGTCCACCAAGCTGGCCTAGTGCGGTTTGGCGGATTTATACATACCATAGAAATCCTTCCGAATTGCTATGGTATGCAAGTTTCCTTACCGTATAATGCGTGGTGATTGACTTTCAATATCCTCATGAAGCCGAAAAGTCCAGAGTTGTGCCCTGGAATTTGAACCCGCGACCACCGTAAACATGTTGGCAACCGCGTCTGGTCCGTTTACTTCTTTAAACATTATAAATTAGATTAAAAATAATTACAAGATACGAACACAATACAGAACGGAAAAGGTCAGTCCTTTTTCGCCACTAAAATTATTTAAATGATGACCTATACATTAAATCACTTCAAATAGCACCCTCGCAATAACGGCCACCCGTTGGAAAGTGAGATTCACAATAACATCCGAAACTTGTATCTCATGCATAGTAATGAGGAGGAAATCCTGCCGTCACCCTCCGCTGGTCACCATCACATTCCATATGACTTTCGCTCGGTGGATCCCTGCGATTGAAAGCGTAACATGCCGATTGCCTATAGTATAATACGTACATACATACATAATTACGCAAGTGTTCCATAGGGGTAGGCAGAGACTATGAATCGCCATTTGCTCGATCCTGTTACATTAATTTCGCTTCATCCACTTCCATTAACCTCTTCATACATTCTCGTCAGTTCAGTATTCTAGCCTGACCATTGTTCAGCGTGTCACCGATTTGGCAGGCGTGGGTTTGGTGAGGTTGAACCCTCCCGACTCTTCCATCCACATGGCTTTTATATCTCGTTGGTTAGTATCCTTTCAGCCATCCTCTTTCAATGTCCAAACCATCAGAAAATTACGATAATAATAGAAAAAACACGGAATGGGACGGAACATGCAGGGCGAAATGTGGGTGTCCTAGTGGCGCCTCTGCCTACCCCTTCGGGGATAAAGGCGTGAGTTTATGTATGTATGTATGTAATAGAAAAAAATACGCCGTATAATTACAAGTCCTTTGTGGTGTCAGAAAAGACGAGACTACAAAACAACAATGACTATTCGCTTTCTTTTTGTGGTACGATTCTAAAGATATTGCATTCGCATATAGTTGTTTTACCAGTGGATTGATTGTATCATTCGTTGTGGACTACAATATGTCAAGCCATATACGACGGCCGAGTACGGGATTAGTCTAGAACCAAGAGTAAGATTGAGAGGGTCTAGGTCTAGGTCTACCACGTTTTATTAAGACCTCTATATTATTTAATACAAATACATATATCAAAATTGGCATCAAATAGTACAATGTTTAACAATCTGGATAGGCATATTGGAGCTACGAGTACTAACATAAATTGCCCAGACATAATAACCTTTAGCCATCTCTCCCCTTGTATTTTGCGTGTTGGTACTCTCCCCTCTAGCCCTCCGGATGGCCGCGGTGAGGGTGCATGTATGATGAGGTGCATCAGACCTTCTGCCGTGACGCACCACCGCCCAACCAGGGTGGTCAGGATCAGATTGCAAAGCTTTAAAAGTTTGGGAATTTAAAAAAATCAAGCTGTGGTGATTTGATTCCTGCAAGGCTAAGTGGATGATGGGGCGTGTATGTTGAATTCTATTTATTTTGCTCCAATTAGTTTCTTTGTAACTTAAGGACAACTTAATGTTTCAAGAGTCTCGCCACTCTCCTGTTAATCCTGTTCTATAAGGGATGTAGTAGCGAGTGTGTCGGCACAATACTCTTTAGGTGCAAATTCATTGACTCATGCTCGTAGTCTAATCTTTATTAAGACCTGTGGTTCCTAAAATTGACTGGGCTCCGACCCAAGTAACAATACGTGTCAAATTCGCGACGCACCTGTTGCCCGTAAAGGAGGAACAAAAGTATTGATAAAACATTTTTTTCTCTTCAACTTCAGTTCAGTTCAATCAACTTTAGTTTTGGATACATTTAGTTGCTGTGAGTTTGATACGCCCAATTTATTTCCGTATTCAACTATTTTGAATGTTGATCATAGCCTAAAATCCAGTCTCACATGGGTATAAGGTATTGAATGGGATAATAACTCTAATCTATATCTAATCAGGATCCTTTCAATATTCGCTTGCGTCCCACCGGGTCCTTTGGGCAATGCTGATCTAAACTATACCTGCAAAGCTATTGACTGTACTAACCGTTCTTTCCACTAAAAGTTCATAAAGCCCCAAAATTCCTTCGACAGCAGGACCACTATGCTCGGCAGTTACGATAAGCACGAGATAGTAATAAACGCGGAAACATAATCAGTTCCTTGTACAGTACCCGTGCCCTCGGTCACACTTCGATGACGTCAACGGTCGCTCCCGACTCCATTACACTGGATGGGTTATGAAATACGTTAAAGTGATGCGACGACTCAACAATAAATTAATAAACTAAAGCCCCATTTACACGACTCAACAATAACTAAAGGCCCATTTTAGAGTTTCCCGCCTCGAAGATACGATTATCGTAAAGGTATAAAAAGTTGCATCGTGTAAACGTTTGTCAAAATGCCATAATCTATGGTTATGTCATGCGATAATCGTATACGATTCTCGCCGCGAAAACTCTCTCCGTATAAATGGCGTTTAACAAGGAAGTGTTTTGATGCTCTCAAGTCAGCTGTAGTGTTTTCTTCAGCGTTACATCATGCGATAAGTAACATAGAATGTATTATGTATACGAAGGCCATTGTAGCAAGAGTAACTACTGGACATATTGAGATTTGTCTTAGTCTTGTCCGTGTCTTGACTTGTCTATCTTGGGTCTCAGGATCGCGAGCGCAGTAGAAGCATTGCTTTGTAATTCATTATGCATTTTGGTTTTCTACTCTCCCTGAGCGGTTGTATTGGTTACCATCAGGCGAATGGCATGCTCGTTTCGCCATCCCATGCAATAAATAAAAACGAAACTTCGAAGTCGGTGGTGTAGGGCCAGGAATTGCATCTGGCATCTGCCACTGGTTTTTACAGCCTAGTCCTGACGTAACTATTCCTTGAAATAAAACTATTTTATACGGATTTTATCGCGATTTGGTTTAATTTTTACATTTTTTAACGGACTCCGCCCCGTGACCACGAAAGCTGTAAAGTAATCGAAACGTCGGGAAGTTAAAAAATGTAAAAATTAAACCAAATCGCGATAAAATCCGTATAAAATAGTTTTATTTCAATGTGTAACATTCGCGTAAATCTAAGAAACCATTATGTAACTATTCCTTTTAAAGAGGTAAACCTTAAATGATGAATATTAATATCAGTCCATCTATATCAGCCTACGTCAGCACATTGCTAAGTATATAAGCCAAAGTATCTCTATCTAAAACATATAATATACCAAATGTATTTCTCTCTCTCCATCTACAGGAAGTCCAGTGCAAACTTAGGCCTCCCCAAGGTTTGCCACAGCAACCTGGAAACGTCCTACAGCTGGACATACTAAAATTGCAAGAAGTCGCTGAATACAGGGTAAGTACTCGTACAATTGAATGTCTACAAAAATAATGCCTCTCTTGGACCTTTGCGACTCCGATCCAGTCCAAAGTAATCCAAGAAATAAAGATGCGGGTAGAAGTAATTTTGGTTAGTTATGGGTAACGGTGGATGGCTCGGCACGTGGCGCAACGGTCCACTTGGCTCACTATCAGTGATAACTTACTCCAGCCGGAAAACCTCAAAATTTTACTATTTGAAATATCTCAATCGCATCAGAATTATCAATTCAATTTGATATTGATTTTTGTTTTATATCTTATTTCAATTTTGAAATTTTATAGTCTCGCCTGGTTCACTTAGGGGTAGGTAGAGTCTAGATATTATCTTTTTATGACTGTTATCAGTGTTTTATGCCATTTCGCCGGTACGGGAAAAATGAAACGTATTCAGATATGTGGGAAATGTATATTTTTAAATAATATCCAAAAGGAAGGAACATTTGAATTACAATGATGTAGTCTTTTGCAGGTAACTTCTAGGGTATTAAGGTTTATTTCTTTATTTACGCGAACACCACATCATTCTCGAAATTAAGTTTACGTCACGTACAAACAGGCAATTATACAAATTACTCGTATACGTCTTTAGATTCCGCAATTCGACAATTTCGCGGTTTGTCAAATAAACTCACTTAACTAATAAAATAAATATTATAAATTTAACCAACATAAATACGAATATAAACTACATTGCGAAATTAAAATATCTATAATTTAATCAGCCATTTTAGTCTTTGAGTGGTTTTTAAAAACAAAAGTCTTGAAATTGTTTAAATTTTAGAAAAGCCATCGTGTTTTCTTTTGTTATAGGATAATATATAATATAAATAATGGCTTCTTTATGACAATGGAAAAAAAATACATCGTAAATTATTGAATGAAAAATAAATAGACTTCCTTGTTGACATGTGTGTAAGAAAAAGATGAAATCACGATACATTTCATGTTAGTTAATATCTAACTTAATATTTTCGAAATACATAATATACATAACATAAAAATGGCGATTTAAATATTACCCTTTATAATATTAGCAATATCACAGTATTCCATAGAAATTCATTTCAATAAGTTTATTAAATTATTATTGAATAATCATAATTCTGAATAAATATTTTTAAAGGACTAATAGTTGCATAAAAAATTGAAAAAAAAGAGAAAAGAAAAAAAGTATTGTAGAATTTATTAGAAAAATGTATTTGCGATTTTTGAACGATGTTTTTCATATTAATATTTTATTTCATATAATATTTATGGACGTATCAAAAATGCTGGTTATGGATAGATGGAAAAAAAGCAGTATTTTTTCCAAATACTTCCATTTTTACTTACACCAAATTATCTCTTTCAGACTAAATATTTCTAAGTCTATATTTGGTATAGCATTGATCCCGCTAACTTCCGTTTCTCCGTCCTGTGGC
Source organism: Deilephila elpenor (assembly GCA_949752805.1). Lineage (NCBI taxonomy): Eukaryota > Metazoa > Arthropoda > Insecta > Lepidoptera > Sphingidae > Deilephila > Deilephila elpenor. The sequence goes on from OX457114.1 coordinate 3,468,608, forward strand.
CCTCGATGGCTAGAAGACAAATGCGATAAGAAATAAATAATTTAATTGGTCCTTTAACGCAAATACTATAATTTGCCATACTATATTTTAAATTCTTACAGATCAAAAACATCAGAGTATTGTGGAAACCCCTCTATATTTTAAGTTGCTTATACGGTGTCTTTCATACCATCGATACAACTTCAATAACCGCCCTCCTTACAATTTTAAAACCTAAATCTTCATGACTAGACAGCAAGAGCTGTTACTAAACAATTTACAAACCAATATTGAAAGGCGGTAACTTATTGCACTAAGGGAAACTCAATCTACGTTTGGCACTTTTTGCTATATCTCTAGTGTCTTTAATTATTTTCCTTTTCTTCAACGGTGAGGCACTAACAGACCTTTCTTTTCTAGGCGTCTTTTCATTACCTTCTAAATCATTAGTTTCTATTTTAGCTTCATCTAGTTTAACAGTTCCAATCCAGTCGTAACTTCCATCAGTTTTGACCCATTTGATAGGGCCATCTAGAGGTAGATCGGTTTCTGGGTCGAAGTTCCAACGGGTTCGCAGTCTATCTGTGTCGGCGTCATAGACTTCCAGAAGCATGCTGTTCAGCCAGTTGTCTTCTTCGCAAGTTTCGTGGTCAGAGAACAGTCTTCTTCTCACTGCAGGGTTGACGTTCGGCGTTCTCATTTTGCGGTCAGGAATCTGGAAAGAACAAATTCTTGGTGTCAGTTTTGTTTATTGTAGTTGCAATGCTTATAGATTTTGCTTATTTTTTCATGCGGAGCATTGATGGGGTTGTAGGTGATGACTTAGTTTTCTCACATACGAAGAAAATGTTTAGTTTTGCACCTCAATTATTAGGATATTCCCTGCTGAACTTTTATCTTTTACTACTTTACCAAGGGTTTCCAATGCGATCAGAAGCAGCCTGCATCCAATGTTACGTTGTGTAATTTATTACGTCGTCTTCTTTGTTAGTAAACGTCCAAATTCTAAAACTATTTCTGGACCTATATTTCTAGTTACCCATCCCTTTCATCACAAAGGGCAATATGATGCAAAATAAACAAATAATATGGTGGAATGAAGGCAGCTGCTGAGTGGCGAGAACCAACCACATATAATGGTTTCGAAGATTTACGCGACTGATGTAAAAATTAAAACGAATCGCGATTAAATCCGTAAAAGAAAGTTTTATTTCAAACCACGTTTAATTTAAGAACGAAGCGAAGTTTTTAAGATAAGATTCTTATGATCGAGTGCAAGTAGATAGATTATTAATTTAAAAATAAATAGGACTGTTCATTAAAATAAAAAATATAATTAGAAATAGATTTATGTTTTTTTAATCGTAATAGATTTTTTTTGGTTAATTTGCTTTATATTTTATCTTGATTCCGATACATTAGAATTTAATGTATGATTACATTTTAATCGAATCTAAAACTAAAGTTTATCAAAGAATCGATTCGACGATGAATTGATTTCATTCATACCCAGTTTAAGACATACACTATCTATCCGTGAATGAATAGAAAACACATCACTGTTTACATATTGTGTACTCCAAAATACTTCGATATTTACGATTAGTGAATGATTTTGAACAGGCCTGCAGACATGGGCACGTGGTAAGTGAATACGACGTATATCGTTAGAAACCGTTTAGTCATTATTTACTTTGGTTTGCAAAATAGAAGGCTGTCTGTGGTGCGGAAACGTGTAGTGTCGGTAGCTATTCAAAATTACGTAAATGTATATTCATTTACTACCTACTGGGGATCACTGTAAAATTTTAATAAATAAATAAACATATAGATAAACGCTTTGCTTGATAGAGATGATGATTTTTTTTCTGTAAAATGATCCATACATTTAGTTATCCAATGTTTTGTCTTCTTCGCTCAAACTGAATTCTAAAGTTGTTCGAAAGGAACAAAACATTCGATAACTAAAATAGGTTTTAGAACAGTTATACACCATCGTGTACCAATTCGGATTGGTAAATTTATCATTACACCTTTAAACTTCTAGAGGACAATTATTCTCAGGTATGCCGGTTTCATCACGATGATTTTTTTAGGCTTTACAGATACCAATAATAATATTATTATTATTAATTTTTTATTCTTTATTGTACACAATAAACATAGCAATATAAACAGATAATGAGAAAATAAAGTACAAATGGTGTTTTTTTATCGCACTAAGGCAATCTCTATCAGACAACCATTGGATATATTTATCAGAAGGAGAAAGAAAGGGCAGTGTATAACAAATAAATGAATACTTAACTTCTCTATAATAGTGTCAGTCTTTCCCGGTTCCATAAATACGGATTCAAAGTGAGGTTAAAACAGTATGCATATTGTTAGAGGCGTTATTTGTTTAATATTTATTTGGACCCCTTGTGTACCAGGATGTACCAATTGAATCATCAATTTGTTTACGTACCGAATAGTTTATATGTCTGTCTTTATTATTAGTATATTTTAAATCATTCTTCCTTCCGTCGTTTAGTGTTGTGGGACTGGGATTTTAAGCGATACTTAATAAGTTATTTCATGGCTTGTGTCACAAATGTGACACCGAAAATCCTTCGTAGTTCCTGATTTCCACGACATAAGACTCGATCTTAGTGTGGGGTCAGGACTTTGTATGTGACAGTTGGGTGTATTTATTTGTTTATTAAAATGTTTGCCAAGGTATTATCATCTTTTCTTGGGTGGGTTTTCAGTTGAGTGTATTTATTTAAATTGATCCGGCAAGTGCAAACGAAGGATTCTCAAAGCGGATATACGAACTAATAAAAATGGTAGGGAGTCCGCATATGCAAGCCGCTGCCACTAATGAAAGCTGGCTTCTTAGGTTATAAGTCCTTTTATCGAGTAGTTCATAAATCATAGTTTTACTACAGAGAAAAGTGAATAAAAATATTTCCACCACCTTTATACTATTTGTGTAATTTCGTTGCGGGTTAAAGACACGTTAGATATTCCGGTAGACTCGATGAGTTTCAATACTCAGTGTTATGTTTATTAAAATGCTTGCCACTATTGATCCTGGTTTACCGATTGCAGTGTGAGGGCGGGAAAGTCACCTATATGTCTTGTGGAGATTTATCAAATATGCAGTTTCTCTCGTTATGTTTTTCTTCACTATCAAAGGAATGATTGAATGAATCTATTACCATACGAAAATCGTAAAGCTAATAACCCGGATGGATCTTATCCACACCCATACGTTTCAATTCAAATGAAGCGATAAATAAATAAATAAATACACTCAACAGTCACATACATAGTCCTGACCCCAAATTAAAATCACTTAAATCTTGTGTCGTGGGTATCAGAAGCTATAAAAGACTTTTCGGTCTCACAAACACCCAGACCCGAGACAAATACTTGTGGGCCTCACAAACATTTGTCTCGGTGCGGGGATCGAACCCGCGGCCTCTCGTTTCTCAGCTGGCGTCAAACAGCGCCACGGAGGCTATCAAGCTAAGCGATGTAACAAAAAATCCTATTCACTTTCTAAGTCCGTATCGAGAACAGTTAACAAATTCTTATTAGGTTTTTTATCACCATTTACAAGTGTAAATGAATAGTACTGACCTCGGTCAATATAAGTTGTGTTAGCTCCGTGCACGTTTTAGATATACATTACGGAGTATTTTGTTCTTTGTGTTTTTTCATGATAACAATCTAAGATTCCGAACGTTGGTTTAATTCTTTATAACTGAAAATTGGGGAGTAAGTCACTTACGGACGGTTTCTAACGTGTCTATTTGACAAGTTAAAATATTTAAGTACTATTGGTAAAAGGCCATGCGTTTTATGTTATAAGTAAAGAAAATGAAATACTTCGATATACATAACATAAACTCACGCCTTTATCCCCGAAGGGGTAGGCAGAGGCGCCACCAGGACGCCCACATTTCGCCTTGTATGTTTCGTCCCACGATGTGATAGGGGCGAGCCTATCGCCATATCGGGCACAAATTCCTGACTCCGGGCTGATATTGAATAGAAAAATCCATTATCACTTTGCCCGACCCGGGACTGGAACCCGAGACCTCAGCTTTGTAACCGATTTATTATGATTTCGATATATTAGGCATAAATCGAGAGTAGAAAAGATGATAATACCTTGGCAAACATTTTAATAAATAAATAAATACACCCAACAGTCACATACATAGTCCTGACCCCACACTAAGATCGATTCTTGTGGCGTGGGTATCAGGAACTACGAGAGACTTTGCGGTCTCACAAACACCCAGACCCGAAACAAATACCTGATATCACACAAATATTTCTCTCGGTGCGGGTATCGAACCCGTGGCCTCACGTGTCACAGCCAGCGTTCAACCAACTGCGCCACGGAGGCTGTCTTGGTGCAATGGATCAAAAAGCCGTCTGTGAAATGTTATGTCGGCGTTTGATTCTGTACCGAAAAGAATGCTTGTATCAATCACACATTTATCCCAAGTCCGAGTGTTTCGAAATAGAAATGTCTGTAACTAATTTAAATGCCCGTAAGCCCGTATCAGGACTTTCAAATACCAATATTTCCTTTTTTTGAGGCGTGTGAAATCCTTTTATTACGATAACATTTGTCCAGGTGTCTCCGACACGCGACGATATAAAGCTACGCGTCCACTATGCATTACATTGCGTCTAATTTCATTCAGACTGAAGAATGCGAAGAATATTAAATTGTATCTTCTATCTGTATATTTATTACAGCAATATTAATGTACTAAACTAAAATCGTAATTCTCAAAAGGATAATGTTATATAGAAAATGACGCCACTGTTCTTCTTGCATCCTTTTTCACGATAAATATTTATAACTTCTTTAAATTCTATATTGAAATTTGAAATTTTATACGCCTTATTTCTTGTTGGATACAGCTGTTGTTAGTATGTCAATTATTTAAGTCAATTATTAAAATCACTTCCAAAATCACTATTCACTGTAGCCTTATGGTTCATCTAATTAATTATCATCATCAGCCTTTTATTGTCCACTGCTGGACATAAGCCTTCTCCAAATTGCGCCATTTCACTCTGCCTTCGGCTGCCTTATGGATAGGTATATTTATCTAGAAAGTCCACACGTGTTAGCTGCGTAAGGACTATAAGCACCGCAGCTAAACTCCATCAATAATTGTGATGTCCTCACACATGTTTACTCAACATCATGGCCTTGTGTCACGGCATTAGACGCGTTGTTTATGGTACGCCTTTAACGGTTTAATGTGAAATATTTATTGAAATAACGTAATTGCCATAACTACCATGTATTTATCAATTATTAACCTTTGGAATGTTTCCTTTACTGGGAAAGACAGGGGTTGTAGAGTAATTATTTGGTTTGCAAAAGTAGCGTAAATACCTTTACTTTTTCAACTATCATTTATTTCTTTAAATAAATAATAAATCGGATGATGCATTTAATGAACCTTAACAATGTTTTGCGTTTATTGGGGTACACGAGAGTTGTAGAGTCCTTTTAAAATACGAAATGAACGTAGAGTCTTTCACTTCTTCAACTAAAATAGTTATAAAATAAAATAGATATCCCTATTTATCCTATAACGGTTAAGAAAAACATTGTGAGGACACCGACCATACCATAGCGATTTGCAACAATTTCTATGGTATGTAAAGGCCGCCAACCTGCACTAGGCCAGCGTGGTGGACTATATGGCCTAACCCCTCTCAATCGTACTATCGATTGTTGAGGAGGCCCGTGCCTGCAGTGGGACGTATATGGGCCGATATAGTTACAGTTAGCCTGACCCTTCGCTATAATCTTGTGTCCTAGGTATCAGACACTAAGGCTCAGTTGCACAAACTAACTTTACCCATACCTTTGACTTTGAAAACGTCAACTCCATACATTAGCAATGTAAAATACGTCACAAATGTATGGGATTGACATTGATAAAGTCAAAGCTATAGGCAAAGTTAGTTTGTGCAATTGGCCCTAAGATATTTTGTATTTGTCATTCGTCTCCTTCTAGTCTCACAGCCAGCATCTTAAATTGTGTCACGTAGGTTATCAAATAAAGAGTTTTGTCCCAATTCGATACAGATAATCTCTATAAATCACTTCACCTACTTTTTATTACGGATAGCTCAAGATAAAATGATTCAGATAATATAATGTTTTCTAGTGTTCTCAGCGATAAGGCAATGTTGGTAATTTTATAGATTTTTTTTATATTTTTCACACAAGAATTGCAACATGGAATTGAAGACAATGTATACCGATGGAGAAATCAAGTAAACTTTTTGTGTAAAACTAAGTTTAATCTCTAATTTTAATATTACGTATGTAAGTTCCCTTTTCTCCCTTTGACAGCCTGCTATATGCGATTTATCAAGATTTCCACCTTGTGAATAGACAGGTCGCGGGTTCAGTTCTCGACCTCTTATCTGATAACCATGATACAACTTGTATTATGTAGTTGTCTAAAACTGTGCCTATTAGGTATATATTAGGTATATATGTATGTAGTAATTACTTAAAGCTGTAAACCATTGCTTGTAACAAATAAATGTTTCTTTCTTTCTTTCTTTCATAAATTTTGTAATCATACAAATCAGTAGAAATCATCACATACCATATCTGTATCAGCCCATATACGTCCCACTACAGAGCACGGGCCTCCTCTACAATCAAGAGTACTATTGAGAGGAGTAAGGCCATATAGTCCACCACGCTGGCCTAGTGCGGGTTGGCGGACTTTACATACCGTAGAAATTCTTTATAATCGCTACGGTATGCAGGTTTCCTCACGATGTTTTCCTTCACCGTTATAGTGCTTGGTGGTTGATTAATTATCAATACATATACACATACTATAGGTCAATATATATTTATATATCAGTTTTTAATAAGTCAATCAGTCTGCTATACATATTCATGAATACCCCTCCAAGGACCTGTTTATCCCCCCAGATCTTCACGCACCCATATACGCTGAAAAGGACGTAATTACTTCGTCGTTTACATTTATTTATTGTAATTTAATTCATTTTAGAAGGGTTTACTTAAAAAAAGGGTTCTTGTGGAGGCCTATTCTGCGGTGGACTTCTTGTGGGTAAAGATTTTGTTTTTTTTTTATTGCTGGGAATGGTAAGAGTAGCATGCTATTTGCCTGATAGTAAGTGAAACGAACGCTCATGGACAGTAGGAAAACCAAAAAACACCATGAATTACAAAGCAATGGTTGGCACTGCGCTCGCCATCCTGAGACATAAGATGTTAAGTTTCATTATGTTCAATAGTTACTCTGGCTACAATGTCCTTCAAACCAGAACACTACAGTGCAATTACACTGCTCTTTGGCGGGAGACATAGACATTGCGGTGGTACCTACCCAGGCGTTTATTATTTATTCGTAAACGGTAGTTCACAATCGCCAAACGCATCGTTAGGAAGTATCGCTGCTTGATATAAAGTTAGACGGCGGATAAAGAATATAAAAATTGTAGATGAGACACTATTGAAAAATTTTACGTTGTACGATTAATTTATTAATTTATACCTTTTCAATATCAACTGAGGACATCTTAGTTCCTTTAAGACACCTAAAACAGTGTTGTTTTGGTCATCTGGCCTCGACACCGTTGTACTAACTTCCATGTGTACAAAGTTCCATAATGCTGCCACTGAAAACATCAAATACTCATCACAGGCACAACGGCCAAAGACTAGCGCGATTTTACTTAGAACTGACTCTTCCTTATTGCAAAGGCGAAAACTTGAATCTATTTCAAAATAAGCTCGTAATAAGCCTTTGTATCCCTGAAAGGGTGGGCTTACCATAATATATTGGGACCTATTACTTGGGACCAACCTTATTTTGGGTCCCAAATACCAATATCTGTGCAACGCTGTCACCATAATCATCATTCTCGGCCACAGGAAGTCCAAACCTGATCGTAAGCTTGCCCAATAGTTTCCAAAACGAGCTCTTGGAAGTAGCCTACACCCAGCAACATTCAGCAACCTTCGTTATTGTTTTATAATCGTAATATATTTACGGTTTATTTCAATACATATGATGCGTAAAGCTGGATCAAAATCATGCCCCCTCTGCGTCTATAGTCTCAAGTTTCGGTGTTTAATAGCGTTGCGCACGCGCTGTCGCACGGATGCAAAATGGCGGCGCAACGAACCGCTTCCGCCCCTCGGAACTCCGACAAGTGCATCCGAAACCGACACGTTGTGTAACCACGGCGCTCATCTGGGGGACATTTGACACACATGCGACCAACTGAATCTTCAGTTCGCTTACAACCGGTTGGGGATTGTCTTATAGACGACAAAGTTGCACCTGTGTTTGGAGCAATCACAATAGTCTATTTTTCTTCCTATAGTGTGTCTTTTCTTCTTATTAACGGAACGAACAAGACTGCCGAGACTGTGATCGCGGTCCGAATTCCAGGGCAACCCTCTGACTTTCTGAAGTCATGCGTTGATTGATTGAAATAATTATTTGTCGAATGTATGGCGTGAACATGGTTAAAATTAAAGTTATTAAGAGGCCTACTTTCTCATATTTGAGGAGGAAGCCCGCAATACCCAAGCAGGGACGTATAATATGATACTTATATATACCCAAGAAATCAACACTCAAGGCCCCTTTCTTAGCAATAAATCAATCATACGTGCCCACATTCGTATGACCAACGAACTGACCTATACTGAACTTGACACTGTTGAGTCACGTAGCAAAGGATATATGAAACAGATATTGCTGAGTCCCATTTAATTACTACAACCACTACCTATACCAAACGAGCGATGTACAGCGAAAGAAAATTTAAATCCTTACCAATGTTAAATAAGGAGGTCAGGTTACTCTTTCACACTTTAAAAAATAACAGGGGTGGTACTGTGTATTCTTAATTTCCGTTCCCACAAGTATAGAAAATATTTTATTAGACAGTTCTTCGAAAATAAAAGGTATCTGGTAGCATAAAACTCGGCTTACCGGCGCGAATAAATTACAAATATAATGCCTGAATGACACTTTTTTCTCAACCTGACTATCCAATTGAGGATCACGATATACAGCCCAATGCCCATACAAGATTTCCGCAAATACAGTAAAGAATTACTCTCCAAACCAATGTTTTTTGAAGATTTTGCAAAATAAAATCATTGCAAGGAAGCCCGCATGCACTTCGCATTACAACTCCCGAATGCTTAATTCATTGTAATACACTTGTCCTTGTCACTTTAGGGCGAAAATCACTGCCGGAAACGTAATTTTGTGGTATGCGTATTTCTTTATAGTTCATTCGAGAGCGCACTTTCGAGGCAGTTTGGTTCGATTCCGGGACACATTTTTGAAGGTATATGCTGTTACAAAAAAAACTGTTTCGTAAGCTATACCTGAAAGACTCCACAATTTTTAGGTTATGTGGAATTTATTTATCCGCATCTAACTTAGTGAGATAATGCCTCAGTTTTCAGTCTTAAATGTGTATTCATAACCATTAATCGACAGGTTATTTTTAATTTTTTGTCTAACAGTAAGTAGTGCAAAATGAAATTGAAAAACTGACACAAAGAAATAAATTGAAATAAAACTAATTTTACGGATTTTATCTCAGATTTGGTTTAATTTTTAAATTTTTTAACTTCCCGACGTTTCGATTGCTTTACAGCTTTCGTGGTCACGGGGCGGACCAAAATTAGTTTTATTTCAATGAGTAACATTCGCGTAAATCTAAGAAACCATTTCGACATAAAGAAAACGACGATATCTCATCGGTGCATCACACTTCTCATAAGTCACGTTTTACCAGTGCAGTAAATTAAATATAAAAAGACCTACACCCCTTCACGCAGAGGACATGAATAAATCTTTAAAATTAGGATAAACAGGGGAATCTAAAACGCCGCTTGGCGGGGGTGTGTGTGTAAATAGCGCCCTGAGCACGCGCCGAGACGCATGTTACACTAAATCAGATACATTGCACCCTACGTCTTCGGGCCGTCATAATAAAGATGTTTCCAATGTTTGTTTTTGAAGAGTATTTGATTCTTATATTAATATTCTTTGCCATTCTTTTAGTGTGGTCGCGGTTACGCCCGTGTGTTTTTTTTTCCGAGATAAAAATCCCGCTATATATTCTCCTGAGATAAAAATCTTAAATCCTTACCTTCCTCGATAACTGGACTGCCCAACACTAAATGAATGATCTAACTCTATGATCCGAAACGAATGTTCAAAAGTCGTATGTAAAATTACGGAACAAATACCTGTGGATCACACAAACAAATTTGTTTCAGTGCAGGGATCGAACCCGCGGTCTCTCGTTTCACAGGCGGCGTCTAACCAACTGCGCCACGGAGGCTGTGTTATAATAAAAATAATAATAAAAATTGAGTCAACTACCCTATTACATTTAAATTGCTATGACGTCTAAGTTACTCTGTATTCTTTAGCGAATATGAGTATGGAAATATCTTTCTTGGGCTGAATGACGTAATATTTAAGACCTATGACCTGCAATGTACGAATTCTGATGGATGAATTACGTTTATTAGACATAATTATTGCGATACGTTAAATAAAAATCGGTTGGGTAATATTGGAGCTTGGTCCAAACTCCATACTTACTATGCAGCATAATAAATAAATACACAGACAAGATATAGTCCAGACCCCACACTAAGATCTAGTCTTGTGTTGTGGGTATCAGAAACTATTAGGGACTTTTTAGTCTCAAACACAGAGGCCCGAAACAAATACCTGTGGATCACACTAAATATATTTATCTCGAAGCGGGGATCGAACCCGCGGCCTCACATTTCACAGTCGGCGTCTAGTCAAAAAATAAATACATTGGAAAGGTTAATTTATATTGGTATTAACATATCAATTTTAAAACCCACGTGAATGGAGTCACGGTGAAAAAGCTATATTTTACGAACGTGAGGGCATACATCGTGTAATTGTGTCTAATTTTATTATTAGGTCACGACGTAACAATGAATGAATCACGATTTTTGAAATAATTAAACCGTTTTGGACCGTAAAACACAGTCTGTTTATTTACAAGTTATGTAATAACACATTTTGGGCAGATAAATGGCGTATCAAGGTGTTCTGGTAATGTATTAGTGGTAAATAACATATGCCTTGGAACTGTCGTGTTCTATCACCTATGTTTGAGTCCTAAATAAATAAATAAACACCTAACAGCCACATCCATAGTCCTGACCCAACACTAAGATCGAGTCTTGTGTCGTGGGTATCAGAAACTTTGAGAGACTTTTTCGGTCTCACAAACACCCAGACTCGAAACAAATACCTGTACACAAATATTTGTTTTAGTGCGGGAATCGAACCCGAAGTCCTAGGATGGACAAATAGATTTGTTTAATAACGAAGAAAAATATCCTGATGTCTGAGACTTGTATATTTGAAAGTTCGATGTAAGAATTTAAAGGGTTGATCTAGAGACTGTCCCGCCCTCACACCCGCCACTGCAACTCCTGTAAGCCAGGATCAATAGTGACACGCAGTTTAATGAAACTGAGCATTGAAGCTCAGCGAGTCTTCGGGAATATCTAGCTCGTCTTTAACCCGCAACGGAATTAAAGTAAAGGAGTGATCTATTGTGTATGGAGGTTCCTATAAACAATTAGACTCAATATAGCCTGATATATTATTAACCAGACTTAGCTCGTAACTCACTCGCCTGCTTAACATAACGATGGAGGAAAACATCGTGAGAAAACCTGCAAAATATAGCAATCTTAAAAATATCTTCAAGTCTGCTAGCTCGCACTAAGCCGGCGTGCTGGATGATGTAAGCCCTTTCTTTGCTACCAGGGTGTGGCTATGTACTTCTATTTGGCAAGTGGTATGTAAATTAATGGCACATTAGCCACAATTGGCGAGGGAAGGAGACAAGAGGGACGCATTCTGCCAGACATGCGGGCACCCACCAATTCTCACATACCGATGCGATTTAATGTACAAATTGACTGGCAATTTAACTTTACATTGGTAACTAATTTAACCAAAGTCTCAGCGATACTTTGTAGTCATTTCGATACAACTCTGGTAAAGTCACCTCATTAGTTTCACGGTAGTGTGTATGAGGATTGGAGTCTTAGGTTCGATATCCAAGTTGAGTACTTTACCTTTATGTTGGAGCTAGATTATTTCTAAATTTTAATTCAGGATTATGTACGTTGGGTGTATTAATTTATTTATCTGTGCGGGGACTAGGCTTGCCAGACGGCCGGGATTTCCGGGATTGTCCCGGAAATTTGCCTCTTGTCCCGTGTCCAGTAATTAGAGCTTATTGTCCCGGATTCTAAAAAAATACTATATTTTTAAACGGTTTTATTTAGACTCGTACGGTATTTATTAACAAAATAAAATAGGGACGAATGACACAGCAACGGCTTACGGCTAAGCTAACCCGCCGGCTAGGCTGCCGGTGCGCGAGTGCGTAAATCCAAACTGCAGACACGCATAAATTTTGACGTGTCTTGCGCAGAAATTTTAACAATTATGCAAAGCTCTGACGGAGAAAAATTAATTGAAATGGCGAAATCTAGTGAAAAATATTTAAAAAAATAATTTGTTTACTGTTTTATTTACATAACACCAGTTTTTTTGACGATAATTCGACAATTTTTTTACCAAAGATAAATTTAGTATGTTTTATCTTAAAATGTTAACTTGCGTTAATTACCTACTGACTTCTAAACACATACAGTATCTAATAAAAGTATGTATTTGAAAATAAATGGGTCTTTTCTTTTCTAATACAAATATGAATCCTTTGAAAATAAAAAAAAATACACGAAATTTCCTTTTCCTAAGTTGAGGTCTCGGGATCGAGTCCCGGGTTGGGCAAAGTGAAATTGGATTTTTCTATTCATTATCAGCCCGGAGCCAGGAATTTGTGTCCGATATGGCAATAGGCTCGCCACCTATTGTGGGACGGAATATATACGGCAAAATATGGGTGTCCTGGTTACTTACTAAGGCACCTCTGCCTGCCCCTTTTGGGAAACAGGCGTGAGTTTATGTATGTATGTATATTTTCTACTATGACCACGATCCGACATTGTTGTCCTAGAATTGTCCCGGATTTGACAAGTTACTATCTGGCAACCCTAGCGGGGACCGAATCCGTAACCTCAGGCGAAGAAAGCGAATTTTCTTTTCCTCCCTGGCATGGCAATAGCCTCACCCCCTATCACATTTAGACGAGGAAATAAACTAAACAATCTATAGTATAGCCTTTGCCCTACCTATGTCCAGTCTTGAATACAGACGATACATACATTTTTTATAAAATTTAGTTAAATCTGACACCATACACCACAATATCGTCCCGCAAACCGCCGGAGTAAAAATATCCGACGCCGTGGCATATCGCATGTCATAGAGCGCCGGATGTGGTGGGATAATGCTCCCATCATGGGACAGGACGACTGCGTACTATTACTAGGAATATATCCTTGATCTGCGAAATCTTGGTGGATAGGATGTCATTAAATAACATTATAGTTTAGGACTAGATGTATCAAGTTTCCTTATGACATAAGTTACCGGTTCGACATGTGGATAAACCTTTTTATTTTTTACTTGAACTACAAACTTTTATTAACCGGGGAATAAGGTTAAGTATTTTGAAAAATATGCCATACAAGCCTACCAATAACCCGCACTAGGCCAGCGTGGTGGACTATATGGCCTAACCCCTCTTAATCGTATTCTCTATTATAGAGAAGGCCCTTGCTCTATTGTTTTTTTTAATGTTTTACCTCATTAGATACCATATAGATTTATCTATAAGAACTCAGACAAATACCGCGCGTTACAGAGTAAACATAAGGAGTGGAGTACGAGGAATTTATGGCTTACAATAAAGTCACTGGTTTTTGCAAATATAGCATGTCCAACTGTGCCAATGACATCGGTAATACTTTTTGTTGCATGCAAATACGTTTTTACTAATAGATTATATGATTTTGTTATTATATTCCTATATCAGGACAGCGACCATCGACCACGATGGTGTAAAACGTACCATAATGACCAATTTATCGTCTTTGCTCACAAAACGACATAACGACGCGAGAAAGTACCACTGCCTCCACAGAAAAATGGTTATTAAGCTATTACCAGAAGATAAATAAGGATTTGATGAACTTAAACCATTAAATAAGCCTTACAATGATAATCAATAATGAGGCTAAACCCCGGCTCAAAAGACCAGCTTCCACAACTATTAAAAAAGTACATTGAAAACCTGTACGAGGTTATTAACACTAATTACAAGTTATTAGCTAACCCGTCGCGGCCGGCCGAGCGACATGCGGAAACGCGGGCCGCGGGTCTCATCGACCGGGTGACAACTGATCAACCCGTCAAGGTTATTGGCATCCGTGTAATGTGGGAATGCGTCCTGGGCCTCCTAGACCGAGTGCTAAATAGGAATCGGGTTTACTTATGCGCCTTGGATGCTTAGAACTGCCATTTTGATTGATTTTCTCACGGACAGCTCTCACGGGTTGATTGTCATTTGTCGCTCGGTCCTTTAGACCGTGTTTTGCACTCATTTACGCTTTTTTTTGTAGGTTAGAGGATAGAATAAATTAATAACTTTATTTTTACTTTTAAAAGTTTCGTCTAATTTGTTTGCATATTAATCAGATTATTTTTTATTCTTCTTTCTATCCATTGTATTTAGGTATAGTGTAGTATATAGGTGCAGTCACTGCCCGCCTGAATAAACTCCAAGGTGTGCCGATCGTTCACAGGATGAGTATAAAACGGTGGCAATGGAGCGTGACGTATATCCGGCGGACGGGCGCGCCCTCGCGACACACATTCGTGATCGAACTGGGGACGCCACTCCATCGGCTTAATGCGCCGCGTATTATACTGAGACGAACGTTCCGGATTTGAAAATAGAATATCCGGTTTTGGAATTGAATTTGTTTTAAAATAGAATGTACGGATTTAGAATAGATTCCTTATTTGAAATGGAATTTATTCAAAAATAGAATGTCCGGATTAAAAATTAATTGCTTGGAGAGGTTTGCAAAGTTTTTCGGTAAATTTTGAGTGTGGTTAATGAATTTCTAATAAAAAAAAATGTAAATACTGTATTTTATACAGCTTGGAATAAGAATAATAGTACAGGTAATGTGTTTATGAAGGATTTAATATGGACAATTTAAAGCGTGAAAAATTCTAAGCATGCGGAAAATCGATGCAAGTAGCTTGACTTAGCTTCAAGCCCTGAAGAGCAATGATTTGTATAGAGAGTTTATGAGGCCTGTGCTGACATGGCCTGCTTTTCATTTCCATGTGACAGTGAACATTTCTATGTGGACTACGAGTATACGCGAAAATACTAATTTAAACCATTATCAAACACATGTCAACTGAACAATTAAAAATCGTCATCGGATACGAAACCGAGCAACAATAGCGACACCGTGACAGTTAACAATAGGAGATTAACAATCGGCGGCGTAATTAATCCATCACAATGCCCCCCCCCCCCCTCCCCTGTCTCCCCTGCAATGACAACAGAGTATCGTGTCGCATCCTGTGTCCATTGTCTTACACCAGCGACGCGTGAATCGCACCATTCTCTTATATAGGGGAGGTGGGGGAGAAATGCTATACCGTATCCGGGTGACGTAATTTCAGCATTTTTCTCTCCGTGAAAGTACTAACTCAAATCGAAACGAAAGCTTCGTTTGCGTATAATATTTTGCGTAAGTACGCAGGTCTGTCGCTCAAGAACACGAGTTAAACATTTCTGTGTAAATAAAACTTAGTCCTTTTCCAGGTTAAGAACTACACTCACAAGAGGAACCTGAAAAATTTATTTTTCCGAGCGAGTCTGAAATACACCTTACATTGTCATACATGCCTGATCCCACTTTAAGATACAAACTACTCTCGTACTTTTCTTTCTCAAAATGATTCCAAGTCTTAGAAACTTTTGTCTCGTTGCGGCAATCGAACCCGCGGCCTCAATTTTCACAGTACCCTAAACTGCGACATGGAGGCTGAAGAAATATACTTGTAAATGATATACTCTATATATGCGTGTAAGACAAGCCTGTTTGTACATCACGGTCTATTGTGTGCATTACGCTCGTATCCTGTTGATTGTCGATGTCCATTCGTGCGTCAACTGGGAACCGAACCTATTAACGTTTGAGGATGTGTTCACTTCACGGTCTTTAAGTATCAATGTATCTTTGCGTTGATTTTGGGATTCCGTACGCTAAGGGTTTGAAACCTTTTTCAAACTAAAAAACCGTTATATGGGTGGTCTTAGTAGGTCGAATATTCATTTTCAGTCTAGATGTTGTGATATCGAAAAATCTTAATTTATTTATTTATACTTCATGATACTTCACCACACAAACAATAATAATTTTTTTTACTAAGAACTAAAACTTAAAAATAAGAGTAACAATCGGTTTATCGCAAAGCGGCGATATCTTCCAGACAACATTCCGATGAATTAGAATTACTATAAATATGGAAGATTTATGGGTGGTTACGAAAAAAATAATCTAAGAAAGTACAAAGATAAAATAACTAAATATATTTTGTAGTTTCTGGAATTACTATCAGAGACTTGTGGCAAAATAGAGGACTATAGTTTTGAACCAAAAAACGCAACACTTACCCGTCATTATTACTAGTTTTCCACCAATACCTACGATGGCCGTTACAAATACGAATACCTATCCTACCAAGTACCAGGCAGTATAAAACAACAATCCGTCAGCTTACTCATGATACAAATCTATTTATAAACGAAAAAAATAATTAAACTGATGTACATGTGCATACAATTACGTATGCTCGGTGCTCGCAGGAAATTACACATAATGCATCTCGCACGCATTCCCTGTGACAAAGAAAACCATATCGCTTCGTTACGCGATGCAGGGCTGACGAAAAAAAAACAAACTAAAAATAGATTTTGAGCGTAAAGCGTAAGCTCCAGCTCTGTGGCGTACCTAGGGATAGGCCTATGTCCAGCAGTGGACTGTAACGGGCTGATGATAATGAAGATCCT
Source organism: Deilephila elpenor (assembly GCA_949752805.1). Lineage (NCBI taxonomy): Eukaryota > Metazoa > Arthropoda > Insecta > Lepidoptera > Sphingidae > Deilephila > Deilephila elpenor. The sequence continues at coordinate 3,485,717 of OX457114.1, forward strand.
GCTCTGCTCAATATATTGTAAGGTAGCCTATAATCTAGTGGCTTGCTATCTGTGCGTCGCGACCACTAGGGGATCACGAAGCCTTACTCATGGGGTCGCTATTACAGAGTATAGAGTATAGACCTTAATAATAACCAGTACCAAAATGTAGAATATCTTAAACTTAGTCTTCTAAATTACTAATTGTCTACCTATAAATAAATAATAAATGATAAGGGATTATCAATGCACATGACTCCGGAAAGTCAGATGTGTGCCCTAGGATTTGAACCCGCGACCACTGCCTCGCCGGCTACGTCCGGCTTTTATCAACAGGCCACACCGCACCTTGTTGTTTATTACTTTTTATTTACCACATCACTACTGGCAACCCTGGCCCGGGCACGCGTCAGTTTAATGTTACAGACAATTTGAGCCGACGACACTCAGACCCATTCCTGGACTTGACACCGCCTGGATTGTATGGGTCGTTGGCAATTGATACCTTAACCCACCGCCGGATAAAGTCAGGGTTATGGAGATTGTATAAGTATAATAATATATTTTGATAGGTTCACCTGAATAAGAATTTATGTATAGAATGAAGATAGGCTACATATTACATCTTGGGACTTTAATAAACTCAGTGAATTGTAGGTGGTAGGTACTAGCAGCAATTTGCCCATCTTCTTGAGGATATTGGTTTTAGCAGACGTGCCATTGCCAAACGTCCATGCCATGCCTTAAAATATGTATATTTAAACAAGAAAGCAAGTTGACAACATGAAAAGAAACTAAAACCGTTAAACTTAACGTCCATAAGTTTTGAAATCATCAATTAAACACATACGACTATATGGCCTAACCACTCTCAATCGATTCTCTCGATTGTAGAGTAGGCCCGTGCCCAGCAGTGGGACGTATATGGGCTGATACAATACAATACAATTAAACACAGTAATTGATAATAAACCTACCAATGACACTAATTTCGCACTAACATCTCATATTTAAGTCCAACGATACAAAGAAATTGGACATTACTTTTAATAACAAAACAGCACATTCTACAAACCTACATCTCGCATTCTTTAAGGCCATTGCACGGGAGCATTACAGTGATCCCTAGTTTTACCGTGATGTTCACGGTTATCAATCCAGAGATAATGTGGAATGATGAGCGCACCGCAATACAGAAAACGAGAGTTGTTGAGAGGGAAAGTGCTAGTTCTAATAATAAGAATAGATCTTTGATACATATAGTTTTGTAGTATATATTTCTTATTTATTGCTTTCTTTGTATCAATATTCAATAGGATAAACTTATAAGTAAAGTAAAACTGTACAAACAGACAGCAGGATCAATGTTTATTAATTAAAAAATATATAATATCATTTCAATGTTTAAACAATGGGAACTTGCTTATTATTGGTATTTAGATTCTTAGTTGTAAGCCACCTCTAAAGGAGCTTTAATTTTAACAGAATGTTGTGCGGATAATTTATCTTAAAGGAAGAAGTTAGACAAGCCGTTCGTAAAATTACGGCCAATTTTTTTTTCTTTTACACATCGGTTTTACAATTGATGTTAGGCTCATTTTCCTTGCTTAGTCTTCGCCAATTCGATTTTTAGCACTGATTGTAAAAAATGGTTCTCGTACCTTTCTTAACATTAAACCAGCGCTTTTGTGTCGATAGCTTGGTTTAGTTATTTCGAGGCGAAAGACTTCTTGGCAACGCTTTCCTGTGGTTTTCATAACAATTAACTAAACCATTGAGCAACATTCTAGATGACAAACTCGTAAAGTCTAAACACATTGGAAAAGGCATCATCATACACCATACTCAATTATTAGACGTAACTCATGGAAACAACCACGACAGACAAATGACCGTTGACAATTAAATTCTTATGCACGTTCGCATAACAGAGGAGAAATCACGTCATTTCATTAAAGTGAGCCCTCCATTCTCCAGCGGCCACGTTAATAGCTGCTGCGTGGTCACCACCGCGTGCGACGAAGGATTGTCATTACAGCAGAGGTTCCCAAACTTGGACCTTGATACCTCCTGGTACATAGTTAAATAAATAAATACACCCAACAGTCACATACATAGTCCTGACCCCACACTAAGATCGAGTCTTGTGTCGTGGGTATCAGGAACTACGAGAGACTTTTCGGTCTTACAAACACCCAGACCCGAAACAAATACTTGTGGTTCACAAAAACATTTGTTTCGGTGCGGGAATCGAACCCGTGATCTCTCGTTTCACAGCCGGCGTTCAACCAACTGCATCACGGAGGCTGTCAACAGTCAATTTATCACTTACAAGACAAATAAGCCCTTTAACCCCCTCCAAAACCTGACTACCAGACAATTAGTTGCCAGAAAATAAATAAGTCTACTCATTAGTCACACACATAGCCATTATATGTACATATGTAGTTCCTATGCCCATCTAACATCAAGTCTTGTATCGTGGCTATCAGAAACTATAATAGAGTAGAGACTTTGTCGATCTCACAGACACCAAGACCCGAAACAAAACAGATCCCAGACGTCTAACCAACTGCGCCACAAACTGTGTACGCGAAGGCAATTTGAGGCATGTTTGTCTAACTTGTGACGCATGCCCCACTTTGAGAAACCCTGGTTTCGCACTGTCCACGAGGTGAATGGTCTGTTCGTCCGTGGAGGGTCAGGAACCCTAAACCAATTGATGCAATTGAATTTAACAAATGATTAGTGACTGACAATCACTATGGTAAAATGGGTTATTGTTACACGTGGCGTTGAAGGATTGACCCAAGTCGTGACAAATGTTTCATAAACATACGCCTTTTTCAGCCCGGAGTCAGGATTTTGTGCCCGATATGACGTAGGCTCGCCCCCTATCACATAGTGGGACGGAACATACAAGGCGAAATTTGGGTGTCCTGGTGGCGCCTCTGCCTACCCCTTCTGGGATAAAGGCGTGAGTTTATGTATGTATGTCAAGTTCAAGGACGCCGCCCTTGACCCTAACACACAGTTAACACATAACCTCGCCGTAAAATCTATTTCTAGCTATTGGGGTCGGTCTATATCACACTATTTATAGAAAAACGACGCGTTGCATTGTAACAATTCTATAAGGGCTAAAGCTGTTCATTTTAAACTTAAAATAACTTGTAAACTGAAAACTTTAAAAACCGCCGCATTTGTCTAGTGGTCTTGAGGTCCTAAGTTGGATTTCCTCCTGTAAAAGGGTCAAATCCCAGGGCGAGTAAATGTGTTGTTATCTATGAAAATATCATATTAGTTGCCCGAGATTAGAATTGTGTCCGAAATGGTGACATGCCTGCTTTTTATCCCTAAAAGTCTTAAATCGCAAATAAGCTTGGCGAAAAGAAGTTTGACTAGTGGCATATTTGGCGAATACAGTCGTGAACTTATGTATGTTTATTTTATAATTACGTATAATATTATATTATTATTTATTACCCATTCCGGGCTGCTGTTATTGTTTGCTATTCCTCTAAGCTATGTTATATAATAGTGGACCGAAATCCTACAAGTAGTTAATTAAAAAAATAAAGTCGACAGTTTGTCTTGGGTGTAAGTGTCAACATGAGCTGTTCGAGCCACCAATTACGATGACCGAAGAACGTATTAATTGACCATTAGTCTGGGAACACTGCGCATGTGCAATGTTAATCATAAAATTTTATTAGCTCCCGATACGCAATGGTGTCATTGCCAATGTATGAACTTGATAACATCGCCTGTATGTCTGCCTGCAAGAGCTTGTTTATTAGATTTTATTTTATATTATTATATTTATAGACTAGCCGTATAATTTATATTTATAGACTTTTTGAGGAAACCGTTTTTGCAACATTTTTTATGAATGCTTTGTATATTTATAGACTAGCACTCCGGCCCGGCTTCACAGATGCAGATACTTTTTGTGGAAACCGTTTTTGCAACATTTTTTATTAATGCTCTGCATTATTGGTCATGGCGTGATGATATACATATAGCTTCTTCGATAAATATATGCCATCAAATAACAAAAGATTTTTCAAATCGATCTAGTAGTTCCCAATCTCAGGATTAGCGCGTTCAAACAAATAAACGAACTAACTCTTCAGCTTTATATATTAGTATATTCGTATATAGTACGTATCCGCCCCAATTGTGACCACCGTATATAGTGGCCAAAGACCAGTCATAGTGACCCCCGCAGGGTGTCGCGTTTCGGATTCATCCCACGTATATTCAGATACAATGAGACCGACATAATTGATATGAAGTTTGCTCTTGAACATAATTTAAATAAAACTATTTTTTACGGATTTTATCGCGATATGGTTCTTCTTTAATCGGATCGCAAAAACTAATTAACTTTTTAAATTTAATAATTGTAAATTAAGGGTAGTAACAGTCACTGAGCGGATGACTAATACCTCAGTCCGCCCTGTGACCACGAAAACTGTAAAGCAATCGAAACGTCGGGAAGTTATAAAATGTAAAAATTAAACCAAATCGCGATAAAATCTATAAAAAATAGTTTTATTTCAATCTGTAACATTCTCGTAAATTTAAGAAACCATCTTGCACATGAGCTAAGAACCTCTAGTGCGACCAGACACATCCTGCAACCTGTATCAAATCTTTATTTGGGTTTGTCACCAATCGCTATTCGCCATGGTGGGTACAAATTCCAGTTACAATTAGTGAATATTTTTGCATTAAAAAACTATCTCAAATCCTCTTGTCTCAATATACAGACAAACCTGTAAAGGTTTCTGCGGTACTTTAATATTTGTTTAATTAAAAATGAATAAATAAATAAAAGTGCGTGGTGGCCTGTTGGTAACGGACCAGATGCGGTTCCCAACATGTTCACGGTGGTCGCGGGTTCGAATCAAAGAGCACACCTCTGACTTTTCGGGAGTTATGAGTGTATTAATAGTCAATAACCACGCACTTTAACGGTGAAGGAAAACGTCGTGAGGAACCTACATACCGGAGCGATTTTAAAGAATTTCTACGGTATGTAAGCCCGCCACACGCACTAGGCCAGCGTGGTGGACTATATGGCCTAACCACTCTCAATCGTTTATAAAGTAGGCCCGTGCCCACCAGTGGGACGCCTGTGGGATGATACAAAAAAAAAAAACAAAAATACTTTAATATTTGTACTCGTAGTTTAAATTGAAATGAATAAAATATGTATGTATCATACATACATCAGCCTCCACTGTCCCACTGCAGGGCGAAGGCCTCTCTACCCTCCTTCCATTCGTCCTGGTTCAGGGCCCGATCCTGCCAATCTTTCTACCTGTCCAACTCATCTCGCCATCTTTTTCATAATAAATAAATAAACCTACTCGTAGTTGGTTGAGCATTAAAATGTAACTCAAAACGTCGAAAAACTATTGCGGACTGCCCAACATTACAATCTTACTCAGGAAAACTAAGCAAAGGCTTGTCTTACTAAGCAAAGGCGACTGTACTCCGTAGTAATAGTAACCCATTTCACACTTACAGTAACTGTTATTTGCCTCGTCATCATAAATAAGGTGTAACGGTGAACGAGCGAGAGTGGAGTCCCCGTGGCCGATATCTGAGATGGTCACGCTCTGTGTCCTACAACCGACATACCATTACAAAATAGTGTTGGAAACATCTTGCTACAACATCCTGCAGTGTTAGAAGCTATTTCGCTATAAGAACGTGATATATTGCAACTACCTCGGTGGCGTAGTTGTACTACGGTACTATTACAAAGCTGCGGTCTCGGGGTCGAATCCCTGGTCGGGTGACGTGATATTGGATTTTTCTATTCGTTATCAGTCCAGGGTCAGGAATTTGTGCCTGATATGGCGATAAACTCGCCCCCTATCACATCGTGGGACGGAACATACAAGGCGAAATGTGGGTGTCCTGGTGGTGCCTCTGCCTACCGCTTCTGGGATAAAGGCGTGAGTTTATATATGTATATTGCAACTCTATCACAATACGGTGTAATGCGAAAATAAGGCTATTCAAAAATATATAAATACCTGCATCAGAAAGTCAATAAATACGTTTTAAAGCTTATTAAATTTCTGACTATGAAATATTGAGCGTTGACATAAGTTAAGCAGTTTTCGATTCTTTTTTTAGGTATTGTAGACCAGACAAACAAGTAAAGAGCTCTTCCGATATAGTAAGTGATTCCTACGTTCTATGAACAACTACCTAACTAACCACCTGGCTCATAGGTTAATGACCAGGCTGGCAAGACATAATTAAGAGATAATAGGGAAGGAAAATAAGGACGATACGAGGAATGGTGCATTAGACAACCGACAATTTAACTCACCCAACGAAACACAACGACTAAATAGTAACTAAGACCTGTTTTAGTGAGAAAATGCTACAAACCCAATCAAACTGACTGCTCAAACTTTCTAACACTTTCAAAACTAGTAAATTTTATCACATATGTTTAAGAACGAAAAACATACATAGCCAGTAGAAAACTAATAAAACATTAAGTTATGTGCCCTAAACAAACAATAATAAATGACAGTCAATAGAATGACTCAAAATAAACTAGTACCTCATAATTGTTTATTGATACTTAAAATAGCCATGACAACATCCCTGCTGGGCCGAATGGACGATAAAACTTATTTCACGAATCAATCAATAATATTAACGATGCATTCGCAATCGATTCTAAAGGCGAGAACACATATTTGATTGTTAATAAACACACGACAGTCACATGTATAGTCCTGACCCCACACTAAGATCAAGTTTTCTGTCGTGGGTATCAGAAACTACGAAAGACTTATATCCTATTAAACAAACACGTTGCAGATATCGTCCTTACTCCTCCGTAAAATGGTTATAAGCAACTACGACAGACTTTTTGGTTTCACAACTTTCAGAACCGAAACAAATATCGGGCATCGAATCCGCGGCCTCGCTTTTCGCAACCGGCTCTCAACCAACGCGCCACCGAGACTGACAAATATACAGGGTATATCAAGACTGCGACCGAAAACGAAGCCAGGTGGCAGTATTAGTGACTTCAGACACAATGTAACTAAAAATTTCGCCAAAAAAATCGTCAATTATTTTTTGTATTTTTTTACTCATCGTCGTATTTGGGTGATAAATACATGGTTTTCCTAAAATAATTATGTATACCTTTTTAGTTTTAAAGTCGCAATAGTATGTAAGCGTTTAAATTCCTTTTTTCGCAAAAAGCACTTCCTTTTTTAGCACCCAAACACGATGATATTCAAAAAATTTTAAAAAATACTACTATACCACTAATACTACCACCTGGTTTCGTTTTCGGTCGCAGTCCTGATATACCCGGTATATTCCGGTCCCAATGGTATAAGAGATCCAAGCTCTCTCTGTCTTTAGCATCAGGAAGTTCACTGCTGAACATAGGCCTCCCCAAGGATCACCACAATGACCTGTTGGAAGCGTCCTGTTCCAGCGACTTCCTACAACCTTAACCTGGTCCAAGCCTGACAGCCTCCGTGGCGCAGTTGGTTAGACGCCGGCTGTGAAACGAGAGGCCGCGGGTTCGATCCCCGCACCGAAACAAATATTTGTGTGATCGACAGGTATTTGTTTCGGGTCTGGGTGTTTGTGAGACCGAAAAGTCTCTTGTAGCTTCTGATTCCCACGACACAAGACTCGATCTTAGTGTGGGTTCAGGACTATGTATGTGACTGTTGGGTGTATTTATTTATTTATTTATTTATTTATAAGCTGCTTGATTACATTTCTTTTTAGTGTTTTACTATGGCAAATGTTTGTTGAAATGAAATGAAAATAATTTATTGAATCCATTAAAATGTTCAACATTATTTAGATTCAGTCATTTTTTGAACTACCACCCGGTTCGGAAAGAAGTTTTCACTAGAGAAGAACGGGCAAGAAACTCTAGTGTTGCTCTTTTCAAAACCAGTTTACAATGTAGTGATTATTACAAAAATTACACGTTGGTTTAAATCAGAGCAGTTCATTAATAAATAATGACAGCCTCCGTGGCGCAGTTGGTTAGACGCCGGCCTGTGAAACGAGAGGCCGCGGGTTCGATCCCCGCACCGAAACAAATATTTGTGTAATCGACAGGTATTTGTTTCGGGTCTGGGTGTTTGTGAGACCGAAAAGTCTCTCGTAGTTTCTGATACTCACGATACAAGACTCGATCTTAGTGTGGGGTCAGGACTATGTATGTGACTGTTGGGTGTATTCATTTACTTATTTATTTATAAGCTTCTTGATCACATTTCTTTTTAGTGTTTTACTATCCGCTTTTACTATGGCAAATGTTTATTGAAATGAAATGAAAATAATTTATTGAATCCATTAAAATGTTCAACATTATTTAGATTCAGTCATTTTTTGAACTACCACCCGGTTCGGAAAGAAGTTTTCACTAGAGAAGAACGGGCAAGAAACTCTAGTGTTGCTCTTTTCAAAACCAGTTTACAATGTAGTGATTATTACAAAAATTACAAGGTTTAAATCAGAGCAGTTCATTAATAACTTGTTGTAATTTGCAAGTAGGATATATTTTAATACGCATTGAAAATACAATATGCCCAAACCCTTACACGCTCTTGATTCTATTGATAACGGTGACACAATAATATTATTCAATAACTAACCGCACATAGTGGTTATTAGTTTCTATCGCCGCGCCGGTCCATTGTTCAGCCATTTGTTGAACAAACACTCGGTATAATAGCTTTACTGATGGATCGCGATGGACATTTGAGAATTTATTCCCAAACATCATCACTTGTGAATAACTAATCAATTATGACTGAAGAATGTGTAATGTATATATTTTTTTATTGCAATAAATGGCGATTGTATTGATAGTCAATCACTACGCACTTTAACGGTGAAGGAAAACATCGTGAGGAAACCTGCATACCGTAGCGATTTTAAAGAATTTCTACGGTATGTAAGTCCGCCAACCCGCACTAGGCCAGCGTGGTGGACTATATGGCCTAACCACTCTCAATCGATTCTCTCGATTGTAGAGTAGGCCCGTGCCCTGCAGTGGGACGTATATGGGCTGATATAGATATAGATAGAATAAATGGCGAGATGTGCTTGCCATTCACCTGATGGTACGCGATACGACCACTCATGGACAGTAGCAAAACCAAACACCATGAATTACAAAGCAATGCTTGGCATTCCACTGCGCTCGCCATCCTGAGACATAAGATGCTAAGTTTAATTATGTTCAGTAGTTACACCAGCTACAATGTCCTTCAAACTGGAACACAACAGTGCATTTACAGGCGGCCTCTCACCCTCCCACCAGTAAAAAATACAAACCAAAACTGCCACAAATATAAATAAATAAATAAATAAATACACCCAACAGTCACATACATAGTCCTGACCCCACACTAAGATCGAGTCTTGTGTCGTGGGTATCAGAAACTACGAGAGTTTTCGGTCTCACAAACACCCAGACCCGAAACAAATACCTGTGGTTCACACAAATAATTTTTTCGGTGCGGGGATCTAACCCGCGGCCTCTCGTTTCACAGCCGGCGTCTAACCAACTGCGCCACGGAGGCTGTCAAATATGCAAGGGATATATTAAAATAGTGCGTGGTGGCCTGTTGGTAAACGGACCAGACGCGGTTGCCTACATGTTCACGGTGGTCGCGGGTTCAAATCCCAGGGCACACCTCTGACTTTTCGGAGTTATGTGTGTATTGATAGTCAATCACCACGCACTTTAACGGTGAAGGAAAACACCGTGAGGAAACCTGCATACCGTAGCGATTTTAAAGAATTTCTACGGTATGTAAGTCCGCCAACCCGCACTAGGCCAGCGTGGTGGACTATATGGCCTAACCACTCTCAATCGATTCTCTCGATTGTAGAGTAGGCCCGTGCCCTGCAGTGGGACGTATATGGGCTGATATAGATAGATATTAAAATACATGATAAAAACTGTAATGATAAACAAATAAATACACTCGTACACACATAGTGCTGACTCTACATTAAGATATAAGTTCTAATGTCCGAAACTTTGCCTCCAACGTACACTTTATTTGAATATACCTATATATAAGTCAACCCAATATTTAAGTCATATTTGTCTATGGGTGAAAAATTAACACTATACACATTACACATAATATTAAAAATAAGGACATGCCTAAATAATCGAACACAAAAATCTATATAAATCCTTCTAGTTATTTTTGCGTGATGCACGCAAAACTGGACTACAGACCTTTAGATTTTTATTTAACCAGAAAATATATCGTTTAAATTCACCAGTTTCATGAAGTATTCAACGAGTCTATTGTTGAAATATAATGCATGAAACAGTTTGACGTGCGTCGCCTTCCGGCCGGCGCTGATTGACACACGGCTTGTGTAAACAAACATCCCTGCACACCCCTAGTTACTCCCTCACCCTCCGGATTTACTAAAATAGACCGGGACACGTCAATATTCATACCATTTGGGCGCATTTTGAGTTCACAGCTGAAGATATTGGTAGACCAAGATTCGAGACTATTTTCTAGCCTACCACTGCGTTATAGGACGTTTCACAAATAATTCTTATTTAGCAAAAAATAATGCTGAATGAATATGACGAAGGTTTCAGACAGTCTTTTAATAGTCGCTTCTAATAGATGGCTTTGGAGATTCTTGAACGCCTATGCTCAAAAGGTTTCTTTTGGCTGAATATAATGATAACTACGTCCCAATTACTAAATGTTCGTTAGTTACTGCACTACTCCCTTATCTCACAATTTGTTGGGTCCACCCGACGATCGCTAATAGATAGAAATAAGATAAGCAGAAAAATTACAATGCACAAACGCCCAGAGCTGAGCTTACTCGTAGCGAATACAAATATTTTTCCTTAGCGGATCTAACCAGCAATGCCCAGCTTATAACTTCATACGGCCTTATTCATAGACACATTTAAAACCTATTTAAGTTACCAAATATTTTGTTCCTTTCGCAAGGTTTTAGAATTCAGTTTGAGCGAAGAATACAAAACATTCAATAACTAAAATAGGTTTTAAATGTGTCTATGAGAAAGACCGCTAGCCTCTACAATCTACACCAATCAGTGTATGCAGAATTTATCATAAATCCAGAGGGTTAGTTAAATATTCTCCCTATAATATAAATCATATTGATTTTTAAATAAAAGCAGCTTCACTCACAGCTGTGGAATATCGATCGATGCAAGTACGTGGGGTTGCAAACGCATAGGGATTTATATCTTTTGTGTTACATGTTCCTAATAACAATAAACGCATATCTATAAATCATTTACTAATGTGATCAGCTGTTGATTTTATATTATGGTTCATTGCTATTTAAAGAAATAGAATTTGTAGGCCACTTTCGGAAAGTCATTTTGAAGATCTAACATCTTTGGCTTCTTGTGGCTAAAGATTTCAACTTGACTGTCTGGCAAAATTCGATGATTTTACGATCTCATTGATCTAATATTGTTATTATTCGACAAATTCGAAAAATCCTATGATCACCAAAAATATTAATAGTACTTAGTAAAGCTTGTGAAGCTGAAATGGACTAACCATGGCTGTAATGTCCATTTGTTGAAGGATAACAAAGGATCCTGGGTATAATATTTTATAACATAACGTTGCTAACAGATGTAGAGGGTGGGAAGGATGAATCGATCGCTCAGCGCCTGGTGTTTCAATAACATTGGGATTATTAAACGGGGGATCTGATTATTTTTATTCAGTAGAACTTGTGGAAGGGTATATCCTGGTTAACGAACTCTTCACCAAAAAATCTGTTGTACAGACCTATGGTGCCTGGTGAATGCATTTCGAAAACATGTAAATGATACGGTATTCATGATTTGTAATTACTTCTATTATTGGTCTGTAGTCTTGGCAAAACAAAGGCTTCGTTTACAATTTACTCCGAGGCGTGAATCATATCTATTAGCATTGGCTCGCATTTTATCAGTTAGAAAAAAAATATGTATGAAGATGCTTGCGTATGCACGATTGAGTATTAATTTTAACAATAAATTTAGCTATAGAAGAAAAACTGTGTGCGTGAATGAATAAATATGTGTGGCTAATTAAACTACTTATACAACACTACATTACAAATACAACAATTTTATTAATAACACGAAAAACAAGACATTTAAATACATACACCTAAACGGAATCTAACCTCTTTACCCCTACATCTCTCTCCCAAAGATAACATAAATCGCAGGAACTATCTTCGGATTATAACACTATCAACTCTAAAATTCTTGTGTTAATAGTTAATACCGGAAACAGCGGAAGTGGTGTATCATTGTTGACTTTCTCGGGCTTGTGGACTGTCCTATCTTAAGACTTATCCCAGCACGTGCACCCCGTCAGAACACCTATCACACTTGACAGGTTGACGACCGATTAGCTTAAGGATAAAGGAGAGGATATGTAGTTGCGGTGCTACAGTAAGGTAGGTTTCTTTTTTTATATTAGTGATTTATGTTATCAGGCAATGGACTCATTGAATGAATGTTATATACTTTAAGGTCCGAATTATGTTTTTAAGAATGCTGTCAGTTGTGAGTCGCTCTTAGAAATTGTCGTTGTGTTCAATAAATAAATGTTTTATTTAAGCTCTACGTGTCCATTATTATGTTCAATACTTTTACTCTGCACCCAGTAGTAAGTGAGTTACTGTACCAATTCATGAAAGAGTTCATACCAACGCGAGAAGATGCCTAACATATCGTAATGAGTACAATACTTTCAGATTCTGTCTCCGTGTGGTAAGGAAAAAAAAGGAAAAATTGACTCTTTTATGGTCATATTATTGTTTGTTTGTCGGTCTGTTTGCAGGACTGTTTTTGAGCAGATTTCTTATTAATGTTTTCATCAATCATTAATGTAAAGCATAATAAATTTTCCAGTCTTATTCGCCCTAATTCGAACATGCGACTTGGTAGAGTTCTATCTAAATAATCAATCGTTCGCTTCCTTTATTTTATAAAATAATTAAATTTAGGAGATGCCGTACTGAATGTTTCTATACTGAATGCATACACGTGGAGCATTACATCCTTATCCGGGCCACACGTTGCAGTGTATTTTACGTACCCTTTATAATGTCTCGTTGATTTACAACACGACAGCCATCGTCTTTGTTTTTATGTATTATACGCTTTTTGTGTAATTATTTTTGTCTTTGTAGTGGCATGACAGTGGCTACAATGCTTGTGTGGCTACAAAGTGTAGTAAAAACAGAGGATCCGATCGGTACAATTATGCCGGCTTTTCCGAATCTGGTTTAATGTTTCAATTTGTTAGTAATTATATTTTATACGTCCGTGTAAGTTAATTTTTATTAGTTTTATTTTTAATTATTTGTGAGCTAAAACACTTCATTGTTTATTTGGCAGCATACATGGGCTATGAGCGGTAAAGTGCTGGCTTCCACTCTATAGTCGGTCCACTTTGTTTATTTTTTTATTGAAATCATTTCATATAATTCACGATCTGGTATGATGTCAGGGACTAGTTCTCTGTTCGTCGTGGCAACAGGCTCGACTTTATCATCTCTTGAAACCGAAACAAGCTTGACGGACTGTAAGTTGCACTAGCGACCCTTCTAGCAACCCCTTCCGGCATATAGGCGTGAGGTACAGGACTCTGGACAGCAATATACACACCATGAATGCAGTGCAGTTACAGATCAGTAAAAAGTCAAAGCAAATCCATGTGTTGAAATGCACAAAGGACACGATGTGGAATATTTCGAGTAGTCTACAAAACTTAACAACGCTACTCAGAAAAAAACCACATGCATACTCACTGAAATATTCACAATCACAATAAAATCACTATCAAAATATTTGTAAACAATTATACAATTGTCATCGCACTAAACAGGTTACCCGGCCGAATAGAATGGCGGACTGATGAAAGATATTTGTTTTGTGCACAGGGGGTGGTCGCGTGGGAGGGTTATGTTTGCAACACGCATGCGCGACAAGCATGCGCAGTAGAAATTATAAGACAAAGTGACAAGTGTGTGGTATATTGGTAACGGACCGGACATGCCAACATGTTCACGGTGGTCGCGGGTTCAAATCCCAGAGTACACCTTTGACTTTTCGGAGTGTGAGTATACATTTAATCACCACACACTGTAACGGTGAAGGAAAACATCGCGAGGAAACCTGCATACCATAGCGATTTACAAGAATTTCTGTGTTATTTAGTCCGCCGACCCGCACTAGGCCAGCGTGGTGGACAATGGTCTGAGCCATCTCAACCGTACCCTCGATTGTAGAGGAATGCTGTGGGACGTAACGAAATGGATGATTACGTACGCATATTAACTGAAAAGGAAAAATACTAAACCGCTACCATTTCGTCGCTGTATAAATTATGGACTTTCAACTTTTTAAGGCCATTCTTCTCGTATGTTAACAAAATGCCGGGTTATCTTATCGTAAATTTTGGGATTAGTAACGCGGTCTATTTGATACTTTGATTGAACTATGCAATAACGCTGCTATTTCTTCCTCAAAGTGCCGTAATAGAAAGTTTTACACGTAAATTCATGCAATGCATATTTGCATATCAATGGTTGCGTGTTACATAAAATTTCTAGCGGTGATGAATATTTCCACAGTAATCATAATAAGTTTTGATAGATATAAAATGAATTATATAATTTCGTACCAACTTCACCAGCCTAACCTTCAACCGAAAAACGCCTAAGAGCCGTTGTCCTTTGATTCAAAACCTAACTTTAGTTCATTAAAGTTTAAACTACGAAAATAATGTATGATTAGATCAGACATGACGGTTTTCTGTTTTTTAAACTAATATGGCTGTTACTGAAAAAGTGAGGAAATCCGGAGTGGACGGATATTACGTGTAAAGGATGATAAAGTGATCTGTCTTCCGTTTCCCGTCAGTTACGCAACGGGTGCTTTTTATCGAAGCAAGTTTTTCATGCGACAACTCTCTACGTCACTTATTATACTCGTACTATAGAAAGCGTTCCCGCATTTTACTGAAAGTCTTTACCTGGTCTGAGACTAATACAGCACCATACATGCGTCAGCGTTTGCGCTGTGGTCCGTACCGCAGCGCAAATTTTTGCTGAGTGATCACCTAGTCACAGCCACGACGTGCAAAATTCTTGCTTCTTTTTTTTTAATTTCCTTTTTTTTTACATCTCTTTATGTACGTCGTTTTGTTCGCTAGTGATAAATAAACAGTGTTTCTTTCTTTCTTCTTTCTTTACATTACACATGTTCATACAAATTTACCAAAAGACCCAGTTGCATCAAAATTTATTATACTTTATATCATGTAAGTTGGTAATAGATAATGTATATTTGCCGCGCGATAAGCGGTGCATACAAGGAAACAATTAACTACGATACACATGACGAAATTTTTATTATCAGTGCACTATGCACACACAACCGCTCCAGTTTCTACAATAATGTAAGTAAAACATTATGCAGTAAAGAGTTTTTAGTGTAACAAAAAATATTTTAATAAAGCATATTTGGAAGGATAAGAAATAGCCATCTTTTGGCCTGTTTTGAGATCGTTATGGCTGTTAAATTAATTCTTCTTCTACCTGTCCCTGTGATACACTAAATAATAAGAATAGCAACACATTACTTTTTAAGCCGTTCTGCAGACAAAATGACTTATCAGTTAAGAAAAACAACCTACCTGGCAACAACTCGTTCGTTAATGAAGTTTTTGACCGTTTAGTCCACGCTAATGTGTAGACTTTGCAAATAACATGTCTTAGAATTTCTGGTACAGGACTCACCTACATGTTGCCTCGCAATGTTTTTCTCCACCGTTAAAAAATTACTGAAATAAGAATGTGAATATATGTAACAAGGCCAGTATCGTCGGCCCAACTTAAGTATGACTTTAGTATAACAACTAATTTTCCCCACATTAATAACACTTTAAGGTATTGCTAGATCTAGAATCATACCACAGCTAGTCAATGCAATTACTAAACCCTAGCCAATTGAAGGAAGCGTATCATATTCCCAAACTCATGACCGAGCTACCACGCATTATTGAAATAACTCAATCTGCATAATAACATTTGTATGCATTAGTGCAACAATAGGCAAGGCCATCGGGCCGTAAACACACAATTAAGGCGGACTGCACACGTTCGACTTACAATTACCCGACGCAATTTGTTCAATCGCTTGTTAGAGATGCCTTATCATGTGTTTGCGGTCTTTCTTAAACGAGGTAGGTTCATGGTAAGGTCAAAGACTGGGTATAGGCTTTGAAGGAAAAAAAGCGCTGGATTACTGTCGACAAGGAAGATATGACAACCAATGGTCTTTTGAAGATAATACCAAAGACCAGGCGAAATAGAGAAATTTGACAGGGAATGCGGACAGTGATAGAATTGAGATTCCCGAATGCACCTTCCGAAATGCTGCTTTTTAATTTTACGACTATCTAGTTGACTTCAGCCCTTTTAAAAGTACCCAAGTCTTTAAATCTACCACGATCGTGTATTACTTTTGTTATACGAGATCAAAACTTAATTTTTTGGAAAACTCTCTGGTTTATAGAATTCTTAAATATCTTCATTCACCGTTAAAGAAATCGATAATGGACGCTTTGACAGTCCCCTCACTTATATGAGCTAACATTGAATATGTGAGCTATAGAGACTTTCCCGCCCACACACCCACAACTGGTACTCCTCTCAGCCAGGATCAACAGCACGCAAAGAATTGGCACTGAGCTCCAGAGCTCGACGAGCCTCTTAAGACACTAGCTTATCTTAACACGTGAGGTATACAATATATGAAAAAAATATTAAAATAGTAGTTACATAGAAAGCCTTAGCAAACGTGTGGCCATGCACTTGCAGCGACCTTGGTTGCAAGCGATAAGGCACGAAATCATACATCTCGCGTGAAACAATACTCTGTGAAAGTAGTTGTTTCAACTAGGTTTCCAATGTAATAGTGTTTTACCCGGTCTTTCGCATTGGGAGGAAAATATTTAATGTGGGTCTAGCGACACATTATTGTAGTCTTCAGATGAATTGATGAATTGATTGATGAATTGATTGATTTTTTTTTTTTTTTTTTTTTTTATTTGCTTCACAAACTGGTTACAAAATAGAAAGTACATATAACTGTTCAACAATATAACATACGGACAATTTATAACCTATTAAAGTGAAGACAGCTTACACTAAAAACAAGATAAAAAGCTCAACAGATAAATTCTATATAAAAAAAAAGATATCGGTGCTTAAGAACTACTTATTGCTAATGAATCAAATCAAGTACAATTTATGAACCTTATCTTTTAATGAGGTCAAAGAACCAGTAAAAATGTCTAAATTACTACTGATGGAATTATAAGACGATGTGATGCGAGAGATACACGAGTGTTGGCCAACATTGGTGGTGTGGAAAGGAACTACAAATGTCTTTCGGTTTTGGAGCCGACTACCACGACGAGGGACTTGAATTTTCAATCGATGCAGCAACTCGGGACAATCTACGTAACAGTTTATAATCTTATACAAAAAAGCGATATCAAGTATCTTTCTGCGATTTTGGAGAGACGTCATACGGAAAAAATCCAAACGATCCTTATAAGATTTGAGTTCTTTACATTTATTCGAACTGTAAGTTATAAAATACAGAAAGCGTTTCTGGATGCGCTCTAGTCGGTCAGAATGAACCTGATATCCAGGGTTCCATATAGTGCTGCAATATTCGAGTATACTCCTTATTAAACTGGAATATACCAAAATACTTAGATTGGGTTCCTGGAATATTTTACATTGGCGGCTAATAAAACCTGATAGTTGAGATGCTTTCTTTACAATGGTATCAAAATGCAATCTAAAGCTAAGGCGGTTGTCAAATATTACTCCTAGATCCCGGATATTGGTCACCTCAGATAGAGGCATGCCTTTAATAAAGTATGTTGCAGGAGTAGGCAAGTGCTTGTTGGAAAATTTTATATGGTAACACTTTTCGGTGTTCAATTCCATTGTGTTTTGTATACACCAGTTTTGTATACGGTTGAGGTCGTTTTGCAGCAATTCAATATCCGAAAGAGACTCTATTACACGATATACTTTCAAGTCATCAGCGTACATTTTAAAGGGAGATTCAATAACCTGGCAAAGATCGTTAATAAAAATTATGAAAAAGAGAGGACCCAAATGCGAGCCCTGTGGTACTCCTGAGGGGACACCACGAGTAACCGACTTATATCCATACAGGGACACCAACTGAGACCGATGTCTCAGATAAGATTCGCACCACCTTAGCAGTGAACCATGGATACCAAAGTTCCTTAATTTTTTTAAAAGTGTGTCGTGTCGGACTAAGTCGAATGCCTTACGAAAATCCGTGTAAACAGCATGCACTTCTTTTTTCTTATCAAGCGCATCCGCAATATCTGCAGCGTAGGAGGCAAGATTCGTAGTTGTTGATTTTTTTGGGCGGAACCCGTGCTGGTTTAGGTGAATGTTTTGGCAGGTATGCGAGTATATCTTACTATGTATTACACTCTCCAGTACTTTACCACAAGTTGATAAGATTGAAATCGGTCTGTAATGCCAAACGTCATCAACCGGACCAGACTTGTGGATAGGAAATATGTGTGCTATCTTCCACGCTTCCGGAAAAATCCCAGAAATAATTGACCGATTAAATATTTCAGCAAGAGGTATATGTAGGTTATCTGCACACATCTTGAGAAAAATAGCAGGAATTGAGTCTGGACCAACACTTTTATTACAATTAAGACTCAGCAAACGTTTATATACTTCCCGTTCACTTATTTTACATCCACCAAATGCCGGCATTACACCATCAAAAATCTCGTCCATTTCAGGAAACACAGTAATATCACTTTCCCGATAGATGGAATAAAAATATTCAGAAAAAGCATTACAAATATTTTGACCACCCGAAATTAGTTTTCCTTTTGAGGTCATTTCATTCGGAATCGTAACACTATTTGACTTTTGTTTATTTATAAATGTCCAAAGATATTTGGGGTTTTTACGAATGTTTTCAGTCGCCCGTTTCTTAAAAGCATTATAACATTCCTTAATCATATTATCGCAACGAGAGCGTAACATTGCGTAGATATATTTATCCATGGGATTATTATATTTTTTGTATTTGGAATGATATTTCGATTTTTCCTTTATCACTTTAATCAATGATCTGCTAAACCAAATAGGGTACCTTGTGTTTTTGCAACGACGCCTGGGAGTGTGTTTGTCTATGATAGTATTAAGATGTTTGTAAAAGATTTCAACCATCTCATTGACCGATGTGACATCCTTCCATGACTGAGACCAATCAATTCGTGCAAGGTCGTCATTTACAGATGTAAAATTACATAAATTGTAATTGTAACTTTCATTAAACTTAGGCTTTAATTGACAGCACATTTGGGTAGTAATTTTAATTGATAGAGCTGGATGATGTTTATCTATGACAATTAATGGCTCAGAAATCTCAGTTATAGATATTGTATTAGGGTAGTTGGAACACACCAAGTCAAGAATACGCTGATTACTATTAGCAACTGGATTACATTGAACTAAGCCATTAAATGATAAAGCATCAATAAGTGACATTTCCAGTGCTGATGAACCAGTAATGGATGTAATAAACTGCGTGGCATCATTAAATTGCCACAGAATCCCACCAAGATTGAAGTCCCCAACTATCAAAACCTGCGACTTAGGTGGCAGTTTATGTTGTATGATATGAGAGACATTATCTAAAAACACATCCAAGTAGTCTTGTTTGACCGGAGGGGGCATGTAAATTAAACAAATTGCAAGAATAGTATTGTTAACTGTCTTACATGTCACCCAAAGATCCTCACAAGATGTCTCCCAAGATTTTTTACGCACGACTTGAAGACTTTTTTGAGAAGCCAAGAAAACCCCACCACCGTCCTTAAGACCAGATCGAGTTGAGCAACGGTCACGTCTGAATATGTTATATCTCTCGTCAAGCAATTCATGATCAAAAACAGTACTGTTGAGCCAAGACTCTGTAAGCATTATAAAATCATAATCCTTAGACAAAGCAGACAGCATCAGTATTTCCGTCTTAGTTCTCAAACCTCTGACATTTTGGTAATATAAATCTAAACTTAGGTTCGCCATGGCAAATAATTATTTAACAAACAACTAATTATTAACACAAAAAAAAAAACTAAAATTATTATATAGCTTACAGCGACTTAAGACAGTCCAAATTTTTAACTAATATAGGTCCTGAATTAGTGTCTTTGCGGATGAATACACGCCCGTTACGCACCCAAACAAACTCATATTGTTTTTCCTTCGCAGCCATTCTAACAGCAGCATGAAGCTTTTTATTTGCAGGTGATAAGTGTTCCGTCACAAATATGGGAAACTTTGGTCCTGCAATTCCAAAGAGCGTGGTATTTAATTTGTCATTCGCATTTTTCTTATTGTAATTTTTCACAGCAGCCAACAGGTTATCACGTGCGCGTGGGGTTTGTAATTTTACAACGATACTCCGCGGGCGATCAGATGCTTGATTCATTTTGGCCGTGCGAGTCATTGTAATTATATCCCTTGGATCGATGTCGACCGCCACCACTTTACTTAGTTGTTGAAATATAGTTTGAAGGTTCTCATTCCGATGTTCAGGGAAACATTGTATCTCTACGTTACAGTCTCTAGCTTGTTGTTCCATAGACATCAACGTATGCTCAATGTCCACCACTCTAGTCCGCAGTTCTTCATTCACAGTTTGTAGCTGGAGTATTGTTTGCTTGCTCTGCTCATTCGTGAGCAATTGATCATCGTGGCAATCCGACAAAAAGTTGATACTTTTTAAAGCATCGTCAAGATCCAGGCGCATCGATGAGCATTTCTGGTTAAGTGACTCGATATCTCGTTCCACTTTTGTTATGATGTCATTAAACTTATTAAGAGACGCTTGTTGTACTGAAAATTTATCATTCATATCTTTCCGAAGCTCCCTTATCGCTTTTAAAATTGCAGAGTCAGGGGATTCCGAATCAGCATATGTTCCCGGAGACGTTTGCCTTTGCTTACCGTGTAATGGTGTATTACTATTATCAGTCTTAGGTTGAGCTGCCACACAAGCTGGACAAATCCATTTAGACCTTGCAGTCGGATTATCTACGTAATTGACACAATCGCTGTGGTAGACTTGCGAACAGCTACTATTAGTGCATTTTATTCTCTTCTGAGTGACTAATATTGCGCCATTACATGCCAAACACTTCATTGCCACGAATTAGCCAACAACACACCAAGGAAGCAAGCAAGAATAGCAGATTTTTGCAGCTAGATAGTTCGTTGAGGAAAAAAGAAATAAGCAGCACAGTAGACACTAGTAGACACCGGCTATTTCGACGCGACGCTTCCACCTGCCGTTGGCTCCGCGGATATCGGTCGCCCTCCAGGCCGCCGCCGTGTACGATGGTTCGAAACCAGCTCGACTCGCAAAAATTTGCGAATTTTTAAATATATCAATATTATTCACCTGCCAAAGCCGCGAGTGAGACACAAATACTCCGTTCAAGATGGCCGCCGTCACAAATGAGAAAATCCACAAGATAGTAAGAGAGGGTCCGACTATTGCAAAACAACCAATCACAGTCGATTCAAAAACAAATAAATCAAATTATGACACAAACACGCACAGATCCACCTCGGTTGAGCAACAGACAATTGATGAATTGATGTATGGGTATATTTCATAGATGTAAGGAATCCTTTCCGGGTCCATTCTGGATAGATAGGACAGCTTAAAGGGTCGTCCAATAAAGGGTAACAAGTTAAGTCAATACACTTCTGACTTTCCGAAATAAGGAAGGCATTTGTATTTAATAAAGGACATTTAAAATTGCAAGTTGAAACCCTAATTGATACATTTAAATTTAAGATAAAATCAAACACGTATAATTTATAGAAAAACAGTAATAGTAAACAATTACTCCATAGCTCTATTTTGAGAATCAGCATCCTAACTATTCGTAACAAAAACGTGTTGAAAACGAAAGTTTATAAAAACATTAAGGAATCTCGTCTGCACTTAAAAACGTCTTACGTTCCCTCGTAAGCGGACAACGTTGATACCGACACTTAAAAAGTACAAATAGACTGTCAACTTACCGAGATACCGTACAAACGAGGTCTATTGGGACGCAGGGGTAATCGGGAACTAAACTGGTCGAGTGATTAACTTTAAAACAATAGGCCGTAGGTTCGATCTTGCACCGAGGCAAATATTTGTGTAGTTTTGTTGTCATACCAAAAAGTGCCTAGAGTCTAGACTAAACTGGCCTTATTTCAACATTGAAATACAAATTAAAGGTTTTAAGTTTTATTTTATGTATTTAATGAGAGGCTACCTGGGTAGGGTACCACCATGTCTATTTCTCCCGCCTAACAGCAGTGTAAATGCACTGTTGTATTCTGGTTTAAAGGACAATGTAGCCAGAGTAACTGCTGTCTACTGGAAATAATGAGACTTAAAATCTTATGTCTCAGGATGGTGAGTGCAGTGGAGTGCCAAGCATTGCCTTACAATTCATGGTATTGTTTGCTTTTGCTGTAGCATGAGCGGTCGTATCGCTTACCATCAGGCGAATGGCATACTCGTCTCGCCATTCACTGCAATAAAAAATATTGTCCTGACTCCGCCAGTATACGAAGTGCTGTATCATTGCTATTCAGAAACTGAGAGATTTTTTAATCTGTCAAGGTCTATGTTCAATGTAAACAGTAGTAAGCTGTACAAGCTAAGAACCTACATGTTTTGAATATTGCATTGTTCCATTGAATTGATTACTTCACAGCAAGGCCACTCCAGTGCAGTGATAATGAACTCGTAGCGATAGAAACCTTCTACATAATACTTTTCAATGAATACTTGACACATTTGTTCTTATAATACCTACTTGTATGTATTAGCCTGAAATACTACAATATTAGAATATGGTATAGGCAGTTAAGTCGTCAAAGTAAAAAACTATAATGAACTATTCGATTCCATAAAATTCAAAAGCAAAAACATGGCTGATCCCTAACGGCTGTATTCATAAACAGTTTTAAAACCTATTTTAGATAACTAATGTTTTGTCTTCCTCGTTCAAAGTGAATACAACAGTCGTTCGAAAGGGACAAAACATTATATAACTAATAATATTTACTAATAAACTGTCTATGAATAAGGCTATGTTTATAAACATATATATAATTATCTATGTTTATGTTCGGGATCGAACCCGCTACCTCCGGCTTAGAAAGCCTGAAGTTCCGAAGTATTTCCTCTATAATCAATTATTTTTCAAATGTTCACAGATAATGTTCTAAGGCCGATGAGTTCGGACACGTGTGCTGTGTAATAACTGTTTTACGTCACGTCATTAAGATAAGACGATTATTTAAGGTTTTAAAACATTAAAATAACAGTAAGTTAGAATTTCTAATATTAGAGAAGTGATTAAAAAAATATTATATGTACTTGCTAATATTTTCAATATACCTATAAAAAAAATTCGTTACAATATTACTCCAGAATGAGAAAAAAATTAATAAACAGTAACAAAAATTTGAAATACAGTACATCAAAGGGGTACCTTAATAAACGAATAATAAAATGATATACCCGTAATATACATAACAACAACTAGGTTATTTGCTAATGTTACTTAAAACCAGTACAGTTACCTCAAAAAACATGTATCAATTATCGAAAAATCGATAAACAAGGGCACGTAAAGGACAATAAGGAACCTTATCTTTGAACCACTGATACGATTTTGGATGATTTACAAGTTACATTTTTCTTTTTCTTGTTAACGGTACAAAAGTGAAATTACTTTGTTTGCCTAATGACGTATATGTATATGTATCTTAAATGAATTAAAATGTTTGAAATGAAATACTTAGATATTAGAAAAATAATTATAAAAGTGTACTTAATGTAAACAAAGAATTGGTTTCGTTGTGGTATTCGTCTATTCGTAGTTAGTAGGTATTAAAAATCCAAAAGCCATGATTCGTGACGTTAAACATTCTCTGTAAGATATGACGTCACCATCATAGGAAACATTTTTAGTGAAATGCACTTATTCCGCATTCAATCCAGCTATGTTTTGCATAATTCAATTTTTATCGCTTCTCGGCCTTCTTTTTGTTAATTTTTTTTTGTTAAAAAGAGCAAACTTCAGAAAAGTAATTGTGGCTAATCTTATACTGAAAAATAATTGAATAACTTTATACAGCATAGAATTAATATTACCACAAATATAATACACAAACTATGAAAACACACCAAGATTTTAAACATTACGCATCGTCATGTGTAAACAAATTGGCGCGAAAATTATAGCCATGACCTACGTCAAAATTACTTACGTTAAAACCACAAAAAGTACCACAACACAATCACAAGATAAAACGTATAATTGTTTTGATACAAATAGTTCACTTTTACACTGTAGTTAATAAATTACTGAGCTGTGAGCTCTCACCGCGCACGTCTGTTTGCGAATGGACGTCAACTCGTGGCCACTGACGATTTTGTGTTGTCAAATCTGACAGTTGTATGTATTTAGTCTATTGTTTTAATAGAATACTTTAGCTAATAATAGTGTATTTATATACGTTGGATTATTTAAATTTTAAATAATACACTCATTAATTAATAGTCCCGACTATTGTACTTAAAGTAAAAGTAAGCCTTGTTAAGGTTTAAATCTAAGAGATGGTCTCAACCTGAGTTAAATGCTTGAAGAACACGAAAATATTGTCTAGGAAACATTTATGTATGTAAGTGAAAAATGCATAAATACGAAAGTGTGGTTCGTCATTCCTGCACGCATTATCTGAGAAACACATCGACATGAGGTTTTGCATACAAATAACGAGCGACAGATTACTTTAATCAGGAGATAATTACATTAAGTGCGAAGCTTAAATGAAGAACATGCGTATACTAAGTTGTCAAGAAATATGAATAAAACTAAAATAAAAAACTTAAAATTTTACAATATCTAATGTTAAAAATATATGAATCGTTTTTTTTTTTTTGGAGGGTTCAAAAAATGGTTGCGACTTAAGTTTAATAGATAACACCCTTAGATAAAGATTTCAATTATTTCATTTATTCTTGGTGTAATTATCCTAACTACGTAGAATTTCGATAGATGGCATCTCCCACTGTTTATATGTACTGATATAAATTATTTATTCATGGAGTAAGTTTAATACTGTAATATTAGCACTACTAAACATAATTACTACCTACCTGGTGTAAACACTTTCGAAAAAATAATTGCGGACACCTATTAACTAATGTTTTTCAAGTCCAAACCACTCCAAATAGATTACTTGACCGGAAAACCGGATTCAATCCCACGAATTCTAGTTAATAATTTACGTATGCGACATTAATACCCATATGACCAAATCATGCAATTCGCTAGTAAAATTTCAAATTTAATAAAGCTAATGTTTGATTTTTGGAGAATCATTTATTTATTTATATATTTGGAACACCAACAGCACAGTAGACATAATAGTGTTATAATAAATCTAACAATTGTTCTATACAAGTACACGTGCCAATAATAGGCGAACACAACATTTGTATTAACATTAATTATTATACTCTACAAAATAAACATTTTTCTACAAACCCAAGAAACAAAAAGTATGGCAATAGAGAAAATAAACAAAATAAAACTGTAAAATAAAATGTAACAAAAAATCATCGCTGAATGTGTTATATTTAACACCTTAAAACCCGATATTAGAAAAAGCTAACTATATCCGTATTGCTTGAAACCTGACCTTTCTTATTCCCTCTCTACCTTTGATGCTTTCAACAACCCGTCCTTTATCCTATATAGAGGAGACAAAAAGCTATCCTTGCTGTGTGACGTCATTTCTCATCACAAGACGCGTCTAATTGACACCTGGCAATATAGTGTTATTACCGCTTTTTACTTAAAGTAAAAAATCTGACCCCGTTCCCGCCGCGTTCACTTTCATCTCTCCATGGTTGTTATCGGCTGTGGCTACGGTGCCTGGCTTCGAAATGGAAACGTCAGGACTTTATTTATTTTCATTCCATAGTAAGCCTAGGATAGTACAAGAGATGCAGTGAAATGTGACGAGGTAATCAAAATTCATAAACAAAATTGCAGGTTCGTAGTACGTATAATTTACAACTGCATTTCTATCATTTTGGATGTGAAAATTACTTTGAGAGTTGGGCGATTTGTAGTATGGAAAACCGAAAAATTGTGTAGTTTTGTATTACCAACTTGCAAATGTTAAGTGAACATCTGGGTTGTTTTATAAAAAACATTAGGCATGATGAGAAAATTTGGCTTTTACCTTTGCCACAATTATACGTTAATATCATTTTCAAAATGAAGTATAATGATTGAAAGCATCAAATTATCTAAAAACAAGTTTTGCTGATTTTAATTATGCATCAAAACAGCATTGAAAAGACATTTGGCCCTTATCTAGATATCTCAGTTCATTGAAAGTTATTAACATTTTTACACGTAGCTGAAGATGGTTATAACTAATGTGACAACGGAACGTGTTCTTTTGCCAGATGAATTAAAGTATCTCAATATAGGTACTTACATACAGGACTGTTGTGTTCCGGTTTGAAGGACATTGTACCCAGAGTAACTACTAGACATATTTAGACTTAACATCGTATGTCTCAGGATAGCGAGCGCAGTGGAATGCCAAGCATTACTTTGTCATTCATGATGTTTTACGTTTTTCTACTGTCCATGAGCGGCCGTATCTCTTACTGTCAGGCGAATGGCATGCTCGTCTCGCCATTCATCACAATAAAAAAATACTCACATAGTAATATTGATCGTCACAATCACTCCATATGGTTTCTATCCTTTACAGAGCTCTTCATTATTCGGGATAGATTCAGGTTTTTTTATCGTGCTGGTCTCGTGTTGGTTGGTAGACTTTACAAAACTTTCAAAATTTTAGAGAATATAAGGATCAGTTTTTAAGACCAATTAACTTAAATAGATGCTCCTAATTATAATTGACAGTCTTGGCGCAGCTGGTAAGACGCCGGATATGAAACAAGAGGCCACGGGTTTGATCTCACACCAAGACAAAATATGTTCTACTCACAATATTATTTTTCGTTTGACTATTTTAAGATCGAAAATCTTATAGGATACACAATATCTGTATCATAGTGTGAGCACATTTATTGATTTTTTTATGTTTGTCTGTCATCCATCGCTCATAGCTACCGCACATTCTTAATTTTAAAGGCTTCCTTATTCTCTTTATGGTCCAACAGTATTCTGTATTACAAATTGTATCCAGCCAGTAGCGGGCACTAATGCGACCTGGTCACACTCCAACAGATCTGCGTAGATGCGGCCCTCGACACTCGATCTGCCAGCCGCTGCCGACCGCAGCGAAACCGATACCTATCGGGTATAAGAATATTGGCACAAATCGTACTGCTTGTGACTTGTGTAAATGTTTATTAGCCTTAATATCATCATCATCATCATCATCATCATCAGCCCTTCTGCATGTGCTGGACATAGGACTCGTCTATAGTACGCCACTGGGCTCGATCTTCAGCCCATCGTCTCCAACCGCTACCAGCCAAGTCTTCTCTTAATTTTTTTTGTAGTCTATCCTGTGTCCCACTGCTGGGCAAAGGCCTCTCCTTTTTTCCTCCATTCGACCCCGTCTGCGAGCTCCTGCCATTTTGGCTCGAATGCATCCAATTGGTCCTTCCACCGCATCATCGGTCTTTCGCGTTTTCTCTTAATATACTAAACTATAATTGCCTATACGTTCTACTGCAGGGCATGGGCCTCCTCTGAAATCTAGAGTACTTGGTGGACTTCACATACTATAGAAAATCGGGCAAATCTCTATGGTACGCTAGTTTCCTCACGATGGTTTCCTTCACCGTTAAAGTGCGTGGGGTGTTGATTATTTATACACACATGACTGTAAAGTCAGAGGTGTGTGGTGTGTGTGTGAGGATTTGAACCCATAACCGCAGTTTCGACAGACGTGCCCAATCCTAGCTTGAAAACTCAGTACTATAAATTAAATACAGCTGTCTGTCATCCATGCGCTAACATGTAATACTAAATTCTTTTATTTAAAAGTTAGGTAAACTGCTTTTGTAATATATTCACAAAAAGCTATTTATTATGTGCAGTTATCCAGTCTGGACAAAAACTTATGCATGGCAGCGGTGGGATTCGAACCCACGCCTCCGAAGAGACTGGTGCCTTAAACCAGCGCCTTAGACCGCTCGGCCACGCTACCCCATACAGAAAATGACTAAAATAACCTATTTGATGTATAGTTCTTTTTTATTCATACAAATAGCATCACAAACATTACGTTGCAAATATTTCTCGGCAAAACTAAGTCAAGAAGCTTACAGCATTTACTTTCAATTGGAGATTTCGAGAAGAAAATCCAGTGATGCAAATTAATATATTAGTACACGGACATAAACATAGTTATTAATTTTCAATATTCAGCAATAATCCTGTATGGTTGTGAATTTATCCCGAGTCGGGCAAAAGTGATATTAGATTTTTCTATTCAATATCTGCCCGGAGTCAGGAATTTGTGCCCGATATGACGATAGACTCGCCCTCTGTCTCATAATGGGACGGAACATATAAGGCGAAAAGTGGATGTCCTGGTAGCACCTCTGCCTACCCCATCTGGGAAAAAGGTGTGAGTTTATGTATGTGTATGGTTGTGAATTTACATATCAAAATGGCAAAGACTGACTAAAAAGATGACTCCGACGTCAGCTACGATAACGCTAAGAACAATGAAATACTCAAATTAAATTACTTGTGGAAGGACTTAAGGAGTAAGAGGAGCAAATCCTGGCACTAGCCACAATGAACTATAAACTATACACCCAACAGTCACATACATAGTTCTGACCCCACACTAACATCGAGTCTTGTGTCGTCGGTATCAGAAACTACGAGAGGCTTATCGTTCTCACAAACACCCAGACCCGAAACAAATACCTGTGGATCACACAAACATTTGTTTCGGTGCGGGGATCAAGCCCGCGGCCTCACGTTTCACAGCCGGCGTCTAACCAACTGCGCCACGGAGGCTGTCTTAACAAAGCTAAGTATTAAATTATTTACTAGTGAGGACCGCTGGGTATCATTCCCCTATGTAATCCCGTAGTTGGCCAGTATCCTTGTCACAAAAAACAAATTCGTGGATCCTTCCTCCTGTCTGGTCGTCACGGTGCGTGCGCGACAACAATGCGTCTGGAGGCCTGACCTCGGCTCCACACAATTTCAGACTGATTAAATCGACCCTGATATTTTGGATGTTATTGGGAGTGATGGTGCAAGAATATTGCAGATACTCGAAGGAAATATGAATAATGACGTTTGCCAATTCCAATTTAAATATTAAATATTCAGAACTTACTTTGGCACCTTACAGTGTTTATTGTAAAGGTTTAAGAAATGCAAATCGTGCATTGTCAGTCCAATTACCATATTCAGCTGCTGGAAGTTAACTGCGGACAATAATACCTGCGAATGTGTGATAAATAAATATGTTTTCTTTCTTTCCTAGTATTTCCACTGTAACCAGTTGGAATCATTTTAATTTGTATCCAGTAACTTTCTGTAAATACAAGTTCGTTCGTCTAACTTGTAGATAACTTGTTGGTAATCCATAGTACAGAATTTTATAATTCCACTTCTTTTATAATATCAAGAAGCTGTCACATTCATGAACATTAATTTTCATTCGTCACTAAACAGATGACGTGATAAACATCGTTGAAGTTGGCAAACCTTGGCAGATTTGCGTGATAGTCCTAAATCGGCTGTATCCCTTGAAATTTATCGCGCAAGCATTTATCTAGCAATGATATTTCTGTTGCAAAGAATTACGAATATCAACCTTATGTTCCTAAAATTCAATACTAATATAACAAAATAATGAAATAAGATATTCGATAAAAATATAAACGTTTTTACTCATAATTTAGTTAGACAATGAGTAACAATGTTGGCATTTGAGAGAAATGCACTCGACGTGCGTTTAGATAACCGTGCGTTGAACCTCGGCACAGGTCAATATAAACGCTTTGATAATGGCATTCAACTTTATTGTTCCGTATGTCGCAACTCTTAGATGTGACAGACCTTCTCCATTGTTCGTCCTACTTATTTTGTTTCTAATTAATTTAGTGCGTTTGAAAAAAAAACGCCTAGACGTCTAAACAAACCAGCGCGAATCTCCCGAGATGGTGAGCAAAAGTTTCAATTTATGGGCAGACTAGTCACTTTTAAGATTTATATGTATGTGTCAATTAATACGCACTTTAACGGTAAAGGAAAATACCGTAAGGAAACCTGCGTACCGAAAGCGGCAATTTCTATGGTATGAATAGTCCGCCAATCCGATATAGAGCAGCTTGATGGACTATAGCTGGAGCCCTCTAAATTGTAATGGGTACATTCGATTGTAAAAGAGTCCGAGCTGTATGTTCTTGTCATTCTATTGTGTTGTTCTTAGCTTACAGGAAAAAAGTAAACCAATTGGTTATGTAATTACATAGAAGCTTAAAGTTAGTCATAAGATATTGTCCGACAGGTGGCGCTACTTGACTTATGAGTGCAATTTATGAATTTTTGCGAAAGTTTAAATAGGGAGGGGAGATAACCACGATATCAACCACTGACTAACTCAAAAGATAACCATGCAAGCCTCTTTTATCGAAAGAAAAGCTACATTCAGAACTTTACACGAACGAACTTAAATTTCCCAATGTTCGGCCTTACTGGCGCAGTTGGTTGGAAGCCGTAAAACGAGAGACCGCGGGTTCGAACCCACACTGAGCCAAATGGTTATGTGATCCACGAAAAATTGGATCGTATTTGGGTCTTGTTAGGCTAAAAAGTCTGATAAAGTCAGTTTCTAATACGATATAACTTGCATTTCATGTGAAGTCCGAACTATGTTACTCTTACATACAACAGAAAAGTGTAACAAGAAACGTTTTTCTCGCCAGCCGTTGTGTTTAGCGAAAGTCGAGAGCTGAGAAAGCATTGTGACGTCACCGTGAGAACATAAACGTAATGATGTTTTGGTACCAGGCTGCTATACTTTGTAAACTAAGAAAAGCAAGTGTGAACGCGGGCGATATGAAGATAGGATATTTATGACAATGTTTCTCATGAAAACGATCTTTTATTTTTCAGTTCATTGCAAATTTTCCTCGTTGAAAGAAAAAAAGTCGCCATGATGCCAAGCCAGAATAAAAAATGCTATATTGCCGTTTCCTTTATTTCACCCGCCATATATACCAGTGATACGTCATTCACGTCCTCTGTTATCATAGGTTATCAGCGCTATCTGTCCTATTGCACTTTCTTTGTTTTCACTATCGTTATCACAACATTCATCCGACTTTTGATAAAAATGTAATTGCATTACCGTCGTTTGCATTTGTTTATATAAGATTTTATCGATGATTCGATGCGATATTTCACAATGGAGGTTATAGTCAGTCTGATGAAACTAAGAACAAAAAATCTTTTCTATGGAA
Source organism: Deilephila elpenor (assembly GCA_949752805.1). Classification (NCBI taxonomy): domain Eukaryota; kingdom Metazoa; phylum Arthropoda; class Insecta; order Lepidoptera; family Sphingidae; genus Deilephila; species Deilephila elpenor. The sequence goes on from OX457114.1 coordinate 3,517,419, forward strand.
TTTGCATGGCAAATAATGGCGGATTATTGCTATTGCATTCTTTCGGTGTACTTTCTCCTTCTGAGTGCAGCTGTCAACACTTGTCAGTTTTCCTTGTGCGAGTTTGTGATTTTTCCACATTAATTATAAACCATTTTTAGTTAATTTAATACTAAAAGTAGTGTGAAGTGAATACAATTTAGTAATATGTGACTGTTGGGTGTATTCATTTATTTATTATTTATTAAAGGCACCGAAAAGACGGTTTATAATATGTGTTTGTGGAGATCGTGTTAGTCATAAAAATGAAGAAAAAAGGAAGTTTATGGCTAAAATTCCTTTGAATGAAGCTAGGTAAGCAAATTATCTACATATTATTTACCCCTATGTCGGGGCAGCAGGCTGTATACAGCCCAAATTTGAAAATTTAATTTTGTTTACTAATAGTATTTTTTTTAAGTAGTGATTTATATCCTATGGTTATCGATAACTATGAAAAAATAATTTATTTTTAAAAATATCAACGGTTTGTAGTTATCTCTTTGCCGAACCGTTTCGGCAAGTCATTATTATTTATAATCAACAGTCAAAGTAAAATCACACCAAAAAAATTACATAATTTAAATATTTTTTTTTAATATCTATCTGAGGTGCCTAACGTAGCCTATGCCTATATCGTTGATAAAAAAAAACTGTTTTATTCTTTATTGTTTCAGATTCTAGCAGCGGGTATAAGTTGTGCGTAAATAAGATTTCATATAATATGTTCCTATTGAAAAACTACATACTTATGCATGTGGAAACCACTTCGAGACGACATCTTTTAATAGGAAACAAAATCGAGATAAGAACAACTGCCGATAGTAACAAAAAAGCGCAGCAACAAGCCATTGCAAAATAAATTACTTTTTAACAGATTCTTTTCAAACAATATATTTGTTTATACTCAGAGAATTAAAAAATAATAGAACATTTATCAATAGTTGTTTTTATTTAATTTCGGGTCCACATTTAAGCATAGCATTGTATTGACTGTCTCCAATGTGCAATATTGTGCTTGTAATGTGGAGTCTAGTAACCCATAATAATTACATTTTAAAAAATATTAAGGGAGCCTTCATTTAAATTCCGTACATTTTATCGATATCGATAAAAGCAGGCGCACTGCACGCAGTCTAGCACTATTTGCTCTGTTGGGTTGGCAACTTTGACTTTTGACATAATGACAGACGTTACTGCCTAATGTTGGTAATAGAATGCCATGCAAATGGATAAAAATATTTTCTATGGAGTTCCGTCTCTTAACGTAGTGTTTTATATTCTCTTTGGTTATAGTGGTTTACTTCCTTATTCCCTTATTTTTCTTATCCAGAATTAATAACTGAATGTCGAAAACAGACTAATGGTTTCTTAGATTTACGCGAATGTTACACATTGAAATAAAACTATTTTATACGGATTTTCTTGCCACGGAAAGCACCACCACGAAAGCTGTAAAGTAATCGAAACGTCGGGAAGTTTAAAAATGTAAAAATTAAACCAAATCGCGATAGAATCCGTATAAAATAGTTTTATTTCAATGAAAACAGACTAGTTTATACGATGATCTATACAATAGACGATTGACTAAAGATATATAAAAGACACTAAAGATTGTAGGTACTGGTGGTAGGTCTCTCGTATGTGAGAGCCCGCCTGGGTAGGTACCACCGCAATATCTATTTCTCCCGCCAAACAGCAGTGTAAATGTTCTGTTGTGCTCCGGTTTCAAGGATATTCTTGCCAGAGTAACTAATAGACATATTGAGACTTAACATCTTATGTCTCAGGATGGGTGCGCAGTGGAATACCAAGCATTGCTTTGTAATTTATGTTTTTTTTGTTTTCCACTGTCCTTGAGCGGTTGTATCGCTTACCATCAGGCGAATGTCTTCATCGCAATAAAATAATTGAAGGGGCTAATGTAACTTCATAACCCGTTAACTTTCTCTGATATTTTGTGATAAAGCTGAAATGTAGGGACTGGAATAGAAAATTAATGCTTACTTTTTGCAAAGCAATTTATTTTTTTATTTTTTTACGTATCTTTATGTTTGGGTGGTAAATACATAGTTTTTACTAGAATAATAATTGAAACCCTTGCGTACCATAGCGTCATTCAAAATAAAATGATGTATGTAAACTACGTATTTACCATACAAACACGACACTAATTAAAAAAATATCGTTACCTTAATAGAGCACATCAATTTGTTGTTATAGGTAAAGATTAGTTTAGTTTTTAAGTAAAGAAAGTTTTACCAGCAAACACTATTGCATTTATAATATAAGTATAAATACATACTTACATAACATAGATTTGTATAGTATGGTAGTGATTTGCAGTATCAAAAGATAAGTTTTGACCGATACCCATGAAGGTTATCGCAATTTTGATCCAAGTGCATTTGTTTATATTTTAATATTGATAAAACAATAAATATACGTTTCTGTAATTCATTTTCACTCGTTTGTTGAAATGACAACCAAATACTTGTGACAAATATTTATTTAGATTTTTTGTCTCACGCAATATTTTATTCGCAGATGGAATTTGGATGACGAAAATGTGTCGATCCATGGGTAAGGCCTATATTCAGAAGTGGATACCTGTGGCAGAAGAGAGATGGAAAATATGCATACAAATATTAGATTTACTTACAGACGCAAACACAGTCTGTTTTTTTAGCTTATCAATGAGCCCCATGCTAGAAAAGGTTGCTCTTTTTCTGTCATTTAAATTACCTAATGGTATTGTTGCTAATTTATATTTTCAATGACCTAAGATAGATAGCAATTTTTATATAATATTTTTGTATATTCCATATTATGTTACCTAAGGTTATCTATGTAAAAATCCAACATTAACTATTGCTAGGAAAGTTTCTTGCACGATTTATTCCCACAAATACATCGCCTTTCGAAGCAGTGACTGTTAATTAAATTCAAAACATTTAGAAAACTGTTCAAATACTCTTAATTTGAATATTCTATACAACGGAATGTGCTTAAACATTCTCACGTAAAGTGGATTATCAGATTTGGGTTTCAAAACGGTGCACAGCCTACGCTCCAACACGAGGAAGCTTGAGAGCAGTGGGAAATCTTTTAAAATATAATAAACACTTACATAAACGGAAACGCCACCCTTATACGGAGGTGGGCAGACATCAAAGGTTTGGTGTGCAAGTTCTCGGAACATATACCTACCAACATAAAATAAACAAGATTGCTCTAACAATAATCTGGTGTATAGAAAACAAGTTTGTTAGTGTTGTAGGCGGACTGTCAGATGTTCCAAGGGCCCGCCCTAAGGGCAATGCCCTCCGAAATCTGTTATTTTGTTTCACAATGTGTCTGCACTTATCATAATCTTGATATCTACCATTGTTAGGTTTTCGGCTCCACTTTCCTCTGACGGATGAATGGTTCGTGTGTCCTCAGCTTGTTTCATTTTACTTCCAACTGAGGTTTATTTATTTATTTTTTTATTGTACACAAAAAAAACATACAGAAACATAAAAAACAAAGAAAGTACAAATTGCGGTCTTATCGCATAAAGCAATGCCTTACACACAACCATAGGATGGATTTAAAAGATTGAGAAAGAGAGGGCAGCGTAAGAAAAAGGTTGTATTTTATGTAAAGCAGAGGATGTTTTTCAATTTCCTACGTAGGCAAATAGGTCACGGACCCAGCTGATAATAAATCGGGACTCAATCAAATTACATACAAGTTCTAAAATGAATTTTTCATTTAGACATATGTTTCGGTCTTCTGGATTTGTGTCCGTAGTAGAAACTGTCTTGCTTTTTACATAGTACGAAAAATCTTTCTACTACCACGAAATAATATACAATGCATCTGCTTTTAGATAAGGCAATCTAGATACAGTACAGATTATTGCATTTGGCATCGGTTCAACAACAGGTAAAAATTAATTAGAAGCGAAAGTTTTAATTTTTGCCCCTCTTCAGAATTACCTATGTAGTACATTTATTTTGATATAATAAATACCATTACTAACTTAACTACAAATACAAAACAGTATAAAAACTTATCCACATTGTTCTAGTTGTAGTATCTACCATAGTGTAGAATGCATATAATTACGCAAGTCTACTTAAAACCGGAACCTCGACGCATGCGCGTGGGTCAGCATGGTGCCTCTTTCATCATCATATACTGTGGTCGGTGCTTGAATACGAATATGCCAACATTTGATTAGATTTTCTATGATATATGAATTTTGGCAAACCGCACTAGGCCAACATGTTGGACTGTGAGACAAGCCTTTGCCATCGAGCGAATCGAAAAGTAGTTGCGTGCTCAACAGTGGACGATTCTAGTATATTTTCGGTCACTTAGATTACTTAATCTCTTACATACATGCATACATAAACTCACGTCTTCTTCCCAGAAGGGGTAGGTAGAGGCGCTACCAGGACACCCAGATTTCGCCTTGTATGTTCCGTCCCACGATGTGATAGGGGGTGAGCCTATCGCCATATCGGGCACAAATTCCTGACTCCTGATAATGAGTAGAAAAGTCCATATCATTACCGGACCCGGGATTCGAACCCGAGACCTCACCTTTGTAATCGTACCGTAGCACAACTACGCCGGTGAACGCAACCGAGGTAGTCTAAATCTCTTATAAATTTTATTACATATGTGGTAATATTCTACAGAATTTCTTCGCCATTTCTCCCTTGTGGTCAATGATCCCGTGGGAATAGTATCTGAGACAACGTGCAGAGTATCGGATGACCAAACGTGATACAACGATGGTTCATGCCACATTGCAACTAGTCTCAAGTATATTATTACATTTATTTAAATAGATTTATAGAGAAATAAAGTAACGGTATACGTTAATTTAAAGGTCTTCGTGGCGCAGTTGGTTAAGATATAAGTTGGTTAATAAACAAAATTCCGTAAATTCAATCTTCGCACTGAAACTATGTTATCAATCTCTTTGCAATTGCATTCATTCAACTAAGCCCAAAGCTGGGATTAAACAAGACAAAAGGCTACATTTATTTTGTAGGAACAATTAATTACTTACGGCATTATTCAAAGACTTATTAAAAACCTATTTAGCTATCGAATGTTTTGCCTTCTTCCCTTGTTATGTATGCATAGGCTGTATGTGGGCTGCACGCATAGGCTGTACGCGGCTGCGCCTACGCCTCTGATTTGTCTATTAAAACAGTTGGTCTATAGCACGCTTGCGTTTCACTTGTGTCCGTACCGTACTAACATCCCTCAAACTGAATTCTAAAGTCTTTCGAAAGGGACAAAACTAACTAACTAAAATAGGTTTTAAATCTGTCTACGAATAAGGCCGTAACAAATCATTAGGTATATGTGTAACGAAATTATATCTTTGGATATTTCAATAAGATTTTTCTGATTATTTTTCCGACCCAAATATCGACCAATAGAATTGCACCATTCGACGTCACGTGGTACAACCTACATGGTATTATACTGATATTTTTTTGTAAATTTTCTCTGGTCGTTGCTATATATAAAAAACAAAACATGATCCAGTCAAATTAACCACACGTCAAACTGACAGGTTGAATTCAATTGTGAAAATTGGAGATTTTGCATGAAAATGAGTCGATTTGGAGTTTGTTTGTATTCTTATTTGTTAACTGTACATTTCGTCTCATGGTGCAATTCTATTGGCCGACATTTGGGACGGAAAAATAATCCCCCGAATACCACACGAGCTTCAAAATTATCTGGCATTTCCCTCAAGGTTCCCTGCAAACAAATAAAGTCGTCAAGTTTTTCAGGAAAAATCACTCGCACTTCGCGCTCGTGATTTTTTAACCTGAAAAACTTGACTCCTTCATTTGTTTGCAACGAACCTATCGAGAAATACCCGATAATTTTGAAGCTCTTGTGGTATTATAAGTGATTATTTCGCACCCGCTGCCAAATTTTCACAAATACCCAATATATATTTTTTTATCTAAACCTCTGACAAATTAAACTGACCGATCTGAAAATCGTAAAGTACTAACCCAGTACAAACTACAAACTCCATATATGTAGCCACGCGATCAATAAAAGTCTACGCGGATAATCAAATCTTATAAAAATTACAGGTGCGTACGAACCCACCTGCCGAAGATTTTACATCCAATGATAAATCGACTAATTCAAGTATGTGATATTAAAGAATGTTAGAATACCGGTTGTATGGACATCTGCTGTTGATTACGCATATAAACATAGATTTAATTGTCGAGTCGATTCCCGACGGGCATTCCATAAATCAGAATATTGTTGCTCCTTACAATATGTCCGGGAGTAGCATTTAATTAGGTATAATCGATTGCCTTTTTTATAGGATTTTGTATCAAGGAGTTTTATCTGATTTCAGTAATTATTATAATTAGAGGATACGTTTTATAAAACAAAACGAACGATGAGCGTACGTGCTTTTATATTAACCTGTAAAGGGAAGGTTTAAATTGTAAAATGAATCATTTGAATTTTAATACTTTCACTATGATTATAATCGCCGATGTGTTGTCGTAACTTGTGTCGTAAGTTCTTTGTACCCAGGTAATATATTATACTTTATTTTTATCGTCATGAAGTGAAAACTCATACATACATACCTACAAACATAAACTCACGCTTATGTATTAAAGGCCAAATGCTACGGTGAAAACATATAACGCTATTTTGGGTACAATGCTAAGCAAATTAGTTTCATTCAAAAATATCGAGTTTAATATACAGCGTATACCATTACCTTACATTCACTAAGGAACAGAACCTAGGACAACATTATTGGGAGGTACAATAAACAGGGACTACCTCAATGTTTTAGTAGTAAAAATCTTTGGAGCATAAAAGCAAAAAGGTCCTTTATTAATATGTATCATTCCGGGTATCTTGAAAACTATAGTTCTATTAAGAAACTTCAACAATTACACTTTTACTGCAATAAAAAATCCCATTACAAATGTTTTATACGCACTGTCTTTGTTTCCCAAAAACAATCCCCTTAGTCAATTAAGCTACCATTTGAACCGAAATAGATTTCTAGTTAACAGCTTCCATTCGTTCAGAAACAAACATCCACCCCTCCTATAAAACGACCCGACTTCTGTCTAATAATCGTTTATTGACCAAATTTCCGGTTACTGCAGCTGTAGCCAAGATTATTATGCATCCATACAAATTATCAAATGAACCGGCCCTAATCATTCGGTATTGTTTTAAAAAAAAAAACAAGAACTTGGGGTTCATCGACCTCCATACCCACGTGTGGACACACGTGTTGATTTCCTTTGTGATAATCATTGTCCGATAAATCTTTTCTTAGTGTCTAAGCTCCAAATTTCGTTAGGGATTCTATGTAAGGACAAGGAAAGTGTGGAGTCGAGATTAATTAATAATTTTTTTAATTGGTGACATCAAGATTTGAATTTTCATACAATGTAGCCAATTTAGACTTCAGTATGAAATATAAATACACCGATGTAGCTTACTGAATGATACCACTGTCCTCATGTCTCTTCATTTAGATTTTATTCATCTATAATAGAGGGCGGCTAAAATTAGCATCTATAGGGGATTTAGGTACCAAGGTCTCTTGGTTTATCTCTCTCATTGGTTTGTCATATACCACACAAACAAAAATAAAAAGAATCAAAATGCATAATAATTTTATTAATTTTTCATCAATAAAATTAATATAAGGTAATACGTGTACCCTAACAATACCACAACTCCACAGTTTCCTTTATTCCCACATAAAAGTGCCAAGACGTGAACCCTTTCCCTCGCACTTTGACAATGCGACCCTCCGAACTCCTTGCATCCATTCTAATGCGACATTAACTCATTGTTCAGGATTTGAATGCAGGTCCTCCTTTCAACTCTATATAGGCCACGAAGCCATTGTGCGTGTAATTTATTTCAAACGTGTACTTCAATGACTGTATGTAACATTACGTAGGATTTTCTTTAATGAAATCATTAAATATGTGTTCATAAATGTTGTACAGGCAAACGAAGTGTCGGTAACCTGCCTGCAAGATGGACGAACGACCTAGTAAGTTTGCAGGACGTCGCTGAATGCAGGCTGCTTCCAACAGGTCGATAAAGAGATCATTGGGATTGGGATCATTGCCTACCGGAGTATTATTGAATGTTTATAGCAAAGGAGCGGTAGAACTGAAAAATCCACTGATGGAAAGTGATCACCAAGATCTATAGACATCCAGAACAGCTGGTGAATTGGTGCGCCTTATCGATGAAGACGAGAGAACTTCGTGGTTATCTCCTGCCCCTCGTCAAAGGGAACCTAAAGGAGTCTTTGGGTTCACTAGTCGCAATACGAGGGCGATATGCCCTAGGAGAACAGTTATATTTTCTGTGGATGTAAATCAGTTCAACAGTGCACTTCCTGTGGCTGCAGAGAGAGAGACAAATGTTGTATGCTAAAACGACATAACAAGTACGCACCTGATGGTAAAAAAATGTCCTCCAAAAACAGTATCACAATTAAATACCGACCTAGTTTAATAGGCTAAGCCTGAAACACTAAACACTTTGTTCGCTATAATGGGATTTTCACCATTGGATACGGTCATTGCTGTCCTACCACCAAAGAACGTAGTATGAAATCTTAGCTTGTAAGTGTGCTAAATATTTTTCTTGCCCCTACTCCTTACAATTATTTTAGCCAATTTTGACTACAGCTTAAAAATGCGGCTGAATTAGGTGGCCAATAAGTAGTATGGAACTCCTATGCAAAATGTTATGCTTGTAGAACATAGCCTGTTCATCTTCTATCAACCGGTCGACATTGTGTCTAAAGTCACTAATAATACCACCTGGCTTCGTTTTCAGTCGCGTTCTCGATATACTCTGTATGTGAAACAATAAGAGTCAACGAAATCAAGTTCCTTTTATATCTGGACGTTGGTAAGCAACAGACACATGAGCTACATATTCTATTGTTTAATACATATTTTATAATTACAGTGTGTATAGGCTGCATGCAAGTGCGTGGTGGCCTGTTGGTAACGGACCAGACGCGGCTGCCTACATGTTCACGGTGATCGCGGGTTCAAATCCCAGGGCACACCTCTGACTTTTCGGAGTTATGTGTGTATTGATAAGTCAATCACCACGCACTTTAACGGTGAAGGAAAACATCGTGAGGAAACCTGCATACCGTAGCGATTTTAAAGAATTTCTACGGTATGTAAGTCCGCCAACCCGCACTAGGCCAGCGCGGCGTGGTGGACTAAATGGCCTAACCACTCTCAATCGATTCTCTCGATTGTAGAGTAGGCCCGTGCCCTGCAGTGGGACGTATATGGGCTGATATAGATAGATAGATAGGCTGCATGAAGTAGTTTTTGGTTTCTGTTAGTACCAATAATGTGGTAAACGTGACTAATGAATTTCTTCTTCAATTTGTTAAACTCAATTCTATTTCACATACTAGATGCAGTTTATCGTACACCACACGTTTAACAAAATGAAAATATATTTCAAATTAATTTCGTAGAAATTCATAGTTTCGCGTGTTTCGGAACAAAGGCTGCATTATGTTAGCGCTCTATTGTGTGGGTGACACAATAATTCGATGCGTGACGACCGATGTCATCTACCTTATTATGCTTTTACGCATAATGCCGCGTTCGTCACGTTTTATAAAAATATATTGTTTTATTTAATAATACTAATGTGACACTATCTAAACTATACCCTATATCCAGACTGCGACCGAAAACGAAGCCAGGTGGTAGTTTTAGTGACTTCAGACACTATGCTACTAAAAATTTGAAAAAAAGTTTTATATTTAATTTTTTTACCTATTGGCGTATTTAGGTGGTATATACGTAGCTTTAACTAAAATAATAATGTAAACTCTTTTATTTTGAAAGACGCAATGATAGGAATGGGTTTAAATTATTTTTTTGCAAATACTATGTTTTTACCACCCAAACACGATGATACTTAAAAAATTTAAATTAAATTCGTCGCTTCTTTTTTCGAAAATTGTAGAGCTGCATTGTGTCTAGCGTTGCCAGGCGTCCGGATAAAGCCGGACATAGTTAGACTTTTTGATTGCATGTCCGGCTAAAATAAACGGTGTCCGTCTTGTCCGGCTTTTGTTAGGCTTTTTACATTTCGCAAACAAGCGAGCACTGCCGCCGCGCCGCCGAGCGTGGCCGAGATTTATGATAATAATCAAAAAGGCTTGATTTTACATAAAAAAATTGTACCTATTAATACTAAGACAAAATCCTCAATAATATAGGGTGTCCGGCTTTTTAAACCAAATGTCCGGCCAAACTGGCTGGTCTGTCCGGCTATTAGGTTTGGCGACCTGGCAACGCTAATTGTGTCTATAGTGACTTAGAATACCACTGGTCTTTGTTTTCGGTCGTAGCCTGAATATACCCTGTATTTATTAATCATCATCAATAGGATGTACTAATGAACAAAACGACGACGCTGATGATCATGACCCTGATGATGTATACCTCTCCTGGATTAACACTTTATGCACTTCGAAGGTTAATATAATTTTGTTAAATATTTTTGTATCCCATTTTAATAAAAGTGGTCTGTAATTTTGCTTGTTTAAAACTCACTTTTTACTCTTTAATAGAACTGATATCGTTAAGATATAAATAAAAATTAGTGTCTGCCAGAATCTCGCTGAGCTTCAACGTTTGATGTCTTTAATCGTACCTCCCGTATAAGACCTTCAGCTTTAGCTCCTGTATGGGCAGTGTTTAAACTCACACCAAGGTAGCAAACTAACGTTTATGAAATGCCTAAAAAAGAGGCTTTTATACAAAAAATATAGATATTTCGAGATGATTAGGTAGCACCACAAACTTAGAAAAATCGTAACGGCGTTGTTGACTATTGAATGATAATGCTCTTTTAAGATTTTCTAAACAAGTTAGTAGTATCACTAAATTATTCCCTATCGTATTTCTAAATACTGCAAAAGACTGGTGTTTAATTCACATCACATTGTGGTAAATTCACATCATCATCATCAGCCCATTGCAGTCCACTGCTGGACATAGGCCTCTCCCAAGATACGCCACAGAGCCCGGTCTGTGTCTGTGTAATTTCACATCATTAAAGTATAACTATCAAAAACTATGCATATACAGTTCAAATCACAACGATAAGCCGTCCCATCTCACTATTGTTATGACAGTAACGTTTCTTCACGCTCCGCTTATAAAAACACTGGAGGGTAGGCACCGGAAGAATGCTGCGGAGCTTAATGTCACGCGTAATTTATGGACTAGCCGAGTGTTTTAATGAAACCGTTCTTGGAGATTGATTAACTTGATGATATATCGTTTGAATGTCGCGTGGGCTTGACGGTGTGGACAGACTGTGATGTTGAAATAAGGTAAGAGTAAAGACATTTAGTGGGAATTCTTAAGTCAATGTTTAGTGTGTTAGTAGCTTATTTGGTCTAATAGAAACAGGAAATATTTTTAAATTTTCGTGGATACGATTAAGTACCAGGTAGGGTAATCTATTTTGCTTGAGTTTCTGAAAATCGTCACATTAATTACAATACAAAACGGGAATTGTTCCTGGCATGGCATCACTATACTGCACTATCAAAGATCTGTAACAAATCCAGGGCCTAATAGGTCACATCCCATAAGTGCAGCCACTAGACCAACGAAGCTTCGTAAATTCTTATTGATTAATTATCATCTGTGTGTTAGGCCGTTTAAATATGTATCACGGTTACCAGATATTTCTGTGCCAGAATTTTAAATGGATTCATTCCATAACATACTTGTGATTTTCACCTGTCGTATTAATGGTTCCTCCGGGGAGCAAATATATTCAATATCTTAGAGTATTCATAGCAGATGCCTGTCCGGTTTCGAACCCATGATGCTATTTACGAGTTAAGTGATCAAACTCATATCTTAATTGTAGAAATAAACTCCTTTATGTAGTAATCCGTTTGTATTACAGAAATACATCACAACGATTTTTGAAGAATAATACTTTTGATGGTAAAAGCCATAATTGCTGTTTCTGAAAAACATCCAGAAAACCAAAATACAACTCGTCTAATCTCCTTGCCTCATGGATTCCCCTTTTTCGTGGAACACACATTTTTTTATTGCTTAGGTTAATTTATATTGTATTCAAATAAACGGCGAGACGAGCATATTATTCGCCTGACGGTAAGCGATAGGACCGTTCATGGTCAGTAGCAAAACCAAACAACACCATGAATTACAAAGCAATGCTTGGCTTTCCATTGTGATAAGCATCATAAGACATGAGATGTTAAGTCTTATTATGTCCAGTAGTTAGTCTGGCTACAATGTCCTACAAACCGGAACATAACAGTGCATTTACACTGCTGTTTGGCGGGAGAAATAGACATAGCGGTGGTACTTACCCAGGGGGCCTCTCACATGCGTGCGGCAATCACAGATTGAGAGACCTACCATTAGTAAAAAAGTTTCAGTAAAAGGCACACCGAATAGTAAGAGATTATCGCCGACTATAAAGACTGCAACACTTAGACGTTAATGCATTGCCAACCGCACAAAGGGAGGGAAAAACAAAGCTAATAGGATGAGAGGAGGAAAGGGCTATTAGACATCCTGGCTATTTATAGACTGGAATAGAAGTAAAGAATGCGCTTTGAGGTTCGCCATAAAAATATCATTAAAGGACAATAAAAAGGGAAACTTCTAGCAATCGAACAAACCTTAAGTGCGTTAAAGTAAAAAATGTCCGACATCCTTCGAAAATGAATTAAGTGCAAACCGCTTGCAAGCCAATGTATCGTGATGGAAAACGTGATACAAAAGAACAGTTAAAACTAAAACATTCCCTTAGAATACGGTTGAAAAGTACAATCGTTGTACCATTTTGCGTTTCAATAATTCCGAGTCCTTTGAGCGCGTATCGTTGTTTTGCGTACGTTGCGTTGTTTGTAAGTGAAGGATATTGCGATGCGGGCAGTGAAGTGGTGATGTATGTGGTATAAGATGGTAGGTCGCGTAGTGGTAGGTGGTGGGGGGTGCTGTAATAGGCCGCATCCTCCCGCAATCACTGCGCAGGAGTCTGTGACGCGTGAACTGATTTGCTGGGGACGGAGTACACAAGGTGATTTTATTTGACATTTAAATTTTTTTACGGTTGCTGCAATATCATATTGAAATACAGTATTTTTTGGGACTGAAATGGGTTCTGTTACAGAAACCTAGTTCAGGGAACGATTGAAAAATAATATTTTGAGTTAGAAACCTTGAGTGACATTCTCACTAGTAAGCTATTTTGCAAGATTATTTTTAGGTAATTAATCTGAAAAAATTTGCTCTCAATGCGCAGTTTGTTAATTGGGTTTAATGTTTTTTATTCCTGTACCACTAAAACAATGTTTTGTGTAATTCCCAAATATTTAACTCCAACCTTGGTCTTGTGATTCCCGAAAATCTATCATACACTGTGTCTGATATATCCTTTCACATCAGATGGTATCACCAAACTGTCATTTATGATATTATGGGTCAAAAGAGTATCAGACTGTTGGAAATTGTGCTGTTGTAGCTCACAATCTTCCCCTGCTGCTCATGGGAACCAAAAGGTCGATTGAGAAGGTTTTAAGTCATAGTCTCGCGCTTACCTAGTTCGCATTGATTCTATCGTTCTTTAATCCTTTCCAATTATTTTTTCTAGTAATGTATATTAATTTTATATTAATATTAATTCTATATATTATATATATATTAATTTTACCGCCCGTGTGTCTCGCAGGAGCGTGTGCGCCGCGCACGTACAAGATTGGCACCTGTCAACCTCGGCCACGGTGCGCGACCACTGTCCATTTATTGCCTCGTAACTATAACGTAAAAACGTTATTGTACTTCACCGCAATCCTGCAGGACTATTAGTCTACAACTTGATTATTGTGAAAAAAGTATATAGCGCAGGAGAAATCGGTTTTTGTGATTACTGGAGATCTGATTATACTTGCAGCAACGGCTTCCGCCTACTTCGTCCCATACTTATTTAACCTATTAATAAAGGTCATTATGACCTTCATTAATCAGATGTTGATTCTTTTTATTTCTCTAGCAACTCCAGTTGATTCCCTATAGATACCAAAGCTTCAAAGTCTCCGAGGCACATAACCCAGTAGAGAGTATAATAAATCTGCCCTTAAGAAACCTGCCGAGCTCCTGTCGGTGTCAATTCTTTGCACGCCACTGCTGATTCTGACTGAAGGAAGCCGTAATCGTGGATGTAGAGGAAAGTCTCGAACTGAGAATGGGATCCATGAAATCAGCTACAGCTTATTATTAATCATATGCAAATTACAAATACCAACGATCATAATACACCCGAAGGTAAAATATTTGGTTACACATTGTCACATACGCTATCGGAATGAGAGCACACAATAGCCTCAGTAACCAGTAAACAAATCACTGAATGTTTACACTCGTACCATACCGGGAAAGCCATTATGTTTACATTTCGCCGTATTGAACTCGAGTGGTTTCTATTTGACGACAGACGACCTTACATTGTTTATTGCCGTTTATATTGAATGTAAATGCATTAATATTTATTTTAGAGGTTAAAGTATCAAACGTTTTACACATAAGGTCACGGCTATATCCCCGAAGAGGCAGGCAGAAGTGCCACAAGTGCAACACAGTTTTCCAATCTTATTATCGTCTCATGATGCGATAAAGGGCGAGCCTTTCGCCATACTAGACCTAATTGCCAGTCACTGACGATTCCTAATAAAAAAATCAAATATGCTCACGAATGATTGATATGCTTTTTTTTTATAAAATTATCGATACACATATGACTCCAAATATTCAGGGGTGTGCCCTAGGATTTAAAGCCGCAACTGACCCTAATCAATTGGGTACCAACGCACGCACACCCAATATATGTATCTAATAAATACAACCTCGTTTTTTGAACTACCTGACAACCAAATTCACAATGTCACGGTTCACAGACTATAATACCAATGGGCGAAAAAAGGTCTCCCTTTAATCTCGATTATATGGTTTCCAAAAAACGTATAATTTTCACCAATGTCATTCACCTTCCAAACAGTTACGATAAGCGTAAACGTCGGGCGACGATTAGAAAATAGAATGGACCGAAAAGTTTCTAAGCACCAGCTATTGTCTATGGTTCATTGGTTGCTTGCCGTGGTCTATTGATATAAAGCACGAGCTGTGAACCGTGTGTCCTGGGTTGTATTCCCAGGATGGGAATTTACTCTGTAACATTTCGGTTTAATTTTTTGTCTGGCATTGCATAATTTCTTTAATAGATTACTCATGCAGAGAGGCAGTAGTAAAACATGTGCCTACTATAAAACCAATAAATTCAGAATATGCATAAAATAGTTTGCTGACTGCACACAAATCTTTACTATCACTAATATTATACATTTTAAGATGTTTGTTGATCTCTTTCCAAATGTTTTTTTATTAGTTGTTGTACGCTTAATTTATAGGTAGCGAGGTGACATAGGCTTATTATCCCTAAAATCAAAGGGTTCTGTGGATGAGATCTAGATTGGAGAAAAAATACCGCAGGAATGAGTGTAATATGCCCTGTGGTCCGGGGGTGCAAGAATTCCGCCACGGTATTCCCTGCCCGTCGTAAGAGGCGACCTAAAGGGGTCATCGGAGTCGCTGGGCACTCTGCGGGGGCGGTGTGCCCACACGTATAACGACTCAGTGATGCAAGACAGAGCCTCGTCTCTGTCAGGGACGCCCACAACACCTTAAACGGGCGTCCAAAAATATGCGTAAGTGGGTGTCATCCGCGCCTCCTACACTGAAGGAACAGCGATGCTTTTGCGCGGGGCGGTAATGCGGACGTAAATCGGGGCGCTTTTCGCTCTGGGATGTCCGGTACCGCCCACAATGCGTGTGACGATTAACGAGGGGTTTTTAGTCAGTATGCTGGCGTAAATATTGTTAGGGACCCAGCTCGGTCACAACATCCGCATTGTTCCGAGCTGGAAGGCCAGTGACACTGACATACCCCTTTCGACCTCCCCCGGGGTACCGAAAGGGGAGCTTAATAGCTTTTCCTCTCGAAACACAAAAAAAAAAAAGGAATGAGTGTAATAAAAACAGGTAAATACGAAAGAGGTTTGTAACTAAGGAGTTTACCATAATCATAGACAATTTGACTGAATACTCGGAAGGACATGTCTATGGGAAGATTTTCTCAGGCACAAAACACCCCCAAGCATTAAGATAACTTTTAATGCACTCCATAAACAAATTACTCTCATTTTTAACGCTCTAATTCGAATATAATGACTGTACGCATAGTAAGACGATGTGTTGCCAGATTTAAAGTGTTCTTCCGAGAAATAAAGTTTGTTTACTACAAACATGGAATTTTAATGGTATATCAAACATGCAGCTAAATGAATAAATGAATAAATGAATTAATAACATAAAACAGCAACGTACATTAATAGTTAATACCTGTTTAATAATGGAGCGGAAATGGAATACTTTTTAAGTTTCACCTAAAAGTACTCAGAAAAAATATTATTATTCGTAGTAATCCATTTGAGATTTAAGTATTATGAGTGGGTGTAAAGAAAGGAATTGATTATTTGTTGATTTTGACTCAATAATTTTTTTTCTATATTTCATATCTAACTAATCCTATTGGATATAATTAAATATCACAAAATAATTACTCAATGTCTTGATCTTTGCAGTTTCTAACCTGGCAACCCTATACAGGCACATGCTCTTGACTAAAGAATTTTTTGGTGATACACCGCGCCGTGTACTACTCATACCCTTTCTGGACAAATTGATCTACGCGTGAACACATCCCTAGTCCTTTTGGTACACTCCACAACTCAAGTCTTTCAATATTTTAAGGACTTTATGCTTGAAAATAATGTCGGAGAGAAGGAAAACATAAAAACATTTCGTGTGAATGAATTTTAGTCCCAAACATTAGAATCTTAATTTTTTTTTGTTTGATTTCTATAATTATATCTAATCTTGTTACTAAAACATTTTCTTTTCTTCTTTCATAAACATGAAACACATCCCGTCGTTATAGAAAGTATAATATTTAAAAGTCAAGCGAGTGGCGCCACAAACGAAAACAAGTGAATAATTTGTTTACATTTTTCATATGATAATTATAGTATTCAATTTGTTAAAACATCGTTGCATCCGTTCAAATTGGGTCACGAGAGTTCAACGACACCGTAATTTGATAATAGGTATTACATTGTTATGTATTTTTTACATAGATAAAGCGTTTTCGGCTGTCGCTCGAACATAAACGTGGTCGGTATCATTTTAGTTTTTCCCTTGTTTTATTTTGTTTATGTATTGTATTTTTTTAATAAAGACGTAATTGGTTTTATCTTTTTTTCTTATAATATATCTGTGTTGTCTATTAGAAACCGCCTAGAGCAAAATAACCATAGTTTTGGCTTTTATATTAATATATTTGATATACAAGTTTTTTAATTGCTATGACTTCCTGACTATAATTCTAAATAAATAAACAAAATGTTTTTTTTTTTTAACGATGAACGAACGAAAAATGATAGTGCTAGTTTAGAATTTAAATAATAGTTGTAACTTGCAATACATTTTCCAAACAATTCTAATCATTTCAAATACACTATGATAGAACGGGAAACAGAATTAAACAATCGTTAAATTAGTAGTCGAAACTAAAATTCCAGTAAACCTATAATACATATTAAAACATTCGAATTTCGAATAACTTAATTTTGAATAAGGAAGAATACTTTTTTAATTTTTAAAATAATTGCCCAATGACCTTCTATAGATGACAGTACCACGAGCTAATCACACGGTTGTTTGGCGGAGTCCAGGTTTCTAAGGATCTGTGAGGATGGTCTGGACCGGTTTGATAATGGATTACACGCGTGCCCTGTGAGCCCGTGACCGAGCCGTCCTAATGTGTTCTCATGACAACTTGTAGGGTAATGGGCCGAGATTCGAGAGTTTACTTGTACTTTTTTAATTTTAATGTAGCACATTTTGATATAATGCTCTCTGATTTCTGTATGCAGTAGAGTGGATAACCCATTTATGAATTTGTAATTTATTTCGTTACGACATAAAGTCAGGCAAACATTTCCTAGTCGTTGTGGGCTAGAGACAAACTGTTTTTAAAAGACTCGTCGACTTTCGATGTCTGGTGTCATTTAAAAGATATTATTGAGGCTATATTTAAGTATTCGACTCGACTTCGACTGCCTCGGTGGCGTAGTTGTATTACGGTACGGTTACAAAGCTGAGGTCTCGGGTTCGAGTCCCGGGTCGGGCAAAGTGGTATTGGATTTTTCTATTCATTATCAGCCCGGAGTCAGGAATTTGTGCCCGATATGGACGGAACATACAAGGCGAAATGTGGGTGTCCTGGTGGCGCCTCTGCCTACCCCTTCGGGGATAAAGGCGTGAGTTTATGTATGTATGTATGTATGTATATTTAAGTATTCCATTAAAGTCTGATTAACATATTGTATTTCCACCAAATAAACTAATAAATAGGCAAAAATCAAACGCTATAACGGGACTTTAAAAGCGAAGACAAAAACTAATCTCATAATTACCATAAAACCGATGCGTAGAAAAAAAGCTGTAAAGTCGGAACTGTTCCAATCTGGTACCAGGTGTTAAGTTTTTGTGTAGATACGGACGCAAATGTGTTTCACATCCATCAATATGTAGTAGGGTGGCCAGGATATATGTTTCACTTTAGAGTTTTCTTCATAAACATATTTCTGAGAATAAATTAGTTTTTCGTGAATTAAAAATTGAGGGATGAAAATATTTTTTTTATAGGTTTTTCATGCCGAATAATTTAAGCCTGAAATATAATTCGTCTATTTTTTTCATATGACTATGTTCTTATGTTGTCAGTATATTCAGTGGCCAAATACGTAGTTACTTTTACTAGTAAATTTACTGATATTTCACCCAAACGTAATAGTAAGCTTCTGGGTCGCTGCAGCTGGGTGAAAATCCATTCCTCCTTCTCACCGCTAGAATACTTAATGCACTGTTTAAGTTCATATTATAACAGGAGCAGCGCAAATTTTGGTCGAACGATTACGACACCACATACGATGAAATATAAGGGGGTCCTTATGTATCAAATCTACATAAAGCTTGCCTTAGGAGACTGTCCCGCCCTCACACCCGCCACTGCAACTCCTGTAAGCCAGGATCAACAGTGGCATAAAGCTTGCCTTGCAGAAAATCTTTGAAATTGATTCTAAAAGTGACCCAAATATTATACAAGTCTACTTTTTTTGTGAACCTATTACATTTCTAAAGGCTAGTCATCAGTAATAAAAATAAATGCTTCCGAAACAACCACATACCGAGGCATTGGCAGACATCTAGTCATTGATAAACAGATCACATAATTCTAGATAATACAAAAATATTTACGATATCTTCCCGCTTGTCAATTCATATTTATCGCAATGCTTAGTTTAAACTTTAAAGACAGCTCAAAAACGAAATAGATAATATGTAACATAAATTCTCTGCGCTTGACCTTTGTGTTTTGATAAAACTGGCAATGAAATAACAATAATGCATATAACACTTCTCCATGAAAATTCAGAAGTCAAGATCCCCTTGAGGAAGATAGCTTTATGAACGTGTGATGACATTCCATTGCCTTTACCCTTGTGTGACAAAAAAAGCAATAGTATAGGTCCCTCATATTATGTGAGAGGCCGCCTGGGTAGGAACCACCGCAATGTCTATTTCTCCCGCTAAACAGTGCAGTGTAAATGCACTGTTGTGTTCCGGTTTGAATGATATTGTAGCCAGAATAACTACTGGACATAATGAGACTTAACATCTTATATCTCAGGATGGCGAGCGTTGTGGAATGCCAAGCATTGCTTTGTAATTCATGGTGTTATTTGGTGTTGCTACTGTCCATGAGCGGTCACATCGAGCGGTCGATGCTAATACTATGGGAAATTGAAATAAAACTATTTTATACGGATTTTATCGCGATTTGGTTTAATTTTTACATTTTTTAACTTCCCGACGTTTCGATTACTTTACAGCTTTCGTGGTCACGGGGCGGACCACCAGTTTTATTTCAATGTGTAACATTCGCGTAAATCTAAGAAACCATTATACTATGGGAAATTCTCGCCAATTGCATTCGGAGTGCTGGCTTATAAACATCTGGGTAAACACAATTTGCTTACAAAACAACGGATGGGTGTGAATATGACGCGTTTTATCGTATACATATTTACCATGGGCGTAATGTCAGATGGGACGAAAGATGTTTTGTTTATGAATAATAAATAAATTATAAATTACTGAGGAATTCATTCATGAAACATATTTTCTGACAATAATATTTAAGGGCGCGTCCAATAAATGAGTTCTGAATAAAGTAATATTCAAACAACGTATTTATTAAATTAAAAAATAACCATATAAATAATATTTTCATTCCCAAATTCATAAATCAATTGAATAAGGAAGTCCGTATCGAGCAAAGTGGAAGTACATATTACATACTACATACTCTCCGCCTATCCGAAATAGATGCGTGATGTTATGTAAAATCATATTTTTTTCTCTTCATTATTATTCACAATGTATGCAAACATGAAACTTTGCCCATTTCAATTGTGAACATTATCTATATACTTCTAAACTAGATATTATTCTAGATATGGTTTAAGTAATGAATCCAGCTTTCAAACATGAACCAAACACCGAACTTAAATGCGGAATTCATTCACAGTAAATTCTATCCCGTAACAACTAGAGTTCCATATATCACTCCACGGTCAAGTTGCCTCAAACAAAACTATAAATAAAATCTTTCCCCAGTTCTTTCAGCAGCCCTCCGAATCCTTCAATTATCGACTACCACCTGCGGGTGAAAGTAATATTTTTAGTCGGCCATTTTTGAAAACCATTTACGCAACATCTGCTATGAACGGAAACAGTTTTTGTGCAAGCATTCCCACCGCAATCCTAAGCCACTGATTTCCGTTATAAATAGGTCAATATGCCAGTAACGTTCTTAGGTTTTAGTAAAATTAGCATAACAGCAGAATATTGATTTTAGGTATACAATTACGGAAAAGAAAATAAAGGGCAACGTATGGAGGCGGTGCTGAATTTAAAACATTTCTGAAAAATAATCTTGATGTCAGCTATTTGAATTATTTTTTAAATGTAAGTGTAATTAATACAAAAGAGGCTGCATACATTTTTAACTGTAAATAAAAAACCATACGTGTAGAAATACCTATGGAAATCGGACTACAAAATTACAAAACTTGTATCATCCACAATAATAAACCTTGCATTATAATTAATATTGTATTAAAAAATAAACAAATCTTAAAGTATATGAATATTTTCAAAGGTACTACATTAAAATTAAAAATTATACCATAAACTTACTACAGATTAGCCAGTTGTAATTATTTAAGCAATAATCATGTTTCTCGTGTTTAATACAATTCATAACAGCTGATTCAACCAGACAACAAAACGCTTAACATATGGGAACGCTGCCAAAAATAAATATTACGAGTACTGCTACCACAGCACAACTATTGTTTACTGAATTAACAATAAATATACAAAGAACTGTCAAATCGAATAATATTTTTAAACCAACTGCTTTTCATTAAAATAGAATAAATTTATTAAAATATCTCAATGAAATACATTTTAAATTTGGTACATCGCGTCGGATACATAAATACCCGCAATTAATTGCAAATTGCAATATAAACAAAATATGGTACCTACATCAATTGAATACAATTATATTATATTACCCGCCACCACATTTTGGAAAATACGTTTCTATTATTTGAACAGTGTTTTCCACAACGCTTTATCAATAAGCAACAAATATTTAAAGGCAGTTTCATTTGAATACACAGACAGTTCGCACGGAATACACGTTTAGATAAAAACACGTAAATACCTACGCATATAATCCAAAAATCATTTGTAAAACATTAAATAACGTAAATTTCGGGTAAATAAACGAATGTATGCGAGGAAAATGCACGTCAATCCAAATTTTTCGCGACGATCACACGGAAGCGAAAGGCGCCAAACACAATTTTCCGTAATAGAACTCATGCGCACCGGAAAGTGCCTCATTTATTTCCCGCCATCCGGCGCCTCAACCAACCGAAATTTGGCGCCTAAAATCCGACAAACCAATGAGACACGCGGCCGCCATTTTGAACCAATCAGCGCCGAGCCCGCGCTCTCGCTACCGCGTCATTGTCATATCTCGAAAATTAGTACGGCGGCAGTGCAGTGAATGAACCCCGTCCGCAAATCGAAGATTTTCCGTGACAAAATAAATAAATAGTTAAAGGTGAGTTTCCTCACATATATTTGCTACTTTGCCGACGTAAATTTTTAAGTTAGACACGGTGACATTTAATTTTTACGTTACGTCAAAAAATGTCGCAATTTTATTGCCATTATTTGTTGTGAAAGCGAGAATTAATGCTTACTGTCTATATAAAACGCGGTAATTTTATCATTTTATTTGACTTTTTGTAATAAAATGTATTTTGTTGTATGTTTAATATACTTGAATTAATAACGATTTTTTACAAAAAGTTCTACCAACAAACCAACATAAAATCTAGTCAATCGAGTTTCGGCAAAATGGCGGCAGCGATGCTCTGTGCTATTAATACATTCGCTCTCTTCTTTCTGCAACTCGCTAGCGCTCGCGTCTGACAGAGAAAGCTATATTTCTGATAAGAGGTATTAGATTATACTGCACACGTAACCTAGACACGTCTTCGTTCTTCGTAAACAAGCCAGTTTATAATGTTGCCAATTCGTAAATACTTTACCCATATTATAATAATTTAAGTGCGAACTAAATATTTATATTATCGGTAAAAATTAGCACGGAATATTTTATTGATTATTTGTTGTTAATCTGTGTTAGATATTATAGATTCCGACAGTTATTATAAATACCTATTACGTAATATTACATAACACTATATTTATTTTCTATTTTTAATACTTTTAAAATAGATAAATATTATTTAATTTAAAATAAAATTGATATAATTAATTACTTTCATTTCACAGTAGTGATTTCATTTATTTAAAGATTTTATGAAAATTAACTGCTTTTTAAAGAGCAAACAATTGAAAAAGTTGTTAATTGTTATGTACTCACAAAGAATGTAAAATAAATATATTATATTTATGTTAAAAGTGGATATAAAAATTAACCCAAAAATCGGGAACGCAGAAACGGGATTGCGTCGCTCCTATTAGATGTATTAGTAATACCGTACACGACGGTGTCGCCATCTAGCGATGAGCGGTGGTCGGTTTACAAATAAGACAACCACCGCTTGCCCCGCTGTTGTCGAACTCGCCCGCCGCGCCGCGTCATTCCTCAATCCTCATTCCTCAGTCGGCATACGTACTTCGGCCGCACGGACGTACGACGTCACGAGCGCGTACCGCCGCGTCATTTACGACTTGTTTACACTCACTGAACTAACAATACATATTCTTATTAGTGCGTGATGGACCAAACACACTTCCGTACGTGCAATTTACATTGTTTTTCAACTCATTAAAACTGACCTTGCTTGTGCTAGGTGAAGACAGCGTCGCGGATGCTAATCGGTGTAGTGTTTCGCTGTTTTGGACTCTGTTGAGATGTCGGCTTTGAGTGTGAGAGCGCCCGGCCTGCAGGCCACGACGTCAATGCTGGACGCTAGGACGCTGCGCATGCGCGGAGTCACCGCGCTCGACGGTGTCAGAAGAAACTTGTTCGGTAGCACCGACAGGGAAGAGAACAGACGATTTATTGAGAGAGAGTTGACGCGCCAGTTGGAACTGGACAGTCAACGATGGGGCTTCGATTTTGCCAATGAGAAACCCTTGCCCGGAGCGCAGAGATTCGCTTGGCAGCTCGTACCAGCATCGGCAGTCCCGGCAGCGCTACGAAGGTCACCGATCACAATCACCACTCCCAAACAGAGCACTCCGTCACAAGAGGCGAAAGTATCGAGTCCGGAGAACAGCAAAACGCAAAAGAGAATAACAGGTAAGTGTTTTGTTTACTTTAGTTTCACCAAAAATAAGCATTATAACCTCTACAATGCGTCATTGACACTGCATAGGCGTCAGGCGCCAAATTCAAGTTGCAACAACTTTGTTTTTTAATAAGTTTTATGCGCTAAGATATTAATATATGAATTCCAGGTCGATACAGTTATCATATAATTATGAATCGTACGAAAATACAAAGCTAATTTGCATGCAAACATTGTGCTATCAATCTCGAACTCCAATTGGACGCGGGTCGATGAGAGAAAGGCTTGTTTATATATTTTTAAGTGTTTTTTTATTGTTTTGTCCGTCACCAAACAATCGTGACGTTGCGATAACAGAACTGCAAGGTCACATTGATTTGACTTCACTATTTTCGTATCGACACATGAGCATCTCGTATGTGCATTTAACCTACAGCGAATCGTTGCAAAATGCAGGCGTTTCTGATAAAATCAATCTGTTTTGTTAAAAACCGTATGACTGATTTTATTTCAACATTTTACGTGTTTCAATAATATTTTTGAATGATTAATACGCATTTAATAAAACACTATTTTCTGCTGCAATTCTCTTTGGCCAATGCCGCGATATAGAATTCAGACGCTTGTCTATGCACAACTAAACAAGCGTGGCATTATAAATAAATTCACAGCGGCAGACGCATCGGCGCGCCTTTAGATGCATAAACGTAGATTTTCGTCAGTATGTATTACTTACGCACATAAAAGTGTAATAGATTGTAAAATAAGATAAAAGAGGCAATAGCGTAGACTAATTCTTATTATTTGATGTAGTAAGTAATACCAAGGTTAGATCTTTACAACAAAATTTCGGAAAATTATAATTTCAACTTAGTCATTTATTATTATGTATTACGTCTGTAATGTTTTTCAATTAATTTTATACTCTTGGATGAATTTGACCTTTGTAAAGGACATTTTAAACAAGCAATCATTTTAAATTTAAAGTGTATTAACCCATGTAACCTTAAGTTAACCGACTGACTGTGATCTTTCACACTTATAAGTGCTAAAAAGGCTATTGACAATTTTGTACGTAATCTTATGACAAATATAATCTATATCACTTTTGGTCTATATATAGAATTATCAATAAACTTTACTAGCCAAAATGGAACTATTTATATGAAATTCTTACTGACTAATTTATAACGATCGCAGTAGTAATTTTACTAATGTCTCCTTGACACCACAAATAGTTGCCAATATGCTATTTATATGCACCAATCTTAATATACAGATAATTATAAACCCACACAATCTAATTTAACACTGCGACAAGCATTGCCTATTTAATTTTTCACTATTTAGATAAAACATTCTAACAAGCGTGTTTTCTAACAATATTTGCTGATTCATTAGTGCACGCAAGTAAATCTTCGAGGCGCCAAAATGTTCTAACCGCTTTCTATTAAAACAAATATTTTTACATTTATCATATTCTTGAGCCCGTTAAGTATTACTTTAAAAATTAAAAAAGCAGTTTTAAAAACACTTAAAGCTCACCTTTGTTTTATATGGAGCACCTGTGTAAAATTTCATGTCTCTAGAGTCCGGACCGACCCGGGTCTATCAGTTTTCATTTGTATTTTAAAGATAAAATTGTCCCATCGATCTATCAATAACGGCCAATACTTATCTAAAATGTGATTGTTAAAGGACGCTTTAAACTCAGATGGAGTCAAAGTGGACAGCGAAATATAGAAATAATCAGTTACAATCTTTTCCGTTCTATCGTGTTTCCTTCATCGAAACCCAACAGCACAAAATAGCGTAGAAAAAAACACAATATATGAATAAATAAATACAATAAAAATCAAATAGTTTAGTATTTCAACACATTATTTAATAAATTACCGCCCATTCACCCATTGATCACTTTTTCCTTTTCCCGCGATTTTTTGTCAGCCAAGGTGTTACAAACATAGGGCCCAAGATTTCATTGAACAACGCTATTATTAAAGAATTAACGAATCTTTTCTTAAGTAATTTATAATGACCCGCGCGACTAATTGTAGGGGTGATTATGAGTGGTTAACTGATTATTAAATTGTTCTTAAATTATGAGACTGCGTTGGTTTTTTTCTCATCCGTTTGGTACAGAAAGAGCTGCAGGCGACTTTGTATCAAAGTCTTTATTTTTGTTTTTTATTTGCTGTGTACCTATTAATAAAGTACGTTTACAATTTGTAAATTACTAAGGAGGTTTACAGCAATTAAACATTTGTACCTTGGCGACTGGCGTGTTTAACTTCGAGGTAATACATGTTTCATAGACTGAAAGCTTTTGCATTTGATTGATAGTTAGAAAAAATCTTTCTACGAACTTTATGGCTTGTGGCTTTTTCCATGATCTTAAAAACAATCATAATGTGTGAAATAAATTATCCAGTCTCCCACATTAATCACAAAAGGTCCACATTGCACCAAAACTGGGTGATCTGAATCCAGATTATTCCATTTCGGGAGCAAAATAGATGTAATTAATGTGTTGAACACATGCGAATTCGCACACCATAAACTATTTGACCTATATATCGTTGTTTTGATACGTTGTCCGCTACTACGAGACTCCCACACATGCCCCATTTTTAGATGAAGCATATGCCACGCGAAATTCATAAACATAACTTAACTATACATACAATAGTTTACTATTGTATTTACTATTAGCGGACTTTGGTATATTACGTCATTTAAGATCGGTTGTAACGACCTTGTATATTGTAAAGGATTCATTTTTTCTGTGTAAGTTTTTCCTAAATAATCTAAATTCTTTAATTTAATTATTTTCCTCATGCATCTATTACTCCTAAAATATAATACATATGTACATTGTACATGCCAATAATACGTAAGCGTTTAATTTTATAATTCAACCTAATTGCCATAAAAAAATACGAAATTTAAATTAACCACAAGTCGCAATCGATATTATTGATATCAATATACTTAATCCCCTCCTCTTAGTGACCTTTGCCTTTAAAAAGAAACATTAGCAGGAGAACTTTATCGCACCCACGCGGAGACACGACGCGTCCGCGACTCACGGCACGCGCACCCGCGCTTGCAAAATGGCGGCAATAACACAAATGAGCCTTTATTTTTTCATCGCTTCATACCGCGCACAGATTAAGGCGGTATTTTTTAAACATAATCACATTATATTTTTATGTCTACACTCCACTGTGTTTCGGTTATTTTTGGCGAATACCGTATTTGAACTTCGAGGTGGTCATTTTATAAATAAATATTTGTTTTTACACCTTCAACCGCAATGTAGTCTTTTGTGGTTTTGTATGTAGTGGATGTACCTGCTATGAATAGTTTGCATTTAATATCTTTTACAAAAAAAAGTGCTTACACTTATTGCCTTTTGTTAACCTGCATATTCATACCACTTTTGTAAAGTACACAATAATAATTGTAGAAGCGATAAACACCCAAAGATAGCGCTTTATTCGTTTTACTAAAAAAAGATCTTTTAGGTCGATTCATTTTCTTTGCTTAACTATGCATTTTACATGTGTTACATGATCCTAATTTAACAATTTTAATATTACGACCACTATCAAGGGGCTCCCCGCAAGTATTTACCCAAAACTCAACTCCTCATAAACCCATTGGGAACTCAGCAGATGTGAAATCAAAATTTTAGGGCCTTAAGGGCTACGATTGCATTGTCTGAAACTGACCAACCGTGTATTGCGCGCAGGGGGCCTGAGAGAACCCGGTCACCCAATTTCTTATTTCCTTTCTAATTTCTATAACTGCACGTAATTACACCTTAGAAGTGTCGTTGAACTCTGATATGCTTAGTATGGGAAAATAAGTGGACTCCACTGCGGGGCTCCTGATTGTATTCGCCATTAGAAACTGCATTTGTAACCTTTTTAAGGGTCAAGATTGATTCAAATCCGTTATAAATTACAGTATATTTGTCATTACGGTCTTATCGCATAAATCTGATGCCGAGTGATTTTTTTAACGCTTTTTAATATCGGTACAATTTTAACATGTTAATCTCATAATCTAATCACGAATTTGAATAAAGGATAGGACGGTAATATTGGTATGAAAATTAAATTATAGCATTGCTGTGTCACTTTACTAACGTATTCTCTAATAAGTAATACACATTGCAAATGTTTGAACTAGCAGTTTGCAAGTCTAAGTTAATTTGTATTAGTTTTTGTAAATAGTCTGTCAACGCAGCACGCGTATTTTTGTTTCCATGTAATATTACCGAAACATTAACCGACGATCGTTACAAAGCAAACAATGGGCACGTGAATTATTCCAATTTCCCCCCGCTTGCACGAGACATGATAATAATAATACTTAATTAAAATATTGATCGCGCGCAGTGTCACCCCTGCAAATCGCGCAGAATGCGTATTGTGCGGTGATTGATAATGTCGGTGCAATAGAGAGCCGCGCGGCGCGTGCGCAACAAACACCCTTTGTGCAGCACCCTCGCTCGTGTTCGTAACGGCCGTATTGATTTTTTAACTGTCATTTTCTATCCTGCGCTTCCTGGAGGGTTAACGCGAACATTTACACGAGTCTGTGTTTTAATGACGCGGAAAGAGAAGTTGTATTGTTTTTGTTGCAATAGGTAGTTTAATTTTCCGTTATAAATTTTAGCTATTTTACACAAGTATGTTGCAGTTGTGAAACAATTAAGGTTAATATGTAGTTACAATTTATTGCTATCTAACCGATAAGGCGCGTATCTAATGCAAAAAGCAATATTTTCCCCAAAGCAATTAAATATCACAAATTAAACAATACATCTAATATTACTGCAAACAACATTGCATGGGGAAACATTATCCAGTTTCGGAACAGATGATGCCATCCCCCGGTCATTCGATGCTGAATGTAATGCACGTAACATAGGGGGTGCAACACGCGGGGGTTGAGCAGATGCCGCCGGCGACCGTTACAACCCCTATCTGATGATTTGAAACACGTGTGATGACAAACTTTTTGTTTCGACCTTATCGCATTCGCAACATTTCTGCGACCATTGCCTTAATGAAAAAAATTACACTTGACCATAATGCAGCAGGTCGCACGGCACACCCATTACTCGCACTTGTTAATGCAGAAACGTAATTGGCCGAGGCACCGGCACGAAACTAATGCGCCGCCGTACGTTATAGTTCTCACGGCCGCCCGCGCCTCACGTGTCCTGCCCTAAGGAAACGCGTAAGATATGCTTCAATGCGCCTAACGACTAACTGGCTAAAAACTGACACTTCACAAGCTTTGCCACCAGTAAAGCATGCACATAATTACAAGCAGTGGATCATAACCGTCTAGTTAGAGCATTGGTTTGCACGATATCTGCACACTGTTAATTCTAAGCCGTACCTAGCAATTTGCTTCACGCCGACTGCCAATTTGATCCCGCACAAACTGTTTCGTGCTTCCGTTAGGACTTGATCCTAAATAAGTTGCTTCCTTCGTGCAGAATTTTATTCTAAGTGTAATACTAGACATGTGGATTGTGGAGTGACGCGGAAGTAACTGTCGCCTGCAATGTTACGGTTTGATTGGTGGTACAGCTAAGTGTTCGAGGCCGCTTTACATTACAAATCGCAGTTGCCGTCATGATTACGCAAAACAATACTCGATTTCTTGCCGTTCCATTGATAATATTGTAGATATTGCGTAGCTATTATTAATACCATTTAGAATACATTTTATCGAAAATTGACATTTTATCTCCAAAACATAATACTCGTAGTAATTGATCATTTATAATCACAACAGTAGTTTACTTAAAAATCAAAAAGCAGAAACGTGTTTATATTGTTAACTAAAATTTTAGCGCTATTTGTAATACATTTTTACTTCATATCAAGACGTTCATGCAACTACTTATTATTCAGTAAATATTGTTGCAACAACAACCATCTGCGTTGACATAACACATAAGCTCTAAAAATATCATCTCGTCTAATACGTAACACCAGCTATTTGGATCAAGGACACACTGACACAATGAATTGAGAAAATTAGCGTACGACAAGTACCATCCATAGTACTAACGTTTCCTTTCAAACTAATTCAGACTAATGCGTTTTGTCCGACGTGGTCGGTCAATTGTACCGCCGAGTGCAGAAAAGGGGTTATATTACGAGTATATTTTATCATATAGCGGAAAAAATAATGTAATGTGTTCACTTCTTATCTTGTCTATAATGCTGTTCAGTCAATGGTAAAAAATAAGGAAAAAAAATATATTTACGACGCAGTATGGTCATGTATCTACCATTTATTACCGTAAGCAGTATTATTAAATTAAATAATAGTTTCGAAAGATTTTTTTCTAATGCAAATAATTTCCAATTTACTAAATAAAACTTTTGAAACAATTTATTTATATTGTTAAAAAACTTTTATTACCTACGTACCATAGGACACACCCCTCCCTTACATCGAGGGGTCTAATCGCCTCGTGTTATTGACCTTTCGCCACCAACACGCTGACCAGCGCAACATAACGGTAAATTGAAGCAAAAAACAGCCTCAAATAAAACTATTTGCGTAGGCTTGTTATTAGGCTGCGGCAAAGAAATCTACATTCATTACTACGCAATTCAAATCGTAATAAGAGGGTGGTATTGCATTACGATCTTACGAAATGCATTTATATCTGTTTTTAAAATGGTATTCCAAATTTGAATTATTAGAAGAACAATTTCCATTTTCAAAATTTTGGTCGTTTTTAGTTCCCGTTAAGTTCCAATAGAGGCCCCTAAATTGAATGTGCATACAGATTACAGAAGCTATTGAACACAATAGATGTGCTGAACGATTCATTTTACCTTTATTTTGTTCCGATTCAAATAGAGGTCTGATAATTTTGGTGAAAATATCTATTTTACGCGATGCGGGCATATAGTGGTAACTGCAAAATAGCGTTTCAACACGGTTAGATGATTTTGAAAGGTCGATACGCGAAAAAAATACAGTTAGTCCGACACAAAGTGACTTTCTAATTGCTGCAATGCACGATAGACAAAACCACAGCTCGCAGCGAGACGGTTTCTGTTACCTCGCATAAGTATTATATTTCTTACACGATTGTTCTTATGTACCGAGTGTCACCACTATCAGACTAACGGTACGGGTACTCGTCGAATAAATATATAATATTTAGAAGATGTTATGTAATATCGTTAAAGCAGTGGGCATTTATTACATCTATAATAATGTCATACAAAATACCAATCTGACGCTAGTCAGGGAGATCAAGGAAAATTTAGACATTAAATCCAGGATGCTTCCTTTATGCCCGGAAAAACCTTGCACTATACTGATACTAAGCCTATATTTTATTTGATTAAAATGACTTCTGTTCATTATTAGTCCTTACGCCTTAATCTATACTTAATTAAACGATAAGATACCCTTTAAATAAGTGGGCCTTAGTCTTCAACAAATTGGCTTAATGCGGGTTCATGGGCGTATTAAATTAATTAAACTGGGTGAAGTTTTATGGTCATTGTAATGGCTGCGAAATTAGACCAATCAGATGTATCACGGAAACTGTGCTTTAACATAAAAATTAACACGCACGTTCGACACGTTGCTGTGCAACCTACGCAAGTATGAAACTACGCATTTCGGTGCGAAGTTGTATGGCAATGCCAATGTGTTAAATAGATGTCCATGCATAAGTTTGTGGCCTCCAATTTACAAGACAAATAGAATAAATACACCCTGCTTTCCACTGAAAACACAGTAATGTGTTGAGTTCGCGAATAAGCTTTTAGTAATTCTTAACTACTGCAATCGACTTGTTACACTTGTATGTAAAAAAGAATTTCGCCAAAAGAATTAAAATCCCACAATTCAACTTAATAATTTCTTCAATGTAATGTTTTATACGTGCTATTATAAACTATTGTTCTTGCATTAAATCCTATGCTTTACATATTCAGCTTATAACATAGTTATCCTTAAAACTAAAGCACAGTTTACCTGTCATTGTAATTAAAATCACGATACATTATATTGCGCAAAGGAAATCGGTAATAAAATAACTAAACGCTTAATTTAGCAATGATGTCAAGGAAATAATTTGCAACGCCTCTGTGATATATTTGTTTTACATTGTGGTATATGCACAAAGTAATAGACGTAGAAATACAGAATACAAACTCTTTATTAAAAACTAATTTAAGAATCAAAATACAAAATAATTTACTCATAAATGTCTATGCTCAGTTGATTTTTTTACATCAGACAGCCTGGCCAAAGTCGTACACAGCCAAGAAATTGACGCAAAAAAAAATTATGTCTTTCATTTTCGTATTCACACGCGCTTCGTCGCCATTACCAACCCCGTCAATTACGTGCAATGTGCATCCTTAAAAACAGCTGATAAATCTCGCTGTTCCGGTAGAGAGGTCCCGAGGGTTTTTTCTATGGGAACGACGTCTGTAGACCGTAAAATCTGAGTGTCATTCCTTGATAGCAAACGAAAGTGGAATTTCCCACTTTTATTTTCGTTGCGTATAAGAGGCGTGTCTACGCCGAGTATTTGTGGTTAATTGTGTTCTTAGAAGCTATTACGCAATTTCGATGGGTTTGTCTAATGTATTGATTCAAGACGATGATTACATGACATGTATGGTCACAGTGAATATTATGGTATGGAAAAATAAACTTAACTGCCAATTGTTGTTTTGATTATTTTATGTATATCGTAGTCAACATTTTAAGACAGTTTTAAAATAAGATTTTTTAACACTAATACAAGTTTACTGAAATGACATTAATGTTTTTTTACAAAGAGCACAATATATCAAAGAAAAGAAAGAACTATTGATGGAAAACTGCCTCACATACTTTGAAAAAGTTTCTCTCAGTTAATCAATACACATACAAAGTAATACATAGACAAAATACAACATGATCTAAACACCAAATAGAAATTTCAAAACATCAATTATTTACTACTGAACATAAAATGGCCGTTAAAACTACACAAGGCATTCAAGCTATGAAAGAGCTTCTGTTGGCCATATCAGGTTCCCATGGCCGATATCAATTAAAGGGGTGTATCGATAGATAATTGATGGTATCTACACAACACCCTGCTTTCCCATACACGTGCGTCGATGGGAACAAAATCAATAAATACTCGATATGGTTTCACCGCTCAGGTTAGAAATTCGGTCAAGAATGAATGATTGGAAAGAGAAATTTAGTGATTGTCTAGCTGCGGTCGTTTGTGCTGCAGAATTTGATAATAAATAAAGATGCAAAGTTGCATGATTTTCATTGAAATATCGCGTTTTAAAAAGTCATATTTGAGTATAGAAGATTGATTGATTTTTGTAGAAAAACAAAACGGGGACAAGACGCTTCAGTATGAGGATAGCAATTCTGTGTCAGTAAAGTAATTTGAAGCTGTATGCATTTTTTATAAATAGCAGTTACGACGTAAATAATAATCTTGTTGCCAAATTCATGCCTGATACTTAACATGCCTCGCTCGCTCAATAAAAACGGAACATGTCCTTAATAAATCGTGCATAACGAGTCGAGTTACCAATAGTTAATATAATCAACAGAACAACTAACACAATAAATTTTATCTCACGTTACGTTAATTAACAGTTTTATAACATTTTTTATTCTCCCGTCCTCGCAACGTTTAAGGGATCAGCGCTGTCCCATCTGTTACGGTAATTGATGGTTCGACCAATTCATGTGAGACCAATAACCCCCGGTTATCTCCCGTGCATATGACGTTTCGGTTGAAACAATAATAGGGGGCGTTTTTGTAACTTACCATTTTGCACCGGATCTATAAATAATTGAATGCTTTCAACCCCCGTGTGAATATGACCTTAGCATTCTTTTCAACGTTTTAATACGCACGTATTTTTTTTTCATAAAACTAGCGTACAAAAAACACCTTTCCCGTCAATAACAACACAATTTCGCTATAACAAAGCGAGTCAATCAGATTTCATTATTTTCAATTTGGAACCGCACTTCATTATTGTTTTAAATGGAACGCGTCAATTTCAATTTGGAACCGCGTCGGAAATTTTTATTTTCGCGTCTGACATGTGTCCAGAGAGAATAATGCAGCGCGATTAAACAAACACACGGCCAGTATTTTTAAATGTAAAACCAACAAACATGTATAAATCTCACGAATGGAAAGGTCATTGTTACTGAAGATGGATTCGAATTTTAAAAACACTGTTATTCCATATATCACCAGATAAAGTTAACGAATGTGGCCAGTATTTTAAGTGCAAAAGATAATAAATTCAATGTTTTAAAAGAAAGGAACGTTACCATGTTTTTAAAAATAAAATGTGAAAGGTCATTGTTTCTGTCGCGTTCCGAATTTGAATAAAAACTGAAATGTTCCGCATAGTGCACCCGCGCAGATAAAACAGCTGTATGGTTAACCAATGCAAGTTTTTTGTTCAAATTCAAAGTAACGGCCAAACATGGCATTGGTGGCAGCGTATTATTACCACATTATAGGCACTTAACATGTACGCTCTATAATGTTGTGTAAACACATGTGTAAGGACACTCGACCATATACAGCCGCGCGTTACTTACGGAAGTTTTACATAATGACGACGTGGGAAAAAATCCACATAATTATGCATTTCTGCTACTTGTCTATTATAGAAGAGACGTTATATTTTGGGTCTAATAATGCGTCTATGACAACTCTCCCATAACCAAAACAATAATCAATTTTCTTTTTTTTATTCTTTCTATATGAAAGTCGTTATCAAGACTAGCCAAACGTGATAAGCGGCGACCTTGCTATGATAACATTTATGGGTCAAACGCGAGTTACGGTGTACGTGGGAATGAAAAATCCATTAAAACAGAACACTTTCATTATGCAAATCCGTACGATTGTTAAGGGCGTGAGTCTAGTGTTCGGTCAATAGAGGCCGTGTAATGAAGTAACAATATTTATTCAAACATCTCGTATTGTAACAATCGGACCACTCGAGAGCGGTCGCATTAGTAACACCGTCTCACGATTTGATAGATTTGTTTAAATTAATATTCAAAAATGGAAAGGGTAGCTTTAATTACTTTTTAATGAAGTTAACGGCATTTTTTGGTATAGATTTGTCACTGGCATAAACATTTGAAATTTATTATTTTCTGCCAAATTGATATGGAGAGCATAGAGTAAAGACTTATCCATAGAGTCACAAAATAGACAACTCTAGAAAAAACAAAGGCATCTATCGTACTGGCCGCATAATTCCGTTGCTTCTTCCATACATTCGCAGCAGTTTTTACTCGAACTACTTATGACCTCATTTGTTTGATTCCATTCTTTTCAAATTAGGAACGC
This sequence comes from Deilephila elpenor, assembly GCA_949752805.1. Lineage (NCBI taxonomy): Eukaryota > Metazoa > Arthropoda > Insecta > Lepidoptera > Sphingidae > Deilephila > Deilephila elpenor. The sequence continues at coordinate 3,553,022 of OX457114.1, forward strand.
GCAATGCTGTCCAATGCCTGAGTGTGATAAACGTTAAAAATAGTGTCACAAAATTCCACACAAGAAAGTAGAAACATGTCAGTTGTCAAATAATTCACAGCAAACAAATGTACTGTTGCGTTTGTAGTTGCTAGTTATTTGCTGAACTCTGTACCGGCCGCATGAATACGCATAGATCATGGCGTGGGACGCAAACTTACAACATTGATTTAAACAGTGTCTACACACCAGCGCTCATTATCGACCGTTGCATATGGTAATGAAAATAAAAGCAAATAAGCTACCTACTTATATGCGAGGGTCTAATTTTTATGTAGTGTAAACTATAGCATGAACGGAAGTTTGACCTAAAAATCTCGAATAATTTAAACCTACGCAGCTTTTAATCAAAGTAAAATATTTACTGAGACATTCTTTTTCATCGTACACCATAAGATATTTTTTATTAAATAAAAGTCGTGGTCCCAAATCCTTTACTCATGTTCCACAATACTTTAATACACCCTTTCAAGACATTTTGAATTTGGAAACACGCGGGACCCTTGATTCCCTTTCTTAGTGACAATCGAACTGTCACAAATGTCGCGTCGGACATGAAGCGTTCGAGATGATGGATTGGCCCAATGAATTGAAAATGCTAATTCGGAATTGTGATGTAAATATACAATAATCATCGTGTATAGTGCGTGGACTACAACTGAATAAATACAGATTGACCATTTCAAGTTTCACACCTTATTATTGTGCTCTGCTGTCTGTGTTCGCTTAGTATACCGGTTTTATGTACACCTATCTTTCTACTTATGACGTCATTTGTTAGATTCCATTTTCAAAATTAATGATGTAGTTTTAAAGAGAGTAGATTTAAAAACAAAGAAACTAGGTACATGATGAAATATAAGTGTAAACATTATGAAGGTTTGTCATTGTTATGAAATGACGTATGAATATGTTTGCTACTATAAGTATTGTTCTTCGATTGCTGATAACAGCGACACAATGTGTGCTTATTGAACTATTAAATACATGTTATATTGTAGCATTGGATTATTTACTCGATGTCTCAACAGAGTATTTAATTTCAATGTTTGTATCTTTTTTATACTCCTTACTGCCTATAACAGTTTTTATTTCCTTGTCCAAGGCGTCCTTAATAATAAAACTTTTTTAAATCCTTATAGGTACTTAAACTTGACCCGTACGCTACATTTGATTGATAACATCAAAAAGAAAAAGATCTCGACATTCAATGCGTGCGTTCACCCTCAAAAAAGCCACTACAATGAAAATACTATCAAAATTCATATTTCATACATTTTCTTGACAGAATTAGTTAATATAGAGTTACAATTTGAATTTTAAATAAAGTGTATAATGTAGCTAATTGTGTGTGAACGGGGCGGCAGAATGAATATTTATTGTAATTATTTGAGCCAATTGAATTGTGAATTCAACAATCAACAGATGTACAGATGCGTTCTGCGGCCGTTGGGTTGACGGCAGTTTGATTTGATGAATGAATTTGGTTAATACGGCTATGTATTATTCAGGCTTGAGAATCTTACAAAACGCAAACTTAGCCAAGCGCAGTTGCCTAGATAGGACCCTGAAAATAAGTGAATTACTTTAGTAACCTTTCAACAACAATAATCAAACTTAATTTCCACCTCAGATATGTAATTCTAACACCAAAATACTAAACAAGAAATGACGTCATAACTTAAACGCAGATACAAAAAATCTTCACGCATGAACATTGGCCTGCTTGAACTAGATAACAGGCTGGTCCGTTAACACCGAGGCCGTAAAGGGTTACCAATGGCCTTCTACAGCATATAACTGTATGACTCGGGTACTTGAGTTGTTTAAACGTACATTGTTTTGTGTGGGAACTGGAGTTTTTCAATAATTCTGATGTTATAGGGCCCTTTGATAGGAATTTATTGAGTGATATGGGTAATGCGGATTAAAATGCAAGTAAACAAACTATTTAGGTAGCATTTACAGCGTAATGATTGTTAGTTTGAATGCATTTATACATAAAAGAAATATTTAAATATGAGCATTTTTTTAATTTGAATTAAATGAATTATTGAAATAAAATGCAACATTAACAACAAACACGCAATATTAATAAAAGCATTAATTCAATCAGATTTTTTTGTATCGCTCCGTGTTGGGAAAACTATTATCGATTTTAAAAAATATGCCTGTTGCGCCTCTTAAAGTTGTGACAAGACCGCCTTAATAAAGATAGTCGGGTAAATTAATTTATTTTCGTACCTTTCTACATATCACATTAATGCTTGCATACTGCACCTATCTAGCCAATTGCGCTGGTCCTCATTAGTCGATATCGTGAATTTATTTGTATAAATAGTCTCTTTTATTTGATTACAATGTTAATTGACGTTTCTCCTGACATATCACTTGACATACCACTCGACAAACAAAGTCTTCATTATCAAATATTATGATTTCAAAGTCTTGAAATTTTTTTTATAAAAAAAATTCTTTGCAAAACTATCCGCATCCACGGTATCTGCGAGCGGCGCCGGCGCATCGAGTTCGTCGACCCGACGCCACGATGTTATTGAACGTACCATAACAACACGCACACACTTATGTGTGTTGAATAGATATTCACTGACTACTGAACTTTAAGTTAAGCCACTGCCTGAAACACCCGCATCCAGCGCGCGGTGTAAAGGGAAAGTTTAGAAAGTTATTAAGTAAGCGTATTATGAACGCCGTGGAATGCTCTATGACATTAAGATGTATATCGCGGTAGATTAAATATAGGTTTCAATTTCTGGTTGCAAGCTGTAACACGGGCTTGATAAACGACTAACGTTACGAAATTGGTGCATTTTGTTAATATATTTAACCCAAAACTAAATCCAGTATCGATAGCAACGATCTCGCGTCTTTATGTATCGATTATTATTATCGATTGTTACGCATACAAACATCGGACGCGTGATAATTGAGCATAAAAAGAACGTTCCATTCACATCAAAACATTCGGAATAACGTAATATCAAAACAAGTATTGTGTCCATAGCCTAAAGTGTACGACCGCGGTAGTTCAAATTAACGGTACCCTATGACAACGCCTTTCGCGAAGCCTCATTCTAAATTCAAATAACGCTGCTCGTACGCACTATGTCAACAAAACAGTTTGTTGTTGTAATCATAGACATAGTGTGGACTGCGCATTCCTGCCCACCTGTCTAATAGAAATTAGCGCGGAAGTGTAACAGAAACATGGTGAAACTACAGCTTAATGCTTTACCTATTTCTTTTGAAATATTCCTCAATCTACATTATTTCTAGAGACTAAGAGATTTTGCAGTCAACCCGAAGCTATTATTGGCTGTATATTCACTTTGTCTTTGTCACATCCGCGCCAATTTGTACTTGACAAGTAAATAGGAATGTTCAGGCGCTACTCTATATTATGCTGCGCAGCATGTCAACAAAACGGTTTGTTGTTCCAATATTGTTTACGACCAGGATGTTGACATTCGAAATTTGAATCTCGCGCGTAATTTGTTACGTAACTTGACCTACACTCGAGATTTGCCATCGTGCATTTTCAATAATCAGATTTTTAAGTAGGTAGCAGAGTGCGTGCAAACACGAAGCCGCCGACCGGAAACTTTGGTAAAATAGTAATTTAGAACGCTAGGTGGTTACACCCTAAACGTAGGCGTTTGGGGTCAGTGACCCGCGCTTAGTTTTTAGTTGGCAATTAAATTTGCGGCGAGCGTTGGCAGTGCACCGCGTCCATTTGCATTGTAATTACATGACAGTATTTAAGTGTAATTACTCGGAAATCGTGTATTCGCGATACGCATTGCCAATGAACGTGCACCTATGTAAACAAATTCCACGTGTTCATTACAATATTTGTTCAATACAGATACGATAAGAAGTTGTTTGCCGTCTGCATTACGATCGTTTCGCTTTATTGGGATTATATTACGGATCATGCGATTGTATAATCAAACTTTGTAATACGAATGTAGCTATTGCTCTGGTAGGAAGTAGGTTTCAAAACAATTTCACTTTAATAAAAAGAGTTTCACATCCAATGGTAGTACATATTTTTATATTTCATTCAATTCTGCACAAAAATTAAATCAGTACAGTTTACCAATAATTATCCTATCTAGTGTATTTCCATGTTAAACTTCCGTATGGGTTATTCAGGCAAACATTAAATAAAGGAAAATAATTTCACTGGAATGCTTTTACAACAAAATTAGAAAACGTAATGAATATTCATGAGAAAAAATATAAGAAACTATCGAACTCATGTATATCACCAAATAAGGTAAGAATTTTTTGCGACTCGAATCTTATGACGTACGAATTTATTTACTTAGGTACTATAAAATAATACGAAATTAAAAAATCAATAATATTAAATTATTTAAATAATTTAAATCGCGGGAACTTAACATCAACCAAGCTCGAACACAATCCACCCAAAAACTTTACTTAAAATACTTCTCTATAAAATATCCCGATTAATCCGTATGTAGTCTAAGCTAAGGTTAATATCCGAAAATTCGCCAATACGTACAATAGCGGAGTTTACAAACAAACATCGTTCTATCCCACTCACGCGCTATAGGTGTGAGCGAGAGGCGCACGCACGCGCCCCGCAGAGGACGCTTACAAAGGTTATTCAACTTTTTTTAAATTGTAAAGAAAATTGCTTGGACTGCAATTTTCTAAGATAATTTCACAGTACGATGCCAGCATTCAAGTTATACATTCACCAAAACGAGAGCAGATTGTTTTTTAAAAGTGGTGGATGTCGTAGCTCCAACCGGCCTTAACGACCGAGTTTCACATCTCATAGAACAATGGTGCTTACACAGACTATATTATTCTGGTAGAAAATTAATCGGTACTTGGACGAACGAGTATTTATTGACAGTTTTTATAAAATATATTTATAAAGTCAAGGATCTTGTGCAATGTAGAATAATTATGATTATACAAAAAAACTTCTGAGATAATGGCTCAAAACAGTAATTTTACAGTTAAGTCAATGATCTGTCTTACTGTCGCAGACGGTTTAAAATTTGAATTGTCTCATAAAGCTTTAAACATAAAACTGTAGCATAACACAGTTATTTCCAAGAGTTAAATTGAATTAAACCTTGCATTACGTGCAATTATTTTGCACGAGTATTTTCTAATGTGATTAAGCGATGATTTAACGCCTTTCAGCATACGAAACTAGAAATTTTACGTTCTCGTCATTTGTGAAAAAAACTGCGATTTATTGTCACGTTTGTGTTAGCATACTGTTTGGTTTAATAGCAACGAATATCTGTGAACGGCGAGGTTCTGGATTTGATTTCATGATTTCATACACATTATGAAAATCTAGTTTCTGCATCTATCTTACTTTTTAGACAGCTGAAAACATTGCTCTATACTAGAATATATCCTATTATACAAAAATATATTATTTAATCATCTAAATCAGAAAAAATCATGCAGGCCACACATAAATACTGTAGAGATTGAACCCACACCATCCCGCCTGTAATCCAACATCAGACGCTGGCAATCACCCTTTATTCCAGCAAGGATCAAATAGTCCTTGAGAATAAAAAATATATCTAATCTACAATTTTTTACAGAAATAATCTATAATAAAACACTTATATTCATATTAAGGCGACACAATTTTATTTTTTACAATGACATTACGTAGATTATTGTATTACAAAAAGGACATCATTATCCTCAAGGATAGTTGAAAAAATTGTCATTAAACGAACACTTGATAGATGGTGAGGTATAAAAAGCCTTGACGGGCCAAGATTGTGTTTTGTTAATCTTTAAAGCCTTACTATCGGTACTTAAATTACTTTTTGTGGTAATAAACTCATATACACCAGTAAAAGCGTCATAGTAAATTAATATTTTGTTCTAACACCGTAGGATAACTTGGAACTTGTTTCATTACGTTTTTTATTGTCTTTTTAATGTGTGTAGAGCACATTTACTGATATCGCTGCGTTATATTGACGTCGATACTAACTAGCCTACGTTTAGTAGACAATAGTCCGTCCAAGCCCCAAGGGACAAGCAAAGGCGATGGCGCCAATAATTGATATTTCGCAATGGCAGCTTTCATTAAATCGCGTCAGGAATCCTAAAGATGACTTGTTTCTAATACAAATCTGCCCATTTGTTTAATAAATTCTATTCGTTCAGCAACATAGAGACAGCGTAGTGGATTCTTGATACTTTTTAATATAGATATAATACGGGGAATTACTAATGAAATAACATCGATATTCAATAATTGTTCCGAAATGATACGGGGAAAATTTGTAATTTAATTGCTTGTAATTGAGGAAAATGAAATATTTCAGTATAGCGTCAATCAAGCAAATAATTACAAGGCTTAAGAGTACATTTTACAAATACCACTGCGTAGAAATCAATCTTAAACGTTCGTAGTCCGGACGAGAACCAGACGATTATCCTAATGGACGCTCATTTTGTCCTAGACAGATAATTGCTCGAGTATTCCTTTTTCGAGTCCAACGGGATAGTAACATAATACAGATTATAGTACCAGTAAAACGGAATAAGGACATCATAAATTAAACTTACCAGTAATAAGATTAATAATTTTAAATGTTCCAATACGCCGCGCCAGTAGTCGAGGTGTGCTTTTATTGTAACAAACGGTATTCAGTGGTTTTATATACATTGTAGAGACGTATGAAAAAAATATTTAAGACGATTTTAGTTTTATTGCGTTACTTAAAATGTTGTTAAATCAATGGCCTATAATTAACAGATTTATGTTTGCATACGGTTTCAAAATATAATGGCTTTATCTCCACCGCTATAGAGATGAACCACAAAAACAGTTCAAAATGGTAAACAGTTGAAAAACACGATGAAATATATTTAAATATACTAAAATGTGCATGTTATCTTAATTTTATTCTAACGTTGTCTTGTTTCTTTGCAGGTAAGAGATACCTACTTACGATATATGAGTGTGAGGTAAGTGTGTTGCTAGTTTAAATGCGAGGAGAAAGTTTGTAAATGTCACATGTGCGTCTCTTTTTCACATATGCACTGTGAAAGGGACAGATAATGGCCGATTAAAGAGTTGCCTATAAAACTTAAGTACGCAGTTGATATCTTAGTTGGCTGGTTTTATTTTAAGTATGTCTTAAAGAAAAGATCTTTGACCTATGGTACTATAAACAGACGGTACTAGGTTTGACCCCTAGGTCGATACACTTTTCGATTCACTCGAAAATCGGTTGTATTGTAAACTGTCTCCTACCATATCTAAGGACATAAATATTGATGTCAGTGTGGGTGCTTTTGTATCGTCTCTGCCTACCCATTCCGGAATACAAATACTATGATATGTCATGTTAAAACAGAATTTCAAAGCAAGAAATTCGAAGAAAACGTATCTTAATTTTTTTCATTTTCTGTACAAAATTTGACGTAAGCAGTTAGCTCGAAACATTACGATTAAATCCAATGGCAAAAAACAATAATTACACGGCATAAATATTAATGCCTTATTTCAAAACTTTTTATCACGATTGTTTAAAATATTATACGATGATTAAGAATATGATTTGTAGTTTTAGGTGCTGTTACAATGTTATTACAATTTAAACAAAGAGGTGTTAGAAACAATATACTTATAATCCTTAAACTTTTGTATAAGCCGCCCTGTTTAAAAATCCATTGTTTACATTTAAAACTCTCGTCACGTTCGACATTTCAAACCGACATCCCTATACGGCCACCCATCAATTACATTGTCCCTATTTCAAAACATATTAAATTCTATACAAACAAAATATTCATAAGACGTTGTGATATGAGGAGTATATTTTCCTCATTTACGATACACTTCGAAGTTATAATAGTCTAATATAGTCCAGTAATCTTTAGTAACCGTAAATCTCGCTGTAATTTGATCAATTTAAATAAACGCCAGCAATAAAATAATCATAAACTGGTATCTATCACTATCATTTATAATGCATTTTCTGTTCTCGGAAATTATGTAATTTGACCCATTTTCGTCGCAGTTTAATTTCTATATCAATTATTATAATTGTAGGACTTTTGAACTATGATATGTACTGAATTATTTGGTTGTGCAAATTCACTAACACTGGGCTTAAGTAAACGGTGTATTTAAAGAGACGCTTTATCTTGTTTATCATATTCGATATTGTTCAGATCGGCTATACCAAGTGAATTACAGGTCCAAAAGTATTTGCGTTGATTTCAATACAATTTCTCGCTCCCTAGTTAAATAACTATCGAACTGTACTCCATAAATCAGGTTCCCAAATTTTTGTGAGTATAATTTCACTAACTGCACCAATTAGCGTAACCTATTTTCAGTTTTAACGTTTAATGTCCATAAAAATTTTCGAGGGCTCTGTTCAGGACTGTGAAAGCAAAAGTCGTGATGGATATGTTTAGAATTCTTATTTTTTTTTTGGGTCAAGTGCTTCGGCCCACTTAAGCCACTATTATGTACGAAGGTAATTAGGATTCGTGACCAAATTCCGAGCGTATGGGAACAAGACAAAAGTGGAGTTAAAACGCGCCGTGACGTTTGAAGGTAAAAGTAACGTGTTATGACATCATAAATCCTTGGAATGTTATGATGCAACTATTTTTGGTGTACTTTCTTTAGGTTATATCAAATATAGCCATAATCAAAGTATTGCTTTTAAAAATTAAGTCATACATCTGGTGATGTTATAGTATTTTGCAAACAGTGAATCAATATTATAGAAAATCGCTGGTTACACAACTTCCATTAGGTCGCTGCGGAAATCCTTGGCGAAGATTTTTTCCAAATCGACAAAGGACGTCCTGTTACTTGATTACTGCATAATGCTGGGACAAGACTCTTTAAGATAATGCCTAAAGATGCATCGAAACCACAAATTTTAAGTAAATTCTAAATTGAATCGTAGTGACGAACTAACAAAATATGCATTGGATACAATGAATCACGTATTCATAAAAAAATCATCGTGGCTTTTTCAAGTGTGTAATTACCACTGTAAATATTATTAGGCGTCTTTTTGCCTGTGTCCTTTCACTGGTACCTGTTTACTTTCTACCCAGCGTTATCCGACTGAAGCCAGGTCCCGCTTTTCTGCTCAACCTCCGCCTTTTCGCCCAGTTTTTAGTTGTAAGGCTATTGCTGGTTCCAAAACAAATCTTTTAGCACAAACTATTCTGCAAACAGCAAAAAAAACTGACACAGCCACACAATACTTAAAGACAGATACCAGAGGTCGATCTCACGAGGACGAAGGACGTTTAATTTTTTATCAATGTTTTATTTATGTCCAAAACTTGCCGATAAGCTGGTTCAAGGGGTATCGTTTAGTTACAAGTGGGTTACTATTACTATGACTGGTTTTACGATTATTTTTTGTCCCACTAACCGAGATTTTGAGGCATATGACATTTGTTGATAGCCTTAGTAGCGTGGCCATGAATGCACCTTGGGGTCAGGAATTTTTGTATCGGTTTGTTTTATCACACGATGGACAGGCTACTTGACAGACCAGCCAGGTTGACAGATGCAGGGCTGATTTCTCCTTGTCGAAATCTTCAATTCCTATTTGATAAAATACAATGTCAATGTGATTTTCAAAGTGGAATTTTGCACAGGCAATGATTTTTCATATGCAATGATGATTTCGCACATAGTATTGTAACTACAATTTCATACGGCGTGAATTTTTGTTTTAATGGACTAAGCAAAAATGGATGTGATTTACGAATCCTCATTTAACATGACTCACAAACTTTTAAATTCAGTTTAAAATACTAGAACGACGTGTGCTACAAAGGTGAGCATTAAGCCAAAAAATAATGTTTTCGTCAGTGTCCCAGTTGATAAGATGCGAGGACGCTGATACAACTGTGTGCACAAGCGTTGTTATTCATTCATAAATCTTGAGACAATAGTCATGAGATTATGTGATGATAATTGTTAGTTTTGCGCCAATCGATTTAAATACTGGGCCAAAGTTTTGGTGTGAGTCATTTTCATATTACCTACATGATTATAAGAATGTCCACTAATTAATTTTACATAATTGAACTTCAAGGGATATATATTTTTTGAGCATATAAATAGCTATATACTCGCAATAGGTTTCTTCACAACATTTGACTGCTTACTTAAAAGCAAGAGAATATTAAAAAGCTTTTAAAACACTTAATAAGTTATTCATAAATGATTTAAACACCGGACCTTTCCCAACGTAGTAATTCCAAGAAACGCATAGTTAAGCAACATTCAATTATGAAGTGAAAGCATTAGCGACGCTCAACCAGATCGCTTTGTAAGTGCTGACGTCAAGTACTCGTACAAAACACAAACATTACCATCGTATTGTTTATTTATTGACTTCAACTTTTATTGAATGAAAAAACTTGTGTTACGTGAACTTATTTTTTATAGTTATGAACTTTTTCTTCAAAATTTGTCATAGAATAGAATATTTAGATAGAAATAATATTTTATGCTACAAGAAGCCGGTTAAAAGCAACAACCGATTGGAGTATTTTTGTGTAAGATTTGAGTTTAATATGGCTGAATTATTAAGCATTTTAGTGGTAAAAGGAAACATTAGTAAGGAAATTTTCACATCTGTGAGTCTTCCAAGAAAATTCAACGGTAAAGTCAAATTACCCGCAGTAGGCCAGCTCGGTAGATTAACATCTTATAACTCTCAGCCCTCAATGATGACTGTGGCTAGAAGTGGGTCGCATATGGGCTCATAGATAAATGACTTACGAGAATCATTAAGACCTGTTTCCAGATAGCTAGTCTAATGACTGTCTCCACTCTACGTTCTCTCTGGATTAGACGAATTAAGCTTTTTTCCAGTCAAAGGACAAAGAACATAGTTTTCATTGTGCCTGTTCTAAGAATTGCAATTACGAGGTTTTTATCGAGGTGTCTCGTTAGACGGGCGAACGCCGGCCGCGACGGTTTCCGAGAAGTCTCTTCGGGTACTTTATTAGGTGTCATATTCACTAATATGGACAGCACACGACTTTTTTAATGTGCATTAAGTTAGATAAGTTTGTGACCAGAGCTGTGACTATGGTATAATAAAAGTGTGCCAGCTTGCGCGATGTGAGTCCGCTCGAGAAAATCTGCGTTGCAGACTGGATCAAATTTTACAAGAGTAAACATTTTGAAGGAATCTATCACTTGATCTCAGGTCTTCACGATTTACAGGGAAACTTTGCCACTCCCAATGAGACTAACAAAACCAAGTTCCAATTGACTTGTTAAATGAATATGCTAATGTCGTTTTGTTTGTTCGTTTTTAGTATGTCGTAATTTCGGCTTGACCTAAACTGTAACGGTAGGCCTTAACAAGACAATCGCGCGTGTTTGCTCATTTAGTTTTGACATTACTCGCTGCATGTGAAATGGTTAACAATACAAACCCAATTCTCGTGTTGCATATCGGTTTAAGTGGTCCAGTCCACGCCAAACCATACTTTAATTTGTACGCGTAAGGGCACCGCGAGGGACAAGGCGAGACGTACACCCGTCCTTTTCTTTTACTATTGAGGGCGCTCGTAAAACGATTTTGGGTACAGACAAAAAAATGTTTTGGTTTTTTCCAGAGAACGTTGCCCCTTACAAAAAACTCTACTCTTCTTATTGGAGATTTTGTACTATGTCGTAAATAAACTACTACACAGATTGTAGTTTTTTACATTTAAAATTGATCCAACGGTTGATTGTTTCGCTCGGGACAAATCGATACCATTGTTGAGTAATTGCGCAGTATTTTTTCTTATCTGCGCGAAGTGGGTCAGGTCTAATCAAATATATTTCGCAAGTCTCCCGCTTGTTTTTGCAGTGCGAATATCGTCCATGTAACAGTAGCGCTCGATTAAAATATTACCTTTTAATTGGCCACAAATTGTACTGCATCTATCTGGGGGAAGCTGTATGGCCACTAGATGCAATCTCGTCGGAGATGCGCGGTCAATGACCGAGTGAAAGAGCGAGGGCTATGCGTGCAAGCGAAACGGGGAAGATGCGCGTACGCACTGAAAAGGAATGAAAATTATTGTATTACTGTTTGGTTATCCTTTTTTTTGGTGCGTAGCGTGTCCCGACGCATGACGTATGTGTGCGTGTAATATCGAATTCTGTGTTATTGTTTAGTCGTATGTTACACGCTACGGAATACGTTGACTGAATATCAATAACATTAGGTATTTTTTCTATCTATCCTTTTGACGCGTGTCGCGGGTCTGTCGTTTGTCCGCAGGCTCGACAAAGCGTCTAAACGAATCTTACGTCGCCCGGCCACGTCTTTAGAAACCACACAAAGCGTACAAGCATTCCTAAAAAGGATTAGGAGCGACATTCACGTTGATTATACCAGTTCCCAGCGTGTTGACACGTTTATTCTAAAACCATTAATAACGTGACCTCCGCCTAATAAATCTTCAAAAACCGATCCGTGACACGACGATATGTATACGGTCGAGCACAGGTGCGTCAATCACTTTTCCCGCCAAACGCAATCCGCGAGTTCGATTCCCATGCGAGGCGCGAGAGCGAGTTACTCTCGCTTCGGTAATTTCTAATGATTATGCATTAACGGTACCTGCACTGTGCAGTCCACGAGCTCACGCAACGTACAATGTGCATTCAGCCATTGAAATTTAAATAAAAAAACAGCGGACAATCGCATAAAAAGCACTGTTTATTGCCCAAAATACACAAATAATGCTCGTTTCGGAGGGTCGAGACTGTGTCTATTGTTGCTCTAAGTTGTCCAGTGTGAATGGGAATAGGTTACGGCGTACAAAGGTGGTGACATCTCGCATAGAATGGGGCTAGCTCGCCTTAGGTTATGTTAATGAGATTTAATTGAGTTTGTAATGGTCAGGATGATGTATGGCGCTAGGGTCGGGGTCATTAAGGCGCGAAAATTACGATGACTTGACCGTTTTTCTATTAGTTTGTAGATGATTAATTGACGAATCTATCGTGCCGGATACAAAAACGGTTTATACGGTAATATATGTGTAAATTGTGAAACAAAGACTTCCCCAAAACAGCTATAGTGCGGTAGGTCCATGCATAGTAAATAAGGGAGGCAGGCACACGTGCTTCTATTCAAATGGCAAAGACAATGCCCACTTTGTGTGAACGTTTCATCACATGTTTAGTATCACACGAGCCGACGGAAGTGGAAACTTTAAATTACAACCTACACTGAATAGAGGTGTAATGTTTAAGGGTTGTAAACACGAGTTTACTAAACACAATGGTCAATATTGATTATTCTTGTTTGTGAAGGCATCTGAACTACAAAACGAAATACTTCACTGATATACGGTTACATCACTTTGTTTTTTACTCAAAATTATTTTCCATTAAATGGTCCCATCTAATTAAATGCGTATTGTGTATAACGTATCTTAAACAATATGGGTAAATTAAGCTCCTCCAGTAAAGTATAGCACCGTCCATTCTGATAGGAAAGATAAAAAACATTTCTTTGAATTCTAAGCCGACCTTGTTTAAATAGCAATATAGTGTAAATGATAAACGAGTGTTTTGCAACCAATAGCAGACATACAGTCTGGCGTCTTCTATTATCACATTATGCAACATTTTGCAACAGGCCAAATGGGCCACGGGGTCAAAGACCACGCTATTGTTGCCAACCCTTCAATACAATACAATACAATGCAATGCACATTGTATTCTGAGACGAAGAAACTAGTACTGCGGTTAATCTATGCCAGTGCGTTTTTTGTCCCATCAGAAGAAAGCAATTGTAATCTAGAAATATTCTAGATATCGTGACACAGATTTTTTGTAATAAACAGTTAGCTGTAATAAAAAGTCGAGTTAAATCTGGCAATAAATTGCGAGTTGCAAAATTTTGCAATCGCTGAAATACTCGTTTTAAAGAAATTGTAAAGAGAAAGAAAAGGGAAGGGAGCGAAGTGTAACCACATCAACCAGTTATTAAAACATATTCAGTAGTCTTAACATCTTATCTTCAATATTGACACAGATGCACTTCGTCAATCATGCTTTCTAGGTCACTGCAACGATGCTATCTCGATTGTCAACTTTATGCAGTTAACGTAAAACATAATTTTCAATGCTGGAAAGTAGGCAGTGACTAAAAAACTTAAATACATTTGCATTCGTTATCGGCTTCAGTTATTAACAGCAGATATTTGTACAAAGTAGCGTTGGCCGCAGCCATGCAGTCTATTGGTTGCGGTTATTCATTCATCATAGGTCTTTTCATACATTTTCATTCGGAATTTCAATTCACTTGTGAAGTCCATAGTTAAATTACGAGTATTACTCACCTCATGAGGACCTTTGACTGTGATAATTACCAAAAATGAGGCAGCAAATGCGATGAAAAATCATTACATACACCACGTGTGAAAAATACTACACCTGCTGTAGCTCACGATGTTTTGATCAACATTGCATGAGATGATAATCATTGTTTGTATATTAGCGTTTCTCAGAACGTAATGAGTTTATCTTGTTTTGTCATTACGCCACTGATGCTAATGCTGCGGCCTACTTTCAGATTGTCTAGTGCTACGGTAGATCAATCATTGCATAAATCGTTTCCACGAATACTAGTTTTAATGCATTAAGTTTTAATTAAGTTGCTAATTTTAAATTCTTAATATTGTATACCACTTACTATAAGTTGCAGGTCACCTTGCTGTGGCAATATAAAAAATAAAACTAATATCTGCAACGTCGACCTGACCCCATGATTTGGTATAAACTGTCAAATTTAATTATAAGGGCATTAATTCACCCGTTTATGGAGAGCGAAATCATTTCCCATACGATAATTTGTGTTCATTATTTTGCTTATTCTAATTACAGCGACCCTTCTGTACCGCGGGGACTGAATATTTGGTAGTTTTTGTGTGAACTGCTTAGTTAACGCACCGCTGATTCTTTTGGTCATTGTTTATTATGAAGCGACTAACGATGCGTTTAACATACATTTAAAATTCGTTTTGATTTAATAACGTATTTTCAACCCGCAAAATATTCAGAAATACGTGTAACATTTAACCATAAATAAAATCTGCGTAAATTCGACGCGTGCAAATATTTACGAGTTACAAATATAGTTTATCAAGAACAAAGCCATAAAATGATTAATGGCAGTAACGATACCATAACTATCGCGTCCAGTTACTGTTACCAATAACCATTCAACCTTGGACTCTCGTGACTGTAAAACTCGTGCTGTGTAACCATGGGAACTACACTTCTTATCATGCAAATTGTGTGCTATTGAATTTAATAAAAATAATCAGTTTCAAAACTTCGTTCCATTCATGCCTAATCCCCTAGGCAATAAAAAATCCTAGTTTATTGCAGCATAAAGGGTCGAAGACTACAATTTTAATATCCAAAATTATCATTTTTATTGCTTGATAATTTTCAATCCAGTTAGATTTGGAAAGTGTAATATTATTACTCATTACTAAGCGCATATGTACGTTAAAATGTACACAACGTTTAAGAAACATAATAAAAATATAACATAATTACACCATAGTTCTTTGTGTACGCGCCACGGAGGTATTGTCTTATGCAAATTCCAACAATATAGTTTAAGAAAACCCGTAATTGTTGCCGCTGAGAACAATCGGAGCAGAATTAAATTCCCTTTTGTTTTGATTGTTTCAAACGTTTTGTAATTTATGGTAAACTATTCCGCGTTACCCCATACACGAGTCGTGAGAAATTTCAATTAAATAAGGTCGTTTGAATGTAGGTCGCCAAATTCTTAATGAGTTTTTATATTACTGAATGAATTGATATTTATCTAGACGGCCTTCGTAAGTGAAATTCGTATGCAACAGGTGAAAAACAGGTGAAAAAATTATGTCATACTTGTTACATATTTTATTAGTTCGATAAGCATCATACAAGTCCGACCTATTTTAAACCGTAGATAATGATGTCATACCAAACGTGACATAACAACATGTATAAAAATAATTGTCAATTGTGAAATCATAGTAAAGAACTGTCATTAAATAACTAGCAGTAATTTTCCTGTCTAGCAATCACAATTACCTTTAGAATCGCATAATATATGTAGACAATGCGAATTCTAAGCTCAAAACCAGACCATGACTTTCGATGGCCGACATCTTTGGAGCTACGGTCAGGTGCAAACTCACTTGCGCAGTGCCACCGAGCACCGAGTGGTCCTGAACAATCAAACTGGTCAGGCCAGCCGCGACGCCAGGTTGATTCAATATCGAAATGGTTTTTACACAAAATTTGCATAGACACCGCCGATAAACTGGTCTGTACGCTTTCAGATCATTCCCACGATTTGATTGTGCGTTTTGTGAATTTTGATTAGTTGCATTGTTAATTTTCAACTCCCCTATCCTTTTGTGTCATTAAACGGTCTGATAAATTTGACAAAATTTGTCATAAAGTTTGTTGTGATTTAATTACTGTTTTAATGGCACAAAATGGATCACATGCAATTTGTAAAGTAACCCTTTTGTATACAGAAGGAGACATGACAACATTAATTAAAATAACAGAGTAACGAAAAAAACATTATTTTCAATAGTATACCTGGATATTTTTCATATTTGAAAATATTGATTTTTTTTGTATTGTATCAATATTATGCCTCAACCACCCATCACAAGTTTAGATACAAAATGCTACTTATAACAAACAATACCAATTTACCAGCAACACCACCCGAGCATAAAGAACATTGCCTAGGAAATAATCCAGGAAGCCTACGTGACCAGCGAGTCTAGAAACAGCCCATTATACAATTAGTGTCACAGTACTTGAATACAATTAGCCTGTGTTTATACCCGATCACAGGACGGTTTCAAGAAGTTAGGTTGACGCTACAGAACAGGTGCGGCAGCTACGCGACCGGATCGCAATGATGTTGTAAGGGATCAGGGATATGTTATTTATGTGCTGGATTTATTTAGTACATATAGGATGTGATAGGTCTTGTAGACTTGATAATAGATCAGTGTATCGTAAAATAGTCTTGAAGAAGTTAAATAAAAAATAAAACGTCAAGTCACTAGCGCACGTACGGTGATTAACTAAAGGATAAACTTCTAAAGTGGGGAGGAAAGTTTAATAAATATAAATGTTTTGAATGGTATTCAATTTATGCATAACTACTTCGTCAACATTATTCAAGATCATTTACATAAAATAATAAAATGCACTTAACAATGACTCATTCAAAGCACGACATTTTCGCAGTGTTTACTATTTACAAAGATACAGCAATTAATATTCTCTCTCAACGTTCGGTGCACGATCGTGATATCCTTTAACATTTAAGCGGCTGCCGATTTTGAATCCCATTACCGTATACCGTGTTCAGTGTGTCACATATCCGTTATGCATTAAAGGTTCGGGCCACGTACGTACATGCATTTTAACATACATACAGCTTGCCACTTGCATAATACGTGACGGGAAAATATCTCGTATCTCGCTAACTGTTGTTACATCATGTCGCGTGTGAAGTTTGCACGGAAAAGTTGCCGCCATACGTTTTGTAGCTAATGCGTTGTGGACACACCTCTTATGCTTTATCTAACCTCGTTGGATTGTTTCCTTTCGACTTGACTTGTTTTTCAGTATCGAGATTATACGCTGCACGCCTTAGTAACGTATTTTTTTATTACTCAATATGATATAAAACATTTTTGTTAATAAATTTATTGTATAAATATGATAATAATAATAATGCCGTTATCTATAGCATTTAGGTCGCTGCAACTGTGTGAAAATTAACTATTAAAATATTAACAAGCGAGCTATCGTAAAAGCAGTGTCCACTATGAATCTGCATTTCCGTTCCCAAGCCCCCGACTGACCCATATTCCAATAATTACATACTATTTGATCCCCGCTACGCTTGACCAATCGCTTTTACTACCAACCCCGGCTAGCTATTATGCAACTTTATAGCCAAGTGTCAAGAATAAAGGGTCCATTTGTTGTACTTTCACACGTTTTAAAAAACGGAATTTGTCCAAACTAAACGACCGGTCAGCTCGTAAAACTTCTCAAAAACTACATTAAAACCTATCGCATAATAATGTCGTAAAATTACATTTATGTAGGGATCTTACCGTTCTTAAAATATCTGATTTATGAACTCAATATACAACAATTCGATACGCTGTATGAATCAACCAAAAAGGTTCGAAGTCGTAGATGCTTAAATATCCGGCTAATTAGTAAATCGTGACGATCAGAAAATGTTATTTGATTAGGTTATTTTTTTAACAATGCGTTATGGAGGCGCGGCGTGTGGGTGGTCCCTTAATGTACCCACAGGACACGATTGTATCTGTTCACATTAAACTTTTTGTTGGCACTCGGGTGCAACGTGACCGAAACTTAATAGAAACATAAGTCGGATCCTCAGTAACTCGATGCCGAGGCTAAAAACACTCCCCGTCACGTGAAAACCTTTCAAACACTCAACGGTGTTATCTTCGCCACTTTTGCGTTTTAGCGTTTTTAACTAAACGCACTTTGCGACCAATTAACATGCACAAAAAGTGCACTTAATTAGTAACATTCTGCCCGAGTTTTTCTGAGCTAAAGATGGCTGTAAGTGGCAACTTAACGGCATTGCGGAACACCAAGTTAAGTGGCAGTTTCCACATAGAAACTGAGGGAACTAGTAATTCGAGTGCGTAACGCGAGCTCGCAACTGGCAACCCAATAGGGGGAGAGTGGTGCTAATCCAGGGCAGATGGCGGCTGCACCGGACTTCTAAACCATTACACCGATTATGGTTGCCCAAACACGCTCACCTGCCAAATGTTGCGCGTGGACTGCAACATTGCAGCGAGCACATGTCACGAAAGTTGTGGTTATTTACATAAACTTTCGTCGATTTATTATCTTTAAAAATATATTTGTAGTGGTAGAGTACATTAAACATGTAAAATTATTAATTTAAAATTATACATGTACGTATTAAACCAACAATGAAGTAGATCTTAACAAAATATTATTTTTTTTTTGATTCAATTTTACAATTAAAAAGTAAATTTTACATACATACATACATAAACTCACGCCTTTATCCCCGAAGGGGTAGGCAGAGGCGCCACCAGGACACCCACATTTCGCCTTGTATGTTCCGTCCCATGATGTGATAGGGGGCGAGCCTATCGCCATATCGGGCACAAATTCCTGACTACGGGCTGATAATGAATAGAAAAATCCAATACCACTTTGCCCGACCCGGGACTCGAACCCGAGACCTCAGCTTTGTAGCCGTACCGTAATACAACTACGCCACCAAGGCAGTAAGTAAATTTTATCAAGATCAAAAGAAATGGTCCGAGATAGTAACAAGATAGTATCGTTTACTCTTTCGCATTAATTAACTTAAATCCGTATCAACAATTATAAAATGCAAACGTACTCATTTACGTAACAATACATTACCGTTCCCGTTCGGCAAAACGTCTAAATATAGCATTAAAAAACAGGATTACAACAGACTATAATATTACGCACTCACAGGTACATGCACGATTAAACACCAAACGCGAATTCGTTATACACGTAGTCTTATCTTGAGAAAAAAATATTGTTAACCTGTTGTGCACGTTATTAGCATAGCGTTGGCTATTGTCCATTATTCTTCATATTCATGGGTAAACACACCGGTCTTTGTCGCTATTGTTAGAGGGATACTTAGCAGCATCACCCTTCGCGGTAATCCCATCTTTTTTGTTCATTGTTCCACACAATGCGAGATGAAAATAAGAGCGGCCGGTACTCACACGTAGGTCACATCTCGGCGACCTCAGGTCATCTCTGAATTCTCTGAGTCGTGTTTGCTATTGTAATACCGATGTTTAAGCTAAAAGCGGTTCGCTCCTTTGTCCGAAATTGAGAGAACAATAGATGACAAAAGAATTGTATGGTATTAGCTACTGGTTATGTCTTTATTGTAGGTATTATCGATCTCATTGTGTTTCGGATTTATAACGTTGTCTCGCTACTGGTGTCATATTAAATTTGAATATTTACGGCCATGGGAACCGACTGATATTCATCTCCAGTTTTCCTTCTCATGCGCTTTAAGAAGCACCTATTTAAGACGCTATTATTATTATTGTTGTTATGTCTATGACTGCCTCGGTGGCGTAGTTGTATCACGGTACGGCTACAAAGCTGACGTCTCGGGTTCGAGTCCCGGGTCGGGCAAAGTTTTATTGGATTTTTCTATTCATTATCAGCCCGGAGTCAGGAATTTGTGCCCGATATGGCGATAGGCTCGCCCCCTATCACATCATGGGACGGAACATACAAGGGGAAATGTGGGTGTCCTGGTGGCGCCTCTGCCTACCCATTCGCGGATAAAGGCGTGAGTTTATGTATGTATGTATGTCTATGATTGCTTTGAAAGAAATTGCTGATGTATTTTATATAGGTCACGATAGTTATAGCGCCGCGCCGCGTCGGTAGCCGACGGGTACTACCAATCGGTTGCAAGTCCGCCGCCATGATTTACTTTAATGGACAACATAAACTAGCAAGGATGTGGCCGCACTGATTGCATCGAAACAACAAAAACAACCCACAACGCAATCAAATAAATTATTACCTTTCGATTGCACCCGACGGGAGACATCGATATATGGAGCGTTATTGTTACAAAATTATCGGCCATCGACTAATATTGGATGAGAAACTAAACAAGCCACGTAACTTAGAAGGCAACTTCAAAGGATAGATAGCGTATCGATATGACAAATGTTTGTTATCAAACATCAATATTATGTGAACGCATACCCTCCTGGAATTGTAAGGACGAGTTGTGTCATGTGTGTAAAGGAGACACTACGATTCGGGCAGTTGACAACTCAAGTACATTTTAGTCCAATAACCAAAATAGTTAAAGCGACTAAAATCATAGAAAATTGGTAATTGCCACAATTTATATTTTTGTTGTAATTTTTTTAGTGTTTCACATTTAATAGGTTTTTTCATGTTCAGATAAAGAGCTTTTTTCTTACGTTTTCTGGAGCATGTGTTACATTTGGGGTGGGTTTTTTTGTTATTTTTGTCGGGAAGGCGGTAATCTACAAATATCGGAGATAATCTGACACGGCGTATTACGGTAGCGGTGTCGGTAAATTGCTCCCCATTGCCGATAGTTGAGTGGGTCGATAACTGCGGCGCTTTGATCGCGGCGGCCCGCGCGGCGACCCTTTGACGCGCCGCCCCCGCGGGGTGCGCTGTGTTAAACCTTCATTAACAACCATTACACACAGGTGCACACTGCCCGGTAGTCCACATTACCACAATAATGCATTCAGTGACCAAATCAAGATACACAAAAATATTTTTAGTGGCTTTTCGATCGAGGATTATTCAAATCGTTCACATTCTCTCATCCCTTTTTCATTCGATTTTTTACATCAGTAAAATTAAATATTTCAAATGAGTTGTTTGTGTAATTACGCTGGTGACGACCAAAGCGCAGCGAGTGCAAAAAAATAATGACAGCGCACAAAACATTACAAGTTAGTCATTATGCATGCTCTGAGGGACTTATAGGCAATTTAGCCATCGCGTCGCATCTTTTAATGTGCCTAACAGCGCCGCGACGCGTCAGGTGAACGCACTGCAGTTTTCCACATGACGTATTACCGTGCATATTCCATTACCGCTTGTCATTAAAATCCTGAATACAGCTTGTGTAACGTGCTGGAGATAATTTCTATGTGTCGGAAAAGAATGGTTAGTGCTTTCTACGCTGTGAAATGTGTTATTAACTGGCTTGTAAGGGATGCACTTAAATGAAAACGATGTTAGACAATTCTATATTCATAGTACTTGATGAACTGCTTAATAAGTTTCATAGTTGTAAAAACACTTGAGGAATTTAAGGCGTAAAACATTTAAAAGATTCTTCGAAATGTAATCTGTGTTTATTTTCTTCATTCAGCATTGCTATTGAAAATAAGTATGTCATAAAACAAACCCAAAAAAGGACATAGTAGCTTAATAGTCGATATGTGAATGACCACGCTACAATCCATCAGAAATGCAAAAAATATTCCGCACCTAAACAGAGTACGCAACCGGGGGTCTTATAAATAAATCAAAATGGTCATGTCCGTCGACCTTCGCTGCACCCGCAACACGCCGACAATCGTGTGATTTTATTCAATGATAATTATATCTGCGCAGAGGTAAATGCACTGGCCGACCTTGTCAATTACTTCTCATAGATTATTATGCTCCACCCGTAGCGAGACCGTACGGCCGATACTCGATAGAATACCCGTCAATGTCACCGCTTATATCGATAAAATTACAGCTATGCATCTAGCAATAGTCCTACGACCTTATTCATAGACAGAATCAAAACCTATTTTAGTTATCGAATGTATTGTCTTCTTCGCTCAAAGTGAATTCTATAGTAGTTCAAAAGGGACAAAACATTTGATAACTTAAACAGGTTTTAAATCTCTGAATATTTCTATTGCTAAGTGTTCAAAATGACGGCTATGAGAAATTATACGCTTCACGCATCGAAGCAAGTCTTTGTAATCGACACACGTTTCTTTCGGGTCTTGGTGTTATGACACCTTAGTGTTGCCTAGTTTCTGATAGCTATCATCGAGAAGTTGTATCTGTGTGATCAGGAATATGGTTGTGACTTTTGGGGCTATTTAGTATGGAAATGTCAAAAATTCATCTACTTCACGGATATGATGGCACGTCCATCACAGTTCGCTTTTATCTTGGCTGTCGTTCACTTAACTGAATTTATTGTCGCTCACCAAACAGCTAGGAAACAAATCGTGATGCATCCTGCATACCTTTCCCCACCGTTTCAAACATTAAGTCAATCCCGCACTAAATCCATAGAAGCTCAGCCCCACAATCATCTATTCCCAGCAGTGGGATTGCCACACCAGGTATGTTTTCACAAGCGGTTAGCATGCGTGGTGCGTGATTGAGTTACTGCTTGCACGCCACAACTAGCGGACACGGTACAATGCCTTTCATTTCGTTCACTTTCACAATTACTTAGCCAACTGAACACGCCTCCACGTTTCTAATGCCTAGAATATCCTGATGGTTTGTTGAAACTAGGAATTGCACCTAGGAATCAGAATTAGGAGATACAAAGCACCGTATGAACTGTAGACTAGGTCAAGAAAAGTTAAGTAAGAAAATGGATTAATTTAAATTTATTTTTAAGAACTATTAATAATATGGCAACCAAAAATAATTAATTTAGAAAAACTAAAGACGTATGTTTTTGAAGAATTCCTCAATCTTTTATTAGCAAGATTAGTTCCCCCTATTCTGGTCATTATTGACCCATGTCAGGCCACTAGGTAATTTCGCAGTAGAATGGGGTCATGATCTAATTTAACCTGTTAGTTAAACGAAGCTTAATGTAGGTGTTGACAAAAGTTACAATGTAGGTCGCTCTAATGTGACCTTCTGGACGGTAGTACATCACCAATTGAGAGGATATGTTGTCAAATAATGACGCATTTCCGATGGCCAGTATTTATATGAAGGATGGATGGTATAATATGATTAATGTTTTGAAATAAGTTGAAACAAACAAAGTATTTATTCAATAATTTCGTTTAATTTCGTTCAATAAATTCGTTTCTATACTAAAATAAAGCGAAATTGGTAAATGACGAATTTACATAATCATTTGAGTAATTTATTAGCCAAACTATATGCATGTCCACTGCGCTTAAACTATGTCAATTAGTTACGCATCAAAATATACTTAAATGATCCAGATACGGCCATGAAAACGGAAAACTTGACATTGCTATCGGTAAACACGTTAAATCTAACGATAGCGTATCGGTCAAGCCGTCATATTACGGTGTCAAGTGCATGTCAAAACATCATTACTTAGCACGAGTTATATTTGTTTACGTTGAAGCATCACTTTTGGTTACTTGAGGCTAAGTAGACCATACTTGAATCAGATACTTATCTGTCATTTAAGTCATTTGTTTATTGGATGGCATAATGTTAGCCTAGAGTACTAAAATTCGAAACGTATAATAACAGACTATTTGGACTGGCCTAGATTTATTGTAAGAAATAGTTTTATTACATGATTGATTAATTGCCTCAGATTATCCAGTAATAAAAAGTATTGTTATTACTATTCAAATCACAATAACCGTAATGAAATAGCAATAAACGGCACGCGACCGGACAACGTTCTTTATTTAAATAAACAAATATTTATAAACATTGCAAAATAATAGACAATTTAAATCTAGAAATGAAAATTCCCGCGAATAAAAGTGGTGAGCAAAAACTCGCTCGAAACGTAACCCCTATTGAAAAGGTCACTCCAAATTACGACATCCTGTATGGTAGATTTAATCTGAATAATTGCTACGTACCCGAAGTCTAGACTGGCGTGAACATTCTTCGCGGAACTTGATAATTCACTGCTAGAGAAATTTTTGCAATCGCATTCGTAAACTGACGGACGGGTGCATAATTTTTAAATGTTTAAAATTCTAATATATTTTGAATTTGGAACGCGCATTTTATAATTTCAATTATAATAATAATTTTGAATTTATTGATAATAAATCGATTTATTGTTTTTAAATTAATTATTAAATTTAGTAGTTAGATCTACTATTAAAATAATACATTGAAGTTGTTTTCGTGTAGTTACGCAATAGAGAAGGGTACACCATCATTAGGGATATTGATGATCTAAACGTCAGATAATATAAATAGATGGATCAGTCGACGTTTGCAAGCGTGTTGAGTCATTTCTGCATAGTGAGTAATCAACAATGGTGTTTCCTGTTTTGACATATTTTATTGCACATTTTCATACTGATACATTTTCAATTGGCGTGTCTCGTGACAATACATTTTAGCAAAATGTTTCACACTGTTACTTATGTAAAAAATCAAGCCAAATCATACTAACCTACGGCTTGCTCGTATCGTCATGCATAGCAATAAAAAAAAAAAAGAAAAGCAAAATCATCGTTTATAAAAATAGGTACATGCCATAAAAAATATTTCGCCATTACTTCCGTCCTGTTATTTTGAAGCAATAAAAACAAAACATAATTTTGTGTTCTTGGGAGTCTGACACAGAAGCGCAACACATACTTAGTCATAACCATTACCGAGCCGATAAAGTCATTAGGCAAAGGCAATCTAGGTAATGACGTTAAAATTATCACCATTAATATATAAACAATAAATCTTCGATAATGTCCAATTGTTAACGATTGTCACGAGGGAAATATGGAAGTATATAAAAAGTAAATTACACATAATAACTTTAATCCGAAGACGCATTAAAGACTTAATGCGAGTTTAATATAAAGTTGTTGAAGTAATGAACCGAATGGAAACAATCAATATAATGCAATAAAATTGCATGGGAGTGATAAAAAGCGGTCGACCGCATATATCAGATAATATTGAACAAATGTTAAGAGCAGTGCAGTGCTACCTGGCCGCTGCTGCCGGCTACAGCCTACATGTCACTTGTTTGTTTAGGCTGGCACGTTTCAAAACCAGTAGCCGAGACCAAACACACGGCACCCCGGCCCGCGCCCCGCGCACCGACGGATTAGTTTTTGTTACTCTTTTTATCTCCACCGTCCAGTTGTACTAAGACCTTCTCTAGGGCTGCCTCGACCGCAGCCCCGGCGTCACGGGCCGCGCGAGCGTGCAGTTTTGACACCGCCTTTCACTTGGCCTAGATATTTGGGAACTGGTTTGTAATCAACAATGCGAGCGGCCGTTCTCGACTCGCCGTTGGCGTGTCAACAATACGTTTCCTGCGCATTGTGGCGTGGAAAACGTTTCTGTTACTCCACCAGCCCTACATTACAAAATAAAAAGGTTCAGTCGTGCGCTAGGGCACCGAGGCAACCTGTTTGGTTGCGGGACGCGCGGTGCGACGCCCACGCCTCACAAATCCGCGTCGAGTCGAGTTCACCGTACACAACTACACGCCATATATATACATACATACAGACAGCAGCGCAACTGTACCGCGAACGTGTTTCTACATGTCGGATCCAGTTCCACGTCTGTATCAACCACGTATCACTGTCTACTAAATAGATACTTTTAGAAACAAGATTGTAATTCTGACGTAGGCTCAAGTAGGATTTCGCGTGTTTTACGTAACAATACTTTCAAGGCGTTTTCCTTAAGAAACCCAACACAATTACGAAGACAAAGGGCCGGTCCCGGTTTGTTTGCCATTATTGACGCGGTAATAACCGAGCTCGTTTCCCGGGATCCAGGATCGTGACTCAGGCCGCTGCGTCACTCGCGCGCCCGGAGCAATAACATTTGGCCAACATTTGTGAAACCGCAACTCAATCAACTTTTTGTATAGCACGTACCGGCGTAAACGCAGTGTGTGCAATTTGGCCGGGATAATTTTGGTAGTTTCTTTACCTATAGAAAGGATAAATGCGCATTGTTCGATTTACGTAAGAATATCCTCGAGGTGGTTTCCGGGCATCGTGCAGCGAAACAAAAAGGCCACAGGAACGGGCAGCTCTCGAGCCCGTGGAATAATGTGTAAAAAATATTCAATTTGACACACGTCAGGAAGGATACATTTTTTGCTCTCGCAGAGGTGGTGTTTGTTAAAGATTCCAATGGTAGTGCAGCGCGGGCGGGGGAGCGGATGCATACGCGCCGACGGCCTTCGAGCGCACGTGAACTGCATGTCGATGCACTGTTGCTACCCGACAACACTTGGCAACGATGCGCAGACGCGCCACCCTGTTGTGGATTATAATAATGCAAATTATTGAAACAACCGCCGGCCTTTGGAATATGTAAATGGATCGCGAATATTACGCGGCCCGACGGAAGGCATTACTGCGGTGTTGAAGTTTTCGCAGATAAATAAACCGAAAGAGGTTCGCATTCGGCCGACGGGTCAATATTTAGGTCGACGGAAATAACCGCGGCAGTCCGCTGCCCATTGCAATCTGAACTCGCACCACTCTGCGAAGCGTTTGATTGAACGCGTGACTGCCTCGTCCACACAGCGACCGCACATAAACAAATAGTACCTATAGTACAGCGAGCGCGCTTCTGTATCTGCGGAATGGCGCGTCGCTGCTACGTGAATGAAACTAGCCATTCGGCAATATCAGTCTCGTGAAACGTGGAATTGTGTGTAGCGTAATTTAATAACTTATCAAAATCCGAGACGTAGTACGCCATGGAATTAGCTTGCATACGATAAAAAGATTGATAATGGCCATGATAAGTAGTGTGGTGTGCGCGAGTTGTTTGCGCGGCGCTCGCGCGGCGTGGCTTGGCTCGCTCCGGCTCCAAGGCCATTTTGTTTACGAGCCCGCATGTTTACTACCCGGCCGGCGCGCGCTCACCGCCGCTAAACACACAAAACAGCGCGCCGATTCTCTTCACAAATCGGTCACGTTATACTAGGAGAAAATGGCGCGAAACGCTCCATTGAACGTTTGGCGGGAAACCGAGTTGCATAACCACGTGAAAGTATTTTCTCTTGCATTGAGAGTGGCATCCGCGTCTATTTCGCTCGTGGCGCACTATTTATGGGTGCATTTCGTGCTGCACTACAGTGAAATTTCTCCGACGTTATCGACGTTCCATTATACAATGTTTAATCAGTAATGAGTATCGCTTCAGGGTCAAGTTACGCATGACAATATTGTAATGCTGATACACGGTTGCTTCGTGTGTAAGGTTTTAAGGTTATGTTTTGGTGTCCACGTGTTCGCGTACATTATTTGGCGGGAAGACGGGCTTCCACCAGTCGACCTTGGCTCTGACGTCATTGACATAGTTCCCAACTGCAGAAACCGACGCGGTTTTTTTGTCGTGATTCAGTTGATTCTTATTATTACTCGCCATGATGGGCGCTTCATTCGCTGTTTTTATAATATTAGTTGAAGGTCAGCGCTGACCAAGAAATTGTTCAAGGCTGTATCTTTTATTTTTACATTTCTTGTTTCACTTGAGCCATACAATTATGTTTTGGCGGCAATCGCTTTTCCCGCCAATGTGTTATACAATCACATCTTTTTTAAACTGTTTTTTGTTTGAAATCTGACAATACTCGTTTATAATCTTCCTCATTAGGATCAAGATGTTTTAGAGAACAGGGCGGTGCGGTCAGGTCTCGGCCTTGGCTGCTGTTGCTATGTATCGACGGCGTGTATCGTGTATGATCGCTTATTTGCTCATAATGACTCGATAGCCGCTACCGTATCTAACCGTACGGGCGTTATATTTATTGCCAATATTAACTCCGACTTGTAACTCGGCCTGCGTTACGTGGTTCTTACTTCTTATGCAATCCAGTGGGCGGTTATTTGAATATCTTGAATGTAATACCAGTTGAACCGTTTATGTAATGTTCGATTATACCGCCTATTGAATCGAATGATCACATATTTCACAATTGGAATAGCTTTGGGTATGATTGACTAATCGAAACAACTATTAATGTATTCACTTATTCAGTTAATGTCTGTTAATGACTTGTCATAAAATCAATATGTAGTAAAATTACTTGTTTCCTAAAAATACATTAAATAAAATACCCTTAAATCGACTCATATTTTCATAAATTCTTTCTCGATTTTTTTATATGATACATGTGTCCACACTTAAAACACGTGTCACTATTTTCGTATTACAAATAACAATAAAGTACATATTTATTTCATCAACATAATTACCCGATTCACAACACATTAATTCTGGTTTATCTACATAGGCATATTTTGTTTAAAACGTAATAATTATACATAATATATTAGTTTAAAAACCAGTTGTGTTAATGTCGCTTGCCTTGGGCGCGAGGTCTTGATACTTGTATGTATGCATAACGATAATATTTAAGAAATAAAAATGTCTTCAATATGCAAGTACTGAAATAATAGAAAAAACCTCGTGACAAACTGATGTCCGTGTTGCGTAATTTTTATCGGATCTTGATAATATGTAGCTTGTGGCAATAGAATGATTCCAAGTTATAATACATCTGTAAGTGAGAAAATATAAAAATAAAATTGAAAAACAACATATAGACAAAGGATAGGCAGTGATGTAATGACACACTCATATTTCATTGAAGTTAATTTTATTTATTTATCAGGAACAATTTCACTCTCGATGAAATGATTTTTTGCGATTATTAGAACCCAAAACCATTCGCAATAAAACTGACTCAAGAATTTAGGTCATTCACCTACCAGTGAAAGATTTATCATTCACTTTCATTGAAAATTTCGCCGGCGTTATCGTAGGAAACATTTGCATCGGCCCACTCAAATCACAGTTCGTATTAAACGTTATCACGACAATTGCCCACGTAATTACATAACTATTTGTCGCGAACCTTATCTAACTCGGTTACTTATCATAATTTTGCACACTTTTCTTGTCTCTTATTACATGTCATTTGTCCTTAAGCTTAAAGACTAACATTTCGATTGGAAAGAACTTATGCAATTGTTAGAACATTTGTTATGCAATTGGGAAATAAGTCATCATATAACAGCCTTATTCATAGACAGTTTTAAAACCTATTTTAGTTTTCAATTGTTTTGTCCCTTTCGAACGCCTTTTGAATTCAGTCTGAGCGAAAAAGACAAAACATTCGATAACTAAAATTAGTTTTAAAGCTACAAATACGGCCGTAAGAGTTTATAAACTAAAATATAGCGAATAATAATAACTTTAGTTGGTGGTTGAATTTTTGTATTTTCCCGGTTAGGCAACTGCCGTACACGATGATGGAAATCCCGTAATTTGTCACGTGTACTGTAAATTAACACTATATTGTTAACGTTAACAATTACCTCTATTTTAATCGAAATAAAACGTCAAAACGTCTAAACTTCACCAGCTTTCCCATAAGGGTTGAAATATACCCTCTAGTCACAGAAGAGATTAAACAGTAGTTAAGCAGGCCGTTAAATTTTTATAGTTATATTTCAAATTTTATACTTCAAAGGCGTCGCCGCTTCTGAATAGGAAAAAACACATTCCGGATCTTTAAGTGCACTAGAACAATTTTTAACGGTCTTGTAAGTCGTAAAATTGCATGTCGCATACATCCTGCTCAAATACTCTGTTTCTGAGTCGTAAAATTTTGAACTATTGCTGTTCAACCACGCCCCTGTTTGCTTTACATGTTCAAAGAATACGAAAGCTATAAATTTCCTATTATTCAAATTAATTGCAGCGTATTACATTGTTAAAGGGTTCGTCTTAATTTTCTCTTACATATAATTGTAAATTGCGTCATTGTCTTAATTATTTTCTTTCTATTTTCCAGATTTCCTGAAACCCCGCAAAAGGTTATCGAATGGCAGCAAGAAGTCCCCGGCGCACGCGCACAAGAACGACGTTGGCCACATCCGCCCCCCCAAGATGGCGCGCCTGGCACCCCCCCATTACAAGCGCCCCAGCTAGGCCTTGCAGTACGCCGCTTCGAACCCACACCGCGCGGCTCGCCACGCGACCACTCAACCAACAGGGAAAGGACTATACAGCGGGTGTTATGAAATTGTGCAAATTTTAACTTTTAATTTCTTAATTTATTTTGTAAGATAGTTTCAGATATATAATAGCGTACGATATAATTTAATATAAATATGATAATGCTCCATATGTCACTAGCAACGCATCACAATATGGGTTTTGCTCAACGCTTAGTACACCGCAGAATGCCGACTACAGTTCGACAACACATCCGTAAATTATAACGTGACAATTAGCCGTAAGACTTATTATGATCTCTCAAGTATATTAAGTTATATAAGCGTAAGTTAAGTTAGATTTACGAGCGTTCGAATCGTGTCTTATGTAGTGAAGTTGAGCGGAATGGTAAAGGGTGTCTCGAAAATGTTAGAAGCATTTGTGGAAATATAATTTCCACGTTTCTGCTTCGTAATATTTTTGACGCACCGCGGCGCTGTTTCTGTGTAACTATACGAGAAGCGTGTTCACCAACAACCAATATGAAACATTAATTTAGTGTAAGAATGCAAATACTCAATGGGCACATTTGTTACCGTGAACCGTCGACGTGACTCCGTTTGGTTTCGTTTTTAAACATAAGACTTGAGTATTTGTGTTTCGTGAACATCTATTGGGGATTCTTAGTTTATTTGTTATGTTGTTGTATTTAATGGATTATATCTTTATTTTGACGATTGTTTTATTGGTTACTCTAAATTTGATCGTTTGTGCCGTCGCCCTTTATGAAAGTACAAATTTCTCATCGGTTTAGGTAGGAGGGCGGCGGCGAGCTGAAAACAAGGGCCATGCATCATCTTCATTCATACTCTTTGTACTATAGGTTTCAATACATTGTGTATTTTATATTTCGTATAACCACCCCGGTTGTACTCTTGGTACATGCCAAAGCAGACGAAGTTTCGACGCGAATGAAATGAAATGAAATTGAAGGACAACGGGAATTATCCCTTATTTTTACTGTTGTAAAGATATATATCCTACGCTGGGTAGGACTTTCGTTTACTTTATGACTTATGTTTATCGAAATATTATGACTTTGTTTCATTTATGAATTTGTGTTTGCGTGTGGTCTTTGGGACGGACTTGTTCACACATCGTTTGTTTATTTATATCTGCTAATAACTATAAAGCAGTTACACCTAAGCTTTTTTATGTAAATTTTTTTTGTATGTAATAACTGTAATGACAAAATTGTCTACGAATCTATGTAATACCTCATAATTTGTATAAGCTTCTGTAATGACTGTTGAAAGTGATTTAATTCTTAAAACTCAATGTTTAAAAAGACAATTTAATAAGAAGGAATGTCGAGTTGAAAGAATTAAATTATCCAATAATGATGTAAAAATTGCTTGAAAACTGAAAATTCCGTTTTTGAGCATTTTTTCCGACTTCGTCCTGAAGACCTCACAGATTTTGTTTGTTTCAAATGTCTAGGTAGATGTTAACGACGACACGACAGTAATCATGCATACAAACAAAATTGCAGCGAGAATATTTATAATTATGTTTCTCTGACACCTGTGATGTATTAAATATGATCTCATAACATAATTTTACTATATTCAATGTCATATTTAATATTTTTTTGTTTGTTTAAATAGCGTTAGTTACTGCGACACAGTATGTAACTTTGAAAACAGTATCCCTGTCGTGTGGTAATGAGGAATAATTTAATACATCAATTTAATATATTTTATATTTGATTAGTGTGTGTAGTGTTTTGTACAGAGTAGAATCTCGGACGGCAACACAGGCGTTCAGTGATACCAATAATTATGTTTTTGTTAAAACCTCTAACAGTTTAAAACTACAATATTTAAAATTAGAATACCCATAGACTGTTGAAACTGTCAAGTAAAAATTGGCGCGAAAAAGGCAAACGTTGTGCAGTCAGTGAGTCTATCTAGGCAGTAGCTAGCTAGCGATAATGTCCGCACAATCGTTCTTTCTAAAAAAGTTAATTTTATTGTTCACTCATCAGCTTTCTATGTCCATACAACTGTCCAGTATTGGTGACTATCACTGAATCCTCCAAACCGCCTGATTCTGACTGACGTGTAAATAATTTACAGTATAACCCGAAGCATTGTCCGCTACACTGTAAATTGTAAGCACTTTAATTAAGCGGGTGGCATTTGAGAACGTTGGCGAGGGATACACAAAAAAAAATGTTTGATTGTACGTTAAGCATCAGAGGCAACAGAAAGTGCCAAATACGGTATACAAACCGATAACAACTTGCAATAATCTTGTATTAAGTTACATTTTGTGCCTGGTTGTCGCACTATTTGTATTTTTTATTTAATTTTCTATAACCTGTATTTTACACTGTCCAATGCTGGTTATTGGAGTCGAACATTGCTTTATTTGTCGTCACATTGTGTTTACACTGTCGCAATATTTTTCTACGATTTTAAATTATGCTGATATTTAAAATACTGAATACTTTTAGTGTGAAAAAAGCCACAATCAGGCATTACATGTCACAATATTTAAACGATGTAAAATACGAAACAAAAATTGTTAACGTACAAGTTTAAGTTATCCTTGTAAATATTTGGCAGACCTACAGTGTTTTGATAGTGTAATAGTTCCATATATTATGTATTATGTATAATATTTAGTTAAAAAAGCTTATTTCAGATGGTAATTCTGTTGTTTTCTTTACGCCACCCTGTCCTAACAATGCAATTTTGAATTTACATACACAAAGATAGATTTTTTTACTACGAACAATAAAATACTGAATACATAAAACACATACACACCAAATTGCATACAGTCACACTCACAATCAATTATTCTTCGAAGGAATCTAATAACTAACTAATTAATATCGATGTAAAAAAATTAAAATAAGTAATCTTCACTTAGTATCAGTTAATCCACTTGATCAAATAAAAGTAGGCAAAGATAAACATTTTAGTTGTACCATTTTTCCTGTTCTGCTATGTTATAATCAGTTTTTGACAATGCTGTTATTACGAGAAGTTATGATAACAAAGAGCGCGGGTTCGAATCCCACACATAGTGATCCGCACATATGCGCTTTTCGTATGTGAATTATGGGAAAGACACAGGCACATTTCCAAAAAACATACGCTAATTTATTCGACGTACCGAATTGGAGCTTATACAAAAACACATACTTCATATCTTGGTATATATTTTTTGTTCAAATCATGGTTTATATCATTCTAATAACAAACAATAATAAACTGTTAATGGAAAAACAGTGATCATATAATTGTGATGCACATGCCAATTGTAGAATTAGACAGCATTTATAAGTAACAATTACACGAAGAAGTAACAACCACAATTAAAAATAATTAGTAGTGTCTGAGCTGTGCGTAGGTTCTAACAATCTAAACGCCGTAATTGCTCTTTTGTTCTCGAATAATTTCCTTTATATTTAGCCCAGTATTAAATACATAATAATATTTAATAAAACCCAGTTTTAATAAAATACAGTACGTTTTCGTACTTTTTTCTTTTATAATGAAAAATATTAAACTGAGGGTAGTTTTGTTTTCGTCTACCTCATTGCTAGGGCCCGTAGTTCGGCCAGTCTTTAACGAGCAAACGCGTAGCGCGGTCCGGTCCTGCGCTGGGTTTCTAGCCCAATTAAAATCAAATCTGGTGCAAGTGGTGATTATCGCTACTGCAGACATCATTCGGGTCATCCACCATGGGCCGGCGGCGACGCAGCTTCGAGAGTGGTACTCCGGTAAGTGCTAGACATAGTACATTCCTATATTTTGTGGATTATCTTTAAATTCATTTTGCCATGTAATGGTTTCGATGAATTTTTATGTAGGTTTAATGGTTCCTAGGGTTAATCTGTTAGGGGTATTTTATATTTTATAAGTGTATATCTGTTTAATATTAATGTATAACATCATGTACACCTATACACAAGTCTATAACAGCGCAGGGATTGGCACAAGAGGTGTTGTAGTGGTACCCACATTTCTCCGATCTTTTTTTCCGTCCCAAGATTTGACAAGACAAACCTGTTACTGTTCCAGCCCCGGGGATTCATTTATGAATTCTCAAACCTAATAATTACACTAAATAACTACGAAGTAATAGGGTCGTTCCGTGATTTCGTGCAAATTTCATCGTTTTTTGGAACTTGATATGACGTCCATTCGAAAAAAAATCTTTAAAAAATAGGCATTGTTTCATGGTTTTATTCGGCTGGATATGTAATTTGCACGAAATCACGGAATGACCCAATAACGAATTTACAAAAAATCGTAGAGACTCGCTAACTTAGTTTTCGGTGCAATTCATAGAGGGCGCTATAAAACATAGCATGCCAGCGTGGTAGTGTGGAGTTTGTGTGGTAAATAGTTTCATAGTCCTATGGTTCAGACTTCAGCCATACAGCAATACATGACTTATACTGCACGTATCAGAAATAGTAAAAAACGCAGATACGCAAAACAGATATCCGTTTTCACAAAATATAATTTTCGCAATTTGCGGTTTGCGTTGTGTAGCTAGCTAGCTTTTCTTGTTAATCGATTACTAATACTTGTAGGTATCAAGACGCAGATACTCAAAACAATATTTAGTCATCACAAAATATAATTATCATGTATTGCGGGTATGAGGTATCGAACCAACAGCTTCTCGTTTCATAGCTAGCTTTCCTTGTTAACCGATTGGTAATATGGGCGCAAAAATCGTGAAATTAAATTAACATAATATATCTAAGACTTATCAAGAGTGTAGCCGAATAAAATTGCCATTTGATATGGGTCAACCGACAAAGGGCAAGGCGATAATAAAAACAAGTGATTTGATGCTCGTATGAAAATGTTTATTGATATCACAATCAATACTACACAACTACCCAATTAGTTATCCGTCGTATTCAAGTGTACTGCGATTAAGAATGACATACACAGATTACATTTCTTTAGTACACTGAAACGTTGCAACATGGTCGTCGCTACCACATATTTTTTAATACACAATTTATCCAATAAAACAGTGACTATTCTGGAATAAATGCAAAAAGGTCCTTTTGCGTGCTATAATAATAACATTTAATTTTTTATTCACTAGTGTATTTCGACATTTTAACTACGTGTCACATATGAAGATAAATTAAAAATCAACGCTGAACTGCCAAGGCCTTCCAGTGACATTCTTGTAAAATTAATTATTCGTTGTTTGTGTAAACTAAATATAAATATCGTAAATTAAAAATTTTACGTAAAAAATGATATTTTTTTTGAAAAAGATAAACATGTTAGATAAGCCAATGTTATTAAAATAGAATAAAGTATTGTGTAGTTCGTTTAAAGTGTACTGCGGTAAAGCCTTGGCGTTTCATCATTGGCTTGCTATCTAATACAAAGTTACTAATCAGTACAAAGCTATTTAATTTGTTAACAATAGAAACATCACATCGAACAATGGACATCGAGTACAAACGTTGCATCGTACAAATTCTATTAAAGTGCATTTAATGAGAAAAGAATTCAATATTGCAAAAGAATTATTGTCTCAAAATACATTTTGGAGTGACGCGTAGCGATCTTCAGTGAGAGTTGGTGTCAGACCATGCTACTCTTCCCGGAGGTACATCAATACAATAACTATGTAAATATATACAATTATAATAGAGTTTACACTTAGGCACATCGATTGTTATAAAATTACATTATTTATTTAATTCGAAAACGTGATTTATTAGCTATATCTACTGCCACAGATCTAGAACCGAAAGACAATTTTATAATATAAACAAACACCGAAATGAATGCTCAAAATCTACGACAGCGTTATAACGATAAAATGCAACTTCTCCCTCTCGTATACTGCGCGGTATACAAGGAGAGAGCCAAGCGGCCGCGGCGAGGCTGTCGTGATAAATTTGTACTCTGAGTACCCCGCCGCGCACCCCGCCCCCGCATGACGCGCATCACGCGGCGTCAATAACATTACAACTAACTTTGTGTTTAGGATAAAGAGTTTTATTCTAACTTGGTCACAAACCTACCACTGAAACTATTGGAGCGTAAATTATGTGTTAAGGTAAGTATTGTAAAATAAGTCAAAAGTGTAAAATGCCAGATTACAAAGTTATACCAAGGATAGAATTACCAGCCTATATTTCGAAAATTCCAAAAAACCTCAAAGAACGTCAGAGATATTTTCCTAATAAAACTACGACCTTTCGGACTGTGTTAGGTAATATAACGTTATATTTAGCATAAAATGCGGAACTACTCCACACCACATTTAAAACGAATTATGGACGCTAATAGTGTATTAATATTAATGAAATATAAAAAGACACATCGAACTTTTGGACACGACCATAGAAACAATAATGTCTACATAGTTTTATTATATCATAAAATATATTTATTCCACCAGCGCGGAGATTGGACGTGAGAAAACACGTTAATACAATTACTTTAGGAGTAAATATTTGAACTTTGTAATTGAATATTTCACGACAAATATGAAGCCAAAAGAATTATTTCCAAAGGGATAGTACATATATTTATAACATTTAAGCACTATAAGTCTAAACATATTAATATTTATTTGATCCGATTTATAAATATTCGAATTTTGTCTAAAACTAAACGCTTGTAACGCATCGGATACGCCATTAGGCCGTGGACGCGACTCGGTTGGAGCCGAGCGGTCCTGTCGATGGCAACGCAAGCCGTCTGCCGCAACACCTCTACATAAAGTTCTTAAAATGTCAATGCTAACATCAATATCTTAAAAATCTAATAATATTAACAATAAATATGCGAATTTGTTAAGAAATTCCTAATAAGCAAGGTACATAGATTGAATTAGAAGTATGAAAAGTGGCATCCAACCTCCGCGCCGACGTCGGTAGACAGTTTGGTTACAATGCAACACACACTAACCTATGCGTACACTACACCGATAGCTTGTACGAATCTGATAAACTTGTCTAAGTTAAAAAAGCCGTCGCTACAGCTACGTCCCTGATATTCTTTTGGATGCAGCGTTTTGGACAATGCGAATTCATATTGTGGTTCATCAAGAAAACCAAACTGAACAAAAATACTGAATACTTTACATATTTTCAGTTAGTACACAAATAAGAAAAACTGATAAAGAAATACGTATAAATATTGTATAAGAGTAAAAAAAAAAGGCATTTCAGTAAGAGTATAGAGTAGAGTAGTAAAGAAACGAAACTGTCGTGCAGAAAGAGCAATTCTTTGGGAATGGAATGGCAATAGTTGCTAAACCTTCTCTTATCCGTTTTAATAATTATCTTTTTGCTGTGTGTGAGCGCGAAATTACATTTAGACTTCTTTGTATGTATACTTCTTTAAGTCCCTTAGGGCTATATTATAATTCTTGTTCAGTGCCAAATAAAGTGATCATTAGTGTTTTTCCATCTCCTCACAGTCACTAAGCATTTTTGAGCCCGTGTGATGAATTAATGACGTAAATAAAGCCGTGCCCAGCATAAACTTGATTAAAATAATTCACACTGTCCAATACGCTGCATAGTAACCTTATAACGTCTACAGCCCTATACAATCTATAAGCTCTAGATAAATATAAATATTTTAGACATCTATATTACGGTTTTGGTGTCGAAGTATGCGATTGTCGAACGAAATGTAAGCAGTCCAGCTGTCTGTCTGTATGTTTGTTTGGACGGCAAAATATTTTGTATGAAACTGTGCTGTCAGGTGTCGGATAACATCGCGAAGATATATTTTCTATTGTATCACTTTATTTTGTGTTGCGATATGGTAGCAGGGAATACTATTTTGTAAAGAAAGCAGAACATCATAATTATATTGAAGAGAATGTTGTTAAAAGTAGAGATTATACTTATAACAACTAATATTAATAGTAAAAACGTTTAATAACAGTATTGATATTTAAATTATTTAAGTTCAGTAATGTGGTATAAGTTACGTAAATTTATTTGATATCAAGTTAAAGCTTAGATATTCATTTTTCATTAAATATATTATAGACACGTAATAGAATATGCTAAATCGCTTACCTACTACATTTTAAAGAGATAAATAGTCAGATTCTTTTTAAATAAATTTTCACGTGGAATTTGTTTACGCTTGCTTATTTTTTTCTTTGCTAAATTGAATGTAAAATTGATAGGATACAACGGCTTTTTCAGCTTTGTGGCAAGTTAAAAACACAAGGTTTCATACATCAGGCGCTGTACTAAGCTGAGACAGAGACGCTGGACCGCACAGTATTCTAAAACTACAGACATAAATCACATCATATATACTTTATAGACGGTGTAAAAATAATGTTTATAAACATTGGCCTATGAGTTAATGATTCCATTGTACTTCCATCTAGTTTGAAGCTTATCTTATTATCACACATATAGTTACCTGTTTAGGTAGATACTTGAATATACAAAAGTTAATCTAAAGAGTAGAGCCTAGATTTAGCAGCGTACTACCTATGTTATACTAATAAAGTACATGTCACGTCAGACTTGTATAAGAGAGAAATATTTAATATAAACAGCTGTTTTACCAAAGTGAAATGTTTACACAACGGTGGCAGGCGCTCGCACGCTAACCGATTGTCCATTTAGAATATTAATAAACAGGTAATATATACCTAATTAATATGTATGACATTGAACATTAAAATCGTTAAGTTTTCTTAATACTATTATATGTAATCGTCAAATGTTGCCTCACTATAATTGTGATACCGACACACCGTGCAGAACTAGTACACAATACACATAAAAGGATTAAATTACCGCAACGAAGCACAAACACGTATTTAAGAACAATAATTATTTAGTATAAATCGTAGGAACACTATTAATTGTGACTGAGGGCACTGGAATAAAGACAATGCCTGATTAAAGCGCAATACTCGTAATATATTGTAATTTTAAAATTGAAAATAAAGTGTGAGCTATAAGGTAACTATGTTATTTCGTACAAAAAGTAGTCAAAAGTTATTAAATTGTAATTTTACATTAATATAAAGAGATAAACAGCTTTAACTCCGTGAAAACCTACGCCTCGCTAAAATATTGGAGCAACGTTTGGGCCGCTCGCAACCACTATTCTCTTACCGAATGGAACCATACGTATAAATATGGAAAAACTCCACCTAACCAGACTTACATTAATAATATTTAGGCGTTATTCAAATTTGTTACATTTATATAAATTCAATGAAAGCCTCATGCATTACGTGTAAGATCTGATCTACATCAGTTCAGTGCAAGAACACACGCTACAATCGTCTACAAGCACTAAGATACACACATAGACATAGACATCAACTATTGACACTATAAGGGACCAACGGAAGTACTAAACAGCAAATAATAATAATGTATTATTGTCTGACACTGGGTTATTGTCGAGACAGCAGCTCCGGGCGTCACTCGCCACGCTATTGACTATAAATTAAATACCACATCGCCACTTACCCACGCCTCACTCGAAACGCATGTCTTCGCCTACGCAGACCTACAATACTACTTAATAAAATTGGCTTATGTTTCATATATCTATGCATGTAAGGATATTCCAACTAATTCTAAACTATGAAAGACAGTTCAAGTTAATTTGCAAGTAGCTACGCGATACCCATGTTTTAGATAAAACCAGACCTTAATATCAAATCTACGTCTAGGAAGACGTTAAGAATTATGTGTATTATATTAAACCCTATGATTACATTTACTTTAATTTGTGCATTGACTAATATTACTGGCCCACCGTCTTATTTCTCACTGTAGCTGACATTAATATAATATACGAACGACACAATGCCTTGTAGTCCGACGCGAGTAAGTAGCGTTGTGGATGATCCTACCGGCCGCTCTGACGCCATGTTTACCACCACTAAAGGTGTTTGCCCGCCCGTGGAAATTCTCTCAATTCCACGAATATAATTCATAGCGCAAACAAGAGCGTTTACATAGTTTACGATACGTATCGTGCATTTTATTATCACTCGTAAAGTGCTCGTTGTAGTATGAAAAAAACTTGTGGGAAAAAATTTTGATGTTCTTTATCAATTTAGGAGTTGGTAATTATTCATTTCTCTCTTTGTATCCTGTGTTGTACTAAAGCTCCTTTTTAACACATTGAACACTGCATAGTAACATCGTGTTCAACATCTTTTAGCCATAATATGAACAAACATAAATGGTATTTTATATTATGGTGTTTTGTTACAAGAAATTATGAAAATTGCAACAAAATTACATATAATTCAACATACCTTGGTATTATTTAAACAAACATTTAATCAACTGTCGCCCTCGTTGCGATTGACAAAGCTTTCAAAATGCCAACCAGTATAAAGAGCTTTAAAACTGCTTAATTTTGGTTTATTTTGCTGGCGGTATTTGAAGCATACAACTTTACTGGTATATAGTAAAGGAGGCGACGACACAGCGACGGCAAATAGAGTATACTAGTTGCGA
Source organism: Deilephila elpenor (assembly GCA_949752805.1). Classification (NCBI taxonomy): domain Eukaryota; kingdom Metazoa; phylum Arthropoda; class Insecta; order Lepidoptera; family Sphingidae; genus Deilephila; species Deilephila elpenor. The sequence continues at coordinate 3,594,205 of OX457114.1, forward strand.
TGCGTACACGAAGACAGGCCCACATTACATGCCTAAGCCGAAATAAAACTTAAAATTTAAGGAAAGGAACCCGACTAGTACAACCCATGACATTACTTGTAATCACAAGCTGTCCCAGTCAGGAAGGGTTAAAATAAAAATAAAATAAAAAGGGATATTTGGATGTTTATTTACATTTTGCTCTCTAATAATAAAAACTATTTGATTATCATTGAAGAAGAAAAAAAAACTTAAGCAACATCAGTACTATATATCCCCGGTCCACCCACAATAGCGTATTCAAAAACGTGTTAATCTTTTCAAATCGCGTTACACAACGCACTACGGCTAATTAAAACAAAAAATACCCATTATTTTAATAGTTAGCTCCTGGCGCGTACAGAGTACAATGTTACATGAAATTAATTAAAATCAAAACGTAAGCCTACGTGTAGTTTCACCGACACAAATCAATAGGATAATAATCACAGTGGAATAGAACGCGGGACGCGCCCTGCCTGAACAAACTTAACATTACTACATACGGATAGACCTCGCCGAAGTTCTGACCTCTCATGACCACAGTCGTGATGATAGTCGGAAATTCGTCCACTTTATAGGAAATACAAGGCGCATTTGTACATTCAAATATGTCCGTATAAATTAATTATTGTCGACGCTTTAATTACAGTATTATATATTTTTTTGCAATTTTACTACATTACAGGTATGGTGACGTGGTGAAACCGTTATTATCACTAAATATACATATTAGGGGCATCGTATCATACTGTTGCGCGACATTACGCATTCAATGTACATAAGAAATCATTTTTTTATTGCAACAACCCAAAATTTACATTGAAATTATAAACAATTTAAATAATCGAAATATCATTGAACATTCTCGTGTTGGCCGTTAACGCGTGCCCCGTATGCGCAATACTTATTAATAAGGCAATTTCAAATCAACTAAATGACACCGTAATGTTTTAAAAACTAGGAAACTAAAGAGAAAAAAAATAATTATTATACGTTAACATTCCATCGGTTAATACGCTTAAAAATAAAACCCCTAAAACTCCGATAAAACCTTAAACAATAATATAAAGAATCACTATAATGCACGATTTATTTCAACGTTTCGCATCAGTGTGTTAGCAATTAAAATCAATATGTGAACAATTAAACGGAGATCATTGACTAAGCCTTGACAGGAGGAATCTCTACACATCACATAAACTCGACATGACAGGGCGCGCCGCCGAGCATGACGCGACGCCGAGCATGACGCGACGCCGAGCATGACGCGCCCGCAAACATCTTCAAATTTTACTAATCGCTATCTCACGATTATTAAATTTGATTTAAACTTACAATAACCCATATTTCACACATACACACTTGAAGAGTCAAACTTCAAATGCAATTTTACAAATAAATAATTTCATCTTAACAAAGAATTAATTACATGAGACCGAACAACACCAGTTTACATCACCTAATATGAATTTTGCTAATTTATTTAAGTATATTATAATTAAACAGTATTTAACAGTAGGGCCCGCCCTGTCATAGTCACAATTATATGTTTGCACGAACATCACATCGAGTAGGCTAACATGTAATACTTAATACTTATACCATTAGACAATCATGTACAAAGCTTTCATATCATAAACATCTCAAAGTATTAAAGCGATTAAAAAAGAAAAAGAAATGTAAAAGATAAGTAAAATAGACAACGAATTAGTTCAAAATGTTAGCGTATTGAATGCAATGTTCTTTAAAAAAAAGAAAAAAACTAATAGTAACATCAATACAGTGTACACGAACTAAAAGTAAGATTATTGTCAGGCAGCAAAGCTAATGTACTAAATTATAATAAAAATTAACATTACATAGTCTTGTCATTAAAAACAATTAAATACCATAGAATGTGTTTTTTTTTTTCACGTTTGAGATAACTGCGATTATCTTGTTTAATATAAATTAATACTAATTACAAAAACTAGTGAAAGCATAAAAACGTTAGCGGAGCGGGGCGCGGCTTCGAACCTGTATACCGTATACTAAAGGGTAGAATGACTATGGATGTTGTACGATACGACTTATCTAACTACTTATATATAGAGCCGCGCCCACGCCAACGTGTTAAACATTAACCGACAAACTGCACGGTCCAACTCAAACGTTAAAGTATAATAATTATACATTTATACAAACCTATAAGTAAACGTGTTTAATGCATTTTAGTTTATTAAATGATTTGGCATAACATATCTGCAAGAGAGAGACACAACAACTTGTCATTATACACAATATATTTTCACATTTAATATCCAATTGCAATTATATATTTAGTAATGAATTTAATATATCCCTCTTGTTTGTAGTTACAAATTGACAGAAAACAGACGATCCGCGTAGAGACACAAATTGCGTATGTCATGTTCTGCCCTTTTTTTGTTCCTGTGTATAGACCAAGCGTTTGATATCAATCTCTTGCACTACTGAATAAAAGATATACAGGCTTCATAATAAAAAGCCAAGGGCCTGTCTCACACAGCAATAATAGATAAAACTGAAATACCCAGTCGATACCCGACGATACCAGCCAACGGGAACTAATCGAGCGTCTACACCGAGAACTAAACCGCGGTCGAATTTATATCGCATTTACATATATTTGTATTTCGAATAATCGTAACATATTCGCATTATCTATTTGTGAACATGCAACACCGTAACTAAGTGTGTACTATGCTTATAAAATTTATAGACTTTTTGTAATATACTTGATTCTATAGTAGCAGTCCACCACCCGCCTTAAACAATTATCACTAAATATAAGACTCCATTTGATTAATATAATTACCGTATAAACAGCGCTCGATACAGGGAGGGGGGCCCCCCACTCGCCACTACACTATATGATATGGAACGTGAAAACACTAAACCTCGTATATCTAAAGCAAACAGTTACATCTACGAATGTTAAACAAAACCAAAGAAATATAATTGACAATAATCACCGTCACATAAGTATTAAAACAATCAAATGATTATACAGAATATAAACAAACTCGAGCGCGTTTATGTAACGTTTGTTGGAATATTTCGTGCTGTATAATTATTAATTTAATTATGTTGATTCCTAATTAGTGTGATTTAATTGGAATACCATCACGAGTAATTGTGTAATATGTATATTTGTTCGGGCGAACAATGATTTCAATCAGCCTAGCGGTACTGATTGAAAATAAAAAACAAATTTCCACCAAATGTTACAAAGAACCGCGTCGATTTTGCACACAACAGTAATTAATCAAGCGTTATGCACAATTTAATAATATATTTTATCATATGACATAACGCGTTTAATACAAAACATATATGTATTACATTATACACTACACATGTATTCCACATTACATAGATTTGGTACAAACACTAAGTTCTACGATATTTAGTAAATGCAACCTACACGCTCTGCTTTTGTAGCAAAAAAAAAAAAAACAAAATTATTAATAATAATTAATAATAAAGTGAAATTTACAATCCATATGTTACAAGAGAAAAAATTATTAAGGTCCACTACCGTCTACATCGCATGTACCGACAAGAAGTGCAAACGATAAAATTAAAACTTCGTACTATACAATCAGACGTCGCCTCACTCTCTACAGGCGACTGCTGAATTCCTAATTAAACTCTTCTCATTATCAATAAAATAATTCACACATGTCGCGACTACTGCCCGTACGTCGCCGAGAAAATACGAATTAAAACAAACACATTCCCGCATTTAAAGTAAATAAAATCACATTTTGTACAGTATCGATAAATTGATTATAAAATTCGGTCACGATCCGTTAAAATAAAGGAACTTTTCATTTATATATGTAATATAATACGCGCGCTAAACACACTAGTCATAGTTTTAATTAAAAATCGCAGTGTGATATCGATTATATTTGGTTCCTTTGCTGGCACTCGCTCGCCCTTCCGATGAGTTAGCCGCCCACGCAAATACTTATCGATAAGGGGAGGAGTGCGTCGTTCACTCGCACCGAGCCTGGTGCCTCACTATACCTCCTACTCCATCGAACTAATATTCCGAAAGATTTTCACGCGCTCGCTCAACACATCAATATGGCGGCGTCGGGAAGTTTTCACAATGTTATTCAGCGCACAATTTTATCGATAACAAGGGACACTACTATTCGATACAATCATCTGATAAGTGAATCAAAACCACACGCAAAGATGATAAAGTAGTGCAATTAAATCGATAAATACACAAAAGCACAGATTCAGTCGATAGTTTTGATGTTGGTTGGTATTAGAGGCGATAGTGTTGGGTATAGTTGTCGGTCACTCAGTCGGTGTACCAGAGTTGCTGGTGGTGCTGCGGCACGAGGTAGGTGGGCGAGTAGGGCTGCAAGTAGCCGGGCAGGCGTGCGCCGCTCGCGTGGTGCGCGGGCGGGGGCGCCGCCACGCCCCCCACGCCCCCGACGCCCCCCACACCACTCACACCGCCACTGTACACATACAAAGGTGTTATAGTTACATCTACGAATTAACAGTGTACTTTCTCTGGTAACGAAGACAGATGCTAGTACTAATGTTGCCTTTGATGATGGTTAGAAAAACAATCTATCGAACATAATGGAGCATGAATAATGCTAATAAGACATTGTAAGTTGTATCATACTATATCATTAGTACATCGCCTGACATAGTTTTACGGTAACGTGTCCTTGACTCTCCGTATAGATTGGTTCGATTTCAAAATGTAGTTACTTACGTGTGATAGTGGTAGGGCACGTACAGAGGCGGCGGCAGGTACCCGGGGGACACGCCTCCACCCGGCGATAGAACACCGCCGCTAGCCGTCCTGGAAACAAAACACCATGGTTATAGTAACTTATTACTTATCTTCTCCCAGTTATCAACTACCGTACACCATAGTTGATACCCCGTTATCAAGATAGATACCCCGTGATGACACTCCGTGATCCAAGAGACTTTCCTGTATATATAAAATTTCGAGGCTTACATGATTGGGTGCACTATTTGTTCTGTATTCTATTTAAGCGATTTTTCTAGCTATTGAAGTGTCGATACCAGAACTAGACAAGGTTTTTTAAGGTAGCCAAATAGCGGGCGGGGCGGGACGGGACGGTGACCCGACGCTGATGGGACGTTGACGGGTCGTGAAGATTTGTAATGTAAGGGTTGATACTTGATATGGAACACGTCCATACAACATTACAACTCCGAAAGACTTGCCAGTGTTCTGCCCTGGTCCGCCCGCTGTCTGGCTAGAGCTTTAAATACTTATATGAAATTTCTTGATTGGTTTATTGTTTGGATACATTTTTTGCCAGTAATTAGGAGCGCTTATTAATTTAGATTGTTAATAGTGTGTATATACTATAAAATATGTATGGTACTGACTTGTAGTGCGGGTGCGGGTGGTGGTGCCAGGCGTGCGGCGCGGCGTGCTTGTGCGCGGCGGGGGGCCCGCTCACGCTCACGCTGACGCCCCCGACGCCACCCACGCCGCCGACGCCCCCCACGCCCCCCACACCGGTGACGGCCCCCACGCCGCCCGCCGTCGTCAGGTACTCGCGACAACCGCCGCTCTGTAACGTGAACAAATTGTAAGTACAGCTGCACCATTAACACGAGTAATTTCTATCGACTTGCCTCATTGTAATAAAATGCCTCCGGTTACAAGCAGCGCACTGCTGAACGTATACCTTCTTTAACATTATTAAAGGCGTCCTATTAGATTCCCTTCCCACCTTGTGGCCTGTACTTGAGAACCTTAAAGTTCTACTCAGACAGCGGGCGGGACGTGACTACGACGCGAAGCTGAGAGGTCGTTTAGAGTTGTAGGGTTAATATGAAACACATCGTTCTGTATGACATGTTTCATACTAAAGTCAAGAAACGACCCGTCAGCGTCGCGTCACGGTCCCATCTCGCCCGCTGTTTGTGAGACCTTTAAGGTTCTCGAATGTAGGCCACGTACGGGCAAGCATGATCGAATGTCCACCCACAAGGTGCGAGGATATACAGTAATTTAAGATATGTAAAAGGCACTCACACTATCCCGCTTGTGCTGCACGGGCACGTACTGATTGCATTGGTAGTCGTTCGTTTGGCGTACCGTCGTGCCATTCTGAAAATATAAATACACGATTATAACATAGCTTTTTATAACACCTTAATACACAGATACGCGTGCGTGTGCGTGTTTCCATGCAGTGTATGTATATATCCATGTAATGCATGCTTTATAACTATGTAGCATGTGAGTATGCTAATGGTCTGTGCGTTGTGCGAAGATGCATAACGCACACGTGTTTACGTTCATGCATGCGCGCCTCCATGTGTGTGCACGTGTATGGTAGCATGTTTTGCTCACAGTGTATGATGGTCGTGTTCTGTGTACTATGTGTGTACCCTCACCGTGTAGTGGTGGTGGTGTTCGACGGGCGGCTCGCGCTTGGCCTGCGCCTCCTGCTGCGCGAGCGCCAGCAGCCGCTTCTTCTGGCTCTGCGGCGTCTGTTGCGGCGGCTGCGGCACGCGACACCCACCGCTCGACGACTGTTGTTGCTGCTGCTGCTGCTGCTGCTGCACCTGGGGCTGGTGCTGCTGTGGCTGCTGCTGTTGCTGTAAGATGCAGTACAGAGTTGAGTAGGTAAGTTTATAATAAAGGTCTTGTCAGACACGGGACGGGACAGGACGGCGACGTTGACGAGTCGTAAAAAGTAGTAATGTATTAGTTAGTATGGAACATGTCTCACAGAACCGTCCCGCCCAGCGCGACAATGCTGTGTGCAATAATCCACACCAACCATGATTACTTCTCACGACCTATCATCGTCGCACTTGGGTCACGTGGCCGTCCCGTCGGCCGTCCCGTTAAATACAGTTCAGTCGATCGAATTTCAGGCTACAAACGATAATCCTCGCCATATATATGCCAGCGTGTTAATGGCGTGTTAACATTCTATAATGTTTTAGAGCCTTTGCACATAACGTATTTATAGCGCGCCGAGGACGCACGGAAGTCGCGCGCTAACGCGCTTTAGGCCGCGCCCACGATGGCAGCGGGACACGAGCGTGGAGCGCGACGGCAGCGCCAGTGCGGGTCGGAGGGCGCGGTGCTCACGTGTCACCGCGCCGCCCTACCAACACTGCTGCTGCCGTCGCGCTCCACGCTGCCACCCAGCTGCCATAGTGGGCACAGCCGTAAACGCAATCCAGACGCAGTGAGTATACCTTTCGTTATCTACTGTGCCGTAAGAGAGCGTCCGTAAAAATTGCGTCGTCGGCGCGTTAAAAATACGCCGTGTGCGTGACCCGTAAGGTGAATTATGTGGTGGTGAGTACGTACCGCGTGGTGGTGGTGGCAGGGTTGGTGGTGGGGGTGCGGCTCGTGCTTGACGTGCCGGTCGTCCCTCGGGGAGCGCGCGCTGCAGATGACGCCCGTTGCAGCTGACGTCACCACCGCTGCTGACGTCACCACCGCCGCTGACGTCACCACTGCGCCCGCCGTGCCCGCCGCACCCGCCGCCGCCACGCACTCGCCGCTGCCGCCTGGTGATAACACATTGTAAATATTAAATACCATACATAGGGCTCTTCAAAAGGTGAGAATATTAGGACGACGAAGCGAAGGTGGTGGGAGGACGCTGGTTCGTGATCAGTTGTAATTGGTTAGGACTTAGGATGGGCCATGTTACACGGCACCGTCGCGCTCGGCAGGACGGCTCTGTGTGATATGTTCCATACCAACCAGGCCGTTATAACGACCCATCAATGTCCCCGCACGTAGTGTCGCCATCCGTCTTTAAAAGGCAAATATTTCACTTACGGTTGCTCTAAATGACACAAGGTAAATGTTTGGTACCTCTGTTGTCGTGCGTGCGGTCGCGGCGCGGCTCCTCGTCGTCGGAGTCGGAGATGGTGATGACGGACACGGCGGGCGACGGCGTGTCGCGGATGGTGATGGTGTGCGCCGGCGCGCCGCACGCGCCCTCCCACGCGCCCACCGCGCCCACGCCGCCCACGCCGGCGCCCACCACGCCCAGGCTCGTGTTCACAGTCGTGTTCACTGCTCGACTGTTCCTGTCACATACAATATTCACATATACGTTTTGTTTTAAATCCTCAATTATTTTTTAAAAACCCCTTCTCAAGCGTTTATGCGTTCAATAAATGTATTTCCTTTCTTTCTTTTCTTTTAATTATAGAAGTTCAGTGAACATAACTTTTGAGTGCCTATTTTACAGTAAAAAACAATGAAAGGAACTGACTACCAGGATTATAATTTCGCTTTTTTTTTATTGCAATGAATAGCCAGACGAGCATGCCATTCGCCTGATGGTAAGCGATGCGACCGCTCATGGACAGTAGAAAAGCCGAACACCAATGATTGGGCATTCCACAGCGCTCGCCATCCTGAGACATATTATGTTGAGTCTCATTATGTCCAGTAGTTACTCTAGCTACAATGTCCTTCAAAGCAGAACACACCAGTGCATTTACACTACTATTTGGCGGGAGAACTAGACATTGCGGTGGTACTTCTCATTGCTTAATACACTGGTATAAAATGAACATCTCACGTGTGATCGTGGTGGTTGTGCCGGTGTCGCGAGGGCGGCGTGCCCTCCTTCACTCGCTTCTTCACCGGAGACAGCTGCGTCGGCTCCTTCTTGCCGCCACTGCTCGCCATACTGACAAAATAATATTCACATTAGTATACCGTGGAGATTATCACTAAAGATGTTCCATTTCGCGAAGTAAGTTGGTCTATATTTATAATAACAGTAGTAAAAGTTAATGTTATATAATTGTCAGTAAATTAAATGTTTTGTAAATAATTATGTATGTACAAATTAATAAAATGTTATAACAAAAATTCTATGATAGGATTTAGAGCTGGTAGAGAAATATGAAATAGTGGAATTGATCATTTGTGATATTGAATAATCATTAATTTTTTTTTTAAGCATTGCTGTTTTACTAAATGCCATATTATCCCTCAATATTTATACATCCAATACTAATTCGGTATATAAAATTATTTTTTCTAAATATGTACGTATACATTTTACGACACAAATAAATTCGTTAGTATTTTAGTAACAAATATTGGTGTTTTCAAATTACAACAAAACCTTACAAAACAAAATGAATTGGATGACAACCCTGGCCAAATTCTATGACCCAAATCCTTTTTGTTCACCAATTTACTAATATCTACACATAAACTAATAAATATTGTATTAGTTCCTGGTTTTATCATTGCCTTCTATCCACTATAAGACTGTATTAAATGTCACAGTCACACATTGAAATGATTTTAAATTTTAAATCTTAGTTTAATTTCCTTAATTTGTATCACCTGAACATAAGTATTTATAATGAGAACTACAACGATCTTAATTTAAACTATCTACAAAATTCAATAAGGTTTACAATGTAAACGTAAAGCTGTTTTGGTAACAAAAAAAAGTCAGGTGCGTGAAATTTTTATCGACTAGTGTTAAATTCATGGACAAACACAAATAAGGGACGTGTGTGTAAGGGGTAGGGGTAGTATTTATAAGCACCTGTACTGATGCGTTTGGTGGTGCGGCTGATAGTGTGCCACGGCGCTGGTCTGCTGCTTGGTAGATCTGTCGACAACCGCGCACTGTCACTATGCACATCTACTGACTCTACGGACTATAGTCTATACTCGAGATGGGGTATTTACTAAATTAACAATTTTGACAGCCTCCGTGGCGCAGTTGGTTAGACGCCGGCTGTGAAACGAGAGGCCGCGGGTTCGATGCCCGCACCAAGAGAAATATTTGTGCGGCCCGCAAATATTTCTTTCGGGTCTGGGTGTTTGTGAGACCGAAAAGTCTCTTGTAGTTCTGATACCTGCGACACAAGACTTAATTGACCTTAATGTGGGGTCAGGACTATGTATGTGACTATTGGGGGTATTGATTATTTATTTTATTATTTAAATATATGTAACGAGCGACCCCGCACTCTATTAACAAGATTCAAATTCAAAATACTGACTGCCTCGGTGGCGTAGTTGTATTATGGTACGGTTACAAAGCTGAGGTCTCGGGTTCGAATCCCGGGTCGGGCAAAGTGATATTGGATTTTTCTATTCATTATCAGCCCGGAGTCAGGAATTTGTGCCCGATATGGCGATAGGCTCGCCCCCTATCACATCATGGGACGAAACATACAAGGCGAAATGTGGGTGTCCTGGTGACGCCTCTGCCTACCCCTTCGGGGATAAAGGCGTGAGTTTATGTATGTATGTATGTATGTAAATTCAAAATATTTTATTGGTGTTGAAAATAATGTTACATAGGTTTTTAGTTGCAATTTTATGCGGCTTGGTGGCATACAAAAATTTAAAATACAAATGGAGATCGGTATCATCGTTATTTTGTCCATCTCAATCACATTTTATTTTTATAAATTCTATGTAAACACTGTTATACTTCTCTTAGCGAATGTTCTTGCTCAATGTCGAATTAAAGACTGATCAGATCAACGGGAGACCTCTTACAAGAAGACTATTGGGCGCTCTGATTGTTCAAGCAATCAACGGCTCCGGTTGTAATTATTATTTTAGCAAAAATTACGTATTTACCACCCAAATGTACGTATGTACGATGATAATTTTAAATATTATTTAAAAAGTCGTCGCTTTTTTTTTGCGAATTTCTTGCTTTGTGTCTGTAGGCACTAAAACTACCACCTGGCATCATTTTCAGTCGCCGTCTAGATATAATCAATGCTTATTACTTTTGTGGAGACATATAATTTTGGAAGCATTTTTTATTCAGTGCATTTCCACAATGAAATAATTATAAAAAGTCCTACTGTTTTGCAGAAAAATCGAGACTGATATTTTTTTCGATTATTTTAAACTTACTACAGTTCTCTAGTCAGTAATAATGGCAAATACTAATAAATATTTAAGTACCAATAATAGTTTCTCCTGCTAATATGCTGGGATGGTGACAAGATAGTATATGCTGGTATACCTCTTGTGCGTGTGATGGTGGTGCGCGTGGTGCGGGTGGTACGGGTCCCACACGTCGGGGTCGGGCAGCGGCGCGGGCTCCACGATGAGCGGCGCGCGCCACTCGCCCACGTCGCCCACGCCGCCCACGCCTACGCCACCCACGCCCACTCCGCCCACACCGGCGACTCCTGCCACGCCGTGCTGGTGGTGCGCTGCTGCTGCTGCAGCCGCCGCCGCCGCTAGTTGCTGCACCTGTACACACAGGAAATATTAACATGTGTTTTATTATGGTGGTGGTTTAGAGGTACATGTTCAAATATTTTGTGTTCTATGATAAAACAGTATATTCATTATTCTCATCAATTAAGTTGCTAAACACTATGATGTATACGGATTGGGAAAAAGAGCGAAACACTAATAATATTGTTTAATTTAATAGAGTTTTAGCAGATTTCTTTTCTGCCATCACTTATGGGTTTATTAATCAAACTTTCCCATAAAAAAAATTCAAAATCATTGGCGTGATGTGAAATCCACAAATCATTTAAGTCTTAGGGCAACAAGACAGATAATAATAAACGCCAATTTTGAATATAAATAAAATTAATGTGATATTTCCTGGTGAGAATACAGGGCGAAATGTGGGTGCCCTGGTAGCACCTCTGCCTACCATTGTGGGGGAAAAGGCGTGAGTTTATGTATGTATGTATTCCGTGGTGAGTACAAGTGTGTAGCAGGTAGTAGGTCTGTACCTGGTATGCGGGCTGGCACAGGATGGAGGAGACGAACTGGTGCGGGAAGGGCTCGGCCGCGCGCGCCGCGTACTGCCGCGCGCCGCCCACCGCCACGCGCCCGCCGCCGTACAGCTGGTACTGCACACACACCATGCCATCACAAACGATACTGATACACTACACTTTACTCAACACCACATTATAAATTGAATCAAAACTCATTTTTACGAATTTTATCGGGGATTTGGTTTAATTATTACATTTTTATTATTCCTGAAGTTTCGGTTACTTTATAGCTTTTGTGGTTACGGAACAGAAGTTTAAAAAATTAAAATAACAAAATCAGCGATAAAATCCATAAAAAATAATTTCATTTCGATGTGTAACATTAACGTAAATCTAAGAAACCATTACGACATAATAAAGTTTAAATTAAATATAACAGACCAAGAACTTTTAATAAGTAAATAATTGGCAATCTTATATCTATGAATGATCTCTTCCAGACAACCTTAATAGTAACCATGAACGATTTATCTTACTGTCTTGAATATAATACAAAGTAATAGAGGCTTTTAACTGGTTTTGATGCCATTAAAGGGTAAAGAAACTGTCTTAGGAAACAAATTATAATATAAGGACAGAAAGACCATCGCACCGATGCAACCTAGTGTTTAAGGTTTCAAGTCGGCTTCAACAAAGCTGTCAAAATTGTAACTAGAAAACATTTTATTTGTGTACAAAATAAATTTTCCATATTCTCATCGTTTTTTAATAGGCTCTTAACAGATGCAGGTACGTGTTCAATAACCTATCTAAAGTAACAAAATAATGATTATAAAATTCTGCTGAGACGACACTTAATTTCACCATTTAAGAAGGTTTCTTGTCCAAAGCGATATAAATACAGAATACTAACAAGGTTGTCGTATGGCGCGGCGCGCAGTCTCTGCTGGTTGATGGTGAGCGCGAGGTGGTGAGCCGTGGGTGCGGCCGCGGGGCCCACCACGCCGCCCACGCCGTACTCCCCGCCTGCGCCCACTCCACCCACGCCGCCCACTCCGCCCACACCGCCCACGCCGCCACCTGATCGTCGGCATACCTGCACACAACCACAACGAGTTTATATCAACATTTGATTTCAAACGACATTGAAGAAATAATAATCACCTCTAGAATCGAAAGTTCGATTGAAAAGCTAAGGAAGAAAACTGTGGCTTATCACACAGTCCACTACGCTGACCTAGTGGAGGTTTATGGACTTCTGGATTCAGATTATTATGGACTGGAATAGATTTCAAAACCTCACTATGTTATTTTATCAATAGAAAGTCTGGAACAAAGCACAGAGAACAGAACTTGATGTCTCGATGATGCTGACTAACGCCCGAACATTCAAACGTCATTTAAATATTAAGTTGCATTTAACTACCCACATCCCACTTAATCAGTACATTTAAGCGGGACTTTCGTAGAACTAAGTTCGACATCATATTTAAATAGCGTTTGAGTATTCAGGCATAAGGGGATCAATGATATGGTAATAATTTCAATAAAGGCGTATTTAAAATTAATGTAATATGTTATATGTACCTCCATCATTTGTACGGACGCCTTGACGTTGTTGCAGTGCGCGTAGTCGACGAGATGCGCGAGCGTCACGAACGCGTGGTTCAGCGCCTCGCCCGGAGTTATTCGTCTCTCCTGCACACCATACAATGGAATATACATACATAAACTCACGCTTCTTCCCAGAAGGGGTAGGCAGGTGCTACCAGGACACCCACGTTTCGTCTTGTGTGTTCCTTCGATGTGAAAGTGGACGAGCCTATCGCCATATAGAGCAAAAATTCCAGACTCCAGACGGATAATTAATAAAAAAATCTAATATTACTGCCCGATCTGGGATTCGAACCCAAACAGTCACAAATTAATATTGATCAAATTAAACTACATATAAATGTGTAAACATTATATGAGGATGTTTACAATGGTTTTCTAATCATCATCAATCATCTTCTACAGAAAGTCCATTAACATAGGTTTTCTCCAAGGAATTCCGTAATGTCATGTTGGTAACACATTCTATTCAGCAATTTCTTGCAATCTCTATCAGGTTGTCCATCCATCTTGCTTTTTGGTTATGTAATAGCAACAGTATATAGATAAACTTTGCACGGCTTTTTTAGTAGATGGAAAATTTATTATTCAATCCACTTGATCAAAGATTTTTAACCGATTATTATTTACCTGGTCCATAGTGAGCATTCTCTTCAATAAGTCAATAAATTCCCTTCTGTCTGCTTTCTCGGCCAACAGTTGGCCTCCTTCAAGATCCGTTGGTACATTAACCTGTTGACAATAACACAACATTAATATTTTGCCACACATAAATTTTTGTTTAATGAAACAAAAAAAAATATTTATCAATATTCATATCTGCTAAGCAAATACACAAGTTTATTAAGTATAACATCTAAATTGCATGTATGATGCTTCATTTGTTAGAAATCCAGTCAGGTGACAAAATTGGTCTAATAACATATTTCAAACAACCTGAGCTTATGTATGTTAATATTTCATAACTGACAGAGCTGAGAAAAGCAAGATTTTTTGTTTTTTTCACATTTTTATACTCTAATAATGAGTAGTTTGTGAAGAAACTGTAATGGTATACCTGTCCGATGTCGTCAAGGCAGTTGAAGATGTACTTCCTGGCCTCCTTGCTCTTGATGCCGGTCTCCAGCTCGTGCTCCTCGGGAGTCTTGAGGCGCCAGAACGGGTACGTGCTGTCCACGTCGCGGTAGAAGAACTTCGCCGTCTTACTCGCGCTGGGAATTTATACATAAAATGAGCTGTGGTCTATGTTTATATCATGACTATATGCTAAACGTGTTTAAAGAGTTATAGCCTAACCCCTCTCAATCGTACTCTCAATTGTAGAGTAGGCTCGTGCCCTGAAGTGGGTCGTATATGGGCTAATACAAATTTATAGATGTTAATTTTTAAATGCTTCATATCTTATTTATATTTTTGCACATAAATGCAATATGTTTTCAGGCTTTACAAGTATATTAATTAGTAAACCTATTACTGTATTTAAATTTCAGTGATAGGCCAATGACTACTTTTAACCTCTCTCTTAGCTATAATGCATGTTCACTTTATCTGAAAAAACGCTCAATTTTGTATGTTGTGTTTTAACGGTGTATTTTAATGGTGTTTTCATATTGTTAAGATTCTCAATAATATTAAAATTACCTATGAAAGTGTGAGAGCAATTCTTGGTAAACTAGTAACTTCAGTTATTGAACAATATTTTGATCAGTATGTGAATGTGTTACCTGTTAAGCATGTGTTCTGTGGGCAGGCCCTGCGTCTGCGAGATGTACCGGATCTGGTCGTACTCGGAGGAGCCGGGGTACAGCGGCCAGCCCAGGAACAGCTCGGCTACCACGCAGCCCAGCGACCACATGTCGATGGCCTCGCAGAAACCCAGACCTAGGATGATTTCTGGCGCTCTGTAATGCCACAGATGTTTAAATATAGGAGTGCATTGTATCGAATCTAGAATGATAGGAAAAAAAAGCCCAGAGAATCTCTACAGATATGACAGTCGCCAGGCGGACTTAGATTTAGTTATTTATGCATTCTTCTAAAATTTTGTCTTACATGCCTTTTATGCATTATAAATTATGTTTTTAAGAACTATGAAACAACAAGTACAAATAACTGGTGCAATGTAACCTATACAAAGTAATTAACATTTAATTTTGAATTTAAAGGAAATCAACAATTTTTGCTTGTCCCAATGCATTGAATTTCATTCACCTGATTAAAGGCTACTGTAACGAGTAAGAGTGAAGTTTTATGGGTTATTATGTACGGCGATGAATTTACTTTTAGACAATCCGTTTAATCCCGTGCTGGTGTCATAAAAACATCACAAATACATAGAAAGATAGGTAGATGTTTTATGTTAGTTACCGGTAGATCTGCTCTTTAGATTCACTCCATGAGTTTTCAGTGTTATATTATAGCTAAGAAGCAATGTTGTTTACCGGTAGTATCGGCTCTGCAGGTAGGTGTTGCAGACGGCCTTGCTGACGTGCGAGGCGCTGCCGAAGTCGATCACCTTCACGCGGTAGGGCTGCCGCGCCGGCTCCACCAGCATTATGTTCTCCGGCTTCAAATCCGCGTGGATCAGGCCCAGTTGCTATCAATAGAAATTACATTCATGTAAATACCGCTTATACGGATTATTTATTCCTTTACACTTGTTTTATTATTGCATATTACTGCCAAATGAGCAAACGGCGAATCAGATGGTAATAATTACTGTCGTCATTAACATTCACAACACGTGGATATAAGTTGCTTTACTGCTCACTCAAATTTAAATGGTAAAGAGAGGAAGTTAAAAAGAAAGGGATGAGGTGATGTGCCTTTGAAAATTTCACACCTGGATCGTCATCATTATCAGCCCGTTGCAGTCCACTGCTGGACATAGGCCTCTCCCAAGGTACGCCACAGAGCCCGGTCTGCTGCTTTACGCATCCAGAAATCACAAGAACAAAACAGTTGGTTTCCTGTAAGACAGTGGTACCGCCATGGTCGAACTGACCCATTATAATTGTAGTAAAAAGCAGCTATAGTAGAGCTGTATTAGTTTTAACCACTTTTGAGAGTGTAGATTGATTACGATCAAACATGAAGGTAGTTTTAAATTTACTTTTAAAAAATACCTCCAAACCAGCGCCATCTATCCGCACATTCTTCAACTACTTGTACTAGTACCAACCTTGAGTTTGAGCAGCGCGGTGAGCACCTGCTGCAGGATGGGGCGGATGTACTTGAGCGGCAGGGGGGAGAACTTGTTCTGCTTGAGGAAGTCGTACAGGTTCTGCTCCAGCATCTCGAACACGAGGCACGTGTGCGAGCGGTGCTGGAAGCACTCGTACGCGCGCACGAAGTTGAACTCGTCCGCTGACTCTTGCGAGAGGCGCGACAGGATCGACACCTGGCGGGACAAATTGTTAATCCTTAGTTAAGGGAATATTCTACAATGTAGGATTTTAATAAATTTTAACATTCCGAGTTTCCGAAAACTAAAGTCTTTGGAGTAGAAGCTCCAAAGGCTTGGGGTAGACCAAGAGAATCCCTAAAATTTGCATTTTATTTAGTGTTTATCCTTTAAGATATATATAGTATGTTTGTATATTCAAAGTAATATCAATGAATACTTTAAAAAAATTCTAATCTTTTCATTAAACCTAAAATACAGTCAACAAACATTCCCATCAGAGCTAATCACCGGCCACCAGCCAGTTAAAATAATAATAGATGTACAAATCGGTTCTTCTAGTAAATCTTTGTCCCGTCATCGTGTTCCACGAGGCGTGGTAGAGCGTGGCGCGCGACAATTCCACAAACAATCTGCTACCGTGGCCGCATTTCATCCTTCTTTTTGGGTAGCATTCCACAGAAATAGATACATAAAACATGGTATTTTTATAGCATTATTATTGTATGGCGCGTTATAATGGGTTGCGATGTCTGTAAGCGCATGTAATTCTGTTATATCACCGTTATGTAAATGTTTTCATTATTTTCTTGAATTTAGTACTCTATTACTAAGTTATGAATTAACGCCTTTTAGTTTTGAATAATTGCATGACAATTTTTTACGTGTTCAGCAACGGTGCGTTATGTAAGCATTCCGTGTAGCAATTTTAATTAATTCCGTGGGCGTATAACAATTTAATTATATTTCTGGCTATAGAGTAATAGTAACAAAAGCTTCAGTTAGAGGTATTCATTATCCAAATAAAAATCTACAAAAATTTCATTAAAATAATTGATTGACCATTTCGGAGTCGCGAATAACGATAATTTGGTAAATAATTCCTACACAGCTTGTGGGGTAATGGGAGGTCACGACACCTAGGATCAGCATCCTGAATCCACAGTCCCCACCGTTGGCAGTCTGGCACAGCGCCAAGCTATAACGGTACGGTATAAAAGCTTCCGCGAAACCTATGAAAAATAAATACGAAAGAACTAAACACTTCATTAGTGGAACATATTTTGAACCGAAAATATATCCGCTTTGTGTAAATAATGAGCGATCCGTTTGAAATCTAACGTAATTTGATGGTTATTTACGCGGCTGTTATGTTAAAAACATGTTTTTTGCGCAATCGTCTCGTTTTTATAGCTCACTTTTATTTGAAATTTAGTTATTTTTAGTATTTGTTTAAATTGCGAAGTTTACACGTTCATCGTTTGCGCAATTCTAAAAACATAAATTTCTTTAAATACGCCTTGTAATGTGTTATAAATCGCTTTCTTGTTTGTTGTATTAATGATCGTTAGACTGCTTAAATTTTGGTGCCTATAAAACCTACTCTAGGAGTTAGGCTACTATTATTTCCATAATATCGTAGACTCCAGTAAAAAAAAATAGGCATTTCCATGCTTGTCCTTATGAAGAAGACATAATATGGACGATGGAAGATGTGAAAGACATTATTACTACGACCGAATAAAGGATATCTATACCAAAATAAGGTGTCACAGAACTTGTTGGTATAGTCGTAAATCTATACGATTCTATTCAGATAATTAACGGAAAGCGGCAAAACATTATTATGTGTATGTTATTTTCACGAACGTGTAGTACTAACCTCAATCTGTCCTTGGCGTGCATAGCTGGGGTGGTTCTTCAGGATCTTGATGGCGACTATCTCGTTGGTGCCCTTCTTCCAACACTTCACCACCTGACCGAACGTGCCCCGCCCGAGGAACTCCAACACCTCGTACCTGAAGGAAATAGAAATTTATTATAATAATGCCTCCATTATTCATCCTTTCAGAAAAATAAACAATCAAGAGGAAAATATTTTTTTAATGTAATGCAAATGCATGTATAACATTTTATGTTAACACTACAATAATACCTTATAGTGTTTTATAATTAATGCTTTTATTAGGAATTTGATTGGAATCATAATTTTATATGATCCTCAAACTGACAAAATATTTAAAAAAATCAGGTTAGGCAACAAACTGTTATGCAAATCGAAGCAGTTTTATTATATCTAGATATGTGTGTGAGCTCGGATGCAATCAAACAAAATCATGTCGGCAAAAGATCATCTCACGTCGCTAGATGCTCTAAGACCGCACAGCACTAACCACCATGTATGCCTTTTTTTGTGTCAAAATGAAAAAAAAAAACAATCACAAAAAGTATTCAATGTAATTACCTATTGGACGAGGAGTAGAGCACCTCATGCTGCACCAGCTGGTAGTCGCCATCGCCACCGCAGCCGGAGCCTGCTCACGCACACGCACGCACACGTACACGCACACGTACACGCACACGTACACGTACACGCACACGTACACGCACGCACCATCGCCGCATGTGAAACAAATTACCAACAGACATGTTAGCTATGCACTTCAAGTAAACCCTACATAACACTATTGCAATTAGTGTGGAGATGGAGACCATATACATAAATATTTATAAATCCAGCAAACTATATCTTAATTTTATTCTTATTATCCTTTATGGTATCGTATCGACCGATATTGTAACGGCCTTATTCATGAACAGTGTTAAAACCTATTTTAGTTAGCGAATGTTTTGTCCCTTTCGAACGACTTTCGAATTCAGTCTCAGTGAAGAAGACAAAACATTCCATAACTAAATAGATTTTAAAACTGTCTATGAATAAGGCCGAAAGAAAATAAAGTGTATATTATATATACATACTCGTAAATAATTACCACTCAGAAATATAACTTATGATATTTTAAAATTGGAGTATAAAAATATTTTAATTTTCAATGTTATAGCGAATATAAGGTTGGTTTTAATGGATGTCTGTTCAGAAATTGCAACCGCTTCTCTAAGTCGATTATGCATATTATACAAAATCTAGGCTCCTCAGAATACAATTATTTTCAATATTTACATACATTGTCAATGTGTTTCAAAAACTTTAGTCACATTTTTGGCAATATGACATCTAGAGTATAGCCATAATTAAATTAAAATAAGAGTATTTGCAAAGCGATTTGGTCTAAGTCCATAACCATGTATCATAACATTAATAATACGTTCCATTAGTGCGACATATAAACAAAGGTAAATGGATATACTTAAATAGAAATAGACAAATTACCCCACGTGTCTTGTAATTAAATTCTCACTTGGTACATAGTATTCTAGGTCATAGAGACGGCTTATTTCCTTCCCGTTATAAGTTATTGTAAATTTGTCAGATGGTTTTTACACAAGAAAAATCATGGAATAAGTTGCTTTAGTGAAAGAAAGTATAGAATAGTCCTTGCTATCTGATGAGATGCACATCTTAATGTTATCATTTGTGGCAAATAAACTAGTTTTTTTCTTTCTTGCTTTCTTTAGTGTATTAATCCAACCATCATTTGAAATACTATTATTCATACTTGACAATCAGGACCTACATTGTAGCTATATTGATAGACAACAAAATATCTATTTTGTATGACATTAGGTATAATAATAGTTTGGTACTCACTCGTTTAATTTATTCAGTAAACGTATAACTTCGGAATAGACAAACATTTTTCCATAAACCCTTTCTTATTGAATTTAGGAGTAAATTTTATATCTAAGTGCTCAAGGATAGTGCATGAAAGTCCAAACAAACAACAGAACGAGTTCCAATGGTGTAGACTCCCTCAGACATTGTTACCTCCTGTTTGAATGAATTTTTATACAATATTCCGAAACCAATTGGCGGACTATGCAACTAGTCTACAACCTTTATTTTAGTCAAGTCTGTCTACCAAATATTGGAGTCATAAATAACCAAAGCAATATGTAGAAATTGTTGAACTTTTATATGTATGACAGGTTGCTTTTGTTACTAGGTGCATAGCCCTATTTTGTAAGTGTCAAATGATGTGTGTATGTGTCTGAACAACTACCTAAATCCCTAAAAATTTAAATTTAACAAATGAAAAATATAATGTGCTTATGGCTAATTCATTTACTCATGTACTATGTTACATTATTCACGAAAATAAAAAATATTTTTAGGCACTTATTTTTTGCGTTAATAAATTATGATAATCGAGTGCAGATTATTTTAAACATGAAAGTTTTTTTGCGTCACGAATAGTGCCATTTGAACTGGTTCATTATCAGTTTACGAGTTGATTAACGTGCCCGGAGGCTATATTGCTTTTTTTGTAGGCCTTTTTAATATCGACCATCGATATTAATCACTATAAACTGAAATAGCGATGTCGATATAACTGTTGTTCTAAATTTATTTCAACAAGTATGTTTATAGCCAGTATGTTTGCATATATCTTAATTAGTCTCGTAAGTACTCATTAATCATAATAAATTGTTTTTAGTATATCATCGTTAACGATAGTGAAAAAAAAAAACAAACCCATTATGTGAGTAGGAAGGCCAAGGATTTAGTTCTAAAGAACTCGGAAACTCATTAATATTCTAGAACTACATTGGGATTATAAATTAGAGACGACGTTTTGTTATATTTTATTTGACCACATTGTATCTGTATAAGGTTTCCTTCATTCCTATCGTTAATTCAAATTGCATATGTTTTGGCTTTTGAATACATTTTAGCAACTTAAAGACATGTTGTATATGCCATACAGTTATGTTTTTAATCTTTATCATAGCCAATTCATAATCTACTTTGATATCCTGCTATTCTGTGACATCATAACAAATGTCAAAGCTGTTTGAAGGCGGTCTGCAATACCCCAGCTTGGGATATTACTAGCTTGACCTAAGCCGCCTAAATGTAACTCTCATTATCGACGAATTCTGTATTCAGCAGATATTTATTATTATACTACAAGTTGTATCAGGTTTTCGTGTGTAGTGTGATGTGGTGTATCGAGTGCAGTGTACAAAGGAGGTAACAAGACATTACGTTTATGGTTACCTTGCGGCTGGGGCGGGTGGTTGGCCCCGCCCGCCGCCAGCTGCTTGCTGTGGGCCGTCGTCGTTGCGGCCTGCGGTGCCGTCTTGTGGCGCGCGCCCGAGCCGGCGCCGCTCTCCGCTTGCGCCCGACGCTGTTCACTGCTATCTCCGACACTGAAATATACAATACATAATACGGTTAATTCATTATCATCATTAGCCACAAAAAGTCAACTGCTGTATGTAGCACAGAAATCTGCTAGAAGCGACTGGCAACCAGCAACTAATTTTTTTTTTTTTTTGCCCCCTAAAGATACCAACACATTAAAAAAGAACAAATGGCAATCTTACCGCACCTAATAATTTATAATTTACTAGACAACCATGGCATGGTTATAAAAAAAAACAAAATATTACCGAGTGTCCAGGAGAACATTTTGAAACCTATTGGCACCATCTGGTGCCTAAATGATTCCTTATTCCAAAAAAAAAGATAACTGTTACCTACAACTGATCGTCGGACATAGTTTGCTTCATTGAAATTACTCAACTACTTTTAAATTATACTTCAACCATTAGCACCTAGTTTCGTGTGTAACTTTCTTAGATACATTCATAGACCGCTCCATCCAGAATATTACTGTATAGTCTATAGTCTATACAAACAAACCTATTTGGCTAAGACCTCGGCCTGTTTGGAATTCCAGCTATATCGATCGAGAGATTTCACTCCATAGGTTTTTACGCCTAAGGCCAAGGCAGCAGAACGGCCTCGTAGACTCGGGCCAAGACCGAAGGATTAACTATTAACACTTGAGTGCTAATTGTGGCTTATATTATATACATATTTACGGTATTGTACTGTATTAGCCCATAACAACACACTATGCACCGGTTCTACAACCTCAACCTAGAATTTGATTGGGAGGGGTTAGCGGGAGACCGTAAGTCCAGTATGCTGGCGTAATGCGTTATACATATTGACTGTACTGTATCACCCATATACGTTCCACTGCAGGGCACGAGCCTCCTCTACAATCGAGAGTACGATTGGTTGAGAGGCCGTATGGTTCAACACGCTGGCCTAGTACGGGTTGGCGGACGTTATACATATTTAGCATTATAAAATTCTTTAACTGTTTGGCCCATTTGCCTTAAGTAATTTTGAATATAACTTTAACTTCAACATATGAACGCCCCTCATTTTGATAATGTTATGGCGAAGATGTTTCCAAAGTTTTGGTCAAAGTTACTTGATCCAACTATCCCTCTGTATCAGCCCGTATGCGTCCCGTACTCCCCTAAAATCAAGGGTACGATTTAGAGGGGATTAGGCCATATAATCCACCACGCTGGCCTAGACCGGGTTGGCGGAGTTTACATACCGTAGAAATTATCACTATGTTTTCCTTCACCGTTATAGAGCGTGGTGATTAACTATCAATACACACATGACTCAGAAAAGTTAGAGGTGTGCCCTGGGATTTGAACCCGCGACCACATGTGGGCAGTCGCGTCTGGTCCGTTTACCAACAGGTCACCACGCACTATCCCTCACTTTTTTAAAATTAGCACACAAGGGGATACAGCATTAAATAAATTACGCAACAGGTCAGAAACATTTACCGAGATCAATAGAAACAAACTCACCAGTTTTAATTAAACGTAATTAGTAGTGAAATTAAATGGGTAAACATACGTGTGGATATAGCACAGCGTTCTATTAGCTCCCAGCGTTCTTAATGAACAGCGACACGTGATATCTCGTGTTTACATTAAACTATAAACACAACGACACACAAATATTTGAACTATTCGCGTAAGACATGGTTTCTAGAATACTAACAAGTGACAGACTCAACATCTCGCAGAGATACCTAGCTCTAGGTCAATTTAAAGTAATGCTAACTGTGTTTAAAAGTAATGCGACTTGAAATACATTGTATACATGACACGATAAAGAGACTACCTCAGCAAATGCAATGCAATCTGAATAGAGATGCCGCTGAAACAATTGTACCGCCTAGCTCGAGACCACGAGATGAACCCGAAACACCACACACTTGCATAGGTCCATGATAGCTTTTTTTCGTATATAAATATCCTAGCATTAACTATTAGTCAATACCATTTCATAAATGACAATACTCATTCAGCCAAGAAACCAGTGAACATAATCCAAACACTATCACTAGTTTTTGAATGAACATACCGAAGCAATTCAGAAACGGATATTTCGAAATATTTTCAAAATGAATAGGTGCGCGCAAAAAGTGCAGGTTGATGGAAAAAAATATTTGGCTTCGTTGGGTGCACCTTACAATACCCCCGCATTTGGAAACGGTATTTACAATCTAAGTTTCGCTTTAATAAAACCAATACAAAACTTCCAATTGTATTTTTTCATAGCTTTGGACGCGTTTGAATTGAAAACGTGCTAGAACTATTATAATAGTGCAAAGAACTTTCAAAGATCAAACATTTTTGCAGTTGTGTAAAACTATTTTTGCTATTTATCTACCTTGTACTGATAAAGGTGTAAGTATACGATTACTTCCGCAACATTAGTAACTTAAAAAAAATGCGCAGCGTTGTCAGAAGTCATAAAATTAACATCATAGGGTCTAAATAGTCCCATCATGTTAAAACTCTCTACTTCAATCGTATAGCTTTGCAAATACATTTTGGTATGCTACAATACCTGTATTTCCTAAATACATATTTTATTCCAAATATTTTACGGTGTTTGTATTCCTAATTCATATCAAAATAAGGCCGTATTCACACAAGGGAAAGCGTAAACAAATAAACACGCCACTTCGTACAACAGATTTAAAACTCACACTTCATCAAAATCGAAGTCGTCGTAATCATCTTCGATTTCGAACTTCAGCCTTGGTATTGACAAATCCATGTTCACATTATAAGCACTAAAACACTGCACATCACAAATAGTCCAAACTTCTAATTTGTTTCAAACGCGTCGCGGCACTACTCATGATGCGACCGACGCACGCGCATCCTAGAGGGTAGGGGTGGAATGAAAGCGTCACAGGGGTGCGCCTGCGGCTCAGGGGTGCGGGGAGCGGTACGCTCAGGTAGCTAGGGGTCGCACAAACCCCCGAATTCCGCGTATTGTGCCATTCAACTATGCGCTTATTATTCGCAGTCAGTGTTTATGCCAGTGCTTAGGAATTATTACAATGAAAATTTTATAAAACGGATTTAATTTTTTTTAATTAAAAATATAAGCCCGAGTAAAGGTGCCGATGGTTTTAAAAAAAGAAAGTAATCTGCCCAGATTTACTCGTACAATAGAAACAAATTTTATTTGCTTTTTGTAATACTACCCGCGTTGTAAAATTTGTGTGAAATTCCGAATGAAATAAAACCAAAATACTATAGTGAACTATTGTTCTAATTCGGAATAACCTTTATCTACAATATTTATTATAAAGCGGATAATTTTTAGTAAGTAAAGCGCATAATAAAATGCAGATAATTCAAAAACTATAATTTCAAACGGAAAGATAATAATTATTTAAGATTTTCTTTTATAATAAGTAATAACATACGTATTACAAAACGAATAAGATCATGTCGCTATTTACTAAATTCGAGTCAAAGTGGATTGTCCGACCTGTGTTGAACCCAGGACCTCACGGTTCATAGCCCACACATGAAATAAATCATAGAAATACCGCCAGTGAAGTGTAAACGCGCCGTTGCACCCCTGCCTACTCCTTAGGGGATACTGGTATTACGAATATAAATGCATATAATATGGTTATATTTATAAGAAATATGTGAATAGCAGTCTTGTTTGAATTATGTAATGAATATTGAAAATGTCTCAATTAGCAATACAATATTACTGCATAAAATAAAATAAAACATTACATAAATCCCTAGCCAGTTTAGAAAAACGCTTGCCTATGCCTGGCGATAAAGAAACCTTCTTTCTACCAAGTACGCCCGTCATTACATTTTACTTGAAAAAGAACATCGTAGAGGAATTTATTGTAGACTTTGTGGGATAATAAATATTGTTTGTATTAACGTCGAATGTAAACATCATGAGGAAACCTGTACACCATAGAGGTTTCAACAGGATTTTCTGTGATTACAATGTCCGCCTACCCGCACTCGGCTTGCGTAGTAGACCACGGCCAAGCCCTTTTCAATTGATCTCTCCATTTGAGGGACCCGTGCTTAACGGCGATTATTGGCTAACACAGTACAGTTTCTTTCCTTCCATATATGAATATTTTTGATAATTGATAAAGAATAATTGTTGGTACTCACGTGGCGTCCCGGCAGCAAGGTCTGGCGCAAAGGACGGGCGGAGCTGGTGGCGGCGCTGGCGGCGAGGACCGCTCCGCATCGCACGCGCGACTCGGCACGCCGGGCGCGGCGCAACTGCCCGCCCCGACCTCGGACCACCACTTGTTCTGGAAATCACCACCGGAACATTCAACAGACTGACAAATAGCATAAGCTGCTCTACCTGACACTCAATTTTATTTGGTTTTATTAAATTCTACCGTCATAAAAAGAAATCGTACGCGTGTAGCGCTTAATAGAACCAAAATCACGTTTCCGATATTAAAAATGAAATCTAGTGCCCACAGTTGGTAATTTAGTGTCAGAAAATTATTGAGTTGTATATGGGCATTTTTGAAATTCAAAGCTAATCGCCTAATATTTGGAACGAATTCAAAATTATACAAATTATGTCAAAATTAAAGTGGTGATTGGAAAATTATACAAAAATCAAACTAATCATATACAACACCTTGAGACATAAACAATATTTATGTTATAAACAGCGGACATATAGTCAAAATCAGAAGGCGAGTCTTTCGTATGATTACACACTTTTAATGAGGGTTAACAAAAACAGTATTATAATGATAATGGTGTGTTATTAATGCAAGCGTATCATGTTATTGCATAATGTTACAAAGTGCCAAATGTATAACATAATATATAATTATCCAATTATCTCTCGAACGGCGTTTACCGACAAAAAGGTTACAACACTTCAGTTTTATAATACTCGTACAAGTGTTTATTAAAACCTATGATAATTATCGTTTCATGTTTTATTAGGGTTTTATAAATATTTATGGGTATAATCTTTTAATCGGAAGGAATTAATACGGGGCTGATATGAACCTTTAATGTGTAATTTCTACGTTATGGTTGGGAGTCAATATTTCCAGTATATTTTGCCAAAGATTTTATTTCGACCTTTTACTTCTACCTTAGATATTAAATATTTCTGGATCCAAAATACTTAATTTGACTGTTATTAAACCCGACATAATTACCATCCTGCATTTCAATTTTCCAATTTCCTTAAAAATAATGTCTTCAGCCGTCATTAGTTTAAATAATGTATAATCCCAGTCCTATTTTCTTCGTAATGATAGCTGCAGTTATTACGGTTCATTAGCTGGCAACATTGTACGAAGCGAGGCTCCAACGAGGCTTGCAACATTGATGGGGACAGCGCGTCCGGCTTGCCACCACATTTACTAGTCGTCTTGGGGAGCATTAATGTTGTTTGTGACTAGTTGAGGAGTTAATTGTACATATGTTCTAATTTCTATGTTTCGAGCAGTATAGTACAAACAAATAGACTATTTCCAAAAAGTTTCATCCGTGCTGGTCTCATATCTACCCAAGAATCAAACAATATTGACAAGAAAAGTTGTTGTTCTTTGTATCGCATCTATAATTTGAAATATTAATGTGAATTAATAATCGCATTCTCGAGGCAAGGCTCAAGGTATACTTCTTTACAGTTTTAAGTGAATGGCGATTGGCGAGTTATTTTATTTTAAATTGATTATAAATGAAAGTCGACCTAAGTATCCATCAAAATTGTTTTTAAAACGAAATATGCACGAACTCTTGTTAAATAGTTCTTGAAATAATAGCGTAGGAAGCTAATTAAATAAAGTTAAATAACGTACTCCGATGATTAAACCAAGTTGGCAAAACTGCGTTTACAAAACCCCACGCAACCAAGTAGATCGTGATTGACCTCAAATGAATGTAAAAATCAAAGACTAATAGCAATAATCAACCGGATGCACACTCCCTGAGCATTTAACAACAATGTGTACAATTAATTAAATATATATTACTTTATATGACGCCTGAGCGATGGCAATTTAGTGACGATCGGTCTGCCTAATGAGTTTGTTTGTATTCTCTGTGCTCGGGACTGATGTCGTGATTCCCATTAACTAGGTCTCTCGAGGCACGAACTATCGAGGGCTGGGACACTTATATCTAGCGAACTGTGCTACAAAAAAGGTTATGTGGTAAAACAAATCGGACATTTGAATTGGTTTAATTGGCGTATCACAGATAAATGACAGCCTCCGTGGCGCAGTTGGTTTGACGCCGCCTGTGAAACGAGAGGCCGCGGGGTCGATCCCCGCACCGAAACAAATATTTGTGTGATCCACAGGTATTTGTTTCGGGTCTGGGTGTTTGTGAGACCGATAAGTCTCTCGTAGCTTCTGATACCCACGACACAAGACTCGATCTTAGTGTGGGGTCAGGACTATGTATGTAACTGTTGGGTGTATTTATGTATTTATTTATGTAAATTGTTGATGCTGTTGTCAGAAAGTGATGTCCTACTTAATGTTCAGTTAGTTTATTTAGTGCTTATAAGATCAATGATTGAGTGTTACGATATTTAATAATTACTGTGAAATATTGACAGAGTATAACTCTAAGCTCTAAGTTTCAAACTTGATTTCTTTTATTTAAAAATATCCGCACTAGAAGGTAATAAAAATATTCTCAATTTATTACAAAATTTTATATCAGTAAATTATTATAAAAGTCAAGTTTAATTCCCGACATTATGTATAACATGTTAATGCGCTAATTATTTTCTATTGGCGTTATATCCTACCGGGATCCTAATGAGTTCTTAATTATTGTATCTAATTATAAACCGGCAGTATGAAATTATAGTTAATTAGTTTTTAAACAGGAAACAAGTATTCGAGGAGTCCCGGTTGCATCCATTAAATATTTTATGGATGTTTTCATTAGGGCGTAAAAACTTTTTTATATTTTTGAAATTGAATCCAATACCTATAAACTTAGGAAAAATAAAGTATCGAGTATTGTTCTATTAAAGCTGCGTGCTTAAATTGACTTCGCAGTATGTCTGTTACAACTTACAGGTTAAAAGTTTAAAGTCCTTTTATAACTATCCAAAACCCTGACAATTTCGGACTTCTACCACCATTTCTTGAATGAATCAACAATTACCTATCCGACTTTTCACCCGCTGTACCATATACACTGCAGTCTATAAGTGGTTAATAACTAGGCAGGGGCGGACGGAAGCGGCAATCATCGCTCGATGATCGGCTGATCGCCGGGCATCGTGGCGTGGTGCGGCGTGGCGGTGCTAAATGATGTGCGCGCACGCGACTCCCGCGCACGGCACTTTAGAAAACGTGCCGACAAATAGGAAGAAAGTTGGTGATTATTAAAATATGTATAGAATAACACCTAATTTTTTAACGTTTTAGAATTAATAATAAAATAATGGGTCTGAAAATACATTTTATATATCGTTCTTAATAACCCCGTAGTTATTCACCAATCCCAACGACTAATATAATACATAGACTAAACGAATTTTCTGTAATATTGAATATACTAAAATTATTAAGTTTAAAATTAAACCCTTCTAACTTACGTTTAATAAACGTGTTCATGGAATGGTTATAACTAAAAGATCCTCCCTTACTATATTGAGGCCGATTTAGAAAGCAACCAGTACTCGCAGGGCATTGCAGGTTAATCGTTAAAGAGAATTGAGAGCAACTCAACATTGGATATAGTGGAACTCAAAGTAGAAATCCATATGCGAAATAGTAGTCGAAATGTATGAAAAGTCTTGTGAAATTTTGTACAAGTATAGAGAACTTAAATTGGGACTGTAGGCGAATGAAAATTTTATGAAAAAATGAGAATTTATAATAATGGATTTTATTTTACTCAAATTAGTTAACATTATCATATATCAAAGAAAACCAATATAGTCACGCATTTCACTCGCAGAACTTCAAGCATTCAGTATCAGATAATTCACAAACAAATCAGTCAGAGTTG
Source organism: Deilephila elpenor (assembly GCA_949752805.1). Taxonomy (NCBI): domain Eukaryota; kingdom Metazoa; phylum Arthropoda; class Insecta; order Lepidoptera; family Sphingidae; genus Deilephila; species Deilephila elpenor. Next base: position 3,624,104 of record OX457114.1, read on the forward strand.
ATACAAGGCTAATTTATACGTACTATCTGTTCTCATTTTAACTCACAATAAACTCGACGAGTACAATGCTTTTAATACAATAATAGCATAAATTAACCGACAGAAGTCATCCAATAAACGTTTCTCACGCGACTAATCGAATCACGTTTTTACAGACAAGAATTGCAAGTCGCAATCACTTTGTACGCCCGCCGCATTGAGAACGTTGACTTTTTGTTGATAATTCGCGATTACGACAGAAATATCAACAATTGCTTCCTTGTGTTACGAGGAACGTCAATTTATTTTGTGGTCGGCAGAAAAGTGAGTATTTTTTCCGTTGGTAGCTACTTTCATCCGTGACGGTTTGTTTAAATGGCGGCGTAGCTTAGGGGTGATTGCGGCTTGTAAATTAGTTGGTAGAGTATATTCTACAGTGTTTTTATTATAGCAAAATGGAATAGAATCTCGGTTGAGGAATGATATTACGACTAAATACGGGCTTTTCACCCTAGTTTAAAAGGTTTCAGGACGAAAAGTATATCGTAGTTCAGATAAAATAAACTGAACACATAAACGCGTTACACGTTACTGTGAAAGAAAGATAAACATCGGTATTTTTTGTTTTCCAAGTTGTAAATAACTTGATGGATTAACACGTCAAAACAACATAGGAATGTATGACATATTATAACGTCATCCGTACGAAGAAGGTCGTTGCTTAACATAGAAATGTACATTGTAATGCAATGACTTGCACCGCTCATGATGTATTTAATTATAACAGTTACAAATATAACACTGCATAATCCGATGAATCTTATATTATAGACCAAGAGCCCGTGGACGCCAGACTTTCGTCATTTTATAAGAGCTGAAAGTTTGTTTGCTCGTGCCTCAGACAAAGGCATCTCACGATCAGCTATTATGATGTTCCGATCGTGGTGGCTTTGGGAGTTATCAGCTTTATATGTCTGGTAAGATAAAAGAACCATGAAATGCGTCCGGCTGCTAAGGAAACACTTTTTGATAGTTGCCTTAACAGCATATACATATTAAACTCATATTTTATACTATAAAGCTGTCAAAATTATATGTATATTAAAATATCTTCAAAGTTTAATAAAATGTAATTATGCCAGCGTAAGCTGATAGCTTCCAGAGCCACCACAATTGGAACTTCATTATAGTTGATCGTGTGATACCTATTTCAGAAGAATGCGCAGACAAACTTGCAGCTTTTATAAAATGACGAAAGTCTGGCGGCCACGGGCTCTAAGTCTATTAAGCGTCATGACTAGCATCTTTTATATTTGAATGATCTTGTGGCAAAAAGTTAGCAGCATCAACATCAGTATTGAGTCATATTTATATAACCTTTTCTAAATAAATTGTCTTGAGGCTTATCTGCAACATCAACAGAAAATAAACAACATGAAAATAATAGTAATTTCGTAATTATCATCGATAATTACAGTAATATCAAGTAAACAATACAATTAATGCTTTATACTCGGTCCACGTTGTACCACGTCAGGAAAACTCGTTACATTGTGACATAAATTAGCTCGGATGGATTTTAAAAAGCCTTTTGATAATGAATTCGGACATTTGTGATAGAAAATTTATCGGCAAAATTTTTATGGCACTTCTGTCTAATTTTATGATACAGATAATGTAAAATATAGTTCCTAGCCTTAACCCGAAACCATTGCAGGAAACAAACAACACCGGGCTGATAAATTACATTCCCCGAGCTTACTTAGAACAGTCACTATTACTCGTAATATTATTGGAGCACTAAATATTTCTATATTCGTGTGAAAGTATAAGTGTGGACAAAGGCACACGTGTCGCAGAAATATCCAGTTATCATGGTGGCAGTGCGTCATAGTCGATGCGATGACGTCGTATGGAAACAACGCGATGTACGTAAACACATGGTATGCAATTAATATCATATTGTTTGAAAATAAAAAATAGAGACAAAAACATGTTTTTGATTCACACACTCATTACTTTATTGATAAATTCTTTTAAAAACATACTTGGTTATAAAAACAAAATTAAACAGTAACAAACAGGCAATAAAACGAAACCCAGAACTTAAACAATCAAGTTTCCGACATATTTCTCTAAATATTTTGTAAGTATCCAGAGATATAATTGAATTTTCATTTCAATCTAAAAATCGTTACTTAGCTACCATCTCTATGCTCTCACGGAAAATAAAATATACACTTTCCGATATATTCCAATACAAGGACGCGTAGAAATGTCTTGATATTTCACACAAAGCGAGACTCGTAAATGTGAGAGTGAGACTGACCGTCCATTTGTGCTCGCCGTTGAATTTTTATTCAAATAGGCGCCCTTTGTGCCGTGGAATCGTCTATTCATACACAAAATTTTCACATTGCTCACGACGTTATTAATTTAAATTCTAAAGTTGTCGCATTTGCATAGGTCGGTCGTTAACTTCCAATGTATTCGGCAAATAGTTATTGTCGTAGTTGTTTTATGTTTTAACGTAGGCGCGTGTCTTTGCACTTGTATCGCTTATTGAAAATTAGATAAAGATACTAAACCCTAAATAGAAACGCATTATCAATCTTCTAATTTCTAGACGTCAAAATAATAGCTTAAAATAAGAGACAACCATCTTTCGCTGGCGGATAATCCATTCAGATTGCACTACGCAAGGTAGCTGTAGGTGTTTTGTCGTACCAATATTTCAACATTATACGAATCAATAACTAATCAAACGAATCAATATTAAATTGAAAACACCCAAGGCCTTCCATCGCCACTTCAAGGAATAGTCAAGCATTTGTTAGTTTACATTTAAACAGTAATGAAACTATTAATATAATACGTGACGTACGCGGAATTATAATAATCACGAGTCATTTGTATAAGCATTCCGCTGCAGAGCAGAAGGTAAACTATGCTGACACTTCCTCACTCATCAACTGTATACTTGATTGATTTACTAACGCCAGCTATATCTACAAATGAGTAGTATAGCGCAGATGATTTGAAGTTGGATATCTGTTCCGAAGTTTGCGGGTTCGATCTTCGCAAGGTAAAATATTTTTCTTTAGATAATTGTCAGGTCTAGGCGTTTGTGCATGGGTATTTGTGTTTATAAACGCAAAATATAGGAGAATTAATATTAGTTTGCAGCCACGTTTTTTATATAGAAATAAAATCACGCGTATGAATATAAGTGATAAGTAACACACAGATTGTCCGCTTTACAGAATTATTTATGGACTCAAACGGCCAACTCACTGCGGCGCATTACATGTTACGAGTAAATCCACTAAAGCTTAATTTATATTTGTGACCGCGAATGACGTTGCGTCTTTGCACAGTGACGACATGTTACGTCTTACGACAGTTATGCCGCCCTGTTTAGTTAATACCTAAAGCTCATAATATTGGATAAGGGAAAATTCTTATTCATAGTATCCGAAAACCCACGATAATTCCGAATATTTTGTTGGACCTCTGGTAGCAATTAAACCTAATGTTTACAAGCCGGCATTTAGTTATAACAGGTACATATGGGATAAAGTTAGATTAATTCTAATAACACAAGCTAAGCTATTAAATATATAATTTCGAAAGTATACTGAAATGATAAACGAACAATTGCTTAAATTCTAAATACACGCAATAGTTAATAAACGTTAATAACCATCAAGTTGAACTGCCAGTTATTAAAAACAATAACAGAGGACACGACAACCATAATTCTATAAAGTGGTTGAAAATTTTCCAAGAACCACCTTCAAGTCTCCTTGTGTTCTGGAATCCATCGATCGCGACTCGTCTGCATTATACATCAGGTCCACTCACGCAAGACCCTAGGCATACACCTGCCACGTCGCAATAGCTTCACAATTTATTATGTGAAATGTTATTATCAACCCCTTCAAATAGGCTTATTATCAATTAGTGACGTTCACGTGAATCGCCGCATATATAATTTGCATATTGATTTCTTTAATCGTTTCGAGGATATCGTAATGAATACGTGTCGCAGAGATACCCATCAAAATAAAACGGAAATTTACTTTTAATCATAATTACTATCACGATAATGTATTATTTAAATACCTTGATTTAAAGCGGTAGCACAAATTACAAACACATGCCTTCATATATTTCTTTTTATACGGTCATTATAATAAAATAGAATGGTGATAAACAAACAACTCAGGCAGAAAAACAAAAGCACCTGGCAAACTAAATCAAAGAAAGCAGCTGCGAGGCTAGACGAACCGGAAAATGGTTGAGCATAAAAAAGCATGCTGTTAGAATAAATTTCCTCTGTTTATTTGCATGATGCGCATAATTATTCAGGTTTTAATGCACTCTCAGTGGAATAACTAATGGTGCAAGTAAATTTGTACGTGTCCTGAAAATCACGTATGCACGCCGCGCTCGGCAGTGCGTAACGATGACTTTCAGTTTTAATTTAGCGTCTTGGAATCTGAACGCAACGATCGTCGCGGCGGACAGCTAGTATTGACGCGGGACATGCATTCACATCAAGGATTATAATAAATCACATGCATGTTCTATCCCGCTAGAGCATAACAACTTTCTAATAAAGCAAAATGTTGCTACTTACTACGATCTACTTTCATGCGTTCAGAGGTTTTTTCGTAAGCTTGTTTAATTCTCTTTTCGACGTCTACTTAAGCTATAGATAAAGTATTGTAAGGAATTTTTATATAAATACGAATATTACACAACTTTAGATCTAAACTACGCGTACTGCTTTGAAAACTTACATTGTGATATCACTCTTTGGAATAAGCGAAAATGTTACAAGGATTCTATAAATAAACTAAAGAATGGACTTAAATACAGAGTTAAGTAGGACATAAAGCAATATGAGCTTCAGAAATACACAACTACATTTTTTAAAAGAAGATTGAATTATCTCGAACTTGTAGATTCCATATCTTAATGGGAACAAGAATCCACCCACCTTAAATATGGGACACGGATAATTTAAGGAAGGGAGCTTATGTTAGATTTTCAATTTCTCGCTTATATTGTTCCTGACAAGGGTTGACATATAACAAAATGTATCGCTACTTTCTCCAAGCTGCGAAAATAATTCAGTAATAAAATATTGTAAGAATGTTCCAGAACCACAGTCCAGTTTCAGAAACAGCACAGGGCCGTTGCATTTTGCAATGTCCATGCATAATACCGTGGGGCAGTGCCGCCAAGGTGCATTTCCGATTGGGATGTTTAAAAGATAAAGAATGTTCTGGAAGCAATACTGTCAAGTTTATACAACTGCACATGCATGCATAACGACACAACTGTTTTGTATGATTTATTTGTATTTATTGTAATCCGGCCGGTTATTTAGGTCTAAAGTCATAACATTGTGCAATGTTGAATATGATTTTGTGTTATTTACACACACTGAATTGAATGTCTCAACATAAATTGAAATACAGCGAAAACATACTCCTTGAAGTAGAATATCAGAAAATTTCCATTCCTAAAATCGATAAATAAGTCAATTTAAATTTAGAAAAAAAGTTTAGTAAGATTGTATTGTAGGAATACGGTAAAAATAAGTGGGTGGACACGTCACAAAAAACCCCTTCATACCCCTTTTAGCGAGCCATTTAACATTATAGTACCAGGCAAACAGAACTCGGCGAGTGTGCCCACAATTTACACGTCCCTTGAAAGTCAAATATTTGTTCACCGGCAAGTAATCCCGTTACTCGGGTCCCCACGTAAGAAAGCTCCGATACATGAATAACTTAATATATACTTAACTAATAAACTAGAAGAGAAACTGATCCAAAACTTGATGTAGTAAACAGCGAAAAACCTTTTAGGGTTGCGAATGAAATAGTCCTGAGTCATGAGTCTAATATCCGTCACAGAGCTAGTGGAACGTGATCTCGAATACGTGGGCCTCGGATGTGGAGGAGTGTAGCCGGGCCCACGACAACTTATTATGAATGGAACGTGCCATTTACTTGAGTGTCCGCGCAAGACATAGACTTACTCCAAACCATCGCTATTTATGACGCATCGCTTCTTATGACGCGTCGTGGGATAATTTTTTGGAGGAATCGTTGGTTCGTTGTATCGTTATAAATAAACATTAATTTTGTTTAAGTAAGCTGATATCTGATTTTAAAATTTAATCTAACGGTGTTTATGTTAATTGGCACGACGCCTACATCATGTCTTCTTTAACAAGTTCATGTTTATAACTGTAAATGATTAAATAAAACATTGGATAATCGTGAATTAATTATCTTATTTTTAGTATGTATATTTCCACAAGTGAAAAAGATTTAGAATTATTGGTATTAATTAAAAAATCATTAGGATTTCCCGAAAAACTTAATGATTATATTTTCCTAAATACTTTACACGTTTCTATATATCTCAATTTATCAGTGACGTCATAACACCGACAGTTATAAACGAGGATACTATTTCCACGCCGAGCGATACATATTTTTTATCAATAAAATCTGATTTATTTTCTAGTTTGTTTAGTAGAAATAGCAATAATGTTTAATCCCACCAAATACATCCAAAGAAAAAAGAAGATTTTTGCGGGAATCAATATTCAAAAATCATTTTAGTTCAATATTATCTTTTAGTACAGTTGACCTGTTTAAATAATGTCATTGAGCCGTGCGTCATGGCGTTTGCATCGCACTGAATGTACTAATTGTTACGAATGATTGGAAACCGATTAAACAAACGCGATTGCTTTGGCCGCGATGAGATAATGGCTTGTGTAATTTGCAAATTATCTTTTTGTTGGCCAAACAATTAAGCACGTTGGAGATTCTCAAAATGAATCATTAGAATTGCCGAGAAAATTATGTAACATCGAACAAAACATTCTGCTTATTAATTCATTTTCGTATTGTTCTGACGTGAATACAAGTTTAAATGAAAAGTTTAAAGAATAATTTATTTACAAAAACTGTCAATCTCTTTAATAATACATCACAAAATTAATAAATCGTAGCGTCAGAGTTAAATTGTGTAATCGAATTGAAAACTTCTTAAATGGATGAGATGACTACTATATGCTATAATCAGAAAATAACCATTTATTAAATCATCATTTTAATTGCCTACTTAAAAATAACGTGACTACTATAATTAATGGGACATTACGAAATATCAGAATGGCAATCCTTTGGGGAAATAGTGTAATTCCAATAAACCTAACATCACCCAATATCTGTTCAAAAAACCACTACACTAACATACTAGATAAACCTTTACCGATGAATAATTAAAAACAAACCTAATTACGATCAAATCAAAGTGTAGATACCAACATACATGTACCAGGAGTGCATAAAGAAGAAGCACCCGCTGCATGCTGTGACTCGCGGTGGTGCGGTGCAAGTGTGTCAAGGATCGAGCCGTACCAGCCGTGTTTAGAAAGACTTCGCCAAAGGAGCTCTACCTGACCCCATAACTGGCGAGCTCACATTGGCTCAGCTAACAGCAAACACGAAGCCTAACTACCCAAACTGTAATTTACCAAGTCGCGATGTCAAGCGAAATAGACTTTCTTTTGAGAAATTTTTGATCAGCCCTTTTGGCCGGAGGGATTGCTTAGTTTGTTGACGGAACCAAACTTTTTGATTAGACACGACAGGGCTAATGTTTTTGTTATTTTGATTATAATTCGAATAATATAATGCATTGTGTCTGTAACCACTAAAACTACCACCCGGCTTTGTTTTCGGTCGCAGTCTTGATATACCCGGTATATGTATTTCCAAGAAGGCATACTATTCTGTAGTATTTAGATATGTTTACACATTAGTGCAAGAAGAAGTACATTCCGATGAAAGTTGTAGAACTTCGTTATTGACACCAAGACGTAGACAAATTATATACCTTGTAAATTTGGGGAAACTACTACTGCAATTTCAGACTATTTATAAAGGGAATTCAATTAATATCTGTAAACTGCTTAGTGCATAAACTATACAGCAATTAATGTGAAATCATATGATTTGGCAAATGTTTAAGCTCGAATTGATGTACCTTTATTTCTGAAGATACACGGAACACCACAAATGTGTATTCATAAAGCGTGATTTGTTTGAGGCCGGAGTCCATCATAAAAGACAAAAGAGACATACGCAGATGTAAGTATAGGTTATTTATTTTAGTATCACGAATAGGCTGCATATACGTAAGCAGTCTTCATCGGCAATAATTCGCTACATGCGTGCAGCGCGCAGAGGTCACCGTATGTTTAACATCAATAACATTCAGTGCGAATGTACAAGTTCCCATCATTTGTTATTCACACGAAGAGTCAAGCGACCACTAACCGTTAATTGAAATTTGCGGCCGTCAAGAGTTTAATCATGTGAACGCTACAATTGGAATAAAAACATCTCAAGGATTATGAGCTCTGATAACGACTTTCAATTAAATTAAAATATGACGCAAATTTCCTCCGTTAGTGTTACGAAGTTATCTTTAGATGCAAGGATCATTTTCCCGGTAAGGATTATTTTAAGTGCAATCTGAGAAAGCAGGTCAACCCGGAACTCTTTTGGGAGGTATATTTTCAGTAGTGGACGTTTAGTGACTGATAATGATGATTCTAAGAAGTCGAAACAAAAAATCTTGGAATAATGGTAAGAGTCAATGTGATCAAACAACATTCACATGTTTTTATTTATTCCTTTATTGCTGTATTTTTTTCGATTTTATTAGGAAACATTTCGGTTCCTATTCGGACACTGTTTCTACAAAAGTTAAATAAGGAAGACTATCGAACACGAGTTGTATTTCTTCCACGGATGTTTTAAGTTTATGAAAGCTACAAAATTTATTACCAGAAATAAAAAGAAACATAATAAATTCTTTATTATTCTAGATCAAGAATAAAAAACTTATGAACTGTATACGGCAAAACTTTATCCTCACTTTCAAAGGTATCAAAATTTGAAACACTTGGGTTTAAAAAATCCAAATTGGCTTTTTCAAACAGTTCATTTGTAAGCTTATTAAGCACTCTATTACTTAACAATAGAGTTGAAATCCGATCAGCAACATGAGTTGAAATGATCAGAGTGCGGAAATAACAAGTGCAGTAGCATACAATCATTTGTAGAGAGTACAGACGTGCAGCTCGCCGGTACGAACTCCATTGGTGGTTTAAACACGGAAATCGTAAACGTTTGCTTACAAAGTTATATCCTATGGATGAATAGGAGTGCAACCGTTGTGTGATGAGATGCGTTCTGTTATTGTTGTTTTGTGTTTACTGTTAACGTGTGTTCGCAACTTCGCGTTGAGTGTGTTAACGTAAAAAATGCCATTGTTTGTTTTTTGGCAGTTGTGTTCTTTGCTTTTTTCGTTCATATCGATGTTTATAAATGCAGTGTTACCTATATCAACATCGTTATCGTATACATGATTGCATCGATCCAATTTTTTATCTTATATTATTGGAAAGATGGTTGTTTTACCTTCTGTTGTTATCGGACCGAATAACAGTGTATTATCATTATTCTCAAACCATTGAGTTCCTGGTGCAACTTTACGACAGCTGTTATTAAGGAATCCAAGCTACCGAGATCGAGAGCCAAAAGTTTTCTAGAAGACATCAACATGTCATATTAGGAAAACATAGTGATAATATCGACGGGTAGTAATTATCCGATTGTTGCTGACATATTCAGTACCAGTGAAATTAGAGCGAGAATAATCGCTTAAAATGTGTTCGACACATCCGAAGCTGGTACTTTGTTTAGATGATTTTCATAGGCGATCACTATTATCATCCTGAACCAAACGATCTACTGAATATAGAACTCCCTTAAGAATTTTTTTTTTTTTTAAATCTGTTGGAAATGGCTTACATCCAAGGATATCCTGGAACCTTCATTAGCACCAATAAACTGTATTAATCTCTTAGAATTGTATATAATCCAGACAATATAGGCTATCAACAAGTGACCGTGAAACAAACAGAATACAATCTGCCACGAGCAGCTGAACAATACGTAACGCGAAGTAGGCAGGGGGTAGCACAGGCACAAGTCACAACGCAAGGGCTGTCAGCGGCAGTTGTACCTCCCGCATTGTTCACTCGCAGGATGACGTGGGACGAGCGAACATTGACAGCCCTGTTGGTGGGCACAGGAGGACTTTAAATATAATCAATTATATCATTTACTTAAATACCTAGATAGCCTACAAAATTATAATATCATACATTTATGTTTGTAATTATTTAGCTGAGTAGAAAAGAAATAGTTTCTCAATTTGACATTCTGTATGCTTAAACATATTACGGTCATTGGTTAGCAGATTTGAACAATTAAATTTATATTTCCGTACAACATACAACAGAACATTCACCAAACCATATTAGTCTTCCAATAAACAATATCTTAGTGGACTTTAACCAACATGCGAACAAACAAAACACGAACATTTGAAAGCGTAATTTACGTCGTAACAACCAACAACTATCCGCAAATATAACCATACCCATTCGCCAGCGGACATTTAACATTTGCGAATAGCTCGCACCATACTAAAATACAACATCCTGGTGCATATTCCCTTCCTATGTACTATATAGTATGTACAGTGTATTTCTGTATGCCCATAGGTCGCGTTAGTCATACTTCGAGGGCAGCCATCCAAAAACGGCGGGCTATATTTAACAATCATTTTGAACGTTACAGGTACCGTCTGAGTCATGTTTGTTTGGCAGTTTGTTGCGATAACTGCGTGGGTTGCTGTGTATTAAATTAGATTAATCAGGTTAAATAAATCGATATTCATATTTAAGGCTTCAACGATTCGTATTTTAGATTGAGACACATACTTGTAGCTTCTATTGAATCTTGCAGGAATATTTACGTTACCCCCATTGCTAAATTGTTGATTTTTTTTGTATTACTTTTTTACGTCTACAAAATTTAGGACATGAATAATGGTTTCTGCCGATTTTGACGTTATAAGTAGCATAGACGTCACCAGCCAGGGACGAGCGGTCTAGTGGACAGCTTTATCTAGTAAATCACGCTAAGCTTATTTTGTTGCATTATTAGGCAACAATTGTACATTCATATTGTAGTGGATCTTCAAACTGTCCATAGCTTTCATCCCATTCACCACTACCGATTTCAAACCTAATACAATCCATCCAAAAAATCTGAAAGAGCTTCGTTTATTCGACCATAACAATCCAAAGAAAGAAAAATCGAACCCGCGACTCTCGTAGGTACAATACAGTCTACATGGCGCAGTAGGCGTCAGCGCGTGAGTCAGCAAGGAAAGCCCGCGAGACGGTGACGTCAGCGCTCTAACAAGCAATGAAGCTTTTACGAGCAACATTATGTAACTCGCACTTTACGATATTTTATTATTCGCACGTAATTTGATTTGAGGAATTATTAATGAGGGTTCATAAAAAATGAAGACTGGAATATTTTTGTGTTAATTTGTGAAAGTAAAGTAATACAAATGGCACACCGGATCACGTGATCGTCGGTTACGGGCATTTACGACTCTCGAAGTAACAGATTTGTCTCCTAATGTGGAATTTCTGGATATTAACTCAGCTTGCGAGCCCAGCATACAAGACGTAACAGACAATATCTGTTAATTATCATAATCTGGGAAGTTTAAAATGGCTTCTTCAAATTATTCATATTACGGTAATCTTTACTTTTCTCAACATCAATACCATTTCATATACTTTGGAAAAATTCTATTGAATATCCATTAATTTCTAAATAATTTACCTATAAATTGCAGATTACGATTCCTTTATCATAATTGAATCACATAAACCACTAATTTATAGTATGTTATGTAATACTTGGTAAAGTTAACAATAAAAACTGATACGCACTCGTGTATTGTAAACAATGAACACTTGTGTTACGCTATTTACATCATTTTGACGGTCGCGTAGAGGTTGGAGAAGGACACACGAAAACATCGAACTATACAACTTTACATATTGTTGACACTTCGCGAGATTACCTTGCGCACACACACATCCCTACACTACTGTCCGCCAGGACCGACAATTTGCAACAAAATGATGCCGGGCCTTAATTCTCCATGAGTCTCTTAATTGGTCTTGATGTCATGGCTTCGGAGCTACCTACGGTCTACCTACCTACCTATTCAGTCCCAGGTCAGGCATAGCAAGTTGTTCAATGATAAAAGTATAATATCCTTAAGACTGAAAATTTCCCGGAAGATCAATTTATCAGGCAACAAGTCATTGAATTGGCTAGATCATTTAACCTACCTTAAAATTTGAATACATTGACGTCAGGTAACAAATGTGGGATAGAGGAAGATAAAAGAATACAGTTATGAAATTGACTTGAGTCAAAAACTATACAATCCGGCGCATTAACTGTAGCCACTATACAACGGCTTTGCAGCCAAATATTCTTTCCTATAATAAACCGATCATTAATTCTTTAGCGAGGTTGTATCTATCAGAAGTTAGTAGATTGCTAAATTTTTTATGCGAGCGATATGACACAGTCACGTAATGTTATGGCAGACACTGGCCAAATGATATCGCGACAGATATTTGGCTGTTTAGCGATGCGCCGTTTTATTGCCTATCCTAAGCCTTGAGGAGGGCGTATTTATGTGGAAATTACTCAGAATGCCAGATAAATAAATTGCGTTATTTAGAACACATTCATTCGTAACCATTCAAAATATGAATCAGATATTCGGTACCAATAAGACAGTTCCTTCGAGATAATTTTGAAAACATTTAACCCAGCTTTGGCTGCCAAAGTGTTGGTCTTGTTTGTCAAACATGGCTGGTATTCTGTATTACGGCGGCTACAAATATAGCCGAGAGAGCACGTAAGCGCGACTGCGCAAGTTTCCGTAACGCGTCCACTTCACGCCGCGTGCTCCTCATTTGTGCCGACCGCGACGAGATTTAGCCCGCCGATAACCGACTTATAGGCCCTCTACACACTAACGACCTTATTCATAGACAGTTTTAAAACCTATTTTAATCATCGAATGTTTTGACTTCTTCGCTCAAACTTAATTCAAAAGCCGTTCGAAAGGGACAACACCTTGAATAACTAAAATAGGTTTTAAAACTGTCTATGCATAAGTCCGTAAACTTTAATAACTTAATACGTTAATGAAGTAATTTTTGTCTGTAATTAAAGGTAGCTCCAATTATAATCGAACGATGAGATAATGAATATAATCACACTACAGCTGCTCAAAAATTAGGAAATACATACGTAATTCTCCTTAACTAATAAGAGTGTATAGTAGATTGAGTGAGTCGTCGTCGTCAAGTGAATCGTTACTCATTTACCTATTGGTTATTTCCTACTTATTAACATGTAAACCTACATAAAATACTCGATCAAAAACATCAGCACGCTTAAAATAGAGCAGCGAATCATTAACCGATTTTAAATACCGATACGAACGCACCTCAACTAAAACACTAGTGCCAATAGCCGACCGGCAAATCGAGTTGGTAATTGATTCAATTCGACCATCATGGCGCGAAAAGGGCCTTAGCGGACCGATACCGGATTTAATTACTGTGACGTAAAATGAATTTTAGACGAGTGAGCGGGGGAAGGGAGGAGAGAGGAAAGGGGGGGGGGGGGTGTTTGTCGCAACGCGACGCGTCTGCCGGCTTTTAATTAACATTCTTCCGTGTTCGGAAGCGGGTTGAATGAGGGCCGCGGTGCGATTGCGGATTTGGTTCATTATAACCGCTTCTAAATTACATTTGAATTGTGGGCGATACAATTACTGTTTGTAATTTATATCGTTCTCTTTGAGGAGGATCTTAACTTTGTCGGCTTATGGTGATTGAAATGTGACTTGTAACGCACCAAAATATCTGTATTTATGAACTTGATTATAATACTTCCATAAAGTTAGTCGTGGAACCAAAAGCGTTTACTGTCAAGTATTTACTGTTCGTGGGAGCGTCGTTACTGAAAACTTAACCGTCCTGTAGTTTGTTATAACAACCACATCGATTGTTGAAAGAATCGATGAATTATATACGTTTTTCACGAGAAACGTAATACAATAATACATTATCGATTTTAGGGCGTGCCCTTGAACAACTTACAATATCGATTCGCATTAATTATTATGTGTAATACCGTAGTACGGTAATGACGCGTGGTATAATAAATTGTTTTTCAAAAATATTATTAGGTGAAAACTTGTTTATCATCAAACTGTCTTCGTAAGTTATTAAAAAAACTATAATTTATTGCTGTATTTGTAATATTCTGGCCCACTTGAGTCTTGAAAATACATTCTAAACTCTCAAACAATTATTCGACATAATGAGACGTAACATCTTATGTCTGAGAAAGGCGAGCGCAGTGGAATGATAAGCAATGCTTTGTAATTCATGCTGTTCTTTGGTTCTCTACTGTCCATTAGCGTGTCATATCTTTTACCATCAAGCGAATGGCATGCGCGTCTCGCCATTCATCGTAATAAAAAAACTCAAACAATTTCTGGTTATCAATGATTATTATGTTAAGGGCACCAAAATTTTACTCATAGCATAATATGCCTATATAATATCAATTCTGTACATGAACATTCAATATCTTACCTATTACCTAGTCATCAAACATGTGTTAAAAACATTCCGTACATTCATCATTCTGAGGTATAAAAATAAACACACCACCCAATACACTTACCTAACATCTTTATTATTCTTTCCTGTTTACCCACAACCTGCTACAGTAAAGGTCAGTGATGATTTTGGACGGAAAACATCCCCTGTGTTATATTAGTGTTTCCAAGACCTTGATGACGTCACTTAGGGTTCCCATGAGCTTGTTTATGATACCCAAGTGACCTCGAAACTGTTCAAACATTGCCTACAGTCTACTACGTCATTACATAGAAAAAAATGCCTTCGGAATTCTGATACACGTGTGGCGTATGTTTTATCGTAGATTTGGTAGAATCGATGTGAAACGTAATTTTGGAGGTATCGATAGTTTTATAGCATTTTATTAGAAACACTCATACGATACTACACCGGATAAAACATTAAAACTCAGCATAAGTCCATAATTGCCCATTGCTGGCACGGAACGAAACAAAACCACTATTGTATTTTTTTATTCATTTGTATTAAAATTTGGTGTGATACGCGTGTGCTATGTATCAAAAATTCCAAGCGATTTGATCAGTCTATTTTTATACAAAAACCTTTTGTCAAGGTCGTATGTGACGAACGCCGTACTAATCTAGTACACTAATCGGTCACGCTTTGAAATATTAATAATTTAATGACATGTCAGTACTCAGTAGTGTGTCATGAACTTTTGAAACGGAAAGGGTACGTGTTAAAATATAATTAGACTATCGATTTTATAGTACCTCGTGGGGATGTAAAGCGGTTTGAAATATACTTTTAATAGCCTTGTTAAACACGTATCGTAAAATGCGGTTCATAAAAAAAATATTTTAGCTGATGCCAACACATTCTTCTATTCATGCAATTCTGAAGCATAAATATTATTTGTATTACGTATTGCCAAACGGGCATGATACCCATCTGACTAACAGGACATCTAGTTTTCATATAAAAGCATATACACAACATAAAATTTCCAATAAAAAGCTATTTAATGGGACGATGCACAAACTGTGTATAATTCAAACACTGAAAACAAACAAAAAACGTTCGCAATTGTGAAACATCTGCGTCGAACAATCGTCAGCGCAGGCGATGGAAAACAACGTACGTCATTATTGTGTGAAACTGGAACTAGACTGTGCTATAAATCATACGCCGAAAATATAATCACGGATGTACTCCCATAATAGCATAGAAAGTGCCCACGTTTTAGAGAAACAATTTTGTTTTTCTCTACGTCGAAGCTCCGTGATTTTTAAGTGAGACTTTTTATTACCTATAACCGGACAACCTAAATAGCTCATCACCTAATGTAAGGCAGAATATTTCAGGGATGAACAAGATGGAGACGTTATTAGAGATTGGCTTTTAAGATAGATATTGCCCATAGATATTATTAGCGAGAAATGTGGAATGTCCTTTACTCAGAAATGACAATAACAAAAAGGCTGACCGAATTACAAGTGATCGCATTAACCCGTGAACATTCATAGCACCTGGAAAAGTGTAGCGCCAGCTTTTGAAGGAAATAAAGACTCTTCTGACTCGATCTTCTTAAAATACCCTTACAATGTATCTTCTGTCCTGTGTCGCCCGCAGCCGTGGGTAAAAGGAAGGGAACGCAACACAATCGTGTTTTTCAATAGCAAACGACTCGAAGTTCTTGCAACATGCCGAGTCCGCGAGCGCTAACAAGTTTTTTATCTGACGGCGGTTGTGAGAAAGCCGATTGTTAGGCCCAACGCACACTACGCACTAAATAATCGTTCGCAATATTTTTTTTAATATGCCTGTGTTCATTATTAAGGAGTGTTGTGTGGGTGTTATTGGTTTTCTCAATTTCGAGCGAAGAGGTAGATTTAAAAAGCATAATAATTATCTAGGGATAAAATTGAAAACGCAAATGTATCTAATTAGGTTCCAAGATGCACTATAAACATAACATTTTAACTAATTTCTTTACGGCAACTATTTGCGATCGATGGATTATCATAAAATATTTGATAAAAGTCATTAGTAATGATATACCTACCTACAGTATAATTGGTGATAAGTACAAGTACTACTGTTTTATGTAAAATTGACGATGTGAATTAGCAGTTTCGGAAACTACGAGAGCCTTTTAGGTTTCGAAACTGGTAACACCCAGATTCAAGACAAATACAACATTTAGTCTGGACGCAAAGATAGAATTAGATATTCCTGCCTTCACAATCACCTTGTTACACGACTATTCTTCATAGCAACACTTCTGTTGTAAGTGCACGCAGCCCTTTACCACACTATCAGTTGATTGTACTGTGGCGACCTCCGCGCCTCCGGTCCCTCTCGTACTCGACCATTGTTCACTCACAACACGCCATTCAGATCTGGTCTATTTGATGTTATTGTTTTCATTGCAACAACTAAGCCAATGACACTATTGTAAGAATGTGAGAATCGAGTTTGTAAACAAATTAATTTTAAAGGCATTGTTTTGAATAGAGGTTAAGATTTAGAGGAACGATGCAATGATCCGTCGAAAGCTGTGTTAAAACTGCTTATAATTAATTTAGAGTAGACGAATCGTAGTAGAGTACGCCATCATGCATGGTGTAGAATATTCTAAATATTATTTTCGTGTTATATATTTTTTTATATTTTCGAAAACATTCATACAAATAATAAGCGAATTCAGATTCTCACAGTTCACAAACACTGTCACAAATACATTATTTGAGGTTAGAGTCATACGATAATACATTGTATAAATATTAAATAGAAATCATGATCAGATTGTTTTGAATACAAGCAAGCTGTACTTTTTACTAAAAATCAAGAATGTCAAATACATACCAACGCATATCCTCCAGTTCCAAACAACACAGAAGAACATATGATCATTTTAGCAATAAAACATTTGTAATAATATTTCACATCACTACATAAACAAGCGGCAGTTTACCCGCCAAGCGTGTTATTGTGGTTTCCTTGTTATCAGGCGTTATCAATTAATGTGGGCACACGACTGATAAGGCGCTGAAAAATAGACACTTATGTAACGGTATCTCGGGTCACGTGTTATCAAATGTTTCTGCCCGGCCCGGGGAGTTGACGGCGGAGCCCGTGCGCTTTCTCGCACTTAGAGGTAATTAATTAACTTTTTGTTTTAAAAACTTATGCGAAAGGAATTACGGAGTATCTTTATCAAAAGCATTTGAGGTATTGGGACAAGATCAGTGTATAAGAAACAAGAGCTCAACGTTGTCAATTCGCGTACATCTGATATTATAATATATATTTTTGCTTAAAATATGAGACTGAAAAGGTTTCCGTAGTACATATTTCACAATAACATTAAAAGAAATATTATACTGCGTTCAATAATAAATTACTGTACTTTCCCATCAATAAACCCAAGTTTAATCCCGAAAACTCCTCCACCTGACAAAATTAGAGTTTCCGCGACACTTTCACGGGACCGTTCTGTCCACGTCGAAACAAACGTCTTGGTCGGATAATAAACCCGTTGTTTGCCGGCGCGTGTGTCACGGCGCCTCACTGCGCAATATGCCTCTTGTTATTTCGATATTTGCGATCCGCCGTGCCTTAATTGGAATAGCACTCGTTATGCCACGATAAGGTAAATTACTGTGCATATTCCGTGTTAATGAACGTATATGGCAAGCGAGCTGTATAGTTAGCGAGATACTTTGAAAATTCCTGAACGCTTTTGGTGAAGATATAAATGAGGGATATCATGCAAACGCTTTATATGTAGCACATAAATTAAATATATTTTTCATAATATACTATATACTAATATTACATTATACATAAATTTTGTAATACACGCAAAGAAATATGATGCACCAACTCATTTGCCATAACAGCCTATTGGGTCAACGTCATTCGAGTCAAACCGCTATTTGTCATCCATTCAGTTGGCAGACAAAATACGAGACAAATTCATCATTACTGTAGTCATAAATTACGCATACATTGTGCTTTAACGCTGTGTGATGACATACGAATTAACTTAGAGCAAGTCCCTTCACAATATGTGTGCTAAAACGATTTTTAATCCCACGCGTGCATATATCGATTTCGCACAGATTATCCGTACGGTTAACCGATGTTTAAACACTAACTAAAGCTCAATATTACGAGAGCCGAGGGAATATTACGGGGCATTATTGTGATTTGTTACTGTTTCGATTTACGTGTAAGTTTTATTTGCTAAGTTTTTAATTCAATGCAAACACACGCGCGTCGATTAATCGTCCTCTTGCAAACCAATTAATCCGAACAATTCGTTGGTTAATTGTTTTTAGTCCGTATCGCAATTGCTATCCGGTGCAATGGGCACTTTATCCTGCTTCTATTAAGCACCATAGCGTGCAGTAAATCGATCATTTATTAAACCACACCATATGCTAACTTCTGTTGAGTTCTTTGCAATACTCAATAGACAATAGTGACAACATTCCTTTGGGGTTTGGCACTGTTTTACCAAGTAATGGCATTCCAACTGCGGGAAAATAGAAGTAATTTGGCCAATCGAGTGCAGTGGTGTGGAAACGGCGCGGCGACGGATGCCACGAGAGCCGAGCTCGTGATCTGCAGTCGTGACGGACTCGACTTTACCTATCCGACAATGTAGGAGGTACCCCGCTACACAATCACTGTATAATTAGACAGTCTCTGCCGGGTTAGATCTTAACTATTTAACTCCAACGAGTTTTGTATTTAAAGCATAATTGGTTGTATCAGTCACTTAAGAGCAAAGGAGATCTCAGAGATTTTGATTTACTAGTTGAAATAATTTCTCGCCGTGGCCGAAATCAGCTAGGAGGATTTCGATTTGGTATATCCTTTACTACCACATTTCTAAAAGATGCTATTTTGAGATCCGATCATATAGGTAACAGTTGATAGCACATTTTAAATGTTACAAACTGATCCATCGCGACACAACATTGAACTTGATTCTATTTGCAGCAAACGTCGTGATACGAACAGGGAAACGGTAACACCGCGTCTACATCGATTTCCTTTCAAATCAAATGTCATTCGTTATTTATGCATTGAGCTGTTTATAGCTTTATTTTTCTAGCGGTGTCGTGTTTGAGCTGTGAACTGTTAAGTTCTGGATTCAATTTGTGTACCGGAGATTCCCTTTTGTAAAAGGTTTCCATATGTTTTGAGTATTGCGTGGTCAAAATTCATGAGACGAAAAAATCCTACAAAGTATGAAATTCATTAGCGGCACTTCTGCTTACCCTTTGTTAATGCAGGCGAGTATGTATTTGCGTTTTATATTTTTCACATTGAAATGCGATGTGTTCATAATGTCATCTGTAGAAATAGGCCAGAGCGAGCGGCTAGCGCACATAATAAAACCATTGCTAATCCTTTCACAATGCTTTCATATTGATTAATTAGCCTAGCCCGATAATGGCATTGTTTCAATAGTTTCATTCGTTATTGTTTTATTGTTCTCTACGATATTATATTGCAGTATTGCAAGGCGGGTATAGTTCTAATTCGTAGTCACTAGTCAGTAATGGCATGGCAGATTGCTATATTAGGCTATGAACTGTGGGTGTGGATATAATATGTTCAAATTGTTATCTGTATATGACATATATTCTGTACTCACTCGTCATGAACATTATTGGATTGTTTAACGGCTTTTTATCGTATTTAAAAGTCTTAAGGATTATATTCTATTTTATGGATTTAGGCTCGTTTCCATCAAATAATTAAACCAATTTAAAGTACTAGCAAAGAATGACAGCCATCAACGCAATCGTTTGATAAACGTGTTTAGTCTGTCAAAAAATAGCGTGCGTGAATACATACTATAATCCGGCCGCTCAGAGAATGCGTTCCTGAAAGGTTGTAATCGAACGGACGACGTAACTTTGAAGTGTCGTTGCAAATGCAACGACAGCAAATGTAAATACATTATCGAACAATTTTATTTATTTACCCTACTTACGAAATAAAACATCATAAAAAATTATATAATATGTAAATTTAGGTTAAATTTTATCACTTTGGACTAAATTTAACGGTTAATAAAAATAAAAATATTATATTTATAAGTTCATACCACGCCGTTACAAGGTTATGTCAACTGTTCATTTCTGGAGTGATGTGGCCAAAAAATAGCAGACTATTATAACGTTATTTTCCGTTATAATATAAAATAATACATTTGTGTTTTTAATAATGTATAACGTAATAATTAAACGGATCTAACTCTTTATTTCACCTGGCAGCAATATAATATCTTTCACATTTGTGAATTTTGTTTAAATTTGGCATTGAAGTTTACGTTTTTATTAAAATATTTCAAATAAGAACATTTAATATTAACTTATATTATTTACTTATAATTGATTTAATAATAAGATCATTCACCAATTGTAAAGTGTGACGTAAATTTTAAAAAGTCACGTGACCAACCGTTTTGGTGACAATATTTTTAGTAATAAAGAAAAACATGTTTATTCGTTATAAAGATCTCTTTAAAAATATGTTAACGGTTGGAAGATTTAAAGAATGATTATACCTAGATTTTAAAACACTTTATAGAAAATAGTCAAGTATCCAATTTTTCTAACTTGCTACTTTTACTGGGAATAATTCAAAAGTTTAGCAAAATGATAATTCTTTCCCATCACTACTCATGATCAACTGACATGTGTCAGGAACGCATTCTCTGAGCGGCCGGATTATAACAGCGCTAATATGAAACTAGTCCCAAGTGTAACTGTCCATCAAAGAAATTTCTAATTATTCTACATTCAAAATCTACTTTTTAATAAATTCAATCATAAAAAAGGCATAAACGTAGGTTGCATAAAACTAAAACATTAATAGTCAAACGGGTAAATCTCCGCATCAAAAGATCGTACAGACCTAGTTTTCAGCAGACCCAACGGGGCGGACAGAAACGAAACATGTATTGTGAAAGTACGCGACGCAACGCACAATGTTGCCAAGCCGTATCAAAGTTTGGCAGGCGCCGGCGCACTTTCGAAACGGCCCACATATCTGCGTCACGGCTGGGGTGTGGTGTCACTGTCAGCGGTTAGCGGCTACTGACTTGCAATCGGAAATATATCGGATATTCTATTTAACCAACCACACAATATCGCTTGGATTTGTCGCAATGTGTGTTACATTTTGCTTTGTATTTTACAATTTCCACAGAAGATTGATCGATAATAAAGATCATTGATAAAAGAAACAAAAACAATGAAAAATATTTAAGTATTGAGTCTGGCATGGCCACAAACTGACAAAAGACCAGTAAAAAAAATCTTTGTATCATATCATCATAAACTAACAGACACTAGCAGAAATGCAAAATGGCGGCGCGATTTAGGCGAAGTCGCCATGCCAGCGAACAGCGAGCAATCAGACTAAGAGCAAGGACCGAGGGAGGTTTGCCAAACGAGTGAATAATCAGTTATCCACGCTTATATTTTACTACGAACTTTATCTATGGTAACGTCTGGCAAACTTTGGCAAATCATAGTACAGTTTCGACATAGCTCATCTTCTTGTGGGCGAGGGGTGACTGTAAGCGGTTAGCGAGCCATTACACTTTGTCTAGAAATAAACAACAATGTACTGCTAATTGAACTTGCTAAATAAAAATGCGACACATATACTTAAAAATATAATAGGGACAAATATCGAATCCGTAGTGCTAACGCTTGCCGCTGTTTCTTTTTACTACGTCAGCATTTGTCCTACATACCGACATAATAAAACAATCACGATTTTGTTCGATTTTACGACAGTTCCATCCTACATTCACTTTGTCACAGTTCGACTATTCATGCTATTAAATAACAGTTTTACATCTATACCGTAGCAATAAATCATCGGAGATACCATAATTATCGAAGAATTTCCATATAACAATAAATTCAACGTTACCTCATTCGGTAGCCATAAAACCGGACATAAAGAGCGCAAATTCCAATCCGAGGGGATCATTACAATTAATGGCGTGTTTTTAGCAATCCAGCTGGCGATAATGAAACGGAATGAGATATCCCGGCGCTCCCAGTACATGGGTAGCATATACCCAAGCGCCCGTGTCGACATTCACGAGGACTCGATTGCTACATAACATCGTTTGCCCCGCAAATGGAATACATCGGGGCGTGTAATTTGCGATAGATCCACACGTGGCGTGTATTAATCGAAATCACATTCCATGATTTGCTTCCGACAGCGATGAGGGAAATGAACGATCGCCTGGGAGGTTATTTAACATTAATACAATAACAAAAACAAGCCAATATATCGGTACATGCCAGCGTCTTAGATCGTAGATGTAAGTTATCTTATAATAAATCTGAGAATTACATTACTTGTACAATTTATGATCCGTAGAGTCGTAAAAGAATGTAAACATGGCTGTAAGTTCGCCACCTATTGCTTGGCGATCTAAATATATCGCAGTAAACACGTAATCCTAAAATACAAGTTATTTCTTAAAGCTATTAAATAGTTAATAACTTACTTTTTAGGTGGAAAATGTTTGAATATGCAGTACAGACATATTGAGCCTGTGATAGTAGATATTAGTGGGTTACTCAACAGCGTCGGGGAGGCGAGCGTTCACATGTCTGTGTGAATGAGTAGAAACCATTTTTAGCGTTCAGAAGCCGTGTGGCTTGTACCGGCGAGTGCCGGCGTGTGCTGTGTAATTATGGAGCGGCGGCGCCGGCGCGAGATTGCCTGCCAATTGAGTTATGTAGCCAGGTTGTAGGAAAACGCGGCCCTCGCGCCGCCTCGACCCCGCACTACACCTACCCACACAACATACTGGCCATAGTCCATAGCAAGTGGCAGCATTTAATCGTAGTAGTATATGGGATAATTCTTGTAGGGAACTAGCGGCCGACGCCCTGTGAAGCCCGCTATGTTAGGCACAAATTTCAATGTTGGAATATACTAATAGAAAAAAATATATATCGCAATCAATTTAGTGTCTTTATTAAGCGTCCTTTGAAAACAGAAGCGGTCCAACTCATACATAAATACTCATCCCCATTTTCGCTTATGTTTTTTTTTGTCAGTCACAACGAAGGCTTTAGGTAATTCAAAATTTATTTTACACATCCTTTTTACAGTCGGTCTAGCTGTATGTGGGTTTAGTGTACCGCAGCACTAAAATATGCACTATGTTAAAGTACCGCAGCATTTTGATATCCGACAGTGTATTTTACGACTGATCGTAATACAAGAATATTGCTTTTAAACTTTTTCCAATATATCATCGCACTTGCATATCAAAGATATAAAATAACTAGTTTATGTATTGAATAGTAAACACTTTGATAAATTCAAAAGTAAGTACTTTTTTATGCGATTTTTTTCTCTTACCGCAATTATTTTTTCTACACAGCCACTGTTTTTTTTAGGCTTGACAAATAAACACCTTAATGATTATACACAACTCTTGTTTGAATCTAGTTGTACCGAATATACGATAAACGAGCACACACACGTAGATATGTAAACTCATAATATCTGGGAAATATGGCATTATAAGGAGATGGGGGAAACGAGAGCGATGGAATATCTACGTATCTGATGATTTTATTGACGCGACAGCATTTTACATTACTATCAATGTACATATCACTTGCATCTGGCACCAGTGCAATGGAATCACGTGAGATTAACTATACAAACGCACGCCGGAATAACGGCGAAACATAAAATATGAACACAGGCGAAACTCATAAAACTGTCACGATACAAAAATAAAATATACATGCCGAATTTAAATTTCATTGTGTGCTCTAACCGAGCGTTTGTCGACGCTTGGGTAGAAAGCATCCATGCCTATCTATGCACCAATTATCCTATCCTGCTTGATTTATTATAGAGTTCTTTAATATATATACGTAGAATCGTGACGATATCTATCTTACGTATATAGGCTATGGTTGTTTAGGCATCTGCTTATAAGACTTCTATTGTGTGGTCCTTATAGAAGGCCCAAAAAACTACGTTAATGTGATAAGCCGTCGTAATCTAATATAGCATATCAATTCGTCTACCTTTACATGCATAACGTATTATCATTCTTACTGATTTCAGTGAAATTTCAGGAAAAGGGTCCTTCAGTAGCCATATCTCTCTCCTGTGTTGCGCAACGTCCTCATAACGGTCAACGGTAAGTCGTGCGAGACCAGCACGGCACACGTGACACGACCCACATGGCTTGATTGCCGTCGATTCAGTTCCGTGACTGCCTTCATTGTTGTTAATTCGACGCGATGAGTTTTCGCCAGTACAGGCATGCGTGCGAGAAAATTGGACTAGATTAACCGCGAGAACCTTGTGAAACTATCTACGTAACTGCCTAATGATTACATGAGAGCTTGATGTGTGCATGTCGTTAGTGTTTATACATGCACTTTTCTGCAAAACCATGATAAATAATAAAGCTTAATTATTTTCTTCTACCCACCCTTTTCTCATACTTCCGTTTGCTCGACCCTACAGAACTTTTTAGCCATGTTGCAAAATGATTTGGCTGATAGTTCTTAGGACCGGCTGCCTGCTTGAGAACCCATTCAGGAGTAGATCATTTAGTCTACCACGCTGAACTAATTCTGTTCGAAGACTAAATGACAATTGTCACGACTTTTACCTTTAAAACTAGTAATATTTGACTGAATACACGTGTAAGTTCTAAAAGTTCGTAGAGCCAGCCTTGGGCTTAATCAAATTTCTTTATTTTATAATAATTTAAAAACCACAGGAAGTCCATTGCTGAATATATTCTTCTCCCAAGAATTTCCACAGTGATGGAAGGGGCCTGCATCCAGCAGCTTCCTGCGACCATCGTACCATATAGTACGTCATCTCCACCTTGTGGGTGCCCCGGCACTATTCAACATGCAATTTAGTTTAATGTATGAATATTTTTACAGCAGCTGAATAGCGTTAATGACATTATGTAGATTAAATGTTCATGGGCGCCGGCGACAACTTTCCCTCGGCGAATAGCTTGCTCGTTAGCTGCGTTTATACTAAAAATAACATGGTTTGAAAATCTTATTCCTAAAAAATATATGCAAACCCTTATAAAAAGAGCATATTGGAGACCTATAAAGTTTATCTTTTAATCTAATTTATACCACAGAATACTAATTTATACGTACATAATTATTTCCTTATCAATATCATACACAACATTATACTTAAAAGTAATTATGAGTCAGAATGCGAATACACCTTGTAGATTTATAATTAACAGATAAATCTCCTAATATTTTAATAGTAAATAATTAAGTTTGACAAGCAATCAAGTATGGCATTGAGGTTGACTTAATATGAGTGTCAATAGTGAAGGGGTCAAGAATGCACGGCTACATAAAAAACTTCTATAATAGTTTAATAATATACAAATTACACCGACTAATATTAATAGCTATATAATTGACTTCCAAATTACGTACAGAAGTGATTGAAAATCAGCAGATGCTATTTTCATAACAGTCGATGTCCTTTAAGTATGAAAATGAAGCAAATTATAAGAAAGCTTTTTGGTAATTAATATTTTATATTGAAAATTCACACCTCGAGAAGGAAATAATTTCGCCGAACTGAAGGTGGCATTAATGAAACCTCTTCTTATCTCTTGTGGTATATAGACTTGGGTTTATGTAAAATTTGTGTGTATTCTTAACCACTTACACCGAGTCACGCTTAAACTCAACAGTGCCTACCGAAAAATAACTGTTAAATACAAATTTTGAATGTCGCAGGTAAACAAATGACTTTTCGTTTACCGTGAAGCTTTTGGAAATGTTAGACAAACAGACGGAAGCGCACATGGTGGTCTTCATCAATATGTGCACAAGTCAACACATCGTATGTACACAACAGGACAACAGAAGTGAGTTCCGTCAGAAATAGCATTTCTAGCATTTTACTATAACTTTATCGAAACTTATCTTTACATAATTAATAATTTAATATACCTACTGCAGTAAAAATATGCTAAGTCGGGCTCTCTTTCTCCGTTATATTATGGCCAGTAGAAATAGT
The DNA here is from genome assembly GCA_949752805.1 of Deilephila elpenor. NCBI lineage: Eukaryota > Metazoa > Arthropoda > Insecta > Lepidoptera > Sphingidae > Deilephila > Deilephila elpenor. The sequence goes on from OX457114.1 coordinate 3,650,874, forward strand.
TACACCGCCCTACATTATCTTCTTACAGATTTAGAGTCTTGTGTCGTCAGTATCAGATACTACGCAAGACTTTTCGTCTCACTACACCCATAATATGCATGGATCTCACAAACATGTTTTAAGTTTCATTTAATACGTTTTTTTTAAAGTTTTATTGCACATGATCTCTAGATGTAGTTTGATTCCAATGTTTTGTGTTTCCTGTGCAATGAGCATGGACTGTATTCTCTAAACACAGGTATGCATGTGCGTTTTCTGTGCATGCTGATTCTCTATGCATAGGTACAATTAGCAAATGCGCCACGATGTATTCGGCACGTTTATTGATGTCAGGCTAAATACAATAATAATGTACAATACGGCCAATTATTTACTCTTTTTATGATTACAACACATTAAAATAACTATGCTTCTCACGATAAAACTTCGACACAATTGAATACCCATTAAGTACAGACGTCATATAAACGGACACGAAAATAGAAATAATTATTGAGCTATTGCTTATAAAGTTGATATTTAGAAATGTACATATTATTTTATAACAAAATGAAAGTGAAATATCTCCCAATGAATCTTTTTAAATCTTTGGCGTGTTATGTGCACAAAATCCACGTACATAAATTCTAAGACAAAAAATACCAGAAACCGCAACGTTTACACGAAGAGAGCCAATATTTTACCCACATACATACATACATAAACTCACGCCTTTATCCCCGAAGGGGTAGGCAGAGGCGCCACCAGGACACCCACTGTTCGCCTTGTATGTTCCGTCCCACGATGTGATAGGGGGCCAGCCTATCGCCATATCGGGCACAAATTCCTGACTCCGGGCTGATAATGAATAGAAAAATCCAATATCACTTTACCGGGATTCGCACCCGAGAACTCAGCTTTGTAACCGTACCGTAATACAACTACGCCACCGAGGCAGTCATATTTTAGCCAGTAAACTAAAAATATATCAGCATTTCAGTTTAGTAGCTACCTATGTATAAAATCTCGTCCGACCTCTTAGGTTCTGATTCTGTTTAAATCTTGTAAATTCTTGAAACGCTTGGGTAATACCTCTTAAATATTAACGCACAGTTATACACTTAATATTATATCCAACAAGAGCTGAAATAATGTCATAACACATTGGATTAAGTGGTGGATGCCTACGTTGATGAGCCGAAATTACTGAAACCGATGGAGCAATGCAGCGTTGTGTAATTTCCATCGAGATAACAATGTATGCGCAATCATCGCGCCATTGTAAAAATTTAATCGAGATGTATGTTGCCACAATGCCAAAATTTGGCCAATAAATTGTCACCTTTTTGGTAAACGACAACATAACTGTGAATCGTGAAGTTTTGGGCTCGATTCTCAAATCAGGCATATGTCCAACAGTGGATTGCTTTGTGTTGAAATATCTACATTATCATTAGAAATATGTTACTTAAAACTTTAAATAACACAAAATGTATTTTCTTGCAAGTAATCCACTCTTTGTAAAATGCAACTTTACTTTTCTTTTTCTCTTGGAAATCAGCAAATAAAACAATATTTGCTTGCTAGCTTGGAAAAAAATAAAATATTTTACGTATATTCTATTTTCATTGATTTTCCAGCATATAGCGTGGAAACATTCCTTTTTATAATCATAATCTGCGACTGTCTCTATAATATTTTTTTTCCAATCTCAACACACAAAAAATACCTTCTCTTTTGTTTTTTTACTTGGCTAGGTACTCTAGATATCCAGGCAAGTATTAGTACTGAGAACTGCGTTCGTATTTAAACCCGGCACATCACATGCCCCGAGTCACGATTGCTCCGCGAATAAACGCACTAATGGCTGGAGCGCGTTTGATGTCTGCCCGAGTACTAATGTGCATCAATGATTAATTGAACTGATACTTTTTATTCCTGCTTTCCTAGTAAATATATCTGCGTGGATGCATTGGTCGTGTAGACTGAGTTAATTAGCAGTAAAATTATCTAGGAATACAGCTCAATAATCAAATAAAAATTTAGTAAAAATAATTGAAATAAAATATGTCTACGTATTTCTTTTTCGTTTTCGCTATTAAATGAGATCTTTATACCATAGAGACAACACGAATTACAGTTGTCACATTATATCTGCGATAATAATGTCTCGGGCATCAAACAATTTATCGCCCCAGACGGCCTTCGGATCGAATTTAAAATATAAAAATACTGTATGTAGGTCTCAAATGTCAAAATGAAGTGATAATAATCACTTCCTAGAGACGTGCGATACGTGTGGATATGTTCAATTTTTTTGCTAATTTTTTTGTTTGTTTTACCAAATGAGCTACGTGTCGAAAACATAGTTAAAGTAGTGTAAATATACGTAAGACACGTGATGGTATGTTGTAAGTAAAATTATACTAAAGAATCAATCACGAAGTTCACTGTTATTTATTCAAAAGACTGTATATCTTGCCCCAACAGATTTAATTAATGTACTCTTTGATTTTAATTCAACGTCCATAAAACCAAAAGTATAGTACACAATTTATTAAAATTGTTATTAAAATGAAAATACAGTTGGAAAGTAAATGTTTATATCCACCATAAACGAAAGTTAAAAATTGAATAAAACAAAGAGGATCCTCGCAGCGACGTTGTCGAAACATCTGAGCAAAAATAACACAAAATTTCACCAAGGTAAAGTACGAAATTTCTCCACCAAATAACATTACAAAAGGCATTAAAAAGTTACGGAAGTTGGGTAGAATTTCAACGTGAAATTTGTTAAAAATACACCAGGGACTTACATCATGCTACTTTAGTGTACAGAAATTAGTCTGGATTTTGAAACTTTCGAATGATTAATTAAATAATTTAATAATGTAAAATTTTACGATGAGACCACCATCTGTACTTTTTATATGAAATTGTAATTTTGTCTCAAGTTTTTATTTGCTTTATTTGTGCAGTAAATAATAAATAAATAAAACTTTGGCTGGCTGTTAATTGTTTTATGTTTTAAATTAAGATTACAAAGCGATATCATGTACCAGTTCTACTTGAATAAAAATGAATATTATTTGTAGATCCACAGCTAAAATTATACCTATACAACATGCTTATTGAAGTAAACATATTTACCGCTCGAAAATGCCTTCACCGCAAATAAACATCGCGAACGGGCGACAGAAAACCAATAATTCCTCGACAAATGAACGATCAATCCAATTTTCATGGGATATTGTGAAAAGAAATATATTTTTTACGATGTTTATATTGAAAATGTAAGGCCGTATTTTGCAATATTTTATAATACCATCGATATTATAGTCACAAACCACTTAAAGATACATTAATGTATGCGGAATTCCCGTTCGAGAAGTATAAAACAGGCTTAAATTTATCGTATATTAATAAGTAGGTTTATGTTTAGTTTTATAAAAAAATTAATATGGAAATACTAGCGGTTAGGTTATAAGATATTTAATTAATGAAATCAATAGCGGAATACCAAATAAAAGGACTTTATCAGACAGCGATATGTAACTGATTGGAAATACCAGTAGTGGGTTGATAACATATTAGTCAATATATTTAATAAAAAAACATGTCGCAGGTATATTATAAAACCGGTCCGTTAAATTGTAAGAAATGAAGTCAATTGACAATTTATTTATTTATTATTATTCAAGAAGTCAATTGACAATCCACCGTAAAATTATACGAGTAATATCATTAGAGAAATTATAATATCACGGCTTTGACAATATACTTGCGACATATACAAAGTCTCTGTAACCAAGTCGTACGGATTACATTTAAGATAATCTAGATACTGATATTTCTAACAGTACAGAATTTGCACAAGTACATACTTCATTGAAGTCCCACACAAAAGAAAATTCATATAAACCGTACAGTGTCGAACAATGGCTCAAATTCGTTTATCTTTAACATAAATCTCTCACAAATTTCCATTTGAGTGGTATCGCGCGATCTAAACTGCTCGCGGATGGCATATCTGTTGGAAGTAATAGGGAGAGACGGCCGCTCTTACCATATTGCAAAACATGTATTAAGGCTATGACGTGATGGAGCGACGACCTATGCGCGTCTAGCTGCTGCTGAACGTGTCTACGAAAAGATTCAGTACATGGGGAGGTTTGTTATCTATTTTTTTTTTAAATAACCTATAAAGTGGCAGTGGCACAAAATAATGTGAATTAATAACACATGTACATGCGTCAATCAATACAAAACATGATATTGAGTTTATTAAATACATATTTTTTTTAGGATGTGGTAGACTACTATAGACTGTGGCACACATAATTCATTATCTACCCGGGGCACCGCAATCGAAAACAGCTGTTATGCAGTAACGGGCATTGGAGTAAAAAATTTGCAAGCAAAACATGCCTCTATTTAAAGTGTAACCCGTTGGTCCGCTGTAGTTTTTGCTACAAAATTTGTTACAAGTTTTGACAAGGAGTATTTATGTGCAAGATTGAAGCAATACTTAAGTATGCCAAAACCGAGACAGACTAAAACGCGAGTCACGCATTATTTTATTCCTTACCTAGGTAAATTATCTACAGGTTCAGATGGTAAGAGATAGCCTTCATTTATAGACAGAAGAAATGCCAGTGAGATATTCAAACCCCTGATTAACTACGGCAATTATTTCCAAATTTCGATATATTTAAAAGGGAATCCGATTTGTTATTTGAACGATGATTGTCACATAACTTTATATGTACATACCTGTACACCAAATCCGTCTCATTGGGACGGCCAATTGCATAACAGTCAATAAAATTCAATAACGATTACTCAAGACTCAAGTACGACGATCGTGTTACAAAATGACAAACACAAAAACACCGTCTACCTCCGATTTGTAATAGATTTGCGACGGGAATTGGACACACCTGCCCTAGGAAGAGCAAAACCATCACGAATTTAAAAAAAATCTTTATTATAACTTTGTTTCAGTATTGTAAGTGACAAGCACTTTCCTTCGTCTCAATAGCTTATGTTTACAATGTTGTTGCATTATAAAATTAATTTTACAAAATTACTATCCAGCCTAGTAATAAGACTGAAGTGACTCATAAAATGAACTGCCAAGCGAATATAAACCTATAGTAGTATCTTATAGAGGCTATTCGACATAATGTTGTTTAGTATAATTCTAGTATTAAATTACTATGCACAGTGAATAACAGTAAATACATGCCTACATGGAAACGAGGTTTGTCAACGTACGTGTACTAATCAATTGAATTCACCCCGCACAATAGATAGTTAGATTCAATTATGGAAATTAGAGGCATCGTTCGGTTCTCATAAACAGATCCAATCAATAAGTTATCAATTCCAATTGGAACGTTTCAGCGACGGAAAATACGGCTTCGCCTAATTACGTTACAGTCTCTTTTGATATTTTTAGAATAGACGTTTGAGTAATTTAATTTAAGGCGATATTCCAAAGTAATTGGTTTGCTCGTAAGGTTTTGTGCTTATGAATAAGGAATTTTCGTAATACGTGGCGTAGGAATTTGAAGTGGCGTACTGAAAAAATCATTAAAATCAGAAGATATATATTTGATAACTTATGTAGCCCAGAAAGTGAGAACCTCTCTGCGAAACGAGATATTATGGATTCATTCAATTCACCGAGAAAATATATTATGATTATTGACGTCTTTGTAGTGTTGGAGGTCGGATAGAATCTCGTAGTTTTCGTTAATCAACGCAGAAAACAAGCCAAGCACAAGCCCTCATTGATGTGTTATAAATAAAATATGAATAATAATTCCATAACCAAAATTTCTAATCAAACTTTCCATTATTTGCTAGCGTTTCGTAACCTACCGGTACCAGCGTTATTAACAAAATAGTAATTTTCCACAAGGGCCGGCTCAGGCCTCCCACGCCCGTGTCACGAATCCATCTATTTTGATTAATTAACGTCCACGGACGAATATGTCGGCTTCGGACAACGTTGTGCAACATTGTTTTAAAAGGTCACTAAATTCGTACAAGTACTGCGCAAGTGTTATGCGTATGTTACACGTGACTCCGGTGGCCAGACCCAAATGCACGTTTGTTACTTGTTGCCCTTTTAGATTATCTGGCATTTAAGTTAAATATATTATTTCATAAGTCTGTAAATGTAAATGCAATTAAAATTACGGAGTATTTTAATGATTTAATTAAATGATTTCTGTGAACTGGCAAAAGCATGTGGTCATTGCGATAGAATTCTACACATTCAGCCAGAAATTGCTGTTAGATGATGATATAAGGATTAAAATTAAGTAAATACTGTCGAAGTGCAAATAATATTTAAAACAATCTGCGCGATAAGAGAAAGCGCAATAAAAATTCCCACAAGGTTCATGTTAATTATTGATAAATAAAATCTCAGTAATTACTTCCAAGTCAGATGTAAGTACGCAATTTTATAAATACATAATCTATCTACTTACAAAATAACTGCAAGAATAGAACTCATAATATTCCATACGTAAAAAATCGGCACTCATGACTCGTCCGGCCATTTCGGTGATAGCGCCAGACAATTATTTAAAAAGCAGCGATATGCATATCGCGGATTTAAAATTCATTTTAACAGTTTAATAAACAAAACGCCACTGTAACCGAATCACGTTTTGGATCGCAACCAAGTTTTTAACTCGGAATGGCAAAAAACACATCGGGGCCAAAATGTGACTCACCGTGATAAAAAGTTGCGATGGAAATTGTGTTATTCAATCTTTTCAGTTTGACGGCGTGAAATTGATTCGACAGTTAGTGCTAATGCAAGTTTTCTGTTAGTGGAAGTGACAAAATACACCATGATTTTACCATTAATCTAGTATTTATGAGACGCGATAGATTCCATTGTTTACTTGCACCACCGCACCCAAATTGCATTTCGAACACTTTATGACACTATTAATGTACGAATCAAAGAATACATGCAATTTCTAGCTCATGGCAAATGTCCAACAGTAATAAAATCTTTAAGTTTTATAATGCAAATAAACTGAAAACATATGTTGGGAAATAGATAAACTCGGGAACAAAAGTATTCGAGATTGCTGATATAGAATTGTGTAACATCAGGCCTGAGCGTTGACTATTACTTAAACAGACTGGTAATTTACTGGACGATTGCACGTGGAATCTGGTTCCATCAGGGTACTTTGTATCGGAACTGCATCCTAACACCGGGGGAAATGGAATTTTAAATAAAAAAGCTTACTTTATATGTAAGTGAAGATATTTATGCAATCATTTTGCAGTTGTATAAATACTGTCTAAAATTATCTAAAGATATAGACTTAAATTTCTATATATCTATATATATATATATCTATATCAGCCCATATACGTCCCACTGCAGGGCACGGGCCTACTCTACAATCGAGAAAATCGATTGAGAGTGGTTAGGCCATATAGTCCACCACGCTGGCCTAGTGCGGGTTGACGGACTTACATACCGTAGAAATTCTTTAAAATCGCTACGGTATGCAGGTTTCCTCACGATGTTTTCCTTCACCGTTAAAGTGCGTGGTGATTGACTATCAATACACACATAACTCCGAAAAGTCAGAGGTGTGCCCTGGGATTTGAACCCGCGACCACCGTGAACATGTAGGCAGCCGCGTCTGGTCCGTTACCAACAGGCCACCACGCACTTTAGACTTAAATTTACTTCACGTAATTGTGGAATAGCAGATTTCTTGGCGAAAGCTGTTTTATAATTAGTTCACTTAATAACGTGAGCGAAAATGAGCTTAGAAAACAAACAGTCCTCGAAACTCATTCAACAGACCACGAACCAATCCAAATCGAAAACTGACCCCACAGCGACTCACTTAAATTGCTCTCTCCGATATCAATCATCGTCTCAAAGCCCGTCGGGTTTATCGTGCGCAATAGGCCTGGATTAATTGGGCCCAGGATAACAAAGGGGGTAATTATAAACTGCTTAGCCGCCTCCCAACAATTTGTTATTGCGTTGGGATGATCCGTCAGAGTTGGCGATGGACAGACCGCCGCCGATACAGGATAAAGTGGATTCGAGCGTTGCCTAATAAATCAACATTAGGACGTTTGTTTCTTGTCAACGTGGGAGGATTTGGTGATAAATGCCTTTTTCATCTCCTAAATTGCGTTGGTTTTGTTGAACAAATTAAACATAATATTTATTAATTTAGCAGTGGGCTACAACGGGTTGATGATGATGATACTATAAAAACTAGCTAATAATAATATGGACGTTGTTGTATTTCAATAACAAATTAATGTAATAAGACCTTGCCCAGAATTAAAATTGTTATATAGTCACATACCAAGTGAAATAATTTGTGGTATTACCCTTTAATTTGATAATTAAGCAATTACATCTACAAACCTACAACATTACGAATAACAAACACAATCGCAAACGAAACAGTACCTCATCAGCGCAAGATACAATTATCCAAGTACACATCAATTAAGTACAAACATCGGTACAATGCACATTAATTAACATCTAAAACAAGAACATTAACTATGCGCACATGTATCCGAGCATTAATAAATCAATGATCGGAGCGCATTATCTCGCGTTAGTCGACGAATGTTTACAACGGTACAATAAAATCACTACAATTCATTATGACCACCTGAACTGAACCTATTGTCTTTGCGTTAATTATAATCGATGCTTTATGTATACATAATGTATACAACTATACATTCCATTATATTCCCTAATAATGTTTAATTAGGGGCTGAATTTGCGTGTGACGCAATGGCTGCAGTATTCCAAAGTTTACAAGGAAAATAATAAGTCATGGTAAGGAGCAATATACCATACAATTTTAGACATGTACAAACATTTTCAAAAATGTATTCTTTCCTTTAGCTTAACGCACCAAAAAAGGTTTTCGTAAATGTACCTAAGTTTCTAATTGATCGGCCAAGAACACCTAATATGAGAAGATGCTTCGATTGAACAATATGAATAAGACGGTTATTATCGACAGATACGAATATAAGTAATTTAAAAATAATACTCAAAATTACACAATCTCACACCAATTACGTCGCCAGTACCTAACAATAAAAACGCTGACTCATCTAAATACCGAACGGGTCGAAATCCATTCATTGTTCTCAAGTATATCTTCAGACGTTAGCACACAGGCCACAGAGATAAATCCCCTCTTAATAAATCTTAGAAACAGAACTCATTAAGAACGACCAATTAAGAACGTTACTAGGATACGGAGAGCACACCATTGTTCCGTCGGACGGTTAATTACAAGAAAAAAACCGAAAACAATGGTCGTAAGGATGTGATATGGAACGGCAGCACCGTTTGTGAAACAAGCTGTAGGTAAACGTATGCACTGTGGAGGCCACTGTTGCCCAAAGTGTGCCACGAAGACGCTATAGGGAGGCGAGCGCGGGCTTGAAGTTATTTGACGTTTTCTAAAAAGTTACAAAATATATTTTGCGAACAATTACTGTACATAATGTTTTTTCAAACAATTTTAGGTGTACCCCCTGAAGTGCGATAATATGGTTTGAGAAAAATAAATCGCTTATGCATTTAGAAAATAAACTGCATTTTTATTTTAATTCGACATGTAAGTGTCGGCATTAAAATATGTTATTGGTTATGTTTTACACTATGAGCATGTTTGAAAATTTCATCCAAACGGGCGGTGTGCCAAAAAAGTTTGAGAGCCTATGGTGTAGACATAATTCAACAACGTAAGGAAGTCTGACGCGTCTGTCTACGCTTACAAAACTGTTCTCAAGACAGTGCCTTAAAAACTAGCCTTGTTTATTTACTACAAGACTATTTACTTTATTAAAAGTATACATAAGTTGACATGTTAAATGAACGTTAGTCTAATGCAATTATAATTGATTTGTGTCTTTTGTACTGGACGCAGACTACATGTATCGGTAGTGCAATTAATTATATATCCGGTTGTGCTACACGCGTGTACGTATAGCTATAAATTATATGGGATTAGATTACTAATGCATGCAATGCATAATATAAACATACATACGTCCGTTATAATACGAGACAACAAGACGTGTATCTATAGTCTATATATTATGGTTTTATCCTATAAACCTTTTCTTTCATTATATGGCTGCTTGTAAGAAATTGCTTAGAGCTATTTAATTATTGCTAATATAAGTTTTTTGTCATAGTTTCTTACGTAAGCCATGAAGGATAAATAAATCGGTATTTACCCATGACTTATTTTATTCGTCGTATTTAAAATAATTTCAGTGGTTTTATTCACATATTAAAACGTCAAAATATTATGAAAGATTTTTATTAAGGAGCCAAAATTAACAATTTATGTATGAGTGCCTCCCACTGGCGAGGAATCTCAATGGCTTAAAAAGGAAACGCGGCTCTAATTGAGTCAACAATAAATGTCTGACTCAACTGGAAACGTACCTACTTCTACCGCGTATGGACTATTTCGTAAATGTTACACCACAATGCAGAGTATTAAATAATTATTTTATTTTATTAATTTGTCGCTTGTTGATTACTTGGCATTTTGTAAGCATCATATATTTGAAATATACAAACACCTTAAAGTAATGGATTGAAAATATAAGTGCTTGTTCACGTAGGGACGCGCGGGCGCGGTTGCGGGAGCGGCTTCGATAGATGTGGCGACTCGTGTTCACGTTGACCACCACGCGTTTGCGCGAGTGTGGCATGTTGTCAGAGATTGAAAACATGGAGGACGATCTTTTATTTTTAATCGAAAATTCATACCTAAAGTGGTAGATGATAAATATTTGAATTGGTGTGCACGAAATTAATAAATAAAGAGAACAATATGGTGAATTTCATACTTTGTATAGTAATTTCAGAGAACATCATTCAAGATTTTTGGGATATACCAGGATGTCTGTCAACTGTTTTGATTACATATTGGATTCTATAAAGAGTGAGATTTCAAAAGAAGACACAAATTTTCATAAATGTATAAAGCCCAAAGAAAGACTATTTGTAACCATAAGGTGATTTTAGAAAATCGTAGTTTATTATACGTAGTTACACTACCGCTCAAAAGTATTTGGCCACACATAAAAATACATTTTGTATAAGTTTGAATAAGTAAAACGACTTTGTAGTTATTTAAATAATTTATTGGACATATTTTGGACATATTTAACACAAAATAACAATTAATTTTTAAAGTTTGGACTCGTCTATACGTCCACCTTTATTTTTAATTACGGCCTCATAAAAGCTTTGGTAATCTAGTCACTAATTTCTGTAAAGTTGTTAGATCCATCTGCCGCCATTCGTCGTGCAGTTTTCTCCACAAGTCTTCCTGAGATATAGGACAGCGTTTTCGTACCTGTCTATCCAGCTGATCCCATAATAAATCGATTGGATTCAAGTCCGGTGACTGCGGTGACCATGTCATTATTTTCAATTGCTGTCTTTGTTCTTTCTCTTGCAAGACACTTTTGCATATCTTGGAGGTGTGTTTAGGACCATTATCTTATTGAAAGATAAATCTCGGACCAATTAACCGGGTTCCAGAAGGCATTGCGTTATTTTCTAAAATGTGTTTGTAACCTTCCTTTTTTAAAATACCCTTTATCCGCACAAGATCCCCGACGGCTGAACCACCAAACCAGCCCCAAATTATCACAGACCCTTTACCTTTTTTTGCTGAAGTCACAGTACATGCCTCCATCAACCTTTCATTCGAATGCCGCCGGACAAAAACTCTACTTTTGGATCAAAAAATTTCAAATTTCGACTCGTCAGTCCAGAGCACCTTTCGCCAGTCTGTACTTGTCTAATTTTTGTGTTTTCTAGCCCAAATAAGTCTCTTCTATTAATTAAGTGCTTTCAAGAGTCGTTTTTTACCGCTATGCATCCCTTAAGACCTGCGTCAAGAACTCTCCTTTTCGCTGTAGAGACACTGACTGGTTTATCTCGGCCCTTGTTGAACTGTGCTGTTATTTTTGGTGAAGTTAAACGTCTATCGCGTTTACTTGTAACAACTAAGCTTAAATCTTCACTAAAAGTTGTTGCTCTTGGTCTGCCTGAACGTGTATTGTTGAAAATTGTACCTTGAGTTGCAAATTGCTTAACAATATAGTCAAAAGTTTGTCTTCGTATCTTCTACAGTCTTGAAATTTCTCCATTGCTTTTACCAGCTTTGCGAAGCCTGATGATTATGCCTCTCGTCTCTTGAGAATGTTCTTTGGTTTTACCCATTTTGTTTTAAATTTCAAACATAGAAATTTAAAACAAGTAAATAGTATTAGGCGTAGAGCACTGAGCTATGGAGAGTGTGTTTTCTGGTCTAATGACATCAAATAACTGATGCAAAATATTTTAAAGTGTTATTCTAAGTTTTGTTTACTTTATTAGACAATAGGTTCACCAAAACAAAAGTTTTACTTGAAAGTTTATGTTCAAATTAATGCCGACGATAATATTATTTTGGTTTTATGACCACGGGCCGGCAAATAACAATAAGTTGTGCATATTCTTATTGTAGACAAGTGTTTTGCGGTGAAATACAAACAAAAAACCAAATAAAATTATTTTAAAAGTATATTGATTTTAATATAAAAGAAAAGTGCCGGTGGCCAAATACTTTTGAGCGGTAGTGTAAATTCAAATTTAAACAATGTTCCTCTTAATTATTACTCGTAATCTAATCAGTTAATTAATTTTCGAGCGACAAGTTCAAATTGGTTGAACTTACCTGACGTCGCGAGTGCATCGCCTACTCCGCCGCTAGTTCTACGTGAAGACGCACACACAACTCAAGCGTTTGACATTGCCGCGAGCGCGCCGCACGCGTTTGTCACTAACTTGCCCGCTACTTACATCTCACGTGCGTTTCGTGCGTGAATACTTGGAGAATATCAATATGTTTGATATTCAGTGACCGCGCCCGCCGTCGCGCCCGCGTATCAACGTGAACAAGCACTAACTCAGAATAATGTTTTATTTGTCTTACTTCAACAGTTCCCAAAAATGTACGACAGAATAAACAAAAATATTCCAAAATAATTACGAAACAAATCGGATTATAGCCAATTAGGCCAGAGTACCGCATTGAGTTTATTATAAGTTATAAATAATAAAATAGGTTTTAGGAAAGCGTTGTTATTGAAGACATCATCAATATTTCTCGGTAAAAACATTTTCGCTGTGAAATCGTGTCTCAAGGCCCGTATCTAATATTAAAGGTCACAGCGGCTTATAATATCGACTCTTGTTAACATAAACCCGCCTTAAGGCTTTCAGAATTACTTGTATATTTTAATATAATTATAACGGAGTACTGTATATACTTCTGGGTCCCAGGATTGTAATGAGCCATGCGGTAACTTATAACGTGAAACCTTGTGTGGTTTTTTAACCTAATGCATTGTAAATAATTCCAAATGAGTCCTTACAAATTATATTTTGTACAATTTACGTTTATATACAGTTGATATGTGATATATGAAGACGAAAATTGGTTAATGAGTCGTGTATTTTAATGATATAAATTAATCGTGAATACAAATTTAGTTACATTGATCACAATGCGTTAAGTAGCGCACGCATTATATTTCAGCGTGAGTTAACATTAGCGGTACAAGCGAAACAGTGGCAAACCGTGATTAAATACATCACTTGAAATTTACCTCTCATAAAATTCCCAGTTTCGTTTTCAAAATACACGTTGAAGGGTCTTCATTACCTGCGAAAGAAACAAATATAACTTTAATAAAAGGGAAACCAAAAAGTGCAAAGTTTCAAGTCACAACCATTCGACTTTTTAAAACTTTTTGAAAGTTTCACAATGGCGTCGATAAATAAGAAATGGAACGTTTTGCAAAGTTTATATTAAAAAAAAATTGGAAGTTTTACCCTGTTTCACAATTATTTGCCTGGCTTAAAAAAAACATCGTAATATTTAAATGTCTTTTACCGAACGCTGTGAAAATAAATAAGTGTCAGCTATGCTTAGTAATGTACACCCTACTGTCGAAATTATAATTACATTTACATTAGGATGTGCTTCAATTAAAATAATTACCTTTTTCAGTGCAAGAATTGGGAGAAGCTAATGTCTCCCATCGAAAAGAATAGAATATAAATAAGCCACTACTCAAGTGCAAATTCAAAGGGACGTAAACTGTCCATACAAAACCCACTTTGTCGTCTTTACTCTCTAAAGACGACTCTAAGCCTTTAATTACCTAGCATACTAAAACTACTATTTAAACATTACTTTCCCCTAATTGTAACAAACACATACATCCTCAACAACAAAGCATGTGAGTCTAGACTCTGGAACCACGACAGCCGTTTCGATTTCCCTGCGAACCCTTCACAAGTTACAATCCACGACAGGTGTCAAACGGAACAAATGGAATACACCACATGTCAGAGTGGCAGACGTGAAATTGCACCATGGGCGTACCAGCCGCTAGTCTCTGCGCGGTAACGGGTGGAGAGTTAGCATCACTGCATCCCGGCACGGCAAAACCACTTTAATATCACCAACCGCTACACCTAATGCAATTAGACGATATAAAATTAATTTTATTGCGTTTATAATTGCAATGTTTGTGTCATAAATTTTACGGTGACAGTGTAATTATGTGTCCCGGTTTTCCGCAGTGTAGTAAGTTCTTGCAAACATCGAAAATAAAAAAGCCTTAAGGCTCAATCTTGTTCTAAGAAACTGAGCTTCAAATTCCTTCTGCCGGTTATTCCCGCATACACAAATCCACAAAATATAAACACTAGAAAATGGAGTTGTATCACAAAGATTATTTTTTACAAAAGAAGTACCTCATCTTTTGGAAATACATCTCTTTATTTATATTTTTCCATATACGCTTTTAATAACCGAAAACGACATCAATGACACCAGCAGAATAACAGAACCGAATCAATCCACTTAACGGTACAGCGACAACTTGACGGACCATCATAAACACATCCGATTAAAATACATAGACACTGATTTAGAAAAAACCTGTTCTCATACTGCTTGGTCCGAGCAATGCATGTTTTATAGGCCCACAATGTTACAAGATGACGATAATGGTACGTGGGCTGGATTATGAATTTTGATAGCAGTGTAGTTGGAACTTAGGGCCAACAGCTATTAGCTCGTATGAGATATTCCCTAAAATGGAAATGCAATAACTATTAGGTGTAACATAAAATATAGTATTAAAAAACTTTTACCCAGATTTGTAAGTATGTGGCTTTACAAGGTAATTAATACCTTTCCTGTATCGTTGCTAGGAATATAATTACTGTCTTTAAATTATGTATGCCCTGAGACTAGAACAATCTAATTTCGGACGGTACAAGCGAACCATAGAAACTCGTAAATTTTATCGTCTAAACATTGTTACGCCCGATCCAAGTTCCAACCTAAAATTAATTCAGCGCAATGTTATTACGATCATGAATTTACCGCAAAGTGAGAATCCCTCAATTCTACAATCGAGTTGCGAAATACGTCCCTACACCATCTTATTGAAAATCGAAGTGTGCCACAGGCTTTTCGAAACTAAACTACACACGTATCAAGATTTTAAGGTGAAGGAAATCGTAAGCAGATCTTCAACATCAATGGAATAACAATTCTCAATGTTCGGCCGTAAGTAATTTGTATTCGACGTAACGACAGATTTCACCATTACTGGCTGGAAATAAAAAGCCTTTGTATGGAGTTCGCAAGATAATCGTAACTGTGAAATCCAAGTCGAACCTTCGGCAATAATCCGGAAAGATAAAAACGTTTATGTAGACTTTAAACCGGAAAAGTACACCCGACCTCGTTGTATTATCAGATCAGAATTGCTTCGAGAGAAATCACTGTGTTAAGGTACCGGGCCACACATTATTGACTATAAAGATTCTAGGTTGATTGTCTCATTAATTGCTGGTAAAAAAACATTGTACTGTGTTACAGAAGGGTCTCAGAACAAAACAGTTTGACCTTTGCGATGAAACAAATCCTTTCACTAAACGAATACTTGAAATTACGGCTGATATGCGAAATATGGATCTTAATTATTCGTTGCATCAAAATTATTACTAGATATACTACAAAAAAAAGTTTAACATCAAAGTAACTATGTGCATTACGATTTTACAGCTCAAATCTAAGCTAACCGCAACGAAATATGACAAAAGTGGCCCAGGATCTGTAGAATTGTCTACTTTTAGTCTTGAATATTTACGATGATATTAACACGAAATATGTTGTCAATTAAACCATCAGATCGTATAACCATAAATTCTTACCTATACTGAATCATGGAACCTCAATCCCATTCCCGTACATCTGTGCTTGTGGTATGTAGAAGATGCATGGGTGAAGTAATTTGAAGATGTTTTTATAAAAAATATGCGCTTTGTTAAAAAGAAATATACATGCTCGTAGATTTATACTAATTAAACGTAGATTATAAGTATGAATAATTTAATTTAGACTTTTGTTTGAATTATTGTAAGCCGATTTGATGGGCCATAGTTGTACAGATAAACAAATTGTAACAGCTTATATAAACCGATGTCCACGGTAAAAATATTTGATTTGATTCATATCACACTTTCAACGCTCATATTAACAATATGCTATATTTGGATGTTCAAATTGAACTGTGACATGTGTGATAATGACCCTGGCTCGTGGTTCTGACATTTCGCGGGAAATGGGATATTTGACATGGCACCGGGGAGCGGCGACTGTCATATAGTTATTATGTAAATAACACGCCATGTTGACACCGAGGCGAGGCTATGGTAATGCCGACGTGGGCTTTATACGCGAAAATAAATAGGTTTTCGCACATGTCTTTAATCTCAAGCGGCTTTGAGCGGATTTTAGATTAAAATATCAAAATCTAATCATAAATGGGTTATATTATGTGGCTAATTCCAGGATTTTCACAGGCTCTGTGGCATAGTGAGTAGCGGGTTATTAAAAGAGAGGTCGTTGGATTAAACCCCGCATAGAAATAAAGAATTGTTTGCGTTATTAATATTTTCTCCTTTTCGGCCTATTAACTTACAACACAACTCACCTATTTTGTGGTCAGCCGTGTAACTTTTAATAAATAGATATTTATTATTTATGTATATCACCAGTCATACCATCGATAACATTGGGCGTGAATTATATCGATAAATGGTATTTACAACTAATTTAAAAATTAAAGCAGCATAAATCAATGAAAATGTACATAGCAATAACAGTTAATCTTTTAAACTACACAACTAAGTATTGATAGACGGAACTTTATAATAATGTTATCAATTAAGGATAATCATTAACAATACTATTGTAGTAATAAAAAAACCCAAGGGGCAAAACTAACATTCCTCTGACGCATTTAAACCAAATGAGTTTGGGAAATTACCGGTCACTTTATCCATATTGACAATATTTCTTAAAATTGAACATAATTGATTTTTATTGATACCTAAAGGAGATCGGTCGATTTGGTCCAACCGTGGACAAGAAATTCATTACTACCAAAAAATTTGGCGTATTTTTTTAGATTTATTTCTCTATTTACTTTTATCCTACACCATTGGAATTAGATTTACAAAAAAATGAGGATATCATGAAATATTTCTACCATTTTTGTATTTGTCAGCAACATTAATAGAGTTGACATCTGTCACGAGACTATTATCTGTCAAATTGCATTGTTTATTTCGTCGTGTACTAATGTGTATTTAAAATTGAATTAATTTGAAAATCATATAATTTCGTTTTGTGGCTGGGTGTTGTGTTTATTCTCTACGGCGTCCCTTGCAGTCAATTGCTTACCTCGATTCAACAATACTATAGCATATAAATAAGTTAAAATGTTTATAATCGTCATGTAAGCAAAAACTACGGGAAATCATTGATGCGCGCCTGAAGCCAACAACTACGAGACACCGATCGTAAAGGCGCAAAGGCTTACATGATCTGTAATGTCTGAATGGATTCATCCTCAATCATTGTTTTATTTTTTCATTATTGTGTACGGTAGTTTCAGATATTTTTTAAACTAGCGCATGACAAAGTGTCTAACTACATACAATAAACCTGATATCAAAATAATATACTTTTAAATATTCAAATGTGTTTTTCTGTCTTCCTTGATAAGCTTACGTACTTCATAATAATGTATATTCATACTCATCCCAAACTTAAAATATGAGCCAACTATGACATTACGTATTCAGATAGCAGAAAATGGTAGATTTTGTAAAACTTTAAGAGGATAAATCTTAAAAACCCCGTATCCTAGCTCAAGAAGACTATGTTATATTTGAAGGATAAAAAATCCTTATTATTTAATTCTATGGCTCATTTGTCTCCACCATGTTTCCACTACTAGACCCAATATTCATAGGAAAACGACCGATCTCCTTTAGTAATGAGTGACACAAACATATAAGCTGTTTGTAGTTTAACAACACTAAAACTTTCGTGGTTCATTGAAAACTAAGAATATTAAGGAAGGCTATTAAAGTTCAAAGCGCTCATTAGTTAGCTGGTTATACCAAACAGTGATGCGTTAGTCGAATGGTATGAAAGGAGTTCACGTTTTTACGTCAACATCAGCATGTTAGCTGCCTATATGTGACTCAGTAGTCACTATAGCGAAAAGCACTTTCGGGCTATGATATGCACGGGATAAGATAAAATGTTTTATGAACAACCTGAGTCACAATAAAAGCATTTTCAATCAAAAATGGTTCCGATTTATTGTAGAAACCGGATCGAATCTCTACAGTTACTTTCTGACTGCATGTAGAAACAATCGTATCCCTAGCCATTTCAGCTCACGACGAAACAAAACCGCTACGGAAGCGACCGATTAAATCACTTCGCGAAACGTGAGCGAAACAGTTAAGGTCATAACACACTGCACAAATCGGGCTTCACTTCCGATACCGACATGTAACGTTAATTCTCTTTCAATACCGATCGACATGCAAAACGTTACGTGGTCCATATTCCGCTATTACCTCTGCATACTATTCACAAGAATATATTATTTTAGATTATAAAATATTATGCAATATATGCGAAATATACGACATTTGGCGCAAAGGTGTAATAAAAATATAAAAGAACACAGGTCATATTAAAATGCAGCCTCGTAAAATCTATAAAATGATTAATGTAAAATCAGTCGTGATGAACTAGTGTTATTGAATAATAACAAGGCGTTTATAACAGAAAAAAAAATGATTTATAAGTTGTGAAATCATCACAATAGTCTATCAGTAGCGTATAGCTGCCATGAAACTCCGATCTACCAACAAATCAGGCGCCGCGAGTCGAAATGGATTGGTCCCACCCTCCGAAGAAGTGCAGACCATATACCAGGCAATGGGGTGGAATATCCAGAGAAAGTGAAATCGTGGACGTCCCTAACAAACCTGGCAACGCGCTGTGATCGACGATGCGAAAAGTGTTGGGAAGACCTGGAGTGATATCAAGCTGGCAGCTCAAGACCGTGAGAGATGGAGAGTCACTATGGATGCCCTCTGTCCCATTTAGGGGCCATAGGAATTGAATGAATCAGCTTATAGATCGTAATGATCAGCATCTGGAATCGATTTCCAAAGTGGATAATACCTGTCCTGAAGGGTTTTAGGTATGTTGAAAAAATGGAAGTATTTACGTTAGATTTGAACGCAGTCTTGTTTGAGAAAATCAACATATCTGAAAGTTGTTTATTTACAAAACCATCAGCCGCAATTAATATAAATGTTGTAGACGCTATAACGATATCAAGTTTAAGGTGATAGTTCAAATTAGATGCAGCACAAACATTAATTGTATCACGAGGTTTATTTACGTAGATCGCCCATAAAATAAAGATAAAATGTGTTCATATAAATTAGATGAAGCCCTTAATATAGATTGTTATACAAGCAATAGGTAGCATTTTTTCTATATCAGCAACAACTAAACAAAAACAACTTCTATTAATCTAAATTTGTAATGACTTTTTGATCAGCAATACTTATTTACTACTTTTAGATACTGTATATAACCCAGTTGATTACATCACAATTTCTAAACCCCAGTATAAGGTTTAGATACAAGTTATAATCAAACTCGTTAATACACCCACACGTTTAATTTTCACCGTACGGCTACCCACGTCTCACGCAATCCACCTCGCCACTAATGAATAATGTCATTTGATACGTTCGTCACAAGGCGACCTGTGACCTATACATGGTATCCACATTAAAAGTTCCAAGGACGCCCCGACTGGCTATCGATCATTTTGCGCTACACTTTTTATTTTTAAACTTATGAGCAACTTGTGAGTATGAGATATATCGTGGAATGTGAAAATTCTTTGTGAAATATTTCACAGTTGATACTTTACTTCTTGCTATAATAAGAACTGTATTTTACGTTAAAAACAAACATTGAGCTTGCATTGAATAGCAGCAAAAATCAGTAACAATAGTTTGTTACATTTTGGGACGGAAATATGCAAGTTCGGTGAAATGTGGGTGATACTAATACCACTCCTGTCCCCAACGCCCTCAAGGATATATTAGCTTTAGCTTATGTATGTGTGCATGCCTATGTGCTAAAGATCTATTGTGAAATGAATGTTGAATTATAAATAATATCGTAAAAATCAAAATTACTTATAGTTTAATTCTCATTTCCGTGCCTACTCATGTAACGGGCCCTAGCCGGTCTTCAAGTTGGTTTACTCTGATAAGCTACTTTCGAATGTCGATTGACTAGTCACGCGGCGCGCCAGCCGGTAAACAGATCGTCGTGATTGGAACGGGTTCATTTCTGTTTAAATTCTCTTTAGAAAATTATTTATTCGGTACAAGAGACCAACGGTATCCATAAAATTACTGTCACGAAACGTAACAAACATATAAACAACAATTAAAACTATAGTTGGCAGAGGAGCGAGAAATTCAGTGTTTAAAAGAAAATAAGAGACAAATTTGACGAAACGTAATGCGAATACAAATCTCGCATAGTAATGTCAAGCGTGTTGATCACTTTGCAGTATCGAAAACTTGAACCAAGATAAATACACGGAGTAATTACATCTTTTGGATGTTAATTACTTCTTATTTTGTCTAATAACTGATCTCCCGCAACAACATATTCTACATCTAAGCTCAAAATCTATTATGGTACACTCATATCAATAGTATGTAATAATCTCGAGCAAAGTTCTTGTTGTAACAGGCCCGTTATGTGCGCATTTATTTTTTGTACGGATTGAATGTCAATTATAATTACAATACATAAGCGATTTTTAACTGCCGGCGTAGTTATATATACGCGTCCTTCAACTGTTATATCCTGTAGTTTTATTTACAACACGGTGCGGATATGTATACCTATTATTAATTGTATGACATAACGCTAATGAGATACAATTACTTCTTTATGTCTGAAGGCCAAGGCCTTCCATAAGTCATGTATTATACACAACAAGGACATTTTTAAGAGGCAGCGCCAGTTTGTAAACAATTTTCAATGGATTATGGATGAGCATATCAAACGGGATGGTGGAATTTTTCACAGTATCGAAAAACACGGCGTCGATTTGGCGTTTTGTTTTTGCAAATCCCAACATAGTTAATGATATTAACTTTTTTGCACACTTTTTCTTTCAGCCCCTAAACTGCTATAATAATTATACATTTTATCAATGTTAGAATTATCACAGGGTGACAGATATAAAGTTGTTATCTACCTTATTAAAAAAAACAATGTTAAGCTCCAAGTTCCAACTGAGCTAGGACGGCAAAAGACGTGTTAGAATGTTCACGCGCAGTGAAGGTTGCGTGACGAATTTAGACTTCACAACAGTAATTAAAGTGGTGGAAATAGAAACTAGCGTTTACGAGAGACGTACAGACCTGGCTTTTTTTTTTATTTCCAGTTAAAAATAGTCTTTACTGACACGGCATGTCACAACACCGCCCGATTGAGTGCGCCTACGGACGTTCGAACGCTGAGCAGTGCCCACTAGAACTGTGTGTACTCGATGTATTGAAGAGCACTTTTCTGTAGGAAAATAGTACAACACCGATTTAATACTATGCCTTGAGGATTGAATATGCGGGTTTATTCTAAATGTAACCTTTCAAACTATATTGTGTATATTCATAACTTTAATAAGGCAGTTTCTGACCCCGGTATTCAACAGCTGTAGGGTATTCTGTTGCGATGTTAGTAAACATTGATGTATCATTAGATTTCGTAACATCACAGATGAATCATGAATATTTTAATTAATGATTCTTTAAATCTATTAAACATCTTCGATTTCTAGTGACTCATACGATATCAAATTAAGATTTGGGTTACATTTTTTGCACAAAACATATCCATTGCACCACTGATACTTATTACCATCACACTGAATTCTTACCTTCACAATAGGAGCGAAGGTTGCCCATTCTAAATGTAATTTGGAAGCTGCCAATATTTTTTACCATTACTACAACATACTTTTACCGATTTGCGTTCGTGTAATTATAAATAAAAAATATTTTGGCACAAACAAGTGAGTGTCAGAGTGGTGTTCAAACGTCTGGCTCGTGAACTGTGATGCAGATGGCTGAGGACTTCTCCAGACTGACCTGATCGACCGCGACTGGGGCTCGAGCCGACTACACAAGTGCTATCAAATTATCTCTCGCCTTAATTGGTGGTACTGATAACTCTGCTACTGTAGTAATAAGCATCTGTTTTAAGGTCGTACTTAAGAAAGTGCGTGGTGGCGTGTTGGTAAACGAACCAGTCGCGACTGCCATCATCTTCGCGGTGGTCACGGGTTTAAATCCCAGGGCACACCTCTTAATTTTTTGGGTCATGTGTATTTTGATAGTCAATCACTACGCACTACAACGGTGAAGGAAAACATCGTGAGGAAACCTACATACCATAGCGATTTGTAATAATTTATATGGTATACAGTAAAGTCCGCTGATCCGCACTAGGCCAGTGTGGTGGACTATATGGCCTAACCCCTCTCAATCGTACTCTCGATTGTAGAGGAGGCTCGTACCCTGCAGTAAGAACGTATATAGGCTGATACAGTACTTAAAAAATAAATACACTCAACAAAGACAGACATGGTCTTACTTCCATAGTCTGATAAAATTGTATCATGGAAATAAGAAACTACGAGAGAATAGTAACACAACACCCAGACTCGAAACACATATTTCAGGGCCACACAAACCTTTGTTAGGTACGTAGTTTTTAACCAACTGTAGATACAACGAAGCCTGTCAGATTCAGTAAGTAATTAATTAAATTGTGAAACATTACTATAATGAATTTCCGCATCATCGATAATATCTTTAATATCCAACGTTAACTTCTCTACAAATATTTATCCATTATTTTATACAGGGTATATCAAGACTGCGACCGAAAACGAAGTCGGGTGGTAGTTTTAATGGTTACAGACACAATGCAAATAAAAATTGCGCAAAATAAGCGATAGATTTCTTTTTACAATTTTTTAAAAATCATTGTGTTTGGGTAGTAAATACCTAGTTATTGTGAAAATAGTAATTTAAAACCTATCGTACCATTGCGTCTTAAAAAATAAAAAGGTGTACATCATTATTTTAGGAAAACTATGTATTTATCACCCAAATACGACCATAAGTAAAAACTTACCAAAAAAAGTTGACGATTTTTTTTGCGAAATTTTTAGTTGCATTGTGTTTGAAGTCACTAATACTACCACCTGGCTTCGTTTTCGGTCGCGGTCTTGATATACCCTGTATAACCATCCAGGCGACCATTCGCATTAAAATTCCTCAGCGATCATAACGGAGTTGCAATCTCCATCAGGTCCGAAACCTTTTTTGTGCGAGTACTAGTGAAGCGTACTTCGAGTTACAACATTCTAATTAACTGGAGGGCCGAGCGATCCACGACCTTTAGTCGGAAGGTCGGCAGCCGTGACCAAATATCGCTAAATAAGCCGTAGAGCACGCGCATTGCTACATAAATGTGCGAACATTAGTCTCAAATGTGAAGAATGAGAATATGATTAGTATACAGCATTGCGAGTATGAAACTCAGTGAAAGAATGTATCTACAGTAATTTTGACATCCGAATCTAAGTAACTTCTATTTCTGTGCTATTTTACATTAACAAATGACAGTTTTTTTTATTTATTTATTAACAACAAAGGTACATTAGTTATTGTTAGTATATGCATTAAAAACCACTGAGGTTTATTCTAATGCTATATAAATTTACAAGTTCGCATCAGGCCAACAATATAATAGGTTAGTCTAAATTACATTATTTTACATTAAAATAAGTAATTACGTTAATTAGATATAAGTGCAACGTACGAGAAACTAGACAAGCGCAACATTAATCTATTTATTATTGTTCCCTTTAATCGTTCTACAATAATATTCCTTTAATTTTGTTTTTATATTAATTGGTGTAATACAGTCTCGTACGTTGGTAGGTCATTTAATAACATAATGTCAGCTCATCAACCCTAGCAAATATATTAGAATACGTTATGGTTATAATATTGAGAAAAAATTTGGCCACTGACCTAAGGTTAAGAAAAACAGCGGGAAGATTTTGCTTGTGTGGCGAGGAAAAAGCCAAATCCCACTGCAATACGTTATACCAGTCCTATATTAATGAGAAATACATAGGCTACTATTAAACTGAACGTTATAGGTAATAGCCAGTTGGAAGTAAGAACGGCAACAGCTTAGCCAGACAGCGACGTAACTAGATACACACCAGCTAAGCCAGTAACGCGGCTTACGCCCAGTAACCATGCAGAGTTTATCAACCTGTATGTGTTCGACAATTTCTGTGTAATATTTTGAAGCGCAACGTTGCATCAAAGTAATTTATTCATATATTGCGACACACATAATGTAAACACAATATTGATGTTAACAATTTCGTCACCGCCGATCATGCAAAACCGCTGACATTAAATTACCCGATGCAAGTATACAAAATGCTGTTGATTTCAAGTCATCAAATTGTCAAGGATTTGTTAATCGCAGTTAACATGTTGGTCATCTTTACAGTGGTTGCAGTTTTCCTCTTTACTTTCAGCATCAAAGATTCGGGAGCAAAATGGTTATAAACAGTGATAACTGCTTACCAATTAGCATGCGATAAGGAACTTGTATGATTTCCTATCCTAGGCTATGTATAATTGCGTAAATTGAAAAGATTTTGCAAGTTCTCTGTCATAATTGATGTGTGACAATAACTCATACAATGCTTTTACAAGTTTATCGACGCAAGCAATAGCTACTGATTAGACCCTGATTCAATTTCAATTATATTATATGAAAATTGTAAATACCACCCGCATTTCGCCGCAACGCCTAAAAACCAAGTCCATACATCTAAGCCTACACCTTGTCATATATCCGTGCGCAATTCCGGTCTGTTTGTGTGCGCATGCGCATTCACGGCTCGCTATCATGTTGCTGGCGTGATGGCGGCCGCTCTTGCACCTCTCGGAATTGTATTACCTCGCGCTCTATAAAAACTACACGTACTATACTAAACAGCCTGTAGAACAACGTGTACACCTGGACGTAACGCGATACCCAGCTGATTATCGCTGGGTTTAAAATTAATACCGTGTTGAAATGTAGTTATAGGTGTTGCGGCTGATGAGTTTAACACCTTTTTTATAGGGGAACGAGCTAGTTTAATTGAACAAGTGATTTTCGCTGTCGTTGTAATATAAAGAAGAACACAGGAAAATACGGAACGAATGCGAATTGGTAGAGTATTAAAATGGTAATGGTGAATGACGTTTGTGCATAGAAAGAGGAAATTGAAAACAGGTATCTTTAAAATAAGTACGAGTGGCGACATCGGCGTGTCAACTACAAGGGTTCTCATTGCAAATCTAAGAGTAAAAAATTACTAATACAATCAGTAGAAATTGGAGAGGAATAGGCACAAGACAGAATGAAAAAGAGAAAACAAGAGACTCGTACACAGCGGTAACTGGATATAGTTAAAATCATTTTTACACCTCGGAAAGTTCTTGTTATACAGAAAGGAATCCAATTATTATACATTTCAATAGTTATTAATAACAATAACAGCTCACGCGCCACATATTTCAGACACTATTCACATCACTGACTAATTAGTAAATAGTAGCATTTTTAGAAGTCTCCCGTTGCGAATTTAATTTGCTCTCGATGTCTCATCTGGATATTTTGAAGACAACGCGTAAGTTTTTATGCCTGAAATAATAATAGTCCGCGTCTTTGTCCTTTTTGTATATTTTTTTACATACTATTTATGTGGACATACAAACCTTCTTTATCTGCCATTGTCTTTTATTTACATGAAACTAAATTTCAGTGCTACGATATATTGAAACATATTGAATGATCTAATTCGTAATTATGGAAAAGGAGATCGCGGGACATCGGAATGGAATCGACATCACGATTTCTACTAAGCTCATTATTACCTGGTTGTAGGTTACATTAAATTGCATTGTCATTTACCAAACAACTTCAAATATCATCTCCAATAACCGAATATCAAACCCCTAAATATACCTAAATGTTCATATTCGCAATAACGCCATTGCCAATGCAGTATTGTAGATGGTTTCGTTCCCGCGAAGTCACGTCCGACACGACCTATCCAAAATAGACCGGGAAGCCAAATAACAGGCTATAAATTGAACACTAGAATGCAGATACTAATACCTAAGCAATATAGGCGGGCGTTTCGCGTTGCATGATCTCATTTGGCCGGGCCGGTGGATCCCAAACTCGTTCCAAACTTTATGTGTGCGTTGTTTGTGGGACGTGTACGAAATAAAGTAATCACATTGTGTTCACATTTGTAGACGACAAATAGGACTTTTAAGTAGCAATGCTAATGTAAGATATACGGAGAGATCGTAATTTATGACAGAATGAATTAACTTTTAATACCAAAGTAATCCAATACCATTAGTTCGAATTGAAAATGGGGAGGGACTATTATCGACAAAATTATCAGAAATATCTAGCTAAGAGAGCATCTTGAGCCATATATGTTCGATTATGCCAGCAGTTCTAACCCAGTAAAAAAAATTAATAGCTTGAAAAATACTGTAAATGACGAGGACAATTATCTATACTTTTAGATCTATTTACCAACTTTACTAGTCAACGCAGTCATAAAACTAGGTGTTTCGTGTGCGCATGGTAAATAATAAATTCACTTTTTTACAGTCATTGTGTTATCACAAATTCGTATAGCCAGTTCGGCGTTGTTTGATGTATATCAGTGTTAGCTTTGCCCAATATCATTGGGTGATTCACATATACCACAACCATAAACTTAAACTTGAAAACGTGTAGGAATTATCAGTTCTATTAGTTCTAAAACAATTACAAATTACTCATAGTATATAAACAAATTGATGAGTACGCGATTAACATATTAATTGCCATTAACTATTCACTGGAATTTCAACTTATAATGCAACAAGGATGAGTCATGATTTCATGCATTTATATCAAATTAGTTGGTAGATTAATGGATTCTGTCAGATTGAGCACCAAGCTGTAAAACATTGTAACAATAGCGGGCGCACTTCACTTAACGATAACTTTTATAGAAAAAATGTAACAAATAAACCAATTGGCTGAGACTAAAAGACAGTAAAAACTGAATACAATTTCACCTGATTCCCAACGCAACCAATACTGTATTCAAATTCAAAAATTGATTAAAACTCTAATGGTTGCACCATTAGATATCAACCATGTACGTCATAAAAATCAACGCAAATTCCCCACACAGTTTTCAGGCCAACATGAGACTGTTGTTACATAAACCAAGTGCAATTGTCATCAGCACCACTTATAGCGCGACAAACGAACTGGATTGAACACAATTGCATTGATGAATCAATCATCTCCCACTGCGTTGTGCGCAAGCGACGCCCTGTGTACCCTGTTGACACCTGACCATGGCCAACATTGTAATAGACCATCGTTTAAGGAGAAATAAGCTTCATGCAAACGAGTTATGTAATCAACTGACACAATTTACTGTCTTGTTTTGATTTGGTCTATCATGTAGGTATCATCTTGGGATGAATTGTGGCCGACGGTAGTAGCACCTCTGCCTGCCTTTTCGGGAAACAACTACAAGCTTATATATTTTGCTACCATGACTTTTAGTGGAACAATAGTGAATTACGATTAGATTTGATAAAATATTATTCGTCTCTCAGTCACTTCACATTTGAAATTTATCAAGCCTTTTATCATTGCCACTTACTACGATTAAATATAGAGTGAATTCTCGCTATATTGAACAGATTATACGAAAATTTATTATTGTTTATTTTGACGCGCTATTTACTAAATTTTCTAAACATAGCCATGACTCATGACTAACACTTTATTGATTCCTAGGTAGATATATCTTCGTAGCATAGGTCAAAGTTCCCTAACACCTTAGATTTTAATAAATGAGTTTGCCAGCGTCAAGTCGTGCGTCTCTGGCATCATACCAGACCGTACCACTCAGGGTTGAAGGTCACAGTATCGGTTACCGAGAGCGCTAAATTAATAACCGACATGTTTATGTCGAATCGAGTTAGTGTTAACTAGAGGATACGTCGTGCGGTTATAATGGGTCAATTTGTTTTACAAAGTATATTGCTAGAAGAGTACACGCCTGTACGATAAAGATATTAGATATATTGCGAGTTGTAGATTACTAAAATTATCTGCAATGGTTTTGATTACAATCAACACATAATAAAATACGTCCACGATCAGGAATATTCTAAAAATGGCGGTATTTCAATAGAATTTAAAACGCAATTACCGAATACCGAAGGACCTTAAAGTTTAAAATTTAATACCACGAAACAATTCCCCACACGAGACGGCGGAAACCGACGTGTTCAACCCTCCAAAGTACTCCAAAAACCGAACGGACAACTTTCGGAAACCTTCCCACACGGCAATTAAAAAAAACAAAAAGGTCCTACGCGTCTGGTTCCTCAAATGCGTGCGTGCGGCGAACCAACCGCGGTGTTGTGAGGAGGTAGACACATCCAGTGTAACTTGACCTCCGACACGACATATGGTTGATAGTGCAAGCAAAATTATGTTTTTCATAATTTTATGTGTGCGTGATCCAAAGGTGTGTGTTTCGGGTCTGGGTGTTTATGAGACCGAAAAGTCTCTCGTAGTTTCTGATACCCACGACACAAGACTCGATCTTAGTGTGGGGTCAGGACTATGTATGTATGTGACTGTCGGGTGTATTTATTTTTTTATAAAAAAAGAAAATTGTATGATTTTCTAGATATACAATATTATAGTAACAAACAGAGAGTAGTGTGATCCACATCATGTAATCCACACTAAAAGAACACTGTTTTTGTTACATGATTCAATTTGTTAATGCGACAAGTTTTATGAACACCCCTAATTTAAGAGCACACAAAGTTACTTAAAATTTCCCATGAACTTTGCAATCTTATCCGACCTTGTTATGACAAAACACTAATGACTGTTACGCGGAATGGAAGGAAATAATTAGCATACGCATTAAATATAGTCAATTTAAAGAAACCTGAATATAAGACCTCGATAAAATAAATTTATCGCCAATATATTTACAAAGAATATCTGATAATATTCTAGCGTGCACAAGTACCAAAACTACTAGTAAGTAAAGAACAAAAAATTCTAATAAGAAAAATCCTTTTTTCAGCTCGTTCAATCTCGGTCACAAAGATATTCTGCAGCCCTGGATGCATCCCGTCGTGGTACGGAGGAGAGTAGCGGTAAAGGGGCGTGGCAGGTCATGTAAGAGCAGCCATCCATCAACCTCGACGCGACCGGTTCGAAGCCAGTCGAGTAAGGCTGCGATAAAAGCGCAATCATATTTGTGAGCGAGGTGGGAATGTGACTGTGTGATCACTGTATTTGTATCGGATCTGTGTTGTGAGCCCAAAATGTCTCTCATAGTGTCTAACACCTATAACACAATGTTTGATGTCTTACTTTGGGTCTCTTTTTTGTCAAGCTATTCAGCTAATCTTTCGGTTTCCTGGGGGAGGCCGAAAAGGGGTGACCATGAATTGGGTGCATTTAAGCCTTCACCTGCGTTCACAATTATATATCAGAAGTAAAATGTATTGAAATCAAACGAAACGCTCAAAAGTTTTAAACAGGTGTACGAACTCTACTGAATCGTATAAATTATACATGAATGCATAGAAGACGAACAAACGAACACATAATATTTTAGTTATTAAAGCTAGATAAACTTTACATCATAAAACACCACATTCATTTCACCAAATTAATCAAGATGTATCATCATAGCAACAAATTGAGCATCAAAAGATTCCGATGGTAATGCACTAAGTGTATAATGCGTGTTCCCAACCGAGACGCCCTCCATGCATTTCACTGACCAACCACGACTTACATATCTTCCAAAAACCGGTGAGGGTTTATTCGATATAAACGTAAACGCCTACAACTCAAGGACATTTCCAAAATTACTGCTAGAGCTCCGAATCCTCGCCGGGAGAGCCGTTCCGTACCTTATCCTTGGAATATAAACGCCCTTGAACCAGTTTCTTTATTTATTACTTCACAGATAATGTTTTAATGTTTCTACCAACGCTGCTTCAAATTTATTGTAGTTAGGTATTAATTTCAAAACGTTGAATTAAGATATTATTGTAATTTTCTTTGAGTAAAGATGAAATAAATTTCTTTACATATAAATCCTTCCACAAAATTTACATAGCGGGCCGTCATGCAAATAGACATACTTATAAAGTATGCATATACAAATTTTAACGTGTGTGGGGAAATTGTATTTTTAATGCTAGATACTAAGCATTTTCCATTTCCAGGACACAGATCGATACGACAGTTAGAACGGATAACCTATCACTACCATGCGGGCAAGTGTCGAGACATTCAACATAGACAACTACAGTTACAAAATATAAACCACGCATCGGTTACCACTAACACGAATTCGCAGTATTCACAAACGCGACGCAAGCACTCGCTGTGCGAGTGCAGTCCACACAATGGCTGTTGATACCCAACCATTGTCTCAGATATGGCACACCAGATCCAATCTAGATATGGTAAACTTAGGAACACCGTTAGCTTCAATCCAATAATGAAGTATGGGAAACTATAAGAAATGTGTATTTTATCTAGAGAAACGTAGATAGCATGCATTTTGTTTTTCACGTGCGATTTATCGCTGTTCAATTACTTTATTAATCGCGTGCATGAGATTTCCCACCGGCAACATCTTAGAACACTGAAAACTAATTTCCATATAACTGACGCAGAGGATGAACAACTTTCATGCAAAGTTTCATTCTCTGTTTAAACCTCTAAGGGGATGAATTTTCAATATTTCGTACGTGCTCAGTTCTCACCTACGTTAAGTAAAGCAATATTCTTGATCAATTCTAGACCCATCGGTGTAGAGTAGCGTTGTTTCACTCGGTTGCTATAAGTAATTAAATAGATCTGTTCTATAGGTCCACACATTCTAACTGCCTAAACATAGAAGGCACAAAAATAGAGAAATTGCAAACGATCAAAGTTCGCCCGAACCATAAAAACTGTTTACAAAATGTTAACTGCAACCGGGAATCAGTGTTAGGAATACATCTTCGAGGCGTCTCAATCAGTTTGTATCATGATATAATAATAGACATTGGATTAAAGCTACCTGAATACTCTCACGTATGCACAACGTTAAATAAAAAACTATAGGGTAAGTGCGACTCGGTCTCTCGAACCGAGAGTTCCGTACCACTCAACGACGTAAGCAGACTCCCATTGGGCCGGTGTTAAATATTTGCTGTTTCATTACAAACACTTTACAGCTAAACCTCGTATAAATAAGCATATCATTCATTTTTATCATAAACCATTTAACGGCTGCTACATGAGACAATATCGTCTGCAGACAGTACTTGTGATGTAAGATTGATACTAGGGTTCCGTTGGCATTCCCTGCGTACAGACCACTAAAATGTTCGATAACAAATGTGCACTGTTTAAACGATTAGATGCTATTTTTATCGCAAAACATTTTAATTTAGCGAGCATGCAGTAAGCAGCAGTCTGGCTGCAGCCAAGAATTCGTGTTTACGTATTCCGAGAAATATTTCTGGTAGAACGTCAATGAATTACGAGATATGGGGAAATATTAATTGTGATTTACACATTTTGCATAGCTGCAGTGTAGAGTGTGGAGTTATTTTATGTAGTTTGGGTTATGATTGTCTTCGGAATGGTTTTGCTTAAGATCGATCAACTGCGATAGACAATACTGATGAGGTTCTTACATTTCTTTAAACGCATATCGGCATGCATCTCACGGTATAAACAAATTAAACTTAGAATTTTGCCACATTTATGAGTCACGGTAAAGTTTTCCTTTCTTTGTAACTTTGTAAGGGGTATTATTAGGTAATATCCCTTGAATATGTAATACTTGCTACGAGTAACTTCGATCCACACTTCGCAGAACTGACGCATCCACGTTACTTAGAAGTGATTCTTATAAATATTACAGTAAGATATCGCCATGTGAGTTGTGAACTACCTGACGTCAACACTTTCTTCGAATGATTCAATCGAGCAAATTACATTTCACCGAATCCATAAACGCATATTATTACTACCGAACCTTGAATAATCCTGAAAGTTCTCCTAGAGTACTCGACTAGACCTGACGATAAGATACTATAGCAATTTTTTTTCGAAAACCACTTGCACATAAAAGCGTAATTTCGTTGTCACCACGTGGCCAGCGTAGCAAGCCAACAGACGCTGAGTGGAGAGCTCTAGTGTGACAGCTACTCGCGCAAGGTACACTATTCAGCTATTATTAGTCTAAGAATTTATTCCCGTCGGCCTCCAACAAAGATGCTGCTTTATCTATTTTGGTTTGGACATCTCGCGCGCGCGTTTACGTGGCGTCGCATCGCAATACTGATACGAAATTTTAAAAGGATTTCACTGCGGCGCGGTGTGAAATTGGTTAGTGTAGTGAGCTGAAGAGAGTTTGGATAAGCTTTATCTTTTTTTCAGCACCTTCCGCCCCTTAGGACAGCTCACAGAAAGGAGAGGACAGAGGAGAGTTAACGATTGAGACACCAAGAATCTCTTTGACCACATCATAACTCCATATCGAAATTGTTATTTCGCGTTTTTTCTGTGAGACAGTTGTGAGGTCTTGATCATGTCACTTCTCTTTCACTGTAGCAAAACAAGTTATAATGTTGTCGCGGGTATAACTGCTTCTTCAATATAATATCTACCATTTTTATCCCTGCAACAATATTTTAAAATATCCTTGAACTAGCAAATTGAAAGAAACATACCGGATATATAGACGCTTTCCTGGATTTTTAAATTGAAATATCGTCTTTCGTGTCAAACGCCTCTCACATCATTACGCCATGACAGAATTCATGTTTCACGCTATTGCTGGATTTTGTTTCTAAATATTCTACGCGAAACTTTGCCAATATAAACTGTCCAAACCGGTTATAGTAGCTAAAAGAGGCTCTGAAGAAGTAATAGCCAATATGTTTCTTTAAATGCAACATTTGAAATATTTCAAATATCACAACATTTTCATACTAGACTTACAGTTTGTTCGGGTTTTCTTACTTAACTTTTATTGCTTACAGGTACTTATTATCACTATTAACAAGATGTACTTTGCTCAAGCTATGCCCGTCAAAACCTCCATATACACTTGATAGACTGCCGCGCCCAATGATAAGCTCTTACAAATAAACGTTAAAAAACCGCAGTTTATAAACTGACCGCATCGCAAATAGTAAACATTCAAAAGGTTACAGTTCCGCTGTGTATGTGTGTGTATGCTAACACAATGGTATGTTCCGAGCATCCAGCCAATAGCGGCCGTCCGTCAAATATTTCGATATTACCCCGTTCCATTCATGCTGCGGATTCACGTTAAAAGCTCGGGATCACGGCCCGGCATAGCTCACACCGCACTTTAGATTTATGACAAAATAAAACGCAACTAGACGGAGCGGAAATTTCATGCGGAATTTTGACCATCGCAAAACCAATTGATGGCACGTTTCCGCTGATATGTTTCCCAAGTAATTCGAAATACTTTTGTTCAAGGAATGCTATTTAATATACATGTTCCTTTCTTTGGAGTTTTGTTTGTAGATATTTCACGGTGATCTGACCACATAGATCGCTCATGAATTATTAACCGACGCTAAGTGTTCCCGTTTGAAAGTAAAACATTTTTGTTTTAAAAATAAACGGCATGAAGATAAACGTGTGTTTATGCAGTATTAGCTCATAATTAACGTACCATATCGTCCACTCAACCGCAATGCACGACCATCAGCACAAAAAAAAAACATATTTTTACATTTACCAAACCGAAACATTTTATAGTTGAATTCTTAAAAACATATTTTCATTATCATTTATTAAACACAAGGCTACGACTGTAACAAAAATACAATAACCACAATTATTCCTTCTTTTATTGCTACAATCCACTGAAAAAAACGTAAACGTGTCAAATAATTCTTAAACATACGTTTGCGAGGAGTAATTTAAGTCGGTAAAACGAATTTCTACACCGACCTCGCGTTTAATTACATTACCACATCGACAATTAAAAACACTTCAAACGTTACGAAAATATGTGAATCAAGTGTGTTGTATCTTTCACAGCAGGTCTATTTTTGTAAATTTAAATTATCCAATACCTGTTTCGTATGAGCATTTTTTACCTGGAACGGTGAAGGAACTGCAACGCATACGCTCTACAAATACTTAATTGGTCCTGGGAGATTGCCTCACACTTAGCCTCTCAATTGTTCAGGACACCTCATCACAGCCGGCGTCTAACCAACTGCGCCTCGGAGGCTGTCAAACTAATCAAGATAGCTTAACTTTGGGCGTGTCGATAAATCTTTCACCACATGGGGTTATTTTCGTTACATAGGCGATATTTTATTTACATATAATTTTTGTAAAGATTACATATACAATAGAGTAACAATATACACCACTCACGTACAAATTAGTGCACAAGTATTAATAGCTAAGAATGTTCCACATTGGTTCTCAAATAAACTTTCATTGAACGTAATTTATATCCCGCAAACACTTTCATAACTCAACTCAAAAACGCTGTAACGTAATGTTTACCGTTTTAGACACTTTATTACACGAGAAACTAGAAAAACATCGATTTTCCCTTGGAAAAAGCAATCCATTTCTCACCAAGCATTAAATAATTGCGTAGTTTCCAAGTATTGTTACACGAACACGCATCCAGGTAAAGGCAATCGGGCCTAGGCTTATTTTATTCATGACTAGACTCGGCAGAACTCTACTTCACAATATACATATTTACTTATTCAGTGGAAAAACAAACTGTCCTTGAAATAGCAGCCACAAACAGCTCTCGTCTAAACACGTAAATTATCCAACTGTGTACATTCTCGTGTGATTAAGCATAGTTTAAATTTCGTTTACGGTACACCCACCGCGTCGACTCGGTGAAAATTGATTTTTCCACCGATAAGCCGCATCGGCGCTCGGCATTGACTGTGTGCAGCTACGCTAATAAAAAATCTATAAAAGATATTCGCATTCAAGTCTAGAAAAGATGAAAGGCGAAAATCAATTGGTGTCGGTGTGCGTGGCTCCTGTTCCCGGGGTGAGGTTGAAGCCGGGAGAGTCACGGCCAAGGTCGGTCGCACAGCCCCGCCGCGCCCGGGACCTCCCCCTGCCGCCCCTGCCCCTCCTCCCGTCCCTCCGTCGCCCGGCTACGTCGATACAACAGCGCCCATTGAGCACGCACACCAAGCAATCCTGTACCGACGTATACACGTGCGCCGATGTTTAGGCGGCTTCGGCCCGGACCGGCGCGTTGCGCGCCTTCGTCAAGAAAGGAAATATGATTTAAGAAATAAACAGCCGCCTGTTTTGTTTCGCCAATCGATACAGCCATTCCAAATATAGTTTGCGTTCCCTTAGAAACCATCAGTTTCTGTGAATTGCTGGAAAATAACAGGGACCAGCGAGGTCCGCAGAGGTTACATTGAAACGCCCGTGTGAACGAACGAGCGGGATAGTGATAGGAGCAGACAGAGACGGCGATGTTATTTCACTTTCTATATTCCACGAAATGTTTGTTAACGCGAGTGTACGGTACAGTGGACAGGAGCAGCGTTTAATAACCCTAGGTACTTGGCGAGATAGCTTTATCGCCGAGTATTATATTATTCAGCCGTATCACCATGATAACGTGATAACACTGTTTGTTTGCGTTGAGCAGTGTGCGAATATACAAGCGTGATAACACACGCACACAAGCGCACGCCGCTGCACATATGTATCTTATCACCCCTATGTTAATACACATGCATTGTCTCGTACCATATCCAGTGGAGTGAAAGGGACGGCTAATTTATGCAAATGCCGATAAGTAGTGGGCTTGCATATATTTTGGTCTACAGTATTTATAATAAAACATGGATTTACGGATTGAATATTTAATATCACCTCGTTGGTATTCATGTCAGTGCAAATATTTGATCGGTCAAGCTGGATATTGTTGACATTAACATTGTTATTGCACCTTTTGGTTGAGAAAATATTAATGGCAGGCAATTTCCAATTTATATAGACAATTTATAAAGAGCTATGCTCGGAGTTTCTCTGAAGGACAAAATTCGGAACGAGGAGATCCGCCAGAGAACCATGGTGACCGACATAGCTCTGAAAGTTAGTATGTTGAAGTGGCAATGGGCTGGCCACATATGTCGCAGAACGGATAACCGCTGGAGTAAGCGTGTTCTGGAGTGGAGACCGCGTCTTGGAAAACGTAGCGTGGGACGTCCTCTGGCCAGATGGCGGGACGACTTGCATAAAAGGGCCGGCAGCGATTGGATGCGTAAAGCAGCAGACCGGGCTCTGTGGCGTACCTTGGGAGAGGCCTATGTCCAGCAGTGGACTGCAACGGGCTGATGATGATGATGATGATGAAATATAGACACCTATCTAAAGCAGCACATTGTACTGTCAGTGAAGATATGGGAGTCAATGGTCGTAATATAACGGATGCCAACCATAACAACAATAGAGCGAAATGGAGACTTTTAAGCAAGTGGGCGGACCCTGGAACCAACTGGAATAACTACTAGATATAAATAAACCTATTAATCGATACATCCATACTCAATAACTTGTAATAAACCTAACGATACAGCGCCTTTAATTATAAGTACATAAACGAATCGTGAACGTACTGAAATATGAGTGGTTTTATTCAATTCATCACTTCATTGTAATTTCGTACGCACAGACCTTATTCTATTGTAGAATACTTAATAAACGATACGGTACCATACGACGCGGGGGTACCAAGCGGTTCTGACTCACTTGGAAAAGTATCAGTCACTCCTATGAACTCATTCTCCGTATAAATTCGAAATACATTACTGTGGATACGAATTTTAATTTTATAAATATTTACGATATTAAGAACTACGTAACCTAAGTGTTACGTAGTTCTTCGTATTTTTGAGGAATTAAGTAAATTGACATACGATTTAAATGATGCCAGTTTTATGCCACTACAAAAAAATTATAAGTTCAAAGTAAATGGTTACAACTGAGCAAATAGCAACAGTAACGCTGAAATAGTAGAGCTCCAAGAAATTTCCTAAATAACTATCAAACAAATTGTAATTGAAGAAAGAACAGCCAACCAAACACACTATATGCACACCCAAGATTATTGATTCATAATCCAAAAAATATTTAGTACAAATATTGGCACATAATGAAACGGTTGACAATCATCCGTATTACAATGCCGAAATGGAATCCGTGATTGGTAAGCAGTAACACAAGTGAACATTGTAAACGGAAGCACGAAATGTTACCCAAGAAATACTTGCGAGGCCACCGAACAAGAGGTTTCACCTTTGCCTCAATGCCTTTTCGATCGGCCCGGTAATGTCTAAAATTACAAAATCGATAGGCGTGGGTGAGTACAGGTATTAAGCTCCTTTGTCTACTCCCATTATGGGGACGCTTTTGATAATATGACTGTTTTTGTGTTTGATGTTTTGAAAATATTTTGACGTTCCCTGATTTCACAACAAAATATATCCCATAACATTTAAGAAAACCTAATAGTTTCGATTATAGTGTATCAGAAATCAAATATACATCATTCAAAATAAATCTTAGTTGCTCACAAGTTAGTTTCGGTGTGGGAATCGAAGCCGTTGTCTCATTACATGGCTTTTCACCCATTTCTCCTTGTTAGTGTGCAACGTGGTGACCATTTACCTTCAGACAATGCACGTGAACAACCACATTATATAACGGTGGTACATTCTTGTGCGTTTCAAGAGAAGTGCCTACGCAGTTGCAAACATAAGTTCTGCAAATTGTGTTGCAGATTCTAACACAATGCGTCTAATACAAAAGCGTAACGTCACGTCCTAACTGTGACGTCACCAGCTTTGTTCAGTCCAAGAGGGTGAAACAGTCTCCCCACTGTAGGCATATTTGATGCACAACGCAATAAAATTACTAGTCTATATTCAGTTACGAAATTGGTTTTCAGCTTTTCTGATGCCGTTTTTCGGCAGTTGTCATGTAATACTTCACAATAGATGAAACTGTAACTTTTAAAAAGTGAACAAGGTGAACCGTATGATCGTTTGCCCCCTATAATATATAAATAAGTTATTACCTATATAATTTCACTCACAAAAACAGATATTTCAAGTAATTTTAACACAAAACTGTTGTAGGTTTACTGTCACGTTTTAAATATTATCTTTTCAATTTGTCCTAGTTATTTTGACTGCTATTTAAAAAAATATTTGCTATTGGGATAGCTAGGTCCTTCAAAAGTGATTCCATTAGAAGGGAATTTATCGGTTAAACATGATTTCATCAGGATCATTTTTGTAAAAATATGAACGCAAGCCCGACAGCAGACCGTAAAATCATAAACTAATTTTCCTGTAGCGAACGAAAATTCATATCTCGCCGACCTCACGTAACTGGGATAAGGTCAGGTACGAGATAAATAGGTATCGCACAACATTTCCACCTGGTTTTTGTAAGATGAACATATGAAAATATATTTAAAATTTCCTCATATTTTGTGTACACCGTTGCAATTCAATATTCTCATACCATCAAACATGTTAAAAAGGGAATGAAATGAACGACCTGTTATAATAATTAATTGCTTACATATATTTTATATTTACATCACATAGTCTTTCTGGGATTAGAA
This sequence comes from Deilephila elpenor, assembly GCA_949752805.1. Taxonomy (NCBI): domain Eukaryota; kingdom Metazoa; phylum Arthropoda; class Insecta; order Lepidoptera; family Sphingidae; genus Deilephila; species Deilephila elpenor. Next base: position 3,690,324 of record OX457114.1, read on the forward strand.
AGAACACATTATTTTTTTATACTAAAAATAATATGTCATATTTCATAGTTAAACACTGGACAATTTGGCCCCTATTTACTCTTGAATACCAATTTACAAGTGCGTTACATATTATTGCTCATTCAGTGATATTGGAGAAATATTCCAGCAAGCTGGCCCAATTAGACTGAACAATGAGCCCAGTGCACAACACATCTGAGCGGCGAACCGGCCACTTTATATAGGCGGTGCAAGCGAGTAAATAATATTTGCCAACCCGCATCGGAATTGAATGCTGGACCGCAGCCCGGGAGGGAGAGGACTTGCATGGACCGGTTATTATGTTTATACTTTCGACTTTATTGGAAATTATGCACATTGATGTAAAACGGAGCAAAATATCGACACAATATTTGATGCCAAATTTTGTTTGTAAGCTGCGATATCTGTTGAAAGGGATGAAAGATATTACAAAACTACTCTATAAAATATCTAATCATATTTTATATTATTTAGTTTTTTAAGTTCGTATATTTATGGCAGTATTATTTATATTATAAGCATCAGACCGGGCTCTGTGCCGTACCTTGGGAGAGGCCTATGTCCAGCAGTGGACTGCAACGGGCTAATGATGATAATGACGATGATGATATTTTCGGCATATGAATACATCTAATATGCACGTATATAGTATTTTCTTGCAGCAACATAATAATTACGTATATTGGCATCACTATCAGAGACTAGGTTCCCGTAGTTTCTAGGTATAATACCTATGAATCCCAAACACAAGACCTGAAACTAATATGCATTGATCGCGGAAACATTGTTCTTAATCTGTCGTTTCACAATGGGAATCCCTGCATCAAGGAAGTTGTCGATATTGGAATATAAAATATTCCAAATAAGTGTGTATGTTTTGATCACGACGACATGATAATAAAATGTATGAAATATAAGTTTAGCCACAAGTTAGCACTTATATCAAGTCTCGTGATTTGACGTGGCATTTGTTAATCATCAATCAACGAAATACCAGAGTATTTCTTATAGATAACAATGATAATGTAGAAAAAAATTAATACCACATAATACAAATTGTAATTTTCTTTTAAAAATAACTTTACTAATCCGTTAAGAATAATATATTACTGACTTTATCATACATTTATTACGTCGTAATTTTGCATCTTTAATGTGATTAAATCGTGATTAATAAATGTTAACAGATATATTGTAAACAAACCGATTTTTACTTTATTTTTTCTCCTTTTAATAGTCCTTTCACTCACCTGGGTAATATTTTCATGGGAGGACATTACCGCCGAAATACGAGAGCATTGATACACCAGCTGGACGAAGGAAAAAATCGTGGCTGCGAAACATCCGGGAGTGGTCCGGTATCAGCACCGTTGAACAACTATTCCACCTGGCTAAGGACAGGGAGAAATACAAGAAGCTGACGGCCAACCTTCAGCACTGAAGAGGCACTCCAAGAAGAAGAAGAAGAAGAAGACACACCAGCTCATCTTTCAAGCATGTAAACGCGCACACATAATTCTAATTAAGCCACAAGAAATGACGCGAATATTTCAACTGAAAGTATTTATATCACGGGGTTTAATTTGTAAAGTTATTCGGCGCACGTACCGGGAGTTCTCCCGAGTCGCTAATAGACACTCGCATTGTTCCCAGCAAGCGGTAAGGAGGCGGGGCTGTACGGAGTCACCCGAATGTGATGATGTCTCCGCCTGTGTATAGGACCTATTGACGGCTATATACGTAACATATAATAATTTTATAGATATATCGCCCTCATCACTCCAATTACTGGAGAAAAGCCTCTGAAAAAGCCTCTACAATCAAGGGAGACTGAGGCCTGGACCTACCGATTATCTTTGATATCCTCATGGATAACTTTGAAGTTTGAATGTTATGTTACTATTATTTCTATCACTCTATTTTCACACAGAGTCACAAGCAACATAACAACTACTTACGAGTTTTGGTCATGTTATAAAAAGGGTAGCGTAGTGGTAGGGTACCTCTGCACGTTGCCTAAACCCTATTTCAAGAGAAAATATTTCTGCAAAAATTTCATGCCCAACCCCGCTCACCTGTTCAGCCATTTGAGGCTATCAAATAAGTTAGATATGATTTATGAAAAACATCCATATTAGTATACCCTTTCCATATCAGAAATGAGAAAGGAAACGAGCGAAACATTTTTACAATCTCGATAAGAAACATTCAAAATTATTTATACATGGGTTGTTTATCTAAATTACATGGGTATTATATTTTTATTAAACAAAATATGTACTACATTATATTATAGGATGTATGTCCTTTTAACAATACAAAGTAGTTGGAAACGTAAGTTTTCGCACTTAGTCTACCGTTGACTCAATGAGAACTTCATGACCAAACGGACTTTATAATCTAGTGACCAGTACAATGTTCAAGCCACGCAAAAACTTTCTTACGCGTAGGTATTTACTTATTTCTTTTTCCATTATAATCACTATCAGGACTTATAGCAAAACATGGCTCGTATGTAGGTAATTAAGAATTTTGTACTTCGAGTCTTGCATGATCCAGAAATTGAATGAATCAAAATAACTGATAATTACCCACATTCGCCCTTTCAAGCCGTATGCACCGAGTGGCGGTGGCCCGAATATGTATCTATTTGTGTACTGACGCGATCCCAGCAGCCGGTACGCATACCTCATGGTACCTGCATTTAGTAAACTCGCCGATTGAGTTATAACCGCTGCTACAAACAGCAAAAAGCAAAAACTGCGTGGAAAAGGCTGAAATTTAAATACCTAGATTAACATGATTACAATGGGTTTTACATTTTTATTCTGTTAACGAAACAATGGGTTATTTATGGTAGGTAATAAAGATTTTCGGAGTGACGCAATGGCTTCATAAATAGTGAAACTACACGACAGGGGCAGGACTACGTTTCGATGCTGTAAATTGATTGCGTATGGTAGAATGCTGTTGTAATTTTACGTAAATTTGAGAAATAAATTCTATATTTAAATTAACCCAAGCTCAACAGCAACTAAACGCACCAGCTGCCCAGTAAAGGTTTAAGTTTTAATATTAAAATATAAGCAGACAGTTACAGAAACTGAACTTGACTGACACTGGCGTAATTAAATTCTTGGCACTAAAACGCTCCACTACTATCATTGTAGCGATTTATTTTGGCTACAATTGATAACCTTTAACCTGACTGTTTTTCTCTATATTTATCGTGATAACTAATTATACGCATAATCGGTAACTGCGTAAATTATGCGTGCGCGTAGACGTTATTAAAGTCAGCGGAGGCAGATGCACAGCACGCATCACCAAACGCGAATAATTAAGTATAAAACAAGTTTTCTTCGCGAAGGTATCGCGTGGAGAAAGTTACCTACGTGACGAAAAAAAGGCACACAATGAAAAATCATCCCGCGCTTGCAAAACCAGTTGGGCAAAACAAAAACGCGACCAGAGCCGAAGTATTGCGGAGGCATTTCGAGGCAGCTACGCCTCCGTACAGACTTATACCCTTCAAGGTGGCGCGATGGCAGGCTCCCGCGAGCCTTCATTTAGCGCTCCCGGGCTCAGGCTTCTATTTTTAGGGTCCTGGGGGGTGGGTCGGCCCCCCGTGACGTCACGTGCGCTCCCTACGCCGTCGCTTGTTCGGGCGCGAAGGCGATTGCCACGGTAAGGACGAGGGGCGGCGTGCGCACATCCTCGTTTCTCTCTCTCATTGTTATTGGGACGGAAAATTTCCTATCAAACTGCGTAATTGGCATGTTTTTCGTTACGTTTGTAATGAATACTTGTTATTGCTGATCGTATCATTGGAATACGTTGACGATATGTTCGTAATATATTGTGTATTTTGATATAAGATATTTTGGAGATATTCCATTGTTTATCTTATATCATATCTAGTATTCCATAACATTATCAAAATATTTCAACATAATAGGGCGTGATAAGATAGCTTATTTCATCTCTTATGCGATAATATCTCTATACAGAAAAAATATTCGGGACTTGAGCTTTAAGCTTTACTTCAAAACTATATTTTCTTTGGTAATGTACTTCTTTAATAAACGTAACGACCACAATAACATTTCTTACCCATTAACTACCAAATGAAGAGTTTAATATTTAAATAACAAATGAAAACTGCGTATCGCGCGACATTCCCGGCCAGCCACGTTATTATGAGCGAACGAGAAGACAAAGAGCAATTTTTATTCAAAACATTTACAGGAGACAATGCGAGAGAGATGTAAAAAAAGCAAACATTATAAAAATTCACGGGCGGTATATAAATTCGCGAAAAAACTTGAGCTCTTAAATAACGAGACGTGGGCGACGGGGAGCGATTTGAAAACAGAGTTAAAAGCACCGGCGGCATGAGAGCTGCGAATAACGCGAGCGACCGCATCGCTCATGCCTGAAGGGACTTTTTTATTATTCTTTGTGTCACAATCATTATGTAAAACTGTCGGGCAGACGTCGGTAACGATCGTGATCACCACCCGTCATGAAATATTATGTTTACCGAACGCCGGCTACGAGTGGAGCTCGAAAATCACGCTTAAGTCGCTAATGAATATTGTTTAATGAATTTGCATCTATTTTACTCACAAAACAGCTGAAACGCTTCTTATAAAGTCGAGTAGAGGAAGCCTTTTGCGAAATTCGAATATACACACAACTGTACTTTGTACATATGCCTACGAATAGTTTTTAACTATAACTTTTATAAAATAGCACCAATTTTGTCGAATTTTGAGAATTAATTCGGAGCATGAATGTTTCTTAAAGTCACCAACACATGATAGGATATGTAAATTGCACTGCAATGAATATTGAAACATATTCTACAAACAAAACACTTTTAACCTGGATGAAGACTGATTCATTTACATAGAACGTCCCCCTATTTCATAAATTTGAGGCTACACAGAGAGGCAATAAAAAAGCCGGTGCATACGTGATTTATCGCGGCTGTTCGATTTTTCTCAATAAAAAAAAACCGCCAGCCGTATCTGTAACACATGCCAGCCTCTCCCACGGCACACAATGAGACCGTTGTGAAACCGCCACCATTGAGAAGCGGCAAATTACCTTACTTTTATATTACATGGACGTAAAAGTACACGTTTGCGAATGGCGGCGATACGACTAAATGTTCCATCGGTGTACGCAAACATAAAATTTACGCTGTTAACATTTTTATTCGAAAAATTATATATGTTTTTAATTAGGTTAGCAAGGAAACGGCTCGTTCCGACTGCATTGTTATTGCCGTAGCGATCGCTTGTGTTTTTTAAACGAGTCGAAATGTTTTGCTGTGAAAGGAAATCGTTAAAAATCGACCGAATGTCGAGGAAATATAAGGTCAAAATGGTGCATTAAGTTAAAGTAATTTGGCTTCGTGTCCTTATTTGACAATTTGTTCATTAATATTGACTTTAAACGTGTAGTTAATCAAACACTAGTATGAATATTCGATACGCTTAAATGAATTGCCCAATGTCTATAAATGAGAGACAGACTGGAACGCCAATAATAAATTAAACAGACGAATTGCTTAAATAGATCAATTATATTAATTCATATAAATATTTTATTTTCTAATACGTTTGCAGTATGGCAGAGACCCTTAGGCTCTTATAACTGTATATATAATATATGTATCAAACACAAAACGCCATTCTAATACAATCAATTAACAATAAAATTAATCGTGTACGAATACGAATAACTGCATTATATGTATAAAACTAATATCGAACGAGGCCCACACATTATAGACGCATGACGGCATGAAACACCTGGTCCCACGTATACGCGGCTAGCAACAGAATTAGTGTCAATACATTAATAATTCATCTAGTCACCAAATATGTCGCCGTCTCAACTATTCATAGCGTTAAGTGATTCAGTATGCCAAAAACAACTGACCTCGTATTTATAGACTTATTAATTTCCGAAAATCAGATATATGTGTATAAAAATGATCAGTTTTATGGACCGAATTAATTCCGACCAAATATTTATTAATGTAAAATATGTTACACAATTACATTAAGTAAAACAATTTCAAAGTAATCTAAGAACGGCAAACCTTCATACCAAGTTTGATATAAACTACGCAGCTTTTACACAACCAACTACGCCTAAATTGACAAATTTAAATCAGCTATACACAAACAACACAACGGTAGTGAAACAAACAAGTTTAATTGTGTCGAAAACATTGAAACATCACAATATGTCAGTGCAAATTGACGGTGTTTACTGACCTGGTGAATTATTCAGCTAATATTGTTTGTACAAACCAAGGCTTGTTTACCTGAAACAGAATAGAAATTCACTCGTTAAGCGTTGAAATTCATCTCGGTTTGTGTACATGTCTTTAAACGCTGACGGCTATGTAAATATACCTATATCAAAATTGATGAGAACATATGAAAATATATGCGAATATACGTGAGGAGAAATGAGAGAAAATACGTCTTATTAGAGTAACAAGCCGATGTTCAATGATAACTGCCACGATGTAGAGCCGTTCTTTGAAATTTGTCGACTTTCCTGTAATCTCAAGTAAAAGTATCTAAAGGGTTTTTGGATATGCTGACAGCATGGCAATATAAAATAGTATAAGAAGCGTAATAAAAAAATCATAATTCAATACGAAAATTACATTAATTGAAATAGTGACGAAAGAATTGCTTTTGTAAGTACGCCAAAGAGGCATATACGATCCTCACGAGGTTGTATAACCTACCTGCCTACAGAATATTGTTTTGACTTCACTTATAAATGAGGAAATTGAGATTGTAAACACGAACAACTTGAGCAATCCCAATCTGAGACAATGTTATTTTTGAATGAAAATCATAAGGAAAACATTGAAAAACAAGGCACACGTTTTTAAACACGAGGCTTACCTCTCGTTTAATGTTTCCCTATCTACGATATTACGCCATTAAATTATCCCTAAAAATACTAACATGGAAAGAAAATTGCCTCCGAAAGATTAATCTCATAGCCGACATCCATTATCCTTTGGAGTAACCAAATTTTACGGTTTGCTTCCCTCCAAGGATAAAGCATTAGGGCCAAGATGCGTTCCAGGAATTTTCTTTACGTTACGAATTATTTATGTAAAGAGAATACGGTGGAATAACAATACTGATTAAGAATGAGTAAGCCAACCCCAACTGTCATGCTAAAAAAATTCCGATGTTTCGTTTTGATTGTATTTCTGGTAATTTTTATTTGGTGTTTCAGACGGGCGAGCATGCGGCCCGCCTGATAGTAAGCGGTCACCGCCGCTCATGGACCTTGGTAGTGCCAGGGGCCCAGCTCATCAAAGTCGCTGCCTTCCGTGAGGAGAGTACTGTCTTTAAGCCTCGCTTAAAGAAAGGCAGGTCATAGCACTCAGGAAACACCGAAGCAGGGACTTTATTCCAGAGCTTGCAAGTGCGTGGTAAAAAAGAACGTTGGAAACCTACCGTCCGGGAACGGAGAGTTTCCAGGTGGTAGGAATGAACTCTACTGCGGTGAAGGGTAGTACAATGGTAGAGTGGAGAAGGGGGTACCTTCTTAAACAAGCAGGGGGTCCTTGCAGCACTCCCCGTGGAAGAGTCGATAGAACACACAGACAGATCCGTAGTCTCTCCGCAGTCCTTACGGCTCCACGTTCTCCGTGAGATCGGGATTACCGACGATTCGAAGAGCTCGGCGCTGTAAGGAGTCAAATGGGACGAGCTGATATTTTGGGGCTTCTGCCCAAAGGTTGGAGTAGCACTCCACGTGGGACCGAATCTGATATTATAGAGCAATAACCGATGACCCGACGTGAACACTTGGCTCTGTTGAGGAACTTTTTGCTGGCCACATGGGTACATTTATATCACTATTGTTCACCAAGCAAGCATGCCTCTAATTATACAAGTATTCGGCAACATCAATTAGTATGCTACAAGTTCTTTAACTCCGTCTCTATATAATTACGGATGCAATGATGCTAAATCCGAAATCGATACACAGCTGCGGCCGCTTATATAAACTCATTGTTTCCTGTATTCGTTTAGTGCTTTAGTTTTATCTAGAATTATACGCAATTGACATTGGATTGACTTTGTGGAATAATTGTAAGTCAAAAAGTTTATAATATATCCATAAATAAGTATAAAGTTTACATCGCATGAACCAGTTCATAACTTGGATGCCTTGGTTAGGCATAAAATCTTAAATCTAGACCGATTTTAATGCTCAATACATAATAATTTCAGAATCAATTTAATTTCGATCAAATAATAATCACATAATTCTGTAATCTACTGAATCGGTTTTACTTTCATATCGTAAATATTTCACGTTGATAAAATCACTTTCATTTTGCACAATTTCAAGTGCATACGATATTAAAAATATAACGTAAAAATAAAACGCATTATGAATTAATAACGAGTGAGCGATGGTCGAGTTGGAAGCGTATCACATTGCCTTTAGGAATGCTGTAGGTAATAACTATTAAAGGCAAGATCCTCACAGTTTTCGCAAAGAATTCCTTAGTTATGCGAAGACTATAACTTATTAGACCAGTGAGGTAACCAGACTCTTACGCGTATCAGTAAGTTTTATATATTATGTATCACATTATTTACTATAGATTAACCGAAAGCATTCGCACCACCCACCACACTAAAGACATGAGCTGTCATCTAACATCAAAGCAAACTTAATATGTTGAAATGAAATTGAGTGAGCGTTCACGGGCCGGGGAGTAATCGGGACGTATTTACAAATTCGTAGAGCCGCCCACACGGCCTCTATACCGTTCCAAGTGACCATTATGGACGCGGCCACACTGCTACATACGGGTAATTCAATTAGACGTCACTCGAAACCCCCCCCCCCCTCTGCTTACCTCTTCCGTCCCGCCGCGCTCGTCCACATACTTGTCATAAGTTTGGAGTATTTTTATACTTCCCTCAAGGCAGGAGTTAACGAGATATGTGTTTTACGCAATCCCACCACAAACAACACGTTATGACACGCATATTTTATAACTAAGACACTTGTTATAAGTAATCAGGGTTGTGCTCCAGATAATCACGTAATGAGATTTCTTGTTAAAGATTTTAAGATTTTAACAAATTTCATAACAATGGCGTCGCTTTGAAACTCAAGTAACCAGCAGCTGGTCAGCTTGGTAGAACATGTCCTAACAGCCTTTACATTTTCATAGGCTAATATACATAATAGAATTTAGACGTAACTTTAAAAATACGAATCAATTTTCACCATATGAACTAGAACAAAACTTCAGTCACAAATCATGCTTAAATAAAACACGTTACATTATCTAAAGTTTTTAAATCAATACCAAATGCGCAGATATAAGAGCGTACAATTCCAATATTAGAGAAGTTGTTTGGTGCAAACAAGTATCAAACGCGAAGCCGCAGTTTGAAATAATTCATTTGTGAGCCTTGGAGCCGGCCGACGACCTCGGAAAATAGGAACGGTCAACACTGCTATTACTGGCTCGCGGATTTTTAAGCTACCATTACTTCTTTTAAATGATATGTTTGTTCTAATATATTTTTCGTGTACATCTGCTGTAATGTGTCGTTTGCGAATCATTGTGTTAATAAAATCGAATCGATAAATTTAAAAAACGCAGGTCAAATCTGAGCCAAGTACACCACTTTATTTTTATTTACCTCGACAAATTGTGTACCACGAAACAGTAAATAAGAGGAGAATATTATTATTAAAATAAAGTTTCATCAAACTTAGAATCTGAAATCATCCACTACGTTGTAAACCGTGGATAGTCTATTGGTGATAGGTCTTTGCTATTAGTTTCCAAAACGACCGAATTTACGATTCGCATTCTTCATTATGTGACCTTAGTAACATCGTTTGACCAATTTGACAAAGGCCATACAATAGAATCTAAATAATTACCACTCAATATATTTGATAGCAATGTTAAGATGGTTTCTACAATGTACAAGGTTGTGCGACTAAATAGGCGCCTAAATTAAAATAGCTTATTACAATTTTAAATGACCGCGACGGAAAACAATTTATGTTCGTTTAGCAAAAAGTCATTCCGTCCGATTCAAAACCGGAATTTTAACTACAAATATTATCTATGATTTACATTCTTAAACATAATTTCCTCATTGTCGAGACTATCTCATTACCTATTGTAATCTAACCGCTCAATCTATCTGCAAATCAGATTAACCTAAATCGGTAGCAGCCCCCTTCAACAACTTATAAACAAACTCATAAGTTTATCACGCCGCATCGAGTTAGTTAGAAAACGAATTTCCGTAGTAGGAACGAGATCAGTCCAATGTATAATAATGTAGTTTCGATGGAAATCTGTACGTCAGACCACGTTATGAACCGGGGCCACGCGACACTCCATCTGGGGGTAAATTGCGATTACCCGCCCGGGAATTGAGTTTTTTTACCAATCGATGAGGCCATAACACTTTATGGCGGTTGACCATTACCCAAATAGGTTATTGGTTATGATGTCATACTTGTGTTGAGAGAAAATATCTGTTCGAAACGTGGGTTAAATACTGTCAATATTGAAAAGATTTTATCCAAAAACATTGCGTACATGACATCATACTGAAGTAAATCTGTTATAAGAACTAATACTTAGAACATTTAAAATCCTATTATCGATTGATCTTATGATCTTATCGATTGTCACCTCTTTAGATAATCGCCATATTTATAAAACTATTATAGCACCAGGAGCCACCTACAACATTTTTTAAACTTCAATTCATATTCTAAAAGCTGATGAAATATGTTCACCATCCTTATTATTTATGTAATCACGAATCCACTCTTCTTGTGCAAAGTCACAAAATACTAATATACAATTCAGACACATTTCTAAAAACGAGGAGCCTGTTGCAGAAACTGCGTACCAAATATAAAAACAAATCCGACTATTATAAATTGAAATATGTCTGGGTCTGTATTCAAACATCAGGTTACATTTTAGATATGAATTATGTTGTTGAGTATAAAAATTTAACTAGACCATTGATTATTTTAATAACACGCGATGTGTAAGCCTTCAACTGGCGTAGAGACGGTGAATGATTGATATCAGTCACACTTGCATTCTTGAAATGTTGGACAGAAACCTGCGCCACGCGATCAAATTAGTCAAAAATATTAAATCTCAAGATGGAAATTATATACAAAGGTATGTTTTTGTATCATACAATAACTCACACAAAACAGTGTGGAAAATGATTCGAAGTTTCCAATGAGCTCATTCGAATTGGAAACGACAGTAGAAAATGATCTATTTCAGCAAGTATATTTCTGTAGCTAATTAGACTTAAAAGCACCTACTTCTGTAATTTTCAAGGCACTTACTACGCTATCAAGATGTACTTGTATCTATTACATAGTAAATACAGCAATAATTACGTCCTAATGAATGACTCTCAAGGCACTTATAAAAGAAGAATAAGGTCGCTATGACTTAGGTAATGCTCAACCATGTTCATTTTATTGTAAGTTCATGTAGTCGACACACTTCATAATAAAACCGCATTTGATCGGCGTTAAAGAGGAAAAACATTTTCTGCATCCTTTTTGCTTCAAAGGATGTGGATAAAAAATAAATAGTTTCTTTGATATAAGAAGGCATGACGCGTCTACACAAGTGATCGCAGACTGCGCCAATACTGCGTCCGCTCGACTACAACGCACCAGTTAAAAGCTCATCAAGCTGCAGACTGTGCGAGAACACCCTCATGACGAGACAACACAGACCTTACCACTCAAGAAATAAGAGCTAAACATAGTAACGAAAACAACTAAACCAAAAGACGTCATACACGATTTAGCCGCATTAGCGAATAAGTTTTTTTAGATCAAGCCGTGCTAGGAGAAAGTAACACAGGCCGGCACGCAACGCAGCCGCTATTGTGTAAACTGGTGGATAAAAATCGTCACAATCGTCTCGTACGAAGACAGCCGCAAACAGTAGGAAACAATTGTTATCTTTGGAGTTGACAAATAGGCAAACATTGACGACGGAGCCCTGGCGCGAGCGCGGCGCGGTGCGGGCGCGCGGCCGGTGCAATGCACTCGCTGAATGCAGTCACATTGCCCGGCCAATGTGCGTCATCTAACAATCGTTGCGACTTGCGCCCGTACAGATAGAAATTGTCTCTAATAACTGTCTATACTAATAAACCGACTGCGCGACAATAGGAACCAATCCAATCCAGACACTGATAGTTTACATAAAAAAAGAGTTAACCGCACGATTTGTGAGCAACTGTACAACATTTAAAAAGTCTGATGGACCAAGTCGGTAGTTTCCGAACGAATGCTTTTTATTTCCTAAATGTCTGCACTTAAAATAATAACAACTTGCAACTCCAAGAACTGTTGACTTAACTGTTGCTTTGTCCTTTTTATGAGCATTTTTATTATTGGTCAAAATAACGTCACGTTTACAAAAAAAACAACATTAGTTTAGACATGTGAAATAAATAACAAACAATAAAATAATTAAGTTAAGCATGGCAGAGTTGTTGTATGACAACACCGCAAAGCCAAAAAAAAAAACAAGAACGGAACTGAATTACGTAAAGCAACGTTATTTTTCACCGAAAGGGGAGCTTAATAGCTTTTCATCTTAGACATAAAAAAAAGTATCCCTAGCACCTATTTCTAGGTATTGAATCCGTTACAAAGGGAATATTAAGGCTCCTGTGTTATTCATAATATTTCAATAATTGAAAACATTGTAACAATATTGAAAACCCAAGATATGAAATGCTACACGTTATACAACGGGTCTAGCACGATATACTCGTAGCTATGCCATTAGATATTCATGTACACACCAGTACACACCACACATAAAGTTATCATCTTAATTGCTAAATTGACTTGCCGACTCACTCGAGCCTTCATTTGCATGTTACGTTGACTTCAATACATCGCATTATGGACTTTTTCGTTTTATTCGATATATGAATAAAGCGAAAATAATGCTAAATTACTGGCCGAAGTGATTAAATCATAAAATTGCTTTAAATTCAATTTCTGGCACATATATAGTTATAGTTGTGGCTATCACATACATCATAGGCGAATTAATTCGTCAAACAATTAGCCATACAGAAGTCGTAATTTCCAAACTAAAAGAATTCTGACACTCTGTATTAGATGCGACAGTAACAAGGGTTAAACATTTTGCCTCAGCTTCTAGCACGAGATTTTTGTCATAAATCATTGGTTCGAACTTCGCATTTATGTTTAGCTCAACCCTATACCTATTACTGCTCTATGCCAGCTCTTCTGAAAGCCTTATTTAACAGTCAACACCTTAATCTCACTTCCATCAACGACCCACTGAGTATTTTCGATACTACTTGGTTACTAACTAAAAATCCATGTGAAATAATAAAAGGTAGTTTCCACCGGCAAAGTTCAGTTTCCTCAAAGATTACGTGGAGGAAGTAAGTTAGGACTCCTTTCACAACTCCCTGTAGGTTGCATCGCCCAGGAGACTCGAAGCGGCGAAAGATTATAAAACAGTATACACGTGGAACCATTTTTAAAAATCGAATTATTGAATAATTTCCATTAAATCAGTGCAAGCCAGTTGCTGGTATCATGATGCTTTAATTATTATCTTGTAATAAGAAATAATAACTGGTAACTCAGTTATTAATGATTTTTTTAATCTATGTTAACTATGGAATTATGGTTTAGAAATCTTTTAAATAAGACATGTTATTAGATTAATTAAGCCACTAGATTGTAAATTCTAGTAGGCGACATTACCTACTTATGACATCAATAATTATTATCATTAAAAATATTGTCATGACCTACCTGATCGATGCTTCGAATGTCTAGCAACGCCTGGCAACTCTTTATATTATGTATTTTGTATTTATTTTTTTTCTATAAATCGACTTGTGCATTAAGAGTTGATGCAGCACCTCTTCACCAACCCGTCACATATCCCAAATGAATAAAAACTCACATCACACTTTATTTTTGGCAGCTCGTAAAAATAATTTAACATGCACGCACTGACATTACAAGCGTTAGTTTTTGCTCGCAGGCTGTTGAACCGATGTGTTTTGGAGGACGCCAAAACATTACAAAACAAAATGTCAAACATAATTATAGTGTGGGCGCTGTGACTTGTGAGGTGGGTGATAAATATGGCGATTATAGATAAAACAGCAATTTATTTAACTAAATTAACACGAAAAGTGTACAAAAATTCAGTTTTTAAACACCAGCTATGTATGAGTTTTAGTAATAATGTAAAAGTAGTAAGAAGATAATTTTGTAATACTTTTTGTTCTTGGCACGGGTAAGAAGTGCACGTGAGCGTAAGTGCCGCGGAGTCTGTAGACAATGTGGAATGGAAGTGAACATGTTGCAATAATCGCCATGAGTACGGCATACGTTTCACAAATTGCAATATCGCCTGGTTGGTTTAGTGACGACATACGTGAGTTGCATTACATTTAATTCGGCTAAGCATTTTGGAAAAATATTTAATTAAGTTTCAGGTATTGGAAAGGGTTCATTTCCGCTATCTTTATCAGATAACCATGTCCAAAAACAAATAGTTTACAAAAATATATCAAAATAAAAAATAAAAATAAATTCGCAAAGGATCTGCGCGACTATTCAAAAATATTTTAAGGTCGCATAGCATTCGGTTAGCAAAAACAGCAGGCGTATAAGGCCAAGCCCTGTGTGCAACAGTCCTTATATTTGAAAGAACTGCACGACTAAGTGCAACGAACTTGGAGCGAACGCCGAATATAATAGAGATTTGTGCAACACAAGTTTCCACTACGCCAGTGAATAAAAATAAATGACGGGAAAAATTAATGTGAACCAAAGTGTTTCAAGAAATGAACACACTAAAACAAAATGAGAAGCTGCAGAGAAACAATTTGACATTACCCGAGCCAAGGCGAATAGAAAAATCTAGAGCTCTTTGAAAGAAAATTTCTAGATAAAAGCTCGTCGTCTCAATCAACATTCATCTTCATCTTGAAAATAAAGAAATAATAAAGAGATGAAATGATACAGCTTCTTATAGCGGAGTAGTCTTATTTTTCAAGACTCTTAAAAGTATATTTTTCTTAAGCTGATATGATACTACAAAGAATCTGATGAAATCAATTTCTAATATAATGGATATTGCGATAACTGAGTCTCACCGGTCAACACAACTAGGCTGGCCTGGTAAAAACATATACACAAGCTGATGCAGAATCGAAATATTTGGGCGGATACTAACATTTTACCATCATCCAAAAGGCCATAATACGCAGCTAGATATTCAACACAAAGATAACTATGTCCAACAAGCCGAGCTGATTTAATGGCTTGGTGGTACATTTAATAAATCACGGAGCTTGTTTACTATCAGGATTTCAAACCAGCCCTGGTGTCTCTAGCGAAGCTTGACGTTTGCTGGTAACAACCGGAACAGACGACTTAGCGTGGTCTCCGAGCCATGGAGAAGAGGCAGAAAATACTTTTATTGGTATGAAATAAACAAAGCCTGGTAAAATAAACTATTCTTTGATACATACCATATAGCACCTAATCCCTCAAAATCGGCTCTATTTTTGTTCGACAAAATATTTTTATCCATACATAAATACATAAACTCACGCCTTTATCCCCGAAGGGGTAGGCAGAGGCGCCACCAGGACACCCACATTTCGCCTTGTATGTTCCGTCCCATGATGTGATAGGGGGCGAGCCTATCGCCATATCGGGCACAAATTCCTGACTCCGGGCTGATAATAGAAAAATCCAATATCACTTTGCCCGACCCGGGACTCGAACCCGAGACCTCAGATTTGTAACCGTACCGTAATACAACTACGCCACCGAGGCAGTCGCATTTTTATCCATACTCATACTAAATTCAAGTTAGATCTGCATCACTTATAAGTCACAGGAAGGCTGTACGCTAGGCCGACAAAACAAATAGAGGCCCAAACACGACTGAAGGAAGCGAGCCACTGTGACCAGTTATCACCTTGGAAGGCTATCGGAATCCAGATACAGGCATTCTCCCACCGACCAAAGGGATTAGATATAAAAGGTTTAATGCGCGTGCACGAGTGAAGCAATGTGTTTTTTAATTAAAATCCCTGCTCACACTGTAATTGCAAGTAAATTAAATAGCTACTAGTAATATTAATGAGAAAACGTGTTTAAATGTTTTCTTTGCTCGATCACTATATAACTACCTGATCGACTTGTAATTTAGCATTTTCACGTCATAAACACTTATCATAATTTCAATCGCGAGCAATTGGTTCTGCGACATAAAATAATAATCACGCTGTTAATGAGAACTATATTTATCCAACGCGCATAAGGATACACTGACTAGCTTTATGTAAAAAACAGGGACAATCATCATTGCCCACCTTCGGTGACAGACGGAATATTCCAGATTTATACTGGTTTCATCCACTTCGACGGCAACAATCAACGGAATAGAAAGATTTCGGGATATCAAAATTAACACAACGCTTCCCGTCTAATATAAAGTAACCAGTAGGACGTAAAGTGAACAGTAAGAAAAATGTTATACATGTGCGAAAAAACATTAGTTTGGAAGACACCGTCAGCGCAATTTAAAAATTTCGACGCTCAATGAGATCTGTGACAGTCTGTCGTCAATACCAATTGCTTGATATTACTAGTGATATAAGGCTGAAGATTGTCTTATTTGCAAAAAATAATTCAGACAATCACCTTTCACGTTTGAATTCAAGCGTAAAATATTGGTGCATGAATTAACGGAATATACAGTTTCAAATAAACAAAAGCACTTAAATTGCATTGTAAAACCAAGGACTCATTTTCACATTGAATTTTCAGGTCGTAACGCAAGCACGTATGCAGCACAATGCGGGTTGATGACAACGACTAACATTACTATAATTTAACATGAGTTTTTTTACTGAATAACAAGTACAATATGGCTGCTAGAACATTCAATTACATAATGTACTAGATCGCAATGAATTGTTGCCAGGCAGTCAGTTTTAAACATAATACAAAACGAACATCACACGTAAGATTGCATTACAATGACAGATCGTGTAAAATCGACACAAAAAGAGCTCGGCTTTCTCCTTCGATTCAAACACACCATGACCGTATGTGCACAAACGTACAGACGTACACAGAGAACACTGTATGTTATTATTGACATTACGGTACACATTTACACAATAGATAACACGCGGTCCACCCGCATACAAATGCACGGCGAACGGTTTCATACAGGCGACGGAGGAGTTGACGGGGGGCGCCGGGGTCGGCATACTTCCACACAATACCGCGCTTGTGTGCTTGTATGTTGCTGATGTGACATGACACTAGCTCTTATGTTACCTAGAGGCGACTGAAGGGGAGAATACCATGGGCCAGGTAACTAAAATGCAAGGGCTACAATTTAACGCAATACAGAGACCTGAGTAAAGTTCACATTTTGTCTATTCCATAGCTGTAGAGATGTTCCTGATGTTCCTTTGAATGTTATTTTGTGCCCGATAAACATTTGACGAACATTGTTTTTCGACATGGTGATAAGACATAAGTGCATATTATCTTTGAACGAAAATACCGTTGACGAAATTCTAGATGCATTCGGTGCAATTCTGTTTACATCTTTAGATAAGATTTTTTTACTATGTCAGACCACTGCTCGGAGCATGAATGTTTCTGTGGCGGTTTCATTTCGACAAGACTAGAACTGTGTTGCTTTGTGTTCACTGATAACAAAACGATTAGTTGTCAACGGTAAGTGGTTATATCGGTAGGTAAGCAGTATTTTGTGCCGCGGTGCAACGACCTAGGAATGCCATCACCCAGTTTACATATTCATCCATGACTGAATGACCTTCTGCTCATTAACGACCACCTAACATTAGATGATACGCAAACACACTAACTTCTGTAAAAAGGTTAGTCCAGTTACAATGTAGAAAGACGCAGAAAATACATTATTCTACATTTTCCCCTCATATTAAAGTCTGCCTTGTGATAAATATATTATAGAATTGCAAATACACAACGTGATCACTGTTTCGGTATAGGAGGGAACTATTCCATCACAATTTAACACCATCTAAGTCTAAGCAGTGAAATTTCTTGGCACGGGGTGCCAGAAGAATCCTAGATTTACTGCCGCCCTTACATTTTGTCCAAACAATCTCAATAACGCAATGCGTGAGTGCTAATCAACTAAATAAATGTATGGTAAACACGACTTTGAACAATTCACATATTATATAAAATAACTCGGTTTCAATGTTAAAATTCTACAATTTTATTTATTCTACACAAAGGTTATTCAAATGAGACTACCGTGCGTGAGATAAGAGCAAAATGAACAAGCTGATCGATTCCAGTTTATATTGCAATCTAGAAACAATATTTTAGAACCATCTAAAATCGAAAATCACCAAAAATGTCTATAAAACTCGTCAAAAGTTATTATCCTGAGCGTATAATTTTACGCAAACTCCAGTTTCACGTCGTTTGTCAGATGATACCAATTTCCCGAGGCTGTCCCGAAGTGAGGAATGTCGGCCATTTTTAACATTAACCAAACAATTGCTTAACTGTAAGTCATAAGGTGCGAGATAGCAACCGCGGTTCGACGTTATCGCCTCCAAAGTTATGGAAATTTTATGTTACACAATATATTCACCGCATATTTTGGGTGTGGGCGTGATCGGATATTTCGCATGTGACCAACTTCAATATAATCTAAAGTTGGTATTCATTATACATTATTGACATTTTTCTGATATAAAATGGGTATATGAACAACAGGCTTACTTTTTTCAGGAGATTGTCCTGCCCTCACACCCGCCACTGCAACTCCTGTAAGCCAGGATCAACAGTGGCACGCATTTTAGTAGAATTATCCAGCTCCAAAGGATTCCCCGAGAAAATAATTAAAACCCTTTTAAAACCGATCCAATTTTATAACAATTTAGACAGCCTCCGTGGCGCAGTTGGTTAGACGCCGCCTGTGAAACGTGAGGCCGCGGGTTCGATCCCCGCACCGAAACAAATATTTGTGTGATCCACAGGTATTTGTTTCGGGTCTGGGTGTTTGTGAGACCGAAAAGTCTCTCGTAGTTTCTGATACCCACGACACAAGACTCGATCTTAGTGTGGGGTCAGGACTATGTATGTGACTGTTGGGTGTATTTATTATTATTTTATTATTATTATATACCTACGGACTTCGTGTTAAAATTTACTAAGTTTTGAATACACTCGTCAATTTCGTCAGATTTCTCTAACAGAATCTTTGACGTCATTTAGGTAAGTGTGACGTAATATAATCTCGTTATCGTCACGTAAAATGAGTACACAGTACAAAAGAACTGGTGCAAACGATAAACAAATATATGTATTTTGATGAAAGTCCACGAAAATACGAGGACACAAATCGATGAATAAGTTTTAAGAAAGCTACATCTTATAAAACAATGATTCCTTAATTATTTATTCCAGCGTCATTATTATAACAAATAAGTACCGGGTACCGTTTCAGACAATGATTTTCGAACAGCATCAGAATTACACTAACTAACCTGGCCTACTAAATTCCTCTTAGTAAATACTATGTCCCTCCACTATTCTACATTGAAACAAATGATAGATGACTTAACTGGAATAGATGAAAACGTCCATTGATAACAAGCACGTTTTCCCCGAGCTGTCGCGATAATAAGACAAGCGAGATAACCGAATCGACCATCTGTCGATTCACTCACAGATAAATTCAGAAATATAACCACATACGACCTTATAATGTTAATATATAAACCTACTTTTGTCTGAGAATCATTTATGTGTAATACAAACGAAATCCTTCTGAAACTCGTGACATGTTTTGCCTTGTATGATTTAATAATTGATTCATCCGTTCACTATCATTGAGTAATAAATATACAAATTAAATGTCGTTGTTTGTGTTAGTTACTTTGTCCTCTATATTTACTGAGGACGATAGTTTTTCTAAATTGTCTTAATAATAGCCGACCAAATCGGGACCAAACCTTCATCCGCCGTATGATACTTCACACGCCCCACAAACAGACGTACAAGTATCGCACAAATATCCATAAATGGCCGTGACTGCAAACAATCCCAGCAAGACGTATTTGGTATAGTCACAATTTTCCTCTCCAACTTTATTCAGGGCATCAGTATTAATAATTTGACGTAACATAAATCCGTAGGTAATGTACATTTCGCTGTCTCACTGTTAACAGTGGTTTATGCCCTCACAGTCAAGATTTGCGAGCGAATCTCCGAGCAAAATGGTCCGAAACAACGCCAGCACTCCGCTGAGAAATGAAATTTCGCGAGAGTACAAAGCCGATGAGATCATAATGAAAGATAATTTTATACGCCATGTCTAATTGGACGTGGACTCGGCGAAAGTTGAGAATTTGTAATTAAACATCTAAATACTTTACAGCTTGCTGATCAGACTGCACATTATTTTCCATAACATGCACGTGAAATATTCGTATAATTATAACGAGCGAAATGAGGTCGGCGCCGGTAAAGAGAGCAAGGCGCGCGTGCAAAAAGGTGGATTTATTAAAAAGGATTTACGTCTAATGCTTGTACAAACAACTGCAACATATAAACCAGTTTGACATATAGAGAAGTGGCGAGTGGCGAGGGGCGGGCGCGGGCGCGGGAGCTCGTGGCCAGCTAAACGCCTCCAAGTCATATTAGTCGATGCTCGGGTCAGCCGTGGCTGGCGAACAAACGGCACACTTAGCACCGGCTCGGCAACGTATCGACATGGATGGAAAACGGAGCTAGGTCGACGTCGTATCTAACGTGGAGCAGCGAGCTCGCCGCCTCGCCGCACCGTGGACATTAAACTGTTGCCGTGTCCATACATTGAATCGACGACACGGTGCAATTGATGGGGTCGCGCGAACAAGCACAAAACCCATATCGGTAACAACCGAGAAAGTTTAAGGTTTGCGAGCCGCAGATACAATATCCTACAGTGCACGAGGTGAAAGTTTGTGACACTGAATAATCGCTTTGACATAGAGCCACGAGGTTTTTTACCGGTGGACTCGATTGCGCCAAGTTTCGCGCGACACGCAACATTCACATCCACAAACAACCAACGTGCGTGGCCGAATCTTTTTATAATGACTACATATTATGACGCTTGCAATACGATAAAATATTTCAGAGGTGATCATGTTATATCCGACTAATTTAGTACCGCTTTATTATGATTACCCTCGATCAGCGCCATTAGTGGCGGCTACAAATTTTGGTTGTATAAAACCTTTGGTTCGTGACAAAAATTAACTCGATGTTCAAACTAGCAGGCGGAATTACGCCGGGGGACAAGATAAGACTAGATTACCGGGCGCGAATGATCGCCGCCGAGGTATAGAGTCGACTTTGGCAATGTCGTCGTCGGTGTGGCAACAGCGCAATTGGTTACGTAATGCCAGGGGGGGTGGCGGGGCAAGAGCGCGCGGGGGGCGCGGACCACCGGCGGGTCACTGACCTGTATGGTCCGCCGGTGCCAATTCGCCCATCACATCACATCACGAAATCTCCATTGCACAAATGCGGTGCAACGTTGGATTGTGAACAAAAACGGGCGTTCCTCCTCGCCGGATTTACAAATGATGTCAAGGCGTATTAACGTGTTCGACAAGTGCTCGCTGAACGCGCTCACACTGCTAACAACTGTTTTTCTTCGCGCAAACAATAAAGCGTACCGCAGACCATAAACAATTTGCAATTGTTTTCTGGAAATGTTTGATCACGCGTATAAAACCGGGAACCGATTTGAATATCATTAATCCCTGGGTGGTTCGCAAACATGTTTATTTAGTCCAATTTCCTAAATAAACGATAGAAAACATGAACAGGAAAAAGGCCCAACAAATGTAGCTCCTAATAAAAATAAAAAACGATGTCCGGGAGCCGAAGTCCTTGAGGGGACTTCCTCTTAATTGAAATGAGATTGGCAAGAGCACTTCGCGGCGCAGTCATCCGCAGCTTTGTCACTGTGGCACAAGGTCTTGGCAGATACTCATGGAGCCACGAAATTGGGGCCCGCCGCTTCAATTATGATAGCTTCTTCAATGAGTAGTCAACCGTATTAATTAGCGGTCAGCGTTGTATCTTTGTATAGTTCACTATTTTTGGCATTGTATTTCGATTCCAATGGGGTTCCGCAACACAAAGCCTACAAGTCTAGTAAGAAAAATAGAAATAGGGTATGTCTGTTAGCTTTAAAATAAATTTTGTACGGCCTGCCCTCAAATGACCACCCCAATTTACCACATTTCAGTTTACATCGAGACGGCAAATCAATCAATGATTCAAAATTGTTCAATTATTTGGGACGGTTTATAAACACTCCTTGTTGATACGTAGTAATATCTGTCCTTAGGGAAATTAGGTATTGACGGGGATAAAATCTTACTGGAATCATTTATTCTTCTTCTTCTCCGAGTGCCTCTTCAGTGCTGAAGGTTGGCCGTCAGCTTCTTGTATTTTTTCTTGTCTTTACCCAGTTGGAATAGTTGTTCAATGGTGCTGATACCTGTCCACTCCCGGATGTTTCGCAGCCACGATTTTTTTCCTTCGTCCAGCGTGTCTCTTACCTTCCACCTTGCCCATAATTATTAATTGGAGCAGCTTATATCCTAATTCCTTTATTACTGAGCTCTATGTATAAACCCACGATCAAATGAATTTAAAAAAAGTCATAATTGACTAGGAATGGCTTTAATACAAATAAATTAATCAAACGTTTTCTATTAAAACTAAAACGGATCCTGGGAAAAATCACATTTAATTCAGCGAAACATTCTGACCTTTAAATTGGTATAGAAGTCGAGTTACACAATCTAGTGTTTGTGTCACAGACTAAAGGTTACTCGCGATATTAGGATCCCTTTCATCTCCAACTTCTTTCATAATTCAGCCCCTGCTTGTTTAGGCACTGACCTTTTATGCGTCCTTTAGATTTGAAAACATTTTATTCTGTGAAAAGAGTAAGGGCACTTAGTCTGAAACTGGCATTATCGGGACATGTCCTTCGTACAGACATGGGTACATGTAAATATTATATTACTCTCTTAGGTACACTGGGATAAAGTGTATTGAATTGTTTACTATTCTAGTGGGGTTGTGAAAGCCTACAAAGGTTTATTTAAAATTAAAATTAATGCTTGTTGTAATAAAGGTGTAAATGTACCGATGTGGTAATTTTGTAACCAAGTATGAAGCAGAATCGTAAGCCTCATGGTAAATGTTTAAATTTGGCAGTCACGGTATTTGGCCGTTCTGTTGACACGTGAAATACTGGATTTGGTGGCGGGCGGGCTCTCGCTACCCAGGCAAAAAGTGGACGTGCGGGCCTCAGTTATAATCATCGCGCCGCCAAATTTGGCGCAAGCACGACTTGGCAACGTCGGCGTCGTGGCAAGCGCTCGACAACCGAGAATGCACATACCCACGTACCTCGTACCCACTCCGCTCCACGTAAACAAACATCATTGCGTCATATGCACCGAGCGAACCAAACTCGACCTACCTACACGACAAATACGATCCAAAATGCCGCGCCGCGCATGTAATCATGTTAAATTGTTACACATGAATTTTAGATACACAAAAATAATTTGGAAATACTTAATAACGAGTTCTCTAATACATCAAACAGTATCGTGAAACTAACTCAAGTTGACACGAGTAACTGGTGAGCGTTTAGTTGCTGGCCGAGCACGATCAGTGACCCCGTTGACAAACAAATATTAATTTATATTTGCTCGCTTTGCGCAATTTACGAGTTGCCTTTATAAATACCGAGTTTACAGCGTGTTTGATGTGTTTGCGTGAAGGTTATTCAAGAATGAGATAGATTGAGTGTGACATTGTCGGGCGCTGTTCCCTCACGTTCCCGTTCGATAGACGGATCACGTTGAGGTGTCACGAGGCACCGGCTGTATCCACGTGCCACGCCTGTTGCCCAAGCGCGAACGTTAATATTTCTCATTTCTGAATGCGATTGTTTTTGAACATAAAATAAAAACAATTTGCGCCGTCCGCGAGGTCGCCCGCATCAGCTTACGAGAAATAATTAAAAAGTTTTTCGAAACGAAGCCACAATTTTATTGAGATTGGTTCCATAACAACCGAAATCCGAAGGCTTGCTTGTTTTAAGAGACGTGTTGTACAAAGACCTCCATTTCAAAGTAAACAGTATTGAAGTACGGAGATGTTAAAAAAATCAGCTACATTTACTGCTCCTTTTTGTAACCGACTTCAAAAAAAGGCGGAGATTCTCAATTCGTTGGAATCTTTTTTAGTTAATAAATTGTTGGTTTAGTCGTCCGTGCTGGTAGGTACATGCAAAACATTTTTATCAATAAAATTATTGTTGATAAAACACAAAAATCCCACATTTTACGATGACATTATCATATTCCAACCGCATTTGACTACACAATTATCATAAATTTTGAAAAATCGTTTTCTGATATAATCGATACAACGCTAAGGTTGACTGGACCGCTTCTACAGCAAGAGGAAAGCGTAAGCTGATATTGTCACCATCAGAATACTTAAAGGACATGCCCGTGGATTTCGGTGTGTGATAAAGGCAGCCGTTGCGCGGGTCACTTTCAAAAATGCCCCAGATGCCAGTAACGGTACACCTACCATCCCACGTCATGTGGCGTTGCATATTGTTATGAACTTGCAAATATTTAAAAATATATTTTATATTTATAACTTAGAAAATTATAGGCAAATTAGTACAATTTGCCTTAATGTTCAACTGACCATCGCAGAGAATACTGTATGAATAAATAAAAATGATGATTGTATTTGGCACCGACTTCAAGAATATTCGCAAGAATATTATTATGCGAATATCTAATTTAATACATAATTTTATTTTGGCACTGATAAATTTAGTTTTATTTTTCATCGCCTAAATTATAACTTTATCCTTGTCATTGTCCTCTTATTTTTTGACCGACTTCAAAAGAGGAGGTAATCAATTCTGAATTTTTTTTTTTTTTTTTTGTATGTTTGTTACTCGATTACGCTGGTATTTGGGATCCGATTTTAAAAAAATCTTTTTTGTCGGAAAGCATGATATACTAGGTTGGTACCATAAAAAATTGGTGAAGACCTGATGAATATCTTCGGTCCTGAAGACCAGAACTCCTCAAAATTGAATGGTACAGCAATAATTCTTTTTGCACCTGGTTCAGTATAAGTGTATTACTACAAAGGGGGGGGTTAAAAGGGAAAAGGGGTGTAGGGGGGGGGGGAGAAAATTGATACTAATGAAATACTCAATATCTGTGGCAGTACTTAAACGATTAAAAAAATAATAATTTTGTCGACAAGTATGATATGTTAGATTGGTGTCATTAAAAAATGGTGATGACCTGATGAATATCTTCGGACCTGAAGAACAGAACTCCTCAAAATTGAACGGTACGGCAATAATTCTTTTTGCACCTGGTTCAGTATAAGTGTATTACTACAAAGGGGGGGTTAAAAGGGGAAAGGAGTGTAGGGGGGGTAGGTAAAAGATACAATTAATATCCGTTTTCAATATAAAAGTTTTACTATAAACAGTAGGTGAAGAAGAGGGAGAGTGAGAGAAATAGATACGTAAATTACCGACGTAAACTAAAGAGAATCCGACCTGGTCAGTGTCTAACAATAGCGGATATCATGATTATAATGACTTACAATCTTCTCATAATTTCACAGCAATAATATCATGTTTGGTCTGAAGGATTCGTAAATTTTAAAGACTACGTTTTGATTATATTATGATCACCTTTCTCATCATTACGATGCCTATGAAAACTAAAATAGGACAAATAAAATAATTTTTAATAAAAAATAAAAACCGACTTCAAAGTGCTACTACAAAGTAACAAATAATATATATTTCATCGTGCTAGTACACAATGATTAATGTTCTTATTGACTTCACTAGCTAACAAATCTTAAATACGTAATATTTTGAAGGCGGGTCGCTAAATAACAAACACGTATAAATTTAAGCAAATGTTACACCATTTAATATTACATGTAGATCCTGCAATCTTGGCTCAGAAAGGCACGTAAGTAAATTAAACAAAAATGAATATAATGTGCTAATCCAACGTATAAAATTGAAGTTTTGATAGAATTTCTATGTGTCTTACATGTGTGTGGTAGCCTGTTGATAATTATCTAGATATGATCCACGAGACGGTTAACCACCGTCTCGGTTATAATTCCATGGTATACACCTCTGGAATTATCGGAGTCACTTGTGTGTTGATGATATTCAATCACCAAACTCTTTAACAGTGATATATTTAAACCATAGTCAGGAAACCTGCATGACATAAAGGCATTTAAGTACAAGAAAGGGTATGTTGTGTCCCATGCTCAACAGTGGACGATTACGGCCTGATATATTAAGACAAATTAATATTCCGTGTAAATAATGCGTGTTTTTCGCTAGAATTTCTTAAACAAATTAATGTTAAGCGTAAGGCGTAGGTACATGTTCGACACTTAGCGACCCGCCTTCAAAATATTACGTATTTAAGATTTGTTAGCTAGTGAAGTCAATAAGAACATTAATCATTGTGTACTAGCACGATGAAATATATATTATTTGTTACTTTGTAGTAGCACTTTGAAGTCGGTTTTTATTTTTTATTATAATTATTTGTTCCCAACTTTCATTTAATTCCCTCGAGGGACACAATGGGCCTTGAATGGCAATGTTGATCCTGGCTGCGTGGTACGTGGGCGAGATAATCTCTGAACTATTTATTTAATAAATATTAAGTTATTGATGATTATAAAATCGTTTGAACATTTAAGTCAAAAGATTAGCCCGTACCAAAAATTATTTTTGATGTTGCATTAGTTGTGGACGTCGCGTTATTCATTTTACATTGGGTATAAAGGTACAATTGGAAGTATCGCAACATGGCAAAAATTGTCGAAGGCTTCGAATCTACGAAAGACTTATCGATCCCAAAGAAAATAAATATTCACTGATCACCCAAATATTTGTAAGATTGTGGAGAAGGGCTGAAGATCGCCGACAAATATAAGAAAACTGATGATGCTGTGGATATCTCCAATATTATTACTTGACGAAAGGAATTTTCTTTTTTATTAAAGATGATATCAATAAGATGAAATCAGAATAATCCAAGCGATCAAACGCGTGCCAATATAAAAACAGTGTATCAGCGATCCTCTCATTCTTTGATAAAATCAAGCGATGCAAGCAGCTGGAAAATCTATTTTGAAATTTCACAAGAAACTCCATATTGCGAAAGGGTGGTCGGACGCGAGATTGCGAGCAAACAATATACCTTATTCATGTAATAACACAACTGGTAGCTGTTGGCAGTCGTTTTGGGAAATCATTTTTATGTACTTAGGTACTGAATACAAAAGAATAAATAAACAATATACCATTTTGAAATATAATTATATTGTTAAAAGTTTTTATTAACGCGATATTTGTGTTTGCTTTCTGTTATATTAGTAGCAATAAATTGTATATTGTTCTTTAACCTTTAACATCCAATGCCCCAAGTTCAACAGTGTGTGCGTGAAAAACAATTTATTCTTTTAGTGCTTTTTTAGTTTATTTTGAACCGTTATCCAGCGCGGTACTAGAGAATTGTTCGCGACCATTAGGCCCAGTACGTCGGCGATGATTTGCTATTGTTTCAGAGCGCATTTTTGCGGCCCCCAAGCGCAATGCAACGATATTCTAAACGGATATTTGCATGAAAATACATGTTTCATACGGTGCGACACGACTCCCCTTTTGTAAAACGGCAGTGTTGACGCGATCACATATTCATCAGCTCTCGTGGCCGCTCGTGTGCGTCACGCAGAATTAACTCCAGACCGCGCCGCAGCCCGCAGCTCCTACACATTCGCCTTTTTCGCATTCATTACTCGCATATCGACAGCCACTGACGATATCAGGCGCAGTTCTCGATCAATGATCAAAATCACGGATTACAAATTTAAATCGTGAACCACATACGTGGATTTCATAATGTCCGACTGGAATCCCAAAGCACGCAATATGAATATTTAGCGTTCTGATATTGGAATAAAATTGAAATTAAATGTTTAGTGGCTGGATGGAAGCGGACGTATTAATAGGCGTGGAGAGTGCAACTATCGGAGTCGCCTTCGGTGATACTGAAAATTTAATGTTGCAAGTAACCTTTCCTTTGCAATAATCATAATAATAATAGTGTCGTTTGCCGGTACGTGGAATTCTCGACGAGTCGAAATCAACACTCGACTTATAGAAAGTGTTATTTATTTGCTTTCCCGTCACGTCATATTATGTGTTCTCACATTTTCACCGAGAAACAAAGAAACTTGCGCGTTTACTGAGCTCGGGTCATGCAATGATAATGAACAAAGTCATCGATGAAATAATAAAATTCATGCTACATTTTGCTTAAATTAATGTTAATCGACTGCAGTAAAATGTGTGGCCAGAATAGGAGCAATAAAAGTGTATTAGGATTATAACTTGGACGTACTGTCCTTGCCCATACGTAATAGGTAGGTAATTAAAATAAACCTAAAGTAACCTTGGTTAATCATTTTAATTCACACCCATTACACCGCTAGTAGTCTAGACCTAAGTTTAATGTTGCCTTATTTCTGTTGTTTGTACAAATTGGAAATTTCTGCTACTTTTTCAGATAAAATAAGGAGCATTATTTATCGATATTGGCAGGATGTTCGCATCTGTCTGGAACCATGCAAGCATGATGTGTTCCGGAATCACCTAGTATACATCAAATTCCAAGAACACAGCTATGTCTAGTAAAAAAATGTTTTCCTTTTCTTCATTAGAAATGGACTTGTATATGTAACTGTCGAGATAATATTCTAGACGGGACATCGGGAAAAAAATATGTGTAGAAATATCGGGACATGTACCGCTCTTTCTATTTCTATCTCAGTCACTCTTACGCAGTCACGCGATCTTCTTTCTCGCTTTACTGGTTCCCCGCGGTCCGAGTCCACTCTAGTATACCTCAAAGTATCAAAACTTGCTGATCATTTAGATTCAGTCATCTCCCCGCCTGGTTGGGAAGTTTTGAATAGAAAGACAGGCAAGAAACTCAAGTGTTGGTATTTTCAAGAGCAGTTTATGGAATGTAGAGGAGGCCCGTGCGATGCAGTGGGACGTATATGGGAGTATCATTATTATTAGTTTCCAATAATGTTACCTTGTAGCCGGTGCTGTCGTCGAAGGAGTGCGTGTACTGCGCGGGGCTCAGGCGGCGCTTCTTGGGCTGCAGGCGCGCCGGCGACAGGGCCGAATGGTACTCGGGCTGCGCGATCGAGGGCTGACTGCTGCGATATTGCGCCGGCGGCTCCGTGTACATGACATGCATTCCCTGCAAACAAACATATCGTCAATTATTTTTATTTTACATACGAGCTTTATATTAAGAAAGTAAGCAGAGGTACAATAATGGTAGTGTTATAGTTCGCAATTATTTACGTCCAAAGATGAGGCTCTCTCCATGCCGGGGAAAACTCCTAGTCTAGTAATTAATGCTAAACCCAAAAAAAACAATTTTATTTCAAATGTGTGGGACTTATTAAACACAAGGATAAATGAACTTGGTAGATAAATGAATTCTATTAATATCTTAATGTTTGTAGTATATGAATTATCAAGGAACAAACAAAATAATATAGCATGTAGTTGAAGATCCAATAAAACAAAGGCCAATTCTCATTAATAGGTAATTACGAGTTATACGCATTTGCAAGTGGAAGTCATTGTTTGTGCGGAAAACGTTGAGGAAAGAGAAATTGTTGGCTCATTACACTGCATACATGAGTCGACACAATGCCAAGACCTTTGTATTATAGCCTAAACAAACATCTTTAACATTAATAGAAAAAATAAAATTTCATCGAACAGCGACGAATGAACCGAAAACTCTTGTTACAAACGAGTCGAAAGCAGAAAACGTGAAACGAATATCAAAGCTTCTACATCAAAGACGCACCTACACACACTCAACACTTATCGACATAGACACGAGGTGGATTAAGAACGTCGCGGCAAAGGGCGACGCGTCTAATTTTAATATTTCTCGTCTTTATAGCGAAGCAATTCCACTGAGAGCCTCGTAAAAATCGAGTTTTCATTTGCTAAGAGCCCACCATTAGTGCGAAGCGTGTCGTCGTGAATTCGAGCCGTAAGGCCGACGACTGGGACTCCAACCCTGCCCTGTCATTATGAAATTGAGAAGCAATTTCTACCTAGAACGGAATTACACTTTATAAATGCAAAGACAATTTTAATGGGGCACCCGTGCAACGCGCATAATGAATTTCACTTTTACTCGTAGAACAAAAAATATGCAGTTAAGTTCCAAGGTTTGCGAATGAAATTGTTATGAAGACATTATTGTAGATATATGTCATGAGTCCATTCAAATAAACATAAAATGGGGTGATATAAAACGTATGTCGTAAACATATAACAATAACATTGTCTGTGATTTCTAAACCGTTCACACATAGTTAAATTTCACCTTAAGCGTGCATTTAACTTATAATCTTAAGTCTTAAATGCAATGCATTTTAACAATGACTGCACGTGTAATTCAAAGCACGTAAGAGATTGATTACAGATTTCTAAAACCAGATGTTTTTCGCATGCCGTACAAGATGGCAGGAATGTCTTATTAAATTAATTTGGTTTCATTCAGCGGACAAAACTCGCGTCTAATAATACAATACATACTGAAAGGCGTAAGAAATACGAGTTGAGCAAAACAATCTAAACTTACATTGAAACCCGACTCGCCTTGAACGGGCGAGACAGTCGGCCCGCAGCCGAACGTGAAAGCCGCTTATTATAATAAAATCTGTTCACATTTACAGGGTTTCACTCGGCGCTGGAGGAACGCGTTTTTTGCAACTATCGTTTCGTTGTACAATGAAATTCCGCTCTCGCAAAACGAGACGAATATCGCAACGTGGATACAGGCTAAATAGCTAGGCTCAATGGTTCATAACATCTTGCTTCATACAAAAACAAGATTTCTATTCGTATTGTAGCCATTATCCGGTATTTTACATCGATTTTTACATTATACATGTAACTTACATCACGATCATGCGTGTTTGAATTATAATTGAATCAAGATATTTTAGCTCACTTTATACTAAAATATGATAAAGATGAGTAATTTATGTTGAATTAAATGTAGTGTTTATCAGACAGAGATATACATTACTTTCGCTTTTATTCACACGGGAGTGTTTAGTCATAAATACCATCACACCACCAAACCAGTGGGTGGACAGAGGGTTAAAACGTACCCAGATCCGTATTATACTAGTACCCACCTTTGACCACCTTGCGTATCTTAATCATTAAATTAATTCTAAACAATTTTACGCCTGTCCGACAACCTTTTGAAAACAGCAAAAGGTCAAAATATTACCAATGACAAAATTTAAAACAGGTAAACAGCTCGCACACGTGTCGAGGCCAGCTATCAAGTCCGTCAACAGATAAATAGTAAATAAATCATCACACATATACGTACGCCAAGATTCCACCGTGTGTTTAGTATTAGTAGCACAGACAATACAGACTTAAAAATGAACAGCTGTGTTGGACAAATATAATTATCCACACAAATATAATGACCACATTATCAAGTGTATCTAAGTATGCCCGCATACTAGGCGGGGCGGCGATCGTCGAAGAGATAATATGGAGATGGTCAAGAGGAACAGAAGTTCGTGCCGATATTGAATCCATAAAGCTTCGGAACATTTTTAAACAAGTACTACAAGCGTACATTAACAATCCGTATGAAATTTGCAAAAACTTTCGACAAAAAACCTAAGGGACAAAAATAAAGCGAACAAATAAGCGGACAAAAATACCAGAGCCACGAATCAACCATCGCCGTAAATCAACTCCATGAAAGCATTATTTTAACATGAAAAACAGCATTAATTAACGCTATTTTGTGATAAATTTTATTTACGAACAAACTTCCCTGGCGTAATTCAACTCGCTAACTTGTCTGTTACTTCGCTATGGAAAACTTGTAGTCTTAATTAGTATTTGAAAATTACATGGTATAGGTTCAATCTTAATCAGTGGTCTGCTTGATTTATTGCCAATTTTGCTCTATTTCACGTCTATTAGTGATTTATACTAACGGATAGTTTAGTTTACAGTCGACAGGACTGTGAAATAAGAGGCCAGGGGTGATACGAGTGTATTCGGAGTTAACGCTAATTTTAATGATGAAGCAAAACAACTTTGTACCTAAGAGATTTTCACAATTTCAAAGGTATGCAACCCGCACTAAACCAACCTGCCCTAAGCCCCCCCTCAGTCATAGAGGCTCCGTAGTAAAACATATATGGGCTGATATATTGTTTGTATCACACACGAATAACAATTAGTTTTTTTTACAGCCCAGGTGTGACCGACGTGCGACATCACCTGGTGCTAAATAATCACTGCTGCCTGTACACCCACGATACATGTTGAATGTGGTTCTGTAGATGATCTTGGAAAAGGGAGGGGGAGGAAGGTGGGACTATTTTTAAGCCTGCGGCATATCATGATAATCATAAAGCAGATTCTGGTTGAAGTTATGATCTCGAACAATTCTACTAGTTTCTAAAGTCCTCCAACACCAAGAATTGTGGTTAGATAAAAGATCTCATAATGTTTTACCGTGAAAGCCGGACACCATTAAGGAGACGATAACATGATCATACCACAGATACAGATGTGAATAACATGAACGTATCTGGCTTTTATCCCGAAGTGTGAGGTAAACTTGTATGGTTAAAACATCAAGCCTTGTCTTGCCTCAAACTGTATATTACAAGATACACCAGGTTTTTAAGCCTAAAATGTTATTATTATCGTCTTACACACTACCTGGAAATCCTGGACGCAATGCCGGTTTTGAAGATGGAAAATCGAAAGAGCAGGGAAGGAGCAGGTCCATTATTTTTGGGCCGTCCATTATCTCACTGATGAACCAAGTGACAGCTTGTAACTGCATATCAGTTTTACGTGACACAGTGTATATCAAGACAAATAATCAACATCGCTCTACTTCTTTAACAGAATCGTTCCCCATAATTGGTTTAAAAAATGAATTCACAAAAGGCATACAACAACCATTACATGTACTGTACCATACATGTACTGCACAAAACAAATTAGAGTACATTTTTTTTACAATCTAAAATGTAGTAAAGTTCACGCCACTCCATTGTTTTGCGGCGAGCTCTAATGTGGACTTAATTAAACTGACCTCATGACCTGATACTACACGCCCGGAATCACACCTACAGAGACCCGAATTAGGATTTTGTACTAGACTTCGGACAGTATGTAGGACAATGGGCTACAACACGCAGATAGGCACTCTAGATTTTTACGGCACGACGCGACGCGGTCTAAGTAGGCTAAGGAGAAATAGCTCTTAACTTTGATTTCAACGCAAATTAAGGAGTAGTTATTGTTTTACTTTTTCTACTGATTTGACAAAGTAACTAAAATTGTACCTAAATGCCATACTGGCCATATAGCATCGGCTATTAGTAACTCAACTGGCGAAAAACAACTATCTCTTGTCGGTTGGCGCAACCCGGTCGCCCTACTCGAACTTAAATTCAGTCGATTGTCGAAAAACAACGTTTCATCAATGATATTGTTAAAGCGATTTATCCTCCAATGAAACTTCAGTACACAATTTGCACGAGCTGGATAAATTTAATCCTGATATAATGAGAAACTCCGAAAACAATCCACAAAAAGCTTCATCGAGCGAAACGCGCTCAACAGCCAGTGTAACTGTAAAAAGTAATGGCTGCCAGTACATAATTCTCTTTCGTTACAGTGGTTTATGCACCGCTGTGTGGCGGAGATACTCTCGACTGACTGAACTTTCCACTATATCATATAAATAATATTGATCGACGGCCGTTACTAGGGCCGTTGCTCTAAATAATAAAATTGATACGTGTGCGACACGAAAATCATTACAACTTTTTGATATTGTTGGTTACCTAACTGAAAGGTGTATTTAAAGTTTGTTCTGGCAAGACACCGCCCTAATGGTCGCAGTTGTCATTAAGCCACTTCCATTGTTAGTCGGTGAAACTTCACGTTAATCCTTGGAATAATGTAAAAATCCAATGTAATTTGACCTCAGTCATAGATAGATAGTAATTTACAGAATATTAGTCTCTTTCACTCACTCGTTTTCTT
This sequence comes from Deilephila elpenor, assembly GCA_949752805.1. NCBI lineage: Eukaryota > Metazoa > Arthropoda > Insecta > Lepidoptera > Sphingidae > Deilephila > Deilephila elpenor. The sequence goes on from OX457114.1 coordinate 3,724,822, forward strand.
ATTATAGACCAGCATTCTAGATTATCATATGCAAACCCTATAATTATGAGGTAAGAAATGGTTACACTATAAACAGCTTTTATTCCCTGTCATAGATTTTTATTAGTAAAATTTATGGCAAATCAAATAAATAACGTGACAAGAAACATATTTGAAGGTGAATTGTAGGTATGAAAAACTCTGCTAACAGTACAATACCTTTGTTCCTAACTTTTGCCCCCTACTTCGTCCGCATGAAGCCCCTATTTAATTGGTTTATGTTACGAAACTTTTTCATGCCACGTGAATTATGTTTTCTTCGCCCTCCGCGAACACGTTTTGTTTTGAAAGTTACATTTTCAAAGTTGATTGCTGTACCTACTTCAATTTTATTATTTGAGTGTAAACAATACAGTAACGAAACCTTCTAAAGTTTTATTAGTCCAATATTTGTGAAACAACGCAATGGCAAAGATGTGGAATGTATAACTTTGTTTTCTTATACATGTTTTAGTGAAATATAAATACAATATTCATTGTCCGCAACATTTTCTGTTTTTTTATCATTTGGTAAACCCAGTTTTAATTATTTTTGATAGTGTAGAAACGTATCTCATTATATCAATGTTTTATTAAATTATTTTATTTCGCCGATTCTGGTTTGGGCTTCATCTTGTTTTAATATTATCTGAAGCAGAGTTCTCTTTGTTAAATTCAGAGCAATTTGCATATACAAAGCATCAAATGTTATTATTAATGAACTTTATACAATATTATAAGTTAACTTTTAATTTTAATCCAACAAAAGAGAAATTAGATAGCAACCTATAACTGGCCAGGCGTCCTGAGTAGATGTCGCCCCGGTGCATTGGCCACCACGCTTAGCGTTACCCATGTTGCAGAAATGATTTTGCGCGGTTGTTAATTAAACTTGTGACTTGGAAACTCGTTAATGCAATGTTGAAGTTTTAACACCGAGGGAAGAATGAACGCTCTTCTTATCTCGCGAATGCACACAGCATTCATTTGATATTTTTAGAATTCTATTCAGGCTAAACTGAACGAAAATATCTTCAATGGCCTTAAAAAGCTGCTTAGTAATGCTGAAAATGACTTCAGTGAAATCCTGACAAGTTAACTGTGAAACAAATGATTCAATTTTAAAACAAAATGGCTACATAAAATAATGGTATGAAAAAAATGATTACTTAATAACATATAATACCATTACGTTATTAATTCGGATGCGGTGCGCAGACACCGCTCGACTTTGTGTTGACATTCAGACACAATTTGTGCAAATAAAACTTTAATACTAGAATGGCTTTTAGAATGTAACACAGATATTGTGTTACTAATTGAAATCTGTCCACCAACCCACATTTGATGATTTATTATTGGACTGTGGCCCAAAATCATATCGACGCGACGACCACAATGACACAAAGGGCGAAACCAAATGATATGCGGGTTATATTCTAGCATTCATATACTATTGAAAATAAATAACGTATTTCAATATGTATGTCATAAAAGTCTTGCGGAGATGGTGGATTAATTCGCAAATACCGGTTCGTATCGTGCGGGCACCAAAAGTATGTTTTTAACACTCGAAATGTACGCACGCAATTCTTGTTTTATAAGCAGTCAACATATATGGTATTTTTTGAACATGCTAGTGTCTAATGTTATTAATTAATTCTGTATACAATTCCTAGTTAAAATAATCTAAAATTCTTAATTTCTAGTCTATATCAAGTGTTTCTAATGCAGCAATTGTTGAAGAAACTTGAGTTTTATCAGTAAATTATAAGACCTTTATACAACTAAGTAGACGTGGGGTCATAATTTCCATATTAATGAAATCTACTATTTCTTAGCCTTGTTTCTATTAAGGATTTCCTTTACGAGTCTGTGGCAACGCGGCAATCAACTAGTCATACATTATTTTTAATTATTTCTTATATATTTACAATATTGCAGCATTGATAAAGCGGCTTTGCATATAATTTGTGATCTCCTAAGGTCCCAGGTGAGGCAGTTTACTTCGAGAGCGTTTTTTTTTTATGTAAATGACATGTCATTTTGTGTTAGTAGCTAATACCATGGGATTTAGAAATTTCTGCTAATGCCAAGAAATATTTTTACCACTTTTTTTCAAAGCCTCTAATAGATTTGGTCACCATACATTCAAGTCATAATAAATTTTCCCCACACACATTTTCAACGACAAAATAAACAAAACTAGCAACCGAAACGGAAGTGGATATTGTATCGTATAATGCTTTTGTGGGTTGAGAACAATACGAGAACCGTTGGCGCCGAAAACAACCATTACCGTCGCGTTGCCCACTTTCTAACCGAAATACGTGGGCGAAATAGTAGTGGCGGTACTTCCATACAAGCCCAAAAGCCCGGCTTGCCCTACATAATACGTATATACTCCATACTGAATAAAAACTATTACATTCAATACAACAGTCATTTATTAGAAAACATCTAACATTTAAATTTTTTGAATTTACCGCGCCTCGATTCAATGAGACGCCAGCGCCGAAGCGCCGCGTAATTCCATGCGCGTAATATTCATTCATTAAAACTATATTGAACTTGAAAAGACGGAGCACACAGCACATACATCTATCCTTTTCTCTCTCGTGTGCTTTTACGGGGCTTCTAGCAACGCGTGAACTGTATGGGGAAATGATATTACTCGATCGCTACGAATGTATAGCTATAGATATGTTATATAGCAGTTTACTCTAAACGATATGCCCGGCTTCGGCCTTGGTGATGTAAAAACATCGTGCGTTGCATGGTCGTCACGTGATTATTTGTTAAATCAATTATATCAATTGTTATTAAATTAAGTTGGTTCCTTTTAGAAATTATATCTAATATTTTTTGTAGAACAAATAATGAAGTTTTAATATTTCTTTTAATAAATTGTATCTTTTGTATTGTTTATTTCACGTTTACTGGCAATACAGCACATATTTCTACTAACTTCATTTGTATTGTGGTCGTCTGTTTACTCCTTAGTCTGTGATTTGTATTATGATATTTTATGAGTTGTGAATGTGTTTTGTTTAAGGTTAATGTTTAGTTTTTTATGTTATTTAAACTTTTTGATACTATTATGAGTTGTATTGTTTTCTGTGATGGTTTGAGTGCGATGGTGAAAGCGTTCATTGCCGGTAAAAAGGTAAATTCATTCAATTATATTGAAAAATAAACCAGTGCGAAACCTATGCCGGGTTTGTACATTTAGTAAGTCGTGATAAATCACAATAGAAATTTCTTCAGTTCAGTTTAATAAACTACGTACTTTTATTACTACATACTCCCTTTAAAGCTATTAAACAATCGTGATTCATATGTTTTTGAACGACACGTCTTGTGTGTTAGATTGTTTGGATTATAATGCTTTAAATTTTCATTAAATTAGGTGGTCCTTTCAAAAGGCAATCTATTATTTTAAATTCAGAAAAACATTTAAACATGAATGCGTTAATAATAATTTCTGTCTGCAATTTCGGTAAACCTCGAAGTCGACCACGGCACCACAGAATAGTGACGGCAATAGAAATGCAATGAATAGTTACGAATACATGTTCACAAGTAATCTATATTAATTGTTTTAATCTTAATATTGATTGTGTGGTAGGTTTGCCGACGTATTATAAATTATTTTTCTTCGTTCTTAGTAACTTTGTGTTTCTAAAACAATATTATTTTAACGTAAAAAAATATTCGGCTTGCCCTACTCCAAAACCCTAGGCACGCCACTGCGAAATAGCAGGACACAAATATGGGCATTAGCTACTAACACGAACTGACGGTAGCAAATGTTTATTATGTAGATTTATGAATCACGAGTTATGATACAATGTGCATGCCGAAACCAGGCACTGGTATTTTAAGTGTTGCTAGTTTTTAAAGTTCGAGGCCGAATTGTAGCTCAGATAATACTGTAAACACCATCTATATCTACATGTATATAACGTGGAATATGTGAGAAAATTCTATTTTATTATATTAAAAAACTAAAATGTCAATACAAAACATTTTATTTATTATGCAATAAGATATTAGGTCCATTTTATCTATGATGTTTTATGCCACTAAAAGCACATTAAAATACTAATTTATTCACTTTTACTTTTCGTTTATTTTGGATAAAAAATCGTATTAATAATACATCGAATTGGAACCAAACTAACAGGGTAAAGCGAACGAATGCAATTCATACGAAGAATGTATTTTAATGATAACTGAAATGGTACAATTTAAACGTACCTGTTCCGGTGAATGTAGTTAAAAAGCACGTGTAATGTGTAAAACGTGACGACACTGTGGAACTAGTCACATGATAATGTAATACTTCATTAAACAAAATGAGGTGCGCTGTACTCTCCCGTGCCGAACATAAAGTTATTTTTTGGGGAGCAAAATATACCGTTAATTGTATTTTTCGACAATCAATTTGTAATATACCTTGTGCCACTAAACTTGTTTTGAATAAAAATATGGGAATAAGTGTATCGTATTTTTGTATGTGCAAGCCGGCAATATCGTCTCAGCAAAACAATATGATAATATGTTATAGTTATAATAATAACGTCTAATGCATGTATGTAGAAGCCTTGTTGGCATATTTTTTACTCCATAACCTGGACCGTCCTTATAATATCACTCAGTCATGAAACATATGTATTAATCAAGCCTAGCTTAGCGCAGGACAGTGAATAAAGAACACTGTTAATAATTATATTATGGCATCTAGTGTTAAGGAAAAAAAAATTGTTATTTTCTTTTGCTAAATAAATTATTATTATAATCTTAAACAATAAATACAAAAGACTTGACCACTTCTTGTGGTAAATATTTTCTTCCATCTTTGAGACTTACTTGTTTTGTCCAAACGACCGCAGCATATAATCCAAAACAAAATAATTTCGTTAATATTTTTATCATCATAAACCAATTTGATACCAAAATCAACGTGACTTCAAATGCATAACATAATTTATCTCTTAGTATATAGTTTTAAATAATAAGTTTATTACTTTTATATCGTAATACTTACTGGTACAATATCTAGCTTATGGTAACTACTCTAAGATTTCCGCAAAAGGACCCAACGGAAGCCTTATGCCAAAGATATCCGATTCTTCTGGCTTCTAAGATCTAAACGAAAGGATATCAAATAATGATTTATATCCGCCTACGATATGTAAATGCGTGACTATACGTAATAAAAACAATATATTTGACTTATTGTCGTAACCAAGTCATTTTTAACTAAGTTTTTTATTATGCCTTGACTAGCTATTGGCGTACCGTTCAATAGAGATTTATATCACTCAAAAAGGTTTTCGGCCTATTTTTACCTAAAGAAATCAACCATAGTATAACAGTTGATTTGTCATAATTTCAACGTTTTATGATTCTACTACTCGCAAATAAGTTCAAAAAAATTGCGCTTATGGTAAAGTGGTTCAATAGTGTAAAATGTTTATAAATCTACGACCAAGCAACTACACGAATTCATATTTTTCCGGTTTATCCTTTACACACTTCAGCAGCCTAATAATACAGGTTATTGGAGTCCACATGTCTTCGGAATTCTGTAACTAATACGGCAATACTAAAATATGTTTTGAATAAAGATTTACAAATAAGTTTTCTAAATCATTAAACGATTACTCTTTGATATCAACAGCCGTACTGTAAAGCAGTCTTACCTCATCTAATTTCTAACAAGTTTCCTTTTACAAGACAGAACACTGGCCAAGGCTTTTTGTAGTCTTTATCGTCACGATTACACGAACGCAAATCGGATAACAACATACATACATAAACTCACGCCTTTTTCTCAGAAGGCATAGGCAGCGGTTCGGAAACCCGCGTTTCGCCATTTTATTTTCTGTCCCACGATGTGATAGGGGGCGAGCCTATCGCCCTATGGGGCACAAATTTCTGACTCCAGGCTGATAATGAATAGAAAAATTCAATTTTCCCGACCCGGGCTTCGAACCCGAAACATCAGTTTTGTAATCGTATCGTACAACTACGCGGCCGAGGCGGTCGGATAACGAGTGGATTTTAAATATATTTTAATGTTTAAAGTTGATCGTTTTTGGAAAACCACTTAATTATTGTTTGTAAAGAAGTGGTATAGTTATGATTTTCCTTAACATTGCTGCACTGCCAAGAAACTGTGTATGAAAACGAACAGGTAAGACATTACTTATGCAATGTGAATGTTTACACAGATGTACTAAAGAAAATGTAATTAACTACGACTTCTGGTGCCACGTTATTTTTTTCTTATTTTCTTTAACGTAAGTAGTGGTGCCGCCTGGCGTTTAATTTGGAATAGCTGGTTCTTTATTGGATCTATGCATAAAAGCCTTTTAAAAATAACTCTTCAGAAGTTTAAGTTATCTTTATGTACTATTTTTTTACTGGTGATAGGTCTCTCATAAATGTGAGAGGCCGCCTGGGTAGGTACCACCGCAATGTCTATTTCTCCCGCCAAACAGCAGTTTAAACGCACTGTTGTGTTCCGGTTTGAAGGATATTGTAGCCACTAGCCAGAGTAACTACTGGACATAATGAGACTTAACATCTTATGTTTCAGGATGGCGAGCGCATGGAATGCCAAGTATTGCTTTGTCATTTCTTGTGTTGTTGGGTTTTGCTAATGTCCATGAGTTGTCGTATCGTATCGCCATTAATCGTAATAAAAAAAATGCAAAAATTCACGTTAGTGCGGTTAGCGGTACCTCTTGGTTGAAAATTATATTTTAACTTTTAGTAAAGACTGTAAGCCATAGCCTTCATTTACTAATACTCATGATTTTATTTCATTTATTGAGTCATTGCATCGTTGAATGGATACATTGTTACGCCCCATAACTAAAAACTTGTCGTCTCAATGACTTGGCGTCTGTGATACAGGATATCCTAGCTCAGGCGGTGATTTTACAATTATAAATGAGAAGAAAAAACGATGTGACGAATGTCCTAGTAACAACTCTTAGTAAAAAAAACGTTTAAGCAACTATGACGAAATTGAAATCAATCCCGAAATATGGTTAAAGTAAATGTTTTCCAAGAAATAAATCTACAAGTAGAAGATTTATAGTGCTCAATGGAAATACTAAACAAATATTCCGATATTAGGATCGCTAAATTTCCGTTTCGCTCAACATTGTAGGAAATATAGATTTCCGACTACCTATCATAACTGAATAAATCAAGAGGTGGTTAGCTCGTAAATCTCATTTTATTGCATCCAATATAACTTTAACTTAGTAAAATAGGGATAGCTCTGATCCGAGATGGCAGTATGGAATACCATAGACAAAAATCATTTTTTTTAGTACAAAGTTCGTCATTAATCTCATTGTACACCCAACAGTCACATACCTAGTCCTGACCCCACACTAAGATCGAGTCTTGTGTCGTGGGTATCAGAAACTACAAGAGACTTTTCGGTCCCACAAACACCCAGACCCGAAACAAATACCTGTAGATTACACAAACATTTGTTTCGGTGCGGGGATCGAACCCGCGGCCTCTCGTTTCACAGCCGGCGTCTAACCAACTGCGCCACGGAGGCTGTCAATGCAATGGCTTGTATTAATACAGTTGCTCATGATTAAGCATTATCTCAATATATTATCAATATACCTCGTTTCATTGACCTCTACAGATATGTTTAATATTCTTGGAGGTAAATTTTGCCAAACATTTATTTCTAAACCATACAACCCAAAGATTACTTTATTACTTACTTTTGTCCAAACTGAGGACGTGATGATTCACTAGTCACCTACGCGAATGACAGTATAATATAAAAAGAGTAACATTATATACCTATTTAATCCTCAAGACAAAGTGCGTACAAACCGACACGAAAGTTGACAAACTATACGTAACAAGTATTTGGAAGTTGGCCCCTCGATTAATTACATTGTTAAACTTGTTCCTTGTCGACCCGGCATCTATGTACAGTACCACCCATTACGTGTATACGACCCAACAACATTCTTCCACTTATGTCGCAATACACTTTAATAATTACGAAACATATTTAAAGAAAAATATCGATATTTCAAATACTATCCTTTTCAAAATATAAATGTGAAGCATTGTGAGGATGTCTATGGATGCTTGCTACCATCTAAGAAAAACTACTGGAATGATTTTAATGAAACTTTACAATGTTATAGCTTCTTCAACAGAACAATACCTAAACTATGATTGGGCCAACGACGTATTTTCTTTTTGAGTATATTAATATATGTACTCACACAATATAACGCATCTTTCTTGTTTAAAATTATTCTCACATTGATCCGTAGAATCTAGTCAAACAGATATATCGCAAATCACGACGATGTGAAATTAACGAAAACCAATTACAATTATTCCAAAACATTCGCTAAAAATTTTAGGGTTCTAAGTCTAATAACTAAATACATAATATATAAAAATTATTGTTCAAAGTTATAAAATGATTGTTAATACACGCGTGCGTAATGCGTTGTGCGTGTGCGGGCACCGGGCACAATGGTGGTCTCACGTTGCCGTTACGCGGCCGGCGCGGAGCGGGCGACGTCGAACCCGCCGGCAACTCTAACGGTGCCGACGACTGGCGACATTTCAACAGCAATACGAGCGGCTCCGAGATAGAAACTTTGTCTGGTGGTTTTAAACACGAACACCAATATGACTCTTATAATATAAAATAATAATTAAAGCCTGATAGGCAACATTCTGTTGCTCAAATTGTGCCCAAATGAAATACCATTTTCTAAGCTTTTATAGTAAAACTTGTACTTGTTTTTCTCCTATGAGTTAACAGATACAAATTAATATTGTATACCAGATTTGAACTTAGAAGTTGTAGGTTTGTATGCTGTACTGAAATAAATGTATGAATTATTTAATACAAGTATTAATGTGCATTGTTGTGGATTCAAAAAGTATTTTAATGTGAGGTCAAGATTATGTATGTGGCTGTTGGGTTTATATTTTATATGTACAACTAAGGCAATCATTAATTAACATAATAAAACTAAATAAAAAATAAGTTTATATTTTAAATAAAACTAGGAGTTCTGTTTCTTATCTAAAAAACATAATAACAGTAAACAAGAGTTAAAATATTTTTAACACAGCATTAGCATACTTAATCACACATTTATCAGAGTTTAAATTATACTTTATAATTTATGCACACATTAAAGGTATAACTACTCATCTACTTATCTACATAACTGTACATAATTGTTACTTAAATAAGGGGGAATTTCGAGTGCTTTATATGAAGCTCACAGATGTTATGAAGGGTTTGAAACACGATAAATTAGCGATACGGGCATGAGAAGTAAAACTAATTGAAACGGCGATTTATCAATTAACTATATAAACTTAGCAACTAATATAAAAATTAAAACATGTAAGAGAAAATACGACGAAAGAACTTTGCTTTCAAAAGTTGAGTCACTTCGCTGAGTGTTTAGGTGCAATATACAAAATATTTTCAACAACAAAAAGTGCAATCAGTGCTTAATGGTACAAGTTTTACATAACAATAAAACTTGTATTATTAAGACAGAGACGATGCACAGCATCTGTGAGAGTGCGTCTTACTTCCTTTTCCGTTTTTACTCAATACAAGCCTTTTTTGTGTAACTTCCGCTTCGTTTCGACCAATCAGCGTTGAGCAAGTGTCACGTGGTCTCAGGAGATCGCCTGTGGGGGGACCGCACGATATTGGATCATAGAAGTCTCTCACCAGGAGGTCTTAATGGGATGCTGTGCATCGTCTCTGTCTTAATAATACAAGTTTTATTGTTATGTAAAACTTGTACCATTATTCAGCATGTGACGATGCACAGCATCTGTGAGAGAGGTGTTTATAGCTCCTGGTGACCACGTAACGACGCTATGTGATGAAGATTCAGGTTTAAAAGAAAAAATGAATCTCTGAAATTGAAATGTGTGTTAATTATATTATGCATAAACATATTCTTCAGCTTGTAATATTCAACATAAACCTATAAAACAGGCTCAAAAATAGCTGCAATATTGAATTGTTAATTGCATTGATTTATCAATTACTTGCTTTTGATATAACTTGGAAAACGTATTGTAAGCATATTATAATATATATTGTATACTTGCATATGAAGAACCGGCTTTACTCAGTTTCTGATTATTGCTCGTGAAGCATCATGGTTAGGTCCTTTGAAATAAATAAGGCATTAATACATTCAGTACCAAGCCTTTCAGCTAGTAAAGTGATAACATTTAGAATCCAATCAATAGAATGTATGTTAGGATTATTATGGTTTAGAATTTTCCCACCTTATTGTTAATACATATTCGTTTCCATGTTGGAACCAACATGGCTGTAAAGTACAGTAGTTACGACGTAATGATCAATTCATTGACGCAATATTTAGGGCGAAATTTTTCAAAACTTATGCACACGTCTATCTGAAGCTAGGAGAAATATACGTGGTCATATTCGAGAACCTAACAACTTTAAAACAACGATTCACAATCTGTTGATTTTGTTTGTAATCGCTGGGTCCCAAGGGGGGTTTGTTTTTCTACTTTGAGCTTCTCAAACGAATTGGCATTTAGTAAATGTGTTCAATCAAAAAGACTATTTCTACATAAAATTAATTATGTTAACATCCGAAATAATCGTTGGTACAAACTTTTACCAAATAATAAAACTACACAGACCTGTGTAGTAATAATATAAGACGTCAAATTTTATAGAATAGATGGGCTAAAAAATGTTGACCAACTTGCACTTGATTTGCAACAACACCATCTGGTCCATCCACCTGTTCCAATTGATGGATTATATATCATAGGTTTGTAAAATATTCGAAACTGTGAAAGTGGTAGCCAAAATGCTTTCTTTCACGTTAGAACCACGAGGAAGTAAAGTCCCTCTGCAGAGTTCATATGTTGTAGGATGTATGGAATTATACATGGTTGAGGAACTAACGACCTTAGTTGAAAACGCCAATGCCGGCTGAATGCATGCCAGAATTAGGTCAGTTAATCCTGGCGGTTCCACGTGCCGAAAATTTTAGTCCATATGATAAGACTGCCCGACTGTCAGACGGCCACATTACATGATGGCTCTGCAATAGGGACCTGAAATGATTAACCACAGCTCGCAAACCTCTCCTTTTCTGTTGCAATGTCCGGTTCGGTGGTTGAGTTGTTGTACTTAGTCAGATACCGTGAGGTCGTCTAGTTGGGCTCCCCCTCTCAAGTCATTAGAAAATGTTTAGTTGATTTCGGAAACAAATTGCTTTTCTCTTGTAAGGACTCCCTGGCTGCAATCTACCACATCAGGTCAACAATAGTGTGAACTTGTGTGCACTATCTATACCCGTGATGTTATTTAGGAAGATTTCTTGCGAAACGTTGTGAGAGAAGACAGTGTATGCAACCTCTTTGCGGTATAATATTAGAAAAGTTTAGCTAAATTGCTTAGTGATACCTGGAACTAAACAGGACATAGTTTCCTTGGCGACGCGACCCGACGGCACGCCTCAAGTAGCAAGAACCTTGAAGTTCTGCTTTGTGTTTCAAACTAGTCCAAAATATTATATTTCTTGAGTAGTCCTGTTCAGCGCTCGATGTTCATACCCAGGCACTGGAGCGTGTTCAAAACTAATTTCTCCAGTCACCATAGTTACCTGTTAGCCAATAACGATGGACGAAAATTTTGAATGCGCAAGATACTCCGAAAAATAAGCTCGTCTTCTGGAGTATTTGCAGTTTGTTAAGCACTCTGCAACATTTAACGTGAAAGGTATAAGTCGGTGTAGGTCGGTAAGGGTATAAGTCAATTTTTATCATCCAGAATACAAGATGGAATCCAGAGGAAATATATTAGTTTGAATGATTTCGGTTCGATACATCAATCCAATATAGACCAAATGCAAGTGGCGACCTGTTGGCAACGGACCAGACATGACCGTCAACATGCTCACGTTGGTCGCTGGCTCCAATCCCAGCGCACACCTCTAACTTTAAGTAGTCATGTGGGTACTATTCGTAATAGTCAATTACCATGCACAACTGATAAGTCGCACGCTCGAGTGTAGAGGAGGATCGTCAAATGCTGTGGGACGTATATGGAATGATACAGTACGGTACACAAATATACCTGCAGCTTCCCGCACTCTTGTCCCAAACAATGTTGGCAAGATCCTGGGTCCCAGAGGATTTTGCTCCGGAAAACTAAATAATATTTGTCTTCTAACACCCTAAACTAATTACGCTAATACATGTATCCGCTACGAAGGTGCCCAAATGTAGGTACAATAATTTACCAAAAGAAATAAAATCAATAAATAGTTTTAATGTATAACAATAAATTACAATCTTTTGTATTGTCATTAAAGTATTAAATACGGACCTGTGTACGGACCGGCAGCAAGTATCGAAACAATACAATAGTGCACATTGTTTTGCTTGTTTAACATTTTTTATTACCCCTACCCACTTTATTGGTGTTTTGTATTCAATGCACGGTTTCATATTATTTTAGAATTATTAAATGTATAGTTTGATTTATGTTCTGATGTTAGCTTAAGTTATTATTGTACTTATCTCAAAGTGAAATGAAAATTTCTTTTGAGTAAATAAAGATTCAAATCTCAAACTCCAGCACACCGTGCAGTGTCTTCGTTTGTTGCGACATTGTTGCCAATTGTTTCGCTTCTATTCGGCGAAGCCACCTCTGTGATGGGTAAATCAGCAGAGGCGTGGAGGTAAATGGCAAACGCATTCTCGTAAACTATTCGAGAAGGGCCTCCGAAGCCCAAAGCGCAAGCCACTGCCTGCGATACGCTCACAGACAGCCTCCGTAAAATCCGTTGATGCACGCACGAGGCCTCGAGTCATTAATCGGTGAAGCAGCCTCTGTGATGGGTAGGTAGACCAACAGAGAATTGGAGGTAAATGGCAGACGCATTCTCGTAAACTATTCGAGAAGGGCCTCCGAAGCCCAAAGCGCAAGCCACTGCCTGCGATACGCTCACAGACAGCCTCCGTAAAATTCTTTGTTGCACGCAGAAAGCCTCTAGTAATTAATCAGTGAAGCAGCCTCTGTGATGGGTAGGTAGACCAGCAGAGACTTGGAGGTAAATGGCAGATGCATTCTCGTAAATTAATAGTAATGGGCCTTCGAAGCCCAAAGCGAAAGCCACTGCCTGCGATACGCTCACAGACAGGCTCCATAGATTGGATTACTCTCTTTCGTTCATTGTTTGGTATAGTCACTGGTTTAGCATTAGTTTTCAGTGCCTACTTGTCTTGGGTGTACTAAGGACGACCCATTTTATAATACCATCGATATCATATGTTATAAGCCTGCAGCAGACTCATAAAAAAATAATTAAAACTTGGAGGTATCTTACGCAGACACCCTCGCAAGTTCTTATTAGGCAATTGATTCAGGATACGCTCCTGACGAGTTTTCCATGTACTTTTATTCTTTCTCGCATAAGAGTTGATTTTATTATTATTATGAAATTGGTAAGTAGGTTTCAAATCTATTTAAATACAGAGGAAGGTAGTAAACCATGTCCGGGGCTGCTGCCCAGCCAATTATATGTTGTAAGTTAATACTCAATAACTCGTTGTGCAAGTAAGGCAAAGGAGACTGCACTTCTAATAATGGTAAACTTTTAGATTTGACCTTCCTTTGCGGTAATAAAAACGCGCCAGGCACTTGTGAGGGAGGAATTACCTATATCTCCGCGTGAAATAATTGCAAGACTTCCAAACTTACCTACATACATGCATAAACTCGTGTCCCGAAAGGAGTAGGCAGAGGTTGTCCTGGTAGCAACCAGGACATTCACTAAAATTTGCTTCGCTTGCTACATCCCATGATGTGACAAGGGGCGAGCCCATCGCCATATGAGGCTCAAATACCTGCCTCCGGGGTGACAATGAATAGAAAAGTTCAATATCACCTTGCCCGAACCGGGATCCGTTACCGAGACTTCCGCCACAGAGGCAGTCAACGTAACAAACGTATTACATTGTCAAAGTACATGTTAGAGTGTTCTCTTGGTCACTTTAAAGCTTTAAATGGACTTACCGTGACAGCTCCATTTCACCTTAGTATGAGGGTATTCCGAGTATTCAGAGCTCGAACCACTTGTATTTCTCACTGGCGAAGATCGGCGCTTGCGAGGATTGAAGGTGGTATGGTGGTCTCAAGCGTCAAAGCGATCCTCGGCGGAAGACAAGACGTGGTCATCCACCGACAACACTGCCTACTTAGGCGAGCGAGCGCCCAGAAACACCATACTCTTTTTCACTTACGAATTTAAAATGGTTTTTACCATGTTTATATTAATTTGCTTTAAACTTATTTTTGATGTTGCTTCTTCGAAGGAAGAATGACGCTATGATCCAATATCGTGCGGTCCCCCCACAGGCGATCTCCTGAGACCACGTGACACTTGCTCAACGCTGATTGGTCGAAACGAAGCGGAAGTTACACAAAAAAGGCTTGTATTGAGTAAAAACGGAAAAGGAAGTAAGACGCACTCTCACAGATGCTGTGCATCGTCACATGCTGAATAATAGAGTAGTTTCTGCGTTTGAAATGCCAACATGCCACGTGATATAAAATAAGAATCCAATAAGACAGAACGGTAACGTCTAAAAATAAACCAAGTCATATGTTTACCTCTTGCAGGCCTCGAGAGTGCTACGTAAAGAATTGTACGGACACCAACAATACGGACATATAGAAGGCCAGCGCAGCCGCCGTCACTTTATCAGTACACAAACGACAAAGTAAAAAGGTTATTAGAAACTCACACGTTGCAAGCAATAGTTTCGTATCGCCCGCTCGCTTAGAAAGCAATCAACCGACGCATAACATCGACGGCTACCAGTAATTTTCCATTCGGTATTTTCTCACAATTAACGCCAAATATTAACAAGACTCTTCCTCACCTTTCTAAGTTAAATTTCTCGCAGTACGATCCCACTATCATGCTGAAAGAAGACACGAAAGCGGACAAAGGGTCCTTCAAAACACAGCCATTTTGAAACCGTTCTACGAAATGTTACGTGTACACCAGTGTACAATGTTTCGTGGACCGATAAAGGAGGACGCGCTTATCCGTTCGCACTCATTTTTGTGTTTTAGCACAATAAAAACTAACACTAAACATTTCACACACTTTTATGTACGATTTCACTTCATACTTTCGCACACACCCGTTTACGTCGCAGTGTTTCTGACTGACGGAAGCGACGAACTCACATGAATGAAGCAACGAATTGCATGCGACGGCAAATCGTTGGGTTGCCAACATTACAGGAAAATAATCTACTACTAGTGTAATGGTAGGAAATAATATTTATTAATATATATTTCACCATAAAATGTCAGTAAGCTGCTTATTCCATAAAAATACATTAAGAAACGAATAATATAAAAATGTAACCGAATTCAAAATTGTAATCTATTTAATAAATAACCAATAAAAATGTTTAAAAAAATATGTGATATTCCTAAATGTGCCGGTGTTAGCCTTAATATTTAGACCAGCTGCGCCCCGCGGTTTTACCCGCGTAGATTGAAGAGTGATTTGAATAGCTTACTTTATTTCAGTTGACACCGACATCAAAAATATACTTGGCATATTTTAGTAATTTATATTTTTTAAATTATTAATTGAATAGATTACAATTTTGAAATGGGTTTAATTTGTTAAAATTCTACTTTCTCTTTACTTTTTCAATTTCTGATGTGGTAATCAAAACGAATTTCTTATTGAATAAAACTAATTTCTTACTTAAATTCTTCGGTAAGCCAACTACACGTTTGCCAAGTGAATACCACAAAGAGAGACTCAATAAAGCTTAATGATAATATACTCACACACTACACAAATCATAATATCTGTATCTGTATCAGCACATATACGTCCCACTGCAGGGCACGGGCCTCCTCTACAATCATAATATATCGTCACTAAATTTATAATAACTTCTACTGTAACAGTATAAAATTCATTACCTAGCAACATTATTTACCATTGACAAGCATTGGGTCTTTTGTATGCAGCCTTCGGTAAAATGAAGTAAATTAAATAAATTTGGAGTTAATATAGGCATTTAAAACTTTTCAAATGATTTACATAAATATAATCCATAAAGGTCCCCAAGAAAAATAGAATCGCATTATTTTAACTTAAATTTAACTTCGCCGAAATCACGTGCTTTGAATGTTCCCTTATAAAGTACCTTTGTTGTCTATGGTTGAGCGCGCGTTATTCAATTGTGTTGCTTAGCAACGTGATGATAATATAGCTTGAATACACAGTAGTGCACAGTAGTATTTGGTTGATTTGACCGCAGACTGATGTCACAATGAATAAAGTAGACCGATTTGTAAACGTTTGTGTTTTTAGTGAAATCATTTATTATCTTTAACATTTTTTATAGTTCAATCTTATAAAACACCAACTTACGCTCAAATTATTGATAGGTACTAAGAATGTGAAATTCTTAACCAGCTTGGATTATTTTCGTTATTTATTGTCACAGGCAAAGTTAAAAGAAGGCGCTATGTTAGAATTTAATATTTTATTGATTAGTTTTTTATTTACATTGATTGTTTATGGGATTGCGGAAGACTACGATAATGATGACAAATGTAAGTATACTCCACTTATTTATCGTTACGAAAATTGTTTTAATACTTATTACTTCCCCGTAAATTCAAATTAAGAATGTTTTTAATCGATCAATTTGGCTTTATGGATTTTGCTTTTTGTTTTAATAAAATCATTCATTGATAAATAATTATTAAAAACCTAATACGTATTACATTTTGTACAAACCAATTACCAAACACATTTTTAGTTAAACAATAGCCTCAATAATGTATGAGTAATTTGGCGCATATCGTAGTATCGGGACACAGGTCACCAGGTACGGTACCATCATGCAGGCTATGATGTCCTAGTCAATGCACAATACAACCTTTCAATTATTATGTCCAATATACATTACACATTGCTGCACGCTATAAAATATACGCTGAAATTCAATTTATATTATTAATTCGTTTATGTTCCATACTTTATGAAAATGACTGCCTCGGTGATGTAGTTGTACTACGGTACGATTACAAAACGGAGACCTTGGGTTCAAATCCCAGGTCGCGCAAAGTGATTTTAGATTTTCCTATCCATTGTCAACCCGAAGTCAAAAAAGAGATGTTTCATTTTGGGCCGTATTGTGTACGTCTAGTACAAATACTAGAAAAAAATGTGGAATTCAAATAAAATACATTTAGATTTCTTGGACAACGGGGGGCTTTATACAAAAATGTGATTGTTTTAGTACAGAAGCAATATTTTCTTCGATAATCTGTCCTCCATTATGCCTAATTGTCATTTCGTTCAAAAATGCGCAAACCCATTGTCTTTAACTTGAATATATGTCTTATTTTTAAAAACCCGCTACTATTTATAATTGTTTTCTATATATTTATCTGTTGATACTATAGTCCATAAGTTGTCAAAAGATGATATACGTTGTTAAAAGCGTCACTTTTATTAATATATTTATATTTCATGATTTCAGTTATAGAACGAAAATGTTTGACATGCTGCAATTCCAAAACAATATGGCCATTATTGTCGCCATATTGCTTGTAGTGTTGCTATTCTTGGCTTGATATTTATTTTTGTATAAAGTTAATAAGCAACGCATAACAGTAATTAATACGGAAATCGAAAGCCAATTTCACGAACTATATTTCATGTGCTGTACAGGACTATGGCCCAAGGTCCATACATTTCTGGACCATCTCCTTTGTGCCCGATATGGCGATAGGCTCGCCCCCTATCACATCGTGGATCGGAACATACAAAGCGAAATATGGGTGTCCTGGTAGCACCTCTTCCCCCTACCTCCTACCCCTTCTAGGAAAAAAAGGTGTGAGTTTATGTATGTGTTTATGAATATACATAATATGAACAATGTCACTAGGTACATTACACTTACTGATGAGATCCAATCAAAGTCTAAATCAGAATTGTACCAACATCGAAAACCGAAGCCGGATACACTTTCGTGTGTTACTATGACGGGTGTTTCACCATCATATCGCTATCCGGGCGGGGACTAATATATTACCACCAGCTATAATTTCTCTAATACCGGATTGTCTCACGCAACACCTAAAATGGTACTTCACGGCGATATTCTGCGAGACAGTTATACCAACTCTCTCGACCCCACCCATTGTTAATGTAACTTTACAGAGTATGGCACTACCACGCATCAAATCTAGCCTTACCCTATGATGATTAGCCACAGCTTCGTTACCATTACCGAACCACTATTTAAAGTACATTTCTTCAACGTGTTGCTCCAAGTTTTCATTCAGACTAGGTTAATCTTACTTTTAACATCCTGGATGGTAGAACAAAGTTAGTAGCTGCATTTCCATACCTTGTGAGGCTGGCACCTTCCAAAAGTGCGCTTGTGGCAGGAAATTGGAGGAACATTAGTTCTATCCAAGCCAACAACCATCCAGATAAAATAGGACGGATACCGAAGGATTCTAGTCTAGGGGAGCTTATAGAATGAAATACAAATGTTATGTTTGTACCCCTCCTAATCGTACTCACGATTGTAGAGGAGGCCCGTGCCTTACAGTGGGCCGTATGTGGGCTCAGGGCTGTTACAGATACAATTATGTGATTGTTGTTATCTAATAGAATATGGCTTTGACTCATATGAGTACCTAGTAGCACAATAATTGCTCAGTAATTTCGCCAGTGACACCGGGTTGGGGTGAGCAACAATGACCACTAATTATGATAATCTTTCGAGAGCGGCCAAGTGCGTCGGTACGCACATCCGGCGGCAGAGCGGCAACAATGCACAGAGCACCGCTCACAGTAACCGCCGCTATTATATGCCTTTTTGTTCGTTTGTCACGCACCGAAATACCACAGGATGTGTGCTCTCGAATTCTATAAACCCAGCTTCGTTTGTAGGATAGGCTTTTTTGTTGGGTTACCTAATTAATTCTTGGCGCTGGATTCTCAGCTGTCGCCTTCCAGTTACCGATCATTATTATGGAGTTGCCTCATTGGTCTAAGGTCTGAGAATACCCTACCCATTCACTTATGGCTATCACTCCAGTTAGCCAGAATCAACATTGGCACCCGAAGAATGTCCACCGAGGACTGAACCTCGTCGAATGTCTTTAATCTGCGACGAAATTATTCAGAAACAAAACAAATACTAGAAGTTGGAAAAAGTACGTCATTGATTACATCCATAGCAAAGCAGAAGACATAATATTATATGGACTAAATGGTATACCTACAGTCTACACAAATAGATGATTCAGATGTACGAATACGAAGCACTACGAATTCAAGAATATCTTTAATTTTGTCATATCAATTATTACTAATTAATAACTAAAAGAAGTCATATATTATCCTTAATCGACATTTAAAATCCATACACTGTTGAATTTGGGTTATGTTATGAATGGAATTACGACGGAATATCTTATGAAGAAATTATTGTAATAGCTGGTGAACCTGTCGTGACTCTTTCGATAAATAAAGTACTCCGTACCACGCGGTGCATCGCGCTGGCGTTTCTAAACACTGCTGTTCAAGTTTTCTAAGTATACATGTAATGCTGAAAGTAATCAAAATAACATTATCATGAAAAACATTAGGTGGTAGGGATCGAAATTACAAGGTAGAATAGATGTGGGATTATCGGATTTCCTGATATTTCCACGGACTAATGCGGATTAGAATTTGGAACTTGAGAGCAAATATGTTATGTCACGTCTATCGTACTTTTATTGTACTTTGTATTTTTGGTGTAACAATCGTATCGCCCATTTTGCGCCATCTTGTACAAACTTTAGCCTAATCTGGTGCTGCTTAGGAATTACAACTGATAAATTATATTTCATATGTCCTGCCATTAGGCATAAACATTACGTTATTTGCCTTTTCGAAATACAATACTTTTGCATCTATATTAGCCCCTACAAATATGGGACTCTGACTCACTGGTAGTGGCTTTATCTATTATCTCTCCTTGTCCTACTTATCTAACTAAAATTTTCCTCAATTTGCCATAGTAGCTCATCAGCGAATCTTACAAAAATGAATGGAAATCCATATTGTTCAAAGTGAGTTCGCGATGTTTACTAGTTGTTTCGTGGAAGGAGGAAATGCGTTGAGTAGCGTTGCAGGAGGAGGGTGGTAGGGTGCGAGAGGGGGAGTGGTACGGCTTGGTGCCGCCTGCCGACTGCGGATCCCTGCTATTGTACTGCAATTTATAAACGATCAGCGATCATATAAGTTCAATTACTGATATTTAATGACATCATAAATATATCTGGAGGACTATCGTTTCAGAGGCTAAGGTAAATTTGGGCTGAGGTAAAATCGTTGTTTCAGCGGAGTCAGTTAATGATCAGATGGGGTAGTAGGATCGTTGTGTTAAACCTAAATTGTGTTGTTTGGTGTCATAGTCCTAAGCATAAATTAATGCAAGTTACATCTGTATCGTAAACCAAACCTGAAATAAGAATATATGTTATTGGCAAAAATAAAAAGCGTACATTTTTAAAGTTATTTCCGCTAGTAGTCATAAACTTGCACAGTTCCGAAGCCAAAGCAACTGAAACTTCAGGCCAATAAACTGTACAATCCATTTATTCGGCAGATCACGCGATGTTGGCTCACGTTTGTTGACCTGTCATCGGAGACAACCATCACAAATGGTTACTCGTTATTTTTGTTCAGGGAATAATTTATGAGTATGTTGTAACTTGTAGTTCATATAATATGTGTAATGTGTTTCACTAAAAACTTTACGAGTTAGTCGGTTTCAACTTACGCACACTTTTTTATTTATGAAGATCCTTAAAGTACTATATTTAAATATTTCATATATTTGTCGACTCATTAATTTACGGTCTGCATCTTGTGTCAGTATTGTTAATGTTATGCAAATTGGAAATTGCTAAAATGCTTTTAATCGCTCTTCAAACCGCTGTTAAAACTTGAGAGAGATTCCCCCCCACACACTTACCACCACCTCTCGTATTCAGCCAAGATCAACAGGGGCACGCAAAGAATTGACGCAGGAGATTCAAGACAAGCTCACTGAATTATCAGAGACACAAACTTATTTTGAGTCCGCAACGAAATTAATCAAATTATCTCTTTTCCAGTGTACATGCTGGTGTCCCCCGACCAGCACCAGCGCACGCCGCGCCTGGAGGATTTCTTCTGGACGGGCTCGGGGGATGGGCCCCCACCCCCCGCTGAACCCTCGACCCTGGCTCCAGTGGAGCCGACCACCCCCCTCGTGCGCACCACCACGGTGCTGGCCACAGTGTACCTGGACTCCTATCCTCCCCAGGTTAAGCTGTATTTTGGTTTTGTACATCCATCACCTGCATTAAGTCCCCAACTGAACAGGCTTCACGATTTTCAACTGAATGCAGCAACTAATACATGGAAATAAAACTAATACATGGAAATTACAGTAGATGTCAATTGTCAATGTCTGACACAATTGTGGTACTACCGTCAAACTCCTTAGAACCCGGGGTGGGTGAGAGGATGTGCGCAAAAAATGTAAACAAAAGATATCACCAAGATTGAGACCAATCTCGCAGCGGTATTTTCATCCTACCTAGGTCGATAAATAGTGGTGCTTATGGGGGGCAGTAATGCAAATCGTTAAAGGACTCCGGTACTGCGCTCACGAACCCGCTTTCAAACGTGTGTGATAGTTTGAAGTCGTGTTTGATTATCGTTCAATGACCTAATTTGGAATGAAAGGTCTATTTCCTTCATTGGACAAATACGGGCCGATAGACAGATTAAGGACAGTAGTAATTAAAAATCCAATTAACATCGTATTGTACGTATTGCAAGATATGACACCATTAACATTTCAAATTCATTAGGTCACGGTACGTTTTTACATCTACGTACGAGGAGGCTGAAGGTCACTCAATAAGCTATAGCCGTTATTTCACCATAAGATCTGATATTAAATTAGGTAATTGATAGAAGAACAAATTTATTGACGTAGCTCAGTGGATTAAGGATTGAAACGCAGGTACAAAGCGCCGATAAGTCATGACTTATGGAACTGAAAAAAATTTGCAAGTATGTCACGTACCGTCGGACGTCCACCCACAAGGTGCACGCAGGATCCAAAACAATAAATTAAACATGAAATAATATTCATAATACTTGGTACTAAGTATATTTTGTTGGTTGCTACAATAATTTGTTTTTTAACAACAGGCGGTAACGGATAGAACGACGGGAGAATGCGTTCTCAACTGCGGGGAGCCTGTCGTACCAGATAGCTTAGAGCCAGAAATACCAGAGGACCGGAGATACTGGCTTCTCACCGTCATCCAGGGCTCTACTCCCGACAGCCTGCAACTGCGACTCGCTAGGTTATACCAAAAAGCATTTTTAAGGTAATCACAACCGGATAATAGATAAAAGAATAAGTAACCTAATTGCTACCTAAAATATTTTTATGTTGCTTTTTTACTTTCAGACAACAAGAACGTCACTTAGGCATAATAAAGTCTCTGGATGCCCCAACATCTCGCAAGAAACACGATGTCCATTCATTCATAGTCAACAAAGTGAATCCTAATACTGCAACACACGCATCAAATCCACCTCACAAATATCTGGAAAGCTCCACGGCAATATCTTGGGAACCAACCAATGAATCGATCACAGCTTCAATTGTTCCAAAATTGTATAATATATCATCAGTAACTGTTTTCAATATATCCAACACGGGATTGTATGAAGCATCAGAAATGTATAGGATAGACAACGTCGATCCAGTTTCAATGAGTTTGAAAATTAAAGCGACTAAACTCAACGAAGTAGAATCGTGGATATTAGCAACACCAACTGTTATTTTAAGAAAGAGAGAGGTTGATGAAGAGAGCAATAAAGAGACAGAAGTAAAAGGGGATTTAATAGATATACCGCTTGAAATTGAAGGGAACGAAACTTTATTGTTCAAAAGGGAGATAATAAGAACGGATCAGCAACCACCCGTGCAAGTTCACATACAAAATATCACAGAGGTAAACACATAATTTCATACGATAACGATTTTAATCTTTCAAAATGTCTGTTAAAAAGTGTATGTTTTAAAAGGATACTTATTTAACAATCTTTGATAATGTAGATATGGAAATTAATGTACTGATTAATAAGAACAAACCACACCTAACCAATCTATCAATTTAGTTTTGGACAATAAAGTAAACGTAATATTGTTAAACCTACCTTCAACCAAATTCAACCACTAATACAATTTATGTTTAGTCTCCAGAAACAGGCACGGTACAGATAGTGTACGTGGTGCTAGTAGGAGGCAGGGCGGTGCCGGCGGCGGTGGCTGCGAGGGACATGAGGCTCGTGAGGGACGCCGAGGTGGCCAGGGAGCTGGGGGCTGTTGTTACTACCAAGGCTGAGCGTGAGTATGCATCAAAATATATGTAGGTAACTAATTATTCCGCTAGACCTGTTATTAGTGACCTCGGGATTATTTCCTATTTCCCAATGTGATATTAAAAAAAATTGCCGAAGTACTAGGTAATTCGGTGCATAATAGTAAACAAGTGGGTATATGGTTAGCAGCGTACCTGAAAGCAGCAGAAGGTTTGGAAGGCGAGGCAGGTACGAGCGGCCTGCACGGCACCGAACTCTGGGCCTTGGCTATAGGAGCCACCGTCGCTATCCTGCTGATCATCGTCTTGCTGGCTCTTCTGTGCTTTGCTCACAGGTACCTACTTATTTTGGAAACACTTTATGATACAAAACATAAGCATAATAAAAAAACATCAATTTATTCTTGTTTGGGGGCTTCACCGTAGTTTAAGGAAAAAATTAGCATCCGTAGAATTTCATTTTGCAGGAAAAATCAGCTGAAGTCAGCAGCTTCGTTGCGAGCGTACCGCAGCGAGTTGATGCGAGAAGCAGAGCGGAATCAGTTGAAACAAGTGCACGAGGAAAAAGACGGAAGGGTATTCACACTATAACCGATTACGATTTTTTTTGAAATTCACCATTGAGTTCTATAGTTTTATAAACATATTGAACAGTTTATATTTTAACTTCCAACTACTGATTCTACATACTCGTAAATCGCAGAAAAAATATGACTATCATAATAACTTTTTTTAAGGAAACTTCTTGTATAAACGTCACCTCATTTTATGGTTGATGTGAATCGATTGAAATGCTGAAACATAGTACAAGCATTAGTAATAGATTCTAGGATGGATACTGCGGAATACGAGGTATTCGAAATAGTACTTATTTTATTTATGATTTTATCGACTATTTTACCCAACATTCCATCGTTACTCATGTTTCTGATCCCTGATTTCATATTAAGTCCTTGACTTTTGCAGTTGATAAGTGTGGTGTCTCCGAGTAGAACAAGACCCAGCAGCACCTTGCTCCCCATCTACAGAGCCGCTAGTGCTTCCAGGTACACATCATGCTTTGAAATGTAATCTTTTATATCCCTCAAATTTTAGATTTTTTAATTCCATATGTTTGATCTAAACATTAGACGATAAAATAGATCTTTTTCAAAAGTGCTAATAAAGCAAACAAGACGTAGAAGTAAAATTAAAAGAAAATTTGCATTTGAGGTCCGAGTGTAAATTGAAGAACCACAAAATCCGTTATCCGAAACCAACGTTTCAGCCTATTTAGAAATTGCTGAAATATGTTGTAGATATCTGGATTGCCTTTGTTGTCAGTTCATCGACCACATCGTCTGGGGTGTCGGAAGTTGCTGCTGCGTTGCGTCGGAGACAAAAGAAACCATATGCATTAAGAATGCCACAGAAGAAAAGAGGTTCTTGAAATTAATAAACATTAAAAAGCGATATAAATACTGGATTTAAAAACAATAATTGCTATAAATTCGAAAAATTCATATCCTGAACTAAGACTAGAATTCCTCTAAGCAACAGCCTCAGTAATACAGGTTAAATTAGATCCTCCCAAGTAATAACATAGAATTTAAATTTTATTGTTTTTACTATCTAAAAACTCAAAAAAGCTCAGGATTTCACCATATTTCTACTAAAAAGGCGTCTACTAATCTAAACTTACTTCCATAGTGGGAACAACAGACAGTCTGTTAGAAGCGGCAGGGCTGGACAGTTCCGACAGCGGCCAGCCTTCAGCGCCCAACACTCCCACCTCCTACCTCTCCATGCCTTCAGTTAACTCGTTCCCGAGGTATGATTGTACTGTTCATAGGATTCTTGTATTCGGATTACAATCCCGTATAGCGTACACAATGGTGGAGAACCCGATAGAGTGACGACGATTTGTTTGCGTTTTTGGTTGAAAAATAAAGAAGGAAATACACCCGGCTCGGGAGAACCATCGTATCAAATAGCGAGGTTTCTCCCTGTTGTCAGTTAAAACACCCCACACACCTAAACACAACACCTCACAGAGACACAGTCAATACCCCCACATAATAAAACACAGGCAGAAAAAAAAATACACCCGACTGTTAAACACATAGTCCTGGTCGCACACTAAGATACACAATAATTTGTGTCGTGGAAATCCGAAACGATGAGACATTCCGGTCTTACAATACAAACAAAATTGATACAAATATTTTTGAACATCACAAACATTTATGTCGGTGCAATGAACGAAGTCGCAACTTTCGATTTATAGGCTCAACCAACTGATTCTGTCCGATGATTGGCAGGTTTTTCACCATTAATAATAATAATATAATAATATAGTTTATTTGGAACAAGAAACACATACAAATTATCTAATAAGTAACGGTGATAGATGCTAAAGTTTTAAATTGCATTGTGAACGGTGATCTTTATCCATATAGAGAAAATATTCAACACCAAATTCCACTTTACCTAGGGGCAACGTAGTCGAGCCTCTATCGAGGATACTAGAGCCAGTATCTGTGCGCCACTTGGATTTGGACTCGCCGGTGTCAACGCCCAAGGTCAAGGAGGTGGTCCAGGGCAAGGACGTGGTGCCGCGGAGACAGATGGCCTCGCAGCTGGTGCGACTCGGCAGCATTGATAAGGACCCAGGGGTCATTGGCCCTTTGGTATGGGACTTGCACTGTCAGAGGATAAAAGACGGTAAGGAGTGGTACCTAGATACTAAATACTAGTGTAATTTCTAAGCTGTAATATATGAGATATAATTTTGAGTCGTAATTAAAGAACGGGAAATTATATTTTGAACTCGTAGGAAATTGTAAAAAATTGAATATTACTATATCATCGTTGTCCTTCGCAAAGTGACCGAGTGGCCAATTAGTATTCCTGTTATAATCGGTAGGTAATTAATTTGAAGACGGATTATATTAAACAGTCGATGTTAAACTAGTTATTCTCTTATGTCTCTTAAATATTCTTTAAAATAGAAACGAGTAGTGATATAAAGAATTTTCTATACAAATCTGAAATCTCATCACTGCCTTTGATTACCCTCAGCATCCAAACCATCTACTCCAGTTAAATCATGTCATAAAGACGCGGGCCCGTCGCGCATGCGGCAGCGGTTCAATGAACTGATGGACGACGCCTTCACGCTGTTCGGCAGCGCGGGTTCGAGTCCCAACTCGCACGATACCTATACTGTTGATGTTGAGAAGACTAACCAGGATAAGGGGAAGAGACGAGGTAAGTTAGACTGCCCTCTCATTTTCCTATTTACATATCCAACCAAAGGTTGTCTGTAAGAAATTGTTTAGTATGATAAGGCCGCCTCTTGTACTAATATTATGCCAATTCTTTACTATGAATGTTTCTTTATTGTGCAATAAAGGGTTAATAATAAGTTTTAAATAGTTTAATTAAATTAGTGTTTGCTGTTGTGGTTTATCTAATTTAACTGCACGATATCTCAAGCAAGAATATATTACCTGCTTTTTTCTCATGAATTAGGCATTAAACTACACACTATTATTGTGATGGCCTGGTGCATGGCAAAGAGACCTTTACAAGAATTTATATAGTATGTAAAATCTGTCCACACGTAAAAGACCCGCTTGGTGGACTATTAGCCTAAGCCTTCTCAATCGAATTCTTGGTTGTATACGGGATGTAATTAGCAGTAGACTATTATAACTTGATATACTGCTACGCGTGCCCCTAAAATGGTAGGTATCTATTTTTTTATTGTCAGAGGGCGAGCCAGTGACACAGGCGCGTAACGACAACGTGCGGTTGCCGGGGTCACCGTATACCGCCATGGACACTGTCAGGGGGAAATCTGCGGGCCCTGGGTGAGATATTACTAGATTTTATTATTTTTAAATAAAAATTATAGCACAAGACACAGCTAACTAGCAGCGGATCTTATTCACCCAATTTTTCGTTTTAAAAATCTAATGTTGCTCCTCCTAAAAATCTAATAGTTGGAGTTGGTGCCCAACATGGTAGCAATAATTCACCTCCCTTTCATCTTTTGAAGTAAAAATGAATTCGCTGTACACTTTGGGTATCTGTAGTGGCACGTCTATCTAATAATACTGGGATATAGGCATGAAGTAACTAACAGCATGTACTTGAAATATGTACATAATACAATGTGTTACATAGTCGTGGCGGTAAGATCAGCAGCGGTGTTTCGGAGGCTCGTCCGCGCACATCCTTCACTCGCCCCATTGCTGAGAGGAGGGCGCCCCCTCCCGCCCGCGCTTGGGGACCCACACCCCCACAGGTGTGTATATCAACTACATATGAGACTAACCAATCGTCATAGCCAATTAACATATACGCGGTTAACCAATAACCATTGAGTATAGGATGGTGGAATGATTTTATGTCTTAAATGATTGATGAGTGATAGCGCCAGTGAATGTGTTAAATCCTACTTTATGATTGGGTATGCTACAGCAAGCAAAGCTTAGTTGGTAAAATGTTCGAGAGGCCGCGGGTTCGATCTCCGTACCGTGACAAATGTATTTGTGAACTTCAAGTATTCGGGTCTGGATGTTTATGAGACCGAAAAGTCTCTAGTAGTTTCTGTTACCCATTACACAAGACTGGATCTTAATTATCTATTATTTATATGTTATTTATCGATCGATTTATCTATTATTTATATTTTTGAATAGTAATGTATTTTTTAAGCCGTTTATCTTTTATTTTTTTATTTTTATAGTTGTTTATTTTTCTCTTTACGTTATAGTAGCACATAGCATGCGTAATATCCCGTGCATGATTGCGGCAGTCGGCAGGTCGGCCAGTGCCGGTAGTGAACCCCGCCCTGGTGGCGGTGGAGGGGCGCCTCCCCCCCGACGACCCCGCCATGCCGCTCATCTCCGCCATCAAGACCGAGATACAACGGATCCGGGAAAACGCCAATAAACCACCTCAGTGATCAACAAGTACTCACATCTTATCAGCCCATACTCGCCTACAGAGCACAGGACTCATGTTTCATAGACAAATTGAGAATTCAATTGAGAGGGCTTAGGCTGTAATACACTATGCTGGCCTAGTGCGCGTTGGTGGACTTCGCGTTCCATATATATCCTTGTAATAATTATTATAAAGTTCACTATGGCATGGGCTTCGTTGCCAACAGGCCACCATACAACTGAAGATAGTCGAAGTAAAAATCTCCAGGCATTCTTGATTGTTTAACGCATTCACTTCCACGAAAATTCTAAAAAATACGACCGACCTGTAAGCAGCACCGGAAGGCCAAAATCACGCAAATTATAAGCTAATCTAAGACTAAAATATTTTTATTGAGTTTAATATTAGCAAGATATTAAGAAATCTACTAGCGTCGGGCATAGTCTAGATTTTAAATGGTATGAAACTGTCTTTACAACTTCGTAACTTTGGAATTTGTAATAGTGTAAGAAGGAAAAGAGTACAAGTATTAAATGTTATAAGTGTAATTGGAGTGCAATTTTATAAAACTTTTAAGACCAAATAATTGTTTTCTTATTATTAAGTTGCTTTTTAAAAAGTTATGTGTACATGAAGTTACGGTTTTTAAGATTATAATAATTACGTTGCATTAGTTGTTACCTATATTCTAATATTGACAGCTTCCGTGGCGCAGTTGGTTAAAACGCCGGCTGTGAAACGAGAGGCCGCGGGTTCGATTCCTGCACCGAGACAAATGTTAGTGTGAACGACAGGTATTTGTTTGGGTCTGGGTTTTTGTGAGACCGAAAAGTCTCTCGTATTTCCTGATACCCACAAGACTCCGATCTTAATGTGGAGTCAGGACTATGTATGTGACTGTTTGCTGTGTTTATTTATTTTAAAATGTTCAAGACTCCAAAAAAGTGATTTATGAATTTTAAAAATGTGACCGAAAATACGGCGTTTTTCAAGGTATTTTTATTATTTCGGAGCTATGGTATATAGTTTTGTTTTACAATCAAGGCCGAAGTTATAATAATATTCATTGTGTCAATATTATTTAGAATAGCTATCGTATGTGATGCGGTCAATGACCCCATCATATTTCCGAAGTTTGTAATTTTTATAGCCTGAATATCCCGTACTTTTAAATTACTCAGGCTTTAATTTTATATTAGTTTACAATTTTACATCTGCTTTACATTCGTTTAAAGATTGTTTTATGCCGTTTTTATATCGTTGAATGGTTTCCTGCGTAATTTTATCTGTCGTTTATTGAAAAATTATTATGTTCGATATTAATAAAATTAAGATTAGTATTGTAGAAGGCAACATTGTTAGTACGAATGTCCGATGCCAATTTATTATGAGTTAGTCGTAAGCAACTAATCTACCTGATATTATCCATTTTGGAAACGTATTTATGAATCTTTTGTCAATAAAAACTTTACTAGAAATAATTTTTTTTATTTACCTTATTTCAGACGAGCTTGAATATCCTGATTACAACATTTAGCTGCACGTTGGAGTTTATGTTACTGATTGTATAATTCTCAAGTTGACTGTCTACTGCACCAAAAGCTTCGTGCTGAATATTGTTTGTGTAACTTCAGAAATTGACGTCTACCCTCTAGCATGTAGTCGAGTAACAGCGAATTGTTTTTATTTGTAAAAATTACCACGAGCCAGGTCGCTTTATGGTAGGAATCTTAAAGACAGGGCATTAGGTCTTTTCCCGAGTAATTACTGCCTACAATGTCCTTTAAATAGCAATATAATGCTTACACACTCTGCTTGGCAGTAAATATAAAAATTATCAATGATTTTTAATACAGCTCCTTGCATTTATCTAAAACATTTTCAGTGAAGCTGAATAGGGTAGGAATCGAACAATCTTATTGGTATGATCTGTCATTGTTTGGAGGCAATCTTTAGCCACCATAGTTAAATTGAACCTGTGATTGGGCAATTTCTCCACATCTCCGCTCCAGTTGTCTCACGTTTAGTGAACACTCAAGCTATTTAGTTTTGTTTTTGACAGCCTCTGTGGCGAAGTTAGTTGTGAGCCGGGTTTGAAACGACACGACACATTTTCGATTCCCGCACTGTGACATATTATTGTGTGATTCACATAATATATTCGTATTTGATCTGGCTGTTGCGAGACCAAAAAGTCTCTGGTAGTTTCTGACCCCTAGGCTATGTTTCCTGGACACATGACTGGTATGTTAGTGTGAGTTCAGGTTTATCTGTGTGGCTTTTAGGTGTTTTTTTTTATCCTTCAAATTGAAAAACGATATAACAAAAACATTTTAGTTTAAGTGCATATTTATTTTGTACGTAAAATGCCATATAAAATTCTTTCAATTTCCATCTTATCTAACAAATATTTACATTTTTTTACAAATCATGTTCACCAGTTATTGACAAAACTCGTCTTTCTTTGGTTTAATAAATACAGACATTAAAATATTTCAAAAACCAACCCAATCAGTAAAGTTTGATGACATTGAAATCACATATTGCTATTGCTGTTATAAAAACATTATTAAGGCAGAAAAGTGTATAAATATTATTCCCTCTTTGTTTAAGGCTCATTAATAATTTACAACCACATTAAGGTACATAGCTAAAACAATGAAATAAAATAACAGCGATATTTCGCTAGTCCATACATATAAATACATCAACTATATTATTAAAAATAAAAATATTAAGTTCTCGAAAATATTATCTCACGAGATACAATAAAACAACTGCAAATGTCATTGTTATTAAAATAGTGTGTTATTTTTAAGGAATTGCATTTATTATGCTACTTTTTAAAAGTGCAAATTATGCGATAGTGGCAAGTGAAAACAATTCACATTCGGATGTCTTTTTAATCCATCTTAGCTCATTTTACATTACACCTGCCCAACTTTGGCTCTTTAAATATTGTAAACACTTTCAGAGTCTCATAAAAATATCTGGCCATTTGTGTAACTAAAACTAAACAAACTAAAATTAATTCGAAACAGTAAAAGATATAAAAACATTTAAACAATTTTGAACAAACTATAAAAGTAAAGCTGCTTTTTAACAATCAATGCCAAATAGAAAAACAATTATCATAGCCAAAAATATTTTTTTATAAAATAGTCAATTTTGTTATTTCTGTACCAAATTAACAATTTTAACCATTACATAATAAATTGTTTCAACAAAAAACGGCTCAATTTTTTCGTTATGATTAAGTTATCAATATTTTAGTTGTTAAGCAAAGTATTTGACATGAATGTTTTCAAAATTAAATATTATGTATTACTTAGAATAATTTAAGGAATCGTCATTACACAGGTGTTTACATTATTATTTGCACATAAGATTAAAAAGCTTACTGTTCCAACATCCATAGGCCCAAATCACATGTTAATTGTCCACACACTGTATGTTGTCCTAGCGTAGAACACAGAGGCACATAACAGAAAACACTTGGTTTCCCAATGTTGATCACATTAGAATGTTTCTGGATGCACTACACACTCCACGGCTATCTGCTATGTGGACTGTATGGGCTGGTGAGGTGCGAGTCGCCTCCACTGGGTCTGTTGTTCCTGGGGCTCGTCATCCTGTAAATAAGTCATTATTAGTACATAATTGTGAATTTTGGACCTGAAGGTGAGTTTGATTGCATTGTTCAGTATTGATTGTATTGAATTATCAAATTTTTATTTCAATTTAATGAGTAATTATGTTTTATGTAAAAAAAGGAAAGCTTATAAATTATATTTTAATTAATATTAAAATTGTTTGTATGTTAAGCGCTATAATAATTAAAATATATACCTCAGCCTCTTCCTTTGTAGATAAATTGGAAGCATGGGACAGAGAATTTGTTGTTAGGCAATAACAAACCACAAATATTTCTACATTATTAAGTAAAACAATCTACACTAATATGAATTTGCCATTACAGCCTGTCTCATTTGAAACACACACCACTAAACCAGTTCGAATATCTATATAAATCTGTACTTAAAGATTTTGTAAGATATGAGATTGGTGTAGAGGGATTAATGAAAATAAAATTGAACTTTGGTAACGCTAGGACCATTAGACAGTATGTTATATACATCATATAAATAAGTTATATAGAACTAATTTTATGTATTTTATCCCAGGTTTGGTTTAAACTTCCCGACATGTTGATTACTTTACAGCTTTCATGGTCTTGGGGCAGACTGATTTATTAGTCATCTGCTCCGCAACTGTTACAATTCAACTACCCTTAATTTACAATTATTGAATTGAAAAGTTAATCGGTTTTTACGATACAATCTAAGCAGTAGGAGCTCACCGTGTCTTGGGGTCTGACAGTTGGTGTTTTGGGTTTGGATTTAATTAAATGTAGAATTGCTTATTTCCATACTTGAGCAAGTTTCAAGTTATCTTTTCTGTTGAAATTTGGATGTTTTTTAATCCGTAAAATTAGTTTTATTTCAATGTTTAACATTCGCGTAAATCTAAGAAATCGTTAAGTTATATAGAAATTGAAATAAATTTAAAACAAAGTTACCTGAATAATTGTGATGGATACTGTATCAGGTTTGATGTCTTCCATTGTTTTAGGGTCTTCTGATAGATGCTCATCCTTCATGGTTCTGAAAAGAATATATTTATCTTAGAAATGTTCAATAGAACACTAGTAATCTTTTATGGCATGAAAAAGTGGCTACAATACATGTAATAGTAAGTACAATGCAATGCAATAGTGTTCAGCACCTCATTATTAGATAATAATCTTTCATTTTTTAACACATGTCTGTCTACTCAAAACTAAATATAAGTCATCAATCTTCTATTGGCGAGTGGCGAAATTTGTAACTAAAAATAAAATTTTAAACACATATGTATTGTTTGAAATGTGTTTTCATAATATAAATAACAGGAATTTATACTCGTAACCTAATAGTATTCATATGTCCAATATAATAAAATGTAAAGAGAAAAAAAACTGTTGCTAATATTTTTACAACAACGCATTTGGACGCCAGAACATCGTAGACAATCTATACAGTGATAGTCTTAAGTAGTACATCATGTATTGTAAAAGGTACTTACTTTCGACTGCCTGAATGGAATCTGCCGCCTTCACCTCTTATCCTGTTCATCGCATGTCTGTGGCGAGATTCATGCAGATATTTCTGCAAATGGACAAAAAATACAATTTTGCAGTTTTCCAAGCCTATGTATGAAGTTGTAAGTTAGTTGCACACAGGAAAAGTCTTAAAAAAAAATCCATTACAGATAAATAATGAAACTGTATGTTAGACCTTGAGCAGTTCAATTTAATTCTCCAATAACAACCCAACCAATTTTACTAAGTAACTGGAGTGTGAAATAAGAGTGTGAAATAATCTTTCAAGTAATAAAGTTTCAACTGCAAGGTTGAAGTATTTCAAAACACGGCCAATATAAAAATGTGTAACAACCACACACCTAATGCTTTCAAAAACCCTGTAACTAATAATTAGAAACATAGGGCACACTTACAGGTCTCTCTTTAGGGATTTTGCCCTGTTCATGCAGCTTGGCCCTGGCCGCGCGTCTCTTCAGTATCCGCTTGTACTGCCTGGCGTTGACATATAGCAATGGTTCCTCATCCGAACCGCCTAAAGAGGAACCCGCACCTTCCGACGCAGCCGAAGCTTCCGCTGTAGCTGCGTTCGTTGCACCGTTCACCATCTACCAATTTTATATAATTATTTAACAACAATATCTTAGTAATATTGGAGTGTAATACTTATTTTTATGTGGGTAGTATTTGAGAATAGTTTTAAAACACACTAAACTCTGTTTTCCAAATAAAATAAAACTTTCGGGACTGGGTGTTTGGTGGACCGAAAAGTCTCTCAAAGTTTCCCATACACACAGGTCGACAACATGAGACTTGTAACTTTATGTAGATGATGAGTCAGGACTATGTATGTATATGACTGTTGGATGTATTTTAATTTCATTGAAATTAAAGAAGAATTTCATTGAAGAAGTTTATTTTGAATTAACTCACCATTACAATGTTAGGTTGATTAACGATTGGTTGAGTTTGAACAGTATTCCCAACACCAGCCACTTGCACCAAATTTCCATTTAGATTTATTACTGAAAAACGTCAACAAAATTAACTACCGCCCGAATAGTCAAACGCCACTTAAATATTATATTGCACTTAACTACCTAAGTCCCGCTTAAATTTACTGTTTAAATGGTGTTTGAGTATTCGGGCATACTTCACGACAATTGTGCATTTCCAATCATTGTTGCTGTGTCTCTAAGCTTGTAACAGTTGGGTAAATAAAACTTAATGCATTTACCGGTAGGTTGATGTATAATCTGATGCTGGTCAATGGTGGGTTGAGCATTGGTGGGCTGGTACAGAAATGTTTGACCATCAGGAGTCTGCACTAATTGCATCGGCTGAATGTTGTTAGTAGTTCCTGAAATTTTATATATTCATTATTTTTTAATGGGCCTATACAAATGGGATCTTACCATAAAAATAGACTTACGCCCGAATACTCAAACGCTACTCAAAATATTATGTAGCTCTTAATTTTGCAAGTCCCGCTTAAATGTACTGAATAAGTGAGACATGGGTAGTTCATTGCAACTTAATATGTAAATTGCGTTTGAGTATTCAGGTGTTAATGGTGTTTTTGAATAATATTTTGTTTGTATAAGATAATACACAAATAATAGTTTTTAATCATATTAATTGCAAATAAATCAATAAAATAACTATCAATACAATACTTGTTTATGTTTAATATTTTGCTTAAAAATATTTCTGATTCTAAAACTTTTCTAAGAAGAAAAATGGACATTGAATTAAATATGATGATTTAATCATGATTGGAGCCAAATTACAAAATACCATTTACTTTAGCCTCCAAAGTAAATGTTAGTTACCTTGAATGCTTGATATGGGCAAAATTTGTAGTTGTTGCAACTGCTGTCCATTAGGTGTCGCTACCTATAAACATAACACAGTTATTTTAAAACTAATTATGAAGATAGCCTTGAGTGAAATAAAAGTAATGTGTTTATTTTTGTTGGAAAACACATTAATGTTAATTTTGACTGGTTACAGACTGAATGAATCAATATTGATTAACTGTAGTTTTAATTTTTTTATACCTATGATGTAATTTTTTTTCTTAACACAAATCATACCACTACCTGGATTTGTGGAGTCCCAATCTGAATGCATGTGCAAATAGAAAAATAGTTTATTAACACAATTATTTATGTTTATACACAAAAACAGTAGTGTAGTACAATCATATATTGTATTTTACTTTTAAATTTATTATAAATTTTTGGAATTTGGAAGTTTGGGTGTTTGTGTGGTCGAAAAGTCTCTCATAGTTTCTAATACCCACAGCACAATACTCTTATCTCAGTATGAGGGCTCAGGACTTTGATATGTGACTGTTGGGTTTATTTATTTATTATTTTATTTTATTCCACACTCTAGCATGTGTTAATTTATAATTTGAGGTAGTGGATTGTACCTGTATTGCAGGAGCGGTGGCCGGTATAGCATGTACCATTATCTGTTGTCCGTTAGGTCCTTGTATCATGTGAGGTCCATTATTCATCTGCACAACTTGTAGTTGTTGTCCGTTGATTGTTATCATTTGGGTACCATCCGAGGTCTGAATCTGGGCATGCTCCATAGCTAGTTCTTAACTAGAAAAGGGAAATTCTAGTATTAATGCTTAAGCTGGGTATTACAAGAAATATCAAATATCTATCTTTATATGTGTATATTTATTTGGTATCCAAATAAATATACACTTATTAAATATGTAACAAGTAATTCAATATTGTGTATTGGATATAGAACTATGTATCCCTATGCTAGTTTCTTTTTCCCTTAAAAAACTTGACGAAGGTGAACATCATAATTATCTGGTTAATTCTACAAAGAATTCAATCTCAACATTAGAAAATTGGATTCCCAGAAAAATCATATAACACACAAAACTTCTCTGTACTATTAGGAAGGTATACATTTTGATCATTTTTAGCTTTAAGTAGTTCTGAAGAACTCCTGTACCTACTGATAAGGGGTAACGCAAGAGTCCTGGGCAGTCTTGAAATTCAACTTAGTAATCAATTCGAGTAAAGCCAATCTCAGTACATAAGTACTTATACAACACACTTAAGAAAAACAACTTCAAAATCACTTGAAACCCAAGGAAATCTAAAACCACTATACGATACTATACGAAAAATATGCACCACGTCACGAGTACGAGGCCACATAAGCCAACGTAATCAAAATGGCTGCGTTTCACGTAATTTCATCAGGCATATCAAAATCATTTGAAGAAACATCGAATTTTTTGCGAAATTCCCGATAATTTGATAGAACATCCATCACGAAGGGATATTCGGCGAAAATAAAATGTAAACTTACATTGAATCCTCACTGGTTTTTCAATGATTGGTTGACAAAAGATAGACCAATGGCCGATGTCAATGATCGCAGGGACGCAGTAGATTGGTTCGGGATATTACCACTCCCAAACGAGCGAGTACGTCCGTCTATCCAATCGCTCACGTAATTAATACATTGTCTATGGTCAATATTAGCCTATCCGAAAATAAAACAAGATGTTCAAAACATGAAATAAAATGCTTACATTTAACATATTAATATATAACATAAATTATTACAAATTTTCAAAGGTCTTTATCTTGTGTATCCTTTCGTATTGATTAATTTAATAAATATTCAGTACCCTTGTGAATAGGAAGCATATAAAAAAAATAGTGCATAAAGTGTATAATATATTTAATTTAAATTATTTTTATTTGCCTAACTAACACCTGTAGCTTTAAATTATTTTAAAATATATTTTTTTAATTTATAAAATTTACTAAATTATTACTTTTTTAGCGTTTGAAAATTTTGTTTTAAACTTCAACTGATAGGGGCCTTTGGTTCCAATTTTTATTCAACACCTTTAGCATAGCATCACACTGGGGATATTTTATGTTTAATATTTATGAATGAAAATTCGTTTAAGACGCATAAATAATCAAATACTATTTTTAAAATAATTTGGTGATAAAAGTAAAATCACGATATATCAACATTATTGCCGTAATTATTTTAAATTTATTTACATGATATAGTGCCTTTGTTTGTAATGTTATTAATACTAACTTTATACAGAAATACTTGAATCAATGTGTTTAGTTTATGGTTGCCATTTTGTTTTGCGAAAACGACGCTTTTGTTATAAATACATTTTCTTATTTGTAATCGCTGTAGATACATATATGAATGTCAATACATATTTAATGAAAGTGTAAGATGAATTCAACAGTGTCCGATGATCTAACCCGTGAAAACTTAGCATTAGAAACTACTAAGTGTTTCAGTAGGTTATGTTTTTAACTTTGGAATCGGATCATGTCTCATTTGTTTTATTTTTGTGTTTTGTCAACAGTGAAATTGTGTATATTTATAATTTTCAGAGGAAATATTCGTGAATAATAGAAACATTACGAGTTTACATAAAGAACTATTGGAAGTAAATCTTTCAATCTCTGCGTACATTGAAGAGAGTAAAAAGCGTCAAAAACATCTACGTTTAGACTTAGCACACGAGGCTAAAACATCTCAGGAAGTCGTCGATTTACTTTCAGATAAATGTAAGTTTTGTCTTTTAATATCTGCACATGCTGTTTAAAGCAGTTACCTGATAGTGGACATCATCACACCAGTCATACTTTCTTATTAGTTTTTTTCTATCAGCAATACACTGTGTATTGTTGATCGACGTTAGTTTTATAATCCACAACATACAGACTACATCGGCTGTATTTAAACTAGTAAAAGTAAAATTTTAATCGGGTCTAAAATATAGGAAAATAATTTAATGAAGAGAATGTTGTTAAATAAATTGAGGATATAATTACCCAATTAAATTATCAGGCAAATGTACTTTTCTTTTTTATACAATGGGTCTGCCAAAGGAGCAACCAGGTCACCCGATGGTAAGTGATAACTACCACCCATGATTATCCACAAACAACTCTTGGATAATAAATGTGTTGACAAACATCAAGTGAGGTGCGTAACAGGAAGGAAAAAGAATGGGAAGAGGAAAGGGGTATTAGGCATGCATCAATCTCAATCACAGGACAAAACAAGATTGCGTTAATAATCTGAGAGACAGTGATGCCTCACTGGATGTGTCTATGAGTTGAGTCATGACTTAAAACTCACTGTCATCATCAGTCATGAATTCTGAATTCATCAGCCTGGCTTTATCACTTTTCTCCCATTGGATGTGCTTTTATCAATATGGAGTTGGCATAAAATGGTTTCTATTTATGTTGCAGAATTGTTTGATTGATGATTTTACAATAGGGCAACTGCCTAATGTCAGTCTTGATAAATATAGAATCCTAGACATGTCATGGCTTTTATAATATCTAAAAACTTATTCTATTTCAGAGTTTAAAATGTCATCTTCACAAACACCTCATAAGAGAAACCCAAGATTGATGAAATCACTGCATGAAAATAATAACAATATGAATAATAAATTTTCTGAGCGACAGCAGGCTAGAACCTTCATAGCATGGTATAAACGGATGATTGACAATGAAAGACAAAATCTTGCTCTGTATTTAGCCGATGATGCTACTTTAGAATGGTTTGGAAGAACTATAAAAACTAGAAAGAAAGTTACTGCATTCCTAAAACATGATATGCAATGTTCAAGACATGATTTTACATCTGTTGAAAGCATTGAGAAGATACAATGCAGAGATGATAGGTTGCAAAGGTTTGTGTTTTCTCAGATGTAATTTTTTTTCAAATACAGTTTTTAATTGATGTATAATCATATGATTTTCATTTATTAACCCAAACTCCAAAGCCATAGTCTCTTCCTGTTTACATTATATAAATATTTTAAAAATAGTAGTTATTTCTTTTTCAAATATATTTAGTACCAGATTTGTTATGGACTTTCAAAAGCATAGACATTAAATAGAATCAACTTTAATTTAGTTGCCAATATAATTTTTTTATCATTAATATTAAGAAATATGCCTAAAAATTATATGTTTATTATATATTATATAAATTGTTACAGAAAAGACGATGCAGCTCTGGCTAGTCCACTAGTTTCCCCTGAAATTATAAAGACAGAAAGACCTTGTAAGAGGCGGTTGAGGTCCAACTGTAACAGCCCAGAGTGGGCTGAAGGTTGCCAGCCTCCAGAAGACATTCCAATAGAAAACAAGAGGGCAAAATTACACCACAATGAATTTGATAGTATGGAACATCATGATCATCCAAGTTTAAAAAGACAATTCCCAGATGAAGAAAGCTTTGAGATCAGTCACAATGGTGATGGCATAGGGCAAAGAGTGAAAAGAAAGTGTGTGTCTGTGACACCACCAAATCGAGAAGTTGGACAAGGAGACTGTCTTCCATCCACCAGTGGTACTGACTCTGATAGATCACATGATGCATTGAATGCACAGTTACCCAAATTAGCTGTTGAATGCAATGGTTATATTGAATTTACAAGAACCAGAAACAGCCGTAGCACAGATGCAATGAAGTGGGAGAGAAAATGTAAAGTACAAATTATTTATTCAGAAGATCCTCTTAATGTTGGTGAATATATTATCTGGGCGGTTCGATATACTGATGAGAGTAAATGTAGACGAAATTTGTTGGCTGCTTTTGAAGAAGTTGCTAGGGATGATGGACTAAAAAACATTTAAATATTTGGGGTTCAAATATGCATTCCTTTTTGGGATCATTTCCTTTCAGAACAGTAAACATGGACTAATGCAATGAATATTTTTATAAGTATGTGATATAGACAAATATTTTGGTATTTTATATTATAGCATTTAT
This sequence comes from Deilephila elpenor, assembly GCA_949752805.1. Classification (NCBI taxonomy): domain Eukaryota; kingdom Metazoa; phylum Arthropoda; class Insecta; order Lepidoptera; family Sphingidae; genus Deilephila; species Deilephila elpenor. The sequence continues at coordinate 3,765,294 of OX457114.1, forward strand.
TTTTATGAACCTTTATCTTATACACATTGACCAAGCTGTACCTCGGAGTATTATGAATTTGCATAAACTGTTCAACTTTGTGTGTGAGATGTTCATGCTGATGGTGGATAGTGAGCCAAAGTTTGTGCAACAAAACAGCTTAATGTTAAGGAAACCGCTAGTGCTTTACTGATATCCCCAAAAATGAATTTTATACTATGTTGCATGTTATACATACATATAATACTCAAATCTTCTTGTAAGCTATTGCACTTGATCTCTTTTTAATCCCGTTTTTCGCCATACCACCGACATATTTATTAGGAGTAGCTTTGTATTGTTTATATATTACATTCATGTAATTTTAGTTATGTCACAATTGTATAAGTTAGTGGTTTTATGTCTGGATCATTCCTATTGATTACATTTGTACCATTGTGTTCTTTTCTATGAAAACATAATGTTATTTAAATTAGCTTACTTTTTTCTCACTACTGCTAATAAATAATGGATATTTAAACAAAGTCTTACAGTGTATTTTATAATTTGTGACAACTGTAATAAATTTTATTAATTTTACATGTTATATGAACCTAACTACAATTTGTTTTACAATTAAAACTATTATTGCAAAGTATGTGACTGATATTGCAGTAAACATTGTATTGTTTTTCTAGTGCCAAAATGTGGTAAATAAATACCAATTCCATTTTATTGTTTCCTACTGAAAATGTTGAAAGTTGCCGTGCAAAACGACTTTGTAATGTCTGCAAGGACAGTAATTTTAATTAATTTAATTATGATTAAGTTTTATGTTGTTGTAGCATTACTTGTAAAGTAATGAAAGGGGAGATTTTTTTGTTTTCATTATGCTAGGAATGTATAAGAAATAAAACATGTTTAGAAATAAACATTTGTATTATTTGAGTCTGATTACATTTAGATATACATAAATATGGTATGGATATTTTAAATTTGATTTCTCATAAGACTATTTTTCTAAATAGTTTGAACACAATATATTTAAACTATGAACAACACTCATATTGCTAAGTCAATCACAAATTAAACTTTTTGTAAATATATAATTATCTTAACAACTTTCACATAGTTTATTGATGGTTTTGTTGAATTTTAAATAATTCCACACACTTTTTACATTCAATACTTATGGATTTTATATGGGTAATAGAAATAACTAAATTGGCAGCATAATATGGTGCATTTCAAGGTGAAGATTTTTTTGTAATGCTGTATTCTGAAACCCAGATTGAGCAATTAATACTACTTCAGATCTAACATACAAATTGTGGCACCACAATGGCTTATTACACCTACTTTATATAACTAATTAAAAGCTAAACATGTGTGAAACTGATAATGATGGAACAATTATACAAACACAGTGGGCCTGAAATAGAATATACATGTTTTAAAAGTTATTTGCTGTGATATCTGAGTGTCATAACATGGCAAATAAGTAAAATTACTATTTATATCTCAAATGACTTTACCACATATAATAGCTTGGACTTGTTAAGTATCAAACTAAATAAAAACACACAATGCATGTGATTGCCACAGTCAATTAAAACAATACATATTGTCGCTTAAAAATGATATAATTATATTACAATAATTGTTCCTTTCAAAAGTTCATTAAAATAGTACAAATGCTTTTATAAGAACTTTCAAATCTATAACACATTTCATGATCTATTGCACCAATTGCCAATATTTTATGTTTAGATTTTGCATATAATACCTGGTTCAATTTTATGTACACTTTTGCTTTTTCTGCCTCTTGGCTTTGTCTCATAGAATTTTACACAGCAAGTTGACAAACAGAAAATATCATTTTTATATTCTTCTTCGTTTGAGCCAATGGCTCCAAATTATGTATATACATGTAGCCTTTACCTTTATTTATATTCTAAATAATGGACATATACCAACGTGTTGATATCATAAAATATTTAATAAATGAGAAGGCTAATTTGATCACTATACACATTATCAAAATAATAATTTAAAAATAGTTATGCTAGTCAATAAACTTTCATTAAACAATCTCAAATTAATATAATTTCAAAGAATATCTTCGGCCTATGGTGTCTTACAAATTTTTACACCTTCATGAATATTTTAATGTGATATCCAAATATTCTAATGTGTTCTCTCCAGATTTTTTCAACTCAAACTTGTTATTTATATTCTTAATTTCTTATTCTTAATTTTTAAGATTGTTATGTATTTCTCCTTATTGTCAAATTTTAACACCTAGTATTTTGGATTCAAATTATGCCTTAACTGTGGTAAAGGGTCATTAACTTCTTGAATTAGCATTTAGCATGTACACTACATACATTAACTACTATTATAATAAGTGCAGCTTTGTCAATTTTTTTTTTATAATGTTAGGACTGAACTAAAAAGCCTGACATACATTCCATGTCAACATTACCCTATAGCCTGTATAATCAAATTTTGATAATTAACATAATATCGTAAAAATATTACACAAAAATGTATTTATCAAAATGGTATATATATGAATTAAAATGCAATACAATCTCAGGTATTTTGTCATCTATTACAATTGATGTATTTATCACATTAATAGGAGGCCACTTTCTTTAACAGAAATGCATTATTGCAATTGAGGATCAAAATCATTGCCATCATTTAAAGCATTTGTGTCTTCTAATTCTTCTTTAGCATTGTTTTCAAGTACTGGCTCATTAATTGGATTGTTTACATTCAAAGCTGAGCTCAGTTTCGGTGGCTGGGCAGCTGGTGTCACCTTGGAGGGTATAGATGGGTTAGGAGCACTTTTCGTAGTTAATGCATTCTTGAGCCGTTCTACTTCTTTTTCCAAATCTTCAACCCGCTGTTTCCGCTCCGCTAAACGCGCTGTCAAGGTGTTTCGGTCAACTCGCAAGCTGTCTAAAACCGCCGATCTGCTTTCTTGCAGGTTTTTTAACGACTGCAGTTCTGTCTTGCATAATTCAACGTCCACGCGAGTACTGTTCACTAGACCGTCGGATTTGGCCAATTTATCTTTGTACTCTGCTATATCGTCAATCAGTTTACTTTTTTGTTTATCTAAATCGGTTATTTTTGTGACGTAGCCATCTCTCTGTTCGAGCAAAGTGAGAGATTCTTCCATACAAGTTGTTTGTTGTTTTGAACATTCTTGAAGCTGTGTACTCACCTCCACTATTTTATGTCGCAATTCTTTCTCCAAACTCCAGCTGTTTAATAGTGAAAGGATCAACAAAATGCATACGGCAAAAACAATGTACATTGGCCAACGACGCATGTTTTCTATACCCATATTTTATAAACCTACACCAAATAAATACAGTTCTGTATAAATCACTAAATGGAGTTCTATGCCACTTATGAGTATTATTTTAAACTTCCAACCGCAAATTAAACAATAGATCGTTTAATTTAACTAGCTATGACAGACGACTTCTGGCGCAATTATTTAAACTTTAAAGTTTATATCTAGCGAAAGTTATATCTTGATTTTACCGACGGTCGGCACACTATGACTGACTATGACATAACACATGCAAGCGGCGCGGCGGCACCTCAAGTATAAGTTTATATTTTGAGATTGGGCTGTGTTGTGTGAGTCGTGAGATAATTTCGTAAATGTTATTTTAAAACACTGAAATTAGAGCAGATTGCTAGTTTATTTCCATCATAGGCCATAGCTGTCAATTTTTAAGCCGGTTCCACACTCGCAAGTCTCGTTTGTAGTTTTGTACCCTGTGGTCTCGTTCTAGGTCTTAACATTCTGGAATATTAGGTATGTCTCGAGCCGAATGCTTGAACTCTAGACTAACACAAACTTTGCCCTGTGGTTCGGGGGTGCAAGAATTCCGCCACGGTACCTCCTGCCTGTCGTAAGAGGCGACTTAAAGGGGCAATCGGGGTCGTTGGGCAAACTGCGGGGGCGGTGCGCCCTCACTTACAACGACCTCGAGACGTGTGATAGAGTGCATGGGTCAGACTCTATCGTGGACGCCCACAACATCCTAAACGGGCGTCCAAACTAGAAGTAAATGTGGGGCAATCAGACCCCCACTACGTAAGGACCAGCAACGGTTTTGCGCCGAGCGGTTACGCGGACGTATATCGGGGCGATTGTCGCCCTGGGATGTCCGGTGCCGCCCATAATGCGTGTGAAGGTCACCGAAGGGTTTTTAGTCAGTATGCTGGCGTAGGTTTTGTTAGGGTCCCAGCTCGACCACAATCCGCAATGTGGCGGGTTGGAAGGCCAGAGACACTGACATACCCCTTTCGGCCTCCCCCGGGGTACCGAAAGGGGAGCCTAATAGCTTTTCCTCTTGGACACAAAAAAAATAAAAAGACTAACACAAACTAACAAGAAAACTAAGGAATATTTATTTTGTATTCATATTCTTAGTATGTGCCCCTAACATCTCTTTATCTTTTCTTTGTTTTAAAATCGTTTTTTTCTTTCATACATCAGTACATCCATGTTGTCAGTAACGACCAATGATTAAAGAATAATAATCATTGGTAACGACGCAATGTGAATAAGCTGACTTGTCCGGGGCCGGGCGGGCCGGAACCATTGTCTCATAGAAGATCGACAGCTTTGCTATCGCATTTCGTTCGGTGAGTGAGATTGCCACTTGCCTATTACCTCTTTTTTCTTCACATTCTTAATCTTGTTTCTTCATCGACATAAAAAAAGCAAATAAATGTAGGACATATGAGGGGGAGGAACTCTTAAATAAATTCAAATTCCGATGATAAACATTTTATGAATAGCGTTCAATATTCTTTGTTTTTTTTTTGTGTGGTCGCTATCCACATAGTAGTAGGCACAGTAGCATAGTCTTTTGTGTAAATATAATTATATCGACCAGCGAGACAATGGCAATTCTCAGTCGATGAATACTCTATCTGGATTGCACTGCATTTATCATTGCAATCACTTTCTTGTGCTTATTTAAAATGTTTGGAATATCTTGATAGTGTGCAGTAAGCTTTACGGAAACAGAGGATATAGTAAATACATTAAACTACAAACTGCAAACATACATTAATATTATTTTGAAAAGGATTTGTAATTCTTAGTAAAAGTATCTCATTATTAATAACTATTAAAGCACGTTTAAAAAATTTCAAATTGTTAAAATGAATTTTAATATTCACTAATATTTTTAAAACTTATTTTTAGTACGCTTGCAATACTAATGGTCACGTGACCAACTTCTAGGTACCATAGACAATAAAATCCTTCATCGACTTCTTTGGTTTATAGCCACGAGGTTTTTAGAAATATTTCAATTTATTAGTGAAATAATAAAAAAACACCACAATTTCGTCGAACAAAATGCCACCCAGCAATCCTTTGCCACCTAAAGAAAATGCTCTTTTTAAAAGAATTTTGGTGAGTACGATTGTAAACATTCAATTTTGGTTTTGTGTAGCCTGTCATCCGAAGTGATTATCATGAATTTTATAAAAATGCATAAAAATGCGACCCGATCTGTAATTGTGTTGTATGTTAAATTATTTACATATAGTAAAACGAGATTTGATTTTATTGATTAACTTGAAATGTACACCATAAAATATTTTTTAGCACAGAAAAATGTTTAAAAGTGTTGCACCCTTGAGCTGCATCTAATAATAAATAATAGGTTAAAACATTCAATTGATAAGCTTTTCGTTATCTTGCAGCGTTGCTACGAACATAAACAATACAAAAATGGGCTGAAATTCGCTAAGCAGATTCTATCCAACCCTAAATATGCAGAGCATGGAGGTAAGACACTATAAATATTGTAAACGCATAAGAATTCACATATCAACAATGCGAGTGGAACCAAGTTTTATGCACTACTTGTTGCTTATATTCGAATTGTGAATGTAATGACTCATGTGATGTCTATTTAATATATCATATTTTAATTAACAAAACAATTTTCAGCCACTGATTTGCCCATAGTATATATTTGTATAGTGATATTATTTCATATTTTTTGCTAACAGTAGTAGTATACATTACAATTAAACATGCAAGTTCCCAATGCAGTGTTTCACTACCATTTTAAAATTCAGATTGATTATGTATTTTCAGTGCTTATTGATACATTAATATATTTCAGAGACATTGGCAATGAAAGGATTGACATTAAATTGTTTGGGTCGTAAAGATGAAGCATATGAATATGTTCGCCGTGGCCTCCGCAATGACCTCAAGTCTCCAGTCTGTTGGCATGTTTACGGTCTGCTCCAGCGCTCTGATAAGAAGTATGATGAGGCAATTAAATGTTACCGTAATGCTCTCAAGTGGGAAAAGGAAAATATTCAGATTCTGAGAGACCTTTCATTACTTCAAATCCAGATGAGAGATTTGGAAGGCTATAAGGTGAGTTTTGATATTTTAAATTATTGTGTGGTCAATTAAAGTGATATTATTATTATATATAATTTTTTACAAAAAGAAAGAGTAATTTGTAATTGAAATTAATGTAATGTGATGAATTAAACTTAAGAATGACATAATTATTTGTGTAATATGGGAGACTTACAGTTTGAATATAAAATCTTAGTCAAAGTACTTTTCTTATTTACAATACAAAATTATCACATAAGTTAATTATGCACAAAGATAAATTGTGTTGAAATATACATATAGTTATTATAATAATCAATATAAGTTTTAGATATTTAAAAATAACATAAAATGTTGATGGGGTATGCGCTGGTGACACTAATGAGTCTCACAGTTTCCCATGCTTAGTGCTGGGTTCAAATTCAAATCATGGGCAACTCAAATAAGGTAACATGTACAACACACCTGAACTGGATTTCAAATGCAGGACCTCATAGTTTACTGCTGCCACTAGACCAAATAGGTGTCATAGCAATCATGTGGACTTATTTATTTTTGGAACATAATTAAGAATTTGGAAAAACATCTATTTTCTAGGATACACGATACCAACTATTTATGCTAAGACCAACACAGAGAGCCTCATGGATTGGTTTCGCCATGAGTTATCACCTCCTCGGTGACTATGAGATGGCTAATAGTATCCTGGACGCTTTCCGAACACATCAAATGAAAGGCCCATATGACTATGAACATTCAGAACTACTTCTCTATCAAAACATGGTGTTGGCTGAATCAGGGCAGTACGAGAGAGCTCTGCAACATTTACAAAAGTTTCAGAGTCAAATTCTTGATAAGTTATCAGTTAAAGAGACCTCTGGGGAATATTATTTAAAGTTGAAAAGGTGAGTTTGATTTTAAATTACTAAATTTGATGTAAAATATTTTAGATTTGCATCCATTATTATATTCAGTGCATGGTGAACTCTTTGACATAGATTGATGTGGTATTGAAACTATGGAATTTTATCTATTATCCACAACTTTGTTAATATTGAAACAAATCGAATAGACATCACATTTATATTAATATGGTACCTAAAACCATTTTTTATTCTAAGTTGACTCGCGTCAACTTGTGATTATTATTCTGTGTACTACATTGTGTCCTCGAGTTATTGTTGTGGCGAAATATGTACCGGGATTGTATTACACGCGTACCACAAATAATTGTGACAGTCGCTCCCAGTTATTTGCGGTCGCTTAATCTCGAAATGAAGCTCAGCATTGTTTATCTTTAAGTTAGTACCAAGGAGTGGTTGAGATATGGAAGGATAAGTTTCCCATTTTTACGTGAATATCTCGGACTGTATTCAATTAAGTGTTATGTTATTGTATTATTTCTCAGGAATCTTTAAATAGTAAATGAAAATAATAAATATATCCAAAGTCACACATAGTATACGCTGATTTTACAACTGATTAATACCAAATATTGTATCATGAGTATCAGAAACCTTTGGGTCTCACATCACTCAACTCCCAAACAATTAATAGTTGTGAGCTTACTGAATACCAAAAATCGGCATAAGAAACTTATTCCGTAGCATATTATACCAACCTAAGAATGTATAATAATCAATAACTATTCTTATTGGAGGTTTTTTATTTTTCAGATTCAAAGAAGCGGAGACTGTCTATGAGGATTTACTAAAGAGGAATCCTGAGAATGTGATGTACTATGAGAAACTTATAGAAGCTAAACAACTTACTAATCCTGATGATAAAGTGGCCTTTTACGATGTATTTAAGTGAGTATCTTAAATAGATAAAATACTTCGCGAGTTACTGTTTATAGATGATAGAAATATGTATATCTCACAATTACACATTGTTCCGATGCTTCAGCAAGTTTGAAGGGTATTGAAGGGTATCATAAAATTTTAGTTTGCTTTCGCTTCCACAACTATAAAACTAAAAATTGTTTCATACACTCTCATATTTAGTTTTTTATGGTTTACTACTTAGCCCAGAATGGCGATATCGTAGGCCATACCATCTTACGGTGGAAATACACATGGCAAAGTTATACGCTCAAATGAACGGCCTTGCTTTGTAAATATATTATCTTTTAGTGTGCTTTTAGCATCTTCGCTCTAAATACAACAGTTGTAAAAACGATCAGTAATGTGGTTTATATTACGTGTTGTTGTGTTAACGCGTAATACTTGATAGTTGTTTTTTCTATAAGTGTATACGTAATAATGTATCATGTAATAGAATTGACACGCCTCTGCGCACTCGATATTGTGCAGTCACAATACCTTATAATTTTAATCAGGCCTGTTTTATGCTATATTAATTTAATTTAAGGTTGTGGTATTACGCTACTTTCAGGTATTAAATCATAAACAAAGATTTTATAGATTTTTTCTACTATGATTTGCATTTAAATATTTTCTATAAAGTCCTTGAGCCTCACTTATTGAATAGGCGCCCTTTTGAGAATTTTAATCCATGACTTCTCTGAATCTTAATTATGTAATCGATCCCCGTTTGTTTTATCACCTGGAGACTGTCCCTCACACCCACCACTGTTATTCTGTGTCACAGGATCAACATTGGCACATATAATGACACCAAGCATTGAAGCAATCCTCCGGGAAAGTCTGACTTGTCTTTACCCTGTAACGAAATCAATCACAAAGTTAAATTAATAGGAGTTGGAAATATTTTGCCCACTCCCCCCGAAGGGCTTACCACCAGTAAATACATTGTTTTGTTAGTAAGTAATGTGTTTTTCCGTATTTCCAGGAAGGAGTATCCGAAGGCGATAGCGCCGCGTCGCCTGCAGTTGAACGAGGCGTGCTCTGCGGCCGTGTTCGAGCGGCTGGCCGACGAGTACCTGCGCCATGGACTGCACAAAGGAATACCCCCGCTATTTGTTGATTTAAGGTATGAGGATATATTCGTATGTTTTTATATTGGGATGTAAATGCAATGTTTCTGATACAATACAATCTTTATACAGTCTCTAATAAATATTCCAATATTATATTTATCAGAACCCCACCCCCTTAATCAAACAAACCGCCCGTCATCATTCCTGGAGCAAACGAGCCCAAAATACAGGAGGCATTTCCTCTTTGGATGGCGATAGCTATCCTATGTTTCTGATGGTAAGTGCATTGTGGTCCGAACGTAGTGTTCATGAATGAGATATTTATTCCGGAGTGTTTTAAATCGGATATAAACACAGGTTGAATCCGAATGGCATTATGTCACGATAATTTGTTGTATATGTTTGTCTATTTGTGTATGATTTAGCTCCAAACACGACACAACTACTGCATAGTGGAAAGGAATTGGATATCCTACAGACTTCAATAGATCTTTCTGCAGTCAACATCTCGGGGAATACATACCCTGTCATTTGTAAGAATATTAAATTTTAAAGCTTGTATAGTACCAGCAAAATTTAATATTGCAAGAAACCCACTCAAAAGTAACAGCAAAACACCAAACTCACACAATGTTCTCAATTTCCAGATCTTTATACGCGGACGAGATGAAATCTGAAGTGTTAGAGAAATTAGTGTTAGGTTATTTAGAGAATTTATCAAAGAGCGGTACGTTTGGGTCTGCGGAGGAGGTGAAGCAGCCCGCCAGTGCGTTGCTGTGGGCCTATTATTATGCAGCTCAGCACTTCGACTACAAGAAGGATACGGATAGAGCCCTACATTATATTGATGCTGCTATTGAACATACGCCTACGTTGATAGAACTGTTTATTGTTAAGGGACGGATATTTAAGGTATGTTTCCTTTGTAACTATGCCTTTTAAGTGTGTCATTTTGTTTGTATTGTCCGGTGATAGTAGTCAATTGATATGCGATTGTAAGATACTTTACCAATTAGGTTTTTTGTCTTATTAATAATGATGTGAATTACCATCTGAAATTGGCAGTAATTTTTTTGAATCTCTCAATTCGGTTGCCATTACATTTCTTATTTTTTTTCTTATTTTTAATATCGCACATAAAAAAAATTAAAGTGTCTAAAGTATAAATTATACCTTTTTGTATTATTCACCGATTCAAAGCCTCTTGTGGAGACGAAAATAAAATCAAAATATTTTTAATTTTGATGTTGTAATGTTAAATGTATATCGTCTGTATCCAGCACGCAGGCGACCCGGTGTCGGCGTACCAGTGGGTGGAGGAGGCGCAGGCGATGGACACGGCGGACCGCTACGTGAACAGCAAGTGCGCGCGCTACATGCTGCGCGCCGGACACGTCAAGCGAGCCGAGGACATGTGCGCCAAGTTCACCAGGGAAGGTACGGAACTGCACCACCAAGTGAGGGGTAGCTCGAGAGGAGTTTGATACCCGTAGCGTATAAATCTGTAGAACCTGTGAGAAATGGTTTAAAAGAAAACTAGCCGAAAACAAAATATAATAAAAGAATATAATACTTGATTGACCTAGAAATGGGAGGCCGACATAAATCGAGTTACTTGGACGCTAGTGGGACCAACGCCACACTATTCGGGCAATTCGGGAAGATCGAACAGTAAAACCAGCAAAAAGCGATATTTTAGCTTTGGGACAATCGGAAATATTTCTGACATATACATGGTAGATTCATTTTCATCATATGTAAAAAATATGTCATGCCAATGCTACAACAAAAAAAAAAACATCTAAGTAAAGAAATATATTTAATTCTTCTGAAACATGTTGCAGGTGTACCAGCGACAGAGAATCTGAACGAGATGCAGTGCATGTGGTTCCAGACGGAGGCGGCGACCGCGTACCAGCGGCTACAGCAGTGGGGCGAAGCGTTGAAGAAGGCACACGAAATCGATAGGGTTGGTAACTAACTATTTTTTTTTGTATTGTGTTTCAAATTGTATTACACTTAACACAAGACAATCGAAGTTATAATGGTGAGCAGACGTGATTTGCATGGAGGTAAAGAACAGAAATAAGAGGACCTTTAAACGACAGTAACTTATATTGTTATTCTGTCGTTCAAATATTATTCTTAAGTTGTGTATGTGTGTGTGTGCGTGTTAGTGTTCGTGCGCACGTTCGTGTGTAAGGACGTGTGAGTGTTGAATTTCAAATTAAAGGATGGTAACAGCGTAGCGTGAAGAGGCATCTCAGCATACCATCAAGTGCAATGCAGTCACAATGCCGCGCCAATTAAAAAATAAAAATATTCGACGGCCTTGACGCAGCTTCATTCGAGATTGTTGACTGTTCTGTTCGCGACTTTAAAATGTTCCAATGGAAGAATAAAATACGCGGGTCACATCCGTTCTTTGGCTTGGGAGCCAGTATGTTTAAGAGTTTAAACATTATAATAAAAGTATAATGAATTCAACCGATTATGCAGGGTGAATTTTTCAAGTGGACGTTGATGGCCAAATCCGAAATTATGAGGAATAGCGAAAAATACTGAAAGGAGTCACGAGTCCGATTTTGATGAAAACTAAAACTGTATATTCACATCTTTGGAGGAGGCCAATGTTCAGCAGTGGACTTCCTGTGGCTGAATGGATGGCTGGAATAAAGTATTTGTGTGATTGCAGCACTTCTCGGAGATAATGGAGGACCAGTTCGACTTCCACTCGTACTGCATGCGCAAGATGACGCTGCGCTCGTACGTGGGGCTGCTGCGCCTGGAGGACGTGCTGCGCTCGCACGCCTTCTACTTCCGCGCCGCGCGCGCCGCCATCGCCGTCTACCTGCGTCTGCACGCGCACCCGCTGCGCGACGCGCCCGCCGTCTGCGAGCCCGACACAGGTACTACTGCCGCACTCATGTACAGCCTGCATCCACATCGCCGGGTACCTGCACGCGCACCCGCCCGCCGTCTGCGAGCCCGACACAGGTACTACTGCCGCACTCATGTACAGCCTGCATCCACATCGCCGGGTACCTGCACGCGCACCCGCCCGCCGTCTGCGAGCCCGACACAGGTACTACTGCCGCACTCATGTACAGCCTGCATCCACATCGCCGGGTACCTGCACGCGCACCCGCCCGCCGTCTGCGAGCCCGACACAGGTACTACTGCCGCACTCATGTACAGCCTGCATCCACATCGCCGGGTACCTGCACGCGCACCCGCCCGCCGTCTGCGAGCCCGACACAGGTACTACTGCCGCACTCATGTACAGCCTGCATCCACATCGCCGGGTACCTGCACGCGCACCCGCCCGCCGTCTGCGAGCCCGACACAGGTACTACTGCCGCACTCATGTACAGCCTGCATCCACATCGCCGGGTACCTGCACGCGCACCCGCCCGCCGTCTGCGAGCCCGACACAGGTACTACTGCCGCACTCATGTACAGCCTGCATCCACATCGCCGGGTACCTGCACGCGCACCCGCCCGCCGTCTGCGAGCCCGACACAGGTACTACTGCCGCACTCATGTACAGCCTGCATCCACATCGCCGGGTACCTGCACGCGCACCCGCCCGCCGTCTGCGAGCCCGACACAGGTACTACTGCCGCACTCATGTACAGCCTGCATCCACATCGCCGGGTACCTGCACGCGCACCCGCCCGCCGTCTGCGAGCCCGACACAGGTACTACTGCCGCACTCATGTACAGCCTGCATCCACATCGCCGGGTACCTGCACGCGCACCCGCCCGCCGTCTGCGAGCCCGACACAGGTACTACTGCCGCACTCATGTACAGCCTGCATCCACATCGCCGGGTACCTGCACGCGCACCCGCCCGCCGTCTGCGAGCCCGACACAGGTACTACTGCCGCACTCATGTACAGCCTGCATCCACATCGCCGGGTACCTGCACGCGCACCCGCCCGCCGTCTGCGAGCCCGACACAGGTACTACTGCCGCACTCATGTACAGCCTGCATCCACATCGCCGGGTACCTGCACGCGCACCCGCCCGCCGTCTGCGAGCCCGACACAGGTACTACTGCCGCACTCATGTACAGCCTGCATCCACATCGCCGGGTACCTGCACGCGCACCCGCCCGCCGTCTGCGAGCCCGACACAGGTACTACTGCCGCACTCATGTACAGCCTGCATCCACATCGCCGGGTACCTGCACGCGCACCCGCCCGCCGTCTGCGAGCCCGACACAGGTACTACTGCCGCACTCATGTACAGCCTGCATCCACATCGCCGGGTACCTGCACGCGCACCCGCCCGCCGTCTGCGAGCCCGACACAGGTACTACTGCCGCACTCATGTACAGCCTGCATCCACATCGCCGGGTACCTGCACGCGCACCCGCCCGCCGTCTGCGAGCCCGACACAGGTACTACTGCCGCACTCATGTACAGCCTGCATCCACATCGCCGGGTACCTGCACGCGCACCCGCCCGCCGTCTGCGAGCCCGACACAGGTACTACTGCCGCACTCATGTACAGCCTGCATCCACATCGCCGGGTACCTGCACGCGCACCCGCCCGCCGTCTGCGAGCCCGACACAGGTACTACTGCCGCACTCATGTACAGCCTGCATCCACATCGCCGGGTACCTGCACGCGCACCCGCCCGCCGTCTGCGAGCCCGACACAGGTACTACTGCCGCACTCATGTACAGCCTGCATCCACATCGCCGGGTACCTGCACGCGCACCCGCCCGCCGTCTGCGAGCCCGACACAGGTACTACTGCCGCACTCATGTACAGCCTGCATCCACATCGCCGGGTACCTGCACGCGCACCCGCCCGCCGTCTGCGAGCCCGACACAGGTACTACTGCCGCACTCATGTACAGCCTGCATCCACATCGCCGGGTACCTGCACGCGCACCCGCCCGCCGTCTGCGAGCCCGACACAGGTACTACTGCCGCACTCATGTACAGCCTGCATCCACATCGCCGGGTACCTGCACGCGCACCCGCCCGCCGTCTGCGAGCCCGACACAGGTACTACTGCCGCACTCATGTACAGCCTGCATCCACATCGCCGGGTACCTGCACGCGCACCCGCCCGCCGTCTGCGAGCCCGACACAGGTACTACTGCCGCACTCATGTACAGCCTGCATCCACATCGCCGGGTACCTGCACGCGCACCCGCCCGCCGTCTGCGAGCCCGACACAGGTACTACTGCCGCACTCATGTACAGCCTGCATCCACATCGCCGGGTACCTGCACGCGCACCCGCCCGCCGTCTGCGAGCCCGACACAGGTACTACTGCCGCACTCATGTACAGCCTGCATCCACATCGCCGGGTACCTGCACGCGCACCCGCCCGCCGTCTGCGAGCCCGACACAGGTACTACTGCCGCACTCATGTACAGCCTGCATCCACATCGCCGGGTACCTGCACGCGCACCCGCCCGCCGTCTGCGAGCCCGACACAGGTACTACTGCCGCACTCATGTACAGCCTGCATCCACATCGCCGGGTACCTGCACGCGCACCCGCCCGCCGTCTGCGAGCCCGACACAGGTACTACTGCCGCACTCATGTACAGCCTGCATCCACATCGCCGGGTACCTGCACGCGCACCCGCCCGCCGTCTGCGAGCCCGACACAGGTACTACTGCCGCACTCATGTACAGCCTGCATCCACATCGCCGGGTACCTGCACGCGCACCCGCCCGCCGTCTGCGAGCCCGACACAGGTACTACTGCCGCACTCATGTACAGCCTGCATCCACATCGCCGGGTACCTGCACGCGCACCCGCCCGCCGTCTGCGAGCCCGACACAGGTACTACTGCCGCACTCATGTACAGCCTGCATCCACATCGCCGGGTACCTGCACGCGCACCCGCCCGCCGTCTGCGAGCCCGACACAGGTACTACTGCCGCACTCATGTACAGCCTGCATCCACATCGCCGGGTACCTGCACGCGCACCCGCCCGCCGTCTGCGAGCCCGACACAGGTACTACTGCCGCACTCATGTACAGCCTGCATCCACATCGCCGGGTACCTGCACGCGCACCCGCCCGCCGTCTGCGAGCCCGACACAGGTACTACTGCCGCACTCATGTACAGCCTGCATCCACATCGCCGGGTACCTGCACGCGCACCCGCCCGCCGTCTGCGAGCCCGACACAGGTACTACTGCCGCACTCATGTACAGCCTGCATCCACATCGCCGTGTACGTGACTGTACAGCCGATTAAAATCGATTGTGAAAAAAATGTAATGAGGGCCTTATTACGTCATTCTACCAACAGATTCAAGTTATTTCGATAGAATGTAATAATTCCATGATACAGTGCAAGTTCATATACATTGTAGTGTAGACTTGACAACAAACAGCAGCGACGCGTATTAAATATTATAATTAATTGTTGGTGAAGTTCGTCCGCAAATGACGCGCATGATGATTAACTAAAATAGAAGTAATGTCGTGTATCAAAAATTTGACAAAAATTCTTTATACTTAAATATACTGCCTACTTAGAGCTTTTCTCAAAAGAGATTTTGAGTCGGTGTTACATACACCCATGCCAGAATAAATGATTACGGCTATCGAAAAAATTGTCTCGATGCCGGCATCGAACTCTCTGCCTTTCGTTTAAAAAATAGTAGTGCGCAGTGCTAGATTAATTTTAAATTGAATTTACATAAAAAAAAGGTTAAAATAATTATGCCAAAGACTTCTATTTCATGTATTTGTCACATGCAAGTTTTTTCCTGACACTAAAAAATGCCACCCAGAATAGCTAAGCTATTATTACATCTCTTACACGTACTGCCGACATAAGACAAAGCGCGGGCAGTGCAAGTTTGACTTACATAAAAGCACGGGTGTGTGTTATCAAGGTCATTCCTTCGATACCGGCTAGAAAAGACAAGTAATTAGCTATTAAAAACTAATTAATCAGTATTAATGCTAACATAATTATTTGGTTTACTCAGAAAAAGGTTGCCGAAATCTTAGAAATTTTTGAAATTCTTTAATACCTACATGTACCGTATTTTGAAAGACAATTCACTCTAAAAATATGTATGTTAAAATACCTTGTTCGACGACTTGAAGCTAGCCTTATTTTAGTCGATCTCAGGTACATACGAAATAAAACCACAATTCCACAGCAAATATTTTAATTTAAGGAAAATTGTGAACTGAAATGTAATAAAAATATCTCGATTGGGCGACTTTTAATGTACACGCAAATAAGGAAGAACATTTAAGTTTTTTTTTGCAGCAAGTATGTAGATACTGTGCAACGCGTTTCGTTATTGCTATTACGAAATGTTTTTGTGTGTAAACTGGTTTAGTTTTTGTCGAATGACATTACTACTCCGTGGCTGTGCGTGGGTTGAACTTAATTCATCTATTGTGGATACAATCCCCAAAAGAGGGACGTGTATGGGTGGATACCCATACACGTCCCTCTTTTGGGCAGACATCTAGTACAAAAAACTATTATTAGAGAAATTGAAAAATCTGTGCTATCATAAAGCATTTCAGTTTGATATAAATTATTTTTTATTTGATGGTCGAACAAGTTATCTCTTTTAAATAATGTTCAGATGTGACCTTGTATGTGCGTTTCCTATATCGGTTATTTTGCAAGTTTTGAAAATCGAAAATATGGTTGCTGTTTTATTTTGCATGAAACTGAGGACTGTTAGCCGAAGGTAAAATAAAAAAATTCTCTCTGTGCATAAATCTACGATAAGGGCACTTAGAAGAACTAGTAGGTCAATTAGCAGTCGTTAAATACAATACTAAACAAATAAAATATGTTCGCAGTCGTGATTATATCTATTCTGTAGTTGTCGAGGTATTTGTGTCAATGACGTTAAGTTCTAATAAATCTCTCTGCAGAGCCACTATAGCAATAAAGTGTGTAGTTACGGGTACAAATGAAAACTAACCTGAATAATAAGGTTTTATTATTTTATTTTAATAATTCTTTGTTTTAGAAATACAATATATAAATCACATAAAAATTTGTCATAAGTTTGTTTAAATAACAATTACTATAACAACTGCGACCGTCGCCACATTTCACGCGCGACGACGTCACAATTAGCTCCACACATTTATATCACATCATTCCTTACAGTTCGTCGAGAATACTGACATAAATAAATTAATTAACATTATGCATGCACCACAGTCTCTTAACAATAATTTAATAAATAACGTATCAAAAGTAGTAAGCGTCCGTTTTCGAAACATCGCTAGAGAAATAAACTAAAACATTCGTTTTAAATATTATGGCAACGCGGTCGGTCCCGCTAGTCTTTCATCACTAACACTACTTAGGACACTTGTAACATCACATTTGCGCTTTATATTTACACGGTGCGCGCGCGGAGTGCGGTCGCGCGGCAGACTAGAGGTTCAGCGGCGGTACCCGGGCGCGCGGTACCGCTCGCGCGCGTGCGCCGGCGTCAGGAAGTACACGTGCGCGTCCTCGCCCGGCAGCCGGTACGACACCAGCGAGCCCGGCCGGCCCTCGCCCGCGAGCCACTCCGCGTCGGGGTTCAGCGCCGGCAGCGGCCGCTTGTAGTTCACCGCCGTGTCGTCCGCCAGCGACGGCCGGTTCAGCTCGTGCTGCTCGCCCGTGAACTGCGGCCTCGGCACCTGCGTCGCCACCCGGTACTGACCGCTCCTGAAGCCCGGGTTGGAGATCGGTATGAACTCGCTGTCCGGGTTCACGGTCGGCCTTGGCAGCCTGTCGTTCACCAGTGTGTCGCCCGCTAGTGATGGCGGTTTCGGTTGCACCAGGTCGGCGTGTGTGTTCCAAACCGACTCGCTGTCCGGGTTGATAGGAGGTCGCGGGTGCCTGTCGTTCACTAGAGTGTCGCGGTCCAGCGAAGGTGGATTCGGACTGGGACTCTGGGTGTCGACAATTTCATATGCATACTGAAGGTTTATGTTGTTGTCGACGGGAGTCTTCACGGTTTCCAGAGGCGCTGTCACCGCTAGTCCGTTGATGTCATGCGTACTGTCCTCTAACTTTTTGCCGAAAATGTCAAACGAATTCCTGGTGATGTCATCAAAATATCTTTCATCTTGCTTAGTGTAATAACCGTGGCTGATGGGGCTGGGTGTCGTGCTGGGATATCTTGTAACGTGGTGAGATACCACAGAAACTGGCTTGTCATTCTGTATTGGAATGTTGTTTCTGATACTCTGTGGCCTGATATCCCGTTCTTCAGCGTCGTCTTGGTAATCTTCATCCCTCGTCTTGGAGTTCGGGTAGTATTTAGTGGATGAGGGTGTTTCTGTCGTCACTGGTACATTTTCGATTAGATATTGTTGATGATAGCCCGGTGATGCTGATGGCGTGATAGCGTTGAAGTCTTCCAAATTGAAAGGCTTACTATAACTGACCATTGGTCTGAAGGGTTCCGGGTCCAGTTTGGGTGCACGGAATGGTACCTGCTCTGGCCTTGAATTTGTTTGGTAGTTGAATTGATAAACGGGTCTTGTCGTTATAGCCTTTGGTTTGTGCGTGTGTTGTCTGTGCGAATGAACTTTTGGCCTCTTTGTCGTAAAATAGTCGATAGTTTGTTGTATATCAGCAATCTGTTGATAGAAGTCAGGTCGCTGCTTTGGTTGTTGTACGTACACTGGTTGCGGCTTTGGTTTTTGTATACTAAAATATTCCTGTGTTAGTGTCCTCGGACCTTGTTTCTGTGGCCATAAGAAAAATTCATCAGCTTGGTCTATGGCGCCATAAGTGACATCCACTGAAGGATTGTAGTGTGATTGAGTGTTAATATTCTGCTGCGGATACGGTTGTGGATTGACTGGAACAGTTTTGTAATAATTTCTTCCATCGAAGAAAGTCGCCGGAGATGGCGAGGTCTTTGGCTGTTCATCGAAGAAATAGAACGATGCCAACGCGTTGTCGTTTGGTTTCCTGTTATAAACAGGTTGCAGTTTCGTCGTAGGTACATCATTCTGAGTGTTAGAATAGAAAGCCCTCAAAGGTACTGCAGTCGAAGTAACATCGTTTGCCACATTCGTGTGTGATTTCTGTGGCACGTAAACCACGAACGGTTTATCGGACGTCGCCGGGGGTCTCGTATTGTAAATTGGTTCCTGGTAGTCGTAAAACACAGACACAGATAATGGTTTGGAAGTGAGTTTCGTCCTGCTTTTGTGAACAGGCTTTTCAGTTTTCGGCCTAGTGTCAATTTCATCTGGCAGGTTGTGAACTCTTACGGGATGTCTAGTCGGAATGCGTTGTGGTTTTCTTTGTTTTGGTGTAGTCACGATTTCGACTGGCGATGGCGTCGTGAATGTCGTTGGGACTTCAGTCGTTCTAATCGACTCCGTTGTGGTTGGACGCGTCTTGTACTTGGTGCGGTGCACAGTGTGCGTCGGCACCTGTTTCGTCGTCGTCTTTTGCCTCGTGTATGTTGTCGGCCTCGTAGTTGTCTTAATTGTCTCCGTTGTTGTTTTCTCCTCTAGAGGCGCGAAGAAGTCTGGCGGAGGCGGTAGTACTATTCCAGGGACGAGTGGTCCGGCGGGAACTTTATTGTTGTAGTCAGCGCGGTAAGAAAAATTGTAAGGCGGCGGATAGTAGATCGAAGGGTCGTCTTCGTCGTACAGGTCTGATTGGTTGCTCGGTGGTGGTAGAAACGCCGCGCCCGGTGGGTAGCCTTCTGGAAGAGAACCGTTCATGGAGGGAGGGAAGGGGAATGCTCCTTCGCTCGCATTCCCGGGTAGGAATGGGAACGGAGGACCTGGCTGCGGCGCTCCCCCGGTAGAAGTGTTTCCCGAATAATCACCCGGGGGGTAGGTCTCTCCCGGCGCGAAGGGGTATGGCGGAGAAGGTAGAAAGCCTTCGCCCTCTCCCGTAAAGAAGGGAGGGAAAAGGGACGCAGGGACACTGCCATTTGGGGTGAGGAAAACGAGCGGTCCGTCGTCGGAGAGTCGTACCGGAAAGGGCGGTGGCACCTTTGGCTTCTGCGGTAATTTTACTTGCCTGTTGGGCGCTTCGTAAGCGTCGATTGGTGGCCAAGGTCTGCGTTCGGTCTCTTTGGTGCGCTCCGGGAATGAGCCTCCTTTCAGAACCAAAAGGTGATCTTCGGCGAGCCAAATTTCGTCTTTCTTTAAACCACCGAGACTTTGCAAATTATCTTTCGCTCTCGTTTCTGAGTTTGGCTCATAACTGACTATTCCTGGCCTTTTGGGTGCTTTTGAGAATATTTCGTTCTGTATCAGACCGTATTTGCCTTCGGCCACCTGATCCGACAGTGTCTTTTTGTCTTCGTCATCTTCTTTGGTCTTCGGGCCGTCCTTGCCCTCGCCGGCGCTGGACATGAGCATGCCGTCGTCCCAGATCCCTTGATTCCAGCCCACGTTGCCGCCCGACTGGTCCGGCGCGATCACGCCGGCGAACTTGCCACTCTCGCTCTTCTCGTCCAACGATATGGCATTTTTAGACGATCCAAATTCTTTTTCGGGTTTGATCTTGAGATGTCCGCCGACGAGTCGTTTGATGGTTCGCGAAGACTCGGCCGCGTCGGCGTCTGTCGCGGCGGCGGTGCCGACGGGAGCACCGAGGCTGCGTTGATCGCGCACGAACGAGTCGGGCGGCAGCACGTATGTGGGCACGAGCACGCTCGCGTGTGCGCAGCAAGCCCACGCCAGCGCCAGCGTGAGCGCCAACGCCGCCCCTCTTACCATCTGAAAGTTTTAAACACATTTCTTAGTTATATTGCACAATTATTATCACAACACTAGATAGCGACAGATAAACTTATCTAAGTCGGGTTCTCTTTGTCGTATAAGCGCGCACCGTCGTCGGTCATGAGCGAGTGAAGTGAAAGGACCGGCGGAGACAAAAACCTCGAACAGTGATTCGGGCACTGGCGCGCCGCGCGCCACCACCCGCCTTTTATCAACTTTGTAGAACGACCACCTCCGACCCGGCTGGCATTGAGAATCAAGCGTTTAATTGGAAATTGAATGGCGAATTAATGCCAGCAAGACGGAAGGCCGCGAAGTCTAATTAAGAACAAAAAGTCAAGCCGCCAGATATAACGCGTTCTGTCGTGTTATTGTTCACTTGCGCTCACTAAAACCTGTATTTAGGATGATCCTCAAATTACATTCAGCCTATAAAGATTAAAGTCATTGAGATTGTGACTAATGGTTAATTTTTTGCGTTGGTTGTTTATTGAAAATTGTGTATTGCAAAATATATTTAGCGTTAGCTCATTGCTGCGTTAGCAAACAGTTCGTTAGAGATTTATCTGCCGCGGTATTCTATTGCGAGGTGGTGGAGGGGAATGTTGTTGCATATATGACGTTTTAATTCCGACCGAATGCGGTTGGGTGACGGAATAATGACTACATATTCGAATATTAGGACAGTGAAGGCAAAATAGTGGATTGTGTTTAGGTGGGTGTGCCCACCATAGTTGTGTGAAAGGCGCGGTCACTCGACTAGTTTGATTTTGCCTTCGATAAATAAAATCAGAGTAGGTTGCTTGGTGTGCGCTAGGCACCGGCAAGTGGTGCAGACTGCAGCAGCGCGCCGCCGTCGCCGACAACTCGCCAACGCACCGCGCAATGTTGCGCTTCATCGACTTATTAATTGGTTACGATTGTGCTTTATGTCTTTTCAGTTATTTCTATAGGTCACTCAGATTATTTTATTACTACCAAGTTACATCGTCAATCAATATTTATACTGCGTTGTTGTTCGTCAAAGAGGGAAATTAAGTGGAGTACGCTATTAGGTGCGTTATCACTGCCTCGGTTATTATGACAGTTTCAATAAATTTTATCACAGACGCGTTCTGCTTCGGCGCTCAGCCCTGATGCAACATGTACTCACTTTCTCATTATGGACAAATCAATAAATATGATACGGACTGGTCTGATTGCAGTTTATATAAACCGCTCGGCTCGCAACCTTTGTACGCGTAGACAGGTGAATCGTAAAGTTCATTGCGAATATCGCAGTTTGACATTTGGCTCGCGCTCATCGTGGTCGCATCCTTTCGTTTGCGATATCCAGTTAGCCTTCGTAAAAATTGTGTCGCGCTCTTAACTAACTTAGCTGCGGACAATGTAATGTGCATTGTTGTAATGATTGTACATGAGCGATGGAAACTAAGACAAGCGGAGCGCGGCCTTGCTGCGGCAAGGTGCCCGATTTTTTTGCGGTCAACACAAAACGTGGTGTGATTAACCAACTAGCGGTTGGGAGTGTCGCGAGTGCGCCGCGCCGCCGCTCGCAACAATGCCGCGCAGCCTTGCGCCGACCCGAGCCTACTCAGGGCTCGTTCAAATGTGCCGGTAAAAAAGCTTTCTTCGCGTTCTAGTTTCACTGTGACAGCGTTGGGAAATTCTCTCGGGTGATGCATTGTCATCGATTTGTATTCAACACTAGCCCGCCAACTTTCTATCGCTCTTTGTTTGTTGGCGGCCACGGTTGTACCGGCAGGATGTGTGGATGGCACGCGACGCTCACCATTATTTACAAAAACAATGTTTAATTTAACCAATAATGCTTACTATGTTAGCGCACTGCACTAACTCGC
Source organism: Deilephila elpenor (assembly GCA_949752805.1). Taxonomy (NCBI): domain Eukaryota; kingdom Metazoa; phylum Arthropoda; class Insecta; order Lepidoptera; family Sphingidae; genus Deilephila; species Deilephila elpenor. Next base: position 3,788,144 of record OX457114.1, read on the forward strand.
CGGTGGTAATTCTCGTAATTATCAAGATAAGTCGGCGGCAAATTAAGGTCTAGTACGTTGAAGTAATTGCATACATTGCTCTCCTTGAGTTCACGGAACGACGGAAAACGAGCCTTTATTTATTACACAGTATTGTAACACAGCTATTTGTTAGGTTTAGTAACAGTCGGCCACTCCTTAATGTCCGGCATGCATGTCGCGATATAAACGTAAAAATTGCGCAATACTTAATAATGATTTCAATCGACAATCAATAAAACGAGCGTGTGGCTGCCGTTGTACCTCAGCAGGGTTGTCCTAGTCCATCTCGGCACAATCCGCTACAGGAAAACGCATTAGTTTAACATTCAATCCGTATTCACTTCACGTTGTGGAATTTTAATCGATTTCATCTTTCTGAGAATGGAATAATTTATTTTGCTCCATTATAAAGTATGACTTTATTTGAGCGCATATAGCATTCTCTTTATGACATATAACAAACATTTAAAGTAAGCTATGACCAAATGCTCATTAGCAAATTATACGTGTCCATGGCAGCCCTAGCGTCTCGCTCAGCCAGTTTGTCGCGGCGCATTTGCGACTGCTTACGAAACTGTAACGAATTGCCGCCTAGTTGTGGCATTGGGACCCTCGAGCGCCGCAAGTGGTACCGTTTATAACTATTAAACTATCCTTTATAGTTACAACAATATAAATTATAAAACTCTGAACACGTGCGGGGTTTGCGTGACGATTAATCAAAAGTTTTAAGAAGCGGTAACCAGATCCAAATGATAATAGGATATTCGCCCGTGCATCGTTAGCTTTGCCTCAGTTAGGGTTATCGCAGTTCTGTTTTTATACACATACGTATTTAACTGTCAATAAACAAAGCTAAGCTTTACCGCTTGGAAAGAAGCGCACATTATTCCTATCCCTAAAAAACCTAACGCTTCTGCACTTTCCGAATTTCGACCAATATCCATTCTTCCATTCCTATCCAAAGTTCTTGAACGTTTGATCCATACCCAACTGAATAATTTCCTTTCTAAAAATAATCTCCTTAACCCTTTCCAATCAGGATTTCGTTCTGGGCATAGTACAACCACCACTCTGACGCATATTACGGATGGCATGAGATCTGGTATGGAAGAGGGCAAGCTGACAGTCTTAGCGTTGCTGGACTTCAGCAATGCCTTCAATACCGTAGATTTTGACGTACTACTTAGCGTGATGTGTTCTCTTAACATATCTCCAACAGCACTTGACTGGTTTCGAAGTTACCTGTATGGGCGCCGGCAACGCATCTGCATCGAGGAGAATTTTTCCTCTTGGTGCTCAGTGTCTGCTGGCGTACCACAGGGCGGCGTGCTTTCTCCCCTACTTTTTGCTATTTTCATTAACTCTATCACTAATCACCTTCATTCTTCCTACCACCTCTACGCTGATGATCTCCAAATTTACTCTCAAGCTCCACTGGACAGGATGGTTGATGCAATCTCAACAATTAATTATGATATCCAACACATTTGCGATTGGAGCAAACGGCATGGCTTGACGGTGAATCCAAACAAGACTCAGGCCATTGTTGTTGGCAGTCCCAGGTCGATTTCGAAACTTGACTGGGCCCTACTGCCGAGTGTTACTTGTGATGGTGTTACCATACCCTACAGTGACACTGTGAGAAATTTGGGTCTGAATATAGACAAAGGCCTCACCTGGGGTCCGCAAATTCGGGATGTAAGTCGAAAGTTGTTTTCTTCGGCTAGATCCTTGCGAAGGTTACACAATTTTCTACCCGTTACCACGAAGATATCACTTGCGCAAACACTCCTCCTCCCCATCCTTGATTATGCAGATGTCAGCTATCTAGATCTCACCGAGGAGCAACTAAATAAACTTGACCGTCTCCAGAATTTCTGCATAAGATTCATATTTGGTCTACGTAAATATGATCATGTTTCCGAGTTTCGTACTAAGCTCAAGTGGTTGCCTATACGACTTCGCCGGAATACTCACATTCTTTCTCTTCTTTACAATATTTTATTTAATCCTCTCACCCCTTCTTATCTTAAAGAACGATTTGTTTTTCTTCATGACTCACATACGAGGTCCTTGAGGTCGTCCGAGAACTTAAAGTTGAGAATGCCCGCCCACACCACAACATTTATGGACAAATCTTTCGGTGTCGTAGCTGTTCGTTTGTGGAATGCACTTCCCGTTGTGGTGAGGCAGGCTCAAACTCTGCCATCTTTTAAGAAGTTGGTAAAAGAGCACTACTTTGCTTCTTAAACAGATATATTGATCAATATTATTTCCTTAATTTAAATATATTGGTAATATACTTATATATGTATGTTTATTTATATATAAATGTATTTATGTATGTTTATATACATTATTTATGTAGTTTTTGTATATTTATGTATAAATAGTATTATTTATTTGAGCTTTTGTCTTTATTATACACTGCCCTTTCTTTCTCCTTCTCATAAATCCATCCAATGGTTGTCTGGTAGAGATTGCCTTAGTGCGATAAGACCGCCATTTGTACTTTGTTATTTTGTTGTCTCTATACCTATTGTTATATTTATTGTGTACAATAAAGAATAAAAATAAATAAATAAAAATAAAATAAACAGGTCTAATAGATGTCCTCGAGAAAAATGCCGTTATACGTGTGACCTTTGTAAAGGCCATTTTCTTAGCATCAAGTTGCCGACGCACACTGCGTGAAATTGATTTACGACCATGTACAACTATAAGTTGCTATTATAGTTAGTGTAAGTGTGGAAACACTAACATATAAAAGAGTTACGTTTTCTTACTTTATATCGTTGAACCATAATCGATTTAAAAATGTTACTTTATAGTTGCGGTTACATGGCTGTGTATAAATTGAAGTCAATATTTTCCTAGTATGTAATGTAGGCACTGCATTTCCTTGAATACAATTTATCTTTACATATTTTTCTCGTTTTTTATTCATTTAAACACTCAATTTTACTGCATCAACTTATACATTTTTAGTTATTTGAGAATATGATGTTTCGAGTGTTTGTATTGCGGAGTCAACCCTGTTTTTTGGCCAATAGTAGAGGCGCGTGCCGCCGGATGATGTACGACCTCATTAAGTGCGCTTTTATTCACTTCTCGTACTTACTCAGCATCAGCGCATTGCGCGCCTTTTGTTTGTATCGCTGAGATTAATGATCGCCAATCGGGCCACGCTAACTCGCCGCGTTTAAAACATAACTCGCTTACGCAAGAATAAATACCTATTAATGACGCGACGCACACAGATACGACACAAATATAGATGGAGCATAAAAGAATTTAGCGGTTCGGCGTGAATAGCCTTTTTAAATCGCTGCCTTAAATGTCAAATAGTTTTACATTGGAATTTGTGCTGAGAAATGCTAATAGTGTCACGGTTCAGTAGCAATTATTGTAGCTGTGAGATGTCGCTCTCGGCCAAGGCGGGACCATCCTAGTGGCAACCAGTTTGGAGCCGTACGCGGCCGTCCGCTGTTATGTCACCAAGTACATGTTCTCGCATAATCTACATAGAATTAAATGCCTTGTTATGATTGTAACATAAAACGAGCAATTCGTTCATGCGACCTCGCATTTTAATGTGGGAATTTTTTACTTAATCTCCAAGTATTAATTTAGATTATCACAAAAGCTGAATTTGGTAATGTGTTGCAGTAAATTGTGTTGTCTGTGCAAATATGGCTCGACTGCGGTTGCACAATGTTCTATGCCATGCTTTATTACGTACTGTTTAAGTGTTATGCACACAGTCGCTTTGAGTCGTCTGTTTTGCTGATTTCCAGTTTTATACAATTTGATTGTAAATCACTGCCAGCTGTATTATTACGGAGGGAGTTTTTAGTAGTGCAGTAGGTTCTATTGTTGATATTGGAATTTTAAGGTCAGCGGTAAAAAAGCGATACTCGGAGTCGTGACCGGTTGCGTTAGTGGGGTGTGCACGCCCGGGCCGTGCTCGTGTTCTACTCATATATATCAATCTATTTCTATTTTATGTTCTGTCATATGGCCTTTTATTTTTTCCTTAAACACTCAGGGTTTCTTTTGGGGCGTCCTTTGTTATAACAGCCTATGAGAACTTTGTTATCAGTAACTAGCATTATAGGTCATCGGCATATTCTTTTCGTCGATAAATAATGCAATTTCAACTTACAATGATCTCGATCCTACCCTTGAGATTAAAAATAGCCTTCGTAAAGATTTAAATGTCAGAGCTTCCGCGTCTCGAGCCATGTAAGCCCATGGCCTGGCCGTCCGAGCCACACCAAAGTGGTCGCCTTACTCCTATTTATTATCTTTATGCAACTATACTAAATATCCTTGAGATAAAGGAAGTTGAGAAAAAACACGATCCATATTAGTAGACGGCAACTATTTAAATGTATTCTAATAAATATTCACTAGCCGTTACTTTTAAAAAACTTATCAGCGCGTGATGCGTTTTCGTTATGTGGACGCTTTCTTTTGCTTTGTTTTATTTAAACTTTCATGTTCTTTGTTTCGTAATTGTGCAGAATGCTCCCAGGTACGTAATTTCTCGTGTAATGACCGGTGTTTCACGTGTCATCGGTAACTGATTACCGCACTTTGTATTTTTTTACGTACTTTCCACATTTAGTTACGTGTAATGATGAGTTGGGCGCGCGCACGTCTGTCCTATGCGCCGGAGCGGCAGAGCGTCGTGTAGCTCATTAACATTTGAACTTTGCGCATGTTTCGTGGATTTATGTGATGTTTTGTTTACATTTGATCGTTTTTGTTGCAGGTAAGTGATTTAGCCAACGTTCCCGACCTGCCGGTGAGTGAGATGGTTGCGTGCAGATTAAATTGTATCGTATTGGAGTGGGCGGATCTGCTTGTGATGTAAGCATCAATTAACTGATTTCGGATAGATAATTCGTCGCCATTAGTTACTGTATTGTTTAATATGAGGTACCACTTGGGCAATTGGTTTCAAAATTTTTCCGCTGTTGTGGTGTTACCTTTGGTGATTTTCGGAGCGTGGCGGATAATAGGCAACCTTAGATTGCGCCCGAGTCCTTCGCTCCGAATCGTGCGAGGAAAAGCTGCATATTTTAATGGCGAATTTTGCAACATTCCGTTTATCTATAAGATAATCGGCTGGTGCAATTATTTTCAAGGTGAAATTTGCAGTGTGTTTTGCTAAGGGCGGTCATTACGATGGATAATGTCCGTCACGGTGTGCACCTGGCGTACTTTGACGATGTCTGTATGTCTGTATGTGTGCAGTGTGTGTGGGTGCGTGTGTGGGCAGTCTCGGCGAGTGTCTTGGTGGCTGGTGCTGACGATGCGCGGGCGCAACTAATTGCTGAGAGCGAGCCTATTGTTCAAGCGACAAACAGGTTGCTACACACGTAAAACAAATTGTCATTGTACATTGTTCTACTCTCTACATTTTTGTAGACCTTGCTCATACGTAAAATACACGCGGACCGGTTCATCTAAGTGTTATTGCCCCTTTTTTGCTGCACCTGATGGCTGATATCACGGAGTTTTCATCGCACGAGCCGGATACGGATTTTTTTGTCGCCCAGCGTACGTATTGAACGATGACGTGAGCTTTTATTTATGGTATCGCAAGTAAATTACGTTTGCCGGCAATTTAATGTTTTCTTATGATGTGTAAACACGATCACCCGGGCCGATGGCACATTAATACGAGTGCTAACATTTGAAAATTCTCACGGTCTGACGGATTTTCAATGAGGTCGCACATCTCTCGGTACCTCTTTTACATAGACGTGTATTAATAATCGCTATACGCAATACATTTGCTTCGATTGCTATATAATTAAATGCGGTATATGCACTTTTTGATTGAATAATAAAAATAAATATTGTCGTATTTATAGATGGTATTTTCTATGAGCGAGTCAATTATGTAGTGTTTTATTAAACGACACGTCTGTAAGGTCAAGGCGAGTTCAGATAGTGCACAACATGCGGCATTCCGGGATTGTAAAGGTGAACCGCCTGCGATTGTGAACGATGTGTCACCACTCCTACTGAGCGCTGCCGGCGCGCACTCCACCAAGTCATTTCACTTCACTATTAACACCATGGCATAATTATAATTTGAAGAATTCACAACACGCAACATCAATTTATTAAATTATAGGCATCTAAACAGTTGCATTATCTTGTGTATCATCATCAGTTTTTCTCGCGAAACATTATTTTGATTAATGTGCCAAGATCACAATTTATTTTTAAAGTATTACAAATATGTTTTATTAGAGTTGTTCACACAGGACGTGACATTGGCAGTGGTAAATACGAGATGTATATTGGTATTTTATTAATGCGTTGCATAACAGGATATAAAACAACTATGTAAACTGAGCAGTGAGCACGTCATACGAATTACAAGTATTATACGAATCGGATTCGACCCGGTCGCATTAGCATACTATTAGTTGGACACACGGTCATCGTCGAATACTATTTGCAATACTCATTTTGGCTTTCTAGTCACAAAGTGTTACTTTTTGACAACACATTTTAAGATCGCTTTTTCTTTACATAGAAAGTTTATTGCTCGGTTCAATGTTTTGTTGCGACACGGAGTATATTTTGTAATTTAGATTTATAATTCGCGTATGAATGGCAAAATATTTCTCGATCACGGATACCGCCAATGTCCGCCTTATAATTGATACGTTCTCACGTTTTGCTTAGTTTACGAATTATTAGTATCGCGGTGCAAGTGGCGATAGTTGGAGAGATTTGTTCTAAATAATATCACAATATCCGTGCAGGAAACCATTGTTTTTATTGCACTCGCATGCTAACGCTTCAAGTTATGTCATGTTAAACTTTCGAAGGCACTCGAGACGCTTTCGTTCGATTTTATTTCATGCCATGTAGGAAGATGGCGATTTGTTATGATATAACGGACGATTTACTTCAACTGCTTGTTTTGATGTGAACACAACGTTGAATAAAATTGTGTTTGTATTGCATCGCGATGTGAAAACACGTTTCAGGATAACGTCCGATAAATTACTATGCGCTATTAATTGAATGTTACGATAAAATAAATTGGTTTGTATGACGAGGCGCGCTGAGGAATTCGAAATAACAGAATAAAAACATTATCCCTAATCGGAAAAATAATTTGCTCCAAGTTTGTTGTCTCGCGAATTGTTCTAGAATTCGAAATATTCAAATTGATCGTGTCACTCGATCACCTCGTGCTGTTATTGTTGTACACAAATGCAAATGTAATTTTCTCACTTTTTTAAAAAACAAGATGTTGTTTTGGATTTTTTTCATTGTAGACCAATTAAGCGGTGGGTATGGGTACGTGATAGAATGATCTAATGTCTGTTTGCCGGGTGTATTCAAAACGAGCACGTAATAATATTTGACGAGGCATCGATTAAACATTTTGCACACGTTCGTATGTAGGTCCGGTTGATTTAGAATTCCGTTATCTGTATATCTTCGAGAACCCGTAATGTCGCACGTTTGTCGAAGGCTTCGGTGTTTTTGTTTCTGCGTTATTGGAATTCCCTGAATTTTAAGACGCTTACTTATTCACAGCTACAATAATAACTTGTTATGGGTGACTAATGTTTCCGAAGGCTTACGTTACGGTTGTAATTTTAATTGAAGACGTAACTATTGAATGTTAGTGACGGTCACCGCGCGCCTATTGGACTTTGCGTGACAAGCTATTTACTAACGTATTGCATATTCTGGGAGGCGTGACACTTTCATTCATGACTGAAGATGTGTCACGCAAATATCATGTTCATTCATAAAATCCTGTTTAACGATCCTGGGATTGCATCGTGTGGGTCGATCGCTGTGTCGTGGGTGTTGCGTATGATGTAAATAATATTTGCAAGAGCCACTATATTATTGGAAAAGCCCGACGAGATGACATTGTGCGAACCAGTAGGCAATTACATTATATTATTCGGAGCGAATTTTTACGTTCTCGTGCAATTACACGTTCACAAAGCACGGGCAGTGTTCGACTGCGAAACTTTTGTTTAGATATTCTCACAGGTGTTTCTATTCTGGCGTCATTGAGCCTCATGTCGAAGGCTGAGATCTGCGAAACCGCGGTTTTAATATTTGTGCCGTGATATGAACAGCATTGTCTCTGGAGTCGGCTCATTGTTGGCGAGACGACGTCGGAGCCTAACTCGTGAGATCTGGGTCGGAAACCCGACAGATTGTGATTGTCCACACGCTTTTACCTACACCTACGTGACATAACATAAACAAACACAAGCTTACATTTTCTGATAAACGGTTGAGGCTGCGGCTGAAAACACTTTTCTTGAACAAATTTCAGAACATCACACGTCGAATGTCACAGCACTTGAGTTTATTTAGCACTGTAGAGTCACTGGCACATAGTGTGGGGTTGGTCGCGCGGTGTGTCTCGGTGCAGTGGAGTCCGGAGGGTGACCGCGCCGGTAGTGGGGTGCACGTGTGTTCGTGAGGTCGCGCGGCGCATGAGTGGCGCCGGTGGTAGGGGGCGCCGGTGTAAATACGGCGGCGTAGCGCGTGCGCGCCGCCCACGCACACAGCGACGCCGACCGCGCGCGCGCACACGCACACACACACCACACTCGACTACCTCCGATGCGTCTGATGACAGTGCCACCAAATAGCTGCCAGGACTACCCATCCTCGTGTACAGACGGATGTCGTGTTTAGGTAACCGTTGGCTTATGCGCGCGCACTTGAATTATTCATGTTCTGTGATGTAACGGCCCTATTTGGATGTTTACGTGCACGTGAACTTGCTGGACTCGGATCCTGTTTACCACCTGACATCTATCATGAGTGACAGGTCCCTCTTTATTTAGGTATTATTTTTATAGTGGACTTGGAATTAGATTTGTATAGTTGTCAAGCAGAAGTAATATTTGTTAATTTAAAAAAATATATAAAATATCCACAGTAAAATGCAGGTAGCTTGTACTTAGTTTGCATATAAGAAAGCATAATGGGGGAGTCATTAATTTGAATATGTCTATACATAGTTATTTTATAAAACTAGAAAGCGTATCAGTGGTTTTATGTTAAATGTTTTAACTCCTTGTGGTTAACTGAGATCATGCAGTGTCTTTAACGTCATTTCCTATTTTTGCATATTTTGCGACATAATCACCTGCGCTTTAGAAAGTATTTTTATTTTATTACTTAGTTAATATTGGGTTTTCCGGGAAAACATTTTACAACAAATTAATCCGCGTTTAGTCATTCGTATTTATAGGAATAATCGTTAATGATTACTAATTGTCATATGTTTTTTCAATGTCAAAACATTGCAAGAAAGAAAATTATCAGATCTTCATCGAATATGTTAAAAATCTTGCAATGTAAATGTGTACTCTTACGTAAACTATCTTGTATATTTGATATTGAAGTTATATTCGGCATAAAATATTAATTAATAATTCTAAATTATGACTTGCAATATTCGGGATTTATCATAGTCCGGCGCTGAAAATAGCCAGCATTGAGTCAGTGATCTGCGTGCCGTGTGTAAGGTCAAGATTCTCTTCATCCGTGAGTCAGGCCCTCGCAAATAACGGCGCCAGACGTATCGGATGGCACTATTTCCGGTTCCGACTTTTCCTGTTTCTCAGGTTTCCTGATCGTCCTGGCGGCAATGCCATCCGATTGTTCAGTCGAGCTACTGAGTTACTGCTTGATGATTTATCGTCGTCATTGGGTAGGGGTGACACCGTTTAAAGGGCCGTTTTGTTGGTAAAAACTTTTCCGTGCCTACTGTTTTGTTTTGTGTGGAGTTCCGATCTCCTCTTTAGTACTTTTCCCTTTTCTAAGATTTGATTTTGAAACCTGCGTTTGATTCGAACCTACTTGGGATCGCACAACGTGACTCTATCGACGACTGCATGAGTCTATTAAAAAAAAATTGTTTACTAAAATTTTAATAGTGGTTATGAGTTGTATTTGATAGACATCAGTTTAGAGGTATTTTATTAATTTACCAGCAAAGTATTTAGATTAGGGATAAAAATAATATAAACGGAAACTTATGTTTGAAACCCTGCGTACTTGATTTACAACACGTATTGTAGAAAACATTTATCATTACAGTTTATGTTTAACGTCACCACTATGTTATGTGTCTAACATACTCTTAAACATGACAAAGTAAATAAAAAAAAATGTGTGTGTGTATTAGTGTACACACGTAAGAAGTGAAACTTCTTTATGACATCATTTTTCGAAAAATGATCTACTATTTACAAATTTACAGAATTGGTAAAATAAAGCTAAATTAAATAAAGTTTAAGTTTAGGAGGGGGGAAATTTTTGAGGGAATTTGGGATTTCTATCGGGGCCAATTTGTAGCCCTCACCGAGACGGTTCCGAGGATACCAAGCTCGGTGGGTCCACGATCTTTATTGGCCGAGATAGGAATAGGGGGGTGAGGTAAAAATTTTAGGTGGGGGTAGGGGGGGGGGATGGTTAGGTTTCGTGGGGAGGTTATTGGGCACCTTAAAATATTTTTGGGTGGGGAAAGTTGTGGAGGGGGAATTCGGGAATTCTGTTGGGGCAGGATTGTAGCCCTCACCGAGCCGGTTCCAATGAACCCAAGGTCGGTGAGTCTACGATGGATAATGCCGGAGATATGAGTAGGGGGGGGTGAGGTAAAATTTTTAGGGTGGGGGAAGGCCAGAGGGGGGGTAAGGATCAAATTACAAAAAAGTGGGTGGGACTTAAAATTTTGGGTGGGGCTTGGAAACGGTTGGGGGTGTGGCTTACTGAAGTGGGTACTAAATTACTAAATAAAAAAAGATGGCGCGTAACGGAAGAATGTGACGCGTAACGAAAAATTTTTTCCAACCCCGATAAAGAAGTTTCACTTCAAAAAACTTTCCGATAGTCACATACGCACACCACTGAGTCAACGCAAGGATTCCCTCAGTTGGAACTTTTAGGTATTGGAAAACACTAAGTCTTTGCTCTTACTGCAAACAGGCTTAGAATGGTTATTTGTGATTCCCCGAGATGTGATACGGTCATTGAATACCATTTATGTGTAAAAAAGTCGGTAATGTCCTTTATAATATTACCCACTATTAATGCTTCTGTCGATAAAATTATACATCAATGATGGTCTCGATTGGAACAGTCGGTGTGTATGAATGAACGAGTTAAACATATCGGTTTAATATTAATTTGATAATAATAGATTTTTATTTATTTTTCAAACTTACATACATACATAAACTCACGCCTTTATCCCCGAAGGGGTAGGCAGAGGCGCCACCAGGACACCCACATTTCGCCTTGTATGTTCCGTCCCACGATGTGATAGGGGGCGAGCCTATCGCCATATCGGGCACAAATTCCTGACTCCGGGCTGTTAATAGAAAATCCAAAATCACTTTGCCCGACCCGGGACTCGAACCCGAGACCTCAGCTTTGTAGTCGTACTGTAATACAACTACGCCACCGAGGCAGTCAAACTTAATCATCGATATTAATTACATAATTTATGTTTAAAAAAATAGTCGTTCCAAGCATTTTGTTCCTGTATATGCAAGGTACAATTCCTCCACAAATAGTAATGTTAAAAAAATGTGCCTACGGAATTTGAGTTTGCGTGCTTGGTGTTGCGCAAGGCAAGGCGGTGAGGCGGCAAGGCGGAGACGAGTCATCGACACCGGCGCGCGTCCTCGGAAGGTCACTCGGCACCCGTACGGGACCGGCCCATTACCATAATATTGCAGGGCTGCTGGGTGTTAGTATCTAGGATTTGAACATATTTAGAGGGAAATAAAAATTATTGGGGAGATTGTTAGTGGCGATGAAGTCGGTTTAAATTCGTGTGAGAAAGTTATTTTGTTAATTTTATAGAGATTTTTTAAAATGTCTTTAAATTTACTATGAATAAGTTTTATTATAATGAAAATTTGTTGGAAATATTTACAAAACAGACAATATTAGTTTCTTAAATACCTCAAATATATTTTGGTAACTCCTAATTAACTTTGCTACCATAACAAACTTTTATTTCAATTTGAAATGCATCGGTTTCACTGAGAAATGTACTGCCAACCCTGCACATCTCGAGGTGTTATCAGCGTCGTGTATCAATTTGTTTATTTATGTTTCGCCGGTCGAAACGTCCCGGATCTATTTTTTAAGGAGACCTTTTGATAATGATCACCTCGCGAGATACTCCGGACAGCGCCGGTCCAGTTTTCTACAGCTTTTTTTGCGTTTGTTCGTGCTCTGTATCCTGTTGTACCGTAGCCATCTTGTTGGCAGGTACGAAGAAAAAAACAACTAGTTTTAAACTATAATTCATCGGAAAGATTGAATTCGTTTCAAAACATGCAATTACCTTGCAGTGTTCGCTGTGGATTGAATTTATTGTACAGAAATTGATCGTTTTAAGAATGACATACAATTTTTCCCGCCAATATTTTGCAATTATTTCTTGAGGGCGTGTGTAAAATTGTGTCACACACGGCATTTCGTTTGCGATTTATATTTTCCTTTACCTAATGCGATTAAACGGTGCGTGTAAACATTTAGGCACGGTTTTAAAAAATATCACTGATTTACGAATCAACGTATGCGGAAACTTACTTGCTTTAGAGTTTGGAACCATATGAAATATTATCGTCAGTATTGTACCCGTAGGTAGTCCATGGGGGTTGTTCGCGTATTGTCACGTCGGTCGCGTCGGCGGGAGCGCGTTGTATCCGCGATGCTCGTTTGTTATTTTTCATTATATTATATTTTTTTCTCGGAATCGTGTTTAGGTGGTGTCGCCGCGGCGCGTCCGTACCACATTCCGCGACACCGAGGCGCTTGCCGTCTCTGACCGTTTGACCACTTCATAATTCGGCCGACCCTACCATGTGTCGCTGTTGATAACTTGATTCGTTATTCCAGTATCTCACTTTGAATTCGCCTGTGTAATGTTTAATTGCGAGTTTAGTTCACTTTTGTTGAGATGTCTTTTAAGTAGTTTTAGAGAGTAATAATTATTTTCTCGAATTATTTCGGCTGTACATCATCCGTCACGGAGCCAATTTATCACTCTTTCCTTTGATACGGACTAATGAGATCACTTCATAATTGAGTTGTCAGCTTTATGTTTTCATTAGGGCGACTTAGTAGTCATATCTTAAATTAGACTAAATGTCAGCAATGATTCCATTGAATTATATTAGGGCTGCGATTACGCACAACGCGGTGTCGATGTACCGACATGAATGGCACGGGCAGCTGCGTTTAATGTCCATTCTACGAATAAGAATTAAGCGCTTAAGTTGTAGCTGACGGCTACACATAACATTATTAATGTGTTATTTCTTGATGATTTCTGTAATCTAAATGACTGTTTGCTAATTCGCTTCGGTTTAAAATGTACATTTTGCCTTATGATGTAATTAATCATGAATTTATCAAGATTTAAATGATTAAACCCAAGCAGAAATAAAGTTATTGCCTGCTTGGTAAAATGATGGTGTAAAGTGTTTGTAGTAAAGTAATGCTGTAGCGTATCGGTGTCGCAGAGTTATTGTAGTCGATAAAGGTTACGTGAAACATGCGTTGCTAAAAGCTTATCGTGGTAACAGTGGTAGGGTGTTTATGTCGGGCCAGGCGCCGGTGGACCCGCGCTGCTAAAATCGCCATTGACCATCCACTTAAATTATGTAATCGAATATTCATGACGCCTTTTGGTAGTTGCATTTTTTTTTTGGATGACAAACTAGTTTTATCGCGCGGTTTTTCACCGTCAATTTATTACTACGGCAATGTTTCTTGCTATTCTATGTTGATCATACACCTGGCTGTAAGTGGTTGGATCTAAGTTATGGGCCGTGATAAGTGAGATAAATATTATCATACCATTTGCTTTTTGTCTTGAAAATATAAATTTAACAATTTTATTATAGTTATTAAGGAGAAGAATTTTGCATTAAATTATCAATTGAAAAGGTATGTTTTACCTCGCAGACTCCAAATAATGCTATTTTTTATTACGTTAATTAAATGCAAAACTAATTCGATATTTTCTATACATAATCGATTTTCTTCATTTGGCCCGTAACGGCATACAAATTGCACCATATTCATGATTTTATCTGATATTTGAATTGATTATTCCCAATTGTTTTTTTTTTCAATTTTCAGAAAGATTTCACATTCAAATAGAGTTCATAGCATTTATTTCAATTACTACATAAGGAAATACGTTTTATCCAATACATTTAATTGGAAGCAGAGTTTTTTCCTTGCTGATATATTTGTTCGATTTATTTTACGGGACAGGCAATTTTACTTTCGATTTGTCCCGATGGCGTGATATGTCGATATTAATAAAGTTTCGAGACTTATTAGTACAAGGTAACATTTTAATTTGCAACTTTACCATCTTTATATGAAATAAAAAAAAATCTTATCGCATAAGATCGTAAGCCATTTCACAAGTAGTTAAGAACATCACTTTTATCACGTTTTTGGTTAAAGAGTTGAGTTAGTAGTTGTAGAGAAATATTGTATTACAAAATACATAGAGAAACATGTGATTTTTTATGTATCTGTGCTTTGCCTAATTTACTAGATTTAAAAAAAATCCGTGTAATTGCACAAAGAGGTTGAATCTTTAGGTTTTCATACATTAGTAGTATTTTAACACTTAATATTTTCATCTGTAAATTTAAGCCAACCTACAAACATACCACCGTTTTATACATGAGTGAATTATTTATAATTTTATTAAAGACCAAGTTATTTGAATATTAGTTGTTCCATCGTGTTATTGTTTATATTCGCTGACTTTAGCCGTGGAATACATAATTTGGTGATAACGCGAAACTATTCCGTGACGCGCACCGTTCGCATATTCATTAATTTGCGGGAAAATGTCTTATTATTGTGAATATATTAATATTCTAAATAGCCGTTTACAGGTGTGTTTTAAATATTTGAAATGCCATCGCTTCGACGCTAATATTTTTGTAATATGCCAAGTTCAAGGTACAAGTTCAACTATCATAGTGAAATTTTAGTGTGAATTATTTATTCAAGTCCCTTCATCATTTCTTCGCTATTGTGTTTGATGTATTGAAATCATCATTAATAGCATGATATCGAACACCACTTAAGCCCTATTTACACGGGAGAGATTCTCGCATCGAAGATACGATTATTGTAAGGATATAAACATATTGCATCGTGTAAACATTTGTCAGAACACGATAATCTATGGCGGTTATAGAAACTCTCCTCGTGTTTACTTCTGAACGACTTTGATTATAATTGTTCTTTTTTTGGATAATTTTCTCATGCTCTGTTGCAACTCTACCTCGGTCTAATTAGTTTTGGCAGGTTTTTAGCACGTTAAGTTAGCGCCCCTTGCACACCTCGCGAAACATTATGCAAGCGCCAATTATCAGTATTCAGACTTCTTTGAACCCTTTACCGCCTACATACGACCGCGGAGATTTATGGAGCATTTACAAATCGATTCCTAATATAATGTTGCAAAATGTTTGCCAATGTTTTGCTTAATCTTAATATTTGAATTTGTAAACCATTTGGATTTTCAACCGCAGTCACTGTTTGTTACGGGTCACGTGTTGTGTCGCTGTATTCTAGCAATTGTTGTATCAGGAAAGCTAAAATAAGATCGTGCACAAAAGACTTCGATTTATGTAAATATTGCAACTGGATTATTTTCTGACGAATATTCTCTAAAATGATCATGGTATATTTGTATATTTGATTGTGGTATATAATGCACTGTTTTGCTACTTCCATTCATGATTTCAGTGTTTTTACGAGTATGTACCTTAAAGCTCGGTTTTAAGATACTTATGTAATTATGGATAACTAAGCCCAATAGTATATAAAATAATGAGCTTGCGCCATTGGCAATTGGATATGCCCTTTAGAGCCCTCTTAGGCATGCTGGTTTGTCGTGCCTTTCTTCAACGTCGCTTAGCCCGCAGATTAGATATAATCAGTCTTAAATTGTACATAACTGAATATGGACCTGTTCTTTAATATGTGAATTATGATAATGATCAACACACGGACCCATTTCGAGCAATTCTTCCGATTCGGTCTGTTGTATAATAAATATTGGCCATGTATTATACTATCCTAGTGATGGAGGTGCAAAAAAGCACCGAATTGGTTAAAACCATCAAGCAGCGAAAAGCCTCGTACTTAGGTCATATCTTAAGACATATTGATATGATCTGCTGAGAACCATCATAATGGGGAAAATAGCCGGGAAGAGAAGTGTGGGAAGGAGAAAGAAATCCTGGCTACGCAACATTCGTGAGTGGACTAGAATAAAAACGGTTGAAGGGTTGTTCTGGCTTTGGACAAGGAGAGGTTAAAGGAACTGACTGCCAACCTTCACCTACAGAAGAAGAAGAGAGATGGAGCGAAACTATCACGATGTCTTAGCGCTATTAAATAGAGTTGCATATTTATATGTTTTATACACCTCTTAGATAGCATTGTGGAATGTTTTTCCATTATGTTTTAATGTTCTTTTTTAACGATAATTAACAATTTCTTTGGGGGTTTTACCAATGATGCTGCTTATTATGTAATGCCACTATGACAGAGGACTTAAAAGGACACTCATGACGCAAACAAAACATTCTGACTGGGACATGATACCATAAAAAAGTAGTTCGTTTAGAATTTTTATACATTTAAGAGGAATGTCTGACTAGTAATGAACAAAAAATACGAGTTATATTAAAGAATGTAAGGTATTTTTACAAAAAAATATGTATGAGATAAAAATCTGGTTTGTTGTTCTGTAAAGCAATGAAATAGTCTAATCAATCAACCATAAAATTTATTACACCATTAGCGGGAAAAGCCGGAATTTATGCTAATTCTACCAAACATCGACCAAATGTGACTTATTATAGAAATCAATTTATCGCTTGTTCTATTTTTGTTGTGTTGGAAAATGGTTTTGCTCTTGTTTTGAGCAATGCAGGAGCCCGATGCGACATTTAAGTCAGATTGTGATGAATGGGGCGTTAAAAATCAGCGCTTGGCACTATAATGACGTTATTATTCAGATACGGTGTCATTAACGATTAGCCCTAGCTTGGAATATTATGCGTGTAACCAATAATAAATAGATACGTAAGCTATATGTGAAATTTGTCATCGCTAACTATACTCGCTAACTATGATTACGATCCAGCGAAAATTGGCTCCCGTTACCGCCGCCAAGTTTTTTGCGCCTTATTGGTGGAATAACAATAAAAACAATATGATGACAGTCTCTCATAAAGAATGCCATTATTTTGGCGCCATACCGCGGACTTTTACGTTTTTGGTCAAAAGTTAATAGAGTTCACTTTATTTATTACAATTCTCTAGATGGAATTTGTGGTAAAAAAAGCTCGTACGAGCAATGGAACATGTGAATCCCTCCGCCCCCGAATTCTCAGCTCGTTGGTGCCCTTGCGAATTATTCATAACGGCTCATAAAAGACCAAGGTCGTCGCACTGGCGAGATTGCGGATTCGGCCTGCGGTCGGGTCGCGTCCGAACTATAACAAATAAAATGCAAACGAGTGGGATGTACGCGGATCCCGGCCCGCCGTCGCCGCGCTGTGCTGCTGCCCGCTTCCACCATGGCGCCTTTTTACACTTTTTTAAATCGATGGCTAATTTATGGCGTCGCCGGTTTAAGCTGCCAGTATTACGCGAATCGCTAAAGTGTGTTCTCACCACGCGATATCAAATTGTTGTATCGATATTAAGTGTTGGGTGTTTGTAATCAAAGTAAGCCGTGATAGGAATGCGGGTGTAAATGCTAATGAACTTTAATATCTGATGAGTATGATTATATAATAAGTAAGAACTAGAATGAATTACCACCTTAATGACGCGCATGCAATAGTTATCCTTTTGCATCACATTTGGTATTATAAAAAATGTTTCAATATCTTAAATGCAATATGTTGTTTTTTTAATTGACTGTTTATGTATTTCGAAATCACCGCATCTTTTTAAATTCAAAACAAAAAGTTTAATCAGTCCGGAAAATCGTACTTCCCCAGTTTTTAAACATCCTTAAATCAACAGATTTCGTCGTCATTAAAAGACAAAATGTAAACATTGTTTATTTTTTCGTTTTGGAAACGTGTTTTGTTTTCATTATTTTATCAATAAAACTAAAGATACTGCATCTATTCTTACGGAATTCTTAAGATAGGAAGTTTGTTAAAGTTTTAGATGATACCGACATGGTACGTACAGATTGTGAGATAAACGATTACGCAACGGATGCAGCGTGTCCGAGTTCCCGCGGACGTGGGTCCATGAAAGTGGATTGTAGAAAATATAAGTGGCACCAGCAGTGGTGAAGGGAAAGGGATATCATTTGATATCGCAAGTGCATCCGTTGCGAGCGCGGCGTGGACTTGTTTTAATTGGCCTCAACTCTTTTTTTAAGAGCTCGTTCTAACTCTGCCGCATGTATCGTGAGAAAACTTGAGTTGTTTTTGCTATGTATATGTATTACGTGCTGTGTCTGAATAATTGGAGGCATGTACAATCGAATAGGGGGCACTTGCTTAGCAATGGGGCGTATGCGGGCTTGTATTGTTGTCAGGATTTTTATGGTTACTTACAATCACCATTTTGATGCATGCTCTAATCGTTATCATGCCGATTCAAATACATTGCACATTTTTTTGATGACTTAAAGTAAAGTAAGCAAAGACAAATATAAGGAAAACTAAATACGTTGATAAAAAGACGTAGCTTAGTTTGATAAATATTCTTATTTTAAGTTTAGTTTCGCCGATGTACATACGATAGTTATTTGGAAACTTAAATAATTATTGAGAATTTTTGTTCATTTAATATACCTTGTAATACCGAACCTCGGTAGACTTTATTAACTTTTCACAATGAAATCGTAAATAAACGACAATCGTGTCTCTTATATTTGTTAATTAATGAGATAATCAATTTATGGAGCCGGCAAGAACAGTATTCTTGGATCCGCCACACAAGTCGCCAGTCGTTAACTCCGCATATAAGGATATATAAACACAGGACCCGTTACTCGCCAAAAACGTTGAGTGATATTCTGTAAACATTTTACTGAATATTGTGTCGAGTTAAACATGGAAATACTGATGAGTATTGTTAAACATGATGTAATATGTAACAGTTTGCGTCTTGAGATGTATTGAATTTTCTTCTTGTTTGTCTTAAAAATACTTAGAGGACATTTTTTACATGATTGGCATGTGGATCATGTGATTGTTTAACTGAAGTTATTAACTACGGCGTAAAAAAGATGCCAGATTTTGTTCGCAGTGTGAAAGAAATAAGGGTAATTAGATCTTTGACAATCCATGTAGATTGTAGACTAACGCACTATTAAGAATTAAATTATATATTTGCCCTCATTCGAAGCAACAAAGTT
This sequence comes from Deilephila elpenor, assembly GCA_949752805.1. Classification (NCBI taxonomy): domain Eukaryota; kingdom Metazoa; phylum Arthropoda; class Insecta; order Lepidoptera; family Sphingidae; genus Deilephila; species Deilephila elpenor. Next base: position 3,807,648 of record OX457114.1, read on the forward strand.
AGTGTAACTAAGCTCACAAAGTTGAGTTGTGTGCGTTGTGCTAATATAAAGCATTCCAACACAAACTTAAACAGTGTTCACAGTAGTCCGGGACGCATCGTTTCCCAACTTAGTAACTAACTCCGAGATATCTGGCACAATGACGTGGCTGTCATTCATTACAGGAATTAATTGATTTGTACTAATAACTGAGACGATTATAATTGTAATGTGTTACTCAGTGATCCAGTCATCCGATATTACTTATTAAATGTGGGAGTCTAATACGGAATAGTAGTTTATCTAAACCATTACGTCACTAATGTAATAGTGGCTCAATTATTCATAGCTGCACGTAGAGTTGGAGACAAGATAATATTAATTGAAACCACATACAGTGCATGGCGTCAGCACTTGGTATTTCACAAATGTTAATTAAAGATTAGCTGTATAGCAACTGCTAAAATGTATTAAAGGAAAAAATTTGACTTCAATGGGAAAACGCGCTTTCATTTGTAGATGACGATGTTCATAAGTAATAATCAGTTACAATTAGGTATACGAGTACATCTGTGCTTTTAGTGTGGTGCCCAGAGCGCCTTTATATAAACCTTTTGGAAGAAATAAAGAAGGCATTTAAGAAATTTGGACGATTGCCATAAAAACATTGGTTTATGGGCTCAAATCTACACTTATCGTAGAAACGAAGATGTTCTGACCTTCAAAGGTTCGGTTAATAACATGATCGTCAGTGAAAGTATAATTATTAGAAAGTCCACGAGCGGCCAATACGTGTGTAATATCAACCGTATATTTACGATGGCGGTGTGTGCATCATTGAACCCAGCGACCTGTTACGTGGGCAATCATGATGATAATCTCTTCATATCTGAGGGGTTAGTCTATGACCCGAAACGAAGTTCGAATGTTCGACGTCAGAAGTAAATCATAAGTTTAAATCATAAATTTTATATTTAATACTATTCTCTATGACCCTTATCATTAACTCCAAACTTAGTTTATGGTTACGACGTACGCTAGAGGATTCGAACATTTTGTGGAGACTGGAGTACCCTAGACACATTCGTACAGCTTTACGTACGACGTTCGAACATTCGAACTTCGTTTCTAATCAAAGAGTAACCCCCCTGCTTTGTTCGTGAGGAGGTGTTGTATTAGCGATGATGTATTTTTTGTACTAATGATAGGTTCTTCCTAGATATTGCTTGTCCGAAACGAGACTGTTAATGCGTGAGCATTTTGTTTCATGAGCTCCATTACCTCTGCGTGTTTGGTTATTTCTTCTAATTAACATTGTTATTGAAGGTTCGTGTATATTCATCTATTACTAAATAGATCGATAGTTCTGTGGTACGTGTGTTTGAAATTATTCGAAGTTTTATTAGGCTGCCATAGTTTTTTTTCTAATGTTTATTTAATTATCTCTTAACTTACATGAAACTACTGTTTTTAGTTTTAAAGGTGTCCTAGAGTTATTGTTTTAAGTTTACATTCCATAATATTATGTCATACCAAGAGAAAACACTAAAAACAAGGCACTAAAGAGGACGTTTGTCTTCTAATAGTCGTGATAAACTGTATTCCAAGAACCTCGTTTACTTATCCTTATACAATTTCTCTTGAACATTGACTCAACACATAAAACATTTGATTGTAACGCTGAGTATCTGGCACAAGATGACCCTATGTTGACAGTTCTCAATAACTGCTCCATTGACCCTACATCGCACGGCGCAGTAGATAAACCACATATCTAGCGGCCTACGTAAGGGCTTGACTGACTCTTGAGTCACGTTCCGTTTCACGCTAACTGTGGGAGTGTTGCATCTGATCTGCCGACTTGATGACCTCAACGTCACCTCAAGTTTATGGTCACGTGAGCTACTCATACATCAGAAACCTATTTATAATGTCCTGTTAGCAGTTAGATGAACTTCCAAAGGATTGTATTGGTCACGTTTGCGGTTTAGTGTTGATTGATGCTTAGTATGATCATGACATAATGTGTTAGCGCGATCATGTGTTCTATTTAAAATTATTATAGTGTGTTAGGGGTCGATAACATATTTTAACAGTAACCCGGGTTCAACAACCTGCAAAGTAATTGATAAAATAGTTAAATTGATAGCAGTTGAAGATAAATTATAACCCATTTCCTTCCGTAGCAAAGGTGTATAAAAATGAAATAGAGATAAAAAATTCACGCCGATTGATGTAAATAGATATGGTTTTCCTATATCGTAAGCACAAGCTCTTTTGCTAAGTATATTCAACGCAATAACGACACCTTCCGGACAACAAAAACATTATTTAGGCAGAATACGTTGTTATGCATAACATATGATAATACTAGCGCCACCGGATACCTACTTTTCCCAATGCGTACGCTCGTTTGAACAATGATTGTTTGCAAATTCACTCCAAGCTACGTACTTGTAGGTAATCCTAGACAATTGGTAATGTAAACACGTCTTTATACAGGAATATATTGTCATGCGCTGTAGTTACGGAATTAAATGCAAGTTTCCTCGTAGTAATTTATATATGAATTAAATTAAATTATTAAATGTCTCGTGATTTACTTGGCACACTGTGTTTCCTCGTGTAGATATCTAATATGAAGATATCATTTTCTGTGCAATAAGGCATTTTTAATTTGTCACTTCATAAAATGCTTTTAATAGTGTTGTAATTGAGTTTTTGCAAAAAATAATTTATTATTTACCTCTTGCTTTAATCGTATATTTTTGTTTTTTTTGTTTGCAATGAAATGGTTTTCATAAATTTATGAAATTGGCCAATATATTTAATGGTAAACGGTTATACAAACATTATTTTAATAACGAAAATTAAAGACTTATAATTAATATAAAAGCGGTCACGGTCACGAACTTATGTGCCAGACTTGTTTCAATGAAATTATAATGGAAAACTTTTATAATTATGGCAAGCTCGTATACATATTAATAAGTGTTGTTTTTATATAGCGCGATATATTTAGACAACACTTAACTATGTAAATGTATCCGACGGAAACATACTTAAAATAATATCATCAGATCCATATCGCGAATTTGTACAATAGTTTGAATTTAAATTATGCCATATGAGACAAATTTATATTATTATAATACACCATTAGTTGCCCGTATCGGATTTGTTTATAATGCATTAAAACTGCCAAATCGGCGTCTACTTTACTGATATGACGCACTTTTGTTGGCACTTGTTATTTATTGTTAATATGCAGTGGTGTCGACTTCCGTTTCTTTGCATTAATAGTGTTAGGTGTTATATCTTATTGCAACCGCGTATATCGGTAGATACAATCTACTCCATGAATAACTTGATCACACGTAGAATTAATAAAAATATCGATATTATCCGCATTCGGCGCTGGAGCAACTTAGCGATGCGACAGAACCGGCTGGCGCTTTATTATCGCACACGACGTCAATGATGGTAAATTCGGGCGGCGGCGAGCCGGCGTTATGCTAATCAGAAAGGCACATGCCGAAAAGCGCGGTCATCTCCGCATTCCACGCGGGGACGGCCGCATACGACGCCGCCGGACGACCAGCGGAATTCCCGCCCCGGCTCGCAAACAACCTTCGCGCGTTTCGAGCAAAATAACACGGTTCTGTCACTATGCAGAGATTTAACGCAGTGCTCATGTGGATATTTCGGAAAGATTGTGCTCGATTGTGGTACGCTCGCGGCTCCATTCGGCTCGTGTTACCAGCTCTGTGAATTCAATTTACATTCTGTATTTGTGTTAAGTTATAGTTTAACATTTTAATTCCATGATTTTGCATAAAAATGCCGTATCTCATTAATCAGCTGAAATATATTGCGCTTCTAAGAATAATAAAGCATTTAAATAAATGAGGCCCTGGCGCCAACGTGAAAAAAAAAACATCGTGTTGACCACAACAATGTTGCTGATTTGGTAGTCGCAAAAGACATTTTGGCTATGAATGTGATTAATGTTGACCAATTACGAACAAGTTGTTGTATTCCTTACGGTCAGCGTTTGAAGTAAATCCTAAAGGTAATTTTATACTACTAAAACAAAAAACAACAATAATGTTCACTACATGGTTCACCATCCATTGTTTGTCCTGTAGTAGTCATGTGTGATAAAAAGCCTCATAAAACGTTTGTTATAGCTCGGACATACATTTCCTCTGGTAAATAACTAAGTCGAAGTATGTACCTAAATCAAAATAAACATACTCCCACGCGACGACCAAATATAACGAGATGTGAAAAAACGAATAAAATGTGACCTTTGTATGCAGCGTGGTCCGACGATGATCTAGTGGTTAATGGGGCAGGACGTAATTGCTGTCTTTTTGTTTAGTAATGTTGCTGTGGTTGACCATAAATACATTGACAGAGACAACGCAATATGAGTAAGCTAAGTTCTTGAAGTAATGTTTAAAATTAGATCCTTTGTAATTAAGTTTAACAATTGTCTAGTCATTTCCAAATACGCTTTTGTGTTTCAGTATCGTATATAAAACAAATGTTATCAAACAACATCCGAGTACCGCTAAAACGGGCTTGAATTCCGAAACAGAATCCATTCGATCGAAGTAAATTAAATAAACAGTAGTGTGCCGTGTGAGTATTTGCTGTGAAAACACAAAGAATAATAATGTCTCGCGAATTGAAACACTCGATGAATCTAGAACTTGCTGGAACAACTTGTCGGCTCCACCTAGGATATCTCAAATACAGTCAAATAATTAAGTTTTCGTATTAAAAACGGTCGATTGCGATATTCATTGGTGCGATGGGTTTGGCATCGTATTCAATGCTAGGAAAATATTTCGAATATTTTATTATGATTTATTGTCCATATAAATAAGATCGGTTTACTTCGGACGCGGTTGGTAAATCAAGCTCAAATTCTCTAAGAGCAACGATCTCTACTCCTTTATCTTGTACAACTGGATTATGTATAGTCAGAAATCCATTGCACTAAGCATCAAGTACTGTATAGTCAATTTGCATAAAATATCTTGTTGGTAATGATTTATCAACTACCTGTAATAGTCATTATAAACGATCTACAACCAATAAACCTTGATTAGAGAAACTCAATTACAGTTTGTAAGATAAATCACTCGACTCAAGTTTTCCCCTTTGTTATGAATACGGAGCGCAGTGCAGTGGCAATTAACTAATCATAAAGAAACAATAATGCCATAATGTTCACTTTCGATGAAACTTGTGAATATGATAGTCATTATCTTTTTGCTACATATTGAGACATTTACACGAAGCAGTTTTGAAATTACATTTTGTAACACTTGTGACCTTCACCTCCGACGTACAGTAGCTGTTCGTAAATGTTAATACGTATTTTTTAAAACGTATCGAGGTGAAACAGCTCACAGTTCATTTGAGGAAATCTGGTCACCACAGACCATGAACAGTAACTGCACCTGTAAAATAGTAGATGTGATACTATCTTTTAAAAACGGAAGATGGGAAACGGGGAAGGAGAAATGAGTATCGGTACCCGGTTATAATTTTTTTTTATTGCCATAAATGGCGAGACCATCATGCCACGGTAGCCTGCCTGTACGTGCTCAAAATTAAAGGATTATAAAAGTAGCGAGATTAGGACGCTATTCTACAAGGAGGTGTGGTAGAGCCACTACATAGGTAGTGCCTGCCAAAATATTATGGAGATTACAGCGTGTCTTTATTAAAAAAACATTGTGCTAATATTTGCCACTGTTCATGTTTGTGTCACTTATTGTAGAATCTGGTAGCCAGTACGAAGAGTACCGCGGTATGAAATCAAATATAAGACTTTGTATGAACTATATGTTTGTACTGGACAATAAAAATATATTTATGCACGAATGCATGTTATTGTAAGTATTAAATAGCAGTTACCTTTGCAAATTATTTCGCGGAAGAATGTTCATTGTATATGTTATGGGATTGTCCAGCAAAGATCAAGGATTTTATTTTTGTAAAGTAAAGGAAGTGAAGATGACTGGTTGTTTGGAATGTTTGCAATTTTGTTTTTATATGTCCAAGGCCTTTTAAAAAAGTTACTATTACTGAAATATCGCATAGTTTTTATTCAATAAATATCACATTATTAATATATGAACATTGTAGATCAAAATAAATAAATAATCTTCAACAACCGAAGTCCACTGCTGCGCAAAGTTTCTCCGTAAGATTTCCATAGTGTCCTGTGGGAAATGATCGGTATCTGCAACATACATTTTACATTTTAATTAAGTTAAAATCTGCGTTAATTATACTACAAAGCAGGTGCGATTTTCACATGGGATGGAACACTCGTGAGGCGGAGTGTCGGCCTAGACACTGGCAATGTCATAACCCCGATCGCTTTCCACTTTCCCGCACCTCCGCACAATGCCGCGGATGTATGAAGCTCTCAGATTACACAGAACGATCGTAATCCACTCAACAAAGGCGACCTTTGCGGGAAAGTGGAAGGTTCAATTTTCTTCTACTTTGTAATTGTTATTTCCAAGTCGTTAATGCAACTTTGAGGATTGAAATAAATGTGGTTTAATGGCAAATGAACTGTTGACCTTAAATGGTCGCTGGTTGAAGGTCGTTCAGATAGTTTTTAGGCTAGATATATACAGGAGTGCACGTTCTATGGCTGATGTGTGTGATGATCAAGCCGTGTTAGGTAACATTTGTTGATTGGTGATTTATTATTAACTTTGCTTTTGGACAAAAAAGCGAAACTTGATACCTTGAAGTATATGATCTGCTATTACAAGAAGATAGTGGTAGTCGTTAAGTCGTATCTTTAATGGCTTAAAATATGTTTGAAACTAGATTAGTTTTTGTTCATCCATCAATAAATCTTCATCAGTCTGTCATTGATTGGGATAAATTCATTCGAATGTATTATGTTAATGATTAAAGTATGGATTTTTATTCTTTACTCATCGAACCATACAAATATAAAATATACAAAATAGTATTTACAAAATTAAGAGCGATGTTTTTTTTGTTTTTTTTTCACATTTTTATATATATTGTCAAAAACATTTCAGAAGTTTATATAAAGATTCATTGACGGGCCCTGGGTTCCGGGGCATAAATCTTACGCCACTGCACTAAATGGTTGACACATAACATTACATTTTCGCACGTGCATGAATTTTTCGCGTGTTGATATTTTGAAACGACACTGCCATGTTATCTTCTTATACTCAAGTTATTTTGGTTGTTATTAAAAACTAGACGCTGCTGTCGCGAATATTAATTAGGAAAATATGTGTTTTTATTACGTCTTGTCACATTTAAACTTGTGCTGCGCCGCCCACACTAATGTTTTGCATAGAAAACTAGTCTACGTTCTATTCCTTTTCTCAAAATTTATGTGGCTGGGTAATAACGATAGCTACTGGTGCAGTGGCTCGCCCCTGATCACATTGTGGGACGGAACTCACAAGGCGAAATGTGGGTGTCTTGGTAACACCTCTGCTTACCCCTTGTGGGAAAAAGACGTGAGTTTATATATGTACTGTGGTGCAGTTGGTTAAGAGCTGACTGTAAAGTGAGAAGTTGCAGTTGGGAACCCCGCATAAAGACAAATGTTTATATGATTTACAGGTGTTTGTTTGGGTATTGTAAGAGCGAAAATTCAATAATCATATCTCTTCAAATTGATGTTTATGAATCTACGAATTCCTTGATAAATGCCGACGTGGGAATTAAGAATTCGTTGTGTACTTCCCACGTAGATTGCCGATAGAACACAGCTATGATCTATGTATTATAATTAATGGAATATATTATAAGTAATTACTCTACAATTTTAAGATCAGCAAGGTGATAGAGCCGTCATTTATCACGTTTAACACTCAAAATAGATTAGTATGTAATTGTATATTGATTTCATGGAAACTAATACCCATGTGTGTTCATGCCTTGCGGTTAAATGTCAACACGTTATATAACTGAGGTATTATGTAAATGCAATTTTAACGTGCTTCACACAATGCAGTCTAGAAACAATGACGTTCAACCACCGGAAAGTATCTTTCGCCGGTAATCATCATTAGATGGGTCTTGACTCTTTTCATGATGGCTGTATGTGAAACTATCATTAAAAAGGGAAAATTTGGCTTTTTAAAAAGAAAATCACGCCGAAACACAACGTGGTGCCGCCGCGTCCGGTCCGTTACCATCTCGCGACCATGCATTTTTTTATTGTCTTTATAAAATAGTCAGTTTTTTTACGAAAAATTCCATAATGATGATTAACATAACTTAATATGTACATATTATGTTAATGCCACGGTTTAAAATTTTAATTGATTTTTTGAACAAGTATAATGTTGTATTTCCAGCAATTTATTGCTCGTCCGACGATTGTGATTGATTGTTTGAATGCAATAATTAATTGGCTTCGTTCAACACAAGTAGCCTTTTATGAATGCGGGTTTGTCAACTTTTTGTATGACAACCTGTCTTGAAGTTGTAAGGAAGTTTAAGTTTCGTCTCATCGCATAATAACATTATACACGCTTATGTAATGATAATAGCCTGTCTCGGTGGCGCAGTTGTACTACGGTATGATTGCAAAGCTGAGGTTTTGGGTTCGAGTCCCGGGTCGGGCAGTGATATTGGTATTTTCTATTCATTATCAGCCTGGAATCAGGAATTTGTGCCCGATAGGGCGATAGCCTCGCCCCCTATCACATCGTGGAAAAGAAAATTTAAGGCGAAACGTGAGTGTCTCTGCCTACTCCTACTGGTAAAAAGGCGTGAGTTTATGTATGGTAAGCCATCCAGCTAGGCTGTAATACAGTTCATATGATTGCACGACTGCTCTTCTTGACAGTAATAGCTGGCGGGCATAACTACTGGTGTGTGGTGATAATTGTCTCCATATGTTTTCCGGTTGCTTGCCTCTTGTCCGTGCTTAAAACCAAAGTATTATGATAAAATCAGGATCCCAATTGATGGTCGAGGTCTTTTATGGTAAAATCACGGAATACATCTAAGATGTGTCCAACGCATAAGTCAGTACATGTAAGGCTGGATTTTCATTATAGCAAATAGAAGAGTTGGGTGGCATACAATTTATTGCTTCAAAGGGGAAGGAAATCTTACTTGTTGCGGGTATTTAAATAATAAATTAGTCCGCGTGGTCTGATCTGTGGACTGCCTTTAGCAACTGGTGCCCTTTTACTAAATGTTAACCGTTATTTTCTCGCAAGGTATTTATGGGCTGCATCATGCATGGCATGGATAATCTTGAGTTATTTGATTGGAATCACTGCTTCACAGATATTTGATACAAGATTGACTCTAATGTAAGGAGTACCCACTTTGCAGTCGGCGGCTTTCAAACTGGAAACTGATGTAAATGTTTGGTGAAGAAGTTACCAAAAAATAGTCATACAAGCTTTATTTTTTGTGGAAAGTTTATAAAGATGATCTATTTATAAGTTATACGACTGTCATTAACACGTCTTCATTAATTCAAATTGTTAAATATCGCGCTATCAATAAATACCACGTGCCAATTAAAACGGTCTTAAAATGCACATAATCGGATTCTAATATATGTGCATTTGTATCGAGATTGACATTAACCACTTTGAAAAGTTACGACTTGCGAACACCGTAATTTTTCGATTTTCAACCATCATTTTTAATCGATTTTGGTTATCACCGGAGAAACAACAGTAATAAAATGACGACTAATAAATCGCTCACTAAACATTATTACTTTTTTAATTTAGTACGTTTTATTTTTTATCTTTATGACATAAAAGGATTCGTTCAGTAAAAAGTTTTAGATCGTTTTGGCCATAAGTATCCACCGTCTTATGGTTTAATTTGTCGTGATAATAATCTATTTTCAACTGACTCGTGCTCAGTTCGATGTCCAGTTTTTTGACGTTAATTTAAAATTTATATTTGGGTAAGGATAGTGGACTAAAACTCAAACAACCCCTACTATGGATGTTTGTAAGGGAGAGAACGGAGCCCAGTCATAGTGAAGTGTATAAAAATAATCCGGTAATTTTTGGTAAATGAGATAAAGCTGCAACGTTTTGCCAACATTCCTGCATCGATATTGATTGTCACAATAATCCCGTTCACAGAAGTGTTGAAATTAAGTCGCGATGATTGAGGTTGCGTTAACACTTGTTGGCCAGAAATTCTGTATTACGTTGCTAATAGTAACACTGGTATAGTGAGCCGTACTGTAATCTATATACACAGTATTTCTGCAATACAAACTGTTGCGAATTTGCTATGTCTCGGAGCGTCATTTGAAATTCCTTTAGCATTTCAATATGAAGTTGAAAAGGATTGTGGCTTCAGACTGTATAAGTCAATAGTTGAAATATGTATTTCTTAACATTTTATAGCTGCAGTGGTGCAGGAAACAGGGTTAGCTACCTGATTATCTGTTTTATACCTGGTGGTAGAATATTCGGATCCACTCGGAAAACGCTTAATCGTATACGATACTGCAAACCTGTCATAGCGTGATCCACTAAAATGCATTGCGATTCTGGTTCAACCTATGTGAACCGGGTCTTAACTAGGCCGACATAATTATCTAGACAAACACGAGCTAACTCTTAGCGGTAGTTCTGATAAGAGCAACCTGGTTACTTTGGCTACAGTATAAAAAAATCTCTATCCATTCTATTTCTCTCTTCCTCAGCTCTCTTTAAACTGTAAACTTGCCGCTTCAAGTATGAGACGCCCATAGCATGTTCAAAGCGGATATGGTGATTAGTCTCCACTTATGTCGTTTTTCTGTATCTCTTAACGAAGGCAAAAAATATAATAAGTCTTGTAAACACGATTAGAATGCACTAATGACTGTTATTTATTTCAATGATATGAAAAATAGTCGACGTTAAATTACCGCAATTAGTTATGTCGTTAATTTTGCATTTATGCTCGAAAATATGTATGAATGTTAATTATTACTTGTCATAGAATAATTACAAGATGTGTATGTTTTGTTTAGCTTCCTTTTGTTAGGGAAAATCCAGATTTAAAATTCGATGTTTATGTGAATTGGTTTTTCGTAAATTGCAAAAGCAGTATTTAGTATTTACATGTGAGAGGTGACTTACATACACACATACATGCATCATACAATCAGCTCATATTAATCTAATGCTGGACAGAGAATTTTCTTAATACATACCACTTATGTTGATCTTATCCTTCCGCGACGTAATTTCGAACGTGCCATTATTTTTTCGCAATGCGTTAAGCTATAGCTCCAGTTACTATTAATTAATTGTATTAATAGCGATGCGTGGAAACCTTGCGTGTCATTATTTAAACACAACGAATATTGTAATTGTTTTATTTTGCAAGTAAATATTTGAACGCACTTTGAAATCATGTTGGATTCACGGCACTTCACCGTTAGACAATGCTTTAATTGTAATATTTATATTTATTTTATATTTCAGTTGTAATTAATTAATACAACGTCGATAATATGTAGAACTTTATTTTCAGGAAAAATGCTTATGTCACATAGAACCATGGATATTGAAAAAAATGTATTAAATATTATTATACATATATAACAATAATACTTCGGAACCAAACTGGCCTATTTACAGTATTTTATCAAATCAAAAATACAAGTTACTTCAATGTAATTCAGGCATATATCTTCGTCAGCTTCAGTATATCCACTGCAGAATGTAATTCTTTGACAAATATTTCCTCAGCGAATTATTCGAGGCTACTTACATCCTATAAATAAATAAATACACCCAACAGTCACATACATAGTCCTGACCCCACACTAAGATCGAGTCTTGTGTCGTGGGTATCAGAAGCTACGAGAGACTTTTCGGTCTCACAAACACCCAGACCCGAAACAAATACCTGTGGATCACACAAGTATTTGTTTCGGTGCGGGGATCGAACCCGCGGCCTCTCGTTTCACAGGCGGCGTCAAACCAACTGCGCCACGGAGGCTATCAGGCACATGTACTAATTAAATTACAAACAAAGCAATATTCACGTGCATACATTATATTATTATGTATTAACGCGTTCATATTCGTTCCATATCGATTATGCGGGCAATACTGGGCATTATAATTGGACCATATTAAGCAATAAAGCTCAAAGGTCAATGGCTATTGTATAATACGCAGATATTGTATCGGGGCCGGCACGGAAATGTAGCACGAAATGTGTAAGACTTCGGTGCGTAGTGACCACAAGAGTATAAAAAAAATACAATATCTAAACATATTATAATTCCGACTTTGCAGTAAGATGCATAAGGTAGGCGTTGTAAGGATTAGAAACTATAGAACAGAGCTTTAAGTTATAGGTTTTCGTTAACGTACAGTTTTATATGAGTTTTTTTTAATCTTATAATTTAGGGCCTTTTATCCAACTAAGGCACGTCAGTCCCATCGTACCCTAACAATAACAATCAGATAAATGATATGAGATAAAGCCACGAGTCAGTTATGACTCAGCATGAATGGGCAGGCTCGTCCGGGGTGGTATCACTTCTCGCAGGACATGTGAAGCGACAGCTTTGTTGTAGCGTTTCGTTCGGTAAGTGAGATTGCCTCACTTACCATCAGGTAACCTGTTCGATTGCCGGACATATAAAAAAACAATAGTCAGACCAAAAACATGTATTTGCTTTTCTCAAAAAGGTTGATGTCAAGCAGACTACCTATTATAAAATCTTTAGGCAATTCATACTTCTGCATTATACAATATGTCAGTTAAAAGGCTAAGAAGGATAAGGACAATTTTAGGGAATATATTGTGATCATCTAGTTATCTAAATAGGTTTAAATATGGGCACCCTACACAAACCCTACCGACGCCAGTCAAAATTAAAACTGCGTTACAGAAATCTCTCATGGTCTTAGTTCGTGATCTTGTTTAGTTTATATGTATATTTGTGTGTCTGTGTGTGTGAACTAATAGCGTATGACAATCCGAGGTCGTTGCCTCACGATACATTAAGCGCAATACACACCCAAGCCGTCGGCCCGGCGCGACTCAACCCGGTAGCCTGTAAGGACAGAATCTTGTCGGCAACAAGCGCCCGCACGTGTTGCCCGCCGACATGTTGGCGACGCAAGCGCACTGCTAAGTTGCCCGGCGACGCTTAACAAGGACGTAAAAATGTTCCTCGTGGCATGTCGAGCCGCCGACACGTAGTCGTCAAAGTTTTCCGACTTGCATTGACTGAAGCCGCTAACAAGCCCGTCAACAAAATGTTGCTGACATAGGCCTGCGGACCGGTGGCTTTGGTGTTTAGGGCGCTTTATGCGACATGACACAAATGCTACTGTAGCCATTTATTAGTATTACGTGGTCTAAGTATGGATAATGTCAAACAAACCTCGTATATAGCTTCACTCCGTTTGTTCTCTGAGTTAGATCTGTATATCACAGAATCAGATTCAATCGAAATGATTGAAAGATTCAATTTATTTAATTTTGAGAATTAAAATTTTAATGTTTATTTTAATATAAGTTTTTGGAACTTGATATTTTCCTATTCTATTTTTCTGCAACATTTGGATTATAAGATGCTGAATATTCATATTATTTAAGTGTATTTATCTAATTCCTAAATTATGCTTGATAAGCGCAGATACAAAGTTTTTATGCGATAAAATAATTTCATCACATTTGAATAGACATTTTCCGGAATGAGTGGTTGAAAAACACACACATCTAGAGGAATATCGAATGTTGTATGTAATTTTGATGAAAATATAATTCGGTCGTAAAGAAATTACACGGATAATTTAACACTACAATTTGGAAGGTGCTTGAACTTTGCTCAATTAACGTAAAAAAAAATTCAATTCCCGGTGTTAATTATTTTCTTTTTATTTTTATTAATACAAATCAGTACAAGCATATTTACTTAAGATTTTGATGACAACGACTTGACCATGACAAAAGCGAAACGTAATAAAGCATTATTAATATACGGGGAAACACAAGGATCAATTAAAGTAGCGAAGTCAACACGGTTGGAATTTCGCACGTCAGTAAATAAAATATTTGAGCAGCGTGTCGTCGATCACGTAATTATATATGTTTATAAGACAATACATTTTATTACCCAGGCATTTTACAAAAACAGTAATAAAGGAAAAAAAAACATATTCTATGCGACACGACGTAAAAGCAATGACGTAGTTTTCACTACGCCATCGGATTAGTAATGTGACGACACTCGTGACGCCATTTATCCGGCTGCCTACGTGAGATTTGGTACATGTTTTTAGGTGAGTAATTGCTGGAGAACCTATAATGTATAAACCCATAATTGTCGTCCACGGAATTGTGTTATGTTTCGGGTTTAGTCTGTTTATATTAGTTTCAATCAGTGCAGTATGGACTGGCAGTAAATAGCCGACTCTACCGCTGATAACCCCACCTAATGGTGACTGCACTGTGGTCTAATATGCATAATTGTGTCGACCAACGATATGACTTTTTGTCGCTAGAAAAGTCTTTAACATGACAGCTCTGCAGACTGAGCTTATTATCAAATGCACCGTAGTCTCTTTATCGTGATAGAATAAAAGTATAATTATATTTATAACCTATCTAGCCCATTATGTATATACATCATAGCATTCTTGTTCTTTTATAAGGAAGTGTTAGTACTTGAACACGCGGATGTCTGCGCTATGTCTGTTTTTGGTCTAGTTCATGAACTACCATTAAGATTTTAGATACGGAGAGTAGTCTGTCGCATGCCATTTTTAATACGCTTTTTTTATAGTAATAAGTCGTGACTGCTCAACCTCAGCTGTAGTTTGAACTAGACATAAATAAAATTACTACTAAGTCTTATGGGTCCGCTTGCATTGTATAACATTATTGTGAGTTTAGCATTATTTTGTAATGCTAAATTTAAAGTTAGACCAAAGTATAAAAATATACTGTTAAATCATTCATATTATTTATATGCGGTTTTGTCATATACGTCGAACTGTCAAGCAAGCAAAACAATGTGGAGCTATTTTGGGCATGGCGCCATGGCTCTTGAACCCGACCATCGACTTTGCAAATATGAAGATGTTGTGTGCTATGTTTGGACTGTGCCCGCCATAATGGTCCTGCGATTTTTTGCCGGTCACACTTTGATACTCCTTTAGATCACAGTAGCATTGCATCATAGCGTTCGCATAATGAGATAAACGTGTTATATTATTAAATATTGCTTTCCTTAACAAATTTATCTATTTGCATTTGGATACTGAGGTAGCTATGTCTATGTATGGTATGCCTAGAAATGTTATTTCTATAAAATAGCGTCGCCATGCCAATAAAAACATGTTTAATATGGTTTCTAACATAAGAGTGTTACCTTTTGCCAACACGATATACAATCTGTTTTAAGAAAGTATAGGAATTTCGTATAAGGTATATTCTTGCTCATTTATTCGTTTGCTTGTTTATCTAAGCACCCGTCTAGAAGTAACGGATTTTAATATCGGAATTTTAAACGAGTTTTTGTTCCAAAAAGCTCTCGAATAAAGTTTAAGTACATTGTAATAAACGTCTAATTTATTTTTAATCATTATAATAACACATGTGACTAAGAATTCTCCTTGACCTAACCTTATTTGGAGACCTTTCATTCCATCCCACACGAGTGGTATGGGACGTGCCGCGACTGACGCTACTCCTTTGTCATTTTTAATTCTTTTGTCAAACAATGAAACATTGAAGATATCAAATGTTAAAAGATCAAGAGGAATGAATAACAGATTCATTTTAATTTGTTTTTGTTCCCCCAGTATCAAAATGCAAAACATTGTCCGAAATATTAAAACGCAGAGAACTGTGTTTAGTTGATTTTCTGTATATTTTTACCGTACACGCATCAGAAATTGATGTTACGAGGATGGCTCATATTTTGGAAAGAATTACTAATCAGGTACGAGTGCAGTCCAGTGTTTTTGTGTACAATATTTGCACACAACCCTAATATTAAAAAAGTAATTTTAGTGTGCAGTATATTATGATACCTACGCTTTATAAAAAACACTTGAAAAACATGAGTTGCAGATATGTTTTGGAATTACGTTTTATTAAAACTATCTCTAAATATTCAAGTAATGTATCTAATATTATATTTTATGTGTAATGGCAAAATGACTACAATGAACCCGATGGTATGCAAATGGCGTTAAAAGTAAGGTGTTCGCCATTATCTCGCCTTGCACGGAACCGAATATAACAAGTCGATCCCGAAAACCTGACATATGCTTGAGACGAATTTTCGAACACGTGCAGAAAGCATGCCAGGTTTTATTATGTCAGTAGAATAATTTATTTCATTTACATAATAATAATATTTTCATTAAATAATTGCGATCGTTTTACGTCTAGATCATGTCCGTCACGTACTGCTTATTGCGCGAAATAAGTTTTTGCACATTCGTAAAAACATTGGTTGGTAATTAGATATCTTCTTTTTGATTTACGTCTATGCAGTTTTTATGTAATGCCCAAACAAGTATTCAGTAGGAGCACCTATTGGCCATACATTTTGCACCAAATGCTAGTAGAAAATACTTTTTGTTTACATACATATATCACGTCTGTATACTCCGGGTAGGCAGAGGTGTTATTAATGCCACCCGAAGTATATTTATGTTCCATTTTGTGATAAGGGGTGAGAGCCTATTACCATTCCTCACACAAGTCATAAATTTGTCTACTCTTTCCTTATAAAGATACTTAAATAATAATAATCGGATTGGTACCGCAAACGGTTTCCAATTGGCCTGTTAGTCCTAGGCCGGTGAATCTGGGTCACGCTGCGGACTCGGTCAATAGATGCTGTGGTCACCAGACCGTGTTGTGAATGTGGCTCCTCGACCTCGGCCACCTTGAACTTGACCTTTCGATGTTTCACCGCATCTATCATGTTGAGGATATAAAGACGCTATGATTCAAATCGTGCGCCGAGTAGTGTTGTTGGATAGGTGCCAGTGAGATTTTGGGACGCTCGCGCCTTAAAACGTTTGTGCAAACTGTAAACGGACTAGTAACGGTGTATGCAAAGCGATACTTTGTACGTAATAAGGACAATAATGCTGTAATTTTGTTTATAAGAAAATTGTTTGTCGCTCATTTGTTTATTTGTTGTTGGGAATTGAATGAAGATTTTACTGTAGTTTGATAAGCGAACCTTCTGTTGTAAAATAAGTAGTCTATTTTAGGTTTGTCTGAATAGGTATTAAAAAGACTTCTATCAATTATTTGTTTAATTTCTGTTCCAATTCGATTCGATACCATTTACACACAATATTACACATATCGATCATTACGCAAAGGCGAGATATGTTGAAGCGATAGCATCAGAAGACAAGTTTTTATGCAATGCGTGATCGACGGCAGACGGCGTAACAGACTGCAAGTCTAGTAATAAGTGGGGCTTTGTTTTCTCTGTCAGTACCAGTCGCACGATTTGATGGATGTTGTGTCTTTCTATTGTCGCCTAGCTTTGAATCTGTGTCAGAGCATAAAAATGCAAGTGTCTTAATTGACATTTATATTCTGTAACTCCAGAGTGGCACTTACCTTGTGCAGTCTAGATGGTCACCGACGTGAAATGGCTAATTCTTCCACGTAAACACACTTATACCGACCCGCAGGGGTATCCAGATATACTCAGAAGCTGAAACGGAGGATTATGACGAGTCTTTAACCGCTGTGATCATTATACGGACAGCTACTAACAACATACCATCAGAAACATGCCATCACCCAACAGAGCTGTGGTCTGTACGAGAAGGTATCAGAAAAGAAAGGCGTAACGCATCCAAGGTTGCTATAGTTGTGGATTATCGTTTCGCGGTTTACTCGCAATTAGACTTGGTTGTTAGTTTTATTGTGCAAAGAAAAACTACGAACATTGATCTGAGATATGCGTTCTTGCTACATAACTACATTATTGTAACGGACCAAAGCACTACCTTTACTAATTTTGAATACAAAATGACATAACTTTCGCATCCATTAATAATATACTTTATTTACTTTCATGATACGTCATCAATTTTTAAAGTCAGCGCAACGTATTTACGACACCAAACTATGTATCTAGAGTGCAATTTTAAACCTCGAAAGGCAATAAGTGCTGGCACGTCCCTATCCATAACTGTTTAAGTTAAAACTTGCAACATCCGTAAACGTGTACCTTCAATATGTTTGACGGTGGGTCGGCGGCGCCATGAACTTGGCCGGCTATTCGGATGCGCCGCGCAGACGGCCCGGTCAGCGAGCGTGCCATTCCGCTCTACGATTTTGAAATAGATAACATCGTCTGCTCGCCGGCTACTTACTACATCTTTACTACTCCTTTACTATACAACATCAAGTGCAAATGTTATGTAATAGCCAAGAGTTCTGGGATCGATTGATTTCTATTCAACGAGGGCCTGAAGGGATTTGTGCAATGTTGAATAGTGACGTAATAAGTGATCATGCGTCGCAATATGTTGTCCCCTTTGTCTCCTGCATGTTGCCACCTGAATATAAAATTATGTTAATTTATAAATGAAATGCTTATCTAGTTAGATGCAGTTTGAGTTAACGTTTGGTTCACTTGCTATAATATACTTTATTAATTGGATATGTTACTCGAAACTGTATTGCGAAATATACCTTCCCTTTCTAGATGTATCACTCCTACATACATACGTTCGTTCATATGTACGTATTCATATAGGAACTTCACGTTTATTCTGTCTCGTAAGAAAATATCTAATATGCAGTCGTATGCTGGGTTTGCAAAACGTGAATCCTTTGTTATTTACAAATATTTGAGCACGACAAATGGTATTTGTGTGTCCACACAAATAATTATCATAATCACAATGTTATTGAAAGACTCCAAGGACAATTGTATTGTTTGTTACGTATTACAAATAAAATTTATTCGTATTTTGGCGACAGAATACTCGCTCTAGGTCAAGTCGGGTCAGTATCATTAGACAATAATTTTAAGTAAAATCATATAAACAAACTCTATTGTATTGTAAAGTTTTTTTTTCTTTGTTTTTAAAGATACGTCTAATATAATACCTAAACATTACACAATGGAATCGCTTAATTGGTTCGAATTTATTAGTTTTATTTAGACAAAAGCAGTTATATGTTAAAATATTGCAGATTATTCGGAAATAAAAAAAACATACTCAACGCACAGATGGAAGTCCGGACTTGTGGATCAAATTCAATCAAAATTTATTTTGAACATAATATAATATGTTATTTGGGTAATATATCGTTCACAAAAGTTAAAAGCCGGTTTGATTAAACATCAGCCGCCGATAGCTATACGTGGCTCGGTTGCCATGTTGAACTTCATCATAAAAATATTTTAAACCAGTGTTTAGTCTATTTACGATTTTACGACGTCTTTGTCCTTAGACGCTGTATGTACCTTGATACCTATTAATAAGATTTTAAAGTATTATAATACATTTCGGAAACTCGGTCAGACTTATAAACGAAAAATAGGATCGTGGACTTCAAGGGCTATATAAATGTAAGTATATGCTGTCACAAGATAATGGAGCGTTTAAATATTATACAATTAACGCGGCGTGGCATTATACATTTGTTTAAATTCACGGTCACTTAACGAAAATAGATTTGGAATTTAGATTTGTCTTATGTGAACAATTTGCACGTATTTGGCATTATGAATTGACAACATAATGCGAAATAAATCATCCACTGAAAAGACAACCGTAGAACAACATGATTGAGCTTTATACGAGTAAACATACTCATTAAACGTCCTTCAATTTGGATGATTGTTTTAATGATGACCATACGTAAATAGCATTGGAGATGCAATATCTGAAAAGGATGTAAACAGTTGGCTTCATTCCTTGTGTGCAGTGTGTGACATTGCCAAGTTTGCGTCACTGCCCAGTGCTCGCTGCACTCGGCTGCGACAAATTGCTCCACACATATTTCTCCGAAGGTCGTATCTACGCGCCTTTTAAGGATGCCACGGAATTATGTAAAAACCTGAGAAACGGGCCAGTGCTCATACGTGACTGAGGTATTTGGTTATGTACTTACGTTTTGAAGGCTCGATGACAGTCGTTGACCCACTGAGCCTGGAGAGTTTAAAAATCGTGACATGCGTCCTCGGTAACGTTACGGTACATTGTTTTCGTCGTGTCATTATTAGGTTTGGTTGTGGTCTGACTGCGAATTGCCCTTATTCGGATCATCTCTGCTATAAATTTCTATTGGATTACTTAATTGGAGACCGCCCAAGGCTCTGATGTGTATGCTGTAGAATTAATTCGATTGCTGTCGTTTGATTCATCGTTTAGGTAGACAGTTAGTTAATTTAGAACGTGTAGAAAATTTTACATGGATGATATAAAATCTGTTGTGAATTTTCCTCTTGTTATAGGATGCACATTACTTACTAGTTTTAAGATATGGCTGTGATGATTGTTCATATTATCAACTGTTGACTGGTTTAGTTACAAGTGTGTTGCTTTTGCCGGCAATAACTTATGTGGCACTTATTATAAATCGTGCGTGTTGGTTCCAATTAAAGCAATATCTACATGTATTACTAAAGTAGCGACAGATATCAAAGTATGCTTGGTGTACTTTTCGAGACACGGAGGGGTTCGTGATCAAAGATGCAGTGTTGTTGCTTTCCATCTGGGATTACAACCCGCGTCACTTGAAGTCGCTACTTATTTTGTAACCATGATTGGCTACAGCATTGCTCTCCACTTAACAAAATTATCTTTAATTATCACTTAATCCTTGTATGTAACAATTCTGAAGTCACGTACCTCAAAATCTAACTCAGTTGCCGGGTAATTTTCTATGTATAGTGCAAGTCACTTTAAAACGAAAACCGCAGCAACCTATTTACGTTTAATATAAAATGACTTGCTTGTTTTGACGAAAAATGTTACACGTTTTCTAAAAGGCCTTATCCTTCGATCTTCATTATTGACCTGCATTCCGAGAGCGGCGCCAATAGTTACTGATCTCTTCTCTAATGAACTTATTTATGCATGCGATTTAATTAACATAAGATGACCACTTTGATAAAATATCTGTTCCACATACGCATCATCTGTTCAAAATGGGAAATACCGCTTCTACATGTATTCGTTTGTGAATTTATTAAGTTATTTATTTAGTTAGTTAAATTGAAAAAAATGTTTCGAAAATACTTTCATATCTGGATTGTAAATCAATCAATAAAATTGCATTTTTTGCTTTCGTTTCCTGTTTTACGATTTAAATGCTATATCAAGTAGCTAATTAAATTAATTTTAATAAGGATACTAGGGCACGATTTGACGTTGTATATCTCTGACAAAAATCCAGTCTATTTTTACGAAAACTTGTCTGATCACGGTTTTATGTCATTGTCCTTCATAGTGCTGAACAACTTGCCCGTTACTATAATACCATTGTATTTTTTGTTAACTTCTCGTGTGTATTTTTTAGCAAATTGTGTGCAATTTTTGGCTCACGTATCCTATACTTAAAAACGAGTTTACACGTGCAAAGGTTTTTAATATAGCCATTCCATTTTATTATAAAACATTTGTGTAAAATTTCACGGTTTGTTTGTGATTACTCACTGCATCCTGAATTGAAACGCTCAGGGTCAACTGTACCTACTGCTGTTATTGTCTTGTATATATCATGTGCATCAAACCATATGTTATCATTGAATATTGTCCTGTAAAGGAGTGTGTTGAGATTAATGTAGGTCACCTCTCTTTCGTCGTAATTATTATAAAGGTCCTACGTTGTTCATGGTACTATATCTCTGATGATGGTTCCGGTGATGTCCATATTTGTAATTATCTTATCTAAAATGTTTTTTACATTGGTAGAGCTTTCGGTAGTGCTACCATTTGAGACAACAACGTTCCAGAAGAAATGTAATATGTCTTTGTTTTATCTTTTTGTCATGAAGCACAATAAGTGTGATTAGTCATTATCATATTATTCACTGATATTACGACGTTTTATAATAAACCAGATTACATTGATCAGTCTGTTAGATGCCTTCTTTGATTGCTGAGAGTTCTGTTGAAAACAAACGTGTAATTATATTACTTGTGAAATTTAACATATTCCGCTTAACAACCGTATTGTTAATGCAAGTAATTGTACGTGGTTGACACAACTGGCGCTTTCTATTTCTCAGAAGCGTCGTCTTATTGTTTCGTCTCATGAACGTTTCAAATGTATTCACAGAAATATATAATTCCCGTCGAAAAGCACCTGGCGTGTGTTTGTTTAGTCATAAAATTATCCGAGACAACGCTCTATGAATCATGGTTTTGATTGTGGGTAGGTAACAGCAAGGTTATGAAAGCATGGCCTTTGTTCCGCGGGCGCCGCGCCGCGCCGTGGGGACTTAATAAATATTTGTAATTCTTGTCTAGTACACTGGGGTTATTATTGTTATTACTGTTAATAGAACGCATCTATTTATATCTTTTACCAATTATATAATACGATATATTTGTCATAAAAAAAACGTATATTATTTAAACGTATGAGACTTCATTTAGAACAAAAAATAATCTTGGCACAATAATGTAAAGGTTTATATTAAAGTTTGAATTACAATTTGTCGGTTATTTTTCCAGTTCATAATATAAGGTTGTCTTGTTAAATCAGTAACCTTTTAACTTTTACTGCGAAGTCTGGGAATTGTTTCTGTATGCTGAATCTGCCTAAGTGATTTCGGAATAGGTTGTGTGATCCCTACGAAAGAGCTTTTGTATTGCATAGGAATTCTTACGACATTATGCACGTATTTAATAAGTATTAGAATCATTTCCATCTCATATATAATTTAATAGTTTTGCCTATTCTGTTTTTCTCACGCATACGTTTACATTGTATTTTAGCATTAGCATAATAAAAAGCATCGATGTTCCTCTTTACAATTACTAATTGGTCGAGTAGTCTAATTAGGTTGTATTTATTCTAAAGCTTGTTAGTATTTATAAATATTTACCACGCATCTCGTCTACGCTTTCAAGAACAAACATTGTATTTGCATTGACATGTTTTGCTGCAGCTAAATCAACTTTCACTATCGCTTTTTCTCGAACATTGTTGTCAATGAATGCATGATTGTCGACAATTGTTGCTTCTTTTTTTATATCCATTGCCTTCTTCATTGTGTTGTCAGGAGAAATGTCAGGGCTTCCTCGGTTAGTTTTGGCCAGATCTGAGCTGTTGGATTTGCCCCGTGCCGTATGCAGGGCGGTACCTAACTACCTTCGTCATCACCAAACACGATTTCGCTTTGTTATTGTGTGCGCTTTATAAATGTGATATTTGCCTGAGAATGTCTGTTCACGATTCGCTGGATATTGTTTGACCTACATATTGGCTGCAGTTCGTTCTTCGCAAATAAGCTCGTCCATTTTTTCCTCAAATGGTTCTTGTAGTACTTTAATTTATTGTTATTTATGTGTTTTAAGTCGGCTTAATGCCCTGAATAATATCCAATTTAATAAGTGGAAATAAAGCAATATTTAATTGATAAGTGTTGTTCTTCGAAATATGAATTGTATTTTATACGATAATACAAAACTAATCGCCAACGACGAAATAATTACGCGAAATAATAATCTTATTCTCATACGTTTATAGTACCGACTTGTTATTACGTATTTACGACTAGTTATATTTATTTTAAATAATCTATTTGTATATGAAATATTAATGTTTGAATGTGTCTTACATCTATTACAAAACAAATATTTAATCATTATTTAGTAACTTAGTAAAAAAAATTGTCTTTGTACAATTTCAAACATGTCGTTATAATTCGTATTTGTTTGAAATACGATGTATCCTAATATAAATTTCGTGACGTTTGGTAAGGAAATGCAATTATTTTTGATTCCCAGTTTGATTTCCCGTCACATACGTTTACAATATAGCTACATCATAAACTACGTCACGGTAAAGACGATGTTGCATTACATTCGGATATTGTACATTACGTGCTGCAATAACGGGAAATAAACACCATTTAGACATTATAGCTGTAACAATGTTTATTTCTGTTAAATGATGAAAATTATTCGTCATTTTAAAATAAACCACAGTAAAACGGACGTGTTCGGTTTTGATAAGAGAATAACTTAAATGTGACGCTGAATGATTTCATTATGGTCTCATAGAAAGTTGGAAAAGCCTGTGACGACTATACGCATAGTATCGCACTATTTATTATAATATTATATTTATTATAATACAATTAAAAACCATTATCTTAAATTTTATTCTTCCGGTCCTCGGAGTGGTACGTAGATAATATTTCACCCCGCGTTTACAGTTTCCAGGAATGTGATACGATGTTTCGTTTCCGCATGTTGTTTTTGGATATAGCGAAAATGTAAAAATATTCTGTATATATACTGTACTTAGTCCTATGTTAATACAGCATAAAATACAAGAATTAAACATCCGCATCGTTTTATATGTCTAGTACGTCCATTAAAACGGAACTGGAAATGCTTACTTGCAGAGTACACGCTGTATAGAAATGGGTGGATTAGCTTAATGCTGTCATGGGAAATATACAGCTCGAATCCGCGGCATATATTTATGAAGCCCGTCGGTTAAGTAAAAGTAGGGCAAAAAGAAAGTCCAGTGTGTTTATTATCAGTTAGATAGTAGTGCCGCAAAACTGTCATGGGGGTGGTCGGAGAAAATGCCTTGCGATAAAACCGTTGTATGCAAATTGAATGCAATTGCATTTTATAAGCAGCAAGACGTGATTTATAATACTCTCTCGGTCTACAAGAGATTTAGATAGAAGTCTGATATTGTTTTCTTTTTGTGAAATCAGATAGTAATATGCATTGTTATCCATTGTTACAGGTACGTTTCTTGAGTTAATACAGATGAATGGCTAAAGGAGTAAAGGTAAGTGCAGTATATTGTTTAATATTATTACAAATTGTGATCGTAATTAAAATATAAAACACAGTATAAAATTAGTAAAATCCTCGCGTAACCAATTCTTTTATGAGGTAATTACATTTGTTTGATTTTAATAAAAATAAAAAAGACTACAAATCACAAAAGGAACTTCTGTAAATTACCGCAGATTGTGTTCAACGAATTGTTAATATGCGTTTTTTCCTATTAGCAGTGAACGTTTTTTCTATAAACCACAACATATGTGAGTTTTTCCTAGTATTAAGTTATGTGAGTGAAAAAAACTCCACAGTACATCACGCCCAGTCCACACGACCTCGCAAGGTCGTCTGATTAATAAAATAATACATAAATAACATCGGCCATCATGTATGGTATAGATAATTATGAATATTCATATGTGTTGTTAAGATGAATTTTGTTTGTAAAATGTGACTGCGAAATTCTACAACCTCTATGCTAATTGCATACGACACTGGATCGGGCATCCGTGTGTTAATTACATGAATATTTTGATTATTGGCATTCATAAATGACTCAGATTTTCAAATCAATAAGTTAATAAGATATTAAGTCAACGCTTTTTGGGTGAATTCCGGATTTCGTGACAGCGACGTTGAGGCACTCATTTACTGTCCTATAATATTTTTTCGTATATTTTTTACCGTGTAGCAGTAGTTAGATAATGCGATGTTTGAATGGCACGGCACATAATCGTAATTAAAGTGCAGCTGAATACAAAATGTCTTTAAGCACTTGTAAGATGGCTAGACGGACATGCAGATGCGGTAGGATTGTCGCTCCGTTGCGCCTTCCTGTTTCCTTCATAGCTTTGTTTACATGTTACTATTTTATATGTTTGATGTAACATTCCCTGACTGCCTCGGTGGCGTAGTTGTATTACGGTACGGTTACAAAGCGGAGGTCTCGGGTTCGAGTCCCGGGTCGGACAAAGAGATATTGGATTTTTCTATTCATTACCAGTCCGGAGTCAGGAATTTGTGCCCGATATGGCAATAGGCTCGCCCCCTATGACATCGTGGGTCGGAACATACAAGGTGCAATGTGGGTGTCATGGTGGCGCCTCTGCCTACCCCTTCGGGGATAAAGGCGTGAGTCTATGTATGTATGTATATATTATTCATATGAAGTCAGCCTCTATGCCACAGCTATCACTTGTTGTGAAATGTGCGATTGTGGCCGTAATCCCGGCAATTAATGTAATTAGCAATAATTATAATCTGTGCCGGATTCTAGATGTTGAGGGACCGAAAAGTTCCTTAAAATTTCTTATACCTTATTACTCTTATGTAAAAAAATAAGGTGCAATAACAACAAAACTTCGTCTTTTGTGGGACCTATTCAATGTATTTATTTATTTATTTAAATTTATGAAATAACAATGTCTTTAGAAAAGTTTTAGAAATTATGTGGGGCGAAAAATTGTACTCGGCCGCAATTAATTTACTTACAGTACCTATTCATAATTTGTTGGGATTGTGTTCAGCAATGATCACCTGTAGCTGAAGGTGATAGGGTTGGTAATTTCAAACCTTCTTTTAATAAATATAATTAACAACAAAAGCATTTTGTCCTTTATAAATCAATCTAGGACATAATAATTATGTATACTAACAAATTAGGCAATTAGCTTATTTAGGAATTTGGCAAACGAGGTATAATTAATGGGATCATGTATACCGTGTGATATTTCTTCGTCGTTGATTTATTTTCAACAATATTTGATACAAATACCCGGTGAGTCCGACTTGACCGATTTGGCATTTCCCTTTTAACAGCAAAACATCCACACCCACATGTGTCTAGAGAATTTTTATTTGTTTATTGAGAATATAGAAAATAAAACATAGAAAAGTTCGAAATGTGTTATAAGGCGAACAAGGTAATACGAACTTATAATGTTTAAGATAACTAGAACATGCTTTTATTCCTACATGTTGTATACCTCTTGTTATAATTGTTGGAATTTCGGTAATGGTGGAGCTTGCAGGTCCAATAGGTATGACTTTATGGATTTTTAACTGTGTAGCAAGTCTAGTTTAATAACGCCGAGAGCTAAAGCTTTCCGAAGTGAATTTATTATTATTTATATTTTTACTTTTAAGTATCTCTCTTTTCAGAGGCTAAACTATTACTCCGCGAGCTTTTGGCCAAACGGAAAGAGGGGAATTAAGATCTCATTAGTTATTTATAGATAAAAATTTGCGGACAATTCGGCATGTGTTTAAAATAGCTGCTTTTTGCAACTGCGTATATGTGAGAGGGGGCATATCAAGACTTTTTAAACTAGTATGGAGTGTGTGGGGAATGACACCCGTAGATGAGACGATAATTAGTATTTATTATTGTGGTCATCAAACCAGTTTTATACATATATTCAAAGCAGAAGTTTATAAGCGGTAGTGCTCACTAATCGTCAGCTAAAATGTTTTCCCGGTTATCCCCCTTATGCATAAAGTTGGTTTTCAAATTGTCGAAGATTTGGTTTCTAAAAAGGTCAAATTGTACATTGATTTTTTGGATGCTTACCGTGCATACCTATATTCGTCAGTAATAAGCTGTGATTTATTATTTACGTGCATTTATAATTAATTATCTTATTATTTATATATTTTTTGGATGCTTTAATCGTAAGAAATCTGCTTTATATTTTATTACCTAATATTTTCAAGGTTACTTAATGCTTGTTGAATGTAGTGGTTCAGAAAAACTCCAGCATCAGGAAGTAATACTTTTTAACTTGTTGTTCATGTAGTATTAGTTTCTGTAAAAAGCATTTTTGTTCTTGAAGTTTCTTTTCGTTTCATTAGAAGTTCTGTAAAACCAAGAGAAGTCATGAGATAATACGTATATATATTTCTCTCGGTGCAGTTCTAAAACAAGTAGATTACGTATAATCCAGCAGCATCCGATCTGAGGTAACCACCATTATTACGGTACCGGTTATGCGACCAATACTTACCGCTAGACATCTCGTGTTATATCTTCACTACCCTTCCTGTTTGTTGAGTATGCAGAGCGTCCGCCACGTGACCGGGGCTTCTATCACCGGTATATCCTCTTCAAAATTACTTATAGAAATCATTTAATATTTAGTATATAGAATAAGTTTTGTAATACCAGAGCGTTGAACGTATGAAATTCTTAGTTTTGGATGCAGGATGGATTTAAGTTTGTTCCGCCGGGGCGCCATTACTGTTGTATATTTAATATGATTTATAGAATTCATTTTGTAAGGGTATTGACCACTGTTCGTAGAATAGGTTTATACGACTGCAATGTGCTGTTTCGAGCAGATTAGTTAAGTAGATTTGAATCTAGGATGGGATCAAGTTTGTTTAATGTCGTTTTTATGTCTTGTATAATGTAATTTGTAAAGTAGTTGATCTCGGTGGATGAAAATATTTTATGCAAATTGTATATTAGTCGCCAAGCCGATCGTGGATGGCTTTGAAATTCTGGTACGAAATTGCGTACTAAAACAAGTCTATTCTGCTTGCACAATATAATTTCAGGTTTCAGCTTCTTAAGATTTCTCCGTACATGATTTGTATGCAAAACTGAGGTTTTAAAAAACTACAGCTACACCATTAAGTAATAAAATGTGATTTATTTTCACAAAGATTTTCAATTAGGCTTGAGTAATAACACAAATAAAAACCTTAGTGTTGACGTTTAGCATTTAATATTTAGCACTCACAATGCAAAGTTAATTAATTTTTTGTCCGTAATTTAAATGGCAAGACGCGTTTATGTAATTACATTGTTGGACATGCATCTTGCGGCCATTTTATATTTGCTTAGCCTATAAAGGGAAACAATGACTTGCCCCGAGCACGCATGGGAGAATTCCCATCACACACCAAAGTTATTTAATTATTTCCAATATTTTTATTTTCTGTATCTTTTGTACTGGGCCCTTTACTGTGGATAATCTGATTAGATTATCTAGTATGATGTTCAATTAATGAGTAACTTTTAAGTTATATTTATTTTTTTACTTCTGCAAAAGTAAGTTATTGAAAGATGTATAATAATATTTATACTCATACATCTTTCAATACCTTACTTTTCCATTCTCCTAGAGGTTCTGTTTACATTTTTCAGTTATGCCGTGTAAATATTCATATAAGTAGCACGAACAATGGATCAATTACATTTTCTGTTATAATAAAAAAAAAAACAAGATTACCATTTCTACTAGGTTCTATGAATTGATTATACGTCAATTGAGGTAGGTCTTTACGTGAAGTCATTGTTTTATCTAACTATGCATTTCCAATTGCTGGCTTTATATTGAAATCTACCAAGCTAACTCGTTCCAGTTGTATAGAATCGTCTGTCTAAAATTAGTGATCTTACCATTGAGGATGCTGAAAACCCTGTGAAATAGAAAGAGTGCCCTCGCAGCAACCGGGATAATGCGAGGTTGAAGGAACAAACTAATGGTTAGTCTATCAATTGAGGATGTCCCAATTATGCTCCGGTATTGAAGTACCATAGGCTGGTGACATGAAAATAAATTTTACTGACTGAAACTACATACTTTCGTGTAGCTTAAACATATCCCTTCCATGTAAACATTACAAGAAGATGTTGATTGACGCAAATCGTGACGTTTTCACTTTAATGGCTTGAAGTTTTTTCTCTTATTGATTGCTCACTTATTTTGTTATGTCAATAAAAACATTGTATAAGAGGCATTAAACAATGGTGCTCGTTATACTGATCGTGGGTTTAATTTGTTAATTGGCCCGTGTAAGCGACATGTTATGTCACTAAGGAAAAATCGGAAATGACTGAATGTTTGAATCAAACTGTGTATGTTAAATTCAATAGTTTGATGTAGCTTTATGTTTTGATTAGATATTAGCACATTATCTAGTAACCCGCAAAGCTCTGGGATTAGTTGGATACGATTACAAATTGGGATATAGGCCATTGAACCATGATTATGTAAATTAGATTTTCCTAGATACTGTTTTTGCTTTTAGAAATCCATTCGGGAATGTTAACCACTCTTATAAATGTAAGTGAAGCCATACAAGATATATTGCAGTTTGCAAAATTAAAATTTATTACGGCGAAAGAGAAAACTTTGGCAAGATGCACGGTTTTCGACATGATGCGCGTGGTTGGGAATCTCAAGCGACTCACGCTGGTGAGTGCAATCTGACCATCTGAGCCGCTTGGGAACGTTCGTATGCAGTCGCATGCAGTGACACTGCTGCGTACATCTTAAACATATGATACAAATCGCACACATGTTTTGCTAACTGTATATTTTTTATTGTGACAGAAAATCCCATTTGGATGCACTACAAGTTTTTACATTCCAAATGTAAGGTCACGCCGTAGGTACATAGATCTTCGAAACGATTGCAGTACTTAGCGAAATTATGTGAAGAATTGATGATCCGTGCCCGACATTGGAACGGCCTGGCAACGTATACGAAGAATTTTACTATAAAAAAAAAAAACTCCGTATATATTCGCGGCCAAAATTAAAATATTTTTTATAAATTCGCATACATCATAATACATTAGTCTTAATTATTTTAACTCTAATTATTCGACACACATGAGAAATTATTAGTATTAAATATTACGAGTGGAAAGTGCCACTGCAAGCCGACTACGACTTTCCCGCCTATGGATGGAAGAAAGTTTTTTCTCATGACTTTAACAATCACTACTTTTGCTTGTTTAGCTCGACTCGGTAAAATCTATATCTGTACTCTTAATTACTTAGATGAGAGTTTGACTTGTAAGATATATGGTCTAGAATGAGTCCCATAATATATCAATGTGGAGAAACTGACGCACAGTGTAGTTTTTATAAAGGGGAGGATCACTCATATCTTTGCCCATACAATCCAGTCCTTTGCATCAGTTATTTACTAGCTTATCTTTCCAGTATTGCTTTGCATTTGGTATGGAATGAGCAACCTTTGAGCTTTGGACGCATGAATGAAAACGTTCATGAAGTACAGGTGACGGTGTATAAGAGATTCAATGAAGAAAGCGGATAAGATACTTTGTCCCTATTGTCTATGGACATATATTAACGTCTGAGACATTGTCTCTTTTTCTTTAAACATTTTTTCTGACGATAAATATTTTGTACAATGCATTGATCTCTGCATAAAAATAATTAAGCACCTTTTAATTAACGCATGTATTATAAAAGCTCTTTGAAATACCATTAACATTAACGTTTAAGTAAAGTTTAATTATCTTTTTTCCTTTTTCATATACCATAATTCAAGCTGTCAATTGCCACACCATATGTTTCCATCGTGTATTATTTATTAATTTCTATTATTATTAACTGGATATCATACGTCTCGGCAAAAAGAAACTCTTTAACAAAAAAGGCGTTTATACTTTTTTATTGATTTTGATGCATATTACTGGTAGTTATTGGTCGTTGGTTTTTATCGCAATATATTATCTCATGTTCGCACTTCAAATGAATATATTAAACAACATAATTATTTTTCTTTTTTATTTAACACAGACCGACAAAGCTGTCTCGTTAATTTGAATACTACAAAGTATATGAGATGACAAGTCATTATTTTGTGCAGGATGATTGCCTTATTCTATCGTAAGTTTTCTTTTGATTGCTTTTTGACGCCACCAAGAATATTGAGCGACAATTTGTGACTTTAAAAATGACCATATTATATGAGACAGGTTAATCCAACTCAGTTTGCATCACAAAACAAAAACAATGTCACCTTGATAATGTGTATTCATTTTTTGGAAAATTAATCTGGCGAATACATTTGCATAGGATTAAATTAATAATTCCACCATAAAGTTGATAAACCGGTAAATGGTATATATATTGACCTAGTTTTAAAGCGCTTCTTAGTTTTATATTTTAATTATAACGCAAATAATTTGGCACGTCGTGAAATTCTGAACTGGTTTATAGATTTCGCAAGATCGTTTGTGTACTAAATCTCTTCATGCATCCAAAGATTGATCTATCTAAATGCTTTTACAAGTATTCTACCATTAACGTCGATAATTAATTATAAGTTATCAAATATGTACTGCGTGATACGAAATTAATTGTCGCAATAACAATAGCTGTGCTTCACACCGTTCTTTGCAATATAGCGTTATGCAAATAATTTACTATGTGATGGACTTTGGGTTCCGTGTTTTGGAGACCTTTGGATTGCTTAGACAATTATTTACATTGAATTTACGTTTTCTGATAATAATATAAAATTTATTTAATTATGGTAAGGTTTTTTGGTTCCACAACAAATAGAAGTATTCTATCACAATAATTATTCAATAAATTACTAAGAATAATACTCTATATTATTTGTGTAGAAAAATACATTCGCGATAGGAATTCTCTCATTTTGTATAAATGTTTTGGCCCTGAAGCGCAATCCCAATATCTGGTGTTTTGTTAGGTTTTTTGTACACAACATTGTTAGGTTAATATTACCTGTATGCGTCCCGCTATATATCTCTACAATATGAAATATCGATAACACACAGTATAATGGTGCAGAAAAATTAGGAAGACATCAGGAAACCGAACGCTCTATTTACATTCGCACTTGACCAGTTTTTCACGTCCACTCCATTACCAACGTTTTCGATGTAACACTGCATTTAGTTACGACGTACCGTTTAATTGGTCTTTACGCAATCGCCACTGTAATAGTGCATACAATCATATTACCTAATTCAGATGAGAGTGTGAAAATTCTATCAAAATATTTACTCGTATGAACATCATCATTGTGTTAGATAAACACGGGCGCGTCTGTCGCGTGTCTTTTTCTTCATGTTTAATTGCGTAATGATATCTTTGTTTATACAGATGGGAAAGGTTGGCTTAAAGCTTCAGCTAGAACAATGAGAGTTATTTTAAAACAATTTAGCGTCCTACATAGTGCATTATTTATGATATTTTAATGGTCATTCCTTCCGCGTACCTGTGTTGTGTGTAACGAGCGCTCGGCCGATGTGAATCGGAGTAAAAGAATTTTACTGAACTAGTCGCGTATTGTTTATAGAGTACATTGTGCTGTACAATTCCATCAGCGATCGTAGTAGATAGAGCTGCATAAATATTAGTACGTTTGTGCTTATACTAAACGTTACATTTGTACTTGCTGGGTTTAGTATTTTTAAGCTATTATCAAATGTAAAAATACTACTTTTATGATTAATAAAAAATAATTTTAAAAAAATTAATTGACTTCAAAATAGTAATTAACCAATGAAAAGAGAGGAGGACCTTTCCTCAGCAGTAGGACACTAATGGCTGGAAATAAATAATGTACTACCGAATTTTTTTGTTAAGCCAACTACATATTTTCCTAGTCAATGATACATACTATGCTATCTACTTCAGGGGTTCCTAAAGTTTGCGCCGCGGCGTCAATTTTTAATTTTTGTGCCTATCTACCTAAGGACTATCATTAAAATTGTCTTTTTTAGACATTAGGTAGTTTAGGACGCCGAGGCAAAATTGTAAACATGTGCGCGCCGCGTTTTGCAAAAGATTGGGTATCCCTGCTCTATCTCATGACTAAAAAAACGATTTTGATGAAACTTCTACTGCACCTAAGTTGGACCATACATAATACAAAAAAAAAATGCGATCCGACCTATACTTTTTGAGATGTGTTTGCTGTGTGGACATTTGTCCACTGTATATATTTGTATACAGGACTGTATAATATATTTATATACAGTTATGAAATTAGGCACGCTTTCTCAGAAGCTAGTATAGACTAACATATTAAATAACTGTGTAGGAAATTGTGAGAATTGATAATCTCCTTTTTTGAATACGATTAAAAACGTTTTTACCTATTTAAAAAAAATAGTTACCTATTGTTTAAATATATTGATATTATTCTTACAGTGAGTAATATAAAATACTACAAAACAATAGCTTTTTATGTATCTGTCGTGGAATAAATAATCAGCATTCAATTACGTTCAACATAGTTTGTAGTTCTAAGAAATAAAGCTTTTAGAATCTTTTATCCGGTATATTTTACTTGTGTGAATAGCAATTCTTGGAATCGGTCTTATTGGCAATATAACTTCATTATATGGTACAGAGCTTTTGTTTTTTATTTTGTCTGTAAATTTTACCTAGCGCCGCCATTATTTATTTAAAAAAATTGAATGAGGAAAATTTCGTATTTATTTGTGTCGAAGCCATTGTATAATTTCCTTGTAGAATTGATGTCCAACAGGCGGTCGTGTAGCCAAATATTAATATTGCACTAGCTGTATGCTTGTACATGACATTGGACAGCTTCGATAGTCGTAGACTGTTTATGGAAGATAATACTGTGACGATAGCTGTCAATGATGATGTTCAGTAACTAGGCACATTTGCCAGAGTATTATTTCTATAACTACAGGATGGTGGTTATTATATTACAATGTAAATAATTGAACATGATCGAGAACATAACTAGCCACGCTTTTATCATCCTATTGTTCTCAAAACTATATAAAAATACAATTACAACGATCAACAAATAAAATATTGAACGACGATTAATATATGCAAATTAATTAGCGATTAAATATGGTTAATAGCACGCCTTTTGTAATCTGTTTGTGAACAATTGAATCGTTGCAACGGCTGTTGATAAGTTTTTATCGCATTTTGCATAATTATTTCTTAATGTTTGTTGTTTTTGCGTTGTGAAGACGGGTCCGGAGTGTGCTGGGTCAATGTTACTAGTTAGTGCATGTGCCGACAAGGTTGTACAATGTATGTAAACTAATGTGACGATTGGCAAGCTGGCGGAAGTTGCAATAAATCAATCAAATGCTATGAAACACCAATTCAGAAATGTTAATGCTTTGATTGACCTCGTAATGGCATGTGAATAGGATGTTATGGTCCTCGATACATGTAAAATTGATGAAAAGGTGTTTTTTTAATGCTGTTGAATAAACTGTATTAGTGTTTATATTAAAAGGATAATCTCCACTTCAGATGTTAAAACATTATCCAAAGCAAAGATTATACTTTTGATGAATAAAAATATTGGTTATCTTATCGATGCCAAATCAAGGTTTTGCTTGGAATTTTAGATATATTTGCATTTTGTATTAATAATACAAGGTAAATTAGTGAATAATCTCAGTAACATTTTGTATATTTAATAATACAAAATTCTTATTGATATCATTTTTAAAAGGATTTTGAAAAGTCATACCGCTAAAAAGTTAAAAAGTTTACGTTTTTTATTCTGCAACCCAGCATTTACAATTTAGCCATAACTCATGTATCGATTTAAAAATTGTTTGACTAATGACCAGTATAAACGTGCTTAGCAACAAGTTACTTAACTGGTAGGAACCCAGTTAGTTTTTGCCCCACTTTTCGAAGCTGTAGTGGGTTTTTCCCTCACGTCCGCTTTTTAAAGTTCTTATCGTTTTAAACTTGCTTCGCGTTTCTAAAAATAAACTTCATCCGGTTTCAATCTTCAGACAGTCGCACGTTTGGCTAAATTGAGTGGCAATTCCCATTTTTTAAGCTCTACTATTCGGAAAAGGACAGTTGTGTTATGTATTGTAAACTTCAAAAATGGTTTCTAGTGTGTATATGTGGGATTATTAAATAATTTAAAGCGGTTTTCACCTTAATTGTGTTTATTCCAACAACAAATCTGACAAAATCTTTCGCAAACAACTTAAGGCCCTGCGCAGACGGCACACTTTTTGTGCGATCGAGTCTGCGGCGCACAAAAAGTCTGCATGGCGCGCAAAAAGTCGGTCGCGGATTTTG
Source organism: Deilephila elpenor (assembly GCA_949752805.1). Lineage (NCBI taxonomy): Eukaryota > Metazoa > Arthropoda > Insecta > Lepidoptera > Sphingidae > Deilephila > Deilephila elpenor. The sequence goes on from OX457114.1 coordinate 3,843,490, forward strand.
CACAGACTCAACGCACACGACGCACATCTTCGATCATTTTGTCGGCAGAGCTGTAGGGACGTAGATGCTATGGAAATCGTGCAGAGATCGCGAAGTATTATTTTGTACATGAAGTACAGAAAAAGAAGTTAATTAATTAATTATTTTGTTCAAAATACCAAGGTATAGGTGTTATACATAATAATCAAAGCGATTTTGATATATTGAATCTTGTATCGATTCATTAATCGATAACTGTCATTCGTTCATTATCATTCAATATTGATACCCATCCCTAATTTTTGCATAAGAAAAAATAAACAAATAACCTCTATGTTTTTCATCTAATCGTTTTTTTATAGTTTTGCAAGTTTTATCTCCAATTACTACTAAAAAGTCTAATAAAAACTTAAACTTATCGTATTTTGTTTTTTCTTTAGACGTCATACATGTCCAAACAGGAGCGGAATAAACATTATAGCACACTTCTTCCCACATTTTTCTTTTTAAATGTCAATCATGATATTCTGCCTTAGAAGTATCATAAATTGCTGGTCTGTTTTGTATTTCTTGAATTAACATAGTTACATCGACCTCTGGCGCCATGATAATAGATCGCGTGCGTTACGTCCACCCACCCCTAGCAAATGCAGATTGCCGACTAAAGAGTGCGCCGTCTGCGTTAGCGCGCGTTGAAGCAAACGTTAAATTTTTTTCACACACTTTTTGTGCGGAGCGGCGCGCTGCGGCGCGGTGCGGTCTGCCCGAATTACACGGATTTTTTGTGCGCCGGACTTTTTGCGCGTCGTGTGCGTTACTGCATATAATTGCATAGGTTCTATTTTCACAGACTAAAAAGTGCGTCACGGATAGTCTGTCGTCTGCGCAGGGCCTAAGTCTTTTATACAACCTTTTGACACTAATGACAACTAATTCAATTGACAACGGGGTTGCCAATTATATGAAAATTAAACTACTAATAAATCTTATCCTACACGGCCGTCCTGCTCTTCGTCCGCCTCGGACGAATCGGATGTACCGTCAGCAGCAGACCAGGGCTTCATAAAGTCGGCTGAACTGGATGTGCTGTTTGGACCTTCCCCATGACCGACTTTCTTCAAGTCATATCGGTCGTTATCTTTTCTTTTCATAATTTGATATGGTCCAAGGTATTTAGGATACAGTTTGTAGCCCTGAACAAATTGTGTCCTTTTAATGGCCACTGTCATACTGTGTAGCCTTCTTTCTTTTCTTATTGTAGTTCCTTCTATTTTCTTCTTGAATCTTCTGTAGATTTTCTTTTGCTTTCTTTCGGAGATCTTCTCTCTGTGTATTATAGCTTTGAACATTCTCCTCTTCAATTAGTTTAAAAATTTCATCATCATTATCTTTCATTTTACTTCCGATCAGCAGTTCAAAAGGTGTCATTCCGATGCTTCGTTGGTATGTGTTGTTAATAACTCGTTGAACAGCATTTACTCGCTTGTACCATTTCGTAGGATCATCGGCGCACAATTTTGCTAAAATATTGATAATTATCTGATGGATTCTCTCTACCTGACCATTCCCTCTTGGCTGTCCAGTAGTTATCGTGTGATGGGTAATGTTCTCTGATTCGCAATAGTCTTTAAAATCGTTAGATGTAAACGAAGCATTTCGGTCAGAAATTATCCGATTTGGAGATCCGAAAGTCTGTCGTTGTATTCTGAGTTTGTCTAAAACTTCTTTAATTGATGTAGTCTTCGTCGGATATATCCAGGTAAACTTGGTAAATCCATCCACAATCGTTAAAATGTATCTGTAGTTTTTATTAGTAGATGTCAGAGGACCAAGATGATCAATATGGTAAGTATCAAGTGGCTTCTCTCCCTTATCTATAGTATGTAAATAACCTTCTTTCTTCCCTCTCTTGTGTGAAGTTAGTATACACTCTACGCAATTGTCTTAAACAGATTTAATTTTCTCTTTCAGGTTATCAATGTGGTATTCTCTTACTATTAGTTCTTCAGTTTTCACTACTCCGAAATGACCTTTTTCATGATTCTTCCTTATTATTTCATTCTGCATCTTCTTTGGCACTACTAGTAGTTTTATTCCATCTTTAATCTTCCAGAGAATCCCATTTTCGAGTAAGTAGTCTTCATAAGTTTCTGTCTCTAATACTTTCTTGATTAACTTTATTTTCAGGTCTTCATCTTGTGCTCTTTTAAGGCGTGCAGCTGTATCGGTAAGTTTGTAAACATTGCTTACAGGTTGTCTACTCAAAGCATCAGCGTGTTTAAGTCTTGTTCCAGGTCGATGTTCAATAGTATAATCGTATTCTTCTAACAGTAATGCCCAGCGAGCAACTCGTGGAGGTAAATCTCTTTTTTGAAGGGTCATCATCAAGGCTGAGCAGTCAGTCACAATTTTAAACTTTATGCCCAGTAAGTATACCCTAAACTTCTTTATAGCTTCAGCTATCGCTAAGATTTCGAGATAGTAGCTGTGATACTTCTTTTCAGCGGGTGTCGTCTTTTTGCTCATGTAGTATACTGGATGCATCTGATTATCTTTCGGGCTTCTTTGTAAAAGGACGGCTCCATAACCTTCGGCGCTGGCGTCGGTACGTAACTCCGTTTCTAGATTTGGATTATAAATTTTCAGGACGGGAGATTGACATAAGCTTCTTTTCAACTCTTCAAACGATTTCTCACACTCCAAATCGAAATCGAAAACTTTTCCCTTTTTAAGCAAGTCAGTAAGAGGTCTTGCTATTAACGAATAATTCTTTATAAACTTCCGAAAATATCCGGTTAGTCCTAGAAAAGATTGCAAGATTTTGATATTGGTTGGTATTTTGAAGTTTGCTACAGCAGATGTCTTTTCCTTAGATGGTCTTATTTCTCCTTCTCGTATTATGTAGCCTAAATACTGAATCTCGTCTTTCAGGAACTGACATTTACTCCAGTTTAACGCAATCCCATATTCTTCGGCTCTTTTCAATATTTTCTTCAGCTTGGCTAGTCCTTCTTCTTCAGTGTCCGATGGTATAACTAGATCGTCTAAGTAAGCCATTGCTGTGGCATCTTGAATAAAGTCGTGGAATACGTCGCTAACGAATCTTTGAAAGATCGATGGCGCTGTGCTCAATCCAAAGGGCATCTTAACAAACTCAAATTGGCCTTGTGGCGTCACAAATGAGGTGTATTTCTGACTGTCTGGGTTAACATTCACATGTAAAAATCCATTTTTGAAATCTAGAGATGTAAATACCTTAGCATTCTTTAACCGATCTATTTGGTCCTCTATAAGGGGTAGCGGAAATCTATCTTTAATTATTTTTTTGTTTAATCTTCTATAATTGACGCAAAGTCTGTACGCACCATTCTTTTTCTTCGCCAAAACTATTGGACTTGCAAAGTCAGATTTGCTTGGTTTTATGATTCCCTTACTAAGCCAATCTGCTGTTTGTTGGTTGACGACGTCAAGTTCCAGTGGTGATAGTCTTCGGGGACTCTGGTGAATCGGTGTCTCATCCGTCAGTATAATCTTCAGCTCGACACTTGATTCTTTAAAAACATTATTTGGGTTATAGTCGTCGATAATCTTCTTTATTATACCAGAGTACTTAGCGTCCCCAACATCTAGTACTTTTTCCTCGTTGGCACCCAGAGTGGTTAAATGTAATATTCGCTTTACAGAAATTCCGTGGGGTGAAAAGTTTACTTCAACTTCATTTAATATTGGATTACCAAGTATTAATCCAACTGGTATAGCGTGATTTGCCACCATGTGAAATTTACCCTCAAAATAGCAGTCATCAATCTGAATCTTAGCCGTGAATGAACCTTTTGTTTGAATCTCATGTTCTGTTATGCCTGCTAGACATAATGTGGTGTCCGGATCAAAATTCAATGCAACTCCATTGATCTTCTTGAAATTGTTTTCATCAACCAGATTGACATCACTACCTGTATCAATCAAGGCCTTGGTTTCCACATCATTGATTTTTACAATTCTATAAGGCGTGGCGCAGTAATCATATCTAATGTCTTGGATCTTCAATGTCTTCTTTGTATTGCCAGGACATTGATTTGATTTATGGCCAAACTCATTACATTTAAAACATTTTACTCCGTTTGGACAAGTGGGTGATTGGTGTCCTAAGTCACCGCAGTTGTAGCATCTCTTAACGTTGGTTGTCTTGCCAGTTGTGTTTTTAGAAGTTGATTGACAAGGTTGCAATTTCTTGCTAGAGATCTTCTTTCTGAACTCGCTGTATATGTCCAACTTCTTGCGAAAATCCTTTATGTCCGTCGCGCCATAAAGTATACTTTTGTTAGTTTCTAAGTCACGAATTCCATCAATAACATATTATATCAATGCAGCATCTTCAACCTTTCCATGTAGTGCTAATTCTTTCATAGAAAGAAAATATTGCTGATAGGTTTCTTCGTTTTTCATCTTGCGCGATGCAAGTTTCTTGTGTATAATGGCGCTATTTATCTTTGGCCCAAATTCTTCTTTTAAAGCTTTCTTCAAAGTAGCATAGTCTTTTACTCTTCCCAACGATCGCAGAAATAGTTTAGCAGTACCATCCATAAGTCTTTTTGCATAAATCAACTTCTCGATTTTGGTCCAATTCATTATTTGTGCTGTATCTTCGAATTCATCAAGGAACGTCTCAATAGGGTAAGTGTCGTCTCCGGTAAATATCGTCATAGACTTTTCCAAATCTCGAAATGAAATTTGTATTTCCTGGTCTTCATCTTCAACATCATTGTCGTCTTTCTTCGGTGGCATTGTACAACTGATATTTCCTTTACAGTGTCTTCTTAATTTTCTAGAGGCTATGCAAAATGATGGTCTTCTTAAGCTCATCAAATGGCTTGTACTATAAAATTTTCAATCTTCAAAGTCTTAAGTCTTCATAAAATCTTCTCATCCTAAAAACTACCATTTTAGTTCATGTTTCATATCATTGCAACATTTTCTACCAATGTCGGTGCAACAGTCTCGGAGTTTTGGTAGATCTGTGGTGCACCAGCTGTCAATGTCAACACCGCGTCGGTAAAACAGTAGCAGTCAAAGTCAACAGTCCAGCACCCCGTCGGTAAAACAGCAAAGATGGCGGCACCAAGTAGATGATCGGCGAAATTTGCACTCGACTTGCCTTTTGAAAGTCTTGATCCACTTCAAACTATAGTAGATCCCGGACGAGCCCCCAATATTTTGTGGGATTATTAAATAATTTAAAGCGGTTTTCACCTTAATTGTGTTTATTCCAACAACAAATCTGACAAAATCTTTCGCAAACAACTTAAGTCTTTTATACAACCTTTTGACACTAATGACAACTAATTCAATTGACAACGGGGTTGCCAATTATATGAAAATTAAACTACTAATAAATCTTATCCTACACATATATCCTATAGACACATTTTAATAGCTTTGGGTGATAAATCATTTTTATTTGCCTTTTTTTCTCCGAGTTGTACTTAAAGGAAAATATTCATTATAAAAAATCATGTATTTATTTCAAAGTAAAGAATCAAGTTTTATTTAATCAATATCGAAGGACACATCAATGTGAAATTCTCTAAGTTTAATGTGACAATTTTATTAGATTCATGGTGATTTCATACCACTCTCTGTAGTCACGTTTCAATTGTAAATACGTCTAGTGGCAATTTTATTTGCTTAATGCAATATATGTCACATATATTAGACGCCTGTCTTTTTGTACGTAGATTTAACAAACATTTGCACTTTATTTATTCGCCTGAATGTCAGTTGTAATGACTCTATTTTTATAACAGACGTAGACAATTCTATTTTTTAGCTTTGACGATAAAAAATATTGGCAAGTTATTGTTAAAATAAATTTAAGCTTATATATTATGGACAAGCTATTGCATGGTTGTGTCGTGCCTGCATTACAAAACACGGCGAAAATACTCATACTCCTTGATCATAACTTAGAACTTATTTCGGAGTATGTAGTCAGCTATGATGATAAAAAAAAATATGGAAATACTTTTCCCTGTCTTTTGTAAACGATTAGGTACACATGGATATATACACTATGAGGGTGTCGTTGCAAAAAGTCCACAGTTGACCTTTTATTCGGCACCGAAGCGCATCTGCCGCGCCCGGCTGGTCGCAGCAGGCACGCTTTTCTCACATTCCTGGCGGGTCGTAGCCACCGCGTGACCAATTAATTACAACTAGACACAGTCAAGGGGGTGGAGTCACTTGACATAATTGAACAACGCTTTTTGTACCTGTAACCACTTGATTATACAAGATCTAATTACCAACGGTTAATTGTCTATACGAGTATGAGTTTGGGAAAAAAAAGTATCGCCATATTTGGCCTAAAGGAAGTTGGATTACAATTTATAAATGGGCATTATCATGTAGCTAAAAGCTAAATTGAATAGAGAAAAATTAATTATTATATAAATTTTCTTCATCTGTAAGGAACGTCTAAAGATTTAAGTATAATTTTTTTAATACTTCTCTTTAGCATATAATTCTAATACGACTTTTATTCGACTTTTTGAATGAGATTCAGTAATGCCCGTCGAGAGGTTATTGTGATTCCTAACACGCGTGCGCGGTTTAAACCATTGATACATTGACAGCGCGCCAATTGAAAGTCGATCACAATGCTGCTTTAAATACACCGGATACATCAATACATGCATATATTGTAGAGTAATTACTCAAGCTGATTGTGTCGACTGCATCTTAATTATATGGAGTGAAGTGTGAACTGCACTATTAATGCAATCTTGACAGAAATATGTATTTCGAAATATGTCGTGTGTCCTAATCATTCTTTCACTTTCGAATCCTGACCACTCCCGTGCAATTGGGTATTTGACTCATTTTTTTTTATTAAATTCGTTAAAAAGTATCCATATCCAAAATCTAACAAACAAAGAATTGTGTAAATCCATTCAGAATTTAAAAAGTTACAAACGTTTTTAATCTTGTAGTGGGGGTAAAAGAAAAGGGATGCAAAACAAAATTAGTGACGTCACTATTCTTAATATGCATTATAGTGTGCGGGTGCGAAAGAGACAGTTAGATGTCCCCACTACGTCCCCACTCTTTCATTTAAAATACTAATATTTGCCTCATGTTACAAGCTACTTTATCACTGTTTTCACAAAAATGTATTGTTTTAATGGCACTTCTGTTTGTCTGCAAAATAATACAAAAATTCGATGATAGTCAAATACCCAATTGTAAATGCATAGATGTTTTTGATGATCATGGGCGGTGGTGATTATTTTCCAATAGGCAAGCCGTCGATCGTTGCTGCTTCTATGGTAAGAAATAAAAGCCGTTCGAGTAATTAGTAAAAACCACCAGATTAATTGATGAAAGGCATTATTTAATCGGTCGAATAAATCAACTTTATTAAATTAGCTTTTTATAATGGAATTAATTAGCCATTCAATTTATGTGTGGGTTAACTTCGAGACTAGTTCGTGACCAAACCCGCTGTAATCGTCTTTCGGTCGATACAATTATTTATTTATAACGAATTCCTTAGGCCTTATAAGCGAATTTACATGTAAAACTACTTAATATTAACCATTTCATTTATTAACATGCTTGTTAAATTATATTTGCCATTTATTGCCAGAAATAACTCTTTTGTTTTTGTCGTCATAAATTCTTTGGAGGTTATTTTTGATGAAGCAATTAGTTAAAGCAGAGTTAATTTGATGATTGCGATCGTCAAGAATTTGTGAGCATATCTTAAATTAATAAATAATTGTGTACATTTACTAACACTTAAATTCATTGCATGTCATTAGAGTAGTGTCGAAAATAACATCCACAAGATCTCTATTTATCTTCGGAAATCACGAAACGTCTTCTTTTCCCTTTTTTATTTTTGTATCTCTTTTAAGTGAATGTAGGTGACATGAAGAGGTTTCCTTGAAATGTTACCTTTTAAATTTCCAATGAGGGTAACGTGTTGAAACGGTACTGCATGAACGTTTTGAATTAAAAAGCAAATATGGACAAGTCATTATGATATAAGAAATGTAAATGTATGTTTTTCCCTTTAATATTCGCTTTAGAGTTCCTCATTATATCTTTAACGGTGAAATGATTGAATACCTTAAATGTTTATACCTTTTATTTACGTGCATAATATTCTTTGCAGATCGGACCTGGTCTGACCCAGTCTCTTAAACAAAATTAGTAACGGATACAGTAGTAGCAATAATCCTTCTACAAAAAGCGTTGTGCATTCGGTACTGTTGGTTTGTATTAATAGACAACATATCAATAACAATCATCCTTTAACCGCGTCAGAAACTATAATATGGGCACATGGTCTAGCTGTTGGCCCCATTTCATTTTTACTTCTTGAGAACTACTTGACCAATTACTACGGAACTTTAAGATTACAATGTGACTTAAGCGCCTTCAACCTTAATATAAGCTTAAATAATTACTTTTTTGTCGTATTTTTGGGTCACGTTTTCACTCCACAAAGGGCACTGACTGACATAACAGTTTTAATCATAATTTCGACAGATCGTTGACTTTAAGAGCTTTCATTTACATATGCGTCATATTAATGAATTTCACACAATAAAGTTATATTTACGTTTAATTGAATTTCGCTTCAAAAATTATTCATCATCGGAATGAATGCACAAATAAGTTTTTGGTGCATTATAACATCGTAAAATATTTTGATTGCGAGCAGTTAATTTAAATTTTGCTGCAAATTGCTATCGAAATTTTATTACTAATTGTATAGGTATTATTTTGTTAATTACATTACTATTGTATTTCGTAATGTATTATGATTATTCTTCTTGGGTTGCAGAAAGCATAGCTCTTAAGTTTTTAATTAAGTCAAACTATGATTTCACAAGTAAATTCCTATGGAAGCTTTATACTACATTTTTAGAATTGGGTTCAAACACGATTATTGGGGGATACAACTTTAAGATTTACGTATAATCCTAGGTGAAATACATACATACATACATAAACTCAAGCTTTTATCCCAGAAGAGGTAGGCAGAGGCGCCACCAGGACGCCCACATTTCGCCTTGTATGTTCCGTCGCATGATGTGATAGGGGGCGAGCCTATCGCCATATTGGGCACAAATTCCTGACTTCGGGCTGATAATGAATAGAAAAAAACCAATATTAGTGAAATAAGCGTACATGCTTAGAATATACTCGTAAATAAAACGTTTTACATAGTATGTATTTATGGAAATGCCTTAAAAGTTAAATATGAGAACAAAAATAATAAACGAAGTATTTATACAGTTGAATAATGGTCTACGAAAGATATATGCCATATTTTACACAGTTTTTCCACCGAATAACATGTCTTTCGATCCATATTTCTGATAGTGACATCAAACCATCGGATAATAAATACTGCTCTGTTTGCACGTCGCCATATTATCATTGTAATTACAATCACGTATCGAACTAGTAAATTTTCCAACATAATAAATTAATATTGCATGTTCATCACATTACGTTTGTTATACATAAGTATGTATAATCTGTGGTATAATTGTCGGATCGGCACGTAGCTTAGTCAGCTATGCCAGGGGGGCTACTACTTAATGACTTTCGATATATCGTATCGATACTACATATTGAAACGAATTCCTAGTGACTTCGTTTTTATTATGATATCGATGAATAATCTCTTTGCGATACTGTTTGAGACTTGATTTGTTCAACAGTCGATATGACTGAAAACGAAGGCATTAGAAATAGGTTTCAACACGCAATCGCACGGTATATAGAATATCGTGTTTCATAGTAGTGCCCCTGGCGCTATTTGCTAAAGGTGTTTAGCAGGCAATAGGTAGTGATGCCGGATGTTCAGCCGGCGCGACATTGCCACCTGTCAATTCATTTTCCCTGATTGAATAATCGAAGTTTGTTATCTTGAGATGACAATATCTGAGTTTCTTTGATGAGGATGTTTTTTGCTGGTATTTATGGGGATAATTAGGCGGTCTTGGCCACTATAGATAGCACCGTTGCTTCACTGCAAAGATTGTAAGTTTACCCAAAATAATGAGAGAGATTTTCTAAGAATGCTACTGTAATATGGATTTACCTGGGATAAATATTTGATTAATTCGTAGTGACCTGTCACACTGGTCTCCCAAATGATTTAAAAAACGCCAAATATGAAAAAAAATCTAGACATAACTGTATAAACTTTTTGGCTCATTTTTGTATGTTTATTAGTTACGTCCGTATATTAAATGGAGTAATAAAAAAATATAGGTTTTAAAACGTATACGAATCTTTCTTTGAAGATGACGTGTTCCACTGTATTTCTTAAATATGTTCCAATTCAACATGTTTCTGTCGATGTTTGCGCATTGGCACTTTTTTTAAAATTTTTATGTTATTTTCTAAAGTGAATATCTCGTTTTGTATCCGTTGTTACATAATGTTTTATAATTGGCAATTCAAATACATATTACGTTGACATTTGACACCCTAAATGTTTTTATTTGAAAAGATAAAAGGATATTTCTTACTCGAATAATAATTAAATATGTTAGGTCACAATATTTCATTCGCACCTGTTTCTAGATGTTTTTTGTATTGCGTAACTTTTGCTTATAGTACGTATCTATAAATAAATTATAGTTAAAATGTCTGTATTTTTTATTGTTGTAATTTATTTTGTCAAAGTTTTTGATGATGCACTAGTTTTCTCACTCGTGAAATGATGAAAATGATTACTGGGTTTTATTCATGGATATTTGCAGCTCAACTTCACGAAGTTTGAATGGCACCTGCAGAATTTTGTAATGGATCTTCTTCTATTCTGGAATTCTTTAGTTATTTTATACCAGGTGTATTTAAACTTGCCTCGGTGGCGTAGTTGTATTACGGTACGGTTACAAAGCTGAGGTCTCGGGTTCGAGTCCCGGGTCGGGCAAAGTGATATTGCATTTTTCTATTCATTACCAGCCCGGAGTCAGGAATTTGTGCCCGATATGGCGATAGGCTCTCGCCCCTTATCACATCGTGGGACGGAACATACAAGGCGAAATGTGGGTGTCCTGGTGGCGCCTCTGCCTACCCCTTCGGGGATAAAGGCGTGAGTTTATGTATGTATGTATGTATTTAAACTTCGCTGGTTTTGCTGTGTATATTAGTCCTGTTACTTCTTATGCAACTATCATTAATATCGTCATTCAGGCTCCTATTTTACGAGTGCTTATCATTTGAGGGTTTATTAATATGTCGTCAATTTGATTTTCTTAGCTCTATGACTGAGATATTTTCGGCTGATATTAGTTCTTCTACATCCGTTGCATCCACTAGATCAATAGCCAAATAAGAAATTATTTCTAAAATTCAGACTAAAACCGAACGAAACCGAATCCCGATCACTAGTACAACACGCTCGTATACGTGTTAATACCAGTATTTCAACGTTATTACACGGCATGTTGATCAACATCTGCTATCTGCAGATTTAATTATACATTCCCGTCGATGGATATCCTGTTCGATAAATAATTGTACGTTGTACGCTCGTATTCATTGTGTATGCAACTGTGTCGCGCGTGAGTGCTGTACGTCGCACAGCTTTATCATCAATTTGTGACATGCCTGTCGGTTGATTACACGTCAGTATGGCTTGATGAAGGGTTCTCTTAATTGATGGTTTCATGCTCATTGGAGAGCTTGAAGGTTATTTGACTTTGATATCTTTATTGATCGTTTGAGAACTGATTTCTTTTTTTAACCTTCTGGATGTGATATCCGATGTTTGGAAATAGTAAAGCGACATTGCTTAGCAATATATAATATTAATGTCACCTGCATAAAATATTGCAGGATAAAGACAAATGAAAGTATACATCTTATTTATGGAATTTTTCTAGAATCTGTTTGTCGCACCTCAAGCATCATAACGAATTATTTTTATAACAAAAACTTTTTATAGATCAATAAATAAATATTCAATTTGTTTTATATATAAATATCCTTGAGACATTGTGTATAGGTATTTAAATTCTTAGCTAGTAATAAACAAGATAAAATTACGGGATTTTTTGTGTCTAGAGATCACACGTCGTTGAACTGCGATATTTATGTTTTCTGACATCGGTAATAGGTATTATGTAAGTTGTATTTATATTGGACACAATTCCTAATGCAGGTCACATCTCCATACTATGACTGACAGGAGCGACACCATATAATAGTGAAAGTTGCTATGCTTCTCATAACTACGACTATTCTTCGATTTTCAGATATCCATTTTTTGGAATTTCAGATATCCATTATCCATTTCTGGAAATGTGGTTTCTGCTCTCTAATAATAATTAATTATTAAAAAATTTAATGAACAGGATTATGTTGGATATATTGTGTGTACACAGATTTCATTATGCTATGGATATGAAGATATTTTTATAATTTAATAATATAAGATTTCCAATAAAAATGGAATTTTGAATAATTCATTTGGAATATAGTGACAAAACATTCATTCCTAAAAGGTATCAACGTAGATTTCAGAGTTTGAGTTCCACTGAACCATATTAGGCGTTTAAAATGGAACTGGCCTAAACCGCATTCCTTCATACAAGAGGTCTGTGGTCAGCAGTGGGATATATATTGTCTGATATATGTACTACAATAAAACTGTATAGTTATATAATGAATATCAAAGGTTGGAAAAATATAAATAATAGCATTTTCCTCTATGAACTTGACGGAAACTTGCGTTGTGAAGAGATTTCCAAGTAAGAGATACTTCATTAGGTCGCATGATTGATGGATGAGTGCGCCGTGTGACTGACGGAGGTGGCAGTTAATCATTGCAATGGCTCGTCATTGTGGTCGCAATTATTTTGTAATGGAAATGTAAATTGTTTTTTTACTTATCTGGCGCCGTGGCCGTGTCTTCATTCCTCAAGATAATTTATGTTTATATCTTAATATTATTGCCTATTGGTAGCGTAAAGCGGCTGTGCGGCTCGGAGTAAGTTTTTCAAATACACTTTAGAGTAGACTTTACTAGGAGTGCAGCAAGGTTGTTTAGAACTTAAATTGGCAGGCTTTTAATGACGTAAATCCGAAACTTTTTTTAGATATAAACTTGAAATGTAGCGCCAAAGTTGCGTACAGTTATGCAAAACCAACAGGTGGTATACGTGAGCAATAGTTGACCTTCACAGTGATTTTTTGGACATTGGACTGTCCGTCAGGACTTAGACCAATTACGAATGTATGATTCACTATTACAATATATATATTTTTTTGCCCTTTTGCCAATAGTTAGAGCCTTTAGGACACTAAACCAAAGCCGCTGACCCGCCGGCTTAATATGTCGGCTACTTTTTGCCGGCAGGCGACTTTGGACACAAGGATTTGTAACATGATTATTTGCCTACCACAGTGCAATGTAGGCTTGACGTTTATGTTCAATAAGATCATATGATTACTAACGTGAAAAATATGCTAGGTAACCTATCCACATACTACGTGCTTCATCAATAGGACTTTGCACTCAAACTTGATCTTTGGTACTTTATCGGTTAGTTGACTAGTATGTTATAATATATTGTATAGAAAATAAAACATGATGAAATGAACAGTCAAATGTGTATGATCTTGGATGTTGTGATTAATTATTATCTTTATCCGGCTTACAAAATACCGGTATCTTTTTTAAGCATAGGTGTATTGTACCCTATCTGTTTTTGTTTTATTAATTGATAATGTCATTGCATTAAATTCGCACCATTCATCCCCTATTACATATTGATATGTGGTACGACAAACTTTGTACAGCCGCACGCATGTGTCTTTGACCATAAGATGCCGTGTATTTCAAACGTCTAACATTGACTCCTATGGTAAAACCCGATGAGTGATGGTCATTCCTACACATCACGACTGACGTGTACTCATCGCCCTCGTGGTGTCAACGACCAGTTGTTCGTCACTCCGTACACGCGGCTACTGAATATTTAACTCGCAACGGATATTGCCCTCTGCCCATAGGCAGCTAATGCTGACCGATTGTGGTGTAGCATGTTGATAGACGCAATGTTTTACGACCTCTGTAGTAGCATTTTTTGACAATCACAATCCTTAGGTGAATTTTGCATAATGTGTATTGTTCAATTTACTGGATATCGTTTAACACTATACAGTGGACCCGCGGTAATCCGACAAACAGTTTGCAGGGCAGTGTCGGATTATCGAATTTGTGGGATTATAGAGTACTGACTAAGACCCCCTATAGTCCGGATTTTTTTACGAAAGAGTACCTTGTAATCCGACAAATTACAGATCCAATGATAAGATTCCACATGTTATATATATGTACTCTGAAGTACAAATTATACTTCATTATGTATGTCAAATAGAAAGCTTTCGTTTTATTACAAAATTAACGTTATTAATGCTATAGAACTCACAAAAAATAAGCAATAACTTTACATTAGGAAATAATTGTGTACAAACAAATTTACATATGTACACAATAAATAATAGACCATGTCGGATTACAGGGGGTGCCGCATTAGCCAGGGGCCGGATTATCGGGGGTCCACTGTAATAATTTTCTAGACTGTAACTTGTGAGATTCTTATGTACGGTAGTAAAATATCCTAGCTCTCACAGTTTGACCAATTAACCCAATTTTGTAATTCTTATACAACGGTCATAAACATTTCGTTTGATTTTTATATTTCACACCTAACTTTTGCAATGCGCCGTATATGAACATACATAGGTAACGCATAAGATGTTCACAGTTCGAAATGGCAATTAGCATAAAAAGTAACCATCAGCCTATTCCACGATTTGTTACGTTTTGTAAACGCCACAACAACAGTGACGAAATGATCTTGTCGAACAAACAACACGAGGTACTGTGGGCGAGTTGCATCGCAAAAGTCCGAATAAGGATCGATGCAAGCGTAACGTGATTCATTGCAAGCTCAGTGTCACTCGAACATTCATATCAATACACGAATGCGGACATTTCATTCGGTATTTCCACAATTTTGTTGTTCTTTTCATATGTCCTATGCAAATCAATTGCATCAGATGGAAAACCCATTGCAATTTCTATGTTTCGAACAATAACAGTTCCCGCCCTTGATGTTTTGATTTATCGTTTCTCACAGGCGTCTGGTGGTGTTAATGTGTTACTTCTTTGCATACAAGTAATTATAAGTTTCCTTGAACTAGTCATTATTGTGACCATTAAAATGGATGTTTTGCAAATTTAATTCCGGGTTTAAAGAGCGTTTCTATATCATTGTTTTATTCCGCTTGTCCTGTTCTTACTTTTATAAATTATTAATTCTTCAATAAAATTATATCCTTGTTTAATGTAATCTTTCTGCGGTTAGTTATTTTATAAATAGTCTTATTCGGAAATTTAAATAAACTCATGATAGCTTTAAAATGTAGGATGTCATTGCCTATGGTTGGTCGATGTTTTATCATTTGTGTTGATTCCAGTAGTGTTTGTGATACCAGAGGAAGCCACGGTCAATATCTAATGTCTGATGTTTATGTTATTACTACAACACGTGTTTCTCTTACTATGGTTGTAACAATTTGTCATTTTGTATCCTGTCGGAGTCTCGTGTTGTATTTGATCATCGTTCGTTAGAAATCATTATCTGCAATGTAAATGCTTCTCACCTCATACAGTTTTTATACTAGTTCATAACGTATGACACATATTCTAGAAATATAATTGAATATGTATTATTAGTAGTTCCGTATAGAAATATGACGATGACTGTTTATTGCCATGTCGGTTGGTATGACATGTAATCACTTATGTTACAATTAATTTTGTTCTTAATGGTTCCCGCAAAGCAACTGGTTTTGATTGCGCTTGTTAAACTACAAAGTAAATTTACTTAGTATTGCTTTCATTAGCGAGTAATATTTGTGATAGCATTTTGCGCGCTTAACAGATTCTACGGAATTTAAAAGTGACTTACTATATTTTAATACTGCAAAAGTAATGTAAACAAATTAGTTTCATTTTTTAATTGGTGATAAAACTCTCCAATGGTGGATATACTCTCCAAATATATTTAGGCAAGGTTCTAGTCGGTCACAATTATTTGTTAATTAAAATTTTGTATCATTGACTTATTATAATTAAACTACAATAAATTATTATAATCAAACAATTTCCGAGGTCGTTCTCGTACCGCCAGTTAAGTCATTCATGTAACATTATAATTTGTTTTGATATTCCCTTAATGAACAGTTATGGGTTTGTTTACACAAAATTTTATTTGTGTTGTGTTTGTCAGTTGTTTATTAACATCCGGTTATATTGATGGGTATTTTCAATTTTGTACTCGTTATACTGCTTCCTTTGGGTTATGTATTCTTCACTATTTAATTTGTTTTATATGTGGGTATATATTTTGAGTATCTTGGCAATAAGAGCTTAAACACGGGTCCGTTACTGTAAGTCCGTTAGTTCAGATTCGGTTATGTTATATTTCTGCTATTAGGAAATATTTTAGACATTTTATAGTCGTACTAACAGCCTTATTCATAGTTTTAAAAACTATTTTAGTTATCGAATGTCTTGTCTTCTTCGCTCAAACTGAATTCAAAAGTCGTTCGAAAGGGACAAAACATTCGATACCCAAAATATTTTTTTAAACTATGAATAAGGCTGTTGAGACTTCAAGGGCTCCGGTTTTGTAATTTTCAGGAATATTTTACCTTGATAATGAACATGGCGTAACATAACAGTGAACTATGACACAATCAGATCTGAAATTAGTCACCGCCGGTCATCTCCGAGTATGTTTTTTTTAATAAATTCTGACCGTGATTCACAGTTGCGACTGGTGTTTGACTTGGAGTCCACTCATCACTCAAATATGTCGAGTTTGTGACGTCGGATGACAGCATGTGCTTCTGCGCCTATGATGTCATGGTGATCTGTGAGATTTAAGGTGACTCGTAATGTTTGTAATAAACTTTTTTCGGATAGTTTTTCGTCACTGAGCAAACGGGATGTGTCTTTCCTAGAAATACAGTGAGTGTACGTTTCTTTATTGGTAATCTTTTTAGCAGATGGAAGTCAATATGGTCTTAGGAAAAAGGTGCTAAAATGGTTTTTACTAGTTTGAACATTCCATTGACCTTACACAGAGGCAGCAATAGGTTATTTTTAAATATTTTCTTATGATTAAAGACACCAATAGGAATTTATTTGCCAAAACATATTAAGAAGCTAATTTATCAAGTGTGTCATATTAATGAACTTTTATTTTGTGTGTATTGTTCTGTCATTTAAACTAAATTGCTTGGTGGGCGACTTAGCTGTAAAATCCTCCCAATATGTTTGAGGAACATATAAAATTTTATCGTAAATATGTAGAAAATAGCTGAACTATCAATTCTACTACAACAATGGTTCTGGATGGGGTCGACGTCCAAGACGACCGAACGAAGAACGTTTCACCTTGACACGTTATCAGGCGCGGATCACCCGCGATGCCTTCAGTTTGGCAGAGTGCAGGTCGGTGACGTCACGCCTACGTCCGCGTCGTCCAAGCGTGAGAGGCGCCCTGCGTATGCGCGGCACGTGCGGGCCTACGCACTCGATGTCGCGTACACAACCGACTGTAGCTGATAATGACTGTATTTGCTAAATATACAAAAAAAAAAGTTCCAAATTTTAATCTACGTCTTTTCATATTCCACAGTAAAATAAGAGCGTCGGAACGATATCTTTTGTGCATGTGTATTTTGTTGATTTCGTAGTCAAATTCTATACAATGTTTTCACCATTAAATCAAGTTACAGAAGGTAATGAAATTGACTCAATTTTAACGAAGTATATCTAAGGTGGGATTATCACAAACAGAAATAGAAAATAAGACCCAAGGCTTCTGAAATATAAAAAATTGTAGTTACGATAACATTTTATTACAGAACCCAGACTACTTTACCAAGCATTTTTAACAATTATAAAATATGTTACGTGTGAAAGCATACTAAATATAAATATCTTTTTTGTTTATAAAACTACGATTTTGTAATTGGCAACGCGTGTAGCTCTCGGAGCAGTACCTGCTATGCATATTAGGCACTACCGCGAGCTGCAGCGGTCACGTCCAGGAATCGAGTGGGTTTTTCTGTGTATTGTTTACACCGCACTCAGTTGTCAACACTACGACGTTTGACTTCAAAATTCATAAATAGATTCATCGGTTATTTTAGTACAATTTGACGCAATACTCAATGGAATTGAGATCGGCAGACTGAGCAACCCAGTCTAATACGGTGATATTGTATTCGCGGATCACATTATTCACCAGCCTATTTAAGTATTTAAAAATGATATTATATACGGGTGAAATTTTTAGTACAAATACTGCAGTTAGTAAGTGCAGTGCTATTCAGACAATATCGACTTGCAGGAGATGGTTGAAACTTGAAGCATTACGGCTGATCCCGGCATGCGATGCTCTTGCGTGGGCCATTGCGACGGGTTTGACACCTCGAAATTTGAGATAAGCGAGTTGAAATTTTTACAAGATATGCTTCCAGATAAACTTTCTGGTTGGGAATTGTTTCTCGGTTTCGAAACTTATATTAACGGGCTCTATTAAGCACTAGTGGGATTATTATCTTGTTAATTGTGTCTGGGAAATTTCTAAATTCTGATATCATGCCACTATTTTCACGAAATGCACAAGTATGTGGTTTAGCAAATAGATTTCCTTAAAGGCGTTGAGCACACTATCTATCTATCTATATCAGCCCATATACGTCCCACTGCAGGGCACGGGCCTACTCTACAATTGAGAGAATCGATTGAGAGTGGTTAGGCCATATAGTCCACCACGCTGGCCTAGTGCGGGTTGGCGGACTTACACACAGTTATTTTGAGCACACGGTTATTTTGAATCAAAATTAAGTTGCGAACATTTGTAATTAGATCGTGATTGATTATAGTACAGATTAAATAATTATGTGCGCAATTAGAAGTCAATTTCAAAGACTCTAGACTAATTATGTAGGTTTATAAATTGCAAAGTAATGTACTGTATGTCAAAATACGACTGGTAAAACTAAGGTTTTAAATCCGGCGTTCATAAAACATAATTATCTTTTTGAAAGGAATGTTACACAAAACCCGTTATTTAATTTGACAGCCTCCGTAGTGCAGTTGGTTAGACGCCGGCTGTGAAACGAGAGGCCGCGGGTTCGATCTCCGCACGGAAACAAATATTTGTGTGATCCACAGGTATTTGTTTCGGTTCTGGGTGTATGTGAGACCGAAAAAGACTCTCGTAGTTCCTGATACCCACGACACAAGACTCGATCGTAGTGTGGGGTCAGGACTATGTATGTGACTGTTTCAACCACAATAAAACTGAAAGTAAGATATACAGGGTATATCAAGACCGCGACCGAAAACGAAGCCAGGTGGTAGTATCAGTGACTTCAGACACAATGCAACTAAAAATTCCGCAAAATAAATCGTAATTTTTTTTTGGATATTTTTTTACTTATCGTCGTATTTGGGTGATAAATACATATTTTTTCCAAAATAATGATGTACACCTTTTTATTTTTAAAGACGCAATGATACGTAAGGGTTTAAATTACTATTTTCGCAAAAACTAAGGATTTACCACCTAAAAACTATGATTTTAATATTTTTTTTTAATAATTTATCGCTTATTTTGCGTATTTTTTTGTTGCAACTACCACCCGGCTTCGTTTTCGGTCGCGGTCTTGAGATACCCTGTATAAATAATAAATGTTAATGTTGCGTGTCAATAAGAATGAAGCCGTAATTTATTGTCTCTAGCCATCAGTGTACCAGAAGATTTTTATCACTTTGGGGTTTAACGGGTCTGAATGTAAACTTATAGGGTGAGCTGATTGTTTGATCGCGCTTGTATGGAAATGTGAAATGTTTGTTGGCAACAATGACTGTTGTATGCCGTTACACCGGTGAATTTGCAAAGGTCAGACAGGTGCTATAAACTTGCACTCAACGTGCTCGTGCCACGCAGTCATTCACTTTTACAATTATACATTACTTTTAATTGCAGTATTTGTAAATTTTAAAGAAGCTATAACGTATTTCTGCAACTTTTTTCATTGGCATTTGTTTACAAAATTATTGCAAAATGACGGTTACAAAAATAAATGCAAACGGATGCATGATAACGTTTCGTCGTGACGAAATGTTAGTTTCGTTGGTTAATTATTAATTGTAGTTTTTCGTTTTATTCCTATAAGTATGTTGTATGTGAGTATATACATATTTATATTGGCCCTTATTGTCCTACTGTTGGGTAGGAACCTAGCTTTACCTATGGATGGAAGTCTAAAGTTCAATACGCTGACTCATTGCGGGTTGGTATGCCGGTAGTCCACATATGACCTATAACATGACATTATACATTTTTCCACAGAAACATAATGAAATAAATAAGACAATGTTGTTTATGGTAATCACTAGAAATAAGTGATCAAATTTTTCATTAACTTGTTAAGTTATATTTTACTAAAGCTTCACAAGTTATTGGGCTCTAAAAAACCTGACAAGCTTAGTAAATTTAGGCTACTTTAGACACTCGCAAAACGTGGCCTGTATCACAATAAATATTCGTCATACCTGGTTAAGATTCTGAAAAATGTAAATAGTTGTAAATTGTAGTTATAGCTGTGAGCGTAAGATTTATTAAAATGCATTTACCATTAAATATACGGAGCCGGTTTGTGCAGATTGCAGGCTAAATCCTAGCGTGTTCTAGTAGATATAATTATAAATGTAGTGCGCCTGGTGGAACAAATAGAATATTTTATAAGTCTGGTTATCCATCATAATCGTCTTTTTCCATTAGCCGCCACGCCATTTCATGGTGTCGTCCAGCTGTGTTGTATTCTTTAAAAGCTTTAGTAAAATTGTATTTGAAAATAAAATCAGAGCATTGGAACCGTTTATTTGTGATGCGTCCATTTGTTTAGATTGGGATATGTTCGGCCACAAAACATAGTTTAAGACTAAAACGGAACCTTTTAAAATGCAATATTATACATTTTGAATATTTAAATGTCATTTAAAAAAATACATGGTCTATCCTCACGATCGTATAATTATGAAAAGTGAAAAAAGTAAATAAATCGCAACCAACTCTTTAATGTAACCAATTTGTAAATGTTTTGCACTGCTAGCAATGCAATTGTCTTTGGATTTTCAATAGAGTAAATCCAATGAAGTATTCCAGTAATCGAGGTTATTACTTATTTATGCGCGGAGAGTGGTATCAGTTTAGAACTGGAGCGACAGTCGACAGCCAACGCGGAACCACTTACCCACAATGTGTTTAAGGCATACTTTGTACTGGAATACAAGTGCACTTGCCAAACTAGAACATTGACCACAGATTAAGTCGGCGAGAATAACCAGTTTGGTAGACGCATTGCAAACTTTATATTGTTTGTGTAACCTAAAGATTAAGGCTCTTATTGTGCCAAAGCTTGCGATGATATTTGGGTTTGTTTCATCCATTCCGCAAAGTGCATGCATCTCTACCTATCAAACAAAAATGTCTACATTGGCATGATCACTTATTTTCGTTTCTACCTGTTCTTATTCGTCCCTCACGTAAGGGTCACTGCAATATGATTCTCTTTTTTACGACTACAAGACTGCCTCACGTGAACCATTTCAGGATTAACCTTTCGTGGAAACTTTTTAATGTGCTGAGCATTAGGTTGAACATACATTATAGGTATAAGAAGATACAATGAAGATTTTAATACAAAGTTACGTTCTCTCATTTTATGAAACTAAAGTGCTCGTATATAACCAGTAGCGATATAATTTAATAGAAAATGGTTGATGATGTCTCCAGTATTATACCGGAAGACACAATATTTCCGTTGTTTTAATATATTACGTGGTTTTTAGTTAGTGTGTAGTAATTATAGACATCAAGGAAATAAGGAAAATGTTAATTTATTTAGATATTTTTCAAGAATATTGATTTAATAAACTGTTTTAAAGAATTCATAAAGTAGCTTAGAATATCTTAATGTGACCATTATCTTAAATTATTGTCTAAAATATAAATATTTATAATAATAATAATTAACTATGTGTATTTCGTAAGGGCGCTCAAGGATTTCGTTTGTGTTCCAATGTCATAAATCTTGTATCACCTGTTCTCGAATTTTTAAGAGTTAGTTGTAATTAAATTTTAAAGGAGCCACATTTCAGTGTGCATATTGTATCGATAAAGGCGATTATGAAATCCGTGATGATTTCATGTTGTATATTTAGGCACCATTAGTGCCTAATTAATTTAAGTTTAATTATTCAAATGTGCAACAGTTTTTGCAATGTACTTAAATACTCGTAATAGTACGTTGTTTAGCGATTGATAATAATAATTAATATGTAGAAAATTGTAGTAATTTACAGCTATTTTCCCACCAAATGTTAAATGATTAAAGCGAAATATTTATACCAATCGTTGCTGTTCTAAAGTATAAAATTATGCACTATTGGTACAACTGAAATTAAGACGGTTATAAAGGAATTACTTCAGCCACAACGGACATTTCAAGTAAATTTTTAGGTCGTGAAATGGAACGTGTACTTTACTCGTTCGGAGACGTTAAACCGAGCAGGAAGTTTTCGAGAATCCACTCCCGTGGAACTAATCTATTTACCTCTTAACAGAATAATCGCTTCAATTGAGTTCAATGCTCGTCTTCCAATAACTTCTTGGAATCGAGATGTCACTGTTTGTTCATATCGATCCATGAGAGCATCAGAACCAGGAAAACCATCCTATATTATACTCACAAACATTATAATGACAGCTTAAAGTGTTTTTTTATCATCTAACATTGAACTATCGCGTTTGAAAGAAATATTTATCGTTCAAAACAATAATTAAGGTATCATTATGTTTGTATAAATTGTTTTGTAATATACATAAATATCAATATTATCGATACGATATGAAATAAAACGATGTGTGCTTGTTTTAATAATTAATTGTGTATTTTAAATGTACCAGTTAATTTGAGCCATTTACGAGTAGGTATATAATTGTTTAATGGAATAAAAGATTGTAAAAATACTCTAAAAACCCAATTCTGTAATATTGTTGACCTTTCATCAATCATTTTTCATTCATCAACAATTTTATTAAAACTACGCAAAATGTATTTTAATAGGTGATATAATGTACAATTATTTTTGTTTCCGCGAAGTTTGAGTCCACTTGAATTAATAATTCGCAAATATTAACTAACTTACGTTTGTATTTATAGTCAAAGCTACCAATATTATTTAAACGGTAATTAGCTTATTTGTTTGTATAAAATATTTTCGTGTTTCGTGACTCCTTTACACAGGTATTAATAGTGGAGATTTTTAATATCAACAAAGGAAAATTAGAAACGAAGAATATACCTTATCTTCAACATATTTTTCAAAAAGTATTTTTAGTGAGACTTGTCGAATATATTTGTTTCTATTGCAAACTGTGATACATGTCATGCATTGTCTCTTAACGGTAATTTAC
The DNA here is from genome assembly GCA_949752805.1 of Deilephila elpenor. Classification (NCBI taxonomy): domain Eukaryota; kingdom Metazoa; phylum Arthropoda; class Insecta; order Lepidoptera; family Sphingidae; genus Deilephila; species Deilephila elpenor. The sequence continues at coordinate 3,867,078 of OX457114.1, forward strand.
TTGTACATTTTGCGAGTGCGGTGAAAAAATTAAAGCATAATCTATGATTTATATAACGATATTATAAATAAAACTGTTCGTTTATCAGCTCTATCCTTATACTAATGGATAAGTTAATAATAATACCGACATATTTGTTGCTAATATATCATATTAACTCGTATTATTAAGTCAGGTTGGTCAGTCAACTTACTAGCCCAATAAGAAAAGTAAATTAAGCTTTAGAGGTAATTTTAAAGATAAATACGTTTCTTGCTAATGATAGGCTCGTCTCGAAAAACAAAAAATAAAAATAAAAGATGGGGGAGGGATATGTAGACACTAATAAAGCCCAGCTTTTAAATATACCAAGGTTTTAAATATTTTAAATATACCATACAAAGGAATGTAAATAATATTGTTACTCAAACTTTTGAGTGGAATGTAAATACGAGAACTACATGTTATTCGCCTACATATTTTGCGATGAATGGGATGGGACGGCTATTTTTGTGCATTGTAAAGTAATGCGCTGAATAACAAGCGCTGTTAAAGATAGTATCAACGTTGGAAAATAAACAATTTTAATTCGAACCACGTGGATATTAATCATATTTTTGCATTTATATTAAATCCGGTTCAGTTTTGTTTGTTGTGCACGCAACATCATGCTCAGTTTCGGTTAATTTACGGATTATTTTCCTCTGACTAGTCGATGCAGGTTTTGCCTCATTAACACGGGTGCAGTTATATTTGAATTTTAATTTATCATGAGATCGCGGCGTGATATTCCAATAGTTGACATGATGGTATTCTGCAACGAAGGTCGTCATCATTCGACTTGTATCTACCCACTGCTGGGCATGGACCTCCTTCATGGTCGTAAAATTTATTCCATCTTGATTGTAATTGATCTACTCATTTCTCAGGATTTGATCCACATCTTCGTTGAACTCTCAATCTTTAAAAAAGTGTTCTCTAATGTAGAAAGAGTAATAAATTCACATTCCTATAAATGTAAATCGTGAGATAGACAAGCCGAAAGTTCAAAGAACATTAATGACTAAATGTCCTTTTATGCATACGAAGTCGTTTAGTTTAAATAAGTATAGTTGCAAAGGCACAGCTCTATAATCAAGTGAGTCGGGTGTAACAGAAAGCCACGGCAGCCTTGGCACAATTTCCGGGTCAAAATATGTTTCCAACACTTGAATAACGCTTTTTCGTCTGATAGTTTGACATTTGATAACACTTCAATTGTACTTTAGGCTTGTTTGACTTCAATTATTCTGCCAAAGCAAATAAAAACATTCAACAATTTAAATACTGTTAATGGGTTAATGTTGCCTTGAAATTTATTTTGTAAATGTTAAAAGCGCTTAAGTACATTCATCATTGTATATGATGAACATGAACCAGGAAGTAAGCTATTACACCTCCAAACACGGAATGCATATCCAAAAATTTGCAAAAGACACAATTATAACACCAGCACAAACGCATATTTAATACGCGAGGATTAATAAAGCATTCATAATAACTTAGCAAAAAATATTAAAAAAAGCAGTTGAAACGGTTTTACGCATTCCGCCAATTAAGGCGCCAGCGTTGGCGCCACCTCGCAAATATTGAATTTATAAATATCAATTCGCGATGTTTTGTTGTAAATAACACTTTTACGAAAATAGACTGTTCCAATATAATAGATCTCTACCAATAAATAAGGTTTCAATGTGTGGAATGACATTGATGTACACGTTTGTAATTTTATAAAATCGTGCGGCTGTAGCGTTTAGTTTGTGTCACGTGTTTTGCATGCATGGCGATAAAATCATGCTTAAATCTATAAAGACCTTGATTTTGGCAAGGCCATTGGCTTGAAGGAATTTATGAATTATATAAAAAAAAAATTATTTAATTATGTTACGGTAAATCATTTATAAATCTTAAATTGTCGCTGGTCAAAAAGCCTTAACTAATTGGCCAAGCCGGTACTTGGTAGAAATATTTCTAAACTCTGCTCTTAAACTGTCTGTGGAAGTGTAGGCATTGTTGACTTTTGAAGATCGATCATGACGCATGGAATGTATGGGGGACCGGACACATGAAAATAATGGAAACAGAATGAAATCTAACAGCAAGACTTTTACTTTACGTAGTTTCTTAAAGTAACATTGTAAATTAGAAATAAAAATAATATTGCTGGGGATACTGAGACTCACGTGATAATTTGCCAAAAAATTCCAGGATAAATGAAATCCACTAATCCTATCAGACCAGTGTGAGGTACTACGGTCTGACCCAGTCTCAATTAAACATAGGTGCAATTAGCAATATTTTTAAAGGTTATATAAAACAGAATGCATTAGATTACGTTGACGTCGAATTCTCAAACAATGGAGCTTGGTATTTGGTTGCAGCTTGCATTACGGGTAGTAACAAAAAGTTAGCATCGAAAAAGCACATTGCTCCACAACAGGTGTGGCTTTCGACTTGGGCACGATTGATATTTCGTGGGCTATTATTTGTTAATGGATCGAACACTACAATCGAATTGGGGCGACCGGTTCACTGGAAATATTCGTGTAATATGTCTACCAGGTATTGTTTAGCGCTTGAAAATTTGGAATGTGGTTAATTTATTTAATACAAAAAATCAATTGAACTGACATCGTTTTATGTTGAGAAAAAGATCAGGATTGAACCATCTCGGAACATCTTGACAATAATTGGCTATTGCAACAATATTGACGGCTCTTCATGTAACTACATTTATGTTAGACACGCTCCGAGGTACGCAACGAGCGTCTTCATCAAATTGATTGGTTTTATTACACCGAACCGTTTTAACAACAATGTGTGTTCTACATTGGATTAACGATTGAGAAATCTTCTCTCTTTATTATGTTTATTATTTACAGGTTTCGTATGTTGTTTAGTAATAGGTACACAGTAGAATATTAGACGAATAATATCTGACCCATCTGATTATTGGAATAATTTCCACGATGTCGAACATTTTGTCTCCTTTGCATCTATGGATTAAGATTGAATAATAAATCAACAGGAACATATTGATGGAAGTTTCTTGCTTTTGGTGCATCAGTAGATGGGTTCACAAAAGAACGAAAAACTTCGTCAGCCGAAAACCGTTTTGAATATGTTCCTGGGTAGATCTCGATAAATCAGTAGTCATCTTATGACTTATAATTATTTTATATTCATTTCTTGCTTTATCAAATAGTGATTTGTATAGTACAAATATAGGTGCTGAGATCCGATTTACTCTATCTTCCGTTGATAGACAAATTTAATCTGTCATACAAGTTGTAAACTTAGGTCACAACTGGTATAACGGTGCCTGGAGGGCGAAATAGAACGTCGAGCGTCGTTTTAACACAATATCAATCAAAATCACCCGCTGCGATCTCACCCAGTGCCGCTCCTTGTAAATCATTACGACGGACTAACTAGTTTTTTGTGTTTTGCAATCAATTACACTATGTTTTGTTTGCAGAATTAATCAGCTAATCTATAGATGAATAAGAATTGATTCGTTTTTGTAGAGGGAGGAGGAAACGATGGGATCAAGTTTCAATTTAATATTTAATTTATTTACGGTTTTTACATTAACGTATATACAAAGGCGGATGTGTTAATGTACAACTACGGTATAGATTTTAATATTTTGGTGACAGGTTTAATATTTGTATTAATTTTGATATGTGCAGTAATAAATTCTATACACATAATAGGTGTGTAGGTACTTAGATTAGAAATATCTATCTCGCTTCAAATAGACTTTTGGTGTCTTATATTACGCTTTTTTTCTTGCTTTGAATTCTTAGTTGTGTACAGTCAGTTCATTAGATTAAATTTATTTTTATGTGTTTTTCAAGTCCCTTCCTTCCTGTTAGTTTGACCCCCGGCAAGGTCATGCCTACACAATATGCATTTCACGTGGGACCTTTGCTTGTTGGGGAAAAGTAAGAGGACAATTGTTATTAAACGTAAACCGGAAACTTCTCTTTGCTTTTGTAGTTAGGCAAAACTTTGTTAGGTATATCCGGAAGGCAACACTTGAGCTTACGAAGTCATTCATTATCCTGCGTCCCTTATATATGGCTGCGAACCAATAATAGAATAGGTATAGTAAAGGTTTTGTGATAACTGCAACTACACAAAAATCATTAATACGGGTCGAATTTCTTCGTTGCACTTAATCAAAAAATATTTTTGTTTTGTTACACTTAACTGCCTCGGTGGCGTAGTTGTACTACGGTACGACTACAAAGCTGAGGTCTCGGATTGAATACCGGGTCGGGCAAAGTGATATTGGGTTTTTCTATTCATTATCAGCCCGGAGTCAGGAATTTGTGCCCGATATGGTGATAGGCTCGCCCCCTATCACATCATGGGACGGAACACACAAGGCGAAATGTTGGTGTCCTAGTGGCGCGTCTACCTACCCCATCTGGAATAAAGGCGTGAGGTTATGTATGTATGTATGTGCACTTGATTGGTCACTAGTGTTATGGGCCATTGGTGTCGGCCTTTGGCTTTGGGTGGACTTCCATGGAAGCCGACGCAATAACGGAAGTCACATGCCCAGTATTGGGCTTATTTGAATATATGTAGACTTAATAGTTACATGTTTATATAAAATATGGGTGTAACTGCACATTAGCGCGTGCTCGTAAATTACATTTTAATGCGCTTCGGACGCATGTTTCTCTGATAATGTGGAACACTTATGGTAATGTCTAGTCGTAAAACACTAAATTAATAGCAAATAAAACCTCATTAACAATATGTTTTTAAATTTTCAAATGTCACCTCGAAAGTTACATTTATTTTTAGCAGGCCGATACGTTTATATATGTATGAAAAAATATATAAAAGACCACAGAATAATTTATTTAGAAATACCTATATTAAATATTTAGGACAATATGTCATTTTATATTAAAAATATCTAATATTTATTTGGTCATATTTATATCTATCTAGAAATGACCGCTTTTATCAATAAGACCATCAATTTGTTACATGTATATTTCTATGAGAATTTATTTATAAGACAAACATGTTTTAAGTTTCATCCACATTCCTAAAACATGCAAGTAACCTTAAGGAACTATTTCACAAGTTAATTTAAATATTAGTAGCGACCGAGTCGCAAAGTGAACCAGTCTATCGGGCGGTGTTGCGACACGAGCTACACGCCCTGTAGGGCGCCGGACCGGCTGCCGAGTGTCAGCTGTCCTATGAGATTTATCAGTATTAGATCTAGTTGGAGACTAAAAATGTGTGCCTAGATCCGGGGTCATGGGCGATTGTTGTAATGGTGTCTGAGGTGTTGGTCTACAGTGAATAATTTGTCTGCTGAAGTACTCGCCTAGTTTCCTAGAATACAGAAGTATGTGGAAGTTGTGTAGGTTCTCGGCGAAAAGGCATTATAATGATGGTGAAATCCAATCCTACACAAAGGACTCGATCGTTAACCTCTTATATTTTGTCAATCTATTGGTGAAAGTAGTTTCAGCAGTTTTTAACTGTATTATTGTAAGTTTACGATGTAATTACTTAGAGAACTGTAATCTATGACTCGCTTGTACCCACATATTAGTCGAAAGCAACAGTTCCATTGTAAACACAACCCGATTTTAATGTGCATTGTTGACCTTAAACAACCTAGTACCAAACAATTCACTTAGATTTACAGACGTAAATTGTAAGTAATTCGGCGCACAAAGCCGTTCCACAAAATACACGTTGCATTTTAGTATTGCGATGGTCGTTTTTGGTTTTAATTATAAGAGCGACCCGGTCGACCCCCGAGACGGTGGCTCCACGGCCGTTGTTTCATTAGTTTTGCGAAACTCCAGTGAATTAGAGCAGCAATTTGTGTGTGCGACGTGTCCTAGACGAGGTTTAGGCACAATACCGTTACGTAAACTCGACAACACAGTACTCTGAGCCACTTAGTTATTTTTGTCATTGTCTCATCTTGGTGGAATGTGACGTTTATGTAGGTCTTTTGTTGTCATGAGAATTTTCCTTGATTAACTTAATATTGTAATACGTAAAACATTTTGAGACGATTGCGTGTTTACTCTTGAAATTAGATTAGCTTATTACGAAGATTTATAGGTGGTTTGTGGTTATTGCGATGACGTGTAATCCCAAATGTAGAGCGACAACGGTTATAGACCTAGAGCCCGTGTCCGCCAGATTTTTGTCATTTTATAAAAGCTGATAGTTTTTCTGCGTATGCCTGTGACAAAGGCATCACACGATCAGCTATTATGAAGTTCAGATCGTGGTGGTTTTGGAAGTTATCAGCTTTGCCAGGGTTATTGTATAAAAGCTGAATTTTAGATATGTTGCTAAGGCAACAATCAAAAGGTGTTTCCTTGGCAGTTAGACACTTAATGGTTATTTTACCTTGCCAGACAAAGTAAAGTTTATAACGATCGGAACTTCATAATAGCTGATCGTGTGATGCCAATGTCAGAGGCATTCGCAGACAAACTTTCAACTTTTGCAAAATGACGAGAGTCTGGCGGTCACGGGCTCTAGGTCTATTAGTGCTAAAGCTTAGACTGCCGTTGAGAAATACTTACATATAACGATCGCAATAGTTCATTTGCTCCAAAGCATCGTTTAACATACATACTAACCCCCAGTATTCATGAAGCCTAATTTGAAGCATTCATTTTGGCGTAGTAATCACGTCGAATGTTGAATTTCACTCTTCACAACGTATAGTGAAATTGTCTCAGAAAATGTTACGGTTTTTACCAGATATAGGTTATAATGAAGCATTTATGTGCATTAAGGCGTAGATAAGAAAATACAAATACAGTTATACCCATGAAATCATGGGAAGGACCTGTCAAACGAACCTATTGTTGTGGTCATGCGTAAGTGCTAGGCGGGAACTTGTGTGACGTTCATATCGTGTCTCTATCCACGTGAGACTCACACACGTGATAATTATTATTTACATAACTAAACCGCACGTTTATCAACTGATGACTATAAATTCCAGTATAGACACATTTTCGTAGGAATTAATTTTAATGACTATAATTCAGCAGTTTTTCATACATTTGCTGCTAATTAGAGAAGTGGATTTATTGCCAAATATTAGTTTATTGAGTGGTTTGATGGAGTGGGCGGGCCGGGCAGCAGATCATTAAACGGATATCATTAAATAATCACGTGCGACACACACGTGGAACAACAAACTTGCTAAATACAGAAGCCGCGAAACTAGTAAAGAAAATGTCAAGTTTTCCGGTAATGGTCACTGCATAAGGGGAAATAATACCAGTCAAGAGCCGTAATCATCGCTGGGTTTCTAAAGAAATAATAAATGATCTATATAGAACATATCCGTTGATTATAATAAAGATTTGGTGTGATAGACACCGATCCCACAATGCATTATTATTCGACCTTGTTTATAGAATACAAGCTTTGGAACAAATCGGCTAAAACAAATAATGAAAGCTGGCTGTGGCTTCATTTCTATAAGTAATTTCTCTTAATAAACATATTGACATGGATATATTTTATTGAAAGAGAAATATACAATTTGTCGAAAAGATCCATAAAAATGGCAACTTTGATAGATTTAGAACTGGTTTTTAAACATTGTCTTTGTTCTTGCACCAATTTAAAAATGTATTTGTATGACGTCTGTATGTTTACTATGCCAACTACTCGATCGTTAATTATTTCAAACAGCTTTCCTTCAAGTTTTGTGTGCCCTAATTTAATAAATCTTACGAGTACTGGTAGTTGCAGAACCACTCTTGCATATTTTGCGTTTTAATCAACATTTACTATTAACGAGGTTTAGTGACTGCTCATGTGAAAATGCGCATGTACTGTATTATTTATAACAAATCTTGATTAATAAAAATATAATAAGATTTGTTTTTTTTTTAACTTATCAATTTAAAGAAAGATATTTAATATATTGCTAAAGAACGCGTCGGCCATATAACGGTCATATTTTGTTCCTCTTTCATTATATACTATTCACCGCACCTTAATATACTATGCTAAATATTACAACTAGACTTATTTCGATTTCCAGCTGAGATTTCTATTGTCTAGTTGGGCCAGTGGTAGACCTCGATCATGGGCGTTCACCACAGGCATGCGCCGGCCGTTGCAACACTCTTGTGAAACTGTCTCAATAGTTATGGTCAGCGGCCTCTATGAAACCATTGTGTCCCGTGTAATGGCACTCATAATTACCTAGTTTCGGAAAAATGGTCGCTTTTCACGCTAGGCCCTTTTGGCATCTTGACTCGTGGAATGGGGTTAAGGTAGCATATTGTAATGTATGTTGTATTACCTACCCGTGTATGCTCTGATTGGTTGTGTAAACGTTGAATTAATGTCAGGTTTAGTTACTACTGATTTTCACTTTTTTCACGAGAAATTATTCCTAAACATATGCCCAGGTTTTATTCCGAAGTTCATTTTATCTAGTTATTATTATTTTAACGATAATGATAAAGATCGTAAAGAAATCTGACCAAATATAAAGTTTGTACTTGAAAATAAGGCTTGCAAAAGACTATGATGAAAGCTCTCATTAGCCTCAATTATCACAAACTTCCAAAGCGACCCTTAAGATATATTATGTTCCTAGATTATCTAAGGCAACGAGTAAGTTATTGTAACCTGTCGCTGGTCGTGCGTCGGGCGCGGCTGTCACCTTGTCGGGTGTCGCCGGGCAACGCGCGTGGCACGGCCGCTCGCTCACTCACGACTCCATCCCAAACATTCTTTATCACAACCTATTACGTCACGTATTATATAATTGTATCGGCCCATAATAGCCCCTTGCTAAACACGGGAATATAAACGAGAGTTTGATTTAGTGTATATTCGTAGGCTAATGAGCGTTGGCCACCACCTGGTAAGGGTAAGAGGAATTCAGATACCACAAAAATCTGGTTGAGATGTCCATGGTATACTAGTTTCCTCGCAATGGTTTTCTTCACCGATTTTGTCATCAAAATTGAAAATTAATATTCTTTCTATTACCCATTCATTAACCCGATCTGTGCCAGAATCCGATAGTCTCCTCAAACATCGAAATTTAATTGATATTTATTGACATTCATTGTAAAATGCTTAATTATTTATCAGCCGTCTTCAAAAAAGGAGAAGGCTCTCAATTCGACTGTATCTTTTATCATACATATCATATTATCTCTTTGTTCGAGGAGTATTACTCATCATGTTAACGATTTTATAGATTACCACTGCAATGGTACGCATTTTTTGTATGGATGTACATCATTGTGTGAGTTACATGTTCCTGTGCATGTACCTAGTGTTATGTCGAACGAGCTAATGGAACGTGACATTTCAATTAATCTTTGTTGACACCTTTAACTTGCAATATTTGTTATCCTGCGTAGCATATTCATAGATAATTGCATTGTCCCGCACATCTTCATGTTATTGTAAAATTACGCCGTTTACTGACCTACAGTAATAATAACATACGTGGGATGAATTCCATTTAAACATATTTATTTTTAGTTTTATTTTCTTCAATAGTGTTGCGGTTGGTACCAATAATTGCTAACTCGCATTCGAAAGAAGTGTATAATATTTTTATTCCTGTTAAAAAGCTTGAAATGTAGAGTGAGCAATATTTATTTACGGATGCGTCGGCATTTATCATTATACTATTTTACTGTTTTTACCCAGTTTTTGATGTGTTATATAAAAATGGAAAACTATAACAGTTAGCCTTATTCAAACAAAGGTATTTGTAAACAAAAGCTTAAACTCTCAGCAGTCCTTGCACGTCCTTAAACCGAGACAACAAACAGCAATCACTGTAACGTGTCAATCATAATGGATTTGTCTGAGGTGTAATTACATAAGGAGTACGTAGAAGCCGTCAATTAGGCACAATGCTCGCTCGTGACTCGCGCCCTGACAGATGCTATCGCGTCGTGTAATTACTGACCTATTGTTATTTACCTGTCAAAATATTTATAACTAGCGGCTTGGCCCGGCTCCGTCCAGGTGCAGACACACTTTTTTGAAAATATTCTACCGCCTATGTTCATAAGGCATAATGTAGGATTCAAATGGTGAAATAATTTTTCAAATCGGTCCAATAGTTTCAGAGCCTATTGCGAACAAACAATCAATTTTTTTCTCTTTATAATATTAGTTTAGACTAACGATTTATATCTTTAAACTGGTAAGTGACTACAACGCACCTGGTAATGGTAGTGTAGACGAGATAATTCACCGGTGGCTCGGTGAAACTTGAATATGTGTGAATAATCGCTGCTTAAGTAGGCGCAGAGTAGTTATCTATCGTATATACATCATATAATATTATGTTTGTTCATCTCAATATTTTTGCCAGAAGCGCCCAGTACACAGTTCCAGTCCAATTAAATCCTCCATTATAAGAATCCTCTTATGTATCTGCCTTGTATATTTTCTCATCGGTTATCAGAATTTAACGTAAATCTTTTGGTTGTCTACAGAAAACCTGGCGCCGTCAGAGCTGAAAAAACTTAGGAACAAACAGAGGAAAGCCAAGCGCAAAGCAGAACAGGAGAGCGCACTCGCGGCACAAGTTCAGGTAAGCCATGTCATATGCTCCAAAGCTTGAGAAAATAATGACAGACATCAATACGAGGGAATTCTTCTCGTAATCATTTCCAGCGTCATTCAGAAACACCACACTTATAGTTACCGTCAAAAATATTTTATGAAACTTGGGATTCCATTTTGAAACTAAGATGGTCCTAGTTAAAGAGAACGTTCCAAATGTGAAAAATATTGATCAAAATTTTCGGATTTGTTATAGAGAAAATAAAACTTTAACGTTATGTTGTGTGTTTCCAGGTGAAACGGGAGCAGCACCACAAGGCGCGCCAGCAACAGGAGCAGGGCGACCCCGAGGCGCCGCAGCTCGACGAACTTGTACCTGACAAATTAGCTAGAGTAAGTAAACAAATTTACTCACCCCTCTCATTCGTATTATTGATTGTAGAGGGGGCTCGTGTCCTGTAGTGGTATATAGATGCACAGATACAGAGTACACATATCTAGAAATGAATGCCTAGAGACTTTCAATTAATTACACTAGTTGCATTTCACAAAGGACAGCAATGTAGAACTAAACCCTAAACTAAACGTAACTAAGTAAAAAACTAGATTATACGTAAGGTTTTCACGTCAAAGACTTCGAGAGCGTTACCATACCTTACCACCCGCAGATCACCGAGCTTGTTTTTGCCCATGATTAAATAGAAGGGGAGTCTATCGTCTTATCGTCCACAATTTGAAACTCTTTAATTCAAAACACAAAGTGTCTTACTGAGGAGTCCAACTCGACACAACTCATAGCCTACGCTTGCTGCCATCAGACCCATGATTGTAAACTGATTGGTGTGGAGGCAGTTTCGTAGAGAATTATAGTGTCTTTAGTGAATTATTTGATAACTTTAGGTAACTATTATGCCTAACTACATCATCATTAACCTTGTTTGTATTTCTAAATGGATATGTGCGGAAGTCGGAAATGATACGTTTTGATGTAATCAAAGATACAATACATTAGAAATTGATATCAATAATTAAATCTGGTCTAAAATAATTATAGGTCAATCAAAATATTTGTGTTGGTACACAATGCAGGTACCGTTATTGTCAATGATACATTCGCGCGTGTTCTTGAATGTATTTCCTCTGATTACTTCCCGTAGAAGGAAATGCAGTCGGAAAGTGAATCGATCGATTTGTCACACAATAGGTCGCCGAAAATATAACGGTGCTTGTGACAAAGGCTAAAAATAACGTCGGCGTATCGAAGCAGGTTTGATAACAACGTCGCTTGGCAATTATTTGTTTACAGTAAATAAATAAATTATGTTGTTTTTCGTGTGTTATAAGAATTGTTCTTAAAAGATCTTTAGTAGGTACAGTATATTAGACACGTGCTGTAAAGTCTTGATGAGATCGTTAATCTTATGGAATGGTTGAAACATTGTTGTGGTTGCATCATAATAGTTATTGGACAGTGATGTCATTTTACTCAGTTTGCTAGACTTTTATAGTATTTTTACTAGATCAAAATAAAAAAAAATTATACCTTACCTTACCTACCTTATTAGCTCTGTAACACATGTATAATACATGATACGTCCATTTAATAAACAGTATGAAATTAATAGTCATTGACAAGTCACGATGTGGGCCGTGCGCCGACAAAAACATAGCACAATGCCTTTATTAATATCCATTACTCTGTGTAAGTTTACAGAGGGGTTTATTAGACGAAGAACACGAACTTAATAACAAAAACGCTGAATTATTTTCCCGAAATGTCTCATTATGTTTGTGCACTTTTGTGCTAGCAACTTATGTTACCACACTGTATTCATGACACTTATCAATGACCTTTACCTACGTGGGGACACACTTTTGCTTATACCGCAGTCGGTAACTGGCGCATAATATATTACAACGGAAAAGGGCGGGAGTTACATAACAATGTAGGCCATTTTTTAGAACTGGACGTGAAAAACGAATTTTAAATGAAAAATTATGGCCGAGAATCGAATGCTCAAAAGTCAATGGGTTCTTTTATTTACTTTTTGACTTTTTTTTATTTTTTTAAACTTATTTTGTTTGTTTTCAGGCAGACGATCCCTTAGAGCAAGCCCTGAAGTTCCTACAACCGCTGCGGACACTCGCCGCGGATAGAATAGACACACATTTAATGGCCTTCGAAATATACTATAGAAAAGGTATAGTCGCATTTTAGGAGTGAGTATACTGATCGACAGCGTGTAGAATATGCGGGAAATAGGACTGTAAGAAATTATAAAAGTCGACGTTGATGCTAATTATGCCACCATACGCCAGTGGACTACGCTGTTCAAGTAGCAAGTAAGCAGTATTTATGGCCAAAGAGGTCGGATAATTTTTAGAGTTAAGGTCGCGTAAAATTTTAACATTTTTTAGCAGGAGTCATCGTGATTATGATCGCCTTTATACATAGGTATTTTTGTTGGGCAAACATTTATGCTATTTTTCCTACAAAGGGTACGAAACTAACTACGACTTGGTTAAGGTTGCAGGTAGTCGCTGGATGCAGGCTACTTCCAACAGGTGGATTTGGTGATACTTGGGGGAGGCCTATGTTCAGCAGTGGACTTCCTGTGGCTGAAAAGAGATACATTTTTGTATACCTATCCTATTTTGAACTGTCACTTATACTTTATGTTTTCGATGTTGCAGAGAAACCCCTGCTGATGCTGCAGAGCATAAAGCGCGCGTGGCGACTCAACAGCGGTCACCACCACCTGCACGACTGCCTGGTGCGCTTCCAGCGGTGGCTCGACGACTCGCTCGCCTCGCTGCACCCCGACGTCGCCACCGTGCTCACCACCGAGACGCAACCGGTATGTGCCTCACTTCATCATAGTACGGCATGGGGATAATGTCATTCAGGATTTTATTAAATCTTAATATTATAAAGCAGAGGAGTTTGTTTGATTGAACGCGATTATCTCAAGAACGCGGTTTGAATAAAATAATATTTTAATGTTGGACAGCCCAGTTATTCAACGGTTCATATGCTTATGACCTTCCTATAATTATGTATAGCCGTATAACATCACGCTATGATCAAAAGGAGCAAAGAACCAATGAAAATGATACATATTATGGGAAATGTATTCTTGGGTAAATTTTGAAGTGATATGGAATAAAATATATCTGCACCAGCGCAAAACTGGGCCGGATCGCTAGTTATATACATATATATTTCGTAAAATAAATGTTTAACTGTGTTTTTTAGGTTGCTTTTATTGTATAGAAACTAGTTATCGAAGGTGGTGAAGGTTACACGTATTCGCTGAAGCAAGCTACTTCCAACAGATTGCAAATGATGTTAATGATGTTGATGATAATGTTGATAATGATGTCGATGTTGGTGAGGATGATGATATATTAGCATTGAATCTCCGCTTGTGTGTGTTCAGATGGTGCGCGGTCGCTCGAGCGTGGCGATGGCGGAGGAGTGGGCGCGGGGCGCGGCGCGCGCGTCGCAGGCGGCGGCGCTGTGGGGCGCGCGCGCGCTGCTGCGTGTGCTGCCCGAGCGACAGCACGACGCGCTCGCGCTCGCCACCGCGCTGCACTACCCCGACCTCTCCATACAGGTACACCATGTACTTTCTTTCATTGCATAGCTACAAACAAACAGGTCACCTGTGCCCCTAGCCGGAACATTTTGCAGTATCGTAATAGAATAGTAATAGTAAAATTTTGTATGGGAATTTAAACAGCGCCATTGTGAGCGTATTTGGAACTAAATTTGACAGCGAGAAACGTTTACGATACTATACGAGTATTACTATACGATACTTCAAAATGTTCCGGCTAGGGGCACTGATGGTAGGTATCACTGCCGCCCATGAACATCCACAACGCTTGGATCATGGATGTGTTGCCAGCTCATCAAATCGGGAGGGGAGAGAGAAGGAAAAAGGGTGGTGAGAGGTTATTGGGCATGCGGCAATCTCACCCACAGACTAAAACGCGACGTAAAACGTTCTTTCTCCCTTTTTGTCGCTAAACTTTTTTATTAACGTTGAATTAAAATTTGAAACAGCCTTGTTCGACCGTCACACTTAGAATACTGAAAGTCGACATTTATGTATTTTGTTTATACTGGCATGATGAAGAGATCACACACAAATCACATTTTCCCTAAAACCTATGCCGAACACAAATACTCAAAATATTCTCTGGTGTAAAAATATACCTGAATATTTAATTAGAAAATTACCTGTCCATAATTGATTCTTACTATTCGAAAATCTACAGAACTATCAAAACTCAAAACCCTTTGGTTTATTGTTGAGCTAATGAATATTTGAATTTACATTATATTAAATTTGTATTTTTTCGACAGGGCTGCGTAGATGTGTTAGACAGTCTCCGCGACGGCGACTTCGGTCCGTGCGAGAAAGAGACAGAGGAATACATAGAGGCGTGTCGGGCCAAGTTCCCCTACGCGCTGGCCTTCAAGCCGCCTACCGAGGAAGACAACCACGTGGAAGACGCTCTGCAACCCAAGGACATCAACTAAACCACACGCCCGAGTTGGCATCGAAGGAACTAACCTATACACGATCTGTCTGCTATGCTCATACCTCTCTCAAATCACTGCTATTTATAAATATGTTACTATTTAATATATTTTTTTGTTGGCCAATCCGGCTCCGGTATTCACATTTTTATTTCATGCAACATAGGCCAATATGAAGCATGTTCATAAAAAGCAGTCGATAATATTTCTCAATGTGATCTAAATAGTGTTAATTGATAAGGATGATGTTAAAAACATATCTTGATGTTCAGGAAAAATGTTCAATAAAATGTTAGATAGTTTTAAGACTGCAGTATTGATGGGTCGTGTTATAATGGTAGGCGTTATTTCTTCGATCTCAATTCTGGATTTTTTATGATAGTCCTCGATATGTGAATATTTAGGTTTGATGAGTTGATGGCATAATTGTCGCCAGTGTTTTTAGGTCTTGGAAGACAGAGGGGTGTGTGATTTCGACTGAAGGTGAAATAAAGGTTATTCAGTGATGAGTATTTTGCAATTGGGAATTTTATTAGGACAACACAAATGACAAGGAATTGTAAGATATTAAACACAGATAAGTATTATACAAACAGTAGCAATAATGAGGATCTGTCTGAAGTCGAAAGTGTGGGAACTCGAATGTAAATGTTTGCGTTATTTTTGCAATGCAATGATTATTGATATTCACATATGGAGGTGCAATCGAATGTTATTGATACAATTTTAATATTAAAACCTTTCTGAACCGCGGAATAAATCTTATTTATAACTAAATTTTACATTATGTATTAACGTTAAGTTGTGTCCAATGCTGATTCCGATCGTTTGGTGTCTGTCATATCAGTGTACGAATGTCACAAAGACTTTGGCGAAATGGTTTTTGAGGGTATACGATTTTTAGTTTTCGTCTCAAAATTAGGTACGCTGCGCATTATCGTGGCTTCTACGGAACAGACTAACACAATGAAGTATTGTGCAGTGCAATATATCTTATACATTCATGTTTTTTCTGTTTTAATTTCGCATGTTAAATATTGTTTGTGCATAAGGACATTATTTTTAACATATATTTTGACTTATGCTCAGCAGCTATGAAAGAGACCGTCGAAGCCGTCGTTATAAAGTAGTTAAATAAAATTGACACATGTTCCTTTTCGTCTAGATGATAAGGTTTTCGTTTCTATTAGCGTGATAAATTCGCGTTCGCTGAATAAACTGTTATTTTATGTGTTATTATATTTTTGCACGATTTTAGTCCTTTACGTTTTTGTGACTAACATACTGTAATATGACATTTCTGTAATTTGTCGTCAAGGTGACAAGTGTTGTTCATATATATAAATGCAATAAATAAAATTATATGCCAATGTTTCATCGTTGATTTTATAGGCATAGTGTAAGGAGAAGCGTCCCCACTGTTAGGACGAATCGCGATACGAATTAATTGAAATATGAGTTGATAATTATTATTGTTCTGAACACATGCAAGAAGGATCTGTTGTGTCAAATCCCTTCTCTCAACATCGAACCCCGGCTACGTCTATAGCCGAGTTTATAAACAATGAAGTTTTAAAGACTATGTAGTTCAATTCACACGGAGGCGAGCAGCATCGCAGTATGTGAAGTCATGTTTCTCCTACTTGCAGTGCGTTTGGGCTCATGTCTTTCCTATCGTAAATGAACTCGTATGTGATTTATAGATTTACTCGTCACCTGAACGTTCAAAGTTTCCCAATCCTACCTGTAGGCTCACGTGGAAAGTGTACGTGGTAGGTACAGTAGTGAGGAGTAGTACCTATGCCTAGTCCTGTGATCCTTCAGACACGGCGCGCCACGCGACGCGACTGTAACAGCAATTTGTACAATAATGTTTCGATTAATAAAATTAGTGTAAATTTCAATATAATTGTAGTAAGCGTTTTGGTCTAAAAATCAATGTAATCTCTTTATTTCTATGTAAAGTTGACGGTGTGCAAACCTCAAGTGTTCATCATTAATCAAATATAATATTAGGATCGATTCAATGACTGGTTTTAAATGTGTATAAAAGTTGTGTGGCAAAATGAAACCTCCATGCGGTACTGATTACTTCTGAATCGAATTGGGGTACGCTTTGTAAATAATTCTTATTTTTAAGTTTGTACTGTACAAAATCATTAGAATTCTGAAGTCTTTGTCGACTTGAAATTCGATGACTGTGCGGGCCTTAGGTGTTTGAAATTTTATTGATCTACGGAGTCCAGTAATTGTTTACTTTTCATTTTGTAGATATGTGTAAAGTTTGGACAATAATTGTAATTATACTCCAAATTGTAAGGAAGGGCATCGTTTGCGATCGGTGGGCTGGCACGACGGAGGTGTGTGTGCCTTTTACATGTTTATCACAATGTAGGGGCTTGCGTTCAGTTGTATTTTGTTACTGTCTTATGAAAATAAAACATTTTTATATGATCAGGAATATTTCCATGACACAGATACCGTGCGATATTTCGCACTGTTAAGGCCTTAAAAAATTAAATTCAAATCCTCATGTTTTGATATAAATTAAGAATTTTGTAACAAAATTGTAAATAACTCTGAGTTTAATGTCTTAGAATGTTTACTAGTTGTATTCGTAAGCAATAACTCCGTTGTTATAGGTTTTTTGTTTCTTTCACTATCCAGACGGTTCTATCGGAAATTAGAAGTAAAGCCTTAGTATTGCCGAAATGAAATATTTGTAACAAATTAAAAAGCCCCGGTGTTTGGTTTACACGATTGTTCAACTGTTTAGTTAAACAACCATGTTGATTTATGGTCTTCGTGTTGTGTGATCGGAGTACGCGTACCCGTGTCACCTTGTACATAAAGTAATAAAATTTTATTTTACAAATATATATGTTTTATTTCATACATTTTTCCTTATACAATGTGTAAAAGTTACAAATACAATAATTGTAAAATATAAATGATTCAATTTTCGTAACTATATCCGCATAGTTTGTCAAGTAATCTAAAATTATAATATTATTTACTAGGGCTTGATAAATCCCAATTGACATTGAAATTTATTTCTATTTTATCTCGCTTTGGTATATATTGCCTGAAACAAAACAAGGACATTCAGTTGATTGTATTGTTAATTTGCTATGCTGCAGTGATAAAAGCTGCCTTTATCAATCAATGTGGTCTCATCAAAATTCCACCACATTATCCTAACACAGGTTGATGGAATCTATATTTCATTCTGCCAGTGGCCAGTTTACCATATTTGTAAGCTACACACAGTTTCTGACTGCAAATTAGCACAAAATAAGGTAACTGGGTTGAGAAATACTAGTATTGTCCCTAACTATTTAGTTAAACTTTAGTTTAGTTGGCACAGTACACTTACTGATAATGAACGCCAGCTGCATCTAACATTCGTTTTGAAGCAATATTATTAATTTTGCCTGCTTTCTTGTCACTTAAATATATAACTTCCCTTATTCCAGATTGTATTATCACCTTAGCGCATTCATTACACGGAAACAGACCTACATAAATGGTGCACCCTTTCACATCACTTGAGTTTTTGTTCACGATTGCATTCACTTCTGCATGGCATACTGAAAATTAGAATAACATATGAATCTTACATTGCCATTTTAGCATAGCTACTTATAGAAACTTTTTATCTTAGTACAGCTTCGATGATGTGTTGCTGTCTACCACCTAAAACAATAAATATACTTTCTGATACTCTACTGACCTCCATATTATTTTATAACATTGACATGGGAGTTTGCAACGAGATCCTTGGGCATATTGTAGATTTGAAATATTTGGTGTATGTTTAAGACCAGACTTTGTTTTTTTTTTAATATTTAATATACTAATGTTTTTATATTTGTTGGAAAGTTGTAAACTTTAAAACCTTGTAATCTATCCTGTAAAGGTTTTTATTTGCATTCACACTATTAATTGACCTATCAGTATTTTAGTGACAGTCAAATCAGTGGATGATATGGCTGCTGATGATGATAATGAAAATCAGTAATAAATGACTAATTGCAAAGTTTAACTTTGTGATATTTTATTTTCATACCTACCATACAGATGTTTATTATCTAAAGGTGATGGAGCGTTCTTGCCCCATGGGAATTCGTCATCACTGCAACCTATTGGCATTCCGTTGTACCTAAAATAATATTGATACTATAATGTAAGTAAGTTTGCTCATCAATAATTTGGTATAGGTTAGTATAATAAACTAATCTGAGCATGCACACACATGTGTTTTACAATCTCTGTAATGCAATTGGTTTTAACATATTGACTGCATTCAACACACTCACAGAAACTGATGTATCAGTGGAAATTCTATTATTTTCATCTAAACTTGAAATTAATGAGATTTTAGCAGCAACATTGTCTAATTGAACTTTATTTTAAGACGAAAATTAATCGCTCCATGGAGATTTTTCAATACTGGATTATAGGTATACTTGAATATAGGAGTAAATGTCAACATTATATTGTTCAATTTAAAGTAAATTTTAATGAGAAGTAATATTTTTATGGACATTTTAAAATTCTTTGAATTGGTCTCAAACGTACCCGATACCAAGGATTACATTTTCCTTGTTTACTATGCAAGCTCCCACTTGGCAACTAGGATCTTTGCTGCGTTTCGCCGCTAGTACTGCTACAGCCATAAAATATTCGTTCCAATCTATGTAATCTTCTCTTTTTTTCAGAAATTGCTCTCTGAAAAATTAGTTTTTAAATATATTAGAAAGTGTACCATGAATATTGCATTGGTCTTAGTTATACATTTTTTTTAAATTTCACCAACGTTTGCAAAGATAAGTCACCGAGTTGTTCAGCTATATCCATCGCTGATATTTTTATTTATCTAAAATGTAAACATGAATTTGGTTTGAATTTTGAAATAGCGTGTAGAAGTTCTGCAATGATTTAAAAATACTGCAACCCGACTTCAATTCAAATAGTGCCAATTGCCAGCTGTCAATTTAAATGTCATATGAAAACCTCGTTTCGTAAAAATTCAGAAAACGTTTAATTCGTTTCGGTGCATCCACATAATGTCGAAACTCAAATAAATGAAAGTTGAGGGCCCAGCGAATTACACAAATAAAATTATTATATAGTTGCATTTATGTTAAAAACAATCGGGACCTTATTATATTTATATTGCAATGTTTAAATATTGCATCGTCATACAACTGTGTCGATGTTTTTCAGTAGACAAACTGAAAACAATGAAATCTGTCTTAATATTGTATGAGCGAGGCAATGTTTTATTGAAAGATAAAATTACTCAAATAAACGGTAGAAAATATATAGGCTGTTATTTATAATCTGTGAGCTCTGACATTTATGTTGGCGGGAACAAAAACCGGGAAATTATGAACGTGTAAAATGTAAAAAAAACATTAATGAATATAATGGTTTCTTAGATTTACGCGAATGTTACACATTGAAATAAAACTATTTTATACGGATTTTATCGCGATTTGGTTTAATTTTGAAAGCTGTAAAGTAATCGAAACGTCGGGAAGTTAAAAAATGTAAAAATTAAACCAAATCGCGATAAAATCCGTATAAAATAGTTTTATTTCAATTAATGAATATGTTATGCGTTTTTCCCCTTTTTTGTTTTAGAAGATATTAATGTAAATAATAGTAAAAACGTTTTTCTTTCTCAAGATCCTATACAAAGCAAGTAGTCCTCCCCACACGCCAAGAGAGTGCGTTACCAATTTCCAAAATAGTAGACTTTTATATCATAGGTAGTGGTTACATTAGTAATAAGCCTCAGTGGCACATTTTATTGAAAATCTGTTGTGAAACGAGAGGTCGTAGTTTCGGTCTCCGCACCGAAAAAAATGTTTACTTATCTCGGGTTTAGATGTAGTGACACCAATTAAAAGTCTCTCCTAACTTCTGCAACCCACGACTGTCGGACTTCGTGCAGTTACAGATCCAATCAGAATTCATAGTGGTTTCTTAGATATACTCGAATGTTATACATTGTAATGAAATTAATTTTTACGGATTTTTATGGTCCACCCCGTGACCACGAAAGCTGTAAAGCAGACGAAAAGTTAAAAAATGAAACCAAATCGTGATAAAATCCTTAGAAATTAGTTTTATTTCAGAATTCATAGCTCACATATTGTATGGCACTGTCTTGTCCTCATCTGCCAGTACCCCGCAATATTGGGTCTCTCAATACCTAGTGATCTGCTGTACCATATTTTTAATCGTATTAACAGTTCTTACTGTCTGGCGACAAAAATAGCTAAAGTCGTGGTAGTTACTAACCTAGACGGCCCCATTCATACGAGGGACCTATCACCAAGTATAAGTGACAATATTAAACGGTAGGTCTTATCAAACCATAATAAACCGTGTTATCAAGGATGCGATGTCACAATGTAATTCAGGTCAATTAAGTGCTTTGTAAAATAACAACGTTTGTATGACCTAGGTGTTTTACACAATCATATTCTACTCTAGCTTTCGTCATCCGTTTTATACACGTGTCGGTAAAGTTAAATAGAAACTTATTTATTTTTTGACGAAAGTAAAGCTATTAATCACATCTTCAATTGCCCCGCGGAAAATGGAAAGGGTACCCTGGTTTCCCAGGCGTTTCGGCCCGTTTCCCGTGTAGATATTTCGACTGGGCGCGGTCCCTAACAGATACTAGGCTAGCATACCATCCAAAGGTCTTTAAATACCGTCACGCGCTTTATGGGCCGCACCTGATAGGTATCCTAGAGCGGAAAGGACTTTTTTTTCACATGGTCGCTTGCACAGAACTGTTATTAACAACTCATGTGATATCCTAAATCGGAATATCCACGCAAAAGTAGAATGCTTGTCTTGGGACTTGAACCCAGGAGCTTACGCTTTATATACGGGGAGTACATTTGTAATTGATTTGGAGGTACCAAGGTCAGAGAAGTTGTGAAAGGACCCGGGATTGGTTTCGTTTATGTAAGAATCATTCTGATAAGTGTTATCGTGATTAATGTTACCATAGGGGCCCATTTTTCAATTGATTGGAGGTTAATGAGTGTGTTAAAAGTGCGTGGTGGCCTATTGGTAATGGACCAGACGCGGCTGCCTACATGTTCACGGTGGTCGCGGGTTCAAATCCCAGGGCACACACCTCTGACTTTTCGGAGTTATGTGTGTATTGATAGTCAATCACCACGCACTTTAACGGTGAAGGAAAACATCGTGAGGAAACCTGCATACCGTAGCGATTTTAAAAAGAATTTCTACGGTATGTAAGTCCGCCAACCCGCACTAGGCCAGCGTGGTGGACTATACGGCCTAACCACTCTCAATCGATTCTCTCGAGTGTAGAGTAGGCCCGTGCCCTGCAGTGGGACGTATATGGGCTGATATAGATAATGAGGCGGTTTGTAAATTGACTGCGTGTTTGCTCGCTTACCCAACAAGTCTTTTTTACAACCGCTATTGTCGAATGTTTAACTTTGTTAAAGGCAATAAGGATATAAACCTGGTGTACAATTTAAAGGCGAGCGAATGCGTTGTTGTAAATATAAATAGTTTATCTCTCTTCACAGTTTATAACATTGGACATGTCAATATTATTTTATTATGAATATAAATGCTTGTTGTTTATATTATAACTAGCGGCCTGGCCCGGCTCCGCCCGGGTGCAGTGCCCCTAGCCGGAACATTTTGAAGTATCGTATAGTAATTCTCGTATAGTAAAGTAAACGTTTCCCGCTGTAAAATTTTAGTTATAAATACGCTCACAATGACGCTGTTTAAATTCCCACACAAAATTTTACTATTACTATTCTATTACGATACTGCAAAATGTTCCGGCTAGAGGCACAGATAGTTACACTTTTTTAAAATATTCACCGATTAATGAAGGATTCTAATGATGAAAGAATTTGTCAAATCGGTCCAGTTTTTTCAGAGCCTATTCAATGGAAACAAACAATCAAATATTAGTTAAATAGATATTTTTTAATTTTTAGTACCAAATTTTGCCACGGGGCTCCTTTCAAAGTGCGTAGAATATTTTCAGTTTCTTAAAAAATATTTAATTATTAATCTGATACCTATACGATTTCAAACTGCGAAATGAGATAGTTGACGAGAGCGTTGAATATATTCTAGCAATATTTTATTTTTTTAATATAAAGCCTATGATAAATCGCAAACGAATCGGTAAAGCATAAACTGAACTACCATTTCGTTGGTTCCATACCAAGCTTATATTTTATAATCTAATTTTATTTTAGTATAATGAAGCTAAACATAATAATACTCGTATGTCTTAATGTTGTTGAAATAAAAATAATACATAACATAATAAAATATCAACCAAGCGATATGTATGGACTATAAATCGCGACTTTCTGATTGAATCCTGATTAATTTGTGTTTAAAATGTCGTAAATGAGTTTATAAGTTCTGAAGATTCTGAAATTATTACTACTTATTCGTGGTAATGAAAGTACATGAATCTCAGATAAGGTTTTAGCCTCCCGATACATTGAACCATAATAAAGTGACACTATAAGCATGCTATAATGCATATCGCGTTTCGCATTAACATACGCCACCCTTGAACTAAAAATCACTAGTAGGCTTACCACAATAAAGAAAATTACGGATATTTGTTAAATGGTTTTTCTGACATCCACGAGGCGACATCTTAGTGTGAAGTTAAGATTTAGTATTTTAGTATGGAGACAGGATTCCAAGTGCGAGTTCTATTAAGTGTATCTGTTATGGATAGACCATTTCAACGTGCAAATACACGCATTACATGCATTCATGGATGAAAGTAAAATTAAGGCAGGCTAAAAAAAGAGACATGATGACAATTGTAACAAATATATTTGGTACTACTTACAATTTTTTTTTGCAACGTAAAATTCCTTACCGAGAAATACATATACTTACACCACATATCATACATTAAAATTAGATTTAAGTTCTTGTAATCCATATTAGGTACACCGAGTTTAATTCACCCCATAATTATTATTCTACTTGTATATCTGTTCTACTAATCGGCTATCATCACCTCGACTTATCCTAATAAATAAAAAATTGTAGGCTCTGTACACGGACCACATATACTTCTATTGGTGTTTTACTTCTAAGTGTGCATCCCTTATGAATTTAGTACGTGTTTAGCAGTCTGTCAGTCAGCTTTAAAAATAGTTCATTGACTGCGCCGCGAATATTTCTCGTATTTTTAACTAGTGAATTGTTTTTTCGGTTGTTTATTATATTTAATATTTTTTTATATATTATTTCTCTTTCATAAAATTATAATTAGTAAGTGTGTTTTTTCGTTTGTTGTGATGTTTTAAAGTGGTCTATGATATTGCAGATCTCTTTGGGTTTGGGTCTATAGTTTTAATGTTACTTAATATTCCCCTTTTTAATATCCTAGAAATTTCAATTTATATATTTTTTATTTTTTCAATTTTTTTCCTTTAGCGAGCAAGTGCAAGCCTTAGGCGATTAATTACAGTAATTAATCTTTTTTAAACCGATGCATTCAAGTTTTTAGCTAGTCCTACTAGTTTTTATACGTGCACAACTAACATTATTAAAGGAAATACCGGCAAAAACCTACAACCTGAAACCTCAATTTGGGACGGTATTACAGTAACAGTTTAGAAAACTATGCAAGTGTGGATTTAATAAGCATTAGAAAACAAAACAAGTCCGCCAATATATGGCCTATATGGCCTAACCCCTCTCAATCGTAGTCTCGATTGTAGAGGAGGCCCGTCCCCAGCAGTGGGATGGGCTTATAAGGTACATATATTACAGTACAGAAAACAAAATAATATTTCGGGTTTGGTATTCAAGACCCTATTTTGGATATTTTTGTAGGTAGGTAATAATAACGCAACCTTCAAAATAAATTATGAAATTAAAACAAAGATTTTGCACACACTTTTAATTAAACAACAATTCTTGAAATGTATGTAAGTGCTTCCTGTTGACCTCGAGTTACGCAGTTGCCTCGAAAGAAGGTCTAGGTGTCTTAGTAATAATCCAGGTCATATAAGTCCTATTTTAGGGCACAGGCATCTACCGGGTATATCAAGACTGCGACCGAAAACGAAGCCATGTGGTAGTTTTAGTGGTTCCAAACAGGCAAACACGATGCAAATAAAAATTTCGCCAAAACAGTGACAGATATTTTTTTAGATTTTTTTAAAAATCATAGTGTTTGGGTGGTAAATACCTAGTTTTTGCGTAAAATACTAATTTAAACCCTTACGTAACATTGCGTGTTTAAAAATAAAGAGGTTTACATCTTTTTTTTAGGAAAATTATGTATTTATCACCCAAATACGACGATAAGTAAAAAAATATTTTTACTTGCGTTGTGTTCAGACACACTAATACTACCACCTGGCTTCGTTTTCGGTCGCAGTCTTGATATACCCTGTATAATCGAGAGAGATTAGACTATAGTCCACCACAGTGGCCTAGGGTTGGCAGATTATTTTGAAATTTATCTGATAGGTTGGCAGACATGCTTTGCATTAGCAGCGGTTTTAGCACTTCTTTGGCATTACCCCCAGATAGCTTCTATATTTCTGGCATCCGGAGTGCATACATTTGGTTCTCTTACACTGGATAATATGTTGAATCTTGTTTATATCATGGGAAGAAACTAAAATAATACTGATGGTAAGAAATTCGTATCCGCGCGGATAACGAGAACCGTACTAAGCGGTCAAGGATCCAACATAGTGACCTATCTGTGTCGTGTTTCGTGAACATCATGTCTACATCTGGACAAAATTAGAACTACTTTTTTGTGACTTAATTTAAAAAAAAAAACAAATATTTGTAGGAGGTGTACTGTGAACTTCTAGGATATACTCGTAATACAATGCCACGCAAACTATATTAAAATACAGACAAGTTCTCGACCTGGGAATGATGCAGTTCACAGACCATTCACTGTACCCTTAGCATAAGCCAATTATCATTTTGAAGGTTCATTTTTTAAATTCGAAAACATCGCTATAAATAAAGGTGTCGACTTAGTTGCATTGTAGTAAATAAAGTGCAGTGTAAAGGTGCAGTGGAGTACAATGTTGACATTGAACACGATGGTGAATGAGTTCCTGAAGGTGCTACAGGTGTCTTCAACATCGCCTTTGGTGAGATGGCTGTTGGCAGCATTTGCACTGTCCCAAGCCATTGTGCCCACTGGCTGGCCGGATAACTATAAACCTACTGGTATAGTATTTATTATTTGTCTTTTTATTTCGAAATTAATTAAATTTTATAAATCCCGTAAAATATAATAGAGGTGTACGACAACAGGTTATTTTTAAATAGGTAGTATTTAAATTAATTTAATAGTTTTCGGAGCTCTTGCGAGAAAAGGCCTGGTATACTATACGCATTTTATTTTGTGGAATTTTAACAAAGGGCACACGACACTGGCTTGTTCTATAATGTTAATGATATTACGTGCACTTGTGTTAAACGAGATTGCATCGTACCTTACTTATTCATTTAATGTAATCGATGCAATAAATATTTAGTATAAGTTAAATAAAAACAGAGAGAAGTAATACAAAAAATGAGCCAGGATGTAATACCTACCTAATATAAATAAAAAAAGCAAAAGTGGTATTAAATATGAACAATTAATTTATAATTTTGAGGAAAGTGTACTTTTTTTACGGATAGCCAAATACATGTTATTAACCCAATAATGTAGATTATGAGTTATCTGTTATCAATTGGGTTCTCTCTTTTCAGTGTCGGTTCAAATTCGAGAAATTCTGATTGTATTTACACATTTTTTTTTAAATTATTCTTGTAGGAATATTGTGAGACTATAACCTAATGTAAAATGTGTAGGGATTCTTTGCTAATTAAAATGACTACTCCTTTATTTATTACGATATTATATAAAACCAGTCCATGACAAAATCATAACATAAACATTACACAATAGCATAAACATGTTCCAACAATCCTACATAACTCCATATTCGATAAACAACTGTTCAAATAAAACAAAAAAAGTAAAATATTTAACCCATTATTAATGCCAAGGTCGATAAAAACATAAAATTACAATGACACGTAAACTACCAAGCGCAGATAAATACAGTTTTTTAACCGGTTTTGCCGCAAGGTGCAAAAAAGGAAAAACATCCCAAAAAAATATTGGACGTTTTTGAAACCTTAAGGTATAGAAGGAATAGACGACTTAACGAAGGACATAGACGATCGTTGGGTCATCGTCATCATCCTCAACCACTGAAAAACCAATGTTGAACCTAAACTTACATACACACATAAACTCACGCCTTTTACCCAGAAGGGATAGGCAGAGGTGCAACCAGGACACCCACGTTTCGCCTTATATTTTTCGTCCCTTGATGTGATAGGGATCATGTGTATCGCCATATCGGGCACAAATTCCTGATTCCAGACTAGTAATGAATAAAAAAATCGATGACTTTGCCCGACCCAGGACTCGAACCCGAGACCTCAGCTTTGCAATCATACCGTAGTACAACTGCGCCACTGAGGCAGTCTAACTTAAACTTCTTAGCATTTCCATAACGACCTTTTGGTAGACACCCAGTAACCTCCTGCATCCTATATTTGTTCGTCTATGCTTCATGTGGACTGACTGTGTTTTGAAGCAATCTGTGATATGAAAGGCTCAGGTTCGATCTCCCCACCGAGACTATTGTTAGATCCCACAAATGTAGTGTTGGATAGATATAATTACCCACTATACCACTGCGTCTGTTTGTGAAGACACAAAATGCTCTTTTTATATCCTCACCGAGACAAATGTTTAATAACCCACAGATCACGTTTGCTCCTAGTTTTCGAGGTTTCTGATTTCGACACAGGACTTGTATCTCAATGAAGGGTCAGAACTACCAGAAGGGACAGGTGTGTGCCTGTAGGGCTTTTTTATTATTAAATGGTGGATTTCATCAGATGGTTTATTTATTTACAGATGGTGAAACATTCCACTTCATCGTGGTGGGTGCGGGGTCTGCCGGAGCAATTGTCGCTGCCAGGCTGAGCGAATCTCTTAATGTGAAAGTGTTGCTGATTGAAGCTGGTGGAGACCCACCGCCTGCTAGCGTGGTAAATACTTATATATTATTAATAAATTTATCTATATCAGCCTATATCAGCAGATCATTATATTATTTATTATTATTATATTTTATATTTATTATTATTATTCTACGGCTTGTTACAATCTCTCTTCCGGCACAGGAAGTCCACTGCTGAACATAGGCATCCCCCATGAATCTTCACATGAACCTGTTGGAAGCGGCCGGCATCTAGTGATTCCTGCGACCTTAACCAGGTCGTCCGTCCACCTTGTGGGTGGGCGTCCGACACTTCGCTTGCTTGTACGTGGCTAACACTCTAGAATGCTTAGGTATACATTATCATCATCGGGCTAAATAAGCCCACTGCTAAAATAACTTTTCGCAAAAAGAAATCATAGAAACAAACCTTTTCAAAAGTTAACACAATAATAATTAAGTAAAATATTAAACCTTCATCAAGCTATTAACCCTGACACTCACCCTCGCTATAAATAATAAACATTACCTCACGGTAGATTATACCTATCTTCATGATGCAATCTGCAAATCGGATTTTGCTTGTCATTAACTGCAAACAATATTATGTAACATTTTGCTGAATTAGTCAACTACGCAGGTTAACTGTGAAGGAAACATTGCGAGGAAATCTATAATACCATAAGAATATTTACGGGAACTTCTATGGTCTGCTTAAACGTAATAGGCCAACGTGATAGGCCCTCTCATCTCTTGATTTACATCAGTTATAGCTAAAATAGCACCTCCGGAAATATATTTTACGCGAATTAAAATTGGAATTAAACGAAATTCCTACATGTATTGAAATGCTAATCGCTGCTAGATCAGTCAAACTACGGAAAAAGTAATTGTTTTTTTTTATACCGTGTGTAAAACATTGGGATGCGGTACATCTGTCGAATACATCATGTATAGTAAAGTAGTGTATTAAACGTGTACATGCATAACCCCTCTCAATATTAGAGGAGGCCCGTGGCCTGTAGTGGGACGTAAACGGGCTGATACAGATATAGACAGATGCAGATGTGTGATAAATTAAATTATACCATGACTAAACGATTGCATATATTTAGTTAATTAAATTGCTGATCGTAGCTCATTTAGAAACACGAGGTGTGTGGCCAATTAGAGTGGAATAAATTTAGAATACTAATAGGATACTGTGGGAGCTGATGGCTTTATCTGTACTTTAAAAATATTTTACTATGTCAACGTATTTGTCTTAAAGTTAGTAGTAATATTAACAGAAATAACAAAAACTTACGAATATTGAACAAATTACGATCATATTTTAATATTATCTTTCATAAAAATTTGAGAAGAAATGTAAACACAGATCCTCGTGATAAGGGATAACTATTAGCTAATGTGTTGTTTCTCAATTCCAGGTGCCTAGTTTATTCGCAACTCTTGCTAATACAGAGTACGACTGGGCGTACAAAGCACACCTTGATAAAAGTGTCGGCCGAACCCATCCGGAACGAGAAATCTTCATGACACGTGGGAAAATGCTCGGAGGATGCTCGTCTAACAACTACGAAATCTACTCCAGAGGTGTGCCGCAAGATTACGACGACTGGGCTAAAGAAGCACCTGGTTGGGACTGGGATACTTGTCTGAAGTATTTTAAAAAGCTAGAAAATATGACTGATCTGACTGTATTCGAAAATCCCAACAACGCCTATTTGCATTCCACTGAAGGCCCCGTCAAAATTTCTCGTCCTTCTGGAAATCCGTCTTTTGCAGAAATTAATGAAATTGCGTTAAGCAGTTACGAAGAAATGGGAATGCAAAGGGTTTTAGAAAACAACGGGCCGGAAATAGAAGGCGTTTCTCGCCCGCATTTCACTTTTGCCGAAGGGAGAAGATCTAGCACAGCAGAAGCATATTTAAGACCAACTAAAGATAGACCTAATTTTAAAGTTGCAAAATATGTTAGAGTACTCAAAATACTAATAGACCCTTATACGTTAAAAGCTTTTGGTGTTCAAGTTCTATTGGCAGTCGGTACAATTATCAATATTTATGCAGATTTAGAAGTGATAGTATCTGCAGGCACTATTGATAGTCCCAAATTATTGATGTTGTCAGGAATAGGTCCAACAGACGAATTGTTAAGGCATGGTATAACTCCTCTGGTTGAATTACCAGTGGGGAAAAATTTACATGACCATTCCTATATACCTATTCCATTTACCGGTAAAACAGGCGTTGCAAGCATAGTGTCAAACCTTCTAACTGCCACTGAGTTAGATTCATATCCTGTGCCAATTCAAACTGGTTTCTTTCGACTTAATAATACGTTTACTTTGCCCAACAAACCTCAATTTCAATTCTTCAACATGTATATTGGAGCTACAGCTTCTTTAATCATACAATTTGGTTGTAAAACTGTACTAAACTATGATGATGCGTATTGCTCATCACTAGCTCGGGGTAATTTATTTAATGAAATCTTTTTAACTTCCTTGCTGCTTTTGCATCCAAAATCTAGAGGAGAAATTAAGTTAAAGAGTAATAACCCTCTAGACGACCCTATAATTAATATGGGTTATTTTCGAAACGAAGCTGATGTAGATACACTGGTAGAAGGTTTAAAATATATTATTAAGTTTGGTGAGACGACATATTTCAGAAAAGTTGGTGGAGGCTTTTTAAAAACGGACGTGACTGTTTGTAAAGACTTTAAATGGGGGTCAGATATGTACTGGAAATGTTACGTGAGGAATATAGTGGGGTCGCTCCTTCATCCAGTTGGTACTTGCAAGATGGGTATAGACGGTGTAGTTGACGAAAAACTTAAGGTATTTGGAGTTCATGGTCTAAGAGTTATCGATGCCTCTATTATGCCGCTAAGTCCTAGCGGTAATACGAATGCTCCTACTATGATGATTGGCGAGCGCGGAGCAGATTTGATCAAAGATGACTATAAACAATTATATTTCAACTTTATTTAGTAGTATACGTATAAGACGACATAATAAGAGGTACCCAGCGGTTAGTAGGTGTGGAAATCCTTGGTTGAGGTCCATGTTCAGTAGTGGACTTTATTTTATGTATAAATATGATGATACAAATAAATGACGGACTAATCGAAATGTTTGCTGTAAATTGTATAGCCACTCACTAGCGAGCTGCAACTGTAACTTGCAAGTAACAGGAACGAGGTTCTAATGTACACGCGTGTTACAGATTACGGTTACAGAATGAGACCTTGAAATCGGCGGTTCGCTGTGAGCCGCACGCGTAACGCTCCCAGCAGGTTTGCGAACCTCGTACACGCTGTTTTTGGAGTACATACATGGCAACGGTTACGGCTCGCTAGTGAGTACTCGGCTTATTGCGTGACTGTTCCGTTTGCAACTAAAAATATGGAAGTAATACGGATGCCGGTTGATTTCTATTACAAATTGTTGGAATCTCTAATTAAGGATTTGCTTTTAAATGGTGGTATTGTAGAATGTAGACACACAATTACCTATTATGTATCTATGTTAGGAAAAAAATATGTCGTAATTATTAATTCAATCACGCCAAAAATATGTAGTTTTTATAAAACGTAATATAAGTACATTAATGCCTGTTACGATCACGACTTGCATTTTTATATCGAGGAAGTCTATTTAGGTCATGAACAATATGACTTCCTTGCCACTATCGCTGTTTGTAACTAATTATTTATTGTGTTGTAAAGTTAGTCAAATAAAGTGTTACTTTACAATTATGGTTTTTGTTGCTGATAAGTAAAAGTATCAATTAAAATGATTCGGAAGATTCAGGTACAATTAAATATAGTAGTTTTTTATAAGTTTCAAATTTCGATTAAAAAAATGACGTTTTTCCATGGATTTTATTTATTACACCTTACAAGATTTGTGGTAAGACAGACATCAGGTGGCAAGAACACAAAAAAAAAATTGTCATTAGTGATCCCAGGTATGTGATGATGTTAGACGACTAATAGGTCAATATTCGTTGACATTACTGGTGGATCTGCAGATTTAGATGTTTATCACACAGTTATTATGGGATAACTCTATTGCCTGATTATGGCGGCTGACTCGCCTCCACAGATGAATTATTGTTAATAAGAGAATATTCTTGCTAAAATTTAGTTGATAGGAGCCCCTGATTATCCTTTCTGAGCCGCAGGTCGGAAGTGTTGTAAAGCATATTTCAATAATGAGATTAATCAAACAATCTCCATAAAGTGTTAAAACAACAAATCTTAAATCACAGAGATTTATTCAGATATTAAAAAAACACTCAGAAGTATAAAAGCGGAGCTGGATTCCCGGCGTCATTACCATATCTCGTCTGCGAGCCTTTATCATGTTAATGATCGATACAACCCACCCCCACTGTAATGATAATGAAGCTCTTAACATTCCCCTCTCTAATTACAATATTGTCTTTTGTCGCAGAAGCTGCTAATCTCAAATGTTTGTTACCATGACAGCGGGTTCATCTTCAATTGGAAATTCAATAATCGGTGTTGATTAGTCAGTGACTTTCTTATCAGACTTCATCCGTAAAATCTATAAGTGAATGTCGAGCTGTAATATTTCATTGGTTAAGAGTCAGGATTAAGCAATGGGTAAACGGCTCAGATTGTAAGCGATTTCACTAACAAGAACTTCTACAACATTTGGATGGTAAATGCGTAGTCGGCTTCTTAAATGGAAAAGCAAACAAGCAAAAAAGGTTGTTAGGAAAATATAGGTCTCAAATCATCTTACTGACAGAATTAAACGCGACAGCGAAGCCTTCACTTCTATGAAACAGTGGTAGCACCTCGGTAGAACCGGCTCATTCCTGCTGGAGTTCAAGGTATAATATAACTCTGCACATTTCAATGATGTTGCAAAAGTTAAATCTACGTTGATTTCAGATTTATTACTGTCTCATAAACCAGAGCATTAATGCTTTGTATGTTCCAGTGTATAGAATATTCTCTAAATATTTATAATAAACGAGGGAACTCATTAGCAAGCGATGTTTGATGTTCGAATATTCAGGTCCGGTGCAAAGTCGGAAGGCCGTAAACTCGCTCGTTTCCATGACAAAGACTCGCTGAGTGTTCTTAGGACATGATTATCTGCGACCGAAACACCTACTCCGGTTTTTGGGACTCGATCGAGCTTCTTTTATATGAGAAAGTAGTGAGTATTTTCTCTTGTGGAGATAGATTAATTCCTGGCTACATTACATCGGAACTTACTGTACTTCTTCTGGATATAGTAAATATTATTCATTTTATTCGATTTTATCTATTAACTAACATTCATACTTATCACTGCAACTCACAATTGGCCATAGATTTCCATATTTGCAATCATTGTTGTTTGCCTTATGTAATGTAAATTAGTTTTACACTTCTGAACAATAAGTATCATCAGCATGGTATGGTAAGAAGCCAGATAACTTAATCGTCAAATACACATATATGTTATACATATATTGTTTTAGTTGACGACACTTTATGTTAAAACTTTCCTAGTTTTCATATTATAAGAAACATAATCACAATTATTGATGTAATATTTATTTGAGTGGTGTGTTCGCGTAACAACGGTACTCGGAGTAGAGGTAATGGCGCGTCGTAGTTTATGTTGGACTCGGGCTTAATGTGCCGGAATACAGTTTAACACAACCGCACTTGATATCGCTGCAGATATATTGCGCGCGACTAAATACACATTTTAAACTTCTAAAAGTCTTGTGATGGAGTTATACCTAGTTATTCTTTTTCTATTTATCGCTGTTAGACATTTACATGATGTAGAATAATTTGGATAATTCGACCATTAACACTTTCCGGAGTAGGACTGTTATTCCACTAAGCATGCTGGCATAATGCAGTTTATAGATTCCACTTAAATCCACTCATGTTGTACCCTTTGGATTTCAGTTCTTTTATCAATGTTTTCCTGTACTCCTTGTTAATTTGAAATGTCAGTGGCTGGTGCTGTATGTTTAAAGTTGGAACATTTAGTTTGGTATTCCGGTCCGAGCCCGAATTATCCATCGCCCACTTACTTAATACTTCTGCCTACCCCAGAAGGGGTAGGCAGAAGTTCTTCCTGGCTTTAATAATTACAATAGGTTATTATTCAAGCCATTAAAATCCTGAAGCTTAATGAGAAATGTTACTAGATTCACTCATTGTTGGCCCTATTCCCATGCCACGTGATACAAAGAGGGCTTAACTCCATGCTGAGAAATTTCAGTCGCAGGCAACTCGACTCAAACGGAAAAAAATTACAGACTACATTAACTTAGGTCTTTCTAACTTCTTGACTTTCTAACTTAGATCCTCATTCTTCTCAGCAAACATATTGCCAATAGCTATACCAATTATTATTACTACATCTATCTACATTATATATGAATGTTGACTCGTAAATACAATTAGTTAATCAAGGCGCCTCAGTGTTGGGCTTGCGGTGGCCCGTTGCGTATTTGTGGCAATTAATTCAAGCTATTGTATAATTTTCTGCGGTTCGCTGAGCTGTAGACACGTGGAGTGGTCGCGATGACGGACAATTATTATTGCAATAGAAAATTAATTTTAAGTAACCACAGTGTTGCTAATTGTGTTCTGATTTGATAAACTATCTATATCTATATCAGCCCATATACGTCCCACTGCAGGGCACGGGTCTACTCTACAATCGAGAGAATCGATTGAGAGTGGTTAGGCCATATAGTCCACCACGCTGGCCTAGTACTTACATACCGGACTTACATACCGATTGATAAACTAAACAAATTTAATTTTTTTAAGTCCATTACGTCGTTGAAAACTGCTAATCCGATCCTGGGTTTTAATGGTTCTGAGTTTAGAAAAAATAGAAAGAAAGGAAACGCTAGTAGACAGCATGGACTACTCTAAAAAAAAATAGATTATCGAGTGATTCAACAATCAATTTGTAAGCATGTATCGTTCGTTCGTTTCGCCACAGGGAAACCACTGCTAACTATGTGCCTCCCCCAATGATCACTACATCGGCCTGTTGGAAGCTGCCTGCATCAAACATGTATATAGGCTGTGCAAAATGAAATCTTAAGTTCGAATCCCAAGTCCAGCCACACAATTTCTATAAGAACAACAAATGAGACAAATGTTTGTGCGGTCCACAGATATTTGGGTCGGGTCTGGGTGTTTGAGAGACCGAAAAGTCTCTCGTTGTTCCTTATACCCACAACACATGACTTATTGTGAATCTTATTGTGGGGTCAGGGCTATCAGGACTGTTGAGTGTATTTATTATTTATTTTATAAGATTTCAATTGGAAAATTCCTATACCTGAAATATACTATCCTATACACAAATGCTGTAATGTAATCAAATCGTCGACAAGTTAAAAAATGGAAATTCTCAACCAAATCCGCGATAAAATCCGTGAAAATTAGTTTTAATTCAATCCTATACATATCTACCTATTATAAATTGCCAACAAAGGTGATTGATTTGCACGCATCCTATTTTGAGATGGGAATAGCTGAGTGAACTGTGGCACTATAACGCTGCCTACCCCTACGTGAGTACTGGCGTTAGCTTAATTCATTATTCGTATTTCATTTTACATTGCGTACTACGTAATGAAAAATGAAAAGTAGACATTTTATTGCATACAGTCACCAAAGGTAAGCCCAGAAGGCGTTTGTAAAAGCGTATATAACACCGTTTTATACTATCCCTTAATATTTCACTCGGTCCGCAATTTTTCCGAAAGGGAGGCTTATCCGCCATGTAATTTGGCTGAGCCTGTTCGCCTCGATTATTCAATTTAATGCATAAATCCGCTATTTTCGCCCATTATTACTCACATTAGGTAAATCTCGGGGTTTCTTAATTATTGCCCTACTCTAATGGATTTAAAGGTAAATCGTTTATCTAATTGTTGATTGAATTTTAAAGGAAGGAAATTGTTGCAGAATTTGGGTTTAAAATCATATTAATTACTAGCAGCCCGGCTCCCACGGGTGCAGATACACTGTTTTGAGAATATTCTATAGCCTATGTTTATTAGGGATAATGTAGGATTCTAATGATGAAAGAATTATTCAAATTGGTCCAGTAGTTTCAGAGCCTATCCGGGGCAAACAAATAATCAAATCTTTCGTCTTTGTAATATTAGTTTAGTTTAGATTATTTGTATAG
Source organism: Deilephila elpenor (assembly GCA_949752805.1). Classification (NCBI taxonomy): domain Eukaryota; kingdom Metazoa; phylum Arthropoda; class Insecta; order Lepidoptera; family Sphingidae; genus Deilephila; species Deilephila elpenor. The sequence continues at coordinate 3,903,539 of OX457114.1, forward strand.
GAATACAATTGCACAATAATATAGCGTTCGTAGTTTAGTATTATTTTATTTTATCTATACTCGTACATACATATAAATAAAATTGGAGTGTCTGTTTGCAAAGTCAAAACTGCTTTTTTTCTTCAAGTACATATCGTTATTTACACCATACCTATAGCGAAAATCAACTTTAATTTTTTTTGTCTGTCTATTTGCTAATTTCTAGAACGGCTGGACCGATTTTGACGGGACTTTCACTGACAGCTATCTGTCATGTTATGCGGGCGTATCTTAGGCTACATAAAATTTGGAAACTAATTAGGGTTCCGCACAAAAAAAAAGAAACCCTTAAAATTTTCTTAAACATGGTATTATAACACGAGTTCGACTGAGTTCATTAAGTTTCTTCGATTTATTTTATATCAAAAATATTTAGAGTTCCGTAGGTACGAAAAATCCCTTAAAAATTTGAGCCTGATGGTATAATTCAGATCTCGAACAGCCCAGGGAAACCAATTTAAATCGTAATTGATTCCGTAAGTGGTTCATTGGTTTTAGAATTTCACATTTCTGGGAGGGGTGCAGGGAGCAGGGGGTGGGGTAGAACTATTTGTGGTATTATCGGGTTTTTAAATGGTATGAACTTCATAATTGGGAATTATTACAATTATTACAAACAAATCACGAGGTTACTCGCGGCTCTTTAGTTTTTTGTATATCCACTATTATAATATTATTTAGACACATGCAGTCCACTGCTGAAGACAGGCGCAGTTGGTTAGACGCCAGCTGTGAAACGAGAGGCCATGGGTTCGATTCCCGCACCGAGACAACTGTTTGTGTGAACCACAGGCATTTGTTTCGGGTCTACTTCTTGCATCTTTTATTAGGTAATATGTCCATGATAATAATAGTTAGGAATATTCTTTATTTTGCCTAGATATAATAAATATCAAGTCGAGCAGCGGTCATGCGATTTGTGTAAATAATACGATGTCACCTTGACCAGCAGATTGAGTTCACACACCGAACTTGAAGTTCATTGTTCGTATAAATCTTTTTCGTTTTTAATTACACGTATAACATGAAGTACAAAATTTTATTTACTTATTAAAGATTAATTTTGTGTTTAAATTTTTTTATATTGATTTGCTCCGGCTTATGTAAGTGCAGCTGATGATAACTATCACAACCTATGCAGATTTATACATCGATATCAAGTTTATGTCAATGGATTTATACCACTTGAGAGGTAGAAACGTGAGTATGTGTTGGTGTTTTAAATCGCAGGGGAAAAGAAAGGAAAGGGATGTATTGGGCCCTCTGCAAGTGACATTAGTTTAGTCACATAGCGATATTAGCAGTGTACGTAAGAAATCGTTGGATGCACGTCGCTTCTATTACGTTGCAAAGGAAACTTTTGGGGTAAGGACGTCGATTTCGATTTAATACCTGTGGATCTCACAAATATTTGCCTTGGTGCGGGGATTGAACCCGCGACCTCCCGTATCACAGCCAGCGCGGCGTCTTACCGACTGCGCCACGGAGGCTGTCGATTAATTGATAGAAATTAGCCAAGCCATGTTACTCCTATAAACTTTTTTATAACCTGTGCAATGCTAGAAGTCAGTATTGAATTGTAGTATATTTCAAGTCCACTTACCCTTGGGAGGTGCGCAAATCGAATATTTTATCAATCGACGCAGGCCGGCATGGCTGCAGACACGAAATATTACTCCGTTGATTCCTCACAAAGATCTTGTGTCGGGGCTGAGTTTTATTGAATATTGCACATGGTTTTGACTTCCAATGGATAGGTGTATGTGGACATTGTATGAGGTAATGTTTTCGCTTTCTGCATACAATAGTTTGTTAGTAAATAGTGATGGGTTTGTTTCCAGATACAATAGTTACATATAATTTTGGAGTTAATTGTCCTATAAATGATTAATTGGTATGAGCCAATTTACCAATTAATTATTGACAATTAAAGTGTTCACTTCAAAGTAATTGACCATTACCGTTTAATAACAGTATCAGGACAATGAGATAACCTTCCCTTCGAGCGTCGCAAAGTATTTTTTCTATGAATTACTATCGAACGTCACCGGTCGGTAACGGAACAATCTAGTGGGCAACGTTTCTCCTGATACGTTCATAGCACAGTCATAGTATGGTAAGCAAAGACTCCACTTATTATCCATACGTTTCATTATACATGTTAAGTATCTACATATAATTTCTATGTTTATGTGTGATGTCAAATCTAGGAGCGTATAAGTTTACACAATTAAGTCCGGATTAATGGCGAAGTCACGATCGTGAGCGTCATTCAGTGACGGAGATTAAATTCTCATTTACATGTTTTCTTGATCCATATTACTACGACACTGCTTAAATAAACTTTACAGCCATGCTACAGCTCTTATATGTTCACGGTGTTCGCGGGTTCAAATCCCAGGGCACACCTCTGACTTTTCGGAGTTATGTGTGTATTGATAGTCAATCACCACGCACTTTAACGGTGAAGGAAAACATCGTGAGGAAACCTGCATACCGTAGCGATTTTAAAGAATTTATACGGTATGTAAGTCCGCCAACCCCCACTAGGCCAGCGTGGTGGACTATACGGCCTAACCACTCTCAATCGATTCTCTCGATTGTAGAGTAGGCCCGCGCCCTGCAGTGGGAGTTGGGACGTATATGGGCTGATATAGATAGATATAGATACAGCTCTTATCTGTTGAAGTTATTAAGCACTGCCATTTTGTTTATTGCGATGAATGGCGGGACGAACATGGCATTCGCCTGACGGTAAGCGATACGGTCATGGACAGTAGAAAACCAGACAACTCTATGAATTGCAAAGCATTGCTTCGCAATCCACTGTGATCGCCATCCTGAGACATAAGATGTTAAGTCTTAATATGTCCAGTAGTTACTCGGACTACAAAGTCCTTCAAACCGGAACACAACAGTGCATTAACACTACTGTTTGGTGGGAGAAATAGACTTTGCGGTGGTACCTACCCAGGCCTATCACATATGGGGGACCTTCAACCAGTTCTTTTACTTATTTCGATCTCACCCAGTATATTAGGTCTATTTTCGGAATAAACTTTACGCGAATAACTTTGTCCACGGATAACATGTCCATAAATAAAGCAAACAGTAAAATAACTCGTACACCTCCATATTACGCTTCTAACACGTGTTTCCTATATTAATGGTGTCCATAAGTTTGGATTTACTAGGATTTTTTTTGTCGTTGTCGATAATTGTACCAGAAAAGCTTGAACGATATATTATCTTATCCGGTTTTTTTCTATATTTTACTCTCTTTGCAATGACAAAAAAAAATATTAAGTATGTCAGTTTTTATATCAAATAATTATAAACATTTATATTTATAAGCATAGCCACCGGATATTTTGTGATCAGGTAGATTTCTTCGGGACATTATTATCTCATTTAGTTAGTATGCATTTTTTTAAATTTTGATGTAATTTTTAATGCTTAGGCAATGTTAACGTATTTTATTAAATCTTAGCGATTGCGATTGAAAGGTCTTCCTTAGTTTTTAATCCCTTTTATACAAGATACGGATCTTTATAAATAAAATCATGGGTCCACTTATTGGTTGTATTTATTTTGCCTTAAAATATCCTAGTTTATTCCAGAAATGTGGACACTACAGCAATATGTGGAGGGTCCTTACCGTGCGCGCGTAAAATGCAGCCGCGCGCTTTGTCACCTCGTAAGACTCACCCGTCCACGTTGTCAAACGATATTGGGTCCCGCTGGAATGGCCTGGAACTTCCTATGACCATGCTAAATTATGTCAAAATATTTTGCCTTTCAAATTAATACCGTACTTTGTTTTTTGTAGAAGGATGTGTGTCAATAATGGATGATGGATAAAATGGAAGTAAGAATGTTGAGAATATTGAAATAGCAATCACGATTGGAATGTGATCTTGATTGAAAACTATAATTATGTGTTGTGTTTTAAATACGTGGTACTATAATGGCGTTAATTGGTCTATAATAAAGTATATTTTCCCATTAGCACAGAATACTAATGTTCTTAAATATTCTGTGCCATTAGGTGCATTAAAGCCATTTGTCGTGGTATTAGAAAACAAATAGGTATGTCATTACTTAGAACCAAATTGATAGTCGGAAGTACCACTAAATAGACTCTTATTTTCAATAATATGTAATTTCAGCATCTCTCAGCTCGTACCCCTAGCCCCACACATTTCGAAGGCTAAAGTATTGCGTTGGGAATTTCTCAAGGCACGTACTTACAGATATAATCCAGACAAATCACAGAGTGCCCTATCGATCACGAGCTAAGTGTATTGTTTCCTGGCGATCATTTGTCTGGCCTTACATCCAATTTGGTCGGGGTAATGCGAGCTGATCTCTAAATTTACCTGCTGGGGAATGTAGGTGCTGCCTGCGTGGATTCCCGTATTTGTTACGATACAATAGAATATGAAATAGGAATGCATTTCTCATTCTCGCCGTGCGTCAATGTCTGAATTTATCAGGCGTGATTTGGGTTGCAGTTTCCATAATGTTTGGCATCGTATTATATTATTTCGGTTAAAAGTTGTTCAAATTCATTAGCTAGCACCTCTTTTAGAATTCTGGAATATTTAGTGTGTAAATAGTACTAGGTACAGCGGTAGTAGCTAACGGTACAGAATGTATTGTGATTTGATTATGAAAAATATTTGGAAAATATTACGTCCAAATAAGTTTTCAGTAGCACTGGAATGGACTGTCGCGATAAAATCACCACTAAGAATGCTTCAGTTATTTTTCACGATAATTACAATACGCAAGTAAACAGTAAGCGTAACCGGTTTATTTCGGATATCGGTATAGTTGAATAAAATGAATTTTTATAAAAGAGTTTTGATCATAATGTAACAAACCTAATTAAATTATGTATGGGTGGAATTTGTATGCCTCGGATTTCGTATTGAATATATTTTGAAAAACTGTTGCTGATGGTAAAGTTACAAACATTTTCACCGGGGGTTACTTGGAATTTGACCACCTGGTATGTTGCAGTCACTTTTAAGTTACCAGTTACATAAAAAAAATCGAGTACACTTGCTTCTAAGCAAGTGGTAATATTATCTGAATACAATTGTTTTTGGCTGCCCAGCGGGTCCAGTTCGGGGACAAAAGTACATTGGTTCTCGGTCGGAGCCAAGTGAATAATGTACGACCGCAGAATAACGCTCAACTCTCTTCATAGCATGGTGCATGAGCGAGCGGGAACTGAAAAACGAAAGGGGTTGCTAGTGTGAGTGACTTGCTCTTATATTTATATGAAGGTGAATAAAATATTAGCAAAACTATTTTAATTCGCGTAATAGTCGCGAGGGATAAGTGTATTGTTGCCTATCGATATTCACATTGCATAATATTTTATATTGTAACGATTCGAATTTATTCATTTTTATATTGATTTAAAAATCATTTTTTTTATGATGCTACAAGTGTCTTCATATTACAATGCAATTATAATAACAAGAATTTATTATGAATATTGGAAAGTATAATTTTAGCGAATCCACGATTGACTATTATTGCAAAAAGATTTGCATTTGTTGTAGGTTTTTATCTTATTTTATGTTTATTAGTATAATATAATCCACACAAATAAAAATGCCAAAAAACAAAAGAAAATCTATCCGCTATCCGCTCCTCCTCTCACCAAACCCGCGCCTAGAGAATTCAATCAGTTTCTCGGGCAAGGTAATACGGCTAAGGGCGCGTGCATAAATAAAGCGGAGGCGGCCGCGTCCGCCCTCATCTCGCAGATGGACCTCGCGAGAGTAATGGCCCTCGCACCGCGGACGGACTTTGCTTGATGCCCCTTCAGTGAGGGTACTTACCAGAATTGAGACCGCTGTATTGATTTGTTGGGTATTGCAGTAACGGGTCAGTAAGATTTCAACCCTATATTAGTCTTATTAGTTCCCAATCTTTTTCAATCCGCGGCGCATATATTTATTTAATCCTTTTTTGCACTTTAAAGAAAAAAATGCAGTAAAGAAATAATAATACTAGTACAAGAGGCGGCCTATCACACTAGGCAGTTTATTCCAGGCAACTTTTGGATGGATAAAATAGTAATGAGAGGATAGTCTAAGGTGTAAAAATAGTAAATTAAAATGAATAATATACATCTATAAATAGATATGATATACAAATGCATAAAAAATATAGATATTAATATACACAAACATTATATAAAATACATAAACACAAACATTACATACATGCTTGCTATTTTGTGTTGGCGCCTTAAGCAACTCTAGCTCGAATACGATAGGTGCTGCAGGTATACTACTTAGGTAGACAGCCACGAAAATTAAAATTGAGAGAGGAAGAATTACTCGGCGCCCTCCTTCACTTTTTACGGCGCAAGGCGTCCCGTCGCACACCTTAGGAACCTCTGGTCTAAAGGTATTTTACCTTCCTTTAAAAGATCTTGACAAAATACAGAGTCCTTAAAACCGACTAGCGTGTACGAAGTGATTAATGATAGATGAAGCGAAAGGGTTATGTATGGATCGTAGTTGGCTCCATAGTCTCTGCCTACCCCAATGGGAGATAAGCGAGAATTTCTATATGTAACGGCCGCACTCAGGGACGTTTAATGTCAATTAAATTGTTGCTAATTATAGATTCTCTTTGTAAAAGCTCCACTAAGTAATGATTTAATTGACATTAAATGTCTCTGATTACGGCAGTACGTAGTTTAGTGTAGAAGTGGAATGCAAGGGTATTGTCACGTGAGACACATACCTAGTTGGAAACTTCGTTTGAAAATTTACCTGCCGATTATGGCGATAAAAGAAGTTTGAGAAACGTGCTGGATACGCTGGTAATCAACAATTCGGTGGCGATTTATTTTCTGTAGTGAACTTTCTATGAATTAAAATGGCAGTGACCAATATTAATGTCAATCTCTACTTATATCTTAATTCTAGATTGAGTCTTAACAACAATGCATGAAAAGTGCGTAACCTTAAATAAGTTTTATAATATTTTACTTTTTACACGAAGAGAAACGTATAAAAACTAAAATACTACATCTTGATTGTTTTTGGATTTTGGTCAGGGTTGATTTTATAAATACAATTAACATGATAATATATAACCTTCCAGCCTTATGTAATATAACAAAAAGTAATATTATAGTGGACTCGATGAATTTGTTTTGAAATTGAACCAGTTATTCAAGTGGCTTAAAGAATGTATTAGGTACCTGTAATTACCTACACTGATTTGATTTAAATAATCTACTTACATATATTATGAAACGAGAGGCCGCGGGTTCGATGCCCGCACCGAAACAAATATTTGTGTGATCCACAGGTATTTGTTTCGGGTCTGGGTGTTTGTGAGACCGAAAAGTCTCTCGTAGCTTCTGATACCCACGACACAAGACTCGATCTTAGTGTGGGGTCAGGACTATGTATGTGACTGTTGGGTGTATTTATTATTATTATTAATATGTCCATATTCTTAAGTTATTAATATAGCTGTTTGCTGTATTAATATAGCTGTGGATAAGCATCTTTTCTCGTATTGATGGGCTTAGGTTTAATTTCTTTTTTAAATAGCTCTTTTTCCATTCCATATTTTTTTTATTGAGGTAGTCTTTGCTATAGATTTCTGATTGGTATTCAAACAAAAAAGCTCCCACCCTTCCTGTAATTTGCGGTAATCGAATGCTCTACAATCTCATTCGGATACATAGCGTGATGATATTTTTTGTTTAAAACTACAGACGTAAAGTTTGACGTGGAGTTTTCAATTACAGAAGCGTGCTTGTCGGGGAGTTATTAGGGGCTTGTAAGACTGTGTCAACTGTGCCTGTCAACCGGTTCTCCAATCAAAACGCCCAAGACAAGTGTAATTAAACATTGATCGACTTCGACATACATACATACATAAACTCACGCCTTTATCCCCGAAGGGGTAGGCAGAGGCGCCACCAGGACACCCACATTTCGCCTTGTATGTTCCGTCCCACGATGTGATAGGGGGCGAGCCTATCGCCATATCGGGCACAAATTCCTGACTCCGGGCTGATAATGAATAGAAAAATCCAATATCACTTTGCCCGACCCGGGACTCGAACCCGAGACCTCAGCTTTGTAACCGTACCGTAATACAACTACGCCACCGAGGCAGTCGATTGATCGACTTCGAGTTACCTATAAATACGTGCATTTTATGTATCTGTTTATGTATTATTCTTCTCTTTGGAAAATCTATTTGACAATTAATCAATGGTTATACTTATTAACCGTCGGAAATATCTGTGGACCTGAATAATTAACGTCACTGGAACATAAGTTCCGCTAATTCAAAATGTAGGTTGAAATGGTGAAATGTGAACCGCATTCCAGCTAGGTTCACAGATGTTTCCGACGAGTTATACGTACTTAATTTTAATTTTTTATTCAGTAACTCGGAATCTATTGCATACAACCACTACAGCGCCAAATGTAACTACTTTACAGTCAGTAGGTAAGAATATATACCTTCAAAGTTATAGCGCCTGTTAAAATTCTAATAGCAAATTATCAGCGGAGCAACTGTATGCTTTCACAGGCTCGCAGTCGCCGTAAAGAAGATTTGATCCGACTAGCTCTAAGTCGAAACTTGGTTGAATTCGGAGCAAATCTCCACTTTTCCCCTGCAATTTTCGTTGCCGTGTTCACAGGGCTTCCTAATAGTGCCGCTTTAAGCCGAAACCACAAAAATATCGCTTCGTACGATTGAACTTTGTGGTTATGTGTTTTTGATGAAAAGGACCAAATGTGGCGCCGCTTTTGCAGCGAAATGCGTATTTTGTGGGATTCTTAACGTAATATTGAATCATGTTCTGAAGATGTAATAAATAGGAAACATTTTACAACATTGCAACCTAATGACCTCTTTATTCTGTAAACTGTGTTTTTCAGAATTAGAAAAAAGAATAAAACAAAATTTATACAGAAACTTGCAATAACATTTCGTGTTAGACAAGAGGGATTTCATACTTGCCTATAAAAGATTACATAATGCCAATGTTCAGATCGGGGTCCGCCATATGTTATGACATAAATTATTGAAAAGTCTTGCAATAAAATGGGGTGGGATATTATCCGAGCGGTGCTGGCGACATATTGTGAAAATGTACGAAGTTGTGAATAAACTGCTGAAGGCTTTGTGGATGTCGCGGAATGTGTTACTCACGTATATAGACTTATGATCCAAATGATACGTGCCTGTAATCTGTAGGGAGAATTTCGGACTTAACTTAACAAAATTGCGCCTGGTGATTTATTCATTGCAATCGATTATGCGTCTTCGTTGAAAACGATTAGGTTGAGGCTTTTTTAAAATTTGTAATGTACAGGCGGAATCGTAAATGTAATCTTTGCACTATTGCGTACCATGGTTACTATGGTTGGAATATGCGAATGTATTGCGATACGACCCCTCATGGACTGTAGCTAAACCAAACATCATGATTATAAATTACAAAGCAATTCATGGCATTCCACAGCGCTCGCCATCCTGAGACATAACATTTTAAGTCTCATTATATCTAGTTATTACTCTGGCTACAATATCCTTCAAACCGGAACACAACCACTGTTGTGTTTGCAACCAAACAGCAGTGTAAATGCACTCATTTACACTGCTGTTTGGCCGAGGAAATCGACATCGACACCCGGCGGCCTCTCACATATTAGATACATACCACCAGTATTACCACTAATTGTTAAAATCAAATGAATATTTACTACCATTAATTTTTGAATCTTAAAATTCTGTCATAACTTGGAAACTTACCATTGCAGTGTATACTGATGAACATAAGCTAAATCAAGGCTTGAGACTAATCAACGTTCAATTTTGACAAGGATTACAACTTGCAGTCTAATGTCTTTAAGTTCACTTCTATTCACTCATGCGATTTCGTTCCCCGCGATTATACGGAGCATGTTAATCTGAGATAGGGTGGGGGCAAAAAACCCCTCATTATTGTGCCCGACGTAAGATAAAGAGCTCAGATGCCCGCGGGAAGCAATTACCCTTATCTGCACATGTTCTATCAAGATACATAGATTATGCTAATAGAGGTGTTTTTTTTTCATTTCGCGAAATTAGCTTTGTTTATTGTCATTAACTGTTTTCATGACGATTTTCAAGATAATGAGTATCTTGTCATTGGTCTCCATTATTGAAAAATATATGTATGTGTGTACTTCTGTACACACGTAACAAGATATTTTTCTTTTTAAAATAAAAGTCACTTATTTTTACATCTCCACTGTTATTAATTACAATTCTGACTCTGAATTTAGATTATCGGAACAAAGAGTCCTTCAAACATTGATTTTAAGACTCATAGGATTAAAAAGAACTACTTTTATTACAAATTTTTACTATGGCTTATCATTCACTGCCACATTCATCTAATTTATTAAGTTTTCTGTATCGTTTGTAACCCGAACTTAATGCCAGAGGCAGTTGAACATCCGCTGACACAAATGTGAAATTAAATATTGTCTATTTACTGTACTGTATCAGCCCATTCACGTCCCATTGTAGGGCACGAGCCTCCTCTACAATCGATAGAACGATTGAGAGGGGTTAGGCCATATAGTCCACCACGCTGGCCTAGTGCGGGTTGGCGCACTTTACATACCATAGAAATTATCTATGTAATTGTCTATGTATGTATACTATATTATTACTATATACTATGTAACAAACAAGAAAAGCTGTTGGTAAGCCCTCATAATCAGCAGTAATTATGTGGCAATTGAACAGCTTATCACGCGTAGGCCACGGTGATAAGGTTTAATAGTACCTACCAGGAAGCTATTAAACAGAACCACTCAATATCTGTTGTGTAAACATCCTTCTTCATGAATTATTGTTCTAGTATGTGTGGTGTAGGCTATTTTAATAACATTTCACTCTCAGCAGTCGGGTAAAACATTGGAACAATGCTCCTGTGCGTTCATATTCAAAATAAAACATGTGAAACTATGTACGAATTTAGGTTGTAGGTTCGCGACTTACTTACGAGCAAAATGGCATAGTCTGCGCAACTGTTTTCTGCAATATTTCGTATACATTGCTTCGTATTAATTAATCAGCTTTATTTATTAAGAAAAATGAGTAGACCCTTAAAAATAACCCTATATTTTGTACACGATCAGGTGAATTGTAATTTGTAGTCATTTATAATAATACAAGAAACAGAATTTTAATACACGACAAAAACATTAAATTGCGTAAGATCCTCAGGGATCGGATTCAGTTTCCCTGTAGGGTGACCATAATCCTAGCAAAAGTGTCCCGTCCGCTGCTGAGTGCGCAGGCCACGCCACAATAAATCTTTGTGTGGATAATCCCGAATCGGGCTGAGTCGTAGCGCTTTGTCCGTTGCGGGTCCGTGATATGACGTAGCTACGTACACGCTTTATAAGCTCTTATACAGATTATAAAAATCGCTATATTTTTGAAAATTAAGAGAACTAAAGATGTTTCTGTGCCCAATGTCGGATATTTTCATGCGCATTTTAAAGCCGCAAATAATTAATTGATTACTAGTTTTATTTTAGTTTAACCGAGGCTGAATATATCGCATCTATTTAGGAAAGATGCCGCCAATTCTAACAGTTTAAAACTTTGAACCATCAATTTTAGCGGTATAGAATGCGCGTATAAGCTTCTCCATGACTACAATACCTCATATAAATTATATGAAACAGTTCTCAATACGAATTTTCAAAATATTATGACGTATCAGAACACGAGCAATAGATACCCGTCGCGGCGTCCGGTGTAGTGGCAGCGCCGGAAACTGCCACGCAACGCTGGCCACATCCGGCCGCCATAACTGTCGCCATTCGTCACTTCCCGTCACATATTAACGGCGACGCTTGATCGACAGTTGTGCGAACTTTGAAATAACCTGGATTTTGCGTTCGAAATTATGGAGGTACATTTTCATTACTATAGGGAATAAAATATGTCACGAAGATTATTTGTCAAATATTCAACTGTATAACATGACGGGCCTGACTAAGCCTCAGTTTAAACTTTAAATGTCTTAACCCTTTTTGACACTCATTAATATCAGGATTTAAGTAATATTTTTAAAAACCTTTCCTATTTTAATTTTACTGTTCTTTTTCCTCGGTTTCTAAAGGTTCTAGCGTGAATTACCATGCCCTATAACTGGGCTTTCAAAAGCAAAAAATATATAGACCATAAAAAAAAGCTACACCCAAAGAAATAATAATTTGGGTGTTGATTTTTCTTCCACTTTATACTCGTAGCTTACAGCCGTAAAAGTCCAGGTGGTTTCTGCCAAAACAGAAAAACAAACAAAGGTTATAGAAAAACGCCTCCATTTATCCATTCACTCTCTTTGTTTAGCAGTGTGCTCAATCGAATTTAAATTTTGTACTTTTGTCCCGCAAACTGTTCGCGTGGATTTACTAAAGAGCCATTATGTTTTATTATTATTTCTTTTATTCTTCAGCCCGCACAATAGATACGGAAATTTTACGAAATATCCCTTCAAAAGCGCCTTTGAAACGATAATTGGAATCTCCTTAAAATTTACATTCCTGCGTTTGAGAAAGAATGCTACCAGATGGGTATACTGTGATGGTTTGTATTTTCTATCTATACTTAAATATGATGCTCGAGAGTTGTTTGTTTGTTTAATCTCAGGTACTATAAGTTTGAATTGATTTTTTTTATGTTTATTTGTCCATCTATTAAGGAATGCCATATGCAATTTAACATCACGTTTTGACCAATAGGAGCGGACATTAATAAAAAAATACATGTACCTATTGCAATGGTTTCACCTTCTAAAAGTCTCTGTACCCGGGCGAAGCCGGGCCGGGCCGCTAAAGACTTACACAGATTTTTATAATTATTGAAAGTTTATAAAATGTAGTGAGTTCTTATGGAGTATGGACTAAACTGTATTTAAAATCAGGAATATTTTAGCACTTTTGATCGTCTGAGTAGGAAAAATATCTGTCAGTTATTTTACAAGATTTCTCACGTATAAAAGATAGCTCATAGCCCAAAAAGTCTAGCAAATAAAAGCCGAAAAAAACTAAAGTTCTCTCCTCCTATGATTCTTTTAAATTATGAACTATGTTAACTATCAAATGTTGGTATTGTACTTATTTACCAGTCCAAAAAGAACATTAATAACTACTGAATAATTCAGAATGTAATGTATGTTTTGTTTCAAAGCGTGTCGGATTGGCGTGACCGGCCTAGTTCAACAATAATCAAAAGACATTAGGGTTGTCTATTACATTTATTTATATTGACCCGAAAATCAGACGTATATGCTGACAAAGTGATGAGGAACGGATGGTCAGTGCAATATAGGCCAGAGTCCACCGATTACCCGTGAGAGATTTTTGTCCTTGAATCCGGGTACACCGAGGCTGAAGCTAAAACGCGACACACTTGTGAGTTGTGTGGATCACAGCTCACAAGTCAGGTCTTCCATCATCGTGTAAGGTACTACTACCCTGCCGAATAGTGAATTTCTATATCATAAACTAAGGTCTTTAGAGCTTTATTACGTTATTCAAGCATTGTGAGGTATTGCTGTTTCCATTAATACATGTAAGTATCCTAACTTATTATTTATTATGGAATAGCATGGTTAGTTTTTTTATTGCAATGAATGACGAGATGAGCATGCTATTCACCTGATGGTAAGCGATACGACCGCTCATGGACAGTAGCGAAACCAAACACCATGAATTACAAATCAATGCTTAGCGTTCCAATGCGCTCGTCATCCTGAGACATAAGATGTTAAGTCTCATTATGTCCAGTAGTTACTCTGGCTGCAATGCCCTTCAAACCGGAACACAACAGTGCATTTACACTGCTGTTTGAATTCATATATCGTACAACATGCTATAAGGTCTTTAGAGCTTTTTTGCCTTATTCAAACATTCTGGGGTACTGCCGATCCCATCAATACATGTATCTATACTAAGTTTCTATTTATTATGCCTATGTGAAGGATAGTTAGTATATTTTTAGATCTCATAATAAAATCTCTTCACTCATAATTTCAAATTAACTTTTTTAAATCAAGTTTTATATATTAACAACAATATGTAATCTGTTAATTAAAAGTCTGGGGCATTGAACTTGCTCATAAAATGTCAACTGCTGATTACAGCGAAATTTAAAAAATGCTAAATACGTATTCCTTATGCTTTTTATTGTTAATTTGAATTACGAATACAATCTGTTTATTATTTTATTCTACAATCCTTCTCTTTAAATCTACAATTAAATCTTCTTAAAGAATCTACGTGTAAAATAGTTTCTTAGTTTTATATGAGTAAAGTGTAAACTAGACGAAATAAAATATAAGTAGGTACTATAAGTAGGGACTGAAAGTTGCTGTCGCGACGATATGGCGCCAGTACTGTGTCCTCTTTCTCCGGATGAAAAGGGCGGTTCATCGATTTTCGATCCAGTTTATGAAGCGACTGCCTCGGTGGCGTAGTTGTACGGTACGACTACAAAGCTGAGGTCTCGGTTTCGAGTCCCGGGTCAGGCAAAGTGATATTGGATTTTTCTATTCATTATAAGCAGGAGTCAGAAATTAGCTGACACCCTGAATTAACACATAGGCTACTTTGTATCCCGAAAATTATAGTGATTCCGTGGGATGATCATGGTATTCAAATACATATATTTGTGGCTTTTTCAAACTCGAAAGGGATGTGATGTGTTACATGCCTTGAGTGAAAATGAGACGGGCAGGCCGGGGTATAACGGGATGGTAAGAGAAAAGCAGTTTATAGGACGGCATTGAGTTTGAATATAAATGAAACAGTACGGGAAATAGTATGCTACTGATGTGGACTAGACTCAAAAAGTATCTGCACCCGGGCGCGGCCGGGCCCGCTCCTAGTAGATGATACAAATGGAAGATTATATAATACCTAATGTATACACCGGTGTAGATAATGAAATAAAACCAAAAGATGATCGCTACTAGTCGATTAAAATAATATAATAAAACTCACGCCTTTATCCCCGAAGGGGTAGGCAGAGGCGTCACTAGGACACCCACATTTCACCTTGCATGTTCCGTCCCGCGATGTGATAGGGGGCGAGCCTATCGCCATTTCAGCCACAAATTAGTGACTCCGGGCTGATAATGAATAGAAAAATAACTTTGCCCGACCTGGGATTCGAACCCGAGACCTCACTTTTGTAATCGTACCGTAATACAACTACACCACCGAGGCATTTTTCTTTTTAGTAGAAATATCCAATGGCAATACTATTGAATATAATTTAATGGTTTTAGTTCCGTACTGGTGATGCGTGACCCTATGTGTGGTTTCAATTAATGGTTATCATGTCTTCGCCACTCGCTGTATAAAATTCTTTTATGCGACATAATCGATTGAGGTCATCCCACAATGAACTAAAGTCTAGAGTTCTAGACGATGGTTCACAACAATGCCAAAATCAGATCTGTAGTCATTATTTATTTTATGGTATCCCATTTGTGACGCCTCATTTCTTCTATCCATTGAATTTTGACCTACGAATGTCTTTTTACCGAAAAATTATATATAGGAAAATCTATTTTAATATTATATAGGTACCTAATATTTAGACCATTTTTATTTAACATCATCAATATAACAATTTTGTAGATCATATCAATTTGGCTAACTGAAGCTAATGACCTGATCAAAATTAATTAAAAATACATCATTTTGATTCCTATGTTTAGCAGCAAACTTTTGGTTATTTAAAAGCTCAATTTCTACCAATTACTGTAAAAAAAGGAAATACAAACAGTAGCTGTGTTTCATAATAGGAAATGTAGGATATCGAAGTATCAATGTGGTTTTAATGAATAAACCAATTAAATTGATAAAGATATTTATGATTTTAAAAATTGTGAGCCGTCACCGGACGCCATGCAAAACATCGAAATTATTTTGTACAAGTAATATGCATAAAGGAACTTGATTACGGCAGGAGCAAAATACACATGCATATATCTATGCTAATATTATAAAGAAAAAGATTTGATGGTTTGTTTGTTTGCATTGAATATGCTCCGAAACTACTGAACCGATTTGAAAAAATCTTTCACTGTGGAAGATACACTATTCCCGGGTGATATATAATATTTTCAAAAAGTTAGGAATCCTTGCTAAGATCCAATAATGTAACCTAAGGTGTAAAAAAATACCTAAATATTTTTTACATCGCGTGCGCTTTGGCGTGCGCTGCAAAAACTTTAATACCTACCTATGTTGTTTATGTGGACTGGACTCGAAAACTATCAGCATCCGTGCAAAGCCGGGTCAAGCTGTTAGTTTAATATAATAATAATAATTTTTTTTATTTCAATTACTTATAAAAGGTTTTAAATATATATATTACTATTAATTTTGTCACTCGTAATTAAATTGTTTCACGCATAGTTTTTAGTGCATTAATATAAGAATGAAATAAAAATAATTTAAAGTTAATAAAAAAATAACATTATACAGGGTATATCAAGACCGCGACCGAAAACGAAGCCGAGTGGTAGTTTTAGTGGTTACAGACACAATGCAAATAAAAATTTCGCAAAAAAAATCGTCATCGTTTTTTTTGGTAATTTTTTACTTATCATCGTATTTGGGTGATAAATATATAGTTTTCCTAAAATAATGATGTACACCTTTTTATTTTTTAAGATGCAATGGGACGATAGGGTTTAAATTACTATTTTCGCAATAACTAGGTATTTGCTACTCAAACACAAGGATTTTAAAAAAATTGCAAAAAAATATCTGTCGCTTATTTTGCGATATTTTTATTTGCATTGTGTCTGTAACCACTAAAACTACCCCCCGGCTTCGTTTTCGGTCGCAGTCTTGATATACCCGGTATGCAATGAAGATTTTAATCGATCGAGTAGATTTTACATTTACCGACCAAGTAATATACGGGCTTAATGCAGAGCTAAAAGCTTACTTTAAGAAAAAAAAAAATACTTACTGATGACTTGATAGTGTGCCGGAGTGTGATTTTGCTTTCTTTGCAGGAAGCTGCTGACTTTCTAAATTACCACTGTGAGACATATTTTTATTATTATTAACTCTAAAAAAATATACTTAAGTACTAATAAACGCTAAAATTAAAAGTGCTATATTCTGATACTATAAAATTATTAAAATTCTTAGATATTAGACATTAATACCTAGTATGTGTTGTGTTTAATTCAACGATCTAAGCAAAAAAAAAAAACCGGCTACTTTTTATCACGTAAACAACTGGCAAAGGAATGGTTATGCACTATGCAGCCTAGATGCGGATGTATATATTATGTTTTATATAAAAAATAGTAGGTACTTAGTATAATCAATTGATACGTATTGAAGCATAAATGTATCAATGGAAATATCGAGTTACTCATTAAGATAACACGTGTACGGTACATGTGTGCAGTGTGGTCGGGCTAACGATTGTTGCAAAACCATAAAAACAGCGCTAATGAATGCTTAGTGTGTGTTTGTACCGTTTGTGAAGCGCTCGCGATTTTTGGTGTCGCTGTCAGTGTACTTGGACTAGTTTTTCAAAGAGTAGGTGAGTCACCCCAGTAAAGTCTATATTCCGATGACCTTGCCCGCCGGCTCAGTCGCCGAGCGTGCGCTCAGCCCGTCACCCGCCCGGCCCCCGCGCTCCCTGCTTTCTCACAC
This sequence comes from Deilephila elpenor, assembly GCA_949752805.1. Lineage (NCBI taxonomy): Eukaryota > Metazoa > Arthropoda > Insecta > Lepidoptera > Sphingidae > Deilephila > Deilephila elpenor. The sequence goes on from OX457114.1 coordinate 3,921,346, forward strand.
GAGGAATCACGAAACGCGACAAAACATAAATAAATCACACGCAGCATTGTCGCCTTTTACTAAACAACACAACAATTCAACTATAAACAACGGCAGAAACGTTTTAAAGACCCGTTCCGTGCACCACGGCAAATTATCCGATAAAGCTATGGCCAGCATATTCTCTAGTGCGCATGTGCATTACAACCGGGCGGAATTAAGATGTTCGTGTTGACTAACAGATAAGTGGTGGTGTTGTGTTTCGCTGTTTAGTCGGCTTAAAATTATGTGAGTTCAACGCAACAACAGGTGTGTACGTTTGACATAAGGATGAAAGTTGCGTAACAGCATCGTAATGTTAGGTTATGTTGTGGTTTTAGATTTATCTGCTTTTATTTATTTAGTTTATCTATTTGTTTATTTATTTATCAAGAATGGTTCAACGCAATGTAAAATTATGAATGAGAATAGTTAAATATTGTAGAAGCTTTACGTCTGCAAATGTTATGTTTTTGTTAATGAAACTTCATTGTGTTATTGTTGTCCCAGTGTTGTCTGTTGATGACAGAGTCAAAGCCATGTGCGAATTACAAACACCTTTGATTTCGTTTCGTGTTCAATGATGTTATTTTGTATCGATTATGTAATTTACCTTCATACAAATTATTAAAAATAAATAACATATGAGCATCAGTAACATATAAGTACATATTTAGCAACTATTTATAACATATTAAAAGAAACCTACATTTGTGTTTGGTAGATAGCAAAGTTGGCTTAAGTAGGTAAATCGTATACGTATGACGTCAGTAATCAAGTGCGGTGTCTGTCAGTACCTACGTGGGTATATTGTATAATCTATGTATTGTTCATTCGATCTGATGAGAGTAGCTTAGAAAATATTGATATTATTTTTAAAATATCGCTTTTGTTTATATTGGCTGTAGTTTCAAATCATAACGTCTGTGTCAAACCTAGTTCTATGAGAATACAAGTATAGGACAGAGATCTAATTGAATACTCATAGCTTAGGGTATTTTTAATATAGAGGGAGAGCAGGTACTTCCAAAACGTAAATAAAAATGGTGGTGCTGGGCCACCATTTTCTGTCCTCTTATTGGCCAACATTTGACAGCTGGTTATCCAACATGCATGAATTATTTGAAAAAGAAAAATAAAAAGAATGTTAAGATCTGTTATGTTATATTCTCCATCTTCTTCTATTAATTCAGTATTTTTTCATACCGATAAGAAGTGAAAATATTAATAAAGAAAGAGCGTAGCCCGGACCGTTATTATAACAATTTTAAATCCAATAAACACGAAACAATGCAGCTTTGAGGTTAGTTGCGTTTCGTTCTAAATGTGGCTTGGGTAAATAACGCCCAAATAATCAAACGCCATTTAAATATTGAATTGCACTTAACTACCACTTATTCAGTACATTTAAGCGAGACATTTGTACTTAAAAGGAACTTATTATTTAAGTAGCGTTTGAGTATTCTGGTAATAGTAAATAATCAATGGGTTCTAATCTATTTTCTTCAGTTTCTGATTGCCTTTACAGTATATAATTATTGCTTGTCCAGATTGACTCCATCAACGCAAAGCCTAAACTGCTGGATACACATATCAAAATGTGATAGTTTATGCCTGTTTTGTTAAAATAATTCAATAAGGAAGAACTTTTTATGTTAAGAGAATCAACTAAAAAGCATTTTTGGTCATTTCACCCATAAGAAAAAATATAAAAGAGTACATTCTTTATGAACAGAAGTATCCCAAGAATCAAGATGGTAGGCAGAGATGTCGCAAGGGCCCATCTTCAGTTCACCGTACTTATATTCGTTCCAAAATATGAATAAATAGTGGGCGGTATAATAAGAGCCTATAACGGAAATGTTTACGTTAAACAATGCACAAATTGCTGATCACAGCTTACAACCATTCCGGGTTAAAATTCCAGGCCTAAGCAATTCAATCTTGATATTTAAAAACCGTACAATTTACATAAAGTAGGGAAGTGCCAATCACAGCCATGTTCACACACATTGACGAACCATACATGTTGCCACAAGACCGATAAGGCTGTATGAGAAATATCCTACTAACCCATAAAACAAAATGAGCGGAAAAAAAATTAAAAACGTCAAAGATAATAAGTTTGTTGACCGGCCGCCATATTGGAAATATTATTGGAACTTTGATAAACAGGTATTTAATATTTTCTTGTTCTGCCAAGTCTTCAAGTATGCTGAGTCATACGTTAGTCTCAGCTAATCGTTGTACCTATAGCTATCTGTCCCACATGCTCAAGGATAACCTTATCTTAAGTGAATAGTAAATACAAAGTAAAGTTAATAAAATCATGAAAAAATTCTCTTGAAGTTATAGATATCAATGCTTGTCCTTCTATTTTATTCAATAGTTTGTCATCGTGTTCTTATGTTTCATTTCGATGATAATTATTTAACAAAAGGTTGATTGTTTAACACCAATAAGTTCAGAAATAGGAGCTTAGTCAATCTCGCTGGCCTAACCTGGGTTGATAGTCTTCATAAATCATTGAAAGTATTTTAATTGATAGAGTTATATTTGTCAATTGGAGTGGTACTGTTGCAAAGAAAACTGAAGTAAAGCGACGGATGTGCTGGCAAGTTTTGAAGGAGTCAGATTTCCGAAGGCCCGATGTCCCTAATCTCTCATTTTGCCTTCCTTTTTTCTTTACATTTAGAGAGGTTTCTTATGATCCAAACGCTTGCAGGATCTACGCAATAAAAAATCTCTCATATTCTTTCTGACTGCTCGTATATCAAGTCAATTCATAAGCCAAGTGCAAGACTTAATTGATTTTAATGTAGGGTCCGGACTATGGCACATGTATGTATATTCATTTAATGTTATCACTTTGGACTTAATTTTCCTTTAACATGTGTCGGGTTTTGGTGTGAAATATAGCGCATTATATCTCGAGCGTTGGTGGGCGGTGACTGCGTCCTAATCTTTTATACTTATCAAGTTAGTGTTGTGACATCAATAGTGACGAACGGAGAGCAGTGTCCATGGATGTAGTGTTCGAAATGTTTAAGTGTTTATCGATATTAAAAAGACAGAGAAATAATAACCAATTTAAATAAGAACCTAAGTTTTAATGTGACACCTGCATTTGATTTTAAAATTGGTATGTGCTTCAATTAAAGGATGGTTTTGAATGGAAAGGGTATGACTATTTATTAAATTTTGTTTAAAAATCAAAGATATTTTCCATAGTTTCCGGTAGACGTTTGTGTACTCTGCGATAGATATTAGTGCTAGGTTTTATGATTCTATGATACTCGTACTATGCGGTATGACGAGAATTATTTCAATGTATTATAACTAATACTGTGTAATAAGTACGTGGTGGCCTCTTGGTATCGGACTAGACGCTGCTGCCAACATGTTCACAGTGGTCGCGGGTTCAAATCCCAGGGTACACCTCTGACTTTTCAGTCATGTGTGTTTTGATAGAAACTATGACGGTACAGGAAAAAATCGTGAGGAAACCTGCATACCATAGTGATATGTGAGTAACTCTGTGGCATGTAAAGTCCGCCAACACGTGCAGGGCCAGCGTGGTGAACTATAGGGCCTAAACCCTGTCAAACGTACTCTCCATTGTAGAGGAGGCTCGTTCCCTGCAGTGGGACGTATATGGACTGATAGTTGATACATGCATATAATACATACATACATACATTATAATACCAAAATAAAAAGAGTGGGACACATCATTTTAAATTAATGGAAATTAAGCCACTTAAAATAACCAGCGACTGCTGATGACAAAGAAATTGCTATTGGCCACATTTAATAATAAAATAGGTGCGTCAAATTCCACGACCTTACGGTTCATAATTACTACTAGATGTCTCTAGATCAAAAAGATGTTGGCATATTTGTAGTGGTAACTTCTTATCAGAGGGTAAACCACTTCGTGACGTAACGCGTTACGGCGCCAGTCTGTCTGGCTTCCCTTTCTCTCACGCATACGGCAGCGGTAGGGAGGCTCTTCCTCTCTCACTCTAATTATATTTTCTCAAGTTAAACAATTTTAATATTAAATAGTTTAACTTATCACTTCTGTCGGGCGTCCCGAGAGGCACACGTTTTTTTTAATATAATGCAAATATAATAATACATGCACACAGGAAGAGCCACCCGCATTGTGTGTAGGAAATGACATGTGATAAGCTTTACACATTAGAACTACTTGGGTTGTGTTTCCATTTTATCAGAATGATGACTGCTTTGCACTAACCATTTGCATTTTATTCACTTTGGCGTTTTTATTATTATTATACTAGCCTAAATATCCCACTGCTGGATCAAGGCCTCCCATAAGTTCTTCCACTTTGTCGTGTCGGTATAAAAATGCAATGTGCCAACTGGAACCAGTTAGCTGTAATGTTTTAAATATTTATGTAAAATCTTATCATTTATCATAAAAACCTTTCGAAGGGGTCTCTATGTCGAGTATTTTTCAAGTTACTTCGTGTATTTTATTACAGAAAATAGGCTGACCTTTTTACAATTTATGTAATAGGTATATCCAAACCTTGATTAGTTCTTTCAATTCTGTCTTTTATTTTTGAAGACAAGAAATTATTTTATCCGACAGTTTTTTTTTTTAATTCTCTCTGTCATAGTGCTGCACGATGCCACTTAAATCTTTTGGAATGCACTGAAATCATGACTGAATACCTATATGTGTAATTTACATGTTTATTCATACTCGTATCGATTTACGCCAAGGTTACTACCGTGTGAATCCGTGAACAGCTCATTTAGTGAAAATACACTCGGTAGTGTAATGTGAAGGTCATTGCAACACTTCGTGCATTCTGAATTATATAAAATATCGGCCTGGCTTAGTTTACCTCTCTCTCACACACACTCTCTCTCTTCTATCACTGGAAGTCCAGTTAGATGCAGGCCGTTTCGAAAAGGTCTATGTGGACGTCCTTTGGGACACTCAATTTACCTGGGTGCAATTAAATCAATGTGGTCCTGATCCACTGAGATACAAGCCTTGGGTCGAAATCAGACTCAACGAAAATTTTTGGTTTGATAATTTATTTGATGGTTTGATAAAATTTTATACCAAGAACATTGATCGAAGCAAAGAATTGAAACATACATTGGCCGCACGGCGCACAAACATTTGTCCTGGTTAGGGAATCGGGCAAACGGCATCTCGTTTTAGAGCCAGTTACCAACACTGCGCTACGGACATAATCATTTAATATTTGCTTTAGGTATCTTTTTAATAAATATCTCAGAAACATGTATTTTCTATATCGAGTATGTGGAATATTTTTTTCTCGTCAGAGGTAGAATTGAGTATAAATATAAATAAACACACTTAACAGTCACATACATAGTCTTGACCCCACATTAAGATCAATTAAGTCGTCTGTCGTGGGTATTAGAAACTACGAGAGACTTTTGGTCCTACAAAAACCTAGATCAGAGAAAAATATCTGTGGGCCTCACAAACATTTGTCTTCATGCAGCTTATGTCCTTTTCCAGACCAAAGGCTCTCTTATTGCCTAAAGCTCCATTTACGCCGGGAGAGTTTCTCACCTCGAAAATACGATTATCGTAACGATATAAAAAAATTGCATCGTGTAAACGTTTGTCAGAACACAATCATCTGTGGCGGTTATTTCATGCGAGAAACTCTGTGTAAATGAAATTTAATTTAATTACTATAGGTTTTGTGATTAAATCATGATAAGGTAACGAACAAACAAAAATAAATTACATTATTTTTTTGGTCACCAATAATAATCGTAGAGGAAAAAACAATGATACGATAACAATATCAGCGTTGTAACTGAAGCCCTTGCTTGGACGCAGTACTAGTTTCAACTACGAATAACAAAATTAGGTCTTAGACCACCATCGCTCCCTAACACAGATTTATAGAATTCAAATGCTTACGATATTCTTAGAAACGTGCGTGTCCTGGTTAGCACCTATGCCTACCCCTTCTGAGAAAAAGACGTGAGTTTCTGTACGTATGTACGTAAATGTGTTGATAATCTAACTAAATGAACTAAACCTAAAAATGCTATTACATTAATGCCTTGAGTAAATGGTAGTCAATTACTCATTTAAGTACAAGTATTGACCTTCCCTTAATAAAGGGCAATTAATGCATGAGTCAATTGTACGAATTGAGCGGAATGTAGATGTATTTAAAAATCTGCTGTTTGTGGACGCCTTTATTGTAGTATAGTGACTTCTCTACACTTGAGAGTTAGTGTAATGCAGTTCTGATAGAATATAGGTTAAAAGCTGACATCATAGATAGACGCCTGCTTTATTGTTTTTTCATGCTTCGTTTCAAAGAACCAGAACAGGAAGGAGATTTTGAGTGTAAAGAAGATAATCTAATTGTTTAATACATTTTTGTCTTTCAGATATTCAAGACGGCGTGCCATTTAGATCCAAACGGCCAAATGCTCTCGGAATACGAATCGAAGAGGACGTGGGTGAATATGAGGCGACCGACATGCCATCACGCGTCCCGGGCTTCTTCCAAAGCATCCTAAGGCAGATGCTCTCTGTCAAATTCTTCTTCCTCGTCAGCAGTATAAGCTTCTTGCTCTCCGTTGTTTGGATACAATTCACCAACAAGCCCGATCAGAACGGCTTTTCAGAGAGTCTGGTCCAAGAAGCGCTCCAAAATGGCGCGCGCGACTTCCGCTACTCCGATGTATATAGGAAAACGAGCAAACTACCCAAAGATTTCAAGTACATCCTTTTGTGGACGAGGCAGGATTACGCCCCATTTTATTTTTTCGAGAAAGGGCAGAGGGCTTTCCTCAATAAAAACTGTTCGGTGATAAATTGCTATGTGACTACCGACAGGAATTTCTTCAAAGGTGATGTCACCAAGTTCGACGCTATTGCGTTTAACGGACGGAACATGAAAAACTGGGACTTGCCCAAGAGGCGGACGACGTGGCAAAAATACATCTATTTTAACATGGAATCTGCCGACAACTACCCTGTGTGCAGCAAGGAATTTGATAACTTTTTCAACTGGACCGCCACTTACAAACTGAACTCTGATATACCCTCTGCTTATCTGCAAATAAGAAATAATGTTGGAGAAATAGTGGGCCCGAAAGTAGACATGCATTGGCCAGAAGACTTGCCAGAAGTAGACGAAGAGTATACGTATAGGTTAGAGAATAAATCTAAGGCAGCTGCGTGGTTCGTTTCCAACTGTCAAAGCAGAAGTGGTAGGAAGGAATTTGTCGAGAAGTTACAGAAAGCGTTGGAACCGTATGGGTACACTGTTGATATTTACGGCAGCTGTGGACCTTTGAAGTGTCCTAGGAATAAGAAAGAGGATTGCTTCATGTTGTTAGAAAGAGATTATTATTTTTATATGTCGTTAGAGAACTCTTTTGCTGAAGATTACGTGACCGAGAAACTTTTGACTGCGCTGCAACATGACGTAGTTCCGGTCGTGTTTGGTGATGCGAACTATTCTAGGTGAGTGTATTTGTTTTTAAAGTTTGTCTTATTAGTCTAGTCATAGTGGCACGATTCATGGACTGCCATAGGTTCAATTCACTTTGTGTATAAAATTTCATTAAATTTGGCGGACCTAGAGTTTGTGCTCGGAATGGCTACAATGCTGAATTAGCAATACTTATGCCTATCACTTCGGAGAAATAAATGTGATGACGTGACTATGGATATGACAGTTGGGTGTATTTATTATTTATTTATTTGTAATATTAATTTAAAGTGTATATTAGTATCCATGGCGATCGCAAACGATGGTCGATATTCTATATTAAGTGTTTTATCTGTAAGTTCAATTATAATTTGCGACTAATTGGAAACGGTTATGCAAATAACGCTTGAGGAAAATAGTTCTCTTGAAAATACTAATTATGCGATAAGGAAATATCTCGAAATGAATGTTGAGCGTGTTACCTTCAAGGAAAATATTAATATTTCATCCTATTCTATTGTTATAAAACCCAGGATGAACAAGGTTATAATTTTATGTAGAGTAGGTACGTGGAATACTGTTTCATATACATTGCATTTTGTTTTATTGAATATCTTAGTTATTAAAAATGATGAAATATAGCTAATTGTTCGTCGTAACTTTGTTGTAATAATCCTTATAATATTATCGATCGCGATTTACGAATTTTTGTAAGATACGAGAGTTTGGGGTTTTTGAAAAATAATAACAAGAATAGTATATTCTTTAAAAAAAAGTAAACAATTTCTAGACTTATCGATTTTAGTACGTCAAGACCAGCTTTTGTGCTCTGTCTCAAATTGGTTAGACTCTAGTTCATGAGAGTAAATTACATTGTTGATATAACATACTGGCAACTAACATACTGGTTTTTGTTTTAATAACTGCTGCTTCATTGTTCCTAAATAACTCATTAAGTTTTGTATCACGCCTCATTAGTTTGGCGGCAGCGAGTACGTGCTGGGAACCATGAAGTCTTAGGTTCAATTGCGACATCTTTATTATTTACATCGCTACAACAATTATTGTTGTGAATTGTTTACTAATACCGCGTAGATTGCTTGCTACTCATTCGTCACTGATTGTTTCATCCCTACTTGAAACTCTGTGCAATCGAAACATTTATCGCGGATTTTCTGAACAGCACAATCACAGTAAAATTCCTGTAATAACACTTGAATGCGTTATATTGATTAAATCAGACAAAACCTTGCCTTACAGATAAGATGTTTTAAGCCATTTTCTTTTGTTTAAATCACGATTTAAGCAAAACCGTTTACCGTTATAGTGCGTGGTGATTGACTATCAATACACGCATAACTCCGAAAAGTCAGATGTGTGCCTTGGGATTTGAACCCACAACCACCGTGAACATGTTGGCGGTCGCATCTGGTCTGTTACCAACAGTCCATGCACTTGATAATTCCCTGTTGCCAATTGAAAGTATCTCGACGACGTACACCATCAGGAAATCACTTTGCTGATTCAAAATAATAAAAACCCATTTATTTTCCCTTGTTACAGGTTTCTCCCACCAGGATCATACCTCGACGGCAACAGATACGAGCCTGCTGACCTGGCTCCAATAATGGTGACTTTGATGAACAATCCGCAAGTATATCGCGATTTCTTCAGATGGAAAAGCGTTTACACGTATCGCGATCCTGGAATGTTGGACAATGTTTGTGCTGTCTGCGCAGCTCTTAACAACAAGGAGATGATGGAGAGCATAACCACCTACCAGGAGTTTAGGAAGTGGTGGAACCCACATTTTAAAACGCGATGTTAGTGTACCATTAATTCTAGGATGTTTTTTGTTATAGGTCGCTTGCTGTCTTTGTATATCCTTTTAGCCAGGAGCGACAATGGCACGCATTATTGAGTTTGAGACCAAGTTCTTAAGATCTGCGTGCGTTGGTGAATGTCTAATTTGTCGATAAACCGCAACGAATTTAATCGAATAAAAAATAATGAGAATTGGTATTAATAATGGAGAAAACCAGGATGATATTAGGAGTTTGTTTAATATATGAGGGATATGAAAAGAATAGGATGAGTCCTGTTTTATGCTGGGTAAAGAGATAGTATGTTATTATAGAATGATGCCTGTTGCCACGTTATTAAAGTTTATACAGGGTGATATTGACATATGGTACCTATTTCATATAAACCACATGTTCCTACCCACTCCAGGTAACATTGTACCAAGTTTGAAAAATATCTGCCTGGTAGTTTTGTCAAAATTTGCGATTTTAGTTCTCAAGGCTTTTGATCAACCCGTCTAAGTACTTGTTTTATGTAACATCTCGAACCGAACTGAAGTTCAGCTAAGCGGTAAAAATATTCGTATTTGTACGGGTGGTGAGTAATTGTTAAAACTAAAACCATTATTTTTACAAAGTATCATATCAGTTTTTTTTCAAATTTTGTATTATGTTACCTGGGGTGATGAGAAACATGTGGGTTAAACTAAATACCATGTAAATATCACCCATATATTGTCTGCCGCTTTTATGTTAGGCATTTTTATTGCAATTATTAATTATTGTATGAAAACTGATGTTTTAAATACAACTATATTTTTTTTATTTTTAAAATTAGGTATTTGTGATCTTGTTCATCATGATCATCATCATCGTTGATAATGTTCTTTACATTTTTAATTTTTTTTATTTTTAAATGGATGGTAAAAAAATTATTGTATGTTTTAGTAATAAATATGTTATTTTTATATTTGATCAGGTTAAGTACAAACGATAAAACAAATATAGCCTTCGGCTGGTTTCGAAATTTAACTGGGCTTAGTACATTATAAAGGATTCTGTTTTTATTTAACTATAAATTCTTTAATATCACAGAATATTTTACAGATAAACTATGATAAAACTTTCATTTAAACATTTTGTTCTGGAAAAATATCGATGTATGTATAGGTACAGTATTGATAGTGCATAGCCTGAGATTTTTTTTTATCTCACTTAAATATGAGGCAACCCGAACCCCGGTGGTAAGGGGTCCAGCAATACTGCCTTCTGTATCTGGCTCTTGATTCAACGGCCTATTGAGAGCCCCTGGAGATGCCACGAGGTTTTTTAGTATCAACTCAGTACGGAAACGATATACAGTACAATCATTGCTTAGTCTACATCCCACATGTCAGTAACCTCGTTTACCAGTTCTAAATTTGAGATATATTATCTTTTTCAGTTATAAATGAGGTTATCGTCATGCGGAATGGTGACGTCAACAAGTATTGTCTGGCGCGCCAATCGATCTATTATCACAATACTAGGCCTGTTGGCAACAAAAGTCTGCTACAATAGATCGATTTCAGTACAGCATAACATTAATATTTTCTTTTTGATTTCCCTTTATTTATTATTCTAATGTTTTACATTAAAAATATAATATAAAGAGAGATTCATCAACATTGGCGAGGCTCGAGACCCAAGAATCTCTGGTTTTCTATCTGGAAATGTTGATTGAGGCTCTTTGGTATCAATCTTTTTATTACGAGTAGTATTGTATGTTCATTTTCGATAAGTTTTTCAGTATATTATTTATATTAATTTTGAAATAGTATTAGATGATTGTACATCGGTTCTAAATTCCATTTGTCCATAAAGGTTAATTTACGAGTACATCGTGTAAGTTTCTTGCATGTTGCATTCAAAAATTAATGCATTTACTGGGGTTTGAAGTACTTCATTATTATACGTGTTACAGAAAATGTTGGCTCATATTTTTAGGACCTAATTTAAGTTCCAACGGTAGTTCCATAAAACTCGTGTTTTTGGATCAAAATATTCAGAGTGGAATACCTAACTGAAAAAATTGACCTAGGATTAGAAACGGGGATTATTCATTAAATTCTTGAAAAAATATTTGTTTCGGTTACGATTTCGTAGTTTCGTATTTCCTATTTTATACGCCGTAATTGCTATATATTTTTTAAAGATGGTTACGTTAATATGTGTCATAATTAAGGTGCTAAAGCCAACATTTGTCTATGTATACCAATATTGGATGAAGGGTTTGTAATATAAGTCCGATATTGGTGTTGCAGCCTGATTTATAATGCTTAGATCAATGTAATTTTGTATACAATATGTTTAAATTAAGGCCAGTACGTTAAACTAATGTGTAAAGAGTACTTCCATTATCTATAATGTTTGCATGTGTTTTTAGTGCTTAAAATCATCCTTTTTATATTAGTAATGCTCGTTTTCACCAACAGAAAATAATGTTTGTTATTTTAGAAAAAAATCATTCCATGCTCGTGCTATGATTTGCTAAGTCCAAGATTCCATTCTCTAATCAAGTAATTTTATCATGTGGGTTGTTTGAAGAACATTCAGCTGGATAGGTTATTTAGTAAGCCAAACTGGCTTAATTATGGAGAACGGTGAGATATAACTATCTCAAGTCGGTGTATATTCTGTTTGCGATGCGTTACACTTAGGGCCAATTGCACAAACCAACTTTGGCCATAACTTTGACTTTGAAAACGTCAATCCTATACATTAGCAATGTCAAATACGTCACAAATGTATGGCGATGACATTGTCAAAGTTAAAGCTATCGTCAAAGTTAGTTTATGCAACTGAGCTTAGTACCATGGCATTGTAGTGAAGTCATCACTTTATAAAAAATTGTGGATAGTGTGTTTATAGAGTAGTACTCGTTTTTTGTGGGTAGTGTGGTTATAGAATAGTATTTGTTTTTTGTGACGTCTAATGTTTGTAACACTTTTGTGTGTTAGGTACGCACCAAATATCTAGGTTTTAAGTTAAGGCTAATAGTTGGTGAAAACGGGCATTATTATTTTTTGTTTTGGGAACAAAGCATGTTGATTTTGTTTGATAAAAATGGGTATATTATAACATAAAATATAAATAGAAATATGCTGAGAAGTTATGTAAGGTTTATGTGTACATACATTTTAAAGGACAGACAAGTAAGACGAAAACATTGGAATCTTCATCTGATGCACAGAATCCATAGGATATTAAAACAATACATTACGACTTGAGAACCATCTTGTCTAATCGTAGTACAATTATGCATGTCTCATGCCCTTAATGTAATAATTGTGCTCATTTTCAAAAACTGACTGCACTAATGCTCGCTTCACATTTTGTTTTGCGAATATACTATTAGTGATTGAAAAATCAGCCCTTAAATTGACATGTTTATTATAAATTATCGTTCTTAAATTTAATTTGGCACATTCGCACATAATAGACTTAGCGCTTTTGAGAAATCGGTACAAAATCCAAGATGTATAAAAATACATTGAGTATTAAATTGATTAAATAATTTATTTTTAAACAGTATCATGCTGTAAGTAATTATTGATTTATTTTTGTATTTTTTTACTTTTACATAAAGTTTGTTTGAATGGACCATGGGTAATACTGGAACTTCACGCAGACAATCAAAATACTTTGAAATTATTCAATTACGTGTCACATAATAATTTAGACAAATAACAATTTTAAACGTATAAGAAAATAGTCCTGGGGCGATATAGCTAAATATAATTTAATAATTTTTAGGTTCGACCTTATTGCTGATTTCGGATTTCAATTTATGTGAAGTCTGTATCAACTACATAAATAAAAGAACTATTCGCATATCTTTGCAGAACATTTGCTATTCCAATACTTATTACCATTTTCGATTCAACACTTGTACTTAAATACTAAAGCATTTTAAAAAAACAACAATTATAAATCAATAAAACGTTTTTATGTTTAGTTTCATAGTAAGTTCTTAACCACCAAACTTTTTTAAGACTAAGGAAACTATGTCTAATGCCTTATTATGTAATTGTAGTCGATGTAGCCATAGTTTATTATGTACTTAATGCGATGGATTTTAAGAACAAAATTGTATGAAAAATTTCGTATGTTTTTTTTTTTTATTTTTGACTTTGGAAGGCTACGTTTTATCTCGATATTGGTTCCTTCATATTTAATATTGTAGTTCGTGATTTTAAATAAATGGCGCTGGCGCCGCATAGTGTGCACCCTTTACCCCAATTATTTGGTGATGTGAAATTACCATTAATATTCCAAGATTGTAAAAATGTTCGTATATTTGTTAGAAGACACAGTGTTTAGAAAACTTTGGGGGAGGTCTAAGTTCAGTTGTTGGTTTCCTGTGGCTGAAGAAGATTATTATTTCAGGCACAATTTTGTTTTTAGGATCCCATCAAATAGTTTTAATATTGTAAAAAATTTATGAGTAAGTGTTGTCGAATCTCTGAAGATGTAAGCCTTATCTTGTTGTGGGTTAGTTGATTTATGAAAATAATATGAAACTGTACAAGTTAAATATAAAATGTGTTGTGCTATTTGGTGTATTTTTATTTGCATTAACCCTTTTAATTTCCATTTATTAATCTAGCGATATAGTGTAGGCTATCTCGTCTAGAAAGTCTAGAAAAGTCTAGACTAAATTAGTCCGATTGGTAGACTTAAATTTTTGAAAAATCCTTATGTACAGGCTTCCGCAAAATGGTCTCAGAATAATTTACTAAGAAAACTGTATCAGACCCTCATCTACAAGCAAGAGTACAATTGAGAGGGGTTAGGCCATATAGTCCACCTCGCTGGCCTAGTTCGGGTTAACAAAATGCTGTTTGCAGTGATCAGTCTTCATCACTTTCAAAAAATTCTGATGGGAAACTCCTTCACCGGTAAATCATGATGATTAACAAAGACTTAGTTGCTTTAATAGCAATATCCACACACAACTTGTAGTTTATAAAAGTAGAGATAACATTAAAAGAACAACAAAAGGCACTCCGCAGCGGGGACGTTAACGAAAAAACTTGCTCCAAGTTAATTAGAAAAGTTCCCAACCATACACGTACGTATACTGCGTACAGGAAACAGCTAATAAAAAACATTCTTTTATGTAACCAACTTCGCCTTTGTGGGAAGATCAATGTACTTCTAGAGGATTATACCGTGTATTTTGAAGTTCTTCTTTAATTAAAGTAAAATAAAGAAAGAATAAAAAGAAGTCCTCAAATCTTCTCTTATCTCTTAACGCCTTTGCCACATCTTTTGGTTTTGGATGGACACCTTTGCTTAATTCATCATCATCAGCCCATTGCAATCTACTGCTGGACAAAGGCCTCTCGCAAGGACGCCACAGGTCTGCTGTTGTTAATTTAAGTTAAATTTATTATTTAATTTTTGCAAATTATTGAACTCCAGATGTCAGTTCTGATCTGTGGAAATTGGACCTATATATAGCCTTGATTATATTGTTTAGTAATACAGACTTTACAATAGAATAAAATATAATTATTTATATGCTTAAAAATTGGTTGCAAGTTATCATCGGCCCTACGTTGATATGGACTAGTGTCGGTGGACTACAAGAATTAGTATCCCAGGCCGGTGGAGCTTGGTGGTGTAGCTCCAACCCTGGTAGCATGCTGGTTTAAAGACCAGCAAAGGAGGTATGGAAGGAAGTGAAGGGGAAGTTTATTACCAACATATTTTTCGTTAATTCAGTTTCTCTTCGGAGGATTACGTACATCCCATTGTCAAGCCTTGCAAATATAATTGCAGTGGCGGAGGCATCGAGAATATTTGGCCTCTGAAAACAATGATTAATAATCATCTGTTCGTATGAACCGAAAAATAAATTTAATTACTATATTAATTAGGTACTATTTAATTAAATAAATAAATGTTCAGTCATATGTTGTCCTTTGCTGATTATAGATCTTTCCATTGATTTTTTTGCAAATGGGTATCGTTAAAAGGAACCCACATTCAGAAATATGCGTAGTGGATGCCAATATACCTATGTATTGAAATATGCAGCATATATTTAATTCCAAAAAAGTGTGCTCTTATACAAGTAGGGATGTTGTGCTACACGCGCGGCGTTTTAGATAAAAATCTCTCGGATACGAGAGTACCTATCGCTCAGTGATGTCATTATGGAAGCCCCGAGGCGCGCAGCCGATAACCGAAGAGCTACGAATACTTTTATTCATAAAACTTTTGAAAGTAATCCATGCTTTTTGTTATACGTTATATTATAATTGGATAGAATGAGTGAAAATTTGACCCGATGCGGTGGATAGTTTTTTTTTATAGAAACCGCTTATGTTCACAAATTAGATGTCTGGTTACTGGTAATCTGCATCACAGGGGAAATCCTAAAGCAGACACCAGCTTCTCACAAAATATATATTATATGTCCTGGTAGCACCTATGCCTACCCCTTCTGAGAAAAAGCCGTGAGTTTATGTTTGTATGTAAAATTCATTTTGGTCAAGACGAATCCTGAGAGAATATTTGTTGCCAATTGCAAAACGAAAACGTTCACATAAATAAAACTAAAGTGCGATTTCCAAACAGAATACAAAAAATAAAATGCCTACGAAAAATCATGTTAGTAATGTGTTTTCAATTTATCACATATTTTGTCAATTTAGCCACAACTTGCAGCATTTCACCACACGCAGTTTACCTTGTCCAATTCAAGAACCTCACTCTATCTCACGTCGTGGCGAGTTCCTAGCTCCCGTACTCCGCGGCAGTCAATACAAAGAGCTTGTAAGTAGATTTGCGAGCACCCGCAAACACAGGCCTTTCCTCGGAGGCGCAGCTTCTCATTCAATTATAGCGTTTTATTCGGCCTCCGCGGATCAACTTTGATACTGCTTGTATTATTTGACGAATGGTTGGCTGCTAAGCTACGGAAACTCGAGTATTAAAAGAAGGGAATGCTGTAAACTAATTCTATTAATTTATAATAGGTTTTTTTTTGTGTAGTTGTATGGGGTAATTCTGTAATTACATTATAAGCTGCTTTCCCAAGACACAGGCTGTGCCTAGTTTGGGAACCCCTGGTAATAGATTTAAGCATTTATGTTTAATTTCAAGTAAAGTTATAATTATTATCTATATATTCAGCCACAGGAAGTCAACTGCTGAACGAAGGCCTCCCCCACGGATCTCCAATGTTATAAACTAAAAATAAATTTTAATTTCACCTTGGCGAATCCGGGCGTAGTTGTTAGTCAAATGATAAGCTACCTTATTAGCAAACTGGCACCATCATAGCCCACAAGATCGTGAATCTTGAGATCCTGGCTTTGACAACAATGTCAAACAACGTAAGTTGTGAGTCTAATATCACCTCGGCCTTCGCTTAACTTAAAAAAAGATAGACCTGATATTCGCTAGAGCATTGAGCAATAGTCATATATCGGAGGAGATCGGGTAAATCACCCGTTCCAATCAGGCGTGGAGATTTTTATGGTCGCGCTAATTGTTGGGCCGACGGGAGCGGAAACTATAAAAGTTATTAATTGGCCCGACCCACCCCCGGAAGTTGTAAATACCGACCGCTACTATTTCCGCTCGATCGACACGCATCCTACCTTTTTTGACGGAAATATATTGCGTTTGTTTGCTGTTTCAGGTGCTAATAGCTTTCTGTTCGCGATCCCCGGGTTTTGTTTCGGTAAGAGTACATTGAATTAACTTTGTTGTTGGATTTATTGTTGAATGTAGATGTCAGAGGAAATTGAATTGCTATGTAACAATTGTAGTGCACATGGTGTATTTTACTGGTAGTAGGTAGGTCTCTCCTATGTGAGAGGCCGCCTGGGTCGGTACTACCGCAATTTCTATTTCTACCGCCAAACAGCAGTGTAACTCTACTGTTGTGATCCGGTTTGAACGACATTGTAGCCAGGTTAACTACTGGACTTAATGAGACTTAACTCTTATGTCTCAGGATGGCGAGCGCAGTGGAATGTCAAGCGTTGCTTTGTAATTCATGGTGTTGTTTGGTTTTCCTAAAATAAAAAATAAAAATATATGTTCTAGTCAGGGGGGGGGGGGGTATGATTGGCTCGCCCCCTATCACAGCGTGGGACGGAACATACAAGGCGAAATGTGGGTGTCCTAGTGGTGCCTCTGCCTACCCCTTCAGGGATAAAGGCGTGAGTTTAGGTATGTACTAGTCAAACTTCGAAGCTCCGCCTCTCTCAAGTTTGATAATTATTAGCCAATCCTCAGGTCTGACATGACGTCTTAGTCAAAGCCCAAACAAATGAAGTTTTTCGGCCTCTGACTAAAGAATTTTCGTCAAACCTAAGAGATAGTAATTTGGTCTGGCAAACGTCGAAACTCAATTTAATGAAATCGGGGTTTGACCAATCATACTAATCATTCCGGGAAGAGACAGCCTATCGACCTTTGGCTATGATATATATATATATATTAAAAAACGGAATTACAATAACCTATTACCTAACCTAACTTAACGATTGTTTCGTTTCAGTCGGGTATTATGATTCTCAGTTTAGCTATAAACTTGTTTAAACATATTACAAGTAGGTACCGTCGACGTCTTACCGAACCTGCCAGTCACTTCTAGGATCGCTTCTGGGATTCGAAAAAAATCTTCCTCTAAAATGTTATACAGCAAAGCCTTTCGCCTTTATAACAAGGCAAGTAACTCTATTAGCGGCCGACAGATGTCGCTATATAAACGTTGTCGCAGGCCCGAAGCCACGAACGCTGTAAATTCTACGGGATTATGTCGAATATCTGTGAGGTGTAGGCACATTTGGCTAAAAGCTTTCTATTGTTTACAGTCTAAAGATTCGGCGAAGCGATTAGTACATGTCCTTTACATTTATACAATTAAAATGGCTTCAGATGGAAATGATTTCTTCTTAAATTTAAATAATTGAGGTATTTAGTGATTCTTAACATTGTTTAACATTGAAATATACTGTTTTAGCCTCTGATAACGCTTGAATACGTTAGAAAAATATTTGAAAGGTACAAGATTCTCTCTCCTGTCCGTCATTAGGGCGACGCTGGCGGGAGATTAAAACTGGAAAGCCGTGGTCCTCTTTTGTAAAGCTGTATTGCTTCAGAAAGAGGCTGCGGAGCGTGATCGCGAAAGAGGCGACCCTGCTCGGAGACGTAACGGTCGTGGTAGATATCGCCCTGTTTCTTCTGCGTAGTATCGTTGTGGATTTTTCTGTGTACGAGTAGTGGTGTTGGTCGCGCACTGGAAGCCCTTTGGTGTATTTTTTCTGGGGTCCCAAAATGCTCATGGGAACATGGGATTTTAGCCGGTAGGGGTCCGGTATCCCCCGTCTATCTAGATGGTCGGGTACCTAATTAGGATTTTCCGTATTAGGAAAAATAGGCGTGCTGGGAATAAAAAATGATTATCGCTTATTTAATGATAAGAATATACAACAAGATAATTTTAATTAAAGTCTACTTCTACATAATCCCATCTAAATATTTACATCTCAATAATAGCTAATCTTTTGCGTTTTCATTTCCAACGCACAATTTTCTTTCAAATATATCTTTTTACGCACGAGGAAAAGATGGGAGGCACAAAAAGCGTCCTTTATACTCATTTACCTGGCCACTTAGCTCCTGGTTGGAAGTAAAACAGACTCTTTGATCTTCGCACAAGTGGATGCGTAGCGCTGCGTCAGGCCCGAGTGTCGGAAATCACTGTAATGGATGGGAGGCTATACGACAGGGTTGACTACATTCAGAAAAAATAATTGTTTTAAAAAGGATAGGTGTATGAAAAATACAATTTAAAATTTCAAAAGCCAAGCGGCAAGTTGATAGTTGAAAGCTAATGTATTGGTTAAACTTTAAATCCAAACATCTCATAAACGCAATTCTTCGAATAGTTTCAAAATAAGCATAACTATAGCAATGTACTACTATGACTGCCTCGGTGGCGTAGTTGTATTACGGTACGGTTACAAAGCTGAGGTCTCGGGTTCGAGTCCCGGGTCGGGCAAAGTGATATTGGGTTTTTCTATTCATTATCAGCCCGGAGTCAGGAATTTGTGCCCGATATGGCGATAGGCTCGCCCCCTATCACATCGTGGGACGGAACATGCATGGCGAAATGTGGGTGTCCTAGTGGCGCCTCTGCCTACCCCTTCGGGGATACAGGCGTGAGTTTATGTATGTATGTATAGCAATGTTAAAGCTGATAGCGATAGTAGTATGTCAAGATCGAGCAAAGCGGAGATCCGTAGTCTGTGCCTACCCCTATGAGATACGGGCGTGACGTTTATGTATGTATGTTAAAGTTGATAATATTATTCAATAAATGATAGTAATTTCATACCCATAGCATAGCAATACATTGTTCAGATCAATAGGTTTCAGGTTCTTATGCGAAATGCCATCTAAATGAGTACTTTTTTATCGCTAAGCAGTAATGTATGCAAGATGTTTCGGTTCGGAGGACCTTGTAGCTAGTGAAAATACTGAACGAACACTCATAGCCTGCTTACCCAGCGTCTTACCACTAATTATCTAGCCAAATAACATTATTCATTCTGTTTTAAATTAATCTAATGAATAATGTAACATTTAGAATTACATTTAGTTTAGATGCGCATAAAATAATAAAATATTCAGTGAAGGTATTATGAAGTTTTAACGAAATACATTACGTTTCTACAAAGTAAAACATAACATTTAATTATAAATTTAAGTTTAGAAAAATGTGTTTAAAAAGCGAGAAACTTTTTAAAATTTCTAACTTTATAAGAACCAAGGTTTCAATTTTTATAAAATAAATCGTTTTTTGCCAAAATTATTTTTATTTAAGGTTATCCAAGCCTTATATATCACAATATTTAAGATTTTTGAACATGTTCTTTTGCCTGTCGAAGTAAAAATCTGTGTAGTGGTAGCCCTGGCGAGACTCCATGCGTCTGTGGCTAATAGATATCCATTACTGGCCACTTGTCTCGACTCGAGCGCGCTATAGCCAACCGCAGAAAAATAACTTACAGCTCACTTCAGCGGAAATCTGTGCGGACGGTACACCATTTGCACGGTCCACACTTTTGTTTCTTAATATTTATAGTCGGTAAATTAATGTCTAGACCAAAGAACGTATAAAATGCCACCTTGTTAATGTATAACATGTTTAACTAGAGTCTCGTCCAGCGTGCCAGAGCACGGCAATATTTTACCACTGAGAATTCAATCGACAGAGCTTAGGCTAATATAGCCCACTAGCGGCCTAATGAGGCGGACGTTACTTTTCATCAACGTGTTTTAGCGACGCTTGTGATTGTTCCATTTTTATATTATTCCTGTTCCCTGCATCCCTAAGTCAGAAATATTAAAAACGTTTTAGGAATGGTATATCTGATGCAAATTAGTAAGTAAGTATTTTTTTATTGCGATTATTGTCGAGACGAGTGTGCCATTTACCTGATCGTAAGCAAGCGACCTCTAATAGACAGTAGAAAGCTAAACAACACTATGTATAACAAAGCGTTGCTTGGCATTCCACCGAGCTTGCCATCTTAAAATGTTAAGTCTCAATATGTCCCGTAGTTACTCTGGCTACAATGTCCTGTGAAACAATGTGTAAGTGGACAATACTACCGCCTCTCAAATTAATAAATACATACAACAATTACACTCCTGACACAATATTAAATCATAAGTTTTGTAGTATAGGTAAAAGAGGCTATTTACACAAGAGGTATTTCGCTCTGAAATACTTAAAATTGAAAATTTTTGTTTCCTATGTATAATATGTTATTAAAAGTATACAAAATACATGGTGAATGTTAATGGAGTGAGGCGTGCGTTCGTTATCTTCGATACCCGCGCCCCACTCTAACTCAGGAAATTAGATTTTTGTCTAACCACCCCCTGGCTTCACACACCATTGAAACCATTTAGAAGGGGATTATTTTAAATTACAAACATTCATACGTCATACATAAACGTCACACCTGTATCCCAGAGGGGTAGGCAAAGACTACCGAATAACTACCGAAAAATTGTAAATTTAATATTAATATTATAACAAATATCTTGTAAATAGAGAATAAGTACTATGTGTATTGACTTGTCATAAGAGCTATTTAATTGCCTACGTGACCAATAAACGAATTTCATTTTATTTCAGTATTGATCTCCCATTGCTCGATTTTGACTTTCGCTTCGTCTACTTTCATCAATCTCTTCATGCATTCTCATCGGTTCAGGATACTTTATATGCTATAATATATGTCAGCTGAAACTCATGGTGTGTAGGAAATAAGGTGCGGGTTTGAATCCCGCCATCGCTCATGGTTTGCTTGGCGTTAAGTCTACCTGTACAATTTTATTGTATAAAGTTTAATAAAATAAATAAATGTATTTAAATTACTTGTTAGGCTTACATCACATTAACTGGATTTAAAAAAAAAACCGGGCATTTAAGTGTTATTATAAGCCTTATTAAAGTGAGCGATGGGGTAGTTCATTTTTATTATTTTTTGGCACCTCAAAGTGACCCCATTGGACCTGATGAGTGATCCATCGCTAGTAAAAAACGAAATAAGTGTAACTATACGGAAACAAAGATTCCATATATGTATGTACCTATTTTAAAATAATTAAAATCTGAAATCTACTAAGTAGGTACTACCCGTTAAATTTACATGTGCCAATGTATTATGGAATAACTTTAATTAGTGGAAATTGTTCAAATGGAATTTAATTAGGAAATAAATTACATGTCCTATTTTAGTTGGCTTCGTGTAATATCGGATATTGGACAAGTGACATTTTAATGGTTTCGCAATTACCTCAAACAGTTTGCAATATGTCACAGTTTAGTCATACGATAGCTCCCGGTTTGGAGATCTTGGATTCGACTTCAGGGTAAATACTTTGTAAATTACCTGTGTTTCGTAACTGTACCTTATTTTAGTAGTGAATAAAAACATCTTATGAAAGTCAGCGTACCTGATTCATTATAAGGATTTCAATTTCAAACGTATTTATTTTGGCTCTTGAAGTATAAAAGGAGAATGAGTTGGACTACGGCTTC
Source organism: Deilephila elpenor (assembly GCA_949752805.1). NCBI lineage: Eukaryota > Metazoa > Arthropoda > Insecta > Lepidoptera > Sphingidae > Deilephila > Deilephila elpenor. Next base: position 3,943,773 of record OX457114.1, read on the forward strand.
TATCTCTTTTTTTCAGCCACAGGAAGTCCACTGGGCCTCCTCCGAGGATGTCCACATCGATGTGTTGGAAGCGGCCTGCATCCATCGGAGGATGGATGGAGGCCGCTATGGATGGAGGATGGAGGATCCTGCGGACTACGGCTTACCTACTATTTGAAAAATAGCAATTGAGGAGAAAGAAACAACAAACTAAAGGATTAAAAATTCATATAATTCAATCCAGAATATTTTTTACCACAGTATTTTTTATATTGATTAAAAACATTTGTGCTTAAATAATGACATGAACAGAATCAAAGAAACCACTAAGTATTGTATTAGCTCGCATGCATATCATTAATGTGTAGTTTATTGAGCGGGATGATGAAATAGCTTCACTAGGGTGGTACAACTCAGAAAATAGTAGTCAGTTGACAAAACACACATAAACATGATATTCCGACCTAATTAATTGTAGTGTAGTGTACATGCTCCCTTATATTAATTCGCTAGTAAGTATGCTTCTTATAAATTAAGTCTCAAGTTTATTGCCTACGTTGCAGATATTGTAATTTATAAGGAACTCGTAATATTAAATATATGCTTTTGAATCTAGGACCCGAGCAGGAGTGTTATATTTACGAACCTTCTAACCTCCACACATCTCAAATAGCATTCAAGTTGTACAACTATTGTCACAATAAATCGTTTTCTTTGTTTCTGTTAAAAATTCTCTCTCTTCAATGCTCGGTGTCATTAAAATGTGTGCTATCGATCCTGGCCTTCATAAGTTGCAGTGAGAAGTGTGTGGGTGGGACTCTCAGAAACAAAGCTTGAATTACTACTCTCTTACTCTTCAGTCAAAGGAAGTCCACTGCTAAACCCAAGGACTTCATTACCAATAAACCATAATAACCATACAATAATCGAACTACAATTATTCGAGCAACAAGACAATTTCGAAGCGGTTCTGTATAATTATGTGCGAGTACTGAGCGGCAGTCTATTGCGGCAGTCTATCGCGGCAGTAAATTTACAATAATATTGGAGTGGGGTGAGGCGCGACGCTCATTTCTCAGGTTCGACTCCAGTATTGATATTGCTTGGTATTACGCGCCGAAAGCTGCTGGCTGTTGTAGTGCTAGCTAACTTATAGACAGGACATTTTTATGTTTAGAAGAAATTGCAACTTTCGATCGGCGCTTTATTCCATTGTGATTCCAATCATTAAAACAAACGTGGCCTACGTGATTGTTGTTAAGTTTGATTTCAACGTCAAGAAGTGTGTAAATTGAACTACGAGTGTCCTTCAGCCAGATTGCTAGCAACATACCATCATAAACAAAGTAATTTTCACCGTCTTCGGGTAAGTTGCAGGGCACGTACCTCGTCTAAAATCGAGAGCACGATTGAGAGCAGTTAGGCAATGTAGTGCCATCACGGTGGCCTTACATACCATAGATTTTTTCCAATAGCTATGGAATGCAGGTTTTCTCACGATGTTTTCCTTCACATTTATAGTGCGTGGTGATTGACTCTCAATACGCTCACTATTCCGAAAAGTCAGAGGCGTGCCCTGGGATTTGAACCCGCGACCACCATGCAAATGGCCTTACCAATAGTCGGCCACGCATTTAAAACACGTAGAAAACAATAATATATTTAAGCCGCTTCGTGTAGATTGCTAAGCGCATGTTATCCCCGAGTAATATTTGTTTAATCTGCAGCCAGGGCGGGCGACATCCAGCCACAGAGTATTGCCACTTCATAATCTGTGTGCTCTATCTACACCCACTATCTTTAGCGTAGTCTCTGTATTTAACAACCTAATCTATAGGCTGGAGATTAAAAGCGCATTGGTTATGTGAGAGATCTTGTTTACACTTGTTTATTAGTTTTATAGGTTTGGAGAAATTATGCCATTTGATTAGTTTTGTACAACTTTATCCTTAAATAGATTGTAATTGTAAAATATGTCTCTATTACAATATGTATGAATAAACAAGTGCCATAATCATACCTTTAGCCACAAAATTCCTCTAATGATCCACTCCATTAAAGATTTCTGCAGCGGATTTTCACAGCGTTCTGTTATAAGGGACCTGCATACAATTACGTTTTACAACCACTAGATTTATGTGTAAATTAATTAAAATGAATAAATACACCTAGCAGTCACGTACATAGTCCTGACCCCACACTAAGAGAGTCTTGTGTTATGGGTATTAGAAAATACGAGAGACTTTTCGGTCTCACAAACACCCGGACTCGATACAAATACATGTGGATCACACAAATATTTGTCTTCAGGGATCGAACCCGCAGCCTCACGTTTCACAGCCGGCGTCTTTAAATTATAATATTTTTGAGTAACAGAAATAACTGTTTATTTCATGTTAGCGTCCCAATTCGCCAGTAGTGGGGGGTTTTGCAGAAATTTTAATTTTCGCGATAAAACGACGCGATTCCGAGTTTGGCACTCGTGGGAAATTAGTGATACCAGAAAAGGTTGCCCTGCACTTTCTCATATCTTTTAAAAATGTTCGCAATTTCGCTTCCGTGATTCGATGTAAACGTCTATAAAGTATGAATATGTTTTTTTTAGAAATTATTTATAGAAGCCTGCTGAATAGTGTTGAAGGGCGAATATTAATCGTCTGTCGTTGATATTTTATCTGCACTGCATTGAATTGGTTATTAGATACAGTGTAGCCACTTTACGTGTTAGGAAAATATAAGAAAAATTTTCAGGTTACGAGGCACGTTATTAAAAAAAGCATACGAACCTTTGTCTGACAGCAATTCATTTTACAACACGGACACCTAATTCCTATGAAAGTGTAAAATGAAATATTTATGTTTTTCGCTAATTTCATGTAAGAGTGGTATAAGAGCAGTCAGAATATACCCTCGACTTACTACAGTCGAAACAATTCTACGCAGTTTCCAAACAGTCTACTAAGAATTTACATACGTCGACAAGACATTATTAAATTGTATACGCGCTCTCCGTTCTTCGCGCAGCTTCTTACGCATATTCAACCGGCGAAATGCTTTTTTTCAGCGCAATCACTCCATATTCACACAAGAGCTCTCACTACAGGATTAAATTCATTTTCAGATTCGTGTGCTGAAGACACGCTTCCAGATTGTGTTTTTACAAATAAGCTGTTAAGAGATTGGGTGATTGTATGTTAACAACTTTTGTAAAGTGTATGTGGTTCATTTTTAATTGACTTCAATAATAGGAGATTATGCTTAGTCTCTAAAATAAATTTGATGGTGATTTTATTCAGGAAACATTACAGTTTTATTCAGGAAACAAAAGGTTTCTATTTTTTTTTAATTTCAAACTTCTTAAACCGAGTCTTGAGGTTATGAATATATTTTAAATTTTCATGCACAGTTTTAATTACTGGGATTTTTAATGCGTTTAGGATGTCAGCTAACTCTTGCAATCTCAATTTTTCATCACACATAACAAATTTTACCTTTTTTGGTGTTTTCGAGCGTAACCATCTCAATTTGGCGACTACGGCGGTACATCTCTTCAAGGGTTTGTAATTTGTATACCGTTTTTAGGACCCGTTTAACATTGACAAACAGTAGTTCCGATGAGTATTGTTTCTGCTTATCATTTCTAAGCCATTACTTTGTATAATGGTGTTTTTTTTCATTACGAAACAGTGTTTAATCGAAGCAAGAATTTCGTTTTGGTCCAACGTGCAAATGAACGCAAATATTACCTCACTTACTCTACAATATCCAGACAATGCACCAAATTTCTTGAAACTTTGATGCATATTTGAATGTTGGTACTATTGAAAAATAAAAACTGCCTGACAGTTATAGCAGTGGTACATCTGGGTTATTCTCGGGACTTTATGACCCACGTAGTGTCTGCACGTAATACCAATTAGTCTAGCATTTAACCCTCAATCACCAACCAATTCAAAACAAATTCAATATTAAAATAAATAAAAAGCCGATAACCCTCCACTAGACGCGTGGGGGCCCCTTGAGCCCGTTTAATAAATTTATGCATTACCGCTTTCAGTTGCGTTTTATAACGCAGTTTAGTCATTCAGCCTCTGGTTATATATTTGTTTATCACTTTATCCGTCTGTCGGATGCGTCGTAAAAATTCAATCTGAAAATTGCGCGGTGCCCTGGGTTGCGGGTCGTTAAACAACGTTTTTAGATATCATTGTGTTATTGTGGCCTTGTTTTTCCTTTCTGCTTTTTAAGTTGTTTGTCAAATAAAAGTGAGAGATTGCTCTATTTACTTGAATAATTGGGAACTGTTGAAAAAAAAACAAAAATGATTTTGTATGTGTATCGATTCGTTGGCACTAGTATTAAAATGGAAGAAACATGTAAATATACAGCTGTTAATGCATTTGTCTGTAAAACCATGATTTATATGGCATCTGTACTCATATCATCTTACTCCTATCTCCTACTCTTTTCCTTCAACAGCTTAGTAACTGACGATACCTGGAACTTAAATATTATATTCTTTCACCTTGAAATTCATACAATATATTTTTAACTGTTATTGAAGACATGATTTACTGAATGATTCACTAGGCCAGCGTGGTGGACTATAATAAACCGGGTATATCAAGACTGCGACCGAAAACGAAGCCAGGTGGTAGTTTTAGTAGTTACAATCACGATGCAAATAAAAATTTCGCCAAAATAGTGACAGATATTTTTTTCGATTTTTTTAAAAATCATCTTGTTTGGGTGGTAAATACCTACCTAGTTTTTGCGAAAATACTAATTTAAACCCTTACGTACCATTGTGTGTTTATAAAATAAAGTGGTGTACATCATTATTTTAGGGAAACTATGTATATATCACCCGAATACGACGATAAGTAAAAAATTACAACAAAAAAAGTTGTCGATTTTTTTTGCGAAATTTTTACTTGCATTATGTCTGAAGTCACTAATACTACCACCTGGCTTCGTTTTCGGTCGCGGTCTTTATATACCCTGTATATTTATTAATATATTTATTTATTTATTATATATTTATTTATTAATGATTCACTAGGCCAGCGTGGTGGACTACATGATGGACTAACCACTCTCAATCGTACCCTTGATTGTAGAGTAGGCCAGTGCCCTGCAGTGGGACATATATGGGCTGATCCAATATAATTAAAGGATATTGTTGTGTTAATGATTCTAGTCTGTTTCCTTCAAGTACATAACGTTTAAGGTCCATAACACAAAGAATATGTATTAGTCCCATATGCGACGAATTTCACTTTGCACGTGAATAGCATACATTTTATAAGGACGTGTATCCAGTTCCCCCACGGAATAAACCTAGATTGATATTAATTTCCCCAAGTGTGAATCTTATAGTACGATAAATTTTCATTTAAAGTCCTTATTTTTGTATTCAACCACGAACCACAGGAGTGGTCCTTTTCTGTATTCTGTAATATTTATTGTTATTTACAAAATATTTATATTATATTCAGTCTTGTATTCAGTCTTTCACAAAATACTTTAATCGTTAATTAAGGAGTGGGTACATAATGAAAGAGGAACAAAATATGGCCGTGCCGCGATGACGCGAGGTTTGATTACTCGTTTAGCAATTTATTAAATACCTTTCTCTAAATCGTTAGATAGAAACAACAGTTTTATTGTTATGTATTACATAACTGTTATTAATTGTATCAAGATTTGTTTATACATAATACATCTACAATTACTAGAATTCCAATAATATTTGTAACTTTACGAAAACCTGTTTTGAACACTATGGTCTACTCATGATTATGACTAACACAATTTTTTCATCATATCAAGTAAGCTGTAAAGAAGGAACGGTGTAAGAATATCCCTTAAGTCTTAACATCAAAAATGTTTTTCTTGTTCTTTCACTTTTTTATTTGATGTAATGTTCATGAAAAAAAATTGTAAGCCTTATTCATAGACATCTTAAAAAACGACGAACAAAGTGAATACGATTTTCAGATGTCAAAGATATTTATTGATTTCGGAAAATCAAAACTTTTTCGTAGCTAAATAACTATCACTGACCGACGGCGGACGGCACAATAACAACGGCGACTTTTTATTTTTCTTATTTCCATTTATATGTAGACAACAACAAACTTATTTACCACCGCACTATAAACAAACAAATAACTCGGGCAGACGAGTTGTTTTCAATCAAGTCGTTTAAGATATCGGGTGTTGGATTTCTTACGGTTTCGTCTCTCCGGCACCTCAATAAACACTGACAAAGGGTTACAGCAGCGATTTCGACGAAACCCGACCGGACGGTCGAAACGAGTTTTGGTATTGCAAGGGTTAAATTGTTTTTGTTGTTTGTTCTTTTCTCTGATACCGCGTGACAATTCTCGCGGTATTGTTTTGTGCCCATTCACATTATGAGGGAAAGGTGTCTTTATTAAAATTGTAACGTTAACGAAAAACAAAATCCAAACTGCGTCAATATGTGCCATCTTTATTAAATTAATTGAAGAACTGAAAAGATAGAAAAATGATACTTATTAATTTGAATATATTATTTTGGTATTGAATGATCTTAGTTGACAGTGTTCACAAACGCAGTCGGAGGCATAACATGCTCTCTGCTCATAATTTTGTTGGTGATGTAGGTATACCAACAAAATCTCAAAACCTAATCACATTTTTAAATTTTCCATTATCTAGTCTCGTCATGTATTGATATTCTTATGATGAATATGAGTGTGATATATTTTTAGTTCATATTTCAAAATTCAGCGATCATAGCTTAGATAAGCGCCTTCGAGGTAATTGGTAAAAGTCTATGTAGTTATCTAGTTGGGTATTTTTTGGACTCTTACCAATTGCAATACTCACATTTTTATTGACACAGTGTCTTTTAAAACTTCTAAATCAGAATCAGGGTTATAAAAAAACATGATCGAAAAAAAAAACTATTTCGCTCGGTCATCTCGACCGCTGCGTTTTATAAGCTGACGGGACATCGGCAGCTGATAAGTGGCCGCCACATTTGCTCGGGTCTTATCGACCAAGCATTGGCGTTCGACCGTTCGGGCCCCAATAAAACGGAATGTTGGTCGTTCAGACCCCCGCGGCTGTAATCGTTTTTATCTTCTCGCGTTTGTGCGGACATATCTTCTTTATAACAGATAGTATTTTTAAAGTAAACTTTGGGTTACAAATGAGCTTTTTTATTAAGGAGAATTTTGGTTTGGAGACAGCGTCGCAGATATGGACAATTGTGTTCAAGTACAGGGAAACTGATAATCTCTTAAATATCAGCATTAATAATAGAAATCGTCTTCAGGCAAATTATTTCGTATGTTTATATGTATTTTTATTTATTTATTTAAATCTTTATGGCACACAATTAAGAGCAAAAATACACTATAGAGAAACAATGAAAAAATAGTACAAACGGCGGTCTTATCGCTCTACCGCAATGTCAAATGCAATGTATTTTTATCGCATTCATTCCACACTTCCATGTCTAAGGCTCACAATCCGTAGAAATCGTCTTTCAACCGACTTCGCAATTTATCACGTATTTTTTGTTCTTTGAAATCCATACAAATACTAAAAATAAAAGATAACAAACAATATATTAGAGCAGGCAACGATCGGTTTGTTTGGTGTGTTCAACTAACCGTGTAGTTGGCTAAACAAGCTTACGTGATCGCAGACGGCCAGTTAACAACCCGTAGGGCAGTGTTGCCTTTTGTTATTTATATGAGGGCCTTGATTGCCTGTATTTGTATAGAACTTGCGACACTGGCTTTATTCGCAATTAATGTCCTGTTGAACCAAAACCAACTCGCAGGTAAATTAGCAAATGGAAATCGTTTTCTCAATGCCAACTTCATATTATTTCCCCCTCTTGCTATTTTATACGGTTACAAAATAGTGCGTGGTGGCTTAGTAAACGGACCAGGCGCGGTTGCCAACATGTTCACGGTGGTCGCGGTTTCAAATCCCAGGGCACACTTCAGGCTTTTCGGAGTCGTGTGTGTATTGATAGTCAATTACCACGATTATAACAATAATTTACATTGACAAAGATGGCTGAAGCGATAGTTGTAAGTGCGATAGAAAGCGATAGTTATACCAGTGGATTTCCAAACAGTAACCTCGACCCTGTTCCTACTTAGCCCTTCGTTTATAAATGAACATAAATATTATAAACAAAATAATGTTGACGACGACAGCCTCCGTGGCGCAGTTGGTTGGACGCCGCCTGTGAAACTAGAGGCCGCGGGTTCGATCCCCGCACCGAGACAATTGTTTGCGTGAACCACAAATATTTGTTTCGGGTCTGGGTGTTTGTGAGACCGAAAAGTCTCTCGTAGTTTCTGATACCCACGACACATAACTCGATCTTAGTGTGGGGTCAGGACTATGTATGTGACTGTTGGGTGTATTTATTTATTTATTATTTATTACATAACGACTTAACCAGTCCACTTTCTACATCCAATTCATCAACAAAAGTAACGTTTCTAAGAATATTTTACAATAAAGACAATTTCGATTTTATAACGTTATCTATCTATCTATTCAGCCACAGGAAGTCCCTTGCTGAACATAGGCCTCCTCCAAGGATTTCCACATCGTTCTGATGGAAGCGACCTGAATCCAGCGGCTTCCTGTAACCTTAACCTTGTAGGCAGAGGCGCCACCAGGACACCCACATTTCGCCTTGTATGCTCCGACCCATGATGTGACAGGGGGCAAGCCCATCGCCATCTCGTGAACAAATTCCTGACTCCAGGCTAATAATGAATAGAAAAACCCAATATCACTATGCCCGACCCGGGATTCGAACCCGAGACCTCAGCTTTATAGTCGTACCGTCGTACAAAAACGCCACTGAGGCATTCGTTAAGTTTCCATAAGTTATACGAGTATTTAGATCGCAAAGCATCATAGTTTACTGAACCAAACTCTCTCGTTCAGTAAAAAGATAACGAAGTATTCTATTGAAATTTATCCAGCATTTTACAGTAAATCAATTTATTCGATGTTCGCTGAAACTCAATAACAAGCCGTGTCACGTGTAGTCCGTACAAAGAGGCGTCTTTAACACCTGAAAGTCACAATAGGGAGTAAATTAGGTAATCTATACGATCGGCTGTCGTGTAAGGGTCCTTTGACGCCCAAGTCACGTGTTGCTACCGTATAGGAAAACTTTTAAATAACTCCATACGAGATGCGTATTCTCGCCCGGACTTTAGAAAAGCGTGTTGGATTTAGTTGATTATTTTTTTATACAGGTAGATAAGCTATACGCGCACTTGGTTAATAAATAAAACATAAATGAAAGGTGTCATTTTTAACCACGTTTCCATTTGCAAGTGCAGTGGCTGACGGCTGTCGGCTCTTGAAAGTCGAATTGCGTCGTCGTTGTCAATATCTCTTTCATGTGGTATGTTTCATGTGTTAAAATGACAAGTAGATGGATGCTCAATTTATTGGACTCTAAGATCATTTATTGGTTACATTTTCGCCTGTGAAAATCGTATAACGTTGACTCCAATTGTTGGATAATACAAATACAATAAGAATTATTAGCAATTAATTGAAATTCATCTTAAACTTTTGATTCACAAGCTATACATTCCTCCGTTTACATAATCCAGATATTTCCAGATCACAAAGATAAAATGTTTTAAACATCAGCAGAAAAGGCATGTGTAACGTTATATCGTGGATCCTGAGAGCTGCACTCTTAAATATTGGCTCTCGGCTACCGCCCGGATTATGTCTTTGACGTGCGCAGTCAAGAATTTTATAGGTGACTTATTGAATTTTTTTATGTTGGTCTTTAATATTTGCATACTCAAACTAGAGGGAAATCTTAATGGATTGCTTGAAGATTTGACTGTCCAAATAGCTATGGTCGAACTCATATCGGCTTGAATATCTTCTCGATTTTTCGCCGACCTACAGGCTTGTACTAGATAATACTTTTCATAGGTCCCACAGCAGGCCATGAGTCTCTTCTACAATCGATAGTACAATTGAGAGGGGTTAGGCTATATGTATATACCACGTTGGCCTAGTGCGGGTTGGTAGACTTTACCATACCATAGAAATTATTACAAATCGTTATGGTATGCAGGTTTCCTCACGATGTTTTCCTTCACTGTTATAGTGTATAGTGATTGGCTATCAATACACACATGACTCCGAAAAGCCAGAGGTGTTTCCTGGGATTTGAACCCGTGATAACCGTGAACATGTAGTCAGGTCCGTTACTAACAGGCCACCACGCACTTTTTACTGCTTGGGTGTTGTACTGTACTGCATCAGCATACGTCCCACTGCAGGGCACGGACCTCCTTTACAAACACAATATAATGGTATTGTGTATGTAAGATATAGAAAACATGTTATTACCCACCAAACCATGTAATTTAATTACAAAAAACATCAACAGAACAATGCCCCAGCTATTAACTAATATAATTTAGAAGGAGATCAAATGTGGGAGCGAGGGCGGAGTAATCAAATATTAGCCGATCCAGCCGCCCCGGGCCCTGCGCACACATTCCAACTTTATTTACTACTATAACATAATAATAAATAACCTTCATATTTATGTTTAGTGAAATATATAAATATTAGTGTTGTAGTCATATTAGTAATCATCGAAATTGGTTCAAAATTGGCTAAGATATTGCGAACATACACACAAAATCGAACTCAGCCTAATTGATAATCTATTGTAATATTTTGAATTCGGTTAAAAATTATTCAATCGAATGATTTAGTATGTTAAGAAATAATGCTCTAAGGGCCTGTTTTCTAACGTTAAACAAAACGGTGTTTTAACCAATCAACATTAGATTTCTCTTTTCCTTGTTTTCCTAGACCAATGAAATAATATTTTTTCTTCAATTATTGTACCTATTGTGATTATATTTGTATTTTTTAGATTCGACATCCTAATATAGGTGGAAATAAAGCTAAATTAAATCTGATATCTAATAAATGACATTGTTTCGAGTCCGAATTTTTGTAAGACCGAAATGTCTCTCGTAGTTCCTGATACCCACATCAGGACTATGTATGTAAATAAATAAATAAATAAATACACCCAACAGTCACGTACATAGTCCTGACACCACACTAAGATCGAGTCTTGTGTCGTGGGTATCAGGAACTACGAGAGACTTTTCGGTCTCACAAACACCCAGACCCGAAACAAATACCTGTGGAACACACAAATATTTGTTTCGGTGCGGGGATCGAACCCGCGGCCTCTCGTTTCACAGCCGGCGTCTAACCAACTGCGCCACGGGGGCTGTGTATATGACTGTTGGGTGTGTTTATTTATTTATAATTCCTCGCATATACTTCTAGAACTTTCTTCCATCATAATTGCATTACCAGAACTGCATTCCCTTTTTAATCAACACTCCCTAAATCTTAACTCACAAAAGTCTCTAAGCGAGACACTTAAACAAATAAACAAAAGGTTAGTTTCAATTGAATGTATTCAAAGCGCGGAGTGTAGTCACGTACGGAACCCTCCACTGGCCATACACATAATACCGCTGTAATACAATACTCGGGGCCAACACTAAACTGCTATAAGTATTGCAAGTCGGTCCGGCATTTTGGATCCGCGGCGCGCATACTGATGCATCGGGGGATTGATGTGGTAAAGTTGGACGCGGTATTTTTTTATTTTAGGATTTGGCTATAATATTTATGAGAAAGGCAGGGTGTGCGTGGTGGCCTTTTGGTAAACGGACCAGACGCGACTGCCAACATGTTCACGGTGGACGCGGGTTCAAATCGCAGGGCACACCTCTGATTTTTCGGAGTCATGTGTGTTTAAAAGCCAATCACCATGCATTTTAACGGTGAAGCAAAACATCGTGAGAAAACCTGCATACCATGACGATTTGTAATAATTTCTATGGTATGCAAAGTCCGTCAACCTGCACTAGGCCAGTGCAGCATGGTGAACTATATGGCCTAACCCCTCTTAATCGTACTCTTGATCGTAGAGGAGGCTGGTTCCCTGTAGTGGGACGTATATGGGCTGATACAGTACGGTACAAAGCAGGGAAGGATGTACTTTATTTGGTAGTCTAGTTGGTGGAATTTGAATATACATAGGAATAATTTAAAGTTATTGAGTTGTTGAGTGGAAGGTTTTAGCCCAAAACATACAGTACACCTCTAGCTTTTTGGAGCTACATGTTTATTTGAGGAATTAACATTAAAAGAAAACGTTGTTAGGAAACAATGAATAAAAGCTGCAAAAGTATGTGAAAGTCTGTAAACCACCAGACCAATCTACTTTCGTAGGCTAAATAACATGGCATGTGAGCATTTCATAACAAATTATTCAATTTAATTTTATAAATCTTTATTTAAATCTATCTATCTATTTATCTATTCAGCCCACAGGAAGTCCACTGCTGAACATATGCCTAAATAAAATAAAATTATATATATATTTTTTTAATTTTTCCATTTTTTTCTATTTGATTTATTTATTCGTAACAAAGTCTTTTATACCTTTAAAGCACCTTATACCTTTTCACACCAATCTTATTCATCAATCAGTAACGCATCCGAGGCTAGTAGCTCAAGCGGCTTCGACATCAAGGGTTCTAACTTGGCTACTTTATTTCGTGAGAGGTGAGGTCCGTTGAAAGTGAGATAGTTCACTCCACTTTACTAGTGAAGTGTTAGCACTCGAAGCACGTACGCGAGGACTTTTTAACTTTAGTTTCTTTAGTGATTATGTACTATAAACTTTTATACGCCTTTGTGAATTTTGGATACGTTTGGGGTCGTTGCTTTCGTCTTGATAAAATTTCAACTTTGAATGTTATTTATTGAATAATGTCAATCTTTAATTAGGCAACCATTGTTATGATTTAGCATGATATATCCACCAATTTAGAGAAGAATTTATTTAATGGCCGGGACTACAATAATCGCGTTACACACGAGTATTTTTTTATTTACGTTACGTCTCATGTAACTGAGACGTATTAAGAGCTTAATTAGTCATACATCCAAAGTGACTGAATCCTTATGTTGTTTTTACCAAAATATTGATTAGCATTTGTTATAGATTTAAAGTAAATTACTCGTAGGTAATTAAGACCTCGTAACATAGATTGGCAGCTCACTGACCGCGAGTAATTGTCTTGGCTCCTTTAAAGAGAGTAAATATTTTTTTAGCCTATTGTTCAGTAAAAAGTATAAATTGAAATCAATTTGTTATTGTGGAAATTTTAAAATACCACTTCTAGCTAATAATGTTATGATTACTTACTCATTCAGTCCTATAAATAGCTATATTTTACTTAAAAAAATATACTTTCCGACATTCCAAAACTCTTGTTCAAATCACTTGTGATTTATACATTGAATAATTCACGAAAAACATTATTTATTTAGGTGTATTTTATGTCTCAATATCCATAAGTAGACGTGTAGTCCGCGGCAATCTTCAGATTGGATATTTATGAGTTCTGTCCGTGTGTTCACTTCATAAATAAATCTATATGCCATGGACGCGGTTTATAGCCACTATATCTTAGTACATAAAAGTTACTGCGAGTTTTTACATTCATATGTTGGAATATGTATTGCTGTCTTTATATGAATGTTTTTATTCGTTCCAATTGATTGTGGTTTGATGTTTTAATCTTATTAATGTTTTCTACAATGTTTCTGTCATTGGGAAAATAGGCACATAAAAAAATTGAGATTGTGAAGAACAAATAATGGCATCACATGTTTGAGGTCGAGTCCACTGTTTTTCGTTTTTAAGTAGGCTTATCGGTCGCTGCGCCCTCTGGAACCTCACTTTTAGATAGATCATTTAGTAGTATTATATGTGTGTATATTGCATTTTAAGATAATATTTAAATAACAAAATCGTAATAATTAAATCATCGGTTCTTATTACAAACAAAATCTTACAAATACAATTATCCACACAATCTTGTACGGAAAACGAGAAAAACTTTCACTTATTTAAATTTCGAAGCCATTTCTGGTTTAGTTTCAATGGATTTGTACCATTGAGATCTCCGGCTGGGTGCATCCAATTTCAAGCACTTTGCTGTCGTACCGGGCTGCCCCGGGCAATCCAGACAAAACGGGGTAAAAATTAAGGTGAGCCTGACATAAACACGGGATTTCTTTTTGGGAAGCGATAAGAAATTGAGCTCGATGGCTTTGAAGGAATATTATAAAAATAATTTTGGAGTAGCTAATGAGTTTTGTGCCTGTTTGCTTGAAAGTCATTTTAGATAAGGCTGATAAATATGCTGCTCGTGCTTGTGAAAGGGTAGGCAGAGGTCTCAGTTGCCATCCAATATTTGCCGACCATATCTACGTTTATTATTATATAGATGGACCTTGTCGATTCAAATTCAACTCCTGACTTAGTCATAGAATATTTTTTTCGTACATTATTTTGTATTGTCGTTTTTTTTCGTAGAACATTAAGTTTAGGACTTGTCTAAAAATCTAGTAAAAATACATATTCGTTATATATAACTATGACGTATCAATAACATGATTTTATAGACTCGCTTCTACGTATTTTATATGTGAAATGCCAATAATGTCTGGCAAGGTCTGGGAGTAATAAAACGCGTTTGATATTAAGATTCGGAGGGCAGTCGGTCCTCGCCTGAGGGCTTCTCTGATCTATTGCCTGCTTCATATTCTCACCTAATATAGCATGGGTTTCATTCCATATTGGGTTTTATTGGGAATTTGGTATTGATTTTTAATAACGATGACGATGAAACGCAATCTACAATGGAAATCTCGATTGTAGTAGAGCCCTGCAGTGAGATATGTAATATACCCAACAGTCACATACATAGTCCGAACCCCACACTAAGATCGAGTCTTGTGTCGTATCAGGAACGAGAGACTTTTCAGTCTCAGTAACACACAGACTCGAAATCTGTGGTTCACACAAACATTTGTCTCGGTGCGGGAATTGAACCCGCCGTCTTTGGTTCCGCAGCCGGAGCCTAACCAACTGCGCCACGGAGGCTGTCGAAATTGTCTTAATTGTTTTATGACAAAATCTTGTTGGATATTCACTTTATTAAACACAGTGTGTATGCTGGTCGATTATTGACACAGTTCTATTTGCCACATGTTTGCCTGGTAGCCTTAATAAAACTCTCTCTCTTCAGCCTTAAGAAGTCCACTGCAAAACATAGACTTCCACCTAGGATTTCCATTGATACCTCGTAGAAGGTGTCTCCATCTAGTGAACTCAGGTAGAAGGTTGCAGGCAACCTTTGCTAGATCGTCGGTGTTAACAAAATATTTGGCAGCCTCCGTGGCGCAGTTGGTTATACGCTGCCTGTGAATCGAGAGGCCGTGGGTTCGATCCCCGCACTGAAAAAAATGTTTGTGTGATCCATACGTATTTCTTTCGGGTCTGAATGTTTGTGAGACAGAAAATTCTTGTATTTCCTGATATGACTCGATCTTAGTGTGGGGTCGGGACTATGTATATGACCGTTGACTGTTGAGTGTATATTTAAAAAAAGAAATGTAATCAAACCAGGATCACAGCTCATACACAAGGTTAGGTGTGGTGAAGAAATCAATTTCGTAAAAGGAAATTTCAGACCTACATTATTATGTTCAGTAGAGAACTTCGAGTACCTGAAGATACATTTTTTTACCTTCGGCATAACTAATCAAAGTTTTATGATGCGAAAATAATTCTTTTTTATAATTCCAGGGCTGCGTGTATCCAAAGTATCGGTGTGCTGACAGCCCTACATTTTCGGCGATAAAAAGTTGGGTATAGTGGAAAGTGAGCGGTCAATATTGACAAATCGCTGTTTGATAGCCCGGGGTGGAGTGTAACCGCGGCTTTTAGCTCGCTCGTCTTCGTGCCCCTATGTCTTGCATGCTGTTATGTATTGTATATAATGTATTCAATCCTTATGTAAATATGTTTGTTCTAAAACTGCCTTACATTAAACCTTAAAAATATAAATTCATACATACATACATAAACTCACGCCTTTATCCCCGAAGGGGTAGGCAGAGGCGCCACCAGGACACCCACATTTCGCCTTGTATGTTCCGTCCCACGATGTGATAGGTGGTGAGCCTATCGCCATATCGGGCACAAATTCCTGACTCCGGACTGATAATGAATAGAAAAATCCATTATCACTGCCCGACCCGGGACTCGAACCCGAGACCTCAGCTTTGTAACCGTACCGTAATACAACTACGCCACCGAGGCAGTCGAATATAAATTCAATTTAGACAAACTCTTTATCTGGCATACTAGTTGACCTGAGTATCTGATGGGCATATTTTTTATGCTTGCACGGCAATTAATATGATATACCGCATTGAGTTTTTTTTTATTACGATGAATGGCGCGACGGGCATGCCATTCAGTGATTCCATGCCATTCCATGACAGTAACAAAACCAAACAACACCATGAATTTCAAAGCAATGCTTGACATTCTACTGCGCTCGCCATCCTGAGATATAAGATGTAAGCCACATCATGCCCAGTAGTTACTCTGGTTACATCAGTTATAGAATATCTTGTGATGATAAAATTATACCAACAAGAACTTAAAATATACATAGACTTGACTCAAAACGTGGCACACTTGTGTGTATCCCTCTTTTTCATGGTACTTAGTCGCTTGGACGCCCACCCACAAGGTGGACGGACGACCTGGTTAAGGTCGCAGGAAGTCGATGGATGCAGGCCGCTTCCAACAGGTCTATGTGGAGCCCTATGTTTAGCAGTAGACTTCCTGTGGTTGAAGAGAGAGAGAGAGAGAGATTGAGTCGCTTTTCAAGCGAATACCAATATCCTACATTTGAATTTGGAGTTGAGTATTGGAGATTATATTTCCCGTAGTTTCTAAGATAAAACCCGGTTAGAAATGTTGGCTGCGGGCAACAAGCGGCTAAGTCACGACGCACGAGTGTTCCACAAACAGGCTGGGACAGAAGGACAAACATTGGACTAGCCTGCACTAGCCTGCGCCGGAAAATAGATACAATTTTTAGATATACCTCCTTTATAGGTATTTGGTTTTGTGGTAGATAGGGGTTAGATTTGGTTAATATTGTAGTCGTGAGGGTATTTTAAGCTAGTTGAGTCTTCCTTTAAAAATTGATTTTAAAATTGTGACCTGACAAATTATTATTAGTAATCTATAGGCTGAAGGTAAGACGGTTGCGTTGAAATGAAGGAAAGTGACCATGTCAAAATACTTCAAGTGAACCAAAAGGAATTAAAGACATTGCGAAGCTTGATCAGTAACTTTAATATAATTCTTTGTAAATATGCTATTCAACTAAACTTGGGATATTACAGGAGAATATTGCGGTTATTAACTGCCTCAATAAAATCACCCTTGATTTTAGTCACTCACTTGTCACTTTGTCACTTTTCCTGGAAAAAAAATTCCTCAAAAACTCCATGCAAAACCGCGCCCACTCTCCAGATTGTTATTTTATTAGTTCCCCATAAAAATATAAAGGCAATTGTACGTAAGGTTTTTATTTCACACATTATAGGAGTCGTTGGACGCAGGGCGTGTCTGGGTTTACGGCCGGCCGTCATAGTTTTATTGACGACGTTGCTGCACGAGAAATCAAATGAAACTTGTGATGTACTAAATTGGGAGAATGTTGTTGGAGAAATTGCGATTTAGTTAATTTATAAAATAATTGAACACAGCCTGCAGCCAGCCGCCGTGGCGCAGTTGGTTAAACGCCGGCTATGAAATGAGAGGCCGCGGGTTCGATCTTTGCACCAAGATAAATGTTTGTGAGGCCTACAAATATTTCTTTCGGGTCTGGGTTTTTGTGAGACCGAAAAGTCTCTCGTAGTTCTGATACCTGCGACACAAGTCTTAATTGATCTTAATGTGGGGTCGGGACTATGTATGTGACGGTTGGGTGTATTTTTTATATTTAATTCTTTATTTTTATTGTTTCGTTTCACAGGCGGCGTCTAACCAACTGCGCCACGGAGGCTGTCTATGTCTAATATGCAATAATATACCGGGTATATCAAGACCGCGACCGAAAACGAAGGCGGGTGGTAGTTTTAGTAGTTATAGACACAATGCAACTAAAAATTTCGCAAAAAAAGCGACAGATTATTTGTTACAATATTTTAAAAATCATCGTTTTTAGGTGGTAAATCCTTAGTTTTTGCGAAAATAGTAATTTAAATACTTACGTACCACTGCGTCTTTAAAAATAAAAAGGTGTACATCATTATTTTGGAAAAAAATATGTATTTTTCACCCAAATACGACGATAAAAAAAAATTACAATAAAAAAATTGAGTTTTTTAGCGAAATTTTTAGTTGCATTGTGTCTGAAGTCACTAATACTACCACCTGTCTTCGTTTTCGGTCGCGGTCTTGAGATACCCTGTATAAACGCTTTTGGCCGTATTCATATACAGTTTTAAAACGCATTTTAGTTATCAAATATCTTGTCTTCTTCGCTCAAACTGAGTTCAAAAGTCGTTCGAAAGGGACAAAACATTTGATATCTAAAATAGGTTTTATAACTGTCTATGAATATGTGTGTTGCTTACAATCTGCATACCTGCATCATGCATTTTAGTCAATAGATCCCTTAACATTACACGTGTTACAAAACATCCCTTTCGTCACAATACCTACGACCACACTGGCAACTTTCTCACTTTCAAAAGACTTATAAAAGCGGGTAGTTTTAAGGTCGGCGCAGCGCTTTGCATTCTACCCGCATTCTACATTCAATTTCATTCGAACGGCCCGGAAAGAGAACACGCGGTGGCCCAACAAACTTTATTAGTACCGCTTGTGAGAGCAAATTGTGTTTACCTCAGTGCACTACATTATTCTATAATATTCTGTCTAATAAGGAAATTGTATTGGTTTGAGTTTGAATTATCTATTTTGAATAGCAGTTTATGGGTAATAAGTAAAGTAAGAATTGCTTATATTTAATAGATAGTTTACCGGTTTTATTGGATGCAAACACAAGTAGACAGGTTTCTGATTTTGTATGTATATATATTTCGAATTTCAGTTTCAAAATATAATATGCTCCAACATGGTTAGATTTCACCTGACTGTATATCATATTGTGTAGATTTTAAGGAATTTTACTAGACTTGTAGTGAGAATAATGGAAACGTAACCTTAGTTATAATGGAAAATACTTTCGAAAGGTTAATGTTCAAAGCACTATTTGCGAGCAGAGCCTAATAGAGATACCCAATCTTAAAGAAAATAATGTAATTTTGCTTGCATAATATATCTTTAGAATGCATTTTCTAGAGTAAGAAGAATTGCTTTCAAATTAAAAAATAACACACCTTTCTAAAATGTATTTTCTTAGTCGACATGACACGAGGCATTCGATTAACTAAATAGATTTTCCAATATGACGAGACGTGCGCGTCGTTCGGTAGTTGCAATGTGACTGACCGTAAAAGCTTTACGAGCGTGTCGCACACCGCCATCTAGTAACGGAGATTGGCAACTAACATTAAACGTACCTACCGTGTCCTTGCACGTTAACTCCCTTAGAGCCTTTTGCAGGTCGAATGGGCCGAGATTTTCTATATTCTGAAAGGAAAATTAATTTGCTAAACAAGTATATTTTGTAATTATACAGGGTATCTCAAGACTGCGACCGAAAACGAAGCCAGGTGGTAGTTTTAGTGGTTACAGACACAATGCAAATAAAAATTTCGCAAAATAAGCGACAGATTTTTTTATGCAAATTTTTGAAAATCATTGTTTTTGGGTAGTAAATACCTAGTTATTGCGAAAATAGTAATTTAAACCCTATCGTACCATTGCGTCTTAAAAAATAAAAAGATGTATATCATTATTTTAGAAAAACTATGTATTTATCACCCAAATACGACGATAAGTAAAAAATTAGCAAAAAAAGGTTGACGATTTTTTTTGCGAAATTTTTCATTGCGTTGTGTCTGAAGTCACTAATACTACCACCTATCTTCGTTTTCGGTCGCGGTCTTTATATACCCTGTATATATCACGTTACCATAAAGCCATATCATACTTACGACGTACCAAGGTTGTGATGTGTGATGTTATTTATTATTGCAGAAATGGCAGGATTAATCGGCTAAGCTGATGGAAGCGGTAATTTCTGCTGAAGTCACACAAATCTTTTGTGGAAACAAAGGTGCAAAATCTGGTCGAAAATAAATGTTGAATGATGGAAATTAAGAAGCAAATATTGCTGTTATTAGAACTCATAAAAATCATTAACTGAATGAAACGCTATAGAAAAGTTGTTTTCACGTTGTCTATAAGCCAGTGGTAAGACACACGAGCCGAATAATGTCATGATACATTTAACACTGACTTATGCATGGGAGATTAAAGGGAATGAAAATGTAATTGTTTGTAAATGCAAAGGCATGAAGTTGCAGAATACATAGCATCAGAGCTTAAGCATACTTATGCACTACAGCTTCTACTTTACATTAAATATCAACAGTGATAAAAATATATTATTTTCAACCCATAATCAATAATAAGCAGAAAGAAAATACATGAGAAAGGTTAGAGACGAATAATGATATCCATCGCATCATTAAATACAAAGATATTTGAATTCTTTCTAACACATAAACGTCTCGGTCTTAAAGACCGCCCCTGTCTCTACGCGAACATTTCCATGACGTAACCGTGCGACGGTTAAACGGCATGTTTTATAGCGAATGAGCTCGAAAGTGAGTTAAACGAGTCGACAGTTTGTCAAATGTTTTATGGCATTAGCAGCGCTTTAACGCTTGAAAAATACCCAAGACTTTGTTTTACTCTCTAGAATAATATGGAGAATACTTTAAAATATAGTCTACTGCGATTTCTTTGATTCTATAAGTTTTATAATTGTGGAAATGTATGAATATAATATATGTTATTCATAATCATGAAATGTAACTTTAGGGAGTATGCGATAAGAACAAAATTGATGACGAGGATTTATTGACGTTTAGAATAAGGACTAGGTTTTTTTATAGTGGGTTTGATCCTCGCGCGGGTAAATATTTCTATACAAATGGACCTATGCTCCGTAATAGCCCTTTTGAGTTTGTCAAAGAGACGGTTTGGACGAAATAGGAAAGATTGAATAGTAAATCGAACCACCACCAACTGGGATTCCAGAAACACAAAGAAATAAAGTCTATCAAAAACTTAAACCAATAGCGGCTTCAACTATCCCAAGTAAACATCCTAAGTTTTATAAACCTCTATTCATTTGAAAATTGCTTAGTTGTCCAATGAAAGGAGTGGAATCGAAAGGGTGGACCGAACGGGTTTCACATTAAAAGTTTTCTTGTTGTATAAATAAAGACAAACGTATAGTAACCGCGGTCAGCCTTTATAAAGTGGACTCTTATATCGGAGCCCGCGAAACACCACCTCCAGCAGTAAAGTGTGCTTGCATGGAATAATAATTTGCTAGACGTGGTATAAATACACAATAGTGATAATGATAGGCATTTCGCCTTTCATGTTCCGTCCCACGATGTGTTAGGGGGCGAGCCTATCGCCATACCGGGCACAAATTTTAGACTCTGACGGTGAGACTTTATGTATGTATGTAGTGATCTTGATTGTAGATATCGAAAACTCTTTCCCTTCGGCCATGTCCAGTGCTGAAGATAATCAAGGTTTTGTAGCAATGTCGGTGTGACAGTAAATTGTTTGCACTCTTTCCTCGTTATTTTCTTTCTTTTTAAATTTTTAATAGTAACAATATAAATTCAACAAATGTCTTGTGTTTACTTTTTTTTTCTACCCATTTCTCTTCAACGACTAACACCCGTATTGTAACATGTTTCTTCGAATCTTGCTCAACCTTGTCTTAGTCGAGGTGACCTTTAAAATGAATTCCAGGAATCCTCGAATATGGTATGCTTAGTTAAAAGTATAACTTTCTTAAAGAACCCTCAAGAAAGATTGAGTTAAGGAAGTACGTCATTGATGATAAAGTAGAGATTTAACAAAAAATCTTTGAATTTTTAATCTATGGTCACTGGAAATCCATAATAACTCGTTTAAACTAAAAAAACACTGTTTGTTTTGTTGAAAATATTTCTTTAAATCTTCCTTAAGGTAGGTCACGACCTACCTTGAGTTTGAAAGTTGATTCCTTTCCTCGACAAAGGAAAAGTGGCGTTGAGAGGGAGAGATTTTTTTCAAGTATGAATACAGATTTCCTCCAGTGAGGTCGAGTGGAGTAGAAAAAATTTCGAGGAACGTTTTAAAATACGGGTGTGTTACTAAGATAATAAATATTCTGTCACATCCAGCCTCCCTTAATCCTCCGACCTCCATCCCCCCGGAGATTGAATAAGAGCGGAGTGAAGTCGACGCCGGATTTATGTGGATTCCCCTCGACATTGCACTCCTCACTGATTGCCAGTTTATTTTGTGTCAAAGTGCGTGAGACCGGGCTTCGTTTTGTATTAGTATACGTTTACACTGTACTTTGAAAGCTAAGCTGGATTGCTTATTGGAATTTCGGTTCTAATCCCGCACACCTTTGACTTTTCGAAGTTATTTGTGGCAATAACTACGCATTTTGAAAAATATCGTGAGGAAACCTGGTCAGCAAACTGATCTTTAAATATAACAATTTCTATGGTCTATGAAATGCGTTATACCGCAATAAGCGAGCGTGGTAGACTACAGGCTAATGTTATGAATGGAAACCTGCTTTCTTGTGGGGACCTACGGTTACAAAAGGTCTTAAATGGTTTGAAACCGTGCAGTACTGGTAGCAATTCCAAAGTCAAGTAGGTAATCCATTTCGATTCATAAATTATTTAAGTGAGGACTTCTACACAGTACACATGTTTTTAATAGAGTAAGAGTCATTACGATTGTAAGCTCAGGCGTGTTGCTACACCAATGAGCCAAGTCTCCAATTACATATCATAAAATATAACTAAGGAAAGGCGATCTTCCGATGTTTGTAACAAACTCGCCGTGGACGTGACGTTTTATTGGGCCCGTAAAATAAAAGTTGTCGCTTGTAGTCACTGTTATACGAGCGTTTTATGTCGGCTTCCCGGCTTTTAAAGTCGGCGCGGCGCGGAGGTGAGAAGGTTCGAGACGTATGTAGAAAGGATACGTAGGCTTTGTGTTAATTGTTACGTTGTGATTGACATCGAAAATGATTGGAGTATGTAGATACTTAATGCCACTAAAAACAAAAGAACATTCAAAAGGCATTTATTTATTTATTTATTTATTTATATATGAGGTCCACCAACAGCGCCACATATCATACAGTGTAAAAGAGACATTATCAAAGTTTTAGTTCGATATGTGCGCTAATCACAGGTGTACACAACGTTCATAGAAAAAGAAAACAAAAACAGCTCAACATAATTACATAAATAAAATTAAAATTAAAACTTATCCACAGAATAACAAAAACAATGTGCAGTCTTGAACTACAAAATAACTAATTCTAGGAAAAAGGAACAAAGAATGATGAATACATTTCACATAAATAATAAGTAATGTGAACAATTAAACAAAGATAAATATAACACAAGAGTAATAATTATTTTTTAAGACATTCTATTATTTTACGTTTGAAATGAGACGCGGAATCATTAAATATATCAATGGCTATTTTTTTATTGATCTCATTGTATTGGGCACAGATTCTAATCAGAGGTGCATGTCGGCCTATGTTCGTCTTACAAGTGGGGATTCTAAAAAAGTCGGTAATAGGCCGCCGGGGTCTGTTGTATGGAACGGATATGGTAATATGTTCAAGAATGTGATGACATGATATTTTGTTTTTTAAAAGTTTGTGGATAAACATAGCGTCGTGGATTTTACGACGTACGGATAAAGTTGTCATATTAAACTCAGAAATCCGTTGGTAATAGGGGCAACGGTGAGAGATGTCGGGTGTGACAAGTGCCAAGTTGCGTGTAAATGTGCGTTGGATGCTCTCAATTCGTTGAGAATGTACACTGTACACAGGGTTCCACGCAACACTAGCGAATTCCAAGTGACTGCGAACTAGGCAGTTAAATAGCAGAATACGAGTTCGCAGTAACCTGAAACCCCTAGTATTGCGGCGAATAAATCCGAGCATTCGGGCACCCCTTTTCACTATTGTATCTATATGACAATTAAATTTTAATTTGTGATCTAAAATTACACCTAAATCTCGAACTTCACTAACTTCGTTTAAAAAATCATCTCCTAGTTGGTAACGAGACAGTAAAGGGTGTTTTTTCCTGCAAAATTTAATATGGGAACATTTATTTATATTTAAAAACATGCCGTTAGATGCACACCAGTTATTTATGCTGTTTAAGTCACACTGTAGCATCTTGATATCCTCGTATGAATTTACTTCCCTATATATTTTTAAGTCGTCGGCAAAAATTGAAACTTTACTGTATTTTATAAATGTGGTTATGTCGTTAACAAAAATAAGAAAAAGGAGCGGACCAAGGTGCGAACCTTGTGGAACACCTGACTTGGCATAAAAAATTTGGGATTCGAAGCCATTTACAATTACTGATTGTGGCCTATTTGTTAAGTATGAAGTAAACCACCTCAACAATGGTTCATCAATGCCAGCAATTTCTAATTTTTGTACTAATATGATGTGATTCACCTTATCGAAAGCATTGGTAAAATCAGTGTATATGGCGTCAATTTGTGACCCTCTGTCGATACTTTGCGCAAGCTCAGTTATATATAACGCCAGGTTGGTATGCACTGATCGACCTTTTCTGAAGCCATGTTGGAAATCAGAAAGCAGATGATCCACATGGCGGGAGATTATTGGGTGTAAAAGAGATTCCATCAGCTTAGAAGCACAAGACAAGATCGATATGGGGCGATAATTTTTGACACAGGTTTCATCATTTTTTTTATGGATAGGTACAATTCTAGCCCTTTTCCATTCTTGGGGGAATATCCCAATTTTAAGTGAGTAATTAAAGATATAAGTTAAGGGGTACGCAAGCGCCTTTCCACACCGTTTATAAAATATGGGAGGAATACCATCGGGCCCAGGTCCTTTGTTTGAATCCAGTTTCGTGATTTGACGGAAGACTTCAGTTTGGGTAAAGCTTATTCTACCAACGGTGTTGCTATTGTGTGGTAGGCTCGGCGCTTGATTCATTAAATGCCTAGTATAAACAGATGAAAAATGAATAGCAAACAAATTAGCAATGTCTACGCCAGAAGACCGAATTTCACCGTCGAGATGCATTTCTTTTGGTATAGAAGAAAAGCCCTTCTTTTTATTTTTTATGTATCCCCAGAAGGCTTTAGAGTTTTTAGAAATATTTTGTTCAATTAAATATTTATATTCATGGTAGTACTTCTTGGATAAATTGTGACATCTTCTCCTAAGTAATTCAAATTCATATTTATCTCTAGGGTTATTATATTTTTTAAAATTTTTACGGACTTTTTCTTTCTCAGATAGTAAGTTAATTAACTGCTTCGTAAACCAAGTTGGATATTTGGACTTTTTGGGCCATCTTTTAGGTACATTAGTTTCAATAATTGATTTTAAACATTTATAAAATAAAGACACCATCTCATTTATATCATTAATTTCTGCAAAAAATGTATCCCAATTTATTTTATTTAGTTCCTGTATAATTTTATCATAGTCGGCTTTAAAATAATTATAATCTTCTCGTTTTTTGGACTTTAAAAATAATGTATTAGAATACGGCGCAGATATCAACAAATTTGGATGTTTGTTATCTAACTTACTTAATAAATCTAGCGGTGTGCTAACTCTTATATCAGGAAGATTACTTAATACTAAATCTAAGGTTCGGTCGTCAATGTTTGTGATTTTATTAAATTGGTTTAAGTTATTTAATGACATGAAGTCAGTCAATGTATATCCTAGTGGACAGTTGTAATTGGATGGAGATGAATGATTACTATTGTCAACAGTATTCCAAAGAATGAAGTTAAGATTAAAGTCCCCTAATATAATGAGATCATCAGTGCCAGTCATAACAGTGTCAACATTGTTAAGAAAATTTGTCAGGCCTTCCAAGCTGATAGGAGGTGGCAAATAAACAGCACAAATTGCTATTCGTTTTTGTGAATTTAATTGAATAGTTACCCATAGATCTTCATATTCGCTTTCCCAGCTCTTCATGCGAACGGATGGTATATCTTTTAAAACAGCTATCATAACTCCTCCGCCATCCATTTTGGACGCCCTATTACATATTCTATCCCTGCGGTAAACTGCATATCTAGAGTCAATAAATTCATTATTATAAATATTAGAGTTCAACCAGGTTTCAGTGAAAACAATAATTTCGTAATTACAAAGTGAAATATTATTTAGTACGTCATTGGTCTTTGTTCTAAGTCCGCGGACATTTTGGTAATATACATTGAATGTTATTGACAATATACCGTAACATTTTCTATTTAAGATACTCGTCTATTTAATTAATTAAACTAAGGCTTGTAGTGTTGCGAATCAGTAAAGCTTGCGATGATTCATTTTTTCGTACGTAAATACGACCGTTGCGAACCCAGACAAATTTGTATGTCATTTCTTTTGCTTTTATCCGTGCCGCGGCATGCAAGGCTTTGTTTGATGGCGTCAGATGTTCCGAGATATATACTGGCATGCGAGGTCCACCTATTCCCAAATGTTGTGTGCTGAGCTTCTCACTTGGATTTTCTTTATTAAATTTAAGTACAGCAGCAAGTACTTCGTCACGTTGGCGAGGGCTTCTCAGGTTGACCACGACTGAACGGGGATACGGATTTTCTTTATTTATTTTAGCAACACGAGACACGTGTGATATATTTTTAACATCAATTTTGCAGTTAATCGTTTTAGTAAGATGTTCCACTATAACAGTCAAGTTCTCGGACTTGTGTTCGGGTATACCATTAATTTCGATATTATTCTGCCGCATGTGTTGCTCCACCAGGTGTAATCTGCTAGTGAGATCGATAACTGTACTTTTGAGATCGTCATTGGCCTTCTTTAAGTTTGTAACAACTGAGTTTGTCTCCACTAGATTAGATTTAATATCTTCGTATTGCCTATTAAAATATTCCATTGATTCACGAAAATCCTGTATTTGGCCAAAAATTTGTCTTAATTCATTAGTAACTAATTCTTTAATATTTGATGTTAAAGCCGCGTTAAGTTCTTGCTGCAGAATGTCTCGTAGTCGAGTCTCTGTTACATAGTTTGTTTCCTCGACACACGAAGACAAATTTTGTTTTTTGCGTTTCGTAATATTAACATCAGTGGAAGTACGAGTATCATCACCGGCAGAAGATAAGCACTTAGAGAAGGAGCTTGCTTCGATAAGCACTGGCGTGTTTGTAATAGAAGGCTGCTTATGAAGGCACGGAGTGCATTTCCATGTGTCTTTTTTATCTTTGTCCATAAGGTAGAAACGCTTAGCAGAAACATTTGCACATTGAATGTCGTATATTAGTCCACACGCACAGCATATGATCAACTCCTTTCCTTGTATAATGTGGTTACATTTTGCACATTTATTAATTGGTGAAGGTGCCATTGTAGAATAGGTATGCGAATTGTATTATATGCAATTACTCACGATTGGTCTCTTACTAAGCAAATCCAATACTACCACTAGATCGCTTATCAAATTATCTATGTGATAACTCCACTCACTTCACTAATTATTGATATTAAACTATTATTTTACAAAAATCTTTATGGAGTAGAATAAAACGGGTCTGTCTTCTTGACATAAGGCATGACACAAGGCATACAATATTTTCACCATATAAACGTACCGAGTCTTGTGCTATGGCTATAAGTAACTGCAAGAGGCCTATTAGTATCCAAAAACACAGATATGAGACAAAAAATTGCGGGTCACACATTTGTCTCAGTGTGGCGTCTCGTTTTATAGCCGGCGTCCTACTCAACTGTATCATAGAGGCTGCAGTCGCCAAAATAATCAGACAGTTGTTAAATGTAAGTAGTTTTCAGATCACTTTGGCTTTATTTTGGAGAACACTATTAAGTTAATCAACTTACTATCATCCATCCATCCATCAGCCAAAGAAAGTGCACTGCTGAACATAGGCCTCTTCCAATGATTTCCACAGTGACCTGTTGGACAGCCTGCATCCTTACTATCAACCGATATTTAAAAGCACTTTCAACTATTCTATATCCCTTCAAAGAAAGTAATAAAATAGTGTACACAAACCGTACGATATCCCGCACCCGCGCCATTTTCACAATGTCATACACTTATCTAATCTACAAATGCTTGGAAAAGGGATCCACTTCTCATTTCGTGTCGTCGCATATTTTTTTATCTCTCCCCATCGGGTGGGTAACGGGACATTTTTCGGGTAATTTCGGCCTAGAGAGGGTATTACTGGAGTTAAGATTGCATAATATTTTTTATGATGGCAACCCTTGAAAGGATGAATGCGAATCGAAAGTTTTGTTTGATAAAGTTTTTAGAACGGTTTTTGTCCCGTATTAATTAAAATTTGGTGTGTGTTTATCTTTGCCGGATTATTGTTTTTGTCTCCTTTATTAAGTTTAATTAAATATTATTTTCTAATTTTAAAGTTATTGTAAACATGTTTTTATATTCGGGGAGTTTTAACTTTTGTATAAGTTATAATAAAAAGGCAATAACTATATAAATATTTGGTTATTTACAGAATAAAGCCATAAATTATAATTACCGGAATACAAAAACGACAAATTATTCTTCCTGTAATAAAATTTTATAATCACATTTTTAACAAATTTGATTATGGTGTATGGTTGTATTGAGTATGGTTATTTCTCACACTAAATTATTAATACCATCACAAAATATATTATTTTCTTTGTATTTTTTTACTTATCGTATTTGTGTGATAAAAAATCTGTCGCTTCTTTAGCGAAATTTTTTGTTGCATTGTGTCTGTAACCATTAAAACTACCACCTGGCTTCGTTTTCGGTCGCAGTCTTGATATATCCTGTATCATTTTCTTTCTTTTAGATTTATTGTCGGTTCTTGTTTCTATTTTTCAGACAGTCTACGTTTCAATTATATTATTATACGATTTCGTTACACCTATTAAGCAGTGGCCTACATACAGCGATAAATATTAAATCATTTAATTTATTCCACGTGCTAGTATCAAAACCGTTTGGTCGTGGTATGTAGTCGTAATTTTCTGCTCATGGGCGTTCCGGCACGCCCAGCGCTGGGAAAATCTGTGATGAGACTAAAATCTGTCCCTCGGTAACAGACGCCACGGATAAATTACAAGCAGTAGTTATATGTATTTCAGGGAGTTTTTTTTTGGTTCCGACGCTTTAATTTCAGCTATCTTTAGTATATAATTAGAATTGGTTGTATAAAAAATAGATACTTTAATGAAAAAGGACGCATAGTATTTCAAACTTAACAGTTATTCAAATGTTTTGTTTCAAAATTTGTAAGATAAAAACACAATTTATATAATGGGCTGTTTGTAATCCAATGAGATTACAATTAACAAAAATTATTTGCGTTTTTTCGTACATTATTTTCTTTGGCGACGCTTCAGTATTGTCGTTTGTCTGAACCTATCCCTATTGTTTCTGCAACAAGAAAGTTTTCCGGTTCGCTACACGTACAATATACGTCAAACTTTAAAAGCATCTATGCATGTGTTCCCTTCCGGAGCCAACTTTATTGAGAAATGGCTGCAAGAATTGATTCTGACGTCTTGACTTGCACACTTTGGTAAGCGTTAAAATGTCTCGACTGGCACATGCAATTGAATTTCAACCTTACAACCATGAAACTGAGATTTAAAATCAATTGCAGGTAAGAGGAAGGTTTTTATAAAACTGTACTGATATTTATTAGTTGTTCTTTTTGTGTGTAATGGATTTTTAAGTGAATAAACAACGACAGGGCGGTCGAGGACGCTTCTTTATATTTACACAATGATCGAGCGGTTGTTTTCAATGTTCTTAAGTGATCTTAAGTACCGGTGACTGTTTTTGCGATTAATTATTTTCTTTTATTTTAAAATTCAATATTCAGGATAGGATATTCGTATGCAATTGGGTAGCGATCGTCATACACAATGGTTAAGAGCGCGTCATAACAAAATAAGCAAGTACGTAATTTCAGTTGAAGCCTGTGTCTATCTTATATGCATTGTAATGACTTAGTCTTGCTAGTGTAGAAACAACACGGTGTTGCAACAATCAAAGACTCGATTTTTAGTTTATTACCTGATTCAAAATAATAGGCCTTAAAAATACCTCATACTCATATTTTATTATCTTAATATGACTTCCAATATTCTAATATTTTTATAGCCACCCAGTATAAGTTGCACTATGAAACAGATAATTGCTTAATTTGAAAAATGTAACAAAGCTCACGATGTTTGTTTTATCAATTTAAATAAAACAGTTATCAATGCAAAAAATCTACGCGAATAGATTGCTTCAATGATTTGTTGGCGAGCGATAATGAAACCAGGGTGGTTGGGTGTCGAATCCTGTTTTTTTTCCACCCCGCCAAGTGGGCTGGTCTATCTGTGATATATTTATAGCGGTCCAGTAATTTAGGGGATGATTTTTCTGACGTAATTCATACGCTTTGTGTGTATGTAGGTAGTTTCTATTTTACACGCTTTTTATTAGCTTCACCTGTATGTTTGTATGTTTGTTTTTATATGCGTTGTTGTCTATGTAATTTAGTAATGTAATGAAGTTTATTCTGCTGAATATTAGTTCAATTTTATCACCCCCTTGTGTAGTATCATCTTGTGTAAATACTGCCAACAGCCAGCTGCAGCCCACAAATATTTGTTTCGAGTAGGTACAGACTCGAAACAAATATTTGTGGGCTGCGGAAAAACTTGTCTCAGTGCGGGGATCGAACTCGCGGTCTCTCTTTTACAGCTGGCTCTCAAACAACTATGCCACAGTGGCAGTCAAATTAATATATGGTGGTAATAATCCTTATCTGCATTTCTCATCCACGTCAATTTTCTGCAGTGCATACAGTCTGTTGGGTAAAACATAATAATTTACTTTCGAACCATTTTAGTTTAACCTCCAAAAGCTTTTACAAGACGTTTTGATATTTTCCTCGATCTGTATATCGATAGTTTTTAAGTAGTAAAGTAAAGTATCAAGACTTATACATCCAGATACAGCAAGCAAAGTACGCCTAACATAGGCGGGCCGCGGAATAAGATGAAAAATCACAGATGACTTTTTTTATTGTACAAGTCACCACTCTGGGGAACATCGAGTGTCATTATAGAGAAAAGTGTCTAGAGATGTTCGTTACTATTGATACTTGATATATTTATAGATAGTTGGTCGGACTTGAGTAATTTCGAAGCAAATTGATGTTAATAGCAGTGAATAGGGGCAAGTTTTATGGCAAGATAAATTCTATTCTGTTTTTTAATGTATGTAATTTTTACTACTAAACGTGGAGGGAAAACAGTGGTTTTATAATTAATTCTTAATTACTACAGCTCAGCAAGCGATAGCCTAGTTGCTAAACGGAGAGACTGACATATTAGAAGGCGGAGGTTCGAACCCAAGGAATAAACTGAACTAGTTAGATGTATCGTTCACTTTAATATTGTAGAAAAATATCAGGAGGATATCTCATCAGACTATGACTGCATACTTAAACTATCTCTATTAATATTAAATATATAGATTTCAGGTATAGAGATAAAAAGTATATTATAACTAGCTAGCACTTTATTTGTTAATTACTTTTGAAAGACTGCCTCGGTGGCGTAGTTGTATTACGGTACGGTTACAAAGCTGAGGTCTCGGGTTCGAGTCCCGGGTCGGGCAAAGTGATATTGGATTTTTCTATTCATTATCAGCCCGGAGTCAGGAATTTGTGCCCGATATGGCGATAGGCTCGCCCCCTATCACATCATGGGACGGAACATACAAGGCGAAATGTGGGTGTCCTGGTGGCGCCTCTGCCTACCCCTTCGGGGATAAAGGCGTGAGTTTATGTATGTATGTATGTTTTGAAAGTACCTAATAATCACATTTTATGATAGAAAACAAACAAGCAGCTAACCAAATATGTTCACCCCTGCCCACCAACACCCATAACTTCAAAAGAAACCTCCATTTTGAAACTCATCGAACTAACGTTAAACCATAAAAAATCTATCACCCAATGTCCTAGCATCGAACCAAATGACAATATCAATTTCTCACTTGTGTCGCCGGCAGTACCATTAATTCAATGGAGTGGAATAAGACTGTTCGAACGCGTCCGTGGCGGGACGTAATATTGATATTGTCCGCGACTGTACTAGCTAATGTACTGATGAGTTTCATTTGTGTTAGTTTTTGCTACGGAGTGCTACGGCTTTGATAGATTGATGTGTTAATGATCTTTTGAGTGTTCTTTTGTAAATGCAGGTGGAGGGTCCATTTTAGAAGAGATTTAGCCCTTTGGCCTTTTGTGACGTTTGGTAAAGGACAGGGCAGTTTTTTTTATTGCGATTAATGGCATGACGAGCATGCCATTCATCTCATGGTAAGCGATACGACCGCTTATGGACAGTAGCGAAACCAAACACATGAATTACAAAGAAATGCTTGGCATTCCACTGCGCTCGCCGTCCTGAGACATAAGATGTCAAGTCTCATTATGTCCAATAGTTACTCTGGCTAAAATGTCCTTCCACACAACAGTGCATTTACACTGTTGCTTGGGACAAATAGACATTGCGTGTGTACCTACCCAGGTGGCCTCTTCCATATGAGAGACCTATCACCAGAATAGCACAACATTTTTAATTAAGCTATTAAACTAGGTGTTGTAGACTATTGGAAAGGTTTGCTATTCAGAAAATAGCTTGCAATTTACAAACACGGTCTCTTTAGTGTTAAGTGGAGTAATTTAGTTTTTATCTACTGTTTGCTATTGAGTCCGATTACAGTTTATTATTTATTT
Organism: Deilephila elpenor; assembly: GCA_949752805.1. Taxonomy (NCBI): domain Eukaryota; kingdom Metazoa; phylum Arthropoda; class Insecta; order Lepidoptera; family Sphingidae; genus Deilephila; species Deilephila elpenor. Next base: position 3,976,807 of record OX457114.1, read on the forward strand.
TTTAGTTGGATATAAAGAATTCCGATACTGGGCAACCCTAAAAAGGTCACTATGGTAGTTTATACATATTTATGGACAGTAGTCACCTGGGGAGATTATGAAATTTTTTTACAGCCTAAAATCAATAACTACTGAGATATAAAAGAAAACAATAATTAAATTATTTACGTTTCTTTTATCCCATTACATATAGCATGGATATTACCTTATACCCTTTCAAGTGCTGGCTTCTCACATTTTTAGCCGTAATAAAACGTACAATTAGAGTTGTGCCCAAATTCGATACTCTTATTAATATTTGAAAAATCCTCAATTGGAATAATTGTGTCAAAATTTTTATTCCTTATGGGCACTACGTGACCGTTAGTAGGAGCTTTTTTTTATTCTATTCACCAAAAATTGACTGACAGACAATTCAACTGACATTGTGTTCTTCAAAAATATTGGAATATTACCCGTCGGAAATATCTGTGGACCTGAATAATTGACGTCATTGGAACATAAGTTCAGCAAATTCAAAATATAGGATAAACAAATTGAATTAAAATAGAAAAAAGATTAAAAAATAGAATTCGCATCCATCTCAAAACGTTTTTAATGTAAAATAACATAGTTGATAAGGGAACACAAAAAATGAAATGTGAACCGCATTCCAGCTAGGTTCACAGATATTTCTGACAAGACACCGGCATTCATAATAACCGGCCTGACGTGTTCTGCCAAGACAGCAGTCGCGGGTTGGAATCCTATTGATACATGATAGTCAATTTATGAGGAGACCTGTATGTACGGTAAAAGTCCATATTTGCTGAGCACTCTTCTACAACCGATATTTCGATAGTAAGACCATAGTCTACCGGTTAGCCTAGTGCGGGTTTGCGGCTTTTACATACCATAGAAAACCTTGTTATGAACTCTGCCTGTGCCACTTTTCAATGTTAAAGAGATATATAAATTTTACGGCCGTCTCTATCTCCGCGGTTTTGAGAGCAATAACTCCGGTAGTCGTTCGCAGGCGCCAGCTCTTCACAATGAAAATATAGCTCCACTCAACTTCTGCACTTCACCACACTTGCTCTTCGCTGCTGAGCTTGTTTGTTTTAATTATTGTATTGGTGTATTGATTATAAAGTTATATACAGGTTTGATTCTATTTTGAAGTTAATGAAAGTTTGTATTGTAGGTATTAGGAAGATTGAGAAATGGTTTCTTAGATTGACGCGAATGTTACACATTGAAATAAAACTAATTTTACGGATTTTATCGCAATTTGGTTAAATTTTTAAATTTTTTTAAATTCCCGAAGTTTAGATTGCTTTCTAGCTTTGATGGCCAAAAATTAAATCAAATCGCGATAAAATCCGTAAAATTAATTTTATTTCAAAGATTGAGAAAGTTTTCAGTGTCCCAGAACTCCCAGACACAAAATAAATAATTGTGGATTGTACAAAAAAATATTTTGATGCAGTAATTAAATCCACGGCTTCCGATTTCTTAGTTGGTTACTCACTTAATTTTGGTATAGAGTCTGTTAATTTTAAATGTTATATTGCCTTCGTTGTTCAAGTATTAATATCGTAATTAAATTTTTGGTCCTATTTATTTTAGCTACTTAAAAGTAAATTAAAGAAAACTGAGGTGAAATACAAAGGGCTTAAACTAGTTTATAGCGTGAATAAGTTTAAATAAGAGGGGCTTAAAAAAAGCAGTTACAATGAAAGCAATTGTACCTCATAGCGCATTAAGGCTCGATTGCCAAAAGGGCAACAACGTTTGCAAAAACTAAAACCTCGGCTGAAAATTCATTACATTTTAATAACGACTGTGCCAGTCCCTCCAAATATCGCCTCTGCAGAGCGGCCATAAAAAAATTCACTTTACAGACACAAAGCGGCAACTGGCCTTTAGCTTATTAACTTTAATTTTTAATATTCGCGCGCAACCCGCGTAAAATTGCAATCTACGACTGAAAGAACGGGGATGTTGCGAATAATTCATACACACCTTCAGCCCGTATGCGATTTAGTTTTTGTTTTGTTAAATTAGTGCTGGATAGTTGGATGGAAATAATTAGTTGTGGAGTCGGAAGGAATAGTGAAGGTTACATTACATACATACATACATACATAAACTCACGCCTTTATCCCCGAAGGGGTAGGCAGAGGCGCCACCAGGACACCCACATTTCGCCTTGGTATGTTCCGTCCCATGATGTGATAGGTGGCGAGCCTATCGCCATATCGGGCACAAATTCCTGACTCCGGACTGATAATGAATAGAAAAATCCAATATCACTTTGCCCGACCCGGGACTCGAACCCGAGACCTCAGCTTTGTAACCGTACCGTAATACAACTACGCCACCGAGGCAGTCAGGCAGGTTACATTACTCTTGTATATTTCCAACCTGAGGTTTGATACAGGATAAAAAATCATAGGAATGCTCATGAACTGTCAAAGGTTTCACATGTACAACTACCAAGACTCGGATAAATATTTTTTTTTTTTTTTTTATTTATTTTAGGAAGACTTACAGGCTAATACAAATGTATATAAAAAAAAACTTAAATATAAAATAATCATATTGCTAATAACAAGTCTCCACAAATAATTAACAATTTAGAGCACCATTGACAATGAAATAATGTAAATTGTAAAACATAAACAAGCAACAAACTGAGAATAATAATTATATATTAAAAAAAAAAAGGAATAAACGGTAATAAAGAAAAAAAAAAAGAACAACACGAAAGCAACAAGATATATCGTGTTACAAGACAATTCCAATATCATAACCATAGAAGAAAACCAAAAAATAATAATAATAATAATAACATTACTGTACTATGACACTATAACACTATAACCACAAGCTGCAATGTGTCTACAATAAGAAAGTATGATAGATAGCCCCTCTAGGTAGTTTCATCGAGGTCTGTCACAAAGAAGTTTTTACCTAATTTACGCCTCACTGCTTTAGGTTTAGTGCAAAACAGATCTATGTCCAGATTTAGCGGAAGCTTATTGAATAAATTTGCACTGCGTAACAGAAATGAATTCTGTCTGTAATTGGTTGATGCAAAAGGTATTGATAACAAAGGCTTGTGCCGAAGCCCTGTGTGATTAGTGCGCAACCCTAACTTCGATAATAACTGAGGACAGTCGATAGATCCGTTGGCAATATTCATAATAAAACAAATATCATTAATATTACGCCTGTTTTCCAAAGGCAAAAAATGATACCTTTTACACCGGTGTGTGTAGTCATCTGACCATTGTTGCGCTTTAAAATCCAGATATTTTAAAAACTTCCTTTGGATTGCCTCAATACGAGACTTGTAGATCTCATATTGAGGATTCCACACTTGCGATGCGTATTCTAAGTGACTGCGTACCAAAGAACAATATAAAATCTTGATGCATTTTAGTGACTTAAAACTATCTGACATGCGAATGATAAAACCTAGTGCCTTAGAAGCCTTTTTTACGATGTAATCAACATGTTTGTCAAAAAGTAGTTTACTGTCGTGAATAACACCCAAATCACGTATTTCCGAGACCTTGTTAATTGCAATATTATTTATAGTATATGAGGTCTGAACTGTTTTGTTTAGTCGTGAGAAACTGATATGGTAACACTTGGACACGTTCAAATGCAACTTATTATCTATGCAATATTTATTATACCTGTCAAGATCTATTTGTAAAAGTTGGGCGTCATAAGTGTTATGAATTAATTTAATTATTTTCATATCGTCAGCGTACAAGAGTATAAAAGAATTCTGAAAGCAATGTATGACACCCGAAATGAATATATTAAATAAAAGAGGGCCTAATAAAGAGCCCTGTGGAACTCCTGATGGAATGTACGTCCAACTTGACATAAAGCCATTTAAGACAACTGCTTGTGAACGTTTCTCGATGTAGGATGAAAACCATCGGTATAAATCACCATGAATTCCTGCTGACAGTAATTTTTTCAGCAGTACACCGTGATGAATTCGATCAAAACATTTACTGTAGTCGGTGTATATGACATCCACTTGTGTACGATTTTCCATGGCTCCAGTGATTATTTCGTTGAACAATATGAGATTAGTAGTAGTGGAGCGTTTTCTTAAAAAACCGTGCTGTTCAGGACTAAAGTTGTGGCATAGGGTAGAGTAAAGGGCATTGTAAACTATTCTTTCTAGTATTTTGGAGAAAAGACACAGTTTTGAAATCGGCCGATAATTGTCGACTTGCGATTTATTACCTTTTTTAAATACTGGAGTGATAAAAGCTGATTTCCATATACTTGGGACAGTTCCTTCTGTTATTGACCTCTTAAAAAGAATGCAGATTGGCGTCACTAAACAGTGAGCACATTCCGCAATAAAAATAGGTGGAATGTTGTCTGGACCACCAGATTTAGACAAGTCCAGTGTTTTAAGTAGATGCAAAACTTTCTCCCGACAGATATTGATTGAACTAATATTCAAAGTGGTAGGGGTTTTTACATCTAATGAAATAAAATTCGTATCCAGAGTATTAGGTTCAGCGAATGTGGACTGGAAGTACGCAGAGAATAAGTTACTTATGCCTTCCCCAGTATCAGCTGTATATTTGTGGTATGTCATCACATTAGGAAAAGTATTCGAGTTACGTTTAGCCTTAACATATGCCCAAAAAGCCCTAGGATTTTTGGCAATTGATGATTCTATTTTGTCAATATACGCTTTGTAACAAATTTGTTCGAGGTGGATGACCCTAGCACGTAGTAAGGAAAAAGATAAATAGTCCGACATGTTACCATATTTTTTATACCTTTTATGATATTTTTGCTTTTCTTTTAGTATTTTAATTAAAGCCGTATTATACCACTGTGGGTGCGACTGAACCTTAATGGTTTTTAGGGGTATATGTTTATCTATGAGCTGATATAATGTGCCGTAAAAATTGTTCACTGCTTGATCTAACGGTTCAGTCTTCAGTAAGATTGGCCAGTTTATTTGCTCTAAAGCCTGATTGATACTTGAGTAATCACCATTCTGGAAGATACGCTTTTGTTTTATATTCTCATGCAAGGTATGAACTTCATTAAATTCTACAGTTATTACTAGAGGCTCATGATGCGCGTCAACAGGCACCGCCAGTGGGTCGTGGCATTTGTTGACTGTCAGAGAGCCATTCGAAAAAACTAAGTCCAGCAGTCTATTATTTTTATTACGCTGACCGTTAAATTGGGATAAATTGCAAGACTCTATGTTGTCAAAGAAGTCAACAATATGTCGGCAGGTTATATTGCTGGGAATTAATTCGGGATTACTATCCGTGCTGCACCAAACAACATCGCTTCCAAAATTAAAATCACCAACAACAATAAATTTATCCAATGGGTGTTTTATCATTAGATTACTAAGGTTGTTAGAAAAATTTGACAATTGAGTATCGTAAGAGTTACCGGTGTTTTCTCGACATAAATAAAGAGCACAAATATGTACGTTATGTTGAATAGCTGGTCTTGACTTTTTAACCATTAGTGTTATCCATATGTCTTCGGCAGAGCTTTGCCAATCACGTCGTTCAATTACGGTTAAGTTACTCTTTACTGCTACAAGAACACCGCCACCTCGCGTTTGGTGCGTTCGGGAATAGTCACGATCTCGCCTCCTTACAATATATCGGCCATCGAACAATTCAGCATTGTTTACACCGTCAGTTAACCATGTTTCAGTGAACACTATAATATCATAGCAATAAAGAGATACATTCCTAAATACAGCATTTGTTTTGGAACGCAGTCCCCTAGAATTTTGATAGTATAAGTTAATTAGAGCCATTGACGAAAGTTATATCTATTACTGGAACAAATAATATTACAATACATATAATATAGACCAATTGTATAGAAAGATACATTCACTTGCAACAAAACAACGAAAACAATAAAACAAAGTGTAGACATTAATACTAGAGTTAACATTTTAAATCTTATGACGGTATTACGACAAATATTTTTATTTAACTGTTTAGCACACAGTAGTGGACTGTGTTCGACTGTGCACGACTTTGAAATGGGGATTATGACTTGTTTATGAATAGAAACAATAGACAGAGTCGGTGAGAGTTGTCCGACACAGTGAGTCATAAGTGGCGGAGTAGTACGTTGGAATGTGAAGTCCATTATGATAGTAACTAAGTTGTAATTGCTATGACAATTAATATTGGTGTTAAAATATTGTATAAAATATTTATTACCGAACATCCAATGACACTGTAACGATTGTTGGAATAAAGAAGTAGCACGCTGCAGCCTGTGGTTCTCAAACTTGGTGAATATGAACTGTATGAATAATATTATCAAAATAAATAATAAATGGATCATGCAATCTTCATGAGGTCTAGGTCCGTTTTCACTGCAATTATTGGCGAGGTGTCGGATTTCCGTGCATATATTTTTGCGTGTTTTACCCAGACATATTGAAAACCCTTATCAGCAGCAGATTTCTTGGTGTTAGAAAGTAACATTTTGTTCTGTGCTGTCAGATGATCATTTACATACACTTTTTGATTGCCGGTTAACCCAAGTTGAGATACGGTGAGTGGACTCTTTTTCGAGGAGATCTTGCTAGCGGCTATAAAATCTTCCTTCACGTAGCGATTGTTGAAGCAAACTATAATTGGTTTTTGTCTATCCTTTTCCCTTGTCGGGACTCGGGTGATGAAATTTATTTGGGTTTTCGATACAGGGTATTGAATAATATTTCCAATTTTGGACACTATGTCGAATAAATTTTCATTGTTGGTTTGTGTGGCACCCTTGATCTCTATATTGTTAAGTCTTGACCACTGATCTTGCATATTAGAGTCTAGTTCTAATTTATCTATCCGGGCTTGCATTGCATTAAATTTACTCTGTGTTTTTTCAACATGCACAAGACGTTGTTCGATATCAGCTATCTTTCCACTGAATTCTGTAACAATGTCATTGGCTGCGCTTACCGAAGTTTTGAGGTCTAGTAATTCGCGTCGGAGTGCTTTCACTTCTTCACTTAGAGACTCCAGAGGCGCCAACTTGGCATTAATAGCACGAATTTCTTTGAGGATCAGGGAGTCCGTTTCTGGTTTGGGTGAAGTTGTTGGTTGAGTAGAGCCTGTTTGCTTACACTTCATGCAGCGCCATGTAAGCTTTCTATCACCTAGCTTTCGGTAGCCTCCTTCGGTAACACCTGCACAATGGAAGTGCATGTCCTGAGAACACACTGAGCAGTGCGCACCTTCCGACATGATATCACCACAGATACCACATTTACACGTATTCATTTTGAGAACCGCTGGTTTATTAAAAATATAGACAAAGGTGCACAGTAATACACGAGCGTAAGCGTTGAAGCATACGACTGTACTGATCTGATCTGGATTTAAACCCGTTGATTCCAAAGCAGAATTGTCTTACCCACTGTGACAATTAGAACTCCATTCAATTTTGGTATCCGCTACAATTTTATTACACGCAGCCAAAATTGTCCAATTCAAATTTACATCCCGTATTAATGAATTGAAACATTACACCATTGAAAATGCAGCTCATTCGTAATTTAAACAAGTAAATTTCTCATCAAAACCCGACAAAAGTTGGAAAATTTTTAATTCAAACAGAACGGGCGTGTTTTTTCCCGATTCTATTAAATTTGCTTGGCGCGAATTAATTCAGCCACCGCCCGCGTTAACAGTATTCATGAGGTGTGCACGCAACGATCTACATTTATTCAAAAGATAGAAAAATGTTGAAATTATAATCCAACAATTGCTTATGACACTTAAGTCTAGAATACTTGACTGTTGAGTCTGAGAGTTGACTTAACTCAATTATGTTTAACAAAATTTGTCGGACTATAATGTCGTCACTATAGTCCGAAATATTCGTTTTACACATTTTATTTAAGAAGTTTATAATAAATCACAATCAAATAATAGTTTACTTCGGCATGTTCCAGAATGTAAGCCAATATTAGGACATCCCACATCGCTTCGATAGCTGAATTTGGCTTCCACTACGCCAGGATAGTTATCAAATTCTTCTTCATCAGCCATAGGAAGTCCACTGCTGAACATCGGCTTCCTCCAAGGAATTCACAGCGACCATTGGAAGATTGCAGGGAGTTTCTCCAAACTTTACTATGTCTGTTCACCTTAATATCCTAGGCGATGTCTGCTCAAATTGTGCACGAAATCACATGACTTTCCTGTGAGCTAATACCTACCATAAACAAAACAATACAAAGTCCTACAAGAACCATGTCTGGATGGCAATAATTGCATACTCTGCAACAATCCTTGTTTCGGAAATGACGTCTAAGTAATATTGGCGGATTCCTGCAACTTATGTACCAGACGAACGCTCCCTATCTCCAGTGCTGCTAGACACGAAAAATAAATATTTTCACAAAACATTCGCTGCGTAATGAAATTCTTATCAGAGCGTTCGCCTTGGGAATGGTAATATTATTTTTGCCCGGGCATTAATGCGAAAACTGTGTATTGTGGTAATATGATGGATCGGCGAGAGTTGTTAAAGACGACGGGATCGCAACTCGAGTATGATGTATCGATGAGCTGTTGGCTTTACATTAAATTTCGATAATGGCTGCGGAATAAAATATTGAATGCAAATTGTTGCTTTCGTGCTGTGTTTTCAGAAATTTTGTATATGAAAAGCCATTGGTATAGTTAATACAACCAATTTTTATTTTAACCTAATTGAAATACTTTCGATAATGCAGCACGACGTTCTAGCAAGATACTGACATGAAGTGATAGATTTCCTAAGGTTTTTGATGTGCGAAGTGAGTTTCATCGGGCCTACTAGTTCACCCCATTTTGAAATCTTTCCACCCTCAAAGAGAACGCTATTATGATGATTTAACAGTAGAAATAACCACATCCAATCTAATAAGAGATGTTTGAGGCTTAGAATTACCTATCGAAGGCTAATTCAACAAATAATATTAACATCAATACTAATGCACTACCCATTGAAGATCTATTAAATATTTTCCGCAATCCCATAAACGCTTTTTAGCCAAACAGATTAAAACTAGCTGCAATTCCCACATGTAATTAGTATCATAATACCAATCATAATTCATAGTGAAAACACAAAATCAAATGGGACCGACCGATTGCATTGGCGAAATACACACAATAATTTGCTATTCATAGCCATTATAATGGAAATGAAATAGTATTGCTCTTATAATAACATGACATGCGAGGTTCGGTTGGAATTTGTTCGAATGTACATTGTAGAGGATAGGTATTGGCGAACGGGATGCTCTGAAAAACTATCTTGATTAGAAGTACACGTGGAAATGGAACCACAGAATTTGGAGCAAAGTTTTTCTGAGGATGAATAGAGTTTCAGTGGGTTTCTGATTAATTTCTGTCTGTAATGGCATTACAGTTTGAAAGCTTGATCTATCTGCTGATGCATATAGTTCCTGCTTTTAGATTTTCTCTGCTTGCCTTTTTTCCTAACTTACAAAGGGTCGGAGAAACATCAGTTTAAGTAATTTTTTAGTCAATATTTAGTATATAATTTTATTCTCTTTTTGGTAGTTTGTATTTTAGCCTTACACCTTGACTTAAGCGGTTCTTAGACATCACATATCTACGAAATTCTTTTAGGACGACTCTTATGCATGTAAGTTTACTTACGATGATTTCCTCCACTTTTACAGCAAGTGACAACTATTTGTTTTTCATTGTCTACGCTAATTAAAGGTTCTGTAAAAGTAACTAAAAATATAGGTCCAAGTATCATAATAGTTTACTTAGAATTACACAAGAACCGACAAAATTTAAAAACGGGATCGACTGACCAATAAATTATTGTACTTTTCATAGTTGATATTTTAACGGTTACGCTTTAAACAATTTTAGGATAGATATTTATCTCCGTAACATTGTTATTCAAATACGGTATTCTTGCAAGATTTTTGTAAATTGTTTAAGCATCAAGTAGCAAGTAACTATTAAGTGATTCTTAACTTTTAGTTGTTAAAAACTTACCAATCTAAACCGTCAAAGTCCAAGTTAATGCCATTTAAAATAATACGCACAAAGCATTGGCCGACACATTTAGTCTACAATTATTTTACCTTTACATACTCAAATACTAACATTGAAGATACGCACAGCAAGAAAAATGTATTCAAACTCGACATGATTAACCGTGCCCCTTGAACATTTTTATTCATTTTATATTCATGCTGCCGAATGTATTCATGGCGCCCCTCTGAAAGTTCGGTGGAATTTTGAACAATTTCGCCGACTTTCGCACCGTGTTTTTCCGCCCTTTCGACGTATTCAGACGCGTCAAATACATCAGTAATCTGATGTTGACGCAATCAGACTGGTATTTTATTTTTATATTAACGTAATCATGTTTCTCCGTTTTGTAAACTACTGAGAAATGGTTAGCCCTCTCCGGTGTACATAACTTCTGCACCCTTTTGGGAATCGGACATGCACAATTTAAATGGGGAATGCAATAGTCTCTTCTAGGGCAATATCGCGGGTCATAAACCTTTGTGCATCTTTGCTATCTGTGTGGATACGACTTAACTACCAATATTACTTTTTTCATAATAAAGAGATCAGTGTCTTGCAGTAGAAGAAACACAAGCCGAGTTAGATGAAGTTTTCATAGAAGCAGAAGTTGTATACACTACACTGAAGATTTAATGAATAGCATAAGGTCTTGTTACCAGACTCGTCAGCTAACATGTTTATGGCGGTCGCGAGTTCAAATCCCAGGACTTACCTTTTATTTTTCGGAATTATGTGTGTTTGGATAGTGAATCACCACGCGCTATTACGGCGAAGGAAGCCATCGTGAGGAAACCTGCATACCAAAGAGATTAGAAAATTTTCTATGATATATAAAGTCCGCTAATCCGGTCTAGGTCAGCGTAGTGGACTATATGGCCTAGCCCCTCTCAATAGTACTCTCGATTGTGGAAAAATCCCGTGAAATGCAGTGGAACGTATATGGGCTGATAAGAGACAGACCAACATTAGGTCTTGTAGGAAGAAAAACATTTCCCCAGCAATAAAACTTACTAAACACAAGAGCATATAAAATTGATTTCTCGAAAAATTCAATACAAAAGTAAAGTTATTGAAGAACAAGTTCGGGTGCATGTTTGAATTATTAAATTTGGCACGTTGGCGGGTCGGAAGTCGCGGCCGTGGGGACGATGCACTCGTGCTGGCGGGAAACTTGGGCCCCCGGGCTTTGAATTACATATACTGTGGTTTCTTACGCGGTTTGTCCGGTAAAGGAACGGCAATCTCATGTGGTCCAGTGACCAGATCTAAAATTAGTTTCAATGGGTTAGACATGTTATTCTTATTTTAACGTCGTAAGTGTCCAATTATTCTAACTTTATTTTTTAAGGCAAAGTAGGTGAGCAAAATATCGAAATTATTTTGTGTAAATTATGTTGAAATTAATAGCAAAAATCCTAATTGCAAAATGTTTTTGAGACATTGAAATTTATGTTTCTAAGTAAGGTGTTATTTTGAGTAATCGCTCACATCCTCATAATAATCTTCAACAATAGGACGCCCACTGTTAAACATGAGCTTCCCCCAAAAATTACTTTAAGAAGCGTCTTATAATCCTTATTATGAATCAAACAACTCCACAACAAACTCGACAACCCGTCCAATACAGAGAAGCAAAACATTTTAAACTAACCAGAGTCCACAGACAAAAAGGTACGAGTTAAAATCTTGCCGAAGATGGACCGGCAGCGGAACGAAATAGTGTGAAAATGTAAAAAAAGTGGGAAAAAAATGAGCCCGCTGAAATCCCGAGTGAATCCGACGGGCGACGGAATGAAAATTGGATTTGCCTCTGATTGGATTTTTATTTACTTAAGACAAGAAAAATTCCGCTCCTCGGCGCGGGACGACTTTATAAATGATTTAGAGATCCGTCTGTAGACGCTTGACTGATTAACTGCTGAGTTCTGTATCACAAAAGCTGTGTGGAAGTCCATTAGAGTTTTATGTTGACACAGCAGTGGCTGCAGCGCATCGGATTGCAGATGTCGTACTCTAGAATCCAGATAGAATATCGACTTTCGGTTCATTGTTGCTCTATCTTTGTGTTACTGAAATCTGAAATGAATTCGCTGCCTCAATTCATTAATTGTTTATCAATTTCATATCTGTCTCACTGATGATGAGTGTTTTCTTCGGAGACCCAATGATCTCCAATATTTATCTAATCAAATATTATCTATTATTCCATTATGTAAGCTTTTTGCTACTCTTGAACCCTTAAATTCATTCCTTATCTATTTGTCCATGGTGTAATCTTTGCGCTAGCTACTCTTGTACTCTTAAATTCAATTACCTAAATAGTCTTCCTTTAGTTCTCAATGGATCCTAGTATAGACTGTTATTTATCTATCTGCTTTAGTTAATATTAGAGTAATATAGAGCTTATAAAGCAACGTTACAGTGAACATTCAGGTAAAAGATCGATAAAAGTCGGTTTGTAATAACAGAAATATATCGCAGCATTCAATAATGTATCACATTTAAATGACAATGGATGACCGTCGTCGCCGCAGACAGACCGAAATCAGTTTCATACGGAACTGCGCTTGGATAATCATTCACTGGATTGTCTTTTTAATCATCAATTTTGGAGTCCCGCTTTGCTAAGGATCTAATTCTATTACCGTTCCTTTATTGTATAATTAGAGCTGCAGTTTATAAATATATTACGCATTAGAATACCAGTTTTATTCTCCAACTCCATTAGTTTTTGTAACTCTGCTATTGTGCAACAAAATTCGAAAGAAGAAAGAAGAATTTTCTCCTCTTGCTTTGAAATTATAGACCGTATAAATAAAATAATAGATCGTATAAGCTATTAAACGCACATATTTTTTTTGCCATTTGACAGCATACTACACAATACCTAGAAAATTATTAGTTAAGATAACATTGTAAGAGAAACTTGACATTTCACCATCGTCATTACTTCTGGAGCGGCATGCCAGACTTTACAACTAAAGAAATTCAAATATGACCCACGTAGACAGTTAAACAGAGAGCAACTCCAAAATATTCTATCATTCTACTCATTGCCTATCCAAAATTCATCTACTCTACAAAGTATCACCCTAAGCCGTTTCGGAACGGGAATCCATTATGGCGTTATTTATGGAGTGGCTCCGCAAAATATTTATCTGCGTCGATAATGTCGAGGCGCGCCCGCGTCCACAGGAAATGAAAGACCACCGCCCTTGATATTCACACGAAAGTATCATAATTTATTGATTGATTGAATGTTTCGAGACTAATGGAATTGTAATTATTTCACGCTGTAATGGGAATAAAGCCAGTGGGAGAACAAATGAGAAATATGAGTCGCTGTATTGGGATAAATGTTTGTGTCATCAACATAATGATTTTCTCAACATAGCAATGCTCTAACGCCCAAATACTGGAACGCAACTTAAATATAACTTGCGCTTAACTACGTTAATCCCGATTAAATGTACTGGCTAAGTGAGCCGTGCGCTGTTAAGAGCAACTTATTATTTGAATGTCGTTCCAGTATTCGGGCGTAAGATACATAAAATGTTGGTCTGACTGCTTGGTTAGATTGTGAACCGATAATTCCTGTTTCGAATTCCAAGTCAGTCTGTTTTTCAGTTTGATAAATCTTATACGAGTGTTTTAGGAGATATGTGCAACATGGCAATGTCTTCACCCCTACCACACTTTGGGGCTGAAATAATCACGGAAGCTGTGGGAGGCATCTTTACTCTAAAAATTATATCTATCTATCTATATCAGCCTATATACGTCCCACTGCAGGGCACGGGCCTACTCTACAATCCAGAGAATCGATTGAGAGTGGTTAGGCCATATAGTCCACCACGCTGGCCTAGTGCGGGTTGGCGGACTTACATACCGAAGAAATTATTTTAAAATCGTACGGTATGCAGGTTTCCTCACGATGTTTTCCTTCACCGTTAAAGTGCGTGGTGATTGACTATCAATACACACATAATTCCGAAAAGTCAGAGGTGTGCCCTGGGATTTGAATCGGCGACCACCGTGAACATGCAGGCAGCCGCGTCTGGTCCGTTACCAAGAGGCCACCACGCACTCTAAAGATTACTTATAATGCTTGTGAATATATTACGTATTTTAGAATACGTTGCAAATTTTAATATATAAAATAATATTGGTATCTGAATGCATTTCCAATAATATCCGGCTTGTGGTGGAGAGGAAATGGAAGTGTGATATCTGAACAGTTACCGCTCTGCCCGAATTCCATAATGCGTTAACACTGGGCATTTTAGAGATTAGCCGGTGTAAGCGGTAATTGCATTTAAATGAACGCCCAAATGAGTTTTGTAGCTTTGTGGGTTAGTTTTGATGTTGGTTCAATACAATAATTTAGGGACACACATTATTCTAGAGTTTGAAAAATCTTTTTTTCTTTTTTGTCTAGGTGAAATTGAGGGTTCAGATAGTCAATTTAGATAGAAGAATGGATAATAATAATTTGTAGACTTATCACTTGTCCATTATCTAAGGTGATTGTCTTTTGTTCTAAATATTGCAGATTTGAACACCGCATTTAAAAGTTCGGTAATCACTATCACCACAGTCCTGGGTTAGAAGCTGTCTATTTCACCCATTAATTGATTATCAACCCAAAATTGAATCACCGTAGTTGGTTGAAGACCATATATTATGTAGTAGTGAGCTCGTCCAAATGTGTTTGATTAAAATCAACAAATACCAAAATTTTCACCAATCCATCCACCAAATAAAACCATTATCCTAATTTCAAAGCCATTTGCGTAAATAGCATTCCTCCATGTACCGTCCATTCAATTTCCCCGCCATATTCAGGCATATTTCACGCGGCAACAAGCCAGCAGGATTGGTTAAAAATGGCCCGTCGTGTTCTCAATAAATTTATCCGTCGGGTCTGGAATACCGCGTCCTACTTCCCACTTAATACAAAAATCGAGGGCTTGGAGTCATTTAAATTTATTTTTATATTTAAAAAGGTGGCCTTTTCTGATAAAGTTAGGTCAGCTGGCTGTAAAACGAGAGGTTTTTGTTGCGGGTTTGATGCCAGCGAGACAAATGGAATATGTGTAATTCATATTAGTTTGTCTCGGTTCTGGCTGTGAGCTTGAAAATTATCTCGTAATTTGGGATACCTATAACACTTGGTGTCTTACCGCAGGGTCTTGAGTCTTGACTATGTGTGTAACAGCTGGGTTAGGTAGATATTTGTTAGTCGCTTCATTGGCTTGATATAAACTTTGTATTTTGAATGGTTAAAAACTGTTACTGCCAATACAGTAAGTGAGAAGTAATTGCGCAAGAAACTCCTTTAGCGACATGAACTGCCTTTTATTCTCATTTTTAAATTACGCAGCTGAAGAATAGTGTTTAACATTTTAAAGATTCAATAAAGTATTTTCATTTTCCAATATAATATGTAATTGATCACAATTTAAAGCTCATATCAGATACTAGATACTAAGAGGAGCAGTACATGTTGAGCAGAATATTCCCATATTTATTTTAGCGTAATGAAGCGTACTTTATGTAACGCAGACAGCGCAGCCATAAACGCGAGTTATGTTTTTGACGTGCATAAAGAATTTCTAAGAATTCCTACAGACAATCGTTGCATCTGTGTCAACAATACCTGGCCCTGATGTTTTTATATTCATTGCTTGAAACTTTGAATGTTTTTGCTGTAAACGTTAAATAATTTTGTGTCAGTGTTTAAGCTTAATATCTGAAAAATCCCACTAGTGGCAGTATGTAAAGAGTGTCAGGTCTTTGGTCCGAATAGCTCGGACACTTTGTGCGAGTTTTCGATTCAACAAATGTGATATGACTAACTCGCGCTTGGAATTTCAGGCTGGCATTTCGATAGGTTCGCACTTATGTACTTATGTAGTTATGAAGTAATATCAGATGTTTTCAGATTGATTTTTGAAACCTATATATAAATAAATACACTCAACAGTCACATACATAGTTCTGACCCATAGTTGTGTCGTGGGTATCAGAAACTAAGAGACTTTTCGGTCTCACAAATACCCAGACCCGAAACAAATACCTGTGGTTGACACAAATATTTATTACGGTGCGGGGATCGAACCCTCGGCCTTTCGTTTCACAGCCGGCGTCTAACCAACTGCGCCACGTAGGCTGTGAAATAATAATGTCATTAATGAATAATTTACAAGTTAATAGTATGAATTATATTAACACAGTCATAATTCACTATATTTTATATACATATGTACTTATGCTTAATCTTACATTCATCAAAAATCCAGCAGTCTAATCTTGATAATGATTACCAACAGAAACCAAAACATTGGTAAGAAGATTCATGTGGCTAACTGGAAGCGACAGAGTCCGGCGCGGGCCGCTAAGTGCCCCTTAATTTAGTTACTGTTACTTGTTAACTTGATGGCTTGCATCAGCCTGTTAGCTTTGTTGTTGTTTCCGCTGTATCCAGTGTTTTTGTGTTTTAAAAAGATACATCGGATTTATGGTATCACATCGTTGATCGTCTGTCTTTCCATTGAACAAAAGTCGAGAAATTTGCAGGAAGCAACGCATTATAAAAAATCTTAAAAAGGAGCAGACTAATATCTGAAAATATTGGTAAACCGTTTGCGGGCCCACGGGCAATTCTTCCTATAATAATCTAAGTACCTTTCGTCGTAACCTGAAAAAACATTAAAGTAGACAAGCATAATAGGGTATTTTATTCCATTTTTTGTTGTTAGATTTTGGATACGGATACCTTATCAAAATCTAACTACAAAGAATTTTTAGAATCCAATCAGAATTAAACAAGTTACAAAAGTTTTAAACCTTGTAGTGGGAGTAAAAGAAAAGGGATGCAAAACACAACTAGTGACGTCACTAGGTTTAACATGAATTACAGTGTGCGCGTGTGAAAGAGACAGTAAGATGTCCCAACTATACTCCCACTCTTTAACTTAACAAGCTACTTTAATACTGCTTTGACAGAAATGTTTAATTTTAATGGTATTTGTGTTTGTACGTAAAATAATACAAAAAACGGTCATAGTCAATTACCCTACTGTGTAAATTCTGTGGATACTCTGTTTCGATTCCCCTGCATTACCATTAGTCAATTACCAAGCCAGAATAAAAAAATGAACTAATAATCTTTTACATCTAACATTTACTAATGAACCAATAAATTTCACAATAATGAACCGGAGTAATATTTTAGAATCGCGATTCGCATGTGCTATCACGTGACAAATTGCAAACGCTAAAATCCCAACATTAATATTAGTACTAATTTGTTTGATTTTAAACTGGCCGTTGCAAACTGGTAATAAATGTTAAATAGCTACTCGTTTTAACGCTAAATATGAGTTCCGAATTTAATCGGTAAGCTATACAGATCGATTTTAATACTGACAACAGATTCGAATAATTGATGCATACAGTAATCTGCGTAGGGGCTTAACACACGGCTAGTTGGGTGGAAAAGTGTTTGGAGTTTTAATTTTTTAAGGTGCGGCGGTTTTAAAACGAATTATATTCATAATTAACTTTCCCTTTGAAAGGTGTAAATAACGAACATGTTAAAAAAGACATATAATATCAAAGACTTTAAATTATGAAACGCCCAGGATTGGAATTTGTGTTCGGCATGCAATGACGTCGGCATGAGAATAAATTCGCCTTCCATCACGCCTTGCGACAAAAATAATTTGGGCGAAATAGCACCCATGTCTACCTCCTAGAATATCATTTAATGATAAATTGAACACAAGTTTTAATTTGATTTAAGTGATCAGGAGTTCGATAACAATAGAAGGCACTTTATTTTTTTCAACAATATGTTATAGCTAGCATTTAACGAATTGAGAAGTAAATGAAATCCTTCCAGATCTTAATCCTTTTAACGAAACGAAACCGTCTTCTACCGTCGTCTTCTTCCGATTTTTATTGCAGCGAAATCGGGCCTCCCGCTTATGTTATCAAAGGGTATTTCAGTTGATGCCTTGTCTCCACCACCCCGTTTCGTAGACTTCAAGCGACCATACCACATAATTGAAAAAAAAAAACAAAAATAGGAATATCCTGCGCCTTCTGTCGCCAACAGTACTGTCAACTGAATAGAAGCGCAGCTATTTTGAAATATGCACGCTTTGTGTTAACCGCTTCGATGTCTGTTTGCACGCAGCACTTAATTCCCGTGTATTATTGAAGATAGTGACAAAAGAACTGGAGAACAATGCACTTTAGAGCGTGGCTATTGGTGTGGACATCCATAACACTGTGCACAAGTCTGTATGTAGCATTTATGACTGTATGCATGGCGTCATTTTTGCCGTAAATGTCGAGACGAGCATGCCGGTCGCCTTATGATAAGCGATAGGACGGCTCATGGACAGTAGCAAAACCAAACAACACCATGAATTACAAAGCAATGTTTGGCATTCCACTGCGCTTATAATCCTGAGACATAAGAAATTAAGTCGCATTATGTCCAGTAGTTACTCTGGCTACAATGTCCTTCAAAGCGGAACATAACAGTGCATTCATACTGCTGTTTAGCGGGAGAAATAGATATTGCGGTGGTACCTACCAGTAATTTATTTTTAAAAAATAATTATTTGATCTCACGCTAATGATGCTGCTGCCCTGCCTATCATCAGCCTGTCATTTGGCTATGTTGTATCTGTATGGTTATCACTGTAATGGTCACCAGCACCTCGACGGTTAGCCAGCGGAGTGCACTACAAACAAGTACCTCTCGATACCTTATGTAGCATCAAAAACCTTTATTCAGAAGTTAAGAGATGTAGCAGATTGTAACAATCACGCCATTTAAATTTGATATGAGTTGCAAAGAGTTTGTCATTTTGGCTCGAATGCATCCAAATCGTCTTTCCACCGCATATTAAATGACAAGAGCTGGTCGAGGACAGGGGTCAAGTGGAGGAATAAAGGGGAGGCCTTTGCCCAGCAGTGGGACAAAATATAAGCTCCAAAAAAAGGAGAGTGTTTTTGCCCACAAGTAGGTTAGTTGAACTGCAGTCCTGATATTATTATGTAAACGAAAGAGAACGTTTTCATCAACATTAGAACCCTGGTTTCCTTTTCAAGATTAGAGATTACAATTTTTGTTGCGCTTTATAATATAAGGTAACATTTATAACAATATCTCATTTATATGCACAGAAATTAATTTAAATACTTTCCAGTCGGAGTGTCATTTCTATAGCATTAATTACAGAGTGACGTCAAACTTGGGTTTGCAGGTGCAAGTTTAGATTGCGTTCCGCGCGCCATTGTTCCGTCTCGGCTTGTTTAGACGCAGCATATTATTTATTTAACATATTTGTGAATTATAAATTATAGGAATTGTAGTTTAGTAGACCTACTCTATAGTATGAATGGGTAAGCTGTACTGAGATTGTAGCAAGGTCCCTGTTTTGCTGTCCATGTTTTCATTGAGTGCCGTGCGTTGGGTAGAAGTTTAGCAATTTTTATTTATTTCCTTTCCTAAATTTTGGCAAGCATGACGCTGGCTAAAAACCTGGAAATCGATGTTTGATACACGCAGGATGAATGCCATACGCAACGATGATGATGATTTTTTTCAAGGCCAAAATAGCACTTCTAATTCTTCATTTTTTAAGGGAAATTTCGACATCAAATAAAAGTGAGTTCACAATCAATTAAATCCATTAGTAACTCGATTCCTTAGAAAGTAGAACCGTATCCTACAAATGAGAATTAAGAGCAATTTTCTTATCAATTTAACCGCGGGCTTAGCGTTACAACCCACGGGAACTCGAAACTATAATGAAGGGGAACTGCGGAGTTCTAGTCCGGAACAATATGGGTGCCTTGAGTTACTCCTGTGTACGCTGATTTAGTTTAAATGCTCCTCTTGTTTAATATAACGTTGTGTGTTGTTTATGCAGGTATATTAATAAATAATAAATAATGTTTTCAAACATCATGAGTCTAGTTGACAGCATAAAGGTGAGTCGTGGGATCCTTTGATGAAGCTTTTTTACTTTTTACTTTGTCAGTTTTTCGTTGTAATAAATCCCGTAATATAATTGATCGGATTAGAGTATGTACCGGGGTATGAACCCGCTCCCTGTGATATCTTGTTACGCTAATCATTTGCACAATTAAGCAAACAGGACCCTCAATGGCCTGATATAAGATATTGGTAATGAGTTCAGGTCATTTTAAAATGAGCTTAATTTAACTGTAATATTCAATATAATCATTTGCCCCAAACCATGTACGGTTTACCTAGGCACATAAATATCTAAGTGTATTTTGATGAACAAACAATAGCACACCACGACACTATAAGATAATTAAAAACTGAACAAAACGCGAACTTGTAATATAAATCTTTTACAAAACCTGTCACGACTTTTCAACTTCCCTATCGCCTTTACAATAACTCAGAGATCCGCGAAGTAAACAATCATTATCGTCTAATAGAATTTAAACAAAAATATCGGTTCAAAGCGTATACCAATTAGTAAGTGAGACGGAAAGGTCGGGTTGCGCTCAAACGGGGTATAAAATAAGCGAAAAACCTCTAAGGTTTATTGTTTCTTAGCTCTGTAATTGCTGCGCCTTGGGCGGTTCATAGACTAACCAGTTGTATAAAGTATATTTCATTATTTTATTGGTATTGGAGCTTAGAAGGTTGTGGGTGATATTTTAGGATTTGGCAATTATAAAAATGCAGGTAGAACTAAATCAGTATGGTGACAAATTAAAGATAGAGTGCGAGTGAGATATGCGTTGAGTTAAACCACTAAGCAGTGAACTTTTCGGCGTTAAAATTATAACAGTCATGTTACATGTTTAAATATTTTTTTGTGATATTTAATGTTAGATACAAATATGATAGCGTATATTTGTTGTCGTGCTATCTCTAATATCTAAACTAGGCCCAGCCGGTGTCTAATTTTTAAGTGGGTAAAATCAAGTGGATCTGAGCTGTGCAGTAAGTAGTAGTAAGTAGTTTTGCTGAAATTTTTCTTGAGCTACAATAGTAAAGTATTGAAGGTATAATGGCGTAATGTGATAAATTTTCAGGTGTAACGATACCTTATTCACCACCATTATAAAATAAGCGCTAGCATAAATTTATGATAGATTCTGACAAATCGTTGATAAAAACATGGACTCTAGACTATAATGGTAGACTGAGGTTTAACAGAAGAAACCAATGGCCAAGCATAATAAAACCTGACATCTATAGATATAAAAGATATGCCCAATAGAATCAAATATATCCGTAATCTAAATGTCGCACGGTCTGTTAGCGTACGTGTAGATTTTATCGACGGGCTGAGTTAAAATCGAGCGTAGAGCCGGCCAGCCGGAGCGGAAGTGACGTCACAGGGATGCACTCCCACTAACCGGAACACGTCTAAAAGCCTTCGCCTGCATTTGTCTAACATTTTAACTTGAAACTATATCGATATAGTTCATGTCAGAGTTTAATATTGAAAATGTTTTGGGTTGTTGAGTGATAGTCGTAAAATTATTAGCCGAATATTTGTCTAATTGTTTATAAAATATGTAACTGTTCCTAATACAAGGAAATATAGTTAGAAAAATTACGCAATATTTTTTTTTTGTTTAAAATCCCCTTTAATTTTAACGTTCCTGACTCATTACATCCCCAATACAACAAAACAACAGAACTTAACAATAAAAGATTGATAAGAAATAACAGGACTGGCAGTCAGATATCCATTGTAGTGCCCGAATACTCAAACGCCATTTATATATTAAATAAATAATAAATAAATAAATACACCCAACAGTCACATACATAGTCCTGACCCCACACTAAGATCGAGTCTTGTGTCGTGGGTATCAGAAACTACGAGAGACTTTTCGGTCTCACAAACACCCAGACCCGAAACAAATACCTGTGGATCACACAAACATTTGTTGCGGTGCGGGATCGAACCCGCGGCCTCTCGTTTCACAGCCGGCGTCTAACCAACCAACCAATATTAAGTTGAACTAACTATCTACGTCCCACTTAATCAGTACATTTAAACGGGACTTTAGTAGTTAAGTGTAATATAATATTTAAGTGACGTATTTGGGCGTAGGTCTACAAATTGGATCCCAGTTTAGTAACTATTAATAAATCGTACATCAGTATAAGTTATTAACCACCTCCAATGTTTTGACTATCGAATCCGAATCAAACCAAAATTCACCAATACAACGAACGAGCTATAAACTTTACATTCCATAAAACTATTGGACAGCATATCAGACCACGCAGTGAAGTAGCGAGGTAATTGTTTTTTTATTGTTTTTGTTTATTTCGCATAAAACACGATGTTGTCGGTGGCGGTGCGCGAATGACGTCTGTCCGCCGCACCAATGTATTGATTAACAATATTCAATGTTTTTCAGAGCGTAGCTGAGTGGACTAAACGAAATTCGATGAAATTTTTGACATATTTTCCTTGTACAGCTTGTGAAGAGACAGAGGTTATTAAATTCTTAAATTATGGTGATAAAGCTAGTTTGGGTTCGGTTGTTATTCTTCTAATCCTTACATAGATAACGCTTAATTGCAAACCATTTAATATATACAAGAAAGCAGGTTAGTGTTATTTTGGAACAGTGTAATTTAACTGCCGGTCCGGTGTACACTTATGTGGTTTTGTCTACACCTAAGTGAAATTCCTTTTTTAGAATGATTTCGGTACAGTTTAACTAGCCAGTGGCCTGATATCGGCCCTCTAACGAATATGCCACTTCACTGATCCAATGCATGAAATAAATAATCAGAAGTAAATATATAAGACACATGCGTAGCACTAATTCCACATTAACATCAATGTCCTGTATCGTTAGTATTAGAAACTACATAACACTTCATAGTCTCACAAACACACAGACTCGAAACAAATACTTCTGGATGACATAAACATTTTTCTCGGTGTGGGGATCGAACCCACGGCCTCTCGTTCTAAGACCAGCGTCTAACCAACTGCGCCACTGACGCTCTCTAAAATTTCTAACCTTCTCAAATTGTTACAAACATAATATCTTCCTTTTCAGCAAAATTTTCCGTGGCTGATGATAATGTTGATAAAGAGCACGATCAACATTCTAAAACCTAATAGAAACATGAAAGTTCTTGAACGGATGTCGCTCACCGGACCTCTTAGTGTAGGATATTCCTCATTTAACTGCCGGAACACTCCATAATGGCTGCAAGGGCTGCACGCGACATAGATTTGTGAAGCGAACTAGCCCTTCATCGTCATATTAATGTGGGAATAGTTCCGTTAGAGTCAAAATCAAACAAAGATCGTTGGGATGTTCCTCAGTATAATTTATTACTCTTGTAATACGTCTTCATCGTCTTCGTTGTACGTCGTTCACGTCTTCCATCGTCTTCCAAACTGTTATCTCCTATTCCGTCCTTTCATACTTTATCATCTTAATCATTCATCCTCTAACTCTTTTACTCTTAAGTACTTCCATTCGTTATCTCTTTCACATAAACTACGTTCCATATCAGTCATTCGTCTAACGTTTTATTCTACTCATCTTTCATCATAACATTCAAATTCCACATTAATATGTCTCCTTAGATACTTAGATGCTTAGGTTTTTGAATATCTTTTTATTGTAGCGAATGGCAAAGCGAGTGAATGGCGATAGGCTCGCCCCTTATCACATCTTGGGACGGAACACACATAGCGAAACGTGGGTTTCCTGGTAGCACCTCTCTGTTTGTATGTTTGTATGTAAATCTTTAAAAAGGTAGATATATGTGACCTAAGATAAAATTCGAAATTACAATGTTGAAACATTAAACATTCGGTAATGCTCTCAAATAAGCTATCGCAAATATTATAGTGCAACTATATTATAATACTTAATATTCATTTTAAGCCCAGGAACGCTAAGTATATCAGGTGGTGAATAAGTAATAATTAAAGCATAAAATATAACCGCAGTGTTCGAGTTACAAGACAAGCTAATTAACTGAAAACAGATGCGATGCTCGCGTGCTAGTTTCAATGGTTACTCAAGCGTTCCCTATCTAGATACTAACTAGCTCACAGGTATTGCGTGTGCAATGCTGTCTGCATGTATTGAAGGGATTTGTTTGTAGCTTTATTTCTCTGACTATAGATTTATCCGTAAGTAGTTTTTGACAGCGTCCGTGGCGCAGTTGGTTAGACGATGACTGTGAAACGAGAGGCCGCGGGTTCGATCTCCGCACTGAAACAAATATTTGTGTGATCCACAGGTATTTCTTTCGGGTCTGGGTGTTTGTGAGACCGAAAAGTCTCTCGTTGTTTCTGATACCCACGACACAAGACTCGATCTTAGTGTGGGGTCAGGACTATGTATGTGACTGTTGGGTGTATTTTTTTACTTATCTAGGAACTGGTGCTACACTGGTGGTAGGTCTCTCATATTTTATATGTGTGTTGGTATCACCGCAATGTCTATTTCTCCCGCCAAACAGCAGTGTAAATGCACTGCTGTATTCCGGTTTGAACATTGTGGCCAGAGTAACTACTGGACATATTGAGACTTAACATTTTATGCCCAGGATGACGAGCGCAGTGGAATGCCAAACAACGCTTTGTAATTCGTGGTGTTGTTTGGTTTTCTACTATCCATCGGTCGTATTGCTTAATGCTTACCATCAGGCGAATGTCATGCTCGTCTCGCCATTCATCGCAATATAAAAAAAGAATTTGTACCGTATGATATAAACGTCCATCCAAAAAGCCACGATACACGATGTAAAAACAGTCATTGTGTCTGAAAGAATATTATCGCATGGGTTCAGCCTATGTATATTCAGTTTCGATCAAGCTGTCATACTAGTGTCGACTGGTGATAATAATATATTTGGGTTAATATTACTATCAAATTCATTGTTCTCACTTCGCCGGGCCAATATAAACAGACTTATTTCAAAGTAAACTCTCCTTGAGCGTTGTATAAATCTTTAACAGCCTTATTCATAGACAGATTTAAATGCTATTTTAGTAATCGAATGTTTTGTCTCTATCGAACGACTTTAGAATTCAGAGAATTCAGTTTGAGTGAAGAAGACAAAACATTCGATAACTAAAATAGCTTTTATGTCTGGTTATGAATAAGGTCGTAAGATTGTACATTTATTCTTAATTACGGGCTATAAAAAAGGAAAAAGCCGTAAGCCTTTAGTCCACCCAAGCAAAACCGATGCAAGCGATGAAGATACGCATTGCAATTTAAATGTTGAATCAAAAAGATGTGTTTCATTACACGCGGGCTGGCTCAATCGCGCCTCTATTTAATTATAAACAGCAGACGATTCGCGCCATTCACTCACTGAATGAATTCGATTTGATATTATCGTATCATTCATTCGCAGCCAACATGGCCGACGCGTTTTTTAATTTCGCTTCATTTTTACTCCGCTTTTTGGTGACGAAGAATGATTTCTGATAAGTTAAATTGAATTTGAATGCATAGAGAGTTGGGTTTTGTTTACGTCTACAATTAGTTAATTGAAAGGTTCCTTGGCACTTGAAAACATGATTTTCTTAGTATCAGACAGACACTCATATTCTTCATGATTTAATTCAGTATAATCAGACAATAATATGTTATTAATAATGTATGGCGAACTACAAACTACACAAAAGAAAAGAAACACATAATCATACTGTCAATATTTCGATCTTCAAAGATTTTATTTAAAACTGGTTAGGAACAAAACAAAAATCTCTGGAATCAAAAAGCACAAACAACTTGCGACACTTATATTTCACATTCGTCAAAGCGTAAATCAATTAACCTCACAAAAACAGAAATGAAAAATAAATTATTAACATTCTAATTCGTGTTTGACCCAGCGTAATGCAAATAAAAAATGGCCAAGTTCTGTTGAAATATGGCCGAGAAATGAGAAAGTATGGTTGTCAGCAATGGCGTGACTTCGTACGGAATCTTACAAATTCTAGGGGCGGCGCAGACAGATGCGTGCCACTTGTCCGATGTCGGCCCTCGTTTGTCATCGCTGAATTTTTTATATGCGATATTTTTTGGTTGGGATTTGAGAGGTGAAAATGTAGATATAGCGATTATGGAGGATATTTTTGTGGTTAAGGCCGCAATTTTTTTTAAAGACACTTCTATTTCAGCAAAATCGATTGTGGAAGATATTTTATTTTTGGTTTCGTAAGCTCCATCATTTTTATAAATATATATAAATCATCGTTCCCTCACTACTGAGGATCGCGACCACATGTGATGTTCCTCCAACGTGTTCGGTCCTGGGTGGCATGGACCGCGTGGTATAGGCTACCACCAACCGCCTTCTTCACAATGTCCGACCATTTGGCTGGTGTTCTGCCTCTGGCGCGCTTGCCTTCTATTCGTCCCAATATTATGAGCTTCTCTAATTCATGTCTGGGAGACCGCATGATGTGTCCAAAGAAGCTCAAAACACGTTCCTGACAAATGGCAGAGAGTCTCTTTTGAATATTTAGTTCGATTAAAATAGACTCATTGGTTCTCATGGCGGTCCATGGTATACGGAGCATTCTCCGCCACACCCACATCTCAAAGGCATCAATCTTCTTCAAATCGCAGCTCTTCAAGCACCATGTCTCTGCTCCGTAAAGGAATATGGAAAAAACTAGCGCCCGTATTAAGCGCACTTTGGTTTCACGGCGTATGCTTCGGTTTTTCCAGATCCTCTCGAGATTGGTCATCGCACTTTTAGCCATACCGGACCTTCGGCGTATTTCCCCAGAGCAGCTACCTTCGCATGTTATTTGCGATCCGAGATAAATGAAGTCCTCTACTTTTTCGTAGCCGCTGAGTGCATCCGATTGTGGTAGAAGTTGAGCTCTATCTATCACCATTATTTTAGTTTATTTTATTAAATACATTAATAAAATAAATACACCCACTTGGCACATACATAGTCCTTAAGTCTTGTGTCGTGGGTATCAGAAACTAAGAGAGAATTTTGGTCTCACAAACACCCAGATCCGACATAAATATTTGTGGGCCTCACAAACAACTCGGTGCCGGGATCGAACCCGCAGCCTCTCGTTTCACAGCCGGCGTCAACCAACGCGCCACGGAGGCTGTCATAAATTTTAAGAGCTTGAACATGATTGTCAATTCGTAACCTATGAAAATGTTAATGACAATACACCTAATGCAAAAAGTAATAAAGACCTACAATTAGACCACATAATGATCTCGTTGCTGGACATAGGCCTCTCCCACAGCCACAGAGCCCGATCTGCTGCGTTATGCATCCAGTAAGAAGATTAACAAGACCACGCTAAACTACAAATCGGCAATTAGTATTTTTTTATTGCGATGAATGGCGAAACGCCGGGCCATTCGCCTGATGGTAAGCGGTGCGACCGCTCATGGACAATACCAAACGAAACAACTCCATGAATTACAAGGCAATGCTAAATTTCACTGCGCTCGCCATCCTGAGACATAAGATGTTAATTCTCTATTTCCAACACACAAAGAGATGGATTTGAAAAAAAAATTATTAAAATTACATAAAATTAAAATTAAATTAATATAAAAATTACATCGAATACCTTGTAAATAGAAAATAAGTACTATGTGTATTGACTTGTCATAAGAACTATATATTTAATTAATTGCCTACGTGACCAATAAACGAATTTCATTTCATTTCATTTCAAACAATAAACTTCCTTCAGGTAACATCAAAACACATAAAACGAAATCAATAAATCAACAGCCAAAATCTAAGCCAACAGAATAATGCAGTATTTGTTAACTGTCTAGAATCTAGATAATATTAATATCTGATACACAACGTAAATTCTCCGGATACAATTTCTAAATTCCCGACGTGAAGTACATTGCGTTGTCTGTCTTTGCCTCAAAGGAATCGTCTCGAATACCTAATTTAATTATGCGTTTCAAACTTGTCTGCGGAATTGTTACCTGTCTTCTATTATTAATAGTAAATAACAATGTTATTGAGTTTGAGATTACCGGATGGTTTCAGTTACGTTAATTAATGTTTCCGATGGATTATGAGGTTAAAGGGCATCGTGTTTGGCTTTTGTTCTTTGTTTAGGAATTTATATATGCAGATAGCATTAAGAATGAAAAAAAAATATTGCAGCTCTGAATTCACTTCCTTGATAGATTTATATTCAATATAATTAAGGTTATATACATTCTTAATATGCATGTCTTCCATTGCTTTTTTGAGTACCTTGTGATATTTATTTATATCACTTCTCTTATTGAAATATTAGATAATGGTAATTATGTATTTATTTTGCATCCTAATTATTTAAATTTTATTACAAAAAATGCTCACCAACCGGCGTCAAATAAGTCACGCTCTCATGAAAAATCTTTTGAACTCTGTCGTAAGAATCCTAAAAAAAAAAGAACTAAGTTCAATGGATGTTTCAACACGCGGACTTAGAATGGGGATCCAATTTGTATCCGCATCCGGTATCCAGCATCCAACTCGGCGGGCAGCGTGCCTGTCGAAACTTCTGTCACATGTCTCGCGAGTTTAGCCGATTCCTATTGAGCCCCGCTCCAACCGAGATTCGGATGTAAAGGTAATAGAATGAACAATTTCTGAGTTCGCTGGTTATTTCTATTATTATCTGATGCCAAATATAATGCAAATAAATTAATGTTGAAACACTAACAATTATCTAAATTTAGGATTTTTTTTAACAGTTCGTAGTATTTGTGGCCTACACTCAGCATTTGGTGGATAAGAGGCTGAAGTAGAAGAAGAAAAATAATAATAAGAAGAATAGTATTTGTTGCGACATTTTTGTGATTGTGATTTCTCTGCTGTTTGAGCGTAGTTCTAAGCTTAGGCATTATTTTATAATAAATTATCTTGTACTTATTATTTTGTTCTTTTTAAACTCTTGCCAGCTGTAAAAATGGCATTCTTTCATATTAGGCTATAGCCTTACTCCTACATGGTATTGTATTTAAGATATAGAAAAGCCACATCCATGACCTACAGATCATAGTCCACGTAACATATCTCAGGCGTATCGGCCGATGAGTTGGGCCGGCAAACTTGGACTCGCGGCAGACAGAATGCACTGGACTACTACAATGCTGTTTAGTTCTTATTACTAAACTTTTTATATAAGAAGAGTCTAATCATGTGTCTTTAGTTTTACTGCAACACTAATTAAGCATATACGAGGATTTTTGTTAAGGCTGCATTATAAGCCTCTTATTGTATTGTGGTTTAACTGCAACACCAGTATCTATACTATGATTTTTTAATGGTAACTTCATTTTTATATTATTGTGGTTATGTTGGATGAATTTGACAGCCTCCGTG
Organism: Deilephila elpenor; assembly: GCA_949752805.1. NCBI lineage: Eukaryota > Metazoa > Arthropoda > Insecta > Lepidoptera > Sphingidae > Deilephila > Deilephila elpenor. The sequence goes on from OX457114.1 coordinate 4,006,306, forward strand.
GCGCAGTTGGTTAGACGCCGGCTGTGAAACGAGAGGCCGCGGGTTCGATCCCCGCACCGAAACAAATGTTTGTGTGATCCACAGGTATTTGTTTCGAGTCTGGGTGTTAGTGGGACCGAAAAGTCTCTCGTAGTTTCTAATACCCACGACGCAAGACTCGATCTTAGTGTGGGGTCAGGACTATGTATGTGACTGTTGGGTGTATTTATTTATTTTATTATAATTTCACGATGTATTATGTTTATCTAAAGTAAAAATGTTCTGAAATCAGTCAATTACCACAAAGCTATTATGTGGCAAAATCACACTACCTGAAAATATTATACAGGTCAAATTTAAAAACCTTGGATTAATACGAAATATACTTTTCGATCACGATCCTTTTGCTTAAACCATGCGACAATGAGAGCGTAAAATTAACAAGGAATCACCCGGCAAAGGCTAGGATTAAATTCCAATTAGCTGTAATCTCGATTCGTATTAAAGTGTTCGTTGAGTCGTGAGTATTGACAAGGTTTACAGTAGCGTAAAAGTTTATTGTTTGAAGTTGCAATGGTGAATTATTTTTTACAATACACACTAACAGAAAAAAGTTATATAAAAGTATATGGGATATATGGCCTAACCCCTCACTATCGTACTATCGATTGTTGAGGAGGCCCGTGCGCTGCAGTGGGACGAATATGGGCTGATGCAGTACATATTCGTCCAGTACATCGACGCTATGTACCAACTTCATTTGAAAATTATAGGTCCTTGGTAGGCCAGAGGTCCTTCGTGTACCTTAAAACTATTTTGTTATTTTATGCCGCCAAGTAGCAGTTTATAATTTATTTACTGTTGTATTCTGGTTTTAAGTACGTTAATCCATTGAAAACTGGGCATTAAATATATGTAGGGCAGTGTTCTGCAGCGCTAAGCAATAATTATAATGAGTTTTAATGATGTTGCTTAATATATTTATAGACAGGGGTGACGCTTATCAGTGACCTTCTCTCTAACTAAAAAAAATCTAAATATAACATATTATAAATTTAAAGACTAGTGACGTCACAACTTTTGTTTATCATCCCTTTTCTTTTACTCCCAATATAAGATTTAAAACATTTCTAACTTATTAAATTCTGAATGGATTTACTGATTTAATGGATGGCTGCCTCGGTAGCGTAGTTGTACTACGGTACGATTACAAAGCTGAGGTCTCGGCTTCGAATACCGGGTCGGGTAAAGTGATAATGGATTTTTCTATTCATTATGCCTCGCCTCCTATCACATCGTGGGACGGAACATACAAGGCGAAATGTGTGTGTCCTGGTAGCACCTCTGCCTACCCGTTCTGGGAAAAAGGCGTGAGTATATGTAGGTATGTATATTATAAATTGTTACCAACTAAATAGTAAGTCTTAAATAAGAAATATACGTATTAACATTAGAAAAAAAATGTTAAACGCAGCAACAATGTAACGAGCGAGTCGTTTACAGCACATGACGAATGGCTGGGGTCATGCACTGCCGTCATTATGATGTAACCAATTTCACTAGACCCTCGCACTACTGCCAACTTACCCTCAAACCCATCTGAGCTAAACTCCTTGAGAGGGGAGAAGGAGGTCAACATACGCCGGTATATCTGTTAAGAATTGTGTTTTACATCATCTTGAAAGCAAATTATGAATTTTTGCATGTATTCCGTTGCTAACGAGCGGAAGACATCGTCTGAGGCGGGATTAAATGGCTGTGGGAGTATTATTCTTTTTTTCCAAGGACATGTTAGAATCTCTTTGATATTGTCTGATGAGGATTTAAAAGAAAGACGCATAATACTCTTTATTACGTTATTTATATCGCAATTATTTTCTAATAAAAACACATGATAAATTGAAGTATTAAAAGTGTACGTTGGTGAGGACTCTGATTAAATTATTTTGATATTGTTTGTCTAATTATAGCATAATATTCATACGGACGATGAAGTGATACGCAACTTTTACTTTTACAAATCAAATTATTCCTTGTGGTATTATTTAAATTGGCAATTAGAACAGCCGTAGAATTATATTTGACATCGAAAATTCAATAGTATTACAAAATGGATTAGAATTTGACACACTTTTCTATCCTCTACTAAACCCAAAGAGCTTACCAAATTTTATTATTTCCTTTCCAAACATGTGATATCCAGTTTCAGTATTATAATTCAAATTTAATTTCCCAGGAAAGGGATTTACTCTTATCATATTAACACAACCGTAATTAAACAAATCCGTGAAGGCAAACCAAATTACTCAAAATCTGTCTCAAAAGCAAATTATGCAAACGATTCCCCGCAACATTCTCGTTTTAGACAATATATTTAGCATTGAAACACAGTTGTAACGGAATAAATGGTTGTCACAGCACGTCCGCTCGCTTCGCACTCCGCTCACGAACTGATTTGAATTTGGAATTTCGTTCGCTCGGTTGCCGCTGGTTGGTGTTTAGCTTTTTTTAAAAATGTTTTAGAACTTTATCGTGTTGCGTTGCTTTTTACATAGAATTAGTTGAATGGTAACAGAATTTGAACATCAATTAGTTATTGAACGTATTGTTATTACAGAAACAGAATAACAGCAAGACATGATAATATGACCTATACGAAACGCATGAAGATGTGGCCCATGTTTAACTTATTTAAAAACTATCATCAGTAGCATCAAAAATACAAATAAATCCGTAATAAGAAACCCAAGCGCCTAATCTTTTGTTTATTTACCAGCACTAAGCAGATTTACCAAGCGAATGCTAATGCGGCACTCCAAATTAAAGAAACCAAAGCAGATTAGTCCAAAGTCTTTTCACAACTTCATAGTTAATATCAACTTTGTTCTAAAACAGTAAGGTTTAATTTCAATCAGAAGGTTTCAGGGGAATCGTCTAATGAAGTCAAGAGTAATGGAGTGGTTGCCGATTTTTATTTTGCTCTCGACGTTTGACTCGCGTAGATTTGCGATCAAGTTTTATCCGTTTGCGGTAGACATTTGGCATTTAAATTTGTTTGTTTGGCTTCCGGGGAATGCGTGGGAAGTGGGTAGGTTGTTTTTACTGGGCGAGCAATTTTTCTGCTAAATATTATCGAGGAGAGACATTAAAATATATGAGGGTCAAGAAATATTTAATAAACATACATACATACATAAACTCACGCCTTTATCCCCGAAGGGGTAAGCAGAGGCGCCACCAGGACACCCACATTTCGCCTTGTGTGTTTCGTCCCATGATGTGATAGGGGGCGAGCCTATCGCCATATCGGGCACAAATTCCTAACTCCGGGCTGATAGTGAATAGAAAAATCCAATATCACGTTGCCCGACCCGGGACTCGAACCCGAGACCACAGCTTTGTAACCGTACCGTAATACAACTACGCCACCGAGGCAGTCAATAAAAAACCGGTTAATTTCGATATCAATAGATAATCATTTTGTTACTTATCGGATTCCAGCCGGACCATGTGCAATGGTTTCTATGGTGTAAATCCTATAATTTAAATCTAATCGATGCGTAAGGCTTAAAATGATTTTAATTCTCAGTTTTTTAGTCCGTTGCATATAATATGTTCTGTCATGTCGGTCCTGTTCACACAGAAGTCAATTATTGCATAAAGTATGAAATAATATAGGTATTTAAATATTTAGTAATTGTTATTACAATAAAAACGTAAAATACTACTCCAAAACTTTACCTCTTTCATAAGTAATGAACCAAATAATAGATCTTGAAGTAAAAGTATTAAAAACAACATCAAAACATTACAATCGTATATAAAAATATGACAAAACTTCAGTGACGCAATGCAATGTTTTCAAAACTTAATTCTTAACTTTGAGCTCCGTTTCGTAGTTTTTATTAAGTTACAGAGAAACAAACTAGCGTAGAAATTTTTCCAAGTTTCCGCAAGGGGCGACGGAGCGACACGGCGCGAATGCTAGTCCTCTATTACGGATTCATTCGACATTATTATTGTCACTTTCATTTGAAAGATATATAAATGCCTGGATTTTTTTGTTTCTTGGATAATGTTATAAAACAGTGTGATTAAAATAAGGCATAGCTGGTGAGATATTACCATTTCTCGTCGATCAGCGCAGTAATTCTGACTTAATCGAAAAAGATTAAACACAGGTTTATCCTGAACGCGACAAACTTGCATGTGTTATTATAAAATAATAATGAAAAAAGAGTTATTAACGCTGTGGTTTTTATTTGTTTTTCTTATTAATTCGCAGATCTGCCATACTGCTTAATCTTCGAAATATACTATCAGAACGAATCACGTAAGTAAGTAATTTACGCTTAGAAAGTGATGGAGCCACGAGGTTGACGCAAGCGTAGTAGATGTTCATGACCGGCAGTAACTATTATAGAAGGTGACCTGTTTGCTAGACCTATTGTATAATTATATAAATACATACATTTTACCTTGTATTTTCCGCCCCACTATGTGATAGGGGGCGAGCCTATCGCCAAATCGGGCACAAATTCCTTACTTCGGGCTGATAATGAATATAACAATCCAATATCACTTTGCCCGGCCCGGGACTCGAACCCGACACCTCAGCTTTGTAACCGTACCGTAATACAACTACGTCGCCGAGGCAGTCAGGCAGGCAGTATAATTGCATAAAAATATAATAGATAGGCATTATCAGTTACATTTAATTCAATTTCCCTCAACTTTCAATTATTAAGGAGCGAATCACGTAGTGAAATAATATCGACTGCTATAATAATAGGGCCCGTATTCCCGCGGGCGACACGACGTCGCTCCCACCTTAACAAGTTGAATTCAATTCAATTAGTGCAGAAAGTTAGACCTAGGATTTCGACAAATTAGACCAGTTTTGTATGTTAAACTTTTTTTGTAATTAATTTGTTTTTTCAATAACTACGTGTATTTTAATTACACTGTACAAGTTTAGAGACTAACATAGTTTCTAGATTTTTTTAATTTGAAGATTCCGTGTTACGATGCGTTTCATTTATATATGTTTCACTATATTCTAAAATCATTTTTGAATTATCATTTCATTTTATGAATTATTTAATTGTAACAGTAATGTAAATATTGTTTTATCTAAGACGTTGTAGGAACTTACAGCATCCGAGAGTAAACACAAAGCTAGCGTGTATTGTAAGGGAACTCTACGGCTCACATTTTATCGACATTTATATAATTGCTACGACCGTCACGTTAAAGAGAACAGTGAAATTGGTAGCTGCTCTCAGTTCTAAGAAATTGTGACATTGAATTTGTATGATTAAATTATTTGTTGCTTTACAATAAAGCTGCATCAAATAATTTTAAAATAATGTTAATTTTACATACATACGAATACTCACGCCTTTATCCCAGAAGGGGTAGACAGAGGCGCCACTAGAACACCTACATTTCGCCTCGTATGTTCCGTCCCATTATGTGATAGGGGGCAAGCCTATCGCCATTTAAGAGCGTCAGAAAACAAGTCAACCTAACCTAACAAAAGCAAAATTTCTATATTTATTATTCGATACCATTAAAATATACAAAAGCAACACCATTGTGAAATTTAACTGCAGGTTGAAATTCAAGGATCCATATAAAATAAATCAAGTTAAAATCGAACATCAAAGTAACGACTCTTTAAACCCTGGAGAGTATTAAGCTACCACTTTTATCTCTTCTCGCAGCTCCGACGGTTGCTTACGAACAGTAGGGTTGGCGCACCTATATCTTATTTTCAAAGTAGGATTGTATTGTAAAGGCGATCGTGATTTTTTAGTCCAAATGTTATTAAAAAACTCTTAAACAAAATGACAGCGCCTGATCTGAGAATCGAAACCAGGCACTTACGGTTTACAATATTCCAATTCATTTTTTAAAGTGGTAAGTATGCTCGAGACAATTTTTATAAATGGGTTTAAACTCCCAAGGTGGTCCTTCTACAATTAAAATCAACTAGTAATAACTACTTCACTATATACTTTTCATAAGTTTTTCATATATTTTAAATAATTCGGATTTCACTGACAAAAAGCAAAAAGGAAACTAAACCAGCTGACATTTTTTCCTTAAAATACTTTAAATAACGCCAATAAAAAAATAAATTGTTTTCTTAAACTCAAGTATTACAACCCTAACGGAGGTTGAATACATCAAGTAGGTTGGAGGCTTTAATCGTCGAGTAACCGCCGGTCCACGGGGCGAGAACCGAAACTAGCACCTTTGATACCACTTTTCATAAATTGGAAATATATTATGTTGTTTATTTGAGGTCAGAGTTCAGACTCACTGTGTCCTATTCCAGGTCAAGGCTGCGCATATCCGGTTTTGAAAAGGCCGACGTAATTGTGTTCAAATATTATGCTGGATACTTTTTTGCACTACCCTACAATTGCCATTTTAGCGACACGGGTTAGCATCGACTGACTGAAACGAGTTTTGGAGCAATACTAAAAATAATAATTCTAACAAAAAATTTAAAATAATACACCAATCCACAGTGAAAATTTATTTATATTTGCCGATTCTTCTATTAAGACTTAAAACCTACATTATCGTACACACATGTAAGCAATTCACGAAATATCAAAACGAAAGCGGACAAAAGACTAGCGCCCGCTCCACGGTGGGCGCCAAAACGTCTCGACACAAATTGACAGCGCCACCTACCGCCTAGCGGCGGAATTGCTCAGCGGCGCGGCATTCCGTGACTGAACTCCGCGATGTGCGGACGTGCCGCGTTTACAATAACTAAATGTACTGGATGCGAATGCGTGTTCGGGATTTTGTATGTTGTTACTGTTAAGGTTTCTTTCGTTGGATTCAGGTGCTTTTAGGAGCTTTAGAAGCCTTTTAGAATGTCAATGGATGGGGAAATTTATTTGATAAATGTTTATTTGGTTTTCAATTGGGAGTGGATTTATTTTGAAGTCGCCTTTAGAATCTGATTTAGCTTTCCTGTAGATTCTATGTTGCACTATTGGTTTGGCAAGAGGGTACGTGGGCTGCAGGTTAGCAGATTCTAGGTTGAATTTGCAGATAGGTCGTGTTTTGAACTATCTCACCATGCAAGTTTTTTGCTTTGAAATAGCATGATTACTGTTTTGAAATTAAATCTTATTTCTTGTCAATGTTAATTATATTTTTAAAAGTCATTTACACGGGAAGAGTGTCGGCGAGAATTATATGCGATTATCGCACGACTTATCCGCCATAGATTGTCGTGTTCTGACATATGTATACACGATGCAACTTTTTTGTATCCTTACAATAATCGTATCTTCGAGGCGAAAAATTTTCCCCTTGTAAATGGGGCTTTAGGCAAATCATGCTATTTAATAGAAAGGATATTATAATAAAATGCCATTCTTTAGCTAGCGGTTTTTCAGTTAAGTGTAGAGTGTTAAGTGAGATATTTTTGCTGTTCATATAATTATAATCCACAGTACAATTTTGCTGTTTTTTTTCTTGTAAATGATACATATTTATTATAGTGCGGGTTTTGATTGGAAAGCTCCAACTTTCCCCAGCGATTTTTTCCCACAACACCGATAATGCTGTTAAAAATGTCATTGTATAATTTTATCCCGTTTATTTTTATGTAAACAAACAAACACAACATGCCTTTTTTCAGAGGACGTAGGCAGAGGTGCTACCAAAACACCTACGTGTGTGTTGTGTTGTCTGTTTCGTCACACAATGTGAAAGGGAGCGAACCTATCGCCATATCGGGAACAATTTCTGACTCCGGCCTGATAATTAATAGAAAATTTCAATATCCCTTTTCCCGACCCGGGATTCGCACCCGAGACCTCAGAGATGTAATAGTAGCATAGTACAACTGTGCTACCGAGGCAGTTTTGTTTTATTTCACCGATAAATATAATTGTGTATCTAAATGAATTTGTGTCTAGATGTTGTGATAAAGACAAATTTCTCGTAGTTTGTTACAAACAGGAGACAAGATTCTTATAAAAACGTGTATGGTTTGTCATCCATTACATCCTGAGTTCGTATTCTCGGTATATCTACTTAATTTGAATTCTCTGTTATAAAAAATAATATATGACTTGCTCAGGGCTGGAATTAGTGTCCCGCATAGCTTAGACACACCCCACATCACATGAGTAATATTGAGGTGGAAACAAGTTTGGCGAACTGTGGGGCACAAGTGGTACCTAGTAACCTCTACCTACGTCTTCGGGAATACAGACCTTAACTTATCTATGTATGATTACTTAGTCCCAAGTTGACATGCTAGTATGAATAATTAAACATAAACTCACGCCTTTATCCCCGAAGGGGTAGGCAGAGGCGCCACCAGAACACCAGGTTAGGTTATAATTGTATGATCCACAAGTAATTGTTTCAAGTCTGGGCGTTTGTGAGACAAAAGTATCTCGTAGTTTCTAATACCCACGACACAAGACTCGATCTTAGTGTGGGGTCAGGACTATGTATGTGACTGTTGGGTGTATTTATTTAAACGTTTCCACGATTACTCACCATCAAGTAAGTTGCTATATCGAGGTAATTTTTTGCCTGCGAGAACCGAAATGTAACTTACATTGCGTTAAAAAGTGCGTGGTGGCCTGTTGGTAACTGACCAAACGCGGCTGTCTACATGTTCACGGTGGTCGCGGGTTCAAATCCCAGGGCACACCTCTGACTCTTCGGAGTTATGTGTGTATTGATAGTCAATCACCACGCACTTTAACGGTGAAGGAAAACATCGTGAGGAAACCTGCATACCGTAACGATTTTAAAGAATTTCGACGGTATGTAAGTCCGTCAATCCGCCAGCGTGGAGGACCATATGGCCTAACCACTCGCAATCGATTCTCTCGATTGTATAGTAGGCTCGTGCCCTGCAGTGGGACTTATATGGGCTGATATAGATATAAAATGTACGAGTAGATATGGTCGGGCTAATAATCTTGGAACTTTAAGCAAAGCACATGAATGAATTGACTATACTCATTAATGAGGGATGTATAATAGGGATGTAATTAGTCCGTGTTCATCGTATAGGCCTCGTCACAACCTCGTAATATTTTCCGGTGTTGTGCAAATCTTAATGACAACTTCCCAGCATACTTTGGGTTGTAATTTGACCACAGAACTGGTAAAATATATCGTGACAATATACATTGACTATTCCATTATTCCTAATGACCCCTAAAGTTGACCTAGTAACACTTCTCTGATACGTTATGATCTAAAGACATTACGATCGTAACACTACCAGAGAAGAGTGACGTCACACGCGAAAGGCTCTTACACTCCATGTACCTACGTATATAACAAATATAATGTTGTTGAAGACGCAAAAAACGCCGAATCTTGTTCTTAAGATGCCGCGATCACGCATGCGTGAGGACCAGGCCACGCCCACCACGAAAGAGATGACGGTTGATTTCATGATTCGAATGGAATCTGATTTATTAAAGATTGTGCCAGGATAAGTGATGGTAATCGGAATAAAAGCTTGCGTTCAATGTACTTTTTTCGGTTTTGTAATGACAATGTTACGTGTATAGAGTTTTTATTATATTGGGCTTGATGGAAGCAAAAAATATCAGCTTTGCTCATTAGATATCGATACAATTTAAAATAATTTGTAATATTATACTTTCCCTATAAAACTTTTAATTTCGTTACGAAACAAGCCTTTATATTTAATCATTTATAGGTTTAAAAATTTCATTTCCCATCTTGAATATAGAATATTTTAAATTATTATTTAATTTAACCGTATTATGAGTAAAATAGAGCCGTTACAATTTACCTCGATACGTTGGTAGATTTAAAGCGTCGCGCCCTTAAAATTTTATTTGATACTAAATAAATAATTTTAGTAGAATACACAATATATTTATAAAATAAAACGTGTTGCATCATCGTTTTGATAATAGTTTTAACATTGACGATCCCATATACATTACATTTGGCATTTCAAATGTATGAAGTTAAGATGGTTTAAGTTCAAGTTAAGGTTATACGAGTCAACTTGATGGAACTGGGCCATAGTATAACTTGTTTTTTCTAACACATAAAGAAAGGTTAACCGCAATACGGGGATTCAAAATTAAAATATTATTTAAATCTTTCTCTATCTATCTATATCAGCCCATATACGTCCCACTGCAGGGCACGGGCCTACTCTACAATCGAGAGAATCGATTGAGAGTGGTTAGGCCATATAGTCCACCACGCTGATCTGAGATCTGATCCAAATCTTTCTCAAGAGCAGGTATTCCCGATGCTTTTGAACGTATTATAACAGTGAATAAAAACAGTGCAAATAATAAACAACACAAACTTTACATTTAACTTTTTTAAGCAACTTGACGACACCAAAGTAGACATTTTAAGTCGCTTTTTTGTAAGTATGTACATATAAGTATAAAAAGGCCTTCAGTTGAATATGGACTTGAATTGAATATAATATCTAATGGACCCAGACTTAGTCGTTTTATTTTATGTATTTGCAGTAACATTATAAAAAATATTTTTAATAGACATACAAATTGAGGTTGGAAGTCAATGGATGCAGGCTGCTTCTAAAAAGTCGATGAGAGAGAGAGAGAGAGGGAAAGAGATAAACAAATATTTTTGGATCTCACAAACATTTGTTTCAATGTGGGGATCGAACCTACTGCCCCTCGTTGAGCAGTGAGCTGTGAGCTGTGAGGTCCTGAGTTTGATTCCCAGGTAATGCAATCCACTTTACATAAGTTATGTCCTTTGCGAAACTCATATAACTTGCCCGGAATTGGAATTTGTGAGTGGTGACAGCTTTGAACATTATCACTTTAAATATAAATAAACTGAGTGAATTGTGGGTGGCATTAGTTTACTCTGCCACCTCTTCAGGGTAGCTTTCAAAATATAATCATGCATATTGCATGATTTTTTTTAATTCTTTTAAACCGGTGCTACAACGTGAATGCAACGCATTCAATGATAAGATCCAAGTAGAGTCTTCACCGGGGAACGATAGAACTAGGTAGTTGAGGTCAAAGCCGTCTCTCGATATTCAACACAATTCTGTCGGATTAGTTGAAATAGGAAAATGAACAAGCTGAACCCTAAACACAACACAATACGAGCTTTTAAAAATTAAGTGTAGAGGTCACTACCTGGGTAGATACGATTATTGTACCACCAGCTTTCGGGTCTCCAGCAATCTGACTTACTGAACGAAACTCCACAGGAAAGACGTCGTTTCACGGCGGTTTACCATAAGACCGTGCTACCACACGGGCTGAGCCATTTTAGCCACAGCTTTTAAGATGTACAATGTTCTAAGGTTTCCTAAGGTTGTCATAATCGGCGCCTGACGAGAATCAATAAATTTAACACTTTAAGCTAAAGGTAGGGTTTTGACATTCCAAGCTCTCAATTTTGCTCGGTGTTATAAGAATAATTTTGTCTACATTTGTCACGACGTCGTGAACTTTCCTAGATTGAAAAAAATATTATGATAAATTAAATATTTTTATAATCATTATATATAAGTTTGAGTACATTTTCGATATAGCTGTTATAAGGTTAAAAAAATATTCTTATTGAACATCAATTGGTAAACATAAAACTATATCAGTTAGTCAACCAACGACTTATCAAGTAATCTATATAATAAGTCAAGTCGATATAAACTTGGGCTTAACGTAACTTAGCCGTGCATTTTACGTACAGGTGTGGGAAGGTCACGAACTCCCAGAACTTACCAGTTAACAATAAAGTTTACCGCACTAAGTCTGTTTTAATTAATCTATTAATAATAACTGCATTTCAAAGCGCAGCAACACGAAATCTACTCAGTGTTAATTAATTTTCCCCTTGTGTGACGGATCTGTCGCAACGTCCTGAGGCTCTTTCCCATCCGGGTATCACTACAGATTTTTCCTGGGGAATTTCAATTCATTACGTGCAAAGTTGGTGGTTTAATTAAAGATATTCCGTGGAAACCCGCCCATGGAGCCTTAACTCACTGAGACGTGGTTGGCTTATTTTTTTTCGACACATTCATTCCCGCCTCTGCGTCCCTCCCAAACAAACAGCGGAGAACTTTGAAAACAATTTGTTTGATGTGCGATTATGAATATTGCTGGGTGGTATTAAGGTTGTGATTCGTGCGGGGTCGAATGGTTGTTAGGGCTTTTTGGTTTTGGGTGGCGACTTTCAGTTCATTTCATGGAAGGCAGAGACAGACTGGCAATAGACTCAGTTGACCGCGAGCTTTCGCGAGGACGGACGTCCGCAGGGGTGGTTCGACGCCGGCCGAGGGAAAATCGGAAAACTTTACGATTGAGATCGTGCGTTGCCGTGTGTTGTGATACGCGATTTGTGGCGTTTTGTGGTGATGCCGCGTTAAATTCGTCTGAGGTGAGTTTGTATATTTTATGACTGGGGAATTTATTTTACTCAAAAAGTTTGAACATTTTTTTTTTGGTATCTAATTAATGAAATTTAAAAAGGAATTTTAGGCTCTTAAATAATCGTGTATAACTTAACTACGATTCAAAAATTCAAACCACGTCATACCCAAACCAAATAAATCAACCTGAAACATTAAAAAAAAAATCTCAAAATATTTTTTTTTTAAATAAACTTTGTTGAATATGAAAATGTGTGAAGTTGTCCCAGTGTTGTTAGTTAAGAAGCTGTCGGCACGTCGCTTTGCATCCGCGAGACACTTCGAGTTGAAAGCGTAAAACTTAGCGGCTCCCTCTCAGACTGTTTAATACACCGGCGAATTAAGGTATACAGGAAACTTCAGCTCGCAGCTCCGTCACGGAATCTAATATAATTCCATTTTACATTTTAATTATTTGTATTTGCAATTTTAAATTTTGTTTATTTTTATTTTAGTACATCTATGACTAGTAATAAAATATGTGTAGGGGTATTTTACTTTTAAATTAGAGCGACGTGACCTTAAATTGGACGATATGTTTAAGTAAAAAAAATTTCTCAATGTTTTAAAGGGTCAAAATATTAAATTTTATAAATTCCCATAAAATAAGTTAAGTATACCCCGTTTAGGTCTTATATAGGCAAAAACAGTCTATTAGAAAAAAAATGGTTTTTGATTAAATAAAGTACTTCTAAAACGCCTTTAGTGTAAAAATTTATTAAAATACTTATTTCGATTAAATCAGACCACAATTTTTGTTTGCAATACAACGTAATAGCTAATCAGTAATCAAAAATATTGCAGCTAAAATTACATTTTTTCTTACTTACCGAAAATTTTCCAATCCCGCATTTAAGTCAGAAATAATCAATAACTTATAAAAAAATATATATATAAAAAGTGAAATGGTATACAGTAAAATAATACGAGAAATAAGAGCTAAATTATATGAACAGAAAAAAATATAGTTCGTAGTAGTTAACGAACTTGGACTATCGATTATAAATTATATTTCCTACACCAAATATTCAGGATTTATTTTTATTTTGTAACTATGTATGACATTAAGTAATTTAAGAGAAAAAAGCCGTATTTGACTTAATAGGCCTAAACCATTTTACATAATCGACTCTCACTAATCAATAATCTCTGAATAAGATAAATCTTACCATCAGCTGCAAGATATACTTAAGACCAAATGATCTTAAGTAAAAACTGAATAGTAGTAAAATAATAAAAAAACACTGATTTCGATATACTGGATAATTTTATCAATTTTGTAACCCCTATTGACACATGATTTAATAAAATAGACAAAAAAGGCAAGCAAAGTTTTTAATGTTAAATAAGATCATAAAATGTTTTTTCAATATACGATTTATCACCCATTTCCGTCACGTTTTTATTCCGTAGTCTTGAAGGTGTAACTTATCCACATACTACATTTAAAAAAATATTAATGTAAAACTAATATTATAAATGTCATCATAAGGCGTACTTTTCAATTTTTAACTAGCATTATAAAATGTCCTATCACAATTTCATTCCAATTTATTATCAATAATGTAACTAAATACAATATTATTCGAATAAAACTCAAGATTGCCAAGAAAATTCTCGAACGGAAAATCTAAACCTAGATCTCAGTTTCAGCCTGTGTTTACAGACACTGGAAACCTAATTAGCTACGCTCGCATTTTACCTTTACACATAAATACTGCAATATCCGTCAAATTTATCTTGTATATTTACGTTGGTAACCACTTTTATAATTAAAGTGATTTTACGATAAAGGAAAACATCGCGAGGAAATTTACCAGAGTTCTCGACAAGGATTTTAAAGTTATCTGAATTTAACCAATACAATATTATTTGCAGCGTACTGAACTTATAAACTTGTGCAATGTTGAATTGTTTTTATTATTTATTTGTTTTATTCTTTTTTGTACACTAAATAAATCTTAATAATTAAACGAATTAAGTATTATATGCGAATTACGTAGTTATTAGTTTTTAAGTGGCACTTACGAGTATAAGCTACTAATATTGAGAGAAAATTGTTGCAATTATATTTTGTATAGAGAATCTGTCAAAATGTTGAATTTATTCCCTCGATAGAATCCGAAAAATAAGCCCTTAGTCACATTTTTATTTTAGCATTCAAAGAAGAGTAAAATGAACCTGTTTTTTCATTTTACCAGTACGCTTAAAGCCTTAAGGAGATTAAAAATTAGTTGAGACGCTGTGACGAAAACAGACTCATTAAATTAATACCAGGATATCTTAAAACGTCGAACTAGATTCTCGGAAAGACTGACTTAAAACTCAGAGTGACTTAAAAACTACGCTTTCAGACCGTTCTTAAAGGAAGGAGAATATTGAATAGAGCAGTTCTATTGAGTATCCCGCTAAAATGGCATTAAGTGTAGTTTTCTAAATTAAATTATAAGATTTATTAAGATTGGTTTTATAAAAGATCTTATATCCAGACTGCGACCGAAAACGAAGCCAGGTGGTAGTATTAGTCAATTCAGATACAAAGCAACTAGAAATTTCGCAAAAAAAAATCGACACGTTTTTTAGAATTTTTTACTTATCGTCGTAGTTGGGTGATAAACATTTAGTTTTGCGAAAATAATAATGTATATATATTAAAAGTCTCAATGGTACGCAGAAGTTTGAATTACTATTTTCGCAAGAACTGGTATTAACCACCCAAACACGACGATATTAAAAAATTGCAAAAAAGATATTCACGTTTTAAGCAAAATTCTTAGTTGCATTGTGTCTGTAACCACTAAAACTACCATCTGGCTTGGTTTTCGGTCGCAGTCTTGATATACCTTGTATAAGAACCGGTATACTAGACAAATAAAATGATATTACTAGCAATGATTACTTAAGAACATTATGAAGCTGAAGTGTTATTTTCTATGTCGCTGAAACCAGCCATAATTAACTAAAAATTATATGAAATGTTGAAAAGTCTGCGATATGCATCTTGGACGTGAAATCACGGTCTCTGCGTTAGCAGTACAGTTTTCACCCAACTAAACTACCGTTCGCTTAACGACCTTATTCATAGACAGTTTTAAAACCTATTTTAGTAATCGAATGTTTTGTCGCGAAAGAGTTGATGCCGTGTAGATAAATGCGATTTGTTAGCAGAAAAATAAAAAATATTATTTTTCACAAAATTGTAAAACAGTGCCTCTCCTCTAATTTAGAAAGTTTAACTCTTCACTGAGCCTGAAAAGCCGAAAGATAAGTTAGATCTCGATTAAGGCTTTGTGGAGGCGGATTATCATATTTTAAAACTCGTTCACACTTGTCCGTATCGGATCAGCATCAGTCGCAACTCGCAA
Source organism: Deilephila elpenor (assembly GCA_949752805.1). Lineage (NCBI taxonomy): Eukaryota > Metazoa > Arthropoda > Insecta > Lepidoptera > Sphingidae > Deilephila > Deilephila elpenor. Next base: position 4,022,110 of record OX457114.1, read on the forward strand.
GTTTTATAACTTGCCGCTGCCTTCGTTGCAGGTGTTCATTACGGAGATTACCGTCTCTTAATTAGCTTGTTTTATTTTATTCTCTGTATTTTGTTTTATGTGTGTATTGATAGTCAATTACCACACACTATAACGGTGTAGAAAAACATCGTGAGGAAACCTGCGTACCATAGCGATTTGCATAAAATTATGTGGTATGTAAAGTCCGCCAACCAGCACTAGGCCAGCGTGGTCAACTATATGGCCTGACCCCCTCTTAATCGTACTTTCGATTGGAGTGGAGGCTCGTGCCCTGTAGTGGGACGTAAATGGTCTAGTTCATAACTTTATTCTAACCACTCGGATATAATAAGTTTAATTTATTTGGTAGAAAGAGTAATATTAATTGGTAATCAATCTGATAGTTCAGTGAAGGAAAACGTCACGAGGAATTCTGCATACATAAAGATCTTGACAAGGTTTTCTATGGTATATTAAGTTCGACAATTCGAGCTAGAGTAACTTAGTGGACTCAGCTCTAAGATCCTTTAAATGAAATGGTAGTATAGAATTGAAATAAAACTATTTTATACGGATTTTATCGCGATTTGGTTTAATTTTTACATTTTTTTAACTTAAGTAGTTAAATTGTAACAGTCACTGAGCGGATGACTAATACCTCAGTCCGCCCCGTGACCACGAAAGCTGTAAAGTAATCGAAACGTCGGGAAGTTAAAAAATGTAAAAATTAAACCAAATCGCGATAAAATCCGTATAAAATAGTTTTATTTCAATGTGTAACATTCGCGTAAATCTAAGAAACCATTATGGTAGTATAGAAGTTCAGCAGCGGGTGATAATGGGCGCATACAGATATGTAAATACATAATAAATCAGTAGAAAATTGCATAAACAATAAAACAACAAAAAATCTGCAATATACTTAATATTTAATTAATTTATTTATTTATTTATAGTTTGGTAATAATAATAACAAATTTACATTCCATTAATATTTTATTCATTATGTTTAGAATACTACGACATATATTCCGAGGCAATATATTTTCCAATATCTAGGAGAACTCTACCACTACACCAAAATCACATATCGTTTTCTGTATGAATTCTGCTACAAAAACTAGTGAATTAATGAAATAGGCTTCTCTGACAGCTAAATCTATATTTCTTACCAACTCCTTGAAGGATCTTATCGCATCCATATCTGAAAAATACAAAATGAAATAATCAAATATAATTAAATAAATAATTCACGGTGATCGCGGGTTGAAATCCCAGGGCACACCTCTGACTTTTCGGAGTTATGTGTGTATTGATAGTCAATCACCACGCACTTTAACGGTGAAGGAAAACATCGTGAGGAAACCTGCATACCGTAGCGATTTTAAAGAATTTCTACAGTATGTAAGTCCGCCAACCCGCACTAGGCCAGCGTGGTGGACTATATGGCCTAACCACTCTCAATCGATTCTCTCGATTGTAGAGTAGGCCCGTGCCCTGCAGTGGGACGTATATGGGCTGATATAGATAGATAGATAGAAATAATTAAATAAATATATTTTGTCTAATCTAAAATCTAAATAAAGCTGCCGCGGTGGCGTAGTTGCCCTAGTTGTTTTGGTGTGTTTTTGTGTAATCCCGGGTCGGGCAAGGTGATATTAAATTTTTCTATTCATTATCAGCCCGAAGTCGGAAATTTGTGCCCGATATGGCGATAGGCTCGCCCCCTATCACATCATGGGACGGAACATACAAGGCGAAATGTGGGTGTCCTGATAACACATCTGCCTACCTCTTCTGGTAAAAAGGCGTGAGTTTATATATAAAACCTAAATTCAGCAACGCAATGGTTGAATAATTTTAACATTATTTTGAAATAGCATCTGCCCGCGAACGTCGTCGCCGTGATTAACTTTATTTGAAATTAACTTTATTTGGAATTTCCCATCCGATCCCATCTCGTCCCGTTATATCCCGCCCGTCCCGTCTTATTCTCACTCCAGGCATGTAATCCAGTCCCATCCCAGTCCTTTGAGTATAAAAAATAACATATGTATCAGAATTCCTTCCTTATCCCACGGGAACACAAAATTTTTCGGGATAAAAAGTAGCCTAAGTGTTAATCTAGGGTGTCAGCTACCTCCTTACCAAATTTCATCGAAATCCGGTAAGTTGTTTCTGAGTTCATCGCACACAACCGCACAGACAAACCCACAAAGAGACAAAAATTCTAAAAATCATTGTTTCGGTTTCTATTATGTTAATACAAGCCCGCCCATATAAGTTTTTCTCATTTATCTCCCAAGTATAGACATCGATCGGTTACAAATTTATTATATGTATTTATAGATAAGATATTTTGAAATCAGGTGTTTTATGAATAAATAATAGTTTAAAATATATAGATTCTTGCTCAAATAACATAGTAATTGTTTACCAAGCATTAAAACTATTGTCTGTACTCAATTTGAGACTGTTATAGGGGTAGCATTTAATCACATTCTGAGACAAAAAGACTGGTGTAACACGCGTCCGTTCATATTACCACTACTTACCCCTTTGAAAACACAAGCTTGAGTAAAATTTCAATTACCTAACGTTCTGATGACATCGGGACCGAAATAGTAAGGTGGATTCTTGAATGCTAGATATGGAAATATTTCAATTTCTCTCAAGTCCAAATTATTCATATCTGGGAAAACCACGGTAAACGTTACAGATTCTGTGAAAAAATACAAGATGATCATCAGATGTTAGATATTTCATTTTTTTTATTGCGATAAATGGCGAAGTGAACATGTCATTCGCGTGATGGTAAGCGATACGACCACTCATGGACAGTAGCAAAACCAAACACCATGAATTACAAAGCAATGCTTGGCATTCCACTGCGCTCGCCATCCCGAGATATAAGATTTAAGAAAAGAACTTGTTGACCGGTGAGAGATAATTGTAAATGTATAGTTTTACTATTTATAATCGAATAATATATATATTCGATATATATCGTCATTTGAATTTTAATTTAACTTTCACAAGAGGGCCGACAGCGACTGGATGCGTAAATTAGCAGACCGGGGTCGGTGGCATACCTAGGGAGAGGTCCATGTCCAGCAGTGGGCTGGAACGAGCTAATGATGATGAATGTAATTTTATCGTATTTTTTATGGAACTACTCGTCCTCTTAACATAATTTGTTAGTAAAGTACAGTACAGTATATGCCGTGCCAGTATAAAAAAAGCGGTGTTAAAAATGTCGGGCTTGGTCACAATCCTCATACTTTTGACACGCTGGCGTGGTGGACTATAATAATGGCCTGACTCTCTCAATCGTACTCTCGATTGTAGAGAAGGCCCATTCCCTACATAAAGGGGTTATACAGATGCACAACTAGTAAATAGCGATTTGTTTCAATTAATTCTAAGATGTCTTTATAGTAAATATTGATATATTGTGTTTTGACATACCATAGAGAGCAATAAACGTGTCAGTGCGAACAACAGGTTCTTTCCTTACGCGATGGTACTTGTAGTCTGTCCTAGGACTCGAAAATAGTATATTCCTCATTTCCATAGCTATTAGTAAATTGTTAGTTTTCTTGTTGATACTTAAACAAAAAAATGATGATTACCAATTTTAAAGGTATAATTTTATGATCAAGAATTTTAACGCAGGCTGCGTAGACAGGCCTACTCTCAAAATGGTTGATGCTAGGCAAGCACCCTATATAATTATAGGCCCAATTCTGCAACATAGCTGAGAAGTCACTTATCCCTCACATACACGGGTGTATGTGAGGGATAAGTGGAGACAGAGGAAATATTATTAAAGGCCAGTGAAACCGGCATACCCTTTCTGCGCTCCCCTCTCTCCCCTTCTCCTCCTGAGGTACCAAAAGGGGAGCTCAGTGACATTACTCTTTCAAAAAATGCAGATGAAGTAAGCCTTTCAGGGGTACTCACGTGAACTCAGTAACTTTCCCGTTGAGTCCCGTTACTGAAGCATCATGCGCAACAAGAGTCATGTTCGGGTTAGCAAGTTGAGCGGTTAGTTGTTCCATGAAGAAAGGGTCTGCGACTCTTCCCTTCGCTAATGTGCAGTTCGAATTCTCGGTGAAGTATCGTCTGATGCAGTCCAGATTCAACAGAGAGCAAGGTCTTTCTGCATGAGCGTCGAATTCTAACAAACAAATTGAAAACATTTGTTAAACTGTATAATTTTTCAACTTTATCAGATAGGTTAGTTTCCGAAGCCGTATATTGCAAGACATTCTACTAGCCCGTTTAGTGGTATTAAAACGATTTACACGTTTGAAACGTCTAGAACTAAGCTATTAACTGCTTAATTCTCGTGACTATTTCATTTTGGTAAATAATTCTCTCTTTCTCTCTCTCTCTCTCTCTCTCTCTCTGCCTTCAGCCACAGGAGGTCCACTGTTGAACATAGGCCTCCCCCATGGATCTCCACATAAACCTGTGAAATTATAAATTATGATTTACATGACACCTTAGTATGGATTTCAAAAAGCCTAAATGAATACGTTACCAGCAACGTCTTTGAAATTTCCAAGCCAGCTGCCTAATGGCGAGCTATATCCTAAGCAACTAGGAAAAGCGAACAAATATAAGAAGCATAACGACTTCATTGTGCCTGTCCTCAATATGATGAATATTATAACTTGCATTCTTTATATAGCTTTTCATCGTTTTATGAACGGAAGTTGGTAATTGAATTGACAATTTTTTATTTATATACTTGTTTGACACCGACATGAGTTATAATTGGAATTATTTTTGTATTTTTATCATGTCTGAATGAATTCTTTTAATTGCCCATTTATCAGCAGCAATTTAAAATTAGGTTATTATTATGTCTATATTTCTCAATTTATTTGTTCTTTATTATCAACTCAAACCATAACAATATACAGCAATGACATATTCTACTACGGCGCGGCGTGGCGTCTTCGACGGTTCTCGCGTTGGAATATAATACAGAATCGCCCTAATGCACTTGACGGCCAACGACAATATAATTCTTGCTTGATACTCTACAAGTTACTTAATATCGGATACCCAGCTTTGTTCGTTCTATAGCTCGTTGTGCTATGTGAATATGTATGTGTTGAAATATGTAAGTAAGTATGTTCCATTTCATTAAATGAGTATCAACGATACCTCTCATTGGCTGTAGACTTTGGTGTATCCATCCACTGTTGGTTACATATCTTCATATTTGCCGGCAGCGATTGGATGTGTAAAGCAGCAGACCGGGCTCTGTGGTGGACCTTGGGAGAGGCCTATGTCCAGGAGTAGACTGCAACGGGCTGATGATGAAGATGATATTTGTTCATTTCTTTCTATGTTATCACTTTTTGCTCTGCTATCCAATCAGTTTCAAGCAATATATACAAGCTATTTGCCTGATATCGTCAGTCCGTCTAATGGGTGGTCTACCACCGTTCCCTTTATTCGATCTTGGTATTCATTAAGTCGAAACTCTGCTCCGATTATCACATCTTAGATCTTAATAAATATACCTAATAGTCTAGCACTAGCACGCGTAGTCTCGATCCTAAAGTAAGATAACCAGTGTTGTACGACTATCAGAAACTACGAAAGAGGTATGGTATTTCATAGCCGAATCTTAATCAACTGAGCCGCGGAAACTGACAAATTAACTACTTAATAATCCTTTAACATAAATAAATTAAGCTGCATCGTTATTGGAATGTTGGGATAAATAAAAAATAAACCGTTACCGTCGACATCCTCCCAAACTCCAACTACACTGCTTGATGGCGATCTATCTCCAGGACTGCTGGAGGAAGCGAACAAACTCACCAAGTATATTCTTATTATTCCTGTTTCCAATATGATGTATATTACGTGCATCTCTTTATATTTATTATTGTACCAATGTTATCCAATTACGAGTATAAATATCCTATGGGTATTAATTATATGATGGCTTCTTATTTTAATTTTAATAGCATATGGCATCTTCTTTAGTTCCATTTAAGTAATACCGTTTTGCTTCCCACGTCTGCTACGCCGGTTTTTAAGCAAATATCGCTGTTTCGCATTCTATCACTCAGCCTTATTCCCAGAATGCTGTGCTCCAGGGCTCCCTGACAAACCATGAGTTGGGACTTATGTGATTAGTTCAAAGACCACGTCTGAGCTCTGTAGGTCAAAATAGGCCTGATAGGTCACAATAGGTCTTTTCCTCTATCTATTGGTAATTATATGCCAAGATCAAGTGCCTGATAGATAACACGAAACGAGAATTATAGTCTTAAATTCTGCTAGATGTAACATTAATAGTCTGTAAAGTAAAGCTTTACAAAGTTCCTACTAAATGTTGTATGGAAAGGCACTCGTTTCATAAGACACAGGATCCCAGTTTAGATACCATAATGTTACTTAAAAGACTCAATGGTACGCAGAGGTTTGAATTACTATTTTCGCAAGAACTAGGTATTTACCACCCAAACACGATGATATTAAAAAATTGCAAATAAAACATTTCACGTTTTGTGCAAAATTCTTAGTTGCATTGTACCATCTGGCTTGGTTTTCGGTCGCAGTCTTGATATACCTTGTATAAGAACCGGTATACTAGACAAATAAAACGATATTACTAGCAATGATTACATACGAACATTATGAAGCTGTAGTGTTATTTTCTATGCCGCTGAAACCAGCCATAATTAACTAAAAATTATACGAAATGTTGAAAAGTCTGCGATATGCATCTTGTACGTGAAATCAGGGCCTCTGCGTTAGCAGTCCAGTTTTCACCCAACTAAACTACCGTTCGCTTAACGGCCTTATTCATAGACATTTTTAAAACCTATTTTAGTAATCAAATGTTTTGTCGCGAAAGAGTTGATGCCGTGTAGCTAAATGAGATTTGTTAGCAGAAAAATAAACAATATTATTTTTCACAAAATTATAAAACAGTGGCTCTCCACTAATTTATAAAAATTAACTCTTCACTGAGCCTGAAAAGCCGAAAGGTAAGTTAGATCTCGATTAAGGCTTTGTGGAGGCGGATTATCATATTTTAAAACTCGTTCACACTTGTCCGTATCGGATCAGCGTCAGCCGCAACTCGCAAGTTTTCAAACTTGTCGCTGCCTTCGTTGCAGGTGTTAATTACGGAGATTACCGTCTCTTAAATAGCTTGTTTAATTTTATTCTATGTATTTTGTTTTATGTGTGTTGACAGTCATTCACCACACACTATAACGGTGAAGGAAAACATCGTGAGTCCCCCTGCATACCATAGCCATTTGCAAAAATTTATGTGGTATGTAAAGTCCGCCAACACGCACTAGGACAGCGTGGTGAACTATATAGCCTGACCTCCGCTTAATCGTATCATCATCACTCGATTAGAATAACTTTAATTTGTTTGGTAAAATGAGTTGTCTTATTTAAATAACGGAAATTATTCTAATAGTTTGGTGAAGGACAACGTCACAAGGAATTCTGCATACATAGAGATCTTGGCGAGGTTTTCTGTGGTATATAAAGTTCGTCAATCCGAGCTAGGGTATCGTAGTGGACTCAGTTCTAAGATCCTTCAAATGAAATGGAAGTAGAGAAGTTCAGCAGCGGGTGATAATGGGCTCATACAGTTAGTTATAAATACAATATCATTAATCAGCAGAAAATTGCATAAACAATAAAACAATATTCAGTCCTTAATTATTTATAGTTTAGTAATAATAATAACAATACAACAATACACATTCCATTAAAATTATTATTCATTATGTTGAGTTATTAGTTTTATTCAGCTTTCATTCTATATTATTATTATTATTTTTACACTGCCCTCTCTTTCGCCTTATTTTTAAATCCATCCCATGGTTGTCTGTAAGACATTGCTTTATGCGATAAGACCGCCATTTGTACTTTTTTTTTTTCTGTTTCTGAATGTTATTTTTGTGTGTACGATAAAGACTTAAATAAATAAATAAAATATGTTTAGACTAATATATATATTCCGGGGCAATATATTTTCCAATATCTAGGAGATCTTTACCACTACACCAAAATCACATATCGTTCTCTGTATGAATTCTGCTACCAAAAATATTGATGTCAAGAAAAAGGCTTCTCTGACCGCTATATCTATATTTCTAACCAACTCCTTGAAGGATCTTATCGCATCCATATCTGAAAAATACAAAATGAAATTATGAAATAAAATTAAATAAATATACAGGGTATATCAAGACCGCGACCGAAAACGAAGCCAGGAGGTAGTATTAGTGATATCAAACACAATGCAAGTAAAAATTTTACAAAAAAAATCGTCAAATTTTTATTTTTTATATATCGTTGTATTTGAGTGATTAAACATAGTTTTTCTAAAATAATGACGTACATCGCTTAATTTTTAAACACGCAATGGTACGTAAGGGTTTAAATTACTATTTTTGCAAAAACTGGGGATTTACCCCTCAAAAACGATGATTTTTAAAAAATTGTAAAAAAAAATCCGTCGCTTATTTTGCAAAATTTTTAGTTGCATTGTGTCTGTAGCCGCTAAAACTACCACCTGGTTTCGTTTTCGGTCGCGGTCTTGATATACCCTGTATATTTTTGTCTAAACTAAAATCTAAATAAAACTGCCGCGGTGGCGTAGTTCTACTTGTTGTTTTAGTGTGTTGTTGTGTAATCCCAGGTCGGGCAAATTGATATTCGATTTTTTTTTTGACTCGCCCCTATCACATCGGACGGCGACTTACAAGGCGAAATGTGAGTGTCATGGTAGCACATGTGCCTACTTCTTCTAATAAGGATTCAATTCTAAATACAGCAACGCAATGGTTAAAAATATTTTATAATTAATTCGGATAAAAAATATGACTTCAATATAGACGATTCTCTGCGTTTATGGCTAATGCGTGAGATTCAGAAAATATTAGTTTAAAACATATAGATCAGATTCTTGTTCAAATAACATTGTAATTATTTACCAAGCTTTAAAACTATTGTCATTACTCAATTTGAGATTGTTAAAGAGATGGCTATGATCACATTCCGCGATAAAACTGGTGTGACACGCGTCCGTCCATATTAACTACTTACCCCTTTGAAAATACAAGCGTGACTAAAATTTTACTTACCAAAGGTTCTGATGACATCGGGACCGAAACGATAAGGTGGATTACTTACTGCTACATAAGGAAATATTTCAATTTCTCTCAAGTCCAAATTATTCATATCTGGGAAGACCACGGTAAATGTTACAGATTCTGGGAAAAAAACAAGGTGATCATCAGATGTTGAATATTATTTTATTGCAATGAATGGCGAAACAAGTATGCCATTAGCCTGATGGTAAACGATACGACTGCTCATGGACAGTAGCAAAACTAAACACCATGAATTACAAAGCAATGCTTGGCATTCCACTGCGCTCGCCATCCTGAGATATAAGATTTAGGAAAAGAACTTGTTGACCGGTGAGAGTGTATAGTTTTACTAATTATAATCGAATAATACAATTATTAACATTATAACTGTACTGTATCAATCTATATACGTCCCACTTCATGGCACGGGCCTCCTGAGAGGGGCTAGGCCATAAAGTCCACTACGCTGGCCCAGTGCGGGGTGGTATTTTACTAATTCTAATATAACAAATTAATGATAAATTTTAACTATACTAATGTAATTTTAATTTTAATTTAACTTGAACAAGAGGGCCGACAGCGACTGGATGCGTAAAGCAGCAGACCAGGGTCGGTGGCGTACCTAGGGAGAGGCCTAGGAGTCCAGGAGTGGACTGGAACGGGCTGATGATGATGATAATGATGAATGAAATTTTATCGTATTTTTTATGGAACTACTCTTAATATAATTTGTTAGTAAAGTACTACTTTGCCGTGCCAGTAACAAAAGCTGCGGTGTTAAAAATGTGGGGTTTGGGCACAATCCTCATACTTTTGACCGACAGCGTGGTGGACCATAATTATGGCCTGACTCTCTCAATCGTACTCTCTCTAAAGGGGTTATACGGATGTAGAATTAGTTGATAGCGGTTTCTTTCAATTAATTTTTAAGAAGTTGAGAAATTAGTTACGCTCTTCCAAAATTACTATATGTGTATATTTAAATGTATAAATTTCTCAGTAAGTGAAATTTGTAAATTTCTTTTGGAAAATAAAGTTTCTATAACCTGAAGTTGTCTTTATAGTAAATATTTCAATATATGGTACTTGTAGTCTGTCCTAGGACTATAGAATAGCACATTTCTCATTTCCATTGCTATTAGTAAATTGTTAGTTTTCTTGTTGATACTTAAACAAAAAATGATAATTACCAATATTAAAGTTAAAGTTTTGGCACCGACGCTTATAAAATAATTATGTGAGTAGACAACTTATCGACGCAATCTTGCTAGAAAAACCGCACTAAACAACATTATACTATGAATGCGGTTTTGTTCGTATTCAAATTTATTTTATAATCATGAATTGTAACGCAGGCTGGGAATAAAAGGCCTACCCACGAAACGGTTGATGCCAAACAGGCACTCTATATTTAAAGTCCCAATTCTGCAACATAGCAGAAAAGTTCTTGAAGGCCAGTGACACCGGCATACCCTTTCTGCCTCACCCCTGAGGTAACAAAAGGGGAGCTTACCGGCATTACCCTTCGAGTGTCCAGGTGTTGACAGACGACATTTGACAATGAAAAACAATGCGCAACGTCATCAAATTTTTGACAGCAAGCCCGAAATGAGCTCTTGGACACCTGAAGTAACCAAAAAAGGCAGAAGAAAGCCTTTGGGGTACTCACGTGAACTCAGTTACTCTCCCGTTGAGTCCCGTCATGGAACCATTATACGCAACGACAGTCATGTTCGAGTTAGCAAGCCGAGCGGTTAGTTGTTCGATGAGGAAAGGGTCTGCGACTCTTCCCTTCGCTAATGTGCAGTTCGAATTCTCGGTGAAGTATCGTCTGATGCAGTCCAGATTCAACGGACAGCAAGGTCTTTCTGCATGAACGTCGAATTCTAACAAACAAATTGAAAACATTTATTAAACTGTATAATTTTTCAACTTTATCAGATAGGTTAGTTTCCGAAGCCGTTTATTGAAAGACATTCTTACTAGTCAATTTAGTGGTATTAAAACGTCTAGATCTAATCTATTAACTGCTTAATTCTCGTGACTATTTCATTTTGGTAAATAATTCTCTCTCTCTCTCTCTCTCTCTCTCTCTGCCTTCAGCCACAGGAGGTCCACTGTTGAACATAGGCCTCCCCCATGGATCTCCACATAAACCTGTGAAATTAAAAATTATGATTTACATAACACCTTAGTATGGATTTCAAAAAGCCTAAATGAATACGTTACCAGCAACGTCTTTGAAATTTCCAAGCCAGCTGCCTGATGGCGAGCTATATCCTAAGCAACTAGGAAAAGCGAACAAATACAAGAAGCATAACGACTTCATTGTGCCTGTCCTCAATATGATGAATATTATAACTTGCATTCTTTATATAGCTTTTCATCGTTTTATGAACGGAAGTTGGTAATTGAATTGACAATTTTTTATTTATATACTTGTTTGACACCGACATGAGTTATAATTGGAATTATTTTTGTATTTTTATCATGTCTGAATGAATTCTTTTAATTGCCCATTTATCAGCAGCAATTTAAAATTAGGTTATTATTATGTCTATATTTCTCAATTTATTTGTTCTTTATTTTCAACTGAAAAACCCATAACAATATACAGCAATGACATATTCTACTACGGCGCGGCGTGGCGCCTTCGATGGTTCTCGCGTTGGAATATAATACAGAATCGCCTTAATGCACTTTACGGCCAACGAGAATATAAATCTTGCTTTTAATACTCTACAAGTTACTAAATACCGGATACCCAGCTTTGTTCGTTCTATAGATCGTTGTGCTATGTGAATATGTATGTGTTGAAATATGTAAGTAAACTTTATGTTCCAGCTCATTAAATGAGTATCAACGATACCTCTCATTGGCTGTAGACTTTTGTGTATCCATCCACTGTTGGTTACATACCTTCATATTTGCCGGCAGCGATTGGATGTGTAAAGCAGCAGACCGGGCTCTGTGGCGTACCTTGGGAGAGGCCTATGTCCAGCAGTAGACTGCAACGGGCTGATGATGATGATGATATTTGTTCATTTCTTTCTATGTTATCACTTTTTGCACTCCTATCCAATCAGTTTCAAGCAATATATACTAGCTATTTGCCTTATATCGTCAGTCCGTCTACCATCGTTCCCTTTATTTGATCTTGGTATTCATGAAGTCAAAACTCTGCTCCGATTTTCACATCTTAGATCTTAATAAATATACCTAATAGCCTAGCACTAGCACGCGTAGTCTTGAACCTAAAGTAAGATAACCAGTGTTGTACGACTATCAGAAACTACGAAAGAGGTATGGTATTTTGTAGCCGAATCTTAATCAAGCCGCAAGCAATCTGAGCCGCGAAAACTGACAAATTAACTACTTAATAATCCTTTAAAATCATTTTACTCAAGTGAAATCAGTTATTCTCCCTTTGAGTCCTGTTATTATACCCTCATTAGTACATAACCATATTGTTATAAAAACGCCATGTTGTGTCGGTTCCAAACAGAATTTTCCTGTTCGTCTGCCGCAATATCTAGTTGTCGAACAGTTACAAACCTACTCGAAGATGCAATTTAGCAGCAATCAATCGACGTCCATGGTGGCCTGTTGGTAAACGGACCAGACGCAACTGCCAACATGTTCACAGTAGTCGCGGGTAACCCAGAGCACACCTCTGGCTGGAAACCTGCATGCCATAGCGATTTGCAAGTATTTCTATGATATCTAAAGTCTGCCAACCCGCACAAGGGCAGCGTCGTCAATTATATGACCTAAGCCCCTCTCAATCTTACTCTCGATTGAAGAGGAGACTCGTTCTCTGCAGTGGGACGTATATGGGTTGATAAAGTATGATACAGTTTTAAGTCCAAATAGTTTTTCGCCAATCGATAGCGAGGCATTTATTATATCTCATCAGGAGCAGTATTTTGGCGTATCAGTTTAAAGTTTTCTAAATTAAGCTGCATCGTTATTGAAATGTTGGGATAAATAAAAAATAAACCGTTACCGTCGACATCCTCCCAAACTCCAACTACACTGGTTGATGGCGATCTATCTCCAGGACTGCTGCAGGAAGCGAACAAACTCACCAAGTATATTCTTATTATTCCTGTTTCCAATATGATGTATATTACGTGCATCTCTTTATATTAATTATTATTTATTTACGACTATAAATATCCTATGGGTATTAATTATATTATGGGTTCTTATTTTATTTTTAATAGCATGTGGCATTTACTTTAGTTCCTTTTAAGCAAATATCGCTGTTTCGCATTCTATCACTCAGCCTTATTCCCAGAATGCTGAGCTCCAGGGCTCTCTGACAAACCATGAGTTAGGACTTTTGTGATTCGTTCAAAGACCACGTCTGAGCTCCGTAGGTCAAAATAGGCCTGATATTTCTCTTTTCCCCTATCTATTGGTAATTATATACTAAGAAAAAGTACTTGATAGATAACAAGAATGGAGAATTATAGTCTTAAATTATGCTTGATATAATATTAATAGTCTGTAAAGTATTTTACAAAGTTCCTACTAAATTTTGTATGGAAAGGTACTGGTTTCGTAAGACACAGGATCCCAGTTTCGAAAATGTTTAGAAAAATTCTGTATTTACACCTAGAAGGTAGGTATACCAATGAGATGTGGTCGGTCGCGTGTGAGAACTACATAAAGAAAAAAACAACACTTCACGCTGATATTAATTTAATATTCAACTTTACACGTGTCAAAAAAAAAACATCATGTTTTTGTCAATAAGGAATTACTTGTTATATCCGAAAATCGCATATTGTCCGCTGTAAAAATTCAGTCATAAATAATGGTCCTCGGACAATAAATGCTTCCTTGATCGATAGAGACCAGTTTAGAACCAGGGAAGTGTAGGACCTTATCACGTCCGGATCTGAAAAAAAAAGTAATCAAATAAAAAAAAAACGATGACTTTGAGACTTCGTACACCTAATTTAACTATAACCACCATAAAATACACCACTATAAAATAGTAACAGAAGATAAATTTTCTTAATTGACCTCTTTTGTTTTTACATTTACCTGATGAAGAATACAGTCTTGGTTATAATTCAACATACCATTTGTTCTGATGATGCGGCGTCCAAAAGCGGCATACGGAGTAATGTTATGAATGTATGCAAAAACTTCCATGTTTTTCATTTCTAAATTGTCCACATTTGGAAATACTGCAGTTAGCGTTACAGATTCTGAGGAAAAAAATTAACACAAGTCATTTCTCTTCCTCCTTGCGTCGCATTGCTTAGTATTGAGGGTCATGACCTCCCTTTTGTATCATTTTCTCCCGAACGAGCTTCCTCCATCTATTTCATTACATAAGTTGTATCAATTACTAGCAGGATAAATATCCAACTCAAAAATCTAGGCTTTAGTCAAATTCCACACACATTTGCCAAAGATTAGTACTTCATCATAATGGTGTTCATAATTATTATTACTTCATCATAATGGTCTTCCACCATTAACGTCCTCCAGAAAATATTATAATCCGCGGCTTCTTGCAATGTATGGTCATATTATATTAGCTGGCCTGTTCACCTTTTACAATATTTTAGAACTATTGCTAATTGGATGTCCAATAAATAAATAAAATAAATTAATAATAATAAATAGTTCCCGAGAAGTCGAAACACCCAGTAGTACTTTGTATTATTTTTATATTTACGAATCACATCAACTCAACTTTAATAATTAAGGGCATAGAAAACGAAAAAAATCTTTAGTTGTTAATTTGCAGTCTTCTCCATAATATTTACTCAGTGCTGAGTAAAGACCATGTCTTCTGCTTCTTTCCATATTCGATCAATGCTGATGTAGTAACTCTATCTGAATTACCATCGTAACGAAATTTGAAAAATAAAATTTTGACAGGCTCTGTGGCGCAGTTGGTTAGACGAGACGGCTGTGAAATGAAAGACCGTGAATTCGATCCCCGCTGAGACAATTGTTGCGTGAACAGCAAGTATTTGTATCAGGTCTGAGAGTTGGTGAGACCGAAATCTCTTTTGTAGTTCCTGATACCCACAAGACTCGATCTTAGTGTGGGGTCAGGACTATGTATGTGACTGTTAGGTGTATTTATATATTACTTACCATATCTAAGATACATAGCGTCAGTAAGAGCAATAGGTTCCCTTCTTACACGATGGTATCTGAAGGTAGTTCTAGGACTATCAATAGTTATATTGGTCATTTGCACAGCGAATACTAAGTTTTTGGTTTTCTTGTTGATACTGAAATTGAAATTAGAATGGTAATAAAGAAATTGATGGTATGTTTTTGTTCTTGTATAAAGAAGAATGCGCATTTATTGGCCTATGCCCTAAAAAGTAGAAACGTAGAAGCAACGTACATTTAGTCACTTAAACAGCTGAGAAAGACATATGTTTTTGAAGCCTACAAATATTTGTTTCTGTTCTCGGTGATTGCTAAAAAACACGCTTAGGTGTGAATTCAAGGCTTTGTGTTGGCTATTGAGGTTATTAATTCACTGTTTTTATCAAACAAATCTATTAAGTGTACTCACGTAAACTCAGTTACTCTCCCATTGAGTCCAGATATACTACTGTCGTACGAAACAATGGTTATGTTGGGGCCAGCAAATGGAATAGTTATTTGGGGCACTAACAGTGGATCAGGGACTCGACCGGTAACCACTTTGCAGTGCGAATGTGTGGTGAAATACTGTCTGATGCAGTTCAAGTCATAGAGAGGACAAGGCCTCTCTGCCTGGGCGTCGAGAGCTAAAGATACAAATTAATATAATGTTAGTAAACAATCATAAAACTATGCATGACAGTTTTGAGTACACAACCTCGGCCGAAATCATAATGTCAATGTCAAATCTGTCGTACATAATATCTATTTAAAAATATTTTGCCTCTCATGTGGACGCTCCCCATTTCTATTACATTCTGTTCTTTAAGGTAAATGAGAAAAAGTAAATTTTGCCAGCTGGTTCCTGGATAGGCACCACCGTTCACGATGGTGGAAAACCCTTTATAATGACACACATAGTAATATGAATGAATTCTGTTTCGAGCAGGATGGAGAGGGGAGGGCTAGAGATAACTATTTAAACATTTTCGCATGTAACACAAGTGCATCATTTTATCTTTTTTGTTCCAGAAAAAAAACCGTATTACCCTTGCTGTGCCAGTAAAAAAAAGAGGCCTGAGACTATGCTATAAATTTGGAGTCATCATTTTCGAGCCTCACCACAATACGCTTTTGCCACGAATTCCCACAAATAAATACAGTTCGTAGTTTAAATTCTTGACATGAATACGTTACCATGGGCATCTTTCCATTTTCTAAGCAAGCTGTTTGGTGTGGAACCATTTCCTAGGCAATCGGAAATGGTGAATAAACACACCAAGAAAATAAAGTTCTTCATCGTTATTGTTCCTGAGCACACTCACTCCAGTGTGAATAACATCGTAATTCGCAGGCCCTTATATATATTTTCTTCGATTTGTTAACGGAAGTCGATAAATATTTAATTGTCAAATTATTCATTTTACCAAATAAGTGATTGCTTTATCAATTCCAGAATGCTTTCTTTTAATTGCCTAATTATCAGTTCCAAGTGGTTGTTGTATTTTTGTTTATTAATTTAATTGATAAATAAATGTAAATATCCGTTCTTCTTTGTACACACACGTAACGATTTAATTGTGCAAGTCTGAGTTTGCAGCATTATGCTGGAACGTAAGTGGGCAAATAAACCTAGTTCCAATTTTCGATTCGAGGCTGGTGCAAGCCCGCGTTTGTGCAAACGCACTTGAATGCGTGTAGCAAGCTTTAGAGTGTAGATTAGCGATTAGACTCTTATCCGGTATAGACACCCAGCACACGTGGAAGATATGGGTGTCCTTTTTAAACAAGTGTCTTCATAAAAATGTTGCACTATGTCATATAGGGAAACTTATTTAAGGAAGGTTATCAATTACGCTTCACATACCATTATAGATTTCTTTTCAGTATGCAGGTTTGCTTACGATGTTTTCTTTCACTATTATTTATTTCTTTTATTTTATTTAACCATTTTTCTTTCAACATAGCGTACTTTTTATATTTTTTATCTTAGGAAATTATAAATAATTACTGTTTGTTTATAAACGAATACCTAAATAAACCATTGGTCGGAATTTCAAAATTGTTCATAAAATCTAATTGGTTATTATTAAGAAGCGTTTGATATCAGTAACATATCGCATCTATTCTAGTTGTCAACAATATTAAAGTCTTGGATATAAAGAATTTGGTATTAGAATGCTCTTAGATGTGAATTCCTTCTACAGTATTGAAAAATGGACATTATTACAGTAAAATAAATAATACATCATGTTTATTATATATTCAACTTTATTACTTTTCAATAAAAACATGATACTTGGATCTATGACTATACTGGATGTGTCATCAAAAAACCTTTTTTTGTGTTCCAAAGTCGCATATGGTTCTCTGTATGAATTCTGTTATAAATAATGGTCCTCGGACTTTGAATGCTTCCTTAATCGCTAGAGGCAACGTTGTAACCAGAGAATAGTAGGAATTGATCACGTCCCGGTCTGAAAAAAAAAAACAAAGTTTGTTATAAAATTGTTTCATGTTATATTTTTATCTTATTCGGCATACGAGCAATTAATCTTTCTGACGGTAAATGTTTATCATTACTCCTTAACATGTAAAATGCTTGGATCGTGTGAACGTCGCTGACTCCTCAAAATGGGAAGGGAAATGGTAGAAAAAGGACTGGCGGTGGTGAGAGTTATTAAGCATTCGGCAATTTGATTCACCGGACGAAGCATTCAAGCCTGCACTTGCAAAGCCTTTAATTTTCTGCCAAACAGTGGTAACACCTCAGCCGGGCTCGCCCATTCGTTAAGAAGTGTTAACTTATTTTTAACTTTTGCCCTTCAATTCTGACTGTGCTGGAGACACGCTGTTGTCAGTCATGACTCAGCTCGTCCGGAGCGGTACCAATGTCTTAGAGGAAATCGACGTGAAGCGACAGCTTTGCTCACGCGTTTCGTTTGGTAAGTGAGATTGCTGGATGCCCAATACCGCTTTCCTCTTCGCATCCTTTTTCCTTCTCGCTCTCCTCCTGATTTGTTGAGCTGGCAACACATCCATGATACAAGCGTGGTGGATGTTCATGGGCGGCAGTGATTACTTATCATCTAGTGCTCTATTTGTTCGGTTCCCGGACCAATTCAAAAAAAATGTATTCAACTTACTGTTGGTTTGTACGACGCCAGGTCCGAAAACGACAAGTGCATTACTGTCATGAATGTACGAAAAGACTTCCATATTTTTCAATTCCAAATTGTTCACATTCCGAAAAATAGCAGTTAGCGTTACAGATTCTGGCGATAAAAATATATATTAACATAAGTAATAATATCAGTCAAATCGGCTAATACCGAAATACCTAAATAATATTGCGCGTCTTACCCGCTTCCCGAAGTATTGTAATATTTTGGTGATATATATATATACCTAGTGCCAATATGTGGCTTCTAAATGTACATTATACTCGTAGTATTCAAACTAACACAAAAATTCCAAATTTTGGTCAAATTCCACGCCAAGAATATATTATTCATGTTCGTATATATCATGATCTTCAACCACAAAAGTCCTCTACTGAATATAGGCATCCCAAGAATTCTGAGATTTAAGAGGTTTCTTGATATATTTATTTAGTGATACAGCTTTCAGACACGAATATTTTAGAATTATTACTCACTGACTGTCAAATAAAAAAAATTGTCTGTCATCTACATTCCCGAAAAGACAAAATACCCTGTAAAACGTAATAATATGTTTTATATTTACAAATTATGTTACATCGACTTAATTTACTTAATACATAAAGGTATAGAAAAGACAAAAAGGTTTTGTTGTTCATTTGCAGTCATTTTCCATAATATAATCACAGTGCCGGTTATAGGTCGTATGTATCTGCTTCCTTCCATCTCCAATCAGTTGCCTGATGTAGTTACACTATCTGAACCATCAGTGTAGCGAAAATAAGAAAAACCATTGACTCACCGTAGTTAAGAAACATATCGTCAGTAAGAGCTATAGGTTCTCTCCTTACTCGATGGTATCTGAAGGTAGCTCTCGGACTATAAATATTTATATTGTTCATTCGCACAGCTAGTACTACGTTGTTTGTTTTTTTGT
Organism: Deilephila elpenor; assembly: GCA_949752805.1. NCBI lineage: Eukaryota > Metazoa > Arthropoda > Insecta > Lepidoptera > Sphingidae > Deilephila > Deilephila elpenor. The sequence goes on from OX457114.1 coordinate 4,041,492, forward strand.
TGACACTGAAATCATCATCATCATCATCATCATCATCATCATCATCATCATCATCTTCATCATGACCATCACCATTAGAGAGAACGAGCTCTATGGTGTACCTTGTGAAAGGCCTATGTCCAGCAGTGAAATACAAATAGTAAGGGTTGAATTTTGTAGTTAAGCTACTTGAAACTCTGTAGAAGAAGCCTAGCTAATCGGTTCAACTTTAAATTCACATGCCTCAAGAGATCGATTGTAAATAAATTTTAATTTAAGCATACTTGAAGCTGATTAATATATTTATTATTTATTTAAAATCTTTATTGTACACCAGAAACACAACAGAAAAGAAGACAATAAACAGAAAAAAAAGGACAATTGGCGGTCTTATCGCTTAAGGCAATTTCTGACAGACAACCATATGATGGATATTAGAAAAGAGGACAAAAGTTGGGGCAGCGTCAGGTGTAAGAATAATATAAATATTCCATATTCATATACTTATGTATGATGTTATTGTTAAAAATGTTACTTCGGAACTTGAGTATTCAGATAATAAAATCCATGATGTAGTTGATAAGCCTCTTGTATTACATTCGGCTCTTAAGGTTGTGCGTTCGTTTCTCGCATCCAGACAAATGTGTGATTCATAAGCATCTGTTTCGTTTTCTGGGTGTTGTACAAAAAGACTCGTGTAGTTTATGACACTGGTATCATACCGTGGGGTCTATAATCACCACCACACAGGTAATGATATTTAAACTATGCATGTCTGGGTTTGCACCAGTACACGAGAACGTGTGTGGGCAAATAAATGCGCAAACGTCGTTCCAATTTTCAATTCAAGACCGGTGCAAACTCGCGTTTGCGCAAACGCACTTGAATGTGTGTGGCGGCCATAAGTATTATTTTTGGGTGAATTATTTTTTCCTATTATATTTCCAATATCAATAAATTTAGTGTACTCACGTAAACTCAATTACTCTCCCGTTGAGTCCTGATATTCTACTGTCGAACGAAACAATGGTTATGTTGGGGCCAGCAAGCGGAATAGTTATTTCGGGCACTAACAGTGGGTCAGGGATTCGACCGGTAACCCCTTTGCAGTGCGAGTGTGTGGTGAAGTATCGTCTGATGCAGTTCAAATCATAGAGAGGACAAGGCCTCTCTGCCTGAGCGTCGAGAGCTAAAGATACAAATTAATATAATGTTAGTAAACAATCATAAAACTATGCATGACAGTTTTGAGTACACAACCTCGGCCAAAATCATAATGTCAATGTCAAATCTGTCGCACATAATACTTAAAAATATTTTGCCTCTCATGTGGACGCTCCCCATTTCTAATACATTCTGTTCTTTAAGGTAAATGAGAAATAGTAAATTTTGCCAGCTGGTTCCTGGATAGGCACCAGTGGCGAAGGGTTCTTACAAGCCGATTCCTAGCAGCACGCCTTATAATTTAAAGGAAATTATTAATTATTTACATTTTTTTAAACAAGTTATATGAAGAAAATAATCAAATAATAAACAATATTAAAATAAATATAAACAATAAACAAATGTTATTCGATATTAATAAACAAAATATTATCGATCAATTAATAACACAACGACAAACGCATTGCGCGATGTTCAACGTAAGTACATGCATACGAAACACGCGGCCGCCTAGATCCCGATGACGTCACGTCAGGCTACAAGGACACAGCACGAGTTCCCGTTGCTCTCGCGCTCATTTCCAACGCATTATTTGCCATCTCTGTTACACGTTTGTTGCTCAGAACTGCATGCAAAATTGCACCTTAAAATTCTTTGATTTTAAGGTCTAAATTTATTTGTAGAAATACGACGATATTTGCTTGTGAATATGCCGGTGGGCCTACGGCTTATAAAGTAATTTGCCAGTTCGCGCCTCTTTTATTTCGTGTTTATAATTAGAAAATATTATTTACTACTGTGTTGTTTCAGTATATATGTATAATGCGGTGTCTATTTTTAGGTTTGTATATAATTAGTGGGTAATTTATGAAATTTTACTGGTTTCGAAGTGCAAACAGATCTATCTATTTAGCAAAACTTTAATGATGAATGAAACTTGATAATGTCGTATGTATCGTTTTATCTCATGAATTGCATTATTATGAGGTAATTTTAAAAATGCTGCATTTACGTAATTAAAAAAGGGACTGGAAATTATATTAAATTTGATAATACATTTAAGTACCAGAGAAAGAACGGCAACTGACAAGTTTTAATTATTTAATAAATATTGTAATGCCGTATTTTTGTTAGCGTTGATTCAAAATAGGACATACAAACATAACTCACGCCTGCATCCCATGAGGGTTGCCAGATTCGATAGATCTCCAGTTAGCTCTATACTGGCATCGTTTTACTTTCGTCCACTTACATCAATCTCTTCATCTTTTTTTATATATAAGGAACGTTTGAAATTTTTGTTGTCGATCAATTTCAAAACAGGCTAATGTTGTCTTTTGCATTGAATCGAAATTTACTTTAAAAACGTTAAAAAAAGCACCTAACGGGCACAGTGCTATTCCGTGCAAGTGTTGTATAAAAATATAGTAAGTATTACTAAGCAAATATGTCGCTCAATATCTTACGTACATAACGGAGTAAAAATATAAGTATGAGTACCTACTTGTTAATTTAATAAAACTAGTCACCAGAAGTATCGGCTTCCCTTTTGAAAAAAGTCACCCTTCGCCACTGATAGGCACCACCGTTCACGATGGTGGAAGAATCTTCACAGTAACACACATAGAAATCTGAATGAATTCTGTTTCGAGCAGGATGGAGAGGGGAGAGCTAGAGATAACCATTCCACCGAATTCCACTGCATGTAATACAAGTGCATCATTTTAACTTCTTTGGTCCAGAAAAATAATCACGATTATGCCGTAAATCTAGAACTACAATTTTCAAGCTACGCCACAAATGATTGATTAAACGATATTACTATGAATACCCTCAAATAAAACCAATTCGTAACCTGATAATAACTAGATGTTCTTTAGGAACTTGAATACGTTACCATATGTGTCCCTCCATTTCCCAAGCCAGCTGCTTGGTTTGGAACCATTTCCCAGACAGCCGGAAATGGCGAATAAACACACCAAGTAGTAGTGCTTCATCCTGTGCCCAGTCACGCTCACTCCAAAGCGATGAGCATCGTAACTCGCACGCGCATAAATACACTTATTCGACTTCTAAACGGAAGTCGATAAAAATGTAATTGCCAAATTGTTTTTATAATCACTTGTTTTACATTGACAAATATTACAAGTGGCTAATGAGTTATAATATTATCAATTCCAGAACGCTTCTTAATTGCTCATTTATCAGCTCCAAAGTGGTTAAATGTTAGTTTATTTTAATTTGTTACACCTATTGTGTAATAAATTATAATGTGCACACCTACCAATTGCTTGGTGACCTGTTGGTAACGGACCAGACGCGACTGCCAACATGTTTACGGAGGTCGCGGGTTTTAATCCCAGGGGACACCTCTGACTTTTCGGAGTTATACAATGTGTGTATTGATAGTCAATATAACGGTGAAGGAAAACATCATTAGGAAACCTGCTTGCCGTGGCGATTTTAAAGAATTTCTACGGTATGTAAAGTCCGCCAACTTGTACTAGATCAACGTGGTGGACTATATGGCCTAAACCCTCTCAATCCTATTTTCGATTGTAGAAGAGGCCCGTGCCCTGCAGTGGGACGTATATGGGCTGATACCGATACAGATACACCTATTACAAAAATTTATACCCCTCCATCTACGGTAGGGACCCGAGCGTTTAGACTCTTGGATGATACCCAGAAGTTTTCAAAGAGATGGATGTCCTAATTATGTATGAAGATTGAAGAGTCGGCCAAGTCAGCTCTCTTAAAATGAAAGGTATGTGGGTGATGCCTCGGATGTCGACGATAAGTAACCCAAGGCGCTTCTCTCTCTACTACCCAGAAGTTTTCAAAGAGATGGATGTCCTAATTATGTATGAAGATTGAAGAGTCGGCCAAGTCAGCTCTCTTAAAATGAAAGGTATGTGGGTGATGCCTCGGATGTCGATGATAAGTAACCCAAGGCGCTTCTCTCTCTACTACCCAGAAGTTTTCAAAGAGATGGATGTCCTAATTATGTATGAAGATTGAAGAGTCGGCCAAGTCAGCTCTCTTAAAATGAAAGGTATGTGGGTGATGCCTCGGATGTCGACGATAAGTAACCCAAGGCGCTTCTCTCTCTACGTCACAGCGACCATCGAAACAATACCACTCAAAAGTCACGTGCCTTCTAGCCCGGCGTGAGGAGTTCGCAACACACATTTTTTGAGGCTGAACTGGATGTTCAACACCGATCCTTACAATTACATGTATGACTATCACCCTTTGCGTAACCATCTAGGTCCATTTTGGAGCCTGATGAGAAACGCCCGATATTAACCTACCGCACTCCACAATGTATACCAAAAGTCCAGACCATCTTGAAATAGGAATTGCAACCGCGCCCCTTATGGTCTTTGTTCAGACTTCCTTTATTGTGTGGCAAATAAATGTGTTTTTCTTTCTTTCTTTTTTTCTTTCTTTACCTGTTGGGTGCCAGTAAAAGACGCATGCCACCCCTTTTCGTTTGATTTTCGATGAGAGGGCACCGCCGCCGCAGAATGCCCAATGACCATGAAGATTCCAGTCCCCTTTCATGACACCTTTCAGGGTTTGAAGTTTTCCTCATGTATATATTTCGTATATATACAGAGTATATCTAGACTTCGACCGAAAACGAAGCCAGGTGGTAGTATTGGTAACTTCAGATACAATGCAACAAAAATATTCGCAATTTTTTTTTCTAGAACTTTAAATTACGTATCAGTACTAAGATACTTTTATATAGTAGTTTAAACACTGTTATTTCTTTGCGTTTGACTGCCTCGGTGGCGTAATTGTACTACGGTACGACTACAAATCTAAGGTCTCGGGTTCGAATCCCAGGTCGGGCAAAGTGATATTGGGTTTTTCTATTCATTTTCAGCCCGGAGTCAGGAATTTGTGTCCGATATGGCGATAGGCTCGCCCCCTATCACATCATGAGACGGAACATACAAGGCGAAATGTGGGTGTGTGTAGCACCTCTGCCTACCAATTCAGGAAAAAGGCGTGTGTTTATGTATGTTTATTAACTTTAGTAACATTATAAGTTTAGTGAGATTACCTTAGGATTCATACCCCCTGACCTTCCCGTCCTTTTTCCTTCCCTTTGCCCTTTCATTTTGAGAGACAAGTTACGCCCATAAGTTCAAGTTGTTATAGATACTCAGCAGCGGCCATAACCACTTACCATTAGGAAGATTAACTTACAAATACAAAAAAAAACTTAAAAGCATAATTTGTAAAATAAAACCATGTGACCATATAAATCGTATATTTCAAGGACCCAAGCTTGAAGAAATAGCATTGTTTGAATATAGCCTTTTCCAAACTGGATATTAATCCTTAAGAAGCCAACGCCAGGTATTACATACGCTCAAGCCTATATTCCCGAGGGGGTGGCGCAGGTGACATGAGTCACAAGTTCCATGCACAGTTTTACAAACGTATAATTGATTGAATTGCCCCAAGATGCAATGGGGTGAACAAATTCCAACAGAAACAGCCAAATTTTAAATACATTATCCAAAATTTGTGTAACCTTGTATGGAAACACCTTGCAATGTACTGGTCTCAAAATTACAGGAATCTGAATATTTTCCAACTATCTTGATCAGTATGATAATGACTATTACTATATTAATTAATGAAAGTATTGTGTCGAGCGATCAGTCGGACTTTTGACTGTTGGTTCTATGTCTATTTATTGCAAAATATACACGCAATAGTCACACACACAGGCCTAACCCCATATTAAGATACAAGTCATACGTCACACAAACATCTAGATCTAAAACAAATGCGTTACGCAACAAACAAACAATACCTACTGGTGGTAAGTCTCTCATATGTGAAAAGCCGCCAGGGTAGGTACCACAGCAATGTCTATTTCTCCCGCCAAGCAGCAGGGTAAATGCACTGTTGTGTTCCGGTTAGATGGACATTGTAGCCTGAATAACTACTAGACGTAATGAGACTTACATCTTATGTGGATGGTGAGCGCAGTGGAATGCCAAGAATTGCTTTGTAATTCATGGCGTTGTTTGGTTTGCTACTATCCATGAGCGGTCGTATCGCTGACCATCAGGCGAATGCATACTCGTCTCGCCATTCATTGCAATAAAAATAAATGCTTGTGTATCACACAAACAATTGTTTCGGCGTTTTAACCTACGCTCTCTCGTTCCACAACCGACTTTCACCACCTGCTATGCTAAAGTTCTTCGTGACACAATGGTGAAAGGCAAGTCGTTGGGGACTTGATGGATTTCACGGTAATCTCTCTCTTCAGCCACAGGAAGTACACTGCTGAACATAGGACTTCCTCAAAGATCTCCACACCGATCTGTTGAAAGCAGCCTGCATCCAGAGACTTCCCGCAACATTAACTAAGTCATCCGTCTCCATTTTTGGCGGGCATCCGACACTTTAGTAACCATACAGGGTTATATCGAACATGAATTAAAGAAGACATGCGTTTTGTCGTGAAATTTGAACATACGGTTTTGAATTTGCGGTTCTTGGGTTACAGAAGTGGCTATGGAGTTGGTAGTCCAGTAGTTATGCCGCAGAAGGATGATGTGTAGTTGTTTGATACGGAAACATCAATTCAACAGTTGGAGTTGAGCTTGGCTGGGTATTTAATTATGTTTTTATTATTAGTTTTATTTAATGTATGACCCAACGATAAAGACCCTACGATAACTACTGATATAAGGCAAAATCTAATTGAGAGATGCAATAAATATAAATATTATTTATTTAATTACTCTTTGACTAGATCTTTTCAATCATTAGGTAAAATTACATAATAATTTTCTAAAAACGCTAACTTACAACTAGATTTAAGTTAGAAAGAGGAACCTAGAATGTAAAGTTCATAAATCTGTACTTGGTCAGCATGGTAGACAGGTAGTAAGGTCTAAATCGCACGGGAGATAAGTATCTTTCGGTTCTAGATGTGATGAGACTGAAAAGCCTCTCGGAGTTTTTGATTCTCAGGATTATCTTTGTGTGGAGGTCAGCAATATGAAATGAAATGAAAATATTTATTGAACCCATGAAATGTCATACATTATTTAGATTCAGTCACTTTTTTCCACTACCACCCGGTTGACAAGGCTGTTTTCGCCAGAGAAGAACGGGCAAGAAACTCTAGCGTTGCTCTTTTTAAAACAAGTTAACAATACAGTATTTATACTGAGGTTGCAGCGCAGTTAAATTCAGAGCAGTTCATAGATAATTAAGAATAGAAATGATGAATAGGGTTATTGGTCAAGTGATTTTGTACGGCTGAGTTAGGTTAGTAAAGTCGCCCAGAACGCGGAATCAGTACACTGTTTCACCGAAGCATGTGTGTGTTCGATGTAATTAATTTCTTTATTTTTTATTTATTCGAACATGAACATGTTTATACATGTTGTTCCACAAAGTTCCATGACTTGAGATCATCCATAGATGATAAAAAATAAAGTAAATTAAAATAAAGTAAAAACCTTTATAGGTTTACAGATTACATATTATAATCTGTAGGCCAATTCACGTAATTAAATAAGTTCAGTTGCAGTGCAGTTGCAGTTAAGTTTCGATCAAAACAGCCCTTTTTGTATTCTCGTAATTTAGACAACCGCTGTCAGATACGCTCGCGTCAAGTTCGCGTCACGCGAGCGCTTTAGCGTATTCTACTGCTGCACGTTTTATACATGCGTGATTCAGATCGCAACCTGATTGGTGTTTACCTATTCATTTGACGTCTCCAATTACAGTTTAGTCCAACCAACGTGCAGCACATGCGCAGTTTGTGCATATCTTACGCGCAGCTAAATAATTACAAGAATACCATTTTGACGTACGTACCATTAAGACGTAAACCTAATCGAAACTGCATCGGAACTTGATCGGCGCGTCAATAAATTACGTGAATTAGCCTACTATAAACTTATAAAGGTTTTTACTTTATTTTTTATCATCTATAGATGATCTCATGTCATGGAACTTTAATATATACAGGAAGTCAGAAAGACTTAATGTAACATCACAATAAAAAAACATCATGCAGTTCTTGAAACATAATATTCATGATATATGTGAAGAATAACAAAGGAAATCGGTCGTTTTCCTATGAATATTGGGCCTAGTAGTGGAAACATGGTGGAGACAAATGAGACATAGAATTAAATAATAAGGATTTTTTATCCTTCAAATATAACATAGTCTTCTTGAGCTAGGATACGGGGTTTTTAAGATTTATCCTCTTAAAGTTTTACAAAATCTACCATTTTCTGCTATCTGAATACGTAATGTCATAGTTGACTTATATTTTAAGTTTGGGATGAGTATGAATATACATTATTATAAAGTACGTAAGCTTATCAAGGAAGACAGAAAAACACATTTAAATATTTAAAAGTATATTAGGGTCGATCTCCAAAGGCATTTTTTTTCGTGTCGGGCTGAATAAGTCCCTTTTAAAATCGAAAAACCATTTCAAGATATTTTTTTATATACAGTTCGGTGCCTAATCTACATGATACAACGCTAATATTATGAATAAGTTTATTATAAATATTTAAAAAAAAATCTTAAACCCTAAAATCCTGATCGCTCTGGGTTGACCGAACTCCGGATTGAATGAAAAAAAGATTATTTAACTTTTTAATGAGAAGGTTCATATAAAACAACTTATTTAGATTACATAACAGATAGTTAATCTTCATCGTAATAAAATATTTTTAGTTATATGAACAATACTTTTGCCACAATTTGAATTTAAATTCGTGACCGGGCATTTTATCTCATCGCTCTGCGCTGAGGTAAAACATCGCGCTCATCCCTGGTTACGCGTTATAGACACTCTATTCCCCTCCCGCGGGGTAATGCCAGTAGTAGTCTAACCGCCGAGGAGGATATTTGTGAGCCACGTTCCTGTGCTCCAACATTACGAAGGTAAGTTTATGATTGCTCTGGATTTGGTTCTCGAATTTTACGATTGCTATGGCATGTTATTTAAATTAAATAATAAGCTAATGAATGTGTTTTTTTATGTGAATTAAGTGATCGTTATGATGTTTTTTATGAGACGTAATCACAACTTTCTACTGCTTTTAAATTCGGCTATATTTATGATTTTGTGACTTTTTCTGATCGCTATGGCTGTGATTGCTCTGTCCAAAAAGACCAGAGCGGTGATATTTTGCATTAATTGTACGTAATAAATCTATTTTTCAGCAAATACTAAAAACGTTTTGGCTATGAGGCGACTAAGTTGTGATTTAGACAACTGCTCACAAGAGACTGTACAATGTCCGCACGGCAAACACTTAGGCTTTTACCAACTTAATAGCGATTCGAACCAAAGTACCTCAAAGACAAACATGTCACGGGCACCAAGGAAGACAAGCCGACCTTTGCTGGTTAAGCGTTCAAAAAATTACAATCAAGAGAAGCAAATTCAGCTCCCACAAATGCTAAATAATAGACAGACTATAACTGCAAATCAAAGTCAACAATCATTACACAACTCGGACCTGCCGGACAGTTTTTGGGATGAAGTTCCATCTATTAACTATGAAAATTTAATTACTCCAAGTATTTCCGAGGTAGTTTTATCTTCGTTGCAAAACGATAACACCTTGACAAAGGTTGCTGCAGCAGAAGATTTACCCGACTCCGACTCTGATGACTTTTCAATTTTCTGAGCTTTCAATAAACCTTCTATTCTTAGTTTGTTGATCAACTAAGCCTTATAGAAATTGTATTATTTTTTGCTTGGTATTAAAATTTGTATCATTATAATTTGCAAACAATATTTCAATCTGATCTGATCATATTCTTAACTGCATTGTACTTTGTGTTGTTCTATTTAATTCTTTACTTTCCACTAAATATTTAGTTAAGGAAAATGTGATTATTACAAATCTCTTAGATAATCTTGAAAAGACTGGTATTTTATTTTATAAAATGTTTATTTTTAAGAGTTTTATTTTGTTTTTTATAAACCTTAGTTTTCTTTAATTACTTTTTAAAAACTAATATTTAATACTTCAAATTAAATTTTAATGAGTCTAAGTCATTTTATAACTATAAAAGACTGTAGGTATTAAAGGTTGAATTTCAAAAGGTTTTTAATTTTGTCTCATTAACCTAGAAGTGATTTAATTAAGTCCAAATAAATGAAAGTAAGCCAAAAGTTGATATTTTAATTTTAAGTTAATTTGTTATTTTAGCAATTATGTTATATAAAATATTTCGTTTTTTTTTTATTTGTAAGACTGAATAAATAAAACGGCTAAATAAATAATATTTTATCAATATATTTATATTTTGTTTCACTGATTTCACCATTTATGATTGCTCTGGCACCAATTATGATTACTCTGGTCGCCAATTTTTTTGATCTGAAATATCTCAATAACTATATGTGTAAATTGAAGGCCAATAGTAAAAATGTGCTATTTGAATGTCATTCTTTTTAATGAAATACATAATTACCATTAAATATCAATAACTGAAAAGCACCAGAGCGATCACACGAATACGCCCGATTTGGAGATTGACCCATTATTTTGATATCAGGTTTATTGTATGTAGTTAGTCACTTTGTCATGCGCTAGTTTAAAAAATATCTGGCGCTACCGTACACAATAATAAAAAAATAAAACAATGATTGAGGATGAATCCATTCAGACATTACAGATCATGTAAGCCTTTGCGCCTTTACGATCGGTGTCTCGTAGTTGTTGGCTTCAGGCGAAACCACATACAGATCACCCATGTTTTTAGAAAAGCCTTTTAAGTACCTGTGGTAATACATCAATGATTTCCCGTAGTTTTTGCTTACATGACGATTATAAACATTTTAACTTATTTATATGCTATAGTATTGTTGAATCGAGGTAAGCAATTGACAGCAAGGGACGCCGTAGAGAATAAACACAACACCCAGCCACAAAACGAAATTATATGATTTTCAAATTAATTCAATTTTAAATACACATTAGTACACGACGAAATAAACAATGCAATTTGACAGATAATAGTCTCGTGACAGATGTCAACTCTATTAATGTTGCTGACAAATACAAAAATGCTTAGATTATATACACGTCACAAATATGTTAGAAATATTTCATGATATCCTCATTTTTTTGTAAATCTAATTCCAATGGTGCAGGATAAAAGTAAATAGAGAAATAAATCTAAAAAATTCGCCAAATTTTTTGGTAGTAATGAATTTCTTGTCCACATTTGGACCAAATCGACCGATCTCCAAATCGCTTCGGGACGTTATTCTCTTTTATAAGATTTTACCACATCAATTTCCAAAATTGCATATTGTACGCGTTAAATATTCTTTCATAAATATTGGTCCTCGAATGACGAAACCTTCCTTAACCGTTAGTGGTATGTTAGAAACCAGAGCATTGAAGGAGCGTATAGCGTCCATATCTGAAACAGCGAAAAATTAAATAAAGAAACAAATAGTCGAAAATGTATAGTCATTTTCAAATAGGTGTTGACGGCCGGTCATTACAAGGAACGCATTCTTCACTGCTTAACTGTCTTTAGATGATAGACAATAAAAAATATACCAAGTAGTATTTGAAAGTAGGTGAAATGCGACTTATTAAAGATGAAATTTTTACTACATATACGTATAATAACATTTTTTGTAAAAGTTTTTAAGTACTAGAGCGTTTAGTTATTCAATTTGTTTCTTTGTCGAGAAATAATTTACGTTCGGGAATTTCATCACATTCTAAAACAGAAGAATGTAAGCTCTCTTGTCTTTCTATTTCAATTTTACTGTGAGACAAACATTTCTGACCCGGTGAGGGAGTCGCTGTTATCGCATTTGGTGTTGCCAGTAAAAATAAATTAATCAATAAAGTGGGTAAATAAGTCGTCGAATTAAAAATATTATCCAAAATACTATTATATTATTATGTATATATAGTGCAGTTCCATTAATAATACACTGGTATGTGACTAAATCATGACCTACTTGTTTGAAGTTCGTTAAAAATATGAGAATATGCACACACTACATAATATGTATTTGGACTTGACGTTAAACACCAGGCAATTTGAAAGAAAGTACATGGGTAAAATGTTGGCGTAATGTCAGCGAATGGCAAGCAGATTGACATTTCAAAATGGCGTCATTAGTTTCCTCTTTTGGCCACCGGGCCAGATATTGTTGTAAATCTGTAGATATGAATATGAGTAATATTTTACTTACCAAAAGTTTTGATGAGACGAGGCCCAAAGCCGTACGGAATATTACTATTTTCAATGTATGAGAACACTTCCATCTTTGACAATTCCAAATTATTGATGTTCGGGAATACCGCGGTAAGGGTCACAGTTCCTAAGAAGCAGAAAAAACATAGATACTTAAATCATGAAAGGAGCTACTCCTGACAATTATTTGTAAGAATTTCAAAAGTTTAGAATTGAAAATTGTTTATCGCAATTGTTAACTTCGATTGACCAGAATTCCAAGATTATTTCTATTTAATAACATGTGAGTTCGCTAACCTCCAAAAAAGTGGTGTCTACCTAAGTTCTGTATAATTATAAATATCTTACAATCAGCGAACTATTATAGCCACATTTACACGGGGAGAGTTTCTAGCCTCGAAGATACAATTAGGGATATAACAAAGTTGCAGCGTGTAAACATTTGTCAGAACACGATAATCTATGGCGGTTATGTCATACAATAATCGCATACGATTTTCGCAGCGAGAAACTATCTCCGTGTAAGTGGCATTTACGTAAGAAACTACCTAAAAAGTCTATAAAAAAAATACCGTAATTTATAAACAGTTCGTCAGTAAGAACAACTGGTTCTCTCCTTAAGCGGTGGTACCTGAAGGTAGATCTAGGGCTGTATAGGAATATGTTCGGCATTTGTACGGCGAGTACCAAGTTGTTACTCTTCGGGTTGATACTGAAACAAAAATTATAACCATTTAAAACTTTTTCTATGAACATGTTATATAATTGTTGCTGGTGCCAGTCCAACATGCTCTTGGACTAAAAGACTTGCAATTTTTTGTACAGAAGTCGCAGGTGCCCGTGCGAATTTTCTCGTCGTTTTGGCCGTTTTCATTTACAAAGAGTCATGTGTAATTTTGAAACGCTAGAAAAGTACGGAGTATGTCTTTGGTTCGAAATAGCGTCCTGAGTCTTAATATTCAAATAAGCTTTCGTCACTGGCTTCTTATGGGATAATTTAAGTTTTCAGAAATTAGATGTCGTAGGTTCATGCCTTATGCACACCTCTGGCTTACAAAATTTGGTGCAGGTACATTCTTAGTTAATATAATTATCGCTTTTTAACGATGAAGGAAAACTTCATCAGGACATCTGAAACTTTCAGATCTCTATAAGAATTTCAAAGGTATATTCCACTACACTACAACGGGTTGGGCTCAGGCTTAAACTTTTAAACCGATATTCAGTATTGGTACGTATATTTGGTGCTATATTAAGAATAGCATACTCACGTGAACTCAGTTACTCTCCCATTAAGTCCTGTTATTTTAGCATCATAGGTAATAATAGTTAGGTTAGGGTGAGCCAGTGGCAAAATTGTTTCTGCTATGAACAATGGATCCGGGACTTGTCCATTGGCCTGTTTGCAGTGCGAATGTGTGGAGAAGTATCTTCTGATGCAGTTCAAGTCATAGAGAGCGCAAGGCCTTTCGATATACTTGTCGATATCTAATAAAAACAAAATAATGTTAATTATTTTTCTCTTAACTTCAGTTCTTATATTTCGAGGTTGAGAGAATCGATCGATCAGTCGATTATTAAATAAATTGAATTTTGAATTTTTGTGGCAACATTGACTTTAAGCCGTAGACACAGTATTCTCTGTCTACATTTTAAGCGCTTGCTGCAGAATCATTGACATAAATACCAATATTAAAATAATATTGTAATATAATTACTATAATTGTCTAAATGGCAATAAATCAAACGCCTACTAGGTAAAATTATAACAATAAAATAAAGTCACCATCTACATCTTTCCGTACTCCAAGCCAGCTGCCGGATGGCGGAGTTTTTATACAATTGGCGAAAGTGAACAAACACGCCAAATATACGCAGGCCTTCATTGTTCCTGTTCCCAGTGTGATGAATATTGTAAATTGCCTCTTTATATATATTTTCTTCGATTTGTGAACGGAAGTCGATAAAGTTTAATTGCCATATTCTTGTTAATAAATATTTGTTTTACAAACATCGCAACTGGTAGATACTAGATATATCATTTTTACCAATTTTATAAAACATATCATTAATTGCTTAATTAGCATTTTCAACGTTATATCCGTATATGAAGTTTCCTTCAGTTCAAAGACAGTGTTATCTTTGTAGTAGCCTGAAGTAAATTCATTTTCCGGACCAAGGGGAATGTACCATATCTCGCCTGTGAAAGCTTTACTAGGATCGCAATGTGTTTACCATTGGTGTAAATATAAATACCGCTACGTCAAATTGTGTACTCAAATAATTATTTAATTTATACAATACTAATTAATAAACTCTCAAAAACAAGTTCGATGTCGGCGAATAATTTGTGAAAGCAGATTATGATAATTTGAAACTCGTTCACGCTTATCCCGACTTGTTTTGAAGTCAACCGCAAGTCTTCATTTGAATTTACCCTTTTTCGACCTTTTTTTATATATACATAAACTCACGCCTTTATCCCCGAAGGGTAGGCAGAGGCGCCACCAGGACACCCACATTTCGCCTTGTATGTTCCGTCCCACGATGTGATAGGGGGCGAGCCTATCGCCATATCGGGCACAAACTCCTGACTCCGGGCTGATAATGAATAGAAAAATCCAATATCACTGCCCGACCCGGGACTCGAACATGAGACATCAGCTTTGTAACCGTATCGTAATACAACTACGCCACCGAGGCAGTCGTTTGTCATTTTCAGTTCTATTACAAGAAATAAATATATTTAATACGAACCCCTGCGAAGTTTGTGTCAATTATAAGATATTATATTATAATTTTTCTGCTTTATGTAGTTTAAGATCTTCCTAAATGCTTCGTTAATGTTTAAGTAGTAAAAAAAGTTGTGTGTTTTCTGGTCTTCAACATCTAGCCAGTAAATATATACTAATATCTAATAAAAAGCATTTTTCTCATAATTTTGTCATGAGAAATAAAAAGTCATCCCTTACAAAATATTTTAAAGTAATACAATATCCTGTAGCTTAAACGCTTAAGCCGTAATAAGATATTATACTTCACTGAGCCCCTGAAAAGTTGAAAGATAAGTTAGATCTCGATTAAGTCTCCACAAAAGCGGATTATCATATTTTAAAACTCGTTCACACCTGTCCGTATCGGATCAGCGTCAGCCGCAACTCGCAAGTTTTCTAACTCGCCGCTGCCTTCCTTACTGCAGGTGTTAATTTCACTTCTGTCTTTAGATTAACTTGTTTTAAAATTTATTCTGACTAAGTTATTTAATTATTCGGTACTGGCAGCTTATTTGTCATCGTCCATCTCTGCTGTATCATCCATCAATTAATCATTGTTATCTACTGATCTATCGGACTAGGTAAATGTGTCACGTTCTAGTCAGCGAGCATTCGGCTTCGAATGAGCATAAGTTATGACAAATAGACAGATCTATAAAAACTATCTGATGTGAATCCATATCAAAGCAATTTAGTCAGTGTTGTGTGTGAAGAATAAAACTGATTTCTACTGATTTAAATTCATGAATATGTAATTGGTATAGGAGAGAAGAAAATCACAAATATGATTAAAACGAATCAAAAGAATTAAAAGAAAGAAAAAGAAAGAAAAGACAAGAAAAAAAAATAAAAAAAAATGAAGACAGTTCGTGTTGCTGAGGGAGTTTCTTGCGCCGTTTCTTCTTCACAGCTACAACACGTTCCGAAGCGGTGGTAGCAGAAATTAACGATTCAAAAGATCTTGTAAAAGACTACTTGAATAAAGAATATTTTGATTTTGATTTTGATTTGATTATTCGTGAGTACGTTACCTTCATTACGTTGCAATAATAAGAACCACTAGTGTGTTAAAACAATATATTTTAATTATTAAGTATGTGTGAAGGCAGGCTGTTTTTAACAGATTGCTGTGGATATCTTAGGGCGGATATTTCCTGAGGCTGAAGAGAGAGAAAGCGAGAGTAAGATATGTTTGAATTGAAGAAGCTGCCATTTCATCATGCCATTTTCAGCGTTAGACCAAAATTACATATATTATTCTGGAGGAATTCAATCATAAATAGCGGTCCTTGGAAGACGAATGCTTCCTTAATTGATGTTGGGATGTTTGTAACCAAAGCTTCAAAGGATTCCTTCACTTCGGGATCTGAAAAAAACATAGGACTTCCTCAAAGATCTCCACACCGATCTGTTGAAAGCGGCCTGCATCCAGAGACTTCCCGCAACATTAACTAAGTCATCCGTCTCCATTTTTGGCGGGCATCCGACACTTTAGTAATCATACAGGGTTATATCGAACATGAATTAAAGAATATGCGTTTTTGTCGTGAAATTTGAACATACGGTTTTGAATTTGCGGTTCTTGGGTTACAGAAGTGGCTATGGAGTTGGTAGTCCAGTAGTTATGTCGCAGAAGGATGGTGTGTAGTTGTGTGATACGGAAACATTAATGCAACAGTTGGAGTTGAGCTTGGCTGGGTTTTTAATTATGTATTTATTATAAGTTTTATTTAATGTATGACCCAACGATAGAGACCTTACGATAACTACTGATATAAGGCAAAATCTAATTTAGAGATGCAATATCAAAATATTAATATTATTTATTTAATTACTCTTTGACTAGATCTTTTCAAACATTAGGTAAAATTACATAATAATTTTCTAAAAACGCTAGTACAACTAGATTTAAGTTAGAAAAAGGAACCTAGAATATACATTCTTCAACTATACAGTTCAGAAATCTGTACTTGGTCAGCATGGTAGACTAAGGTCTAAATCGCACGGGAGATAAGTATATCTTTTGGTTCTAGATGTAATGAGAGTAAAAAGCCTCTCGGAGTTTTTGATTCCCAGGATTATCTTTGTGTGGAGGTCAGCAATATGTGTGTTCGATGTAATTAATTTCTTTAATTATAAGTTTACACATTATATGTAATCTGTAAACCTATAAAGGTTTTTTCTTTATTTTTTATCATCTATGGATGATCTCAAGTCATGAAACTTTAATATATACAGGAAATCAGAAAGACTTAATGTAACATCACAATAAAAAAACATCATGCAGTTATTGAAACATTATATTCATGATATATGAGAAGAATAACAAATTTCGCTTCGGGACGTTATTCTCTTTTATAAGATTTTACCACATCAATTTCCAAAATTGCATATGGTACGCGTTAAATATTCTTCCATTAATGATGGTCCTCGAATGACGAAAACTTCCTTAACCGTTAGTGGTATGTTAGAAACCAGAGCATTGAAGGAGCGTATAGCGTCCATATCTGAAACAGCGAAAAATTAAATAAAGAAACAAATAGTCGAAAATGTATAGTCATTTTCAAATAGGTGTTGACGGCCGGTCATTACAAGGAACGCATTCTTCACTGCATAACTGTCTTTAGATGATAGACAATAAAAAATATACCAAGTAGTATTTGAAAGTAGGTGAAATGCGACTTATTAAAGATGAAATTTTACTACATATACGTATAATAACATTTTTTGTAAAAGTTTTTAAGTACTAGAGCGTTTAGTTATTCAATTTGTTTCTTTGTCGAGAAATAATTTACGTTCGGGAATTTCATCACATTCTACAACAGAAGAATGTAAGCTCTCTTGTCTTCCTATTTCAATTTTAGATATGAATATGAGTAATATTTTACTTACCAAAAGTTTTGATGAGACGAGGCCCAAAGCCGTACGGAATATCACTGTTTTCAATGTATGAGAACACTTCCATCTTTGACAATTCCAAATTATTGATGTTCGGGAATACAGCGGTAAGGGTCACAGTTCCTAAGAAACAGAAAAAAAAAACATAGATACTTAAATCATGAAAGGAGCTACTCCTGACAATTCTTTGTAAGAATTTCAAAAGTTTAGAATTGAAAATTGTTTATCGCAATTGTTTACTTCGAGTGACCAGAATTCCAAGACGATTTCTATTTAAAAACATGTGAGTTCGCTATCCTCCAAAAAAGTGGTGGGCTACCTAAGTTCTATACAATTATAAATATCTTACAATCAGCGAACTATTATAGCCACATTTACACGGAGAGTATTTCTAGCCTCGAAGATACAAATAACGTAGGAATATAAAAAAGTTGCATCATGTAAACATTTGTCATAACACTAATACATCTATGGCGATTATGTCATACAATAATCGCATACGATTCTCGCTGCGAGAAACTATCCCCGTGTAAATGGCATTTACGTAAGAAACTACCTAAAAGTCTATAAAAAATTACCGTAATTAATAAACAGTTCGTCAGTAAGAACAACTGGTTCTCTCCTTAAGCGATGGTACCTGAAGGTAGATCTAGGGCTGTATAGGAATATGTTCGGCATTTGTACGGCGAGTACCAAGTTGTTACTCTTCGGGTTGATACTGAAACAAAAATTATAACCATTTAAAACTTTTTCTATGAACATGTAATATAATTGTTGCTGGTGCCAGTCCAACATGCTCTTGGACTAAAAGTCTTGCAATTTTTTGTACAGAAGTGTCAATGCAAATTTTACCAAAGGTACCAATGCAAATTTTCTCGTGTTTTTTGCCGTCAAAATTGACGAGGAGTCATGTGTAATTTTAAAAAGCTAGAAAAGCACGGAGTATGTCTTTGGTTCGAAATAGCGTCCTGAGTCTTGATATTCAAATCAGCTTTCGTCACTGGCTTCTTATGGGATAATATAAGTTTGCACAAATTAGATGTGGGAGGTTCACGTCCAAGATACACCTCTGACTTATTAATATTGGATGTAAATTCTTAGTTAGTAAAATTATCTTTTATGATGAAGAAAACTTAATCAAGAAATCTGAAAACTTTGAAATCTCTACGAGAATTTCAAATGTATATTCTACTAACTTCACTACAACGGATTGGACTAAGGTTTAAAACCATCTATATCGTAGAAGAGGCATGTCCTCAGCATTGGTGCGTATATTTGGTGATATATTAAGAACTAGCTGCCCGTCCCGGCTTCGCACGGGTAGACATTTATTTTTTAAACATTTTGGCTTATCGTACAGTAAACAAGTTCTTTAATATCGTGGAACATTTTTTTGTTCTATCATCAATAGTTTTCGCAGCGATTGCGATGAAAGATATTTTATAGGCATTTTTTTACACCTTGGGTAACATTATTGTAGTTTTAGTAGGGATCCTTATTTTTCTCTTGCAATTAAAATAGCCTATATTAATCAGTGATAATGGAGCATTTAAATGCTGAAAGAATTTTTGAAATCGGTCCAGTACTTTTTTAGCCAATTCGTTACAAACATACTTATAAATATTTCCTCTTTATAATATTAGTATAGATAATATACTCACGTGAACTCAGTTACTCTCCCATTAAGTCCTGTTATTTTAGCATCATAGGTAATAATAGTTAGGTTAGGGTGAGCCAGTGGCATAATTGTTTTTGCTACGAACAATGGATCCGGGACTTGTCCATTGGCCTGTTTGCAGTGCGAATGTGTAGAGAAGTATCTTCTGATGCAGTTCAAGTCATAGAGAGGGCAAGGCCTTTCGATATACTTGTCGATATCTAATTAACACAAAATAATGTTAATTATTTTTCTCTTAAATTCAGTTCTTATACTTCGAAGTTGAGAGAATCCCTCATCAGTCGATTATTAAATAAATTTGGAATTCTGAATTTTCTTGTGGCAACATTGACTTTAAGCCGTAGACACAGTATTCTCTGTCTACATTTTAAGCGCTTGCTGCAGAATCATTGACATAAATACCAATATTAAAATAATATTGTAATATAATTACTATAATTGTCTAAATGGCAATAAATTAAACGCCTACTAGGTTCAATTATAACAATAAAAAAAAGTTACCATCTACATCTTTCCGTACTCCAAGCCAGCTGCCGGATGGCGGAGTTTTTATACAATTGGCGATAGTGAACAAACACGCCAAATATACGCAGACCTTCATTGTTCCTGTTCCCAGTGTGATGAATATTGTAAATTGCCTCTTTATATATATTTTCTTCGATTTGTGAACGGAAGTCGATAAAATTTAATTGCCATATTCTTGTTAATAAATGTTTGTTTTACAAACATCGCAACTGGTAGATATATCATTTTTATCAATTTTATAAAACATATCATTAATTGCTTAATTAGCATTTTCAACATTATACCCGTATATGAAGTTTCCTTCAGTTCAAAGACAGTGTTATCTTTGTAGTAGCCTGAAGTAAATTCATTTAATTTGGAGGCTTTATATTGGAACTCTTTTTATATTGTAAGTGTTGTGATTTCAAAACACGCAATGCTATCGACAAAATCTGTCAGCTGACACCAATTTGGATTTGAAAACAATACTCTACTATAAACTTATAGATTCAGGCCTACCGAAGCTGCAAAATAAAGGTATAGTTAGGATGGTTTAAGAATATCAGTATCAACTTTTATCATTAAGCTTATAAGAATAATGAACTATTCTTATTCTCTCATGGTTTCCTACCAATGTGTAAAGCCCGCCGCAGAAATGCAAGTGAGTTTTCAATCTATGAATATCTGGTTACGAGCAGACTAGGATGATTGTCCGGACCAAGGAGAATGTACCATTATCTCGCATGTTTCAAAGATCGCAATTCGTTTACCATTGGTGTTTAAGTAGATACCACTACGTATTTATTGTGTACTCAAATAATTATTAATTTATACAATACTAATTAATAAACTCTTAAAAACAAGTTCGATGGCGGTGAATAATTTATGAAAGCAGATTATGATAATTTGAAACTCGTTCACGCTTATCCCGACTTGTTTTGAAGTCAACCGCAAGTCTTCATTTGAAATTCCCCTTTTTGACTGCAGATTGTCAGTTTGATTACAAGCAATAAATATACATATTTAATACGAACCCTTGCGTAGTTTGAGTCAATTATGAGATAAGATATTATATTTTTACGGCTATAAAGCAAATTACATAAGTAGTTTAACAACTTCGTAAACGCCTAAGGTAGTAAAAAAAAGTGTGTTTTCTGGTCTTCATCATCTAGCCAGTAAATATATACTAATATCTAATAACAAGCATTGCCCATATTTTTTGTCATCAGAAATAAAAATTCATCCCTTACAAAATATTTTAAAGTAATACAATATCCTATAGCTTAAACGCTTAAGCCGTAATAAGATGTTATACTTCACGGAGCCCCAGAAAAGTCGAAAGATAAGTTAGATCTCGATTAAGTCTCCACAAAGGCGGATTATCATATTTTAAAACTCGTTCACACCTGTCCGGATCGGATCGGCGTCAGCCGCAACTCGCAAGTTTTCAAACTTGCCGCTGCCTTCCTTACTGCAGGTGTTAATTTCACTTCTGTCTTTTAATTAGCTTGTTTTAACTTTATTCTAACAAAGTTATTTAATTATTCGGTACTGGCAGCTTATTTGTCAACGTCCATCCCTGCTGTATCATCCATCAATTAATCATTGTTATCTACTGATCTATCGGACTAGGTAAATGTGTCACGTTCTAGTCAGCGAGCATTCGGCTTCGAATGAGCATAAGTTATGACAAATAGACAGATCTATAAAAACTATCTGATGTGAATCCATATCAAAGCAATTTAGTCAGTGTTGTGTGTGAAGAATAAAACTGATTTCTACTGATTTAAATTCATGAATATGTAATTGGTATAGGAGAGAAGAAAATCACAAACATGATTAAAACGAATCATTATTCGTGAGTACATTAGGGAACGACTTTCATTACGTTGCAATAATAAGAACCACTAGTGTGTTAAAACAATATATTTTAATTATTAAGTGTGTGAAAGCAGGCTGCTTTTAACAGATTGCTGTGGATATCTTAGGGCGGATATTTCCTGAGGCTGAAGAGAGAGAAAGCGAGAGTAAGATATGTTTGAATTGAAGAAGCTGCCATTTCATCATGCCATTTTCAGCGTTAGACCAAAATTACATATATTATTCTGGAGGAATTCAATCATTAACAGCGGTCCTTGGAAGACGAATGCTTCCTTAATTGATGTTGGGATGTTTGTAACCAAAGCTTCAAAGGATTCCTTCACTTCGGGGTCTGAAAAAAATGCATAATATTATAATAATCAAAAGTCAATTTAAAAAATCATAAATTGCTACTCCGACCCAACTTGAAAATAAGTTGTTTTGAAATACATTTAGAAGCTTACGAAAAAAATTTTTTTTTTTAATAAGTCGGTTTTTTTTACTTATAAGTAGATCTGGCCGATATATTATTGCTATTTAAGTTATTCATCAGTAATAACCCTTAGATGTGTTATTCATCTTCTTCAGTCAGTGATCCTTGATAGTCCAATTTGTTAATTTTATATTCACTGAGGAATGATCCTCAGTGAATATAAAATGTATGTCTGGGTATGTTATTACCAAGTCAGATATGAATCTTATTTGGTAATAACATATCCGGATTGGGGATGCTGATGACAGTAGGCAAGACTTATATCACAACTTCAGTTTTAAACTATATCATTACGTACATTCTTTGCACTTCTGTTAATTCGTTAAGGGAATAAATTAACTGAACTTACCCATACTCTTGACGGCACCGGGCCCGATAGCAAAAGGAGGACTACCGTTTGGCAGGTATGAAAAGACGTCAATTTTTTGTACCTCCAAACGGTTGATGTTCGGTATTACCGCAGTGAACGTCACAGAATCTGGAAAAATGAAAATACTTACATAAGGCACTTAAAGAACTAACCACATTTATTCAGTTATATCCAGCTTTTATCTATAAACAATAAATTTACACAAACGTCGTCATCGGTTCCGTTTTCCACGTCTTTAACACTTTCGCAACAAACAATCTTGTAGCGATGACAAATGTGTTTTGAAAGCGCCTTGCTTCCAGCGACTCCCTGAAACCTTTTGTTTGTCTTCCCTCTACTTTGTGTCTACGGGGATGGAAAACCCTTCGATCTCTATATGTCGGATTCGATCAAGCCAGAATAATGACGTCGACGGTGGGGGATCAAGATACATGATCTGAATTGCTTTGCATTTACCAATAGGTCCAGTCCAATCACCATCGTTTCAAAAGTAAAGCTTACCATATCTAATATATACTTCGTCAGCGAGCGTGACGGGCTCTTTCCTCAAGCGGTGATACCTAAACACTCCTTTAGGACTGAAAAGTATGACATCCTTCATTTCCGCAGCGATTACTAAGTTGTCGGTTTCCTTATTGATGCTGAAACAAGAGTAAATAAGTCCACTTTCTAATTTGAAGCTCATTAACAATTAATTATACTTTTTAGTCGGGTCTTTTACAAAAACGTGTTTTTAAATTTTTAACCATTTTTTTTTTTAAATAATAACCGCTGTAACAACCAAGGCTGTAATTTCATCGGTCCTTGATAAGCGTGCAAAATTCAAATCAATCCGACGTTTTAAGTACTCGGAAACCGTCTACAAAGATTTCATTGTATACATAAATAAATACAGGCGAAGCTAATAAAAATGTGATAAAAATCAATTTGGTCTACTCACGTAAACTCGGTTATTTTTCCATTGAGTCCTTTAACCTTAACGTCATACAAATTAAGCGTTAAGTTGGAGTTACCGAATGGAATATTTAGACGTGGTATGTACAACGGGTCTGGAGTTGGTCCATGGGCTTCTTTGCAGTGCGAGTGGTGAACAAAATATCGTCTGATGCAGTTTACGTCATTGTGAGGACATGGTCTTTCGGCATAATTATTGAGTACTAAAAAAATATATTTATACAATAAAAGGACAGTAGAAAAGCAAGGGGAATTTCATTTCATTTCATTTCATTTCTAATATACCATTATGCCATGATAAACACCATAAACCCAAACACTCCACCAGTTTGATTTCTAATTATCCCTGCGTTTCTATTCATTTCGTGTAATAGTAAATAACAAGGTAATAAAAAAGAAGGATGCCTAGAATTTTATTAGTATCGCACAGCTTAAGAAAAATAAAAATAAAATGATAATATAAATTAAATGGTATCACGAGATGAATAGATTGACACAGAACTTAGTATACTATTCTACGATGCTAATTAACCTTGTTTTGTCCGCAATTCTTCCCCTATTCCTACCACTTGCATTGAAATATTTTTTGAATTGAAATTCCTTTCCCGGGAATCCATGAATTTCAAGGATTTTCTTGGTATGTGGTAGATAATTTCTGATCTGATTAACAACTTATTTATTTCTTTATATACACTTTATTGCACACAAAAAAATGAATGCAATCAGAAATCAATATAAAATAAAAGTACAATTGGCGGTCTTATCGCTCAAAGTCTTCTACTTCTTACTTTACCGCTCTTATGTCCATTTGTATTGCGAAAAATGCATTATTTCTATTCTAGTATTTATAATTCTAAACTCTACTATATTTTTGGCTAAAATCAACTGAGAATTCCAATCAATTTTCAAATATTGAGGTGGTTTAAAAAATCAAAATACTTTACCGTCACCCTTGTGCTCTAACCAGCTGTCATTTGCCACACAACTGGAAATAGCAAATAAAAACACTAAGCAAATATAATCCTTCATTGTTCCTATTACCGTAGTACTGGATATAGCAAATCGTATGCCTTTTTATATATTCGGTTAACAAAAGGAAATCAACAAAAAAATAATTGCTTATTCATATTATAATTGCTAATTTAGCATTTACACATAAAAAATACAGCTGGCAAGTTGTATTTTTTTAATCCATTTAATAATTCATTCGTTTGTGTAATCACTTAATTATCTGCTGCAATCACATGATGATTGGAGTTTGAAAATAATTGCTTTCAGACATAACATCCTGACATTGATCAATTATTATCGGGAAGATTTTTTTTCGGTAATTCATACATTCCAATTACCAGTAATTTATTATTTAAGTAATTATCACATTCACGCCCACAGAGTTGCAACCAAACCCGATTTCAAGAAATCTTATCAATAATTTCTATGGTTAATTTCGGCCAACCTGCAGTAGCCTAGCATAGCGAACTAAAGTTAAAGCTTTCTCAAATGAACTCTCTAAATTTTAGATTATATACACCACCGTTAAAAGCCATGGATCTTAGAAATATATTTTACTGTAGTTCATTGACATTTTGACATTTTGACAGCCTCCGTGGCGCAGTTGGTTAGAGTCCACCTGTGAAACGAGAGGCCGCGGGTTCGATCCCCGCAACGAAACAAATATTTGTGTGATCCACAGGTATTTGTTTCGGGTCTGGGTGTTTGTGAGACCGAAAACGTCTCTCGTAGTTTCTGATATCCACGACACAAGACTCGATCTTAGTGTGGGGTCAGCACTATGTATGTGACTGTTGGGTGTATTTATTATTATTATTTCCTGCTTTCCAAACACTT
Organism: Deilephila elpenor; assembly: GCA_949752805.1. Classification (NCBI taxonomy): domain Eukaryota; kingdom Metazoa; phylum Arthropoda; class Insecta; order Lepidoptera; family Sphingidae; genus Deilephila; species Deilephila elpenor. The sequence continues at coordinate 4,067,267 of OX457114.1, forward strand.
TGATTAATAATTAGATTTATCCTGCTAAACAGATTAATACAATTGCTTAGGCCGAAATTAGCACATCCTTTAATTACATTAAAACAGGTCAGTAATTTTGGTAATTTGAAAAACAATTGTTGTACATGATGGAGTTAATTAATAATCATTTTAATAATAATTGTTGACCAGATTAACTTCATTAAAGTCCACTGAATTAAGCGGCCTTGTCAAAATTTCGGGTAGAAATGATTAAATAAGGTTTACGTGATAGCTTAAATATAAAGTGATGTTTATTTAAATACACTCAATAATTGCGTGATCAATGTCAAAATCTTGATTTTATTTGTAAATAAACAATACTTTTAAATGAAAGAAAACCTAGGTGTTATAAAATAGTGTAGAACTTACCTTGTAGTCTTACCTTTTAGTCACTCTTTTTTCGTTTTAATATAGCTTTCAAATAAAATTCAATCTAGGACTTTTACCTATAAAGACCAAAACATATTATAGAGAGAAGTAGACTTAAAGACAAAAAATATTTTCAGCCACAACAATGCTATAAATTCACCTTTTCGTATACATATGTCAAAAATTTAAAACCTGACCAAAATATATGAATGAAACATGGAAATCTCACTCTCTATCCAGCAAAAGAGGATGATTAATAAAATCCGGCCGAAAGGCTGTCCATTCTCGCTTTGAGTCGGTGTGTCGTTGCGTCGGATGTGACGCTCACAATCTATCAAAGGCCCGGCCAGTCATAAGCGTAAATAATGCGAATAGTTCTGCAGCGGAATAATTTTCGTTTACTATGGCGAATGGAATGCATTTAGATACAGTAAACGGTTTTAGATATGACTAATTTCCTCTTCTTGAAGTTATTTAGAGATAGGTAGATGAACTAAATTAAGTAAGCGACTGTTACTGTGAAATAGAATTCACAACTTTCTTAATTGGGTGAAAGCCTTATTTATGCAAGCATGAAAGGTACCACTTTTAGGTAATACCTTTAAATTTTATTGTATTAAATTTGAATTTTAAGGACAATGGCTTACGGTAGACACATGAACCCAGGGTCCAACCGATATAGTTAATTACAAATATCTATACGAATTTGTCACGGTATCTTTCCTTTTTGATCATCTTTTGTTTTTTAAGATATTCTTTGTTATCATAATCAGGTTAGCAATATTAAGGTCTTACGCATCTGATTTGCTTCTATTAATATAGAATAGAAGTGTATTAATATTAGTTGCTAAGTGGTCTCGCATAAGAGGCTTTGGCTATTGAGCGTAGGTACGACTCCATTATACAACTCTTCAACTACAAGACCGATCGAGTGTCCGACTATTTCAAGTGATCACTTGTAATTTCTGAATTGGGTGGTTTTTATGGAGTTTCTGAAGCATTTTTGGTTAAAGGTTCCGAAGACTTTTTAATGGCACGAAAAGTGGCTACATTGCATCTGATGATGGGTGGAGAACAAATATGGTATCATCACCATCAGCCTGTTGCAGTCCACTGCTTGACACAGGCCTCTCCCAATGTACGCCACAGAGCCTGGTCTGCTGTTTTATGCTGCTAATATGGTATCCATCGACATAATTATGTCGGTTTTGTTAAACCGCGTGCGTTGCGTGTATCACAATGCGTGGTTTTCTATCATCGCTAACACGGTAACTGTCTAACTATATACGAATATTCTTACACTACACTTAGCTACAAGGTTTCCAAAAATGTCACTCACTGAATGAATCTCAACTACTAATTTCACGTAGAATTTCTGTGAGACAGTTCTTTTGTTTCTGTAGCGTTCAAAATATATAAAAACGTTTTATTCCACATGCGAAAAATAAAATACTTGGAAAATGTTCACAAGTATCTTGTATTGCTGGTTACAAATGTCGGTTTCTTTAAACGGATCTTGCCAAATGGCGCTTAGCCAAAACTAAAAGTACCTATTTATTCGCAAGCACATTAAACACCACATTTGTGCTCGTAAACCTCTATCATTTCTTCTACTACTTAGATATTTTTTATCCCATAGGGGTGTTTTCCCTTCCTTCGTGTAAAAAAAGAGTTTTAAAACTCTTAAGACTAATCAGTTATGGTTAATAATGGAAAGCGCTGTTATTTTACAATCTTGGAAGTTATTTATGAAAATGAGAAACGAGATTTTATGAAGAGATTGTTGAAAGTAGATGAAGCGAGTGTAGATCCATAGTCTCTGCCTACCCCCACAATGGGATACAGGTATTTATGTATGTATACATATTCTGTAAGTCACTTATTCGACTGTGCGCGCCGTCCTGACACATAAGATGTTAAGTCTCATTATGTCCAGTAGTTACTCTGGCTATAATTTCCTTCAAACCGGAACACAACAGCGCATTTACACTGCTGTTTGGCGGGAGAAATTAGGTACATTAAGTAATGAAATAACAAAAAACCGTCATATAAAGTGCCGACTAGTATAATTATTCAATTATGATTATATTATTGGCCTTTAATTAGATATAAAAGTGTAAATACTAAAGTTAACAAGCAATGTTGTAAGTATGAATTAATGCTTAGAGTTTTTTGTACAAATCGATTGCGATCAATTGCTGATTATATACTGACACGCAATAGACGAGTAATTAACTACTTAATGCATTTAATGCGATAAAAAGATTTAAAAATTGCATTAAAATAAAACCGCCATTTGTACTTTGTTGTTTTGTTGTCTCTATATACCTATTGTTATATTTATTATGTACAATAAAGAATAAAAATAAATAAATAATATATGCTGGACGAGGGATTAATCTTCTAGTCAGGCGAGTTAGTATTACTTATACTCCGCATGCCCAATTCGGGTTGGGCCCTTTAAAATTATTGTAGAAAACTCTAAGGTTCAGACTTCCTTGGATTTTTTCCTTCGACGACGTAATGTTCTGCCTTAGAAAGTCAACACCTGAAGTTAGACCTCCGGGAATTATCATTGGGGCAAGGTGGGAAGGTCAAGGGTCATTTCTGTACCTGCCACATTGGCAGTCGCAGGATGTCTACAGAGCATACCATATTGGAGTGTCTGACTAGGGATTCAAACCTAGGACCTCGCCGACCCACAGCCCATTTACGCAATCAAAATGTATACCCTCTGCCGTGTTTTCAAGTTAATAATTCATAAAATTTCACCCAAATTAAGTATATTCTTTTCACGAAAAATATTAAAAAATCAAAAGCCACGAGCTGAAAAAATCTCCATAAAGCCACGTAAAGAATACGTGTGAAAGTTTGGCATATTGTTCGGCGGTGAATGGATGAGTCGTTATATTAAACCGCGGGACGCCCGCACTCAATTTCAAGAAAAAACTTATAAACGCCTATGCTACGTCGATCCACGAATGGTATGGATGTGGTAAGTTTTCATTCATATACAATCTTGGTGACTGTTTTGCACTGATACGTAAGAGTGAAGATCGAGGCAAATGCAGGAGACTAACAGCCAATAAAACGAACGAAAGCGGTGGCAGCTATCATTATAAAATATTAATAAATTAATTATTAAAGTACCGGTAGCGAAAACCTATTGCTTTGGTGCAACAGTGTTCTGATTCCGCGTTCTGGGCGACTTTACTTACCTAACTAAACCGTACAAAACCACTTGACCAATTACCCTATTCATCATTACTATTCTAAATTATCTATGAACTGCTCTGAATTTAACGCTGCAACCTCTGTATAAATACTGTATTGTAAACTTGTTTTAAAAGAGCAACGCTAGAGTTTCTTGCCCGTTCTTCTCTGGCGAAAACAGCCTTGTGAACCGGGTGGTAGTGGAAAAAAGTGACTGAATCTAAATAATATATGATATTTCATGGGTTCAATAAATATTTTCATTTCATTTCATTATTTAAGGCCTTAAACCAAATCACTGACCTTTTTAAGGGACTGTCTCGCCCTCACACCCGGCGCTGCAACTCCTACGCCAAGATCAATAATAGCACGCATTTTAGCATCGAAGCTCAGCCTGTGACACAGACCTATTATAGCTTAGCACACTTTGCATACCATGAAATTCTTAAAAATTCTCTAAGTCTACGTTAAGTGAGGTTATACGCTATGTTTTCCATAACTGTTAAAATTCGTGGTAATTGTCTCTTTAAAAGTCAGAGGTGTACTCTTGAGAGGTATTGGAACGTTCCAACACCATCTTGGCATTTTACATCCAGTCCATTACCAACAGGCCAGGAAATACTACAATAAGTTTAAATTATGTAAATAAAAATGCCACATCCAATATTTATACCATTGGTTCCCAAACAAAGATGGGATGAACTTTTTGACGCAGTCACGGCAAAGAGCCACTCTTTGTAAGAGTGTTCTTTTCAACAAAAGTTATGGGTTATGGATTAAATTTTCGTCTCCGTTTGACACTTCTGTCGTGTTTGTGATATAATTTTGTTTAATACTCATAAATGGAATATGGATGAGGAATTGGTAACTTTTTTTTCGGCACAAATTGAAGTTCAGGAATTTGAGTTACGATTTGTTTTTAATGTTTCGTATATTCTATTGTTACTCGTATCAATCGTTATTCTGTAATTTAATGATTCAGAAAATATTAAATCTTTTTATGGAATTAATAACACATGGATTGAAATGTATACCAACACAAATTATTAGCTAAAGTGTAAATCCTATTCTATCAGACTGAAAAATCATTAGAAATGAGCTTCTCAGTGCAATATTGTTACGTTTTCTCCCCATTGGTCCCAAAAAAGTTAACAAAAGGGTACATTTTTAATCAGTAACGCCAAAACCTCACCGGTTTTTTTATATTTCGCTCAGGTGTTTAACTGCAAACATTTATATAACAACAGCAGTGCGGAACCCTTTGTAGAATCACCTCATATCCTTGATTGTAAGGTACACCCGCAGGCAGTAATTACATCTAATGTGCTTCAGTTCCGCTTGCTTTGGTATTGAAATTCGTGTGACTGTTTTTTGGATAAACACGTTTTTTTTTTCAACACTAGCACAATTGGTTGACCACACTTAGCCTGTAAATATAGTGCTATCCAGAGAATTGACCAGCGATGAACATTTACTATTACAAATATGCCGACTAATTCAAAACCGGATATGGGCTGGTTGATCCCGAAATTCAATAAACTTTTTATTATTGAAAATTATTTATTTATAAAAGATATTAAATTAGTTAAAGACAAAAACTAAAGCATACTTCAAAAGTTGCTTAGCATGTGTACACAATACGTAACAAAGACGTTAATGTGCTTTATGCTAGTGGCGCCCACCGTGTTAATATTGGGAGTGAAAAAATCCAGCACATCTCTTCTATCCATACTAAGGCTGAAGGCTGAAGATCATAGCTAATAGTTGAATAAGAACGGTAGGGATCAATAAAGGCGTATTAATGAGAAGACATGCATACATACATAAACTCACGCCTTTATCCCAGAAGGGGTAGGCAGAGGCGCCACCAGGACACCCACATTTCGCCTTGTATGTTCCGTCGATTAATGAGAAGACGTATATCCTTTTATGGATGGGTATAGGATGTTACATTGATAGATCCAATTTGTAAATATTCATTAGTCCGCCCCGAGACCACGAAAGCTGTAAAATAATCGAAACGGCAGGAAGTTAAAAAATGATATAATTAAACCAAACCCGCGATAAAATCCGTAAAAATTAGTTTTATTTCAATATTCATTTTTTGTGAAAGATAAATTAAAAAAAACAACTCCCTATTATTTATTCAATATGATATAAAAATGAACAGAATCATGTTGAGTCAGCGCATACATTCAGCGTTCATTTAGATACAAACCATTAATAAAGCGATGTAATTAATAATAATTATGGCGCGTAGAACAAGCGAGTAAATGAGACTGGGTGACTTGCCGCCTTTTACGAGGTCGTGTGAGGCTTTGTAACCACGTTGTCTGTATGAATCAGTTATTTGGGAAATAATCTGTACTATTATATAAAGCTGAATAATTTGTTTGAAAGCGCTATTCTCCGGAATTACTGGTTCAAATTAAAAATGTATTTAGTACTTAGATAGCTTATTTATCGAAGAAACCCAAGCCTTTTAAAATATTTCGTTATGACCAATAGGAGGGGAGCATTAGTGAAAAGTGTTGCAAAAACGGTTTCCCTGTGAATAAGTATGCACTTGTTCACGGAGATTGTAATAAAATTGACAAGAGCAAGGCAAGGATCAATACAAGAAAATAAAACGTCTAATATTGTAGTTCGACAAAATAATAATAATTAATGCTTCACTAGAGTGCTCAAATTTTGAAAGGGAATTTTGTTGTTCCTCCAAATATCAAAATAACACACGAACTTTAGTGTATGGAGATTGACTAACGAAATACAACGCTGTAGTTAAGCGCTTTGTAGATTATAGAATTTGTGGTAAAGCTTTGCTAGACTTAGAGTACGAAAGGGCTGAATCGACTAGAATGGTACTAGTGTATAGAAAAGTGACTTGAATGACAGTTTTGCTGTTTCATTTTGGTTTTTGCGTGCGATTGTCATAATTCTTACCTTCTTCGGTGATTTAAATAATTTAGAGTATTCTGATTGATTAGCGTGTTGTAGTTAAATTACGACATGTTTTTATCATTATCTATTTATTTAAACTTAATACAATATTCTGTATAATCTGCATAATCTTTATTGTACACAAAAGAACATAACAACACAGACAAATAAAATAATACAAAAGCACAAAAGGCGGTCTTATCGCTCTGAGCGATCTCTGCCAGTCAACCTTTGGATGGATATAAGGGAAGGAGAGAGAGAGAGAGAGCAGTGTAAAAATAAAGAATAAATACTCCAAAAAAAATAAACAAATAAACAAACATAACAAAGAACAAAGATTATACAGATTATACAATATATAATATTGTAGGACAATATATAAGTGGACTTAATGCTAAGGCATTCTCTAACAGTCGAACCTAAGTTGATGCAGAGATGAGAAGTGGTAAGTGCGTTAACAAATAATTAAAAATAAATGGACAGTGAAGTAGAATAGTGTTTTATTATACATACGTGAATTACATTGAACTATAATATACAGTAGAACTGAGATCGTAGTGATGGCATCTCGCTAGCTCCACCAGCTTTTCTGTTGTTGAAAACGGGAAAAAAAATTACCGAATCTATCGCTTGTAGAAAATATAATCTGCACGGTAACTGATGTTGGATTGTGATGAAAATTTATAAAATTCATTGAGAATTGAGAGCTCTTCGAAGGCCCAATTAAGAATTGGTTTTGTCTACTAGCGTTATCTTTAATTTTTGTTATAATTTCGGGGTTAATGGCAACATAATTCCACGTATTTTGAAAGCTTAAACAGGGGTATATAAAATTAACTCATACATACATTTGAAGATTTTTTAATGATTATAAGGATGTGTTGTGGTTTGGTTTGCCACTAGCGCAATATTACATAGAGTAGTGACCTACTTGTCTCAGCAATTTCGTGCAAACTCTTCATTAATAATAATTTTCATACCATTTTGTAAAACATGTACCTACTCTGTATTCGTGTTGTGTGACATTTTTTTACATTAGCGTAACTTTAATACGACGCACCCGGAAAGTGCAGTACATTAAAAATAGAACATCAACACATCTACACTGACCCCAAAATGCAACACTTGCACGCACTTTAACTGGCTTACATTCTTTCCAATAAAAAAAGAGGCTAAATCCGAAACCCGACACTTGCATGACAAGACGCGTTTACATGTTCCAAAGAAGAACTATCAAAGAAACTTCATTCAAAATTCAGCGCAATCAAGCGCTGTGTAAAATCTTTGAACATCCAATCGTGCGCCAGGCGTAATCTGGCAGCTTACCCGAAGACACCCGCGCAGGTGTAACACCACTATCCCGTGTCTTCCCTAATCCCGGATAATTAAGGTGTGCAATATTAAGGCGAGTAGAGCGCTACATCCGCTGTATTATTCAAACACTGAGATACAGTCAAGATGTCTGGCTACGTAATTTCGTGACCGTACTAATGCCCGCGCTGATTTTCATTTATGTAGGCATGTGTTTATTATTAAGCAGGAAATATACGTCCCGTTGGTTGAGGCAGTGTAGGTGAACGGTCTGTGAATTTACTAATGGGTTCGAATCCAAGGGCCGTTTTGTACTATTATGGATATTCTCATATTAATGGTCGGGACTGGAATTTGTGACTGCTGTGGCGGCAGGCTTACATATTATAGCTTATGTTTGACGAACTGCGAGTGGCACTATTAACACTTCTACCTCCCACCTCGAGGGAACGCAAGCGTAAGCGTTATATATTGCGGTGTACTGTATTCTCATGCTATTCGTGCTGCAGTTTATTAGTAAACGAATAAATCTACGTCCAGCCACGAATAAATATAGACTGAAATAATTAACAGGTGGACTTAAAAGCCTATTAATTAAAAAAGGAAGGTAATTTAATAACTCACTCTACCATTTTAATGACACGACATAGTTCTGATGACAAGCGCAATGCAGAGCCGAAGGCAAACAATTCCAGCATTTACATTGATTTTTTTGTGAACTCTTTGTTGCCTTGTACCTTCTATTGTGTATAATTTGTAATAATATGATTTAAATTTAAACATCTGAGCAAAATAATATGGATCTTGAAAACTTGGGTTATTTTCAGTTAAAAGCTTAAATAAAGAAAATCCTCAAAAGAAATACGAAGTGCAGTTATAGCATTTTGTAATTTTGATAAAATGCGCCAAATTTGATAAAAGTTGCCATGGGTAGTATAGCACAATTTTTTTACAGTGTTAGGTGTCAAAGTTGACCAATAATTAATTTAAAATTCCTTCCGTGAGGAATTCGATCAATTTTCTTGAAAAGTAGACTTGTTTTGATATAGTTTGGTATGTAGTTCTAAAGTTTAACTATTGGTCATGGCAAAACGTGAATTCAAATAATAAATAATACAAACTACTTGTCACACTGACACAAATTGTTGCTTAAGGTAGATTTTTTTGAATGTTTACTAGAAAGGCTGTATCTTGAAAACTATCGGGGATAGGGCTATATATTTTTTTTGTTCCTGAGCCGTCATAGCTTGGTTTATCTATCGTGGTTTATCGTCTAGTTTTGGGACACCCTGTATAAATATAAATTATATTAAGACGGGGTAAAATGAATATTGGCACACCTTTGCCAAATTCTAGAAACTAGATTGTTATTTTAACACCTATTTTATACTATTAAGTAAGCATAATGACTAGAGGAAATTAAATTTTAAATACACAACAGAAAGTTGGCACTAAAGAAACGACTTTTCCGTATAATGACAAAAAAAATCTGGAATCTGGAATCTCTATAACCAACGTTGGACACAATAATAATATGAAAACGTACAACAAACAATCATATCTATATTCATTGGAATCGACGCAAACCACTAAACCGTGACAATCCGACGAGTTTCAAATGGGATGATAAATAATTCATACAACTATAACCAGTTTTAATATTTAATTAGAGATTGCATGTTTGGTTACAATTGTACGAATTATATGCGGATCCGCGTGTAATACAACAAATTAATATTTACTTTCTTTTAACTATTGTTGGCGTATGTAAATGGTTGGACATATGGTAAACATATAAAACTATAATCGGCTGAGAGTCAGGAATTTGTATTTGTATATGGCGATAGCTTCGCCCCTATCACATCGTGGGAAAACATACAAGGCGAAATGTGGGTGTCCTGGTGGCGCCTCTGCCTACCCCTTCTGGGATAAAGGCGTGAGTTTATGTATGTATATATGTCGGTAGTTACCGTTTGCTTTTTGCATTAGCAGGTGGTACCCAAGGTTTACCTTTGTCTAGCAAAGAAATTCAGATACCTTTTTTTTTTGTGTCCAAGAGGAAAAGCTATTAAGCTCCCAAATTCAGATACCTACTATTGGTATATCTTTTGTTTTCAAAATCAAACATTAATTTAATGATTAATAAACTAGAAGCCGGATCTGCACTGTTGTCACTATGAAATCCCAAATATACAACAAAATACGGAACAACAACGATCAACAACCAAATAAATTTTTAAAACAAGGAAACAAACATGAAATCTTATGCAGGTAAAACAATTGAGTAAATAAACAACGAAACAATCTAGCCACCCGCGCGTGGTTAATAATAAATAGCGCATTCCGCACCGGCGAGGCAATAACGCGGGTCAATTCCACTAACTAAACTGGAATGAGCTATCACAATGATTTAATGAGTGATGATGCAGGAGACGAAGTGCGTAGTGGCCTGCCAACATGTTTACGGTGGGTACGGGTTCAAATCCCAGGGCACACCTTTGACTTTTCGGATTCATGTGTGTATTGATAGTCAATCACCACGTACTATAACGGTTAAAGAAAACATCGTGAGGAAACCTGTACCAAAGTGATTGTATATTTCTATGGTATGTAAAATCTGTCAATCCGCACTAGGCCAGCGTGGCCTTACTATATAGCCTAACCCCTCTCAATCGTACTGTCGATTGTAAAGGAGGGTCGTGCCCTGTAGGGGCTGATACAGTACAGATGCAGGAGATAATTAATCATGAAGGTTCGGTTAATGAGTTAGTAAGAGTTGATGCAGGAGACATTAGTATTTATACATCTTGGCAATGAGTAAACGAACCACCAGAGTAACTACTGGACATAATGCGACTTAACATCTTATGTCTCAGGATGGCGAGCGCAGTGGAATGCCAAGCATTGCCTTGTAAATCATAGTTTTGTTTGGTTTTGCTACCGTCCATGAGCGATGGTATCGCTTACCATCAGACGAATGGCATGCCCGTCTCGCCATTCATCGCAATAAGAGGAATTAGATGGTAATTACTGCTCTACATAAATATCTACAAAATTTGGATGATTGCTGATTTGCCTCTCAAAATGGAACGGCGAAGGAACGGAAAAAGGATAGTAGGAGAAAACATGACAACAAAACTGTTGTTTCACGTCGTTTGTAATGAGACAATGTTATTGTCTCTTGACAAGGTGACGTTCCAAGCACATTTCAAATTCATTATTTTTTTTATCTATCACAGCATAGAGACTGCATTGCACCTGGTGGTAAATGATAGAGATACATATGATCTCACAAAAGATATAACTATTCTGAAGTCTTACAGGGACGCATTTCCAATTGTACTTTAGCATAAAAATTATTTGTTTTCATTTTCATTACTTATTATGGAACCAAGTAGAAATTAGCACGATGACAGTAATTTTATGAATCATTAAAAAAATAAGCGCCGACTAAATTTCATTTAATCGCTTTAACTGTGTAGCCGTTTGGCTTACGTCACATCCGGTTTCGTCCATCTAATTTCCTTAATACACATTGTTACCTCCCAACATTGTTTTGCTTTCATTGTTACGTTAAATGGAGCGGTATTCGAAATTAAAAAATCCGAGGCTATATTTTTTTACTTCCCAATTACTTGGAGTAATTGGATGAATCGATTTTAAGACTGAACCGATATTCCCATATTAATCTTTTTAATATGACATCTAGGATTTATAAGTAATTTTGACGTCAGTGAATTCTGACAACTTTTTTTTTTCAAAAGCATTTGCCTTATCTTCGAACCTCACCCCTTCTTCGTTAATCCGGATAACAACTAACTAGGCTGTCGCCGTTATTTAATTTTATATAAAAATATGTGTAAATAAAAACTACGATGCGAAGCTGACTTTATTATGAATTTGTATATTATAATGGAACCATTTTTTATAAAAATTTAGCGAATTGTTGGAAACTAATAGAATATGGGAATAAATAACGTGATTATGGACATTGAACAAAATATTCCCTTTGGTTAACACCTTTAAACCAAAATAACGCTTAGTAGTCTGTTTTCAAAACAACAGTAAACGTAGTATAGAAACAAACCATTCAACATCAATTTTTCAATCAATTTCAGAATCAATTAATTAACAAGAAGTTTTCGCTCAGAGCCGTAGTTTTCAGACTGTCCTGAGAAAGATCGAACATCAAACACATCTAAAACATCAGGCTGAAGTACAGTGAAACTTCAATGCAATTAAGTAGACTCAGCCGAGGTTTACGTCAACATTACCCGCGACCAAGAGCGTTTCCACCGTCCCAAGGGCCGCACAACCATTTGCCACGATATGAGACGCGCAAAAAATCCTTCAGTCAAGAATACATTTATACAAGTTTAATACCATTAGTTTGACCGACGGCGGGCGAGTGTGACGATAAACAAGTGACGACAATGCACGAGCGAATCCACTCAACTAAATTAACTCAGCCATACCTACTTGCTGCATTAGACCGCGGAACACACCGAAGCGACGCGAAGTGATATTATGAAAATAATTTACTATGAGCTTTTTTAATCTTTCTACTTTATAAGATAATTTAATAACTTTTAATCTATGCTATTAAATCACACTTGTCGTAGCCTAGTTTAATGTGTTTTTCAGCAATATTATTTTTTTAATATTACTTGCCGTCATCCTAACTTAAAAAAAAAAGGAAAATATTTGCATAAACTTTTATTTATTATAGAAAAGATTTCGTAAAATAATAGTAAGTACAGTACATCTTGAAGCCAATTAGAAAACACGAACAAATTATCTGCAATTAAATTTGCTTATAGGAAAAGGTGGTTGTCGCAAATACAGATTACTTTGTACGATCGTTGTTAAAGTTTAGGCAAATAATAACTTCTATTTAAAACATAACTAACCAATATCTTTAACAAATAGTTTGAAGAAGTAATCAACCCATAGTAAAAAACTCCACGTTAAAATAAGAACTGTTCTTTGCTTGGATGCAGGCTTTGTTTCATTCTATAGGTTCGGCTAACAGTCAGCTGATGGCAAGTGATCAATGCCACCTGTAATCCACAATGGTTGGATCATTGAAAACATATCCGAACCATCAAATTGGGAGGGGAGCGGAAAGGAAAAAGGATACGAAGAAAAAAGGTGTTGAGCATCCAGCAATCTCAGTCACCGAACGGAACGCGACAGCACAGCTGTCGCTTCACGTCGATCTCTGATGAGACAGTGGTACCGCCCCGGACTAGCCAGCCCATTCATGCTGAATCATGACTTACTCTCTACCACTTCTAATTTTGAATTGTATTGTAATTGTGAATAATGAAGAATTGCCATTTGCCCACAAATAATACATACAGAGATACCACATTAAAATCAAAGACATACGGTGTGATACTCTGCCGCATTTATTTGTATTTCGCATGGGGGAATCCGATACGCGAACCCTCCTATGGAGCAGACGAATGGTATTGGATCGTTGGATCGCTCGGAAAATTGTTGACGAAAATCCTTTGTGCTTGCTTTTAATGATATTTTTTTTTTGTAATTCGTTTGGTATGGCGTGCTAAAAACCGATTACCGAAATGCGGTATTAAAATATTACGAGTATTTTTATAAAATTAGTCGAGCATACGGCAAGGTATTTCTTTTGTTTAGTAACCGACAGATATTTGAGACTGCGGGTTCGAGCCCAGCACCAAGAAAAGTTTGTGTGACCTACGAAAACTCGTGTATAAATGTTGGAAAACTCTCGATTTTTTTGAAACCCACGACATAAATTGCATCTTAGTGTGGGATCAGGTTTATGTAAGCGACTTTTGGGTGTATCTATTTATTTAGTATTAAAAAAAACCCAAGACATGATCTTCTTCAGCCGCAGGAAATCTGCTGCTAAACAATGTTACCTCCACATTCCAAAGATTTCGAAAGCGATCTGTTGGAATCCACCTGCATCCACTACAATTACTATGTCTTTTCCAATTAGCTTTATTTTATTTAATCTTATCTTACAAGCACGTGTCAGCTCAAAAGGTAATTATGTCTCGATCAATTCTATTATGTCGGCCCGCACGAATTAATCGAAATGAGATCAACGACCTACAATATACTGAGTCCAAATTTAAAGTGACATAAACTTTATTTCTATGGCAATACCAGTTACCACTTCCATCGCAATTATTTAATAGCCACGCGGAGTGCTTATAGGCATGATTACAGAAATTATTTGGATCTTAGGCACAAACTATAATGATATTGGAATTACGGAAGGTATTTTATTACGATATCTTTTTGAAGCAGTTATCCCAATTACGGCTATCAGATAAAACGTAGAGTAATTTATATGAATATCTGTAGTCAAGTTATGATAAAGCAGTCATAGACTCACTTTACCTATAATTGTATCTTCAAATTTCCTAAATATAAATTAGTAAATAAAATAAGAATGACTACCATTGGGTCACCTTGTGCCAGTGCTGCCTAATCCAATCGTTCATAAAAAATATCCGCGACCTATCGAAATCAGAAAAACACAATTCACACCTCATATATACTGTCGCCAACTCACAACAGCTCTCATCTCAAATTACTCCCAAAACTTATAAGTAAGTGAACAAGCTAAGTATGACAGTTCCCGTTATTTTTCTTGAGTCCCCCAAATCGTGGGGAAGTTATTCCAGCCGTATCTGCAGCGGCCGGCGCCAAGTAGTCGCGACTTTACGTCTCCGACGCTCCCTCCGAAAGTTTTCTGTGTAACTATTGTATTTCTTAGATTTACGCGAATGTTACACATTGAAATAAAACAGCACGAGGCGGACTGACTGGGGTTCCGCCCTGTGACCACGAAAGCTGTAAAGCAATCGAAACGTCGAAAAGTTAAAAATTAAACCAAATCGCAATTAAATACGTAAAAAAAAATATTTCAATATTGTATTTCTATTTATACATATGGAGGGAAACGTAACTAGAAGCACCGGCATAAAAATTAGATAAGTACGTTGAGTTTGGTAGATTGCCCAATATCCAGCCAAAGAAACGAATCTAGGGCCACATGGCTCCCACATACGTAGCCAGTTGATCAATGAGCTAAGACAAAAATATCTTCAAAATAAAAATACTCATCATCGTCTCGAACCCAGTCACAGGAAGTCCACTGCTGAACATAGGCCTCCTCCAATAATATCTTCGACAAATTGTTGGAAGCGCTCTGCATGAAAAAAATACTCTGTTTAATTGATCATTTTCTAAAATTTATGAGTCCTCCTACCTACCCTTATGCCGGCGTAGACATATGCGAATTTTTAATAACTTGAACTATTGACGGAATAACCAAGAACACTATAGTTGAGGTTTCATAATTCCATTGATTTATCTTTGTTGCGCTGTGTATGCAAATGTAAGCGTCGACGCCGAGATTCAAAGCATTATAAGAACAATATTTTCCCAGTATAGGTCAGAGGTTATAACTTTGTACTTATTACACCTTATGGAATCAAATATCGCTTTTTGCGTACTCTTTTAGAGTTAAATAACACGCTGCAGGTAATAAAATTGCAGTAGGAATGGGTCTGCTCGGTTTGGGGTTGGTACCACGATCTCACAGAAAACCATCATGATGCAATGTGTGTTTCGTTTAGTAAGATTGTCAGAGGCCTCATATCCTGGTATCCTTTCCGCCCGGAAGTCGACCACCGCAGATCGTTATCTAATTCGGTTATCTAATAGTTTCAAACAAATATTGAATTAACGTAAATGAACAGTAGCCAACCTGGTGGTGGATTATGGCCTAAAACATTTCAATTGTACTCTCCGTTGTAGAGGAGGCCTGTGCCCTACAGTGTGACGTATATATCCTGTGAAACGAGAGGCCAATTACCGCACCGAGACAAATGTTCGTGTGAACCACAGGTATTTGTTCCGGGTCTGAGTGTTTGTGAGACCGAAAAGTCTCTCGTAGTTCCTGATACTCACGACTGGACGTCAGAACTATGTATGTGACTGTTGGGTGTATTTATTATTTATGTTGCATTAAAGTCAATCAAAAATAGGTATTTGTATAGGTTTGCTATAAAAAATCTAGATCCCAAAATAATAACTCTGCCTTCTCCCTCGCGAACAACTTCGAAGTTACAAACATCATATTCGCACCGTGAAGCTTTGTCTTACAGGTTTAACTTTACCACTTAAACAGTACACAGTATTTTATACCTTAGTTATCAATAATAAAGAACAGAATTGTGTGCCTCAGTCCAGGCCAGTTTACGATTGCGTAAATGTGTTTTTCACGACACTCTCCTTTGTTAGAAAAAGTTATGTTTAATGAGCCATTTGTTACGTTCGCTTCCATTTTTACAGCTCTTTGAAATATATTACTCAGAAATATTGCATGTGAAATCAAAACATTTATAGGTAATGTTTCTGTAATTACAGTTAACACCTAACTATACTAAAACCTCTTCAGCTTAATAATAGACTTAACAATTAAAATATTTCCGACACTTCGCCAAGTTTAAAGCCCAATAAAAGCGGTAACATCTCTGGCATCGCCTCGCAGTCGCCGGGCTGTCTGGCGCCGGCAGAGGCTCCGCCAAGTCTGCTCACGATTCACACACCATTACTCTTAGAGTCGTAGGAATATACATGTCTTGAGTCAACAACCCGACAGAGGTCACGTGGTAGAAAAAAATAGGCATAGAGAATCTGGGATTAAGTTATTTCTGGTTGTACAAACGGATTAGTAAACATTTGTTTCTGATTTATTGACAGTATTCCACACTTGCAATGAGGAGATATTACTGAAATAACTACCCCAAGCTATCCATAACTATCAAATTTTCACGCCAATAAAAACAACGTGGAGTAATAAAAATCCACTCAATAAAAACAACGTACAATCAGATCCACTTTCATCGCCTTATTAATGGATTCAAATGATAGGTGAGGGTAGTCGTGTCGGAAGCCGATGCTATCGACGCGCCTTGTAAGACGCTAACGACTGAAGATAGCCCTGCAACGGCTCAAATGATAGATTAAATTCGAATTTTAGTAAGTGACGCAATGTATAGAATTCAAATCTCGAGGTATCAAATTTTATTGTACTAAATTAGTTTATAAATGAATTCTGACGCAAAACGGATATTAAAATTACGATAAGTCGAGAAGTAACCTCGATATTTATGAATAGATTCAAATGATAGGTGAGGTTATTCGGATGGTGATAAAGACTCGAGATCGCCCTCCAATTATTTAGTGTCAATTATGATTGACACTAATGATTGATATTAATAATTAATATTTAATTGATAGTCTATGGACTAGGGCCAGAGCTAAATTAAGCCCGCTGAGTTTGTTTCGCCGAGTCTTGACAGAACCTTTAACACTATTAAAATATTACGTGATTTTTCTGCAATAACTATTGTCCATATGATTACTTACAAACTTATATAGTTAAATAAAAAGCAATATTACAAACATTGCTTTTTACTGTAAAATGAAAATGTTGAAACGACATAAATGAATAATAACTGTTACATTTACATACTTTTTATACATTTTTAAACAATGTATGAAATAAAATTACGGGGACACCCTATTATATAAAGAAATACCTTCGTGTACAGTAAACGCTAAATTAAATACGCTTAAAGCGATGGCTGAAATACTCCAATATACTTAAAACAAACAAAATATATCCAAACCTATATACAATTAGACGATTGCCCTCCAGATTGTCCGACAACCATTCAAAGACTGCCCTGTAAGCTCTCAGTAACTCTTAGGACCGTCAATCTGAATATTCTGATTACAAGACTAGTTGGTGCGACCAAGTTTCTAATTTTACAATATTGTCTGCCGTCTGTAGCTTGAAATAGTTCAGTAGCCAGGATAAATCTATTTTCCGGGAATAATCTACCAACTGATTAAT
This sequence comes from Deilephila elpenor, assembly GCA_949752805.1. Lineage (NCBI taxonomy): Eukaryota > Metazoa > Arthropoda > Insecta > Lepidoptera > Sphingidae > Deilephila > Deilephila elpenor. The sequence continues at coordinate 4,085,049 of OX457114.1, forward strand.
TAGGTAACATTAGAAATGTTGGTTTAATTTAATCGTATAAAGAATTATCATATTTTAAGTATGAGTCCACTGTAGCTATTTAAATATTTACGAACAAAAGTAAGATTTATTTACATAGAGCAAAATTCACGAAAAAAATTAACGAACATTTGTAAATAAGTTAGTAAAATAAAATAAATATAAACATTGTTTTAAGCTAAACAAAATTTAAAAAATATATTGCCTCTTTTTTTACCGGCCTCATAATACTTATTACTTGGAATCGGCAAATAGTTTTACTAAAAACCGAAAAACAAAATAGTCAAAAACCTTACGAATAGTGACGTTACGTTTAATATTTTTATAGTTCATAGTTTACTATTGCCTCAAATACAAGTAGTATTATTAAGAATTAGATGCTTGATACAATACTCGAAGCATAATATAAATTATTTACCACAAAACAAGCCAAAGGATTTCGCATTAGGCTTTTTATCTCGAGGGTACTTTGGAAAAAGATACGGCCCGGGAAGGAAATTACTTCTTTATCTTGTTGCCCTCCGCAATCTGCGATAGCAAATGTCTTCCAAATTACCCGCCCTCCAGTGCAATTTTCAATATACCATACGAATAAATACACATATATTTGTTAAGTAGTTGAATATTTTTATAATTCTAACTTTTGAATACTTTGATTTATTACCTACGTTAAGTCTATAATTAACTAAGTTATTCGTAGCAACCAATGGTAATGTAGAGCCAAAATATATGTCCTCAATTTCTTAACTTCTTTCTAAATCGCTTCTAAAACAAATTATTTATTATTTTTGTTGACAGCCGCCGTGGCGCATTTGGTTAGACGCCGACTGTGAAACGACAGGCCGCTAGTTCGATCGCCGCAGCGAGACAAATGTTTGTGGAGCCCACAAACACAATATTTGTTTCGGATCTGGGTGTTTGTGAGACCGAAAAGTCTCTCTTAGGTTCTGATACCTACGGCATAAGATTTTATTGACTAATGTGGGGTCAGAACTATGTATGTGACGGGTGGGTGTACTCACTTATTTTATGACTTCTAATTAAGGTTTTATTTACTATGTATCATTGTCATCATCATCGACAACATCATCATCATCTTCTTCTACAGGCATTGGGAGTCCATTACTGCATTTTAGCCTTTCCCTAAGATTTTTACAGACACCCGTCCCTGAAGCAGCCCCCATCAATTGGATGGTATTTGCTTTCGACGCTGCTGTTTATATTCATTTTGTGACTAAACGACTTTCTTTTCTGTCCTTCCGTTTCCTTATTTTATGCTAGTCCCAAATTACTAGCAAATAAAGCCGTTTTAATTTGTCTGAAAGGTTTAAACACCGACTAGGCGTCGCAATTAAAAGCCCGTGAACCTTCACCAAAGACAAATATGAGCAAGCGTTAATCGCTGGCGGACATGCAAACATTATTCTACTCCTCACTAGTTTGTACTTGAGGAAAGTACTTTTTATAAAACGGATTTATTAGTTATACTGCGGATTAAGTAGACGTTAAAATGAAGCTTGAAATTTTTTATAACATCACTTAGTATGTATATTTAAGCTAAGATTTAACGGAGACCGACTCTCTTTTTTTTGTTCTAGAGAAAAAGCTATTAAGATCCCCTTTTGGTACCCCGGGAGGACGAAAGGGGTATGTTAGTGTCACTGGCCTATGAGCCTCCTCCACAATTAAGAGTACGATTTAAAGGGTTTAGGCTATCCACCACGCTGGACTAGAGCGAGTTGGCGGACTTTTACATACCACAGAAATGATTGCAAATCGCTATGGTATGCAGGTTTCCTCAAAATGTTTTCGTTTACTGTTATAGTGCGTGGTGATTGACTATCAATATACAGGGTATATCAAGACCGCGACCGAAAACGAAGCCAGGTGGTACTTTTAGCGGTTACAGACACAATGCAACTAAAAATTTTGAAAAAACAGCTACGGATTTTTTTTTACAGTATTTTAAAAATCATGTTTGGGGGATAAATACCTAGTTTTTGCAAAAATAGTAATATAAACCCTTACATACAATTCCGTGTTTAAAAATAAAGTGGTGTACGTCATAATTTTCAAAAAACTATGTATTTATCACTCAAATATGACGATAAGTAAAAAATAAAAAAAAAAAATTGACGATTTATTTTGTGAATTTTTTACTTGAATTGTGTTTGATATCACTAATACTACCACCAGGCTTCGTTTTCGGTCGCGGTCTTGATATACCCTGTATACATGACTCCGAAAAGTCAGAGATGTGACCTGGGATTTGTATCCGCGACCTCCGTGAACATGTTGGCAGTTGCGTCTGGTCTATTTACCAACAAGCCGACATACACTTCAATAAATAACATACACACCATAAACCTATACATCATACATACATAAACTCACGCCTTTATCCCCGAAGGGGTAGGCAGAGTCGCCACCAGGAGACCCACATTTTGCCTTGTATGTTCCGTCTCACGGTGTGATAGGGGGCGAGCCTATCGCCATATCGGGCACAACTAATATTATAATATATATAAATCTATACTAATATTATAATATTTCCGTGTAGTTATCCCAAGGGTAAACAAAAGATTATGCTAGGAAACCACAAACTTAATTGGATTACATATAAAACACCATGTAGTAAACAACTACATATCTGAAATACACATTTTAATTAGCAATTGATATTATTTCCGTAAATATTCCTGTTCATATCAACTTAATAAATTGAACACTTCAGTTAGTTAGCTAAGTCGTATTGGTGCTTCAAACGAGTAGGACCTATATTTTATTGTCTATTTTAATAATAAGGTAATGTATGGTAAATTAAGTTTCGTAAAGTTGCGACATTTTTCTTTTAGTTAAGTAGATTAAAAAGTGGTTATATTGGAATACGTAACTTATTTGATGAAAAACAAGATACTCCATAAATTACAGACAGTGAAATGAGCTAAAAAATATTTGAAAATAAAAAAAAATTGGTCCGCTTCCAACACGTCACTGAAAATTCGGTGAAAGACTTTTATTAACCATCGAAAGGCCTTTGCCTAAAAAAATATTTTAAACTCCCTAACGAAAATTCCAAAACACTTTCTCTTCAAATAGTAATTCAAAATTCAAATTTTAATTTTCTTAATTATTAGGTAATTGTATTTTAAAATGCTTTATTGTTTCAGTGTGCGCGCTGATGCGTCCACGTGAGGTCTACAATGCACAAATGCTCGCTGTTTATACTAACCCTCCTGTGTGCTTCTGTGAAAGGTTTGTTTAGCTTTTATTGGCCCTTGTGATGTATGCACGCGGGCTGTTTGACCCGCATCAACTTCAGCATTATGTTCCACCATTTTTTGTCAGATGTAAATAGTTGGGATGTGTCGAAACTTTTTGATGAAAAAGTCTCAGAAGTTTACTAACGATAATATTAGAATAATTTTGTTTTTTAATTACATCCTTTATTGTTTGAATGGTAGCGTGTATAGTGAGTGAACCTTACGGTTCCGGATTCAAATCACAAGTGGTGTATTTTTTTAATGGTTCTTCTGAGGCGGTGTACGGGCCCTTACCGGATAAAAGCGTAGACTTACATATGTTGAAATATCTAATCAGAGGATGTACTCAAAAATTACTATTTTTACAGATATCTCAGGTAGCTGGGAAGAATGGTGGACTTACGATGGTATATCAGGTACGTTTTTTTATTCCTTATTTTGAATAATGGTCTTTATCCAATAACTTGATGCTCCATACATAAGAATTCAGCCTCTTTTAATGATTTAATTTTAAATCGTCTTATTACTTAGAAGATATATACTTTAGTAATTAAACTATACTCGCAAGATGCTCCTTAGTGACAATTACGAACCTAAAAGCAGGTAAAGTAATTCGCACATAAATGGCTCGCGTAATTAACTAAATATGTTTCCGTGTATACAAAAATCCTTCGTAACTTATTTAAACATAAGACTATACATTTAAATCCTACACCAGCCTCTAAATTTCCAAATACTCACTCCTTTTTCCGGAAGCGGTATGAAGAGCTTCCCCTGGTAGCAAAAAGAATTCCCACGTTTGGGCTTGTATTTTTCCGTCCCACGATGTGAAAGGCTCCGAGCTGATAATTAATAGAAAAATCCCATATCACTTCGTCGAACCCGAGACCTCAGCTTCGCAATCATACCGTAGTACGACTGCGCCACCGAGGCAGTCTAAATTTCCATTACAACCAAAACCTCCTTGGAAGTATATCGGCTCATAAAGTAATCAAGAACTAGTGATCAGTTGAAAGCGGTTCATTCAGTGCCATGTAACGACGCCGGGTAATGACCAGAGATAACATCTTAATGATAGTCAGCCGCGTCATTACCACGCGACATGCGCCACTGTCCTCGACTGCTCGACTAGCTGAATGAATAATTTACTGAAGTTTGATTAGGTTTGGTTTGATGAATACTTTTCAGCGAACACCCTAAGAAAGGTATAAGTGGCCCACGCATCAGTTTTTGGTTCAGCTTGTGTAGGTATATCTGGTTTCGATCAGGGTTGCACAATAGGGTATTTGACTAAGATTTATTTTTTCAATACTTGGTGTTTAACACAAATAAATGTCATTACACTGAAGACACATCTGAGTCCCTTTTATAATAAACAAAAATATTATTGATAGCAATTAAAAGCATCATAATTGAACACATCGCTATTGGCTACGACACGATCTAATAAAATAGATTATAGTCTTTCAAGATTCTTACTCTGCCTCTCCACTCAGTCTGAATATACTCTTCTATATTTCTCTTGCCATTTAAAAATACTCTAACCCGAAAAATAACAGATAAGTACTATAAATGCTTATAGCCGGAAAATGATATCCGTTAGTATCTCGGCCGGTACACCACCCATTACGTACGACTCAATACACAGTGGCGACCAGATTTTGCGGTCTCCCGAATTTCCATTGAATGCGATATCAGTGTACGTACGAAATGTTTTCCGTCCCACTAACGCTGTGATCTCAGAATTTAGTGAATGTCATCGGTTGAACCCTTAGCTTTATTCGCATGCAGTGATTGATATGGAATGAATTGGTTCGGTGCGGTTGGATGGGTCTATGTGTGAATAATTTTGGTAGGTGCCGAAAAATTGCGTTGTAGTTTTCGTATACCTTATGTCGTTCATTTTTTTTTTTTTTAATAAATACACCCAACATTCACATACATAGTCCTGACCCCACACTAAGATCGAGTCTTGTGTCGTGGGTATCAGAAACTACGAGAGACTTTTCGGTCTCACAATTATTATGGATAATAATTTTATATAATACTAGCTTCTGCCCGCTAACTTCGTCTGCGTGATTAACTTTGTTTAAAAAAATATACATGTATAGATTATTTGGTATTTCTCATCCCGTCCCAACCCGTCCCGTTATATCCCGCCCGTCCTATCTCATTCTCACTCTAGGTATATAATCCACGCCCATCGCATCCCTTTGAGTATAAAAAGTAACAAATATATCGGATTTCCGTCCTCATCCCACGGGAACACCTAATTTATCTGGATAAAATGTAGCCTAAGTGTTAATCCAGCGTTAATATGGGGAATATTAGTTTTTCTCACACAAAGAAACACCCTGTATGTAAATAAGACATTTACCAGTTTTTAAGTTTGACTTGTACCTATATAACTGTGAAACCGCATCTCATTTCGTCTTTTAGTTTTATACGCAAGTAAACAAAAAGAAACATCCTGTATATAAATAAAATATATACCAGTTTTCAAATTGGACGTGCACCAATATTACTGTGAAAACTGCATCTCATTTCGTATGGTAGTTTTCGAGTAATGTGCAAGGAAACAAAAAGAAACACCCTGTATGTCAATGCAACATATACCATTTTTTAAGTTGGACCTGCACCAATGTAATTGTGAAAACTGCATCTCATTTGGTGCGGTAGTTTATGAGTAATGTGCAAGCAACCAAAAAGAAACACCCTGTATGTAAATGCAACATATACCAGTTTTTAAGTTGAACCTACAGCAATAAAACTGTGAAAACCGCATCTCATTTGGTGCAGTAGTTTTCGCGTGATGCGCAAGCAAACATACAGACAGACAGACAGACAGACAGACAGACAGACAGACAAAAATTCAAAAAAAAATTGTTTTGGATTCTGTTGCTGTTATAAAGACCCCCCGCGTTGAAATTTCTTAAATATCTTCCATGTACAGACATCGACCATTTACATTTTTATTATATGTATAGATAATTTTATGGATCTTCACTAGTTTTCTTTGTTTCGACCTTGAGACAAATATTCGATTTGTGTTAGCCTATATTAATTAAAATAAGAAAGACGTTATTTATTGTTATAGACATAGAGCTCTACAAAATCTTGAAAAATGTAAATCAATAATTTAGGGTGTCGATAGTTGTCTTTGTCCAAAATTTGGCCCGAAATCCAAAATTCACAGAATATTTTTGATTCAGGTCCAGGGTTTTGGGGGTTGATAAACCCTCAGTGGAGCATGTGCAACAAGGGCAGGAGGCAGAGCCCCGTCAACATAGAACCGGAGAAGCTACTCTTCGACCCGTGGCTACGCGACATACAATTTGACAAGCATAAGGTAACAGAAAAATAGATTTCCTTATTCTGATAGAATTTCTTAAATCCATTTCTAAAAATCATTATATTATTAGCCAGGTGATAGATTTAGTGATTACAGACACAATGCAAATAAAATGTTCAAAAAAAAGAGCGACAATTTTTTATACAATTTTTCAAATAACATCGTATTTGGGTAGTAAATACTAAATACATAGTTTTTGCTTAAATAAATATGTAAATTCTTACGTACCATTGCGTCTTTAAAAATAAAAGGGTGTAAATTATTATTTTACGAAAAACCTGAACTAAAACGGCAAAACTGGGACTACCACTCCTTCGTTTTCGATCGATGTCTGGATATATAGGTATAATACCCTTAACCCTGTATTATAGGCAGTGACTTACAGCAGCTACAGTTTGGTAGGTTAATGAGCGGTGGTGATGACTTTTCATAAATTACCAATCACGCAATCACCAATGTACAGTCCTTTGTACATTGCATATTTTAAATAATCCCTTTGCAAGTTAAATGCGAACTGGTGCCCCTAAGAGACTCGCGAACTTCGGCGCTCGGTATCAATTCCTTATCATTGCGTATGGCATTCATCCTGCGTGGATCAAACCTCCATGTCCAGGTTCTTCAGCCAGCTTGCTGCATCAGGAGTGTATTTGTGAAGTTCCAAGATTCCACCGGGGAAACAGCGAAGTGGGCATTCATTAAATTCCTTATGTTAGTTAATATTGGCTGACTGTAACGACGGTTAGTGAGCGGAATAATATATCTAAAAGATATTCCTAGAATTCCTGATCGTATAAAAAATAGCATTACCCTTATCGGTCTCGTGTAAAACATGTGCATAATAATGTGTCGCGGAATGCATCGAATTAACATTGCAAGTACCGCTGTAGGCGCGGAGTAATCCCCTTAAAACATGGTAAGCTACTGCCGCTGGATTTACACGCTTTTTGTCGTATCAACACTCATTTGCATCGGAGTTGAACGTTATCAGTGTCTTGCATATGGGATTGCTCACAGTTTTAAGTAACGATTATTTGGGTTTACATGTTTAGGTATAGTTCTATATATGTATTGTTATAATTAATTATCTTTGATGTACGGAATGTTAGCAAAGTCCTCCTAGGTAGGTCGTATGTAAGTTAAACAGATAAAATACATAAATATTTGAGATACGAAAAAGACAAGTTATAAATATAGTACGTTATGAAATCAGTAAAATCAAAATTAATATAGTTCTAAATACAACAATTACGTAATTGCATCACATGTTTGTTAATACGCAAAATTGTAATATACGAAATAGCATTTCTTCTTTTTTCTTCTTTCAGCAATAGATCAACATATTTGGTAAGCATTGAGAGATTAAAAGCTAGATTAAATACATAATTTTTATAAAATTAGGACGCGACCATAACAATTTTATCTCCAACACGCGCGTCAAAAATCCACACAACAATCGCGTAATCCACAAACATACAACCGATACATATTATAAGCGGTTTAGGCCATGCGGAATTATTCATTTAGAGTGAATTACAAGCGGTTAAACATGCAAATATATGCGGCGCGTGATAGCGTATCGCAGCGGCTATCAGCCGACGTTTTTGCACGGTAACGTATGGTAACTATGTACGGGGAATTGGACGGTTCGTCTGCTATCTTTTTTCTAGGTTAAAGGTGCTTTGTAGTTTACCAATATGAGAACCAGAAAGCTAATTTTCATTTTTTTTTATTGCGATGTACAGTGAGACGAGTATGCCGTTCGCCTGATGGTAAGCGATACGACCGCTCATGGATGGTAGAAAACCAAACAACACCATGAATTATAAAGCATTCCACTGCGCTCGCCATCCTGAGACATAAGATGTTAGGTCTCAATATGTCCTGTAGTTACTCTGGCTAGAATGGCCTTCAAACTGGAACATACAGTGCATTTACACTGCTGTTTGGCGGGAGAAATTGACATTGCGGTGGTACCTACCCAGGGGGCCTCTCACATACAAGAGACCTACCACCAGTAAAACCTAACCTTGCAATGCAATCCTATTTGAATTGCACTACAACTACAGGTTAATTCTTTACACTTTTTCATGCCCTTATTAAAAATAACTGTATATAAATAGCAACAGTTCATATGTACTTTCCGTATCCCCTACGCAATTCAGCTGGTTTGACCTTAGCACCCGACCTTATTTTACTAATTCATAATTTAACTAATTCATACTTCAGTTATTACGCGCATCATACATAATGGACTATAAAGCAGATACAGCCGAGTATAATTACAAACGCATAAACTAAAATCAGTTTATTTTTAATTTCCAGAGGGGTAATAAAAGATACACATATTAAATTAATTAAATATACTAAAACACAGATACACGTGACACGAAAATTATAATATTCACTTACCAAAACATTCTCAAAAAGTGATGACATTTGTCAATAACAGCATTATGTTTGAAAAGCATTTTACACTATAGTGATCACGAAGACACGGTTTTTGGTAAAGCCTGTTCAAAGATATTGACAGAACATTTCTAAATAGTATTTAGCATTCTAAAGACCAGAACTTTTAATACTCCCCTACGCCACATTTATTTATTTATATGCTTTATTGTACACTATATTTAAGCTTAACAAATAAAACATTACATTCGATAATAGTACAAAAGGCGGTCGTATCGCTCGAGGCAATCTCTTACCGACTACCTTGGGATGGAAATAAGAGAAGGATAAAAGAGAGGGCAGTCAATAGTGCACCAATAGCTTATTAAAAACATATTAATAATAACTATAAAATAAAAATAACAATAATATTTAATAGATGCTCCGTATACACATAAATATACGAATAAAACAAGCCACATATTGCTTACTAACCTGTAGAACCTTGTTCTGGTCAGCGCCCGTTTACTTTCGGCAATGCAAATAAATTAAACCCTTGTGGAGCGTGTATGCGGCTCGGCTGTGGCATCCAATGACTTGTTACGGCTATATATTGCAGTTACAGAGAATAATCTATACGGTGGGCCTAAATCCACCTTCCACAGTGTCGTTTGAGGACTAAGGACATTTTGTGTTACTAAAATTATATTATACGGCCTTTTATAGATGGTATTTTACTCTAACTTATTATTCATAGGCCTTATTCATAGACAGATTTAAAACCTATTTTAGATATGAAATGGTTTTGTCCCTTTCGAACGACTTTAGAATTCAGTTTGAACGAAGAAGATAAAACATTCGATAACTAAAATAGGTTTTAAATCTATTGAATATGGCCGTTGGTTTATTGCTACGAAAATCGCATAAGGTTAGGTATGGCATGAACAGCTACACCTGGAAGTAAATTTATCGGCTTAAAATTTTATTAGCATAATTTACTAAAATCATTGACGTGATAATGAGTGGCAAGTAGTAAAATTATATATTATATAAATCATACTGAGCCTTGTGGGAAATTACCTGAGCGAAGGATGAAGAAAAATATTATTTAAGCTTCTACATTTATATAAATGAAACACCTGCAGAGCTTAGTGGCTATATATTGCAGTTACACGTAATAATTGATACGATATAGCAGTAGAAAGCCTAAATCTCTCTAGCCATGTCGCTTTTACAGATAATATGTCTTCTATAGACTGTTCAGTCTTTTGGTAAGGGATTTGAACATGATTTTGGGATCATTTTCTAAGTCTAAAAGCTAGCTGTGTGAGGACTTCGATTTAAATATCGTAATTGCACAATTTTCAATGGAACAAGTAATAAAATAAAATGTATTGTAAGTAAAACTGCGGTTTTTAAAACAATATAATCTGACCCCTGCTTATAATGTGTGGAGTACAGCAACATAGTAATGTAATATATTATATTATTAAAGCATTATATCATTGAAACCAATTACAATTATTTTAATCACATGGCATAAAGTATACTACAAAATAGCTATTCATATACCTCATATACTAAAAATATTCCACAATGAATAAGTATCACGCATTAACTAAATGTACTTATACAAAAAGCTAATTCATATATAAATCTCGGCAACAACGGAAGTGTAAGTCGTCGCGGCCTTATCTATTCCTACACGAATATAAAAATGCAAAGTGTGTCCCCTTTGCATTGACTTTATTTATTTATCCATTATTAGCCTCCGTTTTCCTTTGGAGTTATGTGTGTATCGATAGTCAGGATAGGATTGTGAGGAAACCTGCGTACCGTAGCTATTTTAAAGAATTTCTACGGTATGTAAGTCCGCCAACCCGCACTAGGCCAGCGTGGTGGACTATATGGCCTAACCATTCTCAATCGATTCTCTTAATTGTAGAGTAGGCCCGTGCCCTGCAGCGGGACGTATATAGGCTGATACAGATATAAATTAGCCTCTGATTTAATGCGGCTTGATAGATATATTGCAATTATTATACATACATAAACTCATGCCTCTATACCAAAGGGGCTAGGCAGAGGCGCCACCAGGTCACCCACATTTCGCATTGTATGTTCTGTCCCACGATGTGATAGGAGGCGAGCCTATCGCGATATGGGGCAGAAATCTGTGACTCCGGGCTGATAAAAATAGAAAAATCCAATATCACTATGCCCGACTCGGGATTCAAACACGAGACCTCAACTTTATAATCGTACCGCAGTACAACTACGACACCGAGGCAGTCTTATGGCGAAACTATGAATATTTCAAGCGCTTCCAGTAAACACAACACGAAGTCACAGAGGCGTTCGCGTGTCAGCAAGCAATATGTCATCTGAGCTCAAAGCGCATAAGTTTCTATGCTTTAATCAAGGCGTGACCCATTGATTGATAGGATCAGCCCCACAAACACCATTATAACGGCTGATTCATTACAATTTACACCAACTAAGTGATGAGAATTGACGCCATGGATTTCAGTTGATTGATTGAAAGTGATGGCGATTGGAATGTTTTTAAAAATGTATTTGCGTCAGCTGTTTTTAAATTATAGATAGTATAGGAATCGTTTTAATTGCGAAAGATTAAAACGATAGCGAGGTATGCCCTAGTTGGGAGACAGATATGCCAAGACCGAATCCGAGATAGCTGGAGATTGATAGAAATTCTGATATTTAGAAGTTACGTTGGTATTTGTGTAGAATTATGGTTTAGTTTAACGGTCGCGATAAATATTATGATCTATTTACCTGTAGATTTGCCATCTCAATACTAAAGGAAATGTTAAATTATCTAAACCACACAGTCGCACAGAACCACACTACGCTTTAACATAAAAATTTGCTTTTTTATTAATATAGATATAAGATAGTATTACTATAAAAAAAGATTATCGATGTTCAAAATTTAATGACATACAAATTTCGTAATGAATAAGCAATCATAATAAATTTTATTTAATTTTGATAGTCCTGTCTGAGACATTAGTCTCAATATTGACTCTAATTACCTTCATCTGAATTTGGATAATAACTACTGTGTATATATTTCCATCAGGTAAGCGGAGTGCTCCAGAACACGGGACAATCCCTGGTCTTCCGCGTCGAGAAGGACTCCAAACACCAAGTGAACATCAGCGGCGGGCCTCTGTCCTACAGATACCAGTTTGAAGAGATATACTTCCACTATGGCCTCGAAGATAACAGGGGTTCGGAGCATCAGATCGACCACCATACCTTCCCTGGAGAGGTAGTGTTTGCTTATTTTTTACCACCAGCTTACCACACTTCTAGGACTTAATGGTCTCACTAAATCAATCGCTACAGCCAAGCAGATTTTTTGTACGACATTGGTAGCATCACCGTTGCATCGACTTTCTCATACAATACTTTTAGGCTTAGATGCACAAACTAACTTTGTCCATAACTTTGACTTTGACAATATCATCGCCATACATTTGTTACGTATTTGACATTGCTAATGTATGAGATTGACGTTTTCAAAGTCAAAGGTATGGGTAAAGTTAGTTTGTGCAATTGGCCCTTATTGAAGAACAGCAAGACTCTACATCATCGTCACAGAGCACGGTATGCTGCTTTACGCACCTAATCGCTGCCGGCCCTCTTGTAGAAGTCGTCACGCCATCTGGCCGCGATCTTACCAATCATAATATTTGAATTATAGATAAGCACGGCAGTACACGTCACAGCATCTAGGTGTATATTATAACAACTCCAAATAATACGACGATTGTGTAATCATAATTCCTGTATTCTTTTCCAATATCATGTTCATCAATACAAGGGCTTTCTAGTTTCTACAAAATACAACTCGCATATTGAAATGCCTACATCGTTTCTTCTAGAACATTCACAGCGTAATCCCCGACTCGGCCATCCTTCACATCAGCCGTTGGAAACTCCGTTCTATATTCAAATCCTTATTCCATTCTTCTTAATACAACGGCCAGCACCATACTAGAATTAGGTTGCTTTACTCATCGCTTATAAAAATCATCCGTAAAAATTATCCGTATCGGCTGACGAAAAATTATCTTTTATCGCGGAGGTCATAAATAAGCCAGTCTGCTCCGGACCTTTTTCGTTTACTCGTATATATCTGCATAGAAGATATACAAGTTGAAAGAAAATCCCAAAAACAGCATATTAACATAGTAATAATATCATCAAAAAACCACTTCTTTGTAATTACTATAAACGTAGCATAACTCTACATTCATAAACAACACCAATTAACCCGTTACATTCAAAACCCTCACTCCATTTCACAATTAATTAAAAGAAATTAACCCTAAAACGTCTGACAATTTATAAACCTTCGGCCAGTGTGACCATCAGATCATATCGTGTCGCAAGGCCATTTGAACACAAAACATTCCTTTTACAACCCTATATAATTACACCATAGAAATGAAGCCGTAATTAACCCTCCACTACAATGGCGCAGACTCAACAATCCGTACTATGCGATAGTCGAGACCGCGGTAGAACCGACCGACATTCCTTCAGTTTCTCAACTTGGATACTACCTTCGATTTGCAATTAATTTCTATTTTATGTCTCTAGTTTCAATTAGTATAGAATGGGATTCAATATTCATATTATAGTGGATATAAATTAGAAATTAATTGGCGCATACCAGACGTGCTTAATGTATGTGTATCTTGTGTTCGTTATTTTAGTAATGAACTAAGAATTTTACAAGCCGTTAGGCAATGACTTATATTCTACCGATAAACGAGACACGTCAAAGAAATAAAGTGCCCCCGTATTTTAAAAGCACAGTGCCATATTACATCACTTATCTGGTATTTTATTAAAATATTGTAACTTTAGACGATTTGCTTTCGGTTTGACGGCGAAACATTCGTTTATTACTTTTAAACGTATGCGACAAGGCGTACTGCACTGTCACTGTCACGAAGCAAACTGATTCATGTGTGGTGCATGCACCGCAAGTAGGTGGGACACATTTATTCTACTGAATGTCTTATCTAGTGTAACATTGATATCGATGCCGTTAGGTGTGTCTTTTTATCTATATTATTGTCGTGTAAATGAAGGAATGTTATTTGTCTTTTGTTGTTACATATACTGATGGTTTTTCTGTAGATAAATAATTATGTTTATTAAGTGTGCATTTGTGTTAAATAATAAAATCAATTTATAAATTTGCATTTGTGATCCCTCGCCAACGGTTTTATAATTTGCTAGCTATGGGGCACGTTACAAGCTTTAAGATGTTTATGAGTCACGTTTAAGTAAACAAAGGCATTCATAACGCTTGAAGTAAAAGCCAAATGTATTTTTCAATTGTATTAACTGAAAGAAACGAGTTGGTGACTGTGACGCACAGAAAGAAATATAACACTTACTTGGAACAAATAACTTATTTGTTCCAAGTTCCATAACAAATGTTTTGAGAAAAAATAAGGTTGTACGCAGTAGAACTTATATCACCAAAGGCATTTCTTTTTAATGTCAATGTTATGTTTGGGAATTTTCCATTATGTGAGCAATTTGTTATGGTATAGAAAGTCTCCGAAATAAACTTTTATTCTTTAACGCTCAATTTTCAGTCATTTGTAGTAATTATTTATTCATTACATACATACATAAACTCACGCCTCTACCCCGAAGGGGTAGGCATTGGCATTTATTCATTGGTTATATAAAATCAACTATACCCATACTTTATATACATTTATTAATAAGTTAATAAAATAAAATAAAAAGGAACTTTTAATAGTGTCAACATTGTAGCTCAGATACAAAAATATTAGACAATTTTTTATATTTTCTTGTGGTTTTACATTACATACATTTACGAGAATGCACTAAGAGATTGATGAAAGTATAGGAAGCGATATGTCAAGATCGAGCAAAGTGGAGATCCATAGTCTCTGCTTATCCCTATGGGATACAGGCGTGACGTTTATGAATGTACATATTTACATTGTATCTGTGCAAAGAAAAAAGGGATATTTACAACCAAAACATACACAGTCGATCCTCGTCGGTAACAAATTAACACCACGAACTTGTCGCATTATTGAAGTTGTTATTGATCAGACGAAAGTTTGCTAACTCCGAGTCGCACGAATGGTGTCTTTGATATCTTTTTGAGGGTAGGTAAAGGTGAGCCGCGCGTTGGCTTTACGATGTAGGGCTTTGAACTCGCTTGTTTTAAATGCGCAGTCACCTGAAGTTCTTTTAAGGTTTACGATTTGAATTACCTCTTGTAGAATGAAAGTGTTTTAAAATGTGTGTGTCATAAGCGAAGTAATATTGGTGGCTGTTATTAACATTTTAATGTGGTTAACGTTGTTAAGTTGCATTTAATTTAAAATTCCAATATTGACAGGTTATTAAATATTTTAATGAGTCGTTAATTTAAAACAATAACTTCGTATTTCATAGAAACATATTTCGGTCGCTGGATGAAAGCCGCCTCCAACAGGTCTATGTGGCGATAAATGAGGGAGGCCTATGTTCAGCAGTGGACTTCCTGTGGCTGAAAAGAGAGAGAGAGAGAGTGACATTTTTTTCTAACAGCATGTTAAGTTACGCACTCGTACTCCATAAATTAATAAAGCAATATCTATTAGAATCTAATCGAACCACATTTTAGAGAACGAGATACCAAACTCATTTCGAGGCTTGACAAAACTTTGGCCCAACTCCAAAAACAGATTATGTAGGAGTGACCTTACTAGGTAACAATCGGCAAAGTCCTTTGTTACATTCAATTAGTAAATTTGAAACAAATCCACGTCGTGGTAAAACTCCGATAATTTTGCCAATTAACAAAGTGGTGTCGACTGTTAGCTACTCTTTGTGATCATTAATTGATGAAAATGTTTCAACTTATTGGAGTAACGGCCTTTGAGGGTCCAATCAGTTGATTATTGTGAGCTTGCGGTCGGCCTAACTTAATCACTTTTTGATGATAATGTGTCATTGTTTTTGAATAGTGGTTTCAAATGATATCAATTGTATTTATTCTTTACTTACCTGATTAAAAGTGATCAGTTGATCGATTTATCTATTTTTAAAAGAAATAGCCTAAGCTTAAAACACAATTAAAGCTGGCCCTGGTTTTACTATTACATCAATAAAATATTTTTGTTAAAAAAAATTAAACACAACAATATTAATACACTTGATAATTTATTTGTACCTATGAAAATAAGTCATTAAATTAAATCGCTTAGCAGCTCCTTATTTTTTAAGCTAATATTAAATTTCTATCATAAACATACTTACAATAATTTGCGTACAAGCGGTTAGGTCGGAATTTGAGTGCGTTCTTATCAATGTTCATTCCTATATAGGCAAATAATCGGAATGACTCATGTGCTAATACTTGGACTCATCACAATGCTTTTGTGATCTACCACACTTGTATTAGCTTATCTTGGCTACAAAAAATTACACAAATTTATTAATAATTATCCTCAAATATCGTATTAAATGAAATACATGTTCACGTTATAAAAATTTCATCGTCACCTTTACACCATACGGGAAATCGAATGTTGTCGACCCTGAAGCAGAAAATATATTGGAGGGGAAAGGTATAGAGTTATTGGCCTTCAGTAACCTTACTGACTTAATGGAAAGCGGTGAAATAGCTTCCCGTCGGTCTTCTGAAAGTCTGCCGTTTCCTTATGATTTTATAGCTGTACACATTGGTAAAGCCTATTGAATTAGTAACAGCAATTTTCAATTACGTAGTAATCAGTAATTTAGTGCCGGCTAAATACGGTTGTAAAAGATAATGAACTACATACATACACAAATGATTGCCTTTTTCCAAGAAGGGGTAGGCTGAGGTGCAGCTAGGACACTCACGTTTCTCCTTGTATTTTCAGTCCCACGATGAGATAGGGGTCAAGCTTATCGCCATATCGGGCTGTTATTGAATAGAAAAATCCAATATCACATTGCCCGACCCGTGACTCGAACCCGAGACCTCAAGCTTTGCAATCATAACGTACTACAACTGCGCCATCAAGGAATAAAAAAATATTTTTTGCCTTATGTTTAAATGTGAAATACAGTAACCACAAAATCAAGCTATTGCGATAGTACGTGTTAACTCTATCATGTTGAGTTTTATATTAGACATAAAAACCTGACGTCTGGTAGCTGTCGTGACGCTTACAAATTAACCAACAATATATGAAAAAGTTCGCGCATTAATGACGCGCGTGGTGATTGGATAAACATATTCTAACGTACCAAAAACTCTTTTAGAACTTTTTAAAATGGTACTCAATTAAATATTAAATTGTTCTAGATTCAGCTCTACGGATTCAATAAAGAGCTGTACCACAACATGTCGGAAGCGCAGCATAAGTCGCAAGGTGTTGTCGGAATCTCTCTTATGGTGCAGGTTGGTGAACAAATTATTTATTATTTATGAATGAAAATGCATGAACATCGATCATATTCTTATATTTGGAGACTCAAAATTATGTTTTGATCGTTGAAAAAAAGCGATAAGACCGATTGTCACCTTTGTTTAACCAGCGTTCGTATTTTTGTCTTATTACTGATTTACACCGGGTATATATGCGAATTTTTTAGTTGCATTGTGTCTGAAGTCGCTAATACTACCTGGCTCCGTTTTCGGTCGCAGTCTTGATATACCCTGTATAGTTTTCAATAAAGAATTTACAAATTAATATATTAGTAAATATTTTATTAAACAGTCTGTGTTACTGCCTAATAACAGAAGCCTGCTGGCCGTACTATGCAAGTAGGCTTGCATTTGCGTGCAATTTTCCATAAAATATGTTTTTCCAGATTGGCGAGCCCACAAACAAGGAATTAAGGTTAATCACAAGCGCTTTCAACAAAGTTATATTTAGAGGTATGTACGCGCCTATCTAGTCCCATTTAGAATGTAATTATCTTTTTTGTGTCATTTTCCAAAAAGAAACGATGTTGCTGGATGCATGCAGTCACCTAATTTGGTAGAGACATAAGTTCAATATTAAAAATCTTTAGGTGGTTTATAATGATGATAAGTAGGTATTAAATGTATTCGCGACCTTTTGCTCTACTGGATTTCCCAATCAACTGTGCTATAGCTGCTCTCAAATTATTAATTATTCAAGACATACACGTTTGACGGCCTCCGTGGCGCAGTTGGTTAGATGCCGGCTGTGAAACGAGAGGCCGCGGGTTCGATCCCCGCACCGAGACAAATGTTTTTGTGTACCACAAATATTTGTTTCGGGTCTGGGTGTTTGTGAGATCGAAAAGTCTCTCGTTGTTCTTGATACCCACGACACAACACTCGATCTTAGCGTGGGGTCAAGACTATGTATGTGACTGTTGGGGTTTTTATTTACGTATCATAGTATCCTAAATAGTATTACTTATAGAAATTTAAACTGAAATTGTGCTTGCAGGCAGTTCCTACCCCATCAAGCACCTACCCTTGAGCTCTCTGCTGCCGAACACGCAGCAATACCTGACGTACGAGGGGTCGACGACCCACCCCGGGTGCTGGGAGACCGCCGTGTGGATCATATTCAATAAACCCATATATATTTCGAAACAGGAGGTAATTATTCATTATTAGTATTGGAGATTTTTTTAAACATTAAAGATGAAAAACGAAAAAATAACGGGTTCATATGTTGTGTTAAAAACTTTATACGTTATTTAATAAACATTGCATCAATGTAGGGGTACAGTAATGTTACATACATGATTCATAGAAATTACTGTACAACATAGAGATAATTCTGCGTGGTCTGAGAGTGTTCAATACCGGTAAAAGCTTAGCTGACGCCAATTTTATTAAACAAAATTAAGATGAAAAACCTATTTTTGCAGTATACATGTGTCCCTACTCAAAAGAGTTAAAAAATAAAATCACTGAAAAGCATCTACTCAAATTGTACTACAAAACAAAAATCCAATTCTCCATTTTCCATTTTCCTAATAAAAAAGAAATGTATATATTTTTCTCCCAGATGTACGCTCTCCGCCGCCTCATGCAAGGCTCTCAGCTCACCCCAAAAGCCCCGCTCGGGAACAACGCACGCCCCGTGCAGCCACTACACCACCGCACCGTTAGGACCAACATCAACTTCAACAAACAGGGCTCTCAGGTAAACTACCTTCTCGTCTTATTATTGTCGCCTTAAAATAAAACCTTAAAAAGTTAGTAGGTTGAAGTGGACTGCAACGGCTAATGATGATGATGATGAAAATAAAACCAAGCAAATGCGTGCTAGACTCTTGCACCTAGGGTTCCGCGGCTTCATACCACAGTAACATTCACAGTACTACAAGTATAATAATAATAATACACTCAACAGTCACACACATAGTCCTCACCCCACACTAAGATCGAGTCTTGTGTCGTGGGTATCAGAAACTACGAGAGACTTTTCGGTCTCACAAACACCCAATAAGTACGTATACTTGCAGTTGCATCATATGGATAATAAAAAAATTCTATCCCTTCTTGTCAAATGTTAATATTGTAGGTCAATGTTCTGTACGTTTTCTTGACAAATAGTCAATAGTCAATAGTCAATCCTAAAAGAGTTCAGTTTTTGCCATTTAATATGGAACTCTAAAACATAGGATTAGGACAAGTTGTTAGGCATTTAAAGAGAATTCTTTAAAGTTTGTGGCTTAGTTGTGCCTCTAACAGTGCCGTAATGTATTCACAATGATAATTTTTTACCTTTAAATGAATCTTTAGCTCGTTTGTCTTCAATGTTTGTTTGAAAATCAACATATTTAACGATATATTGCGTTTTAATTACAATTCATTTTTTCGAAAGTGTGGTTACTTAGTGTCATAAATTGTTGTTTTAAAAAATGTAAAATAAATGATGCGTTGTAAATGATATTTATTTTCAATTTAATTATTTAAACCTCAACGTGTACCAATGTATTCAAGATTCATTAGCTAAGTAGCTGAGGCACAAATAGGCACTTAGAGTAACACTCGGCATAATTCACGAAAACCACAAAGTCTTATCTAAGTAATGAATGTTTCGCAAACTAGAAGCTGTAAATAAACACAATAATACTGCGGTAGGGTTCAAACTAGCTTCACTGTTTATTGCTGCCGTTAAATAAATTTCACGATTCGATACGCAGGTACAACCGAATTTAGTGGTTTCCGATCACGAATCTTAGAAATATTAGAAGTCATTAACGAAACTCTTGAAAATTTAATTCAATTAGTCAGTTATAAGTTTAATTTTGTTCAGAATGTAGAAGGTGAATCGAAATGTTATGCACTAATTAAATACGAATGTACAGGCATAATTAAGGTGACTTGCAAGATATAATTTTACGCCAATACAATTACAATCCTCACCACAAAAGAAAATACATACATACATACATACATAAACTCACGCCTTTATCCCCGAAGGGGTAGGCAGAGGCGCCACCAGGACACCCACATTTCGCCTTGTATGTTTCGTCCCATGATGTGATAGGGGGCGAGCCTATCGCCATATCGGGCACAAATTCCTGACTCCGGGCTGATAATGAATAGAAAAATCCAATATCACTTTGCCCGACCCGGGACTCGAACCCGAGACCTCAGCTTTGTAACCGTACCGTAATACAACTACGCCACCGAGGCAGTAGAGCAAAAGAAAATAATAACTAAGAATAACACTTATTAAAGTAAATGCACAATATGAAATTCTCTAACATATTTACAGTTATCCACGTGTTAGAAAGTGCGTGGTGGCCTGTTGGTAAACGGTCCAGACGCGACTGCCAACATGTTCACAGTGGTCGCAGGTTTAAATCCCAGGAAGCACCTCTGACTTTTCGGAGTCATGTGTGTATTGATAGTCAATCACCACGTACTATAACTGAAGAAGAACATCGTGAGGAAACCTGCATACCATAGCGATGTGTAATAATGTTCTATGGTATGTAAAGTCCTCCAACACGCAGTAGGCCAGCGTGGCGTGATGGACTAACCCCTCTCAATCGTACTCTCGATGGCAGAGGAGGCTGGAGGTGGGACCTATATGCGTAGATACAGTATGTATTAAAAAAAATAAACAAAAATGGTTTAGAAATCTACATACATAAACTCGCGCCTTTTTCCCAGAAGGGGTAAACAGAGGTTCCCCTGGTTTACCAGGACACCTACGTTTTGCATTTTCCGTCCACGATGTAATAGGGGGCGAGCCTATCGCCATATCGCGATCGGATTCGAACCCGAGACCTCAGCTTTGCAATCATACCGTAGTACAACTGCGCCACCGAGGCAGTTTAGAAATCTGATACCTCGAAAAGAACATTTTATTTGGAATTTTCAGTCAAACGCCGTTTCCATGTTTCCAAAATGCAGGTATTACAGGAGTATATACATAAGTGGTATTAAAGTATAAGGGCTACAAACAGAAGGCAAACGCGATAGTAAACGCCTGCAAATCCTTGTTTAAGACGAGCTTGTTTGAGCAAATGGCGTAAAATTAGTTATGTTCGCTTTCTACTTTAATTAATACTCGGTGCACTGTGGTTTTGGCAATTGGTTTGTAGAGTTTAGGTATTCTTTGTTATCATATTAAAGTCTCGCACAACATCACTGCACGGTTTTAATTTGAGCTCTCTACGTGTAGGAATGGTTATTATCTTTGTAATTTCGAAATTTATATGCGAAACTGTGTTTGTGGACGTTAGCTGCTGCATTGCTTTGAAATATCAAATGAAAAAGCAAAAATGTAGAATTAAACTAATTATTGTGCCTATACTTATTAGGTGTTTATAATAGATCCATTATCAAGTTATTCGGGTATAAATGGTGTACATAAAAAAAAATATTTGCTTTATTATTAATTATCAACAGTAATTTTTAAAGACTTGCACCAGGAAACGATATAAAATTTAGTTAACTCTCTATATCTCTATATCAGCTCATATACGTCCCACTGCAGGGCACGGGCCTACTCTACAATCGAGAGAATCGATTGAGAGTGGTTAGGCCATATAGTCCACCACGCTGGCCTAGTGCGGGTTGGCGGACTTACATACCGTAGAAATTCTTTAAAATCGCTACGGTATGCAGGTTTCCTCACGATGTTTTCCTTCACCGTTAAAGTGCGTGGTGATTGACTATCAATACACACAAATTTAGTTAACTATCGAACAAAAAATATTTTATAATTGTTTTATTTTTCGCAGGTCTCCAGCAACTGTCCAGACATGTACAGAAACATGCATTATACAGGTATCGTATGAGAAATGGTTCAATCTCACATATTTTTGTACATATTATAGAATAACTTCCTTCCCTTTACACTTCTCAATCAGCAAAATAGACTGAATTTTACTAAGCACGACTTAATTGAGCAACAAATACACTTATTGTTAAATGTTAAGCACCCATATATTTGACGATGGATGTAAAGTGACTATTAACACAATTCCCAATTTTGCATATCCATGCATGTTAAGAATGCATCTTGTTTCTGGTGCATGTATTAGTATTTTTTACAACTTTTCAGCACGTTTTCACCGCAAGTCACGATCGAAAAAAAGTGTTGCTTGCAAACGAAATGTTGAACGGAAATGTCGCAGAAAATAGGTATTGTTAGTCACTTAGCACGTTAATGCATGCTTAATAAGCATTTTGGATGCATATGCGCTGCTTTATTTACTTTATATTATTGCTCTTTATAAATATTTTCTTTGTATTTAAGCTTATTTATGTAGCTTTTATAGCCTTGTAGGTGTATATTTCTGTTCCTGGACAAAAGGTAAAATAGAAAGCATACATTATAATTATATTGTATACATATAATAATTACCGTATCGTTTGACTTTAACTAATAATTACTAGTACTTTTGTCACTATTAATATTTGTTTATTTTCATTGCAGCTACCCAATGGCCTCGGGACCATAACATGAGATACCGCAGTACCGACGACTTAGCAATGCCATTGAACTAAACTATCACGTCAATTGATTATGATATTAAAATAAAAAAATATGATTATATTAGTAATGAAAACACGTCGATTACCGCCATATAGCTAAATTAATATGTATATATACGTAAACGCGATATAGCTGGTACCTGGCTTTCATGTATATAATTGGTGTATCTAATATAGAACATATATAAAATTAGAGTTTAATATATTATTAAGTGAAAGCACAATAACTTAATTTCCAGTATTTTTTTACTTTAATGATTCATATTTTCATTTTTTGTGTCAATTCGTATGTCACAAAAGAGTTTCAGCGAAACAATTTTAAATCAAGCGAACGTTGCACTCCAATACTTCTTTATATCCAAAAGCAGCAAAAGCGCTGATGTACGTGCGCTGAACGCAAATGCTGAAATTTAAAAAGATTTCGCAGCAAAAGGAAATTGAAACGAACAACATTAAAACCTTTTTTATTTCGATACATTTATTTTATTTAATCATATCTATGTCAACAGTCTGTATTATATAATTACAGTCGTAGAATGTATTGCCTAAGTTATTAAAAATGTCGTGTTAAGTTTTCCTTAGAGGCAAAGAAATATATAATTTTAACCAAAAATGTGTTATTTCTTAATTATGCAAAGAAATATAAAAATTAAATTATCTACTGTTGATATATCCCAAGCTATGTATAAAACCCTTTCTGTTAACCAATATATATATATATATATATATATATATATCTACAGTATTAATATGAACCCTGCAACCGTGATAGGACAGGTTCCCTTTAATTACGGTTTTCGCGTATTCTAGATCACCATATAAAGAATTGTAGGAAAATCGTAAAGATTGTTTCTCGGCTCCTACTTATTCCATAAAGATATTTGAGACTCGAAATATTAGATATTATATTGAGTAACGTTATTAATGCAATATTATTAAAACTGAGTGTCTCAAAAATACGAGTAAAAATTTATATGGACATCTAAAACCTAAATATATATACTAATACAAGGCTCAAAGGACAAATATTCATGTCGTAAAAGCGATTATTGAAAAACAAACATAAATTATTTCATTTTGCATCGTATAAGTACAGTAGTGCAATTAATATTGCTGTATATACGTATAATGTTGTATAAATGTTAAATATTTGGAAAATTAAAGAGTATCATAAATTCGTCCACACTGTAAAGTGTATTTACCGCTGAAAGTATACATTATAAGCTTATAAATAAACATATAGACGGTAATATGTTACAAATATAAAATAACGTGGTTCATAAAAATAAATATATCTTTAGAATATTTAGCTTGACATTGTGTATAGACATTAGTTAAACAAACGTTTTGTTACTGCATAATATCGCTATAAAATTTCTGCTTGTATTCAGAAAATAATTATAATAATATGCAGAAATAAAACGATTTGTAAAAATACATAGCATAGGGTTTCGTATAAGAGCTTTAAATATTTAAACTCTATTAATAGAGTTAGCTATTATTACAATTCTTGTACATTAACCACGTAAATGCTTATGAATATAATAAAATATATTATAGTAAATATTAAAGGAACCTAGGTTATTTTAGATGTCATCTGTCATTATCGGTCGTGGTGTGGGTCTGTCGATTTGACAGCTGTCACTTTGATAGTTGATCTCAGCGAGCGTTATACTTAAATCCTAACTAGACATAGCATAAAATACTGTTTATATCAAAATTCCGGATAATATAGTTTCCGTCGTATAGATAGTTACGTGTTAACTGTAATGTACTTACGGAATTAAATGTGGTAGATTAGAGGCCTGTGTGTGAAACAGTTAAACAAATAAATATTTATCGAAATATTTGCTTTATTATTCTTTCCCCTTTTATATCTAATATGGCGATAGGTTCGCCCCCTATCACATCATGGGACGAAACAAGCGAAATGTGGGTGTCCTGGTGGCGCCTCTGCCTACCCCTTCGGGGATAAAGGCGTGAGTTTATGTATGTATATCTATCTACATAGATGATGATAATATTTTTAACAAATTACATCTTTTAATATAAATACATACATATTTCAAGTACTACCGTCGCTTTGGGCCATAAAGTACCAGCTCTCGTGCAGAAATGGCGCAAAATATCTAAAAATATAAAAGTAAAAAATAAACAAACCTTTGTTGTGGCTTATAAAAAAATGCCATTCCAGAAAACATCTTAAATTGCAGACATATATTTTTAAAATAAAACATTTTAATCAGCTACTGAATACCAAACGTAATAAAATATTTGTATAGATCAGCATTTAAGCTACAATATATTACGACTATTACAACATTTCTGTCATCGTACATATTCGAATTAATAATCATTATTTCATTCAAGAAAATAAGTCAAATAATTTCTGAAAACAATTTCAACTATTAAAACCATTCATGAAACTGTTATCCAATCATTTTAACAAATAAAGTATGACTGACAACTTACCTACTTTAACGTTATTTTTTTACATTGAGTACACCCAAAAAATATTATTTACGGTAATTAACCGTGTGTAAAAATATACAGAATTTAAAGTTTAAATTTGACCAAGTAGTTGAAATATATCGAGTATGTATTTAATGAAATAAAGAATTGTATGTTTTTCAATAAATTTAGAGATCATGACGATATAAGATTCAAATCATATTTTAGTAAATGGTGAAATGAAATAAGGCCTTTTCCATGGGATTCTAGGAATGTGCTCATGGGCAAGCCAACATTTACGTTTCATTAAAGTACAAATGATAAGTTATTAATCCGAATTTTCCTAGTAAGAGTACACGTATTGCTCAGAGCATAGCCGTTATAAAAACCAGGATTTATCAGGGTAAATATTGTTGCTACGGATTAGATGTCTTAAGATTAACTAAAACAGCTATTAAAATCTATCTACTATTTTTTTCTTGATAACTAGGGAATAGATTATATCCCAATTATATCCAATTGCATATTTACCCCATTTTCAGCGATCATTGCATATTTTGCCCAAAATCTAGTGAGCGTGTATATTATCACTATATATTAGGACTATATTATTGATTTTGAACCTGCTGTTACAATTTGAATACTCTAATCAAAATAACCATATATTGTAATAAGTATTATAGTTAATAACCCTATAGTATTATATAGTAAATGAACAATAAAACACTCGGAGGAAGCGGTAAGATACAGGGGGTATGTGCGGATGGTTCCGGGCAGCCATGTTGTCTGCGAGCTTCCTGCGGAACCACGGCCGTCGTGCCTCTAACTGAGGGGTTATGTATATACGTTTAAGTGCTTTTTATAGGGGGAATCACTTTTATGTTCAAATGGGCAACAACTTAAGATCATAAATATTAAAAAATATATAAGCTTGTATTAAGATATTTTTTTATTTTTTTCATAATTATGAGCAAATATTTTTAGCAGAGTTTTCGTGTCGTTGTATAACAATTTTTATTTTAAGTACTTAAAGAACCAGACTTGTAATATTATAATTATTGTATTGTAAAGTTTAAGAACAATTTCATTGTAAAATATATTTGTTTATTTTTATTATTTTTTGTACATTAATACATTAAATTGGAGTACGAGTACGGCCGTATCGCTCAAGGCAATGTCTTTATCCACTACTAAGAGATGAAGTTAAGAGAAAGAAAGGATAGGGAAGTCTTTAGTGTCTAAATAAATACATAAAGACGTAAAAAAATTACATTTAAAATATACAACATACAGTTTGTTATAAATAAGCTAATTATAAACTAACATACACTAATATCAAAATACATACATTTACATATGTACATACAGGGTATATCAAGACCGCGACCGAAAACGAAGCCAGGAGGTGGTATTAGTGATATCAAACACAATGCAAGTAAAAATTTTACAAAAAAAAACCGTCAATTTTTTTTTTGATATTTTTTACATATCGTCGTATTTGAGTGATTAAACATAGGTTTTCTAAAATAATGACGTACATCGCTTAATTTTTAAACAGGCAATGGTACGTAACGGTTTAAATTACTATTTTTGCAAAAACTAGGTATTTACCCCTCTAAAACGATGATTTTTAAAAAATTGAAAAAAAAAATCCGTCGCTTATTTTGCAAAATTTTTAGTTGTATTGTGTCTGTAGCCGCTAAAACTAACACCTGGCTTCGTTTTCGGTCGCGGTCTTGATATACCCTGTATATACATACGCAGATATATATATATATGTATGATGATGAGATAGAGAGAGACTCGAATAATTTAACTTGTAATGGGGCAAGTAGTGTTCAACAATCTTTTTGTATGACGGCAGTGTTCACGGCCGTCTCACAGGATCAAGGAGTGCGTTCCATAAGGAGACCGCTTGGACAGTAAACGAATTGTCCATAAAGCATAAAGGTCGTAGAGTGCTCGGGCATTCTCAGTTTTAGACTCCGATGATCTCAAGGATTTCGTATGTGAATCATGTAGGAATATAAAACGATCTTTTAACGTAAGATGGAGTGAGAGGTATAACAATATGTTGTAAAGAAGAAAAAGAACACATTTGAGTATTCCGACGAAGCCTAATATAGCGCAATTACAAACGTATGCATACATTGGCGTCCGAGAACTCCCACTAATAAAGATACATTGCCCATGCTAAATAAATATTTTGTCATAGTTAAACCATCACACAATGTTCAACAAAAACAACTTTATTACGACAACACGGAATAAACAGCAAAAACATGAAAATTCCGAACGTTTTTATAACAACATTAACTGTATTGAAAAGTTACTAATGTCCCTGACAGAGCACCGGCGGGGCAGGAAACTCCGCGGCCGGAAGTGGCCGTCGGCCATATTGTTTGCGGACCAACTTCCGGTGCACAACACACTTGTCTTCCTGCAACTTGCACTCTGCATATCAACATTTAAACTAGCTTTTGAAGAGTTTGTGTTTTTGTGTTTGCGGAGTTGCATCGGTGTGAGAATAGTATCTATATACTTAACGTATGTATTCTGAAACTAATGCTATCTCACCGAAAGAGAAAGTGTAATTTTCTTTCCAAATAATTTATAGACGCTTCAAATATTCTTATTCAAAATAATATTTTTTATTAATATCAAACAATGATACGGCTAATTTAGCAGAAAGTTGGTCAAATTACTTATTACAGGTTGCAGGAAGTCGAAGGCTTCCATGATATGGGTGTGAATATCCATTGGGAAAGTCTATTTATGCATTTGACAGCCCCCGTGGCACAGTTACTTTGATGCCAACTGTGAAATAAGAGGCCGCGGGTTCGATCCCCGCACCGAGACAAATGTTTGTGAGGCCTACAGATATTTGTCTCGGGTCTGGGTGTTTGTGAGACCGAAAAGTCTCTCGTACTTTCTGATACCCGCGACACAAGACTTAATTGATCTTAATGTGACTGCACTATGTATGTGACTGTTGGATATATTTTTATTATTTGTCTTCCTATGGCTAAAAAGGAGAATATCCAACACTAATATTTAGCAATGTATAAAGCACGATATGTTTAACAAATAAACACACCAACTAGACTCGGTATAATTTTGTGTATTTAGATGCGGTACACTAAAAAGCTGTCTCAGTAATTTCATTGTATCTTGGCGACGCGCCGAAGTGGTTTTCAACAAATGTACCGACAGCAAAAAGTCGCGGTTATTAAAAATACATTATTTTTTTTATAATTTTCCTGACTATATATCAACGTACATATTCTGCTTACCTATTATAATTATATGGCAAATTACAAGTGCTTGGGGTCCAATGATGGATAGTTGGCCTTTATCCACAAGCGAATATCCTGGCCGATTTTTAACAATTAACCGCGAGCTTCTGACATTCGCTTCATGTAAAAGCTTAAAATCTATTCCCTTAATATTTTCAGAATGAAAACTAAAGTCGCATTGACAATTTAATAAAATTAAATAGGTTTTATTCTTACTTTTATTCGGAACAATAGTTCCTTCTGAGACCACAACATCTTCCCTAGTCTTTTCTAACTTGATCTTGATCAGCCTCGCAACATTAATACGTCTTCAACAACCCATAGAGTTCCTAATCTAATAAACTTAACTATTTACCAATGTATCCAAATTACCAATACAATTTGTTACTACACCAAATATCAGTTATTCGCTACTCTTATCAAGCAACAATATATTTTGAACAATATATTTTGTTTCTGCCGACGCTACCGCCTCGACGGCGCACAACTGAGTTATCGCTCATTGACAGCATAATGCACTGCGCACACCACTTATTGCTCGCAAACAACTCACTTACCGATATACTAACTAAATATTGTGCGAACTGATTTTGCAGGGCACAACGTTCGGTTCTGTTTTATAGTTTATTGGCTATTGTTACCTGTACCAATGGATATTAAGTCATTAATATATCTAAGTCCGATAATTCCGATATTTTATGAGTTCGGTAAAGTAATTATAATTCACGTGATGGGAGGTATAGTTATTTGCAAATAGAGTACCTACCCATTGGCGAAAGATGAAAGAAATCCATATTATGAATTACCTTACGAAAATTACTAATTTTCATTTCCTGTTTAAGAAGTGATTTTCAAAAATCTGTCTCAGTGTTCATCTACAGTTATTAACAATGAATTCTTACTAAATATCATGCTTCTACAGTCGCCGATTTCGACTAAGCATTTTTGTACTCATTCGAGATTTATTAAGTAGGTTAAAAATCACTACTGTAATTTCATAGAATTTAATTTTAATATTTAAAATATTATGGGTTTATTTTAAATGTCTTAACATGCAAAATGTCAATTAATTTATAATTAGGCCTTGTTAGTTGACTGTGAATTATTACATAAATAATTTAAAATTAATGATTCTCACAAGCTTCGTAAATGTATTTGGAATTTTTGAACACATCTAGTACAAATTGTTACTATGCAACGTATTGCTAAAACAGTATTAATTTTGACTGCCTCGGTGGCGTAGTTGTACTACGATACAGCTACAAAGCTGAGGTCTCGGGTGTGAATCCCGGGTCGGGCAAAGTGGTATTGAATTTTTCTATTCATTATCAGCCCGGAGTCAGGAATTGGTGCCCAATATGGAGATAGGCTCGCGCCCTATCATATCTTTCTTATGTAGAAGAAAGATATCAACATATTTGGAAATAAAACGCTGCCATATCTTCGGGGTCTATTCGCCCGGCAGCCGTGCGAACCACTGAAACGATCACGGCTAACTAAGAAAAGAACATTATTCTACAAAACAACATTACTTTAAAGAACAAAGCTACATCTGATATATCAACAGATTTGCGAATAAAACGCTGCCACGTCTTCGGGGTCGACCCGTCCGGCAGCCACACGAACCACTAATTAGGTGTTAAATCACCGAAAACGACTGGATCCCGGGGAAACTGTGCCTTCCACTGTTTACCGTGATTTACACTTTGAATACTCTAACACGCCTTGACTAAGGACACTGTGTGGGAGGAGCGGGAAGATCACTTAACCGATTTAAAAATAAGGGTTATTCGTTTAAAGAGTTTTAAAGAGTTAGAGTAAGGCTGTTCATGGCTTTGTAGCTTGAACACAAATAGGCGATTTACTTAGATTACAAATATAATTATAGACATTGTTACTTTTTGTTAGTATGTATAATTGTACATATAAGGATCCTCATCTGAACCAGATAATGTAATGGTTTTCTTTCTTTTTTTTTCTGTATTTATTTTTTATTATAATAATAATGTAGCTATCATATTTTTATTTTTGATGTGTTTTATGAATATTTTAATAAGCTTTGTATCTTTGTATTGCTATTAGAGAGACACCCAATGACGCCACTTGGCCTAGTATGTAATTGCCAACTATATGTAACTAGGTACCAGCAGAATTATCAGCGCTTTGCTTTTAGGAGCAAAGCATTACGCTGAGCTGGGGCCTAATTTCGGCTGCAATGTATTACATTAGACTAATTAGTTCATATTATTTTTGTTTTTTATAGTTCTAAGTTTTACTGTTGTGTGCATTGTTGCCAAAATAAACTTTTTATCTATCTATCTATCTATCTAATTAAATGCGATTTTGTTACCTATTTCAAGATTGATGAAATGATATTCTTTTCTATATTTTTTAATGCAAGCTTTTGAAGACAAGACAATCATACATGATATCTTGTGATAGGAGCAAACGTTAATAATATGACATTTTTTTTTAAATTACACATGAAAAGAAATGAAAATATTTATTGAACCCATGAAATGTCATACATTATTTAGATTCAGTCACTTTTTCCACTACCACCCGGTTCACAAGGCTGTTTCCGCCAGAGAATAACGGGCAAGAAACTCTAGCGTTGCTCTGGTCAAAACAAGTTTGCAATACTGTAATTATACAGAGGTTGCAGCGCAGTTAAATTCATGCAAGAATCCGAAAACAATATAATTTACAGATGTGTTTACAAACAAATTTTGTGCTGGGTTTTCACGCCGACGTCATTGTGTCTATCAGCAAAAGACTATCATAACACATCGACGAATGAACTGCCTGGACTGCACTGCTGCATCAGTGCATTGTAGTCACTTTGCCGTGCCAGTAAAAAAAACAAGGATCCAAAATGGCACACCTACCATCACATTTTCGCAAAAACAAATATGCACATATCCAAAATATCACTCCAACAACATGCTTTTAGCCCCCTTTACCAATCGTTCCAAAAATCACTAGTCGCTCCGCTCAAGCACCAAAACCAACAGCTTAAAAACACGGAGTGCGTCCCCGGCGGCGGTCGTCGCCACCCAAATGGAATTGAAACTGTGACAATCCAGTTTGTGAAGTGCACTTTTTCCTTTACACTATCTGGATTTGATTGAGTCTGTCCACACTTTTGTGCTGACGCGAGCATTCATACATCGTCAAAGGACGTTTGCTTACAAATTGTATGGAACGTATCAAAGTGTGTGATCAAGTGTGATATGTTCAAAGATATTGCATTTTACGTTTGTAATGTACGATCGAGGGGCTTGAAAGGCATCGGTATTCGGTACACGGGTTTTAAAACGCGTATAATGCTGACTCTTGATGTAATTTTTTCTCTAAATTTGTTACAAGCTATCATCATATAAATAGTACTATTAGGTTTATGCTTGAATAAATTATACTAAAAGAGAATAATAATACCGTAAGCCGATTAAGGATTGAAACAGCTGTAAGCGCTAATCGATAATGCCACCCTAGTCGCATCGAATATTACTAGTATACATAAGCTGAATCCGTAAAACAACACATTTCTTGTGTATTTTATTTTGAAGGATGTTCCACCATTATACTCGGTAGACGTTATCCAAGCTGATAAGAATATAAACTACTACCATCACAATTTAAAACGCACAAATATTCCTCACCCCAGAAAAAAAACGCAAAAGACATCTGCCGGAGTAATTCACCATCCAATTCCATTTTAAAACGCTTCACAGGGTTGTAAACATGATTTTTCTCGTACAAAGGTAAGGAAAACAATTAGAGTCGGCATTGAGATCCGCTATTAAGTTCAGGGCACAAGCGTATCTGAGAGCCAGTAATGGCGTGCACTTCAAACAGTGGGGATCTCAAAGAAATCATTATTCCGCGAGCTTCCTCGCGCGACCACTTGGAAAACGGTGCTGTCGATATTCATTTGTCGATAGTTTTTTTTTTTTTAGAATCAGTAATTGTATAATTATTTTGCATGTTTGACTTATGATGTAACTATAAGTTATTAAGTATTTTCTTCAAAATGGGTACATGATTATTAATGAAAATTAAGATCAATTTTTTTGCTCCGTTGCAACAAAATAACTGCACTAGAAAAAAAGGATTTAATTTAATAATTTAATAGAACTACAAGTACATTTTATGATTTTTTTGCTATAGGTATTATTTCATCAAAACTTATATCAAATGTTTTCTAAATAATAGTGAAAATGCAGTATCAAAATATTATATTCCTAATACAACATGAATAATAAATTGGCTGATTGTTTGAAACCATACAAACCACAGTATCATGAATAATGTGTTTCGTAACTATTACTTCTAACCTATATTTATTATCATATAAAACTTGAATGCCTACCGTGTATACAAAGATCAACGAACGCCTTATAATATCGAACATGGATGACAGTATAAGGTATAGGATACCATCATAACTTCGCCATTACCATCCACTCCACAAAGCGTTTACACGTGATAGTATATTCATAAGAAGGTTTCGTTCTCCACGTGATACGCTTCATTAATGATACCAAAATCGTGCAAAACCTTTTAAGAACGTTCAATAAATCATTACTATTTTTAGCCTCAAAAAATCTAAGTACTGTTGATCCTAGGTATCCTCCAAATTTTTCTACTGTGCACTGTTTGCAGTGGCTTGCATCTACCTTCGTCTTGCATCCTACGAAGTCCAAAAAGATTATTATTAAAAAATAAATTGAATAACTGTCGATAAACACACGTCGCATCTCTAAGGCAGGTACGCGTTCCGCGGCGGTGTAACGAAGCTAATCTGTACTCAAGTGTCGACAATTTGAGGCGTAACAACAGAAAATAAGCAAGACTTAACCGCCCTATGTTCTTAATCCACTATATAAATAGACTTTACAGCGATTCAGAGTAATGATCGTGCTGTTTACAAAACGGGATCTCGCTGGAATTCGTAAATTACACACAGAATTTGTGTTTCGACAACAAATTGTGCCGTTTTGGGGTTGATCGTGGATCTGATGTGTCTTTATTAATTGTTTTTAATGATTCTTTGTTTTTTATGGACCAAATTGAGAGAAGGGTTTTAATTAAAATACTTTTTATGTACGTAATCACAGGTGGTCTGCCACGCGAAAAAACTTCAGTGTCCAAAATTGAGAGACAATTTTTCCCCCATATCTCTAACTTCATTACCAGACAGTAAATCACGCACCGTTAATAAAGCAACGAACGACATAAATTTATCAAAACATTAAAAACCAGAGTCGGCAAACGACACGTAGCAATATCAGTTGGTTTGGGAAAACATTTTTTTAGCCATAAATTAAGCGGCGGATACGAAAACGACTTTTTCATATGGCAGTGGGTTAAACTCGTGACTTTATGTTGCGAAATTAAACGCATAAATTACATATACGGAATGTGACGCCACACGTAGATTTTGGATTGCTCGCCCTTAATTATGAACATTTTTCAAATATGTGTTACCCGCAACTGCGTCGTGACTATATTTAGTGTTTACGATTTAGTGACTTCATCTTTGATACAGCATTTGAAAACACAAATATTGGCTTCCCTTAACAAGAGACCCCGTAAGGAATTGGGTAATGAATTGCATTTGATGCACGATAAAAATGTAATTTTCATTTTTATCGGTATTGTATGTATTCTACATTGATTTATAAAATAGCTTTCAATTCATATCGACCACTATAGACACAAAAATGCCTGCCAAAAATTGAATATTTTCATGCTTTATTTCATTAAAAACTTATTTAAAACACAAACATACGGTAGTTCCTGGATATTAACTTAAAATGAGGTTGTGTGGTCATAGTTTTCCGTTGTTTTTTAATCATTTGTAGTACAAATGGCCGTTTCTTTAGTTGGTTCTTGCAAAATACAAATAAAGCGTGAAAATGTTCCAGTAACAATGAGATAAAGTATTTCGGCAGCTCTCTCGTAGCCGTGATCGTCTAGTGGTTAGGACCCTACGTTGTGGCCGTAGTAACCCAGGTTCGAATCCTGGTCACGGCAGAATATCCTATTATGTAAATGTTACTTTTTGCGTTTTTTTATGCATTTTACAGCATTCATTTTCAAGTGAGTTATAATATGAGTGACGGAAATATTTTTTGACAATTTTTGACTATTATAGAATTTTTGTATTATTTTGCAGACAAACACAAGTGCCATTAAAACAAAACATTTTTGTGAAAACAGTATTAAAGTAGCTTGTAACATGAGGCAAATATTAGTATTTTAAATGAAAGAGTGGGGACGTAGTGGGGACATCTTACCGTCTCTTTCACACCCGCACACTATAATGCATATTAAGAATAGTGACGTCACTAATTTTGTTGTGCATCCCTTTTCTTTTACCCCCACTACAAGATTTAAAACGTTTCTAACTTTTTAAATTCTGAATGGATTTACAAAATTCTTTGTTTGTTTGATATGGATACTTTTTGATGAATACAATAAAAAAATGAGTCAATTACCCAATTCTTTAGTTTTAGCATATTACACACAACCTGGCTAAGATTGCTGGAAGTTGCTGGATGCAGGCAGGTTCCAACAAGTCAATGTGGATATCCTTGGAGGCCTATATGCAGCAGTGGATTTCTTGTGGCTGAAGAGAGAAGAGAATATTACACATAACGACGTATTGCATATGAGATACACAGAATATTTATATGCTTATCAAATCAGTCTAGAAGATGGTGGTAGGTCTCTCATATGTGAGAGACGTCTCTCTATTTCTCCCGCCAAACAGCAGTGTAAACGCACTGTTGTATTCCGGTTTGAAGGACATTGTAGTCAGAGTATCTACTGGACATATTGCGACTTAACATCTTATGTCTCAGGATGGCGAGCGCAGTGGAATGCCAAACATTACCTTGGAATTCATGGTGTTGTTTGGTTTTGCTACTGTCCATGAGCGGTCGTATTGCTTACGATCAGGCAAATGGCATGCTCGTCTCGCTATTCATTGCAATAAAAAAAAAAGAAGAAATTCCTTTCAAAGAATTGAAAAAGTTCAACAAATTTTAAATAACCTTGTAATATTAATTGCGTGGTGCCTGTTGGTAAACGGACCAGACGCGACTGCCAACATGGTCACGGGTTCAAATCCCAGGACACACCTCTGACTTTTCGGAGTCATGTGTGTATTGATAATTAATCAATCACCACGCACTATAACGGTGAAGGAAAACATCGTGAGGAAACCTGCATACCATAGCGATTTGTAATATTTTCTATGGTATGACTGCCTCGGTGGCATATGGCGGTATTACAGTACGATTACAAAACTGAGGCATCGCGTTCGAGTCCCGGTTCGGGCAAAGTGATATTGGATTTTTCTATTCATTATCAGCCCGGTGTCAAGAATTTGGGCCCGATATGGCGATAGGCTCGCCCCCTACCACATCGTGGGACGGAACACACAAGGCGAAATGTGGGTGTCCTGGTGGCGCCTCTGCCTACCCCTTCGGGGTTAAGGCGTGAGTTTATGTATGTATGTAAAGTCCACCAACCCGCACTAGGCCAACGTGCTGGCATAACCCCTCTGAATCGTACTCTCGATTGTAGAGGAGGCTCGTGCCCTGTAGTGGGACGTATATGGTTTGATATAGTACAGTACTGTATAACTAACCCTTATTCTTGAAATGTCTGCTGACGTATTGAGCATACCATAAGACTGAATATTTATCTTGAAAAATCCATAACATCTTCTAAAAAGGCAACAAACGCATTTTTTCTCTGAAACATCCCGAATGTCTGTAAACATCTCAATTTGAAATCACAATTGGCGTCAGTTACCAGTTAAGAGTGTCTTAGTTCGTTAGTATTCTTTGAAAGTAAGTATGAAAGTAAAAAAAATCATTGGAAATGCTATGTACTCCTACCACGTTAAAGAAATGGTGTACGTTAATTCGCGGAAGAAAGCAGTACTTAAAATTGGAGCATATTTTCTTCTTCTACTAATTATTGTTGTGATATCAGTGATTTCATTAGTAAATAAAGATACGAAATACGACATAGGAGATACGAATCTGATCCTTCCAAGTAAGCGATTTCCAACGGATATAAAGTATGTGTTATTTTGGACCTCCCCAAGAAAAAGCAGGAATAAGTATCAAGGAGTACTAGATTCGAAATACCCTACAGGACAAAATGTTTTCATTAAACAGAACTGTCCATACATTAATTGTTATTTAACTTATAACAAAACGCTACTCAGAAGTGAACAAGATTTTGATGCTATAGTTTTTAATGTAGAAGAGATGGCCAAAATGCATGAAGACGATTTCGACCTGATTAGATCGCCACATCAAAGGTACATTTTCAAATCACTGGAAAGTTCAGATAAACTTCCAGTGTGTCATCCAATATTTGATCACTTTTTCAATTGGACATGGACATACAAACTCGATTCCGATATACCATTTCCGTTATTCAATATTTACGATGATAAAAATCGTCTAGTGGGCCCAAAAAAGGACATGAAATGGGTTGAAAAGATGAAGCATAACGATAAATTCAAAAGTAAAGTTATTACTAAAAACAAAGCCATAATATGGATAATACCAAAATGTAAAGTAAAGGAGAGACACCAAGATTTCATCAAAGAATTTAGACATCAATTAGCACCGTTCAACTATTCTATAGACACGTATGGTCCATGTGGCCAAAACAAATGTCCTCATGGCAGGATTTCAAAATGTTTTAAGTTAGTAGATAATAAATACTTCTTTCAGTTAGTTCTAGAAGAAACGTTTTCAGAAGATTTTATTAGTGACAAGGTTGTGAAGGCTTTAGAGCATATTGCAATTCCTATTGTGATAGGAGGGGCTGATTACACCAGGTAAGCCATTGTTCAATTGTCCCACAATACTCTTTACTAATAGAAGTAGAAAATACGTTACCGTACCATACCGGGTTACTGTAGTAACTTCTTTTGCATAATCTTATCCCGCACGCAAATGGGGTTGACGCAACGTGATCAGTATCAAATCTTTACGTGCCACTTTTAACGTTGTCTGACAGGCGTTTAGTGGTGGATATGTACATTTTATTTTCACTGCACCATCTATTCGGCATTACAGGAATCACACTATCTAATATTTGAATACCTACACTGATTCTTTATATAAAATAATTTCAATATCATATTTCATTTCAGATTTCTTCCACCAGGATCTTACGTCAACGCTCAAACCTTCGACATGAAGAAGGTGGTTGCTATTGTTGACTACCTCATCAAAAACCCTCACATGTACGAATATTTCTTCGATTGGAAAAACCATTACTACTACAGTCTGAAATCCAAGTCCTACATCTGTGATTTATGCACAAAACTCAATAATAATAATAGCACTGCGATTGTGAAATCTTATAGCCAATTCAGAGATTGGTGGAATCCAGATTACAAAGATGCATGTCAACGAATGCAACTGTTGAAGCTTTTTAGAAATGAGTAAAAAAAAGATGTTATTTTTTAATCTCCAAATTGGTCTTGTTTATACTAGCAAATATACCTACACAAAGTCAATAATAATAATAATAATAATAATAAAAACATTTATTTCAGATAAAATCCATAAAATAATAATACACACACAGTAGATCACACAAACAGTTCAAGAATACAAATAGAGAATGAACGATATACTAATTCAATTAATTAAATATACGAAGGAAATGAATTAGGAACACACAATTATATCAATACAGTAGTAACCACTCTATGTCAATATTAGCTATCATTATGTCAATCAGTCAATCAATTAATAAAAAGAAAATCATACACATTTCATAATGAAGAGTAAAATAATAATAATAAGGATATGTCAGTCTTGTCCGGTAATTATACACATCCATTTATGTTGGATCGGACAATCAGCGCGAGAAGCAATCATCCCGAGGATGCTATTACTACTGTCTCTCACTCGTCTTATTAAAGAGGCAACCTTTTTTCGGATTATAGCTTGATAGCTATCCGTCCGAGCATCAGCAAACATTTGCGACGCACTGCAGTAGGGAGGCAGCCGCAACAGCACCCTGAAGATGTTATTATACTGAACGCGCAGGACCCTGGCAGCCCGCTGAGTATGATTCACCCATAGACTGCTCGCGTAAAACGATTGACAAAATGCCTTAAACAAAGTAATTTTTACTGGGGAGGAGCACCGAGCGAATCTACGGGCAATCATGTTTCCTCGGACCGCCAATGCCCTGCGCTCCCGCTCCAAATCTGCGTCATCGGACAAATCATCCGTCACAATGTGGCCTAGGTACTTAAAACTGGTTACTCTCTGCAGTTCCTCATCGTATAATTTAATTGAAGGAACACGAACTGGAACGGGTGCACCTGACTTACCCTTGAAAAGCAGAACTTTACTTTTTGCTTTACTGTAGGTCAGTCCATGTTCCCCAGCGTAGGTTTCGCATATAGCTAACATCTTACGAATAGCACCCACCGATGGTCCCAGCAGCACCATATCGTCCGCGTAGCTAATATTATTGACGCATACACTATCAATATGACAACCGGTATGAGTGCTGCTGAGCTCACCGATAAGGTCATTTATATACAAGTTAAATAACAAAGGAGAGGTCAGCCCCCCCTGCCTCACGCCACACTCCATGCCATATTGCCCGGACAAAGCTCCCGCCCATCTCACCTGATTCCGCTGGCAGTGGTACCATTCCTGCAACACTGATATGACCTCAACCGGTACACCCGCTCTGCCCAGTTTGTCCCAAAGCTTATCATATAGGACTGTGTCAAACGCCTTAGACAAGTCTAGGAAGCACGCGTATACCGGTGTTTTCCTGTCCGTATAGTACTGAACAGCCTGCTTAAGACATAATATCGCACTTTCAGTGGAAAGCCCATTTCTGAAACCGAACTGGGCTTCATGCAGTTTAATGTGTTTGTTAAGAATGTTATTAAGCAAGCCGTCCAACACCTTGGCCAATATGGTCGCAAGAGAGATGGGTCGATAGTTATTCATATCCGAGACGTCCCCAGTTCTGTTCTTAATGATTGGAATCACTATAGTTTTAGTAAGTTCCTCTGGTAAGTAACTATGGCAAATGCAGAGATTATAAAACAAGGATAGGACGCGTGGCAGGTGGACTCCAGCATGTCTAAGATGCTCGATGCTGAGACCATCATATCCAGGGGATTTACCTCTATGCATGCTGTTAATAACTTTTTTAACCTCCTTCGATGTAAAACTGATATCTCTTTTCTGGACGATGGTTCCAGCAACGGGCGACCGAAACACACCAGTATTACGCTGCGGTGTCACCTTGAAGTGTTTACTAAACGCATTTGCAATCAAGTGATGGTCAAAAATACCATTAATACTCACAGGAAGGCCAGGTTTCTGGTTAAATTTTCCGGTATCTTTCCAGAACTGTGGGAAATTATTAGCGGAATGATGGGATGCAAGTGCGTCCATTTTAATTTGTTCCTGCCTATCCTGGCACCATCTTAACTTCTGCTTAAACAACTTCCTACTTTCTACCATGTCAACATACGTCTGACCATTTTTAGGCTTACCATCTTCCACCCAGGCCAAAAACCTCAACCTGGCCTCCCTATGGTAACCTACAACATATCTGTTCCATCCCGCAACATAACCACCCCTCCTTCGAGCCTTGACCCTTTTGGAAGTAGCTGTTGCTGCATCCGACAATGTAGTAACCAGTCTTAAGTACATATTTTTTATTAATAACTTGTGCTCTGCATTGGAGCACATTCCATCACAACAACTACTCATTTCCATCGGAAAATCAATTTCTCGCAGTTGAGCACAACATAGTTTATTATATTTCCGGATTTGCTCAGCCGTACGTTCACGCCAAAGAACCCCACTGAACACTGGTGCACCGACTGGCAACTGTTTATACGACACTAAATCCAAGTTACAATCAATTACCAGTGGGAAATGATCAGACCATTGCACGTCATACTCGACTAACACGTTAACCACTGTCGACAGCGCTGCATTTGTGACTACACAATGATCCAACCATCTCACGCAACCATGCGCCTCGCTTATGAAGGTGTAGGTATCATCAGTATTCATACTATTAAGGTCTATGCAAGTCCAGTGCTGGTCATCACAAAAGTCTAATAAGTGATTACAAAAGAGCTCACTTGGATGTGCATTGAAGTCACCCAGAACGTAAACCGCCGAACAATCACTATTTTCTTCTGCAATAGCACTGATTGAGCTCAAACACTGTGTGAACGCAGGCAGATTTTCAGCACAATCAGTTGGCATATACACACTAAAAACCATAACAGACGCACCACTCACTTGTAATTTTACCGCTGATAAACGAGCATCGCTACAATCAATAACAGTGACCGATCGAAACACACTCTTTCTCCAAAGTATGGCTACCCCTCCATATGGCCTGCCCTTCAAAA
This sequence comes from Deilephila elpenor, assembly GCA_949752805.1. NCBI lineage: Eukaryota > Metazoa > Arthropoda > Insecta > Lepidoptera > Sphingidae > Deilephila > Deilephila elpenor. The sequence goes on from OX457114.1 coordinate 4,126,285, forward strand.
GACCAGCTGAGACATCTACCGCTGATGTTCCCGTACACCCGAAATCCGTACTGACTGTCTCCAACTCCGACAACTCATGAGGCAGCAACCACGTCTCCTGAAGCGCAATGATATCAGCTTTGCCACATAGATCTCTTACTCCATCTAATGACCTTTTCAGAGACTTGCAGTTAAACGAAACGAATCTTACATTTCCCCGCCTATCCATTAACGATATTTGTCGTTTGATGCCTCACAGCCACACCTTGTTGATAGCTTTCATTCTTCCCTGTCATATGTACGAAGCGCCTGAATGATATACCGGTAGGCCACGTACTGTCATCAAGAAACGTATGCATGTTAATTTTGCTCACATATATTTTAAAGGCGCTGTAGTTACGTTCCCTCGCCATTTTAATTTTAATAGGAACAACTTCTTCTTTAGTTTTGGCTAATATATACTCTGCCACATCCTCCACTGAAACATCCTTGTGGACGTTGGTGATAAACAGGGGTATCTTAGAATCAGCTGGCTTAAGCTTACTATTTTCATCAATGCGCGCTATACCTCTAGATGTTATGAATTTGTTTTTATACTTTCTTTTGTTCTGCACTACAGTCCACTTATCATTGCCAGATTGTTGATTGATCTTTTCAACCCTCGCTATCGTCGCAAAAGATCGCTTCTGCTCTAAATCATTAATTTGCCTACTTTGTTTACGCTCCAAACTGTCTGTAATGACGAGTGCTGGCTCGCTATTATTCCCCGCTGTCTCGCCGTCACAATGACTCATAGAGCTCACCTCCAATGCCGCCGCCGCGGCCGGCGCGGGCGCAGTACACGGGTGTGAACGAGACCCACAGTCGCTCGTGCTCTGTTCCACGGTCATCGACCCCGCCACAGGTGTATTCAACGACAGCGACTCAGTTTCTGCAATGTTTACCCTACGTGGTTTTTTATTTACGTAGGAGGGTGTCTGATTGGGCGTACAACATAACGAATATTGTTTATAATGATCAGTTATTGATTTTAGTTCATTCAATTGATTAATAGTAGCATAATTGTTCTTGATCTGATCTAGCTGAGATTTCAATAAAACAGTATCTTTCAATTTAGTTCTTTATTAACTATTTGGAATACAAAACGAAATCGTAAAAATTAAAAAGAACTACCAATGCCGGCAAAATTTTCATAATTTGTTAAGAACATGTAATGAGAAAAGTTTATTTAAGTCAAAAAATGGGGTGCACCAAATCTATCTGTATTTAAATGCAGCCCTTCCTCTTTCTCACTTTCAAATTCGTCTTCAATTCACTACAAAAATTGCTGTCACAATTCTTTTAATATTAAGTGATACCTGTTATTTCTTATCACTTCTGCATCAAAAAGGCTGGTATTGAGTCGCACCTGTGATTGACGTCCCTTAGCACATTTATTATATTATTGAACGCTTCATAACTCCCTATTCTTTGACAATGACCTGCCATCCATCTTACTTATATTTCAATATTAAAAGTACTGTATTTATATATTTTGCTGTTACGACGATCTTTTAATAACATAAAAGAATAAATTAATGTAAAACTATTTTCATTTTGTTTTAATATAATACTATTATTAAGTTTGTTCTCCATTTTATTATAATCCCAAATGTATTTATCTAAAAATATCATTATTTGTTATGATATTTGTTTAATTATTAAGAGCACTAATTATTTTTAAGCTAATTCTAAACAAAACCTTTCGCATTACAACCCTCTTGATTATTTCACAAAATTATTTAGCAAAGATCTAAGTGACAATCTTCATAACTACATTAATGTAAAATGAAACAAGTAATTTGTTGTTTCCGTAATGAAATCCTTGGGGAAAGTACCCTCACTTCATTAAGGGCAGGTATGTCATGTAATCGGCCCGGTGAGACACGATCAATTATTTAACGATGTCTAAAGTTGCCGAGAACTGTTTGTGTGCAGACATTGTGACTTCTAGTAATATAATGTATAATATGCTTTCGAATAATACACAACAGGTTTGCATAGCATCTCACGTAGAATTTTTTATAAATACACCCAAATAAATACACCCAACAGTCACATACATAGTCCTGATCCCACACTAAGATCGAGTCTTGTATCGTGGGTATCAGAAGCTGCGAGTGACTTTTCAGTCTCACAAACACCCAGACCCGAAACAAATACCTGTGGATCACACAAATATTTGTTTCCGTGCGGGGATCGATCCCGCCTCTCGTTTCACAGCCGGCGTCTAACCAACTGCGCCACGGAGGCTGTCAAAATTTATTAATAAATATTTGTTAAATTCTTTTTTAGCATGACTGACTACATTGGACTTCATTGTAACAGCATGCAGTCCAGTAGGTAGTGAGAGATTATCTCTACCGACCTACTAGTTACTACGATTGTTTTCCTTGACCGTGTACGGTGGCTATACTCTGTGTGGATGCAAATATCCTACCTCCAGCATTCTAGGTATTAAAATAATAAAAAGAAATAACAATTCCTGATCTTAATGAAAGTGAGTCATGTCTTATGATGAGATTAGGACTACATATTTCATATGTAGTCCTAATCTCATCATATGCGTGGTGGCCTGTTGGTAACGGACCAGACGCGGCTGCCTACATGCTCACGGTGGTCGCGGGTTCAAATCCCAGGGCACATCTCTGACTTTTCGGAGTTATGTGTGTATTGATAGTCAATCACCACGCACTTTAACGGTGAAGGAAAACATCGTGAGGAAACCTGCATTCCGTAGCGATTTTAAAGAATTTCTACGGTATGTAAGTCCGCCAACCCGCACTAGGCCAGCGTGGTGGACTATATGGCCTAACCACTCTCAATCGATTCTCTCGATTGTAGAGTAGGCCCGTGCCCAGCAGTGGGACGTATATGGGCTGACACAATACAATACAATGTCATATGTGGATTTTGTGTGTATTTTTTCCAATATTGTTTTGCATACACACATTCATAAACTCACGCCTTATTCCCAGTAGGTGTAGGCAGAGGTGCTACCAGGACACCCACGTTTCGCCTTGTGTGTTCCGTCTCACGATATGATAGGGGGCGAGCCTATTGCTAATTAATCTTAGGTGTAAAGCTGTACTGTACCGCATAAAGTTTAAATAACCGAAACTATAGACACAGGTGCGTGTTCTGTATACAGGGTGCGCTTAATAGATCTGTTGACTATGCATCGGCCGTACCATTGTTTTGCTTTAAAATAGGGTGATAGTACAGGGGTGAATAATAATTAAATTAAATTACATCTCGGTCGATTGTTTTGTGGATTGTGCAAAAAAGTTATGGGTGAAGTTATTAAAGTTAACATTTTTTGGTTTAATTATTAAACTATAAACATTTTTATAATATAGTAAAATGCAAAGATAAAGTTGCGAGGAATTAGCAAAATAGGTCCTTTTTCTTTCCTTCTCATAAATTACAACGGCCCTAGAATCCAAGTGTATTAGATGGACTTGTGCAGTAAAAAAAACTTATGGCTAAAACTTGACAGCCTCCGTGGAGCAGTTGGTTACACGCCGGCTGCCAACATGACTCGTGAGGCCGCGGGACCAATTCCTGTACTGAGATAAATATTTGATCTACAGGTATTTGTTTCGATTCCGGGTGTTTGTGAGACCGAAAAGTCTCTGGTAGTTTCCGAAAACCACGACACAAGACTCGATCTTAGGGGTCAGAACTAGGAGAATTTCCCGCCTTCTCACCCGCCACTGCAACTCCTGTAAGCCAGGATCAACAGTGGCACGCATTTAATGACACTGAGCATTGAAGCTCAGCGAGTCTTCGGGAATGTCTCACTTGTCTTTAACCCGCAACGAAATCAATCATAAAGTTAAATTAATAGGAGTTGGAAATAAATTATTGTCCACTTCCCTCCCTAATAAAGCGGGTGACAAAACAATGAACTATAGAGGTAAATAACCACGCATAAAGACATTTACAGCCAGAGAAGCCAGCTGTAAGCACCACGGATTAGTCATCATTACATTTAAATGGGACCTATTATGTAAGCTGGGGTCAGGACTACGTACTGTGACTGTTGGATGTATTTTTATAGCTAAAACTACTGTCGAGTACCCATAGTAGTGGTGCATAGACAATGCAGCCAGGCCCAGGTGCGTGTTTGTTCGTTAACGCCTGCAGACTCCGATATATCGTCGAAATCGCCATTTGGATGCGATTACCGCCACTATTGCACCGCGATTGCAGTTTCACGTTGTTTAATTAATTTTTATTGGCTCATTCAAGTGCGACGACCGTAAATTACATCGAATTGTTAGGGTTAAAATAGATTTCAGTGGATGTGTCTATTATTAATTTTGTCTCGGAACGGAGATCATATTCGAAACCAAAAATTAAAATCAAAATATTTTTTATTCAAATAACCTTTCACAAGATCGTTTGAATCGTTACTTACTGTTACCACTGCACACGTGTTGTATCTGTGAAGAAGAAATGGCACAAGAAACTCCCCCCCTCACACGAACTGTCTTTTTTTAATTGTTTTTTTTCTTTTCTTTCTTTTTATTTTTTTAAAGCCATTTCTCTCGTCATCTCGCTCTCTGCTTTGAGAAATTTATCCGTCACTGCACTACGTAACAATATATTTTTATAGCTATACAGAACACCACTATCACCCTATATTCTAATTATTAAGCCAAGTCGCCAAGTACCTGACCGGGCATAATTCAAATTGCGAGCTCAGTGGCGCCCTCTCGTCTCGCCGGCGCGAAGTGTCGTCGAGCCTTCTCGAATATTCATCAGGTCGACTTGATTACAATGAAGGGACCTGCTACTGCAATATGTAAACTTAGTGGAGCTAGATTTTATACTTATAGCTAAAAATTGCATACATTTGAACAATACCGGATAATGGGTAAATGATTGTTACAGAGTAGTTTACATACAATGTCGAGGCTGGATATTAAATACATACATACATACATAAACTCACGCCTTTATCTCCGGAGGAGTAGGCAGAGGCGCCACTAGGACACCCACATATCGCCTTGCATGTTCCGTCCCACGATGTGATAGGGGGCGGGCCTATCTCCATATCGGGCACAAATTCCTGACTCCGGGCTGATAATGAATAGAAAAATCCAATATCACTTTGCCCGACCCGGGTTTCGAACCCGAGACCTCAGCTTTGTAACCGTACCGTAATACAACAACGCCACCGATATTTATATATGTATTTTTAATTCGGTTGGGTACCGCTTACCTGATGGCACATAGATCGTAAACCATTTTCAAAATAGTAGGAGATTCGGAAGGAAAAAGAACAAGAGGTGATAAGGAGTATAGAGCCCTACAAATCGACCTTACCGAAAGAAACAAAATTAATGAAAATACGCATCAAACTCGCTGTAATCCACTTAAACATAGCTATGGACCGAAACAGCTCTTCGTCCTGATTATATGAGACTACACAATACTTTCCGGAGATGTAGTCGTGCAAAAAATTCCTAGTGTAAATTATTAAGATTTCTCCTTTATTTTCAAGGTTATTTAGTACATTTTGTATCCTTTTGTACATGTTAATATTTTTTCTATCAAATGGGCAACAATTTAATCAAAACCTGTCATCAAATTTTAGGTTATGAATACACGTAAATTTTAGTATTAGTGCTAATTGTTAATTAATTATCTGTCATTCAATATTTAGCTCCGCGAAGAGCCGCACATCACACTCATACAGATCTGTCATGTCAAAACATTTATTCTACTCGTATTATAAGTACTATTTATATCTAGGAAATAAAACAACAACAATCAAACATAAACTACACTATTACTTGAAAAATGTATAACTGACTTATACATTTTTATATATTACATACAGCAACAACTATACAAAGTTGATACGACCGATGGGCATTTTTTTAAACTGATTATACTAGGTACCATTTCAAAGTGCTGTACTAAAAATCAATTAAATAGGAGCAGTAGCTTAGTCATAAATGATTTTGTAAGTTTTTGCCCCATTTGAACACGATGTAGCTTTTCTAACAGATGATTACGTCTAACGCACAGGTCAAACACCTTAAAACGATAGATCCTACTAAAATCTACGCGCTGTTGCCGCTCTTACACAAGTCACATAAATGACTTGTGTAAGAGTTACTTTTTAAGTAAGTTAGTTAGTACAACTAACTTACTTAAAAAGTTGGCGATGCAAATAAGGAAGCAATAAATACACACCTGCACTTTCATTACGAGAGAGACAAATCATAGCAAAACATCCCGCGCGTAAAAGAAATAGAAATAGGTCAGTGTGTTGCTATTGCATCTTAACAAATAAAAATTGTTTGCTAAAGAAATTGTTATTTTAGTGCACCGTCGCTATCCTTTCGGAACGGATGTAACACGGAAACTCCTGCGCCGCCGCGCCGCGCCGCGCCGCTTTTATCTCGATCGATTTCGATCTCGCGCCGATAATTGTGATTTTGTATTGTTATTGTGATAGGACACGTAACTTGGGATAATTATTAGTAAATGTTTTTTTAGTTATTGACTGTTTTTATTGTCAAGGACACGTAATTAAATTGTGTTTGTGTTTGTAATTAAACTGTTTAACAATGCCTCGTGTAACATACACTGCGTCAGAATACACTGCTTGGTTTTTATTTACGGTGAATGCCATGGAAAAGCAGCTTTAGTTCTGTGTACATACCGCGAAAGGTATGGTGACAGCCACAATTGCCCCAGGAACGCCCGCACAATAACATTGGCAGTACAAAGATACGAGACAACAAAAGTATAGAGCCGCAACAGGAGGGAGTGCCAGCGCGGCAAATACCCGCTGCTTGGGAAGAACTAATTTTAGACCTAAAACTACCTTCAAAACTACGTAACTACGCGCGGTGCGCCGGCGTCCCGCCACGACACGACGATAACACATGCCCCGCGCGACGTTGCCAGTTCAGTTCATCAATGGTCAGTGAAATTTATTTACAAAGGATGGTTGCGTTTTACTCTTATTTGTAGGCTATTTAGTTTCCTTGAAACAAACAAAATCTCATTTTTGGTATTATTAATTTTTGTGCCGTGTCGAATTAATACTAAGGACGTATAGTATACGTAGTGTAATTTAATGCCCATCTGTCGTATCAACGCGGTATATTTTGACAATTACTAAACAAACTACACATAATTGAAAAATGACATAGGTACCCTGACTTATGTGACATACATCACTCCAAAACATCCTGTTTATGCTTCACTAACCAATAAAAACTACACATTTGAAAAATATATATAGGCCTGCCTCGGAGAGTTCCCTAAACTAGTTACCGTCAGATCTGGGCTGATGGAATATTCATCAGCGCTTTGTTTCTGACCCTACTTACGTACTACGTTATGGTAATGAGTGGCAAATTGTTTGTCTTGACACAGTTCGATTTTCATTCAGTGTGTGTTACAATATATTCTTAGCGACTGAGGTGAATGCTATTCTCATATAGATAAATTAGTAACTGTATTATGGAATACTTTAAATCCAAAAATTCGGAAGTTCTTAAGGAAATTATACTAAAGTAAAAATATAAACACTTTTCTGCAATAAAACATGCATTTTTTTATTTATATTATACAAAAAATAATGCACATAGTTTAAAAATTTATATATATTTTTTAAAGTATCTCTATTACTTTATTATTGATTCATATAATATTGGCGAAATAAGTTACAGTTCTGTCAACTACTGTGATAATCCAGACATGGTTCTATAGCCTTGAGTAGCTACTTACTTTTTTTATGAAAAAATCACAGCGCTTCATAATAACCCATCATAAAAGAAAGCAGACCTATATATTCAATATGGGCTTTCATAAAAATCTCCATATTTTTATTGAAATATCGAAAGAAAGGGCTTAAAATGTCAACAGATTGTTACTTTAACGCAGTGACAAAAGCTTAACATTTCGATAAAAATGTACACAATGAACGCTATTATTTTCTGAAATACTAACAGTTTTCATCGACTTTGTCCGTCGATTATTAAAATGTAACTTCGACAAACTTTTTATTTCCTATGTATAGCAAAAGTACAGTGTATAGCTTATAAATTATATTGTCCATAACACATACAGTTTTCCAATGGACACACGCACACACGATGAAATGTCTTGACTGGAATTGAAACTCAAGAGATCAAATTTATTTTAATTTTAACTCAGAAGCGCAATAATGCCGCTCACTTGCAAAGTGATTACCACTGCCCAATACCCACATAACTAGTAAAGTCATATTTGCGTAGTCATTCCTTACAATCTCTTTAGTTTTTTATTTAAAAACTATAAAACACCGTTACTATACATACATTAAATATCAGAACCTACTTATTTATATCTTACACTATACGTTGCCAATCTCAGAGGTAAATTAAACAGTGCACTAAGTAATTGCACAGCAGTAATTTTACTGCATAACAAAATGGAAGTACAAGAAAACGCTCGCATGCAATTATACACCTATTAATCTTCTCACCTACAAGATCCAACAACAATTAGCATACTCCAGGACCTATTAATTAACGAGACAGTTCAACCATCGTTCACTTGTCGAATACATTCAACTCCATTACCCCAGCCAGGTTGTTACAAAATTGAATACTCATACATCTTACAACATATTTTCAAGCTTGATCTATCAAAGAAGCGCACCGTCGGATATCCAGAACGTACCTACACGTTCCACGAATATAAGTAATAAAATTTCTGGAAAAATGTCAGTTTCATTCTCCATATATTTTGTATTGTAACAAAGGGTGCATCGTATGCATTATGTTTCTATGAAAACAGTGGAACGGTTTGTGTTGGTTTAGTTTCCATTATATGAATATTTTGTAACGAGTCATTCCCTTGTTTTTGAATATATTTACTGGGATTATGACGGTTATATTTTAATCCCCACGAATTTAGGTTTTGTTAATTATACTTAGATTTTGATGTTGTTTAGGAGTATATGGACAGTCATGTGACACGCATTAGGTACTGCCTACCATTACGTCCTATTATTTGCACAATATTTTGTATGGATGTACCGCCATCTGATCGAAATTCTAAACTAGACGTTCTGCCTGGTTAATACCCTCTGTGAATACTGCTCTCTTATCTTCCCCGAACAATTCCGGGAGGGGGTGGGTTGTCACTAGACATTAACATTTAACATTTAATCGTCGACGTCATATCATGATTCTTAAGGGTCAAAAACAGAATTTTACAGATAAACATGATTAAAATCTCTTTATTCCCATGTTCTAAATCAGAAATTTAAAATTATGCAATATATTTAAAAATGTGCTCTAAATTAAAGGTGCTTCGAACGATTCTTCTTAACTGCATAAGATAGGACTTCGTCGATCTTCTCAGCTCCTCGTGGATAGCAACGCTCAGACAGCGGTCCATAGTACCACCATCGCCTAAAAGTCTCGTATGAGGTGTGTAAGTTAACCCTTTTATCATCATTGAGTAGGTCACAAAGGCCGCAAAGACCTCTCAACGTATTGACGCGATTGATGGTATAATAGTTTCTCCATTGGTGGTGACCGTTGTAAATTGCAGGGTTTTTGATGGAGTAATAGATGATCGCTGCTAATCTCTCAGGAAATACGCCTCTTGCATCGATGTAGGATCCGTCTGGGAAGAATCTGGAAAGATAAAAATTAAGGATAAAAGACTTTGAATAAAATTTATTAATGATAATGTTTGCCAGAAGAAACCAATGATAAACATCAGTTTACAGTTGGACATCTTTTTAACCGGTCGATATGATCGCCAGTGAGTCACCATTCGAAGCACTGATCTCAATCTACACTACACTATTTGCGCCCTACACTTTAATTAAAACAACCTTTAGAGACTATACTCCATAAATAAAAATATTGCTTAATAATAAGGTAATCTTAAAATACCAAATTTGTGTCGGATTTTAGATGGTAGCGTTAATACAAAAAATATATACTTATCGCATATTTTAATGAATTACCAAATTGAAATGGTTATATACTTATTCCTTACCTCGTAAAATCCGATGCACCCGCCAATATGGGTACAGCTCCGCTATTGAAAGCATTAAATGCCTCAGTAGTAACATAGTCTTCAGATCCACTGTCTTCATACACCATGTAAAAGTAGTAATCTTTACTTATATCGTTCGCGCAATCATCACTTGAGCATTTAATACCACCACATCCATATATATCCAACGATAAACCATGTTCTTTCAAATAATGCTTCAATTCTTGTCCATATGAAACCCCATTTAAGCTAGATTTACACCTACCAGTCACAAATACCACAGCTTTAGATTTTTGTCCAATTTCTGTGTAGTTTTTATCAAAAAGTTTCCACTCTACGTCTGTGTCCGGCGCAATAATGGTACCATTAAGATCTTTAACTTCCACAAACGGAGTTACTATATCCGAATATAATTTGTACGTCCAAGTCCAATTGAAGTATTTGTCCAACTTGATACTGCATATAGGATAGTCATTCGACGGCAGCATTGAATGAAATACGTATTTTTGTTTCGGCGACCTTTTTACTGGAATCCTATTCCAGTTTGATATAAGACTCATATTGAATATCACAGCGTCAAAGTTTGTATAATCTGCATCCAATATATTTTGGTCTGCGGTCAAAAAACAATTGATGTGCTTGCATTTGTTTTCAATGAACGGTTTCTGACCTTCCCCAACGGGATTCTTTGCGTTCGAGGGATTCCATATTAGTACATATTTCAAATCATTGTCATATCTTCTTTCCTTGAATAAGGATGGGTGCGGTATTACCTTAATTTTGTTTTGAAACTTTCCTATTTCTGATACCGTGCTGTATGCCGTGTGGAAGGTGTAGAAAGCCAGTATAATGTACATTACCAAACCGGTGAAGCTTACTACGAAGAATAATTTGGCAAGTATATCGGTTTTCGATAATAAATACATACTTTGTGGCACTGCGCGCAGTGGCGGGGAAACAATGACGACTGACAGATTCATCACGATAATAATGTACGGCGGCCCGTCTCGATTGACGACAGTAAACAAAAAATTCTTTCAAAGAAAAATAAACATTGACTCACTTTACCAAAAGATAAATATAATTTTGCCGGTGTCAATTATGTTAAATAACTTTATACATCGACTGACAAAAACAGCACAAATTCTGTAAGTGTGGTTTCGAAAAGTTTTGTTACCAAAAATTAATTATCTTGAGACTACTACATATCATTTCATTGCATCGTAATGAAAGTTTATACTGAAATATTAATAGAATTTGTACATTAAATAATCAGAATTAAATCAGCGTAGAAGAACTTGACCGAAACTTATTTACTTTTAGTTACCTCGTATGCTATAATAACACAAAGTTTACTACCAAGCCCCGCTGTATACGGACCACTAGAACTATAAATATGTTAATGATTGTCTATATTTAGCAGTTGACTCCACATATCCGAGGAACGAAAGAAAGAGAGAACTATATAAGTGAGACGGCGATCAAGCCCTCATAAACGTTCAAACTGCAAAATAAATAACGTCATAAAAACAAAATCACGTGACCTATTTATACGATATATATAGAACCTTTCCACCGCCAAAAGCTCTCAAAGGAGATCCGTCCGTCTGTCTGTTCGCAGCCAAAAAGCTCTCGAGAAAATTTTTCTATCAGTCGATGTCTCCCTCTATTTGCTAAGACCTGTTTCGTTAGAGGCACTACGTGTTTCCATTGCACGCAGCTTGTGGCTTGCCTTTTTCAGTAACGTTTGAAGTAAATATTGACATACGGTTAAATTAAATATTTAACCCACGTATTTGATATGAAATACGTGGGTTAAACTTCACCCCCCAGATGAATTTATTTCCAATTCCTCCTATTAATTTAACTTTGTGATTGATTACGTTGCGGGTTAAAGACAAGTTAGACATTCCCGGAGACTCGCTGAGCTTCAATGCTCAGTGTCATTAAAATGCGCGCCACTGTTGGTCCTGGCTTACAGGAGTTGCAGTAGCGGGTGTGAGGGCGGTACAGTCTCACCCCAGATGACATTGTACAAAATTTGAAAAAAATCTGAGATTTTTTTAATAAAAATATTTATATTCAACATCGTCATGTTCACACACAGGAATTCAACCGAATACAGCCGTAGTCTAATAATTATATATACATTGATCTGTTTGAAACTGTCTATATCCAGCGGTTCCATGCGAAAATCAAGCCCAAAAGATATATAAAAAGAACCGCTTCCGATACTTTCTGTAAAAAATATTTGGGTGGAGATAGGTCCAAATGGTGAACATAACTTCAGCAGTGGACTTGTGTGATAATTGCCTAACAACTTGCTTATTAACCTAAAAAGTAAGTAGATATTATACACCCTAGACTTGGAACCTGCAAACTCCCTCTTGGTGGTTCACGTATGGACCGTCAAAAGGCCATAGGTACAGGAAAACGTACACTTAAATAAAAGGCACTAGTACCCATATCTGACGTGACGTAAACAACAACGGAAAAGTCCCATACTCTTTGCATGTAGGACGTCGAGTCTTCGGCAAATATGGACATCGCGTATGAAGTCAAATAGAATTACGTATTCCATAAAAATATACCCCTTTTGCGCGCGCGTGACAAGTGAAACGTGCCACCATAACGCGCACAGACAGTCGCACATAACCATAACTGCACATTATGTGACTTTCAAAGCAGGAGTAAATACATCTAAACATTAAAAGGAAAAAAACAACCTGGAAGAGAACGGTTTTGGGTTCGTCCTGGGTATCGTCATCATTGGCAATTGTATTCTACTTTTTTTATTATTACGTTAAATGGCGAGACGGCCATGCCATTCGCCTAATGTTAAGCGATACGACCGCTCATAGATTTAGATATTAGGTCTCAATATGTAACTACAATGCCCTTCAAATCGGAACACAACGATGCATTTACATTTGTCTCAGTCGCGCGTAGTGTCTAATATTAGATTCAACTGTACCTTAATATATACATGACTGCATGCGACAGTTAAAATAAAAATAAAACAAACAACGAACCCCTTACTCCAGCTTACACAACAAAATCTCATAACACAGCTTGAGAACCAGCACAATACCTTGCAATAGCGCAGGTAACATGCCTTTGAGGCAGCGAGCCTCCTAGCCGGATCCTCGCCCTGGGACCTCGACGCAAAGCTCCTCACGTCGCTCTATTGGTGGCGTGTGGAGGCGGTCGAGAGGGGCGAGCGCCTGGTGCCTCGACAGATAGAGGCACGCAGGGCAGAGCTCCGCCAGGTCTTAGTGGCGGAGTGGCAGACGCGCCTAGCGCAACCCACGGCGGGGCACGCCGCTGTAGCGGCGGTAAGGCCCGTACTAGAGGAGTGGCTCAACAGGAGCCACGGCGCCCTAAGCTTCCGGCTGACGCAGGTGCTTACCGGACATGGGTGTTTCGGGAAGTACCTGTGTCGACTAGGCCGGGAGCCGACGTCCCAGTGCCACCATTGTGGTGATCGCCGCGACGATACGGCGTTGCATACGCTGGCGGAGTGCCCAGCTTGGGCTGAGCAGCGCCGTGACTTGGTCGCGGCCGTAGGTGCTGCGGGAAACCTCTCGCTTCCGGCTGTTGTGGCTACAATGGTCGGGAGCAAGTCAGGATGGAGAGCTGTCGCCACCTTCTGCGAGTTCGTGATGCTCGCAAAGGAGGTGGCGGAAAGGGAGAGAGAGGCTGCCTCCTCTCTCCCCTCCCGCAGCAGACGCACTGGGCGTCGTAGGGTGGCAGATTTCCGGCCACCGTAGGGCGCGGCCTGTGGACGGCAGACTCGGGGCGTCTTGTCGTCCGACCAGCAGCAGGCCTTGAGGTGGCGGCGTCGTGTTCCGCGCGCGCCTCGTAGTGGAGTCCTGCGGCCGGGGTGACGGCCGCAGTGGGTGACGGGGCCCGCCTGACTATGGCGGGCCAATACCCGTCGGGGGGTTGCGACGAATGCTTCGGCGATACCCGACCCTCCGACACACGGGTACGAGAGGAACACGGGTTGGTTTTTAGTCAGTAAGAGTCTGACAGTCCCCTCCGCACCTCCCCAGGGCGGAGGATGTCCATGAGGATTTTCCAACCCGATACCAAAAAAAAAAAAAAAAAAAAGGTAACATGCCTTTGACGGTCGGAATGCAGACATTCCCAGTCGGATAGTTCGGATGCCGAGACGCGATGGATTCCGATTGCTGCGGTTGTCTTCGAATACTTCGTGTAAACGTTGATTATCTTCGTGTAAATGAGGGAATGTTGGCAAGTATTTCCTTAGGTGTTCAGCCGTGGCAATGTAGGTTGCTGCCGGTTAATCAAGAAGTGGAATTTTAAAGTCGGTTCTATAATTACATATTGAGACTTAATATCTAATTCTTTGAGCGGTCGTATCGCTTAACATTAGGCGAATGGCATGATCGTCTCGCCAAACACAACACTCCGACCAGAAACAAATATGTTTTGATCTCATTAAACGTAGGCACGTTAAAACATTAAATAAACGTACATAAGCTCACGTATTTTACCCGATAAATTACACAGAGTTGCCACAAGTACCTCCCACGGCACCCCAAGTTTTGAGTGGCATCTATAAATCTAATATTTTCTTTTATTGCGGTCTGGCAAACAAGCAAACAGGTCTGATGGTAAGTGCTCACTGCCGCCCATGATCATCCACAACGCCCATGAACAACCTTATGTAGTAATAATTTATATACTCAAATATCTAAATAAAATAAATAGTGAAGACTTAAAAGACCTGAATCCAAACTGTAAAAAAAATCCGCATTATCTTCAATAAAAAAATATTTCGACCGCGGCGTCGCGTCGTCGCGTGGCCGCCGTCGATCACGCAGATTGTTTCGGAAACAACCGATACAACGTTACAAATGACGTGTCGTACGATTTGTTTCGCTTTTTATATCGCGTCATAAATTGTGCCAATTCAGAGCTATCTGGCTGATTATCTTAATGTCAAGAGCGGTAAAACTTCGCCGGACGTTTTGATTTAGATCCGAATATATCGTGTGAGGAGGACAGCTTGGCTTACTGAATTTATTCTTTTGTCCCGTCTATATATCTCTCTCTCTCTCTTCAGCCACAGGAAGTCCATTGCTGAACATAGGCCTCCCCCATTGATCTTAGATTTGTCTCATCTGCTTAAATATATTGACGTTTTGTTCTGTAACCATTTCGAGCTAGATAAAGGTGAGGTATTACCTAGTTAAGTTTTAAATTATATTTTCGTTAATATAACTATTTATTTTGTACCGAAATTCAAGTTTTGTAACACTGAATATCTTGTCTTCTTTTTCTTTCATTTTCATTATGTAACTAATATGTTTGCTTATAAGCTAATAACTAAGCTTAAAACACATACACGAAACCGACTTAATACTAAGTAAATTAATTATTACATATGAAATAAAACTCATTACTTCATCATTAACCAGATCAAAACTAATTAGAAAACTCCGACTTAATCTGAATCGACGGCAAACACTCAAAAGCAAGTATATTTTAAATTTTCTTAAAGAGACTTTTTTTAAATAAGCATGCAGCCCACCTGAGCAGAGCGAAATAGCTCGGAACTTTGGAGAAATGAGGTAAAATCGAAGTTCTGGAGGCAAGTTTAAAAAGTCTAATTTTCCTTCATACGCGACTTGAGTACGCGAGCTGGCGGCCCGACGATAGACGAAAGAAACTAACGGACTGGGGTATTGGTAATTATCCAATATATTTCTCATGCTCAACCACAATGTTGAAGTGAAATATTATGAAAAAAACGTGACAACACTAAAAGCAACGAAGGAGCAAGTGGCATAGTCCATGAATACACATATTGCGTGGAGGTGCCTACGTGTGTTAACAGTCCTTAAAAAACAATATGGATAATACCTTATGATGTATTACAGCTTACCTGAAGATCACTGCTGTTGATTTTACTCTTTTTAATGTACTCATAATTATTTAATTATTTATTGTGTTTACGTGCTTGCAAAAGTATACTACTAAAATTATGAATCTTGGAGGTTAATACGTATTTTCCAAATAATTGAATATCCATATTAACATAGCGCGCTGGAAGCCCGCAACATCAGACTATGCCATAATAAGGCAAAGTTGGCGATCTCGCTAGTGAGATTTTCCCCAATCATAACTTTGTGAGAAAAAGAAAATATTACGCGGAACTGCATCAAATTATCATCCAACACATTTGCATAATGTTCCACGAATAAAGTCGTATGTAGATACGACATTATCTGAAGTGACTTGGCACGTATGTGACACGTAACTTGATGAATAAATACTCGACTGTAACACAGAAAGCTATTTTACAGTACTTAAGATGTTAGTCTTGTGTCGTAGTAGGAACTACAAGTTATATTTTGATATTACAGTTAAGATTGAGATCCTTGGGGGAGACCTATGTTCAGTGGACATTCTGTGGCTGAATAGATAAAGAGATGGATAGATATATAGCTAGATAGATTACAGTGAAAGCGGAAGTTATAAGCGGTCAATTCAAGTTATAGTTAGATAACTAACTACAGCTGTATGACCTGATTCCATCAAATTATTACTTTCCAGTCCCCGTCAAAACTGACGTTTCAATCTTAACTGCCATATTGCATTTAGCTTCCAATAATAATAAACCCGATCATTTTAAAAACCCCACCACTCGTAATTAAGACTCAACCCCCCTCCTCGATTTTACATACATATATAAAATCACGCCTTTATCCCAGAAGAGGTCGGCAGAGGCGCCACCAGGATACCCAAATTTCGCCTAGTATTTTCGAGGCGAGCCTATCGCCATATCAGGCACAAAATTCCTAACTCCGGGCTGATAATTAATAGAAAAACCCAATATCACTTTGCTCGACCCGGGATTCGAACCCGAGACCTCAGCTTTGTAGTCGTACCGAAGTTCAACTACGCCACCGAGGCAGTCCCCTCCTCGATTTTGGTATCAATTACCCCAAAATGAACTTTCCCAGTAGTTACACAAATCACAAGATTACAATTTTCAACATCAAGTCCCAAGAATCGGTATGCAAATAGCGATGCATGTAAAAACACGAGATGCACTGTACGAAGCCGGAGGTGCCGAGCCGTGCTATAAATCCTCGGAACATCTTCGCATCGTGGACCAATTAGTACAAGATGTTGCCACGCAGCATTCTCGGGATGGGTTCGTGCTGGAGTGAAGCAGTTTCGATATTTTCTAATAAGTTTTATAAAATATTTTAAATACATTTCACTGAATGAATGTTTTTTTATAAATACCAATATGTACTTTATCGGCCCAAATAAATAAATAAATACACCCAACAAACAAACACCGAAACCCGAAACAAATACCTGTGGATCACACAAATATTTGTTTCGGTGCGGGGATCGAACCCACGGCCTCTCTTTTCACAGCAGGCGTCTAATCAGCTGAGCCACGGAGGCCGTCAACAACAAATAACAAAAATTATGGATGATCTGTCACAGTAACCCACGCAAGTGTGTCGAGCTCAGCCAGAATACATGTGATTTTAAGCAAGCTGGCATAATTGTATTTATTTGTAAGGTTTCAGGTATTTGTGGGACCGGAAAGCCTCTTGTAGTTTCTTATACCAATAACACAAGACTCTATCTTAGTGTCGGTTCTGGACTATGTATGTAACTGTTGGGTGTATTTATTTATAATCGTGTCGACCATCAAGAAATAACTCTCTCTCTCTCTCTGTTATCCGGAGTGCAACAAACTTACATTCAGGTGTTGTGATCACTTTGTCGATGCAGCATAAAATACACGTTTGATTTTATTTATTTAATAGGTTTATATTTAATTCTATGTAATATAGAAGTGCGTGGTGGCCTGTTGGTAACGGACCAGACGCGGCTGCCTACATGATCACGGTGGTCGCGGGTTCAAATCCTAGGGCACACCTCTGACTTTTCGGAGTTATGTGTGTATTGATAGTCAATCACCACGCACTTTAACGGTGAAGGAAAACATCGTGAGGAAACCTGCATACCGTAGCGATTTTAAAGAATTTCTACGGTATGTAAGTCCGCCAACCCGCACTAGGCCAGCGTGGTGGACTATATGGCCTAACCACTCTCAATCGATTCTTTCGATTGTAGAGTAGGCCCGTGCCCTGCAGTGGGACGTATATGGGCTGATATATATAATATACTCAAGTGTGTTCATACATATCGATAGGGCACGAATGAATAAAGGGGACGTCAAGTAGGTAAGGGTTTTTAATATGCTCGCATAAATTATAATCAATTTATTCACTTACAATAATAAAAATATTACGCATCAATTGAAATATCAGTGATCCACCGTATATTTTATGTTTTCAGCTCATTAGTCATCAGTAGCTATCTAATAATGATGATTTTTTTACTTGTTACAGTAGAGCGCAGTTAATTAAATTAATTGTATTATTCCAATCAGATCCGGGATTATTTCTTGTTCATTTATTATAGGTGTTCGTTCTAATGATAAAATTGAATCGCATCTGATTCTCTTCTTGTTGTTGGTAATAGTCAACTATATACAATAACATGTGTATGAACTACTGACACTAAATATTTATTATAGTTCTAATTACATTCACCATGCCTCTGTATAAAAACTAGCATAACAAGTGAATGAACAACATAAAAAAATATTAATTATACCAAATAAAGACCATAAAACTAATTACAAGACGAAGGAAACGTCATGAACAAAAATTAATAAAAAATTGTTTCAGCGTTGCATAAAGCGGTCCACCGGCGCCGTCGCGGGACTAGTTTTTAACGAATGCCGTGAAAGCGTTAATTACTTTTGCAGTAATTAATATGATTTAAAGATCTGTGAAAAATTATATATACTTGTCTCGCTCCGGATTTTTCATTCACAAATGTTTCATTAATTCAGTGTTTAGTCGCGATACTGAATAGGTTATTCGTTTCACAAAAAGAAAAAAGATATTGCCAGTTTGTTAACTTTAAAATCGTTGTTGGGTGTGATTTTGGCGTGTATTATATGAAAGAAGATAACGTATTTTTATATTATAGACTTTTATAAGTTATTAATCATGCAATTCAATACTTTGTAAACTAGAGTAACTTAGAGCGTTGATAAATTTAAACTTATAATAAGTTGTTCATTCAAATTTATTGCTTAAGATAAAACCATATTAAATTGCATATCAACTAACTCGGTGTCAGGAATTAAGGCGAAATGTGGTTCTCCTAGTAGCACCTCTGCCTACGATTTCTGGGAAAAAGGCATGATGTTTATGTTATGTTACTTCACATAAATACACATAATTAATAACTACTAAACAATCCTCATCCTTATTAAAGTTAGTGCCGATGCAGTTTCTCGAAACTAAACTAATATATACAGTGCGGTACAGTATAGTCACTGAGAGCCCCTTAACACGTGAATAATACAGTTGTCAATATACAGATTGATACGCTCAGTATATCGCCGTCTCGGGAGGTGCATCGCTCTTTTCAATTATAACACGGCGGGGTGTTGCGTCGAACAATGCGGAGTACTTATTGGCGCGCAGAACTGAAGTCTGTTGGGCTTTTTATGAACACACCAGCAGATCGGCCCGGCTTCGCCCGGGTGCAGATTGTTTTTGAGTCCTGTCTATATCAATAAGATGTTATCCTTTTTGCAGCGCACGCGATGTAATGCATATTTTAGGTATTTTTTTACGCCTTGTGTTACATTATTAGAGTTTTAGTAAGGATCCCTATTATTTTTGAAAATCTTATATAGCCTATGTCACCCGGAGGATAGTGTAGCTTTGCAACAGTGAAAGAATTTTTCAATTCCGTTCAGTAATTTCAGAGTCTGTACAATGCAAACAAACAATAAAATCTTACATACATACATAAATAAACTCACGCCTTTATCTCCGAAGGGGTAGGCAGAGGTGTCACCAGGACACAATCTTTCCTCTTCATAATATTACTATAGATCACTTATTATATGTCATTAGTATATTAGGTGTGGAGTTAGTTAAATAGAAAATGTATGATTTTTTTATTATTATTTGTAAACCTAAAGTGATTGTAGACGTATTGCTATTTATTGAAGTTTTTTATGCCTGATAAAATAATAGTGAATGCCACAATTCCAACAGCTTTACTATCCAGTGCCACAATTCCAACAGATTTACTATCCAGCGCAAACGGTTCTAGTTATAATTTTTCTAGTTGGCAAATACAGGCAAACGACAAGTGCCTTTTCTTCTTCGTCAGCTAGCAAGGAAGTGGCATGCTGAACACAAGCCTCTTCGAAAGTTTTCTAAAGTGACACTATCACTATTGTAGTATTGACCGTCATTAACTTGTTGATATATTGCCCATCTTTGAAAGAAAGAATAGTATGGCCGAGGCGAGAACAAAATTAAAACAAATAATTCCTGGAGCTATTTATACCTCAACCGCCTTGCTCGTCCAATTCCTGGCCCGTACGTACACTTTAAAAGCGGTCACAGACAATCGCTTTACCGCTGCAGGTCTATACGTAATCTATGTTCTGTAAGGCACCTTTGTTCCGTGACCACATTACCACAACGTTCATACGCCAATACAATACCAGCAATGCATCAAGCTGATAGCTTGTGGGCTAATCCACAGGTTACCTATAGACTAGACCTATAAACCTAGACCTAGACTATACCTAGGCGATAGAACATGCGATGCGGCCGAGAGTGATCAATCTGCGAAGTGGTACCGTAGTGGTATAGATTATTAAATGACAACACGAGAGCGTCAGGAGTTTGATCAAAGCGAAGGCTGAGTACACGTACGTTGATATTAATTACTGGCACGTATTATACGATATGCTTGGTTTTAATCCGTTGTTGTCTAAGATTAATTACATATATACATCAACTCACGCCTTTTTCCTTAGATTTATTTTATTAAGATCAGTTAATTTCATGTAAATCCTTTAATGTGGATACCAAAAATGTAAGTCTCAAAAATTCGATTTTTGAAATACAATTCTTTCTGTTCTAGAGCAGGGCATTTGAGGGCATTTTAGAGGCTATTTTTTTATTGCCTGTGATTTTTGTGTAGGGGAGTGATTCGTTTCTCTGCTGAGTGTCGTGATTGTACCTGTGGGGTGAACAAACCGGCAGAGAGCTAGGGTTTCGCTATTTGATACGATAACCAGCCCTCTGCTGGTTTTGTGTAGGTGTAGGGGGATCATTAAAGAGGAGGCTATTTGTAACAAAATATATTGTTACTAATTTTGTCTCATACTGTGTTTGTATAAAACCAATCCCGTGCAAATGTTGTACGTGGAGCAACACTAATTCGATGTGCACATTGTGTAAAAATAAAAACAAATTCAAAGCTTCAGAATACTGTGTTTACGACAACTTTTACTCTATACCTTTGGAGAATAGAGTGCGACATTCATAAACTTATGCTGGTTATTATGTCAGTGACTAGTTAGTATTTTGGGAGACTGTAAATTAGTTTCTACTGATTTGTTGGATTCTGACACTTAAATAATATATTATCTGAGTTCGCAATTTATTTAAATTACCATTAATTATTGTTAGGATTGGAAGTTTTTAGCAGTTTTAATATATACGTGTAAACAGAACACACCGAACTTTACATATAATACAAATAATTGTCTTTAATGTACGAATAATAAAAAATCTACTACTTGCTTGGTTCCATATTTTTATTACATGTGCAAAAGGACAAGTAAAAAAGCACAAAATATTCACTGACTCTGTACCAAAGAAAATATCTCTTCAAAATAAAAACATCAACAATATTGGTACAAGCGCGAATTCCCGCTTGCTTACACAATTTGTCACTCTAATCTCGTACAAAGAGTGCGAGATAAATCGTGTATGAATGCAGCCTTATTTGAAGCTCCCTTGACGTGAATCTCGCCCGCCCTTAGAGACCCGACGCGACATAACGTAAGCTGGTTACACCAGACAGTGAAAGGCATCACTTGTTCAAAAATTATATTGCTTTTTCTATGTAAAATAGTATTTTTCTAGCGTATTTTATAATTTACGCACGCTTTTTAGAAGGTAAAGGCATTTGGTAGGCAATTTTGGTTTTATAAATTGGCTATTTTGAAGTGAATTGTTGTCTTATTAGATACTCATTTAAAATCAGTTTATAGGGTACAAATGTAGCAATGAGTAGGTAGATCTCTGCAACTAAGAAACTATATTTTTAAATTTTTTTCATAACATTCACTTTTTAATCCCCACAACCAGATTTTACTACTTATTAACGGTGCAAATACAGCTTTTTCTAAAAACACATCTACCTCGCAAAAAAGTCGCCCCTTTTACACAAACTTTACAGCCGTTCTTACATCGTCAAAATAAATTCAACTCGCGAGAGTAACATAGCAAGGCGTCCCTGGTGTTCACAGACCTGAGCCACGGAGGTACTTGAAAACACGCTTTTTCCACGTAATGCCTTTGAGGAAATTAAATAAACTGCAACACCGCATCATAAGCATCCTTACAGGGAGCTGCGAGACGATGCGCGGGTCCGTTATACTTACGTTTAAATTTTTAAGGTTTTAAAAAAATTATTGATGAAATTTATTGATTTTTATTGATAGTCAATCATCACGTACTTTAACGGTGAAGGAAAACATCGTGAGGAAACCAGCATACCGTAGCGATTTTAAAGAATTTCTACGGTATGTAAGTCCGCCAACCCGCACTAGGCCAGCGTGGTGGACTATATGGCCTAACCACTCTCAATCGATTCCCTCGATTGTAGAGTAGGCCCGTGCCCTGCAGTGGGACGTATATGGGCTGATATGGATATAGATATAGATATAGAAAAAAAAACCTATTCCTTAGTTATAGGAACTCTACGGTTGATAGGCTTAACCCAAAAATGTAGTGACTTGTTGAAAGCAGTCCGCATTCAGAAACTGAACCTAAAACCTATAAAACCGATGAGCGTGTATAAAGAGATTAATGACAGTTGAAGCGAAGGAGGCATGTATGGACCGTAGAATTTGGCGCTCAATAGTCTCCGCTACCCCAATGAGACATAAGCGTGAGTTTATGTATATATGTATCTAAAATTGCTAAAACTTTACACGGCATATATAAAACTGCCACGTATTAAAGCAGGTGGCTTATTGTGAGTAATCTCAATTCTGTTGTGTAATGTGTAATGTTTATATACAGCCAACTGGGATAACTTTGGCCCAGTCTATTTTGTTATTTTGATTCATATAATTTCGATGTAAACAACAAATTACAAAAAAACAACTAGTTTGTTATATTTTACTGTGATTTCTATATAATATAATATTCAGGGTTTCTAATTCCTAAAAAATATATGCGAAGTAGTTAAAATTAATTGACGCTACCGTTCATTCATATAGGGCGCGTTCTACTAAATTACCATACATTTACACGAAGACCTCTTATACTCATCACTAATAAATCATTTTTTAAATAATTATGCAAAACATCCAAAAAGACGAAAACTCCCCTTTGAATATATAATTATAAATAACGTATCGTATGCAGCAGAGGCAACACGCACTCCATATCTCCATGCGCGGCGCAGTTCCTTGGCTTCCTTTTATTTGTAGGCAAATGCGATTTTCGCTTACGTTATCTTGAAACTTACTGCAAGCAAGGACTACTAAGATTTAGAACACGATACTACAAAATATTCCAGTAAAATATTCTTATGCCAGAAGATGAACTCTTAAATTAGTATACCTGCGACTTTCGGTTCAGCTGATACGCGGAATATTCATGTTAAATGTAATTTATCTCTTTTCTTTCCTTCATGGTCATATACAGCTTCGTTTGATACCACCTATAAGATGCTTTTTACTGAAGTATTTCACCTCGGATACTAAGATGGGCGATACATCCGCGGTTTTGGGGATATTAATCGACCCCCGATAAATAAAGTTCTGTGAACTATTCTGTTTATTTAGTTTATAAAATTTTACATAATTTGGCGTGGCTCCGTGGCGCAGTTGGTTAGACGCCGCCTGTGAAACGAGAGGCCGCGGGTTCGATCCCCGCACCGAAACAAATATTTGTATGATCCACAGGTATTTTTTTTTTTTTTTTTTATTGCAATGAATGGCGAGACGAGCATGCCATTCGCGTGATGGTAAGCGATATGACCGCTCATGGTCAGTAGCAAAACCAAAACACACCATGAATTACAAGGGAATGCTTGGAATTCCACTGCGCTCGCCATCCTGAGACATAAGATGTTAAGTCTCAATATGTCCAGTAGTTACTCTGGCTACAATGTCCTTCAAACCGGAACACAACAGCGCATTAACACTGCTGTTTGGCGGGAGAAATAGACATTGCGGTGGTACCCACCCAGGTGGCCTCTCACATATGAGAGACCTACCACCAGTTTGTTTCGGGTCTGGGTGTTTGTGAGACCGAAAAGTCTCTCGTAGTTTCTGATACCCACGATACAAGACTCGATCTTAGTGTGGGGTCAGGGCTATGTATGTGACTGTTGGGTGTATTTATTTATTTATTTATTTATTATTTGATTATTTCAACCCGGGACTTTCTACCTCAAACAAACCAGCTTCATATATGTAGAATAATGAGGTTGATGAATCACTACGTTGATTTTGAACAACCGCGCGCCAAATTATTTTAACATTAGTTAAAACAAACACCCTGATATACTATCGAGAGTACAATGTCTACAATACAAAGCGAAGACAATAGTGTTTGCAACTTTATTAAATAGTGTATTTTGATAAACAATTAATTGTACTATTTGATAATGACAACAGTTCACACAATGACCGCTTGACACACGATGGAAACTTGCAACCGTGCCAGTACTGAACGGAGCTGCACATTGGCAGCACTTCGAAATGTGTCCTAGTGCTTTATTTTTGAGTTCCCTATTGATATTCGTAAGTACATTTTTTTTAATATTGCTAATTGTCGGGTAGGGATAGCTCAGACGAATCAGAATTAATGGCACTCAAGATATATGCCAGGACTTAGAAGTAGACCGCCAGCTCATGAACATCCGCAACGCTGGGTTATAGATGTGTTACCGGTCCGTCAAATTGGGAGGAGAGCGGGGAGGAAGAAGGATGGGAAGAGGGAAGGGCATCCAGCAATCTCACTCACCGAACGAAAATCGACGGAAAAGCTGTCGCTTCACGTCGATTTCCTGTGAGACAGTGATACCGCCCCGGATGAGCGTATTCATGCTGAGTAATGACTGACAACAGCGTGGCTCTGCCACTTCCAAGACTACACTTTGAATGTGTCTTGAGCAATTTTTTAATATTTTATTTGACGAAATTGGGTTCGAACGAATTCAGTGAGATGAAAACGTGGATACGTATAATGACTTAGATACGTAGGCTGAATGTTAACTTACTAGACCAGAAAAAACCTAAGGCTTCATCAGTTAAAAGTAGAAAGCCAATGACCACAGTTGTAAACATTATTGTATATTTGACACCCTCCATGGCGCAGTTGGTTAGACGCTGGATGTGAAACGTGAGGCCGCGAGTTCTACTCCGTGTTGGGACAATTAATGTTTGTGCGGTCCACAATTATATTTTGTTTCAGGTTTAGGCGTTTGTGAGACCGAAAAAGTCGTATTTTCTGATAAATTAAGCAAGACATAAAACTTGAATCTGAATTTGGGCAGGACTATGTATGGCCAATATGTAATTATTGGTTATTAAATTAAACATTAAAATATCACACGAAAAAGGTACATCTAAATTATGAAAAACAATTGCATAAAAAATACATAAGTAATCACAATATATTATGCGGATGTAAATAAAACTCTACAGAACTTATTGAATTTTCGTTAGAAGTTAGAAAAATAATCTATTTAATCATATTAATTAGAATAGCCATTACTTTTTTTACTGAATATATTTCTATAGGCTACATTACATTCTTTTTTAGGTTTTATAAATATCAATATTTGTTAGTTAGTTAAACCTAATAAAATGATTTTAAATTTGATGAATCGTAGTGTTAGTAAGTATTTTACTTTACGTACACTAAAAAACGTTAATTTTTCAATTTATTCTTCGCAGGCGCGCACCAATGCAGACTCAATAGAAGAACATGCATTCACGAACTTCTTCCCACCATCAACCGTGGACTTCCACGAAATCTACACCAACAGCCTAGCCCTTCTATCTGAGGACCCGTCCATCACGCCCACTGTCAAACCAGGTTTCCACATCAGCAACATGCCTACACAATACGTCGAGTTCAGGCAATCGAGATCTACAACTGAAGTTTCTACAACTGCAGAAGTAACTGTTTCTGATTCAGCAGAAGTTATAACTGATTCTCCTACGTTATCTACAACGTTGACTACTACTACAGAAGATTCGGAGAACAGTTCGGTAAAGGTGCTGCCGATTAAGAAGAATTTTCAAAGGGGAGTGTTGGATTTGCTGTTTCCAGCGGCGAGAGTGAGGAATTTTAAAAACATCTTCGATACTTTTAGAAAGGTTTTATCGCATACTTTCAGGAGATAATTTGACAATACAATGATGATTGAGTTATGTTTTTTTTATTTCACCTCTTTGTTACATTCAGTTTATATTAGGACTGCCAATAGTGTGAACGATAATTATTTAAATTAAACACTAATTAATGCTAATCAAAAGCGGCTGATCATGGCCACTGTTTAATAATTATAATATATTTAAATATGCATACACCTAAATCTGTACGAACATCACTTCATAACACTATACATGTTACCTAGGACTAGAATTTGTGCCCGGTATACCAATTAACTCGCCCCTAATAACTTCGTGGGACAGAAACTGATTCACTCCACTGTATCTGTTTCCATGTATTAGGGAGTTTTTTTTACACTTAGCCTTTTCTGGGTCTATATACTTAAATATGAGCTTTATAAATAAATAATTTCTCAAAAAAAATATTTTCATACTAACTTTATTTGTTAAAAAAATGTTCAGAGAAAGTTAATAACTGTATCGAATTATTTAAATTTGTATTCAATTTCTACGTCTACGTTGGAAATTTCTTGTCACAGTCAAAAGCGCAATGGTATGCACTCGAATGCAGCGTGCTGAATGAATAAAAGGCGCCATTACTACATGTTCTAGTTTGATACTCGTTAACTGTTTAATCAATATGTTTAATTTCTGGATTTAAACATATTGTATTGTAACAATAACATTAACAAGCCCAACACTCATATTATCGCACAGTCGTAAGCATACGAGAGATGTGAAAAGCGATCTATGCTGCCCTTGAATACCCACAAAGCGAAGAAAATAGAAGACATGTCGAGGATTTATCAGTATTGGGATCTGCCCGTAATGATTATCTTATCATTCCTCCAGCCTAAACAATCGAAGGTGCTACACCTTGGAACTAAAATAGATACGCGTGCTCACCGACAGCCGAAAAAACCAATGTTTATTGTTATGTATACTTTTCTCTACATCACCTAGGTATGTTTTCATAAATAATGTGATTTCAATTATAATGAATGGTAATGAATGATAGGGTATTACGAAAATTCGTGGTAAAAGTGAATTTTATTTTATAAAGAAGTGTAACTTCTTACGTGCGTACATGTGTATTGTTAATCCATAAATACCACACTACTCGAAAGCATCTCGAACCGAATCTCCTCGCTTTACACAACAATGGTACTATCCATCTACTCGTCACAACAGCGAGCACTTGACTAAAACGTGATTTACACTGATTGCACTAATTACACTCGACACGAAACGCGTCGCTTAAGCGCCCGTGCTCGAGTGGATGAGCTCGAGAGCCGGCGCCAGTTGTCTCCAATTAATTTTTTGGATTAAAGCCAAATGTAAATGCAGTTTTACGCCTTATTGGATGTCTTATCGGGCGTCTTGGTGGGTTATGGCTTGTTTAAAGGAAAGTGGTGGGGAAATGCTATATATTCGAGGACGTGCTTTTAGAATATCGCGAAACCGTTCGTGTCATCCGTTAATAGTAAAATGAGGGATACATTCAAATTAGAAAATGAATAAGGAGAGAAATAGAAAGGAGGGGGCAGGGATGTTGTTGTTATTTATTTTATTTTGTACACATATTTTTTGTTTATTCCTTCCTGTTAAGAACGAAGAAAATGCTGCGTTCGGCAAAGAAGTAATTAAATTTCACCATACTTAGCTTACATAATCTAAACAAAACATTGAAACCTATGATAAAATGTCAATTCATATTGAACTCTAACCAACCAATTTTCCCAAGTCACAATCAATAATCGAACGGAAGAATACAAATTAAAAAAAATAACAATTTCTCTCCCAGTCAATTCAATAAAAACCAATAAGATCCTCGGGCGAGAAAAAAATTAAGGCTCAGCATTCATCGGAGACATTGGCAAGTCCGCCGTAATTTTTCCGAGCGTTTTTTTTTATTAAAATGAAGTTAAACCCGCTGAGTCAGGCGGGAGGTGATAATTTTATATTCACGAGTCTGCTGACTGACGTACTTGTGATGTTAAATTAATGCCGGGCTATATTAAAACGGTTTAGTTGGCTTAAATATAATATTGTCGATCTTTTGCTCATATTAGTCTTATGTTAAATATTGTAATAGTTCTATAGTGGATTTCTAAATAGTTTAGTTTTTTTTAACTATGGCTTTTATTTCAGTAATTGGTGTTTTTAAATTAGCAGCCATTGTTGTAATACACATTACTCGTTTAATTAAGTTATTAATCTTTTTATGATTTGGATGTAAAATATTTTAGAAACAATTAAAACCGGATTAATATTTTTTGAATAAATGACGAAAAATATACTTAGTTTCAGCAAAGTGACATCTCGCGGAACGCCCGCAAACTACTTCTATCAACGCAAAATACCGAATGTAACATTTTCATTGTTCTGTTCAAGTGAAAAGTTTTTACTGGCCCAAGCTCAGTCGATAGCCATTACGGAATGTTGAATGACGGCGAATTAACATTGTGGACAAATTAAAACGTTTCAAACTTTCAAGGGGTTAACGCGAGAATGAAATTTAAACCTCGCAGTTCAAATCCAAAAGTTCGATTTAATTATCACTAATAGGATAAAACCGTCCGATGGCGCGGAAACCGACTGGAAACTTGGACAAATTAAAGAGTTTTACAGTAAGTCCTGAATTGTCCGCGATTAGATTACTTTGTGACGGGGCTGGGTTATAATCATTGCGTGGTGTGGAAAATATTTGCCCTATGAATTTTAAATTAAAATTTATTTTATTGTGTGTTTTATAAGTATTTATATTTATCTATATATTTCATCAGTATTTATTTCTATAGAACAAAATACTTTGTTCAGATAATCCTTGAGGATGAAAAATTGCGTTTGATTTTATCTTTAAAAACAAGGAGTTCCACTACTTAAGTTACCAGCAAAAATTGTCGTCTTATCATTTAGGATAAAACGTAAATTTATAGATGACTATTGTTATTAGGCTCATCAAAAATACTAAACGCATAGGTACTGTAGCCACTAGTTTAATAAAGTAATTTTTCCATCCAACCGTATTCCTATACTTACCAGAGTAAGCAGTGCGGAGTTAAGCTCTATCATAACATATCTATGGCTTAGTTGCATGAACTAACTTTGACAATAACTTTAATTTTGACAATTAGTCTTAATTAAGAAAATACTCAAAACTGATTCCGCAAAGAAATAATAGCCCCAAAACTGTTTCGCAAAACAGCGGACATTTTGATAAAAGCACTTACAAGCGCCATAAATAACATTTATTCTTACATGCCTTTCAAATGCCGGCCGCGACGCGTGCAAGCGTTAAATGAATGAACTTTTATAACTTAAGGTCCGCTAAGTTCCCTTTAATACCGACTTTGAGGTTACGTTCGGTGATGAACAGTTGCCGCACTTTTAATGACTTTTTGCTAATATTCGGCACGCTTCTCGCTTTTCCCCGCCCGAAAAAACTTTGTACAAGCTGTGAATATTGAGGTTTCGATATTTAAAAGAGATACTTTTGCTCTTTGCTATTGTAAGTTTTCTCATAAAGTATAATTACGCGGTATTGGCTGTTTATAAGTCAGTTTGGGGTCGTGGCTCAGTGGGTAAAAGCATCTTTCGTGATAAAACTCTACTGGACTGATATGGGTTCATTTTGAGGATCGGTATTAACCTTCTATGGGGGAAACCTTGAGACGAAATTGTCTTTATGAACCCATGACCCATCAGACTCAAATGTTAGCTAAGATGGTCATTAGAATATGAGCTATACATACATATACTGGACACTTAGTTCAACTATGGTAAACATACCGGGTATATCAAGACTGCGACCGAAAACGAAGCCAGGTGGTAGTTTTAGTGGTTACAAACACGACGCAAATAAAAATTTCACCCAAACAGCGACAGATATTGTATTCAATGAAATCAGAACACATTTTTGCATTCACCAAATGCTGCCAAACTAGAAAGCTATGTAGCTGTTAAGAAGAATAAACTTAATCTCTCAGATGCAGACAGTGTGTAAAAAATGTTTTATTTTGGATAAAAAATTGATGGCCGGCGCAGTGGAATGCTAAGCATTGCTTTGTGATTTATCGTGTTGTTTAGTTTTGACATGTCCATTAGTAGTAATACCGCTTACCATCAGGCTAATGGCATGCTCGTCTCGCCTTTCATTGCAATTAAAATATTCCTAAAATTAAACAAGGATTAATTCACACGTTCATTGTAAAAATACATCACAATTTCCACAGCCCTTAAACAGTACAAAAACAAAGTCCACTGTTTAATACATTCTGATGTAAATAGACTCGCGACACTACGCCCGGGTATGCAAATACCGGGACAAGTTGTCACCCAATCCGGGATATCGACAACAGCTGCTGAATACGATAGCGCAATCCACTCCACTACATTTTGTTGAATTTCATTAATTCATGCGGTCACTTATAATGGAAATCTGTCTAGATGCCACACTCATACAACGATGTTATTTCATCAGTAATTATATTATTAATTGACGTGTGGTTAAAACATATCAGGATTTCTATAAAATATAACTGCGAAACTAAACCGCAAATTGTAAAATAACCAACGCAAATGTGGATATAATCTGTTGTCCACACATCACGTTTCTAAACTAGAATAAATACTGCCGTCCACCACGAGTGGGGGCGCCACTCGTCTATTTGTTGTCATTTGCATACCGACCGCCGCGCGAGCCGCCCGTCGAGTACGCGCCCACAGACAAAGAGATTTTCATATTAAATTTTCTGTTTAGTATAATTGCCTACATATTTCCTTTTCTGTCCAACGTTTTTCGGCTTAATTTGCATATGAAGATTTTACTACACCACCGTGCCTCGGAAATTAGTTTAAACAGTATAATACCGGTTTCGTATAATTTTGTTTCCAGCGAAAAATTCTTTTCAGAAGAATGCTTGTTTATGCAACTGTGTAAAAAGTTTGTAAATTTATGTCCGTTTGTCTCGTGGGATTTTGCATCATTCGCGTACGAGATGTCGAAGCTAATGAAAGCGATACTGATTAGTGCGTACTCGGCTCTGTTTATTCACTATTTGAAAAATTCACTTTCTCATAAGACCGTAGAAGTTATTGAAATTGATTATGTGTTTCACTCACGTAGTTCAATAAGAAAAGTGCAGAAAGAACTATACAAATTCCGCAAGAACATCACAGCAATGAAATTGAATTACACACACTCAATCAGGCTGCCGACGGACTTAAAGTACATACTCAAATGGACCGAAGCGTTCTCGCATTACAACGAGCTGATGTTCCGGAACGGCCAATTCGTATTCTTAGAGAACAATTGTTCTTACTCCAATTGTTACATGACGAACGACAAGAACCTGCTCACTGATCCGAGAAACTATGACGCGATCCTCTTCGACGTTGAAAACAATTGGGATATGCATCCTATATTCAGGGTCCCGAATCAAAAATTTATATTCATGGCATCCGAATCGGCGAGCAATTTCCCCATCTGCCATCCTTACTTCGACTCATATTACAATTGGACGTGGAGTTACAAATTAAATTCTGACATACAGCGATTGTTCGTTCACGTTTACAATAAAGAAGGTGAGATGGTGGGTCCAAAAGCGAATATGACTTGGATAGACCCTATGAAGGCCACGTCGGAAGATGTTAAAAAAGTACTAAAGTCCAAAAATAAGGCAATAGCTTGGTTCGTTTCGAGTTGCCATTCGAAAAGCGGGAGAGAGCTCGTGGCTAACAACTTAACTGTGGCTCTAAGACAATACAATTTGAAGATTGACATTTATGGATGGTGCGGCAAACTATCTTGTCCAAAACGCCGCATGGGAGATTGTTTGGAAATGTTGAAGGAGAGCTATTACTTTTATTTGGCTTTTGAAAATTCTCTGAGCGAAGATTACGTCACGGAAAAAATTATGCATGCGATGATGCATTACACTGTGCCAATTGTTTATGGCGGTGCGGATTATTCAAGGTATTTGTGTAATTTTAATATAAAAAATATACAGTAACAGACATTGTCTGACTGCTTCGGTGGCATAGTTGTACTACGGTAACAACGTTTACAACGCTGAGGTCACGAGTTCAAATCCCAGATCGGGCAAAGTTATATTGAATTTTATTCATTATCAGCCCGGAGTCAGGAATTTGTGTTCGATATGGTATAAGATTCGCCCCCTATCACATCGTTGGGCGGAACAGACAAGGCAAAACGTGGGTGTCCTAGTTACTATAACTAGGAGAACCTCTGCCTACCTCTTATGGGGAAACGCGTAAAATGTACCAATTTTATTTAACTTTATCATTATGGTTATTTCAGGTTTCTTCCGCCCAAATCGTATATTAACGCGGGTGAGATAGATGCGCTTACGATAGCCTACTTAATAGACAGCGCAATGAAAAACCCAAAGGAATACGAGGATTATTTCAGGTAAAATTACATCACATTTTACCAATATAGGTATTGATATGCTTATATTTATGTAATCAGATAGAATAGTATTCACATTCAAATGTTTCTGTTGGTGTAAAGAGAAAAGTGCGAACAATTTCGCGTAATCTATACTAATATTATAGGAAAGATTTGACTGTTTGTTTCTTTGCATCGAATAGGCTCCGAAACTACTGCACTGATTTAAAAAATTCTTTCACTGTTGAGAAGTTACACTATCCCCGGGTGACATAGGCTATATTAGATTTGAAAAAAATTAGGGGTCCTTACATAACTCCAATAATGTGTAAAAAAATATTTCTTACATCGCGTGCGCTACGGGAACTATAATATGTTTTTGATATGGACTGGAATCAAAAACTATCTGCACCCGGGCGAAGCCGGGCCGATCCGCTAGTCTCTTTATAAAAATACCTACTTTTGAGGGATCCCTGTCTTGTATGGCATATGAACCTAGATTAAATTCCCAGGCAGATATAACACTTTGTATATGGCGACTTGAATACAATTATATTATGTAATATGAATGTTACTAGCATCTCTACCTACCTATTGAAGGAATGTTTAAGTTAATTTATTTAAAAATGCATTGTTCACAGGTGGCGGAGCCACTACGTTTACAAGTCACACCCTAAAACCCCAGATGTTTGCACTCTTTGCCGGATGATGAACGAGCCGAAATACAAGTTTTCTGTCGTGAAGGACTTTCGGACTTGGTGGAATAAAGACCATCAGAGACTATGCCCTAAGGAATACTTGGGAATGTACAACCCACGGCCTGTGATGATGCATTAATTATTGTTTACTTATTTATTAATAAAAAACAGTAAAAATAAGACAGTAAAAAAATCATTATAACTGCGTTTTATTAATTATATTTCACTATACAATAACTTTGGGTAGACAATAACTTTGTTTCTGGGATTGCATAGTACATAGGCGTTGGTCGCTTACCATTGGTGGGACCACCAACTCGTCCACATACGCAGGCAGAAACGGCCAACTTATTATCTCTTGCACTGTTATAGTAGTAAAGTCACTATTCAGGACAATTACCGCTACATTTAAAATGATTCTAACTTACTAAATTCTAATTGATTTACTAACACCCTTCAATTTTTTTAACATAACCATTGATTTAATGAAAACCACGACTAAGCTAACTTTCACTCAGTAATGAGAATCTACACCGTAGCTATAACAACTCAAGTTAACCACTATCAAATCCAACAATTTCCATAATACATTTAAACGAGTCCGCAGCAATCCTCTTAGCGGCCGAAACTCCCTCATTATTCACAACCTCAAATTTTCGAGATAATTCCAATTAGGCCGCAGTCATCGCGCGCCCGTTTTTTCCTTGAAGTATAATTAAAATTTTCGCTGACACCTCGGAAAGATTAAAGCTATTATATTTTGATGACTCGAAATCTCCGTAATATCTTGCTACAATTTTTTTTATGTTTTAATTTCGCACGTTCGTATTGCAATCGAACTACATTTTTACAAAGTGCCTATATTGTAAATGATGGTGAGTGCATCGCAATCCAAATAAAAATATCAACAAAATTATGTCCCCTTGACAGGCTGAACCAGAAACATGTAAACATTCAACCAGGACCTTCCACTACCGTGTGGCATGTACGCTGGTCCTAAACCGAGAGGAATATCCTACCACGAGAAAATTTCTGCTGAGACAGTGATTCACTCCCAATATGATGCAGATCCAAATTGAATCAATGTCATGAAATTAACACAATATGCACTTCCAGTGATTGGGCGTTCGATAATGGCCAAAGCATAAATGCCAAAGATTCTGAAAAAAGTCTAGATACTTAAAAATTAAAATACTAAAGCTTCATGCCCAACAAGAAACGTGGCGCATATTATTCACAAAGACTACCTGAAGAGATTAAATTAACATTTATTTTTCGCCATTCCATCTAAATATTTATAGAGTGCGCCAACTAGAGCAATATTATCAAAACAAATGAAGTTTACAAACTTCATCAAACTAGCAAACTTAATTTTAAGTTTAGCATTCGCGTGGAGTGCTTAAAATTTAAATAAGCAAGTCTAGTGACGTCATACATCATTAGACCTACGAAACTTGCCCACACACATACACACTAGCAAATAAACTAACACAAACTTCTTGTAAATGGTAAACGAGAGGGGCGAATTTCAGTATAAATGTTATGGATGCACCGGTGGAAATTTTATTCAAATATAAACCACTAATATGGCAGATTGAAGCTCGGAAAGTCTTATTATGAAGGCTGATTAAAATATCAGTCAGGAAATGGTCACTAGATCTATCTTATTCGAAGTATTTTGAAATGTTGAATAGCGATATTGCAATATTGCGTTACCCTTTATTTTCACCGTAATACGCGTACCTACAATACTTAACAAAGTAACAAAAATGCGTACATAAGAATGCTCGTATCTGTGCCAAGGGTTGGCGCTAGAGATGGTACTAGACCTGACTACCCATAGTCTAGTTGCGATTGAGTTCGGCAGCCCACATTTTACGTGCTGTAGTCCTTGGCCTTTCTACCTTGGCGCAAAGAAGTAATTAGGGATAACTGTGTCTAATGAGATAATTTTGCCAATGAATAATCTGGACCCGTATTTTTTTTTATTTGTTTCATTCGGTTTAAAATGTCTTCCAGAAATGTTTCAGAAAATAATTGAAGACACTTTGAGCGGCTTAAATTGCAAGGGGGTTGGAGCATTTCTTGACGACATTTGCGAAACTGGACCAAACAAAGCGGCACATTTATCTAATTTAAAAAGTGTATTATCACGTCTTCAACTTGCTGGTTTAAGGATTTGGTTTGATAAATGTGATTTTTTCAAAGATGTCTGTTATCTTGGTTATAGAATAAATAAACAAGGTTTGCATACTGATGGCATTTAAGTTGATGCAATAGTTAACGCACCCGTGCCTCAATAAAATTATTGACTGACATCTAACATACAAAATATAAGGCCAATAATATCAACAACATATTATTACAACATAATAATTACAATCATTAAATTTAACAGGCATACGTACATCACGCATTCAACTAACAGAAACAGACATACCGACAAGATCACATTCCACGTTGCTCTTAACGTTATCTATAATGATTTTGCTGAGCCACCTTAATAAATGAAAGCGACATTATTATTTGTATTAAAAAATCCTTGCAATTTAGCCCCTACCTTTAAAGAAGGTCTCGATCCCCCATCATAACTTAAACACACTTCCCGCTGCAACTAAAATCAACTCTTTACTTGAACAAACTTTTCAAAGCTGCAAATATTTTTCTTAGCCCGGCATAAATTCTTATTTACTACAGCATGCACTGCTGAGGAACTTGAACGTATAAATAACACGAGTTTATAGCGGTGTTGCATAGCTCAGGTGATATGCAAACCATTAGTTTAAAGGAGGTTCGGATCTCAATCGAAACCGTAGATGAATTTTATGCCCAATAATGTCAATGATGGGTAATTTTCGTATGGTTGGATATAATACAAGAAGAATAGTACAGTATATCCACTGTGACAGAAAATGACGCCAGGTGGTAGTTTTAGTTTTACAGACACAATGCAACATAAATTTTCGAAAAAAGAAGCGACATTTTTTTTTAAGTATCATCTTTGTCGCAATCTGGACATACCCTGTATTGATTAGAATATAATTATGGCCTGTCTTCTATGCGTAATGAACACCGAACGGTGTAGAGAAAGAGGAGTAAATGGAACATCGAATAGACCACGGCGACGGGTCAAGCAGGCGATCCGTAGCATTTATGATAATTCTGCAAGACGCAAATTCATATTTCATCGAAACACTTTTAAAATATAAAAATTATTATTGTAAAAGATCCAGCCTGGTAATCAAACCCAAAATACCACACGTACATAAACATAAACTCACGCGTTTATCCCAGAAGGGGTAAGCAGAGGCGCCACCAGGACACCCACATTTCGCCTTGTATGTTCCATCTCATGCTGTGATATCGGGCGAGCCTATCGCCATATGGGCCATAAATTCCTAAATCCGTGCTGATAATGAATAGATAAAGCTAATGTCACTTTGCCCGACCCGGGATTCGAAACCGAGATCTCAGTTTTGTAGTCGTACCGTAGTACAACTACGCCAACGTGGCAGTCAAAATACCACACGTATTACCACTTAACGAGTGAGGTAATCGCTATACTGCCCAGTAGCCAAAACTTATTGTCAATATTAGTTTTTGAGATTGCTATACCTTGCTAAGTTATATTTTGCGTGGTACGGAAAAACGTAGTTGCGGTAAAAATAAATGTTTCGTTAACGAAATCTCCGGCGAACGCGTTGGAGTTCCACTTGGTAATTAGTTTCGTTGCCACTACTTTCTGCATGTACATGTAGGGCTATCGGGATTATTGTAATGTCAGAGTTTTTCTTTCCTTATTTTATTGCCTAGGCAGATATAACAGCCTGCCTGTGGGTCATATAAATATAGTCAGTGGGGGAATCGAACCTGTGGCCTCTCTACTGGGTCTAACCAACTACGCTACGGAGGCTGCAAATTTATAGTTTTAGGATCTCCAGCAAAGGTGCCAGTTAGCGGTGCAATTAATGATATTTAAATAAATAAATAAATATATTATATATTGACAGCCTTTACGGGGTTGTTGGTGGAGAGCCGACAGCTAATCTAAATGCCCCGGTTTCTATCCCCGCATCGAGACAAACATTTCTCATTCATTCATTCTGCTTAGGCGTTATCCCGGCCGGTGACAAGGTCCGCCTTCTAGCTGAGTCTGCTCCATTTCGCCCAGTCTTCAGCATCCTCAAAGG
This sequence comes from Deilephila elpenor, assembly GCA_949752805.1. NCBI lineage: Eukaryota > Metazoa > Arthropoda > Insecta > Lepidoptera > Sphingidae > Deilephila > Deilephila elpenor. The sequence continues at coordinate 4,164,166 of OX457114.1, forward strand.
CCGAGCCAATCGTTTCTGTGACTCACAAATATTAGTTTCACTCACAAATTTGTCTTGTGAGACCAAGTCTCTCGTAGCTTCTGATGCCCATAAATTTTAGTATTTTACTGTAGGATAAAGGCTGTGTTGTCTGTGTTTATGTGCGAAGGATGCCTTAGTCTAGCCGTAGATGAATTTAGGCTGAAAATGACAATACTAATTATACTACTAGTGGCAGGTCTCTTATATTATGTGAGAGGCCGCTTGGGTACCACCGCAATGTCTATTTCTAGTATGGCAAGTGCAGTGGTGTGTCAAGCATTGCTTGGTAATTCATGGTGTTGTTTGGTTTTGCTACTGTCCATGAGCAATCAAATCGCTTAGCATCAGGAGAATTTAATTCCCGTCTCGCCATACATTACAATAAAAAAAAACTTGAAATGAGAACTCAGTAAAAAAGTCTCGCATACTGTACAAGCACTGAACTATAACACGAGCAAGTTGGCAATGAGTTGCGATGAGTTGATAAGAAGATAAGCCGCTATATCGGTTAACTTGCGGAATGAAATACCGCCGAATAGTTACGCGCTTTTCGCTATTGTGGTGTTTTTCAACGATTCATAACAGACACAAACGTATGTGTGTTCGAGGTATTTGAAACGTTCACTTTCATGTGGTATTTGGAATGCTTCAACGCGTTTGGTTTTAAGTTGTTTATAAAGTTATGTGTGGATCAGTTTGTGCGTATATTTTTAATGTAGGTAGTACCTAAATACAAAAAACTTTGTCTATTTTTTTTCCTTTGTAGCCTGTGATTTTGCTGAATGAAAATTCTCACATGTCTTGTTCAGTACTAAAATGATAGAGTGCCTGGTGATAGACTTATATCTATTACATTTGGGATAGAAATAAACTCTAGGACCTGAGTTGGTGCTAGCTGCTAGTATCACTTTTATCTTTGGGGAACACGCATATGTGAGCGTATGTTAATTTAGATTGAAAAATATTTGTCTTAATTTGATTTTATTGCACCATTGAAAAGCCAAGCCAGTGCAGTGGGAGAATGTGTGGACTACAATTTGTAACTCGTGTAGTCCTTTTTAATGTATTGTATAATAAGATGTACGCAAATGTTTACGTCCTACTTTTTTCGTCTATGGACACCGAAGAGGTAAAAACCTTCTAATTCGAATTCTAGTTTAGAATATACATACATACATAAACTCACGCGTTTATCCCCGAAGGGGTAGGCAGAGGCGCCACCAGGACACCCACATTTCGCCTTGTATGTTCCGTCCCAGGATGTGATAGGGGGCGAGCTTATCGCCATATCAGGCACAAATTCCTTACTCCGGGCTGATAATGAATAGAAAAATCCAATATCACTTTGCCCGACCCGGGACTCGAACCCGAGACCTCAGCTTTGTAACCGTAAGAATATAGGTATATAAAGACAAGATTTATATTCTACCTACTCCTAAATAATTTACAATGTTATTTGAATTCAAATAATTGTTAACAAGATGCATTGTGAAATTCATTTTAGTTTATTTCATAGAAGCGAGGCGCTCGTTATTTCTTCAAATCTATTTCCCATCCCATTTCCACTAGTTTTCTTTGTTACAATGGTTTAGCCCTAGTCTGGATAGCGCTTGGCTTTCTAGAATTAGCTTCATAGAGCGCTAAGCGTTAGAGATAGAATAAATCCACTTAAAGCGATGTTAACGCTCAGTTGTAAAATTGTCGATAAAAATATTTTTATGAGGTTGATTTACGTCAAACTCAGTACATGATCTACGCCTGTACCTATTGCTGAATGAATAGGTAGAGTTTTACTAGTGACAACCACATAACGCTGGCTGATTGTCCAGGGCCTATCATCATGCCACGACAAATTCTAGGCTCAGACAATATACATAAAAATTAAAAACACATGGAAGTTGTCTAAGAGAAGTCTCCGTTTTTTCCAGCTGTGAACGTCGACCCTATGAATGTACCTAATTATACTAGTGTAGAGTTACTTAAAAAAAAACTATTGACGAGTGGCCAACCGCTGGGCAACTATCACTGAGAGTCGATAAATCAGACTTTATCGATATTTTCATCAAATTTTCTCCATCCCTAACTCTCCACACGATGAGCACTGTTCAAAGTGAATCCCATATTTTATACTTAGTTATATGCACGATGTGAAGCTTTTATACACGAATAGTTAAATTTAATAAAACATTGAGCGATGCCATTGTTCTCGCCCAACAGAATGCAACCGCGAAGCCCTGAGTTCAGTGCTCGGAACGGACAATTCGCTTTGTCTGATTAAAGGAAGATAATTTACTAAATATTTCATTTTTGTCCAATGAGCCTTGTCCCTTACGAAATCATTGAATTCCATTTTGACAAAAATATTGTTTGTGGCATATTTTTGATTTCGATGTTTACTGGTGATTCGTATTGTTCTGTATAGCGTACACAAAAATGGAAAACCCATCACAGTATAAATGAATATACACAATAGCTGCATACATAGTCGTATACCTTCAATAAAATACTTGTCTTATGCCAAGGGCACAGTTTAAAATACCGAGAAACTTTTCGGTCTCAAAACACCCAAAGTCGATCACACAAACGTTTGTCTCGGTGCGGGCATCGAGCCCACGGCCTCTCGTTTCACATCCAAGACTTAACAAACCACACCATAAAGGCTATCTTATCCACGCCCATTTTCAATCAATAAAACTATTTCATAGCAAACCCATTCCAGACTATTTCATTTCATTACTCCAACCTGCTTTCGATTTTATTTTCAGTTACCGACGCGACGGACACAAATGGTATCGTTTTTATTAGGATTCGAACCCGGGTCGCCGAGTCATCGGTTCGGTGGTAACGCCCATTCCGTGTCAGTTCTAGTGGGTCGGAACCCGATACGTCTGCAAAACAATCGCGAGGAAGAATTGAGCCGAGGTTTTATTTACGAGCTCTAGAGTATAGTTTATACGTTTTTTGGGACTATCCCAACAACTATAATAGATTTGAACTATGACCAACAGTGGTATGTATTGATGCGAGTACTGAAACTCGACGAATCTCGTGGAACTTTAATTATATTATTATAAAATATAACAGATATGACTTGAAAATCATTGTTCAAAAAAATATTGTGCACCCAGTGTAATGGACCACGAAAGCTGTAAAGCAATCGAAACGTCGGTAAGTTAAAAAATTTAAAAATTAAACCAAATCGCGATAAAGTCCGTAAAAAATTGTTTTATTTCAATATGCACTTACTGCTATTAAAATGTCACATAACGTACTAATATATTATACATATTTTAATTTAAATGAATTAATTTAGCTATAAACAACGCACTCGGAAACGTTTATGAAAAGGCGCCGGTCGCAATGACATACCCATATCAGCATAAAATGTCAACTGTGTGTAATCCATGGTTTACTTGTATTTATTAAACACGTTATAGTAGTATACAGGTGAACACACCTGTGTATTTACGTATATTAATACCATAGGATAATACATGTTCTAATTTCTATTGTAGACTCTTCGAATGAAACTTACTTACATAGGTAAGCTTTATTTTATCTATTCAAAATCATTTTTTTAATTATTGTCCTTCCGACTACTCCTTTGCTTATGTCACGTTACACATGTGACTCCGAAAAGTCAGAGATGTGCCCTGGGATTTGAACCCGCGACCACCGTGAATATGTTGGTAGCCCCGTCTGGAAATGAAAAAATGTTTATAATATGGTTGATACATTACTTGGACTGAACTGCTCTTACTGTCAGTTGCTTCTAGTTATTTTGTCGCGGCAGTATTGAAACATATATTACTCGTCGGAAATATCTGTGGACCTGAATAATTGACGTCATTGGAACATAAGTTCAGCAAACACAAAATATAGGTTACACAAATTGAATAAAAATAGAAAAAACAATAAAAAATAGAATTCGCCGCCATCTCAAAACGTTTTTAATGTAAAATAACATAGTAGGTAGGTGAACACAAAAAAATGAAATGTGAACCGAATTCCAGCTAGGTGCACAGATATTTTCGACATGTTATATGTACATATATTTTGTTTATTTATTTATATTCTTTATTGTACACAAAATGTAACAATAGGTATATAGAGACAACAAAACAACAAAGTACTAATGGCGGTCTGATCGCACTAAGGCAATCTCTACCAGACAACCATTGGATGGATTTATGAGAGGGAGAAAGAAAGGGCAGTGTATAATAAAGACAATAAAAGCATAATAAATAAATAAAAAGATAATAAATATATGTATATGTTTCAATACTTTCGCGACAAAATGACTAATATCAAAGTCAGTCGCCAGTCGACAAAACTATGTCGGCGTAGCTAAAGTCGAATTATTATCAGACCTTTGTACAACATGAAATAAGCGAAGGAGGAGTTGGAAGGACAATATCAAAAAAATAAATTATATGTTTTAAATAGATAAAAATATACAGGTATATTTCCCGCAGAGGTGGGCAGAACGGCGTGTTCGAACCATCCTATCAATTCTCAACTAATATTTTACACATTCACGTTAAAACAAAAAGCCGAACAACACAATTGGCGATTGCTGATAGCCGAAACACGGGTAGCGCCATAGTAACGCATGGTATTAATTAAATTCACACGTTTCATAATCTGTAGATAATTTGATTGACTGAATTTATATTGATAAATCACACATTTCATATTGTGTCGATAATTTTTAAGACTGAATTCACAATTCTTGATAATTGAATTGAACCATTTAGAAATTGTAAACAGACATTTCTTAGTAATTTTGAAATAAGAATAGATGTATTAAACCGGTCTACAGTATTTTTGCGCACGGGTTCTAAACACGTTATTTTTGTTGATTTTAAACCTAGAAATAAGAAAAATTCGTAATCATATCAGTGATCAGATCGTCATAATTTTCAGCTCTATGGTTTCCAAGGAAAACATACTGCCTGAAAACTGACCCAGGCCGTTTCGCTCAGGCGAAGCGAAAAGTCCACTAATGTTAAAGTCCACTGCTAACGGTAGCTCACGGTTTTCCACAGCGTCAGCATCCTACGACTTCCTGGAACCTCTATTATAACCTCTGTTTACTTAGTGTATATGCACGTGCCCATTACCTTATAAAAACAAAGAGACCCTGCTATATTTATGTAAGTACAGTGTTAAGAAAATATTTATTTTTGCAGATAATAAACTATTATCTGAATCATTATCAAAAAGGGCAAGTATATCATTTGTTCGATGGAGAAAAATCAACAGTGAAAGAATTTAAATTTGGAATCCTACTTTTTTAATTTGATTACATTCGTCCAAAAACCTCATATACTTTTTAATAATTAATTTTAATCATGACGCAATGTTTTGCGCCCGTATTCGCATAAAAGGAGATGCAGGGCTATGGTATTCAACAAAGCGCACAGTGGAGGCGGCGGTGCGGCCGGGCCGCTCAAATGTAAATTAAATGATGAATAGATACGCGGCCGAATGCGCTTTGTGGGTACATTGCAAAAAACCTACCGACCATTAATTCGAGATGTGTCCGCGTTGTTTGCAGTTGTGCACTTATCTTGTACTGTTTTATAAAGATACTTTTTATTATTGTATTATAAAACGTAGGAACCTAATTGAGAAAAATGAAGCTAAAATTGATAAACTTTGGAATAAGGTGAGGAAATATTACTATGATTGAAGGCAAATCTAATATTACATCATTAGACAGAAGATATTCTACGGGTATAAGTACTGAAAAGCAGAAAAGCTGCTGACTCACATAAAACTTAATCAACATACTGGGAAAAACTTGGATTATAACGTAACGCAAGTTATTCCCATTAAAACGTAACCTAATAACGATTCACTGGCGATATATTCTTGATGGCGAAATCGCTAGAGGAGTTGCAATTTATGGTTGGACGGCCTGGCTTCAGCCTCACAGCGAATTGGTTTTAAAATAACGATGATGATGACTGGTAATAACTAAAATCCGCGAATTGTGGCATAAAAAAAAACAAACAGTCCAAGCAAACACATTTCGTGCATTTGACCATTTCATTTGTCTTTATACAGTTTCTTTTTGCTTCGTCTGTCGTAGCTGAAACATTTATTATACTCAGCTCTGCGAAGAATTCCACAAATCGAAAGGCAGCCATTTTGTTCTGGAAACTTAATCAAGATGGCGACTAATACTTGAAGTTATTGTTTGATTTTGATTACATTGTATTTTTAAACTACTTCATTAAAATATTATAAAGATTTTCAATGTAATACAATTACTTACCTTAAATTTTTATTATTTAATTAGTTTTACTGGAAATCAATAAACGGTACGAGGTTTTAGTTTTGATGTATATAAATAACAGTTTAATGATGAAACATACAATAGCTAATCATGAAATGATGAAATATACAAACAACCATAGCTAATCATGGTTAATACTTATGTGAAATAAACATTTACGTAGTTGCTGTGAAATTGGCCGTGATAATGTGGCGTCTGATTTATTTAATGGTATTTCCTACGCTTATTTTATTTCCATAGCTTGAAAAAATAAGTCAATTGCTATTTATTACCATTGAAATATCATGCAACGCAGGAAAATTGAAGTAGGCATAGTAAAAAATCTGTTAAAAAGAAATAGTTTTAGCAGATGAACGATAAATATTCACATCACGTTCGTGCCTTAAAAAGAAAAGTTTTCAGTCTCTATAGAATATTAAATTTTATTTTTGCAAAATAACTTTACAATCTTCTAGGTATTTTTAACATTAGCTATACCTAGATACCTAGATGAAAGTAATGTATTTATATAAACTTATTATCATTATTTATTCCAGATATTTTTATCTACGATACAATATATATCATCAGAAGAGACAACTACAGTTGAAACAACGACAGTAAGTCAAATTAGAAAAACTACACCGAAACAAAATCACAAAAGCTATGAAAGACATTCAATGTCACCTACATTCAGTGCACAAGTCGGTAAAATTGCAGCGCCATTTGTAGGTGAGTATAGTTTAGATAGAGTAGATTTCGGCCCCAACGGCCATCAGTTCCTTGCGCTATGTGCCCGGCCCACTGCCACTTCAACAATATCTTACCACGAGCTTTTCAAAAACGCTCTTTCAATTCTCAGGTGCCGGCTTAAAATTCTACAGTGGATTTACTAAAGGCACAACAGGAGTGAAGTCTGTCGCAAGCGGCTCCTACGACATGGCCGACGGAGCATTTGATGTTGTTAAGAAAAGTTTCAAGAGTATTGGAAATATCTTTACATAAAATAATATTTCGACAAACTTAAGAAGGCTATTAACTTGTAATGCATATTTTTGTTTATTTTTTTAAACACAATTTGAAAAAGATTTTAATGCTATAATTAACTTAAAAACTGATATTTTAAATGTCTATGCAAATAAAGTAACAATCGGGATTAGAACATATATACAAATTGTATTCATATACTGGCAACCTATATAGATGTAGAAAATCTAAGGACGTATCTCTTCCAACTAAAATTTCGAAATATTCCAAACTCCTAGATGAAAAGACTGACTGATATGAAGATGACTAATAATGCGGCTGATAACGGAGATAAATACTCCTTCACGGCTGACACGATCACCTGCTCAAACCGCATATACAATACAATTATGTCTTAATGAAGTATGGGGTTACACAGCAAATCAACCAGAAACAAAGCGCAAATTACATTAAATAACATCGATGTTTCCATCAATTAACACTAATGCATCGATAACCAAATAATCGATGCATTAACACTTAACAAGGTATAATTGAATCGAATTACAACTAAGGCACCTCGCTTGCATTACAAACGTGTAATTGCAGTAACTAAATATTACCGGTGGAGTTATTATTTTAATTACACACAGCCCTAATAGGTTCGTTATTTTACGCAATTAAGAGTAACTGAATCTCTTTACTTCTACCTTAGCTTAATTGAACATTAAATTTGGCCAAATGCTTCATTATGTATTATTATTATTTGCAAATTGTGTTATGTTGTCCAATTATATGATCGTTATGTCTTATACAGGGTATATACAGACTGGGACCTAAAACGAAGCCAGGTGGTGGTATAAGAGATATCAGACACTACTCACCAACTAAAAATATCCCAAAAAAAAGCAACAATATTACAGTTTAGTATTTTTTTAACTCCTACAGCCGTATTTTGCGCCAATATGACTATCATTATTTGTAATGCTCCTAAAATTTTAACATAAAAGTTTCTCTTACATCTTTCTTATTATTTTTAAGCTTACATAGAGCATAAAGATATATTTCGGTAAATTTTCACTTAATATCGTTCTATCTTATCAGAAAAGCCATTTTCAACCACGTTGGCTCGACGCCTGATAATTCTGCCCCAAAAAGTTCGCGAACTCTGTAACGTTTTATATGCATAAATGTAAATTGATAAATGTATGCAGGTTTTATATAGGCTTTGTAAATTTTATCTCTTCTCAAACGTTTATTGAAAATATAAAGGCTCTGTAATAAGTAAAAATGGTAAGCGATTTTCAGTGTAAAATAAAATATTTAGGAATGTAGTCTGCAGCATTTTAATATAAGAAGTTAACGTATAATTTAATTATTTTTTTTACAATATCTACCAGGAACTTCATTGCTAAACAGAAGCCTCCTTCGATGATAAATTACTAGGTCATTGCCTGACTCTACCAATACTAGCCACGCTAGGCAAATGGAATGGCGTAGTTTCTCCAAACGACAATGCTGCTGCCCCTGTCATTTGATTATAATTTGATAATTACATCTTTGCGATGATCATGTCACCATCAGCAGGTCACCAGAGCTTCATCCATTAGCTAGCAGAGTTCACCTCAAGCAGGTGATCCCTCTCCATTTCTATGGTATGTAAAGTCCGCCAACCCGCATTAGGCCAGCGAGGTGGACTAGATGGCCTAACCCCTCTCAATCGTACTTTCGATTGTAGAGGGTGTTCGTGCTCTACAGTGGGACATATATGGGCTGATATAGATAGATGACCCTTCATAAATATCGCAGTATAGAAGGAAAAAGTCAAATTCCTGAAATTAAATTAATTCAATAACAGCATCCAGCATCCACATTCTATTTGCCGAAATCAAAATTAATTCCAGTCGGCAGTAATATTAGAATAATGTAAATATTTGAAACAGTATCGGGTCTCATAAGACGCTATCTGGCTGGCGACGAGCCAACATCCTAACTACCGTCGGAATCATCTTGCAAATGTACTTCCAATATTGTTGCCTAGATATTACTGGCGAAATGGTCGAAATGAGTTCAAACAGAAACTTCTATAAGCGCTATATCGTATGAGACGGGCCGAATTTGTTTGAGATGCAATTTGTTACTCTTTAATTTAGGTAGTGGCTGAAAAATTGTGACTTTAGAGTCACATGTTGGAGGACTAAGTTTCAATGCAAAGATATTCATCATTCATTCAGACAGACATTTTCATAATTATTATGGCTCTGGCTATATATGGCAAGGGAAATATTTTAAGGAAACTTACTTGAAAGTTCCTCAATAGATTAATGCTAATATTTTTTTTCACACTGGCACGACAAATTACTGCAATTTGATAAGTGCAGTGTAAGCCAAAAAGAGATTCTACTATCTATGCTATCACCATAATAATCCTGGCCATGGTCGAAACTCGAAATGAGGTACAAAGCCTTTTTTGTATCGAGAGGAAAGGTGTTAAGCTCTCCTTTTGGCACTTCGGGGGAGGCCGGAAGGGATATGACAATCACTAGCCGTCTAGCCCAGCATGCTGGCAGATATTGGGACTGAATAACCCTTCTCCAGAATACCGACTGAAATCCCTCGGCGGCTATACAGCGCATTACAGGCAGCATTAGCAATCCCAGGATGAAAAGCGCCCCGTTTCCATCCCTGTGACCCCTCGGTGGTGATACGGCGTCTCAGCGACATTAGACGAGAAAAGACTAAAGCCCTTTGATCAAAGAGAAGATGCGTGTAATCAGTGATTTTAATTACAGAAGCAAACATTATTGGGAAAATGCTCCTTATTTAGAGTCTGTATTCGATCTGTGTATGAATAAATAAAAAGTGATATCTCAAAGAATTGTGAAATAAAATTACCGCCATCAGAAAAATATTTTCATCTAGCAGTTGGTTAGCGGCGACATTGCAGTCATGCAGTAATTAGTTGAAAGCAAACTCTTTGAGACGCACCATTCTCTAACGTTATTACTTTCCGAGAAGGACAAATTAAATATTTTAGCTTTTACTATTCAGTAGTTCCTTACAGTGTATAATGGTTTTATGAGGGGTTTTAGTTCATTTGAGATATATGTTAGTAAATAGGATGGGATATGGAAATCAAAAACTTATAATTAATTATCGACGAGACGGGATTTCGTTTGAATATAAAGAGCGTTTAAAATTTTATTGCTCCAAATATCATAGTCAAGTTTTCCAACATTTTCCCCAAACCAGCCAAGGAAACAATAACATACAGCCTTGTCAAACTACACATTAAAAAAAGGTTAATTAGTCAATTTATATTTACTTCCCGATCCCAAAACCCACATCCAAAGGGAAACTTTTAGCAGAACACAAAAGAAAGTAAACAGGAATAGACAGAACCAGTTTAGTGGCAAGTTAGCTAGTTAGGGTGCACGAGGTTACACCGAAAAAGGGACCGACGGACGGACAACTATAACAAACTTTCAACTTGTTATTTATCTAATTCCGTTCAGCCACTGTGGAGTCGTGTCCGTGAAAGTATTGTATTTGCTTGTGTTAGACTGACTTTGATGATTATTGGAACATTCGAACTGGTTTCTGATAGCTCTCAATAACAGAAGATTTAATGTTTTGCATTGGAAATATTTCAAATAATTATAATATACTCTTAATAAAGTCTTGAAGGTATTTTATAAGAAACATTTCGAATAGTTTTAGATGTTCACCGAAATTCGTATGTTTACAAGTTTCGCGATTCATAAATAAATTCGTACTATTACTAGTTTCAAAGTTTGATCTTAGTAAAAGTAAAATCCACTTAATATAATTCTAGATACTTTTAAAGTAAATTAAATTATTCATTTTTATGCCAATTTTATATTAAATTCCAGAACAGTAATTAATGGTGTTCCGTAACTGAACATATAAAAACTGTCCAGCAAAGTCTAGTTTAATTTAATTAAAATAATTGCACTCAATAATTTACATTTGATTAGTATTAGCCGTAAAGTAATCATATTTGCCTATTTATGAACATAAATTTCCTTAGCGCGTGACCTAACCAATTTAAAAAAGCCGCCAGTTTATACCTAAATATAATTAATATAGCCGATTCATGTAAACCCTTATCTAGAACACAATAAATCCATTTGTTCCGGTATTTTTAACGTCGTGCCCGAACAAAACGAGCAAGTTTCGTAACAATGTAGGTATTTGTTTTGAACAATGAAGCACATTGGGCGTTTGTACATGGGTATTAAAGCCCCAGATTTCCGTATTTTGTCTACATTCTATACGTTTTTATTGTGTACTAAGTTTAATCTGCTTGCGGTCACAGAAAATTTGATGTTCAGATGCATCACTCGAAACGTTGAAATTTTTATGATCTTTAATGCCAGATAAACTACTGGAAATAATGAGACTTAACATCTTATGTCTCAGGATGGCGAGTGCAGTGGCATGCCACTGTGTGTTTAATTGTGAAGGGCTGTATCTGGAGATCACTTATAAACGATCATATAATTACTTCAAGACACAAACTATGATAAGTTTGGGCATCCTTGTTTTATATTTTATTCAATTTGATAGAACAAATTCATCGAGACGTAATTAACGTTTCTGATAGAATACTAATTCATTATAGGACTCTGCCAACTAATACGGACATACAATACACCAATATTCGAGTCTAGCACAGACATATTTCCCCAATTATTTCATTACCCCATCTGTACGATACTTGGCTGTGCGTGTGGTCAGCGTCAGAGAGGCGGAGGCGAAATGAATGAACTTTTCGAAGCCCACCACGGAGTTTCGTTAAGTCTATCGATCACCTCGGCCTTTGCTTCACTAGCGATATCGCTCTACGTGTCCGATTAGAAAAAACTCAAACACTATTTTTGTGTGGTCTGTTCTTTCTACGTAGTTTTAGGTGCAATTTCAGAATGTTTGAAAGTTGAGAGGTGTAAGGAAGGTGGTTGAATTTTAACGGTGCAACATTATACCCAATACAGGTATACACATCATTTGTATTGTTTAATGGATTAATTTTATGTTTAGTATAAAGTTGGTTGCAAAATTATTACTTTTTCGAAAAATTATTTTCATAAAATGAGAAAAAATATTTAGAACATTTTTTTCTGTATTAGCCACAGAAAGTCCAATGCAACATAGAATACTGCCAAATGAAAAAGGGATCAGTAATTTAAATTCATACAATATTCGAATTTAAATTGAAAAAGTTACGTATTTATAATATATTTATTTTACAGCCACATAAAAAGAGTAAAGCTATATTCATACAAACATTTCCGCTTACTAATACACAAATGCACTAAAAACCCACTCAGTGGGGCAAAAACTAGAAGGGGTGTCGCGAGGGCTGAATATGTTCTGAAAGCATGTCACCCCGGTGCTATTTGTCATGTACTAAGTGATTTCCCTGGTATAGCACAAGGCGGATTTGTTGAATCATTCCTACACGATATGTTATGTTATGTTTATGTTGCTGTGAAATGGTACTGTGGAGTTTTGAGGTTAAGAATTAAAATGTATTTGGCCAAGTGGCACAATTTCTTTGATCCTTTAAATATGAAATTCTAATACAGTTTGGTGTATATCTCTAAGAAATAAATGTAGAGTTTATCATATCAGAGTTTGACGAAATTATGATTTAAAATTCATAATTTTTTTCCATACCACAATCCCAAATCTTACACAATATATAATGGATCCCCTACAGTAATTACTAATTAGTAGCCATACGTAGCTCTTATACCTGCATCAATTATATCAGTATTTATTTGCATTTCACTTATTGAATATATTTTTAACTTATGTACGTAGGTATTTTTTTATTCTAGCGCGATATTGTGACTGCATTGCACCTGATGGTAAGCGCAAATGCCATCCAGATAGAGTATTTAATGGCATGAGACGACGAACCAATTCCATTCGACACAATTATGCCGGCCTGCTGAGATGCTTCTTCACACTACGGCGGAAGGATCTACGTATGCATCATTCTCATTTCAGTATTCATACGCATGTTCATACAAAATATTTTGAATTTTTAAAATGCGATGCAATTCTAAGGGCCTCGTTCACCATCTTCAAGTAAATCGTTGATTAGGCTAATCATCAGTAAAGTCATCCGTAACATCATGTGTCGATTTCACCATGCTCCAGTAACACTAATCCTATGATTACATTAATAAGTAACTTACAAGCTGCATCGTCTGGCGATTAGCGTATTTACGTAATGGTTATAATAAAGTTAAAATCTCAACCTCCTTTTTTATTTTTTAAGAAAAAAACACGTTGACACTTTAGCGGGAGGCAGGGCAAGGAACATTTGACGCAATATTGAACGAATGAGTCGTTCAATTTCTTATGTCATTCACTTATCCAGCACTTTACTTTATTTTCACTTGTGAAATCGACGGAAGATACTCTGCACATTTGCTTGTCAAATAACGTTAATCAAAAAGTAAGTAATCAACGGTTTACTTGAAGATGGTGAACGAGGCCCTAAAAGATGTTAATTAGCTTTTTATTGAAAATATTTAAATCGGAAAACTTCATACTCTAAAACCTTCTTGCCACACAAAACCTGTAACCTTTATTTTTTCACCCTACCCGCTAACTCAGACTCAACTGTTTACCATGGTAAATACTATAATTGCCTATTAGAATAGCATGCAAGCATGTGGTAATTCGCTCCGATATCGTTAACTGTACAGTTTACATTTGAAATCAATATTTGCATTCACTAACACCTAAACACCACATTCAGGACTCTATCCACGATGCACGAATAAGGATTAAATAATTATTTTTTAGAATTAGTAGTTTTAAAGTATAAAGTTTAACTTCGTCCTCATATCGCGTAGTAGTAACGCTGAAAAAAGGCGTGAGTTTGTGTATGTATGTATGACATATAATACGTTATATATTTCCATTTTGATTCCAAAGTCTATGAGCATCGTGAATCTTGATCGTTGCAACGAAACTCTATTACCGCGAAAATTCCTCTCAACGAACGGAGTATGGTATGTAGATTTACATGGGGTAAACATTTTAAAAAAGGAACAAAAGTATTTTATTTCTTATGTCAAAATTTAAAGCGATGAGCATCGTGGACGGTAATCTTAACGCTTGCAACGTAACCGTCTCGCAGCGAACATTCGTCTCAGCGGACGGACGCATTTACATCCACAATACGCTAATGGATTCACCGAGATAGGTCAGGCTTCGTTTGAATTATTGTAATTGCTGCGCCGACGTGCGCGATCAACTGTTCTCAATTTTGCCTATTAATTGTTGTTTGTGTACGATTAGGTAATGATTTATCCAGAAAAAGTTGTAGGTGAAATATTTCGGTAAGAACGCTGAATATATCGTGTTTGTTCATTCTTGTTTTTGTAGCGTATATTTGATCTGCACCTAAATAATATATTGTACAAATATTTCAATAACGTTATCAAATTATTGTACCAAAAAAATTAGAAATACTGAAAGCGGCCACTCTCAATTGTACTCTCAATTGTAGAGGAGGCTCGTGACCTGCAGTGGGACGTGTATGGGCTGATATAAATAAATAAGTAATAAAAATGAAAGCGGCCACAACCTACATGAAACTGAATGAAAAAGAATTTCACAACGCAATAGTTCAAAACATTTATTCTCAATAAAACCATATCACATGTCTTAAATATCGGCAAAATATCGTGCTAAAACTCCCCACATCTAACGGGCAGCGTTTTACAAAAAATAGTTAAAGCATTGTAAATTCGGGCTCTGTGTTAAAAAATGACAAGCCTGCAGAACTGTCGCGCACCAATAAACTGGAATAGGCCCAGATAGTAGCTGTCACAGTCAACCGACAACGTTCGATGCTATGAGAAGAAAAAACAACGTTGTGACGGCCAGTTAGGGAAAAATCGTTTGTGGATTTTGCTACTTCCTCTTTTGTTATTTGGCGCGCCTTTTGGGACGATTTGCGGTGTTGTCTATGGACAAGTTTCAAAGATACATATACAATGTTCATTTTCAGAGATTGAGAGACTCAAATATGAGTTTTCGACAGTCGACATTATGGTCTTGTTATTACATAAATTATGATATATTACTCTGTTGGGTGATCATATTTGGTATGCAAATTGATGAATCACGTCGCCAGCTATTGGAGAATATGTCATGTCGTCGAGTTGTAGCTTGTGTCGAGTAATACCTCCTATTAAAGCCAACCTAATTCTGAATTTACTAATTTTAACACTACCATAATTTATGACCTTTTAAAATACCTGGTTATTCGTACCTGCCTGGATAACGGTTACCGTACACTATCACGGAAAATCCATATTATTGCAATGACCCACACAATGGCCGCCACACACGTAACGATATAGCTGTGCAAGTCTGAGTTTGCACCAGTATACTGGAACGTGCGTAGGCAAATAACTGCGCAAACTTCGTACCAATTTTCGATTCGAGACTGGTGCAAACTCGCGTTTGTGCAAACGCACTTGAACGTGTGTGGCGGCTATAAGTGTGACACGTTTCGTTTCAGCCTGTCTAAGTCCGTATAAGACAGGCATAATCGTGTCGATATTTGAAGTTGCTCAATATTTATCATCAAATGCATCGGAGTAGTAAAATAAATTTCTGCATTTTCATTATTACTCTTAAATAACTATATAAACACAGTTTCCGGCAGATCACTCCGCGCATTGGTTCTTGAAGAATACTTTAAAATGAAAATCTAATAGTCCTAAAGTACAGCATTGAATAAAATTCGGATTCCCAAACGTACCACCAAGTTTGCCGCTAAGCCTCTCACAGTGTAGAAGTTAGGCACCAACTTGAAATCTCTTCGCGAAACTTCGGAATTTTTAAACTCTTTTTTAAAATGCCGCCGTGGAAAGTCGACGCGATGGGGATTTGGTTTGGTGTCTGTTTGATATTGTTAGACAATTATGTCTTTTTCAGTGTTGAGCAGGCTGACCAAACAACTCGTCTTTATGTGTGATTATTATGGACGGCCAATGACCAATAAATGAAGCATGAACAGTCATAATTCATAAGCATGCTTTTCATTATAATGATGGAAGTGGTGCAATTCGCACTTAGAATACAACGTAATTTTTATACTCGATAAAATCCTCATCTAAAAAAGATAAATACTTCTCGATACACTCGCTTCCATGCAATTGCTATACACAAACAAAACGATTTAAAACGCTTAAATCTATGCAAATCCAGCACCGACAACTCCAAACCAACTCCAAATCTGAAGAAATAAAAAACAATATTTAAATAAAGCGGCGGACTGTACCTGTTTAACAGTTCGTCTCGGAATTGGCGGTGTTTTGACATGGAAATCTCTACGTTCGCGGCGCGATGCAAATTACTGAATAATCCGCTTACTGAGACGCGGCCACAATGAGCCGAGTATTTGCGACTCGACAGTTGGCGCCCATCGATCCAGACCTATCGTTCAATGAGAGTCGCTATTGTCGCTGACGGAATAACCGCAGTCTTGAATACCGATCATCTTATAGATTTACGACAAACAATAATTTAAGTGTAAACCTGACATCTAATGAGGTGCCAAAAAATACATGAATAAATACACCCAACAATCACACACATAGTCCCAACCCCACACTAAGATCAAGTCTTGGGTCGTGTATATCAGAAACTAAGCGAGACTTTTCGGTCTCAAAAGCATCCAGATCCGAGACCAACATCTGTGGATCACAAAAATATTTATTTCGGTGCGGGGATCGAACTCGCTGCCTCAAGTTTCACAGCCGGCGTCTAACCAACCGCGCCATGGTGTTGTCATAAGGTACCATAAATCGCAATAAAGGGACAACATATTAGAACGTTATAAGGTACATTAAATTCAATAGTTAATGATACTAAGAGAATTAGAAACTTATTTACATGCGCAATGGCATAAATAAGATAGGTCTAGCACGTCACTAACACGCGTGAGACATTTTACAAAATATCAACATTTTCTTATTTATTTCTCAATGTTTTTTTCGTATATTTTATTACACGAAGTAAGTGGATGGCACAAAAGAACCAAGAAACAATTTTTTACCTATGTTGATTTGCAATTCTATCTAAAAGTCTTTTGAATTCAGTCGTTACAACCAAGAACAGAAAATAGAAGCTTCTACATAATATCCGATATGGAAGGATCGTGTGTGCACTAATTATTTTCGTGTTCGTAGTGCAGATGCTGTGCTGTAGATAAATGCGGAAAACCGTCAATGGATACGTAAATTGAAATTGGCGTTATTTTATGTAGGAAACGAACCGTGGTGAAAATGGGATATATATTTTCTTTGAACACAGTTTACGAGTTGGCGTCTGTAAATAGATTTTGTGCAGTTTTAGTTTTAATGTGTTTTAGATTACATTACCTATGTAAATGTTATTTTCTCCACGATTGTTTTGTGTTTATTGTGGCCAAAATAAACGTTTTTATCAATATGCAATGCAAATATGCAAATATATGCAATAATATGCAAAATCCAACCTGATGGTTGGAGTATTTTATGATCAATAATACGATATTTTGTTAGTGCAAGTTACAGCCGGCTGTGAAACGAGAGGCCGCGGGTTCAATCCTCACACCGTGACCAATATTTGTGTGAACCACAAGTATTTCTTTCGAGTTCGGGTGATTGTGAGATTCAAAAGTCTCCCGTACTTATATCTTAGTATGGGGTCATCTGTATGTGTTGGGTGTAGTTATTTAATTATTTATTGATTATGCATTTTAAATTGCTAGCATTATAAAATTGAAATATGCGATGATAATAACTAAACCAGCCGCCGGTTTACTACAGTTATAATATATTTACAACGATAAAGTATACAATAGTAATTTTCATTAAATCACATCGAACTGTTTCATATCCTAAGTTATAAAATGAATAGGGGCGTATAAGTATGTTATATTACTGTCCTCAGCTTAGCGTGTTCGGAATGGGTGAAACTGGCACATTGTAAGGAAATCTTGGCGGACGCTCAGTATGGTCTACCCAGATAATTTTGTGTTTTAGATTTTTGTGGTATGTTATTAGTAATCAGGTGCCCGTTAACCAGTAAAATTTAATTACATAAGGTACATAACACATACACTTGTATCGTCGAAGGACTAGGAAGAGAATGCATTGATAGAAATGACTACAGTTCGCGGATCTCACAATTCATAGCTGATAAATTCTGCTATAATGTCAACAAGGCAATTAACACCATTTGAATTATTGATTATTTATTAAATCCTTAATAAACCATTTACGCAATTATTAATAGAAGCACCTACTCCCAAAATTTTGCCACCGTTAGGTTCACTATAAATATTAATTAAATTAAATAAATCCACATTCCTAGTAGCCAATTCAGAACGCGGCGGAAGCGAAACTTTCGCCGTAAAATTAGGTATAACCCAGGAAGATCACTCAAGTTGTAAGAGGAATTTATGTTTTATGAGGAAAAATTGCCGGCCGGAGGTGCTCACCACTGGCATACGTAACAACCTTACTATACATTTATAAAGTTAAAATGTTAACTTATCGACTCTTAGGCGGACACCCGGAATACTAAACGGGTATTATAATTCTTGGAGTTTTATTTACTGTTAAGAATTTTTCGCAAAACCAGGATTCGAATAATAATAACTAATAAGCAAAAACCATGCCTTAAAACTTATGGAATAGGAAGATTTATTTAACATAGTTTGGGCTTTATAAACTCAAGGCGATTGTGTGGGCGAAGATTAAACTAAAATCGACGAAATAACAACAACTCAAGTCGTTACGTGTTATATAGAATATATGCACCGAGCTCCATTTACCGCATTCCCATAGAAAGGGACAGTACACCTTCACTTCAGACCGGACCTAAAGCCTAAACGGTTTAATAACAAAATTTCTATAAAGCCATCAGCACTTATTAAGTTAGGTGCACCGCGCTCGCTAACTTCTGGTACCTACCGACGTAAATCAATTACGAAAACGCAACGTTAAATAGTTGGCCGATATTGCACGGGAACTATGTGAGAAAATTATATCGGGCCAATGGGTGGGTACAACTACGGAATAACGTGGATAGCTGGCCCGGCTCGCCGCGATATTGCATATTTCGACACAACTGTACCGCCAAGCGTTACACGGTGAAACGACGTATGTTGTTTTAGGTCGAAATTAGCTTTGAACCTGGCTATGGAACTTAAAATTTAGGCAGCGGAGGTTTTATTTTGAGGAATATGTAGATGGATATCGATGAAGATAGATGATGTGATGTAAGAGGGCCTGGAGACGTTTAATTGCGAAAAAAATTATAAGAAATTAACGAAGTTTAGGTAGAGACAAGGAAGGTTGCAGGTGGTTAAGGTTGCAGGAAGTTGCTGGATGCAGGCCACTTCCAACAAGTTGATGTCGAGATCATTTTGGAAGGCCTATGTTCATCAGTAGACTTCCTGTGGCTGAAGAGAGTGAGAGAGAGGTAGAGACAGCCTTTGTCTGATTAATAATCTTTATTTACAAAATTATAGGGTCGACGTGATTGGTTGTTACTGCTAGGTATGGGTGTATCTATTTGAATTAACTTGCAGTTTCTATACGATGTATTGTGGCCACTTAGTCGTGCAAGAGCAAATACTATAAAGATACTTCTTGCCGGTGAACATTACAATTTCAAAGTATACATTGTTTGGAAAATAAAATAACTTATATAATAAACCTGGTCTATTCAATTACACATACATTCCTGTATTTCTAATAGTATTTAGTTTTCTAAATCAACGTTCGTATCTCGTAAATATCACCAAAACAAAAACGGCCAATCAATAACGATTTGGGGCACGTATTAGCGCAAAATCGACATGTTTCGCTCCATCCATCAGGAAGAAAGAGTACAACTAACTTGTCAGATTGGAGGGTGATCGCTCAATCCCTCCATTACCCGGCGACTATCATTCAAACGGGGATGTGTCCATTGTTTACAATTGGAGAGGTAAACTAAAAGTACTGGGTGGAAATACATAATATTAATTAAAACTATACGGACTATTATGCAGTTCGTACACATAAAAAACATTTAATTAAATAGCCAATGAGTTTTCTTATCATATACTACAGGGTTCATAAATTATGGTTTAAATTTCAATGAAAATATACAATTTTACCTAATTCAAAGTATTTTGATTGACTGTAGCGACCGTGTTGTAGTTTTACACGAAAGACTGGCGTTTCGTTTTCAACCTTAGCTGATAAATGACGTAGTTGCGTTAAAAGTCTGCAAATCTCTCATCACAAATACGTGTAGAATTCAAATTGGTTAAACGAATGTGACTCAAATAAATCTAAACCTGAGTAGAGTTATTAAGCAATCGTAAAATATTCAATTTTGAAAATAACAACAGCTGAACTAGTGCATCCATAATTTACGACAATCCGCAACTCATAAAAACATGAACATTTCCATCACAGTGCCAAAAACAACGAGAGAAACGGACACCCAGTACAATGGAAACTGCGCGGCGCTCAGAGATGAAGATAGATGGTGGACGAAACGCGTGGTCACCCTGTCCGCGCGCCGGTTAGGACGCTTGATCGATGCACCTGGACTGTTATGCTCGCCTGGTACTCACTTCATTGTTCTATAAAGAACTAGTGTGAAATATCATCCAGCTCTTATAGGTTTTTGATAGTCTTATTTTTATGGTCGCCTAGTAATTCGTTTGAGTATTAAAAATCAGTTTTATTTTTCACACAGTATAAGTTAAGGAAAATGTGAGGGAACCTGAGAGCCTTTAAAAATAAATAACAAATTATCAGATATACTCGTATTTCTCGTTTTCAACACACAGTAGTGTAACATACAATAACCATAAACAACAATCTACAAATTTATGATAGCAAGAACCAGACTAGTAGCAATACGGTGACAAAAAGCTAACATCTCATAAGATGAGGAAATGTATTCAGGGGGCCCATTTGAGATTCTGTCCCACGCATGTGTCATATAGAGTGGCCCTCCGGGGACGTACAAAAACTGAATATTGCAGATATGTTCGCATTATTGCTCCACGTTTCCGTTTCACTTTACGACATGACTTTATATCGGATTTTAAACGTCACGTTCTTTAAACGGTCTTTTAAAAACGATACAGTGTTGGCAAAGAAACAGTTCAGACTATTGTCTTTGGTTTCGTGTGTGGATATTTTAAATTATAAATAACTTATTGTTTGTGGACGACAAAGTTAAAAACATTTTTTGTGCAATAACCATACGTAACTTGAAAATATATTTTTGCCATCAGTTTTCTCCTACGATGCAATATGCAATGTATGTATAAGTTCTGCTTTGAAGGACATTGTAGCCAGTGATATCTAGGCATTAATCAATGAATGTCTCGGAGTAACGTATACTGCATCATGCTGTGCTTTAATGATAAGTTGTAGGTAAGTAAAATTCCTCAAGCTTGCCCGCTTCATCATGACTGCGAATCAAAATCGAAACCAGGATGTCTAAAAGACAATTACTTTGATATTAAACAATTTCTTTACCTCCAATACTTAAACAACTTTTTACTTACTACCCTATTGGTCACAATACAAAACGTTTACCAGAAAAATTAAAACAAAAGAGAAACAATCGTGTAGTAATGGATATGTCTCACTAGAATCTAATACATAATGTATAAAGGGCGGGATAGTTTCAATAAAAGGATTTTTTGCATGCTCTCTCGCATTGTATAATATTGTTATATCGTACTGTAGTGTATTCTTTTGTCAAAAATATTTTAAATATTTAGTGACAAATTGGGATAAAGCGTATGGAAATATTCGATTGAGAAAAAGGCTATGATGTAAATAAGACTATGCTTGAATTTGTCTAGCATTTTTGCTGTTTATTGTACATCATCCAGTGTCTGATTTTTGACTGACTGCAAAAAACAAGAGGTTCTTAATCTGGCTAAATATTTTTATAATTACAGAATAGTTGAGAGCTCTTAAACACTTATTAATTGATTGTGACACAAACATGTAACAAAAATCTTATATTCAATGATAATTCAGAAGTAATGCTTAAATTCCCGTTAAAAAAAACCTGAATAGACTACAAGCTTGTACTAAAAATATAAACATAAACAAGAAACATGTATACACAATACACATATCATAAATATGTGATTAGGAAACGAGATCAGTAGTTCAGTGTTAGCATACGGAGTGCTCTGCGACACAGAGCGATCCTGATCTGAAATGCAAACCGCGAGCCAAAGAATCTCATTAGCGAGACGAGACCCCTGTTACCTAAGCTCAATGCGCTATTCTGGTACACTATACACCGCGATATTACCGGCTCTTTGCTATCTCTTCGCGTATACGTATTGAGTAAAGTAAAAGGGAATAATTAAAGAGATGACTTTTTCTGGGAATCAGGGTGAGAGGAATAGCAAATGTATTAATAAATATTAACAAATACATGTGCGTATTTCACGCAAAATTTACAAGCCGATTTTACACAACGGAATGTACCCGAGTTGAAAATCAAACACAAGAACCCACGGCACTCATCCTATTTACGCTGCCACTAGATCAGTGAAACGATCTTATTCTAATACTCCAACATCTTAAGTCTGAACTTAAAAATCCATCTTTATAACTCTCCTTAGTCACTTATTCCCAAACTCCATGCATATTCAGAAATGACCTACAATCACCATCTTAAGCTTCAACTTCAAGCTGAAAGTCCTTCGACAACAAAACACAGAATTGAAAACACCTGTACCAGAATAAGGCGGCGCAGTCCGCAGCTCCGAAGACATCGCATCTTTGCATTCCCGCCAGCCCGCTCATTGGAAAATCACCGTCGCCTACTGAATACTGAACAGCGCCAACAATATCTATTAAATCAGACAACTCTGTTATGTTCCCGCATCATGGAGATTGTACTACCTTTGTGACAGGTAATTTTCTAGTCTGACGAGTGTATGATCTGGTCTGGGTTTATGATGTTAAGGGCGGGTTATACCGATTTTTGCCTTTTTTAAACATCGGTAGCTCCGTTGATATACAAATTATACATAAAAAACAAGCATTTAAGCAAAATTGGGAATACAACCGAGGGAATTGTAAAGCCAGAAACATAAATTATAATAATAAATTCGATCAAAAATCACCTCAAATATGGGTCTAAATCGCTTTTTCAAACACGTTTTATACTGCGAGATTCTATCAAAATCATGTAAAAATTGTATCAAAAGATAGGCTTTTTAATTTTTTAGGGATCTGTAAGAAAACATTTTTAAATATTGGTGTAATTTTTTTATAAAGAAATAAAAACTAAAATTTTTAGCAATGCACGCGTTCGAACCAGCTCGTCAGTCGACGCCGAGGCGTCATCGAGGTCGGACCCACGCCGATTTTTTCACAAATTGTCACTGCGAAATACATTAAAACAATAGCGTAAATGCGCCACAGTAAAAATAAATTCATTTGATATACTGTACTTAATAAAATTGACATTTATAATATGAATGACATGTTAAATGAAACTGAAGTTATTGATATAATAGATTCAGTATTACAATGTCATTGTATGGAAAATATTTAAGGTAATCTCTACGTCTTAGAGTATTTAATATCTAGAGAGAGCACTATCATACAATTGCGTCTTCAAAAACGTGTCAATGAACCTATGTAAGAACTATTCTAGTAGATTGAAATTCAATCATTTATTGGTCACGTAGGCATTTAAATAGCTCTTATGACAAATACACATAGTACTTTTTTTGTATTTGCAAGATATTTGTTACAATATTATTTATATTAAATTTACAATTTTTCGGAAGTTATTAAGAATTACACACAGGCGAAGCTAGTAAAAGCGTGTTAATAATGGCGACTAACAATTATGAAAAAAGAATATTATGGGGGTGTAATAAGGGACGAAATATTGTATTAAAAATCATAACCACTTCAATGTATTCATGTCAAAAACTCATAATTACTAAAATAATGGCATGCTTAGTTTTCTTTATTGGACCTAACGAGGCGAAAAGGCATTGATTTTTTCGAACGATTTTTCTTAGCGCCGCGCCGCGCTTAGGACAGGAATGAATTGGTAGAAATAATTTAGATAGGAAATCTTTTCACATATTATATTATTATATACGTTCGAGAAAAAAATTAATATTGATATTAATGTGGAAGCACCATAAAACAAACAGTCCAGGAGATGCTAGTTTATTTCTGACTTGACAGAAGAAAAGTGCAAAAGCGCGCGCATCGGTTTTCCGCCTTTATTGCAAGGCATAGAAAATGTGAAATACATACCAAAAAAATTCAATCTTTTTTTTAGTTTCCTATAGGTACTTCAAAAATTTTAATTCGTATTCAGAATTTTAAATGGTGGCCGTGATTTTGTGGTCTTAAATTATTAATCCGATTGATTTATAAATCTATATCTGAGACACTCTTTGTTCGAATAATTTAAATTTATAGGCAGAATTTGGGCAAAAATATTGAAATTTTTTGTTATTGATCCGACTTGTCTCAAATCGATATTTCCCTCTCTTAGTGTCCATATTCTAAAAGCATTGTCAAAATTACTGGGATAGCTGATACATTTCTTTTGATGGGATAGGAGAAAATATAAAGGCTTGGAATGACAAAGTATGGAACATGACCGATCGGGAAGTGACGGAACAGACGGGATTGAACAGGACAGGTTGTGGTGGGAAGAAATGCAGTATATTAATGAAATTCAATAGATAATAATAACTAAGTACTATATGACGGAAAGTGCAATGTGAGACCTCCCATCAAATGGACCGATGACTTGGGAGAAATTGTGGGACACTATTGGTTATAAATAGCAGAAAATAGCAAATAGCCGACGCTGTATGCTATGGAAAAAATGGTGAGGCTATGTCCAGTAGCGGACAGCAGTCGCGAATGCGTCAAGTATAATGGAAAAAACGGTATATATTAATTATGTAAGTCTATAGTAAACAACCGTTACAATAAAAACTCAAAGTAAAAATTTAATTTAATTTAATTTAATTAAAACATATAACATTAATAATGTAATAAAGCATTTTATCAAACAATATAATGAACAATTTAAAATACCCCACACGAACAATTAAATAAATAAACCACGTTAAATAAAAGATATACTCAATGTACATTCCTATTACGAACTAGGGAGCGTTCATGAGAAATTTTTGAAATGGCATGGTGAGTTAGCATGCTGTAGTTATTTGAACTGTGGCGTCGACTGATGTCAGTGTGCGCTGTGCGCCGAGCTCCGGGTGTGCGGAGTGAGATGACGTTTAATACCTAAACACCTCGGTAAAAGAGGCCCTTAATTATTATATACGTATGCATAGTGTATGTTCGCATATTCTCCATACACGTGCAAAACATATCTAAACAGTATAGAGAGTCATGACCATTCGCCACTCTAAAATTATAAAACATAATTGCATCCATCAATATTTTTGTTTTAATCAAGAAAATAAAGAACTATAAAGAATGATATTTTATATACTTTCGCTTTTTATTCATACACCACATACTGGTAATTTTAAATGCAAACAGCACACATTTAATCATATAATTCTTACCTTAACTATTATTAAAATTGTCATTCGAAATCACATTCGTACCTTCGTCACGTTCGCAACAAAAAAAAACATTTTGTAAAGCGTCCATCAAACTGATTTCCTTGTAGCAACATTAATCGGGTGCGCCATTCAAAAAACGCGGACAATTTTGCCGGCCGGACCCACATCATGTGCACAATACTGGAACGACGTTTTGTCACCATTTCGGAAAAAAGAGCGCCAAATCGCAGAACGAGTGTTGTGATTTTTCTTTCACACATGCAGAAATTGTTATGAATTTGTATTTCTTGCGTTAACTCTTTTTTTCGTTATATTCGATGGGAAATTGGTTTCAATGGGGACTAGGTAACCACCATTTCTACCAACTTTTAGCAGCTCTACCTACATCATATCTTACGATTGTGAAAAGCCCCTCCTGATTACTTAATTTGAATTTAGTTTACATTTGAGTTTCAAAATATAGGGGGGTTGCCTGGACAGTTTTACGGGAGTTTTTAAAATGGGTGATTTAAAAGGAGATATCGTAAAAAAAACTGCTTTTGGACGTAATTTTTCCAATAAGACGGCACGAGCGGCAAAGATACGAGATCGCAAAATGGAAATTCGAAAACAACACCTTAAAATCTATAAAATCACCCATTTCCAAAACATCCGGAAATCTATCCAGGTAAAACAGACTGGACTATACCGTCAATAATTTAAATGAAATCAATACTCTGAGGATTTTGACTACGCAATAATACCCAGAAGGATGATGAATTCAACACACCTTGCTACCCAGAAGTATGCATTCTCAAGAAAGTTTACAAACAAAACCATATTTGCAAAGGAAGACAGACACTATTTAGAAAGACATTATAAGTGGACAGCTGCCAATCTCATAACCGAACTCCTCCATTGTCAAAGCAGGCATCTTTCAGAAAGACATTAATCGTGGCCAGCTACTATTCTCTTTATTAATGCTCTTGGTTAAAAAAGTACAGCATGGCTCGCGGAATAAAATACTTAAGAATAATATTCCATGCCATTTCAATAATTATATTAAGTTACGTGGTGATACAAAAGCCAGTGAAACTTACAACAGTGAAGAAAATGGTGCGATTTTTAGCAGACATTAAACATCTGCTGATTTGGACAGATTTATACGGAATTGAAGATGATGGCCAACGGTATTTTATCAAAAATAAGTGCAAATATATCAATTGTTATTTTTCTAAAAACAAGACTTTGTTTGGAGACACGAGGTATTTTGATGGCATTATATTTAACTTACAAGATGTGAGTTTGGGCCCTCACACAATCCCAAATGTGAGGAGCGAGAATCAAAAATACATATTTGCTGCCAATGATTCTGCCGATAACTATCCTATTTGTAGTTCTGTTTATGATAATTTGTTTAATTGGACTTGGAGTTACAGGTAAATATTACATTAAATTAATTATTATTATTAATAGGGAAGCGAAAGAGAACAAATCTAATGCACCTGTTACCTTGCTGATGCCAATTACAATATGAAACACTATCACTTTACTTATGATGATAAAGCTCTACAGTTTGGATCAACAAATTATAGTATACAATAATATTACATTCACTTTCACATAAATGACTTACAATATATTAATTTATTCCTTACTTACAGGGCTGACTCCTTCATCCCCAACAAGTTCTTCGCCATCCACAACATTCACTACGACAGTCAGGAAAACGAATACAAATGGCTTAAAAACATGAAGCCTATAGACAAAGTATTCAAAAGTCAACTAGTTAGCAAGAGCAAAGCCGCAGCCATATTCTTAGACAAGTGTGAGAGCCGAAGTAAGAGAGAAGTATTTCTGGCAGATCTGAATGTAGATCTAGCTAGGTATAATCTAAGTGTTGATATTTATGGAAACTGTGGTGTAAGCTGCAAGAGAAGTTCAATGAATGCTTGTTATTGGAAGCTGAGGAAAATGTACTACTTCTATATGGCAATGGAAGATTCTTTTGCTGAAGATTATGTGACTGATACTGTTGTTTACGGGTACAGATACAACGCCGTTCCTATTGTTTATGGGAAAGCTAATTACGAAAAGTAAGCTGCATTTTTATAATTTGAAGAAATACTGTAGTATTAGGTACTATTTTATTATGGTAAAATAGGAAGCAATTAAATATCAGATACAGTATAATTACACGCTATCCTAGGTCTACTTTCAATAAATGTAAAACTTTGATGTTCGTCGGAAAAACATAACAATCCTTTTGTCATGAAATCAATGATTTTTCAATTTCTAGGTACTTACCCCCAAATTCTTATCTGGATGCTTTAAAATTGGGTATAAAAGAACTAGCTAGCACCATGCACACCCTCATTCAGAACAAAGAAGAATATTTCCAGTATTTTAATTGGAGGAACCATTACGTCATCAAGAAAGCTAGAATGCTGGACGGTTGTAGTCTTTGTGAAGTTCTTAATAAGCCAGGGTGGCTAAAGCATAAGGGAAGCTACACCGAGTTCAGGAAATGGTGGAACCCTGAATATGTAGACCGATGCGCATTTTATATGAGGTTTCTTTGATTCATACCTGGATTTAATGTGACAATAGTTGCTAAGATACATTGAAATAAAGATGTACGTCTTATTTAATGTCGTGATTGCTTCCTCCATTCTTTATTAAGTTATTTTATCTGAGTTAATAGCATGAAATTAAACTCACTCTGAAAATTAAAGACGCATGTAGAGCGACAGTATGATTCTCTAAATACTGTTAAACAAGCTTATCCGCAAAGATTATTACTCACCTTGTACTTATCGAAGACTACTAATAACATTGGTAACAAACACAATAAAATGACACATAAATTGTCCAATACCGCACAATCGTCGGCCGAACAAAATCACGCCCCGCAGGAACGGATTAAAAGTTTAAATTATTTCAACAGATTAACAACGTATGATAAAACCTTATATTCATCGAATATTGTCCGCACTCTGGGTGCGATGTTAATTTAACTTTAAATCCTGTTTTTGGCCAGATTGCTTCACCACTTTTACTTGTAGTGTGCACAAAGCGTTTTCGATTAATGTTTTCCCATACACGTGAAATGAGACCGGATAAGAATTTAACTATGTGCTTAATGTTTAAGCCTTTTTGTGATGTTTATAGCACGGCTAGTGAAGCTTTTTAGGTGTATAGAAGCAAAGTATTGTCTATCAACGCGTTTTAATTTATATAAACATTGCTGAGTAGAAGAATAATCGCGATTAGATTCCAGCTACGCGAATTCCGAACCACACACAGACTCCAAAGCTATATAATCTTGCATTCTCATAAAACAAATAAAATTTCCCGATTTCACGGATTAAATTGATCTTAAATTAAAACAACTTCCCCATGACGATTGAAAGCTCTTACAGCGAGATTCACTTAATAAGTAAGTATTCGCCGGTGCTTTTAGATAAGCTCTATATTAAGTGAGGTAAGTACATAAGTCAGTGGAAAGTTGCAGCTCAAGTTAAGCCGTCAATACTGAGCTGTTTGCGGTCGGAATTCGCTTCATTTTTAATGAACCCCGGCTTCTCTGCCGTGTTAAGAGTTAAGAAATTGTTTCTTGAACGATTTTCTTCAAGCTGATAGTTGCGCGGCTTATACTATAGAAGGTGATAGAATAAAGTTCTTTGCATGCTTCGTTTTTTATTTGAGAATGTTTGCAAGTAGTGGTTCTATGTTTTATATATGTATATTGTAGGCTGTATTTAAAAAAAAATACTGCCTCGACTGCCTCGGTGGCGTAGTTGTATTACGATACGGTTACAAAGCTGAGGTCTCGGGTTCGAGTCCCGGGTCGGGCAAAGTGATATTGGATTTTTCTATTCATTATCAGTCCGGAGTCAGGAATTTGTGCCCGATATGGCGATAGGCTCGCCACCTTACACATCATGGGACGGAACATACAAGGCGAAATGTGGGTGTCCTGGTGGCGCCTCTGCCTACCCCTTCGGGGATAAAGGCGTGAGTTTATGTATGTATGTATGTATTTTAAAAAAAGTATTTAGCTCTGAGCTTACTTCTACTTGTTTATCTGATTAATCAATACGAGTTTGCTGTAATGACTAATTTTTAATACCCATTAATTTACTTGTAAGTATCCTGTTATAGAAGTGCATTGACTGCATCTAATCGAATTTCTTTGTTATTTCTAACTGCGATAACTTTTGTAACATTTCTCCCTATCATTCAATTCAACCCTCATCTACCTCCGATTACTTTAACCCATCATCCTTTATTACATTAAATTTCAACATGCAATTGGACCTTATTAAAGCACAATCATCCATTTTGTTACAAAATGAATACCAAGCGCGTCAATATCAATAATTGAAAAACACACCACGCTGACATTCTCTTTCAAAATAAATTGTAAATGAGCAAGTAATTAGTAAATGAGCGGCCCGATCCACGCGGCCTATTAATACGGCACCAATTTAGTTCGCAGATGATTTCGAACGAAATTTTCATTTAATTTGTTTTCGCAATACCAATTAACTATATATTTTACATGAACATCGATATAAAGGGATTACAATTATAAGTAATTATTGTGTTACACATTATGATGATAATAGATGACTGAGCGGCACAGAAAAATATTTGTACCTATATTATTCTATGTGCCTCTATCCAACACTACAACGGATCATTATTATGCCTGTCGTAGAAAGTTTTATCATATTCAACCAGCCACTGCCCTTAAAAATAACTGTCCGAGCATCAAATTGCACATAACTAAATATAAAAAAATAATTATCTGATCGAACTGAGAATGAAATCCGAATTCTAAATCATCACTTAGAAAACTTTCATTAGAAAATGTACCGACCACAGACACTAACACAAACAGACAAAGAAAAAATTAAGACACCCTCTGCACCTTCAGCGAAATCCAAAGTTATTAACCGGCGCGTGTCAGAGGGGTACAGCAAAAGCGAACCATCTCATCTCCACGTAAATTCCAAGCTCATCTTTCATGGGCCAAAACACAGTTAATTACTATGCTAAACGTTCCGCCATCCCGCTGGCTGCCTCTCGCATAAGTATAGTTTTTGTGCAACTTCGAGCCCCATCTAAATTTCTAATCGGCCTGTACGACTCCAAAGAGCTAATAAATTCTAATAGATGTGCGAAAGCGGGTAAGATTTGCCAGAATTATGTAGTTGAATGGTATTAAGTCAATTATGTTGGGCTTTCATATTAAACAGCGCAAAATGCGGATATGGAAAATAGATTAAATGAACTAGGATCTTAATTGTCTATGTCTACGAAAATGCAATTACTTACTTAACATATCTTATCTTTAAAAAATATTTTTTACAGGAAGGGTCTAGACGCAAGGTTAGTGGAAATAATAAAAAAGGTGCCGCTTGTTTCTAAAGAAAAGTATGAACACCATTACACAAAATAGATAATTTTATAAAAAAATATCTAGACATACATATTTGGAAAAACTGTATCGTTTTAGCTGAAAAAAAAATAAAAACACAACAACTAAGCCATCACAACTCTTTTTTAAACTTTATCTAGTACTTTAATAGCTAACTGAGTACAAAGAACCAATAAACGACAAGAGGGAGCTAATTTTCTGGTTGAACTTTCCGAAACTGAATCCCAAGGTAAACAGGCAGTTCCATTAAACATTTTCACAAGTCGTCCCGTGCACCGTAGCTACGGGTTAAAATTTAAATTTCACTTTGAAAAATACTGATTACTCTGGCTGCTCTTCACAAAATTGCTTACTAGCTAAATACTTCTGAAAAACGTGACACGAACAAAAACAAAATGGATGATTAATTTTTAAATTGCTGTATACGAGTTTTTTTTAATAGTCATGAATTTAATTAGATGCGCTATAATTCGAGAATATATTATACTGCAAGCTGTGATCATAGGTTTGTCGTTTGATCACCAAGTCAGACATGAGATAATAGAATTAAACTTGTTATGCTTTTTAAATAACATTATGTATGATTCGGCTTAAAAATGAGAACAGTTTATGACCTCCCCGTGGCTAAAGATGATTATGGTGATATTATAATATGGCGTTAATAGTAGATTTGTTAATCCTATTCTGTTCAAACTTGTTCTCACGCCAGAAGGGGTAGGCAGAGGTGCTATAAGAACACCCACGGTTCCCATTGGGTTCCGTCCCACGATGTGATAGGGGGAAGTCTATAGCCATATCGGGCACAAAATCCTAACTCCGAACTGGTAATAAATAGAAAAATCCAATATCACTTTGCACGACCCGGGATTCGAACCCAAGACCCCAGCTTTGTGATCGTAGCATAGTACAACTACGCCACCGAGGCCGTCAAAGAAATAGAATATTCCAGTAAAGAAACTAAGCAATAAAAACGTTGAACTTGATTAGTTCCATTATAACTCAATATCTTGTTGAAAGAAAACAGAAATGAAGGTAAATTCTCTCAAGTTTTAAAATGAAATAGTTGGGAAAAGCAATCCGGCACGCCGGCGGCACTGCGTTTGCGTAGGTAAATTAGTTACTATTTCTGTTTGTGAACAAGTTAGATTGCCTCCTTGACTCGCCGTGCTTCTAAGTATAATTTTTCTTTGGATTATGCAGACGGACTGGCTGAATACTTAACAGTTTTATGATGGATAAATAAGACTGGAGTGGATTTTATTTTGCTTCGTTATCTTTCGTTTGAGAACTTATGTTTGCTTTGTTGTCTGTTGTCTTCTTTGCATTCGCGTATGGTTATTTAAGTGAGTTCACCTCTGTGGTTCACCTACGTGGTGAAGAATTATTTATAGGCGCAAATATATTTTACTTAATCAGTATACTATGAGCAATTTCACATTCTTTCCCTGTCATGTGAAAACATAATTATAAAGCCTGGGTTCGATTCTACTACATATGTAATGATTTATTTAGGAAATACTGATACAATTATTTCGTAAATGCAATGAGATTTCTTCTTAGTAGTCTGTCACTGAGATTAGTAGAGATATATTTTTATACCTTGTGTTCTTATAATATCTTGTTGCTTTTTGTTCCTATAGATACTGGCAAGGCAAAATAACCGCGCTGGCATCAGTCTGATGATAAGTATGGAGCGGCCCAAGAGGATATCGACCGGCAAGAAACTACAACTAACTCTCTTCAGTCAACTATTCGAATATACTCAGGTTGATCTTAAGCTTTTCACTTGGGTGCGGTGGGTCCCTCCGGGTGGATATGTCATATGCACATCGTACCACCAGTAAATTGAGCCTCCGGGAATCTCACACCCGAAACGAAAACAAAATATTGTGTCACGTCGGTTTTTTGTGGGACGGTGGTACCACTTCGAACGAGCCGTCCCATTCGTCCCAGTCCTAGCTGCGGGGTGATTCTACCACTTTAAAAAGTAGTGAGAAACTTGTTAGAAATAAATAAACCTACGGCCGATATTTAGGAAGTAAATTCATTCCATATGTAACCATTTTTATATTCAGTAGGTGAGCTCGGATCTTCTCTACAATTAAAATAGAAAGTAGATTTGATACACTGTGCTGACTGCTGGCCTATTGCCTAGTTGGTGGTCTTCACAAATCTTTGTCACTTCCTCCTTTTACAGAATTAAGTATGAATAAACACTAGTAAAGCAGACCGGGCTCGGTGGCGTACCTTGGGAGAGGCCTATGTCCAGCAGTGGACTGCAACGGGCTGATGATGATGATGATGAAACACTAGTAACTATCTTCGAAAAGTAAAAAGATTCGACCATGAGGCTTGAACCTACGAATCCCGATATCGTCTCGTCTCGTTTATTTGGCCTTTTCTAAATAAATTAACAATTTACGAGTGGCAGCTTAGTTAAATTCAGAGCAGTTAATAAATGATTCATGATAATCAATTGAATAATGATAAAAAAAGCAAATCGATCAGACCAGTCCACACAAGCAGCACCAGTCCACTAGTATGACTCATGTGCTAGCCATCGGCCTCCTCAACCATGTTACAGAGAAGTGACCGACCCGGCACACGACGTTACCGTAAGCACATACGTTTTAGCGACCAAATTAAGTACGTGCGACTTAATTTGGTTACAACTAAGATGAAATAAATTAGACCATTTATTGCATTTATATTAAACAACTTTGGTTAGAGGACTTATATTGTGTTTTATTATCCCCATAAACTACTAAGTACTACTGTACTAGAATTTTCAAACACCCATCTAGATCTAGGTTTTTTCAAACATGATTTGCACCTGGTTTTACTAATATGAAATAGATTATCATCCAAGTCGGTAATAGGCTGTACAATTCCAATTGTCTTTGCTAGACATGTGAATGTTGAGTAAACTATTTGACAACCAAATTGACAAGTGAATGAAAACAGATATGAGTTTTTGTTTGGAAATAAACTAAACGACGTAAATAGCACAATACAAAACAAAAATAAAATAAAGCGCCTTATTACTAATAGTCATATTTTATATTAGATAAAATAAATTGTTGTTTCTTTGTGTTAAAGTTAGGTTATATTTATATGACTCAGGTGGTTAGTGCAAATGATTGGCGATTTTTGATGTGCCTTTTGAGTGTTCAGTGTTGTATTGCCTTATAGGGGAGAGAAGGCTGTGTATTTGTTGCACTCGAAGTTATTGTTCAGTGTGTGTTCAGTTTTCGAGATGAGTGAACGCGAGGGACCCAGTAGTTCTGGATCGCAAGGAGCCGATAAAGAGAAAAATTTAACACCTTCACAACCAGTGCCAGCTGGTTCGAGGTACGGCATTCCTTTGTTATAAAATTGTGTAGGAACATGCAATCATGCAGCCTTAATACTTTATTCATATTTATTTCTTTGTTGTCCAGATAAAGATTACATAAAGACTTGTAAAAAGTTTTTAATGAATGTAATAATTATCCAAAGCAAGGATTACACGTTAGGAAAATAACAAAAATAATTAACCATTTCCTTAATAATTAAATACTGTGGTAAATACATACTGATTTTTATATTCTAAACAAGAAATACAAATGGTCTCTTATTTTTTTTAAGTCTTTAAACATTCTTTAACTTACTAAACATTCAACCAAATTAACATTTTTACCCCTCAGGAATATTAGCTACTATGCTAGTGACCCCATCCAGTTCCGTGTCCGAGGCTCTACAATCACAGGAGCTTCACCCCCAAAGTTTGTCACTTTAGAAGACATTATGAAGGCAGCACACGGCATGCAAAACATGGCCTTAGCCCATGAAATAGCTGTTGATAAGGACTTCAAGTTGGAGCCTTTTGAGCCCCCAGACAACAGGTAAATGTTTTGGTATACGTAGTCTCTTATTGAGAAAAGAGAATGCTTGGAGGGCTGCTAGAACTGCTGTTTTATGATCAATAATCTATTATTAACAATAGCAGTCATCTTTTCAAATTCATATTTACAATTTTTTTGCCCATTTTAGTAATAAAATTCAGTTTTTAATTGACATGAGTCATACACACATAAAAAATATGCACTCATCTTGGCTGAGTCATGTTTTTTCTAGAATATTTCTGTGCCTTGAAAATATTTTTGAACCAATCCTGTTTTAAAATCCATTATTAAAGTAAAAGGCAAAAGGTATAGTACTTTTTTAATTGACAGCCTACATGGCGCAGTTCGAATCCTCCACCGAGACAAATGTTTGTGTGAACCACAGGTACTTGTTTTGGGTCTGGGTGTTTTTGGGCCCAAAAATCTATTATAATTTCTGATACTCACAACACAAGACTCGATCTTAGTGTGAGGTCAGGACTATGTATGTGACCATTGGGTTTATTTATTTATTAATTCAGAGTCCTTTTAAGTTGTGAGACTAGCCCAATTAATTACTTTGGCGGTTGTTTTCGAAGCGTTGATCAGCGAGTAGATTAATAAAAATGTATTTATTATTTTAAGTGTATTTATTATTATTATTAATTGTAGATATTTAAAATGATTTGGGATTTGATTTTTTTGATATTTTTTTTTTTTTAATTTTATAATATAATAAAATGCAGTTTTATAATTATATCTTTTTTATTTCAGCTACCAAAAGTTAGTCAAGGATACTATGCACAAAGCCTATTTTGATATATTAAGGGAACAATTGAACTCTGATCCTCCAGAATATAAACAGGCTCTTATATTGCTAGAAGATGTTAAACAGGTATATTTATGCTAAATTAGGCTAATAATTTACTAGGAGAATCCTGACCAATGAAACATTTATATTAGTGGGCTTATTGCTGCAATGTAGTATTGTTTTTGACTGGTTTTCTAACTCCCTAATTGACTTGAGATTCTAATTATATAATACTATTCATTCGATTTTCTGAGAACTATATACATCCATCCAATTTAAATTTATTAAATTGAAATGAATCCAAAGTGTACAGGAAGTCAAACCTTCAAGTTTAATATATTAATGTCATGTCCATGAACTTTAATTGTTTACATGACAATAAGAATTCCTTTATTGCATTTTCAGGGCCTGTTCTCGATCTTACTACCACGACACGTTCGCATCCGAGAGATGATTGAGGAAGTTCTCGACACAGACTTCATCAAGCAACAGGCGGAGAACAACAGTCTGGACTTTCACAAATATGCCAAGTTTGTGATAGATTTGATGGCCAAGCTCGCAGCTCCGGCGAGGGATGAGATGATACAAAATATCACTACATTGACTGATACTGTATGTATATTTTATACGATTTATTTTAATGTTCTGTATCTTAAAAAGAAGTATTGAACCTTTATAAGATCACTTTAATGTCATTATGTTAGAAATGCGTGAAGGTATCGAGTTGAAATTGATTTCAAATAGAAGAATTAATAGTCTCTTTATCCTCGAAGCTTTTTCCCCTCATATAATCAGAAGTGTATCCTTTAAAAGCTTTATTGCACAATTCAGTATCAGTGGAAATCTTCATGAAAATTATTGGAAATATAACTACTATAGATTTTATCGTGGAGTTGGTTTAATTTACTTTGCTCACTTTGAATACTTTACAGCTTTTGTGGTCACAGGTATGATTGAAATTAATAAATATAAAATATTTGTTTCAGGTAGATGTCTTCCGTGCAATACTCGAAACTTTGGAGGTGCTGAAACTGGACTTGGCTAACACACTGATAGCGATGATACGCCCGCACGTACAACAGGAGAGTGTTCAATATGAGAGAGCCAAATTTGACGAGATGCTCAAACTTTCTGAAGGTAATTGTTTTGTTAAATGTTTTAAGAACATAAATCCTTATAGGTGATGCTATAAATAGTGGATACTGGTTGCTTACCATGGGTTAGTTTAAAAAATCTTTTGTTTTTTTTTAGCTTAACCCTGTATATAATAATCACCAGTAAAATGTTTCTATATGTAACATCTTTTATATGTGTACCTGTATCTCAACGCCTCTAATATGTAAGTCTGTATGTAACCTCTATTTATTTACGTATAGATGGCCTACAGCACACGAGGGAGTGGCTAAAGAGGCACATAGACAAGACTGGTCTGGGTATACCGGTCACAGACCAGAATATAATCAGGAATGTTACCGCACAAACTTTAGCGAAGGCTTACCTTGAATTGTTAGAGTGGGACAGCTCTATGGAATATCCTGAGGTGAGTGACCGGATGCGTTAATCTTATTGTGATTCATACTTTTTTATTTATTTTTTATGGTATTTTTTATTCCCAGACGGTAGCTCTGGACGCGCCTCGTTTCTCGGAGTTGGGGGGGCAGGTGTACCGGCTGGTGAGCGTAGCTTCCTTGTTGCTGGCCAGCCCTGCCTGTGCCAGTGACCCTGACACCGCCGCGAACCATAAACAAGCGCTCAAGGACAAGATCGTTATTATTGTTGATGATGCTAGTAATGACATGTTAGTAAATGTATATTTCTATTTGTTTTATATATAAGATAATAATCGTTCGAATGACTGATATTAAAATACTTTGAATTGAAATTATGAGAGAAAAAAGATTATAAGCGATTTGTTTGAAAATATTTTACATGCTATGAATGGGGAATCCTAAAGCTCAGTTTAATTACTAAAAAAATAATTTAAGTTGATAACTTATCTATACTTTAATCATAAATTCAATAAAAAAAATATATACAATTTAAAAGATTTTATATAATTTCCAGAAAATGTAAAAGACCTACAAAAATTTAAATACAAAACAAATCCTTTTATTTACAGAGAGTTAAAAGCAGTGCTTCCATCAGTAGCAGAAGAGGTTATTTTGATGACGGATCAACTATTAGAAAACCTTAACCAACAACCACTCACTGCGGACACTAAAGAACTCATCAGGACGCAGATAACCTCACTGGCTGACCCAGAACATAGAGTTCGCGAAATAGTCCGTACGTATGAATATCATTTTCATTTTATTATCCATGTGGATGGCAAGCTTTGAAGAGACTACAATAATGATAAATATGGAAAGTAAATAATAATTTTAAAAAGTTAACAACCTAGCAAATATTTTTTTGATGCGAGGGAATATATCTTAGATAATCACCACAAAGAACTTCAATAGCTTTAAATGATTTTTATTATTTCTTTCAAGGTCAACGAGTGCTCGAATTTCTCAAAATAATCTTAGTGTGCGCCGGAGGATCGCGTCAGATACCCATTGGACTTTCAGCACTATCGCGCGAATTGACGTCTATTTCCGGCACCTTACTGCGCTACGTAATGCACAACAAAGCCGTCTTCACCAACTACTACATGGACATCATAGCTGAGGAATTAAGTAAAAGCTAAAAAATACAGTATACTTATCCATCAAAAAATGACGTATAAAAACGTCCATGTTATTCATTTTGACGTATAATTACGTCCTAACTATTACGGCTTGTGACGATTTACTGCTTTATTCATAGACAAATTTAAAACTTATTTTAATTATCGATTGTTTTGTCTTCTTAGCTCAAACTGAATTCTAAAGTCGTTTGAAAGGGACAAGACATTCGGTAACTAAAATCGGTTTTAAATCTGTTTATGAATAAGGCTGTTATACGTTACCCGCAATTTATACGTATATTTACGTATATGATTAATTCGTTTAAATGTATTTAATAAGAAGTTAAAATGGGCCAACAAAAATATTATTTTTACTAATAAAATGAAGTTGCTGTACAAGTTAATGACTGGTATCCTTTTAATACAAATCAAATAACAAGGCTTCTAAACCGCCTAATTTATCTAAACGTTGTAACTGATTTTTATACTTTTATAAGCAAACATTATCATTGTAATATCACACAAAATGAATATTCTAAAACATACAATCTTGTCACTTTTACACCATCTGATATTGAAACATTTTGTTAAATGGGTTATAACAGGTAATAACAGTTACATTGTTACATTATCCATCAACTACCACCATTCCAAACAGAATAAAAAAATATTATACATATTTACTTAGTCACCACAATTTTTTCAATTCACTAATACCATATTAAATTTTTTTCTTTGTTATTAAAATTATTTTAATTCACTAAAACCATATTTAAAAAAGATAAATGCTGTAGTAAATATATTATTAAAACAGCCAAATTCAAGATAATAGAACAATCAGCAATGTATTAAATAACATTCTCAAGTTGTAATTAAATGTTGCCATGATCACACGGTAACTGCCAAAATTATTATTTATGTGTTAATCTCCCTAAAATTTGGCATTTATTGAGAAAATAAATATACCTTATAGATTTATAGAAAATAGCATTTATTGTAGTGATTTTCACTAATATCGACTGAAACATTTTAAAACTTGCCCTAGCATTCCGTGTTGTATATCGTTGTTGCCTAGTCAATGTGACGGTGCTTTTTACAAAATTAAATAATGATAAAAGACTATACATATAAATGCATGATAAAAAGCAATATTCACAATAAATATATAAAAATTGTCTATTTTATTATACAAATTAATATTAATGGAAAATGGATTTATTTATTATATATTCCGTAGTAGTCCATTGCAATGTTAATTAAGCGTTTTGGAAATTATTACTGCCAAAAATTGTATGGTATTGTGTTAAGGTTCAAATGCATGATTCGACTTTATTGTTTGAGAAAGCCGAATATGGAATGAATAATAATAATAAATACACCCAACAGTCACATACATAGTCCTGACCCCACACTAAGATCGAGTCTTGTGTCGTGGGTATCAGAAACTACGAGAGACTTTTCGGTCTCACAAACACCCAGACCCGTATAATATGATTATACGAATATAATATGTATTAATGTTCAAGTGTTTTAAAACTATGTACCACTATTTGTGACAAAACACTATATCAATTAATATTCGTCGATATAATGTGTTTTGAGAATTTTAACAACTCGTATTTTAAATTGTAACGTTTTACCTCCAACCTGTTAACATTTCGTAGATATTCACCTTTTGATAATAAGTAACTTTGCAAGAAAAAATAACTAAACGCAATGTAATCACAAATCCTTAAGTTAAATTTGCTTGAGTGGGTGTTTTGTTATATTTATTATTTAGTTATTAAATTACTGCTTTTATGACACATATCATATTTTTTGTGCCTAAATATAATTTATCGAAATTTCAACAATCTAAAATGTATTTTTATCGATAGAATTTATAAATATGTTCCCTATATCGAACCGAATCTAGTGTATTTAACATAATAGTTAATAATGAAAACCAATTTGTTTTATTTTTTTCAGTGTTTGTTTACATGTAACCGAGTGGATGCTGCACTAATAAAGTACCTATAAATAAAATCCTTGGTTTTTATTTAATCTTGTGCCCGTTTTTCTATAAAATAGTTCTTTTTTTTTTTTTAAACTGGCACGGCATAGTGACTGCATTGCACCTGATGGTAAGTGCTAATGCCATGCCGTCCAGATAGAGTATCGAATGGTATCAAACGGTAGTCTCATACCATTCGATACAATCATGCCGGCCCGCTGAGATGCCTCTTCACGCTACGGCGGAAGGACCCAGGATTATAGGAAGGAGGGAACACGTGCGATGGCAAACCGTTCCACAGCTTGACTGTACGGCAGAAAAAAGAATTAGAGAACCTCTTGGTTCGCGCCAAGTTCAAATAAAATAAAAGGAGATACCATTAACGAGTTTATTAAAATAACACTTTACATTGGTGTCGTCAGAGTAGGGATATGAGGTGTAAAATGGGAAGGCTTGGTCAGTTTCAGTCGGAACCGCTGCGACGTGACGATGCACTCGACGCGGACCCACTTCGTGACTGTAAACAATCAATCGCCATTGTTTTTAATAACTTCTAGATAAAATCTCCAGAAACTAATTCAATATATTGGTGTTGTAGCCATATTACATTAACCCCGGTTCAAAGACACGTGGTTTTTCGAATGCTACTTATGCTTCGATACATAATTAAGCCTGAGCTATACTAATCGACAATGCATTATTCAGGAGCTGCAATCTATGTGTTAAATGTAAAACACTTATGCGTCAATAAGTTTAGCTCTTGTACAAATTAAAATTCTTACATTAATAGACTAAAATATAACATCCCAATTTTCTCTGATTTTCTATCCTACCTGTCGCGTGCCACTAGCACAATTATTTTGTATCATACCTGTCTCGAGCCACTAGCGGACCTGCTCCTCGACCTGTCAGACCCGCTGGCTGATCCAGAGTTCCTCCTGGAGCTGGCCCGAGAAGACGCCTTGGAGCCGGACGCCTTGGACGAGGCGCGGGACGCCCGGGACGACGCGCGCGACGAACGCTTGCTCGCTCGGGATGAGGCGCGCGAACTCGCCCGAGAACTTGCCTTGGAACCCTGCGTACAAGAATATTTTAATTCAGTTTTTAAATATACATACCTTCTTTGTATGTACTAAATACAACTTTATGTCCTAAAGTACTTATAATATAAAATAACGTAGTACAAACCTTATCACTAGCTTTAGAGCTGGCTCTGGACCCTCTGCTGGCGGAACTGGCTCGCGAGGCCTTGCTCTTGGAGCTGGCGCGGGAGGACGCGCGCGACGACGCACGCGAGCCGGACTTCGAACGCGAACGCGAACGTGACCGGTCCGATCCAGATCTGAGAGTCATAAAAAATAGAAAACAATTACTAAGAAACGTTAACATAGATTTAAAATAACAAAATGTTATATTTTGAAACAAAAGTGGAGATGTGAAGTGAAACAGTTAAAAACCCATTCCGAGAATGACTTACTATAAAATATTACATAATTTATAGTTTGATCATCGTACAATACAACGTATCGTACAATACATCGTACAATACAATACAACGTTTCCGTATTGATCATCGTACAATAAAGTGTACAATTGGACAGCGATTATATCTAGTTTCAAGCAGATCGACATAAATCTCAACTGCAGTAATTACCCTCAAGTGCGGTGTAGTAATCTTGGAACAACAATTCAAAAAACTACCAACTACTACATACATCTATT
This sequence comes from Deilephila elpenor, assembly GCA_949752805.1. Lineage (NCBI taxonomy): Eukaryota > Metazoa > Arthropoda > Insecta > Lepidoptera > Sphingidae > Deilephila > Deilephila elpenor. The sequence goes on from OX457114.1 coordinate 4,206,582, forward strand.
TATGACCTAATTTACTAAGTACATATATCCTAACAAAAACGGAATAAAATCTTACCTTGCCGAGCCAGATCGCGCCGATCCCGACCTTGACCTCGACTTCCTAGATCCGGAAGCGGAGCGCGACCTACTCCTCGACTTGGAGCGTGACTTTTCGCGCGACCCTGACCTCGACCTGGACCTTGACCGTGACCTAGAACGTTTCGAGCCCTTCGACGCTTCCGACCCTTGCGGCGATTTGGAACGCGACTTGGATCGTGAATTTGACCTGGTATAAACAAAAAGTATTGATGCAACTTTTATGTTTATGATGATATATGGGAGACGGTGGTTGTAAAATCGTCTCATATGTCTAGTGACAGCATGAACGGTTTGTGAAACATGAAGTCCTGGATACGATTTCTAGATCTGACAATATACTCTGCGTTTTTCAGTTTGAAAAATGTGATTTTCCAATACTGACTGTGCCCAGCAAAACACATATTTTTATGTTAGGATAGCAATTAGCTGGGAAATCTGTAGCGCTTATGGCACCTCTGTTAACTTACTCGGGGATATAGGCGAGAGGTTATATTACGGATGCATCAATTTAAACATATCACAATTTAAGTTGATATCTGACAATATTTGAGTTATTTTACCTTTCTTTGTTTCCATTTTGTTCTTGTTTGTCGTCATCATCGTCATCCTCTTCTTCTTCTTCCTCTTCTTCCTCCTGAAATATTTTATTTATAATTATTTATTACACACTAGAGAGAAACCTTAGGCACTAAATAGATCTTGAAGCCAATGTGGTAAATTAAAACATTAACGGCCTTATTCATAGAGATATTTAAAACTTATTTTAGCTATCGAATGTTATGTCCCTTTCGAACGACTTTTGAATTGAGTTCGAGCGAAGAAGACAAAACATTCGAGAACCAAAATAGGTTTTAAATCTGTCTATGAATAAGGATTTAACCCTAAAAAGGGTTGGTGTGAAATAGTCAGCCCGTCAGAATGTGAGCCAAATAAATTTGCTATGTTTTTGAAAACGAATCACATTTTACAAATCACTCAACGCATTATGGGCTTGTACACAAAACTGCGATGCGACGCGATGCGAACTCGCAACGCAGAAAATTACGACACGAATTGCTGCGATGCGATTTCGTGCGGCAAGGCGTCTCCCAGGGTGACCATTCCTTCGACGACCGTTAACCGTACTAAACGTATTTTTAATTGAAAACTAGGTCGTGACATGGATCGTAAAAAGAAATGTGCACTTTTATTATTGCTTAGGAGATACAGGAGATACACACATACACATTATAGGAGATACATCGCAGGAATGCGCGATGTGAATCAATTCGCAAGTTCTTGCGATGCGTAGAGGGAGCTCGCAGATTTTTGAGATGCGACGTCGCATCGCAGTTTTGTGTACAAGCCCTATAGCCGCCTATTGTACCATATTTAGATTAGTTTTATTATCTTATTATCATAGTTAAGTTGTAAATAAAGAATATAAATAAATAATGCACTAAACACATGTATATGAAGGCAGGCAGAGATCGCAAGTAGTAAGTACCTGCGCAGGTTCGAGTTGTTTCTCCCGGAGCCGCAGCATGCGGTGCTCGGCGGCGCTGAGCGGGCGGTGCGTCACCACGAGGCGGGTGAGCGCCTGCGCCGCCGCCCCCGCGCGGGCTCGACGCTTTGATAACCGCACGCGCGTCTCCAGCTCGTTGTAGTACACTGTGCGGTTGCGTACCACCTGGAATTGTGATGTTTAATATATTTAAGGATATAAATATAGTATGGTAAGTTAGAAGTGAACTAGAGGGTAAATTGATGAAATTGCTATTTCTCTCATCAATCCACAATGTAGAAATGTGTCTGCAAAGTGTTGTTGTTGTTCATCAGATAAGACATTTACTAATTTCTCAAATCTATTATAGAAATAGCAACCTGCAATAATATTTTATAATATGCCAAGGATATCTTAGCAATACAATTTGATTTGATGTAATAATTATTTGTTTCTATTTTACATGTACCACAATTAAAAGAAATAAAAAATATAAATAGCAATGTTTATTGTTACCAAGAAATAGTTCTCTTCGTAACCCTTAGAGGCTTTGCTCTTGACATTCCAGTTGTACTCCCTGGCCATTTTGTATTCATAAGTGTCTCCGTCCATGTATGGTATGCCTTCAGTGATGTCGCGCCGACGTTTCTGAATGGTATCTTCAGTAGGCAGACAGTAAGCCACAAACTGCTCTCCACTTTCGTCCATCACACCTCTGAAAAAGGTAATATAGAGTAATGACTGTCTCTTTTTCTATGTGCCTGTCTCATGCATTTACATTAATTCACCCCATTAGTTTAAGTAACATAACATTCGTTAAACATGTTTCAGGAAATAAAAATTCCAATGACTTAGTAAAGTAAATATAAGTACTTTAACATAAGTGTTGATTGTCCCGTGTATTTTAGTATATTCTACCCCAAAATACAGGTATACCACATAACATAATCTGTAATGATTTTGATAACATTCTAATTGAATAACAAACTACATACCGAATCATAGCCTGAGACATGGCTTCAATCTGGCCAGCAATATTCTTATCTGCTGGTGCCGGATCTGTGTCAAATATAACCTGGGCGCATGGATACTTCCACATGTCGAAATCAGGAAAGATTGGCATGACCTCAACCGGAGTGACTCCAGGCTTGCTGTAATGTTTTTCTATAGTCTTCTTGTTGTCATCAAATGTCTTCTCAATGGCCTTGATCTGACTCTCACGATCCATGTACAATGTCTCCTCACTGAATATCTTCTTGACATTATAACCAACTTTTGCTTCAACCTGCAACCAAATTATGAAATGAAATATGCTTATTTGTTACAAAGATGTTCAGATATTATACAAGTAATGTTCAAAGTATGACTGAAGTAAGTTCTTGAATTACAAGAGTGACCGATCTAACCAATGAAGTCCTGGCATATCACAGTGGCATGTATATTTTACTTTCTGTCTTGTCATAGCTTCATACAATGCTGGCCAGTGCAGATATTGATTACTAGACAGTTAATGGTTTCTTAGATTTATGCGAATGTTACACATTGAAATAAAACTATTTTATACGGATTTTATCCGCCCCGTGACCACGAAAGCTGTAAAGTAATTGAAACGTCGGGAAGTTAAAAAATGTAAAAATTAAACCAAATCGCGATAAAATCCGTATAAAATAATTTTATTTAAATACTAGACAGTTTCTAATTACTAGTATTATTGATTACTAAGAACATTTGAATCAACAAGTTATGGGACAAAAATAGATGGCATCTGGCAGAATTTCATGAAAAAAAAACCTCTAAAATGTTACCTTCTCCATAGACTGAGGCTGAAACCTGGTCTGCTCAGTAGAGATGTACTCTGAGCGTCGCAACCACGATACATTCTTGGCATGGTGACGCGATCTTTTCGAGTCTTGAGGTGTTAACACATCATCTTCAAGCAACTTCTCGTCAGCGGGATCCAGGTTCGCATTGCCGTCTCCTTGATATATGTCGCGGTTTATCAAGTCTATGTGGACGCCCAGATCGTGTTCAGTTAACACTTCATACCGATAGTTTTTTTCCAGCGATGTCGGATTATATTGTATGAATCGTGTCGAAGGAAAAGGGTACGTGATGAATTTCAAATCAAAGGGTATGTCTGGCAGTGTGTTGCAGTATTTAACACGCGTTACGAGCTCCGACCTGCAGTGTAAACAAAGTTTTAGGCATGTTTTGAGTTAAATGTAGAAGTTGTTGTAGGTAAACTAACCTCCTTTCACCCGTCCTTTGCGGACGTTTCTCCCGTTCGGGTTCATTTGTTTGAACTGTAGGCGGCATTTTACTAATATTGCTTTTATGCTATCATTTCATTTCAAAACGTATTAAAAATATATTCGCTTTAACAATCAAAACTAACAAAAAACCAAACAAGTACAATAATAGGTACACAATCCTTATTTTCTCGGGTTGACAATTTAAAAATGTCAAAAGTTGTCTATGGCTATGGTTATGGTCTACTACATGCAGCACATCCCATTAATCGAGTTTGGTAAGTTTCTACACAGCATTCCCAACAAGATAATAAATACTACAGAACGTATAAAAATATTAAAGTAATGTTAGATATTCGAAAATATTACTTTTATGTTTATGTATACTGGCACGACAATTTTTAAAATTAAGTCAGCAAGCTTAAAACTTCACTTGAGCTGTAGCCGATATACTTATGTACCTACATACTTCGGTTCTTAAGATGGATTCTCCACCATATTGTTAGCATGGTGGTCTCTATCATGATGATTACGAATAGTCTACCATCAGAAAATACTATCAAAATCCATGCCAGTAGGTACAAAATGTAGTAGTTCCAAATAAATTTATATTTTTAATATTTCTATACTGATACATCTTTTCATTTTCATAATCTCTCTCTCCCTCTCTCTTTTCAGCCATGGGAAGTCCACTGCTAAACATAGGCCTCCGCCATGGATTTTTACATCAACCTGTTGGAATAATAATCACTTTCATAACTATTACCTAGTGTACATCGGAGAATCAGTATAATGCAATATTGTTCAGAATATTTAGGAAATGTCGGTTTTAAAGCTTGCTGAACTTTGTATTACTTATAGAACAGATTATTCGCGTTTGCGTAATGGAATTAACGAGCTTACAGCATTAATTTTGAATTATTAAAGGGACAATATTTTACCATGTTTTTCGATTGCATTTGCAAAAGAGAAAATAAGCTAATCATTCGGGAAATCTAAAATATCCCTTAAATGTTTTTCGATGAATCAATAGTTACGGGCTTATATTGATTTCTTTTTAAAAAGAACTACACGTATCTCGTGAGTTACCGTCACATCGATCACATTACAAAAAGAAGAATATCTTAATGTATAAAACACTACGCATTTTTTTTATAATTATGTCTACTCGGAAATCAACCCTGTACCCTTTGGAAAAAAGCAAGTTCTTACTTCCAGCCACTTTCATGACTTAAAGGGACTCCGAATTAATAACGAGTAATAACCAATAATGGCTAACCGCTAACGCTTTTTTTGATTTTGATGTTCTCACCATGTAGAAAACCAACCAACCACACAACCAACCAAGATTAAGGTTAATATTTATCAGTGTTGCAATAAAATTTTAGACAATTTTAAGTTCCGGCAATGTTGCCAATTTAATATAGATTTCACTTGTCTATTGCTCAACACTCATTCGTTTTCGTTCGTTGATTCGTCTTGACTTTGAGTCATTCACTCGCCGTATTTCGTCGCCATCTTTCTTTTCACAACTTTTGTCGGCAGAGAGGTACGTTTTAATTTTCAATAATTATTTAAATACTCCGCAATTGTAGCAAGAAATCATTCAGCCGTTGCTCCGGCTTAAATGCGCGTTTTTTAACACATTGTATGTTGCTTTTATTATATATTACACGAGAAAATGACATCTGCCATGTGGTCGGGGCGATGGGTTTTTCAACGTACTACGCATTATGTTTTACGAATAAAAATTCAATACATGGTGCATGTTAGCAACGTAGAAGCAGTTACTCGTCATTGTCAAAAACATTATAGTGTTTCGATGTAATATCGTCGGATGTACCCAGAAGCCGGTATGGTCACCAACGTGGCGCGAATGGTGCGGTCCTAACTTGATTTCATTGTTGTAGAAATATAAATGGGTACAGTAGAGCGTGCCGGTGACGACCACACGTCCGAAGTGGAGTCCGGCGAGGAGGAGGAAATCGTCGGCGGCGGTGAACTGGCGCAGCAACTCATGAAAAGGTAAGTTTTTATGCAGTTAACTAGGTTAGCAACCATCCCCCAATTATCAACCATTCGATGGATCCAGGATCACATCCTCAATTGTTGTCTGATATTGAAGTGTATTGCGCACATTGCTTGTCAGCGTGCATGTAGATTTGTATATTTTCATGTGCCTGCTTTTTGTTGTCCATGTGGAATAGGAATTTACATGAACAGTGAACACATGTATTGCGTATTTCATGCACACATGTGGTAAGAAGTTATGCGCCCTTACGTGTTGTTTTTTTTAAACTTGAATATGTATCCAGACAATCAAAGTAAGCCCAATTTTTTTTTTTTTTTTTTTTTTTTTTTTTTTTTTTTTTTAATAATAATAAAAATTTTATTTGGCACATAAAACATACATTACTTTATTACATACATTTTTATATAAAAAGGGTGACAAGTTATGTTAGTGCTTACACAAATTATAAAAGCTGCAATTTAACAGGGGGCCCCAAACTAGGCAGAGCCTGTATCTTGGGGACCAGTATATGTCCATTGTATTTGTTTTAGTTATCTAACATAGAGTTAACATAATGGTTATATTATAAATTAAATTTTCATGAAGTTAAGTACTCAGGATTAAACTTAATCTTAACTTAACTTAACTTATTTGTAGTTTATTATCATTGATAAGGAACAAACGTGTTCGAAGATTTAAAAATGGAACCACGGATAGCGCCTTCAGTTTCATACACAATTTGCCGCGCACTATTCGTAGCAGCCTCGAAGGTTAGAAAATTGGACAATTATGTGGATGCGCCATGTCTCGACTTAACTTCAAACGGCGGCAATAATATAAGGTCGTAAGTCCATTCTTGTCACATGGCTCGCTTCCCAATTCCAGAATGGTGAATCACTCATGGGAAACATTAATTCTGACTAAAGTTAACTCTGACAAGCGGGACATTTCATTTCTGCAGTATGTATTTAGAATATATGCGAATATTGCGCACAACAACCGAAAACCAGATTTAATTGAACTACATTTTGATAAAAACTGTGATAGCGCCGAATTCATGAATATACATAAGATACACGTGTTTATAATATTTACATTATGAATATTTATCGAAATTCGTTGTCAAAGTTATAAAATAAATACGATATTTTTATTCTATTGCATAAGTATAGATTTCATAAATTAGCATTGTTCCAGGTTTTTGTTTCTCTTGCGAATTAGAAACTGTGACTGAAAGAAACGAACACGTTTAATTTACAAAATAAAACAATTCTTTGCTTTTTTTTTAATCTAAAGAACTAGATCCGTAGTCACGAACAGCCAGTACATTTACAATAACGATTATCAAACGTTAATATCACTATTTTTTATACCTAATTACGTCTGCAATGCAAGACATAAAAAACTTCAGAGATATTACGGGTCAATGAACTAATGAGTCATTTCACGCTCTACTTGATCAATAAGTGTTGAGATGCAGCGTGCCGGTGTTTCAGACCGACAAATGTAGTTTAGAGACAGTTTTTTTTCTTATAACTTCGATAACTACAACCTATGTAACTTGACATAATAAAAGTGTAAATACAAGTGTAAGGACAATATTTACGTCGCTAAAAGCAATTTTAACACATTTGATGGAACAAGCCTCGTTGTACATAAATACCTAAAAGTATTAAAACTTATGATATTTCAAAAGATACAGAAACATTCATAACATTCATGCATTCAAATATACTGAATTAGATTAACATTCATACATGATGTAGGTATTTTTTTACAATTCGAAAATGTTCACTTCTGAATTATTGTGGATTAAATTGCTACAAAATGTTAAAAACTCTGGAATGTCATGTTTTGTTTTTCCATGTACATTACTTATTACTAGTATCGAGTAATAACTGAATTGTTTATTTCTCACTCAATCTGACAGACTCCAGGCTTCGTTCTCGCCAGGACTAGGATGGGATTTTTTATACTAGTTTCCAACAACGGGAGACTGATCTCTCCCCGGTCGATGCAATCATGCCAGCTGGATTATAACTCAGTATGTACATGATGATCCTGATAAGTATAAGATCCTCAAATAAGTTCGTTCTTCATAATCTTCCATGACATCAAGCCAGCGCTTTTACCGCCACGGTAATATTCACAAGTTGCGATGTTGGCTTTAATGGAGCGTTTCCGGTGCATCTTGTTTCCTAACACAATTTGTGCGCCGTTTCCGCTGAGTGAACTTTTTTCTTGAAATTTACTTCATGTCTTGAATAATACCTTCGCCAATTCAATCCCAAGAGAATTATTATGTATGTTTTTCTTTGTACCTCTTGTGAAATAACAAGAGGATTACAACAACGCAGACACGAAACAAATATTTGTTGATGACAAATAAAGAATTAGCCTTGTAATAAGATTTTCATATACGTAATTAAGTGTTTATAATTCATTAGGCTTTCAAATCCCAGGAATGTTAATTCGTGCATACTTCGGATATTTGAACTAATTAAGAATCCATATGAAATTAATAAATATATTTCATATGGATTATACGGTGAAAACTAATTTTAGTATTGACAAACAATTTTAACAGCTGTACTTTACACACTACAAATATTTTTATGTACCACCATCGCGTCGTATTTAAGTCTTTTGTGTATTTTATAGTTAGTCTATTTAACATTAACATGACCGTGCATGGAGAAATCCAATTATAGCGCAAAAAAGGAATTGACGTATTGAAGCGAAAGGAATGCGTGGGCATTCTATACAGTTTTTTCAATGTGTGACATTGATAAATATTCTCAGAGGACAAAGGGGCTTAGTGTGTTTAATAAAATCGAGGTTCTTTGGAATAGTATTCTCAAGTTCAACTTCGCGTCTAGGGCTATAGGTATTTGTGTATCCATTAGCATGTTTTAAAATGAAATAACATCGATTGTAGTAAGAATCTTTGTCTTTCAACGTAACACATACCTTGAACATACTAGGAACGTATAAGGCAAAACAGTTTCCTTATGAATCATTTTGAAACGTCCCCGGTAAGTGAAGTAATGCTGTAGTGCGCAGCGTTCCGTGAATATTTTTGGCCTAATACGTTCATAGCATGTTCATGGCACGCTACATTGTAGCGGGCAGTTATTCAAGTGAGACAATTATCTTTTTTCTTTAATTGTACGCCGCAGATGAATCAAACACAATCAGTGTCACATTTGATACGCGATAGGATATGACGTCACACAGATTCTTGGATCTCAGAGGTTCTATTTACAGCGTTTAGAACAGGATGTTCAATTAATAATTTACTATTAACATTAATCATCACAATCATTTGAACATAATAATGTAAAATGATACAAATTGTTTTTTTTTTTAATCTCTTCGTCTTATTTTGTAACTTCAAAACATATTCTGGCCCTTTTTCCAATTACAGCTGATTGGACTAATTAATAAAATTGTAAACAGTCTGGTTTGTTGATCCCTGCAACAAGTAGAATGCTATAAAATTTTCTATGACCTTAGCTCAACCGCATGAGCGTGCTAGACCGCAAAACTTTTGCATTGACTGTAATAATATTAGAAGGATCAGGTTATATTGTTATTGTATGACATAGTGCGTCTTAAGAATTTGATTACTAGAGTCAAGTTCTCTTTGAATGTTTCTTATAGCACAATTGAAAGGGAAAGCGGCTCGTTTAATAGGGATAACGATGGTCATGCAAATTCACAAACAACGAAATCGTGAAGTGCGTTGTTAGCTTTAATGAAGGGCTTGGAAGGGAAGATAAGTAATAAGTAAATATTTATGAGCGTCTTATCTTAGCTTTTCGCTTTTCTATAAGGTGGTACGCTTTTGATACATTGCTAGTTGTATTTGATAGTCTATTTGCACCTTTTGTAAGTACTCTTTGAGTAATATCTTTGAATTGTTCATTAGGCAAACATACCAAAATAAATATTTAAGAATTGAACAATACTAAATATTCCAACTACATACTTTTTTGTAAAATATTGGTGACTTGTAAAAAAGGAACATGACAATGCCAACCGACTTTTTTGCTAATTTTACAATTTTTCCCTATTGAGCAATGTTTCGCAAGTCTTAGTAATTTCGATTCTTGTTACAATAACCGATATATATTTAGCTTTTGGTTGAAAAAATAAAGAATTATAATCATTATTTATTTAATAATAATTGAACTTTACTGTTGAATAAAGTTAATAATTACAATAAGTGAGTATTGCTATACAAGTAGCACCTGTTCTCATTTCGCTGGCAACATGGTTTCACAACCCAGTATTTGTAATGAAAGTAATCGAAAGCAGATGCGTTTTTAAGTGGAACAGGTGTATTAACAACCCACGGTCCGTTTTAGAGGTACACTGCGGCAGATGAAATGTTATTTTACGTGTATTTAAGGTTTTTTTTATTAGAGGCATTTATAAATCTCCTTGAATAAGGAAATCTCTAGCTGATCTAATGCTTCACAAAATATGTGGTAAACTATGCAGATGCTGATTTAAAATTAAACTTTTAATTTAAACAATTTTAATCATCGCTCATTACAATTTATTTCAATGTATTACAATATTATGAAGAGACTATTTATCTTGTCAGAATTATTATAGCAGAGTTAATTTTGAATATTACATATTATAAAAGAATAACACAGGAAAGAATAGATAAGAAATACACAAAGTGTATGAGTTATTTAAAAATACATAAAATATAAGATATACATCAACACGAAACTAAATCAAGTTTCATGTAAATTTGAAACTACTGCGTGTTGTATATTTTTGTGCACGAAAACTGATTTGATGCGTTGCAACATAGAAAACTGTTTACGATCACAACTCTGTTTATTCTCTGTGTAAACGAGCTATTTTAAGTCAGCGGGACACGATTCCACTGAAAATTAAGTAATCTAAGCTCATGCTGTATGGGAATATTTATGGAAATTCCAATAGCGGATAGCGTGATTTCAGATACCATAATAATGCACATAAGGGCACAGTTAAAAATTTGTTTGTGGCAGATGCTTTTTACACCAGTTTTCTACAGTCTTGAGCCGCAAAAAGTCAATTTTAACATGTTGATTTGTTACAATCACTGGTGCGTAAGAGTTGCTGTATTAGGTTTTCTTAAATTTAATTATACTAGTAAGGGAAATATTTAAACTGCAAAGTTAATTTTTCCCATAGCAAGGGAAGGACCGTCCTCTTATGTTTGCAGTTGAATCCAGCCAAGAGACACCTTATAAAAAAATCATTATAAACATTCTACCATCGATCCGCATTTACCTTGAAAATGTTACGATTGATATTGAAATAAGTATTAAGTCAAAGATAATACGATGTCTGTAGGTTTCGTGTCCGAACGTTGACTCGTGTCGAACCATAAACTTTTTACTGTTCTCAAAAAAAACTGTATAGTTTTTACACGCATTCTTTGCTCTACATCACGCCATCGCCCCGAACATTTAATCAATTTGTATAAAAAGCGCTCATCTCATCTTGATTCTTGATATCAGATTACTCCCGCTCCCGTTTATTTGCACTAATTTTATATTATGGAGCGGAAGATGTTAGATATGTTAATTTGATGTAACATAAAAACTGTAATGTTTTCGTCACTGCGAAAATCTGGAACAAAATAAACTGTTGGTTAAAAACTAGTAGGTGTCGACTGGCAACGGAAAACCAAACTTATTTTATAAGAAAATTAAATTAACTGAAATTAAGTTAATATTCTTTGTTTGTAGTTGGAATCCTCTAGCTTTGATTGTTCTATTCAAGGTGTTGAATGTATATGCCTAGATAAAAAAAAATATAGTTGGTTGCCAAGCGACTTGAGATTTAACAATTTAATTAGATAAAGTATGTATCTCTCTTAATATCTTGCTGCATTACTAAGACATATCTAAGTGTTCATCTGGTTACCCAGCGGAGTGACTCGCACGGAGATGCTGGCGGCTATCTCGAACAGCATCCACGCGGAGACTATCGCGTCGTTGCCGCCCAACGTCCGCCGCCGCATCCGCGCCCTGCGCACTCTGCAGAAGGAGTTCGTCGATATTGAGGCCAAGTTCTACAGCGAGGTGCATGCGCTCGAATGCAAATATGAAAAACTCTACAAGCCGCTCTTTGAAAAGGTATTGATATTGTTGGCACCTCATTACGCCTGTAACTATGATCAATTGCAATCAACTTTTCAATAATAAGGTTCTATGATGTTACATTAGGAATACCAGTAAGGTATAATTGTTAATAATTCATCAAAATTCGATCGGAGTTAGCAGTAAACGAGTTGCGTTTACGCATCAAATTATAGGACCAGGGTTTTATAGCCTTTGATTTATCATTAAATCGTAACTTGGGCCTTAATTAATCTGGGTTGTTGTGTAAGATTCACTGAAAGAATCACTGTTTTTATGTGGCCTAATTTAGTCTGGAGACTAGTCCTTTTATCAGCATATTTAATTCGTGGCCGAATGGCTTAGTTTATTTATTTATCTTTGATAATATTATCAAAATGCAGATAAAAACTTTAAATTTTGGATTAACACAGTATTCTTCGTATAAATTACTATTGGACGACCAGCGCGAAGAAACGGTCTATAGGGCAGTGTTAGTACGACCAAGGAATTCTTTAGTAGGTGGATTATTCGTATCGCCGTCCACAGTTGGACATCGCCTCCCTAAGTAACCGCCATGAGCCAGCCAGGTAAACTAGTAGTATAACTACTCCAGCCTGACATCCTCCGTGGCGCAGTTGGTTAGACGCCGGCTGTGAAAAGAGGCCACGGGTGTGATCCCCGCACCGAGACAAATGTTTGAGACCCACAAAATGTATTGGGTTTGTGGGATCAAAACGTCTCGTAGTTTCTAATACCCACGACACAAGACTTAAATGATCTTAATGTGGGGGCTCGGCTATGTATGTAGCTGTTGGGTGTATTTATTTATGTGTAACTACTCCACAGCGTGCTCAAATAGTGAATGGCAGCTACGAGCCCACGGACGAGGAGTGCGTGAACGCGTGGCGCGATGAGAACGAGGAGGAGGAGCTGGCGCGCGCCGTGCAGAACGCCGCCATCACCGACGGCACCGACGACAACAAGCTCGCTGACGACAAGACCACTGAGTTAGTACATGCTATATCTTTACATCGACTTAATATGACAGCAACTTCTTAAAGGTCATAAGAGATTTTGTTTGGATGGCAATGGATTGATTGAGCTAGATAGATAGCTGTAGCATTCTTGTAAAATACACGAAACAACTTGCTTCTGGTTGTTAATAGGATAGTGGGGAACAAAAGTTACTGATGAGTCTGGGATATGATGTTTACTTAGCTAAAAGCTACCATAATTTCTATACCTAATACTTTTCTCTAGGTCTGTCGTAAAATCGGATTACTTAAAAAAGCTGTAAGTAATGTAGAATTATAGCCTGAGATAAAATAAGAGCGGAAAATATGTAAAACTAAATTTTGTAAGCAAAATATAAGTTAACATTATTACTAATATGATGACAAACTTACACCACATACTGAGAATCATGATTGATTTGTTTAACATGCATCACCAACTGAGGTATTTCTATACAATTTACAACACAAAGTTCGTCATTTCCTGCTCTAACAGTTGTGATGTTTCAGGCCACCCATGGATCCCAATGTGAAGGGTATCCCCGACTTCTGGTACAGCATATTCCGGAATGTATCCATGCTGTGTGAAATGATGCAAGAACATGATGAGCCCATTCTCAAGTGTTTGCAAGATATTAAAGGTTTGTTTGCAATTCTTTTTAAATCTCTAAACAAAAATTGTCAACAGAAAATTAGTAAAACATATGTATACTATTGTTAATTTATACTGTCATGATGACTTACAAAATCACCAAGATCTGAATGCCGTGATCGTCACAACATGCATCACCAACTGAGGCTAACACATTATACCACACTTGTCAACCACAGTCCCGTACACATTTAAAAGTATCCTACATTGTCCTCAGTGCAAATGCATGACGACCCAATCGGATTCACGCTGGAGTTCCACTTCGCGCCTAATGACTACTTCACAAATACTGTGCTCACAAAGGAGTACTCGATGAAATGCAAGCCTGATGAGGAGAACCCCCTTGAATTTGAAGGACCCGAGATCTATTCTTGCAAGGTAAGCTTTCTAAATACTTTTTGATGTACTAAAGGATAATGTGTTCATAGTTATGAATTGTTTTATTCTAGTATTCACTGTTTTGATAGTATGTAGTTTGTGGTTTTCTAATGTAAATGAATACTCAATGTTTGTTGAATTATTTAATGCATGGCAATATTCAGTGCAATTTGTAATAACAAATTTATGGCGGTGAAATACATTTTGCATTGCTCACTGATAGTGTCTCACTTTTCTTTGATAATAAGGTTCTAAAGAGGTTGAGGCGCAAGGCCCTTAGGTCCAATGTAGTGCCCACCAACGACAACATTGCATTAATATAACCAAAACTCTTATACACAGGGTTGTGAAATCAACTGGAAAAAGGGCAAGAACGTGACAGTGAAGACGATAAAGAAGAAACAGAAGCATAAGTCGCGCGGCTCGGTGCGTACAGTCACCAAGTCCGTGCAGGCCGACTCGTTCTTCAACTTCTTCAACCCGCCCACCATGCCCGAGGACCCCAACTCCACCCTCGCCTCCGATATCCAGGTCAGACACCACTAATAACATTCTTTTAGGTTTTGGTAAAGTGTACTAACTTTTGAGAATACAGTAATAGTCAATTTGAGACTCTTATGGAATCAAAAGGTATTTTATTTGTTAGCCACATATGTACACTTTCATTTGTCTTGTTTTATATTTCTTCTGTGATTTCACCACTCAACAGTTAGGGTTTCCTTGTTATCATGATTTTATTACAATCCCAAGGGATTTTGAGAACAGGCAACAGTCAGAAATAACCATGGTTATTCCTCTTGCCTAGGCTTATCAATCTTGTAGTCATTAATTTTATAGTGATGAAAATAAATATTAGTACATCATGAATGTTTCAAATTAGAAGGAATGAATGGACATAGTGTGATGAGTAGTAGAGTATAAGTATGTCGGTCCGCAGGCGCTGTTGACGGCGGACTTCGAGATCGGCCACTACATCCGCGAGCGCGTGGTGTCGCGCGCCGTGCTGCTCTACACGGGCGAGGGACTCGACGACGACGACGACGACGAGTACGAGGAGGAGGTCGGTACACACACACACCACGCATCGCCACACCCCTTGTCACACCAACTTCGTACTGATGCTTTTTTAATTAGCTTCATGAGTATGTATTCAAAATTTAGTCACCAATTTAGTGGTGCATATTTTGTTGCATAATATACTGGGTAGCCTAGTCACTTCACTAGTCGTCATTTACAGTAGAAATATTAATGCTAACCTGTTATGAAACACCTTGAAAATTCTTTGAGGGTAATTTTTGGTGTGTAAATGCGGTGACACCACGAAATATAACATTTGTGTGACAATGGGTGTGAACACGTCGTCATTTAATAGGGGCCTTTCTAGTCTTCCAGCATATATGCCGAAGGCGATAATGAGTGGAAACAGTGGATGCTTTTTGCAAGGACTCACATCAGTGCGTAACTCATTGAGTTAAGATGGAAACTTCAATCATAACTGTTGTATTAGAGAGCAAGCTTTGTGTAGTATTGAGGCTCGCTTTTGATATTAATTTAATAACTTTTAATACATTGAGACGCTCTCGCCTCGTCCTTCGCGTGTTAAAAGTGTGAATTCTACAGCCATCTAGTATTCGTATTTATTAGAATTGAACATGCATGGTAGAAATGTTGAGTGCTTGCTTATTTTATTTAGCATTTATATGAATTTGTTATGCCTTCCCAAATCCTAAACAGACGGAGGTACGGTATCCACTGTGTCGAGTGTCGACTCCCGTTCCCAGGGTTGTTATTTGTTAGTCGCCTCTGAGTGTACACGTCGAACGAGCGCGGGGCCACAGCGCATACGGTATCTACGTCTGGAGATGGTAGCGGCACTACCAACAGCGGTGATGTTTGGTTTCAGGAGGATTCGTACTCTGACGAAGACTCCGGCACGGAGGAAGTATCCGACGCGGAGGATTGATGGTCGTCAATAGTCCGGCCGCTCCCTAGCGTTATGTCGTAGCCTATAAGGCAGTCCGCTGACCCCGGGGTCTCGCTCCAGCATACTGATACTATACAGACACACTCGCCGGGGTGCGTCGGACCTCGAGATGCACACACCGCCACTGTGCTTTAATCTATCGCGTTCATATCTGGCCCATATCATTTATAAAATTATACCAAAAAGGAATTATATGTTCGCCTAGCGAAGGCTGATAACGAATACTCTCATAACGCGTCAGGTTATTTTTTATAAATCGGTAGTATTTGTACGCTAGATGTTATTATAATAATGTACTTCTCGCAAGTTTTATCTCGATCTATGCATGGTTTATCCTCCGGCCAGATAAATATGTTTTAGAACTCGATATATTTAATAGGGCTCTTGAAGAGTTATTGTTGTAGACTTAAAAGCGAGAAGTGTATGGTGCCTTGATAATGTATAATGCATGTTACTTGTTAGATGTCTGTTACGATACCTATATTGCATTTCTAGTTTAGTTATACAATTTCTCGTTTTTATTTATTATACAGTAATTATAGTGTGTACTTTTATTTTACTAATTTTACATCTCATTTGTGTACTTTGAAATTTCATGTGATATTATTATTCTCTAGAGCTATTTTGTTTCCTATTTAATGAAATTTAAGTGTTTTCATTCCACGGCATTGTCGGTTCGTGGTGGCCGGTCGCGGCTTGCTTGATGAATTGATTGTGCTCGCTGAATCTCTTAGTGCCAAAATGCATTTTATATCATCACTTGCGACGTCGCTAACTGTGATCTTTCTCATATGTATTTTTATAATATCTTGACAATAGCTAGGGAATACAGATGTATATTTTTTATTTATGTAACTTTCTATTGAAGTTATCATTATAATGTCAACGTGTAGCAGCTCGTCTGGTAGATTACACAGTCTTCACGGCTTGTATGTTTTTGGCATGATGTCATTATGTGACATTAAAATTGTACGCTTTTTATACGTGTGTTTCATTTTTTATCCTTATTTGCATGTTAGTATGTGCGAGACGAGAACGCAGATGGTTGCAGAATTCACGTTAACGCGGGTAACTGAGTACGTATGTGCGTAGCGGGAGTGAGGGTTGCGATAACGAGTGTGTACTGTTGTACGTAGGAGGAGGAGGAATGCTCCACGGAAGAGAGCGACGACGACGAGGAGCCGGCGCCGCGCCGCCGACACAAGAAACCCATCAAGGTGCCGCACGACAACCCCGCCGAGTGCAAGCAGCAGTAGTCGCCACACACACACCCATACATACAACACAACACACAACACATCGTCTTACGTTGGTGCTCAATCAATGCGCTTGCCACATTTTGACCACCCAGTGAATCAGGTCACATTGTCAACCCCTCGAGATTAGGCTTTACGTCGTCCCCCGCGCGTTCAAAATGTGGTGAGCCTCGATGTTTCCTGCAGTGATTACTTGTTAATCGTCCCTTTATATGTTGTAAGTGCGCGCCGAATTCAATTTGCACATTGTCCGTATTGGTAATGTAAAAAAAATCGGCTAACAATTTTATCTCAAATGTTAGAAATCGGTCTATTTTTTTATGCTCGTGCTACTAATGTAAAGAATAAATGACGACCGAGTTGCCCCAACTCTCCTCAACGATATACATTCCTTGAATTTAGTTTGGAATGTTCTTGTTATCCGCCTTGTTTCAGCAAATTGTCAGTTGTTTATGTTATAGAAGGTTGGGATCGAGTGCTCCGTGCACTGAGATATAGTGAGACTTGTGATGTAGTTACACTGCCTGTTTGTTAACAGCTGTTGGTTAAGGTCTGTAAGACAGTGATTATTTTTAAATGTTTAGTTCAAGCAAACGTTTATTTGCGCGTCATAAGCTTCCAGGTTCCTTGCTCTTCACCGATCATCTATATGTTTAGAGAATTGGTGTTTGCCACGTAATGTTAAAGGCGTATGCCAGCAGTATATAAAATAAAATTATCTTCATCAGATAAATGAAATGTATAGCTAATGAAGTATTTTTAAGGCTACGTTTTAAACGTACTCGAGTACCCCCGTACGCGCAAGTAAATGGATATCTTTAAACCAACTTCCAAGCTGTGAATGGAGTCCGGCGTAACATCGCCGCTGGTGTTTCATGGCGTCATATCTCTGCCATCGTAAAAGCTTCTAATTAAGCTAGGCGTACCATTTTTTATGTCGATAAGACCGTATAAAGGCTATTGAAATAGTAGTTTTTATAATAATAACATTGATGTTTAGTGTTAATGCATCGCATACACCAGCTATTAGGGTATTTGTACACTTAACATTTTGAAATAAAAGTACGCAAACAATTTTGTCCTTTTATTTATTTAATTGTATTCTTGTTTGAGCACGGCTTCCATCTCAGGGGGATTTAGGTCACGGTGCATCGAGTTACATCATGGAGCATTGGCCTTTTGCAGGTTCGTGGACTACACATTCCTTTGATATTATGGAGATCTGCGGTATGTAGGTTTCCTCAAGATTCCTTGGTTAACATAGATGAAGCAAAATTGCACAGAATTGATATTTAACAAAAATACCTCTGTCCCCTAGTGTCCTAGACCTACAACATATAGTAGTACTGAATACCTAATTGGTACTTTAAAAAAAAAAACCGCTTAAAGTTTGTTATTGATAAAACAGCCTTTATCCCATAAGATCTCAAAAAAGCATTGACACGAATAAAAATTGCTAAAATATTTTGAGCAGGCGGAGTCAGTCCTGGTGTCAACAATATAAAAATCTAGATTGCATATTTCTTACTCTTGATTCCTCCGGAACCAGATCTTTATTTTTAATTATTTTACTTTCATGTTTTAAAACACCAGGAGTAAACTTGCCTACTTAAAATATACGAGCAATTTTATGAAGCTAAGCTTTTATCAACGCTCGATTGCCTTGACGGTTTTTGAGACTAATCCTTATTCAATAGATGTAGTATAACGACTACATGTATGCTATTATCTAATGCTGATTTGAGCATAAATATGCCCAAAGACATATTATTAAAAGCACATACCAAAAGGTTATGAAATATTAATTAGAGCAATCAATTTTTTTTTAAATGTTGAAAGTTCTGGAACATTGAGACTTGAGTTCCCTATTATAACATGTAAAAATCTGACTTGTCTGAATCTCTTTGTATTCAACACTTTTATCGATATCATAAAAATCTGGAGTTATATATATAAACAGTCAAAAAACACGCAAGACAAAAAGGTATTGACACGTGTACAGCAACAAACTAATGCTCAAATACTTACGAGAAGGCGTCAAACGACAACACTGTTTATAAATATTAAATGGATTATTCTTTATTTAACACATTTAACACCGTGCATTATAACAACTTTTAAGAATCTAAAATTAAACAGCACAATAAGATTCAATATTTATTAACTTTCAATCATTTAACAATGTATTTATCACGATTTGTCTTTTAATTACAACGCGATCAGATCTCTTGGTTCTACTAAATATACACTTCCTGAAATAAAATTATAGTTTTTAACTTACATGAGATGTACTTTGTGGCTGTCGACTGCTTATGTAATTGATCTTTATAGCAGTTATAAAAAGTGCGTCTCTGTATAATATACTTAACGCAATTTGTCAATAGCTACGCTAGAAAATAAACTTATTGATACTTGAATTATCAGCTTCACAAAGTAGATCTCATTACATTTCACTAAAATAATCTAAAAATTATACTACACAAAAACGTTCCCGGCACATAAAAGGGAACATTCGCAATAAATCCTGTTTTGTACTCTGCACAACTGTATTATACTAATTTAAGTACAAAGTTTTGTATTACACAACTGGGGTAATCGATCAAGAGATAAGTGACATTTGGAAATCATAGCTTTACCTTCCAATTTAAATCGGGGTTTCCACACTGTGTGGTTTGGTAACATGTACCTTAGCCGAAAGAGTATTCCACGAAAATCTTATGAAATTTGCCAAACCAATAAGTTGCCATAAATTCATTGCAGATATCGCTGCAATAGTTATCTGTATTGACCATTTATTTAAATTCAAAACTTTTGCCTGTGTTTTTATTCTCACTTATATGAGATATAATAAGGTAGTTATAGTAGATAATTTACTATGTCAATTTAGAATTCTAGCTAAATTTTGAAGTTTTATATAAAATCTGACGCCCTGTGATCTTTATCATAAATATAAAGATCTTATTAGTTTTGAGAAACTCATTAATGACAGTTAATTTATGAAACCATTTCGGCTTTACGATAAACAACAAATAGTAAAAATCCATACAAAAATTTGAGCCACTCATGGTCATCAGTCTGAATAATGTTTTTAGCACCATATTATGTTGCCTTAAAAATTAAACTACAGTCATACAGCTAAAGGTCAAAATATATCGCTATCAAACTACGCAAACATAAGGGAATGATGCGATATGGTAATTGTTAATATAACTTACAAAAGGCGATTAGTAACTTGCGTATTATACACGTCCGAAAATATTTTTTTGATTTTATAGTTCTTTGACTTACAGAGATGGAAGATCAAAAAAATGTATGACACATTCAAATGTATTGGAATTTGTAGAGTCGATAACGTAATAAATATTAACAATATTCACTCCTTGATTTCACTTCCCACCAAACTTTAATATCGTTTAGTATAACCATTAATACAGTGATTTTATTTAATTATACACTAGTATAATAAATCATCTCATTAATACGTTATGAAACGTAAAAAATAAAAACCACCAACCTCTACAATTCATTACATAAGTTCGTTGGCAAACTTGTAATTCGCATACTTCCTTGTCCATAGCCAAGTTCATAGCCAGAGCACTTTAAACTATTAAAAATTAAGCGTTCATCGACTGTAGAAATTGAAATAGTTTTATTCTCGTTTATAAAATTGAGAAAAGTTGTTTAATTACGTATTTATAAATACGTCCTCAGAAATAATTGACAATGACTAAACGTGGTAGGATACAAACAGGTCATTATTTTATAACAAGATACCTATTCGAGTCGATAAGCGCATGTGTGGTTACTATAAGTACTCAATAATTTGACATGTTTTAACACTCGTCCTAGATTTAAGTAGAATTAAGTACACGAAAGACAGTTACGTACTCGATACTATCCACTCACGTATAGGTACGCAAAAAATAATATCGGTCAAATATTTGCGATATTTAATCATTGTATAAATATTTTTAATTCAATGACGTATAAAAACTCGTTTCTTCACAATCAACATATTTGACAAAAGTTCCAAATATTTCATTTCTGTTAATGTAGAAAAAATCATAGAATATATAAAAATAACACTCCAAAATATACAAAAATATAAATTTTCCAAATTTAAAAAGTGTAGAATAGATGGATATTCATTACACAAAAATTTCATAATTCACCGAGTTTGTGAGAAAGCAAGAATTTGAAAAATATATATAGCGATACCCTCATCCATTTAGGTACAGACAAAAACAAAATGAAGTTTAAGTACAATAAAAGAAGCTTAAATAAAAAGTGTGTCCAAACAATACAAACGTGCGGGGAAACATTAAATAATATGCATTTACCGTAGAGGAAGTTGAAAAAGCAAATTAAACTATAATACAATGGCTCAGTCGATATAATAACACAACCGAGAACACTAACGCCGAAATAAGTCGAGCTCTTGCTTAGTTTTAGTGTTGTCACAACGCAAGCATTCAGCTATAATATTAAAAGTTATTTACATTTCGAATTTATCATGAACTGTATATATTTTAATTGCTAATAATTACCTATAGACAGTAGAATATAATCTAAGCTACATGCAAATATAAAATAGGCCCACATATCAGCTTGCCATGATTTGATTCGAATATAATTGTTTAATAAAACTATGTTAATAAACTTATCTGGATACAGACACTACAGTATAATTTACATACTTATTCATTTTATTAAGATTGAGATATCGATATAACATTAAGTAAATTTTTTAAAAGTACATTAATTTTATCGACATTTACCGAGACATTACAATCAGATTTACTGTACTATAATACAAATACTTAAATATTCAGTATTGCTTGTAGTTTCGTTAATACAATTCGATAACATGACGGAAGACAAGATAATAACAACGTACAGCACCTGGCATTTGATTTGCCACATCGGGCAGATGAATAGGTCTCTGTCACACAATCTCTGATAGCTTGGTATTGGTGCGACTGCATGTGATGTATTTTTTTATTAATTATAAAAAAGTTGACTACTTTAGAAGGTATGTTGAGCAAATTCGATAGACAAAGATTTCTCTTTACTAAACCAAACATAACCGAATATCTCGCTCTTATTCAAGCCAAATCATATGCCGAGTACTGTTTTTAATAGTCGATATTGTACAAGCGTAGTGACAACAAAACACACTCGTATTATTTACTCTAAACCTAGCAACCTCAGACGGCATCCCTCGCTGTAACAACCGTATATATCCCTAAAGCAATCACGTCCGAGACAGTACGGACATCGCAAAGTTCGTCTTACACTGGTGGGCAAACGTCACGCGGGCGTTTTGGTTTTCTTACCGAACGGGAGATGTATGCGGCGCTTTCTCGGCTTTGGCACGCCCTCGTCATCCATTAAGGACGAATCTGTCGATTCTTCCTCTGGCGGCGTGTTACTTGACGGCGTTGGCGCATCTGCAATGGTTATATTAAAGAAGATGTTTTAGTCACAGAATAAAGGAGCAATGAAATAAATATGTTGAACGATCAAAATTGTATATAGAAAATCTGTATAATGGATTCTCATAATAGTTGAGTGTTTTGTTTGTCTATTTCATGAGTTAGTTACTTTGAATTTACAGTGAAATGAACAAAACGCGAGTTATATTATCGACATTTTTATTAGTGAATTTTTAAACATGGGCTTAACGAATGACTAGGAATTAAACAAATTAGTTTCACGCAGGTCTGAACAAAAGTAACTTACAAGCATCTATTAGTGTTGCGATTGATTGCTCTCGTTATCTGATCGCAGACAATCATTCGGGTTAATTTCTAAAGCCATTGCTTTGACATACCTATACTACGCACTAAATTATCGACACTTTTAATAATAATAAATTTAATAGTGTATCGATATTTCAATTGCTATTTATCCACTTAATTTTACTGACTATTCTAGGCTTTTTTTAATACGAGCTTGACATTTTTCGTTATTTCTTATAGTTTCGGATTTGGCCATCCAAGTCCACTTGAAAATTCAACCTGTATAGCGTATAGTATGTTTTTCAATAAGTATATAACTTTTCGTATTTTTTTGAATAATGCGGGTAGTATTCACCTTCGGGCACGGCTTTGTGCCTGGTGAAGGGGTTGCGCGGCGGCGGGCGCGGGTCGTCGCGCGCGAGGCCGGCGAGCGCGGCGGCGGAGGCGGGGCGGCGCGGCGGGGGGTGCGGCGCGGGGTGCGGCGCGGCTCGCAACGAGGCGCGCAGTGCGGGCTGCGAGTGCACCGAGCGGGGGAGCTCCTCACCCGTCCAGTTCACGCTGATGGATACAATCAGTAGTCGAATTCATTTAAACTATACATTTTCCAGAAGCTAATGACGTTCAATGTAGTCTTTTGAAACTTCTTCATTACCATCAAGCATCACAAGACACTTTAATTGTAATAGTATAATATGCAATGGGTATTCATAATTTAAAAGTGTTCAACTTTCTTCATTCTAAAAAACTGTACCCTCACTCTGTCCTAGTACAAATAGTATCATAAACACAGCATGTTTTTTCTAAATCATCAAATTCAATCCCCCCCAAGATATATTGATGTATCAAAAAACCAATTACGCTGTTTTCATTTTCATCAAACTCGAGCTCATATCTCCTTTGGGTATTTATTCTTTCTGATTCTTTCGGATTAGGCCATCCACACCCACTTAAAAAAAATATCCTGTATATGACACCATTTAATTCATATTCACCCGTTCACCTAATCAAAGTATACCAATACTTGCATACACACCACACAATAGTATTAAATTATAAAAGCGCTCACTTATCCCCTCCAAGTATGAACTGCACCTGGTCCTTGCGCCGCTCGTCCACAGGACTCTTCCGCACGTCGTTGTGGGAGGACTTCATTCTTAGCTCCTCTGAGGAGTGCTTCTTGTCGTCCTGTCTGCGGTCGTCCTGCCGCCTCTCACGAGCCTCCTGGGCTAGGCGCTCTTCTAGCTGCAATCTGAATGAGATGAACAGTGACTAGTTATTCGGGTTGTCAGCTATACAAAATAATTTCTTCTTAATAATCGGTTTGAAATTATCGATGGATAAATATTTTTTTCAGAAGGTCGTTTAGTAGACCTAAAACCTTGATGTTAGGTCTGGACAGATACGTTTGTACAGTATTTACTAGTTTATACAAGGCAAAGTGGTCGCTGTTGAGTCCCATGAGAGCATATATCATATGTGTCTTATTTCTCAACAATATGGTTTTAATTTATACGAAAGTATTTTTATATTCAACACCTAAAGTCATATATATTGTTCTCACCTTGCTTCTGCAAGTCTAAGATCCAGGGGATAGTGTGGAGAGTCTGGTTCCTCGCTGCCGGACGAATCTTCACGCCATCCAAAATTATCCGCAACTGAAGTGTTACAACACCACTAGTGTATTCTACTTACAACATACATAACGAAACTTATTTACATCACCTTATTTCTACATTCAGATATTTTACGCATTCATTTTAAGCCAATAAATGCCCGAACTACATCTAAATGATACTATCTATCTAATTCAAAGCATGTATGAAATAGTATACATCCATTTAGAAGAAAGCTATTAAGCGTATACTTATATAACATTCTTACCTTTACACGTGCCAAAAATAACGCCATAGACCACTGATAAAGCATACATATCTCTAAACTATAGTGGTACAATGATGGAAGCTGGATAGTGGGAAAAATAAAACAAAATCACAATCGTCAAAAGCTTTCAAACGTGCATAGAACACAAAATTCTGTAAAGAAAAAATCGACTAAATTTATCGACTAATGTTATTGCTAAGGCGAAGCGACATCATTATACACGTTTGTAGTTCAATGTAGGCTATGTGTATGTCAGTGAGAGGCGACATATTGCTAGTAGCAAAATCACAAGCATTTGTTGATAGCATTTTTAAGACTAAATTATTATTTAATAAATACACTGCACAATATGCATCACTATGAGATATTATGCGTTGCATACGTTAACCAACCACATAGATTTTAATTCGTGCAAAACACTTGCGGCAAGCTGTGATTTTTAAACAAGGATTAGCAACTTAACATGCGCACAGGAAAGGTGAAAAACCAACACCGACAGCTTATATATTTACAAATTATTTCATACATGCTTTATACCATTTAAATATATTGCCTGAAAGCTTCCTACCGATTGTGATGCAACAATAATTTCAAAATGTATTTATTCAAATTAAAATAACTAAGCATACGGTAACATAATGTAGCTTAGAAACTAACTAGATTAATAAATAACACCTTTTTCTTAGTATTAATATCGTAATATGAATCAGCTTGTTATTAATATGTATATAAGATCTAAAACAGGAACCTTGAACATCTATAATCACTTTATTGAAACAGTGACCGTTTCAGACGATTTTAAATGCAACGGTAAAATACTCATTACTTTATTACAAAAAAGTGAAGTCATGATCAGAATTTTATATCGAGTAAGTATGAATTAGTGCTTTCGAAAATAAGTTTGATTAATTTTTATATTTTATATTGACTTAAATTAAATAAAACATATTTATAATCGACTAAATCTAACGATGGCAACATTATTTAAGTACAGATCTTTGCTGTTATTGTAAATGGAAAATATTTTTGAGCACATCATATTTTTATATTCTAAGTATTAGTTGTTTCCGCTTTTTAAGCTAACAATGTTAAATATTTTAATAGTTATATTTATCACAATATTCAAACAAATGTGGAAGGTACTTATGCATAAAATAGATTGTTACTAAAAGCGAGTTATATTTTTATCATTCCTAATAAATAAATATTATACACGAATAACGAAAATAAAATACATTCATCATTACCGAATATACAATAGACTACGTAAACAGATATCGAAGGATATGGCAAATGATAAAATCTCGTATATTATCTACAAAGATGCTTTTCTAACATATTTTTCGAGATGCGAATATTTCATTATTAAAAGAGATTCTATTTATGGGAAATATTGTAACCCCGTGTCATAACTACTTATAAAAATATGGCTCATTATGTACTTACTTCCCATTTTTGCAAGCGTGACTTTAAGCAAAATAATATGTATTTTATAAATATAAAATCGGAGTATTTGGCCAACTTTTACCTGAAAATTTATTACATTGAATTTTGTTCTAATATTTACATTACTGATAGCCCATGCAGTATCTAATTTTAACATCAAATTAATACTACAAAAAAAAAAAAACTCAAGTTAGTTAATTTCTATGTGGTCACTAAAAAACGCAGAAATACATAAATGTCTTTTTAAAACCGCACTACATAGCAAACATTTCATGAAGTGTGCATTCTTGATGAAAATTGTCTGCCCGTTTAAATAGTCGATAATCGTTATTCGTTTCGTTGTTTAATCGACTAAAATGCAACGCGAGGTTAAATATATACAGCATAATTAGTTACTGTATTTACATATAAGCGTAAAAGCTGGCTCTTTTTGAATAATCGACTAATTGGTAATTATTTATTTAGCAATAAATGTTTGCAGCGACAAGCGACGTTTCCATAAGGAATGCACATGCACCCAGTGCTAGTGTCGGGTCATTCGAAATGTTCGTGGAACACCGAGGCGTCGTCGTAGTTCTTACCTGAGCCACAAATGGAGGTGTCGTCGCCGATGCTCAGGTCGTCTTGAGAGCTGCTCATGCGTGCTGTCACAAAATAAAATACGATGTCATTTTATCTTTTTTATTGACAACAAAGTGACAAAAGTGCGTCTGATGGTAAGTGCAGTGTAGTTAAAATAGACTATCGGCAAAAATATTATGATTTTCTCGGAAACAGATATGTATAGACTGAATCCGAAACGCGATAATTACGCTGGTGTGAACACGAATTATTTTGCTTCCCTTTTACCAGATTTTTTATTTTTCAGCGAAGTAGTCGTTACTACTACAATTTATTTGTTAATGAAAAATTAATGGATATTTTCATTTAACTTGATATTTTTTGGATATAAAATTTATTTTTAATCGATTTTCAACGATTCTTCTCAGAATGAATCAGTTGATGCTGTATTTTTTTTGTCTCATTGGTCTAGTATCTTAAATCTTTGGTCAGAAAATCCACTTGTGTGATTGTATAGGACTAGAATTTATGCCCTTCGTGTTAATAGGCTTGTCTTTTATCATATTTGGAAAGAAAATAAGTTTAGCGAACTGTGAGATACACTAATATAAACGCTAGCTTATGTATTATCACATGGACCCTGGCATTGCTAAAGTCGATTTAAAGGGTGATAACTTCACAAAATAAAAAAGTGCACATAAATGATGATGTATTTATTGGGACTCACGTCGCCCTGCAGGCCTGCCGTTGGCGTTTCTGTACAGTGTGGTCTCCAAGTACTGCAGTCCGTTGTTGTTGATTATGTTGAAACCGCAGAGACGCTCGATTTGCTTCCATCGGTGCATGCGCTCCTAGAAAGCCGATTATTTTATGGTTATTGTATTATGTAGAAACACCTTTAGACAGCCTCCTCGCAGTTGGTAAGACGCTGCCTGTGAATCGAGAGGCTGCGGGTTCCATCCCCGCACCGAAACGAATGTTTGTGTGATCCACAGGTATTTGTTTTGGGTCTGGGTGTTTGTGAGACCGAAAAGTTTGTCGTAGTTTCTGATACCCACAACACAAGATTCGATCTTAGTGCGGGGTCAGGACTATGTATGTGAGTGTTGGGTGTATTTATTAATTTTGTGTAGCTGTTACTGATTTCCAAATAAGAGTATTTTAATACGTTGGTATTTTGGGTGGTATGTAGGTCTTTGGCATGTAGTTATTTTTGTGGCCAAGTACCATTGTGTATGCACTGTCGAGTTTCGGTTTGAAGGACATTGTAGCTAGTAATTACTTGGTCATTAAACATATCTAATTTTAGGGGTAACGACATCAAATTTATACTAAAGCAATACAGTGCCATTCAGCCATTTTTTTATTGCAATGATCTCACTTATCGAGCGATCTACTCTTATCGCAATTCCCACGTACAAAAATAATATTGTAACATTATCAAAGGGTTTTTTTTTCGTTTTAATTACGGCCTATTTGACTTTCCATATGTTATATTTAATTTTTAATTACCTGTAATTCCTGTGTGACTTCGTTAAGAGCGGTACGCGCCTCTACTATGGAGCGGTCCACGTCATCAATAGACTTGCCGTGAGTGGAGACGAACGCGCCCACCAAACTCGAACGCTTCTTACGCAGCTTCTCGCACTGAAAACAACTTCAGTATATTAAACTAGCTGTTTATAGTATGAAAACTATGAAATATTTTATATTCTAGTGTTATTTCGGTTAAATACTGATTGTAACTAAACCTATATTTAGTTTTACTATAACTTTTTAGCTCATCTGTGCCACACTTTGATAAAGATTACATTGATGCACACACATTATTAGGCTTTTTATGAAAGCAAAGTTTCTACATTCTAAATTATGTTATTTTACACTTAAACTATTGACGTAAAAGATATAAAAACAAAGACAAAATCAACAAAGGACGACGTATCTTGCGACGTCAATCTACAGAACCCAAAAAAGTCAACTTTTGGAATAATCTTCAATACATTGAAATAAAACTATACTGTATTTCACGGATTTTATCGCGAATTTGGTTTAATTTTAACATTTTAACTTCCCGACGTTTCGATTACTTAACAGCTTTCGTGGTCACGTGACAGACTCACGCACTCACTGTCAAAAAATATTTTCATTTCAACGTGTAACATTGTCGTAAATCTAACAATTAATGATTAATGTTCAACACATTGAATATTTCCAGTGAATGAGTAACTCACCGCGTCCCTGGCCTGTTGCAGCTGCGCGTCGGCCTGCTGCTTCTTGCGCAGGTAGGATCTGTTCTCCACCTCGTGCGTGAGCTGCAGCCACTGCTGCAGCCCCGGCGGCGGCGCCCAGCAGCGGTCCTCCAGCTCGCCCTCCGCGCGCCGCAGCTCTGCACGCAACATCTGCACAAGGAGATTCATAGCTGAATTGAGGTATACCAACTGTTGAGGCGGCAGGAAGTCGCTGGACAGGCCAACAGGACTGTGTGACATTCCTTGGGAAAGACCTTGTTATTTCATATAAGTAAAACATGCAAAATAACACGATACAGTAAATAATCAAATTCGCTAAACTGTACAAACGGTTGATTAAACAGTGGAACTTACGGTTTAAAAGAGATAGAGTAAGAGTAAGAGAAAGAGAGAGAGAGAGAGAGAGAGAGAGAGAGAGAGAGAGAAACCTGCGCATACTGAGCTTATTGTATCAACCAAGTAGATAAGTGTAAATTTTTACGAATATTTATTTTACTATTCGCACGACAAAGTGAGCACAATGTTCTAGATGGCAAATGCCTTGGCATCCGGATAGAGACTAACTGGTATGACTAAGTTAAACAGGTCCAATGCTACCACTATTATGCACAAAATAAACCCGAAACGCGACATACTTTCGAGGATCACTATTGTGGGTTTTATTACCAGGTAAACAATATGAATGAATAAGTATGCAGTTTCTTTAACAAATACTTATCTATTTGTTGTGATCTACTAAAGTACTTACCTCTTTGCAGAAAACCTGAGAATACTCACAAACTAAATACGTTCCGGTAAATCCCTTTAATTAGCTTTCGATTGTTCCTTCCTATAGTAAATTGTAGGTTCCCTTAAGAAATAAAACCCACAATTTACTTTAATAGGAAAGAACAATAGAAAGCTAATTAACCTTAGAAATAAAGTAAGAATACTGAACTATAAAAAGTTACTATGACGTTAAACATTGAAATTCTGAGAACAGTGTACTGTTTTTATAACACGTTTGTAATACAATTGATAGTCTCCGTTATGGCTGGGTATTCCCATCGTCCAAATGAAATTGGCACATATATTTTTGTTCTTAATGTTATAATTCATCAGGTTTGATGACATAATCTATTGACAAGGCCAAATATGGAAAGTATCGCTAGTATTATAAATTGTATTGTATAATACATATTTATTGTATTAATTGGATTATGTGTGGTTTATTTACGTATATTTATTGCATGAACATCATTAAGCACGCGGTGGACTATTGGTTGCGATCTTTCGAGAAAGTAGTGCGGGTTCGAATCATACGACAAAACTGATTTTATGGAGTAATGTGGGTATTCTGTTTTCATAGTCAATCGCCACGCACCTAAACGTTGAAAGAAAACATGATTAGGAAATCTGCATATCATAAAGAGGTTTATGACATGCAGAAATAAGTCTGCCAACCGGGAAATACGTCAGCGTGGTGATCTACGACCTTTTCAATCGAACTCTCGATTGTAGACGAGTTCAGTGCTCAGTAGTGAGCGATTATGGGTTGATATAAAACGACATACATACATAAACTCACGCCTTTATCCCCGAAGGGGTAAGCAGAGGCGCCACTAGGACACCCACATTTCGCCTTGTATATTCCGTCCCACGATGTGATAGGGGGCGAGCCTATCGCCATATCGGGTACAAATTCCTGACTCCGGGCTGATAATGAATAGAAAAAATCAATATCACTTTGCCCGACCCGGGACTCGAACCCGAGACCTCAGCTTTGTAACCGTACCGTAATACAACTACGCCACCGAGGCAGTCGCGATATAAAACGACATTATTCTTTTACTCTTAATTCTCTTCCCTTCCCTCGCATTCCTGCTTCCAGTCATTCTAGTCCATCAAAAATTTGTCTAGAAGAAATCGTCTTAGAACCTTACTACATTTAGGACTGCGATAAAAGGAAGTGTGGGTGGCCCAGTGTCACCTCAGAAATAAAGGCACAAGTGCCAATAAATGTCTATCTATCTATTCAGCCACAGGACGTCCACAGCTAAACATAGGTCTCCCCAAAGATCTTCACATCGACTATATGTCATCGTCATCATCATCAGCCCGTTGCAGTCCACTGCTGGACATAGGCCTCTCCCAACGTACGCCACAGAGCCCGGTCTGCTGCTTATCGACTATATGTAAATAAATAAATAAATACACCCAACAGTCACATACATAGTCCTGACCCCACACTAAGATCGAGTCTTGTGTCGTGGGTATCAGAAACTACGAGAGACTTTTCGGTCTCACAAACACCCAGACCCGAAACAAATACCTGTGGATCACACAAATATTTGTTTCGGTGCGGGGATCGAACCCGCGGCCTCACGTTTCACAGGCGGCTTCTAACCAACTGCGCCACAGAGGCTGTCTGCTAAATTGATAAACATCACTATAGGAGAAGCAACTGTTACAACAGCCTTTCTATCGTCATATCCAGTCAGAATAATCAGTAGACCCGATTATCCAACAAGCTTAGTCTCTTCATCTTTAAAGACGAGTAATGCGTCAAAGATTATTTAGATTACGAGCGGTTATGAACAACGATTGCTATTGGACATTAGATCACTCGAACATTGATTAACAAACACAAATAACGGAATTACCTCAATTTCGGATTTGAGTTGCGTGACCTCCAAATCAGAATTTGCGGAGTTCAACAGCGGGGTGTCGCCCGCTTCTCTTAGCTTCTTCTCCAAGTTTTTCTTCTCTGTAGTCACGTTTTCCTGCAATAACAAAATGACATTATATCTAACAGACACCGTTTAAATTATTAGTGCTGAAACTGTTACAATGTTGTCCCAATCTTATCTCCCATGCAAATTAAAAAGTTAACACACTTTCGCGTTCTTTTTAATTCATTTATTACTTTTAAACCTTTTTCAATACTCACAACTGTTTGGAGAGACACAAACACACACACACACACATAACAAAACTACACTTCTTCTATACCTTCATGGTTTCACGACGTAAAAAAATGGTTTTTCCTTAAATCACGGCGGTAATGTAAGTACTTGCGACGCTACCGGATAACACGAGTAGGCACTTCAAGCGATCGAACTTGAATGAACATGCTTGCGAAATTATGAAGGAGCCCATCATTTACATTTTGAGGCGCTAATTTTAATGTGTATCAAAAATTTGTCAACCTACAAGTAACTTTAATTCAACAAATTAATTAACGGCACAAGACCTGTGCCTTTTGCAGACATTTTTTCTACTGACAGAGAAAAATAACCAAACCGTATTTCATTTAAACAGTTCGGAGTTTCGATCAATAACAACTGATGATTACCGTAATTGTGGTAATTGTAAATTTAAAGTAATTATGTCGCTCTGGTTTTTCTTTTTCACGAATCAATATGACTTAACATTGTTATCTCGTTATTCATTAAAAACCAGTTCATAAGGCGAATCGGCTGTAAAACAAAGAACAATAAATCAAATAATTATGTATTTTGTCCTCTATTCTCATAATAATTTATAACATCAATTTTAAACCATAACTAAAAAGAAATAAGTTAAATACGGCGTATTTAGAGGTTTCTTGTTTTGAATAGAATTACAGCCAGTTCATAGACAGTTTTAAAGTTTATTTTAGTTATCGAATGTTTGACCTTTTCGAATGACTTTTGAATTCAGTTTAAGTGAAGAAGACAAAAAATTCAATAAATAAAATAGGTTTTAAAACTGTCTATGAATAAGGCCATTACTACTGTGTGACGTTGGGTCAACGTATTTAACTTACAAAAGAGAAGGTTTATATTACACTCGTGTATCATAATAATTCAGTCGTGTTAAATGTAAATATTATACACTGGGCGAAAAAAGGCTGATTTCCAAGTAGGCAAACAGTTTGGAGTCAAGGCCATATTGACAATCTGACAAGCTCGCAATTTGTATGAGACGTGAAGGCGGTGACGTCTCGTTACATTTATTATTATATGCGAAATTCTTTGAATTTCAGATAAAAATATACTATGCAAGAATATTTATTTGAAGTATTGCTTAACAGTTGCTTCAGTCGATTTTATCAGAACATCTTTAAGGATTATTGGGTAATAATAATTCTTAATCTTCCTAAGCCTTTACAAATATGCATGCTTTACTTTACGCATTACCTCCCAATCGCACATAACAATGATTTCACTTCACAACAGTCAAGTCCTAAGTCCTCACCTGTTCCAACCGCGCTTTCTCAAGCTCCTTCTGCATATCGTTCAGGGCCATCTCGGCCTTGCGCAACTGCTCCATGTCTTGCAGCATGCGCTGGACTTGCGAGCGACTCGCCCGGCCCGCACGCAGCGCCGCCCACCCACCCACCACGGCGCCAAGCAGTAGCGAAGCCAGCAGCCAGTCCTTCCATCTGCTGCCTTCTGTAATGAGAACTCACCTGATCAAGTGCTCTATTGCAATTGCAGCTTGATTACTCTTGACGCTCAATTTTATTTGTTTTTATTAAACCACGAGTTCTTAAGTAGAAGACCGAAAATTCGCAATCGTAGTTTAGGACGTCTTACAGCTAGATAGAGTCACGGTTTGGGAAAGGTGGACAGGGCGAAATGAAAAATAATGGAGATGGCATTTGCTCATCAGTGGACTGTCATAGGTGATGATTATGTAATGCCACCGCGATCAAGTAAGTCTAAAAACTAAATTGGGCGCTACAGCAGCATTCAATAGAATCGTTTTAGTTTATAATCGTTTTCAAATGAAATCGGGTGTCAAGAGTGGGTCGGCTGATCTTACGATTTTCACAATCCGCTGGCCTGATAATAAACGTCACACTCGCTCTTAAACAGGAGCAATAACACTCAGAACTTATTAACATTAAGCACTGCGTTGCATTGTAGTGTGCCCGTCGCACTGAGATATTAAATGTCAAGTCCCTTCATGGCCACTGCCCAGTAATTACTGGCTGCAATGTCCTTCAAACGAGTCCTTCTATGTTGTCACCTGGCGATAGCTATAGACAATGCGGTTGTACCTAGCTAGACAGCCTTTTGCACATAAGAGACCCACAGCCTAGAACTCTTACATTAATAGAAAAGATTGAAATCAAATGTAATACGTGTAGGTTGGATGAGTAAAAGCACGACCTGTAGAAAATTTTATTTTACCTTATTGTATCATATTTTATAGCCACTTTTGTAAATAATTTAATAACATTTAGTAAATAATGAGTCTTTGGGAACGCTGTTTTTTTTATTACGTAGACAGGCGTGCTAGCTTTGGCTATACCAGGAACATTATCAAAAAACTTTAAAATATGCTTCTCTTTAGATATTCGCACTGTCATTTTCTCTTGACCTACACGAGGAAAATCGGCAAGGAAAACATTATCTAAAGTTATTACCTAGCCTCAATAAAACTATGAAATTATTTCACAAGTTGTTGATAATAGGAAATGACCATGTTTAAGTAAACACATATAATAGAATAAATCATATTATGAAGATTATCCTTGTTTTGATTTTTTACAGTATTTGTAATAATTATTTTATTATGAAACATTATCATATATGATTTATGTTTATTTATTAAATGTTATTTCGTTTTATGATTTATGTCAGTACTTTTCAATAGCATAGGAGTAATACAGTAGTTAATTATACCATCTACTACTATTTTAATAGAAATTTCCCAGACGACAAAAAAATGCCATTTTAACTAAATGCACATATGACCTATATTCGCACATACGCCTAACCTTTTGTCATTTAAACACACTTCGACAACTTTGAATGCATGTGTTTAAATAACATACAATAAAGAACAAATTACACCGTGCATCTACATTAATTTCCTCCAATTATTATTCATGTAAACTATTCTTACGCGAGTAATAAGTATTTTGAGATGAGGATAACGTGAAAAATCCTTCGAAAATCATCAGAATAATAATGATATTATTTAAATAATTAAGACCGTATCTTAATAACATAAATAATTAACAAACACGTGATTAGTAGGTATAATGCCCGTATACATATCTAAATATATTTTTTATTGATTCATTGTCATCTAATTAATTCGATTCCGACTTTATATTACGTAGTCTATACAACACAACAAAAATAAAATAATAATAAGAATCTTGAAGACGACAGGTTAAATTATTGGGTAAAATAAAGAAATATTAAACGTGAAAGTAAATAAGCAAAAGTAAAGACGAAAATTTGCTACAATTAAAACGTACTTGAATGATTTACTAATTTTGCAAATAAGCTTCTGATTGGTTTAATTACACTGATTAAATCCATCCTATTATAGTTATTTTCTCATTATTTCACCAATTATTGGGCAAATTGCAATCATTTGTTGGATTTTTTATATTGTAACCTTCAAGCAGTGACGTGCCTAGGGTTTTGGAGTAGGGCAAGCCCAATATTATTTTAGTTTTAATACATATTTATTTAGAAGGAAAAAATACTAAGAACGACGAAATCGAATTTACGGCGCGGCGGCAGACCTACGACACAATCTGTACAATATTAGGATTAGGTAATACAAATATAGATAGCCTGCGGTCATGCAACCGTAACTTTTTACTGCACTTACTACTGAGCACTTTTAATACCCGGCATTACACTAGCACAACGATAGCTACTATGGTCCCGTGTTTGACTGCGGAGTTAACCAAAATTGCGGACAGAAATTGTTATAAATACATTAAGGTTAAGTTTTTACAAGTAATTTTAATTACAAGTAATAGCATGCCTTTTGAAAGAACCACAAACTCATTGAAATCATTAGAATTACTCCAAACATTCCAATACACAAGTGTCCCTTGAAAAACATATGTAACACGACTGTTTAATAACCTATACGAATGGGAGCATTTAGAAATCGAATTACGTAGTTTAGTAAACTGAACCGATAAAATGCCTCTTGTGATTTACCACGTATTTAAGAAATGCACAAACTCGGCGTAGTTTTCGCGCCAGTTTCAATATAATTGAATTAAATTACCTTTATAACGGCAATGAACACTTTCACAATCACACTTAAACCATCATAGGAAACAATACAAATCATTTTCGTATATAAAAGTTTAAATAACATTAAAAAAACCGAATAATTAACCAATAACCGAACTATTTACAATTGCACAATGTCAAAATACCTATGAAGTTAGTAGTAATTCGTACAGTATTGCTAGTAAAACATTACAACATGCAATTATAATATACGAAAGAAATATAAATACCTCATTATTTGTATTAAAAAAATGATTAAATAATTTTAAAAAAGGAGTAACATAATTTAATAACAATAAATATAATTTAGTTAACAAATAATGTTACACATGACGACCTTCAAACGTACGATGTTCAGTCAAAACCTGGGCTTTTGGTTTAGTACATGATTGCTATATATAAATATTTGTAGCTATACATTCGTAGTGCCAGAGTGTAGCATTTCACCCGTAAGCGTGAAAGAGATAGCATGCGTTGCCACACGAGAGAGAAAAAGGCATACTTATATAAATTTTGTGCGTACCGTCTTTCAAAGTGAGAGGTAAAATTATTGAATGAATTTATTACATGCGTTGCGCAGCGCGGGCGCGCGGCGCGGCGCTTCGGCTCGCCGTCGCAGGCGCTTCATTGAAGAGCGCCATGCCTCGACGGAACGCGGTAAATTCAAAAATGGTAAATGTTTCGTAATCACTGTTTTGTATTGAATGTAATGGTTTCGTTCAGAATTTAGTATATACGTATTAAGTAGGGCAAGCCGGGCTTTTGGGCTTGTATGGAAGTACCGCCACTAACTTCAAGGATTGATTCTCAGGCTGGATGATAATAATTGACGTGGAACTTTTGATTTTTATTGCGAAGAATGGCAAGAGGAGCATGCCATTCGCCTGATGGTAAGCGAAACGACCGCTTAGTAACAAAACCAAACACCATGAATTACAAAGCAATGCTTAATCAATATAACATTTAGAATTTAATAATTTCAAGAATGGGGGTCAAGCCACAGGTCATGTGTTATTTCTGACAGCCTGAGAAAGTGACTAAAATGCACCTGATCGTGAGTTTTTAAGTACTATATCCGTATCAGCTCATATGAGCTGACAGCTGACGTATATACGCCTCACCGCAGGGCACGAGCCTGCTCTACAATCGAGAGTACGATTGAGAGGGGTTAGGACATATAGTCCCCCGCGCTGACCTATTGCGGGTTGGCGGACTTTACATACCATAGAAATTCTTGCAAATCGCTATGGTATGCAGGTTTCCTCACGATGTTTTCCTTCACCGTTATAGTGCGTGGTGATTGACTATCAATACACAACTGACTCCGAGAAGTCAAGTGTGCCCTGGGATTTGAACCCGCGACCACCGTGAACATGTTGGCAGCCGCGTCTGGTCCGTTTACAAACAGGTACAGTGTAATTTAAATATAATGTTCGTATACGAGAGGTTTACAATTATATCTCTCCTCAATATCTCTCCTCGGTTTACAATTATGCCTGCTTTGTATCTGGATAGTGGATATACGCAGGTGAACCTGAAATGCAACTCACTTGCATCGATCGATCTCTGCTTGACAGATGTTCTATCATGTGTATTATTGGTTATATCCAAAATATTAAAATACTACCATTTTAATTAACTGTATAGTATTTGAAGCTATTTATAATAGATCAAAACAAATGATTTATTCACTGTTTAAATGTTATTTTTTCGTATATAGGCATTGGAGTCATCTTGTACCCACTGACCACTCTAGACACACGTAGTTAGAAAAAGAAGGTTGTATAATTACTAAAAAATACTTTTAAAGACTCTCGACCTGATCAGCTGGCAGCTAGGATCATCAGCGGCACGCAAAGCATTGGCACCAAGCTGTGAAGAACCTACACTCGGCGAGTCTCATTGAAATAATAGCTAGGCCTTAACTCGCATCGAAATTAATCAGAAAGAAAAATAACTGGGAGGATTTGGCAACAAATAATTAACTTAAAGACTAAACATACATATGACATGTTTTGTACGTTTAGTTTTGATGTTTTAAGTATATAAAAATATGCGGAAACCAATAGCTAACTCAGTACAATTCCATAGAAATGCATTCACAATGTATAATTACATTATTGGTAGATTTAAGATTATAAAGTCTTATTGTTCTATGCGAATAACATGAATAGACAATTACTAAGATGTTGGAAACTGGAATTGATCTTGAATTTTTTTGACGGGAATAACTTAATGCTTAGAAATCTGTTGAGTATTTTGAAATTATGATAAAAGAGATATTACCAATAATAATGTATGAATGAGTGTTGCAATATTTCTGTGCTGTACGTGCCTTTTCAGTGATGCGAGGAAACGAGACTAAAAACCTAATCTAATTAACTTCGACTACAAGAAATAATGTATTTAAAATTAAATTATATTTCATTTTTAGTTTGATTATTATGATTAACGGTGAAGGAAAACATCGTGAGGAAACCTGCATACCGTAGCGATTTTAAAGAATTTCTACGGTATGTAAGTCCGCCAACCCGCACTAGGCCAGCGTGGTGGACTATATGGCCTAACCACTCTCAATCGATTCTCTCGATTGTAGAGTAGGCCCGTGCCCTGCAGTGGGACGTATATGGGCTGATATAGATAATATGATTTATACATTTATTTTGTCTCCTGATCACAATATTAAAATATATAGAATGCGATTGCTTAGTATGCAGTAAATTTTTCGACGTTCGAAATTACTCGTATATCGGCTAATCTTTTATTTTTTCAAGGTACTTAGTAAAGCTTTGAAATATAATAATTTGCACCTAAAACATGTATTTTAGTAATTAATATTGACTAAACAAATGTTTCAGTCAAATTAAATTATTTTATGACAAATATTTAAGGAACATGATATCAAAAATGAAAATAGTCTGACAAGGAAAATTTGAAAATATTGACCGCTTTATATGCTCATTAACCACTTCAGTAAAGGCACATACTAATTATCCTATTATTAGTAAAATTTTCCGTGTAAAAATAATTCTGTTTATATACGAAACGAATGTTCTTTTGACTTCAAAAGCTTATGATAGAATATTAAGATTAGTGTTAAATCGTTATATAAAGTATTGAGTTTAATTGTTGCAGCAGCATCGGAATCACGTGTCAACGTCATTTAGAAGGCTAAGCAATTAAGGACTGAGTCACACCAGCGATTAAGATTCCAATCAGTTCAATATAAATTGTATTTCAAAAAAAATTCATAAATTGATGTTGTCGGGATCTTAAAGAATATTTTTAACATTTATTTGTTATTTCAAGTATCCTTCCAATAAACACATCACAAATATACACACTTAATAAATTAGCAGCTTACTGTTATCTGAACATGTCAATTCACAACCTCCTAGGCAAACGAAGGAATTTAATTACCAAGCGCGCGTATATTCCATATGTAATCAAGTAACAAACTTCTCGGAATAACAAAAAAGCAATACCATCATCAGTCAAATCGACATAACGTCCGCTGAAGAGTATGTAAACACAATACGTAGCTGCCAGTACGAACCAAGTCTCAAACACCATTTATAACCACATAACACCAATGCACATCTCATTACACGACACAAAAAAAAAAAACAAGAAAAAAAAGTAAAAACCGTGCCCGGTATCGTACAGTTGAGAGAACGAAACTCACTGAATGAACCTAAATCACACTTCTGCTACGTGATGTAACTGTGTTGACACCACGTTTTCATTCATTCGCGGGATATTGTTAACGAGTGAGCGACCGACTCGCTTGAAATCGACCTAATGTGCCATTTCTTCGAAACGTTATAATTGGTTATGATAATGAGCGTAGGCGTTGGCGATATCATTCGACATTCAATTACAAAACTGACAATTATAATTAACTGATACCTGTTTATTGGTAGGTAAGACGTTTGCCGGTGGGAACATTTAATTTTTAAGCGAGTGCAGTGCTTATCATGTTCAATTTACTAATTTATTATGTTTAAAACTTGTAAACTTTTATTGAAAGTTGCAAAGGCTTAAAAATAATCCCGACTACTTTATAGAGAAGGGCACCATTAAGGCACCACTAAGGGCAAAATTAACTCGTTAAAATTCTTAGTATTTCAACTACAAATGTAGTTACTTTTGTGGTACATAATATATCTTATTCGAAAAATTAATATGTGCTTTTAACATAATAGGGTCAAATAATATCAGGTATTTTCTATGGTTAAGTGGGACTTAGGTCTTGGTCCGCCGCGTTGGCTTAGTTCGAATTAGTGGACCTCACAATACTTTTAAATTCTTACGTAAAATTCCCAGACATGCAGGTATACTTACAATGTTTTCCTTTACCATCACCATGGGCGATGATTAATTATGAATACATATCAGAGAGAAAAATCAGGTGGGTGCCTCGAAAGTCAGAAGATTGATTTTAAGGTTTAGTCGATATCAAGGAGACCATCGTAATTGGGATATCCACTTATTTACACACAATTAAAACACTATTAAAATGTTTCATCTTAATTGATCATCAGTCGTAAAACGTTTTCTGTTGAAATGTGTTGCTTCCCTTACGCTTTCAGAACTATTTAATGGAGACGATGTACATGCATTGTTTTCTTCCAACCTTCATTAAGTCATCTAACTTGTGGGTTGTTGCCAGTTGACCCCTACTCCAAAACTTTATTTTACATAAAATACTTTATTAATCTGAGAATAATCTCCCTTCATTCCGCGACATGGTGACCACATAGGTTATGATTTAATAACACATTACAAGCGGCAGCAACTTGCCGCGAGAATTTAACGTTCCGCTCATCCCGCGCGTTTTATTGAGGGTCAATAAAAAACTTTACTGCCGATTGTTTTAGCGTAATTCTATCGCGAAACTTTATATTTTTACGCGTTTCCATTTTATTAATTTGTTGGTACGGAATTGCGGTTAATGGAACTGTGTTACTGCGGTTTATGTTTTATAATGGGATGTATTGTATTCTTGTACATGGGAGGGCTGGTATTAATCTGCCGCTTATTATAAGTAATGACCTCGTGAAACATTGTACCTACTATGAAAATATGTTTCTTGCAGCTGTATTACATTTACGGGCGGTTTGAACGCTATTTTAAAAGAATTGAAGTTGTAAATAAAATATTGCTAGTTCACATTGTATCACGACAAACTTCATATTTGTTAATCCGAGCTAATAAGAATTTGAGGTAAACATTTTATAGCGTTTTGTTTTGAGACAGTAAAGTTTAATAACCTCTAAATACAGTAAGACTGTTATTAAAATACGTAGCTAGTTCCTTATGTAAACTGTAGCACTAGCGCTAGACTGGATAATAAATATGTTGTTCTAATGATTCCATTGTATATTAAACCGAGAGTGTATACGCATTCTTCACATCGATATTATTACTATGTTATGTTGTCATAATAAAATTCTATCATTGTATCAAGTTACTGCGAGTTAATAACGGCCTTATTCATATACAGTTTTAAAACCCATTTTAGTTATCGAATGGTTATCCCCTTCGAACGACTTTTGAATTCAGTTTGAGCGAGGTGGACTAAACATTCTATAACTAAAATAGGTTTTAAAACTATCTATGAATAAGGCCATAAATATTTACCGCGATTTCGTATGCGATTATTCTCCGGATACATCTAAATAGATCTGGTATTTGGGAACTCAACTTTACTTAATGCGATCAAAATTCTCTAGATGGTCTTCCAATATTGATCGTATAGTTGGTTTTCCTAAGTATACTTAATAGTTGTATCTTTACGCGGAGTGGAGATTTTCATACATGCGAATCAGACATGTGATTTACAAATATTATTTTGATATTTTGAGATCATAGTTCAGTTAGATTCAAAGCCTTTTCGTGCTCCGGACAGCTTGTTTAGCAGTCGTGCCCAGTTTATAAACGTCAAAACCTCAATACGGATCATCCAAATTATGTTAAAAATTATGCGTATATATTTTTGGTGTGTTTACTTAAATTATAAATACAGATTATAAATTAAATTCAAGTAAATGAAGAGCTTTGAATGCGGTTGCAATCATTATCATAATTGAACATTAACCATTGTATAAAAAGTAAATTAAACTGCAAAAACTGGCAATTATATTGTTAAGCTCAAGACGACTTATAAACGAGATATAAAAAAATATACTCGACTGTATTCGGATAAACAATGACAATGCAAATTAAACTAAACGGTGTTTGAAAATTAGGTTGTAAATTATTTTTATATTCAAATAACTTGTAGGGAGTTTCCCTTTGGCGTTTGGCCTTCGGTATTTGTAAGCTTGAATTTTTGTATTATTAAGGTCGGAGGTACAACGCCAAGGCACTCCTTAGACTTTAAAACGACGTGTGTATTTAATATTTATTATTCAATATAACCGTAAAGAAAAACATCGAGATTTACACCCGTATTCACAAACAATACTATGAGGACGCATAGTGTAGCCAAACGCACAGAATTGTCAATTTGGTTTCAAAAACAATACTTGAGTGATGAGTGACCCTATGCGTTCACTTATGGAGGCCCTCAGGTAAAGAAACTCAACAGCTATTTTACGCAACGCATAGTGTCGATTAGTAATGTATATGCCATTTCATTTTATGTGTTTTGCATTAGGTTTTTTCAATTTTCAATGCGATGGATTACAGCAGCGAGGAGGAGTTCGACAATTATATAAATAATGTCCTTACCGAACGCAGGACGATAAGTACAAGAAATATTATTCGAGATTTTCAAAATCCTTTTGTTTTTTTACAATGATGAAGAATTTCGAAGACGCTATCGATTTGCTAAAGATATTGTTCTTCATATACTATTGCCACTTGTCGATTTAGACATGACCTAATTTACGGCTTAAAAATGTGAGAAGGAAATTTTATAAAATATTTGGCATGTAAATATTTGAAGTTGTCAAAGGCGCTTTACACTGACACGTA
This sequence comes from Deilephila elpenor, assembly GCA_949752805.1. Classification (NCBI taxonomy): domain Eukaryota; kingdom Metazoa; phylum Arthropoda; class Insecta; order Lepidoptera; family Sphingidae; genus Deilephila; species Deilephila elpenor. The sequence goes on from OX457114.1 coordinate 4,249,698, forward strand.
ATTCGCGGGAGAAATTAGCAACAGTAATTGACCAATCACTGATCCGCATTGGACACTGTGCGTTCCCATAGTAAAAGGGTGACTCAAGTATTGTTTATGATTAAAAAGGCTGAGCGGAACGATCACTATGAGAAATGTCTTACTTAGCATAGGGTTACTTCAACACTGAGTAAAGTATTGTTTGTGAATACGGGCCTTAATCTACATGAAGAATTTGGCACAAGAATTTGAAAGGTATGTGAAGTATCTCAGTTACAATGCCAGAATACTGAGTGAAACTTCAGTAACTCGAATCACGTCACTAGTTGACATAATGTTACTCTTGTAATATCAGGCGTGAAATCTGCGCTATTTTGTGCTTTCTTTTTATGTTTGACTTTTTCAAATTTGGAATGAACTACTTGACTGACTGACGATGGTATGGCAAGACAGATGACGATCCTACATGACTCCTACATTTACCTTTGTGTTGTACGTGCCGGGCGCCGACTGCGAAATACACAGGAGTGTGTTCCTACGAAAAGGTCATTGACACTAGCATTAACGTAAAACAGATAGGTTACGTCAGTCGCCATGACTTTGTCCATTCATTGTGTAACAAGTGTGTTTTCTTTATAAGTGGCTCTTGTTTTGGGTTTAGGCAGCGTATTTGTTGTAGCCAGTTCATAGAATTGGTTATTTTATGATGTGTTCGAATATTTCATGAGATTTAATGGTAATATAGAAATGCTATATATATATAATATATGTGTAGTGGTAGTGATTGTATTATTCAACCACGTTACCTTAGCCAACAAAACCAAACTAGTAATTTGAAATAACAATGGAAACGTTACAGACTACGACGACTAGTTTTTTGTCAGCGAATTATGCGACCGTAATGTTCAGTACGACCTTCGAGCCATAATTTGTGACAATTCAGTCATGCTATGCCGAATTATGACCTGAAAAGCAAAAATGCATCTCTTTCATTTACTCTAATGAATCTATTGTGAGTTAGAAAGAGACAGAAGAAGCTCATTAATCCATCGCGTTTTGGGTATCGCATGAAATATCGCTTGCATGAATCACGATACAGATTTAGAACAGACGCAGATAGTTATTTAGAATGTAAATTATTCGTTTGTATTTATTTAATGAATATTTAATTCCAGCACAAACGTAAACCAAGTTATTAAGATACGACCTTTGTGGATCCCGATACAGAAAAAGTGTACTAAACTGCATAACTGTCTCTAAGGTCGAAATTAAAGACGAAAAAGACTTAAGCTTAAAACGTTAAGTTAAGCTTGGCTGGATGAGTGTGAGAATTAGCAACGGTTTTAGGAAGAAGAGGTTTGGAAAGCTTCAGTGTTTTTATTCTGTTACAAAAATATTCAATTAAATATTCATGCAGGATTTGAATTGAAATAAAACTAATTTCTAGGACGAGTCCGCCCGTGAGCACGAAACCTGTAAAGCAATCGAAACGTCGGGAAGTTAAAAAATGTAAACATTAAACCAAATCGCGAAAAAATTCGTAAAAAGTAGTTTTATTTCAATGTGTAATATTTGCGTAAATCTAAGAAACCATTAGAATTTGAATATTATGATGAAAGATTAGTAGAATGAAACGTTAGAGGGATGAATGATATGGAACGTGGTATGTGAAAGAGATGACGAATAAGGAGTAAAAGAGTTAGAGGATGAATTATTAAGATGTAAAATATGATAGGACAGAATAAGAAAACAGTTTGGAAGACGATGGAAGATGTGGACGACGAACGACGTAAAAACGTATTAAAGAAGTAGTTAATTAAAGTGAAGTATATCTCAACAATCTTTGTTTGATTTGACCCGACACGGAACTATTCCTACATTCATTATGTTTATACTCCTAATTATCTATCTATTCACCTACAGGAAGTCCACTGCTGAACATAGGCCTCTCCCAAGGATTTCCACGTCGACCTGTTGGAAGATCGAATATAGGTATAAATACGATACTTAGGCATTACTTAGGTAATTATTTTGAGACTAAACCATTGCAAGTTATCTTGGCCCCAATGTTGTGAAGGAGAATTTAAAGTTTGTTAAATGTATTAGTAGGTCAATAATATGTAAATATGCGAGTTAAATTCAACACGAAACCGATCGTAATTCAAATTCCTCCAATTATTTAATTATAGGACCTGGGCTATAATCAGTATAAATGTTTATGTATAATCCGTGAACAATTGTATTGGGTAATAAATATCCAATTTCGTAATAAAAGGGTAATCAAAATTAATAAAGACAGTTCCAAGAGATATTTTTTAGTATATTGCATGGAACCAAATTAATAATCAATAGTTGTTTATCAATAATGCAAAATACTTGGAACTGTTATTTAATGACGTCGCAGTTACACTAAATATTAATATATTTGACTACAATCCACTTGTCAACAACCAGGACGACAGACGCTTAGTCATTGTGTAAAAAAATCTAAGCGTTTGTGAAGCAAAAACATCGAAATATATTTGCAGAGCCAAACGTTGCTTTGATGAGGTTTTAATGTGAACACGAATTTTGGTAACACCATTATTCAATCATTTCTGCGTATTACCTCAAGCCAGAATACAAGTAAAACGTGGATAAAAACAATATTTGCAGATTTGTCATCACCTTCCTATTATAATCTCTTCATTACTTTGATTTTATCTTCCTTGTAATTTTGGTCTATGAACACGTTGTTGAAAAAAATAACGTATAACAAAGATTAGAAAAAATAAACACGTGTGAATGCGAATGTACGCACGTAAGATGTTATACAGTAGTTTACTGGTGGTAGGTCTCATATGTGAGAGGCCGCCTGGGTCGGTGGTACCATTGCAATGTCTATTTCTCCCGCCAAACAGCAGTGTAAATGCACTGTTGTGTTCCGGTTTGAAGAACATTGTAGCCAGAGTAACTATTGTACATATTGAGACATCTAATGTCTCAGGATGGCGAGCGCAGTGGAGTGCCAAGCAATGCTTTGTAATTCATGGTGTTGTTTGGTTTTCTACTGTTCATGAGCGGTCGTATCGCTTACCATCAGGCGAATGGCATGCTCGTCTCGCCATTCCACGCAGTAAAAAAAAACAAGTACTTTTATAAAACGTGTTGTAGATTTATGAATGTTTCCAAATAGAAACTACTTTGAATAGAGTTATAAGTTTTAGCGAAATTTTGGGAGACAGGTAACTTCATCATGTCGCTTTTTGGCTGTCGGTGTGCGCGCGCATCGTGAAAAAAATCCTGTTATATTTTTTCCAACGCGCCAAAAGAATTATAGGTACAAAAATATTCAGGATTCTGCTACATTAGCATTGTCTTTACTCATTCCTTTTGCAAACCCTTCATATTCGTTCTTAATTAGAACATGAGAATAGTTTCGAAGAAGTCCTTGTACAACAGCGATTAGTTCTAAAACATTATATTCGGCAGATATTTTATCTTACTGTACAATCGATTTTAGACTATAGGCGTGACCCTACGGTGTATTTATTTAATATAATTGTTTTACGTCCAAATTACCAAGAATAATATTCAGTATAGCATTCTTGTAGATACTAGGAGATAAATAGCAACGTTTAGATATTTAGCTTTGTAAATACCAGACGCTTCTTGTCTTGTAGTATCCATTATTCTTGATACGAGTGACAATCGCAGCGAGGTTTTAGACGAGAAGTTCAAAACTTGACCCGTAAAATTTTCAAATATTCCAGACTGGAGGACCAGAAAACTGGTTTACCTCTGTCTGTCTTTCTCATCTTACCGAAAAGAGATATCAACACCTTCTCTAGTACTAAAATCAGTCTAGCTATGTACTCACCCTTAGGAGGTCCGAACAACACAACATCCATAGCTTTGAGAGCAAGTTTCTGCTTGTGTATGGGGTCCTTAATCCCGAGCACGTTGCTAAGATACTGCATGTTGTTCACCGCCAATCTGCATGCATAAATATAATTTATTTACATTTCATACTAATAAATAAATATAAATACAACCCACAGTCACATACTTAGTCCTGACCCCAAACTATGATCGAGCCTTGTGGGTATCAGAAACTATGAGACTTTTCGGTCTTACAAACACCCAGACCAGAAACAAGTACATGTAGATCACACAAACATTTGTCACGATGCGGGGTTCGAAACCGTGGCATTCAGTTTACAGTCAGTGTGTTACTCACAGCCTTTACGAAAGCTGACAAAAACATTGTAGAGGACTTAATGCCTGAGGCAGTGGCGTGCCTAGGGTTATTGAGTAGGGCAAGCCGAATATTATTTTAGTTTTAATACATATTTATTTAGAAGGAAAAAAAAAACTAAGAACGACGAAATCGAATTTATGGCGCGGCTGCAGACCTACGACACAATCTGTACAATATTAGGATTAGGTAATACAAATATTGATAGCTTGGGGTCATGCAACCGTAACTTTTTACTGCACTAACTACTGAGCACTTTTTATACCCGGCATTACACTAGCACAACGATAGCTACTATGGTCCCGTGTTTGACTGCGCAGTTAACCAAAATTGCGGACAGAAATTGTTATAAATAAAGTTAAGGTAAAAAATTTACAAGTAATTTTAATTACAAGTAATAGCATGCCTTTTGAAAGAACTACACACTCATTGAAATCATTAGAATTACTCCAAACATTCCAATACACAAGTGTCCCTTGAAAAACATATGTAACACGACTGTTTAATAACCTATACGAATGGGAGCATTTAGAAATCGAATTACGTATTTTAGTAAACTGAACCGATAAAATGCCTCTTGTGATTTACCACGAATTTAAGAAATGCACAAACTCGGCGTAGTTTTCGCGCCAGTTTAAATATAATTGGATTAAATTACCTTTATAACTGCAATGAACACTTTCACAATCACACTTAAACCATCACAGGAAACAATACAAATCATTTTCGTATCTAAAAGTTTAAATAACATTAAAAAACCGAATAATTAACCTATAACCGAACTATTTACAATTGCACAATGTCAAAATACCTATGAAGTTAGTAGTAATTCGTACAGTATTGCTAGTAAAACATTACAACATACAATTATAATTTATGAAAGAAATATAAAAACCTCATTATTTGTATTAAAAAAATGATTAAATAATTTTAAAAAAGAACCAACATAATTATTTAATAACAATAAATATAATTTAGTTAATAAATAATGTTACACATGACGACCTTCAAACGTACGATGTTCAGTCAAAACGATTCTGTGTTCAAAAGCTGGGCTTTTGGTGTAGTACATTATTGCTATATATAAATATCTGTAGCTATACATTCGTAGTGCCAGAGTTTAGCATTTCACCCGTAAGTGTGAAAGAGATAGCATGCGTTGCCAAAAACCTCGTAAAAACACACGAGAGAGAAAAAGGCAGATATTTGATTGCGCGTACCGTCTTTTAAAAAATGGGTGGAGCTACGTTCAACGTGAGAGGTTAAATTATTGAATGAATTCAATAATTTCTTGCTTCGACTCGCCGTCGCAGGCGCTTCATTGAAGAGCGCCATGCCGCGACGGAACGCGGTAAATAAAAAAATGGTAGATGTTTCGTAATTACTGTTTTGTATTGAATGTAATAGTTTCGTTCAGAATTTAGTATATACGTATTACGTAGGGCAAGCCGGGCTTTTGGGCTTGTATGGAAGTACCGCCACTAGCCTGAGGCATCTTCTTACGGCCGCACTAAGGTGCAGAGATGAGAAGATCTATTTAAACAGTAAACACAGCAGTGTAAATATTTCAAGAGTTCTGTAACGAGGATCTGCGATACACGGGTTGTTGACCTTTAGATACAAAGGTTGTTAAATGCGGGTAGTGCAATGAACTTGAAAAAAGATATACAATATTTAAAAAAATCTTCTGGTTTTTAATTATAGATGTAGCGAAAGACAAAAAAAAATAGATGCGGTGCAGCCTGTATCCTATGACTAACGTAGCTACCTAACATCACAGGGGGTTTATTTACATTACATCCCACAATGTAAAAGGGAAGTTATCGCCAGGTCGTGCACTAATTCCAGTCACGGGCAATTCATTATATGAAAATTAATTATAAAACCGTAAAAGTCACACAATATTGATTGTCAGAACTAGAAATAGAAAAGACACCACGTTCGACATAATATTCTGTATATAGACGTTCACCATCTGTTTCTGTCTAACATAATAAACATTAATTGTGATCCACAGGTATTTGTTTCGGGTCTTGGTGTTTGTGAGCCCGAAAAGTCTCTCGTAGTTCCTGATACCCACGACACAAGACTCGAACTTAGTGTGGGTTCAGGACTTTGTATCTGACTGTTGGATGTCTTAATTTATTATTAAAACGAGACTGTAATGTTTATTCAGTTAATTTTTTTATATAATACTTGAACTAGCAATTAAATTAGGAGTAGTCTTTTTTTATATAAACAAAGTAATACGAATAATGCCGTGACGCACGATTCATTCATTTTTTATTACTAAATTATTCAAATTAATATGGAATGAATTATGTCAAAACTTTATGGTATCATACCACAATGTCATGATAAATATCTATTGTAATTATATTGATTCTTATTGAAACATGTTGATTATTGATGTGTCCTTTTTTCACTATTATTAAAAAACAATCTAAGATCAAATTTGACCAATGACCAATGGAAGAGTCACTACGTTGCAAATCTTGACAACATGATGTACTTATAAACACTATTGTTCAAAAAGTTATTTTTTCCATTCTATTCGCCTCAGTTTATCACGGAATCCGTCACGCCTGGCTTCATTAGACCATTTATTGTGAGGATGTAATTATGTACTATGAACTTGAGTATTTTAACGAGAATGAAAATCCGCGCGTGTGGCTCGCCTGATGGTAAGAAATGTAGAACCATTCAACATATACAGGGTATATCAAGACCGCGACCGAAAACGAAGCCAGGTGGTAGTTTTAGCGGTTACAGACACAATGCAATTAAAAATTTTGCCATAACAGCGACCTGTTTGGGGTGTAAATGGCTAATTTTTGCAAAAATAGTAATTTAAGCCCTAACGTACCATTGCGTGTTTAAAAATAAAGCGGGGTACGTCATAATTTTAGAAAAACTATGTATTTTCACTCAAATACGACGATAAGTAAAAAAATAAAAAAAAACTTGACGAAATTGAAAAATTACTTGCATTGTGTTTGATATCACTAATACTACCATCTGGCTTCGTTTTCGGTCGCGGTCTTGATATACCCGTATTATTATTAAACTCTGCATGGCACTGCAATGTTCTCATATACGTAGTCACTATCTACAGTGACCTTCAAACCGGAATACAATAGTACTTAGATGTTTAAAATTCATACTAAAAATATAATGCAGAAATAACAAGACTTGTACTATTATTTGTACTGTATAGTTTTGCATTTCTATATCTCCCTGTAGTGTAAAAATATTATTATTTTTTTATTTTTACGACCCTGTAACGTCCCACTGCACGGCAAAGGCCTCTCTCCGCTTTCCATATATCCCTGTCGAGGGCTTTATAAGACCAATCCTTCCAATAGGCGTCCAACTCATCTCGCCACCTGCGTCTAGGCCTTCCACGTGGTCGACGCCCCTTCGGGACCTATTGTGTGGTGGTCTTCGCCCACATTCTATCCGGCATGCGACACACATGTCCAGCCCAGTCCCACCTAAGCTTGGCGGCTTTTTGGCCGACGTCAGTTAATTTGGTTCTGAAGCGTGTTTCAGTATTACTAATTCGGTCTAATAGATTGACACCCAAAATGCTGCGCTCCATTGCTCGTTGACAAACGCCAAGGCTGAATTTTTGAATATTAGTAAGTGACCATGTCTGGGCACCGTATGTGAGAATGGGAAGAATGCACATGTCCATGAGTTTGCGCTTCAGAATTAAATAAACAAATAAACAAGACGGCCAAATAACATTCTAGAATCCAGATACATTATAAGGTAAAGAAACATGAGTTATTTCTGTGTATTTTCTGTGCTATCAATACATCGATTAAATAATATAAACCAATCATGCCAGATATCGCAGAGTTGACGTAGTCAATTGACTCTTGATGCATGGCTCATGCTCAAGAGTGGACTTCCTGTATCTGAAGATGATGAGATGATGAAAATGATTAATTACCTGGGTAAAGTGGCGCCGGTAACCTTATGCTGCAGGAACAGTGTCTTGTACTGAGGCAGGTCGACGGATTGCGACAGCCAGTCCACCGTCTGCTCCACTGTCCAGTTGTGTACCTGAAAGCATCAATTATAATATAACACAATTCATACTTTAATACATTGGATGCGGCTCACACTCACACCGGCTGTGAAACGAGAGGCCGCAAGTTCGATCCCCGCACTGAGACTAATTTTATGTACTAATATTCTAGTTTTTATGATCCACAAGTATTTGTCTCAGGTCTGGGTTATGAGACCGAAAAAAATCGCGTACTTTCTGATACCCACGATACAAGATCTGATCGTAGCGTAGGTTCAGGACTATGTGTGTGGCTGCTGGTTAGCGTATTACGTTGTTTTTTTCGGGCGCATCATCTTTACGGCTATCATAGGCCACATGGATGATATTATGCAGAAGTCCGGCAACCCGCAAAGAGAATAGCGTGGACTTCCGGTTAAGTGCTCTCGTCCGTAAATAACCCCCTTGCACTGCAGTGGGACGTATGATTTAACGTGGATTTATCTATTTATAACCATAAATAATGTGCCATATTATTTTTCACCCACAACCAGCTTGGAACGCTGTGATTACTATAGTATCTGGGCTGAAATTAAATCCACTAGTTTTTGCATCACCAGCAAATCTCACTAATCGAATTTGACGTAACTGCAAAACTTTACGTCGGTTTTACAACATAGCTCTACCATTTACATTCAAAGCTATAAATAAAAAAGTTCGATATTTTACCTCTGACCTGAGCCACGCCTCCCACAACTCCTTGACTGATATGTGCATATCATCGTTGTGGTGGAATGCGCGCTGCCTCTTCTCATATCCACTATCGTACTGCAACTCTTCGCGAAGAAACTGCAACATAAACATAGCCCTTTAGAATTTGAGAGCTCCCTTCTGCCTTCATCCTACACTTAAGTAGATAACAGTGGCGAAGGGTGACATTTTTTAAAAGGGAAGCCGAAGCTCAAATCACAAAATATGTTTATTTTCTTTATCCTGTTACTAGCTTCTGCCCGCAAACTTCGTCTGCGTGGTTAATTTTATTTGAAATATACCATCCCGTCCCGTCCCATCCCGTTATATCCCGCCCGCCCCGTCTCATTCTCACTAATGGAATGTAATCCAGTCCCATCCCATCTTTTTGAGTATGAAAAAGTAACAAATATATCGGAATTCCTTCTTCATCCCACGGGAACACTAAACTTTTCTGGATAAAAAGTAGCCTATGGTACTTCTTATAGTTCCAAGAATATGTCTACAAAGTTTCATGATGATCGGTTGAGTAGTTTTTGCGTGAAAGCGTAACAAACAAACTTACATTCACATTTATAATATTAGTAGGGTTAAGGGATTACGAAATGACTACAATGCGACTTATAGTAAGCGTAGTGCAGTCCGAATAGAGATCAAATTTACTGTGTGATGTTTCACAGAATGAACGCAAAACGCGACACATTTATGCACGTGTGTCCTTATATTCGGACCTTTGCGAATATTCTCCCACCAGCAAATTATTGCTCCGAGAATCTTACTCACCAAACCAAATTATTGGGTTTCATTTGGTAAGTGATATTGTGGCATCTGTCTATTGCGGCCGTCAATTAAATTTTAATATTTTCGTTACCTATGTAGGTACTTATATAATATTTACAATGACCATGAAATAAAAACTAAACCATGCTTACATAATGAGAAAAATAAAAAAGTATATTTCTAAACCGCACGTGAATATAAGATTAATATTAAAGAAATAAAAACCTAGACTCAATGTTAACAAGTACGATAGCCCCGCATTTATCAGTTGTAACATTAGTAAGACAATGTATTCCACAGGCGAGGGTCGAGCACGTCCTAAAATCTAAACACTAACTTTATTTGTAAAATCGACAATCTAAACATATTATTAGTACGCTCCTAACGATTAGTAATTTCCATTAAAACCATAATATTAAAATTACACATTTTGTAATTAAAAACATTTAAAACTAATTGCATGAATCATGAATATATTGTAAAAATGTAAATACAACACTTATTAATACATTAGACTCCGCATTTCGCTATTGTAATAAGTATTATCTATACCTAAACACACGAAATGCCGGAGAAGCTCCGGCATGCCTCTTGCTTTTTTAACGTAATTTGAACCTTAAATCATAATCAATTTAAGGTACAATTTTGCATGGTTTGTTGCATACTATACAATGCGTAACGGGCGGCGCGGCGGCGGCGCGGTGGCGGCGGGGCGGCGGCGCACGGGCCGCGCTAGTGTTATTGAATAAGCCGAACAATTTTACAGGAATCCGCCAGAGGTCGCAGGGCGTCGCAATGTAAAAAGGGCTTACTGTGCCGCTTCCTAGTAATATTTACGTATCTGGCCGACAGATGTCGTTGAATGTAAAAAATAATAATTGAGTTTGATATTAAATACATAAGTTTGAATAATTTGCTTGTTTATAGTGTAATGATAAATTACAAAAGGGAAGCCGGCGGGAATTGGCTTCCATGGAGCCTTCGCCACTAGTAGATAATGATTTTGAAATAAAACTATTTTATACGGATTTTATCGCGATTTGGTTAAATTTTTACATTTTTTAACTTCCCGACGTTTCGTTTACTTTACAGCTTTTGTGGTCACGGGGCGGACTGAGGTATTAGTCATCCGCTCAGTGACTGTTACAATTAAACTACCCTTAAATTATAATTATTAAATTAAAAAGTTAGCTAGTTTTTGCGATCAACGATCAAACATAAACCAAACCGCGATAAAATCCGTATAAAATAGTTTTATTTCAATGTGTAACATTCGCGTAAATCTAAGAAACCATTAGATAATGATTTCTTATCCTGGCATGGTAAAGATGCTGTATCACACCTGATGGTAAACAGGATACCGTATACAAAGCGTGTCTATTGGCAACAGATAATAATCTCTTGCTACTTGACACAAACGCGTACTGTTTCATCAAAATACGACGGAAGGACCTAGAATTGTAAGAAATAGATGGACCTTGACTAATTGGCCTGTGAGAGTTAAATGCGAGTGTTATGGATTTGAAAAACAAAGAGACTTTTCGGATTACACTAGTCGATGCGTACATCTGAATTGTAACCTCAGTCGGAGTCAATGGCATGTAACGAGAGGTCGTTCCATAGTGCATACTTTTGTTTTATTAACATAAACTAGAAAGAAACCGGTTATACGCACAGGGTTGACATTTGTATAGACTTTTTGAATAAACGTATTGAGAGTTTAATTGACTTTTGATTGAGTCCGATATATTTTCTTTTATAATCAAATCAGTTTGTATTATTCAAGGCTACAATCACTCGCTTTTCCCTAATCTCATATAATGACATCAATTGTTCCACTCAATCTAATCCCCACATTCCCCTATACCTTCATCATCATCATCAGCCCTTCTGCGCTCACTGCTGGACATAGGCCTCTCCCATAACACACCACTGGGCTCGATCTTCAGCCCATCGTCGCCAACCGCTACCAGCCACCGCACGAATATCGTCGCTCCACCTGTTTGAAAGGCGTCCTTCACTACGTTTGCCGAGGCGCGGTCTCCACTCGAGAACACGTCTACCCTAACAGTTGTCGGTTCTCCGACAAATGTGACCGGCCCACTGGCCACTTCAACTTGCTTATTCGTTGGGCTATGTCGATAACCATGGTTCTCTGTCGGATAAGCTCAATTCTGATTTTCCCCCATACTTTATTCGAAATTAATTAAGTGCTCTTTGTTTTCCTTTGTAAGGGCAATGATAAGCTAATTACTATCATACTATCCCCATTCTTGGCTCTCCTTGTGAGTAATAAATTTAAATTTCGTGAGATCAAGTTTATCTGGTTAGCTATTTCGTATATAATTGCTATCTACAGAAATATAAAGAATCCATCGAATAAAGAATCAAAATCAAAAAATCAAAATCAAAATATTCTTTATTCAAGTAGTCTTTTACAAGATCTTTTGAATCGTTAATTCTGCTACCACCGCTTCGGAACGTGTTGTAGCTGTGAAGAAGAAACGGCGCAAGAAACTCCCTCAGCAACACGAACTGCCTTCATTTTTTTTTGCTTTTCTTTTCTTTCTTTTTCTTTCTTTTAAAGGCCAAGAACTATGTATTAAGTCTAGTTTATTTACCATGTGGAAACCCTAGCACCACACGTTACGGATCCAGAACGGGCTAACATTATCGCTGTTAAATATACTGGTTTAATGCCTTTAAAGTAGAATAATCTTTGCTTTTCAAATACATTACCATGACCATTATTGATTCTTTAATTTAAATCGAGTGTTTTTCACACAAGAACTGTGAGTTCAATGACTTTGATGATATTTCAAGCATATGTAGAAACGGTATAGAAAATGTCGGTCAAAATTTAAGGTATTCAATAAAGAATTATTTTTGTAACAGAGTTTGTATGTGTTTTTTTTTCTAATGAATCGAAGTCTGAGCGTCCATTACTTATAAGAAGCAAGTAAATGTTTTTAAATAAAGGAATATTTATATTTAATCTACTATCGCAATTTTTATGAAGTCCTAAGTCGTAACCAATGGCTATCTCTTCCTAGGCAGGCCTTGTATCAATAATCATCCATAACATTGTGGGACAATGTTTTATTTAAAAACATTGGGTCTTCTGTACCTCGGGAGGAAACTTGCATACCATAGCCGCCGACTCGGATGAATTTCTATGGTATGTACCTAAAGTCTGCCAACCCGCACTACGATTGCGTGGTGGCCTATATGGCTTAACCCTTCTCAATCGTACTCTCGATTGTAGAGGAGGCTCGTGCCCTGCAGCGGAACGGCATTTATACGGTTTATAGAACGTTAGCAATACTTCTACAAGCAAGTAAATAAATCCAATTTAGCTACAGATTAAAATTGGAGTAACCATCCATCCAGCCATAAAATTTTGTTACGTCTTTTATGATGTATTAATTGGATTAAATACAAATATGATGATATAAGTGTAGCCTTACATTTGGACTAAGGCTAAAGTTAATGGAAACCTCACATATTGTGTAAAGAAATAATATGTATGTATAAGGATTCCATTATTGACTATCCAATTAGAGCAACGGTGCCGTCAAAACAAGAGTTGGAATTTCTGTATGGAGCTAATATTTGCCAAGAAATTTGGAATACCCAGTGTGACCGTTAGAGTAATGTAAGTTCAAGTCATTGATTGTTCAAAATTGAATGTCATTTATTTACGGTAACAGCAAAACAAAAAGTAATACTTTTGTCTTTGTGTTTGTAGATGAAGAGACTTCGATAGCTTTTTATATAGTTGATTATGTTGTATATTGCCCTCAATTTGATATTTCTATTGCAGCTGACATGTAGTTCTTCTTTAGTCTTTATCTACACAGACGAGTATCAGGGCAAATACCCTAGCGTGACCTACGCGCGTGGTAGGAACTGGTGGCTTGAAATCCAAGAGTTGATGTCAGGTAGGTATCGTAAATAAATGGTTTTAACGGTAATTTAGTAAGGACCCGGCCCGCCCACTACATCCTTCAGCATAGTTGGTTGGCAAGCTAGTAATTTCGGCATACTTCTTCCAACCTCTCCCGAGGTGCCGGTAGAGGAGCTTAACAGCTTTCCTTTCGATACAAATAAAAGGCAGTGGAAGACATGTATCTTCTAATTATGTGAAGAAGCTTGCTCTTTAGTCCTCTCCCAATATTAGTGAACGTTTATATTTTCTTCAATCACAACAGTTAATTTTAGATCTTGAATTATTTTGGTAAAATCCGTTTCACCCACGTTACTGAATAATGCAACTGCGTGTTGAGTGATACGTTTATTTTTACAGGCGGTTAATCTACAACGTCGAAACGTGCGGTGAGATATCCGGGTACGGGCACTGCTAACATTGCCGCGATAATGACTAACACTAACCTAAATAATCGGCACTGTCACAGACACTATTGAGAATTCTATGAATGTAGCTGCCGACTAACAGAATCACGATTTGATAGACATTTTCTTATTTTAGATACAGACTAAACCATGTTGAATGTTGGGACATTCTAAAAATCAATATGATTCAGTTGTTTTATAGTTTCTCAGCATTTTTTTAATTTATTTTTATAATTTGAGGATTATCTATAGAGATCATACTCATATTTTAAGTCTTTAGATGGCGGAGATTACATTCTATCAGCTGAACCAATTTTTCGTTTGCTTTCAATTATTCTGCCATGCTTGAAACCAGTTAATACACATGCTGAATCCGATAAGTGACAAGTTTGAGTGGATCACTGAAACACGTTATTCATTATATAGGTACTATCCTACCACCAACTATAGGGTCCCAGGTAATCTTTCTTGCTGAAGTTGTTACATCACGTCGGTTTCCTAACTACTGAACTGTAGCATTATCCACCTACCACTTTATAATAGCGCTTATACTACAAGTAATAAGGTATACTCACATCATCACTCTCGCTGAGGTCCACGTTGCCGTTGGCGTCATCATCAAGCTGCTTGTGGAGCTGAGTGATGGCATCTAGCCCGGCGCGGTCCTGAAGACACGAGGGGTCGTTGTTGCACGCCTCCAACAGTACTGGAAGCCATTGAAAACTTTGTGAATTAAAGGTCTATAGACATACATATTATTTCATTTCGCATCAACACTTGCCATTAACAATATAGAACACTAATAAACAGCTACAAATGTACAACATATGTAAGTATAATAATAAGTGGCTGCGCAAGCAGCTTGATGCCAAATATGGACACAATTTTTGGCAAGCTACTGCTGAGGTCTTGTCTTGAATAATTCGTGAGCAGGAGGGAAAGATTCTAAGGGCCCCATAAATCAACGTAAAGTAACAGTTTCATTCCCCACCAACGAATAGGAATGGAATAGTGTACAACCCCTACAATAGTATGTGTGGGTTCCCCCGTAACAAAATCAAATATGTAGTAAATTTTCGGATGCGTTTGATGTCTTAAAATACAGATACATAATTCTTCTCCAAATTGGTGATTTGGTGGTTATTGTCACCATAGGGAGTGGTATGCCGATCGTAATGATTCGATGAGTTTGACGACAATGGCATTGGGTTTTTGTTGATTTCATATGAATGTATCGACTCAATTCGTTTCTCCGATTCGCGCCGAATGAATACCAAACAATGACTCTAATCGTGCCTTACTGTGTCTGGTCATGTCTAGCCAATGGTTTAGTACAAATGAATGTTAATTGAATATCCTCAAATATTTAAGCAAGCATCTTTAAGTGAGGTATTTTAAAACATAAATTAATTTGGAGGAATAGCTGACGAATTCACAGGACATGCAAGTTTTATTTATTTGCTACAAGATAATCAAATGTAAACCGATTATACACATGACTCAGAGCATAAAAAAAATAATAACCTCGCCATTACTTTCTAGAACATGCCATTAATATCAGTGCACTGGCAGGCGGCATATCGAAGACCTCAAACTTGGACAAGAGAACAAGGCCGACCAGGCTTTACTGTGTCATGACCAACATCGCGAGATATTGATAAATTATCACATCCAACTATTAGAAGTAGCAGATGCTAGTCAGAAGAATTGGACCAAATGTTTGCGGTGGCTATTTATATTGGACACAATAAGTGGCAGGACGACAAAGATTAGGATTTGAAATAGAATGTGTTTTGATGCAACAAAAATCGATCAACAATGGACGAGACGTTAAAATAATGTTTCTTATTTAGATCTATGATGTCATACTGACGAGTGAAAATATATAATTTTTCATAAAAAACCTGTAATCTACTTGCCCTTTCTTAACTTCCGCGTAGGGCACGGCAATATATTTTATTCCGGAAGTGGCAGATGATTGTTTTATAATTTTACCACCATTAATAAAGCCACCGCGCCGGGGATATTTTTGGATAATTAAATCAATTACTTTTTATTCTTTTAATGGAATTGGAAACTTAATACAGGGTGAATTGCTCTAAAACTGGACCGTATCTTTTGGAGTTTATATACACTGCGCTTTAAGCAATCAAGGGGGTTCCTAGTTGCTGATATTAAAACATATCTATCATAAACACTATAAAGTCACTCCGAAGCAGCCCATAATCGCCCTGCTGAGCACTGGGCTCATCTACAGCCAAGAGTTCGATAGACAGGGTTACATACAGGGTATATTAAGACTGCGACCGAAAACGAAGCCAGGTGGTAGTATTAGTGACTTCAGACACAATAAATAAATAATAAATAAATACACCCAACAGTCACACACAAAGTCCCGACCCCACATTAAGATCAATTAAGTCTTGTGTCGCAGGTATCAGAACTACGAGAGACTTTTCGGTCTCACAAACACCCAGACCAGAAATAAATATTTATGGGCCGCTCAAACATTTCTCTCGGTGCGGGGATCGAACCCGCGGCCTCTCGTTTCACAGCCGGCGTCTAACCAACTGCGCCACAGAGGCTGTCAACTAAAAGTCACTAAAACTACCACCCGGCTTCGTTTTCGGTCGCAGTCTTGATACACTCGGTATAATATTTAGTACGCGTACTGAAAATCTTTTAAATTTAATAGTTCATTAACGGTATAAATCTTGAAGTACTTCCGTAGTGGGTGGATCTTGCAGACAGGTTAATATATGAATGACCTCTACCATAAATGTTTTCATTCCTGTAGGCCGTTGCAACGACAATTAATTACAATGTATTTTTTATTACTAGGTATAATTGCTGGTATAATTGTTTTTCTTATACTAGACCTATCATCTTCAATGAATAATTTATCAACAGCCACACAATTTTCATTCCTTTACCTGCTTCTTGTTACATTTATAACTTCTTATATTTATAAATGTGGATAACATTTATTCAGGCTTTATACATTCCTAATAACGTTACTAATAGAAAGAATGGAAAGTTTTACAAGGATGGATGGGCGTATTGTTTGGTTGTAACTCTTTAATGCAAGAACTAGTGAAAGAATTTTGATGAAACTTAATTGTATTACATATTGGAAAGCAGAATATCAAATAGATATCCCGGATGAAGACAAACCAGGTTATAAGGCAAGAACAACACAGTATTTTCCAAACCGATTTATTAATTGGAACGAAATGAATTTATAAATTAATAGAGAACAAAAAAACAAGTGATTAACCGATAATTAAAATACAGGTTAATCGACACTTAATGTCTGCCAGACAACAATCATGCACTTCTTTGATGATCGATTAATCATTAAAGAATCTTCGGTAAAAATTACTTGCAGCAAACACGGATGGTCTTTTCTGTCCATTGAGATTTTCTAGAATGTTCGTTGGAATACACTCTATACAGAGGGGTAAACACATGACCAACATGACGTTATACTGCGATATAATAGAAGCAACTAAATTAGCAAATAATGTATCCTTAAGAAATCTATCTAGTAATAAAAGTCAGTAGTTATACCGTTGAATATAATAGTCTGATGTGCGAATAGCCGAAGCGGCCCTCCTTGTGACGTTTTAATAAAGTAATATTATCATACCATCTCCATGAAGTTGATAGATTCCTAATTTTTTAATTCACATATCACATAAGTGATACAGTTACCTCTGTAACTGCTTATTTTAAGAATACTAAAGAGTACTGACCAATATTTTATTCCCAATCATTTACATAGAGCCAATATATTAAAAGGACATTGGGCTACAAAAAAAGAAATACCTTAGTGATAATAAAACGGATAGAAATAAACATAGCGTTAATAATAACGGTATGGGATTTATTAATCATCCATCCATCAGCCAAAGGACGTCCACTGCTGAACATAGGCCTCTCCCAAAGATTTCCACAGTGACCTGTTGGAGGCAGCCTGCATCCAGCGACGTCCCGCCACCTTTACCAGGTCGTCTGACCATCTTGTGGGTGGACGTCCTACGCTGCGCTTTCCGCTACGTGGCCTCCATTCGAGAACTTTTTGGCCCCATCGGCCATCAGTTCTCCGCGCTATGTGCCCCGCCCATTGCCACTTCAACTTACTAATCCGCTGGGCTATGTCGGTTACTTTAGTTCTCCTACGGATCTCCTCATTTCTGATTCGATCTCGTAGGGAAACCCCGAGCATAGCCCTCTCCATAGCTCGTTGAGTGACTTTGAGCCGCCTAACAAGGCCCATAGTGAGAGGCCACGTCTCGGTGCCGTATGTCATCACTGGCAACACACAACTATCGAAGACTTTCGATTTGAGGCACTGAGGTATTTTGGACAAGAAGACGTCACGTAGTTTCCCGAACGCTGCCCAACCGAGTTGGATTCGCCGATTGACCTCTCTCTCGAAGTTGGACCTGCCTAACCGGACCACTTGTCCTAAATAGACATATTCGTCTACAACTTCAAGAGTCGAGCCCCCAACTCCAATGGGGGTGGGCACAACATGGACATTCGACATGATCTTCGTTTTGTCCATGTTCATTTTAAGACCCACCTGTTGGGAGACTCGATTGAGGTCTTCGAGCATAGTGCTAAGGTTCTCCAGCGATTCTGCCAAGACTACAATATCGTCGGCAAATCGAAGGTGAGTGATATACTCGCCGTTGATGTTGATGCCGAATCCTTTCCACTGCAAGAGCTTGAAGGCGTTTTCCAGCGCGGCAGTGAACAGTTTCGGAGATATGACATCTCCCTGTCTCACGCCTCTCTGTAGTGGAATAGCCTTCGTGCTCTGATCTTGTACTCGGACCGACATGGTGGCGTTGTTGTATATACACTTCAACACTTCGATGTACCGATAGTCTATGTGGCACCGCTGGAGAGACTCTAGCACAGCCCAGGTTTCGATCGAATCAAAGGCTTTCTCATAGTCCACAAACGCTAAACAAAGCGGCAAGTTATATTCCCCGGTTTTTTGTATAACTTGCCGAAGCGTATGAATGTGGTCTATGGTACTAAAGCCTTTTCGGAAACCGGCTTGTTCGGGAGGCTGGAAGTCATCAAACCTGCGTTCGAGACGATTTGTGATGACCCTCGAAAACAGCTTATAGACATGACTCAGGAGCGAGATGGGCCTGTAGTTCTTCAGCAAAGTGTTATCACCTTTTTTGAAGAACAGTACCACCACGCTCCTGCTCCATGCCTCTGGCGTTGATCCCTCGAGGAGAACGGAATTGAAGAGCCTCTGAAGGACTTTCAGTATCGGCGCTCCGCCCGCTTTCAGAAGCTCTGAAGTGATTCCGTCCTCACCCGGCGCCTTGTTGTTCTTAAGCTGCTTCAGGGCCATCTCAATCTCACACAGGCTGATGTCCGGGATATCATCGCTAAAGTGTCGGATCAACTCGGCTCTCGGGTCTTCGGCCGAGCTAACAGTAGGTTCGGCAACCGAGGTGTAAAGCTGTCCGTAGAAGCTCTCGATCTCCCTTAAAACCTCTGCCCTCGTCGACACTACGCGGCCGCCGTCCGTCTTCAGCCTACACAACTGGCTTTGCCCAATAGATAAGTCTCTTGCAAACACTTTGGAGCCTCCATTCCGCTCAATTGTCTCTTTAATGCTCACAGTATTGTGAGCACGGACATCGTGTCGCAAGGACTTCCAGATCCGATCTTCAATCTTCTCTCTTCGATCTTCGATCTTCTTCAGAGAGATCTTTATTAATAATACAACAATATATTTTATAACGACTAACAAAAATTATAAAATATTGACAAAGTAATCAACGCGATTAATACATAAATCAATTCGTTCAAAGCCCTAAGTATTTGTAAATTATTAAAACACAAACGATAGCATACGAGTTTATAATTAATCTAGACGGAAGCATAATGTAACTAGATTTTTCATGTAAGCTAATCTCTAGAAAATCACAAAAGAAAAATTACGAGAATATTGGTAAGTTTCTAGACTAGTATAATTTATCACAGCTGCGGAGGTCATGTATTGTTATCTATGTATAGCTGGCTATCCGGCATCCGTGTGTCACGAATCGTTTAGTCACCCGCTGTTGAATTTTGATTTAGCGCCTAGCAATGTGTGAGAAAATCACTACAGCTATATAAACAATGTGAAGCTCTGATGTTACATTTGCATTTTGATATTCATAATATATTATCAGCAGTGAAGTTACAAATTCGTTTGAATGTCTATTTGGTGAACAATTCACTCGCTTTACTAAAAAAATACCTAAAATAATAACGGTATTAAATGGATTGTGGAAACTTTATGTCGGTATATTTCATACAATTACTACTGATAAAAGGAACCTTTGCAATGTACTCACTAGTTACTACAATGCATTCTCAAATAATTCAATGTTCCTATCAAATAAATATTAAGGTATTACAACATCTTGGACTTTCGCCACAATACCATTAAGCACAGATGATTGATCATCACGTTAAGTGATATATGTATTTATAAAAAACCGCAGTGGATTACCGGATAACAAATTATTACGGTTATTACTTCCATCTTCTAAAATTCGGAAAAAGTAATTACGACCAGTCATCTTAAATTACGTAATGTTAACAAAAATCACATGATCATCACTATGAATTCTAGTAAAAATCTTTTGCGTCATTTCATCAATTTCATTTATTTTACTTGATAAAAACACTTGACAAATGGCAAACATTGGGAAGTCGGGTGGATTGTCAAAACAAGGATTTTCCTTATTCATTCGACAGAGCCGTGATCGGAACATCAATTTCGACCTTTTTATATTTTCAAGTACACACGAGTATTACCGAAGCAAATGGCAATAAGTTTGCTATAATGGCGTCAATTTGCATACTTTTTCTTAAAGCTGATTACGTATAGTAGTAACTTTTAGCGTATAACAACAGCACGAATGTAAAAATATGCAAATTGTAGTTTATAGTTACTGGCTAGAAATTGTTGCAAGTTATTTATACTTGGTCGCGTCCTGTCTCAATATGCATGAGAATATTGGTTTCAATCACTTAGCGTAAAATATCTTTATAAGTATAAGACTAGAACAAAAAATAATTTATATTTTTTGCTAAAATAACAGCCTAATAAAGCTAAATTTCTAAACCTAGCTAGTGTAGTAAGTGATATTAAATGACTTTCTAAAGAAAGTTTTTATTTGTATTTTTGTATATTTTGTTACTGCTCTACTGCATTGCAAAGGCCTTCTTTCCTTTTTACATGTTGAATAATGATGGCCACAAGTCACAATAGAACTGCCCCCCAATCCACAAGTCCTTGGCCTCTCCATTTACCTTGTACACAGCAAACTAAATAAACATAAAAAAGGATGAGAAACAACCAATTTAATGTTAAAAACCATACGGAAGTCAATAAACTTTAACTAATCAGAATAATCGGGTTTATCATAAACATTCTAACCACAGACAGAATGAGAAAAAACAAGGAAAAAATATGCCAGCGACGTTCTTTGCTTTACACGATAGGTGTCCGCGAATAAGTGTCTATAGTTAAGTTTGCTCGTGTCTTACAAATGGCGAACACCTCATAAACATTGACAAAGTTATTAGAATAAACATTACAGTACGTGACAAAAAACTAAATACCGATATTATTGAACAATTGACTGGGTTCAATTGCAATTGAGCGAGTTGTGAAGATGGCCGTTAGAATATAAACAATGATAACAAACCAAAGAGCAAGGTTGTATGAATTAAAATTGCTCACGAGATAATCTAAAAAGATTTCATCACGTTGATAATTAAAGAAGCAGTAAGAATGTTCAACGATGATAAGCAAGATTAGGTTATTTTTATTCATATTGTTATATAAATGGGTTTTGCAATAGCAATTATACAAACAACTCTACCAAAGGATTTATGGATGAACACAAATACAGAGCCTATGCCACAATGCTGATCATATTTAGCATCAGCCTCAAATTCCAGCATCTGCAAACTGCATCATTTATTCAAGTTGGGTTAAAATTATGTTGTATTTCCTAATAATTGTTCTCTATTTTACGATCTTGAAACAAGAGCTTCGAAAGATGTCAAAAATTGGCTTATATTCCGTGGAATATAACAGTCGTTTTAAGAACCTGTAACCAATAAAATAGCCTATTCGGAATGGTTTATCTGTATGGCAAAAAAAATATTACACAACAAACTAAATCTACTACTCAATTTACAGAACGTTAAAGAGTCGTTGGAAGTAATAAAAACATCCGGCCTTATATATCACAAATAATAGACTAACATGATAACCGCACTACGTCACCCACCCGAACATCAGCACGTCATGACGTAACGCATGACGTTTAATAGTAAATTTAGACCACAGCAGCTGTCATAATCACGAGACTAAAATATCGACAAAGATCAGGAAAATCCAAAAGTACACGCACTGCCAAATGTTGAAAACAACGTAGCAGATGCACATTGTGCGGGTGCCATCAGCGTATTCGAACGAATATTTGTCCTCCCACAAACGGTAGCGTATAAATGTGCCGTCGGATCAGACTGCGTGTTTGCCAATGTCCAGGAGAAATATTTTCGTTCACGAAAAACATGTTTCGAGGCAGGATCTTTCAAATCGACTTTGGAAACATTAATGTTATTTTTAATACAATTTACCGAACTTACAGTATAGCAGATATCCGATGATCATTCGATGATCTTTAAAAGATTGCTCAGATGCTTCTCATTAATTAATTATGAATATTTACACGACACCGTACAACGTTGTTATTTCATATGAACTTACCAATCGATGTCGATTTGTGTACGAGTATATTTTCTCTGTTTCTTTCATCAGACAAGGTTATGGACCGAGGCCAAACAACGCTGAGATTACCAATTATAGGTCCTTGACGACAGGTGAATCAACCGCTGTCTTGTACACAAAATACTACTTTTCGCACTGAATGTGTTGGTATTTACCAATGTAAAAAAAACATCACTCTTACTCTTGTTGCGTGAAATGAAATGTTCTTCAGAAGACTATATTAAACTTTCGTTGCGATTTTATCGCAAAGAAAACTTAAACCTGATGTTACTGTCTGAAAAATAAAAAACATGTTGCACTTGTAGCTAGCAAAGAAAATTACAAGGCAACTATACAAACTATTGTTCCTCCTACCACAGTGAGTAATAGATCACCTAGGCATGAAGGCTTAATGCATAAAGACGGTGTTTTAATTACTACTCGTAGTAAAGATTAGTAACCGATCTATACAAACAACAAGGTGATCATATATCTTAGTAAATATTACAGCGATATCTGATAAAGAGTGTTTCCTCACATATAACTGAAGATAAGGAAGTGGGAAGTTATTATTAGTGTGTTTACTAAGCGAGGAAACAAAGACCTCTTATCTAAATTAAATACACACCGTCTGCATAGTGGCCTACTAACACGATACAGAAGGCTTTCTTAGTACGATAATAACTAGAATTAACACGAAATTACAAGTAAAATGCCCATTCCACGGGAATTGTTGAGGAAGATCTAAATTACCTTTGATTAACTACACTTAAATTATAAGGTTCAATGTGAATGGTAATAAGAAGAGTTATCTACCAAGTTCGTCGCGAGACATCAAAATTTGAATTTAATTTTGTTTCTATTTCTGTGATACTAGTGTACTACCTATATCGAAATTGTATCTTGTTTATTAAAGATGTACTGAGATTCTTTCACCATAGGTAAAATCCTTTCTCTTACAAAATACTTTTGTAAGCTCTTAGGTCTGTCGTCTTTTGGATAGAAGGAAGTACAATGACCTCAATTCGACATCAAATTATATCATAGGGGAAGTACGTACAAAATGACATATAGTTTTGGTTTTGGGTTATAACTCTTTAATGGTAAATCACAGCGCATTCATATTGCACACCAGTAATCTTAGGTTTCTTAGCTTTGAATTATAATATATACTTAAAAGATAAACAAACTAGAAAAAATTATAATTTTAAATTTAACAGAGATCAATGAAATCCATTTTGTCCATATGCTATGGACAAAATGGCATACCACATACGGACTAAATGACATACCTGGCAAAAGTTATAAAATTACAAGCAAAGCTCGCAAATGAACCGCTTGGTTCGTTTAGAAACGTCCGCGCAAGAAGCGTGGGCCCAATGCGAACATTTTAAACACCGCAACCAGTCTTCTCCAGGTTTTGATCTTGAATAAAGATCGTTGCAATATATGCATGCGCAATCCTCTTCGTTATCTTGAGTGTAATTTGGCCAATTTTCTTCTTCGCTGTCTTCATGGAATATGGTTTTGGTAACCTTTCGTCTTTTCTTCTCTGAAGGAGCTTTAGGCTCGTTTCTTGCCTTAATTTCGTTCATATTTGGAGTGGAAGTCAAAACTAAAGGGGGTTTGGTGTTTCTTTGGCTTACGTTTGCCTTGGCCACTTACGTAAAGTCCTTTGGGGACAGGAGATAAAACTTCAATAGGCACTGCTAAAGTATGAGATGAGGGATGTAATTCATTACCAATAGATGGGCAATTTTGATTTGCAGCAGGTAAAATAAGGTCTTGACCAGTGTTTGCTGTTGAATTGTTAGCTGGTTCAGTAGAGTCGGTTGTTTGAACTGTTGTGTCATTATTGTCAGGTGTTACGGCGCGGATTATTTGTTGTGTCGTTCCAGGAAGTGATATTAAAACGACATACCTATGTCATTTTGTCCGTAACATATGTATGTCGTTTTGTCCGTAAAGCGTTATAAAAAATTAAAATTCAACAATAAATGCAAAATGATTATTATTTACAGAAATAACTGTTTGAAGGCAACAATAAGTACTTAAGGGATGTAACAAATGTAAACACAAGATAATATTATGAAAAACATAATATTAATACACAAAACTCCTTGCAGTTAAAAAAATATTTGTAACTTACCAATATTTGTCGTTAGCCATAACACCCAAACGAAAGACTGGCGCGAGTTCACGTTTTGACAGGTTAGTATTACCGAATAGGGTCACGTGATGTAGTAATCTATGGCGGGCTAGAAACGGGAGAATTTGAAATATGATGCCTGTGTCATTTTGTCCGTATATGTCATTTTGTACGTACTTCCCCTACATATTGTGGTTTCCTTCATTACATATGTGTTATCGATAAAGCTGTCGATAATAATGGTAGCACATATTCCTGGTCTTCGCTTTGTTTTAAAATAGTCTACTGGCTGTAACCCAATTAAGGTTTGTTTTCGTAACAAATATATTATATTATAAGGGACGTAAATAGCAATGTGCTACAAAGTCCAAACCATTGCGTGATCGCATCACATATTTAATCAAATTTAGATAAGCATCATAGACTTTCTATATCAATTGTAGATACACCGTCATAATCCCAAACAGAAAAACATCAAAAATAGTAAAATTTGCAACAAAATTACATAATGCAAATATTTGCAACCAAAACAGATTGGCATGATTGTTCTGTAACCACGTGAAAACTAGTCCGGCGACCTCATGCGAACAGTACCGACGGTAGACGGTGCAATGACTCATCAAAATACTCGGATATCAATGGCAGACAGAGCTACACGTGAGCAGTGTTATTTTAGAACCTGCACCGCCGAGCGCCGGCCGACGGGGTCGGTAGCAATTATATCACTACATCACTTTTATTAGCGGTTTTCGTGTGATTTCTGACTGTCGTCTGTTTGATTGGAAATTGAATATTGTGTACGAAATTGCTGGTCGTTGAGTAACGTGCCCAGAGATCAATGTTTCTTTGGAAGCTAATTATAAGCTTAAATATGATCATTTACGTTACGTTACAATTTAATAAAAGCTAAGATATGATTTCTACGAAAACAATAGGGCAGGCTAGACATATGAAAATAGTTCTCATATAATTATTTAAGTGACCTAAACAATATCCTATTTATCGGTATTTTGCGTTCAAACTTCGTAGCTTGAATACGCAGACATTGAAAAAACTATAATTAGGTATCTTTGGAAAGAAAGGATTGTATTTTGACTATATCTACAGCATCACAAAATATTTCTACAAAAGATCTAATAACAATCATACACATATCGATAAACAATTTGTCCTTGTAGATAACGACCTATAAATTCCTCAACACATTACAAAGCGCATAATGGCTATCAGATGGCGGCGTATAAATAAACGAACCCTATATTTCTTCCACATGATATGTCGTAACCTCTATATCTATGCCTTTACATTTATCCACAACTGGCACACGCGAAAATAGAAATCAATTAGAGAACATCCCGATTGCAAAATAGCTCTGTTAACTAATCACATTGAAGATTCTCTTGTTTCTGATAGTAACATTTTAACCACTTTGTTTTTTTTTAATCATATCCAAAAATTAATCAACTAAGTACGCCCGGATCTTATTTTCAAACGTTTTGCTTGCCTCGTTTTTTTTAGTTTTGGACTGCTAACTTAAATGTCATGTCATCGGTGATAATTATTTTCCACCGTTATTGTAGTTTTTTTTACATCATTGCTGGGTTTATGATTCTCTTACATCACAATATTAAGCCCTTTTCATGGTTTAATTCGATTGACTACTACCGGCCTAAATTCTTTTAGACTTCTTCGTTAACCATTTGATGTGTTGGCAGCAAAGTGGAAAAATCTGTCAACGTCAACTTTGTCTAGATAAAATCTATAAGAGAAAACGGACATCAAAGTAATATAGGTGGATTATGTGAAATGTGTCTTTTACAAAAACGTAGAACGTAGGTAGTTAACGTAAATACGACAGGTATGTAGGAATGGAATATTGTTGATGCTAAAATATACGTACACTCGTATTCAAGTCTTTATTAGAATAGGTACCGAATGAATGGCTGCTTTCCGTAATATTTTTTGCTGAATCAAGTTTTATTAATTAGATGTCTTTCTTAATGTTTACAGACATGAGGAGAACAAAAATCTTATTTGTAATGTTTCGCTCGGTCGCTCATCGCTCGTCTATAACAGCTCCAAGTACATCCAACTTATTTACTTCGTCAATATCTTTTGATCTATATTATTCTTTCATCAAAAGCAAGTCAAATGTTCTCTCTTAAACAGCTTTATTACCCAAGATAGTGACGACAACGTTAGACAAAATATATCTGTAATATTGAAGCAGAGCATCATAATTAAATTTATTTAATTAAAAAGTGACCTGTTGGAGGCAGCCTGCATCCAGCGACGTCCCGCCACCATTACCAGGTCGTCTGACCATCTTGTGGGTGGACGTCCTACGCTGCGCTTTCCGCTACGTGGCCTCCATTCGAGAACTTTTTGGCCCCATCGGCCATCAGTTCTCCGCGCTATGTGCCCCGCCCATTGCCACTTCAACTTACTAATCCGCTGGGCTATGTCGGTTACTGTGGAAATCTTTGGGAGAGGCCTATGTTCAGCAGTGGACGTCCTTTGGCTGATGGATGGATGGATGATGATGGAATTAAAAAGTAAATAAAAACTAACGATCATAAAGTTTTCTCACATGCTGGACAAACAAATTCTAAGAAACATTTCTTTGTACATTTAAATAGAAATCTAAATTAAAAGACATGTCATATTATAAACAAATCTGAATGAGATCTTCATGAATGTGTAATTTTAAAAGCCGTTATATTTGCAGATGTAGGCTCTATTACACTTCGAGTGTTTGTATCTAAGTTTGTTTCAAGACAAAGTTTTGTTCACGTTTTCTATATATTCAATTCTATATTCTTCTGCAACAGGAGTTGTAGTGGTGGGAGTGTGAAGGGGAAGGTCTCATATTCTATAACGTTCATAATAAAATGTAATTGTAGATAGCATTTGGTTTAATTAGCCACCGATGGTAGTAAACACACTGACTAGTAATTTAATTGTTTGAACAGTTGTTGGCATGACCTACAAACGTTGAATCAAGCTTAATTATCGTGCTACTAGTTTGTTTAGATGTGGTAAGTCTACTTGAGCCCTTTTGAATATATTCGCACGTGTTTAGTATGGTATATTAGGTATATCAGCCCATCTGCAGGGCACAGGCCTCTACATTCGAGGGTACGATTGAGAGGGGTTAGGCTGTATAGCCGACCACGCTGGCCTAGTGCGGTTCGGCGGACTTTCACATACCATAGAAATGTGTACTTTTACATACATGTGGTTAGTATGGCACGCGCTGGGACATGTACAGTGATAAGTGATACTTAGTTGAAAAAATTTAATGGTAGGATTTGATGGAAAGAACTGCTCTGACTAATATTAATTATAATGCAGTTGGTTGATCTTGCCACAGTACTTGTGACAGCAAGTTTTGAAGGCGTAATAGTGTTATACGGCGCTGTTCAGTGTGCACAGCAAGTTTAGTTGAAAAAATGCTCTCAAATTCTATAAAATTTACAGTCGCGAAAACTGAAAATTGTTGCTGCAACTGGCAACTTCCATCGAAAACTAGTAAAAAACAGTTTCTTCAAATAAATTTGCTCTGTGTGCACAGCGCCTTAGAGACAGAGTCAATCTATAATCAACAAAAAGAATGTTTTTGAGCCATTTAAGTAATACCTGGTGAATAAGTCCAGATAGGATTTTGAGAATTTTTTGCACTTGATCCATTATGTGAGTGTATTGTGCGATACTATGCTGGTTCAATGCAGTGAGATCTAGTATGGATTTGATTACACTATGACCTATTGTAGAAATGAAATTACCAAGTCTGGCCACTGCCTATCAGTTCTTTACGGTTTTTAGAATTAATTTGTACAAATATAAAAGAACTAACAAAAATGATGAGAGATCAAACTCCAGAAGAGATAAATCCACTATTAAATTTATTTTTGTATAGACACAGAAGGAAGAGCTGCCGAAATTCATTATCACGGCCGTAATTAATTTGTTGAGAATGTAAACATTTGTTGGCACGCGGGCACCGATCTCTCGATATGTTCCCACAGCTATATCTGTAACGTTTGCACCGACATTCCTCACTGTAAGCTCTTAAGGTATTGAAGGAGATAAAAATTAAGAAATAGTACCAGGCATCACATGATAGATCAATGATAAGGTATTATATTTCGGTGACAGCCTTTACGTAAGAGATACTTAGTAATATATTGAAGAGAGTTATCTGTCGTTTTTTATCCAAACAATTGAATTACTTTAGCGATTCTATACTTAAGTAATGAAATGTTACTTTAAATCAGGAAATGTTTCGACATCTATTAGATCTCCAATTTATGTAGCTGCCTGCATCTCAAACACAAAGCTACCAATATCAGTCTCACAATAAATAAGACTTAGTATTAAGTAAGACTTAGTTGGTTGGTAACGGACCAGACGCGGCTGCCTACATGTTCACGGTGGTCGCGGGTTCAAATCCCAGGGCACACCTCTGACTTTTCGGAGTTATGTGTGTATTGATAGTCAATCACCACGCACTTTAACGGTGAAGGAAAACATCGTGAGGAAACCTGCATACCGTAGCGATTTTAAAGAATTTCTACGGTATGTAAGTCCGCCAACCCGCACTAGGCCAGCGTGGTGGACTATATGGCCTAACCACTCTCAATCGATTCTCTCGATTGTAGAGTAGGCCCGTGCCCTGCAGTGGGACGTATATGGGCTGATATAGAATATAGAATTTATCATTGGATGATCGGCCTGCATACATCATACTCTTGGATTAATTCTTCACTGGCATGACTTAGTTCACAGTCTAAAATGTAGGCTAAATCGGGGTTGGCGAACGTGAGGGTTTTTAGAATAGTTGCAAGGTGTGCTGCCAGGTTTTTAGGCTGGATTTTCTATAACTGCTACTACTACTATATTAGTACTGCGTTATTTCCGTGATCCAACCCGCTTCATATATTCAATCGCAAATTCTGGACGTCAGATGATTTTAGATTTATCAATAACTTATTATTATCAATTCAATCTCATCCAGTTTACAAAATTTTGTAAACAAACCATAAAAAAACAAAAATCAATATTTGAACAGAATAGTAAACAAATAAAATAACTTTTATGTTACGTGCTGACGAAAGTGCTACGTATGTTTTACGTAAGCTGAATCTAATCTCATGATGCGCGCGTGTCGTCCCAAGATATTCAATGACGTCATTACCTCGAGCTTCTAGTATTGAATGGATAACGCCTTGTGTATTCTATATTACCAGTTAATGCTAGGTGGGGAGGAGGAGGAGGGAGGAGGGGTTTTTCACACTCCAGTGCGTGCACACGATGATAATTTATTTAAACACGCGAACAGGATGTTGATCGATTATTCAAATCAAATCAGTGTGGATGTTGAGACTATTACGATTGTTATTTACCTAATTCTTCTCAGAAAAGACAATTTACTTACTAATGGTTAGAGGTGCAGTTAGTTTAGAAGACCGCGGTAAAGAAAGTTCGTGGATTTGTTCTCGCACCAAGACAAATATTCGTCTTTAACAAAGTATATTTTACGGGCCTGCATGTTGTGAAACCAATGGACCTCAAAGGTCAATATAACATTTAAACATTTTTGCTGCGGCGTGGTTCAATGGTCATTAAATTAATAAGGCTATCACAAAATAAAGAATCAGCGGTAAATTTTCGTATCGCTCGGTTTATCGCGCAGGGTTTCCTCATTGAGCGCCAGCATTCTGATAACTAAATGTAAATTACATACATAATTCATAAACCGCAGACCGGTTTGATTTATCACGACCTCGACATGGCCATAACAGAGGAAGACAATATTAAATATACGTATTCGGAAAGTAATTACTTTCTCATCATTTTCGTTAATACACTTCACGTTTCCGGCCTTGGTAAACTCTTTTAAGTGCATAGTAACATACTGTATAAACATTTCAATGTTAACTTTATGGCCAGGTGTTGTGTCACACGGTTTGTGTCGAGGGAATTTCTTCTTGTATCACACCACCCAGACTCGAAATAAATACGTATGGAAATGGATCATACAAATATTTGTTCAGTGCCAATATTTATTCTACACCTTTCATTTCACAGCTATCTGAACACTTCTGACATTAGATGTACGAATTCAATGATTTGCAATTAAACGGGATTTCCCCAACTTGTCAACTTGTGTTTTCCATTATCGATAAGTAGCCTTGAATAAAAATTCGAGGTTTTCCTGCGCATCGATTTTCCGTTTTTGGTTTCTAGTCAGCACGTGATTTTATTTGCGCGGTGAAATTTTGGGATTTTTGTTTTCAACTTTAAATAGCTAGATATGGTGGTCTATGTACATAAAAAATAGGATTATCTTGTTCTTTCTGTCTTTAACCCAAGCTTATGTTTAATAAGCGCAATATAATAACTATTAATTATGCTTGTACAATGATTCGGATTATGATCGGCCATATGTATGACGTCAACCGAGTCAATTCTTTTAACCAGTAACAGAATATAATTGCACACACATAAGATAATAATAATGATCACGTATTTTATTAATGAAAGTATTCCAATAAACGGCACGAAAACAGAAGATGGGAGTTGATAAGCTTTATGAAATATAATCGGTCTATTCATCAATCCATTATATTTTGCACAAAATTAATTCCAGTCTTGTAACATTGTTTGTGCTATTGTGTTGAAATACTCAACAGATGCCTCATTAATCTACACTGTGTGAAAAACACTTGCAAACCTGTTATTCTTATATTATTTTTCTTTTTTACACTAGCAAAACAACCAGTACCTATGAGGTTCTATTACTTCAGCTGTTACTTCAAAACAATGTTCAATATTACAAACAACCTTACAGCGTCAACGTGTCATGAGCATAATAGTTTCTTCTAAGACCATTCAGCTAAGTGCACA
Organism: Deilephila elpenor; assembly: GCA_949752805.1. Lineage (NCBI taxonomy): Eukaryota > Metazoa > Arthropoda > Insecta > Lepidoptera > Sphingidae > Deilephila > Deilephila elpenor. Next base: position 4,281,679 of record OX457114.1, read on the forward strand.
TACACGCAATTGTCTAAAGACTTGCAAACAGCCCATTGTGTTGATATGTGTCGAGTATAGTTATGATAATGATAAACTTGTGAGGTCCTGATATTCTATCTCGTTGGCTCTGAGTAGGGTTGCCAAAGAATAAATCATTTTAAGGTTAAACCGTTGAAGGCTTTAAAATAAACAGTATAAAAAAAAGTAATTATTTCTTTATTGTTTTTAAATAATACTTTATATCTAGTATATGAATTTGAACCAGTCACACTTTTGATATCTACATTTTCGTTATAAATGTAACGGTTCTGGTTTACTTTTTAAGACTGACTAATGACTATGGTTCCAAAATAGATCCAACGATGATAAATTCAGTATATTTCATATTTTTAAGGAAACAGTAAAAAGTATGTAAAAGCGATATAAAATATAATATAGTATCAACAGTATGGTTGGTACCTTTAGCTCTGAGTCACGATATGTGTTCACAAGTTTAACCTCGCCTCTTATGGTAGCGGTTTCACATATTCAATGGATTTACACATTATTTATAGCTTTTATTATACTTTCATTAGATCGTTCATCGCAAATGTAGAAATCCTTGTTGGCTGTGAGACATCAGGCGTTAATGTGTTTTGTTTTAGTATCAATTAAACTATGATCAACACTATTTATTTTTATCACGTCAACAAAAAACATCGTATAAATTTGGGATCGGAAATGTAATGTGTAATTGCTGACTCAGCAGCCAGTAGATCAGCTAGCTCAGAGATCGTTATGTGAAGCGTTATTCCAGTTCTTGTCACAGTTGGCTTTCTTTACTTTGTCTAAAACTGACTATCATCTTTAGCTAAACGTCATTAAACCAGCGGTTTTCCATCCTCGAGGCTATAGCCCCGACTTTTTCAGACTATGGAGTACTTTACCATCACGCTCTTGGGTTTTTCGAGACCAAAAACCACCAAGACCAAAATGACCAAAACCTCAAACGATACCGATATCACATCCAGCTAAGGCTGTCACGGATGGTGTGTTTTTTGGGGGATTTTATTCTATTAATTATCTTTTTAATGAATTATGTCATTATAGGTCGGGTTAAAACGGCAATGCTGTTATACAATATCAATGGAAATAATCACAATTCTATAAACAAAGTCACGGTAACATCCTTTGCAATATTCATTAATTATGGCACCTTAATTAGTACGTAAGTCGTAGAATCACTGTACGGTTTCTGTCGTTTTTAATGCCAACAATTGTAACACTAAATTGTGATTAAATAACAAACTTTTTACTAGTGTATAATAATTTAAAAAAGTAATTGGGGAATATTGTAGACCGCAGTCCATACGATAAGATATCATTAGTTGGACGACCATATCGATTTTATTAGAACGTAACAATAATAATGTTAATTAACTTCATAATAATTGAGGCACGTGGCCAGTCGAGACTTTTTTTATTGTACGGTAGCGGAGCTTCCCTGGACTAAACCTTAATCAATAAAGCAGGTGCTATCACAAAAAAAAACTGAAACTAAATGGTGTTATACAATTGTGTTCCCAAATCTGACCAATGCACCATCTTCAGGCACAGAAAATTCACCACTGAACATAGGCGATGGCCTATGTTCAGTGTTCAGTGGGTCGCTATTGATGAATAGCGACCCAAAAATCTACATCCTCGTAAACACAAACCCGACAAATACTATGAATCAAACACCACACATTGATGGCATCAATTTGCTTGGTTCACAAATAGTTTGCGTCACAAACACCAATTGATCTTAATAAAGGGGGAGTTAAATGGGCGCAGGCGAGCTCTTGAGCCGAGGCCCGGACACTCGGCCACTCGGCTTTTGATTGAGTCATTCAGTTTGTATTGCGTCACAGATCACTCCCAATAGATACCGCATTACGATAGTTTTGTTTTGAACTGAAAACGCCAACGAAGGGAACGGTGCAGGGAAGTGGGCGGGTTGCAGCGCTGTCACGTGGACTTCGATCGAGAGATGATGCTTGTCGATAAATAAAATAAAAAGTATCGATAGTTCGATTTGCCAGTAAGTTTAACGTGTTATGACCGCTTTTATAACTTGTTAAATGTTTTATAATATGTTTTCACTGGCCTGATCTAATAAATTATACCAATCGCTAACACGAATAAAGTAGGATTAAGATTTATACTTTAGTATGTAACGGTTTTATTTCCATTATTCGCCGTTAATTTTTGTATACCATAATGCCGAAACACCAGAATTAAGTGTTGGGTTAAAAGATCAGATAAAAATATGAAATATTAAATGATTAAACCTCACGCCGTAAAGGGCTACAATTAGGGCGTGGATCCCGGAATTCCGAGATTTCGTAACTCCGGAACTTCGAATGTTTTTTTACGATATTACAATTCCGGAACTGAAGTAAATATCGCAATCCGATACTCATATAATTGTTAAGATAAGTTACCACAATAATAAAATTTTCATATTTGTACTCTCTTGCGAAATGTGCTGCAACTAGTGAAGTACAAAGATAATGCCGTATCAAGTGAGATCAACGATGAAGGTGATGCCGAAGTATGTAATATAGGTGTCACTGAAGCTGAAGTCAATGAATCAACACTGCAAGAACAGCTAGATAAAGAACTCAGTAAATGCAAAGAACCTCGCACGAATCAAAAACGATATTTTGATCTTGCTGGATTCGTAAAAGTTGAGAAAGCCATGTACGATAATGGTGGAGAACGTGGTATTTATTTGACACAGGGATACAATTATATTTTAGGTGTTCTTCCTACAAGTGTTGAGAGCGAAAGAGTATTTTCGTGTGCCGGGTACTTTTGTAATCGCCTACGAAGCTCGCTCTCAGACAAAATGTTAGATGCTCTGATACTCTTGAGAACACATTATCAACAAGAGCGATCTTTTCTGAAAAAGTGATTCTTGTCTTATTTACTTTATCAACTTATATTTAAGTTGATTTAATTGATCTCAATTTCCAAAAAATACGACAGTGTAAGTTTAGAGTTTTTTAATTTAAGTTTAAGTTTTGTTCTTTAAACCTATTTTCATAATCTCAGAAGAGGAGAACTTCTTAATTTTGTTCATTGTGTGTTGTTGAATCTTATATTCATCAGTATTTTATTGGATAGTTATTTAATGAGCTAGGTACATTGCAATTGCAAATAGCACACGTTGATTTTGCTATAATTATTATTGAAAAGTTGATTATTTATTGTTATATTTACTAAGAAAAACCTAATAGAAGGCTGTTTAATTGATCTCAGTCAAGAGTTTTGTCGATTTGTTTAGTTTTTATAATAAAGATTTGTTTTAACAAAACAATTTAATGCCTATTTATTTATTTATTTTCATTTTTTATACTTTTTAAAAAATTCCGGAACCAGTTCCGGAATTCCGAAATCGAACCAGTAGTATCGTTACTCAGTTCCGGAATCGAAAATCATCCGATATTACATGCCCTAGCTACAATAACTTATTCAGTTTCTTGAATTCCGACGGCGGCTGTAATAGATGGTAGGTAATATCGACAAGTGACAATGAAACCCACTTGACGAATTATGAATGTTTTTGGGATGATAATACAACGTATGTTGAAATTAGTGCAACGGCTTGTACTACTCATTCTCAATAAATTTAGTATACTAATAGTTATGTTAAATACCTTCCCATGATATTTGACAAAAGGCGGTTCTAACGCCACGCATCAAGCACGAATTTCTAACATTACGTTCTTAGTAATTAAGCAGAAAACCCCAATATCACTTATATCAGTCAAAATAAAAATGAATGTATTAAAACACATAGTCAGTAGATACTTGATTCGAGAAATAGGACCCGAAATACCATCAGACGAATACGCTTAAACGAGCTTCATCTCAAGGCTATAAATGTTACTCTCGGATGCTGGACAAAATCAATATAAAATTATAATATTATTTGATAATCATATTATTCTATCCACACAGAACTACGAAATTATAATTTTTTAAATAAATAAAAATGTACCAGAATTGGTAAATAATGAAGTATCCATTAAACGACGACGATTTTTCATTGGGAAAAAACATTCTTGGGTAAAATGTCGTGAACAAATTACGCTATTTTTTGTAGGCCACCAATCGTCACCTCGACATGTTGCATCTACCCATATTTTTAACTTTCGGGACATGTGGGTAATCTAAAATAAAAATGGTATTATTCAAACATAAGGTTATATACTAACCCACAGTTTTTACCCGACGATAGCAAAGCAAGAAGAAACAGAAAAGTGCAATTATTGAAAAAGTACCTAGTTAAAAACTTGACCTTTTTCAAATTACATTAAATGACGTCGTCATGGTGATATGCAATTTTTATTTAAATCAATATACATTTCGTGACATTGTCATTTAATCAAATTATTTTACATTAATGTTTTAAAATATCGATATTGCTTGGAATTATATTATAAACATGCGTCAAGCACTAGAAGAACGCGTGATTTCACCAGAAAAAGATGGCTTATTATGGTTATTGCTATGCGAAAAAGAGACGGCTGATTTTTGATTCAAACTCGACTGTTTGACATCGATACAATAACCAGTATAAATTGAGCTCGCTCGTGAGCAAATTAATTTAAAGAATATTAGTTACCGATGAAAAGTTATTCCGTTTTTTTGGATACTTGAATTTTTTGAGTTTTTTCCACACCATTTTATTGAGCAAGTCATTTTTAACTGTAATATGATATTTCTAAAACTTAATTTTCGCCAACGCTCAACGATACGTGCGGGTCCACTACTTGGATGAGACTGATGACGCGACATTTGGAATCGGTTTATATCAGTCCGATAGCTTATACGTGTGGCGCGCAACCGCTGCCTTGCATTAGGTATCTAGTGGGAGTGATCTGTGTATTGCGTACATGGCAACTGGAGGTGTGGCTTCATTGAAAGCGGATTCAAAAAATATGTTTTTTACATTATGGACTTAGTATAATCATCGTGCGATAAACGTGTAAAGTAAAAAAATATCCTGTCTACTGTACTGCTCTGTCATTATTTTTTGTGTGATACTTTCATAGCACGGTGTTGTTTGCGAACGTTGGTAGTATATCAAGTAGTTTCACACTGAAAGTCATGGAAAACTCCATCTGATATGTGGATATAACTTTTTATAGGCAGAGCTATGACAGCAGATTCTGGAAAAACACTGGCTGCTCCTAGAATGTGACAAATTTGCGATAAAGAATATAGTTGATTTCACATCAAGCGTGTAATGGCCACTGTTCAATTGAATTCAAACTTTAAGAACAGCAATTAATTGGTATTTTGTATCTATTTTAGTTAAATCCGTAGACTATGAAATAGACCCACAATATTTCGACTGATAAAAATTTGAAAGACAGATTACTTGAATATTATAGTTATTGTTTTGGACAATCGATAGCTAAAGAAGAATTATTTTGACCCACGGTAGTGCGGTCTGGTATAACAAAACGCGTAAAAACAATGCTTATGCGACCTGATATGATTAAAACATTTATCAGTCAATGCAGACAAAAAAATTCGATTAAATGTCTGGCTAGACAGACAAGATTAGATAATAATACTTGCAATTTACTGAATTAATGAACTAAAAAGGCAATAAAGCCCTGATTGTAATTGATTATCTATAAGTCACTTGAATCTCACACCAGTCTCTAATTGAAAATTGAGCGAAGTTTGCGCAGTTATTTTCCCACACACGTTTTTTTTTTTTTTTTTTTTTTTTATTGCCGTATAGGCAGACGAGCTAGCGGCCCGCCTGATGGTAAGCGGCTACCGCTGCCCATAGACGTGCCAGTATCTTGGTGCAAACTGAGACTTGCACAGTTATATCGTTACGTGTGGCGGCCGTTATATTTTTGATGTAAGAAGGTAAATATTTAGCATAATAAATATTCGGCATTAGAAGACTCCACTGGCCGCACGAAGCCCACATGGTGGACTGTGGCCTAAGTCCTCCAAATCAAACTTTCACATGTAGATGAGTTCCGTGCCTAGTACCGATTATGGTCTGACACAGTAAAATACTTAATTGTACAAGGATTCTCCGAGGTTTTCCATAGTAACCTTCTAGAAGCAATAAACATTCAGCAGCTTTTATCTAAACATTGAGATTGTTTCAAACAATGATTACTTAACAATCGCTGCAATTCGCGCCACACGTGCAAATGCAACGCGATTCGATACAAGATGTGTCGGACAAGTTGCGATAAAAAGACTAATTTGATATGCTAAAAGCTGTTGAACAACTAAATAAATGAACTAAAGATTCTAAAGGCATGCTGTTAACGGAGGAGCTTGTTTTTCCAACCGGTATAAGATGCACGCATTAAGATAATTCGACTTCGACATCTCAATTGTAAACATCGATTTTTCGTAATGTTTTTGGCGCTTATGTTACATATTAAGTATTTTATCTATGAAATATAAAGGTCGCCGAAAACAATGTTAACGAAATTAAACGATTAAATATTAATCGTCATCGAATATTTGTCTATATTCTACGGTCGAGTTATTACTGTAGATATTGAGATTATATCGTTGCTCGTACTTTAGGCCGGCAGGTCACAGTATCTTCTGTATTGCCTAGCGGCCTTATTCATAGACAAGTACTTAAGACTTATACAGTTTTAAAACCTATTTTGAATGTTGTCTTCTTCACTCAAACTTAATTCAAAAGTCGTTCGAAAGGGACAAAACATTCAATAACTAATAGGATTAAAACGGTCTATGAATAAGGCAGTAAATATATTGCCTGAGATTGGGGCAGGTGATATGCATGGATAGTGCAGTTTCTATTAGCTCATTGGGAAACTTAGACAATGGGTTTGGGGATGCAATAACCTACTTATTATAGAATACATTCTCAATGATATGTGACATAAAATGACAATGGTGCTTCAATAGCTCTTCAGATTATTCGCTACTTTACAGAGTGACTAATCTATAACATTGAAACTCCATTAAAAGATTTTTTATCCACATAAACATTACTTTTAATCAGCGAAAAATGCTTAGATATTATAATGATGACAAAAATTCTTCCGAGATTCATGAGGCATGGGTCTCCTCTGCAGTCAAGAGCATGATTAAGAGGCGTTAGGAAATATACAGTGTGATTAATCATTTTACTAAAATTGACTTCACAAGTTAGATGCAACAATAACATATTACATAATAACAATAAAAAAATGCACAATGTTCAACAGTTAAGGATAAATGCACAAAAACTTGTACCGTAACCTTAGATTCTATCTTAGACATCATGCAATTAGGTTTTTCCATAAATAAACCAATGTATAAATAGTGACTTTATAACAATGGACACAATTTTCTCAAATTATTCAGTTGACGATTTTTCTTACAGCCAGGCAGTAATTTTCAGTCTGCATGATTACTGTCAAAGTTTTGTTTGAAGTTATGATGAATTTGTATAATATCTGGGTGTACTATACAGTTTGTGTTTAGTATTTACACCATTTTCAGTACTTGGCACAATGCAAAATACAAAGCTGGGTCTTATCTTCCCAACATATTATATTTGAAATGGTATTATGTATGTTCAATAGTCAACTATGTATTTAATTTGTAATATTTAAAATTTATGATCTTAGTGAGGATGTGCTGCAGTTTCCTATGTCTGCAGTACATTTTGCTATGGTGGCATTCTAAATAGTGTTCATTTTAATTAAACGCTGCCAAGAAAACCTTTGCCTGGATGTTATCAAGAAATATAATAAAGTTAATAGTTATTGAGGATGCTAAAGACTAGAGGAAATGGCGATGGTTCAGCCAGAAAGCAGATCCTGGCATGAGCTCACACAACACAACATAGAAAAAAAGATGCAATTTAAAATTTAGTTGGGATATATCTTGTTTCAATTCACATAACCAATGTATTGTTATTCAAACAAATTTTTAATTGTGTAGCTTTTTATTTATTTTTATTTTTAACCGCTTGTCCAATTATCAGAATACTCATTATGAGCACACAGTAACCACATATGGTTGGCTGATAAAGATTTTAGCATTCTAGAAAATAATATTTATAATTAAATTATTTTTAATGCATAAAAAAATTGTAAACATACTAAATTTCACAAAAAATTTAGCTAAATTGACAAATATATGCTACAATAAAAGATGTCTAGGCAAAGAATCTGTTTCTAACAGTCTGGACTGTTTTTGATTTATCGGTATGGAAATCTTAAATATCTGAAAAGGATGTTACAGCAGTTTTTATTGATTCCCAATTCACATATCTTTTAATGAGAGAGCCAATCCAAACATTATCTCATTACAATGCACAGTCAATGCTTAATAATAAATTGAGATAAACTTATAGATAAGTTGTTTATCACAATTTTGGCACTTGATGGAGCCTAATGGACATTAAAAGGTTTAGCCTAATCTGTTATGATAAAGGTGACTTTTATGGAGATACTAACCTAGTTATTTGAAAATATATTTCAGAATATGTAACTTACGCCCAAATACAGGAACGACATTCAAATAATAAGTTGCTCTTAACAGCGCACGGCTCACTTAGCCAGTACATTTAATCGGGATTAACGAAGTTAAGCGCAAGTTATATTTAAATTGCGTTCCAGTATTTGGGCGTTAGAAGGTTAATATTTACCTTCTATTACACCATGGGATGGAATACAAAAGGCAAAAAATTGGTGTCCTGGTAGCACCTTTGCCTATTCCTTCTGAGAAAAATGGTGTAAGTTTATGTATGTATGTAACAAAAAAGCCCTGATTAGTTTTTAAAGCAAAAACATTAAAGCCCATTTATTATTACCCTGAAAAATATTGTAAGCTGAAGTCACAAAATGTGGTTAGTATTATATAAATAGGGGATATTCATGTAAATAGGGGAATCCACCATTATTCATAGACAAAGTTGATATTATAAGAGAATAATATTAATTTCAAATTACCATAATTCTTTGAGATACTATTAAAATTTATAGAACACCTTTTTATTTAATGTTTCTTTTAATAGTTTAAGCATTACAGTCTACTTATAAATATAGACTATATCTTATCTTTTTACAATAATGCTGTTTAGTCTTTAGTTCCTTGTAATAAAGGCTAAAATATTATGGCATCCATTAACAATGACATTGTTTAAATCAGAATATTCCCTAAATTTATACAATTAAGTTCAAATTCAGTCAGTTTCATTGTGATAGTTGTTAGCAGCCATGACTCTGATTTATAAAGTCTGTGCAAAATTATTGATAATGTTTGCTTAAAGATTTTAGTCTTTAATTTAAACATATTTTTTTTATCTCATTTCAATGTTGTACAAATTCATTACATTATTTACCAGATATAAGTGTTATTATGGTTTATTGAACTTGTTTGCATACATATTTAAACATTTATAACTTGGATGATATTAAGTTCTTCATGAAGGACTTGTCTATAATATATATAAATATACTTACTAGCATTATTAAATAAAAATCAAAGCAAAATATTTTCAATTACCATCTGTAGTACCTACTTGTTTTAATGAAAACATGTGGAAAAAACTATAGATAATGAAATATATCAGATTGTAGTATATTGTTGTACTAAATAATTAAAATATAAGTAATACTTAGTCACTAAAAGTATTTCGTAAATATTATGCAGTTTAAATGAAATATTCAGAAACATTAAGAAAGTAATGAAAAACAAGTTAGTTTTAATTGGAACACACTTGTAAACAAGACTAGCGGTCGGCGCGAAAAATCTGGATTAACACGCTCTACAGATGTGGTTCTTATACTTAAATAATATTTTCAACAATTCTCTGAATTACAATAAAGTGTATGCAGAAGAAAGTGCAGAGAAAATGAACAATTACCTATTACAAGTGCCAATAGCTACTGTGACATCGATGAGGGACGCCAACAGGTGTCGCGGATAGCCAGAAAAAAATATAAAATTCAGGGTCGTGGGAACTCACTCTGTTCGTTGGACACCGAGGCCGGCGATTCGCTGGTAAACGAGCCGCTTCTCGACACCGGACCCCACTTCTCTCTTCTTCCACCATCTCTAGGCTCTGTCCTCTCAACTTCGTCCGCTTTGCACATATGAAGCGCGAATACGCACCAATATACAACGAAACCGATACGCATCTTGAACTTTCAATGACACTAATGCACAAACCGCACTGGACAATACAAAATCTCCGTCAGAACCCGGCACTCTATACACATCCTAAAATTATACACTACCAAAATCGTTTACAGTTCATAAGGCCACATCACAGGTTCAATGAAAAAACATAAAACTACAATTTTTTTATCACAGCACAAACCGAGCGAGGTCGAAAATTTTTGACATTTGACATCGTAATGTTAGCAACATTGGCTGTCAAACTTTGTCTATGATCATTTTAGTTTTTTCTGACCATAGACCAAAAATCGACTAATTTATGCGAAATTTTAAGATATGACGCCGTAAGAAATAAAATGAACGCATCCTAGTGGCAGACATATTTACCAAAATATGTCAAATGACCTTGCCAGTTTGTAAACAATACCTTGACTTGAGGAATTACTTTTGATACAAATTATCTAATTTCCTTGTTGCTTATATTGATTGCGATAAAGTATTTGCAATTTTGGCGTGTCAAAGCAAAAACGTGAAGCGCAAAATGAACATCGATTTCGAAGCCATGGCTGTTTTGGAAGAGGAATCTCAAAGCGTGAGTTTTTTTTAGTATCCTTTGTTGTCTATTTACTAATTTGTTTTGTTTTGATGTAGACCAAGTTAAAAATGTCTGTTGCACAAAGGCAAGTTGCGTTCGAAAATTTGTATGTGTGCCAGAGTACAGGTTTTTCATATCTCTTTAACATTTTTTATCGTGACATTATAATCTATTTTCAAATTCTATTGCACAACAATATGGCACATTTCGTCATCTTCTTGTTCCCGTTGTTGGTAAATTGTTGCGACAAATGCGTGTGACATGTGAAAAACATATTTTGATGAATACATTTTGACTGGTCAGGCATGTAGATGTTACCTATACATGTATATGGTGTTATATAGGTACCAACAGCTGTGTTGTCTGTTGGCAAATTGTAAACAAGCAATAAGATATAGTATAAGAAACAGGTTCCAAAACTAAAATAACATTGTTATAAGAGTACTAATTGAATATAGGCTATAATTAAGGTTGGTGAACATGATTGATAATAACTTACTATTAAACCAATCATAAAAAGCAGCTGTAGCAAATTTACTTCAAGTACTTCTTTTGACTTTAGTATCTATAATTGAGTATCCAATATCTGATTCTAGTACATGTAAGTCTACAAAAATAGAAAATCAATAATGTTCTAAATACAATGCAAAACAAATGCAATATCCATTATACACACATTGCATTACAGTCAGTCATCAGCTAGGTAATTTATTAAAATAGATTTAAATTAGACATTCATGGATATCCTATGGTGGCATCTAGTGCCAATTTACACAAACATTTTCTCGTGGTCCACCATGTTTTCACTAAATAGTTCTCAATGCAAAACCAGATGGCGCTCATTCATCAGTGTTAAATTTTCCTCTGTGCTACAGACTAGTGTCTAGTTAAAATTATTGCAGAATGGGAAATAGCACTAAGCTTAATCTTATAATCATTGAAATTCAGAATATCCACACACAGATAGGTATGTACATTTATCTATATATGTTAATAGTGCCGTATGTAGTGAAAAGCCTACATCAGCCATTTTGCATCCCCACTCTATTGATTTCCATAATTCATACATTGTGAACATTTGATGTTTAGGCAATTTTCTTGTTGGAAAATTAAATTTAATAAACCAATTGATATTTATGGACCAATAGGTTGGATGTATAATGGTATCTTCTGTAGTTTTCCCTAATTCTTTATTATTAATATTGGAGCCAATTGTCTTTGTCTTGCCAACATATTGGATCAATATCTCTATTCAAATGTTAATATGGGATTCTTAGAGTTTTATTATTTTTTAATTGCTTCATGCCTTGCGTATTATTATTAGGTATATAAAAGTATTGTTTCTATTATTTGTATGTTTATTTTTGTTTTGTTTGTGTAACAAAGAAAATATGTAGGGGAGTATTTGCTATTATTTGCTATACAGGCTATTATTATTTGGGTACAATATAGATTCAGTGATGAAAACAAAAAAAAAAGATCATGATAATAAAACTTGAATTTTAATCCTTGAATATTTTTTGATATCAGATGTTTAAAAAGAGATTAGATGACCAAAGTATATTTTTTTGCTAACTTAATAACTCTTTCACTATTAGATATTTTTAAATAATAATCATCTTTCCGAAATTAATTTTATTTGCATTGCTTGTTTTTCAAGAATTAAATTATGTACGTAAATTCAATATTTTTTCATAAAAAAATTAGAACACTTCTAAATTACATGACATTTTCATATCACACACTTTTAAGATGATATTTTAATTTATATTTAATTTGCATGGACCAAGTGCATATTTACTTTGTTTATATTTTTGGATTTTTCTAGTTTTTCTATAGACTATTGATTTCATTGGTTAACTATTGTAGTGGTACGGTCTTATTAATAGTAAGTTTATAAACTTATGCGGTTAGTATTTAACTGATTTCAAGCATCATAATTTAATGATTGAGTTAATTTTCTAGATTTATCTATTTTGTTTGTTTGCAATGGATGAGCTCTGACAAAGAATATTATGGTTTATTATTGAAGCAGCATTGAGAATTTTCCTGTAGTAGTATTTATTAGGTCATTGTAATGCGTGAGGAGTGAGCCAAAGTTTAGAAAGTTGGTGTTTCTGGTTCCATAGAAAGTTTAGATTCACCACAACATTAGTTGGAAATTCTTTTTGCATTTAGTGTATTATGTGCCTTGCTATTGGTCACAGACTATTGGTTTACCTGTATGCAGCCGCTTCCAAATCTCATACTTGATAATTCATACAAAAAATTAACTATTTCAAGATAATATATTTTGTTAGATATATCTCTGTCAGAATTCAAAATTATTACCCACAGACAAATTTGAATCAGATTTGTCTGTGTCCGTTCTGCCGCGACGGCGATTTCCGGACTGTTCGCCTCGGTAAAGTTATGAAATTTGATTTGTTGCTGAGGTAGTCTGGGCTTCCAATATGTGTGTCTTTCTAAGTCCGTTTTAGATGTTTTTGCTGAATTTTATTTATTTATTTATTTATTTATTCTTTATTGTACACAATAAATATAACAATAGGTATAGAGACAACAAAATAACAAAGTACAAATGGCGGTCTTATCGCACTAAGGCAATCTCTACCAGACAACCTGAATTTTGTACTTATCGTAATCATAGCGTTCAGTATTTGAATGACCGAAGTCTTACTGAAAGTATTCAGTGGTGTAGTAATATAAAACTACTGTATTCATTAATAAATCAAGAATGATGAAGAATGTCTTGAAGAGTTCGTTTATTCGGTTAAGATTGTTACCATTCGCAGCATTTTTTAACGTTGTCAATATCATTATGCGTTCGGAATCCTGATATCCTCATAGCTCTCATAAAATGTGGAAAACCTTGGGACATTGAGCTGATATACAAAATAAAAATATGTGGTTGTAGTTTACTTATTAACCTTTACGCTGCCGGTATAAACGCGTTGAATTGGAGTTGGTACTCTGTCTAGACGGCATTCCAGTTACTTCCAGCCTCAGCCACAGCAAATCAAAACATTGAATATAGGCGCAATGAGGGCGCTTCCGTCTAGCTACTTTCTACGGCAATTACTTTACTAATACTAAAAATAAATATACGATACAATATATTAATGCGTTCTGATAGCCAATCACCAAGTACGTACGCAGTGAAAGAAAACATTGCGAGGCAGCCTGCATAGTGCATACTATAGCTATTTTTAAGAATTTATACGGCATTTGAAGTCTATCAACCCACACTAGGCCACTAGGTAGACAATGACCCACCCCCTCAATCGTTACTTGATATATGTCAGGCTCTCGATTGTAGAAGAGGCTCGGCCCTGCAGTGGGATGTATACGTATACGGGCTGATGCTTACAAATGCTTACATTTCTGCACTTGTATGCAACATACACTTTGTACTTACAAAAGGTACTACGATGTTATTTCTAACGTAGCACACTGTATGTAGTGCAATCAATCTATTGAGAGCATGCAATTCAAATCCCGCTCCCCATATAATTTCCGCCGACGATATTGCCTATTTGTCGCTCAGACCTCGTGTCAGGTGTCGCCAATATTGTAATATTCGCGAAATTAATATTTTAGTCGTAGATCACCTATGTAGAGACTGTATCTCTTGGGGCTGTTAAAAAACATGTTTTTTGTTTAAATTATTTAGAAACTACCATTTAAATCTTCTATTTTGGCATGCAATTAAGTTTGAACCTACAGGGTTATAGGAGGCATAAGAGAAAGAAAAATTTGACAATTCATATTTTTTTAAATCATTTCTTTTGCTTCATTAATAAATCGGGAATTCATTGAATTCAAACATTAAGTGATTAGGGTGTCAACACTAAAATAAACCGGCGCTGTTTAAGATCCGACCTAGCATTTGCCATTAAAGTTAAGTTAGTGTTCTCGAGAGACTTGTCGAGTTTCGGCGCTCGGTATCAATTCTATTGCTTCTATCTTACTGTTATTGCGTAGTACAGAATCCCAGGACAGCGAAGCAGACTTGTACTAAGCCAGTTTTCATTATTTGGTTCGAAAACTTTATTTGGTGTTCAGTCCTAACATTTCCAATATCTGCTTTCCCCTCTAAGGAGTTTTATTGGTAATTTTTCGTTATACATTCTGATCTTGTTTCGTAATTTTATCGGCATTTTGCAAAATGGAATTGGTTATTGGAATAAAAATAAACACACGTATTCCTAACTCTATGGTAAAGCTACCCGTACCGTGCACAATGGTAGTAAGTCCATTATAGTAACCTAAAGAATTACGGCTTTATTCACACACACATTTAAATCCTATTTTAGCTATCATTTTTTTTGTTTTCTTCGCTCAAACTGAATTCAAAAGTCGTTCGAAAGGGACAAAACATTCGATAACCAAAATGTGTTAAAAATGGCTATGAATAAGGCCGTAAATGTATCCCGATTCGGATGATCCATTCTAAAGCCGACATAATTATGTCGATCAGCAAAACAAACCATCTTGCAATTATCATCAAGATTAAAGTGCGTTGTAATCACTTTGTCATCCCAATATAAACATGTCGCTTACTCTAGATGAGGCAATATTCATAAAACGACAAGCAAGTTAGCTGGCAGTTGGCGCAAACTGCGTACCGCCTTACTGTAACCGTAGCCAAGATAAGATAAAACTCAATAATCCCTTCATGTTCGCCACACTTCACTGCACATTGCGTGCTGAGTATGTACTAGACAGGACAGTCAGTAAAGAGGTCGCGTGAGTCATTGCAGCCTTTATGGCGATGTTATTTTAGTTTTTACTCATTAGAAAATGGTAGGGTTTTGCTATTCTGTCCTAAGATGTGATAGAGGAGAAGCCTGTAACTAATCGTATGAGATTTATCATACCGAAAAATCACGAATAGGAGTATTGCATTAGAACCCAGGATCTCTCCGGTTCAGAGTATAAAGACTGTCAATAGAACAATCATATATTATAGATTTATTGTATTCATAAACAATCGTGGTATTAAAATATTTAATTCGGTATGTACATACCTATGTATAATAATATTTTTATATCGACATATTCTTCTCCCATTGGCTATAAGGCATTCGTGGAATTTGACAAAAGTTATTACTCGTATTAAACAGTTTTAATTATAACTTGTGTTAGTACACACTAACAATGCAGTTTAAATTATTTATTTTCAGTTGAATATGATGCCATTTGTGTGTACGCGTTTGATAATGCTTTACGAGATAATTTTAGCACTCATATTTTCGAGCTATACCATTTATATTAATATATCAGGCTTGTAACAACAAACTGACAGTTGGGTATCCGTTGCCTTAATTATTCCAGGTATCATTGAGAAATTATGTACTATTCTATACAATTTACTATGAATCAATGCATGCAACTCTGTAAAAATATCATTAGTATAAATGAAACTGAAAGTAATTTCATGGAACCCTAGAACTAATTAATCGATAAGTAATAATCGTCAACGGTGAAGGAAAACATCGTGAGGAAACCTGCATACCGTAGCGATTTTAAAGAATTTCTACGGTATGTAAGTCCGCCAACCCGCACTAGGCCAGCGTGGTGGACTATATGGCCTAACCACTCTCAATCAATTCTCTCGATTGTAGAGTAGGCCCGTGCCCTGCAGTGGGACGTATATGGGCTGATATAGATAGATAGATAGAATAATCGTCAATAATCCCAATCTCGCGGAGAAGGAACCGTGAGGACTGCGGAGAGACTCCGGATCTCTCTGTGTGTTCTATCATCTTTTCCACGGGAAGTGCACCGAGGAATTGTTTAAGATGGTAGAACTGTAGGCATTTTACCGTCGCACCCCCCATCCCTAGGGTAGAATTCATTCTTACCACCTGGAATAGATCCTTTCCGGAAGGGTACGTTTCCAGCGTTCTTTTTTACCTCGCTCTGAAATGAACTCCTTGCTTCGATGTTCCCTGACCGCCATGACTTATCCTTTAAGCGAGGCTTAGAGAGTATTCTCCTTAAGGTAGGCAGCGACCTGGTGGTCTTGGGCCCCTGCGCTGCGAGGGTGCATGAGCAGCGATAACCGCTTGCCATCAGGCGGGCCGCATGCTCGTTGGCCGTGGTAGTCATGATAATATTAATTGCAGCCCACACTATCGCGTGAATGCTTCGAACACCAAAAATATTATTAAAATTAACGCTTTAGCCATTGGTTATTATTTACTAATTTACCTTTTCATTAGACGCGTTATTTATTATAAATTAATATTTACTTTGCGTGAAAATATTGTGGTTTTATGTAACAACTCATTTGATAATTTCGTTAAGTTATAATTTATCTTGTAGCGATAGCGATAGTAGTTAATAGCACCATGTTTTCGCCGGTTTTTCAAGTTAATAAAAATATTTTATTCCTATATGAACTTCAATAATCGAAAGCGAAAACTAAATTGCTTTGCAAATTGAATAATCGGGATCACCCCTCACAGACAGGGGCTGTTGAAATCCTCTATAAGGGGCGTCTGGCTCTGTTGGCAACAGACGTTACGTTGTCACGTGGATTCGAATCTGGGTGGGGCGTTACCATGGTAATTATGAGCCGTTGAAGGTCATGTTAAAAAGACAAAGCGTTTTGGCCAAACAGCAGCTATTTTTAAATATAGGAATTAGGAGTCAAGTTGTTTGAGCATCAATAATAATCTTATTCTTTATTAAATGAGAACTGCAAAATCTGAAGAAATAATAGAATCGCATAAAGCTTGCGACACAGTGAAAATGGCATTCTATTAATAGAAAATGTATAGAAGTATTTGAGTGATATCTTAAGTAGAAGAGCGTCCTAACCTAGTTAAATTGGGAACATATTGAAAACATAAGTATGAAGAATGTATAACACAAGAAGCACTTGTAATTGAATGACTTTCATGAGAAGTTTAAGAGCCATAGTTTCTGCCTATATTAACAGGGATTAGGCGAGAGTTTGTTTATTTTCATAACTTTCACCGAACGAAAGTAATAATTACCTTGGATTATTGTAGGAATGGATCGGTTCGATCAGCGTAATACCATTGCCTTTGGTAAGCAAGGTTGCTGGAAGCCTCTTTTCTCTAATTTTTCCTCCCCTTTCACCTTTCACCTTTACCGTTTTAAAAGGCTGGCAAAGCACGTACGGTGCGAAATTTTGTAGAAGTTTTGGACAGCGATAATCACTTACCATAGCGTGAAATATTAGTTGCTCGACTTTCAGGCAAAATTCTCGAACATATTTATAACGTACGTTCCGCGTCTCCTTGACCTAGGTTAGGAAACACGCAATTCCGATGGACGAGCGAAACACAGTTTTACAACTACGCAGTACTTGAGCGAAGCGGAGTCGCGTGGTCGCCCGAGTGTTAGTCATGCTACGGTCATTGTGAATCAGTTTTTTTCGAAATATCTGGGACATTAATGTTCATAATGAAGTGAAATTATCGCAAATTGTTATTCAGAATAAAGTTAAATCGTAGATAATTACTAGGGATTTTGTGGTTTGAATGAATGAAAATAATAAAGGATAAGTCCTCCCGTTTTGATGTCAGCTTGCCGATTGCGTTACAGCCTGCGTCGATGTATTTTTATACCAGCAAGATAAAGAGACGATATTGCCTCTGATAGCGAGTTCAGTGTAACCCGACTACGGGATCCACTAGCACGTGGATCAACAATCATTATTTCTACCTCCTTTCCATCCGCATCCAATCTTCATCCGACCAATTTCTCCCATTAACAAGGGCCACCAACTTTCAAAAACTTTGCTACTATTTACGGACAACAGCGACCATTTATCCCCAGTTTGTTCCTTTATAAGACATATGTCATAAAATACAGTTTCTACCTACAAAATGATGAACGTGGGTGGGTTGGGTGGTACTAAAATAGACACGATGTGTGGACACAGGCGGATTTCCGATATTATTGATTTCACGCCGAAGAGCAGCCTGACCTATTTCTGTAATACCGCTAATTGCTATGTTGCAGTTAGTGTTAATATATCAGTGGATCACAGTTCCAGTATACATTTTTTTTGCGAAGTAACCCTATCATATTTAATTAGCCTCCTTTTCCATGTGGAATTGTTGATTTTGTGGGGACAAAATGAAGACTAAGTCACGGGATTCCACACCCCAAGGGCTATCTTCTATCATTATCATCGAAAAATATATCAATCCGTTGCTATGTGAAAGAAGACGAATCAAGAAACATGTTATCGAATGCTCGTGTATGATTACTTCGATATAATGTTATTGTTTTTCTTCTGCCTAGCCTCCAGCTATTTTTTATCGGCAAATTATTGTTTTTCTTATAAATGGGTCGCGTAAGTTATACATTTGATTCATTGTTTGTAAACACTTTTTATTATTGTGTATCCGTTGATGAACATTAATTACAAAAACAAAATATATTGTCCGTTATTCTCGGAGTTAGGTTTCGTTGAGAAATACATTCAACTATTTTAGTTTCTTTAGTAATTATTTTAATTCTATTAATTGCGGCTGCTAATGTTACAGGGTCCGTTTCGTAAAAATATCTATAAAACCTAACCTGGTGACTTATTTTCGTGCTAAAAAGGTGCTATTTTAATATGACCATGTTTTCGCCATAGATAAATGCGCCAGAGATATACTATACGTGCAATAAAGAAAACTGCGATATATGTAACAATTAGATCCTTGCTTTCTAATAAAATAAATCAAGTCAGGATTTCCTCAAAAAGTACATCGCATACTTCGTCAGCAACACAAAACAACCAACACAAGTACATCATTGTATTGCAATGGCTGTTACCGAGTGCAGCCGAACGATAAGGTCAGACCGTTCGAGGTGGGGACTGAGGCCTGTACTACAATAAGCGTAGTTGCGAAACCTCCTTTGCTCGGAGAGTGCGTCGAGAGCCGCGAGTGAGAAGCCGGCCGACACGAAAAGTTTTTTTTTTATAAAGAGATCGCGGTCGTTCCCTCTGCGCACCGACTACCGAGTACAGAACCGCGCAGTTTGTCTCGAGACTCCCGCCTGTACGGACACCTCACACATCACGACGTAAGTAATCGTGTTTAAAACCCAATTTGTGTATACGCGTAGTACAAATTATATTTTAATTTGAGCGGTGTAGTGATGTTTTTAGGTTATTGAAGTGGTTACTACGACGCCCGCGCGAGTAGCGTTGTTTGCGACGCAGTATCGGACAATTTGTTGCTAACTGAGAAACGATATTAACTGCGTATTTGTTGTGCGTTTTGCAACAATGTTGCCGGTTGCTGTGTGCATGTGCAGGACGTTTTGATGGGTTAGGTCATGGAAATTATAAATATTATTGTGTTGGAATTTTCTGTTATCTATAATTTTACATTATCAAAACATTTATTCAAGGTCGTTTTTATGATTATTGAAACCTAACATTTGTCAACTATTAAAAAGTTTTCATATTATTATGTCCGACTATAATATTCTTGTTACATTTATAGTTAAATAAAAAGTATTTTAAGTGCGTATTATTCTTTTGGATTTAAACTTTCTCGTCGCTTATACGCCGCAATGTAATATGTTATAGATAAAGTGACCTTGAAAAAGCCGGTAGGTTTTATTTTGTTGTCAAACATTGTATCACGTAAATATCCCAATTGACGCAGATAATAAAAGCACATTATTTTACAAAAGAGGTCAAAATCGAGTGGAATTCATTGCAATTTTCGATGCGTGGGCGGCTGTTGGTTAGCGCAAGTCTACGTCATACATACTCTTGACAGTTTTACATGAAAAAACACCTTTTATCTACCCAAGTATTAAACATTGCGTATGAAATTGTTTAGACAATCATGGCACTCTTTGCACAGCTTACCAAGAATACTATTTTATTTCAGTAGATACCTAAATAAAACTTTACGTGTATTCATAAAAAAAAAGTTTTGCAAGTAAAATCCTATTAATGTTGTGTATTCGCTACTCTTTTTTAACAATACAAAACAGGTTTTCCAAAAAAGCTTCATTATAATTTTAAATAAAAAATGAAATTACAACGTACATCATTTTCAGAGGTAATAATACCATAATATTATTACCTTAATAAATAATTTAAAAAAATACAAAATATAATCTGTTATCACTTTGCTGGAGCTATTAATTGCAAGCGCTGTATTATTTTTATCAATTATGTAATAATAACATTTATTATTTGAATCGTAATGAACATATTTACGTTTTATTTGAAATCAATACTTGTACCTTGCTTACTTGCGAGTAGCGACGCATTAATATCAATACGTCACTTCTAATTTTAGACTAGGTCTCCCAAAGCGTAAAAAAGTATGGACAAAGTTTGTACTGTATTATGTATAGCCAAAATGTGTGTGTGCGATTGCCTAAGTATAACCACGCGGCTTATATCCTGTCTATTTAATTTTATTATATATATGCATTAATAAAATAAAATAAATATAAATAATAAATTACTTTTTTAGTAAGAAGTCTGTTTGCTGTATGTAAAATTGGGTGCTGTCTTGTGATCTAAGTCATTTGTATTTACTTTATTTAGAAAATATCTTAGATACTACAAAAAACATTTTCGATTTAGACATAGCTTGCGCATTATAAAGTTAAATGTGTTTTTTTTTATGTTCTTATCGCCCAATAATTTAACGTCAATTATTTAACTTTTTTTACGCCCCATAGATCTGTGTAATTTACGTGCAGAAAGAATTGCCTACACCTGTCAACAGAGTAGGTATTTTTAACTGCGCAGTTGTGAATTGCATATCGGTTCGAAAACATTACCGAGAACTTTTGAAGGTTGAATGTACCATCCACTCAATTCAAGGACAATTCTGCATAGTCATATTTTGTCCAGATTTTTTTGTGCAGTTTTCGAGTTTGGGTGTTGTAAATACTCTTGATATCCCAGAACAATGGCGGATCCAGGGGGGAGGTCATGGCGGTCATGACCCCATCTCCTAGGCTGACTCCAGCTTTTTTTAAATATATCGTTGATTTTCCCTTAAAAAATCGTAAAAATATTCACTAATCACAGGTGTAACAAACTTTTAAATAATCACTTTTAAATGTATAATTGTAATCTAATTCGAGTACGTCCAAAGTTCTGACTAGAACTATCTAGAGCTATATGATTCCCCCCACTAACTTGAAAGCTGGATCCGCCCTTGCCCCAGAACTTACTAGCTGTATGTACAGTCAAGACTCAAGACTATAACATTATTGTATTGTCCAAATAACTTTATACACTTATAAAAACTGCGATGTACATGATAATAAGTGAGTGCAATCCAAATTATTATCCACCGTTGAGAGATGGTGGTCTATCGCTGGTTGATACAATAATGCCGGCCCGTTCCCCCCTGATATACATATGTATACAGGCTGATTCCGAATCGCGTGGGTATCTAAGACGGGATTTGCACGATCGTCGTACTAAGGATAGTTTGAGAAGTTGTTTGTTTATCCTTCATATTATGCTAGAGCTAAGGCCTCACAGTTCAACGACCTCTATTTTGCGTCGTTACGTTTTAAAGGTCATAAGTAATTCTTGTCTGATCGTCTGTTGCAATATTTTTTGTCGGCATCAGCGAGTACTGTTTTTATTTTAATGTTTGTTAATTTCTTTAATTATAAGTTTAGTTTTTGTTATAATCGAAGAAATATTGACACAAACCTTTTTTGGCCGACTTCAAAAGAGGAGATAATCAATTCGACTTATTTTTTTGTATGTTTGTAACGCGATTACGCTGGCATGGGGGATAATAGAGGAAGGGGGAGGGTAGAGAAATAGTAATGTAAAAACTCAATTACTTTGGCAGTACTTACCTAAACTTAAAAAGACCCTTTTTTGTTAGAATGTAAAATATTTGAGAAAATTTATGATTTAATAAAATTACAACACAATACAGACTACAGACAGAACTGCGTTATAAAATGATTTCAAAGGATTAAATACTTATATACGCGCCATTCTTTCGTGGAATTAATAACTGCGCACTTTACTGCGTAATACTTTCATCTCAGGGCAAAGTGATATTGGATTTTTCTATTCATTATCAGTCCAGAGTCGGGGATTTGTGCCCGATATGGCTATAGGCTCGCTCCCTATCACATCGTGGGACGGACCACACGAGGCGAAACATGTTTTGGTAGCATCTCTGCCTGCCCCTTCTGAGATAAAGGTGTGTACTTTTCATCTCCTGCAGCTTATTTAATGTACTATAACCGTTTCAAAGCAATTCCCGGAGTTTTCCCTTTTAAATTCTGCAGATACATTCTCGTAGCTTTTTGCGAGATTTCAAATAACTAGCTATCCAGGTTATCTAGGTAACAGCTCGTTACGGCAAGTAAACTAGAAAATGCTGTTGGCAGATTTCTAGAACCACGATATGCATTCCTCTTGCTTTAGTTTATTTTATTCCGATTTGTCATTTTGTATTTTTTTATGAACATTAACTTTATGAAATTATATTCAAGAATTCAGATTATTTTAAAGGACTTATAAGTTTATAGATTAACGATGAATATTAATTATGAAAGTTTTGACCTGTATCCAGTTGTTAATCTTTTCAATTAATGGCGCCACAAACAAGCCATTAAGTAATTGGTTGGCTGTTACATAAAGCTGTTACCTTGGAGTAGAATTTTCGTATATTTGTACATTTTTCGTCCCTTGAAATGACATATTTTGCACCCTGGGTCCCGAATCGTCAGTTTTACTTATTTTGGCATATGACTTACCATAAGTAATATCTCAAAAATTTGATTATTCGATCTAAGAACCGAACCCTGGACTCATCTTACAGTTCACTATACCAATGCAGCGATGTATTAATATCTTATATTCATATAAAGGGAGCATGAGTATATGAATCTATTTATGTCGTGCACCCACGTGGCACATGCATCAGAGCAGACACAACGGCGTGGAAGCCGTTGCCTCTATTACCTGCACTATGGTTTTATATAGCCTTATCAGTCACATATACTTATCCATATTATGTGTTCTAGTAATGAACGATCTAAGAACATATCCTCAAAATAGACCAATCGGGTCAAAGGTTTGCTGACACGCCCTCTTGTAATTTATTTTGATTGGTTTTCATGATCGATTTAGCAATTTTAATCTGCATTTTCATTTAAGTGGAGAGGACTGCAGATAAATTTCAATATGATTAGTCGATTCCTGCATATGTTCTGACACTTCCGACCCGCTTATACGCAAAAACGCAGCCTAAGCAATTAAGATCGTTTATTAATTTCGACAGTAAATAACTATTTTGGATCATGGGGTTATGGCGATGATTTTATTAAACGTTGAAGAAAGTCGTATGCAAGCCCCTTTAAACACTACGCGACGTGGTAATTTTTTGGAAAGGACTAACTTTAGCATTGCAATGTTTCTGTGCCATGTTATTTATATCATAACATACAGTTCAAACAAATGCGTAATATTGTTAGATAATTTCGTTACAAGTTAAATCGCTCAGTATTATGAATCATGTCTATATTTACTGCAAATTGTGATAACACTAGTATTCTCGGGTTATTTACAAATAATTTCAATCTAGGGTGTAAGAGATAAGTATTAACTATAGCCTTTTAATTGGATTAGTAAATCAGAAGCTTTAACACATTTACAGAGGCAAACTAATGCCTAACTTATAAACTATCTACCCATACGGCTCGCCTGTATATTGAAGGTAAATAATGGCGTATCCACACTGTAGCTACCATTAGTGGAGCAACATTGGGCAACATGTTATCGATTAATACCTCATGTTAGGCAACATTACTTAACATATAAAGTTTTATTTATAGATGTTGCTAAAGTGCGTGGTGGCCTGTTGGTAAACGGACCAGACGCGACTGCCAACATGTTCACGGTGGTCGCGGGTTGAAATCACCTCTGACTTTTCGAAGTCATGTGCGTATTGATAGTCATAACCACGCACTATAACGGTGAAGGAAAACATTGCGAGGAAATCTGAATACCATAGCGATTTGTAAGAATTTCTATGGTATGCAAAGTCCGCCAATCCGAACTAGGCCAGCGTGGTGGACTATATGGTCTAACCCCTCTCAATCGTACTCTCGATTGTAGAGGAGGCTCGTGCCCAGCAGTGGGACGTACATGGGCTGACACAGATGTTGCGGAGTAACATCTGGAAACATTGCTCAACAAAAAGTAACTACGGGGTGGAAGCACCATAACACGTTGGCGTGTGTTAGCCGCACACGTGTTGCGTCTAAAAAAATACTGTTTGTACAATACAGTCAACATGTTAAAAGAAGTGCGTATTTCAATTGGAATTCATGTAATACTAGTGCAGTACTGCGCTATAGTTCGCTACAGTTCCAGGTGGCTAATACCTGTTGCCGTCAGTTGTTTAATCTCGGCAGAAAATCTATGTATCGATAGAATTATCTGATTTGACTGGCCATTACTTTAAAAAAAAGTGAGACGTAAATGATCTGTTAAAGGAAAAACAATGCAATTTTCGAATCCGTAATACAATTTACTTTCAAATAGGTACTTTAGCGATACCTAAAAGTTGTTTCACGTTTGTAAACAAGTATGTGCTATATTTTTATGTGTGTTTATTAATAACATTCCTTTAAAATAATGGAATTCTTGTACGCGCGAGTTTACTACGCAGTTTCAATAAGTATTTTTTAAACCGTCTGACGTCATTGCGTGTTTCATGTGCGCTGAGCCGATGACATTGCAACGTTTGTCCCTTGTTGATAAATATAGTGTTCGCTTTATAATGTACGTGTTGTACAAAATGAGCTATCGGAGTTTTCAGGTCAGTAATTTACTGAATAAACAATATAAAAGACTTGGTATTTTAGAATACAATGACATTACATGCATTCTATAAGTCAAAAGATTTACACATAGCTTCCACTGAGATATACCACAAAACCACGTAAACCTAATGAGGATAAGACCTCAATTCTAATAAGCGTGAGCGGGAAAGAGACAGGTGATATTTGTTCATTATCTCAAGTTGATGAGAAATTACACAGCCTAATTAATCAGACCAGACAGTCACCTTACTGTAATTTATGTCTTAACATCTGCTGGGTGCTCTAGCTGAAATGAAAATCAGAGAACAAGTAATAAAGCGTTAGATTTCTCGAATAATTCATGAACCAGAGATTTCCACATTTGTTTTTAAAAATACATTCAGTTAGGAATATCCGAATATTGTCGTAAGGATTTTAAATAAATGGTAGTCACACCGTAGTCATTTCGGATTAATACAGAAATTGGACTGGCTCGACTAGAGTGGTACCATTGTCTCATGGACAACCTGCGGCTTTGATGCAGCGTTTCTTTCGGGGAGGGACATAGCCGGAGGTCGAAAACAACTTCCTTTCTCCTATCTCAGAGATAGGCAATGCATCCTCGATCTCGACTGTTGTAGATATTTATAGGTGGTGATTAGGAGGGTTCACTCTATGATTCGAAACGAAGTTGGAATGTTCGGACGTTCGATGCCCGAACTAAGTTATAATTTTTCTATTTCTTAAAATCAACACTATTCTCTACGATACTTATAATTTACTCCGAACTAAATCTATGGTTACGTACGTTAGAGGATTCGAACATTGTGTGCAGTACCTAGGCACATTTGTACAGAAACTAAGAACTTCGTTTCGGATCATAGAGTAACCAGTTGTCATAATGAGCCGCTTGTTCGTTTGTCGGATCCATTGAAGAAAAATATTCTCAGTAATATGAATCCGAATGCAATAAAAGTAAGTCGTAGGAAACTTTGTATGTGGCAGGCATTTTTACGACTCAAGTCGCATCTGGGGACGTTTGGGTATCCTGTTACTTCGCACATTCTCGGTGTATTGTCCCGCCACGTTTTTGCCGATCAATGGCTTGTGAAAACTTCTAGTAACTTATCGTGTCTTTTTCATAACAATGTTATTTGTTTGTCGAGTTTGACTGACGTGTTTTGAAATGTTTAATCGAAAATAAGTATTTTTTGATGATGTATGTTTTAAGATTAACGTTAGTTTATTAGTGTTTTTATTTGTAATTAAAATTATAGCTGTATCGGTGATATTTGATAAAATTTTAATAAAAAAATATACTTGTATGCAATTGAAAAACAAGTTATAACATTATCTCAAAAAGACTTGCGTTGAAGATTGGTATCTCATTTAATCCGTAATCTTAAAACATTTCAAAAAGCCCTACGTTCGAATTAATTATCTCATATTATGATCAATCGATTCTTAAAAAGATAATGAAAATAAATAAGTGAAATCAACAAACAGTTGTATAAATATCAATGTTTCTCTAAGTACTTACAAGTTTTTCATAACCTCATGACCAAGCAGTCAGCACTTATGCCAATGCCAACTGTCATGGTATTGAACAAAAAGGTTAGAGTAGCATTATTGAATTTTAAACCTTATTCCAATAGTCTTAAGGTTCAATATTCCCTTACGTCTAGTCGGTACTAATGAGGTACAAACTCAAGAAGGTTTTAGTGTCAACGAACCAGTCCTGTATAGATGTTTTTTTTTCGTCTCTCGAAGAGTATGTACGTGTTAGAGCATGAAGGGCGTACGACAATTGCTCTCACTGTTTACTTCATCGAAAGAAAGAGACAAAAATATCTGAATGCTTTGTCACTCAAGTAGGTTACCGATGTATAAAAATTATATACCGGTCACAGTTATAAGTATGAAATAATTCCGAATATTCCGATGGTTTTACATAGGTGAGTAAAGAATATTAGTTTTTTTAAGAATTTTTTTTTTCAAGAATTATTGACGATGAGTTGTCCGTGAACCGCGAGACTGCGGGTTCAAACCCCGCATCTAAACAAATATGTATTCGTTCGATATAGTGATGTAACGAATGTTAGTTTTCTCACATTCGCGAATGCGAATGCGGATGCGAATATTCATATCTAACATTCGCGAATACGAATGCGAATGCGAATGTTGTTTTTCAAATTTGGCGCGCAACATTTCGGGCCAGCCATGTTTAAAACGAACATACACACAAAATTAATAAGCAATCCCAATCCCTATCTAAGGATCGATCCGGAAAATAGACCAATCAGAACACATCAAATGTGAGCGTGTCGGCAATAACTTGAGCCCATTGGTTTATTTTCGCGATCGATCTTTAGATAGAAACGAAGATCGTTTATTAACATCGGCCATTAGTCGAGCATGTCGAACCGGCCCGTGCTTTGACAGGTTGAATGAACAAATTTAGTAGTTACTAGCTTCTGCCCGCAAACTTCGTCTGCGTGAGTAACTTTATATGGAATTACCCATCCCGTCCCGTGCCGTCCCGTTATATCCCGCCTGTCCCATTTTATTCTCACTCAAGCCATGTGATCCCGTCCCATCCCATCCCTTTGAGTATAAAAAGTAACAAATATATCGGAATTCCTTCCTCTTCCCGCGGGAACATTTTTTTCGGGATAAAACGTAGCCTAAGTGCTAATCCAGGATGTCACTTACTTCCATACCAAATTTCATCGAAATCCGTTAAGCGGTTTCCGAGTTCACCACGCACAACCGCACAGACATACAAAAATTCTAACAATCATTATTTTTATTACGTCAATACAGACCCCTATATTCGTTTTTCTCGTTTATCTTCCATAGTTCAAAGAAACACCCTGTTTGTAAATAAGACATATACCAGTTTTTAAGTTGAACTTGTACCTATATAACTATAAAAACCGCATCTCATTTCGTGTCGTAGTTTTTGCGCGATGTGCAAGCAAACAAAAAAAAAACAACCTGTACGTAAATGAAACAATACCACTTTTAAAGTTGGATCTGCACCAATATAACTGTGAAAACTGCATCTCATTTCGTGTGGTAGTTTTTGAGTAATGTGCAAGCATACGAAAAGAAACACCCTGTATGTAAATTAAATATAAATCACTTTTTAAGTTGGACCGCACCAATATAACTGTGGAAACTGGATCTCATTTCGTGCGGTAGTTTTTGAGTAATGTGCAAGCAAACAAAAAGAAATATCCTGTACGTAAATGCAACATATACCAGTTTTTAAGTTGAACCTGCACCAATACAACTGTGAAAACCGCATCTCATTTGGTGCAGTATTTTTTGCGTGATGCGCAAGCAAACATACAGACAGACAGACAGACAAACAAAAATTCTAAAAAAGATTGTTTTGGTTTCTGTTGCTTTTATAAAGACCCCTCGTGTTGAAATTTCCTAAATATCTTCCATGTACAGACGTCGACCATTTATATTTTTATTATATATATGTATAGATTAAAGTCAAAGTTACTTTATTAAATATTGTTTTCTTAATAATTATTGTAAGGAAGAAATTGTAATTTTATTTACAAGTAGGTATTTATTATTTTGTTTTCTTGAGTATGTTTATTAATTGCATTGAAAAATAATTGAAAATGAAGGTTTTAAAAATATAACATTTTGGATATTAAATGATTAATTTTGGTTGATTATTTTTTATAACTGTAAATAGCATTTGGTTTTGTTAGAAAAAATAGAAGCTATAACTTAATAAGTACAGTCAAAAGACTTACGAGACGTAGATATTATCAATATTATAAATAATTTAAAAATACGCTAATTATAATAGTTGTATTATTTTTCCAGAATCATCAAAATTTGTATAAATTTCCTTTTTATTTGTCAAAAATATTCGCTTAACATTCGCTTCGTTTCTTGCGAATACGAATGCGAATGCGAATGCCAAAAAATATGCGAATATTCGCGATTCGCGAATGCGAATGCGAACATTCGTTACATCACTAGTTCGATACACAGGTATTTGTTTGGGTCTAGGTGTTTGAGACCGAAAATTCTCTCGTAGTTGCTGAAATCCACGACACAAAATTTGATCTTAAGGTGGTGTCAGGAATGTTGGGTATATTAATTAATTTAATTAAAACACCACATAATATTACGCAATATAGTCATACAATACATAAACCTCTCGTTAGTTCTTATTACACAGGTACGCAGGATTCATGTTAATTTTCTTCATTGTTAAAGTAACCGACAATTACTTACCAGAACACATTGTATACCAACGAATATTTATCTAAGATTGATACAGCGATATTATTCAGTCAGGTTGATTGTTGAAAATCATCTCACATTTCAGTAACTCAGTTATTGCTATGCCCCCTTCTTTATTTCTCCCATGTGTGGACGAGGCATGAATAATATTCTGCGACAGAAGCTGTCTTTCGTATAAATTAATGGGTTAGGATAATAGAATAATGTGGTTAAAATTATGATAAATTATCATAAGTGGATAAGTTCCCTACTTTGCTTTAACGATTTCGTAAGGATTTTACAATAAATTTGTCTTCGAACATTCGCGATTTTTTTTAATAACGAATTTTGATTTAGTTGTTACTTTATCCCGCTGTTACTATACGTATTAAACCATCGAGCTCTTTGACATAGTGTAAATATACGCGAAGTTATCATTTACTGGAAAAATAAAAAAAAAACAACTTTACCAGAATTATTGATATTATCAAAAAGTCTATTTATGTGACCGATACGAATGATGACTCATAATACACCAAGAACGTTTTGCACGCAAATATACAGGGTATATCAAGACCGCGACCGAAAACGAAGCCAGGTGGTGATTTTAGCGGCTACAGACACAATGCAACTAAAAATTTTGCAAAATAAGCGACGGATTTTTTTTTACAATTTTTTAAAAATCATCGTTTTTGAGGGGTAAAAACCTAGTTTTTGCAAAAATAGTAATTTAAACCCTTACGATCCATTGCGTGTTTAAAAATTAAGCGAAGTACGTCATTATTTGAGAAAAACTATGTTTAATCACTCAAATACGACGATATGTAAAAAATGTCAAAAAAAAAAATTGACGATTTTTTTTGTAAAATTTTTACTTGCATTGTGTTTGATATCACTAATACTACCTCCTGGCTTCGTTTTCGGTCGCGGTCTTGATATACCCTGTATTGCGATTCTGTTATAAATTTTCCTGAGTGGTATGTCGTATCACAAATACTGATATTACATCCCCTACCTATAAATGCGTAGTGAATTTGTTCTAGAACTATTTATTTTTTATTCTGGCTCGGCTCGGCTCGTAGATACACTGCCATCTAGATTGCGTGTCGAACGACGCCAAATATTATGCCGGTGAGCTTTAAGCTTTATTAATCTGTACTGTGGTTTTATCCTACGAGTCCCTCTGCAGCGGGTTGTACCATCAAATGCTGATATCATACACCCTTCCTATAAAGTTGTTTGCTCTAACATAATAATGATGGTGTTCTTGTGCTAGGAGTCGCTGTGCGGCGGGGTGTACTATACAACCTATCTATAAAGTTGCTTACCTAATGTATGGTGAGTGCATTCTATGTTGCATGGTATACCATACACCCTGCTCATAAAGTTGTATTTCTAATGTATGGTCTTTCTGTTTTAGGAGTCTCTGGGCGGCGGGGTGTACGGTTCAGCGGGGGCGACGGGCGCGGAGGGCGGGGAGAGACGCGAAGGGGGCAAGCGCGGGCGCCGGCCAGGCAGGAAGGCGCAACTCGACAAACAGGACATGAAGGCCAAGCTGGGTAAGTGCGAATATCGATGGATTTGAATTTAACGATGTATCGATGTATTGGATAATCGATTTTGGTATCAAGAATCTATAATTGCGGTAAACACACGTATGGAATTCGTAGTCTCCACGATACAAAGTATGTATATTAGTGTGGAGACTATGTGTGCAGTTGGGTTTCTTTCTTAAAATTCCGTGTGATATTAAATAATAATTGTAAAAACAGTGGATGCATCGCTGTTGTCATTCTGAAGACAACTTCTTTTGAAAATTCTATAAACGTCGGAGTATTACAGAACAGTTAATGAATAATTTGACAACTGGCTGCGGTGACCCAGACAAAAAGGGAACAAAAATTTGCGCAACACGCAAGCATATGTTCATGGGAAATTAGGTGCTCGCAATCCCTCCATTTCTAAGCAGGTTTCTCAGTCATTAGACCACGGATATTGTGTAATAATATGCAAACTACCCTCAGTTATAAAACCATATCGAACTGGTTAGTATTGACTGTTCGCATCTGTCGCGCAGATGTCTTTTTACAATCAAAATACCCATAACCTAAAGAACTTTGAAGGACAAATTTAATATAATGCCGATAATCGATTCATCGTTCCACGAAGTATCGAGTAAGTAAACCATACAACACTAGCCATCGAATAGCAAAGATTGGTTCTAGAAGGGTTTGCATTTTTTTATGAAATTGATTCGCTTCTCGGGACTAGATACCTGGCATCAATAACTTAAACAAAACAAATGCTGGGTTTTCAACTGCCAGAGTAATATAATTTGTTTTTACTGAATTAATAATTATATTTTTTTAAATATGAATGTTGATTGTTGTCTCATATTGTTTCCAACTCCTCCTATTAGTTTTTTCTTTGTGATTAATTTTGATTTGGGTTAAAGACAAGTTAGAGTCTCTAAGAGACTCGCCTAGCTCCGGAGCTCGGTGCCAATTGTTTGCCTGGATTGTTGATCCTGAGCTGACAGGAGTTACTACTGCAACTCCTGTCAGCCTGGATGTGTGGGCGGAAAAGTCTCTATTGTAGCATATTCATATATTTCCGGATAGCGTCTACCGTACAGTGTATATCCGTCATAATAACCTACGTAAGTGTGTTGAACTTCGGACTTCGATTTGTTGATCGGTTTCGGATTTATTTCGTGTACATCCGGATACAATAAGGCCGGAATAATCGTTTCAATCGGCGAGTGATTACCATCTCACGTCGCGTCGTTGAATACTTTATCTAAAGGCTGAACTGCACTGTATTTACCATAAAGTGCGTTGTATTCACTCTCGTGACTTGTGCCATTATAAAAAATAAATAGCGTCTAGATAGCAAACAACAAATCATACCGATTCTCAGGGCAATGACTTAACAGTGAATGTCTGTCTATACGACTATCATGTTATTCAATATTATTGCACATCTGTGCCCTTAGCAACACGTTTGAATCATAGTCGCTAGACGTGGTGCATAACTCAAGTGTTGTTATCACAACACAGAGTTTGTATATCTATCGATAGTTTGGATAGCCATTGATTGAGTTCAATACGGACTAGGGGACAACTTCAGTGTTTTGTATTGTTTAACTTAATGTTATTGTTTAAAATATGTAGTCAGTAGGGCTAATATGTTCTCGAGTTGAGGCCATGTGATGCCAAGCACAGTGTAGGCAATCCCCTACAACATGACATTATAATGTGCTATAAATAGTTGAGAGAATGATGTTACAGTCGATAATGTGAAAGGCTGGGTGAAATAGCGAGTATGATCAGGGTAGTGGACCCGGGTTTCAAAGTTCAATACACAGTTTAAAGTTAAGTAGATTTTTTTTCTATAGTTATTGCTGGAATAATTAATAGCCATACTCGCTAATTTCTATAGTAATGTGGTAAATTCACATAGGCTATTTCAAATAAAGCAGAACGTTTCCTAAATAATATCCTATGGAATGGAATCAAGTGTTATATTGCAAGCGTGTGCTTGTTTGCATGGCACGGGTCGGATGCTGGATCGATATTTGCACAGGTAAATTGATGCTGCGTCTGGGATATTCCATGTCGCGGCGGGATGGGAAATTAGATTGAACCGCATGTGTTTGCATACGGTAGAGCTGGCTATTAAACGGTATGTTTATTTCGATCAATGATATAGCAGATTTATAGTTGTCGTATTAGATTTGTGTACCAAATGCCATTACATGTACTGACATATACGGCATGCACATTATGTAATGTAAAGAAATAAACAAAAAATATTCAAACTTTCTTATTATCGACTTAGACGAAAATCGATTCATCGTAGATCGATAAAAATATATATTGAATTATACGTTGTTTAACTTATATACCGTGGGTCCGTCAATTCTCTGTCGGTCATGTGAAAATTCTTTAATATCGATTTAAGCCATTCAAAGATGTTAAGTACCACATGCAAATTGCTACACGACGTACATGAACTGGGCATAATGAGACTTAGCATCTTATGTCTCACTTTGATTCACGGTGTTTGGTTTTGCTACTGTCCATGACTGGTCGTATCGCTTACCATCAGGCGAATCGCATGCTCGTTTCGCCATTCATCGCAATAAATAAAAATAAATAAAAAATAAATCTTGTAATGTAAAGGCTTACATATATTTTACCAATCCATATAATATCAAAATGTGCGTTTTTAAATATGTACTCATGTATTGTTGGCTGTCCAGCGAAAACCCTTAATTGCATGTCGATTTAAGCCAGGCATCGATGCACACACATACATACTTACTTATGTACATATGTACGTATAGTGACATATGGAAATTGTCGTCCTCGGAATAGGGGAACCTGTGTACGCCTACATGGATTTTACCGACATATCGATATAAATATGTATCGAAAAGTTAGCAACTTTGGGTCAAGTGTCAGCCGAACACTCTTTAATTGAACGCCTAGACAGCTGTTCAAGCAAATTATCGATATAACTACTGCCAAGTGCCATGTCCAATTTATTACACGATGAATAGGGTATCCTCTATATTACTTGACATCTGTATAGCTTATCGATATAACATGCTAAAAAAATGCATTGATACACGCTGTTTCTCCTAATCAATCCCTTAACCATAGGGTCGAGCAAGTCCTCGATATATTATGTATGTATGGATATCGCAAGTCCCACATGCAAGTTGTCATATTGCGATCAACGTACCTTCTCTATAACTGTATGGACATCACCGATATGGATCAACATAAATTCATAGCTGAATCTATACTCAGGCCTTCGATCCGACCGTCAGGCGAAATCTCCCCAATCATAGGGCCAGACTTATTGATTTGAGAGACAATATAAATAAGTATCGATATGACTAGTCAATATGCAAAATGTAACACGACGAACAAATCATCTTTAGTATAACCACAGTATAACCGTATGGACCTCACCGATATGGATCGATGTAAATGTACAATATTCATTGCTAAATCTATACTTAGGCCTAAAATCCGAACAGGCGAATACTCATAGGGCCAGACTTATCGATTAAACCTGTATCGATACACATAAGTGTCGATATGCAGAGCTTGCAGGTCTGGCCCTCCCGCCCTCGCGTCGGCGCAGTCAAACTTATTAACGTTGAATCGTTCTGCGTCTCATACCGGTTTACGTTACTGATAACACATACTGTTTCATAATTTCCTTTGTTGATTCAATACGTCGGATGTTTTGCCTAAATATAGTGCTCGACAATAATTGAGTAGTGAGTTATATTTACGCTTTTTATTTGTTGACTGGTGTAGTTTCTTACGACCTTATTCATAGACAGATTTAAAACCTATTTTAGTTATCGAATCTTTTGTCTCCTTCGCTCAAACTGATTTCTAAAGTCTTTCGAAAGGGACAAAATATTCGATATGTAAAATAGATTTCAAATCTTTCCATGAATAAGGCCGTTAAGGTGTAATTCGTGTTTGTAGTTAAACTGTATACCGATTGGACTAAAAGTGAGTATTTTTTCAAATCAATAAAT
Organism: Deilephila elpenor; assembly: GCA_949752805.1. Classification (NCBI taxonomy): domain Eukaryota; kingdom Metazoa; phylum Arthropoda; class Insecta; order Lepidoptera; family Sphingidae; genus Deilephila; species Deilephila elpenor. The sequence goes on from OX457114.1 coordinate 4,317,042, forward strand.
AGATCGATCGTGTATATTTATTATTAAACAAAGGATTTCAAATGACAGTGTTTCCTTACGCTTATCTGCAGTAACAACTATGTTCGTGTCGTCTACATGTCTGTTTTTACACGGATTATGGAAATACTATGAATAGATTATAATAGACTTAACACACTAATGAGATGTGAATCAACAATCAGTTTACCTTTAGTCTAGCTCTGCAATAACATTACACTCATAATCGACTATAGTGTATTTATTAATAGAAATTTTACTGTAGTGCCGATAATATTTTACATTTAAAAGTTAATTTATTTTCTGTATTAGTCCGTCACATTTATCTGCTCTATAACGCACTATAACTCATCCTTGCTCAATTTATACGGGTTATTTACTATACGCATGACTTGTATAAAATTACTGGCTAGTCTACTAAAGTCTAGGGCTCAGTATGATAAACTAACTTGGACCATAAATTTAATTTTGACAATGCCATCGCCATACATTTGTGACGTATTTGACATTGTTAATGTATAGGATCGACGTTTTCAAAGACAAAGTTATGGGCAAAGTTAGATTGTGCAATTGAGCCTTAATTACGTAATAATACATACATAACTCACGCCTTTATCCCCGAAGGGGTAAGCAAAGGACACCCAAATTTCGCCTTGTATGTTCCGTCCCACGATGTGATAGGGGGCGGGCCTATCGCCCATATTGGGCACAAATTCCCGACTCCGGACTGATAATGAATAGAAAAATCCAATATCACTTTACCCGACCCGAACCCGAGACCTCAGCTTTGTAACCGTACCGTAATACAACTACGCCACCGAGGCACGTAAAAATATTACGCATGAATAAAGCTGTCAGTTAATGTATTGTTCCTATACAAGTCTAAAAGGAAAACAAAAGCCACCGCGTAGCGAACGTGAGGCTAGTGAATGAATACGAACTAGTGGCGAAGGCTCCATGGAAGCCAATTCCCGCCGGGTTCCCTTTTGTAATTTATCATTACACTATAAACAAGCAATATATTCAAACTTATTTATTTAATATCAAAACTCAATTATTATTTTTTACATTCAACGACATCTGTCGGCCAGATACGTAAATATTACTAGGAAGCGGCACAGTAAGCCCTTTTTACATTGCGACGCGCTGCGACCTCTGGCGAATTCCTGTAAAATTGTTCGGCTTATTCAATAACACTAGCGCGGCCCGTGCGCCGCCGCCCGCCGCCGCCCCGCCGCCACCGCGCCGCCGCCGCGCCGCCCCTTACGCATTGTATAGTATGCAACAAACCACGCAAATTTGTACCTTAAATTTATAATGATTTAAGGTTCAATTTACGTTAAAAAAGCAAGAAATAAGCCGGAGCTTCTCCGGCATTTCGTGTGTACTTACGTATAGATATTACTTATTATAATAGCGAAATGCGGAGTCTAATGTATTTATAAGTGTTGTATTTACATTTTTACAATATATTCATGGTTCATGCAATTGGTTTTAAATGTTTTTAATTACAAACTGTGTAATATTAATATTATGGTTTTAATGGAAATTACTAATCGTTAGGAGCGTACTAATATGTTTAGATTGTCGATTTTACAAATAAAGTTAGTGTTTAGATTTTAGGACGTGCTCGACCCTCGCCTGATTAATACATTGTCTTACTATTGTTACAACTGATTAATGCGGGGCTACCGTACTTGTTAACATTGAGTCTAGGTTTTTATTTCTTTTATATTAATCTTATATTCACGTGCGGTTTAGAAATATACTTTTTTATTTTTCTCATTATGTAAGCATGGTTTAGTTTTTATTTCATGGACATTGTAAATATTGTATAAGTACATAGGTAACGAAAATATTAAAATTTAATTGACGGCCGCAATAGGCAGATGCCACAATATCACTTACCAAATGAAACCCAATAATTTGGTTTGGTGAGTAAGATTCTCGGAGCAATAATTTGCTGGTGGGAGGATATTCGCAAAGGTCCGAATATAAGGACACACGTGCATAAATGTGTCGCGTTTTGCGTTCATTCTGTGAAACATCACACAGTAAATTTGATCTCTATTCGGACTGCACTACGCTTACTATCAGTCGCATTGTAGTCATTTCGTAATCCCTTAACCCCACTAATATTATAAATGTGAATGTAAGTTTGTTTGTTACGCTTTCACGCAAAACCACTCAACCGATCATCATGAAACTTTGTAGACATATTCTTGGAGGTATAAGAAGTAACAAAGGCTACTTTTTATCCCGAAAAGTTTAGTGTTTCCGTGGGATGAAGAAGGAATTCCGATATATTTGCTACTTTTTCATACTCAAAAAGATGGGATGGGACTGAGTTACATTCCATTAGTGAGAATGAGACGGGGCGGGCGGGATATAACGGGATGGGACGGGACGGGATGGTAGATTTCAAATAAAATTAACCACGCAGACGAAGTTTGCGGGCAGAAGCTAGTAACAGGATAAAGAAAATAAACATATTTTGTGACTTGAGCTTCGGCTTCCCTTTTAAAAAATGTCACCCTTCGCCACTGATACGAACACATCGAATGCTAATTACGTATCTCGCAAATAGACTTAGGCTGCGTTTCCAAACGGAGACGAACAGAGGTGTGTAGGAATCGATAGATCGTATTGGATCATAGTCTCTTGACTTTATGACCTTACCTTTACTCAGTCGTAATCTCGATTTGTAAAGGACGCCCTCAGTGGCACGTACTGATAGAGATGTCATCATAGATGTATTGAATGTAATTGATACTTCCAACTTCCTATTCATTTTATTTCCCTCCATTAATGATTACTTTCTGTTCTTAATTATTTTCGGGCTAAAATCAAGTTAGACAATCCAAGAGATTAGCTTAGCTTCAATGCTCGGTGCTTTTAAAATGCGAGTAGTCGATCCTGGCTTAAAGAGATTGCAGAGGCAAGCGTACTGGGTTGGAAGGCCAGTGACACAGCACATCCCTTCCGGTCTTCACCGAGGTATTTTTATATTGCGATGAATGGTGACACAAGCCAAGCGGCCTCTCGCATATCAGAGACCACCAGTAGCTTACCTCTTCACCCAAAAAAAGGATGTGACCAGGATAGTTTCTGATACTTCTGCTCCACTGTTGTAAGTTTCAGTGTATACGTAGCCTTAGTCTTGTTGGCAGCGTTCCTTTGATTATCCGTCAATGAAACTCGGCCACCATTGCCCGTGGCGCAATTCATCAGCGTCTCCGCGCCAGAAATAAACGATAAATTTAAAATATAGGTGAACTGTTTCGATTAGGACATTATTAATGTCAATCAAATGTAAAGTTTTAGCTGATAGTTCTATCGTCAAACTTTTGGTTTTGAAAGTAATTTTATGTCTGCTGTTGAATATGTCAACAGGTGTCATTCGCAATCCACTCTCCACAGTAAAAATCGTTCTCGATACGGCATAAATGGAAGACATGCCTAAGTTTATGGGTTGAAAATGATATGAATAGGTATAGTAGTTAGGTTGAAGCACGCGTATAGAACTTCGAACTAAGAAGTTGTGTAATATATTACAACTTTAAAATTCTAATAAATATTGCTTAGTTCTCATGCCTGTAACCTTGAAGATGAGCTACGCAGGGATGCTAACTAGCTTAATTCTATCCTAAGATATGAAAGGATGTTCGCGGCCTTAAGTCCAGACCTGGGCCACTCATAACTGAATTTTGAAACCGAAATACCCTCAAAGGCATTGGTCGATCGAAATTAGTACATTCTCAAGATTTTCAGCCCACATAAACTACCGCCAAAGCTACGAATCAATACCGATTGTAGAAAATTGCCTTGAGTCGTCCATTCCACGTAATAGAATAAGGAACGAGCGCAAGTTGCTTGACTAACTATAGACGAATCGATCGTTACAACTGAATAACTTATGAGAGACGACTTGGGAAATTGCAGCTGTGATCATTACATGCATGCAACCTTATTTTAAAGATAGAACCTTTGTAATTACCAATTAATAATTCAGCGATGTAGGGCATTCGGTATTCTTGGTATTACGTAGCGAAGGAGACGAGCTTACCAAACAAAGAACTTTTAGTTTAAATTCTGCTATACTTCTAAGTTTCAAGATTGAAATAGATTTCGCCACTACTGGGATAAAGCGCGGCACCTACAAACTCAAATAATGTGGGTGATTAAAGTTGGAAGTCTCACCATCAGCTGATACCCGATGATCACACAGCTTGTTTGTTTCTCGGCTCTGTTCGTTACTCCGTTACACTTTTTATGGAGAATTGGTCTTCAGCCATCTTGTCCGGTACTTATACCGTAGCTTAAATAACTCTGAAACATTTTACCAGGTCTCAATCTTCAGCCAGGTTTAAATCCATGTTCGTAGAAACTCAAACGGGCTATATTGTCTCATATGGCCTTTGTAAATTTCAGAGCGCAGTCGTCAGTCGGCGCGTGAGTGTCGTGCGCGCAAGAAACTGCGTTACCAGTACCTGGAGGAACTGGTGTCAGATAGGGAGCGGTCAGTCATCTCTCTCAGGAAGGAATTAGATAAGGTAAGTAGGAGTAGCAACTTGGTTATCTAGAGCTGATTTACTCAACATAGGAAGACTAATTTATTTGCTTTGTTGATTTGGGCTAATTTGACGTCCATATTTAGCTATAGATTTTATGAGGATAAAACTGATTTATATGAAGTCCAACAGTCGTTGTGTTCATTGGAGAGTTTGAAAATTTATATTTAACTAATCAACCGTTTTAGTTGATTATGAATTAGTACCAGTTGTAGAGAATTATGTGTTGTTGGAATTTACATATACTTACATAGTGTTTCTTGAATTATACAGAATGATCTCTAAATGATTTAGTAGTAGGTTTTTTCGTGGAATGGTACAATTATAGATGGCTTTTATTCCCTAATTATTAGGAGTTAGGATACATAACTCTTATAAGACAATATGAAAAATTTAAATAGCTTATATCTTCCTTTTAGTTTTACAAATGGAATCTCGAGTTGGACCAGGGCAGGGTGCCGGAGGGTTTGGAGGCCATGCTCCAAGAAATTGGCGTGGTCAAACAGGAAGACGCAAAACCTTTTTGAATTTAATAATTGTTTAATCTTTTTATTGTTGATTTATTGTTTTTTTTTTATCCTGGAAACATCGGCATACAATGTCAAAAATGAAGATCGTTACTTTTGAATCCAAAAATCGAAAAATTCTGTTCAATTCTAAATTGTTATTTTCTTGTTTTTTTATAATATATTTAAATTTAAGCCATTGTTTTTTGAGACAAATTTATTTACATTTATGTTTAAGGTTTTTAGTTTCGTAAGTAAGGACTGTAAATAATGTTTAGATTCATGGTGAATAATAGATGATAATTCATGTCCATAAACACACGCTAAGGATTTACTACACGAACTTGCCATATTTCTTTATGTTTTTGTAAATATGGTACATCTATATAAACGTGGGATAACTATTATAATACCACATTCTACCCGCAACTTTCGCCTTAAAGAATTTGATCTAGAAATATCTGAAATCAACTTCTTTTTCGAAAAAATAATTCGGTGATCTGTACACCTTAGGGGTCTAGAGTCGAAAAACTATAATATGCCCGTATATAAAAACTGGATAGTTTGTTATAAAGGAAAAACAAACAAACATTTGCATTTATAATATTAGAATGATCCTTTGTCTTTCCATGAAGCGTGTAATCAAAACCAACTTGGTATAAAAGTTATTCCACGTTTAGGTATCTGTTAACATAAAATTATTAATAATTTCGATTTACTTTTAAGATTCACTTTAAAAAGTATTTTATTGAGTAATTGGATAGTTTATACCATCGTTTCTCATACTTTAACGTCAAGCTATACCCAATTTGAAATGTATCCATGTTAATTTATTTTCATGAAACAAAAAACCGTGGTATACTTTTATTTTATTGAATAATATTTTGAAAATATTGATTTTCAATTAATGATTATTAGAAGTACATTTGAACAAATATCCTTTGAACACATTGCGTTTGAAATCTTCTATCTTCAATGTTACCCTAGGGCTTGCGATATTTATTGAGATACGATGCGTCATACCAAAAATATAGCCATCAAATTATCTGGTAAGGAATTATGCTCTTTATAATTTCAATAGACGGTAATATAAATGTCTTTTAATAATAATACACCCAACAGTCACATACATAGTCCTGACCCCACACTAAGATCGAGTCTTGTGTCGTGGGTATCAGAAACTACGAGAGACTTTTCGGTCTCACAAACACCCAGACCCGAAACAAATACCTGTGGATCACACAAATATTTGTTTCGGTGCGGGGATCGAACCCGCGGCCTCTCGTTTCACAGGCCGGCGTCTAACCAACTGCGCCACGGAGGCTGTCAATTTTTATTTTTACGTATATAGATTTCACCAAATCATATTCAACATATAATATTAAGTAGATTGTATGTTTAAAAAGCATATTATTATCTTTCTTATATGTATTAAGGTATTGGTATACGGACCTATCACTATATATTTAAAAGAACTAAATTTGGTAATACCACTTAATAATTTAAGTTTAATATATATTCAATATAAATATCAAAATATTACTTTATATTTCTATTATATATTTTTGTAGAGGTTCTATAATACTATTTCATATGATATAATCGTTTACAGATATACGGTGTTAAGAATATTGAGATAGAATAGGATTCGTAATACCAATGGGGTATGAATTTGAATTATTCGTTTGAATACATATAATTTAATTATTAATTTTGACTAATAATTAAATTGACATTACAACTAAAATAAATGAATGTAATCATTTCACATGATATAAACCATTACCACCAAAAAAGTTTTAATATTTTTTTATTGTTTACTCACCTTAAAGTTCATATAAACATATATTACATCTTGATCAAGAAAAAAATTGAAATAAAAGAATTCAGTAAAAAAAAAATTAAACTTCCAGGTAAAACTTTGGAAAATGTTACTAGCATTTAATGAAATTCAAATTCAAACCCCATAGGAATTTTAACACCTAGAAAGTAGGAAAAAAATATAAATGCGCAGTCCCCCTGAAAACTCAATCATGCGAGTGTGTAAATAAGCGTAAAGTTAGTCACTATATAATTATAAATTATTTATAGCAAGCCGTCACAGACGGCGTACTCGTCAACAGAGTGATAAAATCATAGGTTTGTTTTGTAGCTTAGTTTCAGATGTAAGCTTAATTTAGGGGCAACTTTCTACTATTGTCATTTAATTATTTATAGTGAAGAAAACTTGTAAGATATAGCTTGTGCGATACAGTTCCGGGAATAGTTATTAATTAGGTGGAAAAGTAGCGTAATTTTAAGAGTGTCTTCTAAGAAGTTAGTTTGAGTATGAGTAATATAATCTCGTTTCCGGTATGTTTCTCTTTATTATAATTAAATTGTTTTTACGGAAAATTAAATATTAGATTGCGGCAGGTTATTACTTTTAAAATTTTTTGGAGAGACATTAAATAAAAATATTGTTTGTTTTTCAGTTACCACCGTTGACTTATACAAATACGGAGTCTGTTTTCAAATACTTTTAAATTGTTGATACATTCATTTCAAATTCTATTACTTTCATGTTATACCATTTAATGGTTTCTAACTGCTTTCGGATGTTTATAAAATAAGTCCTAAGCTTAGTTTTAGTTCATATTATTTGCGACTCTCCACGTTCAATTATTATTTTTTAAGCAACTAATACAAAGGTTTTTTTTCATATTATGTTTATAAAAAGCATTATGTTTGTCGATATGTTTGTCTTTCAATAAAATGTATAATTGATATATTTTAAAAATATGATATAAGATAGTAATAAGATAATATTCCATAAGCTGATAGTTAAGGAATAGCTGTGTAACTTATTTTTAGTCGACCTCAGTCGTTCAATTACTAAATGTAACTAAATTTAAATCGCTGAACAAAAACACGTGTAAATATAAAGTGTTTTTCAAATTGATCACAAGTAATTGTTTTGATCTTAGTTTTAGTTTATGTTTTTTTTATAAACTTCCAGCATTCAATGATATGTGTTAAATAATAATTTATACGTTACCCATTATTTTCCCAAATATTTGACCTATATTCAAAATAAATTTAACCATATTTTCTTTTTTTGAGATATTGTATTAGCAAGTTTTGATTTATTTACACCCAAATATAATTTCAAAATATTTTTTATAATAGGCAACATATTCCTTGAGCACTTAGGTTAGGCTTAGTTTAGTAATTAAACATATATTACGTCGAAATAAGTCGTTCACTTATTATATCAATATAAATCGCACAAGACATGTATACATAAAGATTTCGTAAAATAAATTCTATTATTTTATTAGTTCCGAAGCTTAGTTTTAGTTGATATTTTTCGAGTACTTCCTGCGTTCAATTATTTTTAAGCGTTAAGTGAAAGGTATTGTTTCTTTTTTTTAATGTTTTTACTTATAAAGAACAGTTAGTCGGGTAACCTTCACAGTAATAATGCAATAGAAGTTTACTAATCTTATATTTTTGTTTGGGTAGTCTAAAGCACTTTAAAGTATAGCACACACAATAATATGTAGACAAATGTACGTCGAACACTTAGTCTAAACTAGGCCTACTTTTAGCAACTATCAATATTTTTGAGGACTTCATTCGTTCAATTATTACTTATACCATTTGAATCGCCGCACAAAATTACACGTATACATATAGTATTTTGTAATTTGAGGACCGTTAGTTATTTTAGACTTAGTTAAAATCAAGATTGATTTGCGAACTACCCTCGTTCAATTATTAGTTTTAAACAATTAAGTAAGAAGGCATTTTCTGGATATTAAACGTGTGTTGCACTACGTTCATAAAAAAATAGTATCAGGGTAATTTTATTCTCTAATATAATTAAATAATCGGCTGCTATTATAACAAAAAGTTAAATACAAAGTACACAAAAAGAAATTATGAAACAAAACCCAATTTCTTAAGTAAGAATCTAAATTCTTTAGTTTTATTTTTTAGGCTTAGTTTTAGTTTAAATATATTTTTGCGTACTTCCTGCGTTCAATTATTATCAGTTAATTATTATTAGTTTTATTTCAGTAAGATTTAATATTTTTTATTATAAGAATTATTATTTGTGAGGCGAATTTCGTTTTTTTTAATACGACTATATTTTTCGGAAAATTATCGGGTTTATAAACAAATTGTCTAAATTGGCTAATCAAGATATCGTATAAGGCAGCGGTGATATGGCATTGCAGTTTTTAATATTTTTCTAAAATATTGTATTTCATTGAAGATAAATCTTAAACTTTCTTCTCTTTTTTTTTTGTATACCTAACGTAAAATTCAATTCTAATAAAGTGACCCTTTACAGTATCTATTATCAAATTGAATGAAGTAGTATGAAATTGAAATTTTGCTTGTCATTTCATCGCTACCCTATTTTTTGTCGGCAGTCCGCCTTAGGTATTCATAATATAAATGTGTAGATAGTAAGTTTATTATAAAATTGTAGTAATATCGTCTTGCATATTGTATAATTGAAAAGGGGTTCAGAAATACCATTATTAAAGTATTAGTGTGGTGTTTCTGCGCTTTCCATTATGGGGTGGTGTTGCATTCCATATTAAAATATATTTCTTGGCAATAAGATTCGTTTATATTGTCGACTACAATACTTAGGTTTAAATACCTCATAACTGGCACGCATAAGTTTATCGTTTGTCATCAGTATGTTTGTGTAATTGTGCTTTATATTCAGTTGTGTTACAAATATAAAAGTACCTACTTTAACAGCTAGATTTTTCAGAAACAATTCATAGCATCAATGTTAATTAATGAGGCATTCGATAATATACCTCATAAAAACCATGTGGCAGAAGCATAAACTAGTTGACAATTAAAATTTTTTATGAATATAAAACGAAGGTAGTAAGTGAAATAATCACTTGATGACCTAATATCTAAGTCCCCCCGTGACCACAACAGCTGTAAAGTATTCGAAACGTCGGGAAGTAAAAAAATGTAAAATTGAACCAAATCCACGTAAAAATTGTTTTATTTCAAAGACAGACGCCTTTATCCCAGAAGGGGTAGGCAGAGGCGCCACCAGGACACCCACATTTCGCCTTGTATGTTCGGTCCCATGATGTGATAGGGGGCACAAATTCCTGACTCCGGGCTGATAAAATTAGTAGAAAATCACAGTATGGCATACAAGTGTTTATCTATTTACTTAATACGGAATGCAAAACAACTCACAAATCCATTCAAAATACTATGTACAACCATGAGAAAATCCACCTCAAGTAGTTATTAAGTTTAGTTAATCACTTTTTAGTTGTAAAGGAGGCGCTGTATTGACTCATTAAATTTACCTTATAAATATTGATCTTACATATTATTTAATACATAAAAATAAAATATATGTAACAAATCAACATTAAGATAGTATGCACCGTTTTAAAGATTGCCAATATCTTACTCTTTCGCACGCGCGTAATAGAATTAATAGTTCTGACGTCACAGTTTTGTTCTACGCCATTTCTTATGTGACAATTAAACCACTATGAAGTTTGACACGTATCTAACTTTAATCTGCATATATTTTTGATTCTATTTTATGCTACGTTTTCAATTACTACACCTTTGGTTAAATAATATTCAAAATGTGTCAACAATAAATCATATAAAAATCTACAAAAAATAAAATTTTTGAAATCGTTAACGTGGATTTTTTTTTCTCTATTTTTTTTTTTTATATAGTATGATTGTTGTTAAAATTACGTAGTCGCTTGCAGTACCTCCTCTACAAATGACTGCTTAAAACGTCAACGTTTATTTGAAATATTTTTACTAAGATTCCATTCACATATAAAAATACTATATTATTACAAGTGGTAGAGCCACGCTGTTGTCAGCCATGACTCAGCATGAATGGGCAGGCTCGTCCGGGGCGGTACCACTGTCTCACAGGAGATCGACGGTAAGTGACAGCTTTGCTGTCGCTTTTCGTACGGTTAGTGAGATTGCCGGATGCCAATACCCTGTCCTCTTTCCATCCTTTTTCCTCCCCTCACCCCTCCAGATTTGATGGTCCGGCAGCACATCAATGATCCAAGCGTTGTGGATGTTCATGAGCGGCAGTGACCACTTACCATCAGGTGACCTGTTCGTTTACCGGACCTATTGAATTAAATATAAATTAAATAAAACATGGTTCTGTTTTACTTTCAGCCTTACAGTAATTTAAAATAAATCATAAAAACTCGCCAGTAATGAAAAACAAACTACTTCAATAAATACTTTAAAAATCAATATGTATTTTCGTTTTGTAGAACTACCTTCACCGTTCACACAATATCAGTTAATCCTTGAATATTATTTTATATAATCAAAATGTTGATGTTTTAAGCAGGAATATTTTATAAGAACTTAGTATATTAAGTTGTATATTTAAAATGAGAAGGATGTGTACCAAAAAATGTTTAATAAATTCGGGATTTGTTGTAAATTATTAAAATTTAGTATAAGTAAATATACTTTTTAAGATACTATATTGGTCTGGGGCGAAAACAAGGTAGAGTTTAGCTAGGATAAGTTGTAAATTAATTTTAGGGTGAACTGTACAGTTGTTGGCCCCCTAAGAACATTCTTATCTATCGTTATAACTGTGTTGTTAACTTTGTTTTTAAATATTTTGTTACTTTATGGTTTATGTCACAACTAAATTTACTTGTTTGTAAATGATACAACCAATAAAAATTACTGGTGGTAGGTCTCTCATATGTAAGAGGCCGCTAGGGTAGGTACCACCGCAATGTCAATTTCTCCCGCCAAACAGCAGTGTAAATGCACTGTTGTATTTCGGTTTGAAGGACACTGTAGCCAGAGTAACTACTGGACATATTGAGACTTAACATCTTATGGCTCAGGCGAGCGCAGTGGAATGCTTCTACTGTTCATGGGCGGTCGTATCGCCACCATCGTTTACCGTCAGGCGAATGGCAAGCTCGTCTCTTCACTCATCGCAATAAAAAAAAACATGTCTTTCCCAAAAAATATCAGATCAATTTTGAAAAATTTCATACTACATGTTTTATACATACGAGAAGGATCAATTTACTACACGTGTAAACATATTGAAATGCAATGATTGGCATAAACATAGAAACAGCTGAATTTTAATTTTTCATATGCTATGTTGTGCACCAATCCTAATTATTCCCATAAAATCGGCACTTTTTTATCCACATTTATTTGACAATCAGATTTACATAAAGGAAGTATATTTTTAATGTGTTTGTCAGAAACCCATTACTTTTAGGAAGGGGGGGGGGGCACAGTTGTGTAGTTTACCTTATATATTATGTTGTATATTTAAAAATATCCGCTGCTATGGCTCGTGTGTTATCTAGAGTAGTATAATATAATTTAAATATAAATAATTAATAATAAGTTGTACATTAAAAACTGTGAGGCATCGTACGGCAAAACAGTAATATTGGGCTAATTGCAGGTATATAGTATATAAACAATATATAATGTAACATGTATATAAACTGATACGCGTCTTGTGGCAAAAAACACAGTAGTAGGATTAATTTCAAGTACCTAGTATGTAATAAGTTGTATATTTATCAAAAACTTGATATGGGTCAAGTGGCAAAATAGTAATGTAGAATTTTCATGATTTATTAGGTTATAGTAATATCAGTATACATATTTAAGGCAGCTGTCAAATGTTCTGATAAACGTAGAAGAGTGTTTCGGGTAAAGTTAATGATTCAGTAGGTGGTATTAAAGATTGAATACAATTATGGACCTTGTCATGACGGGTTTAGGAACTTATTGGTTTGACAAAATTCTGCAGTGACACCGATGTGGATTGGCCTCGTTAAATAATCGTCATTAACACAATTCGTTTATTTTCATATTTCGATAAACACAGTATGAATTAAAGCGACATTTAAAAAAATACACAGTTACTTTACTTAGCGGTTTTGTATCTATGTCTGCTATTTTTTTACGCCCGTTTGCAAATATAAAACTCGTAAAATATTTTTTTAATTGTTAACTCGTACAATCCTTTACGGGAAGTTGATTACGCTTTGATTTCATGTATAAAACCTCTTTAGGGACTGACACGTCTAGTCGTTAAAAAAAATAACTTTCATAAATTTCGTAAAATGGCAAGGATCCATATTTTAGTTCTCAGGCTCAGAATAAGGATGTTCAACGGCTGTAATTACTACCGTGAAAATATTGATATGATGTAGATTGAAGTCTAGTGTAACGAACAAGCGCAAACTGTGGTTTAGTTGGTATATTAGAATTTAAATTAATGACCACAACATGAGGAAAATAAAAACCACTGTATTTTTTTTTATTATGACACATGCCCAAAGCACATGTTGAAACAACAAGGAGTATAATTGCCATTTTGTTATAAATAACACCTTTACTTTGGCAATTGAAACATGGCAGATGTACTCTTTTTCTTATTTTACTAAGGAAACACTAATCAAATGAAAAAAGACAACGAAGCAAAAGCAGCCAATAATCAAATTTATTTTAATTACAGTTATAATTTTATCAAATACTTGCGTTTTAATAAAAAGCCTATTATTTCGAGTAATAAATATATGCAGGCTTTTATTTTCCTGATGGGGCTGTTAATAGATTAAAAACTTGAAAAAACTAAAAAAAAACTAGTAAATTAGTTTATTTTCGTATTAAAGTCTTAGATATATGTAGATACTAATGGTGTGTTCAATGTGATTAATTATGAATCTTTCCGATATGTTATTACCGTAAAAATACATAAAATATCCCAGCGAGGTGACAACAAGTTATGAGGTTCTGTTTTAATTAATCACATTGAACACACTATACATTTAAGCAGCGTTTTGTATAGATTTAGAAATACTTTTAGATTTACGAATTGTGTAAATATCGTGCGGTCAAGCCCGTCAAGTTTAAGGTTTATGGTCGGTTATATTATAGGATATTTCTTGTTTCGAGCGACATCCAATCGAATTGAGTAGTTTGTAAATTGTAGTACGCACATTGCGAAAGTTTTAGATAAGTATTAATTAAGTCCTGTCTGTGGGTATTCCATTAAGTGTTCAATGGTTTTTCTTATAGTATAAAAGCATTTTGAAACAGACTTACAAAGTAACAAGAAATTCGTTTCCTTGGAACATATTTTTATGACAATTATAAAAGCTGTATTTTAATATTCAGAGATCTTGTCGACCTATTTCTATAATTATATTTAAAATAAATTCAATATTTGTTTTGTATGTAACTAAATTATATTGTTCTGGGCAGGTATCATGCAATTTATATTTTTTTGAGCAAACTTTCATGTCGAGACATAAATTATAGTATATTTAGATATTTTTCAAATACTGTTTTTATTATATTATATTGTATCCTGAACCGACGAGAATGCATTTCAGATTGATGAATACGAAGCGAAAGCAGTATTTCAGGATAGAGCAAAGTAGAGATCCGTATTCTCTGTCTACCCCTATGGGATTCAGGCATGATTTATGTATTTATGTACTATTCATGACAAGCAGATTAATTCACATAGTCCTGCCTCAATACTAATAAGTTAAACTTGTCTCGTGCGCGTTTTGGTATAAAGAACATTACATACAACATTTAGTGGAATAACACTCAGACGAAAACTAGTATAATTTGTGGATCACACAAACATTTGGGGAATGAACCAACGGTCTCTCGATATAGGACTTTCCTCTACGCTGTGACGAGGGTTGTCGAATGGCAACCTTCAATAGTATATACAGGGTATATCAAGACCGCGACCGAAAACGAAGCCAGGTGGTAGTTTTAGCGGCTACAGACACAATGCAACAAAAATTTTTGCAAAATAAGCGACGGATTTTTATTTACTTTTTTTTAAAAATCATCTTTTTTGAGGGATAAATTCCTTGTTTTTGCAAAAATAGTAATTTAAACCCTTACGTACCATTGCGTGTTTAAAAATTAAGCGATGTACGTCATTATTTTAGAAAAAACTATGTTTAATCACTCAAATACGACGATATGTAAAAAATAACAAAAAAAAATTGACGTTTTTTTTTGTAAAATTTTTACTTGCATTGTGTTTGATATCACTAATACTAACTCCTGGCATCGTTTTCGGTCGCGGTCTTGATATACCCTGTATACTTAATATTATAGTTTTTAATGTTTACTAGAGTTCTCAGTAAGCATTGTATTTACCATCGATTAAATTACTGTTATGCTGATGTATATAAACATTTAATTTGTAATAACTGTATATAAATTGTCTGATGTGTAAAAAAATAATTCATAATTTCATACAACATAACATGTAAAATGTTTAGTTTCTGTGTAATAGTGTAAGATTTATATCGTGGTTCGGGCTTTAGTACCGTGTATATTAAATTAAACTTCTTGTGCAATATTAAATAATTATTCTGTGCGGAAAAATAAGTATATTAGGACAACGATATGTATAACAATCACACATCAATAAATAATATATTTCAAAATTATTTAATTTACTAACGAGTTCGTAACAGAACTTAATTGAAAAATTAAATAAAAATATTAATTAAAATAACACTAACATTAAGTCAATAGGTAAATCTAAAACAGCTTATCGAATCGGAAACACACAAAACTAAAATAGTTTGGTAATACATCTTGATTTAGTATGACAAATGTTTAATTTCTTATTTTTTTTAATTATACGTCTTATTGCTTTAAACTTAAAACATATATCAGCATAACTGAATAAAATACCAAAGAATGCTACCATCGCAATTCAATAATCACGGTACTAAATACCGACCCATAATCATTAAAATATAATAAGAATTGCTGTATTTCTGTTCATATAAAACACATACTAGTTGTAACGATCTCCAAGGGTCGCTCCCTCATCGATTGTTTCAAATTGCTCGGGAGCGGGAACCATTTGTAAAAAATATTTTGGTTTGAGTAATATTTATTATAATTTTGCGGATTTTATCGCAGTTTTGGTTTATTCTTGATTTAATTCATAAGTTCGATGAGTTTACCTGTATTCATTTGAAATAACATTAATAGTGAAAAATTTTACATTAACCTTTTGTCTATAACTAACAATGAAGGAATTAAGTACTGAAAAGGTCGGCATTTTAAACAAAAACCGAAAAAACATGCATATTAGTTTCATTTCAAAGTATAATATTTGCGTAAACATAAAAAATTACTTATTGTATTTGATATAAAATTGTATAATCTAGAATGTTGTATAGATTTTGTAACTACTTTCGTTACTAGATTTAAAATGGTTTATGCACATGTAGACGATAGACATACACTGAGTTTTTATTTCAATAAAATAGCTTGATTCTCGAATCTTTGTAGTTGTGTAAGTAAATTTCCGAGGTATCTCGAAATATATTTTTATTCTTTATAATATAAATGTAAGTAATATTATTCTATTGTAAGTTCATTGAAAAGTCATCTATAACCCAGTGATAGTTAAGGAATTTTTTGAATATTCACCACTGTAAGTGAACACCATTATGTTTGTCATACTTTACTGGTTTGTAAGCAAGATTTTATTCTAAGCTAACAGTATGACGACTCGAGTATCGTTTTTAATATTAATCACTATTTTTCTATGTTAAATTAAGCATATTAATATTTCTTTTTGGAACGTATAACGACAAAATTGCATTTGAAAAGTATTTCCATATATTATTTTGCTATTTGTTTATTCAAATATATTGTTCATACTTTTTTAATTCAATCAATCGGGAATTCGCAATATAAGTTTGGATGAAAATTATTTTTATGCGACTTTCGTATTAATTTAATTAATGTAAAAAAATATTAAAAAGTAATATTTTAAGAAATCTTGTACGCCCTCAAATTGAATACAAATTGTATTTAAATAATGTGTTTACAAACACTTAAAATCCCCTGCTGTATGTTAGTAAAAATAAAGGTGTACCAAATTTAAAATTGTAATCTAATAATTATTTCTTTGGTCATGTCAGTTAGTATTGAATAATTTGAGAATTTCACTGGTTGCCGTATAATAGTTTGCCAAAAAGGAAACTCCAAAGTTCTACAATCATCGGATTTTATTTTCCATTGTTTGTATCTTAATTAGCATATTTTTTTTGTAAATGTTAGAACTTAACTCTTAAAATGCTGTTACTACTGACTTATGGCCAACTATCGTATTTTATTTATTTTATAAATTTCCCGTTTATTCTGTGTTAATTTTTGTAAACTTTTCCACAACTTTTTTGTATTTAGATTAACTAAAATTACAAATACATTTCTACTTCTCTATTGATATTAATTTCTAAACGTGGTATGTTTTGATAATACTTTTAACGTAAATAGTGATAGATCCGTATACTAATTCCAGTAGTTCCCAATAGTGTGACAACTATAGCACTGATGTATTTAGAGTAAGTAATGGTAAATATACCACTAATTAAGTTTTGCTTAACATTCGCATTTGATGTTTGTGTTATCTGTGTGTATACAATAAAAAAATAATTAATATGGCGTGGTTTTATTATTTCCCTATAAAATACAAATAGGACAATGTCGGAATTGGCAAGCAATGTAGATTTTTAATTATACAGGGTATACCCAAAATGCGACCGAAAACGAAGCCAGGTGGTAGTATTATTGACTTCAGACATATAGCCAGTAAAAATTTCGCAAAAAAAATATTTTTTTTGTAATTTTTTACTTTTCGTCTTATTTGGGTGATAAATACATAGTTTTCCTAAAATAATGATGTAGACCTCTTTATTTTTAAACACTCAATGGTACGTAAGGTTTTGAATTATTATTTTGGCAAAAACTAGGTATTTACCACTCAAACAAGATGACTTAAAAATTCAAAAAAATATCTGTCGCTGTTTTGGTGAAATTTTTATTTGCATCGTTTCTGTTACCACTTAAACTACCACCTGGCTTCGTTTTCGGTCGCAGTCTTGATATACCCGGTATAAAATGTTTTAATGTAGAACATGACCATGACCCACCACTAGGTGGGTTTTGCATCTTGTTTTAGTTTTCCGGGAGACGTTAACCTACCAGGAACAATAATTCTTTGTAACACAACTTTGTGATGTGATAAATTGTAAAAGTTTACGTAATGGCCCGTTAAAGTAGTTCTTATGTAATTAAGAACAACTTGTCTCGGGAGCTGTTATTCTTTTCTACAAAATACAGTACAGTCTGGCTAAGAAGGTATTAAGATTTTTGAATCAGAGCCTACAAGGTTTACTGCCTAGTACGCAAAAGGTCCCATTTTCCAATAAAATAAAGATTAAAGATTTTCGCCGAACAAATTACAGATTATTGAAAAACTCCGATTCCTAGATCAGACAAAAAAAATTATCAAACACTTAATACCACGAAGCGTCTAAAACTTGGTATTTAAAGGTCACGTTTTGAATTATGGTGAAATGAATTCTGCACTTATACAGTGTATAATATTTGCTCCGAACTTTTTCTCATTGTTGTTGTTGTATTAGCCCGTATACGTCCCACTGCAGGGTACGGACCTACTCTACAATCGAGAGAATCGATTGAGATTGGTTAGGCCATATAGTCCACCACGCTGGACTAGTGCGGGTTGGCGGACTTACATACCGTAAAAATTCTTTAAAGTCGCTACGGTATGCAGGTTTCCTCACGATGTTTTTCTTTACCGTTTCTCATTAACTGTAATTAAATAAAACCTCGTCTGTTTCTAGATATAAATTTATATTTTCTCTTTAAATTAAGCACTTGATACTTCTGTGAATTAAAGGAAAACAGCAGCGTCTGCCGTTGTGTGTATTTAAGCTCTACGGTTTTTTTACTTATATTGCAACCTAGTTTCATCAAGGCCTTCAGCGTAGATCTATCTATTCATTAAGCCATAGATCTATCTTTTCATTATTATATTCAATATTATCTGGGGTACCTATCGTTTTTGAAGATGTACTTAATTTTTTTTAATTGCCTTTTGTTAGGTATATATGTAGTTATCTGTGTCGCAGGCCCATGAAATCATTATTTTAGCGTTTATGTAACCAAAATGATAATTTATGCTAACTATTATGGCAAATATTTTATCTATACTCATAAACACGTTAGAACAGTACGTACTCGAGTGAATTCTTGAATATTATATTCGCGACATTTTCATATAAAGTGTTTATAAATTGCTTCAACCCACAAAGTAGTAAATATACTAAAGCTTTTGCATGGAAAGGATCGTGAGCTCTCGAGTGGAAATTTCGCCTTGATACATTCGTTTGCCATTAGACCGTGACATAATATATTTTTCTCCTGCCGAGATTTTTATTGGCAATTCGTTGCACGAAAATGGCAAAGGCTAAGTACGTCAAACTAAATAAACTAGTTATAGGTTTCGATCTACTTAGGATAATATTTAAACCTGCGAGATTTTACCTAAAAGACGTAGGTATCGAAAAACTATTTCTTATGTGTCCCCGCTGCATATGTACGATATTGATAGTTAAAAATAAAACATTTTACTAACTAAAATGCAATTTAATTCAAGTTTAAGGTATAGTGAAAATATGTAGTCTATGCTGCTACGGCCCATACCTATATTACATGCAATTTTACCAACATACATGCACTTTCGCAGATAGAATAGTCCAATGGGACAGCGATAAGATCAAATGCACTTTCCACAAAAGTGGGAGGCACTTTGTAATGCAAAGTGAAGTGGTTCTCTGTGATAAAAGGATTTAAAAAATACCACTCTGGTACTACCCACTGTTCTGAAATAGATTCAGCTGATAAAAAGAAATACAATACATGTACTTTGTATAATATTTGCGTCGATCTATCTATCTTTAACACGAGATTTCGTTAGATATTTCGATGCATTTATTGGTTCAGTAAACAAAAATAGAGATATATACATATGGTATATTTGTTTGTAGATAGCTAGGTAAGATGAATATACATACATGTCCATCTTTGTTTATTGAAATATACTACGCACAAAAATTAAAGGATATTTTTTTTGATCAATTTTTTTTTGGTGTTTTTTGAGAGCCTGTATCTTGGAGAAAATTGATTGTTAAGAAATTCGAAAACTAAAACTTGGAAGCTTCAAATGTCTATTTTGCAGATCTGTGCTCTATTTCTAGATTCCTCGCTAAGTTGATAAGCAATCGTAAGAAAACCAACGAGAAAAAAAAATCCAATTTTTTTTCTGGCTTTCAAAACCGTGCATTTACATGGGTAGTATTTTTTTGGTGACATCATTATAAAATTCCCGTAGATAATTTAATTGCCTTTAATTTGATATACCATAAACCTCTGTGACATGATTTGGAGCTGACTTATGGTAAATCAAAGTAAAAATGACCTATCACACTTTGACATTGGATTACTCCATGAATATCAATCATGGGGAAAACAAAATCAGAATTTTCGTAACTTCAAAACATGTTCTATGAGTTGGTATTAAAGTCTTATGATAATGAATAGTATTTCTAAGTAAAACTGTTGACTGAAAAAAAGGTAAAAAACCGGTTATTTATGGATATTCGGAAAACACTGCATATCTTTGGATAAAAGAAACGAACGAAGGATATCGTCGGTAACTTTTTAACCTTAAAGTATTCTAAAGACACTCTGAAAATTTCAAACTGCTCCGATTTGATTATCTTAGTGTTCGGAAGGTTTGAACTTACTGTATTCAGCAAAAATCGTCGTAATGAGCATTTTTCGCATGCTAATGATTTTGTAACTTGAGAAATTTTTTTTTGTGATTATCCATATTCTTTTAATCAAATCCATTTTTCTAACGTTTTCACTATTCTCCGCAATTGTAAAATAAATACTGGCATTGTTTTACCGCCGGCATTAGCGTTACCCAAAGCGTACTACGGGGAGGTTGCGTGGTCGGATTTATAGTCAAACAGTGCCAGTATTTTTTTTACAATTGCGGAGAATAGCGAAAACGTTAGAAAAAATGATTTGATTAAAAGAATATGGATAATCACCAAAAAAAGCATTCTGAAGTGACAAAAATCGATCACATACGAAAAATGCTTATTACGACAATTTTTACGAATACAGTAAGTTCAAACCTTCCGAACACTAAGATAATCAAATCGGAGCAGTTTGAAATTTTCAGAGTGTCTTTAGAATACTTTAAGGTTAAAAAGTTACCGACGATATCCTTCGTTCGTTTCTTTTATCCAAAGATATGCAGTGTTTTCCGAATATCCATAAATAACCGGTTTTTTACCTTTTTTTCAGTCAACAGTTTTACTTAGAAATACTATTCATTATCATAAGACTTTAATACCAACTCTTAGAACATGTTTTGAAGTTACGAAAATTCTGATTTTATTTTCCCCATGATTGATATTCATGGAGTAATCCAATGTCAAAGTGTGATAGGTCATTTTTACTTTGATTTACCATAAGTCAGCTCCAAATCATGTTACAGAGGTTTATGGTATATCAAATTAAAGGCAATTAAATTATCTACGGGAATTTTATAATGATGTCACCAAAAAAATACTACCCATGTAAATGCACGGTTTTGAAATCCAGAAAAAATTGGTTTTTTTTTTCTCGTTGGTTTTCTTACGATTGCTTATCAACTTGGCGAGGAATCAAGAAATAGAGCACAGATCTGCAAAATAGACATTTCAAGCTTCCAAGTTTTAGTTTCCGAATTTCTTAACAATCGATTTTCTCCAAGATACAGACTCTCAAAAAACACTAAAAAAAATGGATAAAAAAAAATATCCTTTAATTTTTGTGAGTAGTGTATATCATTGTATCGAAATAGTATTGGTAGCTATATTAAGCTCTAGTTAAAAATAGATAGATAGGATATAGAGACCGGCAATAAGAGGTAAACATCTTTAGCGGGTCGATAGCTACTATATTTGCACAACACTGCATTTAAAAGGTGTATTTTGTAGTCCTTTGCTCCCAATTAAAAAAAGTATTAGGGACCCGATCCGACAGCCTTTCATTCTACGTTGAGACTGTGGAAATATAATGTAAATGCATCAATAACACATAACCAATTGATTTAAATAATATTAATCTCCCATTACAAGTTATATCCAAAACCACAGATCCAAAACAATACTGAGAAACCGTACTAAGCCTTTTTCAGTCGACACTCTGTAAAAACTAAACCAAGTATGAAACACAAAACGTATTGCTTCTTTTATGAAACATATTGCGAAGTTTTATTTTCATATTATACTTTTTCTCGAAAAGGTTTACAACCTCTGACGAATCCTAATGGATATCCCATGGATGAATGACTATCGGTAAAAAATATTAGGCGATATAAAAACACTCTCAAACTTTTGGACATCGCAGTATCTGGGTAGGTTGTAATGATTGTAAAGTGAACAGAAATACATTTTATAAAGATTTATGTCTGATATGACTAATATACATAGGCCTGACCCCACACTAAGATCGAGTCTTGTGTCCTATCGTCGTCGTAAAAATTAAGGTATTTTTCTTTGCGAAATGTTTAGTTGTTTTGTGTCTGAAGTCACTAATACTATGTCCTGGCTTCGTTTTCGGTCGCTGTATTTATATACCCTGTATAATTTCACGATAAGAAACAATTATGGAGCTTTAATTTACTCTGAAATAAAGTAAAAATGAGAGACAACACAGCTTTTTCTTTGAAAATTTAATAAAACCCCCTTTTGTTAACCTTTCACCGCCGAAACTATGCGTTTACATGGACCGGATTTGTGAATATTTCATCGGACCATATAAAAGAAAGCTGAATCTGCATACTATAATCTTTAATAATACGGATAATTAAATTACTTATTTTTTCATTTAATAAACTAGGTATATAAATGACTTCATTTTTATCCACCAGTCTGACGTCAACGATTACGTAAATCTCAAAAAAAAAAAGATTCAATGCGATAGTTATTTCAAACTTCAACAAAACCGTAGTTTCATTGAATCCTACGGCAGACATGAAGGTCAGGGCTGCCCACGCATAGAACTTTGTTTGCCAAATAACGGAAAATTGCTCATCATGTTTTATAACTTTTAGGTTATGTAAAGTTATGAGTTGAAGTTAACTAAAATTAACATTTCAGTATTTTATCTTTCTGTAGTAATATTCATCGTATGTGAATTTAATAAAATCCTACAATTTTATTTGTGTACAATATTTAATAGGGAAAATTTTCAAGGGGATTGTGTTCCCTAAGAATCACGTTGAGTACGTCCAGATAACCACAGCGTACATACTACATACCTCACTGAAAATGAATTTTCAAGTTTTAAATGTCTAAACTTTTATTAACGTCTTTTAAGGTAGACGAACTTGGTTAATTTGATTGCCAATCTAAGTAAACAACAATTCTTAGCGTTCCGACTTTCGTGGCGCAGTTGAATGATTATCGTTTTTTTTTATATTGCACCTAACTCCATAAGTGAATTTTCGAAAAATACCACCAGACTTAGTTAATCAATGTTCAAAGCGTAAAAAATGGGTTGACAAGCCATTCGTCTACTTACTTGCATATTTTTCAAAATGTGTAGACAAATGTCACTTGAACTTTCACGAGACGTATTTCTATCAACTGGCACATGATAGCCGATAGAAATAGGACCCAACTGTCAAATTTTTGTTTGCTTGATTTTGGATATAGATTCAAACATAAAATATAACAGCGTTATTAATACAGATTCATAAGATTTCATATTTCTTGAATAATAGCGAATAATAGGGGCGAGATACCTAATAACTGTTGTGAGTACAATGCCCCACGAAATTGTTATGATAGCGTCAATTTATAAGATTTTGTAAAGGTAACGTTGCTGAAAGGATATTTTAGGACCATTCTCTAATTTCACTCCAGAGATTTCGAACAGGATAAAGGATTTCGAGTGACTACAATTTGCTGGCGTCTACGATGGAATTATTAAACTCATTGCGACGTTTAGGAAAGCATTGTGAATAATTAATGTTAACTGTGGCATTAACTTAAAAGCAGCATCTATCATTAATCTTTAGCAGCGTTTCTTTGTAGATTTGGAAGATGGAAATTGAATTCATTTTTAAATAAATACATCCAACAGTCACATACATAGACCTAACCACACATTAAGATCAATTAAGTCTTGTGTCGTGGGTATCAGAAACTACGAGAGACTTTTCGGTCTCACAAACACCCAGACCCGAGACAAATACTTGTGGTCCTCACAAACATTTGTCTCGGTGGGGGGATCAAACCCGCGGACTCACGTTTCACAGTCCGCGTCCAACCAATTGCGCCACGAGGCTGTCAAATTATTAGATTTATTCAAAATGTATATACATACATATATTGTCCACCCGGACAAAGGCAGACCATGCCGCTAGCAAAATTGATAACTACGTTCTACTAGTAATTTAGTTAGTTTATTTATTTTTCGACTTAGTGCCAGAGCAATCATCCATCGCATGATTTGGCATGCGTGTAGTGTGACGAAGTAACATGGAATAGCTTTTACCTCGGGAAACATATTCGTGTTCGATGAATACTAACAAGGACCCGAAATTTTACATTTAGTTTCATATATAAATAAACATATATTATTTATAATCAAAATAAACGATAAATATACCCAACAGCCACATATTACTCGACATTAATAATCTTGTTTCAAGGATCAAAAAAACATCATAACTACACCTGTAATCGCTAAGGACAACTATATTGCACCACGTGCAACCGGACTTTTAAGTCGAATATAGGGCTTTCCAGTCACATCCGATCTCGTCTAAGAATTAAAAAAGAGTCGTCGTCGACAGATACGTCGCACAGGACATAATTGATTTGATTGTCGTAGGCTTAATACATCCATAACCGCCTCCCAATTCCCTGTTAGTATCAATCTCCCTCTTTCTTTTGTATCCCCTTGGTATTGTAGATGTTTACTTTAAAATTATTGATTAACAGGTGACAAAAATTAGGTATTATAAAGAAAGATGGAGTCTGGCACGAATCGCCGTAATCTAAGTAAAAAAAAACATACGCGCCTTTGCTTTAATGGTATAAAGTAGTCTCAAAGACATTGTTCAATAGATGGCTGAGATAGAATACGAGCTTCTGTGTCTGACAGAGCTCCTTAAATTGCTTTCTGACATTCAAAGGGAGTGTAATATAAGAAGAGGCTAGTTTATGCAAATCAGTTAATATTGAAATAGGAATTTAAGCCCTTTAAGGCTCGGATGTCAAACAAACAGACGGCAGATCGTATATTATGGTCACGAAACATTTTCAAAGCAACAAACTGGTGGCGACTCTCTGGAATACTAAAAAGGAACTAGCGGGTCCAGATAACTATTGACCTTTGGCTCAAATTTGCCTTGAAATAGAAATTGGGACGTTATTTTAGCTTTTTTTTGGCAAACCTTTCGCATGAAGTAATTCTATCATCATATCTTGAATGTTGTATTCTCAGCTTATATTTTGCAAAATGGTACTCCGATAAATATGTATTTTAATATGATTCGTTTGGAAGAAAATATTTTTCATAAAAACGAAATCTCTTTAAATGATATCAAAAAAATTATATCAAGTAAGGTACATTGCGGGTTTTAAAACACAATTTGTAGAAACAAAGGCACGCCCGATACTCATCTTACTTGTTCCATTAAGATGCTTTGAGTATGAATTATTTTCTTAAAAGTGCGGCATAATGACACCTATCCGATACAGACATCTGCGGCACGCAAAACTTCGACCGAACGTCCAAATAAAAGTGATCAGAGACGTAATTTTTGCAAGTAACTTTGAAACTTATTTAATTAAAACTGTATTACGAAGTAAATATTTGATAAATAATTGCGTCCTGTACTATAACAGCCTGTAGGCCCTTCGCGGAAACAAGAATCTTTTATAAATGAGAGTTCGATACAAAGGGCGTAGACCATAAAATATAGTGCACGACCCTGGCCTCGTTCGAGACTTCAGACCATAGAAATCTTAAAAAGATTTTCTAGGTTTCCTTCCAACGTTTTCCTTTACCGTTCATAATATATAATGAACGGTAAATATATTATTATTCTAAAATGCCGTGGAGCTCATCGTCACAGTAGTTTTTAATACGCAATGTTGCTAAAAGCTTTTGGCTTATTACTTTGCGACAACTCGTAACGGACATAAAATCCTCGGGATTTACATCCCACACTCTATAAATCATATTTTTAGATCAAAACACTTATACAAAAATGGTTGGCACTTGTCTACCAGAAAATTAAGTCCCTACGGCCTTAATATTGCCGACATTAAACTTTTGATATATTTTTGTTGTTTTTTTTTTTCACTTTGGGCCGTCGACATCTGCATCGCTATAACTACAGTTGTTTATAAAATGAAATAATAATTGTGTTAATCCATTGGTCATTAAAAATACTATTTTATTTGATGTAATGTTCGTTTACTGCCTTAGTGGCGTAGTTGTACTACGGTACGATTATAAAGCTGAGGTCTCGGGTTCGAATCCCGGGTCGGGCAAAGTGATATTGGTTTTTCTATTCATTATCAGTTCGGAGCCAGGAATTTGTGCCTGATATTGCGATAGGCTCGCCCCCTATCACATCATGGGACGGAAGATACAAGGCGAAATGTGGGTGTCCTGGTGGCGCTTCTGCCTACCCTTTCTGGGATAAAGGCTATGTATTTTCATATTATACTCGAAATTCATTATATCCTCTGTAGTAATCGGGACAAACCCTAAACGTTTTTCAGCTCTTTTCAATGTAACATGTTACTTTCTAAATCCTTACCTACACGTTTTGTTTTATAACACAAATAAAAAAAAAATGTCGACTAAAAATTTCTCGCAAAATCTAAAAACGAGTTGATAATTTTTTCATAGAAATTGTGCATAAATTATCCCAGAACTTTGGTATAACATTAATCCATTACAAAACTTTGGGGGATCATTATAAATTCATCATATTTTATATGAGCAGACAGACAGCCTCCGTGGCGCAGTTGGTTAGACGCCGGCTGTGAAACGAGAGGCCGCGGGTTCGATCCCCGCACAGAGACAAATGTTTGTGTGAATCACAGGTATTTGTTTCGAGTATGGGTATTTGTGAGACCGAAAAGACTCTCGTAGTTCGTGATACCCACGACACAAGACTTGATCTTAGTATGTATGTGACCGTTGGGTTTATTTTCGACGAGTTTTGTGACTAAATATTATTAAAAAAGCAGAAGAAATGAATTTAAAGATCATAGGTTTATCTAAGCTGACATGTAAATAAATTGACATAATTGTAAATAAAGGGTAGTTAAAATGTAACAGTCACTGAGCGGATGACTAATACCTCAGTCCGCCCCGTGACCACGAAATCTGTAAAGTAATCGAAACGTCGGGAAGTTAAAAAATGTAAAAATTCAACCAAATCGCGATAAAATCCGTAAAATATAGTTTTATTTCAATGTGTAACATTCGCGTAAATCTAAGAAGCCATTATAAATTGACATGCTCAAAAATTTTAGTTTTGATTAAAAGAATACTTATCTTTGGTAATCTTGGTGACTAAAGAAAAAAGGATGATCGGGAAAATATTTATGTCTAAGAATAAGCTGAGGCTTAGTAGAATCCTATCTTGGTGAAATTTTAAAATTCACAAAACTCACTAGATTACTCTTAACGTGACTGTCCTGAAACACTCACTTGGGGTCACTGGTAAGAATAAAAACAACAACTTCACGTAGTTTATTTAATTAAGATGCTTCCATAATAAGTTAATCAAACTTTACCAAACATTGCGAGAAACTTGTTTTTTGGTACGTCGATGTGATTAAATTGTACAACTATCGTCCACGGAGATTACTATCCACTAGCGACAGATAAGAATCAATCAAAATTAATAAACGATCATTATCTATACCTAAAGATCGGTCCTGAAATTAGACCAATCGGATCACAGATTTATGGACACGCCCATATTTGAAGTATTTTGATTGGTTTATTTTAAAAATCAATCCTAACACAGGGATTAGGATGCAAAAGTTCCAGAATGCTCGATTTCTGCATTAACTGCTCATTTTTCGTTTATTTATTTTACGCACCTTGTTACGTTTTATTTGTGTTTCTCTGTCAGTAAGAGATGGGTAGGATGATGTGTTTTTTCAGGTGTAATAGTGTAGCAAATGGATTTCTACCAAGGAAATGAGTTACGTCTATTTGATGCGACGGTCTCTTCTTTTTCATTTGTCTGCAGTATTACTTGTATGTATTTTGTGCGGATGTGTCAATGAACTCATCATAAACAAGTAACAATAAGCCAAACTGAACGAATAATCGTAATTCATTTTGTTGATAGTACAGATGTTTTAAAGGC
Organism: Deilephila elpenor; assembly: GCA_949752805.1. NCBI lineage: Eukaryota > Metazoa > Arthropoda > Insecta > Lepidoptera > Sphingidae > Deilephila > Deilephila elpenor. Next base: position 4,345,490 of record OX457114.1, read on the forward strand.
AACCAAACAAACATAACTAACATTATGTTTTCGATAAATGCCCACAAAATATTGCGATCACTAACGCAGTCACTGGAATTAAATACGCCTTAAAAATAGTCTATGTTCCATGTGGCAGTCGACATAGTCTTCTTCAGAACACCTTGTTATTGAAGAGCTCATTTGAACAGAACGTGTCGAAAATATCTTCTTTTCCCATGCTTATAAAATCACTTTTTGAATTTATAATTGAACACAATATACCTGATTTAAATAAATGGTTTATTTGATTTTTAAAGTGTAAAAATACTGTATCAACTTTGTTTTTATTGTAAAAAATGAAAATGACGATTTTCTATGCGACATAGTTAGATATTAAAATTTTAAAATTCAGTTTTAATAATGTATCTAACGTTGCACTTAAATCAAAAGTATAGTATTCGTATATATAATTTTACAATTATTTCGCAGTATAGGAGAATTCTTTAAAACTTCTGCATAATTTACGCATTTTACTACACTTAATAAATTAAATATTCGAGCAAATTATCTTTGCAAGTGTCTCCATTCATTGCAGAGATGGATTGAGCAAGTTTTAATTTGATTTTCTCTGTATCTGAGATGTGATGATTGTGAGATTAATTTTGCGATATCTGGATATATTGACATCTCAGATGTTTTTATTAATTTATCAAATACTCAAGTTTTGATAATAAATTTACTTCGACTTTTCTTTCACTTTTTTTTACAAACTTTGAGTACTTATATAGCTTTCTTTATTAACTTTAAAAACACTTTACCTCGTCAGTTTGCCTCACCTAGTACCTAATTTAGTATTATTGCGATGTAGGTAGTATTATAAATAGAATGAATAAACACATTAAAATGGGTGAGTGAGCTTTTTTTAAAGGAATGCGGTTTAAATTTTGAGAAATCGCAACGCAGCAACACCTGTCGCTGTTTTCTGCATTGCGCCGATTCACAGTTTTGTGCAAAGTCCCTAAATGGAATCGGTAGAGTTTTTGTTCATACGAGACAGTCATATATCGCTAAAGATTAAAAAGAGTAACATCCAGATTAGACGTTTTGTTCGACGACGTAAAATTTATTAGCCGGCTCGATCGCTGGGTTCACGGCGTCATTGCTAAAGTATTTTAAAGGTCTTTGGGCTGCCACTCGAGATTCATCAAATAGAGAACATAAAGAGTGATATAAATAAAATAGTGGTTTTGCTAAATGCAATTCTCCACCATGGTATTATTTTAGACATTAGTTAAATATTATTACTTCCTTATCAGGCCAGATTTAGCTAACTATCCATCAGACGGTATACGATTTGATGAAGGTGTCAGAATGTTGCTGAATCTAGTCCACAGCTAATAATAGACTGCAAAATTACACTCAGCAGTAGAGTAATTAAATAATGTGCCAAACATAAATAATTATATTTGAATCGATATATTCTCTATCGGGAAAAAATAAAATTGCACGATGGTGGGGAGTCCCTCATACAAAGCCATGCATATTCGGGTATGACGTTGGTTTTCACCAGCCGCCTATAATTGTTGCACTATACTCTAATTATATTTCATTTACCATCACTGGCACCAATATTTTAAATGTCTAGAATTGTAATAAGACGCGACACCCCACATATTTAACGTCTCAATGATTTTACAGCATTTATACAACCAAAGCGTAAAACAAAGAAAGTTCCTATAAAGAAGGATTTACGATTGCATTATATAGACACATATCAGTATTTTTATCATAAAGTCGGCCTCATATGCTAAATCTGCTAATGATGTTATCTTCCTCTTAGATTTTGTATACAGAATAACTCTTAACATAGAGATCTTAAGGGGTAACCAGATGTGACATTTCAAAATGATTTACGCTGTCTGTTCTAAATTCATTCTCTGGTTAATATTTAAAACAAAAGTTGTACACAGTAAGTAGCGCCCTGGTAATCAAACAGAACCGCACAATGCAAGACATGCTGCCAAAATAACTGGAGGTGTGACATCGCAGTTACTTTTTGTGGAGCAACGTGTCCACGTGTTTATAGCATCTAAAAATCTTAGCATTGTTAGTATATGTTGCCGTGTTAGTATACGTTAATCAATGTTGTCTAGCATGTGGTAAAAATCGATAACATCGAGAACATATGCATTGCCACTCTCTTGTGTATTATTCTTTGTTACATTTTATTGGTTTCTATTATTGATAAGTATCATTTCACAAGTAACAAGTAGCCACAAAGTTACAGATAATTTCCTAAACTACTTGTATCGCTCAATATTGCCCCAAAAAAATGTTGAAGTGCCTTTATGCGATATTACGCTACCAAATGTTGGTACTATTTTTAAATCATAGCTAAAAAACTATGTAGCTGTACAAATACTTTTACGAGGGAAAGGTTATTTACTGCCGGGTCACGTAGTGCTCCAGGATGTCGAAAAGGACTTCAAAGCTTACCCACGGAAGCAATTTAGCTGCAAGGAACTATCAACATTTAACACACATGGGTAGGTTTTACTAGAATTTACCTGCTGATAGAAACCTGTGCATTTAGGTTTCGAGAAATACTTACGACCAACAAATATTATTTGGTTAGATTTCTCTATTTTTGCAGCTTGAATGGCGCAGTTGGTGCGAGTTCGATCCCTGTACGGAGTGATATTGTGTACACAACAATAAATAATTTTTGCAATTTCTGTCAAGTACCATAATTGATTTCCATTGCATTGTGAAGATAAGGGTAAATTTGTTATATTACCTTTTAGTTTGTCCCTTCATTGTGCTTCGTTTCTGCGGAAAAATCGACCCTAAGGACCTCTGCTCACAGTAATGTAACGTACTCCGAATTTATGACCCAAAGAAATATTTTTTTATAAATGACTAAGAAACTCCACCCACCAAACCATTTTGTCACCTGCTGATGACGTCATAATTTATACACAAAATAATAAGCTCGATACATCCATAGCACTCTCATACGATACATCGAGTGGGCAGACAACTATAGAGAATTTTAACTTCAAAGGGATTTTTGCTAAAGAATTGTACAATTGTTTTACAGATAGCAGTTTCATTGTTCTCGCCCTTTGTTGGACATTGATCGGAACCCTACAGCTTTTAAAACATTTACGAGGAATTTAGTCGATTTAATCAAAATTCTTGCACTTTACGACTATATTGCGTTTCGTCCCCTTTTATTTGCATTACTTTCTTTGAGTGATCCGATTCAAAGCGGACTGGACTGTTAATTTGAAGGATACAAGTTTTTAAGGACCTCTGATTCACTTCTGATTTTTCGAAGTTACGTGTGCATATTTAATTAAGCAATGAAGGAAAACATTGCGAGACAACTCGCGTACTTGCGATTTGTATAATGCAACTCCCTAAACTAGTTTACATAGTTTTTTTGTCTAAGTACACGAAAACCTCCATATTTTAAAATGCCTAAATAATGAATACACCCAACAGTTACATACATAGTTCTAACCCCACACTAAGATTGAGTCTTGTGTCGTGGGTATCAGACACATCCACCCACCCACCCAGACTCGAAACAAATGCTTGTGGTTGACACGAACATTCGCCTCGGTGCATAAAATATATAAAATACCGTCTGTTAATAAAACAGACAATGTGTAGTAAATAATTGAGTTGAAAACAAACTCAGCGTCACGTATCAGAAATTTAAACTTAGGCTAAGACGCTGCACTTAAGTGTATGTAATATATCGCTACAAAACTTCCTAATCTAATTTATTTAGGGTCTAGGGATTCTATTGTGCGCAGAGGCGGATTTAGCTCGAAGGGAAAGGTCCAAAATAAATCACTTCAAAATTAATTGTTTATTATAGTGTGCTACTGCCATTTACAGCGAGTCATCTATGCCGGATATAAAAGCATCTTGTTTTTCAAACCTAATAATTCATACAAAGGCGATGAATTGAGCCGGGAATCGAATTCAAGACTTCACAGTTCACAGGCGCTGCCACTGATGTAAAGTTTTTTGGGATTTTGTTTACACCTCATCTTACACACGTATCGACTATCGCCAATAGGTATTTAAGTTAAGTTATTTAAATAATAAATTTAATATATTTAATATCAATATCCTTACTAATATAAATTGGAGTCAGTTAAGCTGTGTGTCAGAAATATAACGCGAATAAGGAAAAGGGCGGCCTTTAATTTTGTTCTCGGAATAATTTTCACAAAGAATAACCCAATCCGTCAAAATGTAGGCGCAGTCAATTTCATTTCAGTTCTCAGAAAATTAAAATTTCCTGTTTACTAAATGATCTTTCTCGAGATGGATATCACAACAGATAGAGGTTATAGACATAAGTTAAAGAAAAACCATCAAAATACATAATTTTGTGAAAATTGGTTTGCCTACGTATCTAGGTGTAATCATGATCAGTGAAGTATTGTGCGGAGGTACTTCAATTGACATTGTATCACATTCGGTCACAAAAATCCCCATCCTACTTCGGCCTAGTTTCGAATTAGCAATGAAATAGTTCGAAACACGTAATGTAAACAAATGCGGCAGGTTACCAATGACTCAAATACATTTTTATTAATAATGGCACAGTTGGTAAACAACAAATAACATTCTGTCGAAACTTTTAAAGCCGTCTGCCTTATTTACAATATAAATTACATTTACATAAGAAAACTCACAAAATGAATCCTGGTTATACAAAACTTAAATTCATATTATTTATACGCTTTACGTTTTTGTTTGTGTTTTGTAGTGTACAATGAAATATTTTTAAATAAGTAAAATATCCTATTTTTGTCGAACTTGGGGTCGTGACAAATAATTAATCCACTACTAAATGCGGTATGTACTTCCAATGAAGACCCACGACCTTAGTCATGAGGGACCGACTTCAGAGAGAGAGGGGATCGCGACCACATCGACTCCTTAATCCGTCACCGATTTACGATTTTCTACTACTGTCTTCTGAATGTCTTGTGGATTGCAATCGTGGGTCATTGACCTTAGCACGTGTCATATACTTTACAAATAAAAACGGAATGAATCCATCACAAATGTAAAGCGAAGTCAAGTTTTATTTTATAGTTTTGTAATTTGTTATTGCAGAGACCTAATTGTGCATGTCATATTTCAAACGAGAATTTCAGAATGTCCAAAATAATATTTCATGATAAGAAATTGGAACGTGCAATATTAATTCTGAAACTATTTGAAATAGGAGCAACGAAACCAGTATGAGCTCTATAACTTGTGCCTTCTTTATTTATTGGTAGACGAGAACGAGCAAGTCAATTACTAGATTCAAATAGATTACATTAATTCAGCAATTATACCTGCATAATTTAATCATTAGTGCTTGACTTCACTGTCTCTAAAAATATGGCTGGAAGATCGAGGTAGGTTGAGATTTATTGAAGCCCGGCAGTGTACGATTCACTTGGCATCGTATTAATGGATCTTCAATGAACTAAAATTCTTCATTTGTTTAAACTTTTAATTAACAAATCCTACTAAAGACATTACTGCCAACGCAGCATTAAAATTGATAAATTGAGCCAGCAATTGTGCTAAAAATTGCTGGCTCACTAACCTTCGGTAAACGCATTTGATAACAATTCACACTTTCATCGTGATCCTCGTAAAGTGGTCGAGACTCGAGGAGCCAGTGGAAACCATCCTATCTAACCCCAAAACATTTGCTTAGGATCCAAGTTCAAAGACCTCGTAATTTCTGATTGCTGATGTAAGATATTTTAGTAAGGGATTGGGATATAGGACCCTAGAATCTTTTGTGATTTGGAAGCGGGATTATTGAGAAGATATTTTCTGGTATAAAACCACGCATCTGTGAAGAGGGTTTTGTTTTCACATAACCGAGAAACGGCACATCTGATTGCAGTAACTGGAGTCCATTTACACTATCCATATCTCGAATCAGATCTCTGAAAAAATATTGTAATCGAAACGTCGGAGAGTCAAAAAATGTAAAAATTAAACCTCTTCCGCAATAAAACCCGTAAAAAATAGTTTTACTTCAATGTGTAACATTTGCGTAAATCTAAAAACCATTTGGCATGAACTGCAAAAAAAAGCAACACAGTCGAATTTAGAACCTCCGTTTTTGAAGTCGGTTAAAAATTCCGTAAACAAAAGGTTATATGAAGTGGAAAACTCGAGATTTTTTAAAGATTTCCTATTAATTAAAACGAAAAAATGAACAATTGCGGCGGAGACAAAGCCAACTCAGCCCAGAAGAGGAAGTTCTTTCAATTTTCAGTTCAATCTGTTGCTTTGAAAGAACGCGGCGTTGTATGCAATGAAAGAATCCGTTGAATGTAAAATTTCAAACAAAGTAAATGAATATCTAGATTAAAACGACTTTATTTCGCTCCATCTGAAAGAAAGGTTTAATTAAATGTTTTATTCTAGGTTTTCTTGTGGGCTGTCGAGATTTAAAAAAATGCAATGTCTATTAAACATTCCTATGTACACAGATTATCTGTTTATTTATTTACACTTTGTACAATTTGTATAGTACTTGCATGCGGACTTAATGCCTAAGAGCTCGATTATATATTACTCTATCTAATTTAAAGCCTGTGTTTAAAGCTGAATATATCAAATCACTCGTATTTAAAAGGAAACAAAACGTTTTATACGTACTTCAGTGTATCTGATGGCAGTGTAATGCAATTCATTAATTACTTTAATTAAATACAAGCAGGCATTACGTAGGTATCTCATCTTGTAATTACATACATACATATATAAACTCACGCCTTTTTGCCAGAAGGGGTAGGCAGAGATGCTACCAGGACACCCACATTTCGCCGTGTATGTTCCGTCCCATGATGTGGTAGGGGGCGGGCCTATCGCCATATCGGGCACAAATTCCGAACTCCGGGCTGATAACACTGTATTATTATACAAATTCAAATTGTAATATGTGAAAACTTGTAATTGGCCTTCTATAGTTTAAACTTATATTATATTGTAACTAGCTGTAAGTTTTCCTTTAAGTATAATATAATATAAAATAAATAAAATAAAATAATGAATAGAAAAATCCAATATCACTTTGCCCGACCCGGGATTCGAACCCGAAACCTCAGCTTTGTAGTCGTACCGGGTTACAAATACGCCACAGAGGCAGTCTAGTCGAGGCAGACAGTTTTTTCTAATATTGTAATTATTAGAAAAAAATTACTTTAATTCACTTTACCATTGCAGTGCAATACAGATAGAGTCGCCATCAATGAAAGATAATCATTTCACGTCTGGTGAAAGTTATTCCGCATCAATCGGGAAATTATAATAATTGTGAAAAGCCATGTCAAACACGCCACGAATCTCTCTAGACCTCGCAAATTGTTTGAATACACCGGCATGATATTGAAGGGAGATACCGTTTGTAATACCGAGTTTTATCATCATATCCATCATTTCAGCCCACATTTACTGCTAAACATAGGCCTCTTCTTTACACACCACGTTGCTTAAGTTTATTACATATCGAGTTATATTGACTCTAAATTATGTCAAAGTTATAGTGTACTTTAAGTCGGCTATCATACTGGTGGTAGGTCTTTCATATGTGAAAGGCCACCTAAGTGAGTACGACCGCAATGTCTATATCTCCCGCTACACAGCTGTGTCAATGTACTGTTGTGTTCCGGTTTAAAGGAAATTGTAGTCAGTAACTACTGGACATATTGAGGCATTCTTATGTCTCAGAATGGCGAGCGCAGTGGAATGCCAAGTATTGCTTTGTAGTTCATGGTGTTTGGTGCCGTCTGGTTTGCATGGTCCATGAGCGGTCGTATCACTTACCATCTGGCGAATGGTATGCTCGTCGCGCCTTTCACAGCAATAAAACAAGCAGAATCTGAAACACGAGAGACTTGATGGCCATTATGAACGTTTTTCGCTATCCAGACACGCTTAACCCAACAGGAAAATTTAAAATCTGACCCAGACAACATTTGAAATAAAATTATTTATTGAACCCATGAAATGTCATACATTATTTAGATTCAGTCACTTTTTTCCACTACACACGGTTCACAATGCTGTTTTCGCCAGAGAAGAACGGGCAAGAAACTCTAGTCAATTTAACTTAGTCATTTCGAATATAATCTAGAACCTAGGTTTAGACATGTGAGCGGCAGATGTTCAAAACAGGCGAAACATGCACGGAATGTATTCCACGAATGAGCAAATAGTCTCGGATTTAATACCAGTGAACTGTAGTTGTGAACTTCGGTCTGATTTAATGAAATACCACGTTTAATTAACTGTTGGTGTCTGTACTGGTGTTTATTACCAGTGTTTCTTTACAGTTTGATAGTACTTGAGTATTTGATTTATATTATGCGTGTTGGTTAGATGAATTAAAAAACACATGATAATAAAATAAAAAGAAAAGTATAGTAATATTTGTAAATAAATAACTAGTTTAGCTTATATCAACTGACTTCAAAGTAGACAATTTTAATATAAAATATTGATAAATAATTAAAAAAAATAAAATACACGCTTTAGTAAAACACCCAACTAAAGAAGTAAATATAATTGATAACGAGTTTAAGATTACAAAATCTAGTGCAACACATTCACTTTATTGCTATAAAGCTAGGGTGCTTGGAAATAAGTAATTATTGTTGTAAGCACCCCACGCTGTAAAGCGTGTATTTTAGTTTTATAAACTTTTTTATAAATTTTACTAAATAAACATCTATCTACGGCTATCTTATCTTATCAAAGTAAAGCAGCTGCGCGCAAATTACCCACTTAGATTTTTTTCAAGAAAATTTAAATTCTGTAATTTCTGGATTGCGTTACTTACATATGTAGATACATATAAACATACATACAGGCGAAGGTAATAAAAGCGTGTTAAAAACCTAAAGTATAAATATCATATTTTAAAATATGAAATTCAAATTTAACTCACAATCAAGGATACTGCAATATTAGCTTGAGGTTTCCAATTTACCCTTTTAGCTCCGAATCCTAAGAAAACAATGAATTTTAACTAAATATTTTACAATCAGGTCAAGAATAACATTTAAAGGCGAGAGGTATTTTAATATCTCCATATTATCTATACAAAATTGGTATCTAAACTTTTTTGTAAAACTTTATTCTGTTGTGAACTCAAGGTGCACTTAAACCATGCAATTAATATTATGTATTATCTGCAATATAAAAGTTTATCATAGACAAAAGTATCAAAACTGGATTACAATTTGAATTAGGAAAGAAAAAAATATTTTAGGTGGATTTAAAAATAGAATAACAGGCCACAAAGGCGTCGATTTTCGTCCTAGATTTTAACCCTCGTCACTGCGGCACGTATTTATCAATTAAGGCTGAAGTCATTTCAATAACCTGTGGATGATTCGGGGCTAATTCGACCCGCGACGTTCACAAATTGGCTCTGTAGACGGGGTACAATGAGTCCCACCGACGATAAATTAGGCACGTCGCGTGTCACCTCACGTACGGTTTTACCTGAGAATTTTAGACCAATGACTGGCTGATTTTCCCTATAAAAATTCAGCGTAGCTAAGCGACTTTTGTGGGTTTGTGGCTGAAGGTGATGCAATTAACTGTTCGTGAAATTGTTCCCCCATAATGTCGACGCAGGATAATAGTTTATATATTTGTAAAATATTACTTTTAAGCTTAGAGTAATATACAGGGTATATCAAAACTACGACGGTGCTGCGAAGCCAGGATGTAGTATTAGTGACTTTAGACACAAAGCAAGCAAAAATTTCACATAAAAAATGGACACCTTTTTTTTTGAATTTTTTACTTATAATCGTATTTGAGTGATAAATACATAGTTATTCTTAAATAATGATGTAGACCTTTATTTACCACCCAAATAATATGATTTTTAAAAAATTGTACGAAAATATCTGTCCCTGTTTTGGTGAAATTTTTATTCGCATCGTGTCTGCAACCACTAAAACTACCACCTGGCTTCGTTTTCGGTCGCAGTCTTGATATACCCGGTATAATGTAGAGGGAGCGCCGATACTCCAAGAACGTAGATAAAAATGGTAGAGCCGGGGCTACCTTTTTCTTCCCTATCAGTATGAAAAACTGCTTGACATACGCACGAACTACATGAAAAAGAAAAACCCAAAAGTGGAGTTTAGAGCCATCGAATTCTACCCAAATTTATTTTAGAGGCTAATATTAAATTTATATTCGATTACCGCCGACAAAAACCATTTTCTTATATTATAATAGACTACTTAATTTTAAAGAAAAAAAATAAAATTTTCGAACGCCTTTCATTCAGAGTTGCAAGTAATTAACATTTTGTAAGTCAGAAAATGTTCCGGAATATTTTTAGGTAAAAATAGAAAATTTAAAATATTTGAATTTGGATGGAAATAAATAACAATCAAGGCAGGGGCGAGTATTATTTTTCATTATTAATTATCAATTAATATATAGGATTATGATGGCCGAGAACAATGTAAAGAAAAATATGTACATTTCCATTTATTTATCTTTTTATATATTTTCACGAAAAAGTCATTGATCGGGCAACATTCATATAGAAGTGCTACCAACAATACGAACAATAAAATATCTAAGTTTTTGAAGATGCAAATGTATGCCAGTGCTCCCTCTATATTTTATATACTCTTAAGCTTTTAAGTAAAAATCAGATAAAATCTATGCCATTACTTTTTACAGTAGCATTCATTGCAATATGTATGATAAAGAAGACTATGAATTATTCTAATATATAGCATAGCCAAGGTCAAAGAACTTTAAATTATAAAACTTCGGGAGTTTTATTACCTACATTATGAATATGTCTGCTAGGGTATGAACATAAAGAATTCGTTACGACAAAAAATGCTGGTACACTCAAATTCATATTCCAAATTAAAAACAAGAAGTCATTACTCATTTGTCAACTTATCAACTATTTTAAGGCCCGTGCTAATTGTGCATTTTTGAAGTTTTATATTCTGTGTGCCCAATTAATTATTTTTTGATGTGACTGTTGTCAGTCAGCTCGAATTTTATCAAATATGAAATATTCGGCAAATAAATTAAATCGCATCCATTCAATCTGGAAAGACATCGTGCTGAAGCTTGTCAAATATTTAAATTGAATCCAACTCGTCATATGGACATGGAATATTATGGATATGGAATATTATTCAGATCGGATGGTATGTGCGATAATTTTTTATTTGTGACGCGTTTCTTCGTATGGTGCCGTCGTGTTCATGTATTGCGGGTGAAATTGATAGGCAGATTCAGGAACAGATGTTATAGGAATAATTATTTATGTATGTAATAGGAATACTCTATTTATACAGCCCTACTTATACTGGCTTGTGTATTTTTTTTCATCCAACAAATTTTATCGACATCAAACAGAAACCTCTCAAATTAACATGTGAAATAACATTAAAATAATTAAGTAGAGAAAACAATGATTCAAAACCAAGGTTATTAAAGTTAATAGATGAAAACAATTATTCCGTATTTCCAGGAATGGTCGGATAGGATATCGTAACGCGAAAGAAGGGCCTAACTACAACTCCTGTCATTTCAATTTCATTACAAAGGAATGCCAAGTATTGCTTTATAATTAATCGCGTTGTTTGGTTTTACTACTGTCCATGAGCGGTCCTATTGCTTACCATCAGGCAATTGGCATGCTCGTCTCGCCACTGTGTATATGTATAAGAAATGAAACCAAGCTATTATACAAATATTTTGATTTATATTTCATTTGTAGGTGTCGGCGCGAGTAAAATTCTTGTTTATATTGTGTTGACAATCGCGACAGACCAGAGAAACCTAGTGAGACAAAAATCAAATCAAGTATTACTGATATTAAATAAGTCTGTACATTTATTCCCTTGTTTTTCGTTTAAACCGCAGACGGCGTTATTGTCAATTTTATTTCGAATAGGAGAATGGCTAGAGGTTATTTGATAAACTTTTGGAGGCTGTGCCACTGTGGTGTAGTAGACGATAAACCGATTATGTGTCGAGTCAGCTGGTTCTATTCTCGGATTAAAAGTAATTAGACATACAACAACACATACAACTATACATACATCGTAAAGGGGTAGGTAGACTGTAGAAGCGAACACAGTTTGTCAAGCTTGATTCAAATTGGATTGCTGACACGAAAAATTGAACCCAAGAGCGGATGATTCACAACTCATACACTGCCAATATAAACCATAGACTGTAGGTAATTGACAATATAATTATATGCGATCTACAAATCTTTGTATTCACAATTTTTTTGGGTTTTGTGGTACTACCTCAAAGGTATTTTATACATCGACGACGCGACGTAAGATTCATATCTTAGGATTAGGGACACTAATAAATACAATTTGTTATTATTTAGTACAAAATGCAAATGAACTCTTGAAAAGCCTGCATAAAAACGATATTCTTAATCATAAAAAATCCAAGAATATACAAGTGTACAACATGATCATAATATGTCGCCACAGGGGAAACATTAAGCAATCCCAGTTTTTTATTGTAATCTACAAGGTAATTTGAGTATTATTTGCAATAAAAGTAACATAACTCAATATTGAAAAACGACTATATTTTAACTTCTGACCTTGAAAATATGACGATGTAAATCTTTGCTTTGAAATAAGAGTGGCACTCCAGCCGGCGTTTAATTTGATACCACATGCTCATAAAATTGTTGGATCACTTATAAATGTATTTGTATTTGCATTTTATTGGACAAGGCAAACGAGGAAACGCACACCTGATGGCATGCGATAACCGCCGCCAATTTACATGAACTTGTATATACGTTAGCAGCCTCTTAAGAGGATAAAGTAAACAGGTAGGAAAAAGTATGGGAGGCGAGGAAATAGGTAAAACTCTTCGATTACTTCAGTGAGAGTTTGTAACTTTTTTGGTTTCGATATAGAATAGCTGTGGTTTTATGGCTTCAAATTCATTGGGGTTATGTATATAACGATAGAAAAACATCGAGTCGATGGTAACGGCGATATTGTTTTTATTTTTATTGTAATTTTTAGATGTTAAATGGTAGTACATATGTATTTTTCTTCGGAGCTTTGCGCACAGACAAGTAATTTATGAAAATAAAAATTTCTACAATATAAATTTACATTTTAGCTTGAACATTTGTTATCCGCGGTATAGATCTAGTGAAAGGAGTAATAATGTAAGGCATATTGTAACGGATTAAGCCTCAGGCATATGCCAACATAATAAACTTTACGATAAATAAATTTGATTGTAAATAAAGTAAATATTGAGCTGGTAACAAATGTTTGAATAAAATATGTCTAGATCAGAAAATAATAATCCTCAAAAGAGCGTACCTACTACTTTATTAGTTTACTCTGTACACAAAACTGAATACAATCAACAAATGAAAACGAAAAACTAAACAGAATACTATCTAAATAGAATATTGATAATAAATCGAGATACATCGACTCGTACAAGCACAGAAACAGCACATGCATGCATATAGTATGTGCCTCGAATGCACGAGTTAATTAAATGCTAGTACAAGTTTATCAGTTCTGTTTTGTTCACAACTCATACGGGAGCCGGAATAGTCACACTTAACTTTGTGCTTCCTGTCAAAGCCTTAACTTCTTGGAAATCTGTGTTGACACACAGATTTCGAACACAACTGAATTTAGAATTCCGAGAAATCTTCTACGATTTATGGCTGTGGCTTCAGAGAAATCATTCATTGTTTGAAATTGGAATTCGGTTCGATATTCGGTTTTATTGCTTCAATAATTATTGGTACAATTATTTTAATTAAGTGGTACAGACTACGGCCTAATGAATACACCTTTGTATACACGACAAAGAAATGACATTACTGCCTTCTCACTCTCAATATTTCCAACTCCTCCTATTAATTTAACTTTTTGATTGACTTCGTTGCGGGTTAAAGACAAATTAGACATTCCCGGAGACTCGCTGAGCTTCACTGCTTAGTGTCATTAAAATGCGTGCCACTGTTGATCCTGGCTTACAGGAGTTGCAGTGGCGGGTGTGAGGGCGGGACAGTCTCTCTCAATATTTAGTTATTTATTTATTAATGAAATAATGAGTTCTTAAATATATTTTTTAAAATCAATTTATATAGATGATTTTTTATTGATTTTTATCAAAATCATAAGTTCTATCAGAGCTAACCAAACGGATGGAAGATTTAATCGACACGACGAAATTTAAATTATTCTAAATGGTTCATAGCAATGAGTAATCCAACTCCTATATTTTCGAGATTTCTGTATAAATTTGTATAAGGATAGGGTATTAATTGTAGTCGTCAAATAAGTATAATTACATACATACAAAATTCACCCGGGCCAACCCTAGTCGGGCAATTGCAAACAAATAAATAAACACGTTGGTATATTTGCCAATTGTAATTTACAAGACGAGTTTAAGTATACTAAAAAGCAAGAAAATGGAGTTTGGTAAAGTTGTCTTTGACAAGTTGCGATAAAATCAATCGAGTTTCTTTCTCGTTGACATTCTCAAAGGAAAATACTTTTCAACTGTTCCCTTGTTGAAAGTTTTTATTACAATCAGTAATTTACCCATCTGATACATATACAAATAAAAATACACCTAACAGGCACAGATATAGTCCTGACTCGCACCGACATCGAATATTTCGAGGGCATCAGGAAATTGTCGCTCGATGAAACCTTTTTTGTGTAGGGAAAAACATATTTTCAATAAAAACAAACAATTGCGATCCAGGCCCGGAGTTCTTGGAGAAATGAACTTGAAGTCCAGTCACTCTGGTAGCCCCATTTGTAGTAATGGCCGACATATCGTAAAATGTGATGATAATTACATTTTATAAAAAATCTGTCGCCCGGGATATAACAGGATACCGTTCAAGGACAAACCATAAAAAATGCTACAATGAATTTTAGGCAGTACCTACGGTATCGGGGTCAACGATATTTTTTACCGATACCATGAATGGACATGCTCGTTTTTGGTCCATGTTCCACAGGGCTTTCCTGCATCTGAAGATTGTAGTAAAACAATAACATACAAAAACTGTATTAAAGTATCTTCGCTTACAAACATAATATTGTCGAGCTAGGGTAAAAGTCTTGCAACGTGTCCGAATGTTGCGAACATCTGTCCAATATTATGTATCGCTGCTGGACAAAGTTTCGAAACGAAAGTTATACAATCAATATTGAGATACGTTGACCTTTCAGCATATAATATGATTATTTTTCAAATATTTATGTAAATATAATTACATACGACTACACAGCTGGGGTCTCAGGTTCAAATCCCGGGTCGGGTAAAGTGCTATTGGTTTTTTCCTATTCATTATCAGCCTGGAGTCAGGAATTTGAGCATAATATGGCGATAGGCTTGCCTCCTATCACATCATGGGACGGAACGACGGACGACTTATTGGACCCGTGTTTTACGTTTCAGCGGATTGGTTATTGGGTACAAAATGTTGAGGCACTATTGTTTTCCCGGTTGTTTATAAGAAAGGAGCATTCACCGAAAAAACAACGTCCGTCATCACTTTTTCGAATAACCTCTGAACTTTTTTTATCAGCCCATATGCGTTCCATTGCAGGGCACGAGCCTCCTCTACAATCGAGAGTACGATTGAGAGGGCCTAATATTGTCCCTGAACTTTAATGACATACAATTTGTAGGAATCGTAGGCGATTGGCCGTAGAAAGTGGAAGGCGATAAAAGGCGAACGGGCATAGAGAAAAATAAAAGGGTTATGTTATCAGGATATTTAAATTCGTAATAAAAAATATGCAATACTATTAGATAGATAGATAAAAACGTTAAACAAAACAATCATAGAGAAAATACCAAACAAATTAGTTTGACATCTATTTGATCTAAAACGATGGAATCACTCAGTAAGAGCTGGGTCAGTTTTAGTTAAAATTGACTATGAAGTGATTCTAGTAGGTCCATTAAAAGGAAGCCTTTTGTAAATCGAGTCTTAAGTAGAGTTTGAGAAAGACCGAGGTTAGACAAATGACACTAAGTACCTACTTAAGTTTTGTATAAAATTATGTTAATGATGTACTAAAAAATCTAATTCAATTATCCTTTATACACTAGGTTATATAACTTGTGATTTTATCGCAACCTTCCGCGCTAATGAGCAATGATGAAATTCCTTCTAGGCAATTTCGTCTCGAGAATAAATTTTGCTTGAAAAATGTTCGGGAATTTTTGCATTACATTTATCTTTGACGCACCAATTTGTACTTTACGTGGCGTCTCAAAGACACTGTAGAACTTTGTATACAATCAAGGAATTTTGAGGCAGGCACTGCAGTATGCTTCGATATTCCTTGAAATATGGATCATCAATATAGGTTGTTCAAAAGAAAACGTCAGCATTAGTTAGATATTAGAATCCGAGCAATTTACATGTAAGTATCAGAGGTAGATTTTAATATTCCATACCGCCATGATTAATTTGTCAATAGATAGGCATTTTATTGTACTATTCAAGTAGAAATACGTCTTTCAGGAAACCTATGAACGATGGTAACATGGTAAAGGACACGTCAGTACGTAACAAAGTCCTCTACAGACTATCTAAAATATATTAGCGTGCGGCGAAATTGGGAACTACAAATAAAAAATCTAACGCATTGTTTTAAAAGTGTTTTCATAATATAAACAGCAAGTGTTAATACTTGTAATATTATAGTATTACCAATATCCAATGTAATAAATTGTGTATTGGCTTCAACACAAGATGTGAATCATATTAACGAAAAGTCTTCTTTAAAGGATGGCTCTCCCGTAAGCTGCGGTTTTTTCAAAGTCAAGTTTTTGTTGTTGTGTTATGTTTAATTTAATTACAGGTAAAGAGTAAAATTCATATAAAAAAATATATTATAATTCGAGACAGCGCGTCAGGCTTACACGTGCCATACGCAAAAACAGTTAATAAATTATTCACAGAGTTAATAACATTGTGAAGCTTAAATAAATAATATAATCATTTTGGTATAAATGTTTTACAAAATATTTCTTCATGTCACATTTTGCCGTGACAGTAATTAATTCGTCTTTGTTGTGTTTAATTAATTATTTTATGTACAAATACATTATTTTACCGTGGTTTCTCTTGTTTCTCTTTTTTTTATTCTGACGCGTCAGTCATAATATACATGTACGTGCATTACAATTCAAATAAAGAATACACCGAAGAAAGATTATCTCGCCAATCGACATAATTTTGGCGGCCTTTTAGAAACCAGTTATACACAGGCCGAACCATGAAATGACCCACTCAAATGAGTCTATGTATTTTTTATGACGCAACATGCATTACGAGTGCGGACAAAGTTGTACTCGAATTATAATTAAACAAATATGAAGGGTCCGATTGTTGTCCTCAGGCGATATCACTGACCGCATGACACGAGACAGCAAGATTTCATTTGAAATACCTTCGTCTATAAAAAAATTACTAACTTCATTTCTCTGCACGTGTGACCGTCTGACTTTATTACATCGCTTAAAGTCACATATTTAAATTAAGACATTAAACTGAACACTTTCATATTTTTAGTAAGCAATGTAGAACATCAATGGGTTTACCTTCGACCAGACAAAGACTAAAGCCAGAGAATGTTGAATTTACCTAAAGTCATAGAACTTGCTTATGTCGAAGCTTTTATTAGGTCACAGAATAAACTTAGCTGTCAAGTAATAATAAATACATCGACCAGACACACAGTGATGACCCCATAGTAATATGCAGAGTATTGTGTGGTGGGTATCAGAAACTAGGCATTTAACACAACATTTAAAGCAAACGAATATTGTGCACCACACAAAGATTTATATCGGTGATCGAAGACGCGGCCTCGTTTCACAAGCTGTTCAACCAACTGCGCCACAGGCTGTCAACTAATGAAAACTGCAGTGCAGTTTAAATTTTGACACATACTTATACAAAAATAAGTGCCAGTACCTAGGACCTAGACATATCTGTTGATCAATTAGGGGAAAAAAATATTTACAATTACATAATTCTAAAGTACTTAGTACTTTAAAAGCCAAATACCTACATATCAATTATACAAAACTCTCCTTTGATATTAATTACACGTGGAGTAACGAATAAATTGATTTTACAAGCCGACACTAATTAATTTCAAATGTGTGAAGTCTGTAAGTAATTATAAAACTCCTTTGTTACCTCAGAAAGTTTTGATTACCCGTTAAAGAACAAAAACCCATAATATGTATTTTAATTGGCCCTTTACGGAGCTGACAGAAAACAACCTAAATTCCTGGAAATGAACATAAGATATCGATTGACACAGAAAAATTGCTACATTTGCACCAGTTAGTATTGTTTATAAATAATGAAATAAATACACTAACCTGGGACCCGTAAACCGACGGTCGGCGCCGACGAAAATAGTAACGATTTGCACCACAGCAAAACAATTTTTATTTTTAAATACATATAACAATTGAATAAATAAACAAATACACTCACCAGAGCCCCCTTCTCGAATCTGCATGGACAGCGCAGACGAAAATAGTTGTACACTGCACTGGATAATCACTTCACTTGTCACTTACACTAAATTAAACACAAACCGTTCGAAATTTAAAAATTAGCAGTGCTCCGAAACACGTGCTTCGCTTTCGGAAGCCAACGCGAGACTGACCGTGCAGACTCGTGTACGTCTTTTTATAGGCAAATTATAACTAACCTACCCTCACCTGAATTATATTTGCAATAAAAATGTAAGATCGAAAATATTTTTAATTCGCCTTCGCTAGTAAATTGTTAATATCCTAAACTACAATTCAAAGTTAGTCATGGAATCCGATAAGAAGTTACTTTAGACATTTTTACTTCAGGATTTTACTCTGTATTGTATCTCTCAACTTCCTGCTTCAAGTTTATCTAGGACGTTTGACTGGGCATCCAAAATTAACCAGTTTTATATATCTGTCTTTCTTTAACAGACAATATTTTTTTTCACCCGCCCGCGGAACATGTCGCTGAAAGTATTATTATAATCAAGAAACAAACATTTTATAAGAATCGAAAACCAATAAACTACGAGTAACTAAAAATACTGAAGTCACTGACCTAGATATAAGAACCGTCAAAGCCTAAAAACGTTAATAACAACGCTCGTAAATTCTAGCCAGTGGGCTGAAAATGTTTTGAGATAATAAGGGAACACTTTTATCAATAGAAGGATAAATCTGCAGACTTTTTGCAAGGATAGTCACTTGTAAAAAACGCTTGTAAGCGAAGATTTGATCAATTCATAATATGAATGAGATATAGATGATAGTCCTCTACTCTGGCCTAGTACGGGACGGATTTCACATAGGAAAATAGGGATATACTTAACATACATTACATAGAACATGTACTGTAAAAGTAAATATCGTAAATTATCTAAATAGATCTTCAGGCTTTCCAAATAGATGTCACTATCTTAATCGCAGCTCGATGGAAGTTACGAAAGCTGAAATCCACTCTAACTCCAAAGTTATCTTGATGTTAAAGTAATCAGTTACACACCAAGATAAAAGTAGACTATAATCTATCGGCCTTATTCCTAGATAGTTTTAAAAACTATTTTAGTTATCGAATTTTTTGTCCCTTTCGGACGACTTTTGATTTCAGTTTGAGCGAAGAAGACAAAACATTCTATAATTATAATAGATTTTAAAATTGTAGACGAATAAGGCCGTATGTGTCTATGTTATGTGCTGGATAGCTTACGCATATTTGCTGTATTTGAATTCTGTAGCTTCCCCGATTATAATTTTTAGTACAGTTAGTCGATTTGAAAAACATGATGACAGATGGACAGACGTTACTATGTTTTAAGCGCTTGGTAGTATCGACGCGAACAGCCTCGAAGGTTGTCGAGAAGTCGAGAATTAATATCGTAAAAAAGTGTAATAAATAAATAATAATTCAAGTAATTATTCAAGTATCCCACACCTCTGACTTTTCGGAGTTATATAAGTAAGGGTTGTAACTCATCATTTAATTTTACGGCGCGGAAAACATTGTGAGGATATCATACTGAGTTCTTTGTAAGGAAGCCCCTGGTATATGTAGTCCGCTAATCCCCAAGTTTAGTGGGATTTGTAGTGGGGTTTACAGCACGGGCCCTCTGAATCAAACTTTCGATTGGAAAGCAGTAATGGACTATTTAAGTTATATTCGGAAAAGAACATTGTGGGCATTTTGTCATGGCAGAATAAAAGAGTTTGCAGGTTGCCTCGCAAAGGTTACAAAAGGGTGTCGTTTACTTAAATTATTTATTATTTCTCTCTCTATTCAACCAAATGATGGTCTCTGCTGAACATAGGCCAGGGATGTCCATAGAGAATTGTTGAAAGCAGCCTGTTTCAAGCGTAATTATAATTTCTAGTCACTAAGGGCCTTATTCATAGACAGTTTTAAAACCTATTTTAGTTATCGAATGTTTTGTCTTCTTCGCTCGAACTGTTCAACTCAAATTCAAAAGTCGTTCTAAAGGGACAAAACATTCGACAACTAAAATAAGTTTTAAACCTGCCCATAAATAAGGTCATAATAATTTTGGTGCAAATAAATTAAAACGAAGTTAAAGTATACGAAGCTGTTGTTATTGACATCAAACATGTAGTTTCATGTTTCTTGTTGTCCACACGTCTGGTGTCCAATTAGCACTACACTCAGCATTGAGTCAATAATCCGCCTCACATCCCCTCATTAATTAACTAAGTTGCTTTCAAATTTCCGTTCGAAACTCAATGTATGTATTTGTGAGGAATATATTCTTTTCGGGTTTAGAAAGCATGTAATGTTAAAATTTACTCCAGTGTAACCACATATTTATTGGAATTTATAACATAATTTGTTTTTACATAACAGTATCCTAAGGAGAAGTATTTTAAATTAATGATAAATGCCGGCGTTCGTATAACTCTAGGTGACCACTGAAAATCACCGTTGC
The DNA here is from genome assembly GCA_949752805.1 of Deilephila elpenor. NCBI lineage: Eukaryota > Metazoa > Arthropoda > Insecta > Lepidoptera > Sphingidae > Deilephila > Deilephila elpenor. Next base: position 4,366,540 of record OX457114.1, read on the forward strand.
GCTGTAGCTCGCGCTTCAGTGCAGCTCCTTCCATATTTTTTGTTTTCTTATTTTTTTATATGTTAATTTACGTTAGTCGAGTATGTGCATTGTAAATTGAATTGTGTGACTAATAAATATGTTTTTCTTTCTTTCTTATAAATTGTGTATAATTACCAGTTTCATGTTCTATTGAGGGAAGTGGACAACTATTTTAATAGCTTAATAACAGCCTTATAACAGCTTTGATTTTACATTTTATTCAGAAGAGATGATTGTGGTGACTGCCTCGGTGGAGTAGTTATACTACGACGCGATTACAAAGCTGAGCTCTTGGGTTTGACTCCTGGGTCGAGCAAAGTGATTTAGAACATTTCTATTCATTCTCAGCCCGGGCTGAGTCAGGAATTTGTCCAAGATATGGCGATAGGATCGCCCCCTATCAAATCATAGGACGGAACACATAAGGCGAAAGGTGTTCTGGTTGCACCTCTGCCTACCACTTCTGGGAAAAAGGCGTGTTGTTTGTGTATTTATGATTATGGTGATGTATCACATATAAATCATTACGACATTCCGCTTCGAGAGCATCAAATAATAAGCAAAAATAAGGAAAGAAAATTGCAGAACGGTGTTTCAGTGTAATAAGGCGATGATCGATGTAGCTCCGTCGCTTTCCAATCAGCGTGTAGTCACGTCGCGGAAATGGATTTGCGCCGAGTTCATGAAGGCAGTCAGCTGGACCGTGACCGTGAAAATAACGTACCTTAGAATATATAGAAATATTGATAAATATCGATCCTGTAGGTCGTTATTTACTTGTTAAACTGCTGGCGTGTTTTCGGCGTAGAGGTCATACTATATCAGCCCATATACGTCCCACTGCGGGGCACGGGCTTACTCTACAATCGAGAGAATCGATTGAGAGTGGTTAGGCCATATAGTCCACCACGCTGGCCTAGTGCGGGTTGGCGGACTTACATATCGTAGAAATTATTTAAAATCGCTACGGTATGCAGGTTTCATGAGATGGTAGGTATGAGGTACGTAGAGGTCATGATATGTCAATATTAGGGTCCTGGGGGTTTCTAGCTGGGTAGGTACTTCAGTTAAGTTCTATTGATTTTAGGTTTTTGTTCTAAAAGATATGTTACCCGGGACTTTTTCTCAAAATTTGCTATTAAGGATGCCGCATGTAGCTGATATTTCATATGATATTATATTATATCATTTCAATGACTCGAAGTTGTGCTATGTAAAAAACAAAAATGTATAAAAATAGTTCCATGAAGGTGAATGTAAATACACGTATAGTTTAAGTTATAAATAAAGGGGCGTAACTTATTGCGCCGACTTTAGATAATATGATAAAGTAAAACCGACGATGATGGATGGAAACAGATCGGAACAAATAACTTTATTCACATAAACTACGATACTTTAAAAACTCTTACATGTTTTAGGCCCAAAACTGTAAGATAATATCATTAGGAATATTTGCTTTTAATAATATAATCCTAAACTGTAACAAATTAAAGATATTTAACTCACCCTTCGAAGTAGATTTGCCAACTCTCCAACTAATTGATTATGTCAATTATATTTATCAAAGTAGACACAAGTTTTCATCTACAAGTTTTTAGTTTGGGTAGAGTGCCAAACTTGAAAAAACAAGCCAGCATAAATATTTGTAATAGCTGAGTTGGAAGGCTAGACTTCGGCATACTCCTTTTTACCCCCACTTGGTCACCTAAAAGGGGCTTAACCTTTTTCCTCTTGTATATAGGTATGTAAATTAATAACAAACATCTATGCTTTTAAAATTTTATTCAGAAGAGATGATTTACAAATGTCATATCTTATACAGCTATTTATTTACAGAGTGGTCACATCTAATAGTAAGTTTTTACTATAATTTACTACATCAATATACATTATAAATTCTATTAATTTATATTCTTTCTTCAAGGTGAGATCTAGTTTCTTACAATGTTATTTAAAACCTTTCATTATATACACAAGACCAGATCTTACAATAAATATAAATAGTAAACAGAAAAAGACACAGGAAAATATTAAATCGTCAAAGCTCTTTCATAAGAGTTATCGAAGCCTAAAATGGTTATATTCCATATTCTTACATGATCAGCCTATATCTCCGAGGAGGTGATCTTTAGTTGCCATGAATGCCATTAGGAATACTCGGTTCGCTGAACATATTTTTATATTCTGGCTCGGCAAAGTGATAGCTCCGAGTGATATCACCTGATGGTATAACAGGGACGAACAATTACATTACCAACCGACGACAGACATTAGTCTCTAGTCATTACAATAATGCCGGTTTGCCCAGTTGTTCCTTAATGCCTTGTTCTAAGGGTCCTAGCTCGTAGGCATGATTCGAGATCTGGTAAAGTGAGCCTATCCTCACATTCAAATATTTACATTATGAAAATGACTCCTTTTTCCGCGTAGGACACGAAAATAGATTAAACCAGCCCTAAAATAATACTTGAGGGTGCCTTGAGTATTTTTCCACCCTTCCCCGCCCAAGACACTCCTTTGTTGGCGGTCTTAACACAAAGCTAAGGTGAAGTGCATTCGTACTGAAATAACTCGCTGAAGTCATAACTACTATGCTTTACATTGAACCTCATGGCTCAACTCACAAGTACAGCTGTAAAACGTAGTATTAGGAATTATTTTAAATAGTAACTATTTACCTCCACGATTGTGTACGAGTATTTAGCGGTGGGAATAGTATTAGAACAGTGACACAGTTATATAGTACGAGTAATAGTAACATAGCCACGACTGTAGTGTACAATTTAATCTTACTGCTTAACTAAAATAAAAAATATGAGATCCAGTATTTCAAGCGTGCAATTATGAAGTTCTTATTAAAGAATGTATGAATTTAAGAACTATAACAACCAATTTTATAATCAAAACATTAATTACTCCTAAAATGACATGAACTCCTTAGCCTAATTTTTATACAAATCGATTGCTTTTAAAACCTAAACTCACTAGTCATTTAAACCCGGAAATAGTATTAAAACATTAACACATAATTTTATTATATTACCCATACTTAACAAACATTTAACAGAAGTTTATATAAGAACCATTGAGGAAAAATAAATCTATATTACATAAAAACCTTTTACCTTTAATTTCACTTTCTAGACTTATTTTAAGTTCCTTTCTGTCATATCAGAGGTCACCACTAAAGCATGATAATGTTTATTAATACAAACAACATAAAAATAAAAACGAAATATTTAAAATTACAATCTTGAGGGTTATCTACATTTTATTATCTACTTCTTTTATTCATTTATTCGGTTCTCCAGACTTTTATAAATATTTACTACAATGTTTACGGGGTGGCAGAGACATGACGGGTTATTAAAACCATATACGTATCGGTTTTGCTGTTGGTATATCAAAAATCATAAATCTTATGAAATTCAAATGCGTATTCTCTGAATATTTTTAGTTGATATATGATTTTCTAATTTACTTTTTACTAGAAAAATTACAACGAATTTTGACGTGATATCGTATTTTTTTTATCATGATAGATGCGCATCGTGGTTTATTTTAATGTCACATCTCCATTACTTCATATATCTCTACATACTTAGAGAATAGTCATAGTAAAAGATTTTATTACTTAGCTAAAAGTCACAATAAAAGTCCCACAACAACACATCAGCTTAAGTTATCGAAAACGGTTTCAAGCATGGCTCCTTCGCTCCTTCGTCGATACAAATCGGCGCGGGGTCCTTAATGAAATCCACTTTGCTAACAAACGACACTCGAGTTTCACGGTTTCGATTTGCTGTCGAGTTGATCGGGGTTACTTCTCGGCAGATTGTGTCGTTTGTGCCTCTCTCCCGGCCGACACGCTGGCAGAGCAGCGTCTCTCGGAACGCGACACGGTACCTGTTGATGGGAAACGCGATTAGCACTGATAATAGTGAAATGGTTGGTGGGCTGTAGGTTTCATACTGGTAATAGTGTTACTTTAGGTAGTAAGGGGGGTTCTGTAGTTTTAAGGTTTAAAGATTGTTCTATTTCTACCTGGCGTTATCCCGGCTTGTGCCAGAGCCCACGTTCCCGTTAATTCTCCTCCATTTTGCCCGATCTTCAGCATCCACAATAGTAAGGCCATTTACCCTCATTTGTTACTTGACGACATCTATCCAGCGCTTCATTGGTCTACCCTCGGTCAAGGTCCGGGAATGTTGAGGCTCAGGCACACATTGCCGTCTTACTCCTGTAGTTTTCTTAGGGCGTGACCGTTCTAAGGTTTATAGATTTATACACAAAAAAATATTTATTATAATATTAGTTGAGATGTTAAGATGTTAAGGTACCACCATTACACTACTTGATGAACAAATACATTACTGTCCAATTAGAAAGTCGGCTATAGAGTGTGTGAGAGAGAGAGAGAGATATTATTGATCTGCATGCGCGTTAATTGACAATTTTGTCTTTTGTTTTTTTACTGTTGTCTATATGAGAGTCTAGAATCCCAAGATTTTTTAATGATTTTATTTTAGACTAGCTTCTGCCCGCTAACTTCGTCTGCGTGATTAACTTTGTTTAAAAAAATATACATGTATAGATTATTTGGTATATCTCATCCCGTCCCGTCCCGTTATATCCCGCCTGTCCTATCTCATTCTCACTCAAGGTATGTAATCCACGCCCATCGCATCCCTTTGAGTATAAACAGTAACAAATATGTATATCGGATTTCCGTCCTCATCCCACGGGAACACTTAATTTATCTGGATAAATGTAGCCTAAGTGTTAATCCAGTGGTAATATGGGGAATATTCGTTTTTCTCATTTATCTTCCGTAATACAAAAAAACACCCTGTATGTAAATAAGACATTTACCAGTTTTTAAGTTGGACTTGTACCTATATAACTGTGAAACCGCATCTCATTTCGTCTTGTAGTTTTTGCGTTATGCGCAAGTAAATAAAAAGAAACATCCTGTCTATAAATAAAATATAAACCAGTTTTAAAATTGGACGTGCACCAATATAACTGTGAAAACTGCATCTCATTTCGTATGGTAGTTTTGAGTAATGTGCAAGCAAACAAAAATAAACATCCTGTATGTAAATGAAATATATACCAGTTTTTAAGTTGGACCTGCACCATTGTAATTGTGAAAACTGCATCTCATTTGGTGCGGTAGTTTATGAGTAAAGTGCAAGCAAACAAAAAGAAACATCCTGTATGTCAATGCAACATATACCAGTTTTTAAGTTGAACCTGCAGCAATATAACTGTAAAAACCGCATCTCATTTGGTGCGGTAGTTTATGAGTAATGTGCAAGCAAACAAAAAGAAACACCCTGTATGCAAATGCAACATATACCAGTTTTTAAGTTGAACCTGCAGCAATACAACTGTGAAAACCGCATCTCATTTGGTGCAGTAGTTTTTGTGTGATGCGCAAGCAAACATACAGACAGACAGACAGACAGACAAAAATTCTAAAAAAAATTGTTTTGGATTCTGTTGCTGTTATAAAGACCCCCCGCGTTGAAATTTCTTAAATATCTTCCATGTACAGACATCGACCATTTACATTTTTATTTTATGTATAGATTTTATTTTAGATTTTAGTTGCCAATCAACTCCAAATAAATCATCACGCCTAATTTTCATGTATATATGACCATATACATTTAATATAATGGCATTACAATGCATCTTCTTTATTATGATTAAACGCCCTATTTCTCAATCCATATTTACATTGTAAGCCCTCAAATATTCGGGGCATTTGAATATTCGCCCGTATTCGGTACAGTCAATACAGCCTCGACGAAATCAAATCACAATGACAGGACAATTCGGGATAAATTAATTTCGCCTCGTAAGGGATTTAGGGGATGTAATTCCGCCCGCGCTCCCTCAGGGACAATGTATATTGACTTAAATACAGTCCGCGATCATGTTATTAATGTTTTGACGTCAAATATCCCTTTTTCCGTTATAATGATTCTACAAAGTGACTGCAATCAGAGCGGATAGAGATATGGGTATTATATTAATATAGTATCAACTAATAAGAGATATCTATGTTTTAGTCGACATAATTATGCCGGCCTGCATTAAATCAGATATTCATTGTTTAAATTTAGTATATAATTATTATGTTTTAATATATTATGTTTCATATAATTATTTATTTAATTTCCTTGTACTAAGGTAGTATAATATTGCCGTTATAAGTTACGCACACACTTTTTAATTTTACTTTTTCATACAAATGCCCACTTTTATTTATTTCTTGTCGTACGATCCATTCTATCGTTTTTGGTTGTCTGGAAGAGATCGCTTATAGCGATAAGACCGCCAATTGTACACTTTTTTTTAAGATTTCTATTTTTAATCGTCTCTGTACTTTGTGGTGTTCAATAAAGTGTTGTGTATCTGTGTATATATACTGAAACCGAATCACGGCAAACTTACATGGATTTCTATAATAAACTCTTTACCATAGACTATAGAGTACGGTCGCGCTATCCGAATGTTCTTGGATGCTTTAAAATAGTAAATAACTAAATGTAATGCTACTAAAATATATCTTTAAGCAAAATCTACTGGCAAAATTGTAAAGATTGTAATTAAATAATCAAATAGGCATTTCATAGAGGTGACCTCGAATCCTTTGAAATTACAAATTGTTTGAATACATCGGCTTAATATTGAAGGAAGATACCGATAATGAAATACCAAAATTGATTTAATTTAGGGTTGACCTTTCAACGTTTAGATAAAGGTTGTTCAATAAATTAGTTATAACTTGAGTGGATATAAAAGTGACACAAATGGAATATTTTATTTAAACACCAGTCGGTTTTAATTTGTTCATTTTGTGTTTTATTTGGCGATTTTTATTTGAAAAATCAGTCCTTTAAGAAGAAATCGCACTGAAAAAACCTGTTTATACTTTTAATTATCCACTTATAGTTTTTTAGCAGATTTTTTTGTAAAGGGATGGTATCTGTCTTATAAACGGAGTACCAAAGAAACAACAAGAAAACTTAAATTACGATAAAAAACAAAAAGGCGAGAAATCTAAGAAACCATTGTAGCGATCTTTTACTTTAAACAATATTATTTCCCTATGTTTGTTCAAGAGTACCAATTATTATTTTACATGCACGATTAATATGATATATTAGCAAAATAAGCTTACTGAACTAAAATAATCTGTCAAAACCAGTTTTATATGAATATATATAAACCAGAGTACATTACAAGATTTCCTCGCGATAAGATGTCTTTGTCGCCAGTTCCGATCTTGTTTCATTCCCACTTCCAACGCGGCAGTGAAAAATCTATTTCCGGGAGCGCTCAAAGCTTTGTCTCCGACTATTCGCTACGCCAGCTAACAATGTCATCGGATTCTTATGGGCTTTGGACTGAATGTACTGTAATGCAGTTTTATTCTTAGTTTATAATAGAATATTTTATTTAAATTTATTTATTGTTCTTTATGCATACCTACACCAGAATAAGAAAAACAATTTTATCTATATTAAAAGTATACAGGGTATATCAAGACCGCGACCGAAAACGAAGCCAGGAGGTAGTATTAGTGATATCAAACACAACGCAAGTAAAAATTTTACAAAAAAAATCGTCAATTTTTTTTGTTGTTATTTTTTACATATTGTCGTATTTGAATGATTAAACATAGTTTTTTCTAAAATAATGACGTTCATCGCTTAATTTTTAAACACGCAATGGTACGTAAGGGTTTTATTACTATATTTGCAAAAACTAGGTATTTACCCCTCAAAATCCCTGATTTTGAAAAAATTGTAAAAAAAAATCCATCGCTTATTTTGCAAAATTTTTAGTTGCATTGTGTCTGTAGCCGCTATGACTACCACCTGGCTTCGTTTTCGGTCGCGGTCTTGATATACCCTGTATAATACTATTCGCATATGACTGCATAATTGAGAGCCTCTGTAGCGCAGTTGGTTAGACGCCGACTGTGAAACGAGAGGCTACGGGTTCGATCCCCTCACCGACACAAAAGTGTGATCCACAGGTATTTGTTACCGGTGTAGGTGTTTGTTGGACCGAAAAGTCTCTCGCATTTCTTGACACCTACGATACAATCGATCTTAGTGTGTGTTCAGTACTATGTATGTGACTATTGGGTGTATTTATTAATAGAAAGACCACTGTAAATTAATAACATGGTGGAAAACCCGTCAAAGTGACCCACGGAAATATGTCGCGTTTCGATTACTCACGTTGGTCAAAAACTCGTTGTTCTGATATAGCCAAGGGGCAAGCGCTTTGGGTTTAAAGTGTGTGCATCTGGTTTTGAGCAGGTTAACATTATCTGAACTAGTGAAATCCAGTAGTATTTACCTTACATATGCCATTGATTTGTAGTAACTTTACATGTCAAAATAAAGCTTGTTGTGAGCACATTTGCTGCCTACATATAAAATCTACTGGGTGTTACCCTAAAACTATACAAAGAAATAATTGTCATTACAGCATCGACGTTACAAATAAGTTAGTTTTTGCAGTGGCAGCTTTATTTCGCATGAGACATCAACTTCAGCCGTCTGAAGTATCACGAGGAAATTAAAACTAAACAGTTCGTACTTACTAGCTAGAAACTACGTTACCTTGAAACTAAATAATTGCCCTTACCTAGAAATGCCGACGTATACCCTACTTCTAAGTAAGCTAGACTGACTGTGAAAAATAAAGGTTTACTTTAATTCGTCTAGAAAGCTTACTTTTTATAAGCCGCATTTATCCAATGCGAACCGAGGTCCTGGGTTTTAAATTTCTGGTCGTTATTCTACTTCGTGGGAAGTTTAAGTTTCAGAGATTTTTTATAAGCATTCCGGTACTGAAATTGTGCCCAGCTTGATGACGGGCTCCCCTTCTATCATAAATATTTGGGCAAAAATAAGGTCGACGAATTGTGAGCGATACTCGTGGCGCCAAAATCTAAATGCCTTCCTTCTCTGTAATACAGGCATTTGTGAGTGAAGTGAATCCTTATAATAGATAGTACGTGTTGCAATATGGATGAACTATATAACAACTATTAACGTAATACAAGGAGCATAGATTTCATTACCTACCCTTGCCTTCAAGACAGTTCGAAGTTTCTAACTTGACATACCCAACATGGTTTTGGGGTTAAGGGTTAGTGGCCGAATTATTTAAAAGATACATTTGATTACATAAGTTTACTTATTAGTTTAACACGTCACAAGGTTAATACTTGTGATTGAACCCTTGCTTGTGTCTTGATAAATTGCTATTTTATTCTAGCTGTTGTGGATACCTACATGATTATAGGTGTAAAAACTTTGCCGCATGTGTTTTTTAAATATAAATCTTCTATACATTTAATAAATTTCTACCGATCGATGTTTGTACATGCAAGATAAATGAGGAAAACTAATAAGGGGATCTGTATTAACGTAATAGAACCCCAAACAATGATTTTTTAAATTATTGTGTGTCGTTTTGTCTGTACATTTGTGCGCGATGAACTCAAAAACGGCTTTACGGATTTCGATGAAATTCGGTAAGGAGGAAGCGGACACACTGGATTAACACTTAGGCTACTTTTTAATCCAAAAAATGTAGTGTTCCCGTGGGATGAGGAAAGAATTCCGATATAATTGTTACTTTTTCATACTCAAAGGAATGGGTTGATATTGGATTACATGCCATGAGTGAGAATGAGGCGGGACGGGTGGGATATATCGGGACCGGACGGATTTGGAAATTCCAAATGAATTTAATTTAAAATAAAGTTGATCACGCAGACGAAGTTTGCGGGCAGAAGCTAGTAAATAATAAGTTCATGCAGCGGTCACATCATAGTCATGACCCTACTCTAAGATATAAATATACTGTCGTGGGTATTAGAAACTACAAGAGACTTGATTTACAAACTTTCAGACCCGGAAAATACCACACACCGCACATACTTTTCTCGCGGTGCGAGGATCAAACCCACAAGCTCTTGTTTTACACCGGCGGCGTTTGTAACTTAACCAACTGCCCAGCAAACACTGAATTTAATTACCTGTCAAAACATTTAGTCTATTATCGGAATTTTCAAACTTCCATTAAGTTTCAGAAACATCTGTACATAATCTTAATTATATCACCCAACGGGTTAACATGTTTACAGTTTAAATGTGTTGTATCTGAATAACTCATGACTTTAAACGAAAGATATTGAACATACCCATCTATCAAAGTTAGATAAAGTTGGTTAAGACCCAAAGGAATACGTAACTTAAATATCTTGCCCAACCGGTATATTGAATTTTCGGGTTAGGTTATGAGAGAAAAATACAATGTCATGGATGCATTTGACTTATGTCCGGATAATCTTTACAGTGTTATAATTTTAACGCATCTGCGTAATCGAACGTTTGGAAAAGCTCGTTAAATATTAAAAAGGGAGTAGGCATATACGTTAAATCACACCTGGTTTAAAAGAGCAGGCACTTGTGTCACCGAAAATTAAGCTAATGAATTGGTATTGAATCCTAATATGTGCAAACCAATCGCACATTTTATTTGTGCAATTCTTTAAAACAATTTTCGTTATTTTGCTTTACATGAATGAATCATTTATATTTTACAAATACAAACCGACGTTTTCACTAAATGTGTAATTTATTATTTTAATATAATTGACTCAGTACCTTAATTTAAGTAATAAATGTAAATGGTGTTAACCGTATTAATTTAAATCAATAAATAAATAAAATTCTATTCATTACCAGTCCGGAGTCAGGAATTTGTGCCCGATATGGCGATAGGCTCGCCACCTATCACATCATGGGACGGAACATACAAGGCGAAATGTGGGTGTCCTGGTGGCGCCTCTGCCTACCCCTTTGGTGATAAAGGCGTGAGGTTATGTACGTATTTAATAAAAAAAAAAATCTCTACATAAGCATTCTGGTTACACGTGTAAACATTTCTTCGGTCACTAAACGAGCGATGTAACTTAATATCTTTCTAGTCCATGGTTCCTAACGAAGTTATTCATTTACCGAAGTCACTGTAAAGCTAAACACCCATTGCGTACTATCATTAGATTTGTCAGTAGCTCTAGTATATACCTCAGTAGATTTATTAAAGGTTTATTATAATAATACTATTTCAAAAAAGAATAAATAAAAAGAAAAAAAACGTTCTTCTTTTTAAAAACATCATATAAATAAATTGCAATGGGCTTTGGTAGAAAACTCTAAGTAAACCTTATGCCTACAACATAAGGGGCTAATAAAATGACTACAGCAAATATGCAATTCGCCTCTCTCTAATGGACACTTACATTTACAGTCCTTGAGTGGACAGCGCCGGCCGGTAAAATTAGGGCCGAGCTGAAACACTGAACTTGTAAAGTTACGCTTTTGAACTTGTACTACACATAATTTCACAAGAGTACGGTCTGAAGAGGCACAACTTTACTGTTACTTTAGTTAAATAGTTAAATTAATGTTTCAAGGAGTAATTAGAATTGATAACGGTGGTAAGATATTTGTATCTAAGCGGAAAGCGGCCACTGTTAATACGGTGTAAAATTATTCATATATATTTTATGGTTAGTTAGTTTACATATTAATGCATGCTTAGAGTTTTGAATCAAAACTGAACCCATTCTTTAGATTAACATTAATTGTAAAACCAAAATTGTGTGTGACTGGTCGCCCGTTGGTAGCGGACCGGACGCGGTTCCCAACATGTTGTGGTGGTCGCGGGTTCAAATACAAAAGAGCACACCTTTGACTTTTCAGAGTTCTGTGAAGAAAAACAGGAAATAAAAAAAAAAATAAGATGTAGATAAAAGCTCAATGGGTACCTATCTTTACAGACCTTGGAGGTACAGCGCCGGCCAGTAAATTAACTAGCTGAAACGCTGAATTCGTGAAGCTTACGCTTTTGAATTACTACTGCACATAATGTTATAAGCGTACGGTCTCGTCAGATGAAGGGACCACTTGACACTGTTTCCGAGAGTAGCTTTTCTTTACTTAGCATACCATTTAAATAATAGTGCTTCAAGGAATTATTTAAAGTAATAGTAGTAGTAAAATAAATATATATGAGCAGTTAAAGAGAGACTTGGAATTGCATTGGTGTCCTCTTCCAGTCGTAGAAAAGTGTGAGACAAAATAAAATAAATAAATACACCCAACAGTCACATACATGAGAACTAACCCCACACTAACATTGAATCTAGTGTCGTGGGTTTCAGGAACTAGAAGAGACTTTTTGGTCTCACAAACACCGAGACCCGAAACAAATACCTGTCGATTGCACAAATATTTCCCTCGGTGCCGGGATCGAACCCGCGGTCTGGCGTTTCACAGCCGGCGTTCAACAACTGCGCCACGGAGGCTATCAAAATTATGGACTATAAAAATATGTTTAAAACCTTGGATAAAATAATATTTTTCGTGACATAAAAACATACATCTACAGTTTAATGCCATTGTCGTATAAAATGACTCGCTTAGCTTAATTTGATTCTTCGCAACACTTTTCTCACGCAAGACGGTTCCCAATATTAGCGAACCAAAGTTAGCTACTTTACCGCAACATTTTAGCAAAACTTTTTCTGCCGACAACTAAAAGGCTCTAAAATTATAATATTTTTATGGTATTTTTATAATACCGTTTTCTCGGAGCCCATAACGAGGTTGTATTTCGCTTTTTCCACCGTTTGGTTTTTACGAGCAGTTTTCTCGAGTGCTCTAATGAGATTTGGGAGGTGAGAGGGGTTTAGCTATACTAATAATCGTTTATGTACACGTTCAACAGGTCACCTTCTACAGATACTTCGACGATAAAATTGGATTTACTACAAAGAAGCGCGGAATTTATTAGAAATCGAAGCATTATCTTAAATCATAAAATAATGGCGATAGGCTTGCTAGTGGTGCAACGGTTACATGTGTACATAAGTTTTCTATTACTTATACTAATTGGGTGTTTTTTTATTGTATTCAATAGGTCCGGCAAACGAGCGAACAGCATACCTGATGGATTACTGCCGCTCATGAACATCTACAATACTTGGATCATGAATATGTTGACGGACGGAGAGGAACGGGAAGGAAAAAGGACGAGAAGGGGAAAGGGGAATTCGGCATCCGGCATCCGGCATCCGGCATCCGGCAATCTCACTCACTAAACGAAACTCGACAGCGAAGTTGGAGTCACGTCGGACTCCTGTGAGGCAGTGGTAGCGCCCCGGACGAGCCTACCCATTCGTGCTGATTCATGACTGACAATAGCATGGCTCCACCACTTCCAAAAAGTAGTAGGTTCTTGTAATTAAGAAGAGGTAGAACAACAAAGTAATTCTACAAGGGTTCCGCTTTTCTTTATTAGACCTTTGCAGATAACAAAACCATTGAATATAAATTTTCCATACACAACCATCTACACTTAAAATTACTACCAAACGTTAAACTATTAAGCTTATACCATTAGTTCATCAATAAATTATACTCAATTTAAGAAAAGTATTTCCATAATGGTTTCTTAGATTTACGCGAATGTTACACATTGAAATAAAACTATTTTATTCGGATTTTCTGCGTAGATCGGTTCGCAAATACTAGTTAACTTTTTAAATTATTTTTTTTATTTAATAATTGTAAATAAAAGATAGTTAAATTGTAACAGTCACTTAGCGGATGACTAATACCTCAGTCCGCCCCGTGACCACGAAAGCTGTAAAGTAATCGAAACGTCGGGAAGTTAAAAAATGTAAAAACTCAACCATATCGCGATAAAATCCGTATAAAATAGTTTTATTTCAAAATTATTTCCAATAGACCAAGCATCTTCTTTAAATCATAAACTTGAGTTCCAATTACTAAGTGTTTAATTAGAATGGCAATGACCTATGGAGACACAAGGGCCGTCTGGCTTCAATACTTGTATATGAGTATTATTAGCATTAATGTTCATAACCCGTATCCAATTATAAATTATCATTGTTATTCCATTCACATTGGCCGGGCATTCCTACACAGTACACCGACAAATTCCTAATTATATTACGCTGAATATGTCTAGGAGTAACAAGTGCTACAAGCCTTAAATATGGTCGTCGTGTTTATTGTCACGGCAAAGTAAATAATAAATAAATCCGCCCATCTTTGTATGAATCGTAAGTCGTGTTCATTATTTATTTCTGGCGCTGGGCCTTACTGTAACACATCTTTTGGCTGTCCAATTCCATAGTCGGATGGTAAAACATGATTACTCGACGACACAATTATTCTAGCTTGATTGGAACTGGATGCGCACCAGCTAATCCCGAAACTTCTAGTGAATGCGACCTCGTTAGCCAGTATCCACATACTTCGTGAGCGGTAGTCGTTATTGGGTTAAAATTGAACTTAAATACAAATGGATAGTGCTGTACTGAAGTGAGCCAGCACCTTATCTCTTATGTAAAAGTATCAATGTCGAACGATAAAAATAATCTTTATAATTATATTACAAAGACCCATGTTTCTTTGCCAACTAGATAGTATACTTAATGGTTTCTTAGATTTACGCGAATGTTACACATTGAAATAAAACTATTTTATACGGATTTTATCGCGATTTGGTTTAATTTTTTCATTTTTTAACTTCCCGACGTTTCGATTACTTTACAGCTTTCGTGGTCACGGGGCGGACCATCGCGATAAAATCCGTATAAAATAGTTTTATTTCAATAGATAGTATACTATCACTGCTTACACAAAAGAATTTCTACTATCTGAGTAGCTGAAATTAATGTTCTGTCCATTTTTAAATATTTATGGCCAAAACTATTCAAATATGAAAATGTTGGACGCAACTACGCGCATTTAGTTTGCTCCTCTCCTAACAGAACATTTCATTTTGACTACGGAACTATGAAAGCGGTTGTGGTAGGTCATAGAATGTTGATAGTTACCGGTTCCAACAAACTTGCATATTAAAAGCCTTTGAGTTACAAACAAACAGTAGAGTTTGCAAACATAGCGAGTCTGATGCTCAGTATGAATTAATAAACTATATATCTACATATGTACAAACATACAACATTGGTACAAACCAATACGTCCCATTATTACAGACTAGTATCTTCTACTATCGCGAATAAAAACAGTTTTAATTAGATATCAAATAGTTAATCTATAAGTTCACGCTATTTGCCTGATGAGGCAAGGAGAGTTGCCGGTAGTGTGACACAGTTTGTGCAACTTATTACCTACTCAAGTATGAAATGGAACTCAGTTATTCCGATGCATAGCTCGAAATACAGTATAGGCAATGCAAATTACACTTCCCAAACCGAATCCCCACTCATAGTCCACAGCGCATAAACGCTGCCACTAAATAATTGATGGTAGTATATCGAATAAAATCAGATCACCGTATTATCTCAACGTTATGAACGACAGAATATGTTTTGCAAGCATAGACACACGTAATACTTATAGGTATAATCCACGATTTATGGTAATATACAATCCGCAATAGCAAATGGAAAAAATATATACCCACTACCCAGTAATAGAAAACAATGAAGTATAAAGAAAAACATAATAAAACACTGTATTTGGAGCAATTTTTCTGACAAAAAACTAATTGGGACAATAGTGTCCCAATTAGTTTTTTGATAGGATTCCCATCAGGATAGCCTAATGCCCTAAAAAACCAAGCACTGGAAACAACTGCATACAAATAGAAAATTACCTTTTTCTTATAATATTTCAAGAAATATTTTTACCCATTAATATTAAGAGTTCATGGAGATGAAGATCCCTTTCTTTATGGCCTGACTCGCACAAATCAAATTGCAGACATCGTAACTTACGGTATTTATAGCGCTATACAAAAATATTATGCTCGAAAAAAATTTGCCAATTCAGTTATTGCTACGAGGTCGGATTAAACATCTCTTGAATGGGAGTGACCAGATGAATAAAGGGATGTAATATTGGCACTAAATTGTAGGTTCATACTATTGTTGTATACTTGATTTTTCTATTCATTATCAGCCCGGAGTCAGGAATTTGTGCCCGATATAGCGCCCCTTATCACATCGTGGGACGGAGGATTCAAGGCGAAACGTGGGTGTCCTGGTTGCTACCAGGGGAACCTCTGCCTACTCCTTCTCGGGAAAATGCGTGAGTTTATGTATGTTGTATGTGATTGAAGTTAAGGTTCAATAAAAGATCGAAAGGTTTTCAAATTTTACTTGTGGTAGGTCTCTCATATGTGAGAAACATCTGGCCGCCTGAAAACACCGCAATGTTTATTTCTTCCGCCAAACAGCAGTGTTAATGCACTGTTGTGTTCCCGTTTGAAGGAAATGGTAGTCAGAGTAACTACTGAACATAATAAGACTTAACATCTTATGTCTCAGTATGGCGGGCGCAGAGGAATGCCAAGCATTGCTTTGTCATTCGTGGTGTTGTTTGGTTTTGCTACTGACCATGAGCGGTCGTACCATCAGGCGAATGGCTTGAGATGAGCATTCATTTCAATAAAGAAATGGCCAGATGTAAGCAAACGTTGCGTCTGTAAAGATGGACTTTACCTTAAAAGATGTATAAATGAACAGATGTAAATTTTAGAAAATTGTTGATTTAGGCTGCTTCTAATGAGTGGCTGTTAAAGTCGTTGGGAAGAGGATGTTCAGCGGTTGAGTTCGAGGTAATTATAATTGAAATAAATAATTTGTGTTTTCATGCCCACCCCGCTTATTCATTATGATACACTATACAGGCTTTTGTATTATAGAACCTATTTTGCATCGAACTATGTATAATTTTACGTTGAAATATGTACATATGTGACTGTAAGGTGTGTTTATTTATTATTTTATCCTAATATCACTATCCTAATATCCTAAACCACTTAGTCACTAATTGGTTTTACGAAGTAATTGGAAAGCGTCACACCCTCGTAATCGACATTAAAAATTATAAAATTAGGAGAGTATTTTAAGTATTAAATATTTATTAAAGTAAGTTTCAAAAAATGTTTCGTTTTCTTAATTTCGAAATGATACAAAATGAAATAAATAAGTATTAATACGTAATAAATAATAGTAAAAAAACACCTGTTTACTCTATAAATAATGCCTGATACTTATTAATTTTAGCAGCAATATTGCGGTCACACAAAAGTCGAAATAGTTGTAAGAATTTGTAAGCAAGCGAGAGACTCGCGAAATCCGTTGCTGTTTTAGTTATTATTATACAAGACAAGGACGCAGATACCACGACGAAAAGTGTTCTTTATGTTCAGCAGGACTTTTTTTTTAATATTTGCTCTACAAAGTAACTACAATGTAACTTATGATAACTGCAGTGCAATTCATAGAAAGTATTTAGTTATCCTGGTGGATTTGAATACGCAACCTCCAGCTATAGGATCTCGAGCAATCTCATTCAGTCATCGAACAATTAACTTAAAAGCGAAACTGTAACTTTACTTCAGTTTTCTATGGGTAAATGGTAATGGACTGCCTCGGTGGCGTAGTTGTATTACGGTACGGTTACAAAGTTGAGGTATCGGGTTCGAGTCCCGGGTCGGGCAAAGTGATATTGGATTTTTGTATTCATTATCTGCCCGGAGTCAGGAATTTGTGCCCGATATGGCGTTAGGCTCGCCCCCTATCACATCGTGAAACGTACAAGGCGAAATGTGGGTGTCCTGGTGGCGCCTCTGCCTACCCCTTCGGGGATAAAGGCGTGAGTTTATGTATGTATGTATGTAAATGGTAACATCTTGGTCAGGCCAATCTATTGTGACTTTAGCATAGCTCTAACACGTTTGAAAAATATGACAGATTTAATAAAACGGAAGTCCCATTCGACACATTTTCTTCCTCTCTTATTTGTGCATTGATTGACCAGTTTTCATGTATCTGTTTATAGTACTATAATTATATGATTCGCCACCATCTTCTTTCAAAATATACCAATATTACTATCCATAAATATTTATCTTCCATATTCTTATTTTCCATGTTTTACGAAAAAGGCATATTCGGCCACTGATTCTTTATAAGCAAGTTTCTAGGAAACGGATAGATGGGGTCAAGGAAATCGATCCAGTCTCTCTTTCAAACATTAGAGGAAGGTCGTGAAATCTAATATTCCGAGTATATTTTCGACATCTGGTTATAAATGGTATGCTTGTGCCATCATGATCTACACAGATCATGACTACACAGTCAGCAAACCATCTGCTATTACTAACCAACATATTTAATGTTTCATATTTTGTCCACACTATTCAATATATCTTATGTTTATGTCGCTTTTATCGTCGAAAGGGTAGGCAGAGTTTATACTAGTACCACCCATAGTTCGCTGAGCTTACTGCCGTCCCGATTATTATGGAGGTCAAGCATATTCTCCTTCAAAAGATCACAGGACGATATTGATATAATATGGTATTTAAGTTAGCCAGATGACATAGTACAAAATTATAAAAAATGAGATTTTAGTTTTCATGATTTTTGACTACACCGTATCTACCGATACAAGTATTTTTACCGCTTAACTGAACTTCTGTTCGGTTGGGAAACTTACCTAAGCCGTAAAAATATTTGTATCTATACGGGTTGACTAAAAGTCTTGAAAACTAAAATTGCGGTTTTTGACAAAACAGGCGGGTGGGTAGGAACATGTGGTTTAAATTAAATATCATACGTCAATATCATCCAGTATTAGAAAACTCACTTTGAACGTTGATTTACTCTAAATATTACAACGGATATATTTCATATTGCGAAATTCGGAACCGCCAAAATTCACCCCAACGTGACAAAACGTAAATTGTTCAAATGAATTCTGCATTGGCGAAATTTCTCAAAGTTGCCTGTACCTAACCCGTGTCGTACGAACAAAATTTTTGTCACGAAGGACGCGCGTAACGTAATATAAGGACCCACCTTTATTCAAAAATTCTATATTTTTTTATAAATATCTCATATGAATCGTGTGACCTTTAACTAGGAAAGGATGTTCATAAATTCGAGCATCTGATATATTTTTCGACAGACTTATACGTATATAAAATGGCTCCAATTTCCATATTAATTTGGTCTACGCTTTTACGATATAGGTATACCTACATAATTTCTTCCTATAAATCAAAGCCATATTATTTCGTGTATAAATATTGTACAAACTAAATATGCTTCAAGATTTTAAGTCGTATCTGTTCAGAAATAACATCCAAAAAATGAATTCTCCAAGATAGAAAATTCCTCGTCTAAAGAAAAGTTTATAGGTTGCTTTGAATGAAGGACGTTGCCATTTTGTTAATATTCCGACATTTTCGTATTTCCATCTCGTTTATCAATCTCATTAAAGTCAAATGTCAAATGGCTTGAAGAAATTTCCCGGAAACCCTTTTTAACATCGTCCGTCCAACATTCCAATTACTCTCAGCGTCGCGAATCTATCAATTGAGTATTGGAATGTTGTCTTACTAGAATCGCTGAGGAATCGATACTAAAGTTTTCGTTTTTCACTTCGTCTTTGACTGTGAGCGACGTTACAGTTTTACTGTGGCGGAACATACTTTGTGAGGTTTATAATTGGGCTTCCGCTATATCCTTTACTTAATTATTATTAAGCACTTACAGCCATATTTATAGACAGTTTTAAAACCAATTTTAGTTATCGAATGTTTTATCTTCTTCGCTCAAACTCAAGTTAAAAGTCGTTTGAAAGGGACAAAACATTCGATATCTAAAATACGTTTTTAAACTGTCTATGAATAAGGTCGATGTTATGTTATTTTGTCTAAACTCTATCAAAAAATCTCATGCACTTAACAGCATAGTACTATTAATACATCATACATAAGCTAATAATATAAAGATAAAAGGGAGTACAAAGTTATTACTTTCATATACAGATAATCCTCGAACATCCCTAATAGCCTATTAGTTTATTTTTACATCATACAAAATTCGACGGTCAACTCCGCAGTAAGTGGACATTACGTAAGCCTTTAAAACATACATACATACATAAACTCACGCCTTAATCCCAGGAGGGGTAGGCAGAGGCGCCACCAGGACACCCACATTTCGCCTTGTATGTTCCGTCCCATGATGTGATAGGGGGCGAATCTATCGCCATATCGGGCTGATGATGAATAGAAAAACCAAATATCACTTTATATAATATCCTGGCCCGGGATTCGAACTCGAGAATTCAGCTTTGTAATCGTACCGTAGTACAACTACTCCACCAAGGCAGTCGTTAAAACTCAGCGAAAATGTTTGCATATTTTAAGAATCCGCGTTAAATTCTGTGTGACCTTCATTATGACCTCATACAGTTCTATCCTTTTTATTTTTATATAATTATTGAGTTTCATATAGTAATTTCTAAATAAATTTAGCTTGACATCTCACAATCTAAGTATGAATATGATCCAATTTACTTCCCGACTGATTTAACCACAGAATTAACAATATCGATCATGTTCTATGAGCTTATTAATCTTGTTAACTCGGTCAGTGACTTTATTGTTACTAAGCCAATAAGTTGGTATACTAGAGATTGCCTACGCTAACATACAATAGGCTTCTGGTTAGATAAAGCATTGTACTGTAAATAACAGTTGGGTTGTTAATCCTGGGTCCATCCGCCGTAGCGTGAAGAGGCATCTCAGCGGGCCGGCATGATTGTATCGAATGGTATGAGACTACCGTCTGATACCATTCGATACTCTATCTGGACGGCATTAGCACTTACCATCAGGTGCAATGCAGTCACTATGCCGTGCCAGAATAAAAAAAAAGCTATTTAAATTAAGTGTGTTTTGGATTGATTTGGTAAATTGTTCTAGAATATTCCTTGACATATGGTATTTTATTTAACCTACATGTTTCTCATCACCCCAGATGTTACAAAATATGAAAAAAATCCGTGATGATTTTTATCTCAGTTGTACAACCATTGTTAATTTAATGCAGACAACAAAAATCTAATTAAAATGTTATGTTTCAGCCAACTTTATACTTCATTCGCATAAAATAATGGTTTTGCGGATCTGTTATGATCAATTTTATCGAAATCTTTATATTTTACAACCTTTGCAGGATCGTTGTTTTCGCATTACTTGGTTAAATGGCTTCCCGAAAAACATAATCAGTAAATTAGCTTTGGTTAGGTTTATTAAATAGCTTTCGGTGCCCATTTTTCGTGATGTATAAACAAATAACTAATTTTGAAAAGGTTAAGAAGTTGGCATTTATCACCTGATGTTGCGGGCTCGCTTCTGGCACGGATTATAATCGGATCTGGGTGTTTGTGTGTGTGTAGTTCTTTGTAAACACAATCAATAGACGAGTCTTTTAGAGCAGGACTCTCTAAATATAACAAATGTTTTTTTACCTAAATAAAGTTAATACAGTCACTAATAACCTCCTTAGCTAATTTAAACAATTTACATATTAAGTTGTAACCTTTATTTCTACTTAATTTAAAGACTGTATAAGAATTTAAATTCAGAAACTTTAAAACTTAGTGTTTCCATAAAGACTTCTTGAGTTCCATTACGGTTTTTCGAGGAAAGTATTTTCTTTTATGATAATAAAAAAAAACATGAATGCACGATATAAAAGTTGCCAAGCGGAAGTTATACAGAATATTTTATTTCTAAACTGACGCAATTCTATCATTCGCATATTTCGTACAGTATTACTGTTTTCGACGACTTACGACAACGCGATAACTATTTCATTTATTTTGTAAAGAAATAGGTAACTAATATTTATACTAAAATGATGTCTAAAAAATCTAATTTAAAATTACAGCAAATTCAATATTCCAATATCATGCATTTAATAAGAAGGCAAATTAACAACATTCAAAAAAGCTTAGTGAATACACGTGATTGAAGTCCATATATTATGTATCTCAAAATCCCAATTAGTAATTGATTTTAAATTAAGCATAGTTAGAAATTTATTATGATATATCCAGTATAAGTATAGATGATATTATTACCTAAAACATTACACTAATTTAGTAGCTACTAACTTCTGTTAATGCATCACGATCTTAGGCCCAATGATGTAGGTAACTTGTTAATTATAAATAAATAAATACAACCAACAGTCTCATACCTAGTCCTGACCCCACACTAAGATCAATTAAGTCTTGTGTCGCAGGTATGAGAACTACGAGAGACTCTCCGGTCTCACAAACACCCAGACCCGTAAGAAATATTTGTGGGCCGCACAAACATTTCTCTTGGTGCGGGGATCGAACCC
This sequence comes from Deilephila elpenor, assembly GCA_949752805.1. Classification (NCBI taxonomy): domain Eukaryota; kingdom Metazoa; phylum Arthropoda; class Insecta; order Lepidoptera; family Sphingidae; genus Deilephila; species Deilephila elpenor. The sequence goes on from OX457114.1 coordinate 4,388,885, forward strand.
GCGGCCTCTCGTTTCACAGCCGGCGTCTAACCAACTGCGCCACGGAGGCTGTCTAGAGCTGTTAACTGCCCATTAAACACAAACAACTTTAACAAGATATCGTAGATAAATTGCTGGTGATTGAGAACGCATTAGCAGATTGGCTAAGTAAATTTGGGCCTACAGTAATATCATCTAAATGACTTCGGCAGTAAAGCCATTGCTAATCTATTACTTACATAAGTCGGTTTTCTGACCATTACAACCGAGCCGGATCATTTATATAAGTCAAAACTGTCAGCAAGCTAAGACTCAAACTAAGATAATATCTGTTGTAATGAAGAAAAAAGAAAGAAGAAATCAAGAACATGCTTTTATTATCGCGATATTAGCTGCATAAAACACTATCACTACATTATTATAACACTTATCCGCAAAAAACACAATACATTATTATAACATAACAATATTAAAAAAAGAGATAAACAGGTAGGTATGTATATTAAGCGGCCCATATATACATACATAAACTCACGCCTTTATCCCCGTAGGGGTAGGCCCACTTGCGATTAAATCTCAGCATTCAGCTGTGTGATAACAGAAGGTACCGAACAGTACCGTCAGTTGACAGACGTTACCTTAGGCGAAGAACAAAAGATAAGCTAGCTCAGTAGCAATGACAGAATAAAAAATAGCTGTGTAAATAAAAATTGTGTAGGTAATAAGTAATTAAATAGAGGAAAATAGATTATGGACAGTAGACTATCTCATCTACAAGTTTGGCCAATCTATTGGGGACACTATATCATATATGTAAAAGCTTCTAAAATGTAATGTAAAAATACATATATCAACCGCACTGGTTAATTATCTCTCACTAATTTTGTAAAATTGACAAAATAGAACAAAGAATTTATTTAAGCCGAAGATATTATTCTTTACTTATCTTTTTATTCAATAAATAAAAAAAAATGGGTTTTATGCACACACAGTATAGACTTTGACTGTGAAATAGACCCAAGACCTCAAGGTTTCGCAACAAAATTCTCTCTCTCTTTATAGCCAGTAAAAGTCTACTGCTGTTTATAGACCTCTCCTAAGAATCTTCGCAGCGAGCTATTTGAAGAAAACTATATATTTTTGTAACTCACCTTCCACTCATAACATTATAGAGTATGGGGTTGACGGTAGCAGAGACGTAGTACAAAGCGCCGGCGACATTGAAGAGATGTTCGTTGATGACGTGGAACTGCGGGAGATGGTAGCCGTACACGTAGAACAACCGCTGGATGTGGAACGGCGCCCAGCACACGAAGAAAGCGATCACCACTGCAGCTGTAACAACAACAATATTTCTGTTATTAGGTATTAATTTTTTTAATGTGTGTGCAATTTAGTACTATTTTTTGTGTCATGAGGAAAAGCTGTAAAGCTTCCTTTTGGTACCCCGGAGGAGGATGAAAAGGGTATGTCAGTGTCACTGGCCTACCAGCCCGGGAAGCTACGGATATTGCGGCCGAGTCGGGTCCCTAACAAAAACCTACGCCAGCATACTGACTAAAAACCCCTTGTTGGCCGTCGCGCGTTTCTGGCGACACGGGGTATCTCTGGGTTAGTACTGTTATGTGACAAAATAATCGTTATAACGATGTAGCTCTAAGCCTTGGAGTCTAAATATATCGATGGACACAAGACTTGTATAAATTCAGTGTGGGATTGTGACTGTTGGGTGAATTAACATAATATTTTACATTTTATATACGTCTAAATGGATCAATATATTCAAGTAAATATTTCAGATTTTTTGATTAACCATAATGTTAATATATACCAAAATAGATCAATATATTCCCCGTATTAGTCTTGAACCATTTCAGGTATCATCAGTTTTAGGTTAAGCCGCTTGAGTGCACGGCACACATATCTTTCTATGCCAGTCGATTATACACGAACATCTGCCGCTCGGTGCGATGGGTCTAGGTTAGGTATATTGAATTAGGTCATGGTTTAAAAATTGCTGCGAATTCATTAGATATTTTTTTATTTTACGGGTATTAAATGATATTATTCACATTTCAAGACCTGGAGAAACGGAGGAACGCTATTCTAATTCTGTACGAGATATTATTTATGAAATTTACAATGAATATTAAAAATAAAAAAAAACTCCTAATCATGGTAGTTTTAAGAGAAGCCTTTGAAATTCGCGACTGTATACTGCAGCCTAAGACTAGACGGATAACTTATAGGACCGGTGGCGAAACGCTCTATGCAAATTGAATCAAACTACGGGAATTCGCGGAACTCCGGGGAAAAACTTGTTTCATTGCAAAATACAGCTAGAATAAATAAACTGTGCAACGCTATTTCGCGACTGAATTGAACTAATTCAAAACAACTCGGAAAAATAACACAACCACAACAAAAACTGGTAATACCTAGACCACTCGTTTTTCAGGTATTTCGAGGACAAAATAACATTTATAATGTAAAAGTATGTGAAGATGATTTCTAACGTTTTCACAAAAATCACTGGATGGATTTTGATAAACAATATTTTAGCTTATTTATCAGGATGATACTTACATAGGCCATTATTTACCAGTAAATAAGTCAGACGGAACAAGAACTGGCCTTTTGTCTGACAAGTCTATCAATCAATTTAAAAGATCACACGTTAAAGTAGTATCTGAAACCTCTGTCACAACTTTTACAAAACACATCAATTTCATTCAATCGCATTACTTACGAAACACCGTAAAGTATAAGGAGGAAGAAGCGAGATTTGGTTAAATTTTCAAGACACGTATAGCAAATAAACTGGTGCATAACTCAGCTGGCGCGTGACTCGGTTCAAAATGGACGGATATTGTGTGTTACTGTCTCAACACATGAGGGTTAATTCGTATTTATTGACGAATTGTTAGAGTTTCGCGGAGGGTTAAGATTTACTTGTGTTATTGTTTGTAGTGAGATGTGATAGAAATGAAGGGTTCGATATTCGTATTTTACTTGTGTTTAAAGTTTTTGAGATGATTTAAATTACGTATCGAAATCGATAGATCGTTGGCGAATTTTTGAGCTTCTGGGTACAATTTGAAAACAAATAAGCATCGCATATTTTTGGCCCATCATTTGTATATAAATCTTGTGTCTTTGGTGTGAGAAATTAGAGAGACTTTTCGAAAAAAAACACGTTGGCACTTTAGCGGGAGGCAGGGCGGGAAACATTTGACCAATGATTAAATAATAATACTCTATAATAATCATTGCATTTGACCCAATAAAGAACGAATGATTCGTTAAATTTCTTATGTCATTCACTTAACCAGCTGATACTTTATTTTCACTTGTGAAATCGACGGAAGATTTACTTGGCATTTAATGTTAATCAAAAAGTAACTAATCACCGGTTTACTTGAACATGGTGAACGAGACCCTAATACCACTACTACTAATACATACTACTGATTTACGAAAGTTCCATTACTAATGCATAAACAGAATGTTTCCATACTTTCTCAACAATTTCGTTTTCGTTCGTGCAAATTTCATTTTCGTTCGTACCAATTCCATTTTCGTTCGTAGTCCATTCATATTGAGTCTTAAGGGAACGCCGGAATACATATGTGGCGCGCAGCTAAGTTACGTTCATTTGTTTATTACGTTTGATTTGTAACTTAATTTACTTTTATGTAGGCAGCCTTATTTGTTCACCACATTAGATTTGTTCTCTTGATTTGCTAGTGTGATTACTGAATAAAATAATTTTTATAATATAGTTGTTGTATTTTGAAACGCTAATATGAAGTTAAAGAAGCCTATATTCAGCAGTGGACTTCCTATGGCTGAAAAGAGAAGGAGAATATGAGTTTTGTCAGAAGATTATTTTGTGTGGAATCAATCAATATACTCGTAAAATGAAAGTACAATACGTATCACAGTTATTGCTTATTGCACGAGCATAATAGTGATAAGTTAAATTTTAATATATAAGTAAAATAGTGTCCTAAATATCTAAACACTCTATTTGGTAAGGGTTAGAGTCTAAAAAACAATTGCAATTCTTCTTTGACACGATTTCGTGTTGTCTATTAGAATGGACGCTATACCCCTTCAATTGTTTATTCATATATTGCTGACGTTTCTTGCAAATGAAAGCATTTCTAACCGAGTTCACTGACCTAGTCACTGAACTGGGTGTTTAAGTCCTCAATAATAAAAGTACGCGTTTTTCAAATCAGACCTATCTGAGACTTCGTTGTTGGCACTAGTTTTTATTCATTGTAATAATATTAATTAATAAAAGTGTTACGCCCGAATACTCAAACGCCATTCAAATATTAAGTTGCACTTAACTACCCACGTCCCACTTAGTCAGTACATTTAAGCGTGACTTGCGTAGTAAAGTGCAAATTAATATTTAAGTGGCGTTTGAATATTCGGGCGTTAAAGTCTTAAATTTTTTTAAAAATCAATTTCTTTATCTTTTCGCCTAAACACACCCTTATAACTCTTTTACAGAAAACCGACGTGATGTTACAGTTTTGTTTTCACTTGACGGGTTATGTATCTTTTGCATTGGATATTCAAGAGAATTTTCTCTTCATTAAGATATCCTTGAACGGTATTTATTCCTAGGATTCAATCTTACTATCATTTAAAACAGTTATTTAATTATCTTAAATTTCGTTTAACTAAATAAAGGCCCGGACTAAATATCGGATAACCGTCTGAAGTACCTATGTAATTAAATTGGGTAACAATTAATAGATACTCCAGAACACTCAGACGCAATCCTATTTTATTTAAGTCCTAGAAAGGTGTTTTATTTGGTCCATAGAATATATATTTAGAATTTTTAGAAGTTTTTCTTAGAATTGAAAGTCTTTGCAGGATTACACAGCTAGCTATAAGCTCCTTTTTTTGAAGTCGGTTAATTATATAAAATATATTTTTATTTTGAAACGCAAGGAACATCGGTCAACTCCTATACTTGCTGAAACCTGACAAAAAAGTATAATTTACACAGTTGGGATATCATGAATGTTGTTGAATGGTGCATAAGAAACGAGGCCAAATAAAAAGAGATTACTGTAGAATTTTAGATTTTCTTATATATTTGTGACTGATAGGTTACGATATTAAAAACTTAAAATCACACATACCAACGTAATGTCACTGCGAATAAAGTGTAATCAAAACCAAGTCAAAAAGAAATAGACTTATTTAAAAGCAGTTGCACAATAAAAATATCATAAATCACAGCCCGCTCTAATGTCATGTGTGTCATAAAAATAATATAAAACGTAAGGATTACTTTCTCTATGATAATATTTTATTTTAAATTTATGAAATGCGTCAACCTATTGTTAAAACATTATTTTAAAACAGAGTTAATTGATAAAACGCGCTCATACGCGTTCAATATTATTAAAAATACTTAATAAGATTTTTAATGTAATCCCAGACTTTTAAAATAAATGATAAAATGAATAATAATGATGATATAATAATGAGCTATTGGTACACTATTGACTGCCCTCTCTTTTATCCTTCTCTTATTACCATCCCAAGGTAGTCGGTAAGAGATTGCTTCGAGCGATACGACCGCCGTTTGTACTGCTATCTAATTTAATGTTTCTTTTGACAAGCTTCTGTAGTGTACAATAAAGAATATAAACAAAAATAAATAAATGAATGAATATATGCGTCGAAATCCTAATAAATGGGTTTTCTGATGTATCATGCATTACTGTTTCCGTTCCTGGTCTAAAATGATCATTGTTCTTTGTGACAGGTAATTGAGTCAGAGCCTAGGTGCACGCGGACGAGATTAAGAAATCGAAGGTTTTAGGTATTTGGTTTTGGTAAACTTTTCGCATTATACGTGTATTTGTAGTTAATTATTGCACACTACAATGGCTAAGAACTGGTTGAGTAAACGTTCATACCTGAGAATTTACTTATAAATCATACATAAGTAATTAACACTGACAAAAAATCAATTCAAAATAAATTTATCAAGCAACTTTCAACAGCATTTTGTTGCAATTAAATCCACCCAACTCAACGCCGTGACTCGGCACAAAAAAGGAAAACGGGTGAAAAATGTCGCTTACACAACAAAAAGGGGCAATTAACGAGCACTTCCTCTGAAACACTGTCAGCGATTTATCAACTTGATAGATGTAGGTACGCTGCAATAAAAAACGGACTAGATTCAAAGTTAAAAATTTAGTCACAGCTTAGAGAGTAGAACTAGATTATGAGACAATAGTTATTAATCTTGACGGCCTGTTTTAAAATAGGTTCGTTCGGGACATATACGAATATTCGATTGACCTACAGAATTAATGGCTAAACTTTTATTTTCAAGATGGACCATACCCATTTAACGAGTTAACAAAAGCTATTTTATTACTAAATAATTAATTTTAATTACAGCTTTTTTAAATTATTATACTTGCCTCAAAGATCCCACTGCTGGACAAAGGCCTGCCCTAAGTTTTTCCATAAATATCTATTGAGAGCTCTCACTCTCAATTACAGCTCATGACTTTATTTTTACAAACCAATCCCAGGCAACAAAATACGAAATATTTCCGCCAGTCTAAAAAAAACATTACAAATACAATATATAAACAAATAGAAAACATATATCAAATTCTCGTATTTTTGTGTTCCAAGTCATCAAATATTTCATAAGATATTTGCCTGCTCGCCGGGGTAATCGCGAATTGTGCCGCAAAATACAAATACACGTCACATATATACGATTCATACATTATTTTTTCCGCGGAATTTCTAATGTCATTTTCACTGAATTACATTTGAGTGCGATAAACATCTTTTTCGTTTCGCCATAACATTCAATTTATACTCACATATGTATATTATGATGGTTTGAATTAAGGAATTAAGTAAAATATTTATCTGAATATAAAACGGAAACGTTAAGAATATTAAATTAATATAGATTTTACAGTATAATATCTGTGATACATTCAATACATTGTAGCTTAGTGACTACGCCGTAGGTCTACGATGTACGGAGACCGGCTACGACGTAGCTGTACTATTTAAAAAGACTGGCTACTGAGTTACTCTAGTCCAGTGTTTTTCAACCAGGGGTCGTGAAGCTTTACTCAAGAGGTGGCCTATCTTTCAGAGTATAGGTCTTAATAATAAATACATACATACATAAACTCACGCCTTTATCCCCGAAGGGGTAGGCAAAGGCGCCACCAGGACACCCACATTTCGCCTTGTATGTTTCGTCCCATGATGTGATAGGGGGCGAGCCTATCGCAATATATCGATAATGAATAGAAAAATCCAATAATAATAAATATAGGTACCAAAATTGGGAAATCATAAACATAGTCTTCTAAAGTACCAGCTTTTTGTTTATCTATGGCCTAAGTGGTCGCCAGTAGATTTCAATCTGTAAAGAGGTCGCGTGTTCAAAAATATTGAAAAATATTGCTCTAGTCTACCACTTACACCTTTTTTTTTGTCCATTGAGCTCCGATAAATCTCAAGCCTTCGCCTCTTTGCCATGAAGGACTTATTACATAAAATTGTAATTTGATTGGTACCATTAAACATGCAGAGGTATCCATATTTAAAATAATATTTCGTACAATAAAATACTAGCTACAAAAATAACAAAACAGTATCGAATACATACGTCACCGATCATTGGTATTTGATTTGGCTCTTATTTTATATTACGATTGGCAGTGGCATTGGAAACTATTTCACCACTCCACAAATATCGGCTTCGACAGTTCTACGACGAATAATTTATTTTTATTTTCTTTATTATGTTCTTATGATAATCCTGTTTCATGGCGTGATTAAATTTTATGCGTACAAATATCAGCATGGCTGTTAGTGATCGTAAATTCAGATGAACTCAAGTTAGTAAGAAAGTCTATTGAATATGTAGAAAATAAGGATTATTGTGTGAATTTAACTACTCTCAATCGATTCTCTCGATTGTAAAGTAGGCCCGTGCCCTGCAGTGGGAGATATATGGGCTGATATAGAGAGAGAGAGAGAGAGAGAGAGTGTGTGAATTTAATTTCTATAATGAACTCTTTGGTCTATTAGCAGCATGTCTGGGCTATAAACCACGAGGCCCTAGGTTCGATGCCCAGATAAAGCAATCCATTTTGTGTGATTTTTTCGGTTTATAAAATCTCATTTACATTTACCCACATTGGACTTGAATTTATGTTAAGTATGACAATAGGCTTCTAGGCTTACGTAGTTTTGATTTAAATGTATTATTTACGTGGTCATTTACTTTTTTATAATACATACATACATAAACTCACGCCTTTTTCCCCGTATGCGAGGACAGAGGTGGTACCAGGACTCCCACATTTCGCCTTGTATGTTCTGCCCCGCCATGTGATAGGGGGCGAGCTTTAAACCTATCGCAATATCGGGCACAAGTTACTGACTCCAGGTTGATAATAAATAGAAAAATCGAAAATCAATTTGCCCGACCCGGGAGTCGAACCCGAGACCGCAGCTTTGTAATCGTACCGTAGTACAACTACGCCACCGAGGCAATATTTTATATAAATCAGTACTACTCGTATATGATAAACTTACCAATTGGCACATAAAAATAAACTATTCGACGACGTACAATATGACAAAAATAAAATCCTAAAAAAAGAATTCAAAGAGATAATCCGGAGCCACACAGAAACCACAACGCAAAGAAATATTACCCGTCCATTATTTACTGAGATTAATGTCGGCCAATATTGATGGAATAGAATGTCTATAAAACCTTTTACCGTAACCTATATTCGTGATGTAACAAGAGGAGAAATGATAAAAATGTGTGACATTAGACCGTATTACCGCTGGAAGAAATTACGTCCAGAAAATTTAAGATTCGTAAAACGTGTGTGTGCACGTAAGAAGTTATACTTAAGATAAAAGTCACTTTTATCACGAATTTTTACAAAGGCCTATCATTTACCACTAGATATAATTTCAAATCAGATAGACATTAGACACGTGTATATTTACGAATAAATATGTTTCTATATCCACTTATAAAAAACGTGTTGTAAATTTACGAAACATTAAGAACTACTTTGAATATACACAATCGTAGTTATGAAATGTCACAGAAAGTCAGACAGTTAACAGCTAATTTTATAATGTCGCTTTTTATGTTGGTGTAAGCGGGCATGGTAAAATTTTACTCTTATAATCTTCCAAAGGTCCCAAAACTATAAATTGATTGAAAAATTCTTATTTTGATATTCCAACTCATATACGTACACACTAGGACATGGGCCTCTTCTACAATTAACAGGGGTAAGTCCAGCACACTGGCCCACTGCGAATTAGTGATAAATAACCACGGTATGTATGTACGTTTCCCTACGAGGGTTTTATACCGTAAAAGTGCGTAATAATTAACTATCAATCCACACAAGACTACGAAAAGGCAGAGGTGTGCCCTAAAATTCGAAGTCACGATCATCGTTTCAGCATTAGCACCTCGTCCTTTACCAAGAGGCCATAACGCAGTTTAAAAGGAGAGATTTTTATTTTACTTCCTTGTAAAATAAATATCTTTCGAATACTGAAGAATCTCACGGGTTTTATATTTGTATAATTGTGAGTCTTAAGCCTTTTTATACTCTGTATTCTGTAACTTACCAGTTGAACGTCGGTATTTGAATACAGTTATGCAACAAAAAAGAATAGCCTCAATTCTTTCACAACTATTTACTTTATAAAAATACGGAGTGAAACCAAGGCCTTGCCTCTTTTCTGTTCAGGCATTTATTTCAAACGGCCTTACGAAATCCTAGTCCATTTATATGCCCCTAATGTACGCAATTGAAAACTTTTTGCTGCGATCTGTGACATTATTGCCAACAGAAAAAAATACTTTGGGTTGCCTATTAAATATTAAATTCTCCCCGACCTGCTGAATAATTCTAACGTCTTTAAAACGACTGTTATTTACTGTAAACTGCTTTGGGATACGTTTTAGTGCTTTAAAATTATGTCACTTTATGTGTATTCTTTAGTTTAAAGACTTTCGCTTAGTCTCTATGACGTAGCAAAAATAGTCTGGAACGAACATGATTTGAGCTATTCCGGATATTTTCTTCGACATCAAAATTATTACTTGTAATACCAACGCCAAATATTCTTTGATATGATAAAAACGTTCCGAATAAACTGAAATAAAAATAAAATAATAAATGGTAATTCCCTGGTTATTTCAGAAACCTGCTCATATTAAAGTTCAATTTTTTTTTTAGTATGTGACGGCTACTAGCAACACTAGGCCAGCGCGTTAGACTAAAAAGGGCTACTCCCGAAAGGATTGATATCAAGCAAGCAGCTAGCCGTAAAATTATAATAGACCTAGAGCCCAGCAGCCAGCAGGACAGCAGGACACTTTTGATGGTTCCTTCATCTTGCCAGACACATCAAAGCTCATAACTTCCAAAGCCATCCATAAGTAAAAAAATTTTTTGATGTGGTTGTAAAGGCAGAAGATAAATTCACTGATGGAACTATTTAGACGTGATAGTTGAGTTAACTAATAAGAAAACAACTCTATTCTAATATAGACATGCCCGCGAACAATTAAAACAACACAAAGTCCATTAATTTGTTAAGTAATAACTTTAAATAATGCCTTAACTTTTGTGGACTACGGCTAAACATTAATAGCTGAACATTAGGCAAATAAAGCCACGGGCTTGGTATAAAGTTAAGTCAATCTGAAGCCTGCTTATTTACGTGCTACGTTCTGAATAAAATATCATTAGTACTAGGCTATTGGGCTAACAACTTCGCTCGCAACAAACTACTGTTTATATACACTCGTATATACATAGATTTTTTTCGTCCAGGATACTACAGGTCCATACTTTTGTTTATGCATGAGATTTATCTGATGTCCGTATATACCGGGTATATCAAGACTGCGACCGAAAACGAAGCCAGGTGGTAGTTTTTGTGTTACAAGACACAATGCAAATAAAAATTTCGCAAAATAAGCGACAGTTTTTTTCTTGCAATTTTTTTTAAAATCGTTGTGTTTGGGTAGTAAATACCTAGTTATTGCGTAAATAGTAATTTAAACCCTATCGTATCATTGCGTCTTAAAAATAAAATGTGTACATCATTATTTTAGGAAAACTATGGTTTATCACCCAAATATGACGATAAGTAAAAAATTATCAAAAAAAAGTTGACTTTTTTTGCGAAATTTTTAATTGCATTGTGTTTGAAGTCACTAATTCGGTCGCGGTCTTGATATACCCTGTATGTATGTATGTATGTGTGTACATTTATACCGTATCCCAAGCTGACGTCCATAATATCTCCCAAATCTAAATACGCTGCCACTGTTAGCCACCATAAATATTTATAGTGATATTAAAGGAAGTGAAATAGATATTACTGACATACATTACACGTCTACGGAATAAATTCGTGATTTATCGCGTGGAATTTCATGACCGACATAATTCGTTTGTTTGCCAGAGCATTTTGTGAATTTCTACCATCGATGTAATGTTCACTTGGGCATGTGATCGAGGTCCTATGGTAAAATATTCCTACTGGTTCGAATAGCCACCGAACAAAAATGTATGAAGCTCGCAACAACCCACGAAAATGTTGAAATGAAACTATTTTTTACAGATTTTATCGCGGACTAAGTTTCACGATTATCTTAAAAAAAAAAAAAAAAAAATTAATCTGCGATAAGATCTGTAAAATATAGTTTTGTTATAATGTGCAACATTCGCTAAATATAACAAACCACGCAAATGTGTTGTATATCAGGCTCAGTCTGTTGATAGTTTGGACAACACCAGCCTAATTCTGTCTCTCGGTGAAACAATTATTTTTCGCCTGTGACCACGGGCTATTTGTCTTGCAGTGCTCTTACCATTCGGATCCACTGCAGTCACATTGCCGCGATAGTATCAAACAAAAAGTGTAAAATATCTGACGAAAAATGTTCTAGATATTTTGTTATTTTTCTGCTATGAGTCCCATTGACCTTTACCTCATGAGTACAAACAAGTATATAGCTGTTTTAGAATGTAAAAAATATTCATTCTTGATTACTTTCCTCGTAAATGGGCTACTTAATGTTTCTGAATTCATAACTAGATGCGTGTTGTACGGCCTTGGAGAAAGTTTGCCAATTCCGGCGTATATAAAACGCGCCGTGTTTTATACATTTTTACCGTTTGGATTTAAATGTCAAAGTACTACAAAAAGCGATAAAGTTAGAAAATGTAATTGTTTAATATTAATCGGTATAAAAATATTAATATTCTATCATCATTTCAGTTACCGAAGGTTAACTGCTAAACATAGGTTTCCCAAAAAAAATATTCACAGCGGCCTGTTGGAAATTGTCTGCATCCAGTCCAATCGATTGCAATATTTGCTAAGTCATTTTAAATTAAATATAAATTAAAGATAAATGAATACTTACCCAGCATCCTTATTATGGCCTTTCTGGATTTTGACTGCCTCGTCTCGCCATGTATGTGTCCGTTTAGAAGTCCAAGCTTGGTTTTCTCGCTCACTCTCGTCGACCTGGGTAAAATCAACATATTTATTAATTTTCTAATAGTCACACACATAGTTCTAACCCCTCAGTAAGATAACAAGTCTGTGTCAATATTTCACGCTGGTCGCTAGTCTACTTGAACTATACACTACATTAATGGCCGCCACGCACGTAACGATACAACTGTGCAAGTCTGAGTTTGCACCAGTATACTGGAACACGTGTGGGCAAACTTCATTGAAATTTTCTATTCGAGACTGGTGCAAACTCGCGTTTGCGCAAATGAACGTATGTGGCGGCCATAACTATCAGATGTCAGCTCTTTGCCATGCTAGTTTATAAGAATAGCCGGAGACTCAACTACCCCTCCCTTCTTCCTTCCATCTATTATTCCTTCCTCTCTTTCTCTCTCCTCTCGGTAGGCAGCGGCTTTAAAGTCAATGAGGAGCGATAACTGCTTATCATCAGGCCGGACGCTAACTCGTTTGCCTACGAGAGCATATAAAAAAATGACTCTCAAATCCGAAAAAATGTTTATGAGCCAAGCAAATTTATGTCTGGATTCGGGAAGCCAACCCGCAGCCACTACTTCACAGCTGTTTTTTATGCAGCTGCGCTTCATAAGGACTAGGCTGTTATATAAAAAATGTGATAGGAATACAGAGCACAATATCTCAAATACTCGGGAAACTAAGTAAATCTTACTGTCTGCGTTCGAGAATCTCTTGTAAAACTTTGTAACAAAGACTAATAAGTTTCATGTCCAGACGCGTTTATCATGACACAAGTTTTCTTTGCTTTCTTTTACCTGATTTTATACTAAATTTGTCGTTCACGTATATAAATAGAAAACTCCATATAAATCGAAGACTTGCCATTATATGTTTTAGTTCTATAATAAAGTTCTTTAATAACACGATAAAGTTTTGCAACTTTTAGCCACAGCAGGTCCTACGCATATAAGTTTTTCCAGTTAAAAATAGTTGTAAAAACATAGTCACAGAATTGAATTTCCCGTTGAATCTTACAGACTGTCCTGAAAATCTTAACCAAATAATGAAAAGCACCATTCAATATTAAACAATTAGGATCTCTGTCCACTACAATGTAGCATGACATGACTTTGCTATGAACGTATCAGGTAAAAAAAATAATCTAAATAATATTTTAATGTACAAATACAATACATATAAATAATATTTTTTTAAATTTCAATTTATAGCTCAATCGTGATATGCTACGTTGTAGAGGACGGAGCACTTTGCTTATTTTTAAAATTAAATTTTTATCTTCTTAAATTCTCCCATTGTGAATTGATATAATGTTTATTTCATGTTTTATATCTCCTCAAATTTTGTAAAAGGATTAATCAGTGTTTTCTGACAACTGAATTCCGTGTTAAAGGGACTTCAATTTTAGACACATTGTGGGTGTGTGACGCGTATGTCGTGTGAAGGTATAAAATCCTAAACCTTGTTAGGATCTGACTCGCTGTCACTGAAGTAGATAAATTCTGTTTAGTTGTAAGGCCGAGTTTATTCAACAAAATTCCAGCTTTCATGAAAATCCTTGAGGCTGACGAAATTAGCTGTGAACAAGTCTTTTTTAATAAACTTAATAGAAATACGACCTCTGATTGCCCTATATAAAAAGCTAAATTCAGTTTATATTTTCTTTATATGAAGAAAAATTATAGGTTACCTTACTGAACTGAGTACATATACAAATAGATTGCGCAGGGGTTAGTATGGTTTGATTTCTGACAAGTGGGTAATATATTTTATATACATACAGAAACTCACGCCTTTTTCCCAAACAGGGTAGGCAAAGGACCACCTCTGCCTGCACAAGACAAAACGTGGGTGTTCTGGTAGCTACCAGTCCACCTACGTTTCGCCTTGTGCGTTCCGTCCCACGGTGTAATAGAGAGCGAGCCTATCACCATATTCGCTACAAATTCTTGACTCCCGGCTGATAATTAATTTATAGAAAAATCCTATGTCAATTTGCCTGACCCGGGATTCGAACCTGAGACTTCAACGTTGTAATCGTACAATAGTACAAGTGCGCCACCGAGGCAGTCCGATTATATATTTAATGCGATTTAGTTTTATTTAAACTTTATGCTATGAAGAAGTTTATGATAATTATTATTTTTCAGCCCTTGTTTATTCATACCCAACAAAAATTACGAAAATATGTACATACATATACGTATATTGAGCTATAAGTTATCAAGTGGAATTAATTACAAACAGGTCTTTGACAGCATTCTACCAGACATTCTCACATATTACTTGAATTCAGATCCGGAACATTCACATCAAAATGTGTGAGAGCTTATGAAGAACAATATCATTTGCAAGACTGTAGAGAAATTACAACAAACATTTTAAATAAATTAAAAACGTCATAGATTAAACACACAAGGAATAATAATGAGAGGAGACCACAGACTAATTCATTGCTGTCGTTACTCACTGTATAATTACTGTTGAATTGTAGAAATACCAGTTTATGCTCCTTTACAAGGTGTGGGTGGTATTAGTGGCTTGAGTTTATAAATGTTTAGAACGTCTAGCCAAAGTGACTACAATACAAAAAATCTTGAAGGTAACTGCAGTCTGGATAAATTATTCACCGACATATTTTGGTTAGGCGATAATGATGTCTGAACACTATAATCGAAAACACAACTCAGACGGCAAAGTATCGCGATATAGGTTCCCTATTCCCCAGAGTTCCGAAATCCATTCGGCACTAGCACAACATTGTCTTACATTTCATTAAAAAATAGTTATCTTAAAATGGTTCTCGTTCAGATGATAATTACTCAAACAGAACGAATGTTTTCACAAGCTGAAATTACAGTTCAATATCTCTCGTAATACTAATAAAACTTATTAAAGACTTCATGAAAACCAAATTTTTGTAACGAAGTAAATTAATTAGTATTCTATAAAATACAAACATTTTATAGTCCCATCACCAGTATCCGACCGAACAATAGGCTTCGATCACCTTAGCCCAAAACAGAAAAAATCTCCAAAATTGCTCAAAATACAGTGAAACCTGGTTAAGTGAGACATCAAGGGACCTGCAATGTCGTTTCACTTATAGAGGTATTCCACTTACCCAGTGTCTCAGATATACAGGTATAAATAAATATCTGTCTCATTTACAGAGGGTTCCATTAACATTGTGATTCAATTTTATGTTTACTCTGAATTATTCTACAAAGAGTAGATTTTGGCACATTAAATTCGGCACAAACTTCTTCGCGTGTCTTCCCACTTTCATACATCTGTATGATAGTAAAGCGAAACTAAAACTGAAGGTAATTGAAGCTCAAAATTTACTTACGTACTTGGAATTACGTGTGGAATTTGTGGGTAGAATAAGAATGAGTAAACAAACAATGTTATCTATGATGATAAATCGAAAGAACAAATCCCAGATATAGAGGTTTACCTCGTCCCACTAACAGAGGTAATTCAGTGCCAAAGTGTTGGGACCTCAGCATGAGTTCCAGTTATGGAGGTTTCTCACTTATCCAGGTCCCACTTAACCAAGTTTCACTGTACATGGTTGCGCCTACATCGTGTAATTGAGGAATAAGTGTAGGCAGATTAAGAGACGGTATCATTTTGAGTTTTATTAATACCAGCCACTGACGTTATACATTTAACTAGGCATATAGAATCCCCCTGCTATTAAAATCTCAATAACGCTGTAATAATAATCGTTGTTAAAACTAAAAGGATACACTAAGGGCAATAAAGGACCGTGTCATTAAATTTTATGGCCAGTAACATCTTGCGTCATATTACAACCATACAGACAAATGATGTGCTAGTATTTTTATTCCGATTAAATATTAGAGATTCACATTTGTTTTACTATTTTGTTGTTAGTCTATCGATTGGACATCTGTAGCTACATCACTTGAACCAACGATTAAAATTCAGCGTTGCTGAATCTGATGGTAATTGTTGGCGTCATAATAATTATTAGAATACAGAAGTAATTGATGTTTTATCCCTTTTTGAAGTTATACTTCTTTTGGCGCGATGGAGAAAAATGATGAGAGTGAATTTTTACGATGCGTTTACTGTGTTGTCGTATTTTTACGTTAATAAAACCTTTTTTATTTAAATAAAATCTTTTTGATAAATTTTAATATTTATTAATCGTTAATCACTACTGCATTTTAGTTATTTTTTTTCCATTCGCTAAAGAAGTATAACTTCTAACGCGTGTACATAAGTACACACATTCTTTTTTTCTCTTTATTGGTTCACCACAAATGTTACTTTTTGTTTGTTACTGTCGTTTAATTATCATCCAACAATAAACGTACTTATTTCTTTCTGTGGTTAAAAAAATCTTATTTTTTTCAAATTCAGATGAACCCAGTTAATCCTACAGTCAATCAAGTAAATCAGAAGAAGCAATTATAAGTCACTCAATTATTTCACGGATCAAACCTTTGTAATTACGGTCCATATCGGTCCATATCCGATGCATTAATGTGCCAATAAGCCTTGCAAGCGAAAAAATTTCACAATACCCAATGATTTAAAATCACAAACAGATGTAACGTTATATTGGACTTACAACAACTTTGATACACTTAAGTTTAAGCTCTCTTTTGATCAATGGTTGACCGGGCAAGGTAAATGTTTCACGCAAACGATTCGATACGGCCATTAAACCGGGCTCACGTCAATGTGGGTTAGTAGGGCCGACATAATTGCCGTTTCAAACAACTTGGACATGTGAAATTGTTTTTGTACAGCTTCAATATTTATTATACTCGTTGGGGCAAACTTTCTGAAATAATTTAATTTTATTTGTATAACCGACTAATGTGTACCTAAGTTGGTGAAAAAGCTATCATAATCCTGCAAAAAGTGTGTATCATTTTACGTTCAAACTGAGTTTGTCCTACATTGATTTTGAGTACATTAATTGTGACCATATTTAATAGTAACCAATGATAAATCGCCTCAAAAAGCATTGTAGCAGAAGAGGATGCATATATTTGTATTGCAATAAATATTTTAAATAACCTTTAAAAGACAAACTATTTAGGCCATATGAAATCGTTAATGTACTCAACTTGAAGGTTTCCTCCTATATTGAAACTACTCTAGCCAGTACAAATGCACCTCCATGTTTCTTCGCGACTAACTCCAGGCAAATTTTAATAGCAAGCCATTTTTCAAGCTGTCGCTACCCAGGACATTTAATTACTGAGGAGTGAAGCTGATTGCAAATTCCTTCTACGGAGTTCTAAGCAAAGTGCTGCAAGTGTACCCATTAGCAACATTAAGAGGTCCCCGAATACTATTCCAAATGACAACGAAATAATTTTGTTTACTTACTTTAATGCATAGGGTTTAATATTTATACAAAATGTTTAAAATTTTTACTATGAAATGGCACAAGTAAGCAAAACTACATTATATTATTATTGCAAGGATAGAAAGATACAATATGACAAAAAAAGTCTAAGCATATTTCTTTGTGATATTGTATCTTTCTATTCGATTAATATACATTCATTTTGGTTTACATGGTATTTACCATACCATGTTGTATATTAATGAAAAAATTATAGTGCCCCAAATATTTACATTTAGATTTGTTTTGGTTTCGATATCTCGGCTGCCATATTAAGTAGAGTACCAGTAATAGGTAAAATTTTATAAAACATATTCATACATAATCCATCTGACTGCAATCGGTGGCGTAATACTACGGTACAATTACGTACAATGCCTAGGTCTCCGGTTCGAATCCCGGGTCAGGCAAAGCCCGGAGTCAGAAATTTGTGTTCGATATGGCGATAGGTTCAACCTCTTTCAGATCGTGGGACGAAAAACACAAAGTGGGTGTCCTAGTAGCACCTCTACCTACTCCTTTAGGTAAAAAGGCGTGAGATGATGTATGTATGTATGTACAATCTATTACGGATCGCATTACATACTTGACGGAATACCACATATCCGGTTCAAATGGCAAATGTAATTACACATGAACCGTTTCTGTAGCGGAGAATTCCACATGTGTATATATGTCGGCTCAATAACCAGGATTTACGGACAGAACTGTTACAAACCAACCTCAATGCGGTCTGCGGTCTTTGCAAACTTTGTGTAGTAAATGATTATAATCGATATAACCGGTAGAGAAAATACTCGACCTTATTTGAAACCACATAGAATTGGTCAGTAGTTTCTATAGAGAAGCCATTAGATTATTACAGTATGGCCGCGGGATATTAGTTTAGTACTGGTAAATAGGTGACTTTGGGGTTGATTAATTAATTATCTTAGTATAATTTATCACATGGATTTTTTTTTAATATTACATTAAATTGCTTCATAATTAGAAACTAAGCCGGGAGGCGGACTCTGGCACCGGCCGGGATAACGCCTATATAGAAGGAGTGTGGTGCTCCATAATCGGCGGAAACTGATGGCAATCGCAATTGTAAAAAATAATCTACGTAAGTTGCGACTTAATGGATGGAACCACTCTTGCTCTCTCTCTTTCTCTCTCGCTCTCTCTCTTTCTTTCTCTCTCTCTCTCCTTAGCCACAGGAAGTCCATTGCTGAACATAGGCCTCCCCCATAGATCTCCACTTAGACCTGTTGGAAGCGGCTTGCATCCAGCGACTTCCTACGACCTGTAACCATACATACATACATACATAAACTCACGCCTTTGTCCCCGAAGGGGTAGGCAGAGGCGCCACCAGGACACCCACATTTCGCCTTGTATTTTTCGTCCCATGATGTGATAGAGGGCGAGCCTATCGCCATATCGGGCACAAATTCCTAACTCCGGGCTGATAATGAATAGAAAAATCCAATATCACTTTGCCCGACCCGGGACTCGAACCCGAGACCTCAGCTTTGTAACCGTACCGAAATACAACTACGCCACCGAGGCAGTTACGACGTTACGTTACGACCTGTAACCACTAACTTTTAATAATAGAGGTGGGCAAAAGTAAAGAAAAACATTAAATAACCAAGGTACCTACCTGATGTGCAACCCCATGCGGACGTACAAGCAGAGAATCAGCACAGCAGGCACGAAGAAGAAGAATATGCTGCTGATTTCCAGGAACGGAGACGGCGCCATGAACGCGCAGAATGCTGAGTCCAGGGATATGTTCCCGGAATCTGGAACAAAATTGTGATGTTGTAACATGATATTATGCAACAATAAGATGTCTATTTTTGAACATACGCGACCCTCAAGGATTTCGATAGCGAACTGTTGAATGACTTATAAATATAGAAGACTTTTTGAATGAAATTAGTGTAGGCGTAATTAAGACTAACCGCTGCGAGTAAATTAGTCAACATTTCAGCATTAAGACATATTTATATAATATATACATGTTTGCTAGAGAAACCAAAAAATCCTGAGCCAAAAAACAAAAAAAAGAAATAATAAATTTCAATCCTACAAGTAAAGGTACACAATCATTAAAGGTTTTAAAGCACCCAAACAAAACCTTCCGGGGCTCAAGTCAATTGCACCTCATTGCGGAACACTCACTTAGCTAGCAAGTAAACGGTCGGAGCTCTGGCAACCGACTGATGGTGAAATAGCTAGCACAAATACTACTAAAGTAGATAAAAAAAAAAAGATTTTTTTTATTGCGTTGAATGGCGAGACGAACATGCTATTCGCCTGATGGTAAGCGATACGACCGCTCATGGACAGAAGAAAACAAAAAAACACCATGAATTACAAAGCGTTGCTTGGCTTTCCACTACGCTCGTCATCCTAAGACATAAGTCTCAATATGTCCAGTAGTTACTCTGGCTACCATGTCCTTCAAACCGGAACACAACAGTGCATTTACATTGCTGTTAGGCGGGAGAAATACGGTGACATAGCGGTGGTAGCTGCCCAGGCGGCTTCGAACATATGAGTGACCTACCAGCAGTATATTAGCACTACTCTTACACCTCAATCATTTTTACCATCTATGAAATATTCCAACAAAACTTAAGGTCGAACATTTCGAACACCACATAATTAAAGTTGAAAGAAAGTTAGAGAAAAATAAAGAAAGGACTGTTGAATTTTGTTAGAACAAAAACCATTCAGGGTACTGTAAGCAAAGATAACCAGCCAACGAGGTCGTTAAAGAGAGAGATAGCAAAATAATTGTTTTTGTGAGACAAAGAAGTACTGTCTTTAGATCATAGATCTTCAGACAGTGTAGGATCAACGTGATTTTTTGTCATAGAGATTATTAAGCCGAATAGTGACATCATTATCTTAGTAACTATTCCATCATCTTTCAACTTTTATTTCATAGGAATATTTTGGAATATCTTTTGAGTTTTTATTATAATAACTCAGAGGCCAAAACACAAATTTGTATTTTTTATTTTTATATGTACATATTTCATTTAATTCATTGTAACAAAACGTTGAAAAAAACAAACAAACTACTAAACAGCTAAAAATGCAGAAACAATTAGTTTCCCTGTCTGAGCTAAAATGTGTACCAGATGCTTTCCCAACCGCCGTTGACGCTTCAACATTAATAAAATTTTAATCTCAGCACTAATTACTTAGACGTCAATTACTTAGTACGTTTAGATAGCCTGAATTTATTTACGTTAATCTGAAATTAGAGGATTAAATTAACTTGAGTTTGTAACTAGAAGAGCGGCGCTTTAGGCATTTTACAGTTTGAATGGGTAATTTCGATATTTTTAATTGCTCGGCAAAATGACTGCACTGCGTTTACATTCATACATAAACTCACGCCTTTATCCCAAAAGGGCGGTACAGGCGCAAGCAGGACACCCACATTTCGCCTTGTATGTTCCGTCCTATGATGTGATTGCCCGACCCTGGATTTGAACCCGAGACCTAACCTTTATAGTCGTACCGTAGTACAACTACGCCACCGAGGCAGTTTGATGCACTGCGCCTGACGGTAAATAAAGTATCATTAAAAAAATGCCAAAGTTATGTAAACATCTAGTGCCGAATAAAGGCCTCTTCGAAAGACCGTATATACGTATACGTTTGGAATAGCTTGCACACTGTGACTTCCTGTAACCTGAATTACGTAATCATTTTGACTACACTGCAATTATATTGCACGCGTAATACTCGCAAATATTATCATTTCTATAAAAAATACGTTTATACCTAAACATATATGTATAGAATATATTGCAAGAGGCACGTTTAGCAAATGCACAGGGAAATTTCGTATGTATCTGTGTATAAAAATCGCAGTGCCTACAAAGAAGATGGGGATCTCACATTGGCATAAAAGAATATGAAATTGATAAAAATATAAGGCTATTGCGTCTAACGAGCCATGTGAGCATTGAAAATGTGCACAAAGAAAGGAAATACGAGTATTCATGATTTGTGTTATCAGATACTTTTGTATGCTTTGTAGTGGACTTCAGCATTGGTGATTCAGCATTTGGATTATGATGGCTATAACAAATATTTACACAAGGAAACTGTATCGCTAACAGCAGTTGACAGGCACTGAAATTCGTATTTTTTAATAAACACCGAATAGTTATTTAAGAAATTTTGCGTGTTGCCCTCACAACAGTAGGCTCAGTTCTTATTGCATTACCAAACTACATAGTGCACTACCTGCTTTAAACTAACTCTTACATGTGCACGTTGCTTCTTCAAATATTACTTTGATAAAAGTATTATAATACGTTACTAGGTCCTCTTGAGTTAAATCTCTAAAACCTCTACCTGTAGGTATTTCCTTGAACAATTAGGTAGTGATTATTCGTTAGTGATTAGTGTATAAAACATTTTATATACACGACCCTATAAAGCATTTAAAACAATGAAGATAAAAGTTGGTAGTTTCAGAACCAATTATCCAAAATAAGATTTAGGCCATAAATTAACTCAGGCCGTCGAAAAATGTAACGAATGTCGGTCATCTATCAGTTGAAAAATGCCTTTCCATTAATCTCAACGCAATTTGCCCTTCTTAATGAATTCATACAATAAAATATTAAATTAAAATGCTAATGAAAACGGACATTGCAAAATCTATCAAATAATTGACAATATATTATTTTTAGCGGTGTTATGAACTTAGACAAGTTAACCATTATTTTTTCACTAGTTCTTATCCCGTACAGAAAAAAATCCGCGTGCTGCTTTATAGTCAAAATTACACTTGTAATTATTCACCCAAATTTACACATTTTTAATATCCTTATCTATACTAGTAAAATAATGCTGATTTAATATTTTGCATTCATTCTTGATACTCAACTCTTGAGTACTTTTCCGGGAAGCTTCATCCATCCAAACATAGGAAGCTTTTTTCAAAGCACTCTTTAAGTAGCTGGTCCCAAACACTTAGTCGACATAGATGAAAAACGAACCCTTTTCCAAGTTTTTTCTACATTCGTTATCTGAAACTACGAATCAAAGAGAGTATAAAACACTACGTTACTACGATTTACCGTCAACAAGGTTCCTCCCAAGGGTAAAAGGAACCAACGAAGGCATAGACAGGTTTTTATTGTTGATCGAATACGGGGTAAATCTTTTTCATGGTCAGTGAGGCTCTTTAAGCCATCCGAGAACAATAATGACCAGTCGGCCAATTTATTGTGTTATATGGGATTCTCGACCTTAATGACCGTCCTTTATGTTGACACCCAATTTATTGTTACATGTAGGTTAAGGGCAAATCAAGTGATATTTTTTGTGGAAGAATTGTAGGGAAGCTGCCTGTGGAATGTGAGGTCGTAAATTCATTTCAATGGATTCTCAGGGTTTTTTTGAGAATAAAAATTATTTCGTAGTTTTGGACACATATAACAGGAATTTATTGTGTGTCTGAACTATGTATATGACTCTTCGGTGTATTGTATTTATTATTTCAAAAAAAAATATTAGAGCCTTCCGATGTAATTGGTTTTATAAAGCTAAGAACTAGCTTCATGAACTACATCCATTTTGTCAACGTAGTGAGATAAAAATCTCTTATTATGTTCAAATAAAATTATCCTTCGAAAATAAAATTACTGTAAATTTAAATAATCCTGTCCTTGACAAGTCGAAAACTAGACGTGATAAAGAAAATTGAAATCATCTTTAAGATTGCCGAATCTTCTTCATATTAGCATTTCTGATAATAAATTGCAAAATGACTCGGCTTATAGAGTACCCAACTGGTTTTCTGACATCGTAACATTTGGAAGTTATCTTATCCCAAGGAAATCCTATTTTCGAATCGTAAATTTTACGTAAAGTAAAACGATTTTTTTTACAAGAGAATTTATTTTATTTTATCTTTTCGGTTTCATAAGACTGAAACATGTCTTAAGACTTGGCGTTTCAGTGCCTATGCAATAAGCACACTGTAACTAGACGAAAATAACTATAATTTTAACTTAGACTAACAAAATAAGCATTTATTTACCTGTGGTTAGCGTCACACTTGCCCACAAATAAGAGGAACACCACTCAGAAATTATTTTCGAACATTGCACACTAAAGTGTGATAGGACTTTATAATAAATAAATACACCCAACACTCACATACATAGTCCTGACTCCACACTAAGTTCGAGTCTTGAGGCGTGGGTATCAGAAACTATGAGCGACTTTTCGGACTCACAAAAACCCAGACCCGAAACAAATACTTGTGGTTCAGCAAAACATTTGTCTCGGTGCGGGTATCAAACCCGCGGCCTCTCGATTCAAACTGCGCCACGGAGGCTGTCAAAATACCAAACTTATAACCAAAGACAATATTTAAACCCCAAAGGCGAATCGAACCAACAGACTAAATATAAAAAATAATTGTGCCGTAAATAAAACCCCAGACACATTAGTTACACAACATCTGCCTTATTGTCGTAACACTTGAATAGGTAATACACATTATGTTTAATAGGAATCGTATGGTGGCGACAGCTACGCCTTTTATTAGCTATTACTCCTGGGTTATTAGTTCCTCGGTGTGTGAAGCTTTGAGGCTTACGTTAAGGAGTATACCTTTTTTTTATTGCGATGAATGGCAAGACGAGCATGCCATTCGCCTCATGGTAAGCGATAAGACCGCTCATTGACAGAAGAAAACCAAACAACACCATGAATTACAAAGCAATGCTTGAAATTCCACTGCGCTCACCATCCTGAGACATAAGATGTTAAGTCTCAATATGTCCAGTAGTTACTGTCTGGCCAAACTATGTATTTACCACATAAATACGACGCAAATTTTAGTTGCATTGTGTCTGAAGTCACTTATGCTACTATCTAGCTTCGTGTTCGGGCGCAGTCTAGATATAACCTGTAATAGACATACAACCAGTATACCTATACCTTTCCAATTTCCATGTATTGATGTATACCAGTAATAATGATATATCCTGTTAATAATTGATCTAAATATAGATAATGGATTTTCAGCCTCTAAACACTTAGACAAACATTCTAAAGACTTAGAGAACGTTCATTAACAAAGACAAATTATACGTACACAAAACTTTTAGGCGCAGATAAATATGTTTAAGCCATTCAATTATTTATTAATATTGAAAGCCTCCGTAGCGCAGTTGGTTAGACGCCGGCTGTGAAACCAGAGGCCGCGGGTTCGATCCCTGTACCGAAACAAATGTTTGTGAGGACCACAAATATTTGTCTCCAGTCTGGGTGTTTGTTAGACCGAAAAGTCTCTCGTAGCTTCTGATACCCACGACACAAGTCTTAATAGATCTTAGTGTGGGGTCAGGATGTATGTATGTGACTGTTATTATTATTATTTATTACTGTAATTTATTATCATTTATTAGGACCGAGTCCGTACCTCCGGAACAGAATGAACTCCTTAGCCTCTGCGCTTCTTGGTCGTCAGTCGTCACGGTGTACGCACAATAATATTAACGCATATAAATGTTCTTAAGTTGTATGGAAACACATCAGCGCAATTTATGCTTTTAATAATTCAAGTGGATTTTTCTGTCTAATAAATAGTATTTTATAAAGCCATAAATTACAAATAAAACCTAAAATATGCAACAGAACCATTTGACAATTCTCTAAACCCCTTTAAATTAAATTTTCAAATCTCGTAACGTTTTGCAATTTATTTTGCCTTTGGTGACTCGTTTATTAGATCGAGTAAATGAGTTTTTGCTTTATTTGCACACTTTTGTCTGAAACGCCTATTGATTTTTATTCTAATAATATATGATATAAAATTGAGAACAAGTCATACTGCGGACGCATTAGTCATTTTTATTCATTCTTTCGTAATATTGTAAAAGTACATGTCAGTACAGTTCAAAAAGTATGAATATAGGTACGTATTGGAAGATGCAAATTATTTAAAAAAATCCTCACTTGTATTCGTAGACTCACTTACCAACTTAAAGTACAATAAACTGATATGAAAAAACAAAGGTTCCAAGCCTTCAGGTGTCTTATAAAAACATGCTTCTATTATTCCAAAAAGATAATTTTGTAAACATTGTTGTATTTAAATTTTATAGGCCCTTTCGAGATAATTACATCGAAGCGTTTTAATGAGAAATTCATGTTACAGGGTATTAAGGGCGCAATTTATTAGTTATTTGCATAAATAATGAGGAATGACAAAAATAGCTATTCCGAGATATTTTCACAGATAATTAAATGGGCAGATCCTAAGATTAAAATCGCATCTAAAATAATTATAGGCCGATTTTTCATTAGTCACATAATTTTTTTCAGAGAATAATGATGCAAATTATCATATTATTTTCTTTAATGAATGCCAATATTGTCTCGATGCCATATAGTTTTTGCATGCGAAAAAAATCAAATAAGTTAACGAATATTCATAATTTTTTCATCCTTGTTTTTTTATAGCACCCATTGAAATATTTCCTACGCCAATGTAATTGCTTTCTCGTGAATTACATTTTATCGAATGGAGGCCACGTAGCGGAAAGCGCAGCGTAGGACGTCCACCCACAAGATGGTCAGACGACCTGGTAAAGGTGGCGGGACGTCGCTGGATGCAGGCTGCCTCCAACAGGTCACTGTGGAAATCATTGGGAGAGGCCTATGTTCAGCAGTGGACGTCCTTTGGCTGATGGATGGATGATGATGGAATTACATTTTCCCTAAGCACAAAGTTAATCAGGCATATACAGCAAAAGTATCCGAAAACTCTCCAACTGAACATCAAACAAGGGAAATCTCCGTTAACTTTTTGTTTTGTACACTGCCCTTTGAACCTTTCAAAACGTCGGACCTTCCAGCAAAAACAAATTAAATACTAACCAATAAACAGTTTCAAATGTAAAAGTATAAATGGTGTAACATACGAGTAATACTCATTATCAAGTCGCTTATTGCGCACTTTTGTTATGAAGAAAAACATTATAAAGAAAACTGTTTTACATGTTTTGCTATTTATTTATTAATTACAAAAGAATTAACTTGTAAGCTACATAAGTGTCCTGCAAACTATCCAGTGTGACTGCAGGAACAATTTATACATTTAGCTTATACACATAAATATTATTTTATTAGACTCTTGTCTTATAGCCTCGGGCAAACTGTTGAGAGTATACGGGATACGTTTTTTTAGAATTCTATCCCCGTAAATGTTAGTGACTCTTGGCACAACGAATTTACCCGAGGTCACAGATCTCGTATTATAATTGTTACACACAGCTACCAACAAACTATGCTACTGTCCCTCCACGGTTACATGGAGATTTAAAAAAATATCTAATGGTATGTGAAGTTCGCCTACACATAGCAGACGAGAGTGATGCAATATCTAATGACGTCACTAAAAATATAGAAAATAGCCTAATATCGCTTAATCGAACTTTTAATTGCAGAGATGTTCCGTACTCTGCTGCTGGAGTATAAAAAGATTAATAAGTATGGGTTGATATTAAAAAATTGAGGAAGGTTATGATTCATCCAGCATTGGATGAACCGCTTGCTATAAGTCCTAACTCTTCTTGTGCCTCGTTTTAAAGACACTCACATACAGTCGGTGCAACAACATATTTCAGCCGTATTGCAAAACAATGGGACTGATAGTTTTAATATCGTCTGCCTGCCTGAATTCTACTCATCTGGGTAAAAACCACAGTTTTATCATCATCATCAATGGTACATCGTGATAGACAAGTTTTAATCCACCACGATAGCTATTGAGATTGATAGGTATATTTGAAATTTCCATGTAGAGCTCTCAAGTATGCAGATTTGTTTTACATCGCCGTTGAAGCAAACCATAATTACATTAAAAATGCAAACTTAACATCAGTCTATTAGCGTTATAAAATCCGACGTGACACTTATTCATTCCTAAAGATGGGGAAAACTAGAACGATACAAAATACGACAAAAACTGCAAATCCTAGAAAATCTAGGCATAAAGCAGTCTAGGCTTGTAGGTTTTGTAAAGAAATCCTATAATCCCAACGTTGTTGTAAATTTAGGTTTTGAAGTCGGTTGACGTGGCGCGCATACAAAGCCAAAGCAAATCTAAATGGTAATATATTTATTGCATAAACTGTACAATTACTGAGATAATTGTGAGTCGTGTGGGATGCAAATTAGTTCATTTGAATGCATGCGTATATTTCAGTAAAGAGTCTTTGATGATTTATTTTGGTTCATTTATTAACATAGGATAGGGTAATACAAATATAAGTAATTTGAGTACCTACGCCTAACAATGTTTAGGTACCTCTGCCATTCTTCATTTAATTTTGAAGGCAAAACACATGCGTATTTTAATAGAAGATTGAAGCAATGTGTATTTTAATATGAATATTGTTCAACTGTTGAGCGCACAGAGTTGAGCGTAACTTGTATGTAATCAAGGCAACATACAAAAAAAGGCCTTGAATTTGAAGACCCTTCGCTAGCCAGACGATATTTTTGAAATAAATATTATACCTATTAATTTGTACATGCATACAAATAGAAAGTCAAGACTATATCGCCAAAAGAATAAGTGCACCGAATATTGCAAAATCATAACAATAATTTCACCCAAAGTGGATTGAACTGGCTGAGATTCGAAGCCTTAACACACACAGCCCTAATATGCTACCACTACAACAATAAAGCGACTGAATTTATAACACGATAAAATTACAGGGCCTAGGGCGTCTTTGTAGATAATTAGTTTTAAAGTGAGTGCATAAACTGAAAGCTTATGACTAAAAGCAATAATAACGTTTATGTCGCGAGCAGGTATGAGCGCTAATGTGTTCGGATTTACGAGTTTTGGATGTATGTGGTAAGTTATAAATTAAAACTTTCTTATGATCATTTCAACCAATCTGAATGCCCGTGGGCTCCGAAAGCACTTTAAAAGTTGTTTGTCGTGTGGCTGATATGGGGTAAAAAATTAAAAAGACGTTTTTTAGCAAACGTGTAATTACTGAAAGGTTGCAGATAATCGCTACCGCTAGATTCAGGTCGCTTCTGACAAATCACTGTGGAATATCTTAAGGCTGTTATGCTCAACAGTAGACTTTGTAAATAAATAAATACACCCAACAGTCACGTACATAGTCCGACCCACACTAAGATCGAATCTTGTTTCGTGGGTATCAGAAACTACGAGAGACTTTTTCGGTCTCACAAACACCAAGACCCGAAACACCTGTAGATCACACAAACATTTGTTTCTGTCTGAGGCTTGTATACCGGAAGATGATAAAAAAAGTAACATGATATTCTAAGTATGCAGGTGGTAGTAGTTAGCTAGTACCGACTACCTGACACAAGGCCACCCACCCAAGTGTGGCGCGTTCCCTAAACAATCAGCGTATTTCTTCTATTCACAATAGCCCCCGAATGTTTGCGAGATAATCATGTCGCAACGGTTGGTACTCAATTTAAACTGCAAAGCTCTTTCGGGTGAAGTTCCTTTGCCGTGCCATAATAATGCTACCTAATTAAGCGAATAAATTCTCAAATAAAACCCTTATTAAATGAGGTAATCCTGTCTCCAAAAAGGATTTTGCCTCATAAAATGACGTAAAATAGGGCTAATAAGATTATCTTTACCTTCAATCGAAAGTCTCGAAAGTTTCCCTAAGGATTACAGAGCAAAAGCTTAAATATTCCATAAAGATTTGGCACTGAAGAGTATTTGCTTCAACAAAAACCTGTATTTTTGTCTATGATTTTCATAGTTTTGTTCTTACTAACTCTTTTGTACGCTTTTTATTAGCTTCAGACGTATGTATGTTAGTATGTAACCACACTTTTTTTACAATAAAATCATTTTTTCCTACACTATTTTAATTCAAATTTATTAAAATTTATTTTCTATTTTTTAGTTGGATTTTCTATAAAAGCATATTTTTTTAGTTTTTGTAAACTATAATTTATTTAAATATAATATTTTTCTAATTATATGAGAATATTTTGATGAATTTACAATACATAAATAGACATGCACAATTTACGTAAGTACTAACTAGTATAGGTTTTCTAAAACATCAGATATTTTATATTTTACGGAATACGGATCAGATTCGATCAAAGAACAATTTACACGATTGCCACATTTTTTCTTATACCCGTATTTTTGTAATTAAACTTGACAGCTTAAACTATAGATGTTATGATGAAATAAACTCAGTGCATTTTAGATAAAATATCCAGCGAGTGGCCGTATTATAGTTTGATTTCGTGCGCTATTACCTTTATTATGTAAAGAAATATTTTTTTATTATTATTATTAGCCTTTTAATTCCCACTGCTGGGCAAAGGCCTCCATCCTTTCCTTCCATTTCTCGCGGTCAGGTGCTAATTGCGGCCAGTTTGGAAGATACTGATCCAGTTCGTCCCGCCATCTCCTTTTGGGCCTACCGCGTAGTCGGTTTCGGCTACTGGGGAGCCACTGTGTAGTGGCTTTCGCCCAATGGTCGTCAGACATGCGGTAGATGTGGCCAGCCCAGTTCCATTTTAACTTGGCAGCTGCCTGTCCCACGTCGGCGATCTTGGTTTTAGAACGCAGCGTTGAGTTCTTTACGCGATCGATGAGTTTAACTCCAAGAATGCTGCGTTCCATCGCACGTAAAGAAATATATAAAAGATAATATAGTAAAATTATACTAAAACTAAAGGCCTACAAAAAGATTTACTGTTGAATTTTATAGTAAAAAAGGATGTATGTTACTAAACCTCTCAGCTTTTAAAACTAACCGAGTTGATTAATCAAATAATTACAAAATAATCAAGTGCAAATATTTCTTTTCTTGATTTAATTTCTAAACAATAATCTATTACTTTACAGCATGTATAACAAAAACAGGCTTTAACCCTTTTATCATGATAAGACATGATCAAAACTTTACACAATCAATCCTTTCTCTTACGCAACGAAGAAGAACGAACAACCTCTTAATGGATAGAAATAAAGTAACATCGTCATACTACAGGTTTCTTAGATTAACGCGAATGTTACATATTGAAATAAAACTATTTTAGTCGGGAAGTTAAAAAAATTTAAAAATTAAACCAAATCGCGATAAAATCCGTAAAAAATAGTTTTATATCAATAGTCATACTACTAAAGAAACCAGTATAAAGCGGCGTGAAACTGTTAGGTGAAATGGAAACACAACGGGAGCCGACTATATGAAAAGTAAATAAAATTGGAACAGGTTTTATGTACTGGCAAGGTCGTATGGCATGAATGGCACGCTTGTAGACGACCTTGCTAAAGGCAAATCACGAAGTAGACTGAAAATTATGATGACGATGTAATTTTGTGGTAGGTACGTGATTTATCTGTCTCTTTCTGCAGTGATATTTTTTTAATATATAGATTTTATTTTGTGATTTTATCAAGTATGTATGTACATATAATGTAGGTACTAGGTAGGAACTTTTAGTTTACTCATTTTATTTGTCTGTTTTTGACATATTTTTACGATTGCAAGGCGATTATAAGGTTCTTTAAAACTTAGCTACAAGATTAGCACAGAACAGTTTCGCACAGAGTATTCCACCACCAAACTATGGTTGCAAGATCACAATAGATAGCAATAAACACGCTTAGTTTGCATACAATCGAAGGGACATGCGTCATACATTTACAAATATGTCTGTGGTTATTTTCTATTTATTTAACCTATAACTTAAGTCAAATGTTGACTATGTCACTCCTATAAAAACAACTAAATATGTACAAAAATGTCTTAACCTAAACAACATACTTATTAAGTTCAACAAATAATCTTAATATGTTTTTCCTACAAATTATAGATAAATTACAAGTAACTTTTTTGGTCCTTCCGATGAATGTCTGTTGTGGTTTTATATATTGACAGTGTTTTAATCTGTATAGGGAAAGCCCTGATCTAGAAAGCTCTGACGATTTGTTTCAATTTTCTACATTGATATGAATTGGGAATAAACTATTGTTGATGCTAAGTCTTCGGCACACGTCAAAATAACATATAAACAGCATAGGTACAGTTATTGCATAATATATTAATACAAGTCACAAGATGTTAAAGTTATGTTCGACCATCTATGCTATTAGGTTCTTACTGTTCTTACTGCGGCCGCAAAGTCCTTCTAAATATTTAAATTGAAAACCATTTGTGTCAAACCTAGCCTCCTGTAAGATATTTATACGTTATATCTTATTTAAGTAGTAAGTGAAATTTTGGGAGCTTAGTATTCCTGGTATTCGGATATTTATTGACATTAAGGGTATCCAGTCACCACTATAATGTTCACGTAATCAAGTTATTTTCACCTAAGGAAATTATACTACTTTCTTCATTAATAATGTTTGGCAAAAAAATCGTTGAGTATATTTTCGTTATTAGTTAACTAGGTACATAAGCTCTTAAAATAAATCACTAATACTTAAAATCTTTATGATTTTGTCACATTTCATTAAGTGTCTCTAGAACAACGTAATCAACACGTTTAATTTACCATAACAGTGAAGTAACCATTTGTAAAAGAAGAAGAAAGAAAAGGCCTTTGCTGTACCAGACACGTGACAAAACATTAAAGTTCTAAATATGAATCTGTATAATCGATATGTAGGTATGTAAAAGAAAAGTAATATTTCATTTCCTGCTAAGAATATGTTAATATCAATGAATAATAAGTAGATCCTGAAAGTCACTTCAAAATTTAAATTGTCGTCTAAATTCTAATCTTGTTTGGTGTAGAAAACCGAATAGAGATTTCGCTCAACATATTTACATGAAAAGAGCTATTTTCACAAGACGTTGCTTCGTTTGGTTGCGACATCGTTGAAAGTTTTTGCAGAATTTACAACGGTTTGGAAATTTCAAAGATAGAGATCACATTACTTAAATAAATGTTGTCTCTTACGAGAGCAAAATATCGTCGACCATTAACGTTTTACCAACAGCATGTTTGATATTGAACCGAGCCAGTCGAAGTGAGATTCTCTAGTTAAGGCAATAAATCATGTGAGATTTTCGATTATTAAAGTCTCATAGAATCTGCCTAAGACAGGAATTTTTAGAGTAATATTTTTATTATATTCTATATATATCGTCGTATATATCGTCAATATTTTTACAGATTCGCTACTTGATTTAGTAAGGGTATCGTTTTTAGAAAAAAAAACGTATATTGTTTTTTTTTTGCCACGTCACTTATGAAAATGAGACACCCGTGCGATAAACTCAAATAAATATTTAAGTGACTTCACCAAGAGCCGTTCATTTTTCAACCTCTGTATTCCGTAGATAAATTGATTTACGCAGCGCCACGTCCCAAATTTATATCATGTACGATCAATATCTGCCGTCTTCAGAGTAATATGCTCCTCGCGGAATAATTAATAAAATCTGCGGAACGCGGCTACAGAATTT
Source organism: Deilephila elpenor (assembly GCA_949752805.1). Classification (NCBI taxonomy): domain Eukaryota; kingdom Metazoa; phylum Arthropoda; class Insecta; order Lepidoptera; family Sphingidae; genus Deilephila; species Deilephila elpenor. The sequence goes on from OX457114.1 coordinate 4,422,362, forward strand.
TTGGCGTCACCAACTTGTTTAACTTGTAACAATTTGAATTAACTAAGCGCCGTTTTGGTACTTCACACTATAAAAGGGTTCTGCTAGTCTTAGGACAGCATGTATAAATTGCCAAATATAAGGTCCTAGGTTAAGTCCTTATCCAGGACCGGTTAAAAATAATTTATATAATTTTATGCAGTTGTGTTTTTTAATTTACCGGCGAAGCCATATTTAAAAACTCATAGTTTTACGAATACTGAGATACCATATAATGGCCAATGTATGTAATTAATTCTTAATTACTAATGAAATATAAAGAAAAAATGACTAAAATGTATTTTAATGTTGAGCACTAATGCTTCAAAAAAGCACTTAACCGTAATTATTAGGCACCAGCAGCCCTCCACTAATACAATTTAAATTGTGCAACAATACTTCAAATACTAATAAATTGAAAACATAATAAAATTAACCACATTAATAAAGAGTAAAAAATACAGACATTGCTTAATTTTCTACAGTCTACTTAGCAATCTGACTCAAAAATCTCGCCCTAGAAATAGAGGCCACATGCTTCTCTAAGAGCTTTTTAAATTGAGTTTGAAATGAACACCCGAAATCGTTTGCAGGGGTCACTGAACACAATTTATTGCATTCTCGAGATCTATCAAATAAATAAGATACGTGAGTTTTCAAGCTAATATTTTCTTCAAAACATGTATTTCAAATATGACTTCGATGTCATTAAATATTGTAGGCACGCGCGAACAATTTTCACATTGGAACAAAATTGAGATCTAGAAGGTAGGTACTTAGATACGTGTGTTTTACGATGGAATGGTAAATATGTGTTCCGCATTTACATTCTTTTTCCCAGATTGAATTATGAAGAAATAAAACCGAAAGTGTAGCTGCCATGTGTACAATGTTTGCATAAGTAAACAACCTATTCCTGAGGTGGTATTTCAGCACTCAACTTGCAATTATCGTTTCGATAAACTTACTTGATGTGCTTATAAAATATTTATTCATTCGACAGAAACATTTAAAAAAGTCTTCTAATCTTAAACTCATTAAAAAATATTTTTACTTTTTAGCCGAGCCTTTCACTAAAGCGTGCTTGTTAGTTTTTTAAACTATTATTTATTTATTTCACTAAAAAAATAATCATAGATGTCATATCATATCTAAGGAAGTCAGCTGCGCGTTAATGACCTACTTCTTTTTTTCTCTTAAACAAATGGAAATCCTGAAGGTCCTGGTAAAGATAATGTCAAAAATTATTGTATTTGTGTCATCGGTCCTTGATAATTGTGCAAAATTTTCGATGAATTCGACGTTTTAAAGTGCTCGAAAATCAACTTGAAAGATTCCGTTACATACATACATACTTACATACATACACGCATACATGCAAAGCTAATAAAAGCGTGTTAAATAAGCTGATATTGCTAAAGGACTTTGTCGCACTGTTTCTTCTTCATAGCTTTAGTAAGTTCCGAAGCGATAAAAGTAATAGGTAATTGAACAAACAAAAGTTTTAGCTATTTGAATAATAAATATTTTAATTCTACAAACGCTAAAATATGGATTGCGATAGAAATATGTGCATTATTTTCTTATCTTTATCATTAACGTTCTGATGTTTTCGACACTCAGCCGCTATAACTTGGTACCTAATATTTTATGTATGTATAAGGGCATGTTATGTCAAGAAAATGTACTATTAAGAATGCTCACGCCTTTCACTGAGCAAACTTTTCTTGACATGAAATATCCACTTTTAGTGAGTTATGTTAAGAGCGAAGGACTATTACAAACGAGTATTTAAAAAAATATGACTTTATATTTTTATTTTTAGCTGAACCATTTTTTGGCTTTAATTTTTTTTATTGCTTCACAAACTGGTTCTATCTATCTATCTATATCAGCCCATATACGTCCCACTGCAGGTCACGGGCCCACTCTACAATCGAGAGAATCGATTAAGAGTGGTTAGGCCATATAGTCCACCACGCTGGCCTAGTGCGGGTTGGCGGACTTACATACCGTAGAAATTCTTAAAAATCGCTACGGTATGCAGGTTTCCTCACGATGTTTTCCTTCACCGTTAAAGTGCGTGGTGATTGACTATCAATACACACATAACTCCGAAAAGTCAGAGGTGTGCCCTGGGATTTGAACCCGCGACCACCGTGAACATGTAGGCAGCCGCGTCTGGTCCGTTACCAACAGGCCACCACGCACTACAACTGGTTACAAAATAGAAAAATAAATAACAACAGTTCAAACATGCGGATAATTTGTAACCTATTAAAGTGAAGGCGGCATACAAAGAAAAAAATATAAAGCTCAACAACTATAGTATAAAAAATGAAGAAAAAAGTGCTTATGAACTACTTATTTTCAATTGTTACTTATAATTTTTACATATTATTTATTTGTTGGCAAGATAAATTGACTATAATGCACGAGGCGGCGGATACAGTCCAATCCCGCTTATTCAACTACGAACGACGCGACGTAGAAAACGACTATTTATTTCCTTATATGATTCTGGATTATTATTTTCGATATACAAGCAGAATCGTTATCAAAACTACGGCCTCATCCTATTCCGTAATGTTATCAAAAGCATTAGAAAGTTGAGTAGTTATGTGCCTACAAAAGACGCAATAAAATAACTAAAAGTTTGATCGTATAGTAAATTGGTTTCCCAGTGGCACTTAAGATCGAGAGCACTGGGAAACCAATTTACTATAGATACTGCAGATATCTTTTTTATTTCAAGGCACAGGTAAATAACGCTAATAAGGCTTTAACGGTAATAAGGCTTTAACGGTGAAGGAAAACATCGTGAGGAAACCTGCATACCGTAGCGATTTTAAAGAATTTCTACGGTATGTAAGTCCGCCAACCCGCACTAGGCCAGCGTGGTGGACTATATGGCCTAACCACTCTCAATCGATTCTCTCGATTGTAGAGTAGGCCCGTGCCCTGCAGTGGGACGTATATGGGCTGATATAGATATAGACAGGTAAATAAACTTACCGGATGGGAAAGTATTATTCTATTTTAAATAATGAAAAAATATGCGTCAAACTATGAGCTTTTACTGTATTTTTTTTTAATTCTTAATTTAGGGCTTTTCCACTGAGTGAATATGTCGCCCTGGTGATTAAGATATTTTACTGTATTATAGTCACGATTTACATAGCCATATTTTACTATCTACCGGAATCTTTTGACATATGTAATGACTATAAACTAATCAATGAAGAGACTTACGCCTGAATACTCAAAGGCTTCATAATATTGAGTAACACTTAACTAAGCAAGTCCAGCTTAAATGTACTGTAAGTAGGACATACGTAGTTAAGTGCAACCAAATATTTAAGTGGCATTTGAGTATTCGAGCGTCAGTTCATTCACGTTAATATTATATACTTATATGCAGTTTTAAAACCTATTTTATTTATCGAATGTTTTGTCTTCTTCTCTCAAACTGAAATCAAAAGTCGTGCGAAAGGAACATAACATTCGATAACTAAAATAGGTTTTAAAACTATCTATGAATAAGGCCGAAAGAAAACAAAGGATCTGAATAATTCCGAATCCTAAAGCGTAATTAATTAAAAATGGAAACAGAACAAAACCGAAACTAAAAGGTTTGCCATAGAATTTTACTGACCATCTCCTCTTACTTGCGATTGAAATTTTATACTAAGAACCTCTGAAAAGGCAAAGCTACAATACATTTTAACTACTTCCATTATCTACTTGAATAAAGTAAGACAAAAGGGATTGGAGTATCCATTAGACCGGAATGGTGGCGTAATAACAACAAAATAAACGAAACCTAAAAATCTTTGGTACGTAAAGTAACCGATATAATAATGTACATATTCAATTACTATTGGGATACACATTTAGAGAAAATCCGATTGTATGAATGTTAATTGTGTGTGAGATGAATAAGTGAAATATTCTAAAGCAAGTATTTACATACATATTGTTTCTCTCGACTGACTCGGTGGCGCAGTTGTACCGCGGTACAATTACAAATATGAAGTGTCGGGTTCGAATCCCGGGTTGGGCAAAGTGATAATGGAGTTTTTTATTCATTATCAGCCCGGAGTCAGGAATTTGTGCCTGATATGGCGATAGGCTCGCCCCCTATCACATTGTGGGACGGAACATACAAGGCGAAATGTGGGCGTCCTGGTAGCACCTCTACCTACCCCTTCTGGGAAAAAGCGTGAGTTTATGTAAGTATGTATGTATTTTTTTTTCTATGGCATGATATGGATATGCCTATGATAAAGATATTCTTAATTCCATGGAGAAAATAAGTGAATTATCATTTTTCCCAAAGATATATTGTAGGTACCACAGATAAATTGAATATCATAAAATTATTGAAACTCAATTTAACGGTCCTTAACTTAACAATAGATGGAATTAAAGCCCAGTTTATTCACTTTTTTTAAACCTAACCTAGCATAATTCATACGACTCTTTAAATTCGATCTCCAGCCTTATGAACATTTTTACCAGTACAAAGTCTTCAATCTTATTACGTCTAAACTAAATGTTAAAACGAAATTGAAAACCTATTGAGCGCTGATTGCACTAACTCGAATTATATTTAAAACATATTAGCTCTTATGAGAAGCACCTATTTATTTGATTCTACCTACAAAGACAGATGAGCGTCATGTTTGCAAGGTTAAATTTTTGATAGTATCTTTCTTGTTATGTGAGAAACAGTTAATTATTATATTGTACTTATCTAAACACAATAACTAGGCGGAAACAAAGATGATATCGCGAGGACAACTATTATATTATATTTGACAGTTCTTCACAAGGGTTTCCTTCACAAAACTGTAAGAATATGACTAAGGCAGTAAATCCCCTTAGGCGTAGTGGCGACTTATGTGTAACAATGAAATTGTTTATCATAGGACCGTTGTTATATCTTATACTCCTTTCTTACTACAAGACTGTGTGAAATTTTGCATTGAACTATATGATGCTCTTGTATTGTTTTCTCTATAGGATGTGCTCCTATTGTTTTCTCTATCTTATAATAATCAATCAGTTGTTGTACACCTTTATGTTCTCATGGGGAAAATTCTCATTGGATACCCGACTATCTATAAAGACCGGACATGCCAGACTCTTACCGGCTAAAAACCCCATGTCTCCACGTAAGGCGCACTTTTGACCTCAATACGAATACGTCAGTTATTGTACACCTATGCTCAGCAAAATAAATCCTGCAAATTATAGATAAATAGATATACACTTACTTGGCGGGTAATCTCTGTAGCTAATATCAGTATAAACAGCAAACGGCGAGGCGCAGGCGATGGATATGATCCATAGGATGAGAATGATGCGTGACGCCCTGGTGAGGCCTGCCATCGCGTATAAATGCAGAGGATGGCAGATAGCCAGATACCGCTCCAGGGAGAACGCAGATATCGTCAGCACAGACACGTATGTTGCCCTGGAACAAAAAATAATAAAAGTAATGCAGGCCGCTTCTAACAGGTCACTAAGAAAAAAAATCGAGGTGACCTTTGTTTAGCAGTTGTTATTCTTGGTTGAAGAGAGAGAAGATATAACAATATGAATATGTGCCTACCATACCTGTATGATTCTGACATCACAAACATTATGAACAATGAAGACGGAAATAAAGCAGCGAACTGTGGATGGCACCAGTGGCACATCTGAATATTGTCTTGAAAGCGTAGGCTACAGACGTGGGCTAATTTCGAAGTTTACTAATGATTTAGATTAAAGTAGTATGTATAAAGTATGAACCGTGGATCCTGGATCAATTTCTAATGTCGAGGAAGAGGAACTAAAGTGTGAGGTCTTTGATATAAATAATATTCACTCGCCGATCTTCTGTGCTTGGTGCGAATTTTAATATCCGACAGTAGATTCTTCATTAATTCATTCTTCAGTAGTTATTCCAACTATAACCACGAAAATCAGATTCTTATCTTTACATTTTTATGCTAAAAAAGCTGAGTATAACATTGACGGAGGTCAGTGTTGCCCGTTTAGAATATAAAGGTAAAGCCTTTATTTCATGACCCTTTATTGACCCAAGCGCGGTGATCACTTTCCAAACAATGGCTAATTGGAGGTAGGCCATTAATCAAAGTTAACGTTCATTATCGTGTGTGCAATATGTGAATAATGCGATTGGGTTTGATAGATTATCTTTCACTGGTATTGATACTTTTTAATAGGCAAAAGGTATCCTAAGCTAATATGTTCGTTTTTGTAGGTGTGCATAGATATTGTATCGTTTTAAATTATCTTTATTTTTTTTTAATTAGGCTTGATTCAGTTTTTCATAAAACATTAAGAAAACATTTAATATATTGATCAAAAGATTGGCGGAACTTGTTATCTAATACTTATGTGATACCTTTAATGTACATTTTCTTTATATCCCAAAACGACACGACAAAAAGCTACGTAACAACGAAACATATTAACAAAACAAAATAAAAATATTTGCCCGATTAAACTGAGAGCAACAAACAGTAGATTCCACAAAAGCAACTTAGTTTCTTCACAACGCAACATTTACCCCACCTCTGGGCTCTGAGATCGTATTGTTAGTGTCGGTGGTTTTCAAACTCTTTCCCAAGTTTCAACAAAGTTTCGAACAAACTATCATGGCTAACCCCCCAGAGAGTTGGCTGAAACTTGAAATATATTTTGAATTATGGAATTCAACTTTGTTATTATTAAATTGCTAGTATTTTGATACTTCGGAATAAAGTTTAATAACTAATAATAGAAGAGATGAAGATAAATTATTTATTTTACATTTATTTAGTTCTATTATCCAGGTTTTTCGTCCACTAGTGCCATGAAATCGATACCTCAGCTATTTGATTTTATTAAACAAGAAATCAAATTATCACTGATAATATAATCACTAAATCTCATATTCATAGTCTGTAAGTTACTAATCTGTTCGGTACACGCAAACTAAAACCAATCAAAGTGTTGATAACTTTCCCCAACGACGCTCTTGATGTAAAATTCCTATTAAATAAGTTAAATTTCCCCATCGCTCCACGAAGGATCGTAATCCGGAAATTAATTAAGTTTCATCGATTACTTCGTAAACATTTCGTCACCTCCCTTTTATATTAAAGTTAAGATGACACGTAATAAAGGACGTCTTTTTAGTATAATTAATGACGTTGGAGCCACGAAGTTTTGATTTAGGGTAGACACCCGACTACAACTTATTATGAAAGAATATAAGTCAATGATTATGACCAAGGCAAATCAGCATACGGCCTGCCTTATGGTAAGCAGTCACTGTAGGTTATATACGTAATTATAAATATCAGGTGCAAAAAATATTTTTCGTTTTGTTCGGTTAATGATATTGCCGGAGACTCAAAAACTCTCATTTTGGTGTGAAATGTTGTCCTCCACGATTAGGACCACCGTCCACGGAGGTGGAAACGCGGCCCCAGGGACCAAAAATATGTCGTGTTTTTGCCTATATATTAAAGGAGGTTTTATGATTATGGCTTAACACAGAAGATAGTCTATCTGGATTGTACTACACTTACTATCATGTGTATACTAAATAGTTACTTTATAGTGAGACTATAAAAATATTTTATTATGATTATTTGACCGAGGTTATTTCATTTATACAGATCTAGGGCTTTACAGGCACTTCTAAATTTGGTATTATTTAGATATTTTACTTACGCATTTACATATAAATCTTTACTGCCGACTGAAAGAAACGTGACAAGTCCGACATCAAGCATTCAATTTAATACAACCTAACGATATTCCTTTATGTTGCAACTGGTCAACAGAAAATCCAGGTGACCTAGTTCCCTTTGAATAAGTAGCATCTGCCGTCGTGGCATTCACTCAGGTATGACTGTCCTGTAGATACCTAGTATGAAGTGTCTACCGGTATAGAACTGTAAACCATTCACTACGGTACACATTGATTGCAAGATTTGAACTTCTGGGAATCGAGGTTCTAGGAAAACTAAGACTGTTGGAAAACGGAGAGAACTAATGAAATAATATTGAATTTGAATAATTGGAGGTATTTTTTAGTAAACATTGATTTATGCATCCGTATAAAGAAACAAGAGTTTTCCCAATGGTAAGTGAGCTCCAATTATAGAATTTTATAACCACCAAACTACAATCTTAGGTACATACCTAACATTACCAGCGTCTTAAAATTGGAAGAACGAAGAACTCACCGAACGAAACATCTAAGCTAAGCTATCGTTTCACGTCTATTTCCAGTGATACAGTGGTACCACCTTTAAGTCGATCCGGCTTATTTCTCCAAGTCTCACAGACAAAGTGTGACTTTACCAATCCTAATTTAATTTGATTGATATACGTAACCTTAGTGACGTTAATGTTTAATCATGAAAAATATAAATACAAAGTTGATATTTCATTGTTCAAAACTCTTATTTTATTTTATAAAGTCTAAGGTTATGAAGCCTAACGGTCTGTTTAACTTGTTACGCAAGGGTAGAAAGCTTTATTTTTTTTTTACGTATATTATGTAATTTACACACGTTACCAAATAAATGTTAATATAGATAGATGCATAGTATGATGCCAAGTCTTGTTTCGTTTGTATCAGAAAATGCGAGAGATTTTTGGACTCACAACCCAGACCCAAAGTAATTACTTGTGGTTCGCACATATTTGTCTTGGGTGTTAAGATCTTATTCCCGACCTCTCATAACTCATTTTGGAGCAAGTATCTAACTTTACCCCGAACGCTGCCCAAGTATTTTCTAAGTCCACAATATGTTTTTACAGAGTTCAGTACACATTTCATGTACATAATACATAGCCTTATAACTTAGTTGACCTACATGCGCCACGGCACAGTTTCCAGCAAAATTAAATCTCTGACCAAGCCACGTTACAACTAATGTCATATTCCGAGCTTCAAGGGAAAAAAGTTTGCACATGTGCAGTGTAGTATTTACATTGAGCTTTGTAGCATAAAGGAAATGCATAATCCCGATATATTGTCGCTACCGTAGGTGAGCATTCGGACGGCAATGAAAAATAAAAAATAAATGTTTTATCACAATTATTTATTATTATACTAGCTCACGCCTTTTTCAAGAGGCAGAGGTACTACCAGGATACCTACGTTTCGCCTTGTGTGTTCCGTCCCACGATGTGATAGAGGGCGAGCCTAACACCATATCGGGCACAAGTTCCTGACTCCGAGCTGATAATGAATAGAAAGATCGATATCAATTTGCTCGACCCGGGATTTGAACCCGAGACCTAGGCGTTATAATCGTACCGTTGTAAACTGCACTACCGTGGCAGTCAAACCGAATAATTTATTTTAATAATTGATAATTTTGATGTGGTAATTTAATAATTCTAAACTAAACTGATTAATTCTGACGTAGTTTAAAGTCGTCATGTCTAGCTATTACTCGGCATATAATTATAAAATATTACTTATTTACTTTTGAATGATAATATGAATATTCTGTGTCCTACCTTAATATAACGTGTTAGATTCAATATACTACTGGGTGCAGTTTGCTGGTTTTGCAGTTTATTATGAAGTACCTTTTTAAATGTATTGATGCTGGTTGGTTGTAAATATATGTTTTTTTAAAAGACGATGTATGTCACGTGTGACAAAAGTGATATTGAAAAGTGAGTAGTATGTTCTAGAAGACTTCAATAAAATGTAGTAAAAAGTTGAATTGAAGAGTTTCTTTATCTTGAAGAGTTAACTTTACAAACGTTTTCAAAATTATATCCAACAACTAACACCAGGTTACGCTGTCGGTAAATCAACGTGTCTAGAAATACCACGTGGCCTTAATTGTAATATAAAGCACCAATTCATCCCACTTACAGGCGATTAATAGCTTAATTAGTCTCATAGACGGTCGCTACAAATCTAATGTGATTTCGATCCCAAAATCGCAATTACATTCCTTCCCTTGCTAACGTACCCAAGTCTCCAATCCTATATAATATGATAAATAAACTTGGTATTTAGGTTTTTCTATACGTACCCTGAAGGAAACTGAAAGAGGTATGCACATGTCGCTCACCTTCACACCCGGCACGCTTTCTAATGTTTTGACTGGGCTGCATCAAGCCGGCGTACCGGTTAAAACTTCTTGATGATCGACTTCACTTATATCAATGAGAAGAAGGCATATTTGGCTAGTTAAAGGGTCCTTTATCCAACTGGAGAGCCGTCAATGTATACACATATGATAATGTAAACCCGTCATAGTAACACACCTGAATATGTTGTATTTGGATTCTGACCTGTATATCAACGGTTTTAAACAGGTTTATACTCTGTTAGGATTTTATTACGCTTACTATACAGAAAAGTGATGCCACTCGTCATGCCAGTCGAAAAACAATTTCTTAGATAAAATATAAAACTTCTGAAACTAAAATTCCTATATTTCATAAAATGCTTTGAACGTCTCGAGTTTCTTTACACAGTCGTCCAATAAACGGTACGTCTAGTCTCTGTTTATTTTTATACACAATTCTAGAAAGCAAACACAGTTTTCAAGTTGTGATCATAGAAAATAGGGATTTTTATGAAACATCTAATACGAGACGTTAGGCATTCGAATACCTATTTTTTATACAATAATGTCGAATAATTGCCGGTCGCCTGGCGACTCAATTGTGTCTTTGTTCAATATTTCGTAGATTATTACTATTTATATTATTTTATTTTGTAAAGCCGACCTAATTGATATTGGATTCACACGCTGAACACGAAATGCCACAATGTTGACGAGGTTTCCACCGTCGTTACCCTGGTCGCTACTCGACCGAATACGAATATCTTAAGATAAATCTTGAAATATAAAAGCTTTTATCCTTTTACTGAATATTTCTTTTTATAATACTCGTGTATTATAGAAAGTACATGGATATGCAAACTTGTCAAGTGTTGTCATTAATCATTCGGTACTCGATAAGCTTCTGACAGTTCGGTTTGGAAATACTTTAGAGTCCCTCGTTTTGCAGAGGATTTCCAATAGCAAATTAAAATTTAATCGTATGAATTATTTCAACTGAGGAATATTTTTATTAGCCAAAATAAACGCCGCTCCCACTCCAAATAAAAATACGTTTTGGAGCACCTTAATATTAGTTACAAGTTATAATCTTGAGAAAATCTTATTTAAAGTGAGCAATATAGAACTTTTCGAAACTTCGATAATTAAACTTTATAATCTTTACTTGCTTTCCGTCTCCTCAATATTCAAGGGTTCAGTAGTTATCTCTAATTCTGTGGTACAGTTTGGCGACCCATGTGGATCCTCCTTCTTATAACTCTGTGTCCGAAGGCCGACATTATTGACTCGAGTAATAAGAAAGGACTGTCTGCTGCCAGTCAATGCTCTATCTTGATGACTTGCGCTTAAAATTACATCTGTTGTAGACATGATCAAAAAAGGTTATTTATGGAATTATCTTCTCAATTACGGCTATTTGATATACTAGAAGAAATTATGTATACCCACTACCTAGTCTAGGTCCTGCATTGGACGGCGATAAGCCCCCCCAAGTAACAACCATCCCGGTCTAGAGCAGCCCTGATCCGTCCGCTACCCGCTAACCTTTTCAAGTTGTCGGTTCATATAGAATATATCCTTTTCGCTATACATTAGGAACAGCGATACAAGCACCTTTTTTACATCCAGACATTTTACAAAACGAACTGTTTCTGCAACAGCGTTGTAACATATCGATTATAGTCGAAATAGTTTGTACTTACGCTTCGGATATTAATGCTCGGAGCTTGCAGAACACGATGCCGAGACTGTATGGGTATTGGTGCCAATACACTGACAGATCATTTGGCAGACCTGTAACAAAATATAATGGAATTCATAAACTGTTTATTTGTAAATTCGTTTTTTAAATATGACACCAGCTGCGAAACAAGACGACGCATGTTCGATCCCTACATCGAAACAAATATTTGTGTGATCCATAAGAATTGGTTTTGGGTCTGGGTGTGAGGTCAGGACTATGTAGTAACTGTTGCTCGTATATTTTAAATGACTTCAAAAAAGTAAATTATCAATTCGACGTGTATGTATTTAATTTTGTCAGGATTACACTATTTTTGGATATGTTAATCTATAACAGCTTTTAAACACGTGTGCCAAAAAAGTTGGCATATTTAGGTTTTATAGAATTTTAAAAGATTAATTTTATTTCTCTCTTTTTAATTACGTTTTTGAAGTCGGTTGAATTTTATTTAATTATTTTATTGAAACGATGGATCATATCGATAAAGTTATTAAGTAATTGTAACGCGCGATTATAAGAAGCAATGGACGATGGAGCAAGCAAGTAATAAACAAGAAAGAATTATAAATGTATAGATGTCAATATTTATCATGGTTTAAGTATGTCGATGGTACTGACAGATACATTAAGAAGATATTATAGAATTGTAATTGAATAAAATACGGAGTTGACAAACGCAGACGGTGGCCGAGATGGAATACGTTGTTCAAGTTCAAGCGTTGAAGATATTGCACATGTTTTAATAGATATTGCATCTGGTTGAGAGTTGTTACATGAAAACCGACTTCAACTACTAAAATGTATAAAATAACTTAATAAAGATTTAATTTAATACACCTCTTGTGCAAACCTATACCTTTCATATCAATAAAATACAATTATTTATATGTGCTACCTATTGATTGATTGATTGGTACCTATTGATTGATTGAGAGGTACCAATACGCAAACCAAAATGTCCATTTCAGGGCCACAAATATATTCATATATAAGCATACTATAGGTTTATTATAACCATATTCAGGTATAAATATTATAAATATACATATTTGTTGTAAAGTTTTCATCTGTTTCACATAAATGCACATTGCTTATAGGATTAATCATGTAGGTTAATCTTTAGCGTAAAACAATCTTTACAGGAACTAAGCTGTGTATAATATATAGTTTTATTTTGTTTAAGGCTTGGCACCGACTTCAAATCTATCAATAGGTAGCACATATAAATAATTGTATTTTATTGATATGAAAGGTATAGATTTGCACAAGAGGTGTATTCAATTAAATCTTTATTAAGTTATTTTATACATTTTAGTAGTTGAAGTCGGTTTTTTTAAACGTAGTTTTTTTATTTTTTACTTTTCAGTGTGAGCTAAACTCAATATTCGTTAACAACGCTCATAAGAGCAAAACGCCTACAGTAACTTAATTTTATCACCCTCCTCCTAACCCCCACCACTTCTTCTGCCTCACTATAGTTTGACGTTAATACTGAACCTGTTAAAAAAGAACTATTGGAAACCTACTCAATTTTGAGAAGTTCTACTGTCTAGGTCCGAAGATATTCATCAGGTCTTCACCAATTTTATATAGGACCAAATGACTACTATTCCGCATCAAACTAAAGAAGAATCACTAAAATCAGTTCAAAGCTGCCGAAGATATTAAGTATTTACATTATTTTCATTTTCTCGCCCCCCTCCTCATCCCCACCCTTTTATCTCTACCCCACTAAAATTTGACTTTAATACTGAACTTGTTACAAAAAGAACCATTGGAAACCTACTAAATTTCGAGGAGTTCTATTCTCCAGGTCCGAAGATATTCATCAGTTCTTTACTATTTTTTTATAGAACCCAAGAACAACTATTTCGCATCAAATTAAAGAAGAATCTCTAAAATCGGTTTAAAGGTGCCGAAGATATTAAGTATTTACATGCATATTAATGGAAACTTACTCAATTTCGAAGAGTTCTACTCTCTAGGTCTGAAGATATTCATCAGGTCTTCACCACTTTTTTATGGAACTAAATGGCAACTATTCCGCATCAAACTAAAGAAGAATCACTAAAATCAGTTCAAAGCTGCCGAAGATATTAAGTGTTTGCTTCCAAATCGATGGAAACTTACTCAATTTTGAGGAGTTCTACTGTCTAGGTCCGAAGATATCCATCAGGTCTTCACCAATTTTTTATGGGACCAAATGACAACTATTCCGCATCAAACTAAAGAAAAATCACTAAAATCGGTTCAAAGCTGCCGAAGATATTAAGTATTTACTTGCATGTTAATTTTCTCACCCCCTCTTCACCCCCACCCCTTTTTCTCTACCTCACTAAAATTTGACTTTTATTTTGAACCTATTGCAAATAGAACCATTGGAAACCTGCTCAATTTCGAGGAGTTCTACTCTCCAAGTCCGAAGATATTCATCAGGTCTTCACCAACTTTTAATGGGACCAAATGGCAGCTATTTTGCATCCAACTAAAGAAGAATTACATAAATCGACTCAGAAATATCAGAGTAATCGGTGAACATACATAAGAAAAAAAAATGTACGAATTGATAACCTCCTCTGAAGTCGGTTAAAAATGGAAAACAATAGAGGAATATATTAAATAATTATATGTCTCTTTGACAGACTGAGATGACTGACATACATTATATCTAATACCCTAATACCCTATTTAATTAATTTCATATTAAAAATAAAATAAATAAATAAATACATCCAACAGTCACATACATAGCCCTGACCCTACACTAAGATCGAATCTTGTGTTGTGGGTATCAGAAACTACGAGAGACTTTTCTGTCTCACAAACACCCTGACACGAAACAAATACCTGTGGATCACACAAATATTTATTTCGGTGCGGGGATCGAACCCGCGGGCTCTCGTTTCACAGGCAGAGTCTAACCAACTGCGCCACGGAGGCTGTCAAATAAAATATTAAAACTATAATTTAGATGTTTATAATCTAATAACATAATACTCCTCAAAATGTCTTACTATAACTAGCTACATATTAACAAACCTTTTAGGATTTTATTACGGCAAATACATGGGATGTAGGTGTGGCCAACACGGATCATTAATCTAATAGATTTATGACCGATGAACAAGATCGGTTTTCGTGTCACGTTAATTTAACATGGCTATGTAAACTAGGATAGTAACCGTTAGTTAATAGTGTGAAGGCTGAAAGTAACATTTCTATGTTAATTGGATTGAATTCTGAGCATGTAGAAAGATAAAACATATTATTAGTATCCGAAAAATATTGTAGAAACACGAAGATTTATGAAATTATTTGCCGTCTTCATGCAAGTATAAATATGAGAACTAAATGCCAAAAAAAAACAATTAATTAATAAGCGATCGGAGGAAAATCTTTCCTATGTAATAAATACAATATGTGTTTGTTAATTTCCTACCCTTTGATGATATCTTATGTGTTCAGTAAGGTGGATATAATTCACTCGATAGGTAAGGAAGTAATATTAAAAATCAAATCAAGCGTGAATGTAATATTGATAAAAGTATCGGCTGTCAGATAATAACTCTAACTTGGTTATTTACTACAAAATACTTTGATCTTGTGCATACATCCTTACAAATATTATAATTGCGAAAGTTTGTATGTACGGAAAAATATTTGTTACTCTTTCACGCAAAAGCGGCTAGACCGATTTTAATGAATTTTGGTATAGGGCGTGGTGGCCTGTTGGTAACGGACCAGACGCGGCTGCCTACATGTTCACGGTGGTCGCGGGTTCAAATCCCAGGGCACACCTCTGACTTTTCGGAGTTATGTGTGTATTGATAGTCAATCACCACGCACTTTAACGGTGAAGGAAAACATTGTGAGGAAACCTGCATACCGTAGCGATTTTAAAGAATTTCTACGGTATGTAAGTCCGCCAACCCGCACTAGGCCAGCGTGGTGGACTATATGGCCTAACCACTCTCAATCGATTCTCTCGATTGTAGAGTAGGCCCGTGCCCTGCAGTGGGACGTATATGGGCTGATATAGATAGATAGATAGATAGATAGATAGATAGGGGTAGCTGACACCCTAGATTAACACATAGGCTACTTTTTATCCCGAAAGATACAGTGTTTCCGTGGGTTGAATACGTGAAAATGTGACTAACTGGTAAAGTAATGATTACGCGTCACAATTATACGTAACGACAGTCGATACAATTATGTCAAGCGCGAAACCAAACATTTACAGGCAGAACTCAAAACATCACACTCTTATGGATTACTAAAATAAGTTTTCTGACGTATTATACGTACCCATCTCACTATCCGGACGATAATTCATGTCCATAATACTACGAGCTCCAATAAACAACAGAATATGTATGATTTTAATAATATTCCTTATTCCATTGAAGAAACATTATAGGTTTTCCAAGGATTTATTCCCCTTTGATTTATACCCAATGTAATTTGAATTAAATCAGATAAAATATTGTTTTGATACTAAATCATAAAAGCAATAGAAAACCCTGTCAGATTTAAAATGGACGTTTAATTTCGAAGTACAATGAAATCCTACTTTTCTTAAATAATCCGCAGACGATATCCAAGAATTTCATTACAAATTGTTTTCTTCTTTAGGTTGAGAAGTGAAATTATCAAGAATTTGTCTAAAGGCTTCTCTTAATTCTTATATCCATCCATCCATCCATCCATCCATCAGCCAAAGGACGTCCACTGCTGAACATAGGCCTCTCCCAATGATTTCCACAGTGACCTGTTGGAGGCAGCCTGCATCCAGCGACGTCCCGCCACCTTTACCAGGTCGTCTGACCATCTTGTGGGTGGACGTCCTACGCTGCGCTTTCCGCTACGTGGCCTCCATTCGAGAACTTTTTGGCCCCATCGGCCATCAGTTCTCCGCGCTATGTGCCCCGCCCATTGCCACTTCAACTTACTAATCCGCTGGGCTATGTCGGTTACTTTAGTTCTCCTAATTTACATTACTATATAATTCTTATATAGTAATGTTTAAACCGTGAGATCAAAATATGGCTTCTTGTGAGGCGAAACATTGATCGAATTTTCGAAAACAAGACAACTGATCAATAATATATTGCGCAGATAATTCACTTTTTATTACAAGAAAATTAACGTTTTTAGTTGACGCAAGTCTTATCCACACGTGCACGCACTGGCCCACTTATTCATAACTTTAAATTCTTAAAATAATATTTAATAAAAATGCAATTTTTTCAATTAACATATGATATCTGTTTAAATCCTAGGTGTAACGAAAATAAATGCTGCTTTCCTTCATAATATCTCGAAATAATAGAGCAGTGTACTCTAACGTAGAAATACATAGGTACATACTTTCTTTCATATTGTTTTTTTTTATATATTTTGTTATGCATTTCTCTTCAACAGTGGAAACCACGCTGCAAATTTTGTTATGTTTCAATTGTATGTTTATTTATGATATATTCTCTAAGTAAGTTTTACAATGATGATATTTAATGTACATATTATGTACCGACATTTAATTGTATGTACCGCAGATATATTTTTTTATTTATTAATATATATGTGGTAGTAATCCCGTCCTTATAGAGACGTCGGTGTGGCTCTACCACATATCAAAAAACGTCTAGTGAATATTCGACTCAAGGCTATATAAATAATGTTTGCTGAATTCCAAATATTTTTCCCATATCTAGTTTCCGTGGGCTTTAGTTGGAATTGATTTTCAACTCAATATCCTTTCAGGGTGACTTGACAGTATTTTACGCCCACATAAAAGAAATATAAGGGTCGATCCCGGATCAATCAATGTAACAGAATGTTATGTGTAAATAAACATATCGACACTTTCAGCCAAATGTTATGTTACAGAAAATATTTTATTATATTCATCCATCATCGCCTACAGGAATGCATAAAAGATGGTTGAAAGTAGACGAAGCGAAAGTGATATGTAACTATTGAGGAAAATGGAGATCTATAGTATCTGCTTACCCCTTGGGATGCAAACTTTGTGGCTATGCCTGTATCTATCATCGTCTATACATTAGCCTACATTCGTCCTCTGCAGGACATGGAAAGAAATCAAGAAAATAGTTTCCATACTCACAAACGCTTTGCAAGCGGGTTGGAAAGCGCCCCAGAACGGCTGAATATGTAAGTGCCTGAATGAAAATGAATATTCAATTGTTTGTGGTAAGCGCAGTACTAGATCTCCCTTATAAATGGTGTTACTGCTCTTCTATAGTATGATTACCAATACGTTAAACTCCATTTGAGGATATTAGCTTCGAAGATACAAAATGTAATAAGATGACTCGACACGTCGCTATAGTGTAATCTAAGTTTTGATATCTAATTGGTACAATGATATCGTCCATTTCTTGTCGGGTATTTTCTAAGTAAAAACGTAAAAACTTATTTAACCCGGGATAACACTAATCCGTAGTCGTAAAAGTACGAGCCGAAATATTTACGCATCACAGAATAAACAAAGGTTTTGCCGACCCGAAGATGTGGAAAAAGATTTTGAAGATCTTTCTAAAAGACTTCAAGATCTGGGTTTGATAGTTTGACAACTCAGTTGGAAGCAAGCTGTGTTTTGCTGTGTATAGAATTGTCACCCGGGCCATTAACCTTAATAAAAGCCATCCAATGCTTTGCTTCAATTGACAATTTAATTTTACAGTTAAGACTCCCAAGAGATTCTTGAGTCGCTATTTAAAATTATAATACAATAGCCACTGTTCAGAATATTTTAATCTGATCGAAATACCTTTATAGTAAAATGGATGAAAACGGTGAAAGAGACAATATTACGACGAAAATAAATGGCAATACAAATGCTACGAGACAGTAAAAATATTTTAATATTATCTACTAAATGTTGAAACTCGTGTTTCACATTTATACTACTAACGCCTTGCAGCAATTCTGAAGCACGCTTTAGAACATAAATAAGATTATATGTAGAGTTACCCCACCCGTCACTGTTACTTGTGGAAACTTCAACAGACAGTAGTACACAATACTTTAAAGACACTGAGCATTAAAGCTCAGCGCGTCTGTGAAAATGTGCAAGTTTTCTTTAACCCAGTACTATTTTCATCAAATAGTAAAATTAATTAGAAGCTAGAAATGAGGATATACAAACGATTAAAACTGTCGTATGTAGCAGTCCTTTTCATACATTATTCAAATGCCTCTCAACAAATTGACTAGCAAGCATTCGACACTTTTATAGATACAATTCAAAACATTTTTAATTAAAAAGCGCATGAAAGGGCACTTGTGAGTGACTCGTCATTTACTTTCAGTCCTTGAATAAAATTATCATGATTTTGTACAAAAAATCCTTTCGCCAAAGTCCTTTCAGCGAAATAATCGCTGACATGTTACGTGATACATAATATCTATACGAATTATTGTAAATACGTTTGTTTGCATAAGACTGTATTATTTTGATATCCATGACATGATAGTAGGTATATAAAAATGTACCCTTTTCGCTCTTGAACATATTTTAGTTCATAATGTGTGATCATAACATAACAAAAAAAATATCAGTCGAATTGATTACCTCCTCTTTTGAAGTCGGTCAAAAATAACAAGAAATACTCTAGTTCCTGAAAATCTAAATTGATTGGATTGGATTTGGATGAAGGTTTCGAAAGAAAATGAGTCATTTAATGGGATAACAAAAAAAAATGATATAAAATCCAAATAAATAAGCATAATATTTGCAATATTTAAACATGAATCCGAAAGTAATAATTATAGCCTGATTTTTGTGGGAACCTGATCTAGTTTCAGCAAAAAGGATTGGAATTATTTAGGCTTAAAGCGACGCAATTTTGGCAGGATTCCGCCGAAAACTATGTACCTAACACTTACATAATAGGTTATCTACTACGTTGTATATAATCCGAAAACTCCGAAAGATAATCTTATTAGGAACCCGACACTATCATTTTATGAATCAAAATTTTCATAAATTGATAGTCAATGACCACGCACTTTAACGGTGAAGGAAAACATCGTGAGGAAACCTGCATACCTTAGCGATTTTAAAGAATTTCTACGGTATATAAGTCCGCCAATCCGCACTAGGTCAGCGTGGTGGACTATATAGCCTAACCACTCTCAATCGATTCTCTCGATTGTAGAGTAGGCCCGTGCCCTGCAGTGGAAGGTCTATGGGCTGATATAGATAGATAGATCGAATCATTCAAATATTGTCTTTATAACACCCTTTTATTAGCTAGCTTGTCGAATTGACTTGTTTGCATACTTGTGAAAGACCGATGACAATACAATAATTAAAAAAGTGAGATTAGATTAACCACAATCTTTAGAAATTAATTTTAAACTAAATAAAATAAAAGTGCTTTCTTTGATAAGAAAGCCGCACATCGACATATTTAGTGAAATAATAATTTAAAAAACTTCAAAAACTGTTGCAATTTAGCTGTACATATTTTTTCTTAGCTCTTGTTTCTTTATGTGCTAAATATTCACCTAATTAAACAATGATAAAGCATAAAACAAAAAATGTTTCTATTTAGCGGTACACAACTTCTACAAACATAATATTCTATTTCAAAGCCCAAATAATACAAAAGAAAATTATGTTGTACTGTGTACACCACGCTGACTTCATGACGCACGTACTGTGTCATGGCGTCTGTGGGTTTTACGTATATACGACTGTAGCAAAACAACTAAGACTGACTAGAACATAATACGAACAATAATCCATAAAACTTTTTTATAGATAGTAGTATATTGATAATAACATCAAATTATGACCCTGATGTCGCAATAGATACTACACTTTTTGTAAACTATCCATAGAATATACAAATAAGCTTCATTATAAGTTACCAAAAGCGTAGGCAGAGGTGCCACTCATTGCTAGCCGATTTAACTTCCGTCACAAAATGAAATATATTCGAGTCTGTCGCCATGACGGACACAAGATCCATTCCCAGGATACTTAATGCGTTTTTTACACACATACACACATACATAAACTCACGCCTTTATCCCCGAAGGGGTAGGCAGAGGCGCCACCAGGACACCCACATTCGCCTTGTATGTTCCGTCCCACGATGTGATAGGGGGCGAGCCTATCGTAATATCGGGCACAAATTCCTGACTCCGGGCTGATAATGAATAGAGAAATCCAATATCACTTTGCCCGACTCGAACCCGAGACCTCAGCTTTGTAACCGTACCGTAATATAACTACGCCACCGAGGCAGTCAGTGCGTTTTTTTATTTATTTAATTAGTTATACAGGGTATATCAAGACTGCGACCGAAAACGAAGCCGGGTGGTAGTTTTAGTGGTTACAGACACAATGCAAATTAAAAATATCGCAATATAAGCGACAGATTTCTTTTTGCAATTTTTTGAAAATCATTGTTTTTGGGTAGTAAATACCTAGTTATTGCGAAAATAGTAATTTAAACCCTATCGTACCATTGCGTTTTAAAAAATAAAATGATGTACATTTTAGGAAAACTATGTATTTATCACCCAAATACGACGATAAGTAAAAAATTACCAAAAAAAAGTTGACGATTTTTTTTGCGAAATTTTTCATTGCATTGTGTCTGAAGTCACTAATACTACCACTTGGCTTCGTTTTCGGTCGCGGTCTTGATATACCCTGTATAAATGGCTTGCTCGACCTCGTCTTTGAAGCCAAGACCTCACGGTCTAGAGACCATACACGGTGCATCTAGACCAATGTGTTACTTAATGATACACACGCAACTTAAACCCAACTATTCTGAGATAGAACCGACAGAGTTAAGTACTGTAATGTACTGAGTACTCAAGTTCTATAAATCTCTAAGCTCTGCAACTTCACTCGCAACTAAATTAATCACAAAGAAAATCAATTGGATAACTTCAAAACAAATAATTGCCTTCCCATAGTAGCTGTTGGAGGCAAAATATTTATATAAGAAATGTAATCCTCGGTTCCAAATATTAGTGTGGTTTTAAATAAATTCTTTTTTATGTCACTGCATGACACACTGAGAATATGTATGTGTCTGTTGGTTTGATTCAACCACATACCATTACCATTAATCTTTCATATTAAGACAATGTTTATGTCTGAAATTTCGCAAAGCAGTCAGTCTTGATTCTTGACACTTGGCAACAGAAGCAGCCTTTGTTTTGCGACATCTTCAAGATATATTGCCTATTAGTTTAACAAGATCTTTCTACACAAGGACACATACATTTTATTCCACTTAAACAATAATGACAAGATAATTAGTAAACACTGTGGTCCCATACTTCATCCTTTTTTCATCCCCACCAAGGTTGTCTGTAAGAGATTGCTTGAGTGATAAGACCGCTATGTACTTTTCCTATGTACTATTCCTATATTTTACTGGTATAGGATACATTGTTATAAATAGATACGAATTGAATTATCCATCACATACCAACGTTTGAGAAGCCACATATTATAAATATATGAAATGCCTTTGCCAGAAACATCAAACGTCGTATTTATATTAGGTCATCAAAATAATTTATACTTTTGGTACACAACATGAAAACAAGGAACCAAGGAAAGTTTCTACACAAACATCTTAACAGAAAATCTACAAGAACCACACCATTACTGGAATAATATTACCTACACGCAAAGAAGAAACAAGAAGAATCACATCGAGGGCGTAATATCTGCCACTTCTCGCAGGGTTGGAGTCCTGAACAAGGTGAGTCGGTTTTTCACGCCCGGTCAACTCTACCGCTTGTATAAAGCGCAGGTCCAGCCGGGTATGGAATACTGTCCACACCTTTGGGTTGGATTGCTCGATGCCTCGGATGGATTGCAGTGGCGGGCCATCCGCATTGTGAATGATGCAGACATTACGGGAAACTTAGAGTCGCTACAGTTACGGAGGGATGTCGCCTCTCTAAGCGTGTTCTACTGTCTGTATCATGGCGAATGCTCTGAGGAATTGTTCAATTTGACACCCTCCTCTCCTTTCCTTAACAGAACCACGCGTGCTGGCTTGCGGAGCCATAGCTTGACTGTTCAATCCATTTCGGCGCGAACCAAAAGGTTCTCCAATTCATTTTTCTGCCGCACAGTCAAGCTGTGGAACGGTTTGCCATCACACGTGTTCCCTCCTTCTTATAATCCTGGGTCCTTCCGCTGTAGCGTGAAAAGGCATCAGCGTGCCGGCATGATTGTATCTGGACAGCATTAGCACTTACCACCAGGTGCAATGCAGTCACTACGCCGTGCCAGAATAAAAAAAAAAGAAATGAACAAAATGGAATCACTCAAAGCAAAATATTTTTCCGCACTTATTATATTAATCGTATTAGTCTATAGTATTTAAATGTAATTAACAAACGAAAGGCGAATGAACTCTTTAAATTTACATAAAGCAACAAACATAAATATGATAATAAAAGACCGCTCTAAACTCTCCACGCTTGAGGACACGTATTTTAATACCAAACTTTGACTTACAATAAATAAATAATTTTAGCTATTTAATAATCCGTTGAACATTTTATTTGGACAATTGGCTCTTTAAAACTTAATTAGTAGATTCATTCATCAGATCAGATCATTCAGAAATCACTCAAAATGTGATTAACCCTTAATTGATCCATCACACCCTATTCCCAGACGAGACTTAAATGAAATTAAATCCTTTCGATGAATAAAATCAATTAATTCTAATTAATAGTATTCAAGTAGGGTAATTTAATTTTATCGAAGCTCCGTTGCTCATTCATCTGCAAACTTTTTATTTTAAATTGAATGCGAAGTAATTACTGTGGAGACCAATTAACACCATGACATTATTAATAGTCACCAAAATAGAGAGAGATTTATAATTAGGTAATTTATATTAAAGAACACTGGATCAGACAGACGTGTGAAATCCTTTATTACTTCCCATTACATAGTTCCAATACACTGCTATTCAATTTTGAATAATAATCTATCTACTATCTTATATCTCTACTGCTGTCTCCGTTTTCAAATGGACTTTTAGTTCTGGTTCAGGGAAATTTAATTTCCGTTACATTACTTTAATAGTTGTATAATAGATTAATGTTACTTTATCTTTATGTCAAAGTGCTCCGGAGAAAAGAAGAAACACCAATTAAAAAAGACCCAAGCGTACTTATAACTAACATAACGCATTGGGCCAACTATACTGATTACCGTGTAACTGCAATTTTATTAAATTTGAGTTCTCCAGTCACATTCGGACGCACTCCAGAGTATAGTCAGGTGTCGCCGTCGGGGGATACGTTGTGTAGGACAACAACAACAGTTACGGAGACAAACATTGAATGAGACAACAACAATCATTGAATGAAAGAAAATATAGGCTGTACGTCTAAACAAATAGACGCAATTTAGGCGAGTTGAGTTGAGAGATGTTACACTCTTGTGTTGTTTCAAATGCTAAAAGCTTCGTGAAATAGAACTGTTCGATCGCCAACACTCCATAATAAGGCTAAAACCACAGGATGTGGGTCGAGAATATTCTTTATTCCCGTAAGAAAATACAATTCAAACACTACGATATTATTTTAATAACACCAATGCTTTCTTAATTGAAATCATTCAAATAATAAACGTTTTAAAAGAAGTTTAATTAAAAATCTGTACATAAACCTATTTCCAATACCCTCTATTTCCTTGCGCACTGCGAATATCCACGGCAAATTTTTCTATTTGTTTTCACCGCACAAACCTGAGGGAAAAAATTCAAGAGATTTTCCGATAGTAGAAACCTTGACGAGAGGTATAAAATAGATTTCGAAAGGTATAAAATGTTTTCGTTTTGTTTGTTTGTTTTGTTTGTTTATCGTGTAGTATTTGAAAAGACGTAAGCTGTATTTTTCAAGAACGGGTAGGGGTATATCAAATATAAACATCATAATTATTATTGGCATTGGGATAATCGTTACCATGTTCAGCAGTGGACTTCCTGTGACTGAAAAGAAGAAGAAGAACAAGAATAATCGTTACTAGCTATAGTCTTTGTCCAATAATTTCGCGAGCAGCCATTCAAAGTGGCATGCTACCAGCAACTTTCTGCGTACCTTTGTAAGGTAAAATAAAAAACGGGTCCTTAAAGTGATTGAAACACTTGCATATATAATATATTTATGTCAACATGCCTATGATTTTCAGTTATAACGAAGCACCCAATGCGCCATAGTAATGAAACTGTAATTTATAACTGTTTTCTTTAACAATAGCCTTTCGTATAGACACCTTTTTGCTATTTCAATTGTTAGAAATGTCCCGAAATTACTATATTCGTTATAATATACATATCATAAAATCCATATACAATACAATGAGCACGCTCTGCACAGGTACTGTTTCCTCTTTGGCGCAAAGTGGGTGTCTCAATGGCGGTAGTTCTCACATGTAGCTTTTTAATATTAAGGAGGTTCTATGCAAACGTTTTACGGTTTTATGCAAACACTCCCATTACATAGTATTACATTAATTTATGATTATGAATAATATTTTGACACTAAATTAAGATACATACAGTCACTATTTGCGTCGTAATAATAATTAATTAATAATTGTAAGCATAATATTATATACTATCATAACGCGGGCATTTGTATTGAAACTATTATGAGTATAACTAGTAACTTATGCTTTATATTTTTATCTGCAGAAAACAGCGTATTTTCTTTTTACTACAAAGGACACATCATTCTTTTCATGGTGGGACACAATATTACGCGAAAACCATCTGCTCTAACATGATAAATCAAAACGCGAACTAATGGTTTCTTTGGACGATCTTTTACAAAATAAGACGCTGAGGTCTATAGAAAAATACGTTTTGAACTAACAATGAATCTATTTGGTAATGAAAATCAAATAATACATAAGCTCTCTTTATGTGAGCATAAGAGATATGGACAAGACGAGAGCGTAGTCCTAATTTTTTTTTAAAGATAATCATTTTGATTTCATAAAGTTGTGTATATACCCATAATAGACATCTACGCATACGTGGGAGGATTCAATTTCAATCTGTGTATGACCTGTTTCGAGAGAGCCAGCGTACATTGTACGACACAATTGTCGTCAACTAACATAGCCTTTCTCACTTGTTATGACACTATTTGGACTGCACTCAACTTACTATCGTATGTATTGAACTGAAGAAAGAATAACATTTTAATGAGGTAATCTCAAGGAAAAAATAATTCAAGTCCTTGAGCAATATCTCCAATAAACAAAGACATACATACATTTATACGAAACGTACACGCATCTCAATTATTATTCATTAGATGGCCTCTCAATCATGAAACACAAACCCTACATACAACCTGCAAACCTAGTAGTCCTGACGATAGAAGTCAGCTACGTCTAAATTAATGTGTCTGCCTTAATTGTCAAGCTCAAAGGTACCTTATTTGATGTCAAAATCCTTTGACATCCAGTACCAGTCGTATTGAGGGCGTATTCAAATATGAGCGATAATAAGACGAGCCTTAATTACTGATAAGTTGGCATTTACCGTAAAGCTTTGATTCCAGACGTCTGTGATTTAATTACAAAACGTAGTTAAATTATATGATCATATTGTTAAGGCGAACCATTTAATGGGAAAAGCGGAGGAAATTAAATTTCTTTTGTGAGAATGTCGTTCAGAATTGACGATAAAAAGAGTCAAAAGGAGAAGTTAAATTAATTTTGGTCGAATGAAGGACGGAATTTTGTGTTTAATTTGTCGTATGCGTTTCATTATTCCTGAACCAAAAACTTTTCTCAACTACGAGCACCTCGAGCTAGTGTTAAAAAGCGTTTTTAAATCTCCCTTATTTTGATACTAAAGCTAGTTTATCTAAAATAGGTAGTTTTGTAAAATAATGTTAGGCTAATTGGCTATTAACCTAGTAAAGCAAACACAATTACAAAACTGTCAAGCTACTGAGCTGAAAACCATATTATAATGAAAGCTTTTAGCGTAATTTTCATAGATATTTTTTAGTAAAAATTAATTGGACCCAAGTATGCCAAAATATGTCTCATTCTATCTCTATAGAGTCACAGGAAATGTATGACTGAATATAGCCTTCCCACAAGGATTTCCGTAACGACCTGGTCGAAGTAGCCTGCATTGAACGATTTACGGCAATTTTAAATGGGTCTGACCACCACTGAAAAAACTATTTTATTCAATAGGTCGGGCAAACGAGCAAGCGGGTTACCTGATGGTAACTAATCAAGAACTTTTACAACGCTTGGCTCATAGACGTGTTGCCGGCCCATCAAATCGAGAGGGTAGCGGGAAGGTAAAGAGATGGAAAGAGGAAATAAAATAGCAAATGATAAAAATAAAGTCATTGACACCCAATTAAAATAACGCGAATTTGATTTTGTGTTTTTGATCACAGAATTAATAATGATAATTATTAATTCATGATCCTGGTCATGACATAAATCAAATTAATAATGAATGAGATCATGAAATAGTCGAATACTTTATGTAATGATTTATTCTGCGATCTGGCCATAACATGTATACAAAGTACTCAACAAGAACAGCCAAAGATTTATTCATATATGACATAAAAAATATGTATGAAACAACCCACGCATAGTGGAGTAATATACATAAGATGATAAACTTACGACGTCATCTTCTCGAAACCAATTTAATGTCGATACATTTTGCCTTATCTGATATTCACCGTCATTATACAGCCTTACTGTATTAAACTTGGTTATAAGTTTTGAAGAAGAAACGTCGTAAGAATAATAAAGTTCGCGTGGAAATAGTTTGGACAACGTGTTCTCTTTGCTTAATAACATGTCTTTTAAATAAAACGTAACTGGACATTTCAGGCTGGCATCATTGTGTATTTTTTAAATACAATAGAACACCGATTATCCGAACGCCGATTAACCGAATCGCCAATTATCCGAATCGGACCTAAGCGTAATATAAAATAATTAAAAACAAGTCATTTTTGTTTTGTTGTAACAAGTTGGAAATCGTTGAATTATTGTCATAAAATTTTATACTTTGTATTTTTGGTGAGGCTTGATGGGGTTGCAACGTACTCTGATCGTGATGTTAAAATGAGCGTTATTGTAAAACCGAGTTTGTTAAACTTAATAAAGTTTATTCTATGTGTGACAGTTCGTTTTTCTTTATTACCAGTCTATGTCCGATTATCCGAATTTTCAATTATCCGAAGCGACCCCCGTCACAATTAATAAGGATAATCGGCGTTCTACTGTATTGCACTTTGTAGATGCAGTAAAGGTGAAATAACGTATCCATCTGATAATGTAGTTTATCAGGCCGGCATAATTTTGCCGACTTACGAGATATAGTCTGGCCGATATTCTATTTAAGAATTTCCGGCACAAAGAAGTTACTGCAACGCACTTGATTGCAGTCAATTTGCTATAGTTAAATATACTTTAATAAGAAAATATAGCTGGCCATAACTTGCTTATTCCTATTTCCTTTATCTAGCTTCGGATTCCATGTTATTTGATTGCAGAAATTCTGAAGGGCTACGCTTTTCTTACTAGGCTATTTCCGAGTGATGAAATAAGTTTACTATAAAAATTGGCGTCGGGTTGGCGTAGAGCTAAGAAGTTGGCACTATACGCCATTTGGGTGCGGGTTCAATCTTCGATATTTGTATTAGATATTCATTTTTGCTTTGCGAGTGTGTGTGAATTTTGTGTTAGTAAATACAACCATTACACTACATATGTGTAATGGTTGTATTTATTAACCTGTGTCAGTGTAATTATGAAGCCGTTCGATTCCCCAGTCAGGTACCCTACTTATTTTAAAATAAATGGAATAACCCGGTATTATTTAATATATTGAAATGACGGCAAACAAAATAATGCTGAAAAATTGTAATGTGCAATTTTTTCAGCAACATATTATTTTTTGCGTCACTAAAAAAAATGCGTATTTTCTATAAACCCAAAAATGTAGGCTACTGGCAAGTAAATATTATAGAACATATTTAGAATTTACATACCGCGTGGTTTGTAATTATTATTTTATATTTCATTATACAATTATTTGACGTATTATGATAAATATAATTTATTTTTATAAATATAATTCTAAGAAATAAATAATAAACAAAGAATAATAAGATTAGAATAGAATATACTCGTATAATATACATACTTTTTTTTGGCTAAATAATTTACTTACCAAATAATAGCAACAACAGATCACTGACAGCCAAACTGAACAAATAATAATTAGTGGCTGTGTGAAGTCCCGGATGTTTCACAATAACCACACACACCGACACATTGCCAATAACACCGGTAAGGAATATCACCACTAGAACTATTGTAATTGGCACAATCTCTTTCAACGGTAACCTTCGCGAACCCATCAACCACCATAACATTTCTTCTTCAGAACAATCGAAATGCGACAAATTATTGCAACGATCGAAAAACTGATCATAGCTCTCATTAGCCCGTAAAAATAATTTAGATTCCATTTTTGAATTTAATAATTAATAGTCTATTATTTTGAAATACAGCCAGTATTTAAATTATAGTTTGAATTTTTCGTATTTAACTGCCTGTGTTTATTATTAACACACACATTTTACTTTATTTTAAAAACAGTTTTATTGCATCAATAAATTGTTTATATTTTTAATTATTTGTATAATCATACTTATCCGGATAGTTTTTAAGATTATTTTACGTGGCGTAAAGTTACCCTGTGGAGGTAATGCGCGGGCATGACCACTCCGGCGGGAATTCAGCGCGTACTGACTAGGTACTGATAGCTGAGTATCGAAAGATGCCCGCCATCACTTCGCTTGTTTATTAGATTCGAAAAGGGTGTTTTTTCCGTCCAATATGCGTATTAGAATAGTCTGTAATTTCTTATTAATGTTACGTTTTTACTGTGGCTTGATGATTTCTTCTGACCTTTGTTAATTAAAAAAAATATGCTTATGATAAACTTGTGAGAGCGGGAATATTTCTAAATATTTACCAATTGAATTCAAAACTGTTCTTAAATTTTAATTACCGTACGTAATAAGACAGTCAAGCTGCAAGATCAATTTTGCTAGGGAGATTTTTTTTATCGCAACAATATTAAGTAGGTATGTATATTTAAAGGCACAACGTTGAAAATTAGGTATGTATTTCAAATTTTACTCAATCTCTTAATACCTGTATCATTATTATTTAGAAGCTTTTTAATGATCATGATTCATATACAAAATAATTCAATAATGTAAAGCAGGTAGGTATTCCTTTTTAGGCAAACAATTTCCTATTCTAATAATTATGAACGTTTAAACAGAAAATGTATGTAATAAAATCTCCGCTTATTGTTTCTGAAAATTAATTATGCACTAAGTAAGAGCGTTTTATAGAAATAAATAAAAATTAATAAATATTATTTTGCTTCTGATATTACTTTTAATCCTTACGTACTAATTAAATTATTTTATTGAATAAATTCAATCATATTTACGTATACATCCATGACTGAACAAATATTGAATCTTAAACGCACATTTCCAATTAATTTCGAACTCAAAATTAGAATGATCAATCACGAAATAAATTAAATTAATTTCCATCTGTTTATTGCTTTGATAAGGGTCCGAGGGCGAAGAATTTTACCGCACAGCGCATTTCAATTTATTAATAAAATGTGTATGGTGAGAGCGATATAGCAATCATTCACTCATCTTCTCGAAGCCAGAAAGTCAGTAATAAAAACAGAGCAGAATCGCTAGGAGTCAATTAAATATATTATACTATAAATTATTGAGTTACAAATCATATCAAAATTGTACCAATAACACTAAAAAAAGAAGTCGATATTTTTTTCTTGTTGCATGAAGTTTATCTATGGTTATGTAGCAACTGCTCCTATCGTATTTGTATGTGTATTTCATGTGGTCAATATGTCCCCACCACCCGTCTAATCAACACCACATCTTGTTTCATGGCAGTAATTATGAAAACCTTGAATACAATGAGTAATCTTGTGTAATTAAATGTAAATGTAAATTAGTTGTAATGATAAGTTTTGTTTATTTTACTTTCTTGGCTTGTCTTTTACTCCAGTCCATCCAAAAGTTGTCTGGAAGATATCGCTGACAGCGATAAGACGGCCAGTTGTTTTGTATTTTAATTTTGATGTACAATAAAATGTTAAATAAAAATAAATAATCGTGGCCTTTATTTCAGTCAGCTGAACATTTTGAATGCAACATTAACGCCAACATGTGGGTCAAAATTCAGGATAAGAAACGTAGACATCTAATGTATTCAGTAAAAGGAGGTCGGATACCTTTTTTACTCTTCAACTTTACACACTCGTTTTTTATGTCAGGTAATTGCCGAAGCTATTAAGGTGTGCTGAAATGTGAAAGAAACTAGCTCAGGGACCCTTTCTGTATATCTGACCCTTGCGTTACAGCCAAACAGTAAAAAGCTCTCGAGCGAATTTCATATAAAAGTAGTGAGTTTGTTTAATCGTCTGAATCCTGTGAGTTGTGTTATGATATTACGAAACACGTAAAATGTAATATTCGGGCATTATAGCCACTAAAGTTCGGCTGTTTTGGGTGATTGGGCGGTATACAAGCCATTACGTGGTCAGGATTACGGTTGAAATAAAACAGATTTTACGAATTTTATCGCGGCACTTAAATGTGTGGAATAAGT
The DNA here is from genome assembly GCA_949752805.1 of Deilephila elpenor. NCBI lineage: Eukaryota > Metazoa > Arthropoda > Insecta > Lepidoptera > Sphingidae > Deilephila > Deilephila elpenor. Next base: position 4,453,998 of record OX457114.1, read on the forward strand.
TTTATGTCAATGTTTAATATAAAATTATCAAATTTGTATTTGTCTAATTTTATTCTAACTCTATTTGTTTGATACTTATATACTTTAATAATGATTAATGTGCTGCAGTAATAATGTCGATTTTATCAAATTTTAAGTGTGGATACCTTTTTGAATTTATGATTGAATATTTGAATGATAAGATTTTATGAAGAGAAATGGGCTAGGTTGGGTATTTGAGAGTATTCAATGAATTAAACCCTTATTATGAATTAGATAAGACACAGGAGTTTGTCACGTACCTACTATAACATTTAACCGACTTCTAAAGAGAAAGCTTTCCATTCGACTGGGTTTTTATTACGCGATTTCTCCAGAAATTTTAATACTTAATATTTACTTTAAAAGCGCTCTTTTTCCACACTACTTATAAAACTTTATTTATTAGATTTTCTCTCTGTTATAGTATCTAAAGTCACCTTCTTGAGATACAAGATATAGCTTTAGCAACTATCTGTTTAGAGGACATGGTTTAGCATCTCCATACAAATAAATGTAAATGAAACCATTTTATATGTGTCTTTTATAAGTCTTCTGTACAGAAACACAAAATTCAAATATATTCTATAACTTTGTATTTGGTACGGCAAGATTTCTTACCCAAGCATCTCGTATTAATTATTTCTTGAACTAGTTAACAGTTTTGTTTGTTCCATAAAAGAGGTTTAACTCTGTTTATCCCGAAAATAAGGAATTATCGTCTAGGATTTCATATTTAGGTCAAGGATTTAAATGTGATTCAGGGAAATTATGAGAAAATTTCATGAAAATGATCGAAACTGATTTTCAAATGTGTGTTGGTTTGGCATCTTCAGCCATAGGAAGTTCACTGCTAAATATTATACATATCCTTCCCGACACTAGCTTCTCAAGGATATCTCAGGCCTGTAAATATTTGTCTCGGGTTTGGGTTGAATATTTGACTAGTTTGAATATTTCAAACATAATTCTTCATAGCCTTGACGTTACTAAGCTTGTATCATAACATTCTGCAACAGCTATTACAGGGATCATGTCATCATTTGTTATTTCAGAGAAATGGGTATATAACACATACACACATAAACTCGCGCCTAAATATATGAGTTGTTGATCGTGTGATGCCTATGTTAAAGGCATGCGGAAATAAACTTTCAGCTTATATATAATGACAAAGGTCTGAAGCTCACGGGCTCTTCGTCTATCGGTAGTGTGCGTCCGTTAGACTGCTAATTTCTTAACTAACTGGACTATGAACTGAGCAAACGTACGCAATACATGATAATACATGAAATAATTATTATCATAATTTGACGGCTGATTGGCACAAAAGATAGTATAAAGTTTTTTATAGCTATATATTGTATATTCAATACTCGAATAAATACATATTTGAAACACGGCTTTTTACGTCTAAACTTTGTAAAGTCCACTGAGAATCTAATTCTGAGTGGTATAAGTTATAACACATTATTCCTACTTTCATTATTTTTAATAGACTTATTTATTGAGCAAGAAGGTTTTTGTTTTGTCCATTTTATTCACTTCTTGTATACTTACTTTAAATAGGAACCTACGTTCTGTTCAGAAATTCACGTGATTCATGTAACAACCCAAATCACATGTAACTCAATCAGAGTTGCAATTCGTAATTGGCGATTGCAGCAAAGGCCTTCGGACCAGACTCTGTTATTACCCGGCAAATTAACGCGTCCAATCAGTCAATGGATACTCTATTTGGCTGACTGCTATTTGAAATTGGATACGTCTTATTGTGAGTCAAGAATTATACAACGGGTGGTAAAAATATGATGTTATTAAACTACAATAAAATAGCTATCCTAATACTTTAAAATTGTTATGACTGCTCGGTGGCGTAGTTGTACTGCGATACGATTACAAAGCTGAGGTCTCGGGTTTGAACTCCGGGTCGGGCAAAGTGATATTGAGTTTTTCTATTAATTATCAGGAGGAATTAATTATCACCCGGAGTCAGGAATTTGTGCCTGATATGGCAATAAGCTCGTCCCCTATCACATCATGGGACGGAACATACAAGGCAAAATGTGGGTGACCTAGTGGCGCCTCTACCTACCCCTTCTGGTATAAAGGCGTGAGTTTATGTATGTATGTAAAAATCCGTTATCGATACAGATCCATCACGATACTTGAACTGTTGGAAAAGGTATCGAATTAAGCTAAACATTTAACTAAACAAGATAATAATTCATTTTTATGGAATTCTATCTATTTACATATCTTATAAATTCTTCGGAACAGTCAGGTATGCAAGTTTCAATGTTTTTCTTCACAATTAAATGCTCACGTATTTTTTAAACAGATATATTGTATAATGTATGGCATGAGATTGAACCCAAAATATCCGCATAGGCAAGTCTATTTCGCTCCCAACTAGATTATCGTTTTCTCTACAAATCTCTGTGGGAATAACGTAAGCTGCTTTATATATCTATATTTTTATATCTTTATATTAAGCCTCTGGTGTATAAACTCCAGAGGCTTAATTTTACGCCCCTAAAGAAAAATGTGTTGAAAAGAACCCCCGATTCCAATTAAAGCCGTCTCTGGGACCGAACCAGTGTACTTCCCACGCGATTTAACCACAAATGTGATTGCGTCACATGTGTGGTTAAAACGCGTGGGACATGACATTTTTATTTTTGAAATTCTAGAGTAGTATACTTTGAAGTATGACTGCATGTATATCAGATGCAATCTTTTTATGGCTACAATGCACGTCATAGTAAAATCAAATAGCCCACTTGTGAAGCACTAGGCACCTCCATCATTGCCCAGTACAATTGTAATCGTCAATACTGTGCAGGTATCTTATAATAGGTCGGTACCAAATTTAATAATATTATAGCCAATAAAGTTCGTATACAATTCTCTGTTACCGAAAGCTCTCTTGTCGAATTATAATTAATAGAATAGTTTCTCCTTCTTCACATGTTATTACATCATACATACATAAACTCACGCCTTTATCCCAGGGACAGGCGCCACCAGGACACCCACATTCCGCTTTGTTCCGTCCCATGATGTGTTAGGGGGCGAGCCTATCGCCACAACGTAGTTTCTGATACCCACGACACAAAACGTGGAATTTTATATTTAGTCCCGGATTATGCATGGGACTGTTGAGTGTATTTATACTTAGCAGACCCTATCGTTAAGGGCGAATACTTTTTAATTATTGCCATAAATAAACCTAGACCAAATTTCCTCTAAAGCTACAATGGTAGGCTTATGTACCTTTTTCATATTTATTTATACATTATTGTCTAGCTTATCCTCAATACTAAAATTACATTAGTACGAGAAATCAAATCAGCTCTGAAAGGGTTTATATCACCCACTTGAAGGATTGATTTTTTACATCCAAAGCAAGACACGCCAGCCAGCTGACGGTTAGATAGTCCTTTAGTTGATATGATATACCGCACTGCGTCAGTCATTGCGTAAGATTACGAACGAGAGGTCCTGCGTTCAACCAAATAATCCTACAACATTCGTAGTTAAAAACATTTCGCCTCTTAAACATTTCTTCAATAAACATGCTTTTATATCTTGGAAAGCCGTCTATATCTTTGAAAAATGGAAGCCAATGTAGACTTACAATGTCACCTTCGTGAATATAAAATAACATAGTATTGCAAGCAGTGCCGGCGTTAGGGTAGGGCGCCGTTGGGCGATGGCCCTAGGGCGCCATGCCAGTGCCGAAAGGATTTACCGTTTTTCGCTTAGATTTAGGTAGTACTTATAGGGCGCCGTAGAAATCTCGCCAAGGGAGTCGGTAATGCTATAACTGTTATTGATTGCAAGTTGTAACGCGATCAACATAAAGTCAAGTGAAACGATAGATGCTTCTACTCCAAATCAAACCAGCAAAGGACATAATTCAAGATTACGTCAATGGATGGTGCCACTTGAAGTTTGCATCGCAGTTGTAAAATAGTAATCTTTTCATTTGGCTCCACCATGGTCCGCAACTCCGCTGCAAAGTTTATTTTTATTTCTTAGGGATATCAATTATATCGCACTATCCTAGCGTTATGTATCAATAGTAGCTAGATGACTACCAGGGCAGTAGGTATGACTGACCCACAGAAAATAAACGTATATCCCATCGAATTGTGAACAGTGAGATTGCCTGTTTATCCTTACCTTCTCTCTCCTAGAACTCTTCTACACGTCACCTTCAGAGGTGAATAATATTCTACTATGGTTTATGTTTCATGATATTTTAAAAAAAAATTAAGATTGAACTTTTAACAAAATTCGCTAAGCACATGCAACAAAATGTGTTTTTTTTCTCGTAAATTTTCTACCAGCTGCAATTCTAAGGTCGTCGCCTCAACAGTCACACTGCCAGACAACATCCCACACGTATTCCAAAGTCTACACCACTACAAAACTCATTTACCTTAACCGGTATCGGTTCTTCCTCACGTAGAATCCATTATTAAGTATCCAATCTGACATAAAAGCAAACATCGATATAAATAAACCTTGAGAGTAGTTTGGTTTGAAAACTAAACGCGAATTAAACATTCCGATGATTCTACGACATAAAAACGTAATGAAACTTAAAAAAAACTGAAAACGAAAATGCAGCCAAACATATAGTATGAACTTTATGACTAATAATTCAAAGGAAATGCAAAAACTGGAATACTGTAGCTTTGACCTTTGTATTTCGGAGAGCTTTTAGCATCATTTAAATAATTTACAACTCATTCATCTGCTATTAATTATTTCGTGGGCAGCACCATAAACTGCCCCTTGTTGTCAACTTGACTCGTAAGTTAACCACAATACATGACGGAACATCATGAAAATATCGTCATCGATCATCATACTCAAATTAAAATCTCGTGTCATTCATATGAGATATTTCGAACCGAAAAACTTACACAATGTAGACAGCCATTGATATGCTACAACGTTGCCCATGAAGACATTTTGTCTCATATAGACACTGTAATTTGTAAACAAACTAAATGGACAATCAAATCCATTTAACGACGCAGCCATCGATCTTAGAATAGCTAGCATTTCAATGGCGAACAATTGTATGTATTGTATTCTTAATAACCGACCGCTGAAACAAGGGGTAAGTTTTGGGTAAATAATATCGTAACATAAACACAAATGACTGCCTCGGTGGCGTAGTTGTATTACGGTACGGTTACAAAGCTGAGGTCTCAGGTTCGAGTCCCGGGTCGGGCAAGGTGATATTGGATTTTTCTATTCATTATCAGCCCGGAGTCAGGAATTTGTGCCCGATATGGCGATAGGCTCGCCCCCTATCACATCATGGGACGGAACATGCAAGGCGAAATGTGGGTGTCCTGGCGGCGCCTCTGCCTACCTCTTCGGGGATAAAGGCGTGAGTTTATGTGGGTCGATCTCCAAAGGCATTTTTTTTCGTGTCGGGCTGAATAAGTCCCTTTTAAAATCGAAAAACCATTTCAAGATATTTTTTTATATACAGTTCGGTGCCTAATCTACATGATACAACGCTAATATTATGAATAAGTTTATTATAAATATTTAAAAAAAAATCTTAAACCCTAAAATCCTGATCGCTCTGGGTTGACCGAACTCCGGATTGAATGAAAAAAAGATTATTTAACTTTTTAATGAGAAGGTTCATATAAAACAACTTATTTAGATTACATAACAGATAGTTAATCTTCATCGTAATAAAATATTTTTAGTTATATGAACAATACTTTTGCCACAATTTGAATTTAAAATCGTGACCGGGCATTTTATCTCATCGCTCTGCGCTGAGGTAAAACATCGCGCTCATCCCTGGTTACGCGTTATAGACACTCTATTCCCCTCCCGCGGGGTAATGCCAGTAGTAGTCTAACCGCCGAGGAGGATATTTGTGAGCCACGTTCCTGTGCTCCAACATTACGAAGGTAAGTTTATGATTGCTCTGGATTTGGTTCTCGAATTTTACGATTGCTATGGCATGTTATTTAAATTAAATAATAAGCTAATGAATGTGTTTTTTTATGTGAATTAAGTGATCGTTATGATGTTTTTTATGAGACGTAATCACAACTTTCTACTGCTTTTAAATTCGGCTATATTTATGATTTTGTGACTTTTTCTGATCGCTATGGCTGTGATTGCTCTGTCCAAAAAGACCAGAGCGGTGATATTTTGCATTAATTGTACGTAATAAATCTATTTTTCAGCAAATACTAAAAACGTTTTGGCTATGAGGCGACTAAGTTGTGATTTAGACAACTGCTCACAAGAGACTGTACAATGTCCGCACGGCAAACACTTAGGCTTTTACCAACTTAATAGCGATTCGAACCAAAGTACCTCAAAGACAAACATGTCACGGGCACCAAGGAAGACAAGCCGACCTTTGCTGGTTAAGCGTTCAAAAAATTACAATCAAGAGAAGCAAATTCAGCTCCCACAAATGCTAAATAATAGACAGACTATAACTGCAAATCAAAGTCAACAATCATTACACAACTCGGACCTGCCGGACAGTTTTTGGGATGAAGTTCCATCTATTAACTATGAAAATTTAATTACTCCAAGTATTTCCGAGGTAGTTTTATCTTCGTTGCAAAACGATAACACCTTGACAAAGGTTGCTGCAGCAGAAGATTTACCCGACTCCGACTCTGATGACTTTTCAATTTTCTGAGCTTTCAATAAACCTTCTATTCTTAGTTTGTTGATCAACTAAGCCTTATAGAAATTGTATTATTTTTTGCTTGGTATTAAAATTTGTATCATTATAATTTGCAAACAATATTTCAATCTGATCTGATCATATTCTTAACTGCATTGTACTTTGTGTTGTTCTATTTAATTCTTTACTTTCCACTAAATATTTAGTTAAGGAAAATGTGATTATTACAAATCTCTTAGATAATCTTGAAAAGACTGGTATTTTATTTTATAAAATGTTTATTTTTAAGAATTTTATTTTGTTTTTTATAAACCTTAGTTTTCTTTAATTACTTTTTAAAAACTAATATTTAATACTTCAAATTAAATTTTAATGAGTCTAAGTCATTTTATAACTATAAAAGACTGTAGGTATTAAAGGTTGAATTTCAAAAGGTTTTTAATTTTGTCTCATTAACCTAGAAGTGATTTAATTAAGTCCAAATAAATGAAAGTAAGCCAAAAGTTGATATTTTAATTTTAAGTTAATTTGTTATTTTAGCAATTATGTTATATAAAATATTTCGTTTTTTTTTTATTTGTAAGACTGAATAAATAAAACGGCTAAATAAATAATATTTTATCAATATATTTATATTTTGTTTCACTGATTTCACCATTTATGATTGCTCTGGCACCAATTATGATTACTCTGGTCGCCAATTTTTTTGATCTGAAATATCTCAATAACTATATGTGTAAATTGAAGGCCAATAGTAAAAATGTGCTATTTGAATGTCATTCTTTTTAATGAAATACATAATTACCATTAAATATCAATAACTGAAAAGCACCAGAGCGATCACACGAATACGCCCGATTTGGAGATTGACCCATGTATGTATGTATGCATAAACACAAATATTTGTGTTGCCGTCAAATATTTGGCCTGATTGTCTTGATTCCGAGGTCGTTAATAATTTACTTCGTCCGTATTATGGAAAGTGTTTAGGTGAAGAGGGTCAGAACTATATTGTAAAAAAGTTTTACCTAATAATTATTAAGAAAATCTCCGACCAGAAGTAGATATTTAAAAATCCGTATGTCTTTAAAAAAATACGTTCAGCCCTTATTTTACTGGGGGTCATTATTAACGTCTAATTCGTCTATGATTAGTAATGTGACTGGTTTGTAAACTTTTTTAAAGCTCAATTCTCTTTTACAGTATTTTTTGCATTTAGACATTAAAGGCGTATAGTAATATGCTAATCCAGTTAATGTTAAGTATGTATTTTATTTGCTTAGTCAGTATAAAAAATAAATAAATTGAATCTATTCATTTATTCTTTTGCAGTACAGATATAATTTTACGCAACTTAACGACTGCTGTCACTGACAAACTGTTAAACCTACTTAACTCAAAACATATGCCCTATGTTAAGTACTTATAATATGTTTTTTATCCAATGTAGTTCAGACCCAAATTTAAAAAGTGTGTAGGTAATTCACGGCACAAATTTCTTGTTTTTTGTCTCGCAGGTAAAAAAAATATATATCGATATATATTGTTTTAGTACAACATTAATCACATTTCGTTCAAATACATCGTAAACGCAATGTTTTTAATAGCGATTGATGATTTGTAATTTAATATTCATTTATAGGGTATAATTTTGTCTGTGACTGTTACTGCTTAAGGTGACATAGCTGTAGGATCATTGCCACGTCTACCTTAAGTTCTTGGAGTATACAACATACGTATATGCAGTTTCAAAACAAACTTCCATGAATACAGTTATCGTATTAATTGATCATTGAGATCGTATCAGCAATTAACGCTACGATCTAAATAATATACATGTTCCTTTGTGATACAGGAAACGAAGTGGTATATACCATGTGGCATAATACTACATATAGCTAGATAACTTACAGAGCCTTTTACTTAGGATTCCATATCTCAAAAGCTTAATAACACCAAACATAACGGAAGTGTGTTTTCCATGTAATTACATGAATCAAATCGAACCTTTTGTGAGGCAAATTTAGTTAAGATATTCAGTTCCTCTCCTAAATGTATTTAATAAAATAATAACAAAATGAAATAACATAAACCCAAAAATATTTTTATTGCATCTTACAGTATGAGATTGCACTGTATAATTGAAATATGTGACGTCTTACAACGGATAAGAATCGTTTCATCGTCCCTTTTCAATGTAATAAATTAAGAAAGTATCCAAAACTAGGTCTAATTTCCTGCCGATGAGATAACGTTGCTCCAAAGGAATAAAAAGAAAAGTTTTCCTTTCATTATTCCAAGTCTTTTAGCTCTTTAGTCTCTGCGACAACATAATTATAGGTACTGGTGTCTGCGGAATAATAACTTTTTTCCACGAAATTCTTAGGTATGTTTAGAATAGAAAATTAGTTTGTTTTATGTCCTATAAATAAAACGTGAAGAAGCTAATTGTATATTACTGGCTCCACAAAATGTTTACAATGCACATGTTAGATTAAATAGATACTGTGGGAACCAAATATACTATCCATCCGACGAGAGATGGTTAGGTATTCCTGGTTCTATATCTATATCAGCCCATATACGTCCCACTGCAGGGCACGGGCCTACTCTACAATCGAGAGAATCGATTGAGAGTGGTTAGGCCATATAGTCCACCACGCTGGCCTAGTGCGGGTTAGCTCTAATAAAATAATTCCTGAATATTTTAACCAAAAATAAAACAGATACGAAAACAGTGTGGGAATTCATGTCACCAACGTGACAATCAAGTAGCAGCATAATGTTGTACAGAAAACATTTCTCTTATTATTTTGTAGAAATATTTCCCGCCTTATTCCGCCGCCAAGACTAATCCAATAAGTCTAGACGCCAAAGCACTCGTAGACCGAAGTAAATACGGTAGCTCCACTTCCGCCTCTGTTTTATTAATTACTAACTTTCGCCCGCCACATCACTCCCGGAGTTGTTTAAAATTTCACTATCAATAACCTATGAGTACTATCTAGTATAAAGAATATACTGCTCGATTTATTTAATATTGTATAGGCCTAACCCTAGTGGCGTATTTTAAAATTCAACGCCCCGGGCCTGTAGTTTTTGCCGCCCCTTAAATTAAATTGAAATTGATTTTCTTTGTCAAAAACTGTTAATACCAATACAAATCAAAATTTGATGATGAATATCTTTGAAACACTTAATTTAATCGTAAAGTAATAACAATAATACATTTATTTCAAGAATTCAATTCAATTTTTTGTTTATGGCAAGCAGTGCCGATGTCGACAATTCTGCCAATTTCGAATGTGCGATGAGTACTCGTTTGTTTTGGAACGAGAGTTTGGATTATGTTCGTTTGTTTCAACTGATAACATTAATTTACTGAGTGTTGTAAAAACATTATACTAAATGTATTAAATAGCAGCAACGTGGTTAGTACACTGAAACAGGACACACACGTAATATTTGTAAAGGTAACATGCAAAAATAAAATTAAATATACAGTAAAAATTACAAAAAAGTTTCTTAAAACCTTTAGGTAAAATGTTTTGTAAAATAATTAAAACCATTGGATAAAATCATTTGTATTCCACCTTCAACATTTCTGACGTTTCAGGGTCAAAGTCTAATGGCATTAGTCCGAATGAAGGTCAACATTGCTTCAAGAAGTTCAGGGGAGAAGTGGGTTAGCAAAGAGGGAAAATTGATGGGAACAGGAATATTTAAAGATATTATATCTCTGTATAAGTCGAGTGCTGGATTGATCCTAGGGCAGTTGAAGAAAATGTGCTCCAGGGTACCTTCATCCAAGCCACATTCACATAAGGATGAATCCCGAACCCGAATTTTGTTTAGAAATACAGGAGAAGAACAGTGGCCAATACGGATACGGCAAATCGTCGATATAATTGGTTTGGAAACTTTTTTATATTTAAAAAACCAGGGTTTAGGCGGAATCACTGGTTGTATAGCATAATAGTGCTTGCCTATACGTTTCGAGGAGTAGTTCCACTGAGACTGCCACGAACTCATCAGAGTCCTTTGGGAAAGGCTCAGTAAATCATAAGGGTATTGCATAAAATGTTTTAAATCAGCCGATTCCGAAGAGGTTGCATTTTTCGCCAATCTATCTGCACACTCATTTCCAAGTATTCCGCAGTGGCTTGGGATCCATGCTAACTGATTTTTTTTACCCATCTTTGTACAAGAGAACAAACATTTTTTAATTTCTAGAAGTAAGGAGCTATGTAGTCTACTTTTGAAGGGGTTCTGAATTAATGCTTGGAGAGAGCTCTTTGAGTCGGTGAATATGATACCTTTTGTAATATTATGGGTTTGAATGTAAAGACAAGCTTCTAAAATGCCAATGCATTCTCCAGTAAACACTGAGGATTCCCTTGGACACTTAAATTGTAATATAATTTTTGAATTTTGATAATATACTGCAACACCGGTATAATCTGTGTAGGAGAATTTGGATGCATCTGTATAAAATTTATGGAAGTTTGACCAATGTTCTCCAACTAGGGCATTAAAAGTCCTGTCCGCAGAAACCGATTCTTTGAACACTCCAATATCAAGAAGAATATCTGGTTTGAAGCACAGAATTTCATATTCGTAATTGAAAATTGGGAGTTTATGAGATATCATTACTGGAGCCTCTAAATTTTGAAAGGACCGGTAAGCCTGAAGGTATAGTGGTATTTCCTTATGAGTCCAGTAACTAGATGAACTGCAAGCACGGTCTAATTTGGTAATTTTTCTAAACAGGGGATGGTGGCTTTTGCTGTAGATTTTACTCCAGAAACGAGTGGCAAGATATTGTCTCCTCAAGGACAGAGGAGGCTCGCAACATTCAACCTGCAATGCGTTCAGAGGAGAGGACCTCATACAGCCAGAGATGATTCGGAGGCATTTAGCCTGGATCTTGTCAAGTCCTGATAATGCCAGTTTGTTGCATGGGAATAATAGGAACATGCCATAGTCTATAATACTTCGAATTAAAGCGTTGTAAACTAATTTCATAGTGAAGGGATGTGCACCCCACCAAACACCGGCTAAGACCTTTAATATAGGGACTACACGTTCACATTTTTTAACTAAATAATCAATATGGTGTACACCGGTTAATTTTGAGTCCAAATAGACACCTAAAAATTTTGCGTTGGGGACAATGGGAATATTATGGCCTTCAATATCGATTTCAATTGGAGGGAGTTGTTTTTTACGGCTGAATATAACTATGGAGCTTTTCTGAGCTGACAAACTCAGACCATGTCTCGAAAGCCAATGGTTCAATGAGTTTAAGGAGAGGGAAAGGGATGTTCGGGCATCATCGATTGAATGATTGGATACATACAAAGCCAGATCGTCGGCATATTGTAAAATATGGCAGTTGAAGTTTAGGCATGTATTAATATCTGCAGTGTAAAGGTTGTACAGTATTGGACTAAGTACTGATCCTTGTGGCAGCCCTTTCCATGATAGTCTTCGTTCACATTCCACTCCTTGGACTCTTAGGGTTAAAGATCTCGACATGAGCATTAAGCATATGCACTGAGTCATCCTTGCCGGGAATCTCAGCTGTTGCATTTTCTGCCTGAGAAGGGGAAGAAGGACGTTATCATATGCAGAAGATATGTCTAAGAAAGAGGCGACTACTGACATATTCTTGGATAAAGCCAATCGAATGTCTGTCACTAATGTTCCTATACTATCCACCGTACCGAGACCTTTCCGGAAACCAAATTGGGAGTTAGGGAGCATGTTTCTGGATTCAGTTATCCACTCCAGTCGATTTTTGATAAGATGCTCAACAGTTTTTGCGATAGTAGATGATAGGGCAATTGGTCTGAAATTATTTGGGTCGTTTGCATGTTTTCCAGGCTTTAAAACGGGGATAATTATTTGTGTTTTCCAGAGTTTCGGTATCAGGCCATGAAGGTAACAAAAATTTATTAACTCCAGAAAATATTTTTTGGTGTTGGTACCAGAGTGTACTAAAAAGGAATAGGGTAAACCATCAATTCCAGGAGCAGAATCACGTACACTGCCAAGAACCACCTCCAGTTCTTCTGCAGTGAAGGGGGCGTCATATGGGTCATCTGATGAGTCTACCGGGTCGATGTATACTTCTGGAAGCGAGGGCACGTAAGTAGGTGCAATTTTATTAAAGAATAGCTCAGCAACATCGCGGGAAATGGGAGGGGTGACCGATGGAGAACATCCAGACCTAAATCTATTTATAGATTTCCACACTACAGAACATGGAGTTGAAGGCGATAGCGAACTACAAAAATTAGCCCACCCCTCACGTTTTTTCCGCCTTAGGGTTTTCTGAGTCTTCGCGAATATCTGTTTGTAGCTCAATAAATTTTGTGTGCACATATCCTGGTTGTACCTCCTCTCTGCCACTTTTCTTTCCCTGATGGCCATGGTGCATTCTCGGTCCCACCATGGTGGGGATGGGATTTTATGTCTGCAACTGTTTCTAATAGGGAAGCAGGAGTCTGCACAGGAGGTAAAGGCTTCCACAAATTGTTCACTACAGAAATTCACATGTGAGTGATTAATATCGGTTAGATTTGGGTCATTAACTTTGGGAAGGGATATAATTTTATTGTCTAGTAACTGAGCGAATTTTGACCAATCCGGATCTGATAGATTATATTTTAGGAGAGGGGGAGGGGATTTTTCCAAGTAGGTACTTGGGGTTAAAGTGATTACAATAGGAAAGTGATCACTCCCATGTGACAAGTCTGTACACTGCCAGTAAGCAGATGCTGCAATATCAGATGAACAGAAGGAGATATCAACGCAGCTCTTTTGCTGTCCTGGTAAGATTCGGCGAGTGGAACAACCATTGTTGAGCACACAAAGATTGAGCTCATCCAGAATATCCACCAAGCCAGACCCGAAAGAGTCGCAGCGATCAGACCCCCATCTGTAATGATGGCAGTTAAAATCGCCCATGACTAGCAATGGCCTGTTTGTATTTTGTAGTGTGTCTTTGATGACGGGGAGGAAGGCTGGATTAGTGTGGGCGATATAGATAGAAATTACATTTATACCTTGCACTCTGCCAGCAACTATATTAATGTTTTCAAACAAGGGATTTATAGGGGACAGAACAAAAGGGACTCGATTATTAGTTAGCAATGCTGAACCTCCGTAGCCATCAGGCCTATCACATCTAAAAATGCTGTAATGTGGTATACGGAAGCTGAGATTTGGGAGCAACCAAGTCTCAGCCAAAGCGCAAGTAACAGGTTTATATTTATTTAACAGGAACGTGAGATCGTGCTTCTTATGAAACACGCTCCTCACATTCCACTGAAGGAATATTATTGGGGTAGCCATTTTTAAAATTTGTTAATGTGTTTATTAATTGTTGGGCGACGTTGGACGGTTGATTTGGAGTTGAGGATGTAGGATTTTGGAAGGAATTCAATGTTAGTAGAGAAGTTAAAAGTTGTATAATAATATCAATAGTGTTAGTCTCGGAGTAAGGAGTATTCAAAGCACAACCATTGTGCTGTGAAGTTCGGGGAGGGCTAACAACAGTACGGTGTGTAACTTTGTCATAGGATGGGGATAGTGGGGCATGAGTTTTGGGTTGTCTAAGAACTGTTTTGCGATAGGAGTGAGGAGTTTGGGGAGTTTTAAGAGAGTCGGCATAGCTGCGGGAAACTGCTGGGATGGACTTGCTTGCTTCCGCGTAAGATATTATTTTATCTGCCATGGTAGCTTTAATAGCTCTCTGCCTGCCATATTCCGGACATGCTTTGCTGTTCGCAAAGTGTTGACCGGAGCATAGCACACAGAAAGCCTCATTTTCTGAAATGTCGCAGCCATTCCCCGGATGGTCATGGCCACATTTATTGCAGCGTGGTTTGGATCTGCAAGCAGTTTCGATATGGCCAAATCTGCAACAATTCCTACACTGTATAGTCGGATAAATATATTGTTCTACTGGCAGTGAAGTATAACAGCAGAATACTCGTTTCGGCAAGATCTGACCATCAAAAGTGAGGACACACGTTTCTGTAGATTTCCACTCAGAAATCCCTTCTCTATTTACTTTTCTATTGATGCGTCTGACTTTTAGAATGTGTCCACATCCCGGTGGAACCGTAATATACTGTTTCACAGTGTCTTCTGACATATCCACAGGGACTCCAGATACGACGCCCATTCGGGTTACATTGAATGTTGGAATAGATGCAGTAAATTTATGTTTTGCTAAAAGGTTATTGGTAAGGAATGCATTTGCATCCTGTTGGGTAGAAAACTCAACGGAGACTCTGTTTCTTCCCACTCTCTTCACACCATCCTTAGCTACGTTGTGAATATTATTATTAAAAAGGAACAGGTCAAAGGTTACAGGGTGCAAGGTGGTCCCAGAATTTGGTTGTGTTTCCACCCTCGATACGTGGACGACGTAAGGGCCCTTATCTATTATATTATATCTGGTTCTTCCAACCTGGCTTCTCAATTGTTTGGATGGTCTGATGTCAGTTAGTCTGTGGTCTTCTGCTGGTCTCTTATTAGCACTGCTTGTTTGTGGTATATCAGCTGTTTCCATTACGCTGCAAGCAACTTCGGCTAATTGGTCAAGGGGATTATCATGTGAAACGGGAGGAGGAGATAAGGTTGAGGAAAACGATGCAGATATATCTGGAGGGTCAGGAGGATCGGGGGGTTTATTTTTGTTATTCATATTAGAATAACCTAATTGTTAGTAAAAATAGCGAAAATGTACAAATACAACAATTGATACAGAGTGAATAATAATTAAAAACACTGCACAAGAACAAACACAATATGTTACAATATCTAATACACTAATAATAATAAAAAAATTAACAAAGCAAAAAGAAAAAGCAAAAAAGTTCTAGTCACACGTGTTGCTCAAAGACACACCGTGGCGAGAATCTTATTTCAAGAATCTCTCGTAAAAACACAAACCATTTTTGTAGACCACCCTTTTTTACTGGTGGTAGGCCTCTCATATGTCAGAGGCCGCCTGGGTAGGTACCACCACAATGTCTATTTCTCTCGCCAAATAGCAGTCTAAATGCACTGTTGTATTCCGGTTCGAAGGACATTGTGGCCAAAGTAACTACTGCACATAATGAGACTTAACATCTTATGTCTCAGGATGGCGAGCGCAATGGGATGCCGAGCAATGAAAAAAAAATGAAAAAATATTTATTTCAAAGCTGAGTATACACACACATACAAAAGATAGACCAATTGATTGAAGGATTTTTTGAAACGGCGATTTGTCACTTAAGTATTCTGATTGGATGTTAATTGGGATTGTTCATTAGACAGCGTATTCGATAGCTTAAAATATCGGCCTTGTCACAAATATCACAGTTCAATCGAAAACGACCACTGTGCACAATTTCACGTCTTTAAAACATTGTAAAAAATGAAAGAACATCATGTTGGATTTATATCATTAGTAAGGATTTTCCTTATTGTAATTTTGTATTCAATTAGAAATTTTCTTCGCTACAAAATGAGTAAGCAAAAAGAGCCCCCTCAACTTAAATCTAATTAGACACTTTTATTAGAGAGCTGCCCAAAATAAATTTGCATAATAAGGTCATTATGCCAGCCCCAAGCAAAAGATACTTGATTCGATACGGTGGTACAATCTAATTAAGAAGTAAGACCGTTTCCTACCACTCTCATTTACTACTGTAGGCCCCGATGTCATGCCTTAGAGTCGCTAGACAGAAATATTGTATTGGTGGTTGCTTAGACTAGAATAAAACACGTTAAATAGATACCTACTTAAATTTATGTTTATGTATTTATAGGAACATTTCTTACATAATATTGTATGTTTCCCAAATATACAGGGTATATCAAGACCGCGACCGAAAACGAAGCCAGGTGGTAGTATTAGTGATATCAAACATAATGCAAGTAAAAATTTTACAAAAAAAAGTCGTAAATTTTTTTTTGTTATTTTTTACATATCGTCGTATTTGAGTGATAAATACATAGTTTTTCTAAAATAATGAAGTACATCGCTTTATTTTTAAACACGCAATGGTACGTAAGGGTTTAAATTACTATTTTTGCAAAAACTAGGTATTTAACCCTCAAAAACGATGATTTTTAAAAAATTGTAAAAAAAAATCCTTCGCTAATTTTGCAAAAATTTTAATTGCATTGTGTCTGTAGCCGCTAAAACTACCATCTGGCTTCGTTTTCGGTCGCGGTCTTGATATACCCTGTAGGTTTTATCCAAAAGACTTATCCATTTAAAAAGTTGAGATGTAAAAATATATAATATGTGCAAAATGCATTGTAAGCAGCGAATAGACTGCGCCCCTGGATCTATCTGGCCTGGCAAGTGGCATTTTTACAGTCCATGCTCCATGTACAAAGGCTGAATGCGTGGTCAGCGTATTAATAAATTGTAATGTACTAGTCAGTAGGCCAGTTTCTCTGTCTACCTAGGCAATTTAGTCAGTAATCAGGATTAATTACGATCCAATAGTGCATCCAAACAGTGCATCTTTGAGTTTTGACCTAGTTACAGTTATGCTTTTGATGCATTTTCTTGCATTTTATATCATAATACCTGATAAACAAAAAATGGTGGGATTATGACATATTTTATGCTAGTTCAATTCTTATTTTAATAATTATGTGATTATTGATGTAATGTGTGTAGTCCAAAGTTATCAGTATATAAGAGAAACTTTGTGCCATCAACTTTCTGCGTTGGATTGTTAAATATTTTTAGAATTTAATTATTTTTTTATTTATATATTAAAGTATACTATAAAAATACCAGATTATAAATAAAAAAAATGCGTATGTCTCATTTAAAAAAATTAAGTTTTTGACTGTAGGGCCTTGTCCTTTGCCTAAACGTAAGTTTAAAATAATAACAACAGCAATGTCGTTCGCGTCATTACAAATGTCAGATCGAATTTCCTCAAAAAACGAGCGGAATGCTTGTGGATAAATATTATGCGTTAAAATAATCATAAAGTAGTGGAGGAGAGTGAACATACTTTTGGTGTGTGTGGATGAATTATGTCTTCACAATTGTCCGACGAAATAGGCGATATCACAATGAATAGCACCGAGGCAGACTCGTCACAAACACACTCGCACGAAGGTGCGTAAACAATATTGTTTTCAATATACAATAAGATTTAACACGAATAAATTATTCTAACTTTATAATTCCAGTGTTGTGTAGTTAGATATTTAACTTTATAGATGTTTCTTAAAGTTTATGCTTGTTGTATAAATTGGTAGACTACGTACAATGTTTTGCCTGATTCAAGTTGTTTACAAAATAGCTCTACTTGATTTCGTTAAGTAAAACTTCCATGACATATTTTAGTAGTTATTAACTTTACTATTGTATTTAAAACATGTATGGAAAGGTGCAAGTACCAATTTGCTCTTTAAATTGTAAAACTGTAAGTGGTATGTAAACATTGTTGTAATTATAATAACAAATAAATTAACTAAACGTATAGCTAGTTATAAATCTACATTTCCTAAAAAAAAAGTTAATTTGTTGTGTACAAATTAGAATGAATAACTGCAAAAACCACACAATGAAAAATGGATAAATGTTTCTACATTTCCTCATAGCAACATCAAGTGCAACCCCAGAAGATGCTTCATCAAGTAACACACCTAATCCCACGGGAAGTGAGGGACAAGCTTCCCGCCAATCCAACCTGCAACGAATACAGCAACGCAAGCAACAAGTTTACAACTGGCCACATAATAAGAAACTCTTGAAACTTGCTATTTACTCAGCTTGCCAGGTGAGATACATGTTTCATAATTGTATGTTATTGTTGTAGTATGATTATTTCTAAGGCCTATGCCTTCAGCAGTGAACTTCCTATAGCTGAATAGATAAATAGATAGATGATTATTTCTATGATACGGTTTGACTGAGGGATCTAATCCCCATATAAAACAATTCCATGAACACACATCTATGCTTGTATTTTAAACATAAATATAGTTTTTACCATGAATTATGACTTGTTTTTGATGGAAAATTAGTAATTTCAATATGATGTAAAATTTAGAATCTATGAAATCAGTCATCTCGCTACATTGGAATGGTTTTAACTAATGGAAACCTTGACACAACTATACATCATGGTTGCTGTATACATAAACTGTTATTCTATCTGTTAAATTACACACACCTATGCCCTTTTGTGTGAAACATACCACTTTTACTGGTAAATATGTGAGTCAAATTTAACAAATTTAATGTGAAAATAATGATAAGCATACTTATAACATTAATATTGTTACTCCAGACTCCAGAATGCAACTGCAATGGCTGGAAGACACCCATGCCTCAACCTCCTGGCAAGACTGTACCACGCACAGATAACCAACTGCTTGCTGGTTTCAGTGATCCTTGCAGAAATTGCAATCATGTACTTGGTAAGATGCACAATATGTTAAGAAATTTTGGTCCTTTCCATGACAAAATATTTATTATAAAAAAATATATTTAAATATTTGATAAAAAATATTTTACAATTAGTCCAACTAATAAATGTTATACAAGACATACATTCAATGCCTTATCTAATGATGTGTCTTTGTGTATTTGTAGTTTATAGCTTTTGCAGAATGGGAAGGGCTAAAATATATTTTCCAAAGCAGGTTGATATAGGAGGAAGAAAAAAAATGTAATGCAATGGTTACCTAGCATATATTTTTTTTTATTTATTGCTTTCAATCCTTTCTGTATGCAGCAATGGTGTGTTTGTAATAATTTCAGAAAAACATGTGACTCAGTTGCAAGGATTACAAGTGAGTGAAATAAACCGACTACTTGGAGCAGTAGTTGATGTTGAGAACATATTCATGTCAATGCACAGAGAAGATGACCACAACACTAAACAAGTCTACTATTATTTATTCAAGGTTTGTATCTGAAATCCAGCTTGAAAATGACATAGAAGACATTTGTATTTCTTAAAATGCTGATATGTGCCATCCAACTAAACTTTTCCAATTAGTAGATGCAATTGTAAGCAGCCTTAATTCACCCCCTTTTTTTTCTTAAAATAATAAATGGCTATGTTATAGACATTACAAAATCTCAACTAATCTAGGGCAAAATATTATGCGTGTATCACTGTATTTTTTTTATATTTCCTTAATTGACTGTTGGGTGTATTTATTTATCTACAATAGTAAAATCAATTAAGTCCACAATCATATACCACATTTTAATACATAATCTATATTTAAATATTTCATTTACAGATACTGCGTAAATGTATTCTAACGCAGTCAAATCCTCGCATCGAAGGGCCCCTAGGCCAACCACCATTTGAACGGCCCTCCATAGCCAAAGCAATTACTAACTTCGTTCTATACAAATTCAACTCACTGCCACAGAGGGAATGGCAGACAATGTATGACTTAGCAAAAATGTTCCTACACTGCTTCAACCACTGGAACTTTGAGACACCCAGTGTTAGGAAACTGGTGAGTGGTGTTGTTATTTAATTTGCTAATAAAATTCACATGTATGGTAAAAATAAATTCTCTGGACTTACAAAATAAAAAAAAGAAGTACCAAATTGATTTGTAAAATTTTCTTACAGCAAGTGTCAAATCCAGAAGACATATCAGCTTATCAAATCAATTACACAAGGTATAGATAATATTTTTTATTACTTTTATGCTGTTATGACTAAAATGTCAACACGCTCAAACTTTGATATATGCCGACTTTTCTAGAAACACGACATAGTTGAATGGGTCGGGTCATAACAGTATTAGTACTATACTATCAGCAAAAAATATATCCCACAAGTTAAAACGTTAGAAATTATGCACTGGTTTTACCGCAAATAGAAAAATCCTATTTTGGGTATAATTTAAAAGAAAATATACGACTAGTAGTCTCTCATACGTGCGAGTCCGCTTGGGTAGGTACCACCGCAATGTCTGTTTCTCCCGCCAAACAGCAGTATAAATGCAATTGTAATTCATGGTGTTTGGTTTTGCTACTGTCCGCACTTGCTGAGGTAGTTTCTTGCGCCGTTTTTTCTTCACAGCTACAACAGGATCCGAAACGGTGATAGCAGTAATTAACGATTCAAATGATCTTGTAAAAGATTATTTGAAGAATAAGAAGAAGAATATTTTAATTTTTGTCGTATCGCTTACTATCAGTCGAATGGCATGCTCGTCTCTCTATTAATTGCAATATAAAAATTAGCAACAACAAAACGTCTGTGTACGCACGTGCGGGCCTGCGCGTGTACGTACACACGTCTGTATTTACGTGTATGCGTGCGTGAATACTGACATGTAATGTTGCTGCAGATGGCTGGTGTTCTGCCACGTGCCCGCGTTCTGCGACTCGCTCACGCACTACGAGACGTCTCTAGTGTTCGGGCGAACCCTTCTACGTGCTGTGTTCAAGTCCGTGTGTCGCCAGCTCATGGACAAGTGCCATTCTGAAAAGGACCGTATGCCACCGGAGAAGAGGGTATATAACACTTTATATTACTTTACAGTCTACTCCCTATATCATAATTTTGTATTGGGTATAGATTCTTTAAAAGCTAAGATTTCGATTCCGAGGGCTTAGTCTGTATTCCTCTGCGTAAGCCTTTTACGGGTTGACAGATATCACATACCGTAACAATTCTTGTAAAGATATCTACAGTATGCAGGTTTCCTTACAATGTTTTAGATAGCCTTTGAAGTGCGACAATCATTGAAGTAATTTATTTAAAAATTATTAATAAATAGGTCATGGAATATTATGTTATTGATTACTTTATTTATTCTTTACGAAAAATCCGCCTTAAAATTTAATTCTTCTCTAGATAATCTCTGAATTTTTGCCTAGCACAAAGTTCGCAAGCATAATAAAGAGCACATAATATTTAATCTCATGTAATTTTGCAGGTATTAGTCCTGACGCATTTCCCCCGCTTCCTGGCGCTGCTTGAGGAGGAGATCTTTAGCACCAACTCCCCCATCTGGGACCCAGACTTCAAGCAGATCCCGCCCAACCACCTACAGCAAATACTCGACAACAAAACCAGTGAGTTTACCTATAATTTGTACTATAACAGTCATTCATCATTCACTGTCAGTAGCGGTAGTATCATTCATCATACGGTCACATCGTATAAAATAATAAAAATTTCGTCATATATCGTTCTTTCAAATATTCATTAAAGAATATGACGTTACTTAGTCGATAATAAATCATGTCAATTTAGTAGATAGTATAAATGGACGAATTAAACTCTTTATTTAATAAAAAGAGATCTACAGGATATCCTCACGGATATGTAAATAAATGGACACTTTATTAACGGATATTAAGCGGTAAAAACAAGTGTTAAATCGACTCGCGCAATACACATCGGGAGACATACCGCAAAAATATTTTTGTTCCTTTGATTTTTTCTGTTGTTTATTATATTCTTTTGTTTTGTTTAAATATGTGATAAATATTGCATGATGTGTATAATTTGTGATAAACAAAATTCAAAATTAAACAATATATTACATTGTATGTTATGTAATTTTGAAGATGTCAATAAAACAAAAAGAGGACAAAGCATTGTTTTCGCTTTCGGGTAATAAAAAAAAACATCATACCCGATTGAATGATATGACAATGTCCAGTGAGTCATGCAGTCGATTTGTTTGCAGCGAACAGGCGAGGCGGTGAGTTCGAACGCGTTACTACCGCAGGCGATAGTAAAGACGGTTTCACTACGGTTACACTCTCATCAGGTTAAAATTATTACAAATAACTCGTATTCCACTAACGGCTGACGGTTGGGTGATACTAATATATTTTTATTTATTTATTTTAATATTTATTTCTGTTTGTTTACTGGCAAAGTCATTTCGATTGGTAGTAAGATTTGAATAATAAAAAACCACTTGGTAAACAAAATATTTTATAATATTAAAATATTATTTTTTAATAAAACTGGTCATTATTTTACAAGGTCATATCAATAATTGCTATCTAGGAAAAAATAAACTAGATCCTACAATAATCCGTGCAAACAATTTTTTTTTCTAATATTTTTAAAGTACGCTCATAGTTTAATAGATTGCACAGCACTCAACCTTTGATTTGGCTTATCGAGTATAAGAGTATGACTTACGGCAACGATCGGCTGGGTTCGGTTTTCTAGAGCGTTGTCTCTGTCTATCGGAATGACGTGGCGTGCCGTCCGTTGCACCCATACCAAGCTATCGGAGCTGTGTGCCAGGGCCAACGCTCTACCAAACTGAACCCAGATGATCTTTGCCCTCAGTCATACCCACACCACACCCGTCATACTCGATGTGCCACATAAACTTGCGGGTACTGTAGTAAAAAAAAAACTCATACATATACAGACCACTATTATATATACAGGTATTGCTTATGTATTCACTTATAAATTGATTATAATATTAACACATCAATTATTCCCTTAGATTGTATAAAGACGAAGCCATGACAGACTTAGTGGCGCAATTGGTCAGACGCCGGCTGTGAAACGAGACGCCGCGGGTTCGATACCCGCATCAAAACAATTTTTTATGTGATCCACAGGTATTTGTTTCGGGTCTGGGTGTAAGACCGAAAAGTCTCTCGTTGTTTATGATACCCACGACACAAGACTCGATCTTGGTGTGGGGTCAGGACTATGCGTGTGACCGTTGGGTATGTTTGTTTATTATTCATAATACACCCCCAGGTTCAATAAAGCAGGAGGGCGGCAAGCGCGCGGCCGAGCGTGGGGAGGGCGGCGCCGGGGGCGCGGGGGGCGCGGCGGGTGCGGGGGGCGCGGGCAAGCGGCGCCGCGTGCGCTCGCCCGACAGTGACGTCAGCGAGCGCGCCGTCGCGGAGATCGTGGCCACGGTGTGCGACCCCGGGTACATGTGCGGGCCCGACGTGAGACATTACTATCTACTATTACACTCCTCTAACTAGATATACGAGGGCGCCAGTGAGAGCGTAGGTTCTACTCAGGCTACTTAACGAGCCGGGCAAGACGCGACGGACGAAGCGCACCGACACAAACTAAAGCGTAAACTTTGACTATGACGCTAAAACAAGGCATGTAACTCAAGCGTATTATATGAAAAAAACACAACCAACTTGTGAACGAAACGCGTTACTCAGTAACACGTAGCAACGTATGAAAATTAAAAAGTGGAAGCTTTAATTTCAGGTGACCAATGATCATACCCGATAACACGCACTGTCATTCTCGGTCATCACTCAACTACAAAAACGGCTACTGATGATGCTAAAACATTGTCACGAAGCAGCCTGTTTTGATGCTTGCAGGCTCTCTTCCAGATGCAAGCGCCGCGAGACGAGGCCGCCAAGTTGGAGGAGCAACGCAAACTCATCGAGTTCCATGTTATTGGCAACTCTCTTACTGGGCCCGTTAATAAGCAGACCATGCTGTGGCTTATAGGTAAGATTCATATTTTTTGCACAGCAATAAAGCCTGTGTTTAATTGGTATAAAACCCAAATTCAAAATATTTGAGTTAGTCATTAAAAAAATTGTCATGTGGTCAGTTAACTTTATTGACTCATTTAAATACACCCAAATACACCCAACAGTCACATACATAGTCCTGACCCCACACTAAGATCGAGTCTTGTGTCGTGGGTATCAGAAGCTACGAGAGACTTTTCGGTCTCACAAACACCCAGACCCGAAACAAATACTTGTGGATCACACAAATATTTGTTTCGATGCGGGGATCGAACCCGCGCCTCTCGTTTCACAGGCGACGTCAAACCAACTGCGCCACGGAGGCTGTCCAAATTTAGGTACTAACATCTACGGCCTCCGGAACATAATCTATATCAAAAACTCCTAATAAAGTTTGTTAATGTTTTCAGGTCTCCACAATGTCTTCTCACATCAGTTACCGGAAATGACGAAAGAGTATATTTCGCAGTTAGTTTTCGACCCGTAAGTCAGAATTCATATTAGTTCGAACAGGAATTGCCATATCCACAAAACATAACATGAAATTTTATTTCAGTAAGCACAAAACTTTGGCCCTCATAAAGGAAGGCAGGCCGATCGGAGGAATATGCTTTAGGACATTTAATTCACAGGTATGTAAAACTCTAAATAAATGTCTCTTATGCTTTAAAACTCAGTTTAAAAATATAGACATTTTATCTTTATTGGCCCTACAAATTGAGCACTGTACTTGTTAACTTGGTAATTACCACAATGCCACCAATTTAAACTACTCGTATCAACTGGTAACTGACGATTATCCCTCCTTATTCGACACAATAATTTTCTGAGTTTAGATTTTTTAAGATTTTATACATACATAAACGCCTTTTTTCCCAAAAGGGATAGGCAGAGGCGCCACCAGGACACCCACATTTCACCTTGTATGTTCCGTCCTATGATGTGATAGGGGGCGAGCTTAAGAATTTATGTATGCATTTTTTGCAGGGTTTCAGCGAGATTGTATTCTGCGCAGTGACGTCCAACGAGCAAGTAAAAGGCTACGGTACCCACCTCATGAACCACCTCAAAGACTACCACATCAGGAACAACATACTACACTTCCTGACCTTCGCTGATGAATTCGCAATAGGTGAGGCTTTATTGCTACTTATTTAGTTTATTTAATTGATTAAATGGTCGCATTAAATAGTTAATAAACGAATGAAGACTAATAAACTAATGGCAGAAATAATTGACACTTTTCGGCATTGCTTGTAAGCAGTGAATCCAAATATGAAGAAGAAAAAACTCTTTATTGTGTACCAAGGTAAATTGTGGATAAAACAAACGAAGGTCCGTAAACAGTGGTAAAACTTGAAGAGGCTTATATCCAGCAGTGGATCTGTATCTGTATCAGCAAACACACGTTCCACTGCAGGGAACGGGCCCCCTCTACAATCGAGAGTACGATTGATAGGGGTTAGGAAGTATAGTCCATCACGGTGGCCTGATGCGGGTTCGCGTTCTTTTACTTAACATAGAAATTCTTCCGATGCAGTGGATAAATTTGGGGTAATATAATGATGATTGTGTCAGGTTACTTCAAGAAGCAAGGGTTCAGCAAGGACATCAAGCTGCCGCGCGCCATGTACCAGGGCTACATCAAGGACTACGAGGGCGCCACGCTCATGCACTGCGAGCTCAACCCGCGCATCGTCTACACGCACTTCACATCTGTCATTCGTACGCAGAAGGAGGTCGGTTTTTTCAATCACACGTCTTGATAACCATTCGTGTCATTCACTCGTTCATTCGTTCGATCCCAATCCCTGACGTGGTGTATTCCGTTTACTTTTAAAAAGATAATGTATATAAATATAACCGTTCGTTCATTCATTGTCATCATTCATTTATTGCTATGTCAACATTCATTCTTTCAATTAGATACTCCGTTTTACCAATCTGCCCGTTTTTGTTTTTACGTTAATGTAGACTATTTTAAACTCAATGTACTTTACTGGAAATGTCATACAATACACTGAAAAATACGAATTTAGTGGAAGGGTCGACATTATCCATGACTATTTTAAACCTACTTATATCATTTATTTATATGTTATCGTCTTATTCAAGGTATATTATTATTAGTTCCTTTATACAACAGATATCAATGGCAATGTTATTTTCTTATGTTTTCAGATTGTGAAAAAGTTGATTGATATGAGGCAGAAGGAAGTGAGGAAAATTTACCCCGGCCTCACATGTTTCAAAGAAGGCGTAAGTATATGTACATTCCCGAAGATTTGACAAAATAATATGTTTTTAAATTCAATCGTTTCATGGTTTTTTTATTAACACATTTTTATCTTTATTAGAATAAAATGTAATTGAATTGTAATGTATACTAGTACGGACCGTATTTCTTTTCAATAGGAATGTTTCCTATGTTTAATTATGAGAATTATTTGATGATCATTGTAAAATATCCATTATAACGATGAACAAAAATTCATTTGAAACAGCATCAAAATTGGTTGTATAATGAGATATTATTGACAGCCTCTGTGGCACAGTTGGTTAGACGCCGCCTGTGAAACGAGTGACCGCGGGTTCGATCCCCGCACTGAAACAAATATTTGTGTGATCCACAGGTATTTGTTTCGGGTCTGGGTGTTTGTCAGACCGAAAAGTCTCTCGTAGCATCTGATACCCACGACACAAGACTCGATCTTAGTGTGGGATCAGGACTATGTATGTGACTGTTGGGTGTATTTATTTTAGTGTGTATTTATTTTTATTATAATTTGTACGATTTCAATTCAAACTCAGTACAACACCCTGGTATGCGTGCAGGTGCGCAGCATCCCCGTGGAGTGCGTGCCCGGCCTGCGCGAGACGGGCTGGCGCGCGGGCTCCGCGGCGCGCGCCCCGCACGCTCCGCACGACGAACCCGACGTCGCCGCGCTGCGGAACGTGCTGCACAACGTACGGGCCGCTACACTACACTACACCACCAATTACTTTACATCAAAAATTACTTATTATAATCACATCAAAACGGTCATTAAAAATAAGTTTAATCATTCTGTATCAATATAAAGTAATAAATAAGTACATTCGAGACCAAATTAAATAAGCGATCTTAATATCAATCTAAAAGTCGATCCAAAAAATGAACCAATCAAATTAAATCTAATGTAGGCGTGTCGATAAATCTTTAATACGATTGGTCCATTTTCAAAATTTATTTTAACTTTGATCGTTAAACTATACAACACAAATACTGTACAAAATACAGTTGTATTCATGTTTTTATTATCTGACCACAGTCTGTTCTATTCTACTATTGGTATTTAACTTTCAGGTGAAAAATCACGCAGCTGCATGGCCTTTCCTAAAACCGGTTGACAAATCTGAAGTGCCTGACTACTACGACCACATCAAATATCCCATGGGTAATTCATATTTTATAAACATATTTTTTAATGGTGATGAAAAAAAACATACTAAAATATATCCCCAAATGCGCAGTCAAAAAAATATCAATACTGTAGTAAGGCATTTTAACAAATTAACTGCGCTTTTTTTTGTATTCTAGCTCATTATTGTGACTACACTGCACCTGATGGTAAACGCAAATGCCGTCCAGACAGAGTATCGAATAGCAGGAGACGGTGGTGCAATGCCATTTGATACAATTGAGGGTCTGCTGAGATGCTTCTTCACATTACAGCGTGCACGCTAAGGATAAAAGATTTATCCATGCAACTTGGGCATCATCTCACATGCACGCTACGTATAAAAAACACAACGTGTGTGTGAACCGCAGTTAATGTGTTATATGACAATATATTTTTAAATACCATTTCAGACTTACGCACGATGGGCGAGCGGCTGAAGTGTCGGTACTACGTGTCCAAGCGACTGTTTATCGCCGACATGACGCGTATATTCACCAACTGCAGACTATACAACTCTCCTGATACTGACTACTACAGGTAATAAACTTATATACCATTGGACCCTAAGCTGTGCACGTTCATTACTAAATTTGAAGTTATCATAAAGGTCTGAATTTAATATCATAGGATCTGTTACTTGATAATAACAAGTTCATAGTACGATGATAACAATATATGGCCTGACAAATATGCCTCGATTTATTAGTTGTTTTTGATTTAAATTTTGTGTTGCGTAACCAACCTCATGGCAAACATAATAGGCCTTATTCATAGACAATTTTAAAACCTATTTTAGTTATCGAATGTTTTGTCCCTTTCGAACGTCGTTTGAATTCAGTTTGAGCGAAGAAAACTAAACATTCGATAAAGATTTTAAAACTGTCTGACTGAGGCGGAATAAAAGTAACCCCAAGCAAACTTATTATAATGTACCAATAAGGTTTTAAACAAAATAAAAATATTAATCTATTTATTAAAAGTATAACAATTTGCCTCTTATATTTCAGGTGTGCAAACACCCTAGAGAAATACTTCCAGACCAAGATGAAGGAGGTGGGCCTGTGGGACAAATGATTGAGGTTTAACTTCGACGCGTTCTTCGTACGGGAGCTCAGCGGGGCCGCCATCGCGCAAGCAACTGGCAACTAGCGACTCTCGTGACTCTTGTAAGGACTTGTCAGGTCACCAAGCCTATAAGGTTTTGCATCAGAATGCAAAAGATTTTTTTATTGACTGAGCAATAATGTATTTGTAAATGGTTTCGTCAAATATTATCGTTGATATTGCAATATATGATGTATTTGTTACTGTTCTTTTATACATTGTGTTATACAATAATTTCATTTAAAAATACAGTTATTCTAGTTTAGGTCCCTATGAGTTTAAGGAAACATAATATTGATTAAATTTACTGGCAATGACTGCGCTACAGTATAAATGTCCTTTTTTTCAAGAAAATTAAGGTATGCTAAACATATTGCAGTGTAAATGACGGTTTAAGAATTAATTGATTATTTCCTGTATACTGAAAGTGTATTTGATTTAATTATACTCTTTAAATCTGTTAATTTGACTGACTGAAGCTGATGTTTTTGTATATACCTAAGGTTCCTGGTACAATTTAGTACAAGAAAAGGAAAATTAAGTCATGTTCTTAGCAAAGATAAAAAATACAGATTTTTGAACTAGAGTTAACACTAACATCTGTGAAAGCAGATTAATTATAATCATAGACTAATTAACACAAAATAATGGTTTTGAGTTGTAATATATTATAGATTCTATGTAGGACACTTCGTCTAGGATGTAGGTGAAGGAATGTTTTTTATAGGTAGTGGCTGGTTAGTAAGGTCGAGGAACTAGAAAATGTATAAGCCCTGTATGAGTATTTCTTGTAATGGACAACATACGCTCTTAATAAGGCTATTGAAATTGAACCAGAGTCGAAATAGATTTATGTAAAGTAAAATTAGTTTTACTTGCGTCGCTACATTTGTCTCGTGTTAGTATGTAGGTGCTGTGTATAAATAAAACAATCCATTCAATTTTTGATTTATGGAAATTGAACTTAAGACTTCACTTTTCACAGGCCATATACTCAACCATTGGACCAATTTAACGACGCCCAGAAATACAACTGTTTTTTTTTTTTAAATATTGTATGCAAAAATAAATTCATAAATTCCCATAAGAAATCATTTCATATTATGATAAACTAATAGTGGTAAAACAATTATGATAGACAATATTTTTTCAAATACATTATATTAAATAATAACTACATCTTATGAACATAATTTAAAATAAAAACAGTGCGTATTGAAATAGTCTTAAAATAAAAGCAATAAATCAGTTTGTCTTTGTGTAATTTAATTAAGAATATTTTGAGAAAAAAAGCATTGTTTTATCAAACATTTATAACTAAGAATTTAAAGATTGTTTATGTTGGTAAAGTATAGTCAAATAGGGCTGTTACGTCTTTTAATCGGCAGTTGTAACGTTTGCGAGTAAACCGCTCTTTTCAGCTGTCCCAAGATTCATTTTTGTGACAAAATATCCTTGAAAAAGTAACTGTGAACGAAAAAATATATTAATCTAGTTATTAATATAAATTAGGTCGTGGCTGTTAAATATTCTAAGATTGTAAATATGTGTCGTCCTTTTTAGCTAAATTTTGTATTTCAATTTTTTTATTTAACAATTTTTATTTTGTTATTATGGTAAATGACGAGATTTCACCTTTTTAGCGGTTTTGTAAGTATAGTAATAGGAATTCTTTAGTGAATTATAACATTTTCAATTGTTTTCATTACTAAGATGAGTGAGTGACTAGTGAGTGCACGAAAAGGAATATTAAGTGGAAAAATACTTTGTTGTTATCCCTGTTTTGGTCAGAAGCAGTTGTTGTTGCTAACTGTTTGTTATGAGTGGCTGCGGAAAGCTTTGAGGAAGTCCATGTCCAGCACTGGACACATGTGCCTAGTTACATTAGCAATCATACATTTAGTAATATAAACACACCCAACGGCCACATACAAAAGATTATGTAAAAGAAAATTACATGTAATCTCAAATTGTGTATTAAATTTTCTATCCAATCCGTTTTCTGATTTTTGATTTACGTAGAAACATTTTATTATGACATACATTTTTTTGCAGGACAATTTTGTTACAAGATAAATAATTAATCTTTTTAGTGTGTTTTCCTTACAATTGTAATACAAATAATGATAGTCTTTACTAAAAAAATGACGCACCTGCTAATAAAACGCCTGTAAATCAGATACGACATTGTCTATTTTAAAGATATTAATTTGTCTACCCACAAAAAAATAATCCTCAACAAAAATGTTTAAACAAGGGGGTAAAATAAATCAGTACTAACCGCGCGCGCGCATCGTGCGGACGTTGTTTACGCACTCTTCGTTTAAAAATCTTTATCATGTTGAAAGTGTTCGTAAGTAGATTGTAATTGTGAAGTGTAGTTTAGTAATGTTGGTCAATTTGAGTGCTGCGGTCTGCAAGACTACAAACGTTTTAAATTGGATAGCTGTTTGGAGCATCTTCGATCGGTAAGTACTTTTATTTTTCTGGTGTGGGTAATGTAACCGACTAATATTTTTTGTTTTCCCGTTTGCGGCGTAATTTGTGTTACATATCTTTATTAATAAAATTGTTATATCATTGTATTAAAGTTATCCAGCAGACCATGACATTGTATACAACTTAGCTACAAGTAGGTACATATATCCAGGATAGTGATCCAAACGGTAAAATTAGTACGTGACGTTAAAAGATCAGAAGCCATCGAGGCTCATAGGTGCTAATTCATCTACGTTTCTCAGTATAATATGAGCAGCGTCTACGATTGACTACTGTTCTTTGGCGTCCGAATGATAAGCTGTTTCGAAAGAAATAAAGACCTTGTCAAAATCAGGGATAGCACATTAACGTTACCACACATCGGCCAATCTTGGATTTAGCACAAAAATCAGTTGCTATTCATGCTCTTGTGAAATGTAGCGAAAATGCCTGTAGGGTGTTTCCACTAAATCTTAGAAAAGCGACGTGGGGTAAAAGCTTTGCTTTTGCGCTTCGAACACTGCGATTGTCGGAGACTCACAATGTGGTGATAGAATATTCATATCAAATAACGCCCACCCTTTACAATGGTTGATAAACCTCTATAGTGACCCATGCGGGGTGTTATATTTCTATTTCGGTTTCAACCGGGCCGGCATGGCATAGCATAGACCGGCGTGAGATGTAAAATCTATACTTAACTGTTATTTACATAGCATTGCGTTCGTCACTTCGTCGTACCAGGATAAAAATCTACCGACTTTGTGAGATATGTGTAATATGTATGTTGCATTCGTGTATAATTATCGGTATAGGTCCTTCGAATAATGGAAGCCAAGTTGAAATTAAGTAAATATTATTTCTCTTACCATGAAGTACACAGCTTCCAGCGATTACGTCGGGTGGGAATGAAACTCAATTGTCGAATACTGTATTGGTTTTATTCAATACCTCATGTTCACACATGGGAGCAATGAAGAACACTTGACCGAGGGAATGTAAATATTTTACAACTTTATTTGTTACATTTAGAAGTACACACCAGTCTCCTTGTTTTAATATAAAATCCAATGGATTAAGTACCTTATGTATAGTGTACATAATAACTTAAATGCTCACTTATAATATCTTAAAATAATATATTTCGCCTTTTATTAAAAATAAAGTTTGAATAAAATCGCTTTTAAACACAATCCATTAAATAACTATGATTGTTTGTGGTTTTTTGTTGATTTCTACCAATTGAATTTAAAAGCGACATCACTTCAGACTAGATTTAGAACTACCATTTTTTTCAAGTAACGAAATTAGTGTTTGCAACTTCTTTTAAAATACAACCGATGACATCTCGAGAACGTATGCTAATCCAGTCATCAAATAAATCTAACGAAGAAAATCATCGGTTTACAGACATTTCATAAATTCGGTTGCGACATGGCCCCCTTTTATCGTTACAATTTTATCTTAAATAACGTTTTAACAGTTAAATTGCATTTTATATGATTACATTATCACATTCACATAACTAAAAGCATTAGCATTATTTATGTTTGTTAATAAAACGACTGGTGGGCAAACGGGCGACTCTCCGTGTAGGAACAAGTCGACAATTTCGAGACGCTTTGTGTGGGACTACAGACAACACTCTTTATAGCTGCTCAGGACGATTAGACACAACAGACATAAGCTTAAAACATGTCATTATAGTTTATAGATGTAATTACATTAAGTCACACGTCACCACCACAAAATCTCGACTAAAAGCTATTGCAAAACTAAAACATAAAGTTTCAAATTTCACTCAAACAAGGCGATATGTTGGATTGAATAACATCGTATGATATGACGCAAATGAGTTAAAACTTATACATCCGAATTGTTATTATCGCATGGACGGATACTCTTGATCCAGCATTCGTTACGTAGATAAGGGCCACCACAACGTTTACTGAAGGATGACGTCACCAGCTGTGACGTCATAAGACACATTTAACTAATGAGATCAAAACCAATCAAATTTTAAGTACAATGGGATTTAGTTTCTTATAACATTTGCATTGCAAGCAGGGATTTTCAACTTGAGCACATTAAGTTTATAAAATTCATGTCGTTATATAGAAAATAAAATAAAATAAGTTTATTACCTATCCACTTTTAAATCTTTAAAGGATGTCTAAAAATTCATGTTCCTTTTGACGATGGTAAAAGTTTGATTCATAAAAGCCATCCTGATTCCAGTCAAGAGAAAGCCAGTAAATTATAATAGAAGTCAAAGTAATTAATAGCATGTAGGTCATTCAATGCCGGATTAGCTAGTATGAGTCTCATCTCTTACTCGCCAAAACGCAATCTTTTAAACCGAACGTTCCTTAGGCGCAGTAGATGATGATGATAAAAGCAAAGACGGTCAATAAAATTCTTGCTTAATCCGGCATTATCCAAGACAATTCCCACACTTACAATGCAAACACGGTGTTTCGAAAAGAAAGTGAACACTGTTTCGTTGACTAGGCGGAGTTGCGGTTTAATTCCAGGTCCTTACACAAATATCACTTGTCAACGTCACTCACTGGAAGTATCTGAGTATTTATTGAACACATACACTGCACTGCTTGGCACTGGCGCTCAGTGTTGCGCGGCGCCGCTGCCCGCCGGCTCGTCCTGCCGCGACGACTCCGCCCTGGGAGATCCCGAGGGAGACGAGTCGCAGGACCTGGGGATAAAAATACACATTGCTTTAACGGACAAATAAATATATCTAGGTATTCTAACAGTTGCGTGTGAGAGAAGTTGGCAGTTAGGTTCTGGGCCCGATGCCCAGGTAAGGTAACTGCCAATCTAATATTAATTGCCAGGGATTGCAATTTGCGCCTAGGTGACCTGATGGTCTAATAAAGGGGCCAGAAAGTCTTTATGAGGGCAGCCGATTTACAGCAGAGGGACTTCCTGTAGATGACGATGATGATGAGACTGGCAGGCTCCTCCCCATCACTTTTTGAGATAGAAACGAG
The DNA here is from genome assembly GCA_949752805.1 of Deilephila elpenor. NCBI lineage: Eukaryota > Metazoa > Arthropoda > Insecta > Lepidoptera > Sphingidae > Deilephila > Deilephila elpenor. The sequence goes on from OX457114.1 coordinate 4,488,264, forward strand.
CTCGGCGCCATGTGTGGCACTAATGAATCACCTTGTATTCAGGGATCTTCATAGCTTGTGTAGATGTGTATGTACATAGCTTATAATAACATTTCCTAAACATTTACAAGGCGATTAAGGTTAGATAATAAAAGGCGTGGATTGTATACACACAGTGAGTGTAATTAGGGAGGCCTATGTCGCATAGTAACCCGTTGTTTGCCCATGATACATTTTATAGTGAAGTATCTTATCTAAAGTATATAAAAATAATCTTGATAAATGAAATTTAAGTAGCGATATATTTGTTTGTTTACTATTTAAATGTATGACTTTTTATTCGGTTATCGTTTAACGTTGATTAATGTAAAAGGATTAAATTATTTTTTTAGAACAGAATAGCACAACTACCGTACCTAGGATTTTTGTACCAATGTTCACAGCTTATACATGCAGTCACTACAGTTTGAAACAGTGTCGAAAGTAGAGTAGTGTTTGAAGCTACGAGTGATGCCCTGGCACAGGACGAACACTCAGACGGGGCACAGAAATACTACAGACCAACATTTGATTGATTAGGGGCGCAATTATAAAAGCTCGCACCGGAAGTATTAAAGTAGATACTGTCTACAAAACGATGGCATATATGCGTGCGGTTGCGCATGCGTGTGTGTACGTATATGCGTGCGTGTGTATGTGTGTTTGTGTACGTGTGTGTGCGTGTGTACGTACCGCGCGTGCGTGTGTGTGTGTGAGTGTGTACGTACCGCGCGTGCGTGGCGCAGGGCCGCAGCGAGGGCACGAGTTCGTCGGGCGACGAGGCGCGGCTGCTGCGAGAACTGCCCGCCTCCGAGAACGAGTTGTCGCTTGTCAACTGTAACACATACATTAATATTTATTACATTCAATTAATCAATTATGAGTCACTGAAAGTTCATTTCTAAACACAAGCCAAGATAAAGATATCTTCCGGTGCCGTCCATGATGCTCGTGACCGTCACCTAGAATTTCTATTTGGTATGCTGTCGTGGGACTTGTTACGGTCCCGGCTCGGCCACAATTTTCGCAAGCGCAAGGGGTGTAAGGCCGGTGACACCGGCGCACCTGTTTCGGTCAACATCTAGTTACCGGTAAGAAAGCTTAATAGCTTTCCTCTTTTCAAAAAAAGTAAAGATATCGTACAGTTGGAAATGGCCGGCATCCAGCGAATCAACGCTAGACTTACATTATCAATTATATTTTATTATGTTGTAAAAGAACCACACTTTGACATAACATCAAGAGTAGGTATGGACATGCCCAAAGCTGAGACGTGTGACTAAAGCTTAGAATATAAGTTAAACCTTATTTATAAGTGTAGAATATACGAGCAGTATTTACCAGTGTGAGCGGATGTCTGTTCCGTGCGGGACTGAGCGCGCGACTCCGCGCCTCCTCCACCTCCAACTGAAGGATGCTCTCCTGGCTGCCGGTGAACTGAACACAGAATAATGTATATGCAATAAGAAACTTTACTGCCAAAGTATAAGTACGCTTCTACCCTAGATAAATAAATTCGTCGCATTGTCATTTCTTTACCTTTTTTGTCTTTTTGTTAGGTTACGATTTCAAGCCCCTCTCAAGACAAGTGTAGTTTTATATATTGCCACTATAATGTTTCTCTAAGCAGTGTAGTATGCAATTAAGTCCAAATCTAGTGGACTTCATCTATGATTCAGCACCCACCGAGAAGTTATAACATTTTTTGGCGGTCGACACTTACGCTGACCTGACCTATGTGGTATTTACGATTTGTTTGTGTGTTTATTAGTAAATGTCTGACCTAAAACAACAATATTACTACCTTCTATACAATATAAGTATTAATGCTTACCACGAAACCATAATATTTGAGTATGTCCATCTTGCACATGGGACACGTCCGATGCTCCAGCAGCCACGGATCTATGCAGTTCTTGTGGAAGTCGTGTCTGCAATTAATACCAACAATATTTTATTATATGCAAGATGCCCTTGTCCAACTGTAAAACGCCATTTAAACGGGGAGAGTATCTCGCGGCGAGAGTCGTATGCGATCGCATGACATAACCGCCATAGATTATTGAGTTCTGACAAATGTTTACACGATGCAACTTTTTCAAATCCTTACGAACATCGTCTCTTCGAGGTGGAAATTCTCACCGTGTAAATTGTTTATTGTTATTTATTGTCCTCTGCTCACTGCCGTTTACATTTTTGGTACTGCCAATGCACAATACAGACAGGTCAATGATTTAATAAAGACAGGTCATGTAAATCTCGCAAATTGGTATCCAGGCTTCATGAGGCCATTTAAAAAAATATTTTAATGGTTTTCTTTGACGTTTATAAGTATTTTCGCATAGATTTCCAAAATTATTATTTACATTAAAGCACGAACTATCCTATGTTTCAATAACTCGTTTATCGTCACACTTAGTATAATAGGATGTGAAAAATAATATTCTCAAGCGTTACTCATAATTGCAAGTAATAATAGTGAGTTTACAAGTAATTATTTTAATCATTAGTTTTTTTTTTATGCTGGTGTTGTAAACTCACCTACAAGGAAGAGATCTGAGCGTCTCCGATACTTTATACGGCTCTATACATATGGCGCAACACTCTCCATCGCCTTGCACCTCCTGGAAACACAAAGATTTACTTATATTATTTTTGATCAATAGATATTTATAGGACTAAGGAATAAAATGACATATAAGGTTTTTTCCTTGGTCGTAGTTTTCGATCCTAGAAATATAATTGGACGTAGTTCACATTTTTTTATCAGCATAGTTACGGTTTTATTTTTGTTATTTTGTTACCCAAAATTTTAATTAATTAAATTATGTACAAATAAAATCATAAAGTTGATATCAATAATTTTTAGCGTTAAATTTTCTTAATGTAACTCAATTTATGAATTAGGTCGGCTTATTGCATAATAATTTACTAAATGACAAATATATAAACGTAATCATGTGTATACTCACTCTATCTTCAGTCTTTAAGCTCTTGACGGGTATTTTAGATAACGCTTTTTTGGCTGCGCAGCACAGTCGCTTCTGCAAATACCAAAAACATATATAATACTCGGAAATCTCATTGACTTAGAAATACCTTAATAATTTCGATAGCAGGACTTAAGATGCCAGTGATATGCAATCTGCGCACAAAAGCTTAATATTCTATGAATATATTATATTTGCTTCTGGTCTAAATATCAATGTTTATCATCATTACCATCCTTTGTTAGCCTCCGTGGCGCAGTTAGTAAGAGGCCGGCTGTAAAATGAGAGGCCGGGAGAGGGGTCAAGACTATGTATGTGACTGTTGGGTGTATTTATTTATTATTTATCATCACCCCACAGCAGTCCACTGCTGGACAGACATTTTAATAGAACGTCATGAGTCATGTTATGGAGACTGTCCCGCCCTCACACCCGCCACTGTAACTCCTGTAAGTCGGGATCAACAGTGGCACGCATTTTAATGACACTGAGCATTGAAACTCAGCGAGTCTCCGGCAATGTCTAACTTGTCTTTAACCCGCAACAAAATCAATCATAAAGTTAAATTAATAGGAGTTGGAAATAAATTATTGTCCACTTCCCTCCCTAATAAAGCGGGTGACAAAACAATGAACTAAAGAGGTAAATAACCTCGCATAAAGACATTTACAGCCAGAGAAGCCAGCTGTAAAGCAACACGCATGAGTCATGTTAATGGTATGGGAGTCTAATTAAGCCAGATCAGATCAAATATACAGGCTTAACCCAAAACTCGAAAAACATAAATTATGACGGGAGTCATCTTGTATGGTTGTAGGTATTTTATATTGGACGTCGCTAACCGCTATCCGGATACGAATATGCTACCACCATCTTTTGAATCAGAGATAGATTGCTAACATCCCTCGTCCTTCCCACCGACGGTGTTATCGACTTATGTAAATGAGGCATAATGCGCCGTCAACTGTCATAACATGTGCGTTACAACACATTAACTTCGTGAATATTAATTAAGGATGAATGTCATATTGATGTTAAGATTGTCGAGTTATCTCTTATATTCATTCACCATTATATTATTGTTTTTATTATTACGCGAATCACGTGCTTTGGTATTTGCAATACATAATACGTAAGTAAATATAGAATAACATTGTTATCATTGTCTAGCTACTATCATCATAATCTAAAACTATTAAACAAAAAATATAAGTATTTTTAATTTTACTTTATACTGCATTGCGATAAAGATGTTATCTATTCTGTATATAAATAAAAATAATATTAAACCAAGTTCATAGTTGTGTGCATCTCATAAATTCTAATGCATGAATTTTAATATTGTATTTATTTTTATTTCTTCGTCATTGGTTTTTACTCTTGAAACATCACGTTATATCTATTAAGTATTGACTCTATTTTGACCGCTATATTAGTCTCATTACAACGTGTAATAGCAGGTGGGTTTTCTGAGTATTATAGCCAGAATTTTCGATTTCTAGAATATCGTATGAATTGGCTGGGATTTATAGTTTGTGCCCTGTATGGCAATAGGATCACTCCTATCAAAGGCGACGGAAATAGCTTGGTACATTGTGAATGACACAAGTCGCCTTTGTCTTATAGTCTAACCCCTAAGATACAGTCATAAATTATTTAAATTTAGTTAATGCTATATAAATGCTTACTGACCGACAATCTGTCCTTGGCGTGTATGTATCGGAAACGCTGTATGTAGTAGAAGACGAGCCAAGCCAGCGAGATCACCATCAGCACAATGAACGAGATCGACACGAACAACACTGACGTTCTGAAACCAATACAATCATTTATTTAACAGCTGCTTATTCATATAAAGTCCACGTCTGAACTTCGATACAAGGATCTCCTTAGACATCTGTAACTCTAAAACGTATAAGAATAGCCCTCACCTTTTTTTTTTCAAGAGGATAAGCTATTAAGCTCCCCTTTCGGTACCTCCGAGGAGGCCGAAAGGGGTATGTCAGTGCCACTGGCCTTCCAGCTCGACACAATGCGGATGTTGTGACCAAGCTGGGTCCCTAACAATACCTACGCCAGCACACTGACTAAAAACCCCTCGATAACAGTCACAGGCATTGTGAGCGGCACCGGATATCCCAGGGCAAAGATTTACGTCCGCGTTACCGCCCCGCGCAAAACCATCGCTGGTCCTTCCAATATAGGAGGCGTGGATGACACCCACTTGAACGCCATAACAACTATTCATGTACTAGCCCATATTCCCCAATTTTAAGCACTTCATTACAAACTAGAATTCGATTGATGGGAACCACACCAGAGGCCGACAATCTAATATTATTAGTGGACGGATGACCTGGATAAGGTTGCAGGAAGTCGATGGATGAAGGCCGCTTCCAACAGCAGATCCTTAGAAGAGACATAGAGAGGCTGAGAGAGTTTTACAGTAGACTTTCTCTAGCTGAAGTGAGAGAGAAAGCAATCGGATCTTTTTTCATCGACAGAGAAAAAAATGCCTTTATAGAGCGTTTTTGGCCCCATCAGTCAGTTGTTTGCCTGGTGGTTTTGGTGTGTTATGATGGCGTGTGTGTAAGGGAGGACACAAATGACGAAGAACACTTTTAAAAACGTATTATATTTTTGAAAGCAGATTAAATATACACAGTACAACGTTCAGAGAACGACTGTCCGCTTATTACAAATATTATTAATAATGAATCTTATATTGATTATTGCATCACCCAAAGTGGTGTGATTGCTTAGTGTGCAATTGTCTATAAAAGGTATCTAATATGTAGGCACATCAATTCCCTAAATTAATTTTTTTTTGAAAAATTTGAATGTAAAAATTGCACCATATTAACATTAAGTATTAAAGTTTTAAAAAAAAGTAAATGAGAATAAAATCAATATACGAGTATAAAGATAAAAAAGAATACGCTATTCGGTTACACTTATACCTATGTATATACGAAACTGCACATCACTTTCAACACAAACAAATGCACGCAATCCGACTTCAGGCTACGGAGTATGACGATACAGGATGTGGTGGGTCGCGTCTAGTGCGACTAGCACGCGATCCCTGCAAATCTCTTCTTAGGTGCTTAGTGTATTTCTTTGTTAAGTGGAATGAATGAAAATCGATGTTGTTTGTCAGAACACTGAAGTGTAAATTATGTTGGAATGGAAAGTTTGATTGCTTAGTGTGCAATTGTCTTTAAATGGTATCTAATATGTAGTATGATGTATGTACTTGTTAATGTTGTTGTTGATGTGCGCGAAGGTCCGTCCCTTGATGACGCCGATCATGACGCGCGTGCCGTTGTCGATGAGTCGCGTGATCTCCTCGCCCTTCCACTTGTAGGTGAACACCGCGCTGATGTTGCCTGAAAAATATCACACATCATTATTATTGATAACATCCACCATCCATGTTGCAATCCACTGCTGGACATAGGCATCTCCCAAGGTACGCCACCGAGCCCGGTCTGCTGCTTTATGCATCCAGTCGCTGCCGGCCAACAACAACACTGTTGGACAATGCAGCTAAATTGATATTTCTTAGAGCTAAGTATAGGACTTTTATTTAGATTGGGTTTTTCTCTCATAAAACAATAATACCTTTTAAACTACAACGATCTTTTTAATTTGCATTCAAATAACAATTACTATTCAGCAAAGAATAGGAATAGTTATTTAAATGCTAATTTGAATATAAGGTTAACTTACATTTGTAAAAAAAGGTAAAATTCAAACTGGAATGTAGGTAACAACCGTTTAATATCGTGAAAATGTTGGGCTTTTCCTAAAATAAATTGCAAGAATAATTTTACTTAAAACCCCTATTAAGCATTCTTAAATCTTAAGAAGTCTGCGCAATATATTAAAAACAATTCTTGTTTTGTTCTGTTAATTTGGGGATTTACAAATTTTCGTTATGCTTACATTCAAAGCATCCGGAAAAGAGTACCATTTACATCTTGATTTCGAAAATATTCTATCCCACTGAATCCAGATCCAGTCCACACCCCTTTGGATCCATTTTTATACATTTAATTGATATTAGAATGCACCTTATGATGTAAGGCGTAAGCAGTGCATACGGAATATGTGCACACTAGGTACACCAGTCGACCTGCTCGAAACCAGTCATACACAGAACCCGAAACGCGACGCACTTCGATCATTTTAGCAAGTTTTCTATATACGTTTTACTGGTGGTAGGTCTCTTATACGTGAGAGGCCGCCTGGGTATGTACCACCGCAATGTCTATTGCTCCCGCCAAACAGCAATGTAAATGCACTGTTGTGTTCCGGTTTGAAGGAGATTGTAGCCAGAGTAACTACTGGACATAATGAGACTTAACATCTTAGGGTGACGAGCGCAGTGGAATGCCAAGCATTGCTTTGAAATTCACGGTGATGTTTGGTTTTGCTACTGTCCATGAGCGTATCGTTTACCATCAGGCGAATGGAAACCTCGTCTCGCCATTCATTGCAATAAAAAAATACAACAGTTGTTATCTGGGCGGATCCGAATATGCCATCACAAGTTTCATACATAAAATTCAAAATTGGAATTCTCATTTACCTGTCCAACATTTGACGAATGTCAAACATTACGAAACAGTTGGTCTGTGCGATTGCGCAACCCTTTATCGGTACGTGCGGTCATCACGGACCGACGGCTATCTCGCACAAACATATCGTAGATGTTATCTTAACACTACAGATAACTCACGTGTGTTTCACAATTATTTGAATGTGGTTTGAATGTATTTTATGTGGATGCTAATTGCAAAATATTCTAACAATATTGTTTTTTCTTTAATAAATAAACATAATTAAAATTCACACACGTTCTCGTACTCATGCCCTGAAGATTCAAGACGTATCGTTGGTAGGAAAGTAGATCTATTGTTCTCACTACACTTGGACTCGAAATAAAAATTGGTGGGTTACACAAACACTCAAAACCTTATGATGTAGCTTATTTTGATTGGAGTATTATTAACCAGCTCAACTGGGGTTCCTTTGTAATAATATCAATATGTATTACAAATCAATATGTAGTACTGTTATCCCTATTTCAGTATTTAATACCATTCCTTCTCAATACAAAAAGCCGATAAATCTCCTGTGTTTTTACTATGAAACTACGTACGTAAGTAACTACTGTTTTCCTTTCAAAGTAACATTTGGTTTAAAATAGTTAACAATAATAAAATTAATAAAAACATGATTGACGTCGAATCAACACACAATAAGTCGTATTTCAGTTGTAATTATTAATTACTAACCAAATAGCATTTTTTTACAATACTATTAAGTAGTTAAAATGTAAAGTAGCGTTATTGTGTTCTGATTTTATTTAATTCAATTCTCAAAAACATGGATTGTTTTTTAACAGCGGCACGGTGGTGACCGCATTACTCCCGTCTCCCGATGATAAGTTTACAGCGATCTAAGTAAATAATCGACCCAGGGATGAATATTTACAACTATCTTACCCTACGCAATTATTTGAAACCAGTTATGCAAAGGCCGATCCCGAAACGCGACACAGCAACATGTAGGAATAACATCTATCTACTAACATCTAATATACTAAACATTTAAATATCGCACAGAAAAACAATCAGCCTTTGTTCCAAATATTTAGTACTGAATTTCCATCTACCATATCTCATTGAACTAGGCCAGCGTGGTGGACTATATGGCCTAACCACTCTCAATCGATTCTCTCGATTGTAGAGTAGACCCGTGCCCTGCAGTGGGACGTATATGGGCTGATATAGATAGATATAGATATCTCATTGAAATAAAACTATTTTTTACGAATTTTATCGCGATTTGGTTTAATTTCAAATTTTTTAACGGTGTGAACCACGCAAATCCCGTTAAAATCCATATCATTCGCGTAAATCTAAGAAACCATTATTCCATATCTCATTTTTAAAAGAGATAGATACATATCAGATATGTTTGCTTAACCCTCCACGTGCTTAGATATCCATTAGTTTATTGACGTCAAACATCACACTGCAAAGAAGCTCTAAGTGACGGACTTAAGTTAATCTGCCGAAGGTGAATTGTATTAGGAACGAGTTATTTGCGTGCAAGTGAGCTAACAGCGTGCATGGCTAATGCGATCACATATGGAAGGTTTCACTGCCAAGGCCCGTGCAATTTAAAACAAACGTCATACTGCATAAGCTTATGCTTGAGTCCTTGGAGAAATAGGAGAGATTTCATAAGTGTCATCCACAGTGATTTTCGATAGGGCCGTACTTTTTGGGAAGGGCGTCTTAACCGTCCTCAAAACGCCTAAGCTTTAGGTTATTAACATTAACCACAGATCGTTATGGCCTTCACACACGTTCAAATTCATTTGCGCAAACGCGAGTTTGCACCAGTCCCGAATCGAATATTGGAACGAAGTTTGCACAGTTATTTGCCCACACACGTTCCAGTATACTGATGCAAACTCAGACTTGCACAGTTATATCGTTACGTAATTGCACTTAGGCAAAGCTGATGAATGCCGTAACAGCTAGCAATTTAATATAAAGCAAACATAACAAAAACTGAAGTCTATGTTTTATCTATAGAAGTATATTTTACCGGCCTACGCAGTATAGACGTCTGTAACGTATAATATAGTGCGTATTAAACTTTCAGGCCTCGCGTATGTTACCTTGACCTATCGTGTGGAGCTAGTAATGTACGCTGTTGAAAATTCAGCTTTTAATATTAGATGAATCCATACCTGCCTGTTACCACGGCTGGTACAAGCCGCTCTTTGTGTTCGGGAGCTATAATTTCTATCAGTATAATTTTTTCTTTCGCTCTATGAAGTATTTTTACTTTCTAAAATATTTACTTATCGTGACAATTTATGTGTGGTATGGTTGATAAACCTAATACACGAATTCATAAGGCACCTTTAATACCAATCTTATTTATTTATTTATTTATTTATAACCTTTATTGTACACTATATAAACTTAACAAAGAAATAAAAAACAACAACATTAAATTAGATAGCAGTACAAAAGGCGGTCGTATCGCTCGAAGCAATCTCTTACCGACTACCTTAGGATGGAAATAACAGAAGGATAAAAGAGAGGGCAGTCAATAGTGTACTAATAGCTAGACTGATAAGAAATAATAATACTTATATTAAGTGTTTTAAAACAATAACTAAAATAATAACAACAAAAATTAATAGATACTCCGTATATACATAAAACAAGTAACACAAAAACTACAAGTAATATAATATATAATGATAAAATAAACATACAAATTACATAATATATAAATAAATATATACATACATAAGTGCACAAATATAATATATAAAGTACAAATAAAAACAATCAATCACTAGACTAATTTGGCTGTTAAAGGGACAAGTAGTGTTCTTTCACCATTTTTTTAAAGGACAACAGTGTTCGAGCCCGTCTTACGGCATCAGGAAGTGCATTCCATAATCGGACAGCTTGGACAGAGAAAGACTTATCCATAAAAGTCGTAGAGTGCACAGGCATTCTCAACCTCAAGTTCTCCGACGATCTCAGGGATCTTGTATGTGAATCATGCAGGAATATGAAACGATCTTTGAGATAAGAGGGAGATAACGGATTAAACAAGATATTGTAAAGAAGAAAAAGAATGTGAGTATTCCGACGAAGTCGAATGGGTAACCACTTGAGCTTAACACGAAACTCGGAGACATGATCATATTTGCGAAGACCAAATATGAACCGTATGCAAAAATTTTGGAGACGCTCAAGTTTATGAAGCTGGTCCTCGGTAAGATCGAGATAGCTGACATCGGCATAATCAAGGATGGGGAGAAGAAGTGATTGCGCAAGTGAAATCTTCGTGGTGACGGGTAGGAAACTGTGTAACCTTCGCAAAGACCGCGCCGACGCAAACAACTTTCTACTTAGCTCACGAAGCTGCGGGCCCCAGGTGAGGGATTTATCTAAAAACAAACCTAAGTTTTTAACAGTATCACTGTAAGGTATAATGGTACCATTACAGTATACCGGGGGCATCAGATCCCAGTCTAGTTTAGAAATCATCCTGGGGCTGCCGACAACAATGACCTGAGTTTTGGATGGGTTAACCGTCAACCCATTAGCTTTGCTCCAATCACAGATGCTTTGGATGTCAACATTAATTTTCGAAATTGCATCAGCTAGCCTGTCCAGGGGTGCCCGAGTGTAGACTTGGAGATCATCTGCATAAAGGTGGTAGGAGGAGCAAAGATGATTCGTTATAGAGTTGATAAAAACAGCGAAGAGTAAAGGAGATAGCACGCCGCCCTGAGGGACGCCAGCATTTACAGTGCACCAAGAGGAAAAACTTTCCTCAACACAGATGCGTTGCCGACGTCCATACAGGTAACTTCGAAACCAATCAATTGCCATTGGAGATATGTTAAGAGAACTCAGAATGCCTAGTAATACATCGAAATCAACGGTGTTGAAAGCGTTACTGAAGTCCAGCAACGCTAGAACTGTCAGCTTGCCCTCTTCCATACCTGACCTTATGCCATCCGTAATATGAGTCAGAGTAGTAGTGGTACTATGTCCGGGGCGAAATCCAGATTGGAGAGGATTAAGGACGTTATTTTTGGAAAGGAAACCATTGAGTTGACTGTGGATTAGGCGTTCAAGGACTTTGGACAGAAATGGAAGAATGGAAATAGGACGAAATTCGGAAAGTAGAGAAGCGTTAGGTTTTTTCGGAATAGGAATGATGTGGGCTTCTTTCCAAGCGATCGGAAAGATCCCTGAGGAGACTGAATGGTTTAGGATATGGGTAATAATAGGAAGAGTTTCGTCGAGGATAGGAAGAATCATATTACGGCTGACATGGTCACTACCCATTGCATTCGATGTAATGAGCGAAATGGTTCTCCTAACATCACACATAGCAAATTGTTTGAAAACGAAACCAGAACGATCGGGAGTCTTACGGGTGGAAAGACGCATTAAAGTGTTATCTTTGATCGTCCTAGGGAAATAGGACGGAGAGGAAAAATGATGGTTCAAAGAATTCAAATCTATAGATTTGGGAATAGAGTCTTGTTGAGATTTACCCACTCCCAAAGACTTAAGAAATTTCCAGACTTTAGTTGGGTCACCGTTTTCGACAGAGTTGTGGATATGTCGGCGTTGAGCGTTCCTACACACCTTAGTGCAGTGATTCCGAACGGCTACATATTTCAGCCAGTTAGTTTCGTTAGGGCGTCGGTTATACCTGGATTTAGCAGACGCTTTTTTAGCAAGCAACTCTTTAATTTCGGCCGTGAGCCAAGGCGTCGGTAAGTGTTTTAGCTTGATAGCTTTAACCGGAGCATGCCTGACGAAGAGTGTGGTTAATTGACTGTTAAAGAAATCAACTTTAGCGTCAATGCTATCTGTGAGAAACAGTGGATTCCAGTCAATGCTGTCGGCATCTTTACGAAGGTTATCAATATTCATACCCCGAAAATTTCTCTGCAGGAGGATTTTAGGTAAGGATTTAGGAGGACGGACACGGTAGGACAAGAATAGGAGATCATGAGAGGAAAAAGCGTCGGCGGAGCATTGTCCGTGTTTCGCGACATGACTTAGGGAAGAGACGAGGATAAGGTCAAGAAGGGAAGGAGTACAATTCGGGGAATGGTGAGTGGCTGAAAGGGGAAGAATGGAAAGGTTACAGGATTGGATAACATTCAAGAGGGAAGAAGAACGACGATCGGTCTTGAGTAAGCAGGTATTGAAATCACCCATGATTATGCTTTGACTGTATGAAGGAACTAGATTTTCGAGAATAATTTCAAAGGATGAGAAAAAGTCTATACGAAGCGAGGGACAATAATAAACTCCGAGGAGAAGTTTTTTGAGGGAGAATTCCACCTCAACAAAAAGATGTTCGCCAGCATTTAGTGGCGGGGGTTGCGGTGATGTACTAACGATCGAATATTGAAATTGCGTACGGAGATAGATAGCAACACCCCCTCCACCACGTTCAGTGCGGTCATTCCTGATGAGGTGGAACCCAGGAAGTGAGTAAGAGGAAGAAGATAGGCATGGCTTAAGCCATGATTCAGAAACAAGAATAGCATGTATATGAGTACAGTCAAAACTAGCCAGCATATCGGGGAAATGGGCCGGAATACTTTGGGCATTGAAGTGAATCACATTAAAATTCCTAGGGACGTCAGAGAACTGAGATGAAAGAGTGTCGGCAAGTGAGGGAATACTGACAAAGCTGTCATCACTACAAGCTGACAAGAATTCTTCGCTATCACTACTCAGGTTGTGTACAGACATTAATGTGATTGAAAATAATACTTAAATATTATTAACAATAAAATATATATATATATATATATAAATAAATAGCCGTAGCTTATACTAATAATAGTTAATATACACAATAAAAAAAAATTATAAACAATTTAACTATAAACAATCCATCTGCCGGTAGTGTAGGCAAAACCCACTAATTATAAAAACAGTTATAACAATATTGAACACAATAATTTTGATTACCAGTACATAGGAAAGAAAGAGAGAGAAACATAAAAAGAAATGGTTGAAATTAATTAATACAAAGTTATAACATTAAAGAGATTAACTATGATAATCCAGGTAAAAGTTAAGAAATATAAAATTAAAACATAACAAAAACATAACTAAAAAGAGACATTTGTTTAACAGATTTCAGAACGAAACAACCTGACAGTTATGACATGTGAAATGTCAATTGTCAATATCTTGTGGTTCTAACGTTACAATGTACCTACAATTCGATGGATAAAAATATTGTTATGAGACTAAAACATAACACAACTAGATTAATTAGAGTAGAAAAAGTCATCAACAAGTAAAGTAACAATTTAAAAGTAAAATAAATGAAATAAGACAGTTACAACTAAAAACTAAAAAGAAATACCTGGACAACATAAACAAACAATATGATCAAACTACACTCTACTTCTTGGTGGTTGCTGCTCGTCTCGTCTTGGGTACAGCTATGGCCTTCTTCACCGGAGTCGACTTCGCAGGAGTGTCAACTTTCATCTGGCTCAGCAGACTAAGCGACATGACGCGATGCCGAACACCAGAGCAGACGATATAAACATTACCCTCCCGGGTCCAGGAGTTGGTGACACCGAACTTTTCCCGCGCAGCCATGAATAAATCATGTCTGGTCTTCGTGAGAAACTCCGAGAGAGTGATGCCGGAACCTTTTAATTTAGTCTTATTAAACCAAAGCTTGTCCCTGAGCGTCGTATCGTGCAGCTTAACTAGAACAGGCCTAGGCTTTTTGGAAGGTGACGGACGGCCCATCCTGTGGCATCGTTTGATACAACTAATGTTGAACTCGTCTATTCCAACATGTTGCTTCACTACATCCACAATAAGTTGCACAGTGTTCTCATCAGCTCCTTCGGCAACGCCATGGAAGAGAAGAATTTTCCGGCGCCGCTGCATTTCCATGGTATCAACATTGTGTGCCAAAGCTTCTATTTGCTGCTGAAGAAGACTTAGGGCTTGAGTGATGAAGGCCCTATATGTTGCAAATTCAGCTGCCAAATCAGTTGAGCCGGAGGTGGCAGCTGATGACTTTTGGAGATTGGCTTCAAAAGCAGTCATCCTTCGGTGGAACTCATCCTTCATCTCCTCAATAGTGGTCTTAAGTGTGGACTCCATAGTGATGTAATAAATAGTGAAGAGTGTGTTGTGCGGGTTCAGTGATGCAGAGAAAGAAGAAAGGAAATATACACTAATACCGGCAGGTAGTCAGTTTAGCTAATGTATATAAACATTGAAAGTGAAAGTTTAACACTTAGAAAAATTTAAAACAATTAAAAATTGCTGAGCAAAAATTTGTTTCACTATACCACTCAACTACCCACGCAGAAAAAAAAAAAAAAAAAAAAAAAAAAAAAAAAAAAAACTACTACTTTACCCACAAGCATAATTTTCGTAACGCAAAGGAATTCGGATTCCAACAGCAAACCATAATCTGTACATCGAACTACGTGTTTTGTATCCAAAATACGTGATGACATATAAGATTAAGTGATGATTTATATCACGCCTCATGCCCACGTCCAATTTGAGCACAATACGCCACGTGACGCGTAACCCGAGCTGCAGGGATTATTGTCTGCTAAAATACGGGCACTGTATCAAATTTCATGAAGGCAATTTTTTAATTGACAAACGTTCTTGTGTGCTGTTCAATTTTGTGCTTATTTTTTCTCGTGAAATTACGTTAAAAATATTAATATCATGTGCATAATCAAAAATAAATAAAACTTTTTTATGAATCTGATAATATTGTCATTTTAATACTGCTCCAAATATTTCTGCTGGAGATTATATGATCATGAAAGAAATTAAAGAAAAAAACATTTATAGCACTTTATATTTATTGTATACTTATTTAATTTTTTATTTGCCCAAACCTCACACCAAAGGCCGTGAGGTCATCGTCACAAAAAATATTAAGCCCATTAAAATCTAGAACATGATAAACTGGCAACCTAAAATAAACAAATTAAAGCCTTATCTATGCATCGAAACTAGATTTTTTCCTGTGTATTATTACTAACGATAGGTCAATTCTTAAAATAGTTTTTAGATGGGTATTCTAATCGTTTATTTTGTTTTCATTAATTTTATTTATGCTTAATAAATACACGAATATAATACGTTAACATAAAATAGAATAAATGTGATTACATCCATACAATTGGAAAGCCCCGGCATAATCCCCCACGTAAATGTATCACGTTTTGAGCGCAGATTGTGACGTCATACGTCCACATTTGTAGGACTAGGAAAATTTTCTATCGTACGTGAAATCCGCCAAGCCGGACTAGGATAACGTGGTGAAGTCCAGGCTAACCCCTCTCAATCGAACTGTCGGTTCTAGAGTGGGTGATTACGGACAGACACAGGGAGTCGATATGTTGTATGATTTTTCGTATTGAAATCTACTCTAGTGACTTCGTGTGTGCTATGATGTCGATAAATAATATCTTTGCGGCACTTAGGAGACTGTCCCGCCCTCACACCCGCCACTGCAACTCCTGTAAGCCAGGATCAACAGTGGCACGCATTTTAATGACACTGAGCATTGAAGCTCAGCGCGTCTCCGGGAATGTCTAACTTGTCTTTAACCCGCAACGAAATCAATCAAAAAGTTCAATTAATAGGAGGAGTTGGAATCTTTGCGGCACTTGTCAAAACTGTTGAATCGTTCAGTTGATATGAATGAAAAGGAAGCCACTGGGAGTAGATTGCAATACGAAAAAGAACCTGATATAACGAATATATTGTTACGTAGCAGCCCCCCAGAACAATAAAGTACAGTTGTGAGACTAAAAAGTCTCTTGTACTTTCCGATTCCCACGACAAGACATGTATCTTTGTGGGGTCAGGACTATGCCTGACTTGGGTTTATTTATTTATGCAGGTTTGTTGTTTAAAATGCCGAATGCCTTTGTTCGCATATGCGTGCATGCGATAGCTGATAGCGGAGAGCGGCTGCTGACCGGGCGGCCTTGCCGGCGCGCCTATATGAAGATAACTCATAAAGCATCGCGTAGCCCATAAATCCTTACTGCGCGTATTGTCTGCGATATCCTGCTATTTATAGCGATATTTACGTCCAGGAACTGCGTTTATTCGACTGAGAAATCCTTGGTAAATAACGTGAGGAAATTTAAAATTATTTATGAGGATTACAAACATTATGTATAATTAAGGTAAACTTTGAACTGTGTAATACAAATAGGGTTAGATATATTGTAAAAAGGTATGATGGGGTTGGTATGTCCATATGGACAAAACCAAAAAAAATAGTATGATAAAAAAATTAAATATACATTTATGAGGATTTCAAAGGTAAATTCTATCGAATCGCACTGATCCAATGTGGGTCATTAATTATGTAACTCTTCTTAATCAAAGAAAAAACCCTTTACTTATTCCTATGTCCTTTTCTATGCTATGGCCCCTGGGATATAAAAGAAATCCTTTGTTCGAGCAGACGGACTTATATACTCGTATATTAATTGGAAAATTAATTAAAACAAAAATACAAAAAAGAGTTCTAGGTATGATACCTAACGAGTTAAATACCTAGATGTGTGGCACAGAATTGTAATGAAAGTAAATAATCATAATAAAAAACTAATTTATTAAGTTGAACGTTGTTTTTACATTAGTTAATTTAAATTTTAGTATTTTTTTGTTTATATTCCTCAAAGGATGAATAATATAGCGGGGGGCGTTTTTCTTTATTAATTTATTTAGTAAAATAACTTATTAAAAATTTAATATACAATGAAATATGAAGTTTACTTATATCTATGTATCCTATTCGTTTGACTACATATCAGCCAATATACGTCCCACTTCAGGGCACGGGCCTACTCCACAATCGAAAGAATTGATTGAGAGTGGTTAGGCCATATATTCGTTTGACTACTCGTGCACAATTTTTTTATATCTACATATTATATTAGAGAAAGAATTAGAAAAAAAAGCAATACTTTAAACATCACATCCATAGTCCTCACCGCACACTTAGATACCAATCTTGTGTCGTGGGTATAGGAAACTAAGATAAGACTTTTCGGTCTCACAAACACGCAGAACCATTAATAATACTAGTGTTTTCCAAAAATATCTAGCCCCAGGCCTCTCGTTTCACAACCGATGTGTTACCAACCACCCCTACCTCGTCTAGCCTTGTCAATCGAACTCTAAGAATCCCGTGCCCAACAGTGGGTGATAATAGGCTTTTTAGGCTTCTTTATTGCGAGATGAGCATGCCATTCGCCTGATGGTAAGCGATACGACCGGTCATGGACAGTAGCAAAGCCAAACAACACCAAGAAATATAAAGTAATGCTTGGCATTCCACTGCGCTCGCCATACTGAGACATAAGATGTTATGTCTCATTATGTCCAGTAGTTACTCTGGCTACAATGTCCTCAAAACCGGAACACAACAGTGCATTTTCACTGCTGTTTAGCGGGAGAATTGGACATTGCACTGGTACCTACCCAGGCGACCTCTCCCATATTAGAGACCTACCACCAGTAGGCTGATGCAGTATAACTAGCTATGCCAGAGGCTGTCCGGTACATAGTAATGACGTCACGTATCCGAGCGGAGTCACAGGCTGCTATTAGTATGCGCGAGCGATGGCTGGCGCAGAGCCAACATTGGCGAAGGTAATGAGACGAGAGTACACACCGCTATACTTAGCGACTTCGCAAAACCAACTTAATACTTTCGCAATACGAGTGTAAAGAGTAAACCATCTTCTAACTGCAAATGATTGGAATGTATCCGGATATATTCCATCAATTCCAATGGTTTTGAACGGGTTTAAAGACCGGCGTAAATGTGTTAGGAGACAGGGATAGTTTCTCTCGACGATGGATAATTTATTTGGACTACACTGACCTATCATTGTAATGTTATTATCAGTTTGTCATGCCAGTAATAAAAATAACGGTCCGAAATTATCTTAATATGTTAATAAGGACGTCGAGGATCATAACAAAAATATTACTAAAAATATTTCATGCTTATGAATATCTGATTGCAATTATTACATTGACGCTTCGCAAATTCATAAAACTGTTTTTTTATTTTTAGTCTGTGTTTTCAATAGTGCTATAATAGTTTGGAAAATGTCGATTTCACAATAATATGGTGACAACCGATTATTTCATCTCTCTTTAGTGATTTAACATGTCAAGTTGATTTTGAAAATAATTTTATACGTAACAATATAATTAACTAACACTAATACGTAATAACTAGTTTACACATAAACACGAGTAACTATAATACAAGGTCCCATTCGAAGCAACCTCGGACCTTCATCACACATTAGCGATTCCCTTTGATACAGTATGCACTTACTAAAGCTTACTTAACAGCCGAAGGGCATATCCCACGTTCATATTGTATACAGGCCTTGTAAAGATGTGTTTATATGATGAAATTGTATTTGAATAAATTATGGTGCAACACAGAAAACATTTTGAAACACAATTTAAAATTACACTTCGATCCGATCAAGTCAAAGGGACTGGTAGAAATGACCTGCTTTAAAATACGACATGCAAGCAGTTTTATTAACTTTTTCTATATTGACAAGGAATACGATGCTAAGAGCAGTCTAGATTGAGTAGGTATGCACTAACGTGATGTAGTAATCTCTCACCGGTCTGAATAATGGCGCATTGGTCATATTCACATATTCCGCAAAACAGCAGTGTAAATGCATTGTTGTGTTCCGGTTTGAAGGACATTGTGGCCAGAGTAAAGGACATAATGAGACTTAACATCTTATGTTTCAGGACGGCGAGCGCAGTGGAATGCCAAGCATTGCTTTGTAATTCGTGGTGTTGTTTGGTTTTGCTACTGTCCATGAGTGGTCATATCGCTTACCATCAGGCGAATGGCACGCTCGCCTCGCCACACATCGCAAAAAAAAAAACCTCAATATATTAATACCGCGTTATATTTTTACCTTTAACATCAAAGCGAGCCTGCGGCATAAATATATGCCAGACTGAGCATCCAGTATATTTAGAGAGGGTATCGAACTATTGATTTGCCATCCCTTAGGCTTTGAGCCCCGGTCGTTGCCTCCTAGGCTGGACCTTACCACTGCAATTAGAATGCGCGGTTAATTAATGGTGAAGTGATTTGATTCGAGTTTGTTATTGGTACTGTACAGGTTAGTGGCATCAATTCGGTTGATTTGAATTTATCGCCCCCTTCTGTGAGGGTCAACGCAATATTTACTGTTGTATTTATACCATCAATTAGATTTTTTTGGTTTTACGATCGATTGACTGTCTCATGTGACTATTTCGAATTGAACTTACATAAAATAGATTAACCATGTTGGGAATCTAATTTAAATGTTATTTTGCTTACCCTGCCTGACTCTAGCTGACTACTTGACGAATACGTGTATTCCAAGCACAAGTTTACGCTTCATAGCACAAATAGAGAATAAAAACTTATTAATTGGATCAAATGACTCGGAATAGACTTGGAAACTCTATAGAAAATATTATGAAGTTCCAACAAGTTAATTTACCAGTTTTTCTCTTATAGTTGTAAAACAAGTGAAGGCTCTACGGCGCAAGTTAAGTAGAACAACTTTTTTCATTACGTACGCACAATTTTTTTCAATCCACGTACATTTCACTTCAAATGAAAATAATTTACTATGCGCATACTTCATATCGTCATGGTATGATTCATATTATATAGGGTATTTATTTCATAGCTAGCCGTGCTCCGCGGTTTTGTTTGTGTTAAATTTTAATTAAAATATAGGACAAATAGGACCTGCATCTCTTTGGAAAATGGTATCAAAACAATTATACCTGCTCGATGTGTGAAATTATGATAAGCCAACGGACAAACTTTCTTAACAAAGTGAGTATTGGTAGGATTTCGATTTAGAAATTCTTGTATTATGGATATCTTTGAACAGTTTTAACATGATGACTCTATTATATTTTTTTTGAAAAAAATAAAGAACATTTTCTTTAACACTGAAGCTACAAAAAGTATTATTTTCGTACTATGTAATTAATATTACACGTGCAATGAAACTGTATTTGTATTTAATAAATAATTAAAATATTCTCATGCCTGCGTAAGACAACTGTTGTGCTTAACTTTTGCCTGTTTCAAGTGCATAATTAATTATTATGAATTCTTAAGATTATTATCTTCTTTATCTACTACCGATCGTTTTTATCATATAGATATGGTTGTTTGACATAAAACAATGGATTCGCAAACACAATTTAGAAATCAGTGTGCCAAATGCAAATATTTAATTTAACGATATTAGATACAACGCATAATATTCGCTGCCAGATATTGTCTTTCTCCGTGGTTTTCACTAAGAGATACTTTGCATCCCATAACACGGTGAATTAAAACAAATATACAATGAACTCAAACATATTTAATAGATGGTCTAATGCCATTGCAATACTACTGAAAAACACTCAACAAATATTTGTAAAAGAGATACTATTTTTCGAAATAAACATTGAAAAATAACAACCGTAATACAGCTTAATCAAACAACAATGGAATAAAAAAACAAAAGTAATTGCAAAACCGAGTTGTTGCATTAGACAGAGCACGCAAACATGTGTTAATAGTGTTTGTTGTTTGACGTGGTTGTTTGTGTTGTCCTCGCCGCCCACGAGAGAATCTCAGTGTGTGGGCGATGTGTCGTTCTATTATTATAGTTGAAAGTGTTTGAAACCATAATGGTTGAGACTTTATGGATTGTTTCAGTGTTGGTTTGACTTAGTGTCAAGAACGTTACCTACAACCTAGAGATAAGACAATACACTAAATTCGAAAATACCGCTCCTAAAAATATTGAACGAAAGGAACAGTCAACAAACTACATTACTTTCCCGCAACTGATGGATATAGAAAAACGAACCATTAATATGAGAGGCTCCCAATAATTTGGGAACATTACTTTGTCTTTCTTTTCTATAGAAGAAAACAAACAATTTATTTGTTTCCGAGTCCTATTTGGTGCAGTTCTGATTAATTTGGTTACGAGTTAAAGTCAAGCTCTCAGAGGTCGCCAAAAGACTTGCCAAGCTCCGGCAGTTTTGGCTTTATCATTTAATTAAGAAGCTGTAGTGTGTTTATGGACTTACACATTCCCCATAACTTTCTTGTTCAACTGA
This sequence comes from Deilephila elpenor, assembly GCA_949752805.1. Taxonomy (NCBI): domain Eukaryota; kingdom Metazoa; phylum Arthropoda; class Insecta; order Lepidoptera; family Sphingidae; genus Deilephila; species Deilephila elpenor. The sequence continues at coordinate 4,510,066 of OX457114.1, forward strand.
TGAAAGAATAAAGATACTCACGTCCATTATCCGTAGACAGTTTCATTTTCTCGAGCATGGTGGTGTCTCTGTCATTGTAAATGAGCACAGCGGTCGCGTTGGCCCGCCACGCATTCTGGACCTGCGAACAAGATAATACATTGTTAATAAAAACGTACAGTTTTACAGATGATGCTGGGGATAAGACATTCATATTCGATTATCGATTTAATCAAAAGGAATCCAAAAGATTAGCTGCCAGACCTCAACACGCTGCTAGGTATAGATCGAACCATAGACAACTGAGATTGTAAATTAAATTTTTAATGATCCAAAATAATGGTAACTGTGAATCTGCAAATGAACAACTCAGTTCACCCTGTGTAGGAAAAAAGAGAAAAGTTAAAAAACGAACCAAATTCACTATGTAATCCCAACAATAGTTTTATTTTATTGTGTAACACAAATTATTATACATTATTGAAGGATCCACATTATTTTACTTATCGTATGTTTATACTTTGTTAATAGGTACACCTAACAGTGAAACAATTGCGACCTGATAATAAAATGCGTCTTGTATCCGTAATAGGAGCTGCACCAAGGACTTCACGGCCTTTTTTTTTTTTTTTGTGTCCAAGAGGAAAAGCTATTAAGCTCCCCTTTCGGTACCCCGGGGGAGGCCGAAAGGGGTATGTCAGTGTCTCTGGCCTTCCAACCCGCCACATTAAGGACTTCACGGCCTGAGAACACCTAGACTTAAAACAAATATATCACTTACTGATGGTATGAATACGGTTGAATGTATTATACAGGGTATATCAAGACTGCGACCGAAAACGAAGCCGGGTGGTAGTTTTAGTGGTTACAGACACAATGCAAATAAAAATTTCGCAAAATAAGCGACAGATTTTTTTTTGCAATTTTTTGAAAATCTTTATATTTGGGTAGTAAATACCTAGTTATTGCGAAAATAGTAATTTAAACCCTATCGTACCATTGCGTCTTAAAAAATAAAAAGGTGTACATAATTATTTTAGGAAAACTATGTATTTATCACCCAAATACGACGATAAGTAAAAAATTACCAAATAAAAGTTGACGATTTTTTTGCGATATTTTTATTTGCGTTATGTCTAAAGTCACTAATACTACCACCTGGCTTCGTTTTCGGTCGCGGTCTTGATATACCCTGTATATTAATGCAAAATTATCAACTCATTTCGTTGACTCGAAACGTAAATAAATACCAGAAAAAAATACTTCTGCCTAGTTTTGACTGCTAAATAATTCGCCTTGATTTTCGGACATTAATATAAAGTAACCATTTCAAGATCTAGTTTCTAGACGACAGATTGCGGTTGTTAACAGGAAACCATCCAACTTATAGCATAGAATATTAAAGAAAAGTTTAAAAGGCGTGGCTATTGACTAGAAAAACAGTTTTCGGATTGTGAAGTATGCCAATCAATACAAAACGGAAATATGTGTCAAATCGCCTACACATAACAAGTCTGTGTCAAACAGTTTCCATGTAATACATGTTTATTAATAAGCTCTAATGAATGTGAAGTGACCGAGGGACGACATTCGAGCGAAAACAGACAAGTATTTTTATCTCTAAATGTCCTTTTATACTCCTCATTTCTGACATGGATCTGAACAGAAAATCTTTAAAGAAATAAAGGTATTAAAGAAAAGATAAAAAGAGAAAAATTGATTTTAAAATAACCATAGATACCATTACCTTACCAATACTTTTAGACAAATATTCATTCGCATTAGTCAGTCACCCTGCCTACCAGTCCTCTCAGCCCTTTGAGATTGAATTATTAAATTGAATCAAAGACATATAGACTAGTAGTTGTGAAAAAATTCAAATCAAATTCATTATTATTGACTCAGTTTATGTATAATTGAATAACTAATACCTAATTAATAAACCTATTTATAAATTGTTTTTGAATCGCAGTACAAACCATAATATTCATAAAACTTATTGCAACTAAAATTACTCATAAATTGATTCTATACTGAGAGAACAATAGTACTCCATACATTAGTTGATTTCTCGCTCCAGTTACGTCACTCGACAAACGCAACTATCGACATGGAGAATCTCACCGCGTCGTGAATAACACCCGCGAAGAATGTCTTTGTTCTTAGGGCGGTTATCTCGTGACATACGACATGAATGACAGAGGTACGATAGACGATCTGGTGACATTTGTGAAAGTCGGGTCATGTGTGTCGAACAGTTGGCAGTGGCTGTAGTTTCGGATGGATCAATATTCGTATTGATAACAGATATTTATAGATATTTGTCCGAGTCACTGAAGTATTATAATACAGCTATGGTGAAATCGCTGAAAAGTCATAGTGCTGTATGAGCAAATAGAAGAAATGCGCCTAATTATGTAGTTTATCAATAAGTAATAAACATATTCTTTTATCAATTAAAAAATACATGTAAATATATTACAAACCGATAAAAATAATATAAAAGAGCAATAAAGTGATAGCCCACTTCAAAAACCCGATTTATTTATACAATAGCCATAAAAGAAAACAATCTAATCATGGCTTATCATATGTTGTAATATTTATTCATATTGAATAGTGGGTCGTCGTAAAATGGTTTTATTGCAAAAGTCTGATGACGAGCGATCGGTATCAGGAAAGGCATTTAACAATAATCCTAGTTACGTATATAAATATACATACATACATACTCACGCCTTTTTCCCGAAAGGGGTAGGCAGAGTTTCCCGTGGTAGCAACAACATCTACATTTCGCCTTGCATTTTCCGTCCCACGATGTGATGTGTATAAATATAATTAATCTTTTTAGTTTCATCGCTCTTTGGTACAGTGGTTGCGTAGACCGTCAGTAAGGTAAGAACCTAAGTTCGATTCGTAGATCGGGCTGTCCTGATTATGTGAATTTTTCCTTATGGAATTATTTGTCGAGAATTAAAGTATTTTTTTTTAATAATAAAAAACTGACCGTTGATTGTTAAATTACTAGTCAAACTTTCCTGTTGCATACATACTTTTAATATTTTTACGGTATGTTCAACTAATATTTAGATTTACCTAAAGATATTTTAAGTTAGGCATGCAGATATTTCCCCCAGTTTTCCGGAGCAAAACAAAACCACCGTTATATTTTCAACTGTACCTGATATTATTTACCTCAAGTAGGTTAGTTACTTTAAAAATGGCAATTCAAAATAACAGGAAAACATTTTTATGGAACTAACAATTTTGGACAAGAAAACAACAAAAAGGCATACAAAAGATTACCTGTTTATCCAAACTCAACGTAATAATACATTGTTTTCTTCCTTCTATTTTGCTATTCTTTCTTTTCTTTCCGTTTTCCTTCCTTTCTTTGAAACACGCAGCCGAAGGATAATAACCTAATTGTACTAAAGATTACCCACTGTAAGTTTATACTAAACAATAGGCAAATTACAAGGGGAAAATAACAGCATAGTAATGGATTTTCCATAAACATAATACACCCATTAATGTCATTAATCCGCATGTCCAGAGCATTTCATTCATAAACATCTTTAGGGAAGTTCTGTAATACAGAAAACAAAAATATATGTTGGAAATTACGTAATGAGAGACGTACATTTCAATTGTTATTGTTAAGCTTTAGCGCATACAATACCAATAATTTTCCTTGATTTTTGTAATTTATGACACTTGATTCTATTACTACTTTTCATTGCCTATATATTTAGATAAAATGTAATAACCCTCCTAATGCTATGCTACCTCCGATCATGGCTTTGGTAATGCTAAGAGCACAAGAAGATAAGGGCAAATTGTTGGAATAAGACGGAAGATAATGAGACTTCATAGGAGTGATAGAGATACATACATACATAAACCCACGCCTTTTTCCTAGAAGAGGTAGTGGTGCTATCAGGACACGTACGATTCATCTTGTGTATTCCGAGCCTTAATGTGATAGGGGACGAGCCTATCGCCATATCGGGCACAAATTCCTGACTCCGGACTGATATAATTAATAGAAAAATCCAATTTCACTTTGCCCGACACGGGATTCTAACCCGATACCTTAACGTTGTAATTGTACCATAATACAACTGCGCCACCGAGGCAGTCAGGGAGTGATAGAGATAATCAGAAATAACAGGCTCTAGGGGCGTTATCTGTGATGGAAAACCGTTTTTAAATTAGTAAGAACTAACGAACTAATGAGACTATAGAAATTTCCTAGGAATATAGCACAGGTAACAAAGGATTTTCCAGCATGTCTAGGTTGAGGTCAAATTAGCAATATTTTATTAATAAATGTACTCATCACTGACCTAATTAAAGCGAAATGAAATTTACTAAGTAATTTCGTCATTGGTCTATTGACGTACATGGACTGTGGTCTGTGAGTTTTGTATTCGTGAGAATTGACGAGAGACACTCTCAGACAGTTAGAGACAGTCTCACAACACCTAAACCCATATAAAATATTTGTGGATTTCTAAAACATTTACGCCGCCGCTAGGATCAAACCCCCAGCCTTTCGTTTTACTGCTTCCTAACAAACAACGCCACTGCGGCTGTCTAGCGATAATAATATTTAATAAGACAATAATAACATTTAATAAACATTATAAGTTCAATATTAGCATAAATTAAAGGACTCAGTGTACGAACGTTTAAATCTTGCAACCTCACCGTTGTATCCAACGACTTGTATTGAGATCATGGGTAGTATTAAGGATAACGGTAGCACAATTCTATTGATGTAACAAAGCGTAAATAATCTAGGGGACGTACGTAAGGTTTCTGTACTACTGGGTTGAATAATTATTATTTTCATAGGTACTTTTTCCAAGAGGAAAACCTATTATGCTCTAATTTCGGTATCCCGGGGGAGGCCGAAAGGGGATTCTCAGTGTCTCTGGCATTCCAGCACGCTGCGGATTATGGCCGGGCTGGGTTCCTTTTTTTTTTTTTTTTTTTTTTTTTTTTCTCGCGGGGAAAATCCCTTTACGGACCATCCCACCCCTGAAGGGGCGAGGGTGTGTCGGACTCACCGGCGCCTTCCGAGCCCAGCGAAGATGTTGTGCCGCCCGTGGATGTGGACGGGCGGCCGCTGGGTCGGGTCCCTACCGTAAGTCTACGCGCCGAAATACCGACTAAAAACCCCGCGTCGGCCACCATCGGTGCACTTCAGAGACGGCCCCGGGATACCGTTGATACAGAGCGCGCCGGGACCGCCTCTATGTGCACTGCCGCTGAAGCGACGCGACATGAGACGCGTGTTGCGTCACGTCTCGGGGGCCGCCAAGGTAGGGACGGCGGCCCCGCGTGGCCTCTCCGGCGCCGGGTTAGGTGGCATCCCGGCGCCTCCTTCGTCTTCTGTGGCGACGAGCGGGATCGGTCTGCTCCCGATCCCGCTCGGCACTCTCCTTCTGCGACATGACACATTCGCAGAAGGAGAGGCATGGCATGGCATGGCTCGCCACGACCTCTTACTGCCGACCATGGCGGCGACCACGACCGGCAGCGAGAGGTCTCTTCCTACGACCGCGATGAGAGCGCTGCGCTCCTCGTCCCAGGCTGGGCACTCCTCCAGCTTGTGCTGGGCCGTGTCCTCACGGCAGTTGCCACAATGGTGGCACACGGCGGACTCCTCCGCTCCGGCTACGCGACACAGGTACGCACCGAAGCAACCGTGCCCGGTGAGCACCTGCGTCAGCCGGTATGTCGGCGCGCCGTGGCGCCTGTCCATCCACTGTTCGAGGACAGGTCGCACTGCCGCGACGGTCCTCACGCCAGCACTCGGGCTCTCCAGCCTGGAACGCCACTCCTCCACGGCGGTCCTGCGGAGGGAGGCCAACATGGCCTCGACCTCACGGGGGACCAACCTCTGCCCACGCCCGGACGCCTCCTCTCGCCGGAAGAAAGCCGATGAGAGGGTCTTTGCGTCCAGCACCCAGGGCAGAGTTCCCGCCAATACGCAGGCCGCCTCATGCGAGACCGTGCGGTAGCCCCTGATAATCCGCTGCGCCACCATGCGCTGCGGACGATGCAGCAGGCGGACGCAGCGATCGCCCAGGGACTCGGCCCAAACGGGACACCCGTAGAGGGCCATGGACCGCACGACTCCAGCATACAAGTTTCGGCAAGGGATGCCAGGACCATCAGTGTTGGGCAGCAGGCGCCCCAGTGCGCCCGCCGCCCTCACCAACTTCGGCGACAACTCCTCGAAGTGCGCACGGAAATCCCATCGACTGTCGAGGACGAGACCGAGGTATTTCATCCTCGACTCGACGGGAATCCGCACGCCCTCCACCGTGATGTGGGCCCCAGGCGGAGGCCCACACCGAGGACCGTGGAAACACACGGCCTCGGTCTTGTTGAGGGCCACCGTGAGGCCCAGTCGCCGAATCCTGCCCACCACCAGTCCGGTACCGAACGAGGCAAGCAGGGCGGACCTCTGGAATGTCCTGGCCGTCGCTGTCACCAACGTGTCGTCCGCGTAGCAGACGACAGCGACGCCCCGAAGGTTGGTACCACGGAGCACCCAGTCATAGCCGATGTTCCACAGGAGCGGGCCGAGAACCGACCCCTGCGGAACACCGCACGACACCGCTCTGCGATGCCACCCGTTGGCGCCCGGATACACCACGCACCTGTCAGACAAGTACGCGTGCACCAGACGCCGGAGATAGGGCGGCACCTCGTGGTACCGCAGTGCTTCTTCGATGCAGGCCCAGGGCATGGTGTTGAACGCGTTGGCGATGTCGAGAGACACCGCCACCACGACCTTACCCCGGGACACCGCACGCTCCGCTTGTGCCTTGACCCGCAGAATCGCGTGCACTGTCGACCGGCCCCGCCGGAACCCGAACTGGCAGTCCGCCAAGTCCGGGCCCGTGTCCTCCAAATGCTCGACGAGGCGCGCGTGGACTATGCGCTCAAAGAGCTTGCACACCTCGTCGAGCAACACGATGGGCCGGTAGGCCGACGGCGAGTCTGCAGGTCGCCCCTCCTTGCGGAGCAGGACAAGCTTGCCCGTCTTCCACAGCGACGGGAAGATGCCCTGCTCAAGGCACGCGGAGAAAAGGCCGCGGAGCCTCGTACCCAGCGACTCGACGGCCAGCACCCAGACACGACCGGGCACCCCGTCGAGCCCCGGGGCCGAGTTCTTGCTCCGCAGCCGAAGCACTGCCGCCTCTAGCTCTTGCGGCGAAACCTCCGGGATATCCCTTGCCGAAACCAACGACGATGACGCCGGTGGACGTGGCGCCATCGGTGGAGGAGTGAACTCCTCGGTGGCCGGAAACAAGGCCGCGACGACGTCCTCCAAAAGTTCGGTCCGGAGACTCTGTGTCAGTGGGGGCGCCCATGGGCGGAGTTTTCTCAACGCCACACGATACGGACGCCCCCACGGATCTCTGTCCAGAGACCTCCGGAACTCAACGTTCGCCGCGGCCTTCGCTTGCGCGATGGCCACCCGCAGCGCTCTCTTCGCCTCTCTGTGGAGGTCGAGAAGGTGCCGCCCTTGCTCGTCGTCGCCGGGTCTACGTGTCCGACGACGACGGTGCCTGGCGAGTCGGCGGCGCGCGACCTGGCAGGACGCACGCAGCTCAGTGAGCTCGGCCGACCACCAGTACACCTGGCGTTTCGCTGGGAGGCGGGTGACCCGGGGCATGGCCGCGTCGCAGACTCGCGACATCGCCACCCCGAACCATTCCGCCTCTTGCTCTACCCGCACCTGCCCATCCGGTGCGGGGAGCCACGCCTGAATAATGGCGGCTTCCTTCGCGGCCTCCACATCGAGGCGCTTCGCGGCCCAACGTCGGCCGCCCGTGAATCGGGCAGTCGGACCACCACCGGACTGATGGGTGGAGACCTGGGAGGTCGAGACGCTGTACCGAATGTAGAGATGATCGGACAGCGTCTCTTCCTCGACCAAAACCCTCCAGTCCCGAACACGGCGGGCAAGGGCCGGGGTGGCGAACGTCACGTCCACCACCGAACCGCCGTTGTGCCGCACGCACGTGTTCTCCGACCCCCGATTCAGGACGACCAACCCGATGGAGATCGCCCATTCCTCCAGGGCCTCGCCCCGCGCGTCGGTCACCGACGAACCCCAAGCCAAGGATTTGGCGTTGAAGTCGCCGGCTACAAGCACGGGGCGAGGCTGGCTGTCAAGCTGCACCAGGGCCCCCAGGCGCGCGAGAAAGCTCTCGAATTCCGCCTGGGACCTGTTGGGAGAGAAATAGACTCCTACTACCCACACCCCTCCCACCAAGACCGCCACGCATCCCGCACCCTTCGCTACTTTTTCGAAGGGCGGAGAGCCGGCGGCGCCCCGAGTGATTACGGCCACCGAGCCATCAAGGTCCCCTGCCCAGTCGTCGCGGGCAGGGACAGAGTATGGCTCGGCGACCACAGCCACGTGAATCGACCACTGCGCCAGGGATTGAACAAGCAACTGTTGTGCTCCGACGCAGTGGTTGATGTTCGCCTGGAGGAAATTAAGCTCCATCTAAGTATGGGCGATCTCCATCGCCTCAGGGCGGGACGGTTGCGGCCGCGTCGCAACCCCGGCTCCCACACCGCGTTGAGAACGGTGCGGGACCGAGGAGGCAGCGCAGGCCTTGCCGCCCACCCGATGGTCCGCGGGTTTTCCCGCATCCGCGCAGATTGCGCAGTGCGGGTCCGCGGAACACTCCCGGGCCTTATGGCCCGATTGACCGCAGCGGTAGCAGAGCCCGCTACGGTCGCACTCGCCGGTGCATTGCATCCTCACATGCCCCTTGCAGAGGCAGCGGAAGCAGCGAAGGGGCCGGGCTTCAAGCAGCCGCACCGCCGCCGCCACCCAGCCCACCAGGACACGCCCCGCCTTTACTACTTTCTCCGCTGCCTTCGCTGGGCAGCGGAGCCACACCGCACCCAGGCCCGAACGCTCGTCTCGGATCTCCCCGACCTTAACGTCGTCGGGGGAGCATTCGCCGAGACGGGCGATGGCTGCTGCGACTGCCTCGGAGGTGGCTGAAGCATCCAGCCCCGAGACGCGCAGCTCCGCAGTCTTCACGGGCCGGGAGACGCGAACGTCCTCCTCCGACCCGCGAAGGACCTCCCTCATCTTGGTACTGAGGGAGTCGGCCCTCGCCTCCGACTCAGGCCCGGGCACCTCAAACAAATACGCCCCGGTGGCTATCCGCCTCGACTTTAGCCCGGCTGCAATGCCAAGGCTGGCCAGGTCCACCTTCGTCTGGACCTCACGCAGGACTTGTGCGTAAGTGACTCCCCGCTTCAACGCCTCCGGCGTCACCGTGAGTGTCACGGCGGCTTTACGCGGGAGACGGAGCTGGGGAGCAGCCCTGCGCGGGGCCTGGACCGGCCGTTGGGCCGCCCGGGACTTCTTCTTGCCCCTCTTTGCCACCACAGTCCACGGTGTCTCCGTGGACGGGCTGGGTTCCTAACCTAACCTATGCCAGCATACTGACTAAAAACCCCTTTCATAGGTACTAACACGATTAGACTAAAGCACTTGATGTGAGGCGTGGTCCAGTCCATATAGTGTCTACAGGCGAAGGCTAATATGTGTAGTACCTCGACACAAATACACTGGCTTATTTCATACAGGATATTACATAAACTGATTGAGGCAAACGATATATTTACGGAAGTAATTATGGCGGATTTGACACTTTGTGGGTATGGTAGTCGGTATGCAAACGGATGCGTACGTCCTGCGACCAATTCCTAAATAAATCTTGGAGGAAACAAAAGCCAAACGTAATTATAATTTGTTAAATACCATATTAATATGGCTATTTAATAAATAACCGCAGTGAATCCATGTTCTAGTACTATCTCAAGTGATCCAAATTAATCACTACAAACAAGTCATTGCTTTTACAACTTCCAGAATGTTCGAAAGCATTCTTTTACATAAACTAAAAAGAAATGTAGTGAAGTACTTTATTACGGGCTTAACAAAGTGAGAATTATCGCCGTTCATTCGCCATACTAAGGTTTATTACGCACGCGGCTGAGCGAAATGTGTCAATGAGATATTTCATATTACCGTGACTCACCTAAGTTATTGTTTGATAAACACGCAAAAATTTATGACGATCTAATTCATGAACAAAGGTAATTTCAAGCGTCATACATCACCGCAGATAACACACATATTTGAAGTCATGCCTTGGTAGGTACCACCGCAATGTCTATTTCTCTCGCCAAACAGCAGTGTAAATGCACTGACATTGTAGCCAGAGTAACTACTGGGCATAATGAGACTTAACATCTTATGACTCAGGATTTCGAGTTGTTTGTTTTTGCAACTGTCCATGAGCGGTCATATCGCTTACCATCAGGCGAATGGCGTGCTCGTCTGGCCATTCATCGCATTAAAAAAAAAACAGGTAAGCAGAGCCGTCAGTTGTCACTAGTGCCATTCGCAGTTCTTCGAACTCATTTCTGTCTGAAGTTGTCATGCGGGACAATCCTATCACCATGTTAGGCTGATAACTAAGTCTTAATAGTAGCTCCATGCCCAAATTATGAACTGAAGCTGCAGTCGCAATCCATCGCTCTGACCTTATGCTGGTAGGCAGATGTATTTAGTATCCTATAGTCTATACATTTTTTAGCGTGGGCTATTAGGAATTTTTACCATCAATCAAACCTCATCATTCATTTTAACCGGTATATTTGGGTAGAAGTAATCTAAAGCCTAATCTTTATAGATTAAGATTGTTTCGAATGCCTGAACGATTAATCTTTGCGTTAAATAATATATGCGAAACGAGCAACGCAGACTAATTTGTATCAGCTTTATTTATGCAGTAATCTAAATCTTCATAATTAATCACATACCTGATCTGCAAAATATTGTTTTTTTTAACATACCTCTAATAAGTTTACAAGATTATTTTATACACGAAAAGTCGTCCGTATTAAAAGTATGTAATCTGGTTATCAATTATTAAATTGACAATTTAATTATTCATATCCTTTGATACTTTTGTTTTGTTTAAAATAAGCCTTTCCGCAAGAAGTTGATAGAACATCGAACATTGACGCTTATTATCACTGGAAATATCGATATTTTTATTGGTTATTTAATTTTTATAGACATTTTTATAAAAGTAGACAACCATATCGTTTATTATTGTATAGTTATAGATAATGAATGATAAATCAATTATTTCGTACCAAAACCTTCCATGACAACACGATATTTTACTTAATGGAAAATAGAACGATAATTATCTAATACTACACACATAATAATTATTATGACTAGCTTATAGCAATCCAACGCTAACCATAGGTAGCTCATATTCTCATCCAACGATCACTGGCCAGCTTCTCAAAAGAATAAAAACACACACACGAATTCATAATAATTCAGACCATATAGTTACCATCCCAATGTAGGGCACGAGCCCCCTCTACTATCGACAATTCATTAATTAATTCGTTCATTCAAAAATCCGTTCATGCAATCATTAATAGTTTACCTTAATTTCAAAGTTACAACTGCCTCTTCTAATGACAGCTATCCACGGCTCCTCTGGCAGGGGATCGTTAGGGGTCGTGACGGACAGCAGGGGCCACGTGCAGCCGGTGTGGTCCCGCTCGCCGCCCGGCCCCTTCGCGCGGACGTGCACGGCGACGCCCCTCGACGACCCGATGAACCCCTCGCCGTATTTTCCAGACTGGAAAAGAATGGAAGGTTAGATAATTGGTAGAACTAAGGTATTAGAAACGGAAGGAAATTAAATATATAAATACACCAACAGTAACATACGTAGTTCTAACTCCTCCTACAATACGAGACTTGTGCCATGGGTATCTGAACCTACAAGACTCAGTCTCACAAACACTAAGACCCTAACCAATTTTTTTTTAACACAAACATTTGAGGAGATTAAATTCACGATCTCCAGCTTCAGTGGTTGCATCTAAGCGACTATCGCCTATCGGCGAGATTTATATTCAGCAGTAGACTTCCTGTGGCTGAAGAAAGAGCGAGAGAGGTAATCAGAAGGGATAAGCTAGTATACAGACGGCTTTCTGATAAAATGTCATAGGTGTGTTGACCGGCGGGAGATGACTATCTGACTTTGGTGTCTGTTTTAAAGATATTTGTTGATGACTTTAATGATAAAACGCTTGAAATAAAAAAAGCATTGAACTCAAATTCACGTACCTAATAATATTTTTAAATGCCTTTTTTATCTTAATGTTATTGTTTTCCAAGGATTTTCATAAGCATAATTGTAATAAAGACAATTTAAATAGTAAAGACCCGTATTGAAAAATATGCGCCTAAAAAAGTTAAACAGAACTAATAACTTGATCATATTTCAACAGCAGTTCAACCGATGTAAAACGGGTTCGCCCCTATCGTCTGTATGACCATTTAACACCACCAACAAATGCAACAAAACTTCTCTAATAACGTCCAATTGAATCCGCAAAATTGATCAATGATAAATGACGCATCGAAATCCAGACTTTGTCCAGTACAGACTAGCTCTTAAAAAGATCTAAAACATTGGTGAGGCAAACAATTACACGGTTCGTGTAACATAAATGATAACAGCCAATGAAAACCCACTAACTAAGGATATACCTATGTGAGCAACAAAGACGCACTGACAGAAAAAAGTCGGCGCAAAAAGCGTCTACTTTAAGTAACTCTGACGGGTAGTCTTACCTCCATCAGGGCGATTGTGTGTGGCCGGTCACAACTTCTGGACTTTAGGGACCTAGCGCCTCGAATCCGTAAGTCCCAGTATTAAAACATTAGTGATCAAATCTACTATGGCTTAAAAAAGTCTTTCGTTCTACTCTAGGGCCTCGAGAAATGTAAGTCACGTCACCCGCATAACATATGGGTCCCTCGCCGCGACTCGTTGCCACTCCTAGTAAAGTCAGTGCATTTGCAGTTTAACTTGCTGCACCTTTGATTTTCCTGTTCACAGCGTAGGAAATTGTAATAGTTCAAGTGACAATCGCGTAATAAGCGGAACGGTGAAAGCATATGCGTGTGGAAACAGGTTCGCAGTCAATAACATAGATTACACACTGTTTACAAGTAGATAGCATATCGCTATCGTTTATAAACTGGCCGCGACTAATAAAACGAAAATTTGTTCGTAGAATAATGTCGTATCTGTATTTGTCTGGTGACTATGTGTAGTTTATCATGACATACTGATTGGGGTTCTTGAAGAGTTTACTTTAGAGATTTTCTGGCTGAATTATTCTGGGCCAAACTCACCCCATGGGACAAATATGATCTCTTAACGTAGATGAATTATAGCGCCTTAACTCTTTTAAATATAGGCTTGGTAGCATGAAATGAGAGCGAATTAAGTTGACCTGTCTGGTCTTTTTTTATATACTATAGGTCCGGCAAACGAGCAAGCAGGTGCACCTGATAAGAAGTGATCACTGCCGCCTATGATCATCCACAACGCTAGGATTATGGATATGTTGCCGGTCCAATAAATTGAAAGATGAGCGGGAAGAAAAAAGGATGCGAAGAGGAAAGGCATATTGTGAATCCGGCCATCTCACTAACCGAATGAAACGCGACTGCAAAGCTGTCGCTTCACGTCGTTACAAGTCTTTAATCCCACATACCGCTATCGATATATGGGATAAATCCCATTCATTTTGCGAGACACTTAAACAAGATCTGGATGTATAGACTGATCGTTAATGTGGATTGGATCGTAACAAAATAACAGTTTCAATGTCCCTCAAAGCAATTAACATGGGAGTTAGTTTGTATTGGTATGCGTAGCATTGAGACATGCTTATCACAAGTCAAATAAGGCTGGCGGCACCTACAACATCACATAAAGTTTTCTAATATTATGATAGTTACAATCGCATATTTATTTGTCACACAGATTTATTTACATTTTATTTCAATCACCAAAATATTTTGATAAATACGTTAAGGTGATTTATGTACTGCGGAGTACATAGTGCGTTGTCTTAGTTGTTCAAAAATACTTGAACAAATCAAAAGCATTTCTGTTTTGGCAAAGTTGGCATGTAGATAAAAATTATTATTGATGTAAAAAATATATTTTGATAACAATATCGGTATGCTCACAACCGATTATTGTTATTCATGTAATCTGAGATAAGATTATTTCGGCTAACAGCAACAGCTGTTGGCAAATACATCGACCGTGACTATAATTTATATTTATGTGTCGTTACAGAATATCTATCGACTTATGTACAGACTTCATAAAAATCACACATATATTCATTAAGTGCGTGGTGGCCTGTTGGTAACGGACCAGACGCGGCTGCCTACATGTTCACGGTGGTTGCGGGTTCAAATCCCAGGGCACACCTCTGACTTTTCGGAGTTATGTGTGTATTGATAGTCAATCACCACGCACTTTAACGGTGAAGGAAAACATCGCGAGGAAACCTGCATACCGTAGCGATTTTAAAGAATTTCTACGGTATGTATGTCCGCCAACACGCACTAGGCCAGCGTGGTGGACTATATGGCCTAACCACTCTCAATCGATTCTCTCGATTGTAGAGTAGGCCCGTGCCCAGCAGTGGGACGTATATGGGCTGATATAGATATAGATAGATATTCATTTCGGGACTGGATTTTCGTGAAATCGAAAAGTCTCTCTCCTACTTTCTGATACCCGCGACACAAGACTCGATCTTAGTTTGGGGTCAACTATGTATCTGACTGTTGGGTGTATTTATTTATTATTTAATTCACAGCAGATCAAGAGATACAGTCTATCCAACAAATCGCAACTTATGAGTTTTTAAGTGATACCTATTGTTCAGTATTGGATCATGAAGTTTTTCATAAGCCATTATTTATTACCATGACAGGCAGTATACAAAATAAGTAACTTATAAAATTAAATAAAGTTCTTTGAAATATTCTGAACGCATTGATTGATTCCATAACGATATAAATGTGTTATTCATTGAATATTGATACTTATATATTTATGAACAGCTCAATGTAAAACAGTTATGTACAACAAATTTTTCATCTCGTATCTAAGTATTAAATATTTATAAACGCGATTATCATATCGGTACTTTAAGCGCTAGTATATCTCTCATCAGGAACTTCTCCATACTACTCGTACGTTATTAATGTACCAATAAACATAACATTTTAGTGCATAGTACACGCAATGTGTACGCATCTTCCGAATGCGATAAGATGATCATAGAATAGTAAATCTTCTCCTATCTTACTTACAACAATGTTGGGTCACCACTTATGGATTTTAGATATGTTGCGAAAATATTTAAGATCTAATCTATCTAAATCTATTTAAACCTAAACATAAAAGTACCAAGTTATTTGTTTTGCTTGTTAATAAATCATAATGATGTAACAAAGTACACAAATGAAGCATTAAAGAAATAAATAAAACTAGTCCCGCAACAACATTGAAGACTGCGAATCATTATCTTGCTAAGCTGTTTAAGTAATAACAAAGCAGAAAAACAATTGTTTGTAATCGTTTACATTATGCAGTTGGTTATATAAGTTTGTTTACGCTATTAGTACGTAATAGTCACGTGAATAATTTAAATTCACAATTCGATTACTAACAGCACTCAAACTGATTTTGTGGTAGACCACACTATTTGTCCTTATGTATTAATAAATACACCTAACTCATAACTAAAATGTAAATATAAAATAACTTTCTTTGTATATTACTGTTAAAATGTGTTTTTACTAGTGTTAGGTCTCTCTAGGTTCTGTGAGAGGCCGCCTGGGTAGGTACTACCGCAATGTTTATTTCTCCCGCCAAACAGCAGTGTGAATGCACTGTTGTGTTCAGGTTTGAAGGACATTGTAGCCAGAGTAACTACCAGACATTGTAGCCAAAGTAATTCATGGTGTTATTTCGTTTGCTACTGTTCATGCGCGGTCGTATCGCTTACCATCAGGCGAATGGCATGCTCGTCTCGCAACCATTGCAATAATAATAAAAATGATTGAAAAGATAGTATGTAGATGCTTTAATGACGCACCAAACACGTAAAAAGATGTTAAAAAAATGTTTATTGCACCAATTATAAATTGTACTGTTCCTTTATGAATTACATTCCGTATTTTAGATAATTCGTGAAAACGTAGTACAGTGTAAGTAAGTTAATCTCAAGATATTTTTACTTTTAATTGATGATCTGTACACATCTTTGTTTTCCCAATAAAATTGAATAAAACCTATATAAATATGGTTAAAAATGCATTCTACAAACCAAGTCTCAAAACCCATAAAAGAAACTCCCTTGACACAATTTCTATCCCAAACTTGGCCACAAATCTTACTTTCACGAAACTTTTAGACATCCTCATGAACTATGAAAATTTACAGTTTTTTTACACCCCGGATTACTTCAGCGAAACGGAGGAATGTTTTAATGTGTTTTATGGACCGTTAAAAACTTTACGCCGCGCCGGACAGTTCTTTGTTTTTTTTTTTTACTTTAGGTACTACTGTTTTAGTTGTATTATGTGATGAAATAATTATGGAATGTTAACATTAAAATATTTTCGAATGATTTATTTCCCTGTCTGATTTTCTTACGAAATTAAATTATATTTCAATTTAAGTACATACGATAATGTTTAAAGTGTGTCTATTATTCCGCTATGTAAATAATTTGGCATTCCGATATATTGCACTGTCAAGATTCATGGGGTCAATGAACTCTTGGAAACATCTGTGGTAACAATGTCGAATGTAAGTGCCACTTTATATGTTTACATGAAAATAAATATTTTATATTGACTAGTGCTATCACGCGACTTCGTGCGTGGGAATTTCATACAATGTATTTTTTCTGCACACATGTTGAAAGTTCAGTTTCGATCCAGGCTTTCTTTATAACTTTTAATAATCCGATTTTTCTATGCATATTACGGAGAACTAATATCAATTATTAATATTTTTATATCTTAATAAAAAAACAATTCCTAATTGCATGAATAAAGTGCAAACATCTAAAAAACCAAAATAATGACATTCTATAGAAATCTTAGTTAGTTTTTTATTTACAGGGTAGCACCCAAACACGATGATTTGTAAAAAAACTGCAAAAAAATATCTGTCGCTTTTATTGCGAATATTTTAGTTTCATTGGGTCTGAAGTCAGTAAATGAAATAAAATTCATTTATTGGTCACGTAGGCAATTAAATAGCTCTTATGACAAGTCAATACACATAGTACTTATTTTCTATTTAAAAGATATTTGTTGTATTATTTATATAAATTTTATTAATACTACCAGTAATTAGTATTAATACTACCACCTGGCTTCGTTTTTGGTCGCAGTCTTGATATACCCGGTATATTGATGACATCCATGGCATCTACTCAGCATCCAAACATACAAATAAAAATCTTCAATTTCTAATGTTTGTATCCATCGCCCATGAACTTCAGCCGTACCACGCCCACGCGGATCGTTGTTCTAAATTTTTACACTTATTTACATTCCCACTGTTAGAAAGTTGTTAATTTGTTGCCAACACAAATGTACGCGCGCGATAAATATTTATCAATGTTTCATTATAAGATTTACAATTGACTCGAGTAAACACTTCAAATTGAAAGTAACTGACAGTTTCAGTTGAATTGGTGTGGGCGTATACGGAACTAGGTATGAGTAATTTACAGGAATACTCGCAATGCCTAACACCAAAACAATTTTATAGTTTATATTTCACGTATTAAAAACTGCCTGCTCTCATACTATACTATACTATATCAGCCCATATAGTCCCACTGCAGGGCACGGGCCTACTCTACAATCGAGAGAATCGATTGAGAGTGGTTAGGCCATATAGTCCACCACGCTGGCCTAGTGCGGGTTGGCGGACTTACATACCGTAGAAATTCTTTAAAATCGCTACGGTATGCAGGTTTCCTCACGATGTTTTCCTTCACCGTTAAGGTGTGTGGTGATTGACTGTCAATACACTGCTCTCATGCCAAGCTAATATTAGCAAACCAGCAATGTATCTATTATTATACACCCAACAGTCACATACATAGTCCTGACCCCACACTAAGATATTTACGGACAACTCATTCACTGTCAAAGCAGTTCGATTATGGAACGCGCTTCCAGTTGTGGTGAGACAATCACAATCACTGTCATCATTTAAAAGGCTGGTTAAAGAACACTACCTTTCTCCTTAAACAGATATTAGTGTTATTTCCTCCGTCTGAATAAATTGGTAATATATTATAGTATAAGTATTTATATATGTACTTGTATATTTATTTATTTATATTTTTATTTATGTATTTATGAGTCATAATATGTATATTATGTTTGTGTATTTATATGTTGAACTAGTATTACTTAACTTTATACTATACTATACACTGCCTTCTCTTTTTCCTTCTCTTAAATCCATCCTATGGTTGTCTGTAAGATATTGCCTAGGGCGATAAGACCGCCACTTGTACTTTTATTATTTTTGTAATTTCTGTATATTGTGTTTCATTGTTGTGTACAATAAAGACTTAATAAATAAATAAATAAGATCGAGTATCGTGGGTATCAGAAACTACAAGAAACTTTTCGGTCTCACAAATACCCAGACCCAAAACAAATACTTGTGGTTCACACAAACATTTGTCTCGGTGAGGGAATCGAACGCGCGGCCTCTCGTTTCACAGACGGCGTCTAACCACAGAGTCTAAGCAACTGCGCCACGGAGGCTGTATTATTATTATGTGTCGTGTTACAGAAATCAAACTTGTTGTAGATTATGAGAGTCAAATTGTTTATTAGTCAACCAAAATTACCCAATACTATAAACGCTTTGAAGCTTTACCAATATTTTGTAACTAATATGGTAAAATTATCATAACACTTCAAATTAAATATTTTTACATTTTTTCACTATTTTACGATAGTTGCCAATCTTATAATTTATAGGATGATATACGTTTATATACTTCCTGGCCTTACACAGATTTTCCAAAAAAAAATTAGGAAAATCTAAGAAACATACTACCAAAGGAGAAGGGGCAATCATGTATGAACTCCAGCCTACTGGCCAATAACGACGAGCGATATGTCATTGGATAGGTCTTTTCAGATGCTACAACTTCTTCTATGACAACAAAACCCAAATCGCTGTATTTAAAAAAATATAGCTACTTAAAGACAGCCCGAAAATCACACGAAAGCGCCTCGGCATAGTGAGCAATAACAACAAGCGATACGTCGTTGGAAAGGTCTTTTAAAATGCTACAACTTCTTCTACGGCGACACTTCTCAAATCGGTGTGTGAAAAAAAATATCGCAGCGTAAAGGTAGCGCAAGGATGAAAACATGTATATGGACTCATAGCCTATTGTCCAATAACGACGAGCGATATGTCATTCGAAAACTCTCTTCGTTTTCTACAACATCTTCATCTTTGGCAAGAAATCCCGATAAGCTGTATTCGCGAGGGCCATATTATGTATGTCTCATAGCCTATTGTCTAATAACGACGAGCGATCCAATAAATCTTTCACTGTGTTTATCGTTCGATATCTTCTAAGATTCAGCAAATTGCGCTGTATCACAATCCAAAAATATGCATTTCCTGCATCTGTAATAACGTCCACCGTTTTAAAATGTAATTGTCAATTATTTACGCAAGACAAGAATTTTCAACATACTGCTATTGTATGTGAAATGAGTCCTGTTTTAGTTTTGTGATATGATAAAATACCATAAAAATTCAATCCAGCTATGGGTCAGAAGTTGTCTAAGGAGTGTTGCGCGACATTATAGAGTGTATTTTAAAATAATAAGTAAAACTTTTTTACCGGTATTTCTACATTTGCCAGTGGCGTTGATTATTGGCAATGCGTTTAATAATCCAATCTGGAGGGATGTTATAAAAAACAAACACAATTTAAAATAGAGAAACAAATAACATAAGGATATTATGTAGGTATGGACTGCCTCGGTAGCGCAATTGTATGACGGTATGGTTGCAAAGCGGAGGTCTCGAGTTCAAATCCCGGGTCAGCAAATTGATAATGGATTTTTCTATTTATTATCAGTATGGAGTCAGGAATTTGTGCCCGGTATGGTGTTTTTTTTTTTTTTTTTTTTTTTTAAACTTGTCCCTCCGATACCGTTCAGAGGATTTTTCTACATAAATTTAATGATTAGCATACATTCGTTAAAAACGACTAGAAAAAAATAAAAGTTACACAAGTAAAAATATCACACATAAAGTGCTTCGTCTGATGCTAATCTAACTACCTATCTGAACGATTACAGTCATCCGACAACTACAAGATACTACTATTATACAATAAAAATACAAGTATGTACAAAATATCACAATAACTTTAAAAACATTAAAACTTACATACTTGTTAGAGAATAAAAACATTGTAAAATTTACACATTTTTAGATATAGCATGTCTTCTTCGTCAAAACCACATTCCTTGGCAACTAAGTTTATATAATATCATATTATATTAAGTAGTTGCCCCGGCTATTTGTTTCTTTCCAACACTTTACATGCTATATCTCTACAGTATCTTAAAAATTTTGATCTTATTTCACCGGTCTCCAGTATACTGCTTAGGTTATCTTTACATATTTTAATTTCAATTTCGCTTTCGACTTTCAGACGTTGATACAGATATACTGGGCATTCGGTCAACACGTGCAAGACATCTTCAATGGCCGCTGGGTCACAGAAGCATGAGGGGCTCTCCTTGCACTTGAAGCGATTCAAGTACTCAGAGAATCCCCCATGACCCGTGAAAACTTGCGTGAGAACCGGGTCCGTTGGCATCTTCCTGATTACGCTGTATGCTTGTCTGACGTCAGGGAAAAACAGCTTGGTCACTGAAGCTGTTTCTCCCGCCCGATAGCGCTCGTTCCACTCGTCAATCGACCCCTGTCGGATCTGTCGCTTGACGAATGATACGGGGCATAGGTCATAGTCGGGCTTCTTTTTCAGCGTTTGGGCCGCTGCTTTAGCGAGTTCGTCTGCGCGCTCATTCCCAGCCAACCCCACGTGCGCCTTAACCCAAAAGAGGTTAATGGTTTTATCGCACTCTACGGTCTTACTCAACAAATCGTTGATGCCAAATGCAATGGGGTGGAGGGAGTTTCCGCTCGCGACGGACTCGAGCGCGGCCCTCGAATCGCAGAAGATGCTGTAGTCTTTACGACTGCCCTGTAAGGCCATTTGCACAGCTTTCCGCAGAGCGAGCAGCTCTGCCTGGTAAACGGTGCAGAACGATTCCAGTTTCATTTTGGTGGCTTTCGTCTCGGCATCGCCGTCCCATAAGGACACCGATGCTCCGACTTGGCCACCAATTTTGCTGCCGTCGGTGAATACCTTGACGGTATTCGCAGCCTTGAGGTTCAGCTCTGCATCGTTCACCACGCATTCGAACTGCAACGCTCTACGGTGAGCCGGGTGTTTCGAAATAGCAAAGGGCACAGGACATTCCACCTCTCGGTCACCCACCACTTGCTGAGTATGTCCCTTTTTCACTTCATAAAGAAGCGCCGCTTCTCGGACACGAATGTCTAGCGGAAGGATCCCGGCAAGCAGCAGGGCCGAGTTTAGCGAAACGGTCCTGTAGCCCTTTACCATTTTCTGTGCAAAACCCCGCTGAACCCTAGCGAGCTTCTTCTGTATCCCGATCTTATTGCTCGCTGGCGCCCAAGCACTGGCCGCGTATAATATCGTGGGTTCAACGACTGCCGTATACAGGGTTTTCACTACTTCAGGTCTCAGTCCCCACTGCACCTTCGCTGCAGTAGCCACTCGTTTGTAGAAGCCTATAGCCTTCCTACAAACTTCCGAGACGTGCGTGTTGAATGTTAATTTGTCATCCACAGTCAGGCCCAGTATTTTAATTTCATGTGACAGGCCAATGTCCACTCCACCCATGCGCAGGATTGGGGAGTCGTACTTTAGTCGTCGTGTTACGACCATAGCCTTCGTCTTCTGAGGAGCGAAATTCAGCTTATTCCGAACTCCCCAATCCCGCACATACGCTAGCGCCTCATTGGCCTGTTTCTGTATTTTTAGTGTCTCATCTCCGTGAAACACTAACACAACGTCATCGGCAAAGGCTTGGCAGTAAAAGCCCCGTTTGTCGAGCTCCTTTAGTAGTGGGTCGAGGAGCAAGTTCCACATGATAGGACCACCAATAGACCCTTGTACACATCCCTTGGTGGTCGTTCTCGTGTGTTCTACTCCGGCGTAGCGAACTTTAACTCTACGGCTCTCGAAGTAGCTGTCTACTAACCATCTTATATTTTTCGGACAACCTTCCTCCGCCAGTCTGACCTTAATGGCAGGCCACCAAGCACTGTCGAAGGCTCCCTCTATATCCAGTGAGATCAGTGTGACAATTTTCTTGTCACTCCCTTTACCCCTGATGTGCTGGAGTAGGGTATAGAGGGAGTCTTCCGTGCCTCTTTGGGGCATAAAGCCAAACTGTCGTGTACTCATCCTAGGTAGCAGATGCCACTTCACTCTTCCCACTACCATCTTCTCCAGAATCTTTCCCAGCACCGGCAACAAGCCTATCGGTCTGTACGATTTAACGTGTGTGTAGTCCTCCTTTCCGGGTTTACGGAGGACTACGACCGTGGCCTCCTTCCAGATGGTCGGGAAGTGGCCATTTGCGAGGCATTTGTTAGCCAGTGCGAGGAACAACTCCGGATCCTTAAGGATAGCTTGTTTGCAGATGTCGGCTGTTAGACCATCTGCTCCGGGGGCTTTCTTAGGGTTGAAGCTGTTCACAGCCGCCAAGGTTTCATCCATGGTAAATGGCGGATCGTGATAATCACTATCCGCTAATCCGTCATTTATGCTATGAGCTTCTGCCCTAATCCGCTGGTGTTCTGCGTTATCGTCCTCCACCCGGTCCTCCGGGTAGAAGACTTCCGCCAAAACCTTCGCCGATTCCTCTGGACTAAGGGTAACTCCATCTTTCTTCAGGGGGAGATCTTCCTCTCTTTTCGACACTCGCCCTATCACTCTGTAAATGCCGTCCCAAACGGTTTCTTTAGCTTGTCGTTCGCAGAATGCTTTCCAGCTGTTAGTTTGGGCCCTTTTAGCTGCTGTCTCGTACTCTTCCTTTGCTTTCAGGTACTCTCCGACGACGAAATCCCTGCGGACTGCTGCTGCCCAGCGGATCCTTCTCCTCCTGGTGACCATGGCCTTTCTCAGTGAGGCTAGCTCATCAGACCACCATGGAATGGTGTTAGCCCGGTTTAGCCCGGTATGGTGTTAGCCTCGCCCCCTATCACATCGGAACAGAACAAAAGGCGAAACGTCGGTGTCCTGGTAGCACCTCTGCCTATCCCTCCAGGGAAAAAGGCGTGAGTTTATGTATGTATGTTTTAGGCTTGACTTATTTTTGCGACAAGCTTCGTTTAGAGCAGAGATAGTCGTATAAGCTAATAATGTAAATAATATTTTTATTCCTAGTTTGTATAAGTACCATGTTTATGTACTTTTGATAAATAAATAAACTATAATTTAAATATATAAAGATATGAAGTAGTTATTTATCTATGTATATTTTTTAATACAGCGATTTGGGTTTTGTTGTCATAGAAGAAGTCGTAGCATCTGAAAAGAGCTTTCCAATGACATATCGCTCGTCGTTATTGGCCAGTAGGCTGGGATGCGCCTTCTCCTTTAGGTACATTAAATTGATTATTACTATAGCATAAAAATTAAAGACATGCATAAATATCTTTTATTCAATTATTAATATGTAGGCCAAAGTTTACTTGACTAACGACTCGAAATATTGCTTAATTATATTTACATATTATACAAATATGTTATTTAATTCTTACTGTTATTATCTTATTTACCATAATATGTAGTAATAATTTATGCGAATATATGATTAATTGTAGAAAAACAAAACTTGTGCAAACCACCTGGTATTTGTAAACAATAATATTTAACGACTTTATTCATAACACCGACTTGTTTACCAATGTTCAAAAAATTATATGAATTATATGTAGATGATGGGTTCAATGTACTCTAAGTAATTCAATTAATTTAGAAATAATCAAATCAAAACATCAATTATTCATGTTGTAATTTATAAGTTTCCTAAATCAATATTTTATTGTTACTACCATCGAATATTTTAGAATAGAGAGGATACACACTTATTCTTTACCAAAAGATTTTTTCTTCAATGTGTACATTTATATTAGTTCACACTTCACAGGACCCAGCATAATTCCGCATGACAGTTTTGGTCACGAAGTTATCAGATAATTAATTACAATCATGAAAATAATAGCCTGCTGATGAAAAAAAGTAATTCAACCGAAATATACACCTATTACTTTATGAATTAAGAGCTACAGTTCACACATTTACTTAAATAGAATCCGACAAAACCAACGGAATTTAATACACACATTTTCTTATCCTTTGTACAGATACTCCCAAAAGATTCCAACAATACCTTTGTTTTGGCATTACGCAACAAAACATGAAAACCATAAACTATGCAAATTAAGTTTTATAAATAAACACAACATAATAAGGCAACGACAGATTTCCACTTGAGCGTATAACGCCAATGAAAAATGCATTTTATAGTTTCAATCGGCAATAAATTATCATTTTATGTCCCACCTTGTCCTAAAATGGCGATACAATGCGCGGAAGACTTAGTCACTTCAAAACTGCCGCCTCCATATACCAACAATGTATCAAACATTGGCAATTTCCAAATACATAGAAATAAAACGTGTTGTTATTGGAGTAAAGCAGTATTTAACTTATGAGAACAATAATTTCATCCTTTATTTTACGACTTTAAATAATAAAGAAAAAACTTAATCGGATTCGTATATTTTGCTACTACAAAAGAGTGAATAAAACGGATAAGATTCTAGATTATTATCTAACGTCGAATACAAAACATTAAAGCTAATGCCAACATTTGGACCAAAATATCTTTGACATCATAACAATCCGTGTCGTAGCAAAAGGCAACTTGGCTTTAAATTTGTTCAATTGTACTTCCAAGTTCCATGATTCCCGTATTTTAATTTTTCGGATATCCTAAAAGGATGTGTTTCTTTCTAACTACCTACTTCTGTTGCGTGCGGCACAGTGTCAACATTTAAGATTGGCGTGTTCCGCCATTAACGCAGACCTATAATCAGGCAAAACAACACATTTCTACACATCCTATCTATTACTCGGAAATACATACAATTTCAGGGAGAATTTGAGATCAAGCCACATAATGCCTAAGGTATTTATAATCGATGGTATTTTCATTATTCGCTGTCACCATTGTATATTATGTACAATGTACATATATGTATATTTTTCATTTTAGATTACTATAATTTCATTTACACCTTAGACTTTACACACACTGCCCTTTCATTTTCCTATTTTTATATCCATCCAAAGGCTGCCAGGAAGAAATTGCCTAGTGTGATTGGGCCGACTCTTGTAATTGTCAATAGGTCATTTCTTTAATGTAATTATTTCTCTACGTATTGCAAAAAAGAATTAAATAATAATAATAATGATTTTAAGCGATTTAGGCTATATTTAGATAAATTGTTAGGGACTTCGTAACTTGATTACTTTTATATTTTATTTTATAATAGTACATATATTGGCCCATATACTCCTCATAGCTGAGCACGGATCTCCTCTAGGGTTAAGATGCGTGACCACAGTGGGTGGGAGGTCCACAAGTTATGGACTCTCTCAAACCTTGGAAATTATAATTAAAGAAATTTATCATGAATGCAGGTTCCGTCACTATATTTTCCTTTACAATTAGCGATAATTAACTACAAATAAACATGTATTCGAAATCAGAGGTGTGCTTTGAACTCGAACCTCCGACCCCTGTTATCTTATCCGGAGTAATTTACAACCGGTATGTATACATAGGACTGATACATAATGTTGTTAATGATAAACTGTCCATCCAATAATTTATTTTTCACAATAACAGTTGGGTAAATACAATTGTGAAAACAACTCGTACTCACCCCCTATGTTATTACGCACAATAATATAATACAAATCAACACGTAGTAGTATTAATTAGTGGCGGTACTTCCATACAAGCCCAAAAGCCCGGCTTGCCCTACTTAATACGTATATAATAAATTCTGAACGAAACCATTACATTCAATACAAAACAGTAATTACGAAACATCTACCATTTTTGAATTTACCGCGTTCCGTCGCGGCATGGCGCTCTTCAATGAAGCGCCTGCGACGGCGAGCCGAAGCGCCGCCCGCGCTGCGCAACGCATTAAATAAATTCATTCAATAATTTTACCTCTCACGTTGAACGTAGCTCGGTACGCGCAAAACATATATCTGCCTTTTTCTCTCTTGTGTGCTTTTACGAGGCTTTCGGCAACGCATGCTATCTCTTTCATACTGACGGGTGAAATGCTACACTCTGGCACTACGAATGTATAGCTACAGATATCTATATATAGCAATAAAGTACTAAACCAAAAGCCCAGCTTTTGACCACAGAATTGTTTTGACTGAACATCGTACGTTTGAAGGTCGTCATGTGTAACATTATTTGTTAACTAAATTATATTTATTGTTATTAATATGTTGGTTCTTTTTTAAAATTACTTTATCTTTTTTTTAATACAAATAATGTAGTTTTTATATTTATTTCATAAATTATAATTGCATGTTGTAATGTTTATTTTTTCGTTTATTAGCAATACTGTACGAATTACTACTAACTTCATAAGTATTTTGACATTGTAAAATTGTAAATAGTTCGGTTGTAGGTTAATTATTACTTTTTTTAATGTTATTTAAACTTTTTGAGACGACAATGATTTGTATTGTTTCTTGTGATGGTTTTAGTCAAAGAGAATATAACACTACGTTAGGTTTTAGTGTGATGGTGAAAGTGTTCATTGCCGTTATAAAGGTATTTTGATTCAATTATATTGAAACTGGCGCGAAAACTACGCCGAGTTTGGGCATTTCTTAAATTCGTGGTAAATCACAAGAGGCATTTTATCGGTTCAGTTTATTAAACTACGTAATTCGATTTCGAAATGCTCCCATTCATATAGGTTATTAAACAGTCGTGTTACATAAATGCTTTTCAAGGGACACTTGTGTATTAGAATGTTTGGATTAATTCTTATGATTTCAATGAGTTTGTGGTCCTTTCAAAAGGCATGCTATTACTTGTAAAAACTTAACCTTATTGTATTTAAAACAATTTCTGTCCGCAATATTGCTTAACTGCGCATTCAAACACGGGAGCATAGTAGCCTAGTAGCTATCGTTGTGCTCGTGTAATGCCGAGTATTAAAAGTGCTCAGTAGTTAGTGCATTAAAAAGTTACGGTTGCATGACCACAAGCTATCTATATTTGTCTTACCTAATCCTAATATTGTATAGATTGTGTGGTAGGTCTGCCGCCGCGCCGTAAATTCGAATTCGTCGTTCTTAGTATTTTTTTCCTTCTAAATAAATATGTATTAAAACTAAAATAATATTGGGCTTGCCCTACTCCAAAACCCTAGGCACGCCACTGGTATTAATTAACTAATAATATTTATTTGTTATACTTTAGCTTAATGACCTAAGGCGTTATTGATAGACAAATTTAAAACCTATTTTAGCTATCGAATATTTTGTCTCCTCTGAATCTGAATTCTAAAGACGTTCGAAAGAGACAAAACATTCGATAACTAAAATAGGTTGTAAATCTGTCTATGAATAAGGCCGTTAGTGTCTGTATACACTGTGTGTAAAAGTTCTAGATTCGTCTAACTGGTCTAATTTATTTATTTACATTAGATTCTATTAACATCAGCCTGTAACTCTCCAGTGATGGAGTGATATCTCCTCTTACCAGTTTTTGATATCCTTGGTTAAAGAAGAAACTAAGGTACAAATTCCACCTTACATTATGATCTCGTATTTATTAATAAAATTATTATATTTTAATTAAAAATTTACATAATAATACGAGTATACTTTGTTAAGGCCGAATTACATTTACCCGAAATTTCAATTATCTACATCCAAACATGGACAAAGCGCAACGCATTAGTAAACAGAGTAGGGCCCGATAGTTCGGTTATCTGTGCGATGGCATCAGTATGACGCTCGCGTGCGTCGTGCCGGCCGGTCGTGATCGTCATACTGAGCGGTCGCTTCCGCTTCCTAGTGCACTGAGCACTTAGCCAAGCAACCAAGTAAGCACCAAGATGACTGTCCCGTCCACACACCCACCACTCCATCTCCTGTCAGCCAGGATCAACAGCAAAGGATTGACACCGAGCTCCGCAGATCGGCGAGTCTCTACAGACACTAGCTTGCCTTTAACCCGCATAGAAATCAAATAGAACAAACGAATAGAAGTTGGAAAGTAATTATATTTGTTTATTTCAGCACTGAGAAGTATGCTCTGAGCACTACAGCATCAGCACAGCAGTTAGTGCTGGCTTTAAAACCAGAGGCCGTTCCGAGACATTTGTGGTAATACTTGTTTCAGGTCGAGGTGTTTGTAAATCCGAAAATGTTCTCTAATTGCCTACACCACCATACAAGGGTCAGGATTATGTGACTCTTGGGTGTATTTATAAATTTAGTTATGCACTGAACGCACCGAAACAAGCAATTGCGTAATCTTAACGACTTGGGTGATAACGTTTTGTTTAAATGTTGTGCATGTAATTAAATGCTTCTTTGTGGCGTGTTACGTGTAGTCTTGTAGTTTGATAGTCTTCATATGGTTCGAGGTAATTCTCGAGGATTTTGGTATATACATGTTTCTGTTCTTGTTATGTTCTTTTGGAAAATTAATTGATTTCGTAATGAAACCCACAAACACTGCTAAATTAAAATTTCTAATCACAGTATATTTCTGGTCTACAACTACGCACAGTCCACTCTTGACTAAGTCCGTCCAGCTGGCCCGATTCGAGTGCATAAACCCGGCGTAAAGGAGCGAGTATAAATAAATGAAGCGTGTAATAAGTTCAAGTAAGCCACGCAACAGTAAACACTGACTCACGGGACCTACATCCAAACGAAATTAACATCAGTCACAATTAACAAAACGCGTACGCATGCGCACCCGGTACAACGGACCTACGCACGAGCACTGTAAATCTGCAGTCAAGTGTTAACAATGAACATACCTTACTGAAACTGGCATTAATCACCGTGACTCAACGGCAACCGGTATCAAAAGTTCATTACAACGTCAATCAAATACCTACTTTATTACAACTGATTAAAGTTATTTATCAAATGCACATAAATGCGCAGCGCAGACGCATGTTTATAAAAACAATACAAATTAATACAGTAAGCAACGATAATGTCCTGCGATTGTGCGTGTCATACGATTCGATACATTATGTTTACACACAAGATTAATGACAGTTTTAAAAACAAAGGAATGCTATTTACGCGAGGAAAACAAGTGAATGCACTAAGGGCCCGTCACGGCCAAGGGTCTTTGAACAGTACCGTGTACATAAGTACTAAATTGCAAAATTATAAGTTTCCTTATTTGCAAGTGGTACTTGCGTAATCGCGACGTGTTATCGAGTTGCATGGTTGCTTCGTCGCTTCTTTACAAGTATGCTTGTGTGAACGCAAGTATTTACGTTTCAGTTACTGTGTTTCAGTTTCAGTATGGAAACTGAAAATTACAATTCTCACTACTCCGACTGCATTTTAATGTCATCGTTTTTGGTAATTAATTTAAAGTCCGCAGTTTTTGGAAAATAAATTCCGAAATATATTTCAGAGTGTCCTATTAATATATAAAAACAAAGCCAAAACGTTAATTCTTTGTTGTTTTCAGGATGAAGAAACACAAGTACCTCTTAGAGAATTTGTTGCCGGGCGAAATTGTTTTATCTTCTAAAACAAAACCAAGGTTGTTTTCGGGAAGAAAAAATGTTTCAATTACAATAGTATTTTACTCAAGGGCGAAAAGAATTAATTATTCCGGTGGAATATTTATTGATTAAAACGAGTCATTACTGCTCCGTCACATTTGTTCACGGGAATAAATTGATAGAGCATGACAAATATCTTATGATGACTAGGTTGGACACACAATAGTTAAATTGAGCATAGATTTCTTTGAACATTCATTGAGTTTGAAATTCTGCTGCATCGAGCGAAGGGATAGGTTACAGACCCACTTGTCCTTATTTATATAAACCTAGTTCTTTACGCGAACCGGGACAGCATGATTGAAAATTTTGAAAAATGGGAACAGGTGATCGTCAACAGTTCTTTAACGGTGAAGGAAAACATCGTGAGGAAACCTGCATGCCGTAGCGATTTTAAATAATTTTTACGGTATGTCAGTCCGCCTACCCGCACTAGGCCAGCGTGGTGGACTATATGGCCTAACCACTCTCAGTCGATTCTCTCAATTGTAGAGTAGGCCCGTGCCCAGCAGTGGAACGTATATAGGCTGATACAGATCGTCAGACACTAGTCGATATTCTCTCTGGAGCTGGATGCAGACCGCATCCAACACGTTGCTTTAGACATCCTTGGGGATACTACCCCAGCAGTAGACTTGCTAGAGCTGAAGGTTTTAATGACAGTTCTCTCGAAGCGACAATTTTCTAACCATACAGTGACAATTAACAGACTTAATTTAAAAAAAAAACAATTCTATTCTGCACTTAGTAACAGTGGGAGAGCTGTACGAATGTCGCTTTATAAATCAGTCTTACTCAGTCGCCTATCAGGTGTAATAAAAAAATAATCGTACCGAAGCTAAGCCGTAAGGCTCGCTAATTAGAAGTGAATGGCGCTGGGCCGTGGGACCAATCAATCTGACACACTCAATAAGGACAATGATCCGATTCCTTAAATAACATCGTTTTTCAAATAACAAGACACGCCTAGGTTTTTTTAGGTTCTTATTTTATTACTTACTCAACCTTATAATAGATTAGTGATTCCATATATATATAAAAAGCATTAACAGGTATCACGAACTAACTGAGACTATTTACTAATATTCCAAATTTAGGTCAGATATTCGACACATAACCGTCAAATATTTCAATTCTACTCATATAAGGACACTAATGATCTCATTAATGTAGTCTGACGTTTCTCTTAATCCGCAAGGCCTTGATGCTAAAAATATATTGCACGTAGATAAAGCACTTAGAACGCACGTTACTTTCACTGGGAGGCTAACAAGCAAAATAAGGATAATTGCGTAAATTCCATACTTTTGTTCGACAAAACTAACCTAGACGGGGTTAAATTGACCACTAAGTAAATAATGTTATTCAACGTTTTAAGTACCTTATATTTGTATTACCTAGCTTAAGGTAATGATAGGGCTGGCATACCTAATCGTGGCCAAAGTCCGGAAAAAATAAAGAGAAAATAAAATAATATCCAGCGCTGACGCATGTGTGATATAATGAAAGCCCTGCAGTAGCAATTCAACAGAAAACTAAACGGAAAGTAACACATGTCTATGTATTCATTATTTACTCACATCTCACTAATTAAGCCCGGAGCACCAGCAACTTTCACGGGAAAATTGACTTTAAATTATTGCAGCAGAGCCTCTTTCAGTTCGCTAATAAAACCGCAATGAAATGTAATAAAGTTACATAGTTATACATGTAACGGTTGAACAATGTGGTAAATGAAAATCAAAAGTCATTTTCGCCCGCCATAACCGCTGAACAATGCGTTTCTACAATAACTACGTACGCCACACTAAAATATTGTTTAAAAACATACAAGTGCTAAATCGTTAACACGAAACTAGGAATTCTCAAACAAATTATTCCTGTAATGATTTAATTTCGTACATTTTAACTCGTCTGTGACTCATTTTTATGGTAGCCGCCTTCCTGGTAATATAATCTAGCATCTTAGTAACATTCCAAATTATTGTGAAGAATCTTATACACCTGAATTCGCCGTTCCATCAGAAATGGAATATAATGGACTATAAATAAATACACCCAACAGTCACATACATACTCGTAGTCCTGATGTCACATTATCATCAATTAAGTATTGTGTCATGGGTATCGGAAACTACGAGAGACTTTTTGGTCTCACAAACGCCCAGACCCGAGACAAATATTAGTGGACTTCACAAACATTTTTCTCGGTGCGGGTATCAAGCCCGCGGCCTCTCATTCCTCAGCCGGCGTCTAACCGACTGTGCCACGGAAGCTGTCAAATAAAGCTATTCATTCTCATTCGCACAGGCTGTGCGGAAACAATTGGAAAATACAGGGCTTTTATTTATATCGACGTGAACTCAAATAGCACCCTAACAATTGAGAGTGAAGTATTGTGCACTTAGGGAGACGATTGCGAGCTCATTTCATCGCAGGACTTAGTGAAAGTCGACCTACATTAGGCCAGTTTAGACTCTGCTTTACGCAATACAACAGCGCCTTCAATAGTAAACTGCGTTTCACATCTTACCTAATATGCAAATGTAATAATTGTGATAAGCTGTTTAGGTCTTTGGGATCTGTGTACTGCAATTACAATTGCCATATGAGTACGCTTTCACATTATGAGAATTTTTAGTTATTCCTGGATTTCTATACAATAATATAATGTCAAACAGATTTTAAGCTTTATTACAACAAACTAGGTAATGTAAGTTGGTGTCCGGATACATTTTATCTAACTATCGATTAGTTTAGTATCAGAATTTTGAAGCCATTTTATCTGACATGGCATAATTGATGCCGTATTAAATTACCGAGGAAAAGAATAGTTTTTGCCACCAAACCTAAGTAATTGAAACTAGGTTTTCCATACAACTGGTTTCCCCATCCCTAAGGAAATTCTTTATTATAAATAATTCAACGAATCCCAAACGTGGACGGAAAAATACAGCAGATAGCAGGAGTAAGTGAAAAATAACTAAATTAATAAAAATATAACCTGTTTACAATTACTGTTGCAATTGTTTGTGCAAACTTTATAGCCAAGGTTATTTCGTGTCATATAAAATTATCAAGATGGCTAAGAATGGTCAACGAACGCAATAAAGCTGTTATCGAAACTGTGGCTATTAAAACCACGGCTCTCGTCTAACACATTACTCTGTGACATTACTCTATTAACAGCCACGAATGTTCGACAAACAAGACAAAGTACTGTACTTAACAAATAAAAAGCGAGTAAGAAGTAAACCTTTTACGGATTTATCGCGATTTGGTTAAATTTTTTTCATTTTTTAACTTCCCAACGTATAAGTTAGTTGAATTTCAATGTGTGTAACATTCGCGTAAATCTAAGAAACCATTAAGCGAATAAGAGTCAATAGAAGGATCGTCAAAATACTAGAGTCATCCATTGAATACACCGAAGCTACTTCCAGATTTTTTGGTTATGACGTTAATTTTTTTTTTTTTTTTATTGCCGTATAGGCAGACGAGCTAGCGACCCGCCTGATGGTAAGCGGCTACCGCTGCCCATAGACCTTCGCAGTGCCAGGGGTCCAGCACAACAAAGTCGCTGCCTACCTTAAGGATAGTACTCTCTTTAATTGTATAAGTAGAGGAATTTGAGTAGAATACCAAAGCGATAGTTTCTTTAGTTGTTAAAAAAACATCTGCCAAAAATTTACCCATCTCCCTGAGCTAAAATTTCCTAAGAAATATCTGTCTCAAACTAGTACTGACAAATGAATTCACGAATCACAGTTCACGGGTTCAAAAGCCTTCCAGTGGCACCTGCAGGCGAATAGAAATGTCGTTTAATATTTTGACGTTTTGGTAATTATTTGCTAATTGAAATCCGTGACGATAAGGAGCTGATAAGGTCTCACGTGATTGAGTAACATACGAATCGCGTAATAACAGCCAAGCTACGTGAGTTTTATGTGCGTTTTACGTTCAGACCGATAGTAATACGACTAGTAATACGAATAGTGTTTGTAGGAGTTCAGCTGAAAGGTTTTTCGATCGAGTCTGCCTGTTGACGTTTCAATGTATTTTAGTCTTTTACGCTGCTGATTTTTCGGGGAATTGTTTTTATTACGTTGTGGCAAATCTAGATACTACTCGTATCTCGTCCACAGACCTATTACTACAGCTATTGTAAGCCAGCGTGAAGTATTAACAATTAAACGCGTGCTGGCTTGCGGAGCCATAGCTTGACTGTTCAATCCATTTCGGCGTGAACCAAAAGGTTCTCTAATTCTTTTTTCTGCCGTACAGTCAAGCTGTGGAACGGTTTGCCATCGCACGTGTTCCCTCCTTCCTATAATCCTGGGTCCTTCCGCCGTAGCGTGAAGAGGCATCTCAGCGGGCCGGCATGATTGTATCGAATGGTATAAGACTACCGTTTGATACCATTCGATACTCTATCTGGACGGCATTAGCACTTACCATCAGGTGCAATGCAGTCACTATGCCGTGACAGGTTAAAAAAAAAAAAAAACGCACTGAAATGGTGGCGAGTCTGCAGTTTATCGAATCTTTGGAAGAAAGTGCCGACAGTACAGCAAAATTAATAGTTGCTTAGTTTAGGAACATAATACAAAAGACTCCTCGATCTCACAACAACCGAAAAAGGAGCATAGCTGTCATACCAATATACATAGAAAGCGGCCTCCTTCCAGGAATCTTCTTCAACTTTAGCTTGAGGTCAAATATCTGTTTATGATTGCAGGAACATTAACTTTTATTGAAAAAGATCTTTTGTCCACCACAACTTATACTAGACAAAGATATATTCTTCAAACCATGTCATTAAATGACGTGCGTTACCATACAATGATTCACAAGCTGTTTCATAATAAACATGGCTCCGATACTCAGAAACAATTTGTGTCACATTTATCACGTTAATATAATATTATTTCTCAATACTATAGCATTTGTTTGAGTCACTACAAATGTATTATTAATATGGTTCAGAAGTATGGTCTAAGATTCATTAAAATTAATTAAACGGATATGATTGCGGTTTTTAGGTTATTTAACTTCCCGATGTTTCGAAGACTACCGCATACGTAGTCACGAGGCAGACATACATACATTCAACCGAGTATTTTTTAATTCTCCAGTTTTTCCCTTCTGAATTCGGCTCTACCTCCAATGATTGCAATGGTATCACACAAAGTAATTATAGTTAACTGGTGGTAGGTCTCTCATATGTGAGAGACCGCGTGGGACTGACTGACTAACTGAGACCAAAACATACGATATTTTATTGGTAACAGGATATTCGTACAACCACCGTTCACAATGGTGGAAATCTCACGTTAGGGACCCACGCCCGTGTTTCACGTTGTTCCTTGTGTCAAGGTGAGAACCATTTCTTGTAAGTCAATACTCTATTTGGAATACTGCAGTTACCAGGTGTATTGTAGTCACATTATTGCCCAATTAAAAAAAAAATTACAAAGGAATTGTATACAGCTTAAACGAAGAGTGAGATTATAGATAAACGCTGAGCCATCTAGATCGCACACGAATTATGTACGCACACAGTGTTATCTTTATCGCAATTATTTACAAAATATTTAATTCGAGAAACGATACTCATTTGTTGAACACCTTACATAACATGACCTTATACAGACGACTTTCAGACACCGGCATTTTTTACTAACTAGATTGACGAGACGAGCTTAAGCCTGATTGTATGCGTCACGCATACCTACAAACATCGCCAGGAACACAGAATCTACAATAAATTATAAAAACCAGTGGTAGTTTTTTTTAAGTTACGAAAAAATAACAAATAACTTTTTGCCGCCAATACGGGATTTATGAATTTGAACGACGGACATAAACCAGTATGTGGAAGACCCACGAGACACCAACATATTTTAATGCTACTCACATTGTGTTTAGGTCTGACTTCTTCCTAAATAACTAAAATACTTCCTTACCCGCTAAAACGGAAATTGTGTGGAAAACAAAATTAAATATGATATTAAATGCATAATTGATATAAAATTCCTTTCTCAAAAGTGTGTTACCACTTCGATCTCATATCAATACATGACAAATGCGTGTTCCTAGCAAATGTGTAACAACAATGAACACAATATCTAAAATTAAATTGCAGCGCTGATAACGGTGCAGTTTGGGTCAGCATACCTATCAACAATTACGTATACGCTGAAAATTATGTAACGAATGATGTCATGTGATATGAACAATAAGAAAAACAGAGCCCTCACAAATTCGAGTAATTAAATTCTTATTTTTTGTATGGTTTACCATAATGTATGATTAAATAATTATAATAAAGTAAAGTATATTTTTAAAGGTTGTTCGGTAAGTCGTACCGTACTCCATCAAAATTTTAGGTCAGAGCAGTTCAGTGAACCCCTTATTACACGAACGTAGATTATCCAAAAGAGCGGAAAATTATTTAAATAAAGGATTTTCCTTGCGATGTCGACGCATTGAAAACTTACTGAAGAGTTTAAATTACTAGTATCGACGTATTTCAGATTTAGTGGGACTTAAGATATAGGTTATATAGATAAATTTAATTTGTAAGATATATGCTTGTGGGAAAACCCACAACAAATAAAAAATAAAAGGTAAGCAAATGTATGTATAAATAATGATTAAATCTCGAAGCGTAGGTAATTATTAATGACATTAAGTATTTACGATATAAATCGATTTAAAAACTCACCTCAGAAGTCTCTGAATAGACGACGCCGTGCTCGTCCTTATAAGTTATGTTAATATTCGCCACTGTGTAAGTATCGCTGACGTATCGCTCATCCGTGGGGCCATATCGCACGGACTCCAGCTCACTGCCCGGCGCATGACACCCCACCAGCGTCACCATCCATCCCACAGCGATACTCGACAACAAATCTTCCGCACGCATCTTAACACAAGTC
Source organism: Deilephila elpenor (assembly GCA_949752805.1). NCBI lineage: Eukaryota > Metazoa > Arthropoda > Insecta > Lepidoptera > Sphingidae > Deilephila > Deilephila elpenor. The sequence continues at coordinate 4,547,021 of OX457114.1, forward strand.
ACAACACTATCACTCGACACTGAACGCTTGACGCGGTATGTTTTTAAACATTTGCGCTCCGACACCGCGGGCGCACACGTCTCAACGCACCGGCCAACTCGCACTGAATGTTGTATTTATCAACGTAACGCTACGCTCTAAGACGATAATGTTATCGATACACTTCACAACACTAGCTTCCTGCTGGAACTCTGGTGCTACGCTCGATGTGTCACAGGGTGGGCAAGGTTATCGTCATGATATCGCTGCCAGGGTGCCCCGCATTGCTTTGTGCTATCTTTTCTCTATAGTGTGTGTGTAGTCGACAGCTGCACCGTAACCTGCGAGATACTTCGCTGCATCGGGCAACTGTAACAAAGAAATTTATTGATTAGTTTTTGTTTTTAAATATTTATCGGTTAATTAGCATTTAGCAGAGATAATTTTAGCAATTTGCGTTTTGCATTAATTTCATGGAAATTTATAAAAAACATTACTGTCGTCGAACTACATAATATTTAAAATATGATAGCTTGGAATTCCTTTGTGCAATGAATTTACTTTATTATCGTTCACAAAAATTATAATTATTAATTAAAACGAGAACGGACAAAACGATCACCATAGATAATTCACGATATAATATGTTAACTATCACTTAGTGTTCATTGCTTTATACTTCATGACGTCTATTCTCATGACATAAAAAAATATATTGATCTTTGACGCCCAGCCTATTCACCCGTATATTACTATTGTCCCAAACATGTCCTACAAGAGGCGTCATCACGTACACATAGCCAGCGGAAGACAATTAACTCGCCGGAGAAAAAATCTTCAATTTCAGTAGGCCTAGGCAGATGGGTAGTGCTTAAGGACACATACCCAATTTCCTCAAGGTTCCTTACCTTAAAGGCGAAATTAACACCACGGGAAAACTTTAATTAAAAAAATGTATTCATGTTTTAACCCTTATTGCTGAGTGTGAACTTTTGGTAAAATTTAATGAGGATTTTTGTGACGGTTACTTATGTTATTTTAAAGATAAATTGTAGCATAATTATTTTTTGTAATTCTCGACATTTTTAATACATCTTCAAAGATAGCAGGCAACATAATACGAACGGTCATTCTTTTTTTACTACAATAACAATAACAATTTAAATTAACAACTCTGTTATTATTCGTATATGCATTAATATTTGTAGATTTTTTGCAAATATGTGCAGAAGCATTTTTGCAAATATGTACCGAAATTATTTGTTAATATGTCATTTAATATGCAAATACAAAACAGAGAGTTCCGCCAAAACAATTTGAACTAAACTTACAGATAAGAGTCTTGATATATTAGACCGGGAGAAATGTTTATTCTGGCACTATGTGTAAGTATGGGTCGACGACACCCGGTCATCGAACCACTATTAAAAGTATCAATGTGAATCACTTTGAAATTGCAAAATAACAATAAATCGCAACATATTTTACGCAATTTACGATGGAGAAAATAACAGAAATATTTCTGTGACAATTTATATAGTGCTTTAAAGATTTATAGTCAGTAGTCACATATTCTTAGATGTTTTTATAATGTGTAGTCGAAAATTGTGGATATTTCGTAAATAAATACATGTATACAAAATATCAAGTCACTTAGAGCATAAATAATTATAGATTTTTTCTTCGATCCTTATACATCAATTTTGCTTGCCTTCAACCATATACATCAGTATACATTTTCATCGATTCAGGACACTCCTGACCTACCCCTAATTTCGTCAATTTTATCGATAATTAGATTTAGATTTTCCAATTGATGCTAAAGGAATTAATTAGCACACTAAGACCAAGATTAAACGAGATATAGACCGTAAAAGCAGATCATAATGCTGTTTACAATGACGCCAAGCAGAAATTGCAACAAAGAAGAATATTTAACAAGAAAAACATATTTTCTACAATCGCACTTTCACCCATATCTTATCATGTTTTGAGTTCAAACGGCTAGACGAATTTTTGCACGACAATTTTATCAGATTATTACTATAAATATTTTGTTTAATCTACATTATAACTTCATCAATGAACTAGATTTATAGTCGTGATGTATTGCTAACAAAACTATACCAAATACTGAAAAAAATATAGTTAAAGTGATGGGTCAATGCTGTCCAAATATGATTATATTTTATTTAAAAAATGGTTTGAGGTTTATAAATGTTCTATCTCCTTTTCGCACATTTAACTAGGTCGAAGAAACATGATTTTTATGCATTACAATATTAAATAATTTGCACTATAGTTTTATTACCTCTGATATCCTTTCAAAAGAAATACAATAAATCATTTTAATCAAAATTAATCGACAGCCTTATACTTGAACTGTCTCGCAATAAAAACAAACTCAACAATCATTACTGAATATGCAAAACAGGCGTCCTTTGACGCAGGTTCTAACCCCGGAAAGGGACGTATAATTAATGTGGAAATTAATCATATTAAACATACTCCTTTCTCTAGACCTTGCTGAGTGATTGCAAGAATGTTCACACGAGCCTTATCGTCACTTCATACAAACCGTAACGCGTTTAACTTTAAGGAAATCGACCGTGAATAAGTTATAAAACCGCCGAGCAACCGTAACATTACGGGAAATTGGAAATGTGAATAAATAAGTACACACAGGCTTAGTCCTGACATACTGAAAAACAGTCGTAAGTCGTGTGTCTTGGGCATGTGACACTACGGCACCCTTTTCTATTTCACAGTATCCAGACATTGCAGCCAGTAACCATTGGCAGACAATCTACTGGAATTGGATTTCCTTTTAACCGTAAAACAACAGTACTTACAGCTTGGTGACTGTAATATATTACAAACTTTATAATGCATACAATGATGAGTCTATCTGGCGGAAAGTCTGTGTGCGGAATGTGCAGCAAAAACTCGTCGCTCCAATAATTTCATGAAAACAATTACATAACACAACTATCTTGTTATCTATATTTGTTGTTTGTACGTGACTTTATAATAAAATATTTAAATATTGTCATACTGACTCGAGAAAAACAAAGATGTTAAATACGAATTTCATTCATTGGACTTTGCCACCGTTGTAATCCCTCATAAAAATTTTGCTTTGAATAACATTCATATGTATTTCACTGCTGAATACAGGCCGCCCCCAAGGACGTTAGACTTCTGGTCTTATTTACGACAGATTTAAGCCCTATTTTAGTTATCGAATGTTTTGTCGCTTTCGAAGGTCTTTAGAATTCAGATAGAGCGAAGAAGACAATACATTCGATAACTAAAATAGGTTTTAAATCTGCTTATGAATAAGGCCTATAGTATCTCCCGCTAATATTGCTTCTCGTCATCGTCCTGTTATTTAACTATGCCAAATTCGCGACGGTTATTCCTCCATCAGTCGGACATTCGCCAATGAAAAATCACACTTTCTCTCGTTTATATAAATATACTCCCAGAACAAATATGTACAGACTATACAAATACCTCAGCGTGTAGACTAACCCAGGAGCTTATTATGCTAAAATTAAATTTTGCTTATGAACTACGCCATGAGGTCGATTAAAAAAATATTCTCGTCTGCGTTATTTGACCTCATCTTGAATGAGGATTTCACTGATTAACTTGTTTATTTGGCAACAAACATGCTATAAAGCGAATTAACGACTTATGGTAACAGTCGATCTTATGCAGTCTGTATGCAAAAATAACCCAGAGAGTATTAAACAACTGCATACAGATAATTATTTACAAAACACTGCTAATGCTGTACTTTCAAACTTGGAGCATGCATGAAGAAATTGAAGTGGGATAAAGCGAATGTGATATTTTAGTATCAACATAGTTGCGACCCAGTCTCTCTAGATTGTTACGTATGTATGTGCTAATACAACTCATGCTTATACTAAACTTTCACTAGGAAAGCAAGATGCGTTAATCGATTTGGAGACTAAAGTCACGACCTCAGCTCACAACCCACAAAGATTACTACAGGATAAAAAGTTAGACAATATAGCCAGAGTAACTACTGGACATATTGAGACTTAACATCTCATGTCTCAGGATGGCGAGCGCAGTGGAATGCCAAGCATTGCTTTATAATTCATGAGTGTTTTGTAGAGGATATCTTGATAAACATCTTCAATATTTCTAAATCCACCAAAATAAATATTAAAATCACGTTCGAACTGCGTGAATACAGTGAGTCACAAGTGGGTCGGCCAATAACTTCTTAGATAAAAGATAAACTCAACGCGAACGCATTATCTTCGCATATTTGCGAAGTTGCCACTGATCCGCTTTACTTTCGATATATTTTACGACCAGTTTGTTTCTAATAATATTGGGAATATAATTTTATTGTATCTGTGTATTTTATTTAGTACTAAATACTAATATTCCAACTTCGATCGGTTAAATTTTATATATAACTGTCAAAGAGAAATGTTAATTCTATATTAGGAGACTAATGATCTCATTAGTGTAGTCTGACATTTCGCATAATCCGCAAGGCCTTGGTACTAAAAATATATGGTAATGTTAGTTTAATATAAATATAAATATTTAAATTTGCATGCTGTGGTCTCCTGTAATTGAAGATCACGACTTAATGTTAACTAGAATAACACTACACCATTTTCTTCATTATACATCGTGTATCCTTCGTTGGACGTCCTTAAATAAATAAAATAAAATAAAACATATTCATTTAATTAGGTTATATGTTTAGGTAATATGTTGTTTAGGTATTGTATTTGTATCTAGAGCCTTAATGAACATCACAATGTAAAATTTCCATACAATATAACATTAATAATACTTAAAAAAAAACAGAAGAGTCATGGAAAATATGAAACATTCCGTGTCCTTAATAATTGTTTATTTCAAACACGTACAATAATGACTACCAAAATTAAACTAACCAATTAATATCGCATTGAGGAAGTTTTGTTGGAAAACTACTATGATTTTGTAGCATTAGATTAATACTAGGATGCAGGAAATATTATTTCGTATGACTTTGTATTCCAGGATGATTCCAGATGATCCGTCTAGAAGTTCATAAATATGGCTTTCCTGAGGCTAGTCTTGACCACAACATGTCCCAACTCGGGAAAGCACCACGGTCTCATTTAAAACAGATGTGAAGTGGTTTATTATCGCCTTTCGATCTATTCGTAAAAGTTTAAGCTAAGTAACACTGTGTTTGAAAATCTTTTTTTTAAGAAATTATCTTTAACGCTACTACAATAGATGATTGATAATAGTATTCATAAAATAAAAGACAATTAAATATATTTATGAAACTCAACACAAACACCAATCCTCAATCATGAATTATTCCTCTGTTCTTTCATTACACCTACAACAACATAAACCAATTCACTAGAAAATATCAAAGCCGTATTATTAGACGTTAAAAATAATTTTCTTTGTAATCATAAAGGAAGTATACAAAAACCTTCAGTGGCAGAAGGTCGCAAGGTCGAAGGGAGGTGGCCATACCCCTCAGGTGATTACGGGCCCTATTCTATAGCGATAAAATCGTGACCGCCCAAGGTCCCGACATTGGCATTTTGTTATTGTAGTGCGATGACTTGGTATTCGTATCGATTTTTATGTCGTATTTATTGTATTAAAAGTATGGAAAATGAAATCATACAAATTACAATACAGTATTATACGGGGTATATCAAGACTGTGACCGAAAACGAAGCCAGGTGGTAGTATAAGTGACTTTAAATATACATAAATAAATATTGTATAAGAACTAAAAAATCCTGCATGACTGAGCTTAGTTTTAAAATTGACGACGACGATATCACATGGCTTAGACAAGATCGTTAGATCATATACGGCTTTTTTAGTAAAAGACGGTTGACATGAAGCGAGCAGATTGAAGCCTTTTTTTTAGTTATGGACATAATTGGAATGTTATTTAGTATCTAATGAATTGGTGTATTAGCAGTGCGATTTATATGATAGGTACCGCCACCCGTTAATACCCTCAACAACTGAAGATACTTTTTACGAATTCCGATTTGCTGCGCATTAGGATGGGAAGACGTTGGGAAGATATATATTAACTAACCTACTAGTTATAATTATTATCAAGAACCACACCCAAAAACAAACACCGAACAAAACAAAACACCCCCAAACATCCCTTGACTTTGGCCATCTGGAATTCCCTTGGCCTTCTACAGTAAACCTTCGCAGTATCGACTACCCCCGTGGAAGGGGTCGCGCGTCGCGTGACTGCTGTGAACTTGGCCGTACCATTAGCACGAAGGTCTGAACTTGCACTGACATTGGACCGGGTAATGGGATCCGAATACTTTCGCTCAAGGGGAAAGGTTTGATGTGGGAAGTGATTTGATATGAAATATCTTTTGCGTGTTACATCATCAGCTGGTCTAAAGTTCACATCTAGATGTACTTTTCGATTACGCTAAATCCTAATGTTATAGCGTAGAGATACGGATATGTAAGAACTCATTAAACTCATACGTTGATGATCGATGAAAGAAGCAGAATCTAGAAGAGTATTATATATCAGTGCATGCAAATCTATTGAAGTTCTTGTAAGAAAAACAATCGTCATCCATGTCTACTCTTTTCTGCTTTTCTTTCCTATTGTGAGTCAGACAACACGTGCGATCACTTATCATGTAATTCGGTGAGATATTTTTGTCGGATCTATATATTAAGAGGGATTACTCACACTCTTGGAATCTTGTGAGATCGTAAAGAAAGAAAATTAGATATTGCAGTCGTTTGTCATTGTTGAAGTCGTTTGTAATTGATGTGAGATTTTGATTCATTCTAGAATGCATCATTTGTTCGAGATTAGATACCCGATTTGATAGGGCTTTCCGGTATGACGTCACAGATAATAAGGCGAAGTGCGGATGCACCAAGTCTATCGTATTTTCAAGGCTTTTACGTTATATAAAGATATTTGTTTCGATAATTGTTATATTTATTGTATAAATGATTTGACAGTAACCGAGCTACATAATTCACATCACCAATTATCGGAAATTAATTAGAGTAGCTCAGTGATTTAAGAAAAAAGATTAAGAACGTATATAAAGCCTCGGACTATAGTAAGCTAATGATCATGATGAAGACAGCTCTACAGAAAAACCCAAGTTAGCAGTCTTTACTAAACTCTTTATCGATTACTCAGAAAGATAATTTGCTCAAGAACCCATAACAGACGTTAATGAGACCTCATCCACAAACAATTTCATTAAGTCTTCAGTTCCATCGATCACAAGACGATATCGTTTCCTGATGGTCAGTTTTTGCATCGACCAATCACCGCGCGAAGTGGAGCGAACCTCATCTTAATTGAGCACTTTTTGCCCCCCAACCACTACACTTGATGAGTTCCGTATTGAAAAAGTCAACGAGATTTTTTCAGTGAAGCGCTATCGGATAGTTTAGCATCATATTTTGCAGCATAGTCTAAATTTCCACCATTGGAACGTCGCCTGTGAAATAAGTTACGGGTTCGATCTTCGCACCAAGACAAATCGACAATAAAGAAATAATAAAATAAATAAATAAATAAATACACCCAACAGTCACACACATAGTCCCGACCCCACATTAAGATCAATTAAGTCTTGTGTCGCAGGTATCAGAACTACGAGAGACTTTTCGGTCTCACAAACACCCAGACCCGAAAGAAATATTTGTGGGCCGCACAAACATTTCTCTCGGTGCGGGGATCGAACCCGCGGGCTCTCGTTTCACAGCCGGCGTCTAACCAACTGCGCCACGGAGGCTGTCAATAAAAAAAATGTTATTAAAACACCTGAATCAAATATAGAAAATTAAGATATTGACACATAACACCCTAGCCAATAATAAGAATCAACACTTTGTATTGATGAGCGATTGTGATCGCCGATTTGTCCTCGTATTTTTTAAGACATCAAAACTCTAACAAAATATATTCCACAACTAAAAAGCATGAATTGAAATATTACATAACACAAAAATGAAAATATAATTCACAGTACCATATAATTGACCACAACGCGTCACATAAGGATATAATTATCGAGAAACATTCAAGACGTTCAGACATACGTCGTGTTTACCAAATAAGCCTCTGAGCAATATTTTGGTAAACAATACTGAAACGCGAGTAAACACATCATTCTAGTGTACAAATGGACAATACAAATACAATTTCACCATAAATTATTTGTGATAAATATTCTTTCTGTCGCGCAATGTTTGTTAACATTAAATAAGATTTACACTCAGGGCCGAGAATCGAGAGTTGAGTTGATAAGTATGTTGAGATTTTTTGGTAGACTGAAGGATGCATGTAAAGTTAGATGAAAGAATAAGACTAAGAATGTCTTTATAACTGGCACATAAAATTGATTGGAACAATCAGGGTAAAATAAAAAATAATAAATATAAAATAAATATTATACAAATAAAAAGATGATATAGATGATAAAACATGTCTCCGTTATAACAAAAACCTTTCATACCGAGAAAATATTTATGAAACACCAAGTTCTCCACGATTTAAACCTTGTTTTCAGTTGAACCCTTCAATAGCTAATTTAAACTGTCATAACCAACCGAACATTGAAAGATGTCAGAGTAAATATCGATTTCAAAACTTCATAAAAGTGTCGGCCTCGCGTTGTTTGTGTTAACGTGAGGTCAGGGTTCGAGCGCCGGCTCGGTCAGGGGTACTCGGTGTGTGGTCGATGATCTGGTTATCACAAAACAATGAGATTTAATAAAACTATATAAATGTATTGACCTTTCATGCACGTACGTTCACTCGCATTTGTTTGTGATCGGTATTTCGCGTGACTTCGACGGTATTAAGATATAAGAGTAGGCATTTTGTGAATATTAAAACCGGTTTTCTGGTATGGTAACTATATACTTTAAAAGCTATAAGGACCGAAAGGCATGTGTTCGTGAATTCACTTCCCAGATATATCAATACTATTCACTTTTGGTAGGTCTCTCATATGTGAGAGGCCGCCTGGGTAGGTACCACCGCAATGTCTATTTCCCCCGCCAAACAGCAGTGTAAATGCGCTGTTGTGTTCCGGTTCGAAGGATATTGTAGCCAGAGTAACTACTGGACATATTGAGACTTAACATCTTATGTCTCAGGATGGCGAGCGCAGTGGAATTCCAAGCATTGCCTTGTAATTCATGGTGTTGTTTGGTTTTGCTACTGTCCATGAGCGGTCGTATCGCTTACCATCAGGCGAATGGCATGTTCGCCTCGCCATTTATTGCAATAAAAAAAAATAAAAAAAATTGCAATGGTTTAATTTCTCAAAAATGTATTTTGCCCTTGATGAATTCGTTTTTTAATGGAATGAAGTGGACCAAAGGATATATCGTAAATATAATGGTAGGGTTAAATAGGTATACACAATATGTTTTGCAATAGATTTAAGACAATAGAATATGATTTATTCTGCATTTGCTCCATACATATTAGGTACACCTTTAGAGACCAAGTCTGCTTCAAACGCGACTTTAAACATTATTCCACAGAAGCTGGATTGAAAACTGAACGAGCCTTTACTCAAATCTGTTGCTTGTGCCTTCCTTGGTTTCCATAATGGGCATTACTTAAACTCCGATACTATAGACAGAACAGAAATAGCAGGCGATAATTAAACACGCTAATAGTCTGCGACACGCGAGTATTGTTCGAGCAAAAACTCAAAATTATTTCATAAGTTATGTCATCGCGTAAACATTAAATCTCTGAATCCCCTGTTGAACGCAGACATACCTCAAGGCTTACCCATAGGCAACCTGTTGGACACGGTCTGCGTATAATTAGGTCTATCGTCTACTCTCCGAGTGAGATATAGTATCTTCGAGATCAAGTGAGCAATGAGCATCTGTCTCTCTAGACAGATAGTTAGGTATAACCACCATCCAAAAATAGACAACGTTAAGTGTTGACATCCTTAAAGGACTCCGTAGAATTTTGACCGCTAACTATATCATTGATAAAATGAAACACATTAAAGCTACTACATATTTAATATCAATTTTCTTGACTGTTACCGTCCCAATCGCATCGGCACAATAAGAATGCTTTAATTGATTGTACAGGCTCCACAATTTTACCTTCGTAAATTATGATCAATTAAACTATTGAATAACCAGTTTTAAAAGTATCACCTTTTAATTTGACATTAATAAACTAAAAACAACCGTCAATCAATTTTAGATTTGGTCGAATAAATTAAGTTTGCAATTATTTGCAAAATAGCGTGCCTATGCGAAATAATCCTTAAGCAGCCATATTCCGTTATCAGAGTAGGAAACTTATCAAGGTATTAAACCAAATAATACACGACCTATTTCATTGCAAGCAACTCCTTGTCTACACGCAATGTTGACGCAAGCGGTATCGCACATTCACCTACGTCACACTTGCAAATGCCCTATTCAGGTTTAACAACCATTTAACTTGTACCAAAATTATCACAATAGATATACGAGTATACCATTTTGACTAATTCGCAGATTTGATCTAGCAAAATGTATAATTGAAGGATAGAGTCCCAAATAGTCAGGCTATTTAAAGCATCATGTTTTTACATCTACGTAATTTTATTAAGTATAAGATTTTATAAATAAGTATCATCATCAGCCCGTTGCAGTCCATAAAGCAGCAGACCGGGCTCTGTGGCGTATCTTGGGAGAGGCCTATGTCCAGCAATGGACTGCAACGGGCTGATGATAATAAATAAGTATACCATGCCGAAATTATCTGACACTGTCAATGGCTAGACAATGAACCGATCCTTATGTTTCATAATGCAATTATCCAACAGGTTACTGCAGAAATCATTGGAGGAGGCTTTTGTTTAGCAATTAACATACCGTAGATGGAGATTATGATGATTTTATAGATGTAGAGTTCATTACAGATATAAGGAAAATCCTACTTAAAATTACTTATACCTACTTAAAATTAATAGCACTTCTTGAGCAACCTAAAAGTTCTATGCGTCATATACTAATAATGCATATGACTAATGTAGAAATATACACGTTAAAGATACTAAAGAGGGCAATATTCTTACACTACTTGAAAGCAAAGCAGAGGAAACCAGTTATAACAACTTTGTTGTCGACGGTTACGATCAATACATAGCTATACTGTTATTCACTGCTTTAGTAAATCGACGAAACGAATAATTGTATAAGCAGTTAGTATAGTATTTACTCCCTGATTATGAAGAGCCATTTTGTTAGGAACTGGTTTTAAAAACACATATCTTTTAATATTAAGTTTTAGTTTGAGTAAAAGAGGAATAGTTGAGAATAAAAACGTTATTTAATACGTGGTAAAAATAGAATATAATTTTGTCGCAATATTGTTTAAACTATTATGTTCAAAATTTAAATATAATACTTAACGGCATTATTTTATACAACAGTGCCATAAAAAATTACAATTGCAAATTCGATGTACTCTATTTTATTTTCTATTTTCAGTTATGCAGATAATTGCATAATGGTACAAGCTTTACTTAAATGTCTAATATTGCTATAACCAATTGCAAATTTAGGCACGGTCGCGGGATTTCACACAAATATTCATATTTCTAAAATCCAGTTTGTATGCTTAGTATAAAACGTGGACTCTATTTCATAAAGATGTTATTAAATGTCATATTCATGTGAAATTAATTCATAAACATGGATTAAAAGCTATTAAACACCTTAATAACCATAACTTTTCGCAAAAATTTGCTTTATTGATACCGAAAAATGGAATAAGATGTAAAGTTAAATGACTTAAATAATGATACACGTGCTAGTTCATTCATTATATTATGCTACTAATAAAAATATAGGAAAAAAACACTCTCAGAATATTTAAAAAATCCTCTCACTAAGTGTAGATACTATCAACTTAACTCACTTACGCGACCCATATTTTTATCAAGATATCTATTTCGAAATGTAGCCTGTTTTTACGAGACCATTACAAACAAAAAAAAAACACAGTATAAAACATTATAAATGCACGCAATTATGCCACTTACCATTGTTTACTAGACAGGGCGGCGTGTAAATCCACAATTTGAATAATAGGCTAAGTAATAAAGGACAAACGGGTGTTTCATCATCTCATACATATAATAGGTTACATCTACATATCTCAGATTGCAGTATAATGCGTACATAAGCAATGATTATTGAGTAATTGTAATTAGCGGCATGCGATGTTCCTTCCACTGGGTCATCAGCGAATGGCCGAGAACTGTGACGGCCGTAATCAATCATATTTATACCTTCAATAATATTTTAAATTATACCGATTACCAAGGATTATTGGTATTGTGGTAGTATGAGCTGTGGATCGTAATCGAACCTAGGACCTAGGTTCGATTATTTGTGTGAATTTTTACTCAGGAAGACAATAAGCACGCGCGTCACAATTGGGACGACAATAAACTTTGTAAATTACTGCAACTGTTCGGCGAGACAGGCCTAAGCTTATGTATTGTTCCTACCAACTCAATGAATCATTCAATACTCTAATAATGACGATACTAATAAATATTAAAAAGTGCTAAGTCCAGTAAAATGATTCTATTCATATTATGCGCATCATAGTAAATATCAATTCATTGCGCATGACAAAAATGCATGACATGCATGGCTATAAAAATGCTGACGTCTCAAAGACAGTGATTCATAAAATTTATATTGATGTTCGCAATTTTTCAGTCACATCTGCATTTCTTACGAGACACTTATGTAACGGCAGTTCAAACATACTCGTATTGACACAGTTATGAAACGTTAATTTTTGTATATTCTTTACATTAAATGTTGTCGGAGTCTAGTACTGCATCACCGTATATATGACAGACATACATACTCACGCCTATGTCCCATTGGGGGAGGCAGTAACTATTGAGCGCCAAGTTCTATGGTCAATATATACCTCTTTCACTTCATCAACTGTCAATGTCATTAATCTCTTCATACACGCTCATTGGTTTTGAAGATAAATGAATAATCATGTTTATGCGATTTGAGAACCTTCCTATTCCAGCCTTTATGAGTAATTTCCCCGTCTTTAGGATCTATCATGTGTTAACAGAAAAGCCCGTATTAAATCATTGTAAAATACAGACAACTGTCCGCGAGGAAAATTAATAGATATTTAACGCATAAAAATAATATCAAACACATCTTGTTCGCATTATTTCTTTAAAAAACATACATACATACATAAACTCACGCCTTTATCCCCGAAGGGGTAGGCAGAGGCGCCACCAGGACACCCACATTTCGCCTTGCATGTTCCGTCCCATGATGTGATAGGGGGCGAGCCCATCGCCATATCGGGCACAAATTCCTGACTCCGGGCTGATAATGAATAGAAAAATCCAATACCACTTTGCCCGACCCGGGACTCGAACCCGAGACCTCAGCTTTGTAGCCGTACCGTAATACAACTACGCCACCGAGGCAAAAAAAACTAAAAAAAACATATGCAAAAACACTATAATCGAACACCAAATTAGTCAAAATCGTGTAAATTTTTGATATACCGATACTTTATCCTACAAACTCATTTCCTATCATATCACTTGATGGAACTATTGTTAATGCGATCACTATTTCCACAGAACAGGTGAATATGGTAATATACCGTTCTGTGATTTCCACAACTGCGTATCCTTGGCGACTAGGGATGTGAAGGATTATTTATTCAATGACGTATATCTTATAGACATACAATTGGCATAACGAGATAATATTGGCAGCACACGCAAAGGAAACTGACTACATAATTACAGTTAGAAAATTATTAAAACCATCCCTGCAGGCAATCACGGTTTATACAGGAAATATAATTTATCACGATTAACATAATATTAACTGAAGGTCGGTGAGGCAAAGATTTCAAGAGTACAGCCTATTGACAAGCGCATTAGATTTATACCTAAAACAACAGACAATCAACTGAAGAACGCTGGAGATTGCTGGATTCAGGGAGTCTTGAATAATTCGCTCAAGACGATTTTACGGTACGCCTTTGTGCAACAGTGATCAGCTATGTTTGATTATGATAAAGATACATAAGCAAATATTTATACAAACAGCGATTCTCTCGTTCATGTTTACTACAGTTATGTTTGCCAAATGCTAATGAATGGAAGTTACTTCCTAATGATTTATCTAAGACTGAGGCCATAGGATCAAGACTAAAATTGTGATGGTATTAAAATATTTACAATCTGCCGAAATCGTCAACTTTATTGAAGCAAAACACTTCCTGAAACGTTCAATTACGCAGACGCAACGCCATTATAAAATGCAAAATATATTTTTAAGGAAACTGCTTTCCTAAAATGATGCACCAAGGATAGCGAATGTAAATATTGAAACGTCACGAGCTGGGAAACGATGTACTACGACCCACGTAAGATCCACCTATCAGAGACGCCAGATAGCGAGATAAAATGCGCACTCGAAAGTAAATCTTACAAAAAAACGGTAAATAAAGTGGTAACTGCTTTATTTGTAGATATTACAGTATTATTTACGCAGAATCATTGTAATGAGTTTCTACGCGGAAATCGTAAGTCTACGTTTTTTATCTCGCTCCGTTTCATGGCAAGAAAAGCGGTAGACATTGTAAGGGCTTTGTGACGAATTAAGCAATGAATCGATATTTTCTAAATTGTGTTACGGCTTTTTGTGTACCGTGTTGAATAGAAATGTGAGGGCTTAGGGTATTATTAAAAACTTGGTAACAATAAAAAATAAGGTCCAAAATAAGACTATGACTCTGTGCTATGACATAGAAATGCGGAAATACTATGCTATTGTTTGGGATTGAAAGAGCTTACGCGTTAGTACTTTGCATTTCTGTTCCAGTTTCCTTACGATGTCGGACCGTTAAAGTAGGCACTACTAATTTACAAATAGTTGCAGGCGTAAAACCTTTTATACCTTTTATAGTCCGTTCCGGGTCAAACCCTCTACACCTGTCAGTCAATACTACAAAGCTAGAAAATTGATCACACGCCTTAGCGGAAATGCAACTCGAAAACCAACGCAAACCGCAACATCCTACACCGCATTGTTTACTTTCCACTTAACTATTTTCATTGTATTTGTAACATAACCCTGCTTCAGCTTTCAGCGCAAAACAAGACACGAAAGATACCGATGTCACCCGAGTTCACCCGAGGGCAAAGACCTTTGGTATCTGCTTTCAATGTCGACCTGTCGCGCCTTACTTCTGCCCTTTTTCGATTGTACAATACCTATTTATAATTGATGCCATCTTGAAAACAGGAAATATTAATGTCATATGTTAATTCGTGGTTGTGGATACTTGTTGAAATTGGTTGTTTAAAAAAATATTTATAAGAAAGTAATAACAATGGAGTGTTTACTTCCTGGATATGTCTTTGTTCTTTTATCTTGTTTTTGTTTTGGATAGTCTTTGGAAGGTTTAACAAATTAATTGTTTATTAATATAATGTTAATTGTTCGCATTTTAACATTAAA
Organism: Deilephila elpenor; assembly: GCA_949752805.1. Taxonomy (NCBI): domain Eukaryota; kingdom Metazoa; phylum Arthropoda; class Insecta; order Lepidoptera; family Sphingidae; genus Deilephila; species Deilephila elpenor. The sequence continues at coordinate 4,562,603 of OX457114.1, forward strand.
TATATAAAAATATTCTACGGATATTTTAAAGTAACGTAAGCATAAAGGCACGTTTCCTAACCAACCAGTAACGTTCATTTGCATCGACGCATGGTACATTTTAAAGTTGCATTTTTGAAAATTTGTATGCAACATTTCTTACGAAACGGGTTTCCATAAAATTCTCATGCATACTAATACGATTTGATTTTATCCAAAAAGGGAAGGGAAGGGATCTGTTTTGAATCTCGGAGGTTAGCTACATCGGCGCGGGGCATCAAATTACAAACGTTAAAGCAAATAAATCATTCAAGAACCTCTATAAAATGAACAGCTATTTTATAATCAAAATCTTATAAATTTATTCGAACCTATATAAAAATGTCTTACATATTCAGAATAGGCAGGATGTAAGAATTAAAGATAAAAAATATCTCAAACTAGTACCAACACATCAGAATAAAAAAATGATTTAATTAAAATATGTAATGACTCATGTACATTTATTGGACCCAATGAAAGGATATATCCACGGTCCCTACTCTCACAAAATATGATTTCTAATATAATAAAAAAAACATATGGAGCGTAAAGTTCCACCATAAAGGATTTTACATAAACCCCAAACCAGTTGGGAAAAGAAAATGAATAAAAGAAACAATCGAAATGACAGATAAAAACGTAAAACTAAACAACTTCACGTTTCTTAAAAGCAGGATTTCGGTATATTATGACGTGTGTCTTTAAAGTATAGGTCAAGGTTCACAACGAGACAATAACATCGACAATCTGCATGCGGACTCACTTTACATGCAAACATAATTGTAGTTTTATCTGATACTATCTACATCGCAGCAGAAATAACATTTTCTTAATATTAACTTTGTTCTTGGGCTTGTGCTGTTACGGCTTCGCCTGAGTGATATTTTTTTCCGGGAAATAAGTCCCGCCATTTAATCCCGGGATAAATAGTACTCTATAGTCTTACAACTATATTTATACAGTTTAAAACCCTATTTGAATTATCGAATGTTTTGTCTTCTTCGCTCAATCTGTATTGAAAAGTCTTTCGAAAGGGACAAAACATTCGATAACTAAAATAGGTTTTAAAACCGGTTTATATATTAGTATAGATTTAATGACAATGAAAATTCATTACACCGACAGAACTACGAGCGGTTCAGTAGATATGTTAATTTACGTATTAATATCGACATATTATTATACATTTAACTACTATAATATTTTTTTCGTTGTAAAGCAAACAGTTGCATATAATATGTATGTAAATTATTAACTGCAGTTTACATTACATTTTAAATAAATATAACGTATAAAATTATACATTTAGATATGGAAATGAGCCATATTCTTTATTTGACAATCCGACAACATTTACAAAGCAGAGTTCATTTAAAAATCTGTCAATAAACGTAATTTACAACACCAGAAGCGGAAACTTGTCATACATTTAAAAAAAACGTCAACATACATAAAAGGAACTTAAATATTTTTCGCAAAATTTATTACTTAATAAAAACATTTTTTTAAGAATTTTTGGAATATATTTCAAAAATGCTGTTAAATTTGCATAGTAATGATTTAAATATTTTTATTGAATTATAATATTTGGGTCATGCAACCCGTTTTGAGTAGATTGCTCGTGACAACTCGCACACTCTTGAACCTTATTTTTAGTTGACATGTAATATCAAACACTTATGTATTTCATCATCATTTGCAGCATAGGAAGCTCAGCACTGAACATTAGCCTAATAAGGATTTCCACGGCAACCTGTAGGAAGCGGCCCGTATCTAGCGACTTCCTGCAAGCTTTATTAGGTCGTCCATTCACCCACATATATTCTATAGTGTTTGTAAAATAAATTGAGTATATTACTTATTCCATTTTATGTACCTTTTTCGTATTTTATGAGGTCCCCGCGACATATTTTTATTAAACATGTTGCGGAAAGCATTTTGTGTGCAACTTTATGACCCATTTTCTTTTATTATTTCGCATGAATATACGAACGATTTTAAATATAAATAAATAAATAATAAATACACCCAACAGTCACATACATAGTACTGACCCCACACTAAGATCGAGTCTTGTGTCGTGGGTATCAGAAACTACGAGAGACTTTTCGGTCTCACAAACACCCAGACCCGAAACAAATACCTGTGGATCACACACAAATATTTGTTTCGGTGCGGGGATCGAACCCGCGGCCTCTCGTTTCACAGGCCGGCGTCTTACCAACTGCACCACGGAATATTTTACTAAGGTTTACTACGATCGTTGGGTATAGAATCTGAACCAGTTATAAATCAAATTTTCTTAATCCTGAGACAATGTTTTATCTACAAGCACAGACGTTCTAGCAGAGGTTTTAACAAGTCGCTGGATGCAGGCAGCTTCCAACAGTTCCCTATGCAGAGGAGATTTATATTCAGTTGTAGGTATTCTGTGGCTAGAGATGACGATGAATAACATGTATTGTATTTATATTTTTCATATACTATCGCTTCACTGACGTAATTCCGACCACAAGCGGTACTCATTAAGTAGGTTTAAGTTAGGTAAACATGAATGAAATGCATTATAATTTAAAGATAAAATAAATTCAAAGTAACTCTTAAAACAAAATATGTATTGACTTAACCACAACTAAAATTAAACTTATGTGTATCAGAAAATACTAGGCTCTCCACAAATTCGCAAGCAAATATAGCATTCAATACAGTCTAATTATATTTCCTCCTATCATTTTTGCTCTTATTAGTTAGCTCACAAACAAAGAAAATAGGTCACATATTATTTATTATGTTTTTCATATTGTAGTGTAGGTACATTTATTTTAATAAATGTATTTTATTTCTTAAATTATTCACCATAGTCATTACGTTGTCTACATACATACATACATAAACTCACGCCTTTATCCCAGAAGGGGTAGGCAGAGGCGCCACCAGGACACCCACATTTCGCCTTGTATGTTCCGCCGTCCCATGATGTGATAGGGGGCGAGCCTATCGCCATTTCGGGCACAAATTCCTGACTCCGGGCTGATAATGAATAGAAAAACCCAATATCACTTTGCCCGACCCGGGATTCGAACCCGAGACCTCAGCTTTGTAGTCGTACCGTAGTACAACTACGCCACCGAGGCAATCGTTGTCATTACGTTGTCTATAATGGAGGAAATACAAATTGATCGACCAATGATTGTGAATTTATAATATTTATCTCGAATAATCGATGATATGTGTGGATTACATTGATTTGTGAGACAAGTTGTGTTTAATAAATAAAAAGGCTTGGATATTTTATAAAAGGCATGTACAATTTATGTTACCGCTGCCGGATATGATCTCACCTCTATACCCAAATTCCAATATTTTATCGTATCTAACCTTACACAACCGGGAAAAATAAAGGTCTTCGAATTTAAAAAATCATGCTTTTTAAATGAAAAATCGAACCTAGGACCTTACAGTTCCTAGATAGCGAGTTTGATGAGTATTAGGCAATATATTGATAAAAACCGAAGTAATTACGATGGAGTACGCTCGTACTATTAGCTTCAATTAGCACTAATTTAACTTTTGTCCGACAAAACAATGTGGTTTATTAGAGGCCGGAATCTAATTGAATAAGTAAGCAAATACTTTATACCAATATGCCAAGTATTTGTCAATGCTTTGCCTTGGATAGAGCATAGGATAAATAGACTCTGCCAGCCCTTAACTGATATAAAATGGTTTTAGTTGTGCCATTTTGTTTTTGCTGCAGATTTCATCCACCAAACCAAACCTAAATAAACAATATTTTTATCTATTTTTCCATTTCCAGTGAGATATTCTTAATAATATAAAACTTCATAATACTATATCTTATACCTGATATACCCGCTGAGTTAATTTCCCTCTGAAGGTACGACAGGAGGCGAACGTTATGCTTCAAAATAATAAATATCATTTTATTTCGCTTCATGAACAGGCACGAGTTCGTTTACTACTACTATACAATACTATTAATTAAAATGTGTTGTTTTGAATGTTTATCCATACGCGACGCTGTGTACATACATCTAGACTTAATTTCAAACAGATGAATGCACGCATATACATAACTCCGTAATATCGTATGTGAATATGAAAACACATAAGCATGGTGCGTCTGACGAGGAAGATCCTTGAGCCACCAGGAAGTGATCAGCTTGTAGTCGTTATTTGTTAACTGAATGCATACTGGACTGTTACAACATTATGTAGTTGTCGTGGCCTTTGGAATTGTTCTTTATGTTTATGCATAATTATAGCTACAATGTATTTGGTAGTAAGTTGACGTAGCTTAATTTCAACTGAAGTCTTGGTTTGAGGCGTCTTTAAATGTAGGATAGAGCAATCAAGTTTGTGGCCATATTCTTATCGCCTCTGTCGTATAGAAAACCATGGGCCAGTTAGCCATAGGGTACATGAGAATAATTCCAGATCCTATTAAAATTGTATCTAATTATACGGTAACTGAGAAGTGGTAGAGCCTTGCTGTATTATGGCCGCCACACACGTAACGATATAACAGTGCAAGTCTGAGTTTGCACTAGTGGCGAAGGCTCCATGGAAGCCAATTCCCGCCGGGTTCCCTTTTGTAATTTATCATTACACTATAAACAAGCAATATATTCAAACTTATTTATTCAATATCAAAACTCAATTATTATTTTTTACATTCAACGACATCTGTCGGCCAGATACGTAAATATTACTAGGAAGCGGCACAGTAAGCCCTTTTTACATTGCGACGCGCTGCGACCTCTGGCGAATTCCTGTAAAATTGTTCGGCTTATTCAATAACACTAGCGCGGCCCGTGCGCCGCCGCCCGCCGCCGCCCCGCCGCCACCGCGCCGCCGCCGCGCCGCCCCTTACGCATTGTATAGTATGCAACAAACCACACAAAATTGTACCTTAAATTTATAATGATTTTAGGTTCAATTTACGTTAAAAAAGCAAGAGGTAAGCCGGAGCTTCTCCGGCATTTCGTGTGTTTACGTATAGATATTGCTTATTATAATAGCGAAATGCGGAGTCTAATGTATTTATAAGTGTTGTATTTACATTTTTACAATATATTCATAGTTCATGCAATTAGTTTTAAATGTTTTTAATTACAAACTGTGTAATATTAATATTATGGTTTTAATGGAAATTACTAATCGTTAGGAGCGTACTAATATGTTTAGATTGTCGATTTTACAAATAAATTTAGTGTTTATATTTTAGGACGTGCTCGACCCTCGCCTGATTAATACATTGTCTTACTATTGTTACAACTGATTAATGCGGGGCTACCGTACTTTTTAACATTGAGTCTAGGTTTTTATTTCTTTTATATTAATCTTATATTCACGTGCGGTTTAGAAATATACTTTTTTTTTCTCATTATGTAAGCATGGTTTAGTTTTTATTTCATGGACATTGTAAATATTGTATAAGTACATAGGTAACGAAAATATTAAAATTTAATTGACGGCCGCAATAGGCAGATGCCACAATATCACTTACCAAATGAAACCCAATAATTTGGTTTGGTGAGTAAGATTCTCGGAGCAATAATTTGCTGGTGGGAGGATATTTGCAAAGGTCCGAATATAAGGACACACGTGCATAAATGTGTCGCGTTTTGCGTTCATTCTGTGAAACATCACACAGTAAATTTGATCTCTATTCGGACTGCACTACGCTTACTATCAGTCGCATTGTAGTCATTTCGTTATCCCTTAACCCTACTAATATTATAAATGTGAATGTAAGTTTGTTTGTTACGCTTTAACGCAAAACCACTCAACCGATCATCATGAAACTTTGTAGACATATTCTTGGAGGTATAAGAAGTAACATAGCCTATGTTACTTCTTATACCTATACTTTTTATCCCGAAAAGTTTAGTGTTTCCGTGGGATGAAGAAGGAATTCCGATATATTTGCTACTTTTTCATAAGTACTCAAAAAGATGGGATGGGACCGGATTACATTCCATTAGTGAGAATGAGACGGGGCGGGCGGGATATAACGGGATGGGACGGGACGGGATGGTAGATTTCAAATAAAATTAACCACGCAGACGAAGTTTGCGGGCAGAAGCTAGTAACAGGATAAAGAAAATAAACATATTTTGTGACTTGAGCTTCGGCTTCCCTTTTAAAAAATGTCACCCTTCGCCACTGGTTTGCACCAGTATACTGGAACGCGTGTGGGCAAATAACTGCGCGAACTTCGTTCCAATTTTCGATTCGAGACTGGTGCAAACTCGCGTTTGCGCAAACGCAGTTGAACGTGTGTGGCAGGCTAGCACTCTCAAGTGAAGCAACCTCTTTACTGTTGCATTTTATTTCCGGCAGGACATTGGTATCCATTCGGATATCAAACACTCTACAATAAGGTGAAAAAGCCATCATAATGAATCGCGCAGATGTGTCGCGATTCGGATTCCTCCTTTATATCTGGTTTCCTATTTAAATAAGCTGGTGGAATCTGGATAATTTATCTGGACTATTGCTCATACCTACAGTTGCATTGTAGTGAATTTATCGTGGTAGTAAAAATATATAGGTATACAACGTAAATAGCATTGACAATAAACACGACATTAAGAGATAATAAAATATTAATTGTGTTATTATTGTAATGTAGATAAAGCGCAGGGCATTGGAAAATGGAAAGTAACATGCGTGCTATAATGGCCTTAGTAAGCAGGAAGGCGTGTGCATAATTGATTTATTGTCTTAATATATCGTCATGAACGATTAGCACTATATGCTAGATTAGGCGTGTCTATACGAGTATTCCTTACTAGAAAATAAAATATAGTTAGACTTAATTCTATAATTATAAAGGTTTTATGTTTGTTAGTACCTAAGTTATGTAGACGTTTCTAACTTTCTATCTATCACGAGATGGACATAATATATTATAAGTAGGTTGGTTTCAATTTTGTCAATATATGGAAGACTAATATAAAAGACTAACAGACCAACGGTATAAAACATGCTGTAAAACAGGATTACAGGAGCTATATAAGTTTTCTCAACAAGTAACCCTAAGATATCCTAGACACTTATACTAATGAAACATGTCTAAATTTTAATATCAGTGTTCTGTAACAACTAACACGCCAAAGATAAAGTTTGCCAAGCCTCTGTAACAACGCCGAGAGAAAACATTTCCTTCGCAATAAAACAAACTTTCTCTGCGGAAATGTTGGCAGAATAAAACATAGTATATTGATAAGTTACACGGCTTCATGTACGTATAGTTTTATAATTTATCTATGTATAAGACACTATATTCTATATTATTTGTGACATTAAAACTCGCGCAAAGTATATTGCCCGACTTGGGATTCAAGCCTAGGAGTTCACAGTTAACAGCCTGCTGGCACTAGGTAAATGACTATTCTTACTACCTACCTTTTGATACAATAATATGATTAAATGTAGTACAAATACTGACCAAGACTGTTGTGACGAGTTCGGAAATATTTTACTTATTTGTAACCATCTGTGTTGGCAACATATAATTTGTCAAAAGGTAAATATCTAACTACGAGTAAAAGTCAAATAAAACGCGTATTTAAAGGACTGTTAGCACAATTATACAAACTCCGTTTTTGAACACACTACAGTCGCCTATACCATACTATTCACGTTGTTATGTTAATTCTACTATCACATTATTTACAGAATTACTAACTCCGATCACCGAATATAAACATGTATAAATCTACAGGGATTTAGATCTTTCTAAACCAAATTGGCTTACCTAAATCCCCGTGGAAGATTAAACTTCTAAACTTCCATAAAGTGATATAAATCACAATAGCATTCAACTTCGAAGGGCTTACAAGTTGATGCCAGACGCCAGTTGTAATAAAAACCGATAGAACGGAGACGAAATATTTAACACTTTCATTGTATTTTATTAAATGACGCATCAGATAGTCTCGATTCCTTATTATAATAATATACATTTAATATTATGATGTCGATTGGAAAATATAGCGTAATAAGTAATTATATGAGTGGGCGACGATGGTCTGAAGATCGAGCCCAGTGGCGTGCTATGGGAGAGGCCTATGTCCAGCAGTGGACGCAGAAGGGCTGATGATGACGAAGTAAATGTATGAATATTACATTTAAAAATAACAAATCATTATTCTCACAACTAGACTCAGCAATGTTTACGATAGCATGAATGATTCAACTAATCAATTATTAAATTACCTCTTTTTCAAGTCAGTTAAAAGCATATAATAACAACCAACAGATAATCAAAATTCAAATTCACACTTAGCAATCATGATCTTCATTAATATTAACATGTCACACCCATTATCTGGCACAGATAAGATTTGAGATTAATTACATTGCAAATGCTAAATTAATTAACCTATTTGTTTTGACTATAAATAAACTAATTATCTCAAACTCGAATTGTCGTAAAATAAAATTATATTTATTATTTCTCATGCTCTCAGAAAAACTGATAGTAGCTGTACTTGGCTAATTACTAAGGAATAACGTTAACGTTAACAAATAAATCGTTTTTCTTTCTTTCTTTCTTTTTTTCAATGACAACCGTTTACAATCATCAAATTATCTTGCAAGCTAGATAAACGATCATGTTGGAATAATTCCATTCCTCACATCGTAATTAAAAAGCAATGTTTGGTAATAAATAATTTCATGCAACTATGGATGAGGTAGAATATGATACGCATGATTCAGAATATCACTATTATATAAACTAACAATAGTTCGTCATTAATATGTAGTCCTTACCAGGCGCCCTACGTAACACTTTACCTCAAAATACGAGAATACATTTACCTATATATACGTTTGTTTTAACATACATATGATTACGTATCATTTAGCTCAAGTAACCAAGCAACCACAACCTTCGCGACCTCGCATTATGTGTAGGGCAACCTGTGTCATTTGTACTAATTAACTATAGATATTAAATAATACAGGCAATAAGTAAATTTTCCTTGAAATGCTCGAATCGATAGACAAATTCTAAAATTATTCAAGGACGTCTGGTCGTGATGGGATTTTGAACGAGGGTTTTATTGTAATTTTTACACAAATTTTTAGAAATAAAACTTCATGTTTATGATTTCGAAGTAATATATTTAAGCGATCGCTTATAACTATTTCAAGCTTAGACCGCCAATACAGCGATATTCAAACGTTCTTTCACTCATTCGACCACTCAATAAAATTATCACGTCAATATCAACGCACTTCTTGCAATTTTTATCACTGCTTATTGATCGTTATGGTTCAACCTTGTAATAGATTTAACGCCCCAAAAATACCTTGTTAAAATAATGTAAACATGTAAATCCTCTTACACGCTTGTACAAACTGTAGGACCGTAATTTGTAACAGCTGTAATAATTATCTCGCCTCGTTGTAGGTCATCATTGTTATCAGGTTCGCAAAACATTTAGACTACACAAAGGAAGCCACGAACCATTATACGTGTGATTAGGTGTGGTAGTAAAGTATAAGGATATTTGCTTCTCTGATACCATTTCAATGTGTTGAGGAAGTGTATAGGATTTGATACATATCCTCGAATTAAATATAACCTTCGTACCTTGTTTTGTTTAAACAGCTGTTTTAATAAATAACGACCATAGATGTCGGCGCTTCAGAAAAAACGATTTTGTTTTACTCTGTTGGCAAAATATGAAACATAAGATTTGGAAAAAGAGACCATAATATATTTATTTCCTAAAAATGTGGAAAGGCCATTGACTAAGCCATAGGTTACGGAGAGCCTATCAGTACGAAGAGATGAATATGCTTAGTAGTTAGCAATATGTGAAAAAGTGAATGAAGGAGAAATAAAAAACGACGATGCTTTAATAAATTCAAGAGCAATGTCAGACAAATTTAGAAATTAGATTATTACCGTACGCATAAAAATCGTAGTCATTGAAAAAAACTTCAAACAAATTTAATACATCACTGTTACTAAGAGTTGGACAAAGTCCAATTGCAGTACAAAATGACAAGCATATTTTAACAACATGTTGATGAAAACGAAAAGTTTTAATACGAGTCTCGTATTGCCTCACGATTTACTTTCTCTAATCTGAATAAAATTACCATAATTTGGTACATAAAGGATTATAATGGTTCGAAAAATAATATAATTTTATTTAGAAACCGGCTTGAAACTGAGATGTCTTACGATTTAATAAAAATAACCGTAGAAAATATAAAACATCACGTTTCGAGAATTGATTATAATAAAATTTTACGTGTTCCTGCTGAATAACGAATAAGAAAATACTGCTTTTAAAACCATTTTTACTAAGTCTAAGTTGTCAGACGTGAGACGTACAATGACGCCAATGCACGTAAATAAAATATAATTGTTGCGTTCAAAAACTAATTAAACCCAGCAATTTCCCTTAAGTAAGAGGGAACATAGTGAGACTACTTAGGAGTAAGAGAGACGAAAATAGATATTGTGGTACGGTACCGCATCTTTGTGTCTAAAATTTTATTCGCTGTTTCCCTTCTAGTATGGTCAATGGTAGAATTTGAAGAATTTATAATTATTACGTGAAAAATATTATTTAAATATTACTCAGTCACTGACACAACGAAATCTGTTTTCATATTTTATTCTTATATTATTTCATTACATGATTCTTAGAAAAGCCAGAAATGAAACACAGAAATAGTGATATGTATTATTTTAAATTGTTATTTTTGTGTACTTAGATAACATGTTTTGTCTGTATTATAATATCAACTGTTTCACAGTATTTTATATACTTATATCTTATGCTTTAATTACTATATTATGACAACGCAAGATATTACGAGACGAAACAAAAAGTAGAACAAAGAACCAATCACTAACAATTATATTCGTTCGACACCAAAATGAACTCCGATCCTGAAATAGTGACGATGTTAAACCGGTTTTGAAATTACTATGAGGAAAAATATAAATATGATGCAGTTATTTTCTTGGAGTAAAGGTTAAATTACTGAATTATTTGTCTTTTGTAGTTGACATTCTAGCCAGCACTATCTTTTGATAATCCTGTTGCTAATGGTATATAACGCAACTGTTTATAAGTTTATTTTTGCCGATTTAAAATAATACTTTATAAAGTTAAGATATTTAATAACTGGACAAACACTCTAATCATTTTCTATAACCGAAAATTTATATAAAATTGAAACTCGTAAGCTGACGAAAAATAAATATTATGTAGATGCATGAACGGTCTGTTTGTGACAGCGTAACAAATGTACTCGTCGAGATCTTATACACATCCTGACTCAAAATAGACTGGATATTTTCGGGTGACACTGTATGCGAACCAAAATAAAAATTATGAAAGTGCGCATAATAATTTGTTACATAACACAGCGATATTATTGCGAACGTCAATTACATGGGGTAATAGATAAGAGTAATTAAGAGTTCAAAGGCCATAAAAACAAAACTTTTTTTATTGCTATAACAATGTAGCGGCTCAAGGAGGGTCGGCAAGCCTGTGACATCAGCACACCACCTTTAGGATTTTCTCCGAATACTAATGGGAGAGGTTATCAGCTTTCGCTTCGACGAAAAGCATTGTTTCCGAAAGTAAATCTATCCCGCCGGTCGACATAATTATGCTAGGCTTCTTAATCCTGATGTTTACTGATATGTTTAAATAGATTACTGTTACATCAAAAGCGAAATAAAACTCATAACATGTAAATTTATCTTTAGGACACATAACCCTAACCCAAAATTCCGCGAAATACTTAATCCATGACACAAATGGGTATAAGCAGACGAATTAGAAAATCTATTTTTAGTTCTGAAAACCTAAACAAAACATAAAAATAGACTTTACAAGCACCAGTGGAGGTCATGATCTATATCGATCTATGATAAGAAGTCCCATATGTTAATTATACAGGGAGCCCTAACACAAAATTATGGAATAATTGTAAATGAGACAAGGCGTGAAATTTTGCTGAGCCGAGGCGCTTAAATTAGTATATTAAATATTTTGAATAAGGTGTTTTGAAATAGCGGAAGTGAAACAAGTCAATATTATGCCCTTAGCGTTGTAAGCTTACAACAATTTATTGTTCCAGCAAAACCACTTCCCGCAGGGTTGGGGTCCTGAACAAGGTGCGTCGGTTTTTCGCGCCCGGTCAACTCTACCGCTTGTATAAAGCGCAGGTTCGGCCGGGTATGGAATACTGTTCGCACCTCTGGGATGGATCCGCCCAGTACTTGCTCGATGCCTTGGATGGATTGCAGGGGCGGGCCATCCGCATTGTGAATGATGCAGACATTACGGGCAACTTAGAGTCGCTACAGTTACGGAGGGATGTCGCCTCTCTAAGCGTGTTCTTCCGTCTGTATCATGGCGAATGCTCTGAGGAATTGTTCAATTTAATCCCCTCCTCTCCTTTCCTTAACAGAACCACGCGTGCTGGCTTGCGGAGCCATAGCTTGACTGTTCAATCCATTTCGGCGCGAACCAAAAGGTTCTCTAATTATTTTTTCTGCCGTACAGTCAAGCTGTGGAACGGTTTGCCACCGCACGTGTTCCCTCCTTCCTATAATCCTGGGTCCTTCCGCCGTAGCGTGAAGAGGCATCTCAGCGGGCCGGCATGATTGTGTCGAATGGTATGAGACTACCGTCTGATACCATTCGATACGCTATCTGGACGGCATTAGCACTTACCATCAGGTGCAATGCAGTCACTATGCCGTGCCAGTTTAAAAAATAAAAAAAAAATATATATATATTTCATTTTTCAATAAATTAGTTTATTGTTTAACTAACATACAATTTAATATTGCGCTGTCGATAACCGACTACATAATTAATTGAGATTTTAATTCGGTTGATAATTAACGCGTTATGTATTTTAACAAATTAATTAGCAACAACGAATCGAGCGGTTTATAGTAATAATTGTTTTAATTATTACAATATTGTTATCATTACAGTGTAATTACTAATTAGCATTACTTAAACTGTTACATTTTATTGTGCAAGCCTGTGACATTCGTTACATTTAATCTGTATCTTTAAATAAATGTATAGTCTCACTGACGGACTAGGAAATTCAACATTCAAATGATAAAGTTTAAGTTATTTACTCTATTTTATATGCTATACATAACAATTCTAGAATTATGAATGATATATTTTTTGTAATGTTCGGTATCGCCTTAAAATCAGCCTGTATATCAATAGATTTGTTAAGTATTTCACACCGCTATCCCCAATAACCCCACGCAGAGTTTCAGATTTAAATCATCTGTTACAAATGAGTTTAACCCTTGACTAACACGCAACCACGTGTGGTCACAAAAACTCCGTCAAAACGCCGTAACATATGTTCAAAATGGCTTGCATCTGTCCGCTGTTTGGGGAATAATAATGACCGAATTAGGAAGTTGTTTGCCAGCTGGTATATGTGACCACCGGACCGCAACGAAAGCTTGAGTGAAACTAATAAACTAGTAAAAATATATAATAATCCCGTAATTGGTATAAAATATACGTATTATTAGATATATAAGATACAACTCAAATAAATAAACCCGTTTTCCTTAAGATTCATTTTAAAATACACAGTTAGGAAACAGCTATCTATTATACGCCTGAGTTTACTTATCATTTAGTAATGTTAAAACTACAACCCTTTCAGGCCTCTAAGCGTTTAAATGCAAGAAACATTCACACAAATAAAGATCGTAAAGTATTTAGTGTGCCAGCAATTTAATTTAATGAAAATCTTATAATTGGACACAGCTGTGAAATTTTCCTCAAGGTTGGCACCCTGAGTTCCCACCGCTGCCAACTTTAAAACTTATGTCTTCTGTATAGTTCCTTATTGGTCCTACGCCCTTAACAATACAAAATCGCGGAGTCGAGGTCAGTTAATTTCCGGTAACTTATTAGTTTATTTTAGTCCATCACAGGAAGTGGAGGTTTGTTAATCTATGCCATGCGCGGCCAAACGGAACTTTTTTCCTGTGGCAACACTTCCTTCGTCGAACGTTGGGTATAAATGGCTCATTTGATCAACAATAACGTACTTTATTGTTTCACGGAATATTGATTTTAGTGACGTATTGATACGTACACTCGACTAACAACATATAGAAGATAGATACATGGTCTTTCCGAACTAATAGCATTTTGTTGCTACACGTCGGTCTCGAAAATTTAATTTCCCATTATTGCGTCTCCGCGACCGCCTCATCAAACGAAACACTAGACCAAAACTGTTCATAATGTTGCTTTTTATGAAACAGTGACGCCACTCGCATTGAATCCGTTAGTACTTACTACATAAACGAGTTACAAGCATGGTGGCTACTACTGCTCCCGACAATTTTTTTTATCATTGCCATTATATTTTTTAAATCAATTATTATTGTTGCGAATTGAGAATTTTAATCTTCTCCTTTTTCCTAGACATCTGTGTTCGAACCTGCCCCTTATTTATTAATATCATTGCAAATATATTTGGGTTCAAATAACAACTGGCGCGACTCGGCCGACTGTCGACAAAACCAGTTTCTACTAGACAGCAAGTGCAGGAACCTCGCACAACAATACTAGTCATTGAATACATTACAACTAGATATTGCTCGCGGTTTCGGCTGCGATTAGGATTACTCGGGGATTGTTTTTTCAAGATATCAGATTCCAATCCATGATAAAACCATTCTCAGTTGCTGTTATTCAGGAATTAAGTTGCAATTCATTTTTTTTGTTGTGGATCAAAGTTTTCTTGTCAGACTTCCGTGATTTTTTCGAACGACCATATTATAGTTGTTTTCCTATGGGTCGAAAGCAGTACTTGCTTTTTGGATGAAAAATGCATTATTTCATTATATAAAAACCGGCTGAGAGGATAAGACTTGAAAGCGTAACACAAACTCACTTTTGAATTCACAAAATTAGGAATAATTTTATAATACTAAGTTGTACTTTAACACAATATTAATAATTAGTTGAAAGATTTATTGGTTTGTCTCAACAAAGTAGCGAGAAACTTTGTAGGCAACAATTAAAAATAAAATGTAATTGTTTACATCAGTTCAGCAAAACAATAATTAATCTGGAAAAATTCCAAACATCATTAAAAAATATATTGGTGCATATTCAAATGAAGTTATTTTCTTAACGGAATAATTAAAATTCATAGTATAATGAGTAGTAAAGTGTGAAAAATCTATAATGATATCATGAAAGACATCAATCTCAGCAACAGGAACTCCGCTCCTGAATATAGATTACAAAGATTTCCACAGTGACGTGTTGGCAGGGCCTGCATTCAGGGACTTCCGACCTTCACAAAGTCGACTATAAGTAGTCAGAAACCGCGAATTTTCATCAAAATGCGAATAACGTGGATTTCCAAAGAACACCCACCCGATATATTAAATTAACAACGAAAGTACAGAATTTCGGTCGTACTAATTTTAGATCGATCCGGTGTCGTTCAACTCAGTCGGATACGCAACCATTGACCTGTATAAAGATAAAACTCAAAACTGGGTTCGGGCCAGTTTTATTGCGACATTATCATTGAATGCGCTGGCTGCCGCCCCGCTCTCGATGCACCACGAAATACTCGCATCCTATTTCGAAGGACCATTAAAATTGTTTGTTTTGATATCGTATCTCATGATTCACTCGTGAAATCATCTGAGCAACATGAAAGTTTTCAACGTACATAAAAACAACAGCACCCGTGATTCAACGTGTCGTAAATCAAGTTCCGGAACAGTGGAATGAAATGAAAAATTGTGTGAATGAAAAAAGTATACCGCCTTATTCATAGACAGTTTAAAAACGTATTTTAGTTGTTGTAAGTTGTTGTCCCTTTCGAACGTCTTTTGAGTTAAGTTTGAGCGACGAAGACAAATCATTCGATAACTAAAATCGGTTTTAAAACTGTCTATGAATAAAGCCTATAATATTTTTGTAGTGGCGTGACAAAGTGACAGATTCATTGGAGTTTAGCACACAGTTTGGAAACAAATTAACCATCGACATAATGACCTACCCAATCATTGGATGTGCATTGCGTATACATGAAATGTAAAACACCGCAATGAGTCATGATTGGTTTCCGGGTATTCGAATGATATTTTAAAGAAATGTGATATAAAAGGTTTCCATTCAATTCGAGGCTTTCTTAATTAATCTCTTTAAACCCCACAGTATATGTTACTTACTCATGAGTATTATTTATATTCGAGAATGATGTGGGAAGGTAATTTTTAATTTAAGAATTACATAAGTTAATTTACAGTAAACGTACCTACCGAAAACTCGTGACTTTTGCGTTTACCGCGATGAGGCGATAAGTACATCTAAAAGTCAAATGAATTGCCTCCATATGGGTATTTTCAATACGAAGTTTGTAATTTGTATACAAATTCGAAATCATCTCTCAATGTCGTATCGACCTTACTCGAATACTTTAAAAACAAAGATAACTTTTCAGGAACCTCAAATCTATTCACTGGCTCAAGGTAAGTCGAGAAAATAAAAGCGGAGGCCAACTAGACATTATCTTTGGACATTATAATCGCTTAATTATTCTTCAATTGCGGATTATTACTGCAAATTATCTGTTTACAAATAAACATAATAAAGTTATGGTTGAAGTGAAAAAATAACTCGCAAATCTATATTCCATCAGTATTTCCTAGTCTCTCGTTAAACAGGGGTGAGATTTGCTTATAGAAAACCAAAACCATTCAGATATGCAATACATTTTTGAAATTACATTTTGCAAATTTCCGTGAGCTGCAACATTACTGCGCATATGCCATTGCTAAGTCCATGAGCACTTCTGGTTTCTTACCAGCTAACAAAAATCCTCATACAACTCAAAGTTTTAAATCCGGGACCTTGTGGCCCCATGGCACTAAATCAACTGGCGACGCAATGGCTGTCCATTCATATTTAAAATACCTCGGCGTCTCACCGTCTGTGTTCAAGGTCTCAAGATTATAGAAGCCTTGGAGAAAACAGGAATCGACTCTGGTAATTTGTTTTAACGAAATACGTCCTCAAGATAAGCGCTCATTAAGTTAAATTAAACATTTTCACTTTCCAATTGGTAATTATTGATTTAAAATAAAGGAACGTCGTAGTTGTTTACAGCAAAGAAAAACAAAACAGTAATACTGGTTTTTACTTTTTAGGTTACACTACTATATCTATGGTATTAAAAAAAAATACAAAATGTGGCCATAATTAATTATACTTAATTATAGATCATGGTAAAGTAGTGAAACTAAAATAATGTGCTTTATAATGATATTTAAACCAACGCGACACAATTTATGGGTTAACATAAATTACAACAATTTTAAACTAGTTCAACAAACTTTTATAAAAACAAAAACTCACGCTCGACCTCAAAATGCTTTGTTTCTACGCAATGATATTATCTCAACTAACTGGGTCACCGACATCCCAAAGAAATAAATGTATATCCGAATTATTTCCAAACCTGATTAACAGTTAAACAGATTTCAACGTAACGGGAACCAACTCTACATCAAATCCGGTTTGGAAGGATCATATTTTACACACCCGGCAAGCAGTCATAGAATTCATATTGACAGTTGACCTACGGTATAAAAGTGCAATTACTAGGCGGACTCATTGCGATAATCCTCTGTGCACGCAGAGCGCGTTGGCTACATTAATCAAATCAAAGCTGTAGGAATCCTCAATAATGCTCACATGTCCAGGCCGACACCAAATCCTATTAAACAGTCCACGCCGGTCTCCGCTCACGTTAAAATTTATAATTGTTAAGAACAAAAATGATCTTTGCTTGTTGCTGCCGTGATCAATTCAAAACATTAAGTAAATCGGTAACAATTTTAAGCTACATGGTTCCAATGCGCCAGTATTATGTTCCTGATCAGTCATTATTGACTTCGTTTATTTTGATCACGAATCAATATAATCGTAGCAAAACCTTCGTAATTTACCGTCCCTTCTCTCAAAGCTGCAATGTATCAAGAATTCGACTATTCAGTGCACCCAATTTTATTTGATATATTTATCTCTATGGACCTGAGAACTTAAGTTTTAAGTTTTAATTGTGAGAATGAAGTTTTAATTGTGAGAATAACAAGAACGCAACGTACAAACCAAAAACTCCCATAATATAGCGTCTTATTTCGAGATAGTAATGAAACAAACAAGTGAAAATACAATTTTATTTACAAAAACCGTACATCATTAACTATACCTACTTAAATAAATATGAAACAATATATTGTGAAATTCGTGACCAGGGCATTTAACTAACGCTTCCATGGAGAACAAAAAGGCAAGCGCGCGCGAATGATTCAACTTAAAGATGGCGGCTCGACTGTGAATGCAAACATGGCTACCGTTGCACTACCCATATTAGAGAGTTTAGGTGCGCTGTGCGCCGTACGTGACTCCGCACACGTTAGACTTAAGCCTCATAACTCATTAACATTTATAAATCATTTTATGAATTATCTACGGTCGTTATTTTAAACCTCCTTGCCCGCAAATTAATACCTGCGTAGGCTGTATGTGTAAATACTGTGGCCTCAATTCTCAGGTACATACAATTATTTAACAAACTGAGGAATCATTGCCCGGAATATAAAGTCACTTATATGGCCATATAAAAACAAAATACAAATTAATATAGAAATACTGTCATCGAAGTGTTTGCACTTGTTACATCTCTGCCTACGCCGTTCATATAATACAATGAACATAATAGTTAGATCACTCGCTTATCTTATACAAGTCGGTCTCATTGAAACCACAACACATAGGACTCATCCGTATGTAATGGATACAATATAGTTTATTTTTAAACAAAATATTTATTAAGTTTTGTTGCCTTGTCCTACTCTCACAGTCTGTCTCACAGCTACCATTAGTTCGTAACTAAGTCTATATTATCCTACAAAGTACATATAAATTTCCTTGACGAGACGTTCTGTCATGTGATAATACTGAATTATAGCTCTATCACCCCTTGAAACGCACAATAACGTAATATCGGTGGTATATTTCATCATATAGAAAAAAATGAAGCTATATTGTCACGACCTTATCATGTTTTCTTAGAGGTCAGTTCACAAGTAGAATTTCCGTCTTGGGATTCAATTTAACTGTCCAGTCTTGATGTTTTACTGTTAGTGCTAAATATTTAACTATATCAAATAGAAAATACGAAATATAAAAGAACATTAATTTCAAATACACCTTTGAATCGGACCAATCAATTACACCTTGTATTCGGTGAAGCAATGAAGGTAATTCAAATGTGGGTAGATATTTGTTTACATTATATTTATAGGGAAAAATAGTATCAATCGAAACTAAAACAATAAAAAATTTGAATAAAAATACTATTAAAAACAATGACAAATCGTTCTTAGAAATGAAAGCTATGAGTCAGCGTCCTAGAATATGCCGGGATTTGTAGCCTAAGACTTCAAAGCCAAGCTATTGCGATGCAAGGTGAATGCTAATTTCTAATAATACTGCAGTGACCGTTGACGAGCTAATTATCGCTGATACTTCAAAACATCTTTATGATTCCATCTGATTCAACAAACAAACGTATATTTTAGGCATTTGTTTGTTATATCAGCGTAGCGTGTTGAGGTCAAGCGTCCTCAAATTATGTGGGAGGGATTTGATTCATCATCTGCGGAGCTGACCCAATGCGGTTTGTTGGACGTAAGTTACTCACTGGCTAGGGCCAGAAAGAAGTCAAGGACACCCAAATTAATTCATAATACGTTACACAGTGGGTACGGATGATCCTCCTGCACCTACACAAAACCAGCAGAAGGTGGGTTATCGTATCCAATAGCGAAACCCTAGACCTCTGCCGGTTTGTACACCCCACAGGTACAATCACAACACTCAGCAGAGAAACGAATCACTCCACTACAAAATTCACAGGCAATAAAAAAAACGTTACGCAGTGCTTGACGAGCTTTAAAAGGAGCAAGGGACGGGGTTAAGACCTGGAAGACGAAAACGTTGAAAATATTGGGTTTCCAGAAATCTCGCCGATCAAACGAATCGTAAAGCCATTAAAACTATTATTTACGTCGGTTTCCTGCCGGAATGTCGTACCTTCCGCTTGAGTCTACCCATTCATGCTTATATCAAGGCTGGTAACTACTTCTTAATAACCTTATAGAAACAAATGTTTCCGATCTTACTCCTCAGATTATAATTATTCATTTTATTGATTGCATAATATCAGTCATTACCTTACCATTTATGTACAATCAGGACATTGTAATAAATCGTAATTATATAATATCCTTATGGAAACAAGTTCTATAATTATTGCACGATGGGACATGCATACCTACTTGTATTGTGAAATAATAGCAAAATCCCACAGTGTTTAAGTACTTAATTATAAAGTATTAGTAAACAAAATAAATACACCAAACAGTCACACAAATCCTGATCCCACATCCCACAAATACAATGCTTGGGTCTGAAAATCTACTATAGACTTGTCCATTTGAAACCCCCTAAGACCCGAAACAAATATTCGTAGATCATACAAATATTTGTTTCGGTCCGAGGATACACGGACACTGAAACCAGTTTCGTCAGTGAGAATGCCAAGAGTTTAAAAATATTGGTGTTCCCCGTTTTCCTTTTTCGAATCCCCGGAGAATAAATTTTAGATACTTCTCGTTAAAAAATGCTCTATTAATTATAATAGATGAATACTCTAGAGTCTAGACTTAGGATTCAATTGTTACCACACAGTATTTCTATTAATTAGACTAATTTTAATGGAATTTGTTTGCATTTATATATTTAATAAATTCACATTAATGTCAAATAACTCAGGCTTGATACATAAACTACAAACAAGTTAGTATAATTTCAAAATAATTTGCATGTATTGATATTTACGTTGACATAGTATCTTAATAATGTTGGTGCCATTTTATTTAGCTATAGAAAAGCAGGCGTTTTATGTTATCACTCAGACTCAAAAAAATATGGTATATTTTGTACATACTATAAAAACTTTATTCATGTTCATGATTCTGTTTGTATTCTTACAACGCGACGTACTGTTTCAAGTAATACGATCGTTATTAATCAGGAAATACGTAAGCTGGACATATTTTGTATGCATACATTGGCTTTCAGAAATATAGGGCATTAACAGTATCAATTTTAGTTAATGCTGGGAGACGAACAATGCGCCAAAAATTAATTCTGTGGCTCTTGTTACAAGTGATACAACTCGAGTTGTACCCTTTTTGAGTTTTTTATATAGAAATGATGAGAAAAAAATAAGCTTTTTTTTGGTTTAACTCACGATTTTCTATCTGCTATAGTTACGGAGATAATTTTGTGTAAAGTGATACAAGTGCTGCTATTTTGGCGAAAATTGCGTGAATATTGATATATTTCGAGTTATAACTCGTTTTTGTAATCGATTAATACGCAGTTTTTGTGGATACTGGTATAAGTACAATTATAACTATTTTCACATATATTTTTTTCAGTGCATTTAACGTGAATATTGATATATCGAGGGTTATATCACTTTGAACCATTTTTTTCCAATATTGACTAGGGTACAACTCGACATGTACCTACCAATTCAAAAGTGAATTTTTGATTTGGATGTGCTAAGTGATACATCTCGACATATATAATTCTACAGATTTTTTTATTTTATGTGCAAACGAATACAAATCAAGTTGTATCTAAAACTCAAACAAATTACAAAAATATTTTATATCGAATAAAATGTGTTAAGTGAGACAATTGTGCCCGGCAATACATTATTACGAGTATATTGATTTAAATACAACAGAACCAATAATTCAAATGTCCAAATATATTATAATACTTTTGTACTATAAATATGATTTATTATAATATTATATTCCATCATCAGATATAATATCCAAGGTAAATATATGAAAACTAAAATTTTTACGTAGCTGTCAGAAACATTATATTATTACTCTATATTTTATTGAAAAATTGCAGTTGTCAAAACGGTATTGTTACACAATTTATTTATTTATTTATAAATTCTTTATTGAATACCACATACAAAAAAAATTAAAATAAAAATCTTATTTATCAATATTACTGCTGCTTTACTCAAGTTATCTTTGATTTATAAATGGAAATAATCTCCTTATTCTTTTCCAACTGTTCTGGAATGATTTTTAGATGTTTTCTTATTGTAGTATTTGTATAATACTCATCTGTTGTAGTATTTGTATCATACTCATTTGAGTATATGACACCATACTATTGAGATTAGAGACCTTTACCTTTCATATTATAAAAGTACGTTATAAGATTTTAATACATACATACATACATAAACTCGCGCCTTTATCCCCGAAGGGAGAGGCAGAGGCGCCACCAGGACACCCACATTTCGCCTTTTATGTTCGGTCCCACGATGTGATAGGGGGCGAGCCTATCGCTATATCGGGCACAATTTCCTGATTCCGGGCTGATAATGAATAGAAAAATCCAATATCACTTTGCCCGACCCGGGAATCGAACCAGAGACCTCAGCTTTGTAACCGTACCGTAATATGTACAACTATGCCATCGAGGCAGTCTAAGATTTTAATAATTGTGCTAAAACTGTGCCTTAAGAATTTGTAATTTAATTAAATTAGTTTTGAATCTAAATTTTATTAAAGTTAATTTATTGTAATTGTGTTTATTTTGTAAGATTTTTTTACATTTTTGTACATTCATATTACATTTTAAAAAAATTACTTAAAAAGTATAAAACAAATAGTTAACCCTTTGGTGGCGAGGCTCAAGTCCCAAGCCATCGGTGCAGGGATACAAAGTAAGGAACATCCTCACTATGAGTGGTATGTCCAGCAATACTGCCTTTTGGATCTGATTCTTGAACCAACGACCAACAACGGCTTTTGGAGATGTTGGTCTTGGCTCTTTGGTATCAGTCCATGTGCAGAAACAACAATCGGGACAATAATTATTGTTGAGTCTACATCCCAAATGTCAGTAACCTCGTGTTCCAAATCTAAATATTTAGACAATTTGTTTTTTTTTCAGCTTTAAAGAGGTTATCGTCATGCGGTATGGTAACATCAACAAGTATTGCTCGGCACGTCAATCGATCTATTATCACAACATCAGGCTTATTGGCAGCAATAGTCCTATCTGTGATAACAGACCGATCCCAATACAGCGTTGAATGACCATTTTTAAGAACTGGTTGGGAAACATACTGGTAATATGGCACTTCAAGAGTCAAAATAGTCCATATCGAAGAGCGATTTGCTAATGTATGATCTTGGCTTCTAGGTTGTGTCTATGCAAGTACTCGCCGTTAGCAAGATACGAATAACCGGAAGTTACATGTCTCATTGGCTCGCCAGGACGTTGGCATGCCCTACAAATGTCGACCGTACCGTCCTTCAGGATGTATTTTCTATAGTCTTAATAACTTCGTCCACGATTGCAAAAGCAAAACACTCAGTTTCCCCAGAGGTTACCAAAACGTAGTCAAGTTACAGATGCAGGCCGGTCCACTTTAGGCCCGTGTAGGGCCCGATAGAACGGATCATGCAGCTCTTTGCTCTTCCATACTTCCTCGCGATCTTAAACGCTCATCACCAAAGGCTTCCGCCAGTTCTCATTCGCCAATGAGAGCTGGGTAAATACTTTACACACTATAACTACAACCCTATGCATATCTACGTAGCTGTGATGGAAATACTCCCTTAGATTGCACACCTCACGATTATGCAGATCCTTAGCATTAAGAATGCCTCGGCCCTCACACCTCTGCGGGATGCACAACCTCATCACTGACGAACTTGTATGATGCATACGATGTGCATATGGTAGAACCCGGACCTTACGATCCAGGGCGTCCAATTTTGTCTGAGTCCATCTGAGTTTGCCAAAAGAGTACATAAGTACAGGCATAACCCAACCGTTAAAAACACGAATATTGTTTCCACCTGATAAAAAACAGTTAAGAACTTTTGTCAGGCGGCTAAAGAAACGGTCCTTCATTGAGTGTTTTACCTCTGCACCTATAATATCTAGACCCTCAGGCATACCCAGATACTTGTAGGTTTCCGTCAACGAAAGAGATCTGAGTCTTACAGTCTCTGAGACATTTATGTCATCAGAGACTGCAACCTCGCATCGCTTGACATGGATAACCGCACCTTTATCTACACCAAACTCCATATTGATTGAGTTGCTAAATCAAGCAGTTATTTTTGACTAAAGTTGATTTATTATTATTATTTTATTCATTAACAGTTAAGGGATTTTTATACTATCCGGTAATACATGGGAGACCCATCGTACCTTTTATTTATTATTAACAACATCGCAACAAAGTTGATTATTCAATAATATGAAACTTGTATCTATTTACACATTACATAATATCATTTTAACGAGAGATATAACTTGACTTGTATCATTTAACACATATTTTCAATTGACTTGAATATTAGCAAACAGATACTATTAAAGTAATTTATGAAAGTAGGGGGTTGCGGATTAAAAAAACATAATCTTACGGATTATACCTTTATCTTTTGTTTGAGCAACATTATCGTAGGAACTCATACAAATTAGTTATTACATTTTGTAAACTTTTGTATATCAGTTTACACGAAAGCACTTTAAACACAGTATTTAGGTGCGACGTAATATAATTACACTTATATTATTTATCACAACATTTTTGCACATGTTACTCATAAGCCGAGGTATATCTCACAGGTTTCTCGTGAATTACTTTTTAAACATAATATTTATCAAAAAACCTAAAACGCACAATGAAAGAAAACATTTTTCCCCACAAAATAAGGTATTCAAGTTTAATCTAGCACATTTAGTTTACGACCGAGAATTTTTTAAATCTTGTTTTTGCTCTCCTGTAAAATGATGATTTTCGACTTGTATCACTCATCACAAGAGCCACAGAATTACAACCAACTTTTTTCAGATATGTTTAGTTGCAATTAAATACCATAGATCAAAGTAGTCTGATCCTAGATAAAGACTTTACGTGCCCCTGTTAACCCTGTTTACGGGAACGGCACAGATGGATGTGTGGGCGAAATAGTATTTTCATTCTTACTAAAAAAGTATAGCAAAATTATGAATGAAATAGATACTTCAAGCGACGCCTGACATAAGCGTTAGGTATTATTAAAAGAGACATTTATAAAAACGCAACTGGACTTTGTTTTCTTTACGTAGACAAACTAATTTTGTTTCAAAGTAAGTAATTGTTCACAGGGGTAATAAATTATTGTTTCACGTGTTTATAATTACTTTATGCTAATTTATTTTTAATGAAATATATTCCAGATGTTTCTTAGTTATTTAATTGACTTTTGTTTGTAGCAACCACAGGTTGCAACAGACAAAGAAAACAAAAAGTAAGAGAGGTATTTTTTATCTTTTTCAGTTTTTGTAGTCATTTGTTTCTTGTCGTCAGATAAATGTTTATGTGATCAAAAAACATTCGTTTTAAAGCTGAGTAGGTACTACAGGTCTGAAATACTACAGTACTAAATAATACTACAAATCGTTGGATCTTTTACCAATAAAAAGGTCGCGTAGTTTCCCAAATTACATGACAACTGAAAACTTTATACAGTGATATGCAATACTATGCAGCAGTTTCAAAATTATTTTTGTAGATAAAGGCGTTCTTTGGCGTACTGAAAGAACCATACGCATAATGTACTTCATAATTTTTGAATATGTCACACCAAAATGCAATTTATAACGATTTCTGTAGGTACATGAGACTTCTATTAAACCCGACCAGAAGCGTATAAAAATATATTTATTGCAAAAGTTGATAGCTAAGTTATTTGTGGTGCCAATTTCACGAAAAAAATATGTGACACAAATTATCCAAGGCCAGTCGGATTTATTTGTCTATGGATGAATATAGAATATGTTATCGCAAAGATATTTTTCACCTGAAAATTACACGTGCCAAATTCCATTTTTGTTAGCATTATGATAAACATAATTAAAGTTTTATACGCGTTACCCAGTTCCCTCATTATCTGCGACAATGAGGTGTTACTATTATGACAATTTATGGTGCATCCACATCTTCAAATAAAAAAACATTGTTCAAGAACCTTATCGATTGTGACCACCGTTTAGGAAATATTAGTACCTATCATATACTAACATCTACAAAAAATAAATAAATTTTGCTATTAAATGTCGCCGAGTTATTTTGGAAACATAGCACCGTTCCAATGATTTAAAACATTATTTGTTTTTAACCGACTTCAAGAGAAGGTTATTAATTCGTTGGGTTTTTTAGATGTAAAATTAGTACATCAGTTATTAGAACCACGTGTTTCCCCGCCCTATCACCACACACCTACGTTTAGTTTCAATGAGTGTAAATGGTATATTTTGTTTCTAATGGTTATGATTCTGATTTGCCGCTCAACCTCGCGTCAAACTAATAAGGACTATTTTCATTTTCATTTCCAAGCCTATTGTAGGTTATTTATATTCGCTAGGTTAACGATAACCATACATAATGGTTACAACTTGTCATAAGTTCACGCTAGTAGGTTTTGTTTCGGGTTCAATCTGAGTACATCCCGTTTCAAGCAGGCCGACATTGGAGTCACTGTTATTCCCGAAAAAAACAAAATCCAAAGCACTAACACAAACCCGACTTCCGATCTCACTCTTTAAAGCCTTTACAAGAAAACTAGATCAATTAATAACATCCTCAATTTTATTTTATGTTTCTTTAACCTAGGATTTAAGTTCAAAGCAGCACGAACGATGAAACATGTACCGCATCGTAAAAATATTGGTACAATAAACAATTTTCGCACATCTCATTTCATGTGCCATTTAGTTTATTCGCGAAATAACTAGGAGCGGTTTATGGTTACTGAAATTGGAGTGTGAGTAATAGAATACAATATATTTCGCGTAAGATTAGTATTTGTGAATAGACGAATGCAAGTGGTAATAAAAAAACAAGATATACTGGGTGGTGGAGACATGGCTTTAATTGAAATCATATACATATGTAGTAGGTCGCCACAATAAGATGGTACAATAAAAAACATTAAAAATATGAAACGGTATCGTCCCTGGATATTTTTAAATTAGTGTTTGATCATTTTTTCATTTACTTATTTTGTATATACTTTTTAAACCGATGTAACATATGTACTGAATTTATTAATATTACATTTATTTTCAATTCGATTTGCATCTACATTGTTCAGGTAAGAATAGGCACAATTTTGATCATTATTATGTATATAAATTATCATCACAGTCATGTCACAAAGACTCACAAAGTCCTCCATAGCGAACTCGTGAAAGGCTTGCGATTTTTTACTCAACGATTTCCTACGATTTTACTACAGATATATTGTAAGGTCACAATAGGTAAATGGTTTCTAAACAATTATCGAGGCAAGCTTTATTATTACACCTTTACAACGTAATTAAGAACAACAAAAACATAGGTAAAACTGGGTAATAATACACAGACCGAGTAACAAAAATACAGTATTTCTTTGATTAAATTTTAATCATCAATTTTATCTCTTAGCAAATTGTTTTCAGTTTGCTAAGAGATAAAGTTGACGAGGATGGAAAAAATAATCTTATCAAGGTCCACTGATACAAACAAAACTAAACGCGACTAATCCGATTTCTCGGATTTATCAAAAATAATTTCGTTTATAAAAATCGACTCCGTCATTGTTTGAAACGAAAAGTACATTACTTCATTTGAATACTTATTTCAAGTAGCAATGTATTTAATTTATGTTTACAAAAACTTCGTTTGACCCTATGCACTTTATTTCAATTAAAAACGATACCGATAAAAACTTAATTGTATTGACAATACGAAAAAAAATATATGTATAAAGGCGGAAGAACACTGTAGAAACAGCCGGATAGTGTTAGTACAATCAAGGTAATAATAAAATCGAATATAATATATTATGTAGGGTTATGTTAAGTATTAACGATTAAAATAAATACACCCAACACTCAACAGTAAGTCATACGTAGTACTAACCCCACACTAAGATCGAGTCTTGTATCGTGGGTTTCAGGAACTACGAGAGACTTTTCGATCTCACAAACACCCAGACCCGAGACAAATAGTTGTGGTTCACACAAACATTTGTCTCGGTGTGAGAATCGAACCCGCTGCCCCACGTTTCAATCAACTGCGCCACGGGGCACGGAGGTTGTCAATTTAAGCCTTTTTTCGAAGGAGACCAACTCGTTGAAATAAGTGTGGCTGATGGAGGTGTGGTTTGTAATTTATTTAGATATAGTTAAAAAAAAAAAGCAACATACAGTCGAATTGAGAACCTCCTCCTTTTTTTGAAGTCGGTTAAATAGATGCATTAACACTTTCAATGCGAGGCAATTATTAAAATCTAAACATAAGTCGAGATATTTTTCTTAATAGCTACCTAGCAATTAAACTTAAGTGTTTATAACTAAACGTGTATTGTTCAAAACTTTTAACGTTGTGATATAATTACTTGTAATAAGCATGTTATTAATACGCATTTTGCACACAGAATCGTTAATAAAAACGTAGCATTACATCTTATAGTCATTTACAAAAACGGTTGAGTATTACATGTTTATAAAATTACTGTTGACTGCAATCGTATAATTTAATTACTCCATTTAAACAAACACGTTTGGATTCTGAAATTCAACGGTACATGTGGAACAAAATACAATTAGCAAAATTACTTCAACAGTTTTTATAACTTACGTTTTATGCACTACATAAATAATGCACAAATGTCATTTTTAATTATTGCAGGTAGATATTATATTTTTCATTTGACTTTAGAGGTTGGTGTTAAATATATAAGTATAACCGTTAGTAGAAGTGAATATAGAATAATTTAATAGCTTTTAAGAAACAGCTAATATACGAATTTAAAAATCCAGGATTGTTTCATTGATACATTCTCCCACGTAATTATATGGAGAATTTATTAATCGGCCCCAACTACATAAAACATGTTTAGAACAACCGACTAATTCTTTCCATGGTGATGTAAGTACAAGAAGTATAAAATTTGAAATCTAAAGTAACCACACAATCATGTCCTTTGAGGCAGATATTTCCACAAAAACAACATTATGCATAAAGAATAAACATATTCTACTAACTACACGCGCAAGATCGTTTACAATAATGCAACAAGTACAAACTACAAGTCTTAAAAGACTGAAAAACTCGTCTTTTTACATGTACCGTCTTGTCTAGAACGAATAAAACCTTTTATGTACGATTTATCTACTTCATTACGAGTTTTTTATGTATATGACCTTATCGTCACAAATAAGGCTTTAGGGGCATTGATAAACAAAGCAATAGAATGCAGTTGCTATGCACGCCATAACAATATAAATAGAACAAAAACATGCAATGTATATTTTTAAATATAGTAGAACTGTTATTAAAACTATTACATATACTCACAATATGAAGCATACTATGCACAGACAGCTGTTGAATTCGCTTTCTTATACGTTACTATAGACTCGCCTTAACACCAAACGAAAACACAACACTCTGTTTTGCTTTAGTCTATTTTGCGAAATGCATCCGTCTCTTACAACGATAAGTTAATCATAGATGCAGTCATTGCACACAAATCGCTATATTGAAGACATAGAAATAGCATCTAGCGGGATGGCGATATTATCATCGTCTACATAAACTGCGAACGCACTGTAGTCACGGCACAAGCGCGACACACGTCTCGCTCGCAGTTGTACTCAAAACTGAATGAAAAATAAATATTCGAATGAATGGCCGCAGCAGGAATGAACGACGATTGAGCTAAGAGTGAATGGATTTCCATAGACAACGTAAATGATAAGATTGTACGACAGTTTTAATAATTAAAAATAATTTCATTTCAAAACAGGTCTAAATTGTAACAACTTAAATAGAGAATGTACTGCCGAACTTCATGTTTGGTAAAATTATGCTGGGCAGTTTTTAATTATTAGATACCCGTAATGATCCTCGAATGCGACACACTTTGATGAGTAGATACGGTGGGTTTTACACGTTATGGAGGGACTGGAATCTAATTATGAATGCTTCACTAGGCTACATAAAGGTAAAACGATAACTAAAATCGTAGACAGAGAATACTAAATAAAATACGTTTCAAATCTGTTTATGAATAAGGCCCTTATGCTGAAAACAAACTATCGGACGGACGCGTCTAAAGCCTATCTGGTGAATGGATCCTTTTGATAAGTAGGTATATGCAAAGCAAAGCATAGCCCACTAGGTGCTCACCAAGGAACTTATACTTAGAGTATAAGTTCCTTGGTGCTCACTAATGGCCATGATTAATAAACGATCTTCGTTTCTATCTAAAGATCGATCGTGAAAATAAACCAATGGGCTCAAGGTATTGCCGACACGCTCACATTTGATGTGTTCTGATTGGTCTATTTTCCGGATCGATCCTTAGATAGGGATTGGGATTGTTTATTATTTTTGTGTGAAGTCACTATTAGCATTCGTAAGTCGCGGACGTGGCCTTGGATGTTGTAGCGTCCGACACATACAGCGCGTCTACCGTAAGTTGAGGCGTGGTATAGTTAAGAACTACAAATAAAAGTGGAAAATATATGTATAACGCATTAGTTTATTTAACATATGTTTTCATAATCTATACAACAAACATTTATACTCTTAATCCAGTAGTAGTTATAACATGTCCAATGTAATATTTGAGGAGTGGACAAATTATTCATATAGCTTTACAAACCAGCGCTTTTGGGCGACAGATCGTAGATAAATTAAACAAGTCTGGCTACAAGTTTTTAAATCTAAACTAATACATTTAATATTTATTAAAAATTACAATTCGTAATTTAATATACCGACAAGTTTGATAAATTTATTTATTAAATGGACACAAATTTAGATTGCTCTATACAGTTTAGTCATTTCTAATACGTATTTATTACGAAAAAGTGAATTGGGTATTTGACTGTTGTGGCAATAAATTATAAAATGTGTTGCATATGATAGCTTTTTGGTAAACAATAATTATAGGTATTTTTATTTACATTTATCTAAATTATAAATATTTAAATAATCTAAAATAAGTTTGCCATTTTTTATCTGTTGATTAAATGTAACAAAACACGACAAGCTGTCATTGTGCAGCGTGTGATGTCACGATTTTCAATTTTCATTCATCTCTGCCACTAAGATCATTCACCATTTATAAAGCGTGACGTAACTTTTTCAAAGTCACGTGACCTACCGTTTTGGTGACATATATGATGATAAAACTGAAAAATATGTTTATTCGTTATAAACAACTCTTTAAAAATAAATTAATAGTTTGAGGAGGTATAGAGTGATTATATCTAGACTTTAAAATACTTTTCAGAAATTAGTCAAATAGCCAATTTATAAAAATATATTTATGGCCGCATCTTAATTTGTTTTCAGCTTATAATAAAAAATATGTTTAATAGGACGCGTTCAGAAATTCAAACATTTTGACAGTAAAAAATGTAATCTAAAATAATTTTCTGGCAACATTATTACTTCGTCCATTTTCATTTCGCAAACTTAAAAAAACGACGACGGAAAAGAAAAAGACATTACTTTTTGTCGGTTAAAATATTTCTTGATGCTAGATAATGTGAGTGATCTGCTGTTTACACCGTGGAGTCTCTGTTTATGTAACTCCGTGAAGCGATACGCTGAAACAAACGATTTTAGCGGTGAGTATAGTGACATTTGACTGAATTTGTTTGTAAAGTGGAAAGTGACCGTTGTCGGCCGTTCGTAACCAGTGGTCGCTGCAGATACGATCCAGTTTCACATCTCATCTTATATTGAGGACAGCTATAAATGAACTGGTCAGCAATTAACAATTCGTTCCGCAGTATCGGGCAGGTAGCCATTATTTTATTCGAAATCAAATGTCGTTGAATCATCAATGTTTTGCATTTTAACGTATTATCAAAAGCGGTTTTGTACACATACATGCTGAAAATACACACCTGTGCCCAATGAAAGTTGGCACGCAACACATAAACATAATTTACTGTTAGTTGTAATATTGTGCCTCAAAATGAGTCACAGTAAACATGTAGGTAGGAACATTCACTGCAGACACTAGTGTGCTAAACGTCGAGTAATTACCCTGAATTACTTTCATTGTTAAAAATATACTTATTTTTGTATAAATGAAGGTTCCTTGACCCTGATAGGGTAACTTAATACCTAACTGTAAATAAAAGGTCAAATGCTAATTGTTGTGCATACACCTCGAAATCAGGGTGAACTAGATCCTTTAAAGGAATTCATGTGTGAAGCTAAGGCAATTGCAATGAACATGTGCACATTGCATATAATACATAGTATTGCGAGGGTATTTATTAAATTACTTTAATGTAATGGTTTTGAATACTTTTCTTTTTTAATCTTTTTATTAACATGCATAGTCATCTATATCCAATATTAGTAAGTGTCACTTTAACTATCCAGAAAAGTTTATGGTTTTTCTATTTTTAAAATTCAAATATTGAGTAGAACTTCTGATAATATGTGTTTCTGTCATGTAATTAATTAAGATATTATTTGCTCCATCCAGCTGACTCTTGACACTCTATTTCATTTATTTTAAGACTACTGGAATAAAGTAAAATGCCATACAATCACACTCTACATTTAATACACGAAAAGACAAGTTTTTTATTCCAATATTTGAAAAATGAAATTGGGTGTTAAAATAGTAAAAGTTAACAAAGTTTAACAAATTATTGAAATTTGTGATCACACAATGAAACTTCTATATCAATATTCTACATAATGTGGATGATATTGTCTTGTCTTATTCATTTTTTTTCTCTAAATTATATGAATAATACCTGATTGCACATATTCATGGTATTTGGATTATTTTTAGTGTCTCTGTAAAATGTTATTGTTTCAATGGAACCACCTTTATCGGATGATGAAATAGGAACCATTCCATTATTCAATTATATTATTTCAAGATATTTTACATATTAATAAACTATAATAACACTACTCATTCAAATGTAAAAAAAAATTCAAATTTTAGGTATAGTAATTAATTCTCTTCAATAACATACCAGATTATAATGTGTCCAGCATTGCTTATTATTATAATTTTACATAATGTATTCATGTCATAATCACCATGGGATTACTGTTCATAATAGCTTTCACTTACTTGCGGTGTACTTATAATCTTTAATATGTAATTGACTTAGTTCCTATGCTGTTGTGTTTGTTTATTAGTAATCACAAGGTAATTATTATTAAATTGGCTTTAATTATTCCCATTTAAACATTTCAAATGTTAATGTTTTAGCATTATTCAATTGAAACAATATCTTTAATTAAGAATATCTTAGTGTGTGAATTATCTTGGTAATCTCATTAAAATGCTTTTGAATAAACAAGATCTACATGTGTTTTTTCTAATACAAAATATCTTAATGTGACTTGTGAATATAATATGGTTTTCAGTGTTAATAAAAATAGATTAATGGTTACTTAAATGTCAGTAACATAAAAGAAATGTGACCTCTTAACCTTTTAACATAACTATGACATCTAACAGTTTGTAGTACTTTTTTACTGGAACATTCCTTAAATTCCTGATAAGTCATTAAACTATGTTACTATTTACTAATTATAGAAAATTCTCTGCTTTTAGTGTAGGCTCAAAATTTGACATAACAAGAAACTCACAACATGGAGGATGAAAACGAATATAAGAAATTGCCGACAGAGGAGAAGTGTGTGCACAAATTATGGAAGGCAAGAGTGGCAGGGTATGAGGAAGCCATAAAGCTGTTCAACCAGATTGATGATGAGAAAAGTCCAGAGTGGAACAAATACCTTGGCCTGATTAAGAAGTTTGTGACTGACAGCAATGCCGTTGCACAGGAGAAAGGTAAGCACAATAATTATGTTACTGTTTTTTTGAATATAATCGCTGGTAAGGATTTTGCATGACATTAACAGGAGCTTTGCAATATGGTTATACTCAATAACACAATTGAGGCCAACGGATGCTCTACAAAGGCAAGGTACAGGTGTGTTTGATCATAGTTTCCGAAATGGACACACATTTATTTGTGATAATTGCCAGCTGCAGCACTTGAATCAACATTTTAACAAAGAAATACTTGCGAACATGATCGGTTTAATTCATCTGGCTACACAACGAGCCTTTACTGCGCTTTTAATTTGGGGATGAGTAATCTGTAATTACAGGGTTACACCCAATTGAACTGTGTCTGGATTGTTCATTATGCATTTCCGATGCAATTTAAGATATTGAATATTTCAATTGTTTATATGCTATAGAGTCTTTGTTGCGTTCCATTCAAGTTGCTTCTGAGATGAGTGATCAATGATAATAGTAATCTTATAGTTGGTAAATACTGCTAATTGCAAACATATTGTGATACAAATCTGTTGCTTTTATAAGCAGTTGGTTTGCCATAGCTTTGTTATATGTTAAATATTTTTACAAAAAGTAATACTAATGGTTTCTTAGATTTACGCGACTGTTACACATTGAAATTAAACTAGATTTTACGGATTTTATTGCGAATTTGGTATAATTTTACATTTTTAACTTCTCGACGTCTTGAGGTCTGGTCTGACCAACTGCCAGAAATCAAGACACAGTTAGCTCCTTCTGCGTGGATCGAATCACAAAATTAAACTAACTTTTTTAAATAACTTTTGTAATTTAATATTTGTAAAATAAGGGTAGTTAATTGTAACAGTCACTGAGCGGAACTCTGTCCGCCCCGTGACCACGAAAGCTGAAAAGCAATCGAAACGTCGGAAAGTTTAAAATGTAAAATTAAACCATATTCGCGATAAAATCTGTAAAAAGATAAGTTTGATTTCAATAAGGAATACTGCTTCTTACTGCCTACAACTTAAGGTATGGGTATATTCACACACAAAGGAACATTGCAGCCTTTGTGCATTATGTTTACAATATCTTATTCACTGTTGCAAGCTGCTGTGCGCACATGTTATTTTTTTACTTATCTCTTTATGATTCCCAAAAACATTGAGATGCCATGCCATTCCATACCATGCGCTTTGTAATACAGGTCGTTTTTGACTGACACCTTTTGACCACGGAACTCTAAAAAATTACGTAGAATTTAATTGATGTTTTGTTCATAAGTATTTTATCGTTGTATAAAAATAAATAAATTTTATGATTTACGGTAGCCAGACTATTAATTGAAACTAGTTTTTTTGTTGTTTCAATCTACGTGTTTAAAATGCACACAGCTGCATTTGAGACAAATTGTTTGGTACGCTAAAGAGTTGCGTATCAAATTGCAAACATCTTAAAAACCCACTTGTCAGTACTTCGACCCCGCTAATGTAATAAACCAGTAATTGAGCTTAACTGTATCGTTGTTGTTCACTTTAAACGAACACGTCTGGACCTATTTCGGTAGAACACGTTTCAACTTGGGATAGTGGCATATTTTTAATTCCGGAACTGTTTTCGTGAATTAGTGTTCTATATCGAGTTTGTTTAGTTGTTTTATTGTGCTTTCGTCAATCGTAGGGTATTAAATGTTTCGTTTTATAACATGCACATCGACCCACTTAGATCAAACGTTGTAAATCTGCCTTTGATTTGTTGGAATTTTGGGTGATAGTTTGAATTTCTGGTTAAAGTAAACATATTTATAAAAGGAAGCATACAAATGTATTCGGTAAATATTGTCTTTTGATCTGTAAATATAACAGTTAACAAGTAACGTCTGTCGATAGCTAAAAAAACCTGCATATTGATCGATTTCTCATCATGCGACACATGACGTCAGTCGTGAAACTTCACACGCGTATTAACCAGTACAAAGAAATTGAATCATCAGGTGCAGCGGTTTTGTCACCCGGTCTGCGAATTGTTTTAGTAATTTTGTTCATTTGCAAGGTTTCCGCCAGTCACATGGGTCGTCACATGCACTCAATTACTGTATGGCATCAGGCGCACGTGCCTCAGGATTATAACATGAAAGTTCACGGGACCTGATCTTGTTAGGCCGTGTATTTTAGTCACTATTTGAACAGATTAATATTGTCGCGTGACTAGACGCATGGATGCATGGTATATACAGTGTTATATTTAAATGTATGCCAGTTATTTGTAGTGGTAGCTTTACTGTCGGAAGTTCGTTATAGTACCAATGGGTCGGATTAACTGGTGTCATTGTCTCATACTAAATCGACCTAAAGTAACAACTTTCCTGATGTGTTTAATTACACGTTGCGTGTTGCCAGAGACCTGATACGGCCTTATTCATAGACAGATTTAAAACCTATTTTAGTTATCGAATGTTTTTTCCCTTTGGAGCGACTTTAGAAGTCAGTCTGAGCGAGCAAGACAAAACAATCGATAACTAAAATAGATTTTAAATCAGTCTATGAATAAGGTCACTATACGTGATGATGGGAAACTCGTCACTGGGATCCACGCAAATGTGTCGTATTTCAGATTCAGCCTGTGTTTATTCGGTTTCCAACAAGTCGGCATAGTTGATTGGCAAGTGCTAAATACCCGCTGAAAACTCTATTCAAATTCCACAGCACTAACCATCAGGTGAATCATAATCACTTTTTCGTGGCAGTATGAAAAGTATTATAATTTGAATGATTTTTGGCCTATCGCACAATATTTTATTGACATTCGTTTTTATTAAGACCGATTGTAGTGCACCAGATAAGTGCATTGCCGCCTAGATAGAGTAACGACTGGCGAAAAATAATCAGAAGAAAGATAAATGAATATGGTAACATGAAATTAAACTTTTACACTAGAAACAATATTTTGGTCTCCATTTTGCTGTTAACATGCATTTTACACATTTGCTAGATATTTTGGCGAGCGTTTTGGCGCACAAGCCAGACTAATATTTTATTGCTTAGGTTCATAATATACGTGGTAGGATAATGTAGTGTTTTTAACAGGATACGAAACTTATAAATACAATCTATTAATAAAATTATGGCGCGTACATTGTATCACGCAACCCTTTCTCGTGATGTTCTATTTTTATTTGAACAATATTGTTAAATGCATTAACCTTTTCACTCCTTTTAAGGGATTGCGTAGGCAACAAAAAACTTTTCAGTGCTTTTAGTGAACTTTTATTGTTATTGTTCTCAGTGGTTGTTTTATTTCTCAGCATATTTTCAATGGAGAATGATTAACAATATCTGCGTGAACAATATATTTTCTTTCTCGTGGACTTTTTTACTCCTATGGATATTGAAAATGCCATATAGATTCCTCTAAAGGCTAGACGGCCAAATACTCGAACGCCATTTAAATATTAAGTTGCATTTAACGACCCACGTCACACTTAATCAGTACATTTAAGCGGAACTTGCGTAGTACATCTGTTCCAGCATGACTTACTACAACTGTACAAGCACTACAAGCGTAGTGATTATTCGCAGGGTATGTTAAGTGTCAAATGGGAAATGGCTTAATTTGAATATTTTCTCCCCGACTTCTATTTAGAATAGATTAAGGTAGTAATTCTGTGGATTGGCCGCTTTTGCGTAATACTATTATAATATCATCTTGTCGAAAATCTCTTATACTGTCGGGATTAGGGAGTGCATAAAAACGGCTCATTAACCATAGATTTATCATACCATACGTAGTGACAAAACGGAACAAATTATATTCTACTTATGTGACATATGCCTAAACTGGGACACATTTAGACCCATACAGATACTATGTTGAAATCTCATTAACCATAAAAAGATCGACCTTGGTTTGCAAGCAGAGTAATTGTCTAAAAAACGAGGAGACAATGGTTTTATTCCAGTAGCGCGATACATGAACAACAATAAAGCGGAAATACTTGATTTGGGTCCTATTATGGATCCTAAAATGTCTTGGCCGAGCAATATAAATCTTAAGTTCGACTAGATTCAACCTAGACACTTTAGACATAGTATTATTGATATATTAGTAACATTGATTTAAACTTTAATTCGTACTCTCGTTTGCAGAGGTGGCTTGTGCCCTGCCGTGGGACGTATATGGGCTGATACAGCAATGACGGTGTTACCATCATATTAAATACATCTATAGAGGAATAATTGATTTAATCTTACATTTCGGGGGTACAATTAGGGTAACAATATTTTGCGAATTTTAAGTCTCTAAATATTTAAAGATATAACATGTTAGATTTTTTTATTCAATATTTAATATCAAAGCATTTTTACGCCTAATTATTTCGATGAACTTACACGGTTCATCGCGAAAGTGATTGATTTCATTCACGATGCGTAAAACAATATCTATCCGCAAACTATATTAGTCTGGCTGGTGAAGTTGCATTCATCCGTGACTTCCGGGAATTGCGATAATTTGATATCGCGTACTATTTATGACATCACTTGTGGAAGTTTATTGACATTGCTCGAGAATTTTGTATGCAATTGATAAAATTGTTTGTTTGATAATAATGTGTCATAGTTTCCATTTAATGTCTTATTACTTGGAACAGGTAGGGGTTCTTAATTTCTTGGGAAGGTTATACGCCTTTCTTCTAGGAGTTGATTCATTGGGAAATGATAAAAAATATTAAAATATACATCATGTTATATTGGTTATGTTGATCTTCGGTAGTTGATGTCTCATGACCAAGTTGTTTAGTCGTAATCGTTTTTAAGTCATAATAATGGCATTCATTACCTATTAATATCTGGTAGACCTTATATTGTTTACAATTACGAACGGGTGATATAAAACGCAGATATTTGTGTCTAGTCTAGTTTCAGGACTTAGTTTTCAATAATCTTTTACCGTAACGTAAAGTTTGACGATATTGCTAAATGGCAACAGTCGGTGCTAGCAGTTTCATACGTTTTGAAACTCAGTATTTTAGTTTACGTTTTATTATTTATCTACAGGTCTGGAAGCAGCTTTGGTGTTCGTGGAGAACTGCGGCCATGCGGGCAAGACGACGGGCGAGGTTATGTCTGGCATCGTTGCCAAGTGCATCGCGGCGCCTAAAACCAAAACAAAAGATTTGGCATTACAGGTACGTTCTTTGTGTTTTTTTTTTTTTATAGAGTGACTATAATGTGTTACATAGTCATTAATAGATATAGATTTATTCGTTGTATAGAACATTTTTTTTTGCGTTACTTTTAGATCTATTTCAATACCGTTTTACCTTTCGTACTTTCATTTTCAATAAGACATTTTATTACGAATTAAATTGTTTAACTTTCATTGCGAAGCCAAACGACTAACAGCTATCCATGTCTGTTGCTCGGGTGTATTCTGTATAGAAATAATATGGCACTTATGTGATAGACGCAAAACACGGCTCCCACAAAACAAAAACATGTGTATGCGTTATAGTAAACGTTATAAAAATACAATTTCCATTCCACAGATAACACTAATGTACATAGAAATAGAGAAACACGAAGTGGTCGAAGAAGAGTTACTCAAAGGCATGGAACAGAAAAATCCCAAAGTGGTGGCAGCGTGCACGGCCGCTCTGAACACATCGCTAAAACAGTTCGGCAACAAGGTGATAACCATCAAGCCCATGGTGAAGAAGATACCAGTACTGCTAGCTGACAGGGATAAAGGTGTGAGGGACGAAATGAAGGCGCTTGTCATTGAAATGCACAGGTAAGACAATAGTTTGGGTTGTTCTTAGGTTTCCTAGGTATTGAGAGAATCCTTACTGTTCGATGCTTGTCGATATTAATGCCTTTCTGTAACAACGAAGTATTGTGAAAATATGTTGCTGTATTTGAAAAATGTTCCCTATAAAGTCTTTAAAACTAGCTAAAACCTATTTTACGTAGTTGTAGTTTAGTAAAAATTAACTGTGTTATTTTTACGATATCAGAACTGTGTTTTTAAAGAGTGGATTATTGTCTTCTAAGTCGACGACTAATCTTATGACTTGTCATACAGAGTCAAATGATGTCACTAATTCGACAAATATCTATAACGGTGTTTGACTAAATTGTGTTATTCAATACCTATTCAGCTTTCCTATAGAAATTGCTGTACTCATGACACATAATAACGCTGGGTATTATTAGGCTTTCAATACTGACGATCAATAACGTAGTTCTATATTTGACCCGTATAATTTGGTTTGGTGGATTCATCGTTCCACTATTAACCCAGAGAAGCACACTTAGTAGAAGTTGTGTTTCATACTACTGCACTGAAGTTATCAGTTTGATTGAACTCTTGGCAGGGATTATGTTTGATAGGTAAATATCAAAAGTATTTTTGGCATGGAATATTACCTTATATCATGCCTACAGTCTGATAGAAATTATCTGCTAAACATGACGTGTTTGATTATTTAGTAAACTAACAACATCGGTCTACAGGCTTTTAAAATAAAATATATTATGTTCAATACTAAATTATGTATGATTTCTGTCATATTTAACACATGATTGCAGGGTTAAAGTAATGTTCTTTCTCCTCGTGCGGCTTGGCTGTACTATGAATGTGATAGCCGTTCACATGTTGCGCACGATAAAATTGCGTGCGTGTGCGTCGTAGTCACCGTGCTCATACGAAATACGAGTACATTTGAGATGCCATAAATTACATATATTACGGCGTTAACAAAGTTTAAGTTCTAGATTCACTAGGCCTTAAATAACCCTAAGTTAAACTTGCAGATGGATAGGAGCAGCGATAGAGCCACATATCGCTTCACTACAAGCAGTAGTACAGCAGGAGTTGCGGGAATCGTTCAGTGCGGGCGGGGGCGGCGCGCAACCCTCGCGGTACCTGCGATCACAGCAACACCGTGTCAGAGATACCCCGGCTGCTGATGCTACTGATGGTAATGTTTACTTAATTTAGTTTATTTCAGTATGTCAGTATAACTTGTAATGGAATTGTGAATAAGTATTAAAATAAATTGATTCGCAGAAAAGCTATCGAAAGGTTTGAAGTTCTGAATTACCATTTTGTTTCCATATTCTTCTTAGTTCATTCAAATGTACAACCTATTATACATTCATTTTCGAAATTGGCCAGGCTTTTCAATAACCGAAACATTTTTACTTTGTTTTACTTGTAATATTTAGTACGGTAACTAGAAATATTAGTAAAATTACCTCCTTATCTTCGTTCTTCCACTCTTTTATTTTAGGCGCTGAAGAAGACGAAGACGCAGAAACGGGAGGTGGCGATTCCGGTGATATGGACCCATACGAATTACTAGACCCAGTGGAAATTCTGTCTAAATTGCCTAAGGACTTCTATGATAAGCTAGAAGCTAAGAAATGGCAGGAAAGAAAAGAAGCTCTCGATGCTTTGGAAAATTTGTTGAAAAGTGCTCCGAAACTGGAGCCGGGGGAATATGCAGACTTAGTTAGGGCTTTGAAGAAGGTAATACGTCAAAGACTTTTTTATTGACCGAAATTGGAATGCTTCGGTGGCGCAGTTGTACTACTATGATTGCAAGCTGAGGTCTTAGGTTCGAATCCCGGGTCGGGCAAAGTGATATTCGTTTTTTCTATTCAGTATCAGCCAGGAGTCAGGAATTTGTAGGAGTCCGATTTGACGATAGGCACGCCCCCTATTACATCGTGGGACGGAAAATATAAGGCGATACGTGGGTGGCCTGGTTGCACCTCTGCCTACCTCTTCTGGGAAGAAGGCGTGAGTTTATGTATGTATGTATGGAATTGATTACTGGGTATTGAGAGACTTAATACATTATAACTCGAGTTGATGACCACAGCGCAGGTTCGTGCACTACTTAGGTTATTTTAATTATGTACTGACTTCCGAGTGGTATTGCTTCTGTTTATGTGCAGGCATGACGACTACATCAGACGAGCGACGTATCCGTCTCTTCTCTCGCGTGAACATTTGATATCAAAATAACGCCATCTAGCGATACATATATCAATTAATCTACCGTAATCTACCCCACGTATTTACCCAACAATTTTTCTATTTTCGTATAGGTAATATCAAAAGACACGAACGTGATGCTGGTAGCACTGGGCGGTCGGTTGCTAGGAATGGTGGCGAGTGGTCTCCGCAACAAGTTCTCGCCGTACGCCACGGCGTGCGTTCAGGCTATATTGGAGAAGTTTAAAGAGAAGAAATCTAATGTCGTCACAGCGCTACGAGAGGCTATTGATGCTATTTATCCCTGCGTAAGTATTTAATAGAAATTATTCTTTTAAATAGCCAATTCGCGGTGTCTTATAGTGTGTAAACGTTGTCAATATCTAATACTAATGTAGCTGGTGCCGTCTAAGAGCTTTACAGGAGATTTTTGCCACTGAGGTTAACATACATCTATTTTTCGTAACCATTAACACTCTTGATTTCATTCTGAATATCTATAATTTCAAAATTGGGGAGTATTCTTCGGATGTGTGTTCATTTTATATCAAAGCACTTTTTCATTCTCGCTTCTATATCATACAAAACCTGTATGTCAATTCTGTAGAACTACAAGTTAATTAATGACGAAATATTATTTATTTGCAGACCAATCTAGAAGCGATAATGGAGGACATGCTGGCGTCGTTCGACAACAAGAACCCGTCGATAAAGGCGGAGAGCGCGTTGTTCCTCGCCCGGGCCTTGTGTCACACGCAGCCCGCCGCCTTCAACAAGAAACTCGTCAAGGCTTATGTCGCGGGACTCTTGAAACTGCTTGAGAGCGCTGGTATGTGGAAACTTAATATAGACTATAGGTGTATCAATTAAGCAGTGTATATGAGCATCTTTGTATGTGTGGAAGTTTATCAACAATTGTTGATGATTGCAAAAGTCAATAAATTGTAGACCTTACGTAACGACCTTACCATTGTGACTTATATAAATGATAAGTATGTATTTATTTTGGTGTTAACAGATCCTGCCGTAAGAGACGCGGCTGCCGAAGCGCTGGGTACAGCCACCAAGTTAGTTGGAGAAAAGAACATTGCACCTCATATAGGAAAATTGGATAACTTAAAGGAACAAAAGATTAAGGAGTTTGCTGACAAGGTAAATGATGACAAACAAATAATGATTCAACAAAAGAATAGACTTTCTTAAAGTGTTTTATATATTATAAATATATAATGAAAATTTTGTATAATAAATATATTTGAAGTGGGAATTGCTAATTTCCTTTTTTTATAAATTTAAAGTTTGCCACCCTTTATCTTCAGCCAAATTAATTGAAACGAGTGATGTAATTTTATTTTATAGGCTGTAATTCAAGTGAAGTTAGCAGCACCTAAGAAAGAAGCTAAACCTAAATCAGCCCCAGCATCAGGCAAAGGAGACAGCAAGCCTCAAGCTGGTTCTTCACAACCTAAACCTGTAAAACGACCAGCGACCGGTAAGAGTACAATGATGTGGAATATTTTAATCCAATTTATTTTTACTTTTATTTATAAAGTTGCTTATTAATTGTTTTTAATGTTAAAAAATATTACTTTTGATGAAATTGAGGGAGATATTTGCACAGCAGTGGGACAATTTAAGTTGAAAAGGAAGATTACCCTACCAATGTGATTAAACAAATGAGTGTACTGTCTATTATTCTTTGTATCTATTTTTTTTACCAGTTGAAGTAATTATAAAACTAGTCCGCTCTGAAGTTGATCGCGGATGTACTCGTATGACTGTTCACA
The DNA here is from genome assembly GCA_949752805.1 of Deilephila elpenor. Classification (NCBI taxonomy): domain Eukaryota; kingdom Metazoa; phylum Arthropoda; class Insecta; order Lepidoptera; family Sphingidae; genus Deilephila; species Deilephila elpenor. The sequence goes on from OX457114.1 coordinate 4,606,508, forward strand.
CCGCAGCAATACGCTATTAGTCATATCGGTCAATTTGTTTTGCGGTAATCGTACATTACAAATTTCGGGGCCCACAAGCGTCAATCGTTGATATCAAACTAACATTGATATCAAATCAATATTTATTGCGTTGGCAAAACAGAGCATACTGATTCTTCGTTATGGGTTACTTCCTTTCGTTTCTCTCAGCCATATTAAATATGAAGTAAACTTATTCGTATTCAAATATATCCTACTTGCAAATCATAACAAGTTATTAATGAACTGCTCTGATTTAAACCAACTTGTAATTTTTGTAATAATCACTACATTGTAAACTGGTTTTGAAAAGAGCAACACTAGAGTGTCTTGCCCGTTCTTCTCTAGTGAAAACCGCTTTCCGAACCGGGTGGTAGTTCAAAAAATGACTGAATCTAAACAATGTTGAACATTTTAATGGATTCAATAAATTATTTTCATTTCATTTCATTTCATAAAATATTATATATTTTAATTGTTTATAAAAATGATTTCTCTATGTATATATTTTGCCAACAGCAACAAAGAAGCCGGCGGGTGGTGCAGCTAAGAAGTCCCCCGCGGCTCGTGGGCAGGCCAGTCCGCCTAGAGAACAGGAGTTGTCGCAAGAGGAAGTGGACGCTCGGGCCGAACAGTTGCTCACGTCTGATGTTATAACAGGTGCTTATTTCAAAATTTTTACCGTGGAACATACATTTTGGTTTTATGGTTGCTTTGCATGTGCAGGTAGAACACACCAGGTGTGTTATTACACAGGAAAGAAGGATGAGTCATCAGCCATATGGGTGGACAGTTTGAACATCTGAAATGGCGATTCTATAAAATAGAAGTAATGATTTAATACCAATAAATGGTATCTAAAAACGTGTGACAATTTTAAGACGTGTTTAATATTTTTTTCATTTTTAATTTTCTTTTTTAATTCTAACTATAACATGATTTTAATTTTCTAGGTCTCGGCGACAGTAACTGGAAGAACCGTCTGACAGCCGTTCAAAGCTTCCACTCCACAATCCAAGGGCTCTCATCAAGCGATGCGACAGCCCAAGTACTATACCGCATACTCAACAAGAAGCCTGGCTTGAAAGACACCAATGTGCAAGTGCTGAAGGCGAGGTTGGAGGTGTGCAAATATATTACAGAGAGCTTCCCAGTGTCCACGTAAGTAAAATGTTCCTTTAGCTGTAAAAATAGTTTACAATTTCTTTGAAAAATGGAATCTAGAACCTATGACGCCCTCGTGTTTAGTATTCGCTCTGATAATTCCATTTGTGTATCATTTATGAAATATATTGATTTTTGTCGAAAATGAATACAATATCTTTAAAAGGCTTAATTTTTTCGGATGGGGTCCTGTAAAATCTTGTCAAAATCATTGCTGAGCCAAAGAATTGCATGGATATAAAACCACTCACAGATCCGTTATTTATTTTTTAATCAATATTGTTTTTTAACAGAACTGCAGCAGATTTTGTTCTACAAGATGTGGTGACTAAACTAGGCGAGTCTTCATGCTCGAACCTGTCCGCTGAATCTCTAACCTCATTGGCTGAAGCTTGCGGCCTGGAACACGTGCTAAATGAAAGCTTGACGTTCGCCATGGACTCACAGAAGAACCCCAAAGTACAATCAGAGCTGTTCAACTGGATGTCTACTGCTATAAAGGAGTTTGGGTTTAAGTAAGTTGGATAATCCTTTATAATATAGTATGTGCATTAAAAAAATACAAATGCTATATTTGATTCCGTTTCAACTATTCCAGCTTCTTAATCAAATACAAATTAATATCTTTTTTAGAATCATTAAGAAGAATTGTTGTAATTTGACATATGAACAGGCTTCAAATATTAGAATTTTTTTTTCGGAGTGAATAATTAGCAAAGAACAGTAAATACAAATACATATTTATATTTCAGCATGAACATCAAATCAATAATAGCTCACTCCAAAAAGGCCCTTTCGGCAACTAACCCGAACGTCCGAACATCAACAGTGAACTTCCTGGGCATACTATCCCTGTATGTGGGTCCGTCCCTTATCAACCACTTTGACAGCGAGAAACCAGCTACAAAGCAGCTGATCAGCTTGGAACTAGATAAATATGCGAATAGCACGCCGCCTACGCCGACGCGACAGATGGGCACTGTTAGCAAGGTGGGTAATATAAAAAATATATAATTATTGAATGCGATAGAGTCATGCAGTGGCTGAAAATATAGATTTTTCATAGTTACGTTTATGTAAATTGTGTAGATATTTATCTCTGGTGTAGGTCACTTTTTTAATGTTCTTTACTTGTGCCAAATCTAATAATCGAGAAAATTGCTATCAATCGTAGTATGTTTAAGTTTGTCAACTGTTAGAAGTTGTTTATATCTGCGCTCTGGGCAAGATTTCATGCGTGATCTTGGCTGAGTTTTCTATGGCGCTACTTCTCTAAAATGCTGCAAATACCATGTACAGCAACTGCGCCCTTTTATTTCTGGCGTTTGTAATGGTCGCCCTTGGCGCTCTATCTTAACGCAGCTACATAACATATGATGTATAGCCTGTATATACCATGAGTACATGTGTGCAGTCCGCGAGCAAGGCGTCCGTGGGTTCGGAGCTGGAGGAGGCGGCGTGGGAGGGCGACGACGAGCCCGCGCCCGCCGACGACGCGCGCCCGCGCACCGACCTCGCGCCGCTCATCACCGACGCACTCGTCGCCGAGATCAACGACAAGAACTGGAAGGTATATCCTGCAGGCTTATAGTCTCACGCGACATATATGTTACTGATTCACTGGTTATCAATGCAATATCCAATACACAATTATAATACATGTACAAAATATACAATTAACAACACTCATCTACATTCAAAATCTCTTAATTTGTAATTTATTTTTGAATGATAAATGCATGTATGATACATGCAATGGACCAGGTATAGCAGTTATATGTCTAATTGCTACTAACAAATTTTATGATAACTTAAAATAATCTGCTTAATGATTTCTTTGTAATAATACTTTTTTGTCAACCATTTATAAATATTTTTGTGTATGAATTAAAAATTTTACAGCTAAAACATTATTTCAAATGAAAGCCTAATATAACCAACGAACTTCTACTATTTTTTATATAAATATCTTCTACATTGTTCAGGTGCGCAACGAAGCTCTAGAAAAAGTAAAAGCGCTAGTGGTCGCATCGGCGCCCATCAAGCCGTCTCTAGGAGAACTGCCGGCCGCCCTGGCCGCTAGACTGGTGGACTCCAACTCCAAGCTGGCGCAGGCCGCGCTCAACATCTGCGCTGCGCTCGCCACCGCCATGGGCAGTAAATGCAAGACGCATGTCCGGACTTTCTTCCCCGTCTTCTTTCAAGGTATACTCAATCACACTCACTTATCTAATTGTAAAAGTACTTTATGTCCTTTGCTGTTCTCCAGCCAGTGTGTGTGCAAATTTTCTTAACAATTGTCTGAGATGTTAAGGTGTGAAAGCGTTACAAACATACTCACATTGGCATTTATAATGTTAGAATAACATAATTTTACCATTAATATTTGTTCTTGCAAAATCTTTTGCTTAACATAATAAAATAGTCATTATGAGATACTTATCTATATCAGCCCATATACGTCCCACTGCAGGGCACGGGCCTACTCTACAATCGAGAGAATCGATAGAGAGTGGTTAGGCCATATAGTCCACCACGCTGGCCTAGTGCGGGTTGCGAGATACTTAACAATATGAATTTTATACATTGCCATAACATGTATGTGGTTATCATTATATTCTTCAGCTATAAAAACTCTACTATAATCCGGCCGCTCAGAGAATGCGTTCCTGAAAGGTTGTAATCGAAAGGACGACGTAACTTTGAAGTGTCGTTGCAAATGCAACGACAGCAAATGTAAATACATTATCGAACAATTTTATTTATTTACCCTACTTACGAAATAAAACATCATAAAAAATTAAATGATATGTAAATTTAGGTTAAATTTTATCACTTTGGACTAAATTTGACGGTTAATAAAAATAAAAATATTATATTTATAAGTTCATACCACGCCGTTACAAGGTTATGTCAACTGTTCATTTCTGGAGTGATGTGGCCAAAAAATAGCAGATTATTATAACGTTATTTTCCGTTATAATATAAAATAATACATTTGTGTTTTTAATAATGTATAACGTAATAATTAAACGGATCTAACTCTTTATTTCACCTGGCAGCAATATAATATCTTTCACATTTATGAATTTTATTTAAATTTGGCATTGAAGTTTACGTTTTTATTAAAATATTTTAAATAAGAACATTTAATATTAACTTATATTATTTTTATTTACATTTATATAAATTGTAAATATTATAATGATCTGAAAGAAGTTTGTGAGTTTTTATTTATTGATTAAATGTAACAAAACAGGATCGGCTGTCCATGTGCAGCGTGTGACGTCACAATGTACAATTTTATTAATTTCTGCCACTAAGATCATTCACCAATTGTTAGTGGCGGTACTTCCATACAAGCCCAAAAGCCCGGCTTGCCCTACATAATACGTATTTACTCCATATTGAATACAAACTATTACATTCAATACAACAATCATTTATTAGAAAACATCAAGCATTTAAATTTTTTGAATTTACCGCGCCGCGATTCAATGAGACGCCAGCGCCGAAGCGCCGCGTAATATTCATTCATTTAAACTATACTGAACTTGAAAGGACGGAGCACACAGCACATATATCTATCCTTTTCTCTCTCGTGTGCTTTTACGGGGCTTCTAGCAACGCGTGAACTGTATGGGGAAATGATATTACTCGATCGCTACGAATGTATAGCTATAGATATGTTATATAGCTGTTTACTGTACACGAAATGCCCGGCTTCGGCCTTGATGATGTAAAAACATCGTGCGTTGCATGGTCGTCACGTGATTATTTGTTAAATCAATTATATCTATTGTTATTAAATTAAGTTGATTCCTTTTAGAAAATATTTCTAATATTTTTTTTAGAACAAATAATGAAGTTTTAATATTTCTTTAAATAAATTGTATCTTTTGTATTGTTTATTTCACGTTTACTGGCAATACAGCACATATTTCTACTAACTTCATTTGTATTATGATTTATGAGTTGTGAATGTGACAGATGTTTTGTTTAAGGTTAATGTTTAGTTTTTTTATGTTATTTAAACTTTTTGATACTATTATGAGTTGTATTGTTTTCTGTGATGGTTTGAGTGCGATGGTGAAAGCGTTCATTGCCGGTAAAAAGGTAAATTCATTAAATTATATTGAAAAATAAACCGGCGCGAAACCTATGCTGGGTTTGTACATTTAGTAAGTCGTGGTAAATCACAATAGACATTTCTTCAGTTCAGTTTAATAAACTAGGTACGTACTTTTATTACTACATGCTCCCTTTAAAGCTATTAAAAATTCGTGATTCATATGTTTTTAAATGACACGTCTTGTGTGTTAGATTGTTTGGATTAAAATGCTTTAAATTTTCATTAATTTAGGTGGTCCTTTCAAAAGGCAATCTATTATTTTAAATTCAGAAAAACATTTAAACATGAATGCGTTAATAATAATTTCTGTCTGCAATTTCGGTTAACCTCGAGGTCGAACACGGCACCACAGAATAGTGACGGCAATAGAAATGCAATGAAAATTGAAAAGTTACGGATGCATGTTCGCAAGTAATCTATATTAATTGTTTTAATCGTAAGATTAGGTGGTAGGTTAGCCGACGTATTATAAATTAATTTTCTTCGTTCTTAGTAACTTTGTGTTCCTAAAATAATATTATTTAAACGTAAAAAAATATTCGGCTTGCCCTACTCCAAAACCCTAGGCACGCCACTGCCAATTGTAAAGTGTGACGTAAATTTTAGAAAGTCATGTGACCAACCGTTTTGGTGACAATATTTTTAGTAATAAAGAAAAACATGTTTATTCGTTATAAAGATCTCTTTAAAAATATATTAACGGTTGGAAGATTTAAAGAATGATTATACCTAGATTTTAAAACACTTTATAGAAAATAGTCAAGTATCCAATTATTCTAACTTGCTACTTTTACTGGGAATAATTCAAAAGTTTAGCAAAATGATAATGATTTCCCATCACTACTCATGATCAACTGACATGTGTCAGGAACGCATTCTCTGAGCGGCCGGATTATACTACACATATTTTCCTCTCCTAAGAACTTCCAAGAAATGTAGCACTAAGACACTGGATGGAGGACACCCTCCAAATTAGTATTCACGGTAGTCCGTGTAAACTAGACAATATATTAGTGATTCCTTGTCCCCACCCTAGCGTTCGGCGACAGCAAGCAATGGATCCGCGCGGCGGCGGTGACGTGCGTGGAGACGTGGTGCCGCGAGGCGGGGCCTCAAGCGCCCTTCGAGGGGGAGATGGTGTTCGATGCCTTGAAGGCGGGCTCGCCCGTACTCAGGGCCTCGTTGCTGCAGTGGCTCACTGACCATTTGCCTAATGGTAGGGGGCTTTAAAGACATTTTAAATATTTATGTTTAGTCCGATTTGAAGGTTACTTTTTGATTCAATCGCGCGTGGACTTGCAGAAATATCTAACAAGTAACAAGAAATATACAATCCTACTAATCGCCATATTGGGAGACCGGCAAAGCACCTACGACCCAAGGGTTGTAGTTAGATAAATGTAGATAGACACAAGTAGTCACTATCATGTGGACAATTTGCTTACATCTCAATTTAGCAATAAAAAAGTGTATATTTAGATTGAGTTAATATAATGTATATGTGCAGTCCCGGCGAAGTCGTTCCCGCGCGAGGAGCTGTCGGTGTGCGTGGCGACGCTGTTCTCGTGCCTGGAGGACCGCGCCGCCGACGTGCGCAAGGCCGCCGCCGACGCCGTGCTGCCCTTCATGCTGCACCTCGGCTACGAGCCCATGCACAAGCAGCTCGACAAACTCAAGGTATACACTGTACACTATACTCATCATCATAGGCCTCTTCTCTATTACACCACTTCCAGTCCTGTGCTTGTTGTGTCGCATCCACTATTTTTTTTGAAACTTAACATTGTCATTCATTCATCTAGCGGGTGGTCTGCCTATCTTGCTCTTGGCCCCTCTTAACCGCCATTCTGTAACTGCCTTAGTCCATCGACTACCGCTTCGTCTGGTCAAATTTCCTGCCCACCTCCACTTGAGTCCAGTAAAGTAGAAGAAAATTGTTTAATATTTTCAAAATATATCAGCCCATTACAATTATCTTAAGCGCAGGTATCTGAAATGAAGTAACACTTAACATTCCCTTGAATATCTTGTGGAGGGCAAAAAAATTACTACACGTATTGAAAATTAATTTTACGCAAAACGTATTTTAAAACTTTAATCTGTTAAATATATGTTGTTTGTTTGCAGCCTGGTTCCAAAACAGTAGTACAAGCAGCATTAGATAAGGCACGGCCCAGCCTCCCAGTGCAACCATTACCATCTTCCAAAGGAAAGAAGGAAGAACCCAAAGGAGTGAAAACTGGCGGCGCTATGAAGAAGGAAGCTGATAAGAAAGGCGCCCCGGCTGCTAAGGGCAAGGTAATTTAACAATATTGTTTTACGAATACACCATACTATTGTACGTTGATTATCACTGAGCATGTTATGATGAAATACAAAAATAAAAGTATTATAATTGTTAATTTCATATATGGCGCTAAAAATGAGCCTATTTTTTTTTAAATAGTGAGCAACTAAGAATTTCAATTGACGAAATTAAACATTTATCCTTATAGGTGGTAAAACCAGGCTCAGCGTCCAGCCGCGGCAAGAAAGATGACGAAGACTGTTCTCCGTTACTACCCAACAACAATGCCAAGAACCAGCGCATTATTGACGACCAGAAACTTAAAGGTAATATCTTTGCATGTATAAATGATTGCTAACCAGATAAGTCAGATTTTATGTTAGTATTTCATTCTGCAATGACTTATGGTGCCCCATTATACCACACAAATATAACAGCAAACTCCATCGTGTCCCTAGTTGGCTCTCGGTACCCAGTGGCGCATTGAAAAAATTACTTTCATATTATTGTCCAAACGCGACAAAAGAAGAAGGAGAATAACTTCAAAAATGCTATGTATGTAATCAGGGGATACATTAAAAAATTGGTGGATATAATATTTGTTTTTATTTATTAGTGTTGAAATGGAACTTCACAACTCCGCGCGAAGAGTTCTTTGACCTGTTGAAAGAGCAGATGGCGAGCGCTGGCCTCAACAAGCAACTTGTAGCCAACATGTTTCATAATGACTTCAGGTAATATATATTAATTATAGACATCCGGTAAGCTTATCCAACAGTTTTGCAAAATAAATAACTTTGGCTCCATAAAGGCAAGAACAAAAAATTTAATAATAAACAAAATAAAACATTTACGTAAACTACACGCCCGTTGTGTAATTGCCGCACACGCGTTGCACTCGATAAAACACATGTGTTAATATAATGTATAAATTCATAACTTTAAATATAAATAAACATTTTTGTTACAGATATCATCTCAAAGCCATTGAATCGTTATCAGAAGACCTCCACGAAAATGGCCCAGCATTAATGGCCAACCTTGACTTGGTCCTCAAATGGTTAACACTAAGGTTCTTTGACACCAATCCCTCTGTCATACTTAAGGGTTTGGAGTACCTGTCATTGGTGTTCCAGTACCTTATGGACAGTGACTACACAATGGCGGAATATGAAGCTAATTGTTTTATACCATATCTTGTTCTAAAGGTGAGTTGTGTGAGAGTGAGAAATAATATGTTCGACATGAAAGATTATTTCTTTTATTACATTAAATTAAGATGTAACTACTGAATAGACTTCATAGAACGTGTTTTAGTCTATCTTGTGACAGAAGCGAGCCCATTGCCATACTAAAAAAATATGAATACAGCTGTTTTGGTAGTAATAAGTAAGAGAGAGAATATTATTTAACCCAATACATAATCCTAAGTTGAATGACTGTTTATGCACAACCTCTTATTTTCGATTACCGGTATAAAAATCACAGCAATACACTGTTTTTTGACAGGTCGGCGATCCAAAAGACACAGTCCGCAATGGAGTGAAAGCTCTGTTCAAACAGATTTGTGTTGTGTATTCCGTCACCAAGCTGTTTGGCTACCTGATGGAGGGATTGAAGTCCAAGAACGCAAGGCAGAGGGCTGGTAAGTAATATTGTTTACATTGTATAGTAAAGAAACTTTGTAATAATGATGATGATGAAAATACCAACAATGTTGATTTAGACTACCAGTTCAAAGCAAACTTTAAGAGATTGTGAGTGTCAAGGAATATAATTAATTTCAACAAATAGTTTCTTTCCTTGAATGAGTTATGAAACTTTGCAATCGCGTTTGACACACCAAACCGTGGTTATTCCCGTAGACGTATCTTGAAACAAGTCTAAAGTCTAATTACGGCCTTATTCATAAACAGATTTAAAACCTAATTTAGATATTGAATTTTTTGTTCCTTTTGAACGACTTTAGAATTCAGTTTGAGCGAAGAAGACAAAGCATTCGATAACTAAAATGGGTTTTAAAACTGTCTTATGAATAAGGTCATAAGTATAACATGCCATGTGAAAACCTAATAACTTCCACAATTAATGTAGTACTTAAAATACGCTTCAGGAATTTAGAAAGATATTTATAGACCAATAATATTCCATTAATTCATAGTCAATCACCACGCACTTTAATGGTGAAGGAAAACATCGTGAGGAAACCTGCATACCGTAGCGATTTTAAAGAATTTCTACGGTATGTAAGTCCGCCAACCCGCACTAGGCCAGCGTGGTGGACTATATGGCCTAACCACTCTCAATCAATTCTCTCGATTGTAGAGTAGGCCCGTGCCCTGCAGTGGGACGTATATGGGCTGATATAGAATTCATCCATAATACGTAGGATGTTTATCCAATCTGCGCTATCACTATCTATACATATAATAAAAATGTAAATGGTCGATGTCTGTACATGGAAGATATTTAAGAAATTTCAACGCGGGGGGTCTTTATAACAGCAACAGAAGCCAAAACATTTTTTTTAGAATTGTTGTCTGTCTGTCTGTCTGTCTGTCTGTATGTTTGCTTGCGCATCACGCAAAAACTACTGCACCAAATGAGATGCGGTTTTCACAGTTGTATTGCTGCAGGTTCAACTTAAAAACTGGTATATGTTGCATTTGCATACAGGGTGTTTCTTTTTGTTTGCTTGCACATTACTCATAAACTACCGCACCAAATGAGATGCGGTTTTCACAGTTATATTGCTGCAGGTTCAACTTAAAAACTGGTATATGTTGCATTTACATACAGGGTGTTTCATTTTGTTTGCTTGCACATTACTCAAAAACTACCATACGAAATGAGATGCAGTTTTCACAGTAATATTGGTGCACGTCGAATTTTAAAACTGGTATATATTCTATTTATAGACAGGGTGTTTCTTTTTATTTACTTGCGCATAACGCAAAAACTACAAGACGAAATGAGATGCGGTTTCACAGTTATATAGGTACAAGTCCAACTTAAAAACTGGTAAATGTCTTATTTACATACAGGGTGTTTTTTTGTATTATGGAAGATAAATGAGAAAAACGAATATTCCCCATATTAACACTGGATTAACACTTGGGCTACATTTTATCCAGATAAATTAAGTGTTCCCGTGGGATGAGGACGGAAAAGATATATTTGTTACTTTTTATACTCAAAGGGATGCAATGGGCGTGGATTACATACCTTGAGTGAGAATGAGATAGGACAGGCGGGATATAACGGGACGGGACGGGACGGGATGAGAAATACCAAATAATCTATACATGTATATTTTTTAAACAAAGTTAATCACGCAGACGAAGTTAGCGGGCAGAAGCTAGTGTATACTAAAACAATACGTTTTGTGGCGTCAAGCAGTCTATTTATGTAGAGTTTATCTATTACTAAATATTTTATTTTGTTTCTATAGGATACTTTAACATTTATAAATGCATTTTAGGTCTGAATTGTTTAAAAAGTTACGTAAGTAATAGCCGATATATTTTGCTCACCCTATAATATGTTTTTATACCGATAATATACTGATTAGGCTAAGTGAAATTACGATAAAATTAATAATATCATCAAGTTGTAAATATTTTAGATACGAAATGTCGGACGATATTCGCGAATTGTTCCTAAAATTCAATTGACAAAGTAAAAGTGTTGTTTATAAAGTGATAGTGTTACGTATTATATTTTTCTTGTTCTTCAGTGTTCAGATGCCACCATCCTGTTTTCGTATTGTTTGATTTGCCCGCTTATTTGGCTTATAGGCAGCATAGGTAGATAAATAGGTATACTGTGGGGTGTATTTTATTTATTCACTAAATCGAAGACAAATTGTCCCAACAAAGTTTTATTTCACAAAGTCTCTAATTAAACACGAATATGTCATTTTCATTCTATCCGTTTGATGACTAAATAAATTGGCGATATGAAGCTTCGTATAGCATACTCTGACACTCATACATCTTTATTAGCCCCATTCCGGCACTGGCCTCCACTACAATCGAAAGTACGATTGAATGGATTTGGGCCATATCATATGACCCTTATGACAGTCTCCTTGGCGCAGTTGGTTAGACGCCGGCTGTGAAAATGTGTGTGTGAATTTGTGAGGCCCACAAGTATTTGTCTCGGGTCTGGGTGATTGTGAGACCGAAAAGTTTCTCGTAGCTTTTGATACCCACGACACAAGACTTAATTGGTCTTAATGCGTGGTCAGAACTATGTATGAGACTGTTGGGTGTATTTATTATTAATACAGTATATGATGTGTTGTGTGCAGAGTGCCTGGAGTGCATCGGGCACCTGCTGGAGACGTACGGGTCGACGGTGATGTGCAGCGCGTGCGGCGCGCTGAAGGAGCTGGCGCGCCACATCGGCGACCGCGACAACGCCGTGCGCTCCGCCGCGCTCAACTGCATCGCCAGCGCCTACTTCCTCGAGGGGGAGAAGGTCTACAAGATGATCGGACAGGTCAGACTAATTGCTCATTTTGTTTATATGGTTTTGTCAGTTTTACATGCAAAGTAAAACATGACATATTATTTGAAAACTAATTGAGCCACTGTGAAATTAACGTATGTAATAACATAAACGGTAATATTTGTCTAAGTAGCACCGCTCTGTTACGCAAATGATAAAACATACTATGGTAGTAATTTTGTCCCAATTATTTAGATTTATTATGGTCAACAAATGTTCAACGCATACTTGAAATTATGGCATTTAAACATCAATCTTTCATGATACTTAAACAAATAAAAACTCTCAACAGTCACATACATAGTCCTGACCCCATACTAAGATCGAGTCTTGTGTCGTGGGTATCAGGAACTACGAGAGACTTTTTAGGTCTCACAAATACCCAGACCCGAAACAAATACTTGTGGTTCACACAAACATTTGTCTCGGAGATCGAACCCGCGGCCTCGTGTTTCACAGCCGGTGTCTAACCAACTGCGCCACCGAGGCTGTCAACTTATTGCACTATGTGACTGGGATTAAATTTATGTATTTGTTAAATTATATGTGTCATGAATAATAATTCCATTGTTACAGATATCAGACAAAGATCTATCACTACTAGAGGAGCGTATCAAGAGGGCGGGTAAGACTCGCAGTGCGGAAGCTCGTCGCTCCATGGTGGTACCGTTATCTGCGTCCGGAAAACCGATACAACAACCTCAGGAGGTAAATTTAACAATAAATACTACATAGTGTGAACAATTTAATCCATTTTATATTTTTGCAACGTGTTTTGTTTGCTACCAGATTGTATTACCGCTGTTTATTAACAACCATCAGAGGAATCTTCGTTGCATTTCACTTTAAGGAAACTTTAGGTTCTTTTAAGGTAGGTCGGAGTGTTCAATGCAATGGTAAAATTTGGAACAATATTTGTTAATATCTAGGAACCCGAGCCCCCCAGGCGTGTGATATCCGTGGACACAATTCCTCAAGCCGAATACGAGGAGGAAGAGGAGGAGGAACCGCCGCCGCCTGTACAACCGTAAGTATTTAAATACTTGTAATATTATTTCATAATATTGAGGTTGGAAATATTAGGATTGATGTAGTAACGCTGCTTTATACCCTTTAACATTGATTGCATTGCCAAAACACTGAGTTACCCGTGCTGCTCAAAGATATAACGTGTCCTTCGAGTCATAATTGCACCCGCATGGCGTACATACATAACGTGTGTGTGAGCCGCAGTCAATATGTTAAAATATTTTTTTTACATCCTACAAAACATTCATACGTTATTTATTTATCCGACAGGTTCTTGAATTATTTGTACTTTTTTTCTGAAACGAGCAGCCAACATAACGCTAATGTGTTGTTACAGTACCCCACCAGAGCCGAAGGTGATCTCCGGTCCATTCGGTCTAGACCCGGTTTTGATAGCTCAACTGGACGCTGCTGTTCCGCCCACGCGCCGTCCGGACCTCAAGCAGCCTGACCTCAAGTTCTTAGACGAGCCTATTCCTGTTAGCGGTATCAGGAAACAACCCTCACAGCCTATACGATCTAGGTATGCTTATAATTTTTCTCAAGATTAAATAGATATTTTATTTTATTTGTGTATAATTTCTATGATTAGTCTGGTTGTACCTACATTATTCTGTGTATCTTGTAGGTATTGCCCCAGCATTAATATGTGATTTTGGCATGATATTACGATAAAATGAAAAAATATTAAGAGATTATGCTTTGGTGGCCATTATTGCGTATTTATGGCAATTTTTCTAATATTACTTTTTTTTATTCTGGCACGGCTCAGTGACTGCATTGCACCTGGTGGTAAGTGCTAATGCCGTTCAGACAGAGTATCGGATGGCATCAGACGGTAGTCTCATATCATTCGACACAATCATGCCGGCCCACTGAGGTGCCTCTTCACGCTACGGCGGAAGGGCCCAGGATTAGACGAAGGAGGGAACGCGTGTGATGGCAAACCTTTCCATAGCTTGACTGTGCGGCAGAAAAATTTATTGAACAACCTTTTGGTTCGCGCCGAGTTGAATTGTAACGCCAAGCCATGGCTCAGCTGTTAAGAAAAGGAGAGGAGGGGATCAAATTGAACAATTCCTCAGAGTATTCGCCATTATATTAACTTTTTATTAACGTACAATTTCGTAAAATGTATATTTATCGAAGAGTTATCTAACAAACTTAACAGCAACGTGATTGTATATTGTGTAGCATGGTGCCTCTATCTCCGCCGCGTCACATGACGGCGCACCCGCTGGTGACGGGCACGCAGCACACGCAACACGGCCCGGCTGCCATCGACGACTCGCAGCTAGCGGACACCATACATTCTATTGCTAGCCCGGACTTGAATGTGAGCGAACAAATTATTAAAATTTTCTATCTAAAACATTTAAAATATTGTCCCCAATACTTGGGTGTCTTGGTCCTTACGTACAACGCCTGCAGTATGTGATAAGCGACATCAGATTTGTTAGAAAGGCAGTGATTTTCATTTATAGACCTTTTATTTTGCATGGTTCTATTCTTAGGATGATCGCGAAGTTTGATTAATTAATAATAATCGTGACGTCTGGATAATGTAATTCATGTTCTAAATATGAACGTCTTTGATTTATTAAGTGTTAGTAATATAATAACCCATAAAATATGACATAGGAATGAAATTGATGCAATATGTTAATGTGTACAGGCGGCGGTACGCGCGCTATCTCTGATCTCTGGCGCGCTAGTGTCGGGTCGTGGCGCCGCGTTAGCATCGCACGAGGCGCGGCTGCTGAGCGCGGCGGCGGCGCAGCTGCGGCGCCTGCGGGCCGCGCCGCCGGGCGACGCGCTGCCCGCCTACAAGTACCTGGCGGGCGCGCTCACCACGTTCTACGACACGGCGGGCTGCGGCGCGCACGTGACGGCGGCGGCGCTGTGCGCGCTGCTGGGCGAGCTGCTGCGCGTGCTGGGCGCCAGCGCCGGCGTGGGCTCGGCCGCCGCGCCCGCCGCCGCCGCCGGCGACCCGGAGCGACTCGTGCGCATACTCAACAACGTGTGCGTGCGCGTGCTCGAGCACTCGCCGCGGACGCCGCTACTCTGGTACGGGCATACGTATTACGTACTCATGATGTCACTCTTACATATTGCACGCTAGAATTCAAAAAAACTCATTTGAATATGTGATAGAAATGAAAATTTATTTAGTATCATTCAATGAATTGATCTTCCAATTAAAAACATAACATGAGGGTAGTTTCAAAACTATTGTAAATTACAAATATGTATTAAACTTCTCTAACAACATGACATTTTACAAAATTCGTTTTTTACACCCAACAGTGCGATAGTAACACTCCTCCACGAATCGATCGGCGTGTCAGACCCCGAGTACCCTCGCTACCAGGATCTACTACTGAAATGCTTCTGGAAGACGCTAAAGATGATCTCCACGTGGGACGTCAACTCCATAGACTACGACGCAGTGCTTTATAAAATACACCTGTTTTACAAGGCCTATCCCAATAGTTATTGGAAAAGGAACCCCGACATCAGCGATACCCCGTACAGGTAATATAACGCAGTTGTACAGTTTTGAAAACTAAAAAGCTTCAATGTTTTTGGGTATAGGACCCATCTTTAACTATATTGTAGTATACCTTTTTATGCAGTATTTTAATCACCTTATTTTATATGTTGAACACTGATACAACTTATGTCAATTGTGTATAAAGTATATATTTATAACCTTTAAGTTTACATTTGAGTTTTTTTTTATTTAATTTATATTTATTTGTTTACAGAACAGTTAAAACTTTGGTGCACACTCTAGTCAAAATGAAAGGCGCTTCGATAGTCAATCACCTAACGCAGGTTCCGGATGTCAACGAGTCTGATTTATACCCTTATTTACTTAAAGTGCTAAAGGTAATTATTTTTGCGAATCCTTTTACAGATATCCTGTAGATATATTAATTGGGTTGACTATATTATGTATTAAAAAAAATGAGACATTGTATATGCATCTATTTGATTAGGTAGATTTGCAATGGTTTTTACATTCAGGAAAAAAATATATGTATCAGATAAGACTTCGAACACCGCGGGAAATTAGCGTATAAAATTTTAATAATATGGGATAAATCTTTTTTTTTCTGGCCCACCTAGTCAATTGTCATCAAATATTGCCCTATTTAGGCTTTACACTCAATTATCTTACTACAATATTGACCATAATACCTTTACACCAGCAATTAAAACTGGACGAGAAGAAGGACGGTGGCGGCGAGTCGGTGAACGGCGGCGGCGTGGTGTCGAGCAGCGCGGCGCTCAGCGCGGGCCGCCTGCCGCGCGCGCTGCACGAGGAGCTCGCGCTCATACTCAAGCGCATCGGCACCAAGGAACACAACAAGGATGCGCTGGAACAGCTGTATGATTTGCGGGTACTTGTTTATCGATATTTTGTCACTACACTACATAATCGCGCGCATCGGCACCAAGGAACATAACAAGGATGCACATGAAAAGCTGTATGGCTTGAGGGTACTTGTTTATCGATACTTTGTTACTTCAATAATCACCATGGAGGTATGATACTTAGTATTGAGTTAACTATTGTAGAGGACAATATCGCCATATGACCAATGCAAGTATATCGCATTCCGGATTCGGTCTGTATGTATCCAGTTTCGATTACGTTGGCATTTATATGTCGATCAGTCAGAGGTAGTTAAATGTTTATCGACAATCGATAAAATCAACTTGGCTTGCAAGGTAACATGGTACTTGCCATCGGATTTCAGGGTGGTCATTTTGCCTATACTAATAATTTATAGTCTTTATCAGTCTGCTCTATTTTCCCTTTTTGACACAATATTTAATTCAAAATCTGCTTGTCTATTTTAAGGACGCATATTTTAATATAGAAATAATATGTTGAAGATGATTTTTCTTATAACAGGAAAGACACCCAGAAGTGGACATCTGGACGTTCATGCAAGGCTCGTCGTTCTATTTCCGCAACTACGTGGAGAGGGGGCTGCGCGAGGTGGCCGAGCAAAGGAAACTAGCCTCTATGCCCATATACAAACACGACTACAAATCAGAAAATATCGGTATGTAGTTGCATTACATATTATTTTATTACAGTAACTGTCAACTAAATCACGTAATGATAAGTCAATTGACTATGTTTAAAAGTAGTAAAGATACATACATGTGTAGTTTCATCTGGTATTTAATTTTAGAGAATCAATTTTCAGAAATAAGTTTTAGCGCCAATATTAAATAATTATCGTGTGAGTTATATTTCATGTTTATAGATACGGTACTTAAGACTGTTTACAATCTGACATTTGATTGTAAGTTTATTTGGAAGTAGATAGTCCTATTTCAAGATTTTTTTATGACGAGCTACATTAGATCATTTCAATTCGATTATTTTTGAACTGCACTGAAATCGTATAGCAATTAATGTGTTGTCATATCTATGGTTTAATATCAACAATATATATTTTTATCATTTTTTACAGCTCTGGATACAAATCCTTTAAATGACGATCGTTTAGAAATTTTGTTATGCTAGTAACCATTTGTATCATCTTTATTTTTTTTGTTTCAGACATAAGTAATGAAAACGACGAGAAATCTCATGTCATTTTCTTAGAGCGACTTAGGGCTTTACAGGTAGGCATGGTGATTACAATTAGCAATATTACAGTGTAGAATAAATTCATACATTTGCATGTTTGCATCTGTTAATTAAGAAGTCAATAAAGCCTTTTTAATTTATATTAATAATAAACATGTAATTTTTACATTCTCGTGACTCATAATAGCTTGATTTGAATGATTAGTATATGAATAGACCTATTACATGATAAACAACTTATGCACGTAAGAAATAAGAAAAAAAATATTGCAGAAATACACTGAAAACTATGCATGAGAAATTATAATAATTGTTTATTTATCTAGGCTAAAGCCGGTATGAAGACAGAATCGTCTCCATCCTCACAACCACGTACACCAATAGGCGACAACAGGAACCTAGTCGAATCAATAAACGAGAACACATTGCCAAGAGCTCACAGCATTGATCCACAGTTAGAGGTAATATTAAAAGACAACAAAGTAGCAAACCATATACTAGATGTTAACTGATTCCTGAATAAACGTGGGAGATGAAAAAGTTTTCATATCATAGCTTTCATATAACATTTGATAAGAAGCTAGCAGTGAACCATAAAGTTCGACCCGCTAGCATAAATATTTGTATGATAATAAAATTATGGTCAGTTCTGGATGCGGAGATGTCGCATAACCTCTCGTAGCATTTGATATAACACAAGATCAGTCTTGGGGATTGTAGCTATGTGTGTTTTTATTAATAAAACAATTCTAGTATTTCTAAATCTCTCTCTCTATTATCTAATGATGACTTATACTCTTTACCCTTCCGAATTTACAATGTCTGATTTTTTTTCAGTTACACACAACGCAAACGATGTCCCACAAGAACGAAGCCGCGGTGGACGCTCTACGCCTTAAACTCCAACAAATCAAAAGCTCATCTAAGAGATAAGGCCATCTATCTCTATCACATAACGGATTTGATAGCTCTCTCTCATTCACATGTCACATGAACACGCGTTGGTATTGCTCTGAAATCAGGTTTCAATTCACATACGGCAGATGGTGTTATAATAAAAACTAATGCTTCAAAAGAATTTCAAACCATTAGCCGCACACGAAAAATAATTACACCGCATGATTCCTTCCGAGAAAAATGTATATTTTTAATTCATGTGATTAAGTCGGCATCTCGAATTACTAGTAAAATTATTTAGCAGCTATAATAGCGTTTAATAAAATTTTAAAGTTGAGTAACATAACGTGCTTAATTGATGTAATAGTTCGTATCGAATCAACTTCCGTCACAAACAACTGTTTTGCTTCCAAACGTTATCATTACATCATAGTTCCTAGAATAATTTAGTGGAAGTATTCATGGTATTTTGTTTCGGCTTGACTGAATGACGCGTCTATGTACGTCCCTTACTGAGGGCTCAACATGACAATACCGCTTAACAGTATCGCCCAGTACAGGGTATAAGCTTTGCGATTCTCCACTCTGAGTAAGGGCTTGTGAACTTGAAATGTGCGATACGTGCAAACGTGGTTACGTAAAGTCATTATGTGATAAAATTTGAATGATTAGTGTACGAATTCAAGGTGGAATTAGGGGAAATTACCCAGCTTTATTATTATCTCGATCATTAAAACGACGATAACCGGTTAACACACTTGCGGAGTTACGTCATTACCTTATCGAAAATCTTGTAAAAATTAATCGCCTCTTGATTACAGTTCGTTTGTTGCATTACCTACCTACTGGACGAATGTTGAAGTGTTATGATTGGTCGAAAATTGTGTTGTGAAATTCGTCTGATCGAAAAGATAAAATCTTTGAAAGCGTCCGAAATATCTGAATATACGGCTCGTTTTGTTTTCTTGTCTTGTCTCGTCACTTGTATAAGTGTTATGAATGTTTGTTGCCATTTTGGGATGTTAACGTTTAAATGTTATGTGTGTATCACGACAGATGGAGTCGAACGAAATTGATACCTATTGTATGTGATTGTATTAAATAGTTAGATATCATCCATTGTTGGTGACGGGTTGTAAAGGCAAATAGGATTCATCGAATTAGATTTCCAGAATAATATATCTTTCGGCTTGTTTAATATGGATAGTATGACGAAAAATATCAGGTCAAAAAGGATTTGAATTGATTTTCCGAAATATAAAAATGGAAATATGCTATGATGTATGTAACTTTAAAGTTTAAATATATGTATCACTAAGCACTAGATCGCACATTTGTGAACAACTCATGTATTTTTATAATAGGTAAAAAATCCTGCCCCATTGTTTAGTAGTAGAAGTTACGGCATTGTGTATAAAATAATAAAAAATATGTTAGCGAGGTATTGGTGTAAGAAATTGAACGAAGATTTGAATATTGTGTGATAAAAGATAAGTTCGCCTTTTTGGTTTCATGGCAGTATACATGGCTTGTAAACCGTGAAGTATTGGCTTTGGTTCCCATGATAGGCAGTCCATTTACTAAAGGAGTTACTCAAAGGACATGATTTGGGAATAAGTCCGTTCTCCGAAAACTTCACGGGATGCTAACTCCATTGCGGAATTATAAATGTGCTCATTGTATCTGCCTAACCACTTGGAAATATGGGCGTAACGTTCTGTTTTGTTTATAAACGAAAATTGTACGAAAAATAAAATAAAAGGAATAAATGGTTCTAGTAAACACAGTGCTAAAGTAGACAATGTATTTGAATCATAACTTCTAAACTTGAGATCGATATAATAGTCATTATTTAAACATATACATATAAAGGAGTACATGTTATTGGTATAAATATAATTAAATAGATAGAACATCTCTTTAATATCCACGAGACATCAATGTAGTTTTCATTCATTGAAAACTATGATTGATTCATGTGTCATAATTTTTATCTTGTATGTTGGTTTATATTGCGTGTTTTTAATAAAGTTTAATGAATGGATTTTTGGTTCATTTTTGAGGCTAATAAAAATATTGCAAGGTTTTGTTGTTGGATATACTAATTTTGTTACTTGCAAGTTACAACTAATCGTAAAAGTCATATGGCCTAACCTGTTAATGTTAATTTAGATGAAAACCATGTTTATTGTCCATACAATGATCTTTAATAAAAACACTTTGTATATTGTGAATTGATTTTCTATTGAATGAGTTTTAAGACTGTTTTACAAGTTTGTTAACTTGATAGCAATACTCATTATGTTGTGTTTTGTGTTCATTAATATAATGATTCAATCTAAATATACTATGTGGCTGGTGTTCCTACAAATCTTATTCTGACCTATATCGCTTCGTAAGATCTAATAATTTGTCAATTTTAACATATAAACTTATAGATGCTAAATATAAATTATAGGTTACATTTTTTATGCCAGTCGCATAGTGTGGTTAGTTTGTCCCATTACGGAATGTTGTGTTTGGGAAGTCGAGTTTAGTTAAAGCTGCGTGGTTAGCTGTCATCCAGTAGGTTTGTTAGAAAACTTTATTAGCTGTGATGAGGCCATTAAAATTGCACCTAATTCGCTGAGATAGAAAAATAACCGTAACATTCCCTTCAGTATTGGTTTACACGTAATGTACAAATTTTCGTCCCATCTCTCATACTATTTATGTTTAAATTTTTTATGTTTTTTTTACATTGTTATTCATTCATATCATTTTGGTAATTTTCAAAAACATTTTCTTAAGATCTGGGTTGTGATTGGCGTATTGCGTTTTGAATGGAAACGAAATCCGACATATTTCGTCGAAATCTAAAAAGAAAGAGCACGAAAATGACGATTTAAGGCTGCGTTCTTGTGGACGTGACCTGAAGTGACGACAGACGAGTGCATGGATGCATGACACGTTTCCATTACAGTTTCATTGTTAGCCACAAACTTATTTTATCTCGATTCCATTTTTTATAGGCTAATTACTAATATTCTCTCTAGTTTAAAATTATTTCGCTTTTTACTGATCGTGACTTTCATATTAATTATTACGAGCATTTATTTATTGTATGTAATTTAATGTTAAAAAATCATGATGTAATAAGATAAATAAAGTTCATACAACACGAAAAATGTTTTTTGTTATCAGCAACCATTGGCATAAATATATGGACAGGCCGAAGAGCGCGCAAAGTGTTCCGACGTAAGTGGTGCGGGGGCACCAGTGTATCCAGTGGAGCGTTACTAAAATTAGTTGTCGCTTGCAACGACTTTGAAAATGTTTGCTTATATTACGAAAGAAAGTTTAGTAAGAAAAAATATAGTTTTAAATAATCTATAAAATAGCTCGATTTTCACGGACAGCTTATCGATCCTCCAAATGTACTGAAGGGCCTATCCTTAGTTTTTAAATTACTGCGGCAACTATATTATTACAGGAAGGAATTATGATATTTGTTACTTTTGACAGCCTTCGTGGCGCAGTTGGTTGGCTATGTATGATACGAGAGGCCCACAATTATTTGTCTCGGGTCTGAGTGTTTGTGAGACCGAAAAGTATCCCGTAGTTTCTGATACCCGCGACAGATGACTTAATTGATTTTAATGTGGGGTCAGGACTATGTATGTGGCTGTTGAGTGTATTTATTTAATTATATGTATACAATTATATTGATATTTTCTGAATAGTCTTAACAAAGATAAATACCTATGTGGTTCTCGAATTTCATCAGAGTCATGCACCAAGAGACTGAATTATAAAACCCCGCCATTTTTAACGCGGGATTTTTGTAGCCTGAGCTACTATCACAGATTATAAATGTCTATGGACGCTAGATTTTCGGCATGTCTGAGAGATTCAATCTAAAGAAAACCTACTAAAAATATATAAAACCTTTTAAAATGTGTTTATGAATAAATCATTTATCCATTTATTTCAATTATTGTCTGAATTGAAATGATATACAAGTTATAAAATATGTTTTTACATTTATAATGCCTCATGTTCTATCGTTTACGATTTTTGGTCTATGGTTCAAATTATTAGCCAATCAAATGACGCGGTCGATGAAATGAAATTTACGAAATGAAAGTCCGCCACATGTCCGCCATATCTACTACATCTTCTTTCTAATAGTGACGTTCATATAATTTTGTGTTAGTTAGTGCTGTTGTGTAGATAATTATTGTTTAATTGAATTATTTTTTAGTTAACCTAGTTAACGGTGAGTTTCGTGATTAATAATGGTTTGACACAATTGATAGTTTTCAATTTGGAACTAGTTTGACCGCGCCGTGTTTTACGTGCTGTCAAAATGGAAAAATCTTAGTTTTCGGATTTTAACAGCCTGTTTGATGTGTTGACCGCAAAATTACACATTGGCCAATATTAGTGACGTATTTTGTAGCGGTTAACGATCTTGTTGCAGTAAAATAAAATATATTGGTGGCGGCATTGGTATCTCGACGTAA
The DNA here is from genome assembly GCA_949752805.1 of Deilephila elpenor. Lineage (NCBI taxonomy): Eukaryota > Metazoa > Arthropoda > Insecta > Lepidoptera > Sphingidae > Deilephila > Deilephila elpenor. The sequence goes on from OX457114.1 coordinate 4,629,667, forward strand.
CTTCATCATTCGCAGAGCCTGGACGGCGGAGAACACCATGGAGTCGCCACGGAAGTTCAACGATTGCTACTTTTATTACTACTCAACGTGCATTAAGGTGAGCGGGTCATTCGGTCTATTATCTCAGGTATTGTCTTTGTGAAGGGCGACTTTGAAATCCAATTTGTTTACGTTAAGTGAGTCAGTGGATTCGCTTCGTGGTTTGCAATGTGTCTTCTGATGGTATATAGATTGCAAGTGTACTTCCCCAGGGTTCCCCGGTTTGTTATCTTTAGTCGTTCGCGTGAGCTAGTCATTTTTATTGCTTATGTGGGTTTTTATTGCTTTGCATAGTTTTAATTCTTTAAAAAACATGGCTCGTCATGGAGCAAATACTTGTAAAAATATCATTAATGATGATACAATTATCCTCCTATTTGAGATAATGTTTAAATTATATTGTCTTCATCATGTATTAATACATTATCACATGTATGACTATATAATTTACATTTTAAGCATAAGGATTGAGATTCCTTCACTGTTAATTACTTATCAAGTCATTAGTAATTCATATTAATAAATACTTGCTGGTGATGTAATTAAAACTATTACCAAATGCATTTGAAATGTAGCTAGAAAACATTAATTTGTAATAATGTTTTAACAAGCATTAATCGTTTTATTAGTCTATAGCCATTATTGATAACATGGAAATACTAGAGTGAAAGTTCCATTTGGCTTTTAAAAATAGGGGAAAAACAGCATTTAAACATCACACTTAAAATATCTGAATAATAAGTATCTGTTTGAAAATTATTAACATTTATTTATGTTAGCTCTTTGATCTAAAACATATCAAATCATAAGTTTTCTTAGTAAATTAACATTATATTGTTTCCTATCTAGGGTGATGATTGTGACTTCCGTCATGAACCCTCGGCTCTTGGCTGTGAGACAATGTGCACTGCCTGGCAACAGGGCAAGTGCCTCGATAAGCGCTGCAAACTACGTCACATGGAACTAAGGGTGAGTGGGCATGAGAATTTGTTATCTTACATAGTGAATTTTATCTCTAATTGATAAGTATTGATAGAAACAGAAGCAATAGTAATGTTTATGATGGATAAAAATATAGCATTTTGAATTAATTTGTATGATACATACTAAAGCAGAGCACCAACTTTCTTCATAGTGATATCTTGACCACCATTCTGGTATACAGTATGTTATTGATGAATTATTGCACCTTGTGAATGCCATGCTATAAATCACAAATTGTTTATTACTTAGTACACTTGGGTAAACAATTTAAAAATGTAATGCAAAAAGATTTTTATTGATTTTATTCATGTTTTTTACTTTCCTTAGACAATGTTGATGATATACAATAACATTTGAAGAGAATACAGCTGTTTAATTACACAATATTGAAAAAAATATGTATAAAAATTGCAGTCATTTTTTACACTGCATTGTAGCCTTGTGTGATATTGTTCATTGTTTTGATGTGATTCACTATGTTGTTTTTTAATTCAACATATTGAAAGTGAGTTTATGCAAGATTAGTTAATACTTGCATAACTTTTGTTTGATAAGAATTGAGGTGGCTTTTCTATTGCATCAAATGTAAAAACATATCAATTTATTAGCTTTACTAGTTATCATCAATAGATAAAAAAGATAATTGCATATTTAGGTAAATATTCAAAAACATAATATTATCCTAATTTGAGTGTTATTAGTGGCCTCTATGCCTACCCCTCAGACACAGACATGACAGTTTGTGTATATATTTTAACAGTTAATGAATCTTTCTTCAGCATGATGATCATTAATTGATGCCAGATAAGAATAGATTAAGAGAAGATATTGTTTACTGTAAAGATGCTTATTTATTGACAGAATAATTAAGGCGTCTGTTTTATCTTATCAAAATGGAATTGGGTGAAATTATTTATTTAAACTGTGATTAGATAACATTGATTAAGTAGCAGGCTCCCTCCACTCCCCCTTCAGTTTCTTTCCCGCCCCTGAGCGTCTTCCACAAAAAGTTAATTATGAAGTAACATGATATTGTTGTTTATCGACATCTTTAAGTAACCTATCGTTTTTCATGCGATCCGTTACGGCCGTATTTGTTAGTGAGGTTAGTGAGCTAATGTTTTTCAGTTTTGTACGGTAAATATTTAAATTGAAAATCCTTTTAACTTCTAATGTTGGCGCAACGTGACTTTTATTGATCGTGCGGGATTATTTGGCTTAAGATATTACAACTACCTATGTCAATTTTATTTCTTTGGGGAACAAAATTTAATCAAATGTTACTAATATGAGTTTATGAGGGTCTCTGGATGTTTTTTACACTTTTTACGCAAAAAACCTGAATTAAAGCTTAAAAATTTGAATAACACTATGCTCATAGGTAATTAATAGATAAATTAATTTAATTTTAATGATAGTCAGTAAAGTCGGAAAATCCAATCAATTAGATAGATGAATGTATGATAGTTGATAAATATCTCGACGTGCAGTGCATATGAATGAAACTGAGTATAAATATGTTCATACTGTGTGGTGCCATAATTATAGAAATATATTTCTTCTTCTTATCTGTCTTCTGACTTCATTTACCTTAGGGATACTCATCCTAGAAATCTGCGCTCGTCTAGCAATCTCCTTCTAAAGTGTCCTCCTCATAGCTCTGACTTCCTTCACTCTTCTTTTGCTATCCAATCCATTCTTCTCTGGAACGCACTCCCACTCGAAGTCAGGTCGTGCACAACACGGGTGGCATTCAAAACGAAGGTTCGGCAATTACTCCTCTCCGAAGTAGCAGACTCTCCTCATTGATGTAGATATTTATTTATATATGTAGTTGTTTATGTATATATTTTAAAGTATTTATTTACGTACATAATTATTTATGTAGTATTTGTAAGTAATAATTTTAGCTCTTCCCTATTTATATTTTGTTATCCTTTATATTTTGTGTTGTATTTTTTTTTTGCATTTATTATTAACACCTGCTTCCGTCTCTCTACACCACCTTAAGGTTGACTGGGAGAAAATGCCCTTAGGCATTAAGTCCGCCTGTGCCATTGATATGTACAAAGTGTTAAATAAATAAATAAATAAATTTTCGCAGCACGTTATTTTTATTTCGTCATCATTAACCTCAACAGATCCATTGTAACCATGTTATTAACATTCATTTTATAAATCCATATTTAAATTTATAATCTCATTTAATGATTTTGATCACTGCATGTACATGGCAAACGTCTTTTTTTTTTTTGGGCTAATTTAGTAAGAAATCCGAAATAAAATGCACTTAATTTTGTGATATCTATTATTACGACTTACTACTAAACTATTTTTGGATATCGTATACAAAATCTAAATAACATACTCTTACACACATATTTATGCAAATCCGCGACCATACGCCGTCTCACTAATTTTAACAATGGCTACGTCGCGTCCGGGCGATATTTTTCGAAAAACAAACAATTTATCATCGCAATTATCTTAAATGGCAGGAAGTGCTCTGTTGTGTATTGGCCTCTCCCAAGGTTTTTCAAGTTTCAACGCGACTTGTTAGAAGTAGCCTGAATCAGTGACTTTCTACAATATTTGATAGGCCGTCTGGCCATACGATTACAATTGACACTGAGTTGTTTTTTCAAAACTACCCGAAAAAACCATTCAATTTAATTTGAATCCTTGGTCTCCCTTAAATATCAGCTATGTGCTTTCGGAAACGTAATAATGCAGGTGTGTTATAAATTTTAGTATTTCTGAAGTATTTATACGTCGCTCGCTAAAAATGTGACGTTAAAAATTAAAATATGCACCGGGTATGGTTCGGGGCGGTTTTTTTGATTAATTTGAATATAAATATTTTCTTTAATTTATTAATTTCTTTTTTGATTTGTGTTTATATTTCTATGTAATATGCACTGTTTGTTTTAATGTGTAATATTTGTATGGAATTATGTTAATTTATTGTGATTCTTTATTTAATAAATATTTTATTGTTTTAAATATGCAGTTGATATTACGTGTTATCTGTGATATGCAACTATTGCCTTGAGATGTTTTGTCGCTTACACACACTGCATTTACTTGTATTGTTAAGTATTGATGCGATTTTTTACCTACAAAGCCTAGAAGTGGGTTTCCCCTAATCCCTATACTTTTAAGTATTAACTACCAATACATATTTGAAGAACAATATATATTTTTTTTTATTACCTATTTTTTTATGTAAAATCTATAAAATTATTATCAAGTTCGGTACGTGGAAAGGTCGCGAACTTCATGATTAGTAATGAGGCGTCTAGCGACGTAAATTCCAAATTATATTAACGATTTATGTAATAGGATGAGTGCGTGGAATTCATCAGTCAATGTGTCATATTATGAATGTTTTGGGAAATCCGGTAGTACCAATTTGAATATTTAGAAGATCTATAATTGAAATTGAGAGCATAGTGAAGATATTAACCGTCACGATATTAAAATCTTACATTTGTTGTGAAAGATATGTGTACACATTCCACTGTTGATCATGAACAACTTCTAAGACAGACCGATTTGGTTTGTGGGCTTTGCCTACCCTAGAAAATACACGGGAGAAGTCCCAGGTTTATCTCTCTAGATTTGATTAGTTTTATATCTTCTCATACTAGAGATACTACCTAGAGATACTATATATATTTTATGAAAATTATTGGAAGTTGTTTGTAAAGAGGTGTTAAGTGTTGCACATTCTTATGACGTAGCCTTATTGAAAAAAAAAACATTATTATCTTTCAAGTCAACAACAATAAAATTGAACATAAGGAAATCCAGGGCTGAAGTTGTAAAATACAAATCACTGAACATAATAATGTTGTTTTCAGAAAAACCGCAAGCAAATCCCGTGCTACTGGGAGAACCAGCCCGGCGGCTGCCGCAAGATCCACTGCCCCTTCATGCACAAGAACCCCGACGCGCGCACCGACGGCATCGCGCCCAGCCAGCCCGCCGCCCCCGCACTGGTCAGTTACTAAACCTGATGCCATAGCGAAGCCTAACCCCTCATGCACTCATACACCACCCAACAGGGACTTAGTCTTAAACAAACACCTCCACATGAAAACAACAAAAAAAAACAATATAGTGCCTTCAGCGACACACAACTTACAACCTATCCCCCATTAAATAGAACAAAGGAGAAAAAAATAAAGATTACTCGTACTCGTCGCCACTCCAAACAAAGTGTTGGCTCAGGGCAACTTGCTTTTACCCATTTCGCTGAACCATTTATCTTTACGGCTGTACTTAGTACTTAGATCGTTAATTAAGTTAATTAAGAGATTCTAAGTGATCGAATAGTGCGTGTTAGTAGTTCAGAGGGAATAATGCGTGTTTTCCATTAACTCCAAATATTTACGGCCCTATTCATAGAAAGTTTTAAAACCTATTTTAGTTATTGAATATTTTGTCTTCTTAGTTCAAACTGAATTCAAATGTCGTTCGAAAGGGACACAACATTCGATAAAATAAGTTTTGAAACTGTCTATAAGTAAGGCCGTTAGTGTTTGTCTGCATCCTCTTTTCTTCTATGTATCACCCTAGGTTCGACTGGTATAGAATGCTACACAATTTGTATAAAGTGTTAAACATAAAATGTAATAATTAGTGTGTGCAAATAACGAGAGTGTTGCGTGTGGCGGCGCGCAGTCGTTCTTGCAGAGCAAGCTGCTGAGCGTGCAGGAGGGCGCGCCGGGCGAGCAGGCGCTGTCCGGCGGCGTGGCGTCCGTCGTGGCGCCCGCGCCCGTCGCCGCGCCCGTGCCCGCGCCCGTGCCGCTGCTGTGGCAGCAACAGAGCCAAGGTAATGTGCACTCTATCTACTGCACTTAACACCTATATTACATTGCACTCAATCCCAAGTGCCTTTCTTATTAATTATTATACTATCATGGTTTCGGCAAACAAAGGGCGGGAGGTTGGTGTTTGGTTACCGCCGACCATGAACATTTACAACACTGGTTGGAATTGGGTTGCCGGCCACTCTAAATTTAGGAAAAGAGGAAGGCAGGAGGTACGAGCTCCTTAGATAATAATAGTGTTACCAGTTTGGTGGAGCCAGTTCATTTTAACTCATAACTGTATAGAACGTAGTAATAAAGAAGCCTGTGCTGATGGTGCTTGTTGGTGTTGCAGTGGTGCTGGACTCGGCCATCCTGGGCGTGCAGCTGTCGGCCGGCGGCGAGCTGCGGCGCGTGCTGACGCCGCACCCGCACGGCGCGCCCAACCCCTACGCGTCGCTGCCCGTCGACCCCCTCGTCGTCAACTTCGACGAAGGTATGCGGCTCTGCTGAAACTACATGTACTAAGCCCCTTCGACACGATTTGAGAACCGTCGGCCACGCTAGTGAGGCCTAGTCGATGCCTGTAGATTCGTATGGAAACTGTGACGTCAGTCTTATACTTGATGTGAGACGTTAAATCGAACCGTTTTCGCGTAGCAAACATAAGTTAAGTAAGATTGTAAAAAATGGTTTGATTTAACGCATATATCAGGGGTTTGGGTGACTGAGTATTTCAATCTGGCGTTTAAAATTTTTGTTAATACAACCTTATCCAAAATGGATCAGTAGTTTTGGTAATGAAATTGCAAGATTTTACTCATACACATCCAATTTAAGTTGGTTTGGTTAAATATTTTTACCTACTTGCATATGAATTAAATTTAATTTTTACTCACTTGTATCACAATTCATAGAGCGTGATATAAATATAATAAAACAAGCATAATGCATTTATGACTACTTTGATTGATTGGCAACCAATTTAAAGCTACGTCACACAATGGTTATGCGCATACTTGAGTCACGGTTTTCGTACGGAACTGCCAAACCACGTTAATACATTATGTAATATTTTTTGCACATTCATATAAAGTAGTGGAACACTTTTGTGCAAAAAGCATTGACATGAATTCTCAAATCGTATGATCGGGCTTATGGCTGTGATTCGCCGTTACTTTTGAAAATCTAGAAAATATTTGAAAAGTGTGAAGTTGCAGCGAGACGGAGCGACGTGGTCTGAGCATCAGACACATGACGTTGAACGACACGTGCGCATGAGTGGAATATTTTCGATATTTTTAAAAAGTGCGTGGCGAATGAGCCAGTACACAAAATGCATTGAAATTTTCAAAATAGCTAGTAATGTGTTAAATATAGCTATAATCGACGGCTCTTTGACATTTCATAATCTAAATTATTCAAAGAGCTTGAGCTTGTGAACGTATCGTCACTTAATTTAGTGTACTTTAAACTTGGCAAATAGATTTGTGGGCGGCGCGTCGGGTTGTGCTGCGCCATCTATCCTTACCGCTCATTCACATTTTACATATTTCTTTTGGAAAATTAAAAGTGAAATTTATCTTTTTTATTATATTTAGGTATTTTGTTGTTTTATGACTGATGAAATGTCAAAAGTACTGATGTGTTATGTGATGGGGTGACAGTCCACACGATTCTCCGGTCCTTTGGTGACCTTGAATACAGTAGACAAGGTTGTTAGATGAGATATGGTTCTCCTTGTTGAGTCTGCTCTTGTATTAATGTATTGTATTGTTTCCTATTAGTATTGCTTGCAGTATATTAAGAAATATGTTAAGGAAACCTAAAGGAGCTTGCTTACGAGGGAATATCAAGTCTAGAACACATACTGTGAATGTATATCTACATAAAAGTATTAGAGAGAATCATTGTGGATTGTCACCTTAAACCAATGTATTGTTAAAATTCGCATAATGTACTGACTGTTATATTGTTTCATCAGCTACTGGCAGAGTATTATATTTATTGCAACTTTTTAAATGCAATGGGCAGCGATTCGATTTTTTTTTGTATGTTTTTGTTTCAATGAAGTGAGCCGTGAAGACTCACTGCGCCCGTTACTATTAAAAGGTTTGTTTCTCCATAAATAGTCAATTATAGTATTTATTGTGCAGCTCGGATAATTGGATGTGGGTTTGCAACCAAGTCCAAGATTTCGTGTTTATGGTTTGATTGAAACTGCATCCTATTTATGGTAAAGGGTTTTTTTTTGTTTTGGATCGTTGTTTCGCCAGTGAAGGCGTGTTTTTTTTTGGTTTTTAAGTCTGCCATTTAGTCTCGCAGATCAATATAAAATGGGTTAGTCACACTGTACGCTGCAGCTGTCTCGACCCGACCCGGTTGATGATTGAGTAGGAGAAAAAGCGATGTCGGTATTTTTGTATGTGCAATAAATTAGAGGATATAGTCTCTTTCATATCTTAGCTAATTAGATTCATAAATATCTCTCGCTTTTTCATTTACTGTAATTGTTATATAACGATTTATATTACGTGTATCACTGTAATTGTTATATAACGATTTATATTACGTGTATCAATGGAAGGTTTCGGTTCGCAGTGGCAGAAGGTACTATAAAGGCAGTTGAAACACTCACTTCAGTTCCTGCGATCGAAACACATTACAGTTATGTTTCGAGCTACTCATCAGTCATAAAGTGTTCGATACATAAATGTAATAGTATTTTTTAATAGATGCCGATGTAATCTTTGTCTCGATAGAGAAGTACATGATAAATAGGTTATAATAAACATATAAAATACAAATAAAAATATATATACACAATTATTGTAACTCATTAAGTATAGATGAAAAAAAAATGAAAAAAAAAAGCTTTATGCCTTTAAAATGTTTTTATGTTAGTGTGTAGGGTGTTTGAGGGCCTGGCAGTTTGTAATGAATAGTCACTGTCATCGGCCTCCGTATACTTTATATTCGCACCGTGAGAGTTAGATAGAACTAATAAAATTAAACAAAAAATGTATCTAGAATAAAAAAAATGAAAGCACAGTCTTATAATAATGATGTAGCCTCTTTTGGTCTTTTATTTTTAAAATGTATGCGTACCGTGATTATATCGCTGTGCTTTCCAGAAAAAAAAAATCGTGCTTAAGGTCATACCAAGTTTAGAATTGAATTAATGATATAAGCTAAAAGGCATGTATTGCTTAGCGGATTTTGGTATTAATGCTTCCGATTGTCTTACATTTATAAAAGAGCACCTTCGGTAATTTCGCGTGGTAATGATTGGGTCAAAATATCTAACGTTTTGGTAAAGGTATAGGTTTCTTTTAAATATTTTTGCACTGAGAGTAAAGTTCCTATATTTATTACAAAATTTCAGCAGAATGAGTACGGGACAACTTAATAAAAAAAGGAAATATGTCTATGGTCCATGGCACGCCTAGTCATTATTTATGTATGAAGAAACTATTTATCAATATATGGAAATAAAAGTCTCGGATTTTTGTGCAGAGTAGAGGTAGGTAGGGAGGGGAAAGAATACAAATTTTCCGTTGACTCAGAACTTGATAACTGATCGATTAAGTGAATTCTTCCATTTATTTTGTTATGAGGAAGTATATTGATACGTAGACGGATTTATAGAGTTGATTAGTACAAAGATGTGTTGCTTTAATTTAAAGCATCTAAAAAAAATTGGTTTCGCTCGTTAATTAGCAATATATTTTAGTGTAATGTAGCCTTTTCTCTTTTTTATAATAAATTTATTTATTCATCCTTAGATTAATTGTTATAACGTTAATATTTTCTGTTGGCTGACGAGATGCAGTCGGTATTGGACAGTTATTGTGAACTGATGTTATCGAGTCGATAAACAAGCTGTGAGAGTGGGATAAGAGTTGGACAATCCCAGGTTCAGTTGTGTTTATCGATATCGATAATGATCCGTCCTCGCAGTCTGATGGATATTACGTCGTTACAGTATTACATTTATTTTGCGGGTTTTTATGAATTTAGTTAACAAGGAGTGATTAATAAAGCTCACTGATTTTTCTTAATGTTATTATTTACTTTCGACATACTGTAACGTCGTAATGGAAAGGCGAGTAGCTGATTTGTTGTGGGGTATTGTAGTTTTGATTTGTCATAGAGTTATATGAATTTTGCGAAGGCATTTGCGGCAGTACGCCCACATGTGACGGTGGTTTAGAAGATTTTTATAAAATTTGTATTGGTGTGCAAAATTAATAAAAAAAACGAAGCACTTTTGATATTAATAATGCGTTTTCCATGACATGTGGTTTACCGACGATTAGGGAAATGAAGAGTGGTTGGTAGGAGGTGTAACGTTAGAGGTATTTATAGTTTTACACAGCGCTGGCGCGTGTTGTCCAGTTGTACCTGGACTCGTAACATCCACGGCGCCGGCGCTTTGCTTTATTGTTTGATATAAAATGGGGTTGTTGTTATGTTAATCTTAGTCTCGCATAAGAATTTCAAAATATGTTTATTTAGTAACGCGTGTTTAAGACCTTTCATTTAAGTTAAATAACATTTAAACTGATATAGCAACACTATCCGAACGGAAAATTATACTTTGGCTTTGTTTAATGAAATTGTGTTTAATATACCAACGAGTAAATAAAAATGTTTCGTAATATGATTTTTGTAATTATTTTTGACCGCCCACCCCGATACTTGAGTGCGAGCCGCTTTCAGAGACACGTGAGAACACACAGCGAGCGAATCGAGACGGGTCGTTTCAAATCTAATTACGAAAATCAGTTACGTACCGGAACCGTTCACTAAGCGATCGCTATGTGTTCTTGCAGAGTCGGATAATGAAAGCGCTCCCTCCTCCACGCCCACTAAACTCGTCTCCGCCGACGAGATGCAGACCATCGCCCGGACCAAGTCGCAGGAGCTCTTGCTCCTCGAGAAAATACAGGCCGAGGCCGCCGCCTTCTACAGCTACGACGCTCTGCCGCCTGTAGAGACCACGAAAGATAGGAAACTAGTCAGAACCAACCTCAACACCAAGTACGACAGGCTCTCCCTCGAAGAGATCGCAGGTAAGAAGCAGCCCAGCACCGAGAGACGCAACTCCCTGGACTTCAAAGTGTTGTCTTTGGACGAAATCAGAGCCAGGAAGAAGGAGGCGATCATACACACAACGCCGATCACACTCAATCTGAGCAGAAAGAGGAAATTGTCGACCCACGAGACGATCACCACGTCGGGCAACAAAATCATCAAAGTAGTTCGGAGTAACTCTATAGTGTACAAAAAAGTGGACCATAATGCTCCACCAGCAATCAGTCAGACTAAAGTTGATCAAAAACCTGTTGAAAATGTGTCTAACAGGAAGCGAACGTTATCAGAAGTCAGTGATATGTACGAAATACAAGAGGACGAACTAATAGACAATTGTTATGAGTTCAAAAGAGTGAAATTTAGTGAACAGACAGCTAAACCTAGATTAATTAGAAATAGACTGTCGAGCTCAAATAAAAGTAGTGATGAGTTAAAAGAAGTAGTTGATGGTAAAGCAGATGATTCTGATTCAGAAGTACAAATTGTTAGCGTTAAGATAGCAGATCGACATATTGATCTGTCGACAGACAATGATGTTATAGATGTAGAATCAACTAATTTAGGTCAACCCGTAGATGTAGTGGATTTGAGTGACGATCTTGATGAAAATGACGTCACAATCACTGAAATAGACTTAGATTTAGGTAACAACGTGCCCGATATAGTAGCCAGCTGTCAAATGAGCAACAAAATAGATAGTTCGGATGCTACACTCATCAACGACATAGACGCGATATTAAACGATGATTTATGATTTTAATCCCCGACTAGGTTGTAAGATTTGACTGTACAAAAATAAATTAATGTTTGTGTTCTTGTTGAGTGATATTTTTGAGAGTATAGATGTAAAAGTATTTTTTTTACTAGAGCGTACATTTGGTACGAAGTTTTACATAGGATTGACATTGATCATACTCAAGTTTACGAATCTGCAATAATATAGGTAAGTAGGGTAAGTACATGCGCTATGCGTTAGCGTTGGTTCTAAGCACATTGCTGTAGAATGTTCAAAGCTTTAATTAATATATAAAAGATTTTTGATGAAATGTTGTTTTATTTACATTTTTTCTAGTATTTAAGAAAATATCATGCATTGACTTTGAACTGAGGTACCTACTAGGTTTGTACTACAAATTAGTTTTCTTAATTTTACAATTCAAAAGTAAACACTTGAAGTCGCTTTTTACTGTGAATATTAGAAAAATTAATTCCTTATCATGTTTTATAATTCGTTTTCTGATACTCACACACACCAAAATAAAGATCTATGCACGAAGTACCAAAAGTTAACGAAGGTCATTATTTTATGTTTTGTTTCAAAATAAAACACTATAATTACTTTTATCCAAAAGTGTATTTATTATAATGTTATTAAAACGTTTTATCGACATCACACAATTATTCACATTTTTAAATACAATTAATTATTACCTATACATATTAAAACTAAGAGTAAATTCGAAACGAATACCTCAATTAGTGAAAATTCAGAATTATTTCTAAAGTATTTATAAACGTATCTGCAATTAATCACAATCTCAGTTCTAAATTAAGCCTTTTATTTTATCTTCCTATGGGTATATTTGGGACTTAAAAAGTTAACGTCATATATTTTTTTAAATAGACAAAGCATCGACCAATATTCTTGGATATTGTAATGTGCAATTTAATTTTATTCGAGTCGGGTTTTGAATTTCTGGTGATACAGAATATAGCAGGGATAGCGGGGAAGTTTTCAAAATTTAAAAGGATTTCAATGGTTCTTTTTGTCCTCCACAGGTCAATGTTTGTAGTCTATGCTGCTATAGGTTTTCCAATGATACCGATCTACGACAACGATATATAAAAAAATATTAACATTTTATATAACACTAAGAAGCCCTGTTTTCACATAGAAATGATGTTTTTCAAAATTACGTTTATTGAGTCTTCAAATAAAATGGTCTAGATAATTTAAATACACAGAAAGTTCTCAACAGCTTTCTGGCATTAATTTTAGATTGGATCTTCTTGATACATGTTTTTTTTAATTTATTAACAATGGTGTTTTTTCTGTAGCTATATTTAAAATACCTGTTTGCAATAAACGATATACCAGACCTACCGCGATGCTTTGATAAATGAATTATGTTGAAAGCGGATAAAGTCAACAAAGATTTATATGTTGGACTCTGTTTTTAAGATATTACTTTTGTCTAGATGTTATAGACGTTTTATTTGGCTTCAAAACGGTTTGACGCATATATTTATAAAGTAACGTGTTATGAATGTTGTACGATTTCAGCAGAACGGAAAGCACTATCTATTACATATACTTACAATTTATTATTATTACTAATAACTTACACAACAATGAATTCGCACATAATTAAAAAAAGTGTTACCTTGGCATTTACAACAATATACACATCCTTAAGACAACTTACAAATACTTTATGAATGCTTTAACACTTATATTACACCATTCAGATGATACAACATTATATGTGCATCTTACAAATATTTTGGTAGAAAAATCTAAGATTTTTTGTTAATGAAATATCCTAGACTATTTAAATACAATTTGAGCCTATTTTTGTGCTCGTAGTCGTGATTTGTGGCAACTAACGGATATGTTGATTCTTTATACTATACGTATTAGCTCCATTATTATGCAGGTGCACATTCAGAGCACGGCGTTGGGGGTCCACTCCCACAATTATTAATTATTTGGCGCACGATAATGTTTTTAACAGCCCATATTCAACTAACTTACAATGTAAAATAAACATTTAGTCACATATAATGTACCTCGACTTTGAACGTACCTAAGCACCAAAAAACTAGGCGAAAAAATTTACACAATGACCTACAGACAATGGTGAAATAAAATGATAAACACTAAACATCAATTTGGGTAGCACAGTATACGTATTTCATTACATTGCAGTCCATACAATTCCCATAAATTAATCTAAATTGTTCTACAAACACGAAAAGTACTTTTCTATTTGGACAGTTGAGAATAAGTTATGAAATGGACAAGTTGTAGAGGAAATTGAACGTGAGAGGCTAGTTCCACCAGGGTCACTGGAGGCGCGACCAGTATTGCTGCGAGTCCTGACCAGGCACCGCCAGGGGCACAGATACGCCTGCACCTAGGAGGCCGCCAAGCTCTGTAAATGTAGACAAAGTCAAATGAAGACAAGGTTGGTAGGTTTTATGTAGTAACTGTAAAACATTTACGAGGTGGATAAGTGCGTATTGTTTAACGTCTTTAATAAAGGTAGGCCTGTTCTGGACATTTATCTTAAAATATCAAGGTTTGTGTTACCTGGCGGAGGCGAGGCTGGTTCGTGCTGATAGCCGTGGTGGTTGACATAGGGGTGCGTGGGCTGCCTGTAGCCAAGCTCGTAGCGGGGATAGCCTAGGAAGCCCCCCTTGCACAACTCTGACTCCGTTCCCTCGCAGACTGGCGGCTCAGACACCATTCCGCCGCCGTAGCCCATCGGCGTGAGAGGGCTAGGGAAAGACAATGTAACTCGAATTAGACATAGTTTATAGTGTAACTTATCGATATTTTTTGTTCCGACTAATAATTCCTTACTAAACGTTTGATACGGTGAAACGTGTTTTTGTATCTACATTCTATATATCTGGCGTTATCTTAGCTGGTGCAAGAGACTGTCTTCTCTTAAATCAGCGTGTTTGAAGGTATAAAAAGCGTTGACCATTTAATATCGTTCTTGTTTTTTAATTGTTGTGAAACATTTTGCAAACTTACCTGTAAGTGTCGACGTTGAGCGGCGGCTGGTAGGGCTGGTGCGCGGCGTGTGCCGGGTGCGCGGGGTGCGCTGTCTGCGCGGCGAGGGGCGCGGGCGCGGGGTGCGCGGGGTGGGGCGCGGCGTGCGGCGCGGGCGGCGCATACCCGCACTCGGGGCTGCGGCGCTGCGAGCGGATCTTCTCCTCGCGTCGCCACTTCGCGCGCCGATTCGAGAACCACACCTTAACGTCGGGTTAGGTTAACACAACGCGCGGTATCTACGCGCTAACTATTCACTAGAGCTAAGGACCTCGTGCTTGGATATTTGGGCGAATTTATACTTTTCTAAGGCATAATTAGGCCGAAATATTTTACATATATGAGAGTAAAGGGAGATATTTAAGTCCATATGTAGTTTCCTTATTACGCCCCTGGCCTATATAGCTACCGATCAAGAGTCTACGGATTTGAGAAGTTATTACAAGTAATATTTGGCACGTTTTATTTTATGAATATGTTTAACTTAGACTTATTGAGACATTGAGGAAATACAAATTCTAGCATCTATTAGAATTATTTTAGTTTTAATTATTAACATGAACAGAATTCAAAATTTTCTAATATTAAATAAGCAATGATATAGGTAGATACATCAAAAATATAAAGCTAATAAAATGTACAGAAGCTTACCTGTATTCTAGCCTCGGGTAGTCCAATTTTGGCCGCCAGCCGTTCGCGGGCGAATACGTCTGGGTAGTGGGTTCTTTCGAATTCTGAAATGTCAAAAAACTATGAAGGTAAATGTATGTACCTAATGTAAGTCAAATACAAAAGTTAATTCCCGAAAGAATTCAAGCAAGGTGACCGACCGTGTGTAAAACTTTAAGTCAAATTATTCTGCGATATGAATAAAGTAATATTGCATCTTAATATTGGTATGGGATTAGATAAGCAGAAGTTAATAATTTATCACGGCTCAGATCCGTGTAGAATAAGTTAAAGCAGAAAAAGATAAGTTGTTAACGAAACTACAGAGTGAAAGACCCACCTCTCTCAAGACTGTCAATCTGTTCATTTGTGAAGCTGGTGCGGTTTCTCTGCAGCTTGCGTTTGAGCCGCAGCCGCGCCGCGTCATCATCAGCGCCGCTTGACCCAGCGTTGGAGTTGTCTCCAGAGCCGGTCTCGTCTGAATGGAGTCCTTCTAGGCCTTCGAGAGGCTCGTCACCTGGGGACAAATGTGTTGGTAAGCGTAATTAATGGTGACCAAGGTTGCGGGATGTTGCTGGATGCAGCAAGTTGTGCAAATCATTATCTATATAAGATTTATTTACTAGCGGATTTCTTGTAGCTGAATATCATGCGGATGATGATTTTGTAGCGTTGTTTTCATAGATAGGTTAGTGCCAAGGAACAAGAGAGAAGGCCTGGATAAACGTAAACTTATAAGTAATTTAATCCGGTTCATGTGCCTAGATGCTAGTCCATGTGCTTGGAGACGATGGGCTGAAGATCGAGCCCAGTGGCGTGCTATAGGAGAGGCCTAATCCAGCAGATTGATTTTGTTTCAATTAACTCCACGCTGTAATTTTACTAATATATATTGTGATTTTTTAATTCAAGTACCTATAAGTTGATAATAGCATAAAATTTTGCTGTAGATTGAGACATGCTATATCAAAATTGAGACTGCTATGTACAATACAGCCAAAAAATATTAAAATATTGCATCTAAATTGAACTGAGATAACGTGATTCAACAAGCTTCATACTTGCTAACAGAAAAGTAGGTAACATTTGTGCCTATCCCAAAATAAAGCGCCGCTAAATATCTCCCCACATTTAATTACACAAAGAAGTGGCAACATAAATCAATTTGCGTGCAAAAATCAAAGATCTTCACGTTCCAAAGGAGTTAACTTCTAGGAGTTCGATAGCGCCGCGCCGCGAAGTTCCGACACGGTTATAATTCAGCAAACAAACCGACGTAACCGCCGGATTTATTCCACTTGCGAATTTTAATCTGAGACGCAGTAGCTACTTACCGCCCGTTTTGGCTATTGTTAATTCGCTGATTAAAACTTTCCGTTTGAATTATTGAAGTCATAATTTATTTGCGATATAATCTCGCGCGGTTTGATTGCGGTTCTGAATTATTTTATGCGCGGTTTTGTCTATGGCTTAGGGGTTTTTGAATGTTGAATAACGCAGTTAATACTTGCATTATTATTTTTTACGTATAAGGTATCTATATAAATAATTTGATGATGGGGCATAAAAGTTACGTACCCAGAAATCAGGTAAAAGTTATTTTGTTTGTGTGAAATGCGCTTTTTTTACGCTATTTGTTAGAAGATGCCTACAGCGTCATTTCGTTTTTCACGTGCTATCTATGAATACTTTTAATATTAATAAACATATAAATTGTAACTATATCAAGACTGCGACCGAAAACGAAGCCAGGTGGAATTATTAGTGACTTCAGACACAAAGCAAATAAAAATTTCGATAAAGAAATAATTGTCAATTTTTATTTAGTGGTGTATTAATATATTATGCATTTAGTGGCGCGATTCTCGATATAATTAGTATGCTTTTTTAAATCAAAATGAACAACGCTCTATGGAGTATACAAACAATACAAATCCGTAGTAAATAAATCTTGATTTTTACGCTACATCTTCGCATGCAGCGTGCATGAGTACAGCAAGGCGAGATATACGTATAAGTGAATTATTTCGCGGTGTGTCCGCTTTTGTAATCCGGTACGAAGCTCTCGCTCTCATCCCTACCCTTTCGCTGTCGATTGAGCTTTTTTGATAGTTGAATTTTTTTTACTTTGTTATTTATAAAACAACAAACATCATGCCTTATTGGCGGAGTTGTACTATTAATGTGAACTAATACTTGTTTTATCTATCATAGGTGTAGGATGTATAAGTGCTCAGCTTGCAACAACATATATATATATATAGGTAGTTACATATTATGTATGTTGCAAAAGATTTTGTTCGAACAGCCACTTCTCATTAGGGTATTTGGAAAATAATACCATTTTTCATTTCATTTCAGAGAGAATTAGTCAATATGCTTTCTTCGCCGTGAAAGTGAGAGATGAGTAGCTATTAAAATACGAATAACTTTATTAATACTAATATTTAGTGATGCGTGCTGTACCCTCGAACCTGCCACCTTGTCTCGTCAACAGATCCCAATTAAGTCTATTTAAATGTAAATCAAATAAAGTATAAAAATTGTACTGAAGATGTGTATTTATTAACTTATGAGATGGAGCATCGATCAACACCGAAGCGTCTCACATCTTATAACCTGAGTTCTGTATTTTTGGAATGCATGTGATGTGGATTCCATTCTTGGTGAAAGCTTATTGGATAGGATATTAAATCTAAGTATTTGAGATTTTATATTATTCTATATATGTGGAGTTTCGTACTGAATAATTAATGAATAATTTTAAACTAAAATACATGAAATAAGTCTGATTTATAATGTAATCAATTCGTCATTCACAGCATGCTTAAGATTTTGATTATACTCAATAGATCATTAATGATTATTTTTAAAACCATTCATATCTATTCGACACAGTAAACGTATCAATGCGAACATTTTTCGAGACTAATTTAACAAAAACTATAGAACACCAGAACTGCAAACACAAGCATAATGACTATAAATCCATTCGCGTGTCATCTTATGCAGATACGTAGGTGTTACCAGCCGAATAAATTATAAATGTCAAAATCTCTCGGTCGTTGTCTAGCGGGATGGTCCCGGCGGGGTAGGTGCGGGGCGAAGGAGGAGGTGCAGAGGGGGGGTGCCGTAACGGGCGCGTTCATGTAGAAACTGACGATAACGCGGCCCGGCCTACCACGTAACCCTGCGAGTGATACCGTTATCGCAAGCTTAAAAATGTACGGCCAATAATGGAGTGCGGTGCACTTTAGTTTCAGATACCTGTGCTGCCAATTGGGTTGGGGAAATGAGTTTTGAAGTGCTATCTTTGCGCGATTGTCTAGTTTAACAAGTCGAGGATATTATTTTGAAAGTTTAGGTGTGTTTGGAACCAAACATATTGAGTGATTTTTGGCTATGTATCGAATCTTACATAGGTGAAAGCTCCGATGTAACAGGTCTACGAAAGTGCTACAACGTAGTTTTTTCGTAGCAATGTAGCTTTCAGCGTAGCATTTTCAAAACAGTAACGCTAGTTAGATATTTGTAAGCTTCTTTTATCTAATCTTTACGCCACGACAAGGTAGATTATTAGGATCTTACATAACAACAAACCTTGAAATTAAAATATAAACTAAATGTAAAATCACATCCATTATTATCTATTTAACAAGGATATTCAACTCATACTTCTATATTTTTAAAGAATTATTTAACAAAAAATAAAAGAAAAGTATTCCAGTGAGTTCCAGTGTTAGGGGTTGAAGGGGTGTGAGGGAAGCGGAGTGTTTTTACAGCATCTCCCGCGGGCGCCGAGCGACGGCCGAGCGGCGCGCCGGCAATAGTTTACTCACACCGATGCAAATCCACTTGATTATATAAATAGCGGTTTTAACGGGATTTAACCTGTAATTTATTGGTTTGCTGTAAAACATACATTTTGACATAAGAAAATAGGATTCTATATCATTATTTTGTAGGATATAGTTTAATACAGACAATTCTATGGTATGTAAATTTCGCCAACTCGCACTAGACCACCATGGTGGATTATGTAGCCTAACCCCTCTTAATCGTACTCTCGATTATAGAGGAGGCCCATGCCCTGCAGTGGGGCGTATATAGGCTTATATAGACAGATTTTATACTGACACGACAAAGTGTCTACAATGCTGTGGTAAGTGTAGTGTAAACTAAATAGATCTATGTTCAATGTTGGTCTATTCAAAATCGAAACGCCGCACATTTCCGTAGATCATTATGACGGGTTCTACGATCATGTCCTACATCCTAGATTAAAAGAAGTTTATGACGGCAAAATATGAAGGTTATTGCTTTATCGCATTATTGTTTTATTTGAGTCTGGTGAGACGTAGATGGAATATGGATAAGACTCTTAGTTTCTGATACCTGCTACAATAGACAATATGTATTTTAGTGTTAGGTCAGGGCTATGAGACTGTTAGATGTATTTATTTACTACCACTTTCCCCTTCCATTTCCTTTTTATTTCCACTTCAACTTATAAATATTACTAAATTGTGGGTAGTTTCTTTTTTCCCCTCCACTTGATTTCTGCTCAACAGTCTTCAGTTCAGTCTCGTGTACGCTTCCGCAAGTGTAGCGCGATCTTACAGTGCTCGATATCTTGAATAGCTTTAATCGGTTTGTGAATAATCTTCAAGACGTGTTTGGTGTTACCACTAGTTGTCTCAATTTCGACCATCGAGGTTCGAGAGCGGGGTCCGGTGAGTACCTAGATATAATATTTGTTTTGCTGTGTAATATTTGTTTTGCTGTGTGCATGCCAAGATCATTTTTCTATCAGACTCCAGTGTTTTAAATGCGTTAATGTTCATGTAGCTTCAAGAGCAGGTTCGGGGGTCAGGTAAGCGACTAATCATTGATTTTTGTGATAATATTTTTTTAGTATAGGTACTAGTCATTCTGCGTGCCCCGACCATTTTTCTACCACATTCCAATGCTAATAAGCTCTCTAAATAATATTAAATAATGCTTACTTGGCTGGCTCTTTGACTCGTGTTTTACGAAACAATCATTTACCAACAATTATTAAATCAGGGCGGTGGACTTATATTACGAGTATTTCTCCCTTGATATTGCTTTCTAAATCAATTATGTGCTTTGTTTACTTAAAATAGTATAAAATTAGTATTGTATTCTAAAAGAAAATTCGTATCCAGCTGTAGTAAAAGCTCAAATAATAATTATTTTTACACTTGCTTATTACATAAACACTATTAATGTGTATGATTTCGTAGATATAAGTGAAATCAATTGCAGCTATACCAAGCTTTAAAAGCAAAATTAAGTCACAGATAGGATGATACAGTGTCCAAAATATATTGCAAATCCAATGAAAATGTATTTTGTCAACGGTAAAATGTAATTTTGTATCAGACGCCCATCTGTCAGAGCGACATTAATGTTTCATGAAGGTGTGCTCTGCCGATCGCTAGGGTTGTCGCCGCGGAAACATAATAGACGTTCTTTTCTAAAGTCGAGAATCTAGACAGTAGGCTCCTATTTAATTAGTTAAAATTGAATTAATCTTCTCTTTATTGGTATACTTTTATACTAGGTTATAATTTCATTGTAAATACAAATGCTAATGTTATCTACTAATGATAAGATCTCTGGTACAAATGTGAATAAACAAGAGTTTAAAAAGGGGGAAAATCAACGAGATTTCTGTATCTATGATTGAGGTTAACAATCAATGGCATTCCCCGGGCCTTAATGGATTGATTATAGAAAACTTATTGAAATTGTACGGCGATAGTTGCTTTCATAATTGTATTTTGTGAATAGTCATATTTTTAATTCAAATTGACAAAAAAGAAAACAAACAGTAATTCGTGTGTGCCAACCCTATGCCGCAGCGATGGCACTAGATGTGTATCAGATAATAGACACCGCTCTCTATCTCTATTTATCTCTATTCGCTGTCACTCAACGTCTACACATGTTTTGTTGCGAATTAACCAAACCAGTCGACTTAATAAGGGGTTTTGTTGACATTTTTTGGGTATCCGTTTTCTAATTTCCGTTAAATAATTGCGGAGCCAAATATTATTACTTATCTTGATAATAAATGTTACTTAGAATACAATGGATATTTACTAAATGTTTTTGAACACCTGTACAGTACGAAGTGTATATTATAAGTCAATTTAATCAGGATATTTTAAATGAAAATTAACTTATTTCTATTTAATTCAATACAAAAATTATTGTATATTTTTACACAAATATAATTTTCTTATAACAAAAGTCGAAACACAATCAAACAAAGTCTAAGTCTGTGTAGTTACTGCAAAAACACATTATCCTTCACGTAAAATAAAACGAGTGACAGTAAGAACCAAGATGGCGGAGGTACCATAAACAAAACGCGCGGTGTTGCCTTATCGCAAAAATGTCGCCATGTCGCGTATTCCATTTGGCGCGCGTCCCCCGTGCCTTCGTCCTGGGGACGTGTTTTGTTCCGCTATGTGAGATATCTTGATAATAGTGTAGGTATTTGGTGGAATATTCCGCCCGCCGGCTTACCTATCAATTTAATATCATTTCTGACAATTCATTTATAATAGATAGACAAGTCGGCAATGAGGGCGCAAATGTGGAAATTTAATGTTGATTTGTGGATAAGTTATCGGAGTTTTAGAGATGACCAGTTTATGTTAAAGAAATGATTGATAAATAAGAACAATGATGATTACACACAGAATTTTTGATTGTAATTGTTTGGTAAGAATAATTATAATTCCACTGTAACAGCCGAACGGCTTATACGATTGTAAATAATGATTTCTCAATATTGTTGATTCATATTGTTGTCTTTTTTAATTTGTATTATAGGTACATACCTATATACCTATAATGCAACATAAAGAACATAAAGTTTGTTGCAACGTTTTTTTTTCTAATAATTGTCACAAAGACGCGGTGTAAAGTTTGTGTAAAATTCTGTTCGGCTCAGTTACCAGAACGTAAACTCTTACGGATGGACAATCAAGTGGGTGAAAAAATTTAGGCCAACTAAAAGCTCTCCAATAAGTGTCGCTTAGGCTATGAAATTATGAATTTAATTATACATATTGATTGAATACATTTTCAAATGTTAAATGTACATAAATTGGTAAATATACCTTTTTATACTTAGTTCTTTAAAATTATTTGTTATACATTAAGGTTGATATTTTATCCATCTCTTAGTTGTTTACAGGTTTTGCTATATGCATTTTTTTTCTGCAGCGATTGTGATTTTTGAGACACAATATATTGGAACCCTATTTATTGTGTAGAACTTTCACATCTCCTACATCTATTTGAAGGTGTCTTTTCCTTAAAAACATAATGTATTTTGCTTTATATAGCCTTTAATAATATCGTATTACTACTTAATATCTGTAAACTAGAAGTCTTATATCAATTCTTCATAAAAAAAAACCTATGCATATCTTAGTGCTATCAGCATTCAAGTGCGGCGTATGAATGAATAAAGATAAATCGGCAGTCGCGTCACGCGCCGGCCATTTTGTGCAAGGCGGGAAAGGACGCGACGCTCCGCCGCGCACAGGTGCGTCACCGGTATGAATACGAACGTAGAGCCTAGTGATTTATAATCATAGACAATATATTTAATTGGTATTTTTTTCTGGCTTGGGAAATGGCCTGCATTGTTTCTTGTGGTAGGTAGGTAAGTAAAGTGCCGTCTAGGTAAAAATCTCTTCTAGGTACTAGGTAGAGATTATTGCCTCTTGCCATTTAACACAATTATGCTGATTTATCCCATTGCTTATTTACGTTAAGCTTTAACATTAAATAAAAAAGAGTTGAGATATTCAATGCTAGTTTTTACACAAGCGTGTGTCAGAGGTGGAACACTCGACCAGGGTATGGAATAAAGATGTCCCTGTTTTCACGTCATGGTCTCCGCCCATAAAGCGATACTGGAATGATCATGTATCGAAACAAAAGAGATAAATCTTCTCGCTTCAGTCGATATTCTATTCGATGCAGTTCTGTGAGATATCAAAGAAAGCAACGTGACAGTGTTGCCAATTTTTTTTCTATTAAAGAATAGACATAAAATGAAGCTACACTTGACAGAACTTATTATTATTAAGCTCTGCATGGCGCTGCACCATGCTTATAACCCGAAGAAGGTTTTAACCTGATGGTAAGCGATACGACCGCTCATGAACAGTAGCAAAACCAAACAACACCAAGTCAGGTGTTATGTCTCTTATTGCGCAGTAATTTCATTGGCTAATGTCCTTCAAACCGGAATTTAACAATGCATACACACTGCTGCTTGGCGACAGAAATAAACAAAGCGGTGTATACCCGGGTAACTTGGCATGCGAAGGATCTATAACTTATTATAATTGAATAAAATAAATCAAGTTCAACATTTAGTTCCAACATGACGTTAAATTTACTATTTACTAAAACTAGTCCTCCACAATAGCCTAGTGTGGTGGACTATGACCTAACATTTGATCTCTCGATTGGCAGCAGGCCCGCGCCCTGCAGTGGGTCGTGTAAAGTCTGGTATTATTTATAAGTTACAGTTCTAAAAGTAAGTTATAACGTGAATTAAATTCCTTCATAGCTTGACTAATATTTCGTGAGTCGACGTAAAAGGCTTAACACCGCTTGAACGCTCAAAGTGCCTTAAATGAAGTGATCATTAAGGAGCAACTAAATTAGTTATTAAAATAACTTTTTTACATCATTTTTTGAAGCAAGTATGACAGGAAATGTAGGGTTTGTAAATTTAACTTTTATAATGTGTTAGGAACGATTGAAAATGTATTCAAAGGTGGATACGAAAACATTAAAATATTTTTTATAGCTGAGCAAAGCTTAGTTAGTTGCAGAGGCGATTGCAAAATGACTAGTTCCAGTTAGAGTGGCGAGCTCGATTCTAGTTCAAATATCTACTTTTCTGTTTGTGTAATATGTATTATATATTGTGATTTAGTAATCTACTCGTACTTTTTTCAAAGTTTTTTAGAAGAATGTCAACGGTTTATAGTCTTCAGTCTAGTTCAGTCAACTGACGGTGTCATGCGACATTAATTAAAACTGCATAGGTACACAAGTTATCGCATCCAATGCCTACTGTACAAATAATTTACGATTCAACATCTTTGGCCATTTTTACTAATTAGATTACCGGACATTTTTGATAAAGTATTTATTAAATTCTCATGTGGCCTAATTCAATAACAGCAGTTTGATTGATCTGTATTTCTACCATATTGTTCTCTACTTCCAATGTAACTGTTGTATTGATTCGAGTGTACAGTGTAGTGTTGTATGTTGCGCGGTTGACATACGTGTTTACGAGGGAGTGGCAGTGGGGCGGCACTAACGCATGGCCCGCCCATGACCCCTGCACACTGCGGCTGTTGCTCTTATCTGAATGTTTTTAGACTGCTGTTGAAGATAACTCACAAACATCATCGCTAACGACAATATAATGCTTAAACTAAAGTTTATCGATCGAAATGTGATGTAGTCCAATCAGTTTAGCTCGAAAAATAAAGCCGAGATTGCATAAATATGCCTGAAGTTGAAAAAATAAAATAAATGGGAAATGTACCCATATTACCCATGTGCGTAAAAACTTATTTTTAACGCCATGTGTGATAATATTTAATTTGGCTTCGTTATTTTAATTTTAAGGGTCCTCTATCCACTACATTTCCTTGCTATGAACGTATTAGTGCCAAGAATATTTTTTGCCTAACGTTTACAAAATTTGCCGGCCTGGTAAAAATGAAATAACCTCATTCTGAACCTGGAGCGCAATTCACTAGCGTGGGTTATTATAAGAGGTTTTCCACCATAATATTCCGGTTATCAGTTTGGACGGGAACGAATATTGCACCACCTCATTTATCAAGCGAAACACAACAGCAAAGCTTTTACTTTTACAATTTTACTACACAGGTCGTGCCGATTCATTAAAATTAATAAATGAATTCACCCAATAGTCACACAAATAGTCCGGACTTCGACACAAAGAATGACTTGTGCTGTAAATATCAGAAACAACGAGAAACTTTTCGGTCTCACCAACACCCAGACCCGAAGCAAATACCTGTGGATCACACGAATATTTGTCTCAGTGCGGGGATCGAACCCAAAGCCGCATATTTCACAGCCGGTATCTGCGCTACTGCGCAACTGCGCCACGGAGGCTGTCATTGCGATAAACTACAGTATGACTCTGTTATGTTTGTTGTTCATTCCCTCAGCAGTGTGTGAACGCAGTGTTTTCACGCAAAAGCATTCTGCATAGTTTTATACAACTTATCCTATTTGATTGGATAACTCTGTTTCATACGATAAGTATTTCTTTACCTTAAAACTTTAGCTTTGACTCTACATACGGTAGAAAAGTTATGCTTACAAGTAATACAAGCCAAAATACTCACCCAACTTACTACCACAAACATATATGTTAACAAATTAGCGCATATATAATTACGCAGAACGAGGGGACGTTTGGAAACCGCCCTTTACGGAGCATTTTCATGTTTTATAATCGTGTTTCATGCGTTATTGGGCGGCGGTAAACCCTTTGTGCGGGCCGTGCGCGCCGCCACTGTGCGCGCTTTTGTAGACAAGTAATTACACATAGTTTAAGAGAAATCTGTTTTAATATAGCGAGAATACTTCAGATTTTGCGATTGGTAAAGGGTTTTTTGAGAAATTACAGAACAAGACGTGAAAAAAATTATGGGACTTAGCTCACTAGGCTGAAGCAATACACTTTGAAAAAACGATGGATGTTGTAAGACTGATCACTGGTGATGGCTGAATTTTGGTTATTTTTGGGCCTTTTAGAAATGCTTATTGTGTTACTGATTATAAATAAACACGCTACAGTTATTATCGAGTCCCGATACATCTGTCGGCACTACAAGACACATTTCTATTCCATGGAAACCAAATATTGGGATAATGTCTATTTAGTCAAGTCTTAGAGACCTTTTAATACATAATACTTTCTAAAAACTGATAAAATATAAAACACATTTTATATCCTAAATCTACTCATAAAAAGACAAAACCAACCTCAAAGCCCCACTAATTACGGCAAACAATGTTTTTCGACGCGAACCAATCGACGCACAGTTTTCGTCCGAACGCACAATGCTACAGAAGGGTAATACGTAATGAAGGCGGATTTAATTGCTATTTTACTCGTGTGTATGCTCCGGGAGGGCTCTTTCATCCTGTTTCGGGTTTAGCAGGAACGAGGTAATCGCTTGTGTGACGTGGGCGGTGTCTGTTAGAGGATTAATAAGCGCTCTGTTTGCTATAAATATTGGTGGGAAAAGTTTGCGGGAATTACATTTGCGGTTTTGGATTGGGATTTGTCCTGGTTGTACATTTTTAGTAATAATTAGGAAGTAGGGAAGATAGAGGGATAGAAATAACGACATTAAATTACGAAACGATTGCTCCAAGTCAATTAAAAAAAATATTCCGACGAATTGAGAAACTCCCCTTTTTTTGAAGTCGGTTAAAATATTAGGAACATTTATTTATTTATTATTTTATAAATGTTCAACTGTCATTAAATGCCAGCCAATATCTCGTTGTATATTATTAGAAATTAAATTTAACTATCCTGGGTCATATGAACCTCCTCTATTATTTACAAGTCCTGGTGAAAGTCCTGAAGTGTAGTGCGAATTAGGAGTTTGATAGACTCCACATACTTTTCAAATTCTTGTTATTAAACTTTACAGTGTATTAACTTATGAAAAGCAAATAGTGGAAAAGTAAGAGTTCAGGGTTCAAACTCTGTATCGGGTGTTCATTCCCTTCCGCCTAACCTTACGATTCAGTTGATTGTTTTACCCAGTTCGTCGTTAGGTACGAGTAAAGTATACGAATATTTAATAACTCAATTCACAATTCCAACATTGACCCGTTCGAAAAATTATTCATGTCGTGCATAAAAAAATGTTTTTTTTATTCACTTACGATAATTTTTCTGACCTGATAATCGTATCTAAGACCTCACGAGTTATAACTACACATATGTATAGTACAGTACATTATACTAGTTTGGAGGCCTGCGTATTATGATTAATCTAATCGCATTTATGAAAACATGGTGAATTGATAAAAAATAAAATAAAACATTTAACATATGTGTGTGCATTGTGCACGCTGTAGGCCATTTTTACATGTCGGCTGTGTGTCCTGCACTGAGACAAATGTTTTTATTATTCACTTATATTTATTTCGAGTCAGATTATTTATAAGATTCTCAATATCATAACATGTTATGGTTATCTGTGATTTTTCATCACAGATTTTCATAACACATGGCTTGTGTCCAATATGTAAGCCTTATACAATCGTTGGGTTTATTAATTTTAATTTGTTTTAATAATACAAGCGTGGTCGTAATCAACCACTCAATTCGTCATCAACATTAACACAACCACACGTACCAAAATAGAAGGGCTGAGAATTTAGGTAGCATCACAGACTACATCTAAACGGTATAGCGGCAGATCAAAGGACGCCGCGCCGCGCCCGCCGCGCTTTGAACCGCCCGACGCGTCGTGTACTCTATATACACAGTAAACGCTTTGTATGTGCTTATGTGCTGTCTGTTAATTTATATTTATTGGCGACGGTTTAATCCTCTTGTTGTGTTTGTAAAGCAAAGCTGTGATACGGACAAGGGACACTAATTGAAGAGAGTAGATTTTGTTGGAGTACTAAATAGAAGGATTATTTAATGATAAGCGATAATCGTTGTTTGCATGCACGATGTTTAGAGATAATAATTAGTATTTATAAAGTTGTAAAAATGTATAGCAAAGAATTGGTACTTGGAAATATTAAATCACTGCCTCGGTAGCGCAGTAGTACGGTATGATTGCAAAGCTGAGGTCTCGGGTTCGATTCCCGGGTCGGGCAAAGTGATATTAGATTTTTCTATTCTTTATCAGCCCGGAGTCAGGAATTTGTGCCCGATATGGCGATAAGCTCGCCCCCTATCACATCGTGGGACGGAAAATACAAGGCGAAACGTGGGTGTCCTGGTTGCTACCAGGAGAACTTCTGCCTACCCCATCCAGGAAAAAGGCGTGAGTTTATGTATGTAAACATTAACATATCCCCTATCATACTGGATTCCAAATTCAAAATCTATTTTGGAGCCAAAGGGTGTTCACAAAAAAGTAACAAAATTGACAGAACGATGTATTACATGTTATCTATGAAGAGACTTTGCAACTAGACCAAATCATATTTCGTATTATATGGAGGATTGCCAAAATGCATGTTTTTCAGCGACACGCACGACATATAACTGTATGGAAATGTGCTAGGGATATTCTACTTCACAAACTTTTGGCATTTCCAGGAGATTTACGACTCGAGGCTTTTTGCCTTAGACCTATCGAAAACATGTTGAATATTTCGCATCAAGACAGCCTAAAAGAACATCGTGACAATTCAAAGCTGAGTAATCATTATGCCTTGATATTTTTAATACAATGTACCTTCACATGTGTCTTGAGTGTAGTGTGTCAGAATATCGACATATTTAATAACAAGCTTAACAGATATATTTCAATTTGATAGCTAACGGTTTAATAAATATCAGTGATTAAAAAAATATAAAACTCTAGTTTAATGTCAAACCTGCATATCAGTGCAGGGACCGACAGAACTCTACAATAATCAAACCTGATTTTATATCGATTTTGCCTCATCCATTGCCTATTCTCATGCATTTAAACTAACTAAATACAAACAATCATAAATTAACGCTCAAGAGAAATTACGTCAATGCTTCCTACACCCCAAACCGCAGCGACATCTAGGCGATTTGCGGCCATAACTCACGCGCCCAATAAATAAATATTCAACGGATGCCTAAGCCGTACATCTCACTAATTTACTACTACTGAACCCCATAACAACCATTTATCCGCAGACCCCGTATAAATATCCTGCGACATTTTTCTTCGGCTTATCTTGAGAGACCAGACGGAGTTGCATCTCTTTCGCTCTCGTGCGAAAGCGGGTATGACTATCTCTCTCTAGTGCCGTTTTATCACGAGTCTGGCCATTTTCCTTTATACAGTACGTTTTATTTAGTTTTCGCCCCCCATAATGGATTTATTCTCTTCGTCGTGTGACCTTGCGTTTGTCTCAGACGTTTACGGCTCTGACCTGGAATTTTGGAGTCGGACATCGCGAAGTATGTGGTGATTGAACAAAGTTTTTATAAGTTGTTTGAAGTGTTTGTAAGGATGTTCACTATTGTGATTTGGAGCTAAAATTCTTGTGACTTATGTGTTTTTATTTGAAGTATATACATATTTTCATGGGTATTATGTAATAGTAGTTTAGAAGAAAACAAATAAATATTTTATACGTTACTATATGCCAGTGGCCTGACGTTACAGATACAATTAAATAGTATTAAACGGTTTCCGAACTATAATTGAATTAGACCATCTATGCTAAAATGTAGATATAGGTTGTTTTGTTGTTTCATGCAGCAATAGGACAATATATAAAGATCTTTTTGGTTGGATATATTATTTATTGTCCGGAGAGTGACATAGAACATTTTCTATCCCGGAAAAAATAACGCTATCTACAGGATAAGGGTAATTCCAAATTTAAGGGTAAAGCCAAGGGTGGGTTAAGTATTTAATTTTGAATCATAGGCGACTACACGAGTACATTGTTGATTAAATAATTAAACTAAATCATAGTATATTAGTTACAGATTTTGAGTGTCAACGATAAACTGAAAGCTAATATAAATAAAATTACCAGGAATTATATATGCAACTAGTTATTGTATGAGTACTGTATCAACCCACATACGTTCCACTGCAGGCCATGAGCCTCCTCTACAATCGGGAGTACGATAGAGAGGGGTTAGGCCATATTGTCTACCACGCTGGCCTAGTGCGGGTTGGCGGACTTTACATACCATAGAAATGATTACAAATCACTTAGAATTTCCCTGGTAGTAGGTCTTTCATATGTGAGAGGCCGCCTGAGTAGGTACCACGACAATGTCAATTTCTTCCATCAAACAGCAGTTTAAATGCACTGTTGTGTTCTGATTTGAAGGACTTTGTAGCCAGAATACCAACTGGACGTATTGAGACTTAACACCTTATGTCTCAGGATGGCGAGCGCAGTGGAATGCCAAATAATGCTTTGTAATTCATGGTGTTGTTTGGTTTTCTACTGTCCATGAGCGGACGTATCGTTTACCATCAGACGAATAGCATGCTCTTCTCGCCATTCATCGCAATAAGAAAAAATCGCTATGGTATGCAGGTTTCCTTACGATGTTTTCCTTCACCAGTTATACTATAAGTTAATAGAATGATACACTATTTCAAATCAAACTTCAATGACTGGCAAAAGGTCGTTCAGTCTGAATGATTCCTTCATTTAATCTACAAATAAAGTGGTATCAGTAACAAATGGGCCACAATAGCATGTATGGCGGTCATTAACGACCACGACATCTCATAAATACACCCCTCGAGGGGAGGAAATAAAATTAGTTACCCTTATCATCGCGAGGAGCTTAAGTGGTGTGATATCTGCACATGTTTTGCTGTGGTTTTATTATTTTTGTCATTGATTTTGTGAATGTAAGTGAATGCAAATGTAACCTGGTATTATTGCATGGGAGGGTATTTATTATTATCTAAATTCTTTTATGGGTTTGTAAATTGTTTTGATCGATTTAGCGAATTGAGTTATTTTACAATTTGTCCTGTCCTACTTACAGGGTATATCTAGACGGCGACCGAAAACGAAGTGTTAGTGACTTCAGAAACAATGTTAATGCAACTTAAATGTTCGCAAAAAAAGCGTAATTTTTTTTCTATGTTTTTACTCATCGTCGTATTTGGGTGGCAACGTTTTCCTAAAATAATAATGGACACCTTTTTATTTTCAAAAACACAATGGTACGAAAGCGTTTTAATTATAATTTACACACTAATATCGAGTCTTGTGTCAACTACGAGAGACTTTTCGGTCTAATCCCAGACGCGGAACAAATATCTGTAGATCACACCTATATTTGTTTCGGTGCGGGGATCGAACCCGCGGCCTTACGTTTCACAACCGGCGTCTAATTAACTGCGCCACGGAGGTTGTTATAGGAAAACGGAAGTTATGAATGCTTATTCCTGTACAATCGAAAGTTACCTAGCTAGGTATTATATAAACATATTTTTCATGAAATCCCTTCAATTCGTTATTAATATATCATCGCCCATAACATGCTAGACTTTAAACATATTGCTTTGGACGCAAATCACGTTTATGTTTACTAATAATTCTATACAATTCGTATCTGAATATTAATTAAAACGTAATCACTGGTTAACTTAATACTAACAATGATAATCAAATACAATTATATTCAGTTTAAAACATCTAATTCACAAGCGTGTCTAACTCGGTGAGTGCACACAGCAAGCCCACATTAATTGGCGAACCGAACGGTTACAAAGTGTGTCCCGGGGTTAGGGATTGTTTTGACGTGCCTGTATCGCCGGCCTTCCTTAAGCTTTAGAAAAGTTATTTTTTGGTTCATTATTCGTTTCGTTCGATAAATAATTACTTTTTGAGAAAGGGAAATAAGCCTACTTTCGGCTTTACGGGTTTAACATTGGTAGCTTATTTGTATATTTACTGCAAAAACAACAATTTTATCTCGAACCGAAATAACATTGCAATAGGAAATTCTATACATTTTACATGGCAAAAAGGAAGTCTAACTTTCGATAGTTATGCGTCCTCATCAATTTTGGATCCAATGATGTGGGGAAATTGGGCATTCTCTATCAATCCGGTTTTTGGTAATTTTAGTATATTGAATTAAATTTTAAAGATCTCCTTTCTCCCCTGTTAATTGCAAATATAATACCAAATTCCTTCCTAATTGTAATGGAAGACCGAGCCTAATACTGGCCAATTATAGAAATTCAAACCTCTTTATAATCCTTATATACCAACTCTTATTTTTATTTTGTTTATTTAGGAGTTATACAATTGTTTTAAAATTTAACGAAAATATAACATAAAAATAATCTTGCATTACTTGTATAATTATAAACAAACACAACACGCAAAAAAAAAACATACTAAATATCAGAATGTTATACAAGGTTATTGTAGAATTCTAATTTTTTTAAATCTATTCATTTTTTGAAAAACGACAAAGAATCATGGTAAATATCAAGGTTATTCAAGTTACTACCAAGCTTATTCTAGCGGGCAGAACAACCTGGATGGGAGACTTAAAATATTTCCGCATATTTTAAGTATTGTATCATTTATATTTGATCAAAACATGGCTACTATAATAAGGTATATCTAAGCTACCGAGTGTCGCTAGTTTGTCGGCCTGGTCGCGTCTCGCCTTACACATTTGCCGGCACTTTCACGCTCAGCGAGTCGAGCGCTGGTATCATCACGGATTTATCCGCTTTTTGTTTTTATCATATTATGTTTGTTTTTAGATATTGCGTTTTTGAATGTGGAATCCGTAGTTAGAAGTTAGGTTTCAAATGCGAATTCTTGGGGAATCGAAAAAAAGTGAAAAAACAATCTTCTTAAAACATGGCTACTATACTTAGTTTGCTTTAAAGCTTTTTTAAATTATTTACAAGGAGCAAAGTCACAAGTGTAATTTAGTAAGACTGATGAATTTGAATTGATTTTTATAAATGTAGGTTTGCGAAGAAATATTGCACGGCTTTATGAAAGAAATCAAAATCTCAAATCCTCCATGTAATATCCCTTTGTTTATGAAATTAAAAAGCCATAATTCCAAAGGACGCTGCAGTTATGTGGGTGTGCCAGAAAAATTCTCAAAGCCACCTAATTGGATACAGGATACACACCACTACAAAAGGGGATGTTTGAGATAAAAATGAAAATTAAATCTTCCAAGCGGATGGGCAGAGTAATGTTTTTGACGGTACCGTAGGCGGGCCCCTCCCCCCTCCTGTCCGCGCCCGAGGGGGGGTCGCCCGCAAATCGACTATCACAACGCGGCGGAAAAAAAGTTTTGTTGCGTTGCCAGACACTGTGACCGGTTGTGGATTTCTGCTCGTTTCGGCGGCGTTTTTGCTTTTATTAATTTGCGGTTTTGCTACACGATGCGGTACCTATCGCGCCGTCGAAAGGCTTTTAATTGAACGCAAATTAATTTATTTAATGTATTTATTACATAAAAATTTCGATGTTTTTGCTGTTGGGTGGAATTGGTCTATTGAAAGGTCGAAGTTCTATGTGATATTGATGGTTGGCAAAATTGTATAAGTATGACGATTGATTGGCGCAGGGGTAGATAACTTTGCCTTTTGCGTTAGGGTACGGGTTCGATTCTAATATATATTTATATAATCTAGTTGTTAGGAAGTCTGCCAGGTTGCGATAGGTATAAAATGATTGTTTTATGTATGCCTAGTAAATAATTATGATTATGTGAATTCTGTGATTCTAAGATTTTGATAACTGTAGTTACTGTTACGTTAAATAGTTTATCTGAAATGTTTTATTAACGGAGATTATACATAAATTCGTGTATTATAAACCGTAATATTTGCTTCAAGATGTACCTACATTAGAACTGTTAAAGACGCTCGGAAAAATTCCGTGTTACCCATCAAGGCTCAACTTCCATCCTCATATTTCGAAGCCTAAAACGCGACCATACCATCATAATTCACATCCATTCATCACTTACCTTTCTTCATAGCGCTCATATCCCCTCCATTGCAACCAATAGTCTGCGGGCCCGGACTCAGACTGTGCAGCTGGTACGGGGGGGTCCTCGTGTCGATCTGCGTGGGCCAGGGGGCCCGGGGCCACGAGGGGGCGGCGCCGGGCGTGCCCAGCAACCGCAGCCGCTCGTACACGGGCGTGGAACAGTCCGTTGGTGGCTGTTGGTTGTTAGACTTCTCTTTCTGCGCGGCCAGGTTACGAAGCACGCGGTTGATTGAGGATACCTGGCGGGAGAAATAATGTTTAATAATTATAATTAATTTTCTGGTATTTTTATTTTTACTATAATAATAAATAAATAAATACACCCAACAGTCACATACATAGTCCTGACCCCACATTAAGATTAATTAAGTCTTGTGTCGCAGGTATCAGAACTACGAGAGACTTTTCGGTCTCACAAACACCCAGACCCGAAAGAAATATTTGTGGGCCGCACAAACATTTCTCTTGGTGCGTGGATCGAACCCGCGCCACGGAGGCTGTCATTATATTTGGAGGGGAGGCAGAGGTGCTACCAGGACACCCACATTTCGCCTTGTTTGTACCGTTCCACAATGTGATAAGGTAGCCAGCCTATCGCCATATCGGGCGTAAATTCCTAACTCAGGGCTGATAATGAATAGAAAAATCTAATATCACTTTGCCCGACCCGGGATTCGCACCCAAGATCACAGCTTTGTAATCGTACCGTAGTACAACTACGCCACCAGTCACACACAGGTCCTCACCGCTAAAGTCAATTCATGACGCAACACGGATCAATGTTTTATAAAGCGGTCGAGACAATGTGCTTTCAAGTTTAAAGCTCAAAAATACAAACTAAGTTAAAGAATCAGAAGTAACTTAGGTGTAGTGGTACTTCTTTTGATATAATAAGCATGAGATAAATCTTCTTATATAAATCAACCATTGTATTTTAAACTAGCCTTTAAAAAAAGAAAGAAAAGAAGAGAAAAAAAAAGAAGACAGTTCGTGTTGCTGAGGGAGTTTCTTGCGCCGTTTCTTCTTCACAGCTACAACACGTTCCGAAGCGGTGGTAGCAAAAATTAACGATTCAAAACATCTTGTAAAAGACTACTTGAATAATGAATATTTTGATTTGATATAATTATCTATATACGCGTCATGCTTCATATTACACATGTTTTATTTTTTATCAATTTGTAATATGTTTGTTTATTTATTTATACTTGTGTTACAATACAGCCTTGACTGCTCTTTCTCGCTTCTTTCTTTTATGTCCATCTTAAGGTTGCCTGTAAGAAATTGCCTTGTGCGATAAGGCCGCCGATAGTACTTATTTAAATTTGGTTATAATCTCTGTTTCTTTTTTCCTGGTGTACAATATAGAATATATAAATAAATAAACCTGAAGCCGCGAAACAAATATTTCATAGAGCGCATAAATATTGTTCTCTCCTTTGACAGTTTTACAGAGAAAGAGGATTTCTCTGCACCAGGAAGCATTCCGATATATTAGACGACGATATTTAGGATAATACGAAATAAGCCCAAATAAATATTTGTCCCTCTTCTTACAGCGAAAGAGGATTTCTCTGCACTAAGATCCTTGTAAATTTATTAGATGTCGATATATTTGGGATAATACCAATTAAAAAACCCAATATGTGTATGATACAAGCGTTGTTTATAATAAAAGGCGGCGGGGCGGCGGGACGCGGTGACGACACGCGATCGGAAGGGCGTGCGAGAAATTGATTATTAAAATTATAACGAACCCTGGACGTTCACCTTTATTGTGTACGTGAAAACGATACCGCACCGCACCGATTTTACCTTTGGATTTTGTTACGAAATTGATTTTGTTGAATTTGAACGATTTGAGGATTTTAAGTGTTAAAGACTGTGTTGAATTTGGTATCTACCTATCTAATCATATTTGTATTTGAATAACGGGTTTTATCCATAATTGAAGAGTTTAGACTTTGGTCCGACATACTGGCCTAGTGCAAGTTGGTAGACTCCACATGTTTTTGAATTTCTCGTACAGAGCTCTCAGGATGTTTGTCTTGACTGTAAAATTGACCAATGAGAAATTTGGGATACTAAAAATACAAAAATATAACTTCAAAAGCTCACAGCTTCCATGCTTGAGTTCGAACCTTCAATCTCTGACTTGTCAGTGTGGAGCCCTCCTACCTGATAATCGCTCACTTTAATTACCATGACTAATGATAAAATCAATTTATGGACATCATCTAATATATACCAGCTACCATCGACAAACCCGTTAAAAAGACCGATAGGCCACCCGAGAGAAAAAGTAAAACCAAAAAGCGGTCCAGGCTTGCGTACCAACTGTCACACACGCGTATGACAGCTCGGCAAACGGCGACTCGTAACTTAGACGTAGGGCAGGAAGGCGAGGTAAGACGATAGACGGTAACTCGATAGCCGGCCGCGCGGTGGTCTGCCCGCCACGGTGACTGGCACATGACGGAATGCCCGATGGACCGAGAAAGCGCGCCACGTTCGAAGAACGTTCTTTTTTTAAAATGACGTTCTCGGTTTTTGTCTATGATTTGTGGTTGACAGCATTTTTAGTAATGTCATTTTGTTTTTTATTTTTGCCAGTATAATTTGATTAATTAAAAATTTTAAAATTGAATTTCGAATTCGATTCAAATTAATCTAGACTCTTTGACTAGACAGAGCATTCGGCGCAACAGCCTCAATAATTATGACCAAACTCTGGGTTGAGACAAATCGTTTATCTTAACAATACTCTTATCGCAAAGATATTCACTGTGTTATTTTCATAAAATCCGTTCCAAAGTTTACTCGGTGGCTGGACAGGAACGCGCAATACAATTTTATCAATTATATAAAAAATAACATTTTACGATATCAAACTCGTTTTCCAGTAAGAGTTTGTTCAAATAATAAATTATAACAAGATGGCGCGTTCAGAAATCAAACAACCAGTTTTTCAAGGAACGCAAGAAAAGTGATTATTTCTGTAAAGGATTGAACTTTTGCAACAAATGAAATGGAAGTTTTTAACAAGAAACCTGTGCAGATGGCGCGAACGGGAATCAATGACTCGAGCCAATTAAATGTTTCTTACTTATTTTCCATTTCTTTATTAATTGTTCGCTAAAATTAATGTTTTA
Organism: Deilephila elpenor; assembly: GCA_949752805.1. Classification (NCBI taxonomy): domain Eukaryota; kingdom Metazoa; phylum Arthropoda; class Insecta; order Lepidoptera; family Sphingidae; genus Deilephila; species Deilephila elpenor. The sequence goes on from OX457114.1 coordinate 4,667,031, forward strand.
TCATATCAAACAATTCGATATTTAAATTGATTGCTGATATTTATTGTTTCCATCAAATAAATATTTTTATTGAGCTTATTATTTTTGTTGACAAAATCTAGTCGCTATTGCAAAATATATTACAATTAGGTTTTAAACAAATACTTAATAAGCCGTAACTTGATTGCGCTGCAACGTTGATATCTAGTCAAAATAATTTTGACATCGATCTGACTTTTAAAACTTACGTTACTTTTTTTCTGTGCTTATTTCATAATGCACAAGTTAACATGGAATAAATGGAACATGTTATTTTTTATTATATGTATGTGCACTACAAGAGGTTGATGCTTGCTATATTAGGTAAAAGTCAAAAGTATACAATAAGAAGAAGAATTCATTTTTTTGTCAATCCCTACTAAGTCAACGTAGCGGACTAAACCTTCACCTAAAGTCTATTCCTATTTCCTGAAACAGCTTAGGGCAGGATCCTCCACGGAAGATACTAGAACTCGACTAAATAATTCTGCAACATCCACAACAGCATCGCATTGCTATATATAAATATAGAGGTCATTGTCTACATAGCTATTCAATCATAATAAACTCAATAAACTTTTTTTGTTACTAAATTAGATAATTTGTCTTGCATTTATTGGAGAAGCCCCGCAAAAGATGCTCTCATTTTTTTCTTTTTTTGCAATGTATTAACCAAGCATACACAACATTAAACGCCTTATAGGTACAAAATACAAATAGAAGCGTATTAATAAACGCTGCGAGTGTGGTCATGTGTGAAATCGCCGGCCGCTTGTAAAAAAATAAAGCGACGCAAGTACAGACCTGTAAACAGTCCCTTAATTCGAATCACACACGCCGATTGACTTGTTTCCGCGATTGTACTAATACACCAATTAGTATAAACCCTTTCGCGAATGTTTGTTTGTTTGTATGCATGCACACAGACAATGTCCAGTCCACAATGCGTTTTCGTTCGATTAGTCCACAAAGGTGTTTTTACGGCGAATTTAATTTTAATTTCGTAAACATGAGCTGGGTTTCGGTTCAAAAAGGTAAGGATTTACAAGTGTTTTTTAAATAGTGACAAAAAAGTTAAAAGCGGAACGAACGCCCTATGAAACGTTGCAACCATGACAGGTGGTTCACTAATGGAGGATTAACATTTAACGTCATTTTATGTAGGTATTTTTTTATATTGTAATGTCTGAATTGATTAAATTGACGGTCACATTCATTTGTAATATCGCTTTTTTGTACTTTTTCCATTACAGACCCACGTATCGGTGGTAGAAAGAAAAGTATTAGAGAAACGGTACAGCAAGCCAGTGTGTAGCGATTGCTAAACTAAGAATAAGGCTCATTACCGCCTTTACAATATTTTGGTTTTATACTTCAATAAAACAATACATTTTTAGGTCGCAAACGGCCCATCTGGTTGGAATAGGTTTTTACGTGTGGTCTTTATTATAAATCACATTCACGTATAAAGCTACTCTTTCTAGATATGTTACTCCTTAATTTTTATTAATATCATTATATTTACAGCCTCCGTGGTGCAGTTGGTTAAATGCCACATTTGTTTCGGGTCTGGGTGTTTCTAAGACCGAATAGTCTCTCGTAGTTCCTGATACTCACGTCACAAGACTCGATCATAGTGTGCGGACAGGGCTATGTATGTGACTGTTGGGTTTATTTTATTATTTTTATTTTATTTTAATGAAATAGCCAAGGTTGAAGGAGGTACCTGTTAAAAATTTCTTGAAAATCTTTTGCTTTGTTAAGTTAGGTACCTAATTATTCACTAGTTGTGACAATGTCGGAAAATTTTTTTAGTATAAATATGTTTTACATAATTTCAATGTAAAACATAAGATAATGCTACGTTTGTAACTTTATTTATTTATTTGTTATTTGGGAAACAAACAGAGAAAATCACATATGAAGAATGTGTTACAGAATCCAGTAAAGTTTCCACTAATAAACTTCAATCTTAAATATAAATTAGATCGTTTTCACATCACAAATATATACAATTTTCTGTTGTTTATTGATAGCACATACGTTCCACTGAATGGAAAAAATAGTTTTTATACATATCGGGATCTTCCTTTTTCATTGAGTGAGATTTAGGTCTTAGTCCACTGGCCCGTTGCGGTTTGGTAGATGTTACAGGCACTAGGAATTATTTTAACACTTTTGTTTTGTAATGTTTGGATAGACGAGCATTCCATTTATTTGATGGTAAGCGATACGACTGCTCATGGGCAGAAGCAAAACCAAACAACACCATGAATTACTAAGCAATGCTTGGCATACTACTGTGGTCGCTATCCTGAGAAATACGATTTTAAGTCTTATTATGTTCAGTAGTTGCTCTAGCTACAATGTCCTTCAAACCGGAACTCAACAGTGCATTCACACTGCTGTTTGGCGGGAGAAATAGACATTGCGGTGGTACCTACCCAGGCGGCCTCCCACATATAAGAGACCTACACCTACTTCCACAGTTCTCAGTTATACAGTATCCATCATGTTTTTTTCTTTAATAAGCGATAATAGATTTCTAAACCAGAATTACGAATAGTTAGAGGTGTGTGCGTTGGTCCAGAACTTCCGACTATGGTTCGCTTAGTGATCTGCATTTTTAGAATCTATTTTTTATAGTAGTCACGGTCCGATGACTATCGTAATAATTTCTAAATCAAATTTCTCCAATACTAATTTCAGATTACCCCGGCGTTTTCTAGACTGCCGCCAGTCGCCAAGTTCCACAACTACCACAAAGGCACAAACCGCCAACCATGGCGGACATGAATGCAAAATAAATTACATCATAACGCTCCGCGCAGCGTGTATCCGAACGTCAAACGGCACCGTAAAAAGTATGAAAGGTGCCCCCTAAATACCGGGTGAGGTGGAGCGCAAAAATTATCTTATATTTGTTCAGACGCCGTGAACGCGGGGCGCGAATACTTTTCAATAAGCTTAGAGAGCGATTTTTTTATTTAGAGAGCCGTCTTGTAAAGCACGGTGAGTTGTGTAGGACGGCACAAATAAAGGGGCTTGCTATTGATCGCGACGATCTCCGATTGCCTGAAATTATAACGGAAATTTTCTTCATGATTTTTTTCTGAAGTGTTTTTATGACCCGATCTGATATGGTAGGTACGAGCCTTCCTCCTCCCCTCCCCTTTATGTTAAGGTTGTGGTTTAGTTCACTCTAGTGGTCTGATCTTGAACGGTGGCCGAAACGAAAGAATAAAGGTTACTCTAGTCACTGAATTATTTTGACACCCATTGTCTAAAGTGGTGTTTACCGGCTGCTGCTATTGCACTTGGAATTCCAATAACCAGATCGATGCTAGAAACTTGCGTAAAGAAGCGCTAATTTATATATGTACTAATATTTATTATAGGAATTTTTTTATTGTTTGTTTGTTTGCATTGAATAGGCTCCGAAACTACTGAACCGATTTGAAAAATTCTTTCACTGTTGGGAAGCGACACTATCCCAGCGTGAAATAGGATATATAAAAATAGGGATCCATACTAAAACTCCAATAATGTAACCCAAGGTGTAAAAAAATTACCTAAAATATTCTTTACATCGCGTGTGCTGCAAAAACTATAATATGGTTGTTGTAGACTGGACTCAAAAACTATCAGCACCGGGGCGAACCCGGCCCGAGCCGCTACTTTTAAATAAATCTTAGAACATCGTGAAGTCTATGCGATAAAAAAACGAATTATGCATACTCTTAAGAGTTATACTGGCACACTGTATAACTCTTTTATATTACATAAAATTTTATCAGCATTTTATCAACACTTTACGAAACACTTATACAAAGAGGTTAATGAATATTTTTAAGACAAGCGCGCTTCATTAGTCACCTTTCAAGGTTCGCGCAGCCAAGACATCTCATTTACGCCACTCGCAATTTAAATGTTCGCGATATAAAAAAGGAGTGCATTACTCGTACCATTGTTGAGCAAGGAGGGTGGGGACAAAAGGCAACCTGCTGGGTCTATTGTGTGCGAAAGGCGGCACTTTGCGACTCAATATTTTGGGTGACTCCATCGCGGATGTTTTCAACGTTTCGCTTAGCCAGCGAACAAATGCGCACCTCGTGTGCCATCGTAATTCTTTTGTTTTACGCAGTTTGTTTATGCATTTTCTAATCAACTGATGTTGTATTGATGGATTGGTCGTGTATGCTAAGTTTTATAAAGTGTTTGGCATTTTTGTGTTATGTTTTTTATACTTATGTATTATAAATGCTGAGGATTGAGTATTTCAAGGGGTTAGGTAAAATCTATATAGGTATCTACAATTCTACAGCAAATGATAAATTGTCGAATTTTTATCCCGGGCAAAACAAAATGAGAAATGGATGAAATTAATAATTAATAAATGTATTTATCAATACTACAAAAAATATAATACGACTTATTTTATTTGGTCGCCATGTACTTTGTTGTGGCTGTAAAAAGTCTCGAATTACAATTGAGAATTTCGTCAAAAAAGAAGCAGAAATTAAAAGAATAATTTCGTATTTCGCGTTAAAATCTATTCTCAATTCCCTGAGGTCACCTTTACACATCACGAGAAAATTAAATTATCGTATTCAATAATCGAACAAAGGCTCAAAGAATAAGGAGTCGGACAATTAAAATAAAGGCAGCCACACACCGCCCCGTTTCGGCTCACGTTATAAACTCCCGCCCATAACAAGATACCGTAAGTCAACACTACACTTAATGCGACCGATTCCCACGTTCGAGATTTAAATTTAATTGTCGATTTACCTTTGTGTACAATCAAAGAAATGGGTCAATAAGCCCATAAATTGCATTGTTTGGTATGGACTTATAGGCAGTCTGTCAATACGTCTGCGAGTCGCGACGCCGTGGGGGGCATTGGGCCCCATAATGCCCTTAAAATTGTACTCGAGGTGCTTCGCTTTTATATTAATGTGTATTCGAAATCGTTTGAGAGTGAAATGATATGCAACCTTTTATTAGGCAAGTTCTCATACAGGGACCACGATTAATAAGAATGTCGTGAAAATATTTCCTTTTGTGTATTGTTCTGTTTCCCTTGATAGTAAATATTTTGTAGGGGACTCCGGAATTGATTTGAGTAGTGATTTTATGTCAATTACTTTACGCTTCAGATGAGGCGAAATTAATGGTGAACACCGCCCTTGTACAGTAAGATTTATCAGTTTATAGGATAATTCTATAAGTTAATCCTAAAAGAATAGGTATCAGTGTGGAATTATAGGACTTTGAAATAACATTTTGTAGTGCGTTGGGGTAACAGTAATAATAGTTCATAGGGGTAAAGACGTAAACTGTAAAATATAGGAGTTTACGGTTACTCTTCTATCCTTGTATTACGGTGTTACCCCACGCCTCCTACACCCTAGATACAATAAATCAACAACCATTAACTCATTTAGATTTCCAACTCTTATTGATTTTATTACTTTGATTTCGTTGCGGATCAAAAACAAAACTACATAGTAGGTATTTCCATGAACTGATCTTTAAAGCTTATCATTAAAATACGTAAAGTTGGTTCTGAGTTACAGGACTTGTAGTGGCGGGTGAAAGGGCTGAAGAGTCTACAACAAATATTTTAAATATTTTTACCGCACTGGTAAGGTACGGGCAGCGATCGCAAACGTAAACTTACCTAATGGTTTCTTAGATTTACGCGAATGTTGAAATAAAATTATTTTCTATGAATTTCATCGCGATTTAGTTTAACAGTCAATTGTAACAGTCACTGAGCGGATGGCTAATACCTCAGTCCGCCCCGTGATCGCGAAACGAAACGTCGGGATGTTAAAAATGTATAAATAAAACCAAATCGCGAAAAAATCCGTATAAAATAGTTTTATTTCAATGTAAACTTATCTATATGACAACAAATAAATTTACGAAATGTAAGAATCGCAGCACTCAAAAGCCAATCACCGAAAAAGTCCAATAAAACAATATTCACCGCTTCTCGAGCGGCTCCGAGATTTTCCGCTAGATGTGCCGGCGGAATAATAAAATACCGACAGAATACTCCACAGCACGGCTGGCGTAAAATTGATTTATTTTATGTGTATTTATTTGGGGATCGACGACGCCTCACGCGCGAGTAGCGGGGAATAATGACGGACGCGTGACGAAATTATGTTCACGGTCATAACTTCACTTGACTTGGGAGAAATTCGGTTCCTGTTACGCCTTCGTTGATCTGACCTTTATCTTCCATACAAAAATATTTATTAAAACATCATACAATAAAAATGTACAGGCGGATAATGCCATCGGCATAATACCAGTCAACCGAAGATGCAGAGATGAGACAAAAAGGGTGTTTCTAAGTTACAATATAGACTATAGGGTCATATGCACAGAAATATCTCGATATAATATAATATAATAATCTCGATATATTTCTGTGGTCATATGAGACAATCTTTAGTATCTATGCTCATTACATTATTGTGTTTGTAGTTCGGGTTATATAGATCTCGTCTTTGGGTTTCCATGGCTATATTTTTATAACGGCCCGCAGCCAGCTGGTTAATTATAGATATCGATTTGACTAATATCCAATCGACCTAAGTTTAATAAAAAAACATTGTTCTATGCTTTTAACTTTAATAGGTAATTGAGATTGATGTAAGTTAAATTCACATGCATTATACCCGTAAGTTTTTCCATTAAAATATACAACGTTGATGAAGTAGGTAATGTGTAGATCCATCCTAGTGTTTAATTTGAAATGTTTCATGAATTTCGACAGAAAGTATTCAAATTGATATATAAATGAAACATTTGAAACTTATAAAATACGGTTTAATAATGAAGTGTAAGTATTCGAGGGGTCATTATAATTAAATTGGTAATCTTTCGGAGCCAACCGAACGGCAAAAGTCAATTGTGTTTACTTCGTGAACCGCTCCGGCCGAATAATCATTTTAATAATACTCTCTTATTATTATTAATGTATAATAGTGTATTATTGCAAACGGCACGGGGATGAACGCTTGGCTGAATCAGAATGACAACTTTTCAACGGTTTTTTCACACATATTTATGATTTTTTTTATTTCATTTTGCCATTGTGTCGGGTGTGAAAAATATTAAACGCGTGCCACGGGAGCCTGTTTTAATTCTATTTTATTTAGGGCGTTTTATTAAAAGTATTATTTTATATTATTACCTAAATCTTTGAGGTCCCTAATAACCGACATCAATAAAGATTTTCAAATCCTCATACATTTTTGATAGCAGAAGCTAGGTCCTTTTTTGCAATCAATAAACATTAACCGTAAGTTAATTAATTAACAATTAATTAAGTTACAGTCTTATGCATAAATAGTTTTAAAAGCTATTTTAGTTATCGACATTTTTGTCCTTTTCGAATGACTTTTGAATGCAGTTTTAGCGAAGGTGACAAAACATTCAATAACTAAAATGGGTTTTAAAACTGTGTATGAATATGGCCGTTATAGTTGACTTTTGTTTTAGTATTTAATTGGAGTGTTATTGTCACTTCCTATTATGGGTTGCGCTCAGAAACTGCTGAGTTATTCTCAAACTTATGACATTCTGAATAAGGTATACCTTTCATTAAATATTTCTTAATTTATGGAAGTTCAATTAGTAATTATAAAAAAAGAATAAAAAGTATTTAAGCTACATAATGCCCAACTCAAGTACCACTACAAAATATAATAACAGATTATACAAACCGATATGTTAATATTCCGTCCCCAGTGCGAACGCCTAAACATCTGTAATTACACACAACTGACACCCGGTAATGATCAGATTAATGCACCGGCTGATCGTTGAAAAAACTCATTCATATTCATCTGTCTACAGCTGTAGCGGGGCTTGCACATCCGCGTGGTTGACGTGCGGTTTTGGTATGTTTGATTTTATCGCTTCTATATTTTATTTATTTAATTTATAACACACATCGTGTAATTAAAATATAATTAACATGATTTTTATAGGTTGTGTCAATCCACCTTCCGCACGGTTCTGACTAACCTCATATTAAGTTTAGAGTTTTAAAGGATTTAATTCAATATTGTGTTGGTGGGCGGATTTTGAATATGAGAAAATTTTACATATTTTTCTGCAACATGACTTTGTTTTGATTATTCCTCTATGTAATAGATAATAGAGGGACAACTATTATTCCCTTGGCAAAATGAACGTGTGATCTATTTATGAGTAGCATCACTTGGCTAAGTATAATAAAATCATAGAACACTGCGAAGATCCCTATAATGACGCATGCAAAATGCATGGTTTGAATACGTTTAATCACTCAATACAGCTTTAAGCATCCGAGTCGCACGTGTAAACCGCCAGTGTAAAACCAATCTAACCGTCGCGTCCCCTCATGCAACAAAAACTACATAAGGACATCGTTTAATACACAAAAGCGACACAGTGCGGACGCCGCATAAAATTATAATAAATATCAATAGACAGAGACAACGCCATATGCGGGAGGGAGATAGGTGCTGCGGTCATCGGTGCATCTCTATGCATAGGGCTGCCACGCTCGCCGTCCCCAGCGGCTGTCACTCAGGGAAAATGGGTAGTCCCGGCCACGCGAAAAACATTGGTGTTTCTGATTGTAATTATGAAAGTTTTGATGTGTTTCGAGGGTTCGCTTTTTGTTTTTGGTTTGTATTTTGTAGTTAATAGCGGTATTAATTTGGTTTATTGTAATGTTGTCTTTAGAAATAGTGTTGACTTTAGTCACGAACTAATAAAAAAATTACTGATACATAACATACTCTTAAAAGTGTTACTAATACCTACTCGTAACGAAATATATATTTCGTTCTTTTGCTAATGGAGATGTGACGTTTGTAGGTTATTTTAAAACAGAAATTAAATCCAATAAACAAACTAGCAACTAGAAAACTATTATTTCTAGTTTCTATTATAGGTATATTTAACTAATACGCAACAACATAACCTGGTTTCATACAACCAACATACATATGTAGATAACTCGTGTGTTACTGCCAACTTTGCAACTCTGACAGCCCTATTATGCATTCGTATTTGAGGTGGCAACGCGTTGACACGTCATTTGGACGTCGAACAGGGGCTATTAGATGTCGGCCGATGTATGGGGTACTTTATGCCACTAGGGTACTTTATACCACTGTGGGGTACTTTGTATCACTATGGGTTACTTTGTTCCAGTTTGGGGTACTTGTATTGTCTGTAATAAGTCATAACTCATGTTAAGTAGAGGAGGGTATAATTCTGATTTAGATCGAATGCTATTATGATCGCTGCCGACTGATACAAGAGACATCTGTGAAATTATTGTAAAATTGTCATTTTGCAATGTTATGGTAATTTTATTTTTGGTTAGCTGTATCTGATAGTTTTGGTGGTTACATTAAAATATTATGGTTTTATAATGGTTAGATATAAGTTCTATTGATTTTGTAATGAAAGTTAGTATGTTTCTAAAAGTCTAATAAACTTTACACACAGGAATTGAAATTATCCGGAACAATTTAGGTACCTATATGATCCGGCTGATTATTGAATAGAATTAACCTTTTTTCGATTTAAATAAGCTTTTGCAACGGTTGTTATTGCTCGGCATAGATAGAAAAAAATGATAGTATTTTGTTCGGTGCTACAATTTTGTAGCTCCTTGCTACGGCGTAGCAAACCAAAACCATTTGTAATAAAGACGTATGAATGAGTACCGGGATAGACTACTAATTAATAAAATAACTAAACGGCTTATGTCTGTTGTTGCTGGATTGAATTACTTAATTGCATTTTAACAAAATATTAATAAGTAAACCTCATCCATAGCTATTAATATTGAACATCTCAATTATTTGACAAGATATAAAAAAATCCCTTATGAATTTCCAGAGTATGTTCGAGCATGTTTCCCCACGCAAGATAAAACATGACCTACCTAATATACCACCTATATTGGAACAAATACCTATTTAACCCAACCCATAAAGAGCAGCTAATAGGTATGCGCCAAGAATTTGCTCACAGCCAAATACCAACGCTGGCATGTTATGATTGTAAACGCAACGACGGAATGGAACGCACGGAACTAATCCAGATTGGCTAATGAATGGTGTTGGCCCGCGTCGGACGCCCGGACGCGGACGTGTGGACGCCCGAACGCGGCGGGCGGCCAACACGCACAAAACTATTCAATTACTGACCGGTAATGGCGATATTGCGCTCTTTGTGCCACATTTCGCGGAGATTTGTAAGTAGTAATCAAATGGTAATTAGGAAATTTGTATGGGAATACCTGGAATTTCAGAAATTAAACGTGAAGCAAAGCAAACGTGGATTTATTTATGGGTTGATTGTAGAAATTCTTATTTTAAATAAGGTCAAAGAAAATATTCACTATATAAGTTAATGTTTGTAGGCACAGCGGCTGGCAAGAGGTTATGCTGTATATACGCAGGCTGAACCCAAACGCGACACAGATCTATACAGTGTTCCTTATCAGAGCGTTTATGAATATTTTGTCACCATCAGATCTTTGTCGCAATGAAATGAAAATGAAAATATTTTATTAAACCCATGAAATGTCATACATTATTTAGATTCACTCACTTTTTTCATTACCACCCGATTCACAAGGCTGTTTTCGCCAGAGAAGAACGGGCAAGAAACTCTAGCGTTGCCTATAGCCACTTAAATATTTACATACATACATAAACTCACGCCTTTATCCCAGAAGGGGTAGGAAGAGGCGCCACCAGGATATCCACATTTCGCCTTGTATGTTCCGTCCCACGATGTTTTCCTGACTCCGGGCTGATAATGAATAGAACAATCCAATATAACTTTACCCGACCCGGGATTTGAACCCGAGACCTCAGCTTTATAGTACCGTAGTACAATTACGCCACCGAGGCAGTCACTTTAAAAATATTAAATATCTAAATTTCGTCACCAAAGCGAATTACTGACATCAAAACACAAAAACACGTTTACAAATCCACTCATTGCAATATTAAATCAATGTTATTTGCATAGGTGATGAACACTGGATCCTCAGCATCCCTCGTTTAGCAAGTCTCGTCACGGTGGGGTGAGCGCCCCGTGTTTAAAACTACCCCATATGCTCGCAGTTTTACGCACTTTTAATTTTAATCCACACCCCGCTGTTTTTATGTTCTCGTGTTAGGCAGGTGGATTAATAGATGAAACGTATTTGTATCTATAACTCTGTATATACCGGGTATATCAAGACTGCGACCGAAAACGATGCCAGATAGTTTTAGTGGTTACAGACGCAATGCAATTAAAAATTTTTTTTTAATTTAGTTAAATGTCACCATGTTTGGGTGGTAAATGCCTATTTTTTGCGAAAATGGTAATTTAAACCTTTACGCACCAATGCGTCTTTACAAATAAAAAGGTGTACATCATTATTTCAGGAAAACTATGTATTTATCTCCCAAATACGACGATAAGTAAAACATTACAACCCGGGACTCGAACCCGAGACCTCAGTTTTGTAACCGTACCGTAATACAACTACGCCACCGAGGCAATCTTTATATACCCTGTATTACTTGGGAATCGTAAAGTGAGCAATTGCTAATTTTACATTTTTATATTTTTTTGCGATGTATGGCGAGATGAGCATGCTATTCGCCTGATGGTAAACGATACGATCGCTCATGGAGTAGCAAAACTAAACAACGCCTTGATTTACAAAGCAATGCTTGGCATTCCACTACGCTCGCCATACTGAGACATAAAATGTTAAATCTCATTATGTGCAGTAGTTACTCTGGCTACAATGCCCTCCAAACCGGAACACAACAGTGCATTTACACTACTGTTTGGCGGGAGAAATAATAATTTCGGTAGTACCTACCCAGGCGGCCTCTCACATATGAGAGACCTGACCAGTGAAACTGACTACGAATTATTACTATGAATAATTGCTATTGCTTGAATAAGGAATATTTATATTTTTCATTACGTGGCGAAGTGGTGTAGACGTCGGCTGAGAGACGAGGGGCCGTGGTTCGATATTTTCATCGACACAAATGTGTGTGTGATCCATATACCTACTTGTACTTTATACCTATTGGTTTTGGGTTTAGGTATTGTAAAACCAAAACCTCTTGTAATTTCTAACTGACACAAGACATGAGTGCACTTAATAAGTGCGTGTCTATTGGCCGTATTTGGTAGCTTGGAAGCTAGGACTGGACTGACAAGACCCAAGCCGCAGAGAGACCACACCAGAGTGGTAGGTTTAGATCTGATTTAAATTTTATACTCAATTAAGGAAGAGAAAGGAGGCTCACGCATAGCAGCGGGAATGTGGGATGACGTCTCGCACATGGATATTGACAATGAATTAATACAGCTGCTGTAGCACTTACAAATCAAAAGGAGCATTCAATATAGATATTTCTCGCCGGTCGACGCAATAACATCCCGTCAACACTTCCACGGGTCACTACGGCATTTCAGCACAAAGTAAATTTTATTATAAACGCAAGATAAACTGTTATAATTATATTTAAATGTGAAGTTTAAGACGGAGTGGCGGCGCACACAAGGCATTCTTAGGCAGTTTACACGCGAGCGCACATCAAACGCTCATCCCGTCATCCCCGGCTCCCGTCATTTCGGGCTCCGTCATCCCACTACCCGGCCCACCGCCATCATAATCAGATGTTTGGACTTTCTTTGATAACCAACATTAGCATCTTTGGCGGAATTTAATTTGTTTTCACTTACAACGCCACGGGTAGTTTAATTGTGTTTATCTGTTTAATTAAAATTCTGCCTCGGATTGTGTTTTGTTTGGATTAAATCTTTAATCTATTATGGATTTGTTTTGTGTTTTGTAGTTGTTAGATCATACAAAGTTAATAAGCTGGCGTATCGCCGTGCCGCTATATGTTAGCGCGGTGGACTGTGATCTAAACCATTTCAATCGTACTCTTTATTGGTAAGGAGTTCTGTGCTCGACAGTGGGCAGATATAATATTATTGATGTAATGAAGTTATTAATCCCATAATATTCAATATTTTTAATACCAAAACAAAATATTTTTCTTATTTTCTACAGAATTTTAAATAAATGAAATCCTGTATAAATATCTAAAGAAATATCCTTCTAGTTTTTTGCGCATTACTAAATTACTAAATAATTAATAAAAAGCATAATTATGCTTACATCCATCATACGTTACTGCTACAGAATACCCTATAAGTCAACACTGTAAGTCCCAAATTAACATTGATGTACACGCTGTATTTCGGCAACCCCTAGCATTTAATTGAACAACACCCCACACAAGTTGTTTGTAATACTATCTTATCTAATATCTCTCGATGTTATCGCTATTTAATATCGTTGTGAAGTACGTACAGTCAGCAGAAATTTTTGCTTTTACAATTATAGTTGGAAAATAATTTAAGAACAGCAATGCAGCTAATAATTAATAAATTATTTTTACATTTTTAGTCAGTATTTTAAAAGTATTTTTTTAAATAATTTTCAAAACGTTTGGATATACAGCAATATTTGTAGATTACATGTCGCAATATGGCGTGTTATGGGTAATCCGAGATTATAGAATAGATAGCAGCATAGAAGAGTGGTAGGTATACTACAAGAGGCCTGCTGCCTGCTGCCTAGGCAGTAGGTACTATCATTTGATTTAAGCATTCAGTGTGTAAGCTTTGCTGTGTTCTAATTCAAGACATTGTTGTCAGTGGGCCTTCAGAGACTTTACCTTACCCACTGCTCGATAATAATTTTAAGCGATGTTGCACTATTATGGTCAAGCATGAAGCTAATTATGCAAGCTTGCCCATTATTCCCAACAAAAAAATCATTGAAATATATTTTCAAATAGGTATAATCCAAGCATGCGTTGATCCGGCTAACGGTACAGTGAGCAAGTTGATAGGCAACATTTCGGGCGCTCGCAGGACGAAGGACGAACGACGCAGGACGCAGGAGGCAGGACGTATGAGGCAGGACGCAGGGCGGGGAGCGATGGGATTTACTACTAATATACGCAATATGTTACTATACCAACGATCGGTTGTATACCGTTTCATTACTGTGATTAAGAAGGAGGAAAGTGGGGACATTGGTTTTTTTTTTCGCTAAGTATTTTTGTGGAATAGATATTAAATAATATTGAAAATCGATTTTAAATTTGCTTGATATAAAATGTACAAATATTCATATAGTATTAATATTGTTTTGTGAGTGGTAGAGACTTGATGTTACAGTACGCATGGATCGGACCCGAGAGCTACTATTATTCGAAGAAAACTAACTCAACATAACAGCTTGGCTTTTCCGTTCGGTTCTGTGATTTTTTTAATAACATAATCACGTACATAAACTCACGCCTTTTTTCCAGAAGGGGTAGGCAGAGGTGCTACCAGGACACCCACGTTTCGCCTTGTATTTTCATGTGATAGGGGCGAGCCTATCGCCATATCAGGCACAAATTCCTGACTCCAGGCTGATAATGAATACAAAAATCCAATATCACTTTACCCGACCTGAGACTCGGACCCGAGACCTCAGCTTTTACCATACCGTAGTACAACCACGTCACCGAGGCAATAAAACACTAAATAGCATTGAAACCGTTCAATAATAATAAAAGGCGGATAATATAAAAATTGCATATCCCGGCTTAGCGCGCACGTGCCGTTCTCGCACCGAGGCGATACTTATCTCGCTTCGCTTCCCACCCCAGGGACACCGAACTCGTCAATATTTTTATTGTGTTAACTACACTTATGACAGGGGATTGTGATTCGGATTCTGTATTTGGGACTAAATGTTACATTAGGAATAAGTCGACTTGTCCGGCGTGGCTCTGTCACAGAAAAACAACGTGAACTGACGGCTGTTGTCGGAACACCGATGCATGCAGTTTTATTGTTGTGGTTCGTATCCCTTTCATCATTTCGTGCTTTTTCTACACTTTCCTCTCATTTTGGAAGCCAATTAATGCACTTCTGATCTAAGTGCTATATCGACTATCCGGTATAAGGAGCTTCCGTTCAAAATATCCCGCTTCTTCACCAATCGTTTGTGAAGTTACACTTTTCATAATATATTGACTGTGTTTTGTGTATAATCCATTCCAGTCCAAATTCTAATCACTTTTTTCAATTCAGTCTACAGCCCGATCAAGAACTTGCGTATAGAACTCCATGGTTCCTAACTCATTCCATGATTGCCAGCCTATGAAAGGAGAATGCCCCTTCATTGTATTGGTAATAAATATCGACCCCGATACCGATACTGCTTAAAATTCATTATAGCATTTATTATGATTTGTCCTTAAATGTTCTCCAGTTCTATCCAGGGCGACTGAATTTTTTAAAATGAATTCATTAATAATCACATTTTACGATACGTCAGCCATAACTATAAATGGGGCATAGTAATACTAGAGTGACTGGACTTTAAGTTTATTTCCCCAAGAACTCCGGGCTTAGGTCTCAATTATGTTTATTTTTATTGAACATTTTTTTTTCCTACACAAAAAAGTAAGTTTCATCGAGGGACAAAAATCCTCGTACCGATACCAAGTATCATAGTAAAATGGGCATTCTCCTTTTACTAGCGGATACTGGAGTAATAATACGAACACCATGGGAATAATAGATGAATATGGGAGATATTGGGAGGATCCACGTGTTCGCAGCAGGGGCCGGTTTAGCTCGTGTAATTAACTCGTTGAGGACGCGTGTGAGGGCCGCTTATGAGTTGTGACGTCGTAACATATTTATTAGCATGTTATGACGTGTTTAAAGGAGTTATTAGGACATGCAATCTTTGGTAGAGCTATATTTGTTGTTAAGTTCGAAACTGTAAAGTGAGTTTTATGTGGTGTAATTGAAAAGGGAGGAGGCCTTTGCCCAGCAGTGGGACACTAATGGCTGAAAATAAATAAATTGAAAATAGTTATGAGGTTGATTTGCATATGTAATCCCTTTTACTGAACTGTAATACTTCTCGATGTTTTACTGTCATAAAAAAATAAAATCCTTACTCTATTAAACTATTACTATTCTATTATAGAGTTTAAACAACAATATTATATATTGAAACTCTGATTTCTGTACTAGTATAAACTGTATTAAAAGTCCTTTAATATTATAACCATAATATAAACAACAACGTAATAATTGATATTTATTAATCGTACATAGCATGACGAGGAATTAACAAATTGAGTAGAAGTCTAACTGGCTGGCTGAGGTCGCATACACGAAGCAATATTCTCTAAATGAACTGACTATTGACCAAATTGAATGGTGAGAAAGTCCTATGTGATGCCCACGATTAGTCAGATATAAATAAATAAATAGTCAGGAACGATACCTATGAATAAATCAAGGGATCGTTAAATGTATACGAGACGTACAGAGATTATAATGGTTGTATAAAAATTTAAAATTAAAATTTAAGTAGAAATTGCTTCAAAATTATTTTTAAGCAACCGTAAATCGAATGTAACATTTAATTCAAGCCTGAAGGTATATTCTGCAAATGACACCAGAATTAAGAACCGGGACAGACAATATACCCGTCACAATTATATATTTGCTCTTATGATTACACATTCAACATGAATGTAAGCTTTAAATCCTGGAAATTGTGGTATTAATTTCCCTCCAACACTTCTTACTTTTAAGTAACTTTGCAGATTTTTTTATCTAAACGAAAATCTACCGAAATGCAATTCAGTAAAAACTGTTTCTGTTTGGCCGCGTCGCACTATTATCAATTTTCTAATTAAAAAGAAACATGGACTTTGTGTGGTTCAGATAAGGTTGGTTTTTGTGTGTATGCGTGGTTGTAGGGTGGATGTTACTATCGCCGACCGCATGCACGTCACGTGCGCGCCACGCGTCATCTCCGATAATCTTCTTTACCGGACTCCTTTGTTACAATTTGTTGCTGCGCCGATATATCCCTCGCCCTCGCGAGATCGAAATCTCAGATATGATTCGTAATGATATTTTAACTTAGTGTTTTGAACGAGCTATTTATTAGGTTTGTTATTACGCACGATGTTTTCGATTACGTATTGGGAAGTGGAATATTGCAAGCGATGTCGATTGAATTATCAAAAATATGAAATTCAGAAATAGGTATTTAATATTTAGAGGTGCAATGTCAAACAATACGAATACAATACATTTAGTCAGCAATAAGCAAACACTTAAAATGCCCATTACAATTTTCTCAGGATTCCTCTTTAGTTTCATCCCCTCCGCTATATCCATAGTTAAGAATAATTCTTAGCCGAAATATTGCTAGAGCAACACATCCACGATTTCCTAAACAATCACCATGGATACAGCATTCAACAATTTATCAAATATATTTCACACTTATAACGCGAAAGTCAACCGAAAAAAATACAATGCGTCCGTAATGTTGTTAAAGTGACAAGAAAATATCGCGGCACAATGAAATAAAGTTGTCATCCCCAGCAAAAGGGCCGGGGAGCGTGCTAAATGCATTAATTTGGCCTGGATTTAGTGGCCCGGAAGTGATTTGCTACGGGAACGCATGTTCCACTGCGATATGACCCTGTGTCGTCAATTGACCCTCTTACCACACATATCATAATCACAAACTAATTTATACTTTAATGTAGTTATTATAAGTTCCAAATTAGAATGGGTGTGCGAAACTTTTGAAGTTGTATGAATAGTAACAAGGTTTAGTTTTTTTTTGTCAAGGGTCGTTAGCGTAAAGGCTTAGTGATCGTGACGTCATTGTTTGTTATTTAAGCTTCTGTAATAGCATTGAGTCTTGTGTTTAAAGTGCAGTGTGCCGTGATTACTAAAGAAAAAATATACATGTGGTATTTCGCATATAAATATTTATAACATTTGTTTGAAGAGTAAAAGATTTCAAATGTTATTATTCCTTTTACTTTTTATATTAAACCAAACGAGTATTGAGTTTGCAGAAGATTTAATGCCTTATTAAAGATAGTTTTATTGCATTTCAGATAGGTTTAACACAAGATGAGGTTTCATATAAGGTGTTAAAATAGCATATTATATTACCATGTAGTATATGTTAAACACTCCATAAAACAATTAATTTCCTAAACATTTATAGTAACTATAAACTACCTGTTTTGTGGAAAAATCTACATACAATATACATGTTTGTATTGCGGCACTAAACATTGTAATTAATTAGCTCAGAACGGGACTGCTTTACAATGAAGACAGAACTTTGACCATAGTCCACTACGTTGGTCTAATGCGGGTTGGTGGATCTCATATCCCTATGCATATATCCCAGCGATTTATTCTTTCACCGTTAAATTGCGTGGTAATGAACATAATACATCAAACTCACTACGATACATTTTTCTAAGTACGTATAGATTAATCCCCAAAGTCATTTTGAACTTCACCTTTCCCGTCAAATTTAATAGAATGAGACGCGGCTTGATCGATCTCCTGACGCTAATACATTCAGTACTAAGCACCCTCTTAAATAATATCTACCTAAACACAATATCAACCAATATTCGATGAACGCGTACACGTCGAACGCATATACATACTTACCTGTGCGCCATAACCGCCCCAACCTACCCTCTGATAACTTAAAGACTTTATCCCCTGTACAGGAATTTTTACGGCAACAAAAGCCTTCATATTTTCTTTATTCATGTCGTGTCAAAATCGCCCGCCGTCCCCCCTTTAAACGATGAAAAAAGAGATATGCGTCCAACTCTTTCGCACTCATTAAAAGCCCGTATCGCCGTCTCGTTCCACAATCTTTCCCTCTGTTTCGGTTTTTATGTTTTTCTCGATATTACGGCGAGTACTTAAAGCATTCATTTTTTCTTAAAACCGTCACCGACAGGGTGATGGCGCGAAATTCTTAATTAATTTATGTTAAGTATTTTGGAGGGAGCAAGCAAAGGGTGTTTGGGGGTGCACAGACGCCGGCCGTAAAATGACGTTATTTTTGTATATTCATAGAATTATCGGCGTGTCTTTTGCACTACATTAAATTTTACTGTTTTTTCATCGACTTACTGCGAAAGAGTTGCTTCTGCATAGTGTGTCTAATGTCTCGGCTGTCTGAATTTGGAGATTAATTTCTATTCCAATTATATTATTATTCATGTTGTCTAGGTACAAAGATTGTGTTTGGATAAGTTGAGTTTTTCGCAACAGAAATGAAAGTGAGCTTTTACAAGAAATGTAGAAGCAAAATGTTGAGATTTTTACCAGTTAAGATATATTTTCAATTATTTACAATTAGAAATAATAATTGATTCCGTAACAATGTATTCAGGGTAATTTGTTAAGATACTTTTTGACAGGTATGTACATACATACAATACAATGAAACAAAATCAATTATGGGCCCATTTAAAGCGGTTATAAAAAAGCTCCTTTTAAAACCAATCGGAAAATATAATCGGAATATTCCAGAATGGAATATTCTTTATTCTATTGAAAGTTGGAGTGAGTACGTTTCGATCTCGGAAGTAAAGAGGTCCTACAGTCTGATATCAGTTTACGGGCGTGAAACGTGCTTTGAATCTATAAGTTTTCACTCTACCGTTAAATAAAACTTTAAAGAATAAAGAGGTAAGATATTAGTCTATTTTGAATAAAGAGTTCGAATTTTCTGAATAATTTGCTGTTTTAATATATTATTACTCAGTTCATTTAATAATGTGTTAACGATGCCTTTTAAACCAACTTTCGATACATCGACTCTTATAATCTATGACGATATTTGGTATACAATCTTATATACCTTTTAATTCATAAAAGACTAACGTACAAGAGGTTCAACAAATATTTTGGGCATAAAGAGAACACCTATATGGCTTCATTGTTTCCAACATGACAAGTACAAAAAAACACTACAAATGGGCGTTTTACTAAAACATCGCCCTATATAAGCGAAGACGTATCGACGTCCAAAGGATGTCCCAGAAGGGAGCGTCCCCGTATTCAAAAAAGGGAAAAAAAATGAAGAAAAAAGTTATAACGTCATATTGTTTTGCCGCGAAGTGGCGGCGTGGGGAGGGGAGAAAGGGGACCCTGTATAGTGCCGGGAGATAAGGCGTTATGGCTCCCCTGTATACTGTGCATAGTTAGGTAGTGTTGCGCGACTTTCTTTCGCTGGAATTGTTTTTGCAAATTTGTTATGCGCTTCGTTTTGTTATTGCTGTTTTGCTTGAACATTATGGTATGTTACGTTTTGTTTAGGTTTCAGACTACCTATTAACGGTTGATACATGATATCAATTGAAGCTATTTAATATAAGTTAATGCATCAATGCTCACACAAAAATCGATAAATTATATTCAACCTTAGCTCCAGTATCTACTAGATAGACTGATTACATTTACAGACTCAAGTAAGCAGCAAGTATAAAAAAACGATATTATCCTGTACGTACGAAATGAAGTAAAGCCGCGACCCCGCTTATATGTGGAATGGTAAATTACATTATTTCTAGTGTGACCTAAGGTCGCCTAGTGTAGGTTTTCATATTTGGTTTCGTGCAACATGATTATTTGCAAGCTGCAATTATATATAAAGCTTGATACATGACACGCCGTTGAATTCAGAAATTAAATAAGCTCGACCTTTGCGTAAAAATCCTGCAAAAAACGTATGTATTGTTTTTTCTTTCACCACTAGAAGCAAAGGAATATTAATCTATGCGACCTGCTATCATCGTCTATACTCTATAGCACTTTAAGGATTTAAATAAGGGAGATATTTTAAAAAATATATCAATTAAATACATAAATTAAGTTAAGTTAAAGTAAATTATAGTTGTGGGGACACAACATGTATAAACGCATACGTCAGGAAATTGTAACTATAAATATAAGTTTAATATTATAATAAATCCAGTTGGTAATTGAAACTTGTTGTTTTCACTTCTCTCTCTAACATTACATTACAGTGGTGACCCCGAACGCGTCACGACAGCACGTATAATACACGTACTGTGAATCCGTGCACTAGAAAAATGAACCCGCAGTATGCAGTGCCAACTCCAACCGTATTACCCAAGACAGAAGAAACAGCAATTATATCCACTCTCTCAGTGGCAAGCAAAATACCAGATTTTTGGCCGGAAAACCCTAGGCTGTGGTTCATCCAAGTAGAAGCTATTTTGACGCCGCAAAAGACATCAGACGCTAATAAATATTTCATGGTGGTGGCAAAGCTGAGCAAGGATGTGATTCAACAAGTAGCAGACATAGTGGCAGATCCCCCGGAGAACAACAAATTTGAAACACTTAAGAATCGCCTATTACAAATATATGAAGAATCTGAAACAAGACAAATACAAAAATTAATATCGGAAATTGAACTGGGTGATCAAAAACCAAGCCAATTATTGCGAAGAATGAAGGAATTAGCAAGAGGCAAAATTGAAAATGACACATTAAAAATATTATGGCAAGGACACTTACCTGCATCAGTCAGAGCCGTGCTCATTGTCACATCTGCGAAGGATCTGGAAGAATTAGCCGCAATAGCTGACAAAGTCATGGAAAATCACTCACCTGCGCAGGTCAGCGAAGTTACTTCAACTCGTGCGGAAACCTCGACGTTCTTAGACGTAGCTGCAATCATGGCGGAAATAGCGAAGATCAACCTGAAAATAAAAGAATTAGACGTGGATAGAAGAGGATATAGGAGCAGAAGTGGTTACAGGAGATACTCACGTACACGATCTCATTCCAGGTCACGTCGAACACCGGAGAGTCCAAACTGGTTGTGCGTGTATCACCACAGGTTCAGGAGCAGAGCTAGAAAATGCGTGCCGCCGTGCAACTGGAAAACTCAGCCGACAGCACAAACGCAGGGAAACTAAAAGAAGTGCAACCAGTAGCGGGAGGTTGTGCAGTCAAGGACCACCGCCTTATTGTAAGTGATAAAAACTATAATATAAAATTTTTAGTAGATTCAGGTGCATGTATTTCTGTTTTGCCAAAATGTTTTGTAAGAAATAAAAAAGAATTAAATTATAATAGTGACTATAAACTCTTTGCCGCAAATGGTTCAAAAATAAATACGTACGGAACCAAGACACTTACATTAGATTTAAAATTAAGAAGACCTTTCACATGGACATTTATTGTATGTGACGTTAAACAACCAATACTAGGGGCAGATTTTCTAAATTATCACAAATTAATTATCGATATTAATGGTCATTGCTTAATAGATAAAATTACAAACTTGGTAGTCCATGGAACGATCGTATACCAGCATACACTTGCCATTTCTACCTTGCGAAATGATCATCCTATATTTGATATATTAAAAAAATATCCAGATATCCTTAAACCCATGTCATTCAAGGAAACGCCAAAGCACACAGTATATCATTATATTGATACCACTGGTCCTCCCATCTTTTGTAAACCTAGACCGCTAGCCCCAGAGCGATATAAAATAGCTAAACAGGAGTTCAAAAACATGTTAGAAGCAGGTATATGTAGACCATCAAAGTCAGCTTGGGCAAGTCCACTACACTTAGTCCCAAAAAAGGACGGACAAATTCGTCCGTGTGGTGACTATAGGGCATTAAATGCAGTAACGAAACCTGATAGGTACCCTATACCACGCCTGCAGGATTTTACTTATATGCTAGCTAATAAAACGATATTTTCAAAAATAGATATAAAAAAAGCTTATCATAATATTCTAATTAACCCGGATGATATTTGCAAAACAGCTATTACAACACCATTTGGTCTTTATGAATTCGAACGCATGACTTTTGGCTTAAGAAACGCTGCACAAACGTTTCAGCGATTTATGACTAACACCGTTTTATCAAACTTAGATTTTTTGTACTGTTATTCAGATGATATATTAATAAGTTCAGTAAACTCAGAACAGCATAACGAACATTTAGAAAAAGTATTTCAACGTTTGAATGATTATGGCATTACTATTAATCTTGAAAAATGTACTTTTAAAACTACTAATATTGAATTTTTAGGATATAAAGTCACCAGAACAGGTATTAAGCCTTTAGAAAGCAAAGTGCAAGCAATTATAGATTATCCGAAACCGCAAAATGTTAGTCAATTAAGAAAATTTTTAGGCATGATTAACTTCTATCGCAGTCATTTACCTAAAGCTATGGAATACTTAGAAATATTAAATAATTACATTCATAACTCTAAAAAAAACGATAAAACAATTATAGATTGGACACCGGACGCTGAGCAAGCATACAAAGAATGCAAAAACAATCTTGCGAAAGCAGTGACGTTATCATTTCCAGTAACCAACGTGCCATATGCACTTTTTGCCGATACATCAAATAACTGTGTAGGCGCAGTGTTGCAACAATATGTTGACGACACATGGCATCCTTTAGGTTACTTTTCTAGAAAATTAACAGACACACAAAAGAATTACAGCACATACGACAGAGAATTACTTGCAATATTTTTAGCTGTAGAACACTTCAGAAGCCTATTCGAAGGTCACGAATTAATCATATTTACAGACCATAAACCTCTTATATTTGCATTTTCAAAATTAGGTAAAAACAACAACAAAGAAAGTCCAAGACGAATAAGGCAATTACTTTTTATAAGTGAATTCACAACTGACATACGTCACGTTAGTGGACAAGATAATGTAGTCGCAGACGCATTATCTCGTATAGAGACTGTAGCATGTACATCAAATGTTGTTGACTATGAGGAATTGGCATTAGATCAAAGTAATGACTGTCGACTTAAAACATTGTTAAATGATCCTAAATTTCAATTTAAAAAGATACATATACCACATACAAGTAGTTCAATATATTGCGAAGTATCTAAGGACAATGCACGTCCCTATGTAACCGAAAAATTTAGAAAAGACATATTTTATTCATTACATAATCTTAGTCATCCAGGCGTACGCACGACACGCCAGATGATTAAAGAAAAATTTTGGTGGCCAAACATGAATCGTGACATTGGGCTATGGACAAAAACGTGTATAAAATGTCAAAAAGCTAAAATTAATAGACATACTATTACCAATTATGGTAAATTTCAAACAGTTGATAGATTTGATCATATACATATTGATTTAATAGGTCCTCTTCCCATAACCTCGAATGATCACAGATATTGCCTAACGATAGTTGATAGAGGAACAGGGTGGCCAGAGGCATATCCGCTTAAGGATATTTCAGCAGAAACAGTAGCAAATAAGTTATATACGGAATGGATATGTAGATTTGGTTGTCCTGTTAAACTCACCAGTGACCAGGGCAGGCAGTTCGAAAGTAAATTATTCGCTACATTAATGGCATACCTAGGAGTTAGAAAAATTAGAACAACACCATACCATCCGCAGAGTAACGGCGCGGTGGAGAGGTGGCATAGATGTATAAAGGCATCATTAATGGCAAGACTAAATGGTAATAAAAATTGGACACACGAACTACCTAGTGTAATGTTAGGACTTCGTGCAGCCATAAAATTAGAAACCAATGTAAGTGCCGCGCAAATGGTTTACGGACGATCCCTACGACTACCAGGAGAATTTTTTATAGAGACTAGTAATAATTATGATCCGTACACTGTAGTACAGAACATTAGAGATACGATACGACAGTATAAAGCAACTAGCGACAAATCTCATAACACCAAATCATTTTTCGTACATTCCGATCTTAAAGACTGCTCTCATGTATTTTTGCGAAACGACACTATAAAAAGATCATTGGTATGTCCCTATGAAGGTCCTTATAAAATATTGGAAAGATCAGAGAAAGTTTATAAAATTCAATTGGCAGACAGAGTTTTATCAGTTTCCATAGATAGATTAAAACCAGCATATTTGTTAAAAGAAAATGTATCAGTAGAAAATAAAGAAAACAAAATAAAAAAAACTAGAAGTGGAAGAGTAATAAAAACACCTGTTAGATTTTTATAATAAAATAACCAAAAAAAAACTATAATTTTACTAATATTAACTAAAATGCATAAGCAAACTCGAATAATATAATTAGTATCTAAGAAATGTTATACTAGATGTTTAGTATGAGATCCAATAACAGTGTCTTTTGTTGAGCCATCAAAAATGTAAAGCTGCTACTATACATAATATCATGTATTTTATTTAACATTATTTTACGAAACGTGAACCCAAGCACTCATTACTATTAAATTAGCACTCAAACTTTATATAAAATCAAAATGGGTAAAACATACAGTGTTGAGAAAAAAACAGAAGAAGTGATCATTGCGCAAAATGGAGCAAACAATGCATCTAATGCGCATTTGGAGGAAGTAGCACATAAATATGGAATGATTATTGTGGTAATCGGCATCATAGTCGCTATCTATATTGCATATATGATGTTCAAGAAATGCAAACGAGGTTCTCAAAAAATAATCAGAAAAGAAATAGCAGTGTGGCACAGTATGAGTAACATACCAATGGCTCAACAACAGACACCAGGACGTAATATTGTGTAATAGTGTTATAGTGTATACAAGTTTATACAGGTACTATATTATGTTTATACAGGATTAATTAATCTTTTCTTACTTTTTACATTTTACATTTCTTTTACAACCTTTTTATATACTTACCTTTTATTATTTTATATACATACTGTTAGGATAAAATTGTAAGTAAATATATAGGATTCAACGAAAAAGAGCAAAAGTAAAAGTTATTGTTGTGTATGAAATATTATATGTAACGATGTTATCATATGCACTTAGTAGGTATGTAATCATATTATACTAGCTGTGTAAACAACTACATATTGTTAAGCTATATTGCACATTGTTATAATAAATTTATTTCCAAATTGTCGCCAAATTTTATACAATAATTTTTTTTAAAGGGGGGAATATTGTGGGGACACAACATGTATAAACGCATACGTCAGGAAATTGTAACTATAAATATAAGTTTAATATTATAATAAATCCAGTTGGTAATTGAAACTTGTTGTTTTCACTTCTCTCTCTAACATTACATTACATAGTGTTTGATTTAGGAATATCAAAATATTATCTTTTATATATCTAGATAGGATATTGATTTTTCCCGATTTTTCTACACAAATTCACCTGGATTTATCCGACTTAATAATCCATAATCCAATGACGTCATCGTCATTTATATCAAAGTAAAAAGTTCAAAGCGTACTCACACTAGGAATGTTATCGGAGGTACAAACGCCTTCACTCAGCAGGCGGTCCCGGATCTCCCAGGCGAAGATGGAGGGGCACTCGCGCTTGTACTGGGCTATCTTGCTGACCACCTCTGCAGTGGCAACCCTGGGCTTCGAGCCGCCGATCGCGCGGGGCCTGATCGACCCCGTCTCGTAGTACCTGTGGGAACGACTGCTGTAGTTTTGTGTTGGAAGAGTGAAAGGTACAGGGTCTAACTAATAGAATTACTGCTGTTATAGACATCGTTTGTTATTGTGCTAATTTTTTTATGTTTAAAGAGATAAATGCTAAAGGAAAATTGACTTGGGTAGTTGTGATTGGAGCTTAGAAAGTGATGAAAATACATAGTTATCAAACGTTGACACAAATATTTACGAGGTATATATAAGTATTTGTACTATACATTTTATGTGACCGTAATTTTGATAAATAATTTTAGTTTTTTTTTGTTGTGATTATCCGACCATATTTAACCACGTTAAATTGTGTAATAATAAAATTCAACATCGTAGTCTCCGCTAGATCCATTGTGCTTAAATATTGTCAATAAAAATCCTTCCAGAGTAGAATCGCAGCTTAATCTTTCTTCATACTATATGAACTTATCATATCGAAAATCTTATTTATCAAAATTCCTCCTTCAGCATCGAACTCATGTTTTCGCATATCTTAGCCGTCCTGTCACTAGGCCTATGCGAAATACAAGGCCTGCAAAGTCCGTCCGTATGGCATATCAGACTTGGGGTGGGCGCGGTGTCAGATTGCGCGAGCCTCGTCCGAGTATCAGGTTCGATACCCGAGCGGGTTGTTTTTGTCCCCCGGCCAGGTATATGCCAGCTGTCGCGCACTTTTTTAACATCCATTGGAAATATTGGATACTTTAACGGAAGTTTCTCGTCTTTAGGTAATTGGGTCTTCGGCTGGTTTTTATTATTATACTTTTTAGTCAGCAGCTGACCGATTATTAAAATTTTTCATATTCTAACCGGTAGCCATATACCGGTCAAGCAAGCTTAGAAATGCATTTCATAACGGTGCACCGGTTGATCCGACTAAATAAGCAAATTAATTAGGTAACGAAAAATCGATCACAAAAGTCTTCTCTTAATCTGCTGTATAAGCCGAATAAATAAAAATAAGTCTTTATAGACTCACGTTCCCTAGTCATATCACTTAAAAACATAAAATATAATATTGCATTTAAAAATTGAAATAATAATGCTTTTTCAAAAAGTATTACACGAATAACACGGCTGTATGATTAATTTCCTTCGCCATTAACCGTCGTAATTCTAATTTTAAATCAACCGCAAAATAGACGACAAAAAAACATCCAACTAAAATATCGCGTTACCCGTATCATGAAGTCAATCGACAACCTTGAGGTAACCCTGACAAATTAAATAGTCGTGTCTAGTTCAGAGTTGTACGCGACGTAGGTGTTTTCAAATGGTTCGTGTAGTGGTCAGTGCGGTCGGCAACTATGAGGTGTGGTGGACAGCTATGATCCTGTGGTCGGGACCAGTTAGACCGAGGTACTATTGCAACTACATATTTGGGATTCCGCGGTATTGAGTCGCCGGGGTTTTGTCACGTGGTTTTAAGTATGGAATGTTCAGTGAAAGTAAAACAAAACTAAAGTCGACGGTTTTGTATTAAGTTCATTTGATGCTTTATTATTACAGAATTATGTTCAAACTAAGTATAATTTAATACGAAATGTCTTTAGAACATGCATATTATTTATTAACTTATCTAGATCTCGATGCTGCCATAGATAATGCGTAGTCTAGGGCAGTTTCCTTTAGACATAGACAACTGACATATACACACAATAACACAATAACATGACAATAGATTGTTGTTAATAGATTGAAGGCTGATGCAAGTTATTTATAGAACTTGGACCCTTGCTTTATTTATAAATATTGTAACATTTACGACGTTGTATAGGGCAGGAAAATAATGCACTGAATGCGGGACTTTCGTATTTTATATAGCTAGGTATATTGGGTACATTTTTTAACAACAACAATAAATAACCGAATGAAACAGTGTTATTTTTTACACAAAATCAAATAATTATTGATTATGATGGTGCAATTGTTTCTAAAAATAATATGACCGCCGCACCGCGCCGGCGTAATACCAAAGCACACTTCTCTATTTAAAATGAATTGTGTCTTGATGAATGAAAATATCGCGAGGAACTATGATAGCTGTGCAAGGAATTGAACAATAAGTATTAACCTTCTTAGTGGTCAAGCAGGCCCGACCCTCGAAGGCTTGACATATGTAAGCTGTAATTTTCTGACCTGCCGAGTATTTTGGAGACGCATCCGTTGGAGACCTGCAGGATGCGGCTGATGTCGCAGGGCCGCGCGCCGGAGTGCGCCAGCTCCACGATTTTCTGCCGCGTGGAATCCGGCAGCGGCCGCCCTCCTACAAACACGCCGCCGAGCTGGTTAACACCGCTGTGACCTGCCGCACCATAACTCTGCTTACTCCGATCAATCGTCCGCCACATGTATCAAGTACGGACATTTTCTACGCTTTTTTTAGAATGGTCGAAATGACCAGGTCGGAATGACCGTTTACTGGTAAATTTGGAATGCATTATAGGGTCAAGGATTACAATTTTGTTATTCTTAAATTTCAATTTTTGTAACATATTTTTAAATTTGGAATGTTCTAATAAATATCTAATTGTAATTGTAAGGAATTTGTAAGATCATGAGTTAATAATGAGATTGGATAAACTGTTTATGAATGCTTTGTTTTATAATTCTTTTT
Source organism: Deilephila elpenor (assembly GCA_949752805.1). NCBI lineage: Eukaryota > Metazoa > Arthropoda > Insecta > Lepidoptera > Sphingidae > Deilephila > Deilephila elpenor. The sequence continues at coordinate 4,696,125 of OX457114.1, forward strand.
AAGGCAAAGGAAAATCTTGGTGCGAAGTACACTCATAGACTATTAAGTTTCAAAGTATGATGTACTTGTAAGCAAATTATTAATCCTCGTTGTTTAAGTTTAAGATATGTACACTATTAACTACGAGTTTGAATAATCAAGTTATTAAATCTCGCCAAATTCTACAGCAGAGTCAATTAAAAATACCAAAGATGAATGTTTTGTATCAATTTGAATGCGATGTTACATTAGTTGCAGAGTTATTTGGGTAAGATTTCACAAGCGGCTGCCTGCCTACCAATATTCCCTTTGAAATAAATAAATCATGAATTATTAAAATCTAAAAACACACAAATTGAATTGCTGGTAACTAGTGTCAAAACAATGTGACGATTCGCAACTTGTATAAATGTACAAACGGAGTGAATTGGGACGCAAGGGTAAATAGATACCAAACTATGAATTAATAATACTTGGATATTGGAAACAATATTATTTTACCAAATTTCTAAATAACTATATGTTACACATATTAAATATTACCAAGTTAACACAACAGTTTTATCTCCACTTACTCTTCTTTAATAGATTTACCCTTGCGTCCCAATTCACCCCGTATATCAGTTGCATCAATGAGGTGACCTGCAAACAGTACGCATATGAAATGGCAGTCACCATTACCTTTACCTTTGTGCGCGAGGTCGTCCATGCGGTCCAGCAGGTTGGCGTCCGGCGGCCACGGACTGATCGGCGCCAGCTGCTGCGCCGGGAGCATCGTGTACACCCCGTATTCTTCTATTGTGACGACCTGGATGAAGACAATAAGTTAATACACCCAACAGTCACATACATCGTCGAAACCCCACACTAAGATCGAATATTGTGTCGTGAGTATCAGATACCACAAAATATCGATAACCCGATTGCGATAACCCAGACACCTAGATCCGAAACAAATACATACGGATCACACAAACATTTGTCTCGGCTCGGGCATCGAACTCGCGACCCCTCGTCTCTTAGCTGGCTTCTAACCAACCGCGCAACGGAGGCTGTTAACGGAAGCTCAGCGAGCCTCTAAGACTTATGTCTGTCTGTACGGGGATCACAGAAAACATACTCATTACTACGAGCTCATCAGCCAGAATTCACAGCACGAATTCACACCAAGCATTGAAACTTAGTTGAGTCTTTCCCGCCCACACACACTGAAACTCCTGGCAAATCATTGGGCAAAAAATTGACACAGTGCTGTGAGTCAACTTGTACTAGCGTGATGGATTATGGCCAAACTACTCTCAATCGAATTCGCAGTTGTAGAAGAGTCTCTATGTCAGTAGTGGGCGATAATGATAGGTTAATATAGATCAGTATAGTAAACAATGAAACTCAGACCTGAACTACGACGGTTAGTTTTTTTTTTTTTTATTGCAATGAATGGCGAGACGAGCATGCCATTCGCCTGATGGTAAGCGATACGACCGCTCATGGACAGTAGCAAAACCAAACAACACCATGAATTACAAGGCAATACTTGGAATTCCACTGCGCTCGCCATCCTGAGTCATAAGATGTTAAGTCTCAATATGTCCAGTCGTTACTCTGGCTATAATGTACTTCAAACCGGAACACAACAGTGCATTTACACTGCTGTTTGGCGGGAGAAATAGACATTGCGGTGGTACCTACCCAGGCGGCCTCTCACATATGAGAGACCTACCACCAGTAAAGTTGAGAGAGTTTCACACACATGTCTTTAAGTTTCAGCATTAACGTGCAAAGAATTGATATATCAATTCTTTGGTTCATGCCAAAGCTCACCGAATCTCTGAGTTTTTATATGTTGGTACGCTCATTAAGGTAAATGGGAATAAGACGTGGGATGAGAATGGGCACGCAATGGGAAGCGGTGTTCACAGTTATCTTGTAGGAGGTCTTACTTAAAAATGATACATTTGTAGTCTAGATACGCCGCTTAAAAGCAAAGTTATCTGTACAAAATATGGGCACTAGAATGTTTTAAAATCGCAGATATGAAAAAAGAATGGTATGTTTTGAAAGTATAGAGAAACTGAATTAATAAGATGTGCTAAAGCCACACTGTAGTACCTAATCTTCGACTATAGTAGACCGTATAGGACGTTTTGTCAGCGGTGATCACTTGCTAGATATTGAATGTTAGCTCATTTGTCAAATCTATGTATTTAGAAAAGAATACTCTGTGAAGTTAGTGCGTGGTATTCTTAGTTAATGTTTACATGCCGAGTCATGAACCTTCGTCATGATAAATCGAAGGTTCAGTAGGGAAACAAGTCATTAAACAATCGCTTATTTATTTCGTACAATGTGGCAGTATTTTGAGACAATCGTGTTCATTTTAATCACTACATTGCAGCTGATAGAAAATTAGAGCCTAGGTAGAGTATGTAGAGTAGAGAACAACAATTATAGTATTAGTAGAGTACAATTATGTGGAACCCTTCACGCTTAGCAGATTCCAAGTTTGTGGAAAAGAGAGAGCACATGGCTAGCAGTTTTTTTCACAGCGTACATTTATAGAGTACTTCTAAAAAGGTCTAATATTTTTATGAAATGTATAAATTGTTTGTATTTTGATCGCACGGTACTTGCCGTCAAATATATTGCCAACCTGTTTGATACTGTATAGGTTGAATGCAAAACGCGATCCGATTACATGTGTCATTATGATGAGTCTATTTAACAGCGTTCATGGTGATTGCAGTCCGGACGCATATAACCTACTACCTACCACCAACTTTTGTATCTCCAGCAATCTCACTTACCGGACGAAACGCAACAACTAAACTGTTACGTCACGTAGGTTTTCTGTGAGACAAAGTTATTAACTCGTTTGAGCCAACCCATTCGTACTCATAACAAATGTGGAATTCATGACCTATATAATGATTCTATCTTTATTCATAAAATTAATAGTTTATATGAAATAGTTATAGAATTTTTCAATACTTAAACTAAACAAAAGATCACAAGCCTCAAGTTTATTTACCAGCCATCAAGCGTTTAAAAAATAACAAAATAAAAATACGTGGTTGAGGCCAAACGAGGCTCGAGACTGGCTGAAGAGCCATGAATATTGCAACGGCGGCGACGGCCCGATGGCCCTCCAAACACGCACAAAAGCTCGCAGGAGGTCTTAGCGTTGGCAACATCATCTAATGTTTATATTAATTTTTACACATTGTACTTTGTACTTGTTCTATTCATTATCAGCCAGGAGTCAGGAATTTGTGCTCTATATGGCGATAGGCTCCTCCCCTATCACATCGTGGGATGGAAAATACAAGACGAAATGTGTGTGTCCTGGTAGCACCTCTGCCTACCCTTTCTGGGGAAAAAAGCGTGAGTTTATGAATGTTGTACTTTGAAAGACAGTTTTTACTAATTCAATGATGCAGATGACATATAAATCAGTAATCAATACAACGGTCATGGGAAATATTTGCTGACAGTGAAAGGGTTCAAAGCCCTTTTCTAATTAAAAAAATATGGATCATCATGTATGTATAAAATATTATAAAACTAGCTAATTAAGTAATATAGGATAAAAATACATTAAATTATTAATTTTCCCATTCCATTATAATTTTTTTTTTTTATTATTGGCAATGTTAAATGCTGTTCTGTGTGACTTTACAAGGCTTCTTCAAAATTCACGTATTAAGAATACAACTTTCTTGTGCTACTGTCGCCCAGAAACGTACATTACGATAGAAATATATTAAGCCTGAATGTGGACTATGAAAGGACTGGCAAAAATCTGATTATGAGACTTCTCAGAACCTCAATTTTTTTATGCAGATCTTTCAGGTATTTATATCATCCTGACAAGATGTTTTTATATACAAAGGAACCGATATTTGACGCGAGATAGGTAGACGTAATTACAAAACTAAAGGAGAATGCCTTGAAAAGTTATATGGTAAAAATAGTATTTGTATGGATTACTATGTTGTTTGTGTATGTGCTGCTCTCCATAGTAATTTAAATGAAGAATATTTATTGCCTAATACGTTTCTATCACGGTTAAACTATGTTAAGCTGAAGTGGACGGTGATCTTTAATCGAACGCGGCTAGAACACATTTTAAAAATATAGCCAGATTAATAACAATTTCTTTTTTATTGCCATTTATACTATAATAAAACCTGCCAGCAACACGTGAGAATTTAAAAAAGGTTTTATATTTGTATAGGTTTTATCTGGAATTAAATTTCATCAGAGCGTTCACTCGTTAAACTCGTTAATCCAGTTTTCATGTACACAAAATATTTTATAAACATGTGGAATATTGAAAATGTCACTTGCTCGCGGCCTGAGGATAATTTCCATTTTTCTCATTATTTCATTTGGATTTAATTATGGTTTTGAAGATATACCGGGGGATATTATTCCAGTGCTGTATTTGGAGTACAAAGAAGCTGTTGATAACGGTAATAAAATATTTTTTAAATTAAAAATACTAAGATTTCATCATGAATAGCAACTTATAAGAGATAGAGCCTGTTGTAGCTCTTTATAGCCATACAGCAATGGCTCGATTAGCGTGTTATCACTGTCTTTTAGAAATCCGACAAAAAAGGCTGCTTTGCTGTTGCGTTTCATTAAAGTTTTGTTCGGTAAGTGTAATTTCAAAAGACTTTAAAGCTGGTAAGATATTAGTATCTAGTTAGACAGCTACCACCATGGTGTAGAACCTGTCGTGCAGACCCACACAAATTTATCGCGTTGTGGGCTCAGCTTGTGTATGTGGTTTTGAGCAGTCGGCATATTTGTGATAACCGGCGAGAGATAAATAAAACACCATCGCTACAATTCTACAATAAGTGTTTAAAAATATCAATTTAGTATGATACATCGATTACGAATGAATAAATACAAAATCAAACACAAGCAATTATATATAATAAATTATACCTATACTCATGTAAAATCCAAGTACTAAAATCATAGTGTTACATAGCTGTTGTCTGATACTAAAATGTTGAATAAAATTATACAATTGTACTTGACGATTTGAAATTTATATTTAAATGTGTAAATATTTTTCCTAATGGCCCAAAAAGGTGCACTCCAACCAACCCTTCGTGTAATTCTCGGTGAGGCGTTTTAAATCATAAATTGGATCGTCGCCTCACTAGAGTCTCGCTTGTAAAACGGAGAACATATTTTTTTAACAAAATACGGAATTGTAAAAGTAAAAGGATGTTTGAGAATTTTTATAGATAATTTAAGATACCTATGTGTAAAGAAAAAAAAATTGCATAAATAAAATAATTCGTAATTTTGAGATATATAGTTCATTATCACCAGAGCTACCGCCTGTCAAAGTTCTCAGGATTTTTTATATGTAGTTTTTGAGTGTCATTTATTAAACGTTATAATTGACGTATCTCCTAATGTGATGTATCTCCTCTCTTTCAGCACCAGATGATAACACGATGTCCTTACGACGAGTTTTAAATAACAACAAAGAATACAAAATTCACGTAAAGAAGTTGAAAGAAGTAAATGGTTTTAAGCGACACAATCTCATTCTAAGAACGGTTGAAGCTGGCAAAACATTGCTTTATATCAACAACCCAGTTGAAACGAAGGTACCCAACGCATACTTATCTATAGAAGAGTTTAAGAAATTGCTAACAGATAGAGTAAAACAGCAGAGAGAGAAATTTAAAAAATATGGCCTTACGAAACCTGTTATAGTTCCAACAAGGACTACATTGAAAAGAATACAAGAAATCAATGAAAATGGAGATCGAAAACACAAAAATACTAAACATAGTAAAATATACAAATTACAACATAAGCATATTAATTTTAACACACCACAATTTGCAAAGATTAAACTTAAAACGATCGACAAAACACCACTAACACACGCTACATATAAATTAATAACAGTAGAAAATAATTCAAATAATACATTAGCAAACATAAACACACAGAAATCCAAACCCAATGTTCCAACCATATTGATTACTAAAACCTGTATTGATAAAACTACAAAACAAGAAATAATTGAAGATTTTAAAAATAGGGAATCTATAACGACTGATTTACAAACAGTTGAACCGAAGGAATTGACAAGTATTGATGTACAGGATCTAAATAGTCCAACAGAAGAATTAACTGAAGTTCATACAAGTACTGATGCTCTTACTAATGAAGAAACTAAAGCTACAGTTGAAATTATGACGGAAAGCATACCCGAGACTAAATCAACGCTTACCACTACAGCAACGACGAAAATAAAACCTACCACCAGGAGTAAATTATCAGTAAGTATTGTATACGATTAATAAACGCATTTTGTTGGTCTCCAACTCTCTACAGGCAGCAAATGCTCAACATTAGATAAGATTGTTACATCGCGTTGGTTCTTGGGTAGACTCTCTGTGTAGGAAGTCCATGTTCAGCATTTGCTTGTTTCGTGACCCACGATGTTAATAAATGAATTGTTAGTTAACTTATTCGTGACATATGACCACTTAATATACGTTCGCTGATCTGTCTACTATGCCAATTCTTAATTTAAAAAAAAGGGAAATATGTACCCTGGCATGTAAGAATCGATGCAAGCGGAACGCCTAACTGCGTAACCAAAACATAAAATTATTTTCCATTTATAGAAGTAGTTATAATTCGTCGCTTCTCCATTTTTATGTAGGTTAAGGACAAGTATTTAAGTAGGGCAGAATAAATATAACTCAGTAGTCAGTACTGTTGAAAATATATTATTATAGTATTGCACTTCAATGACGGTGCAAGTCCAATAAGAATGCTTTCGATGCGTTATTTATACATAGAACTTGTAAGTGGTAGAGCCTTATTAGAGATTGTTAAAGCTACTGTACAAACAAGTATGTTGGCTAAATTAACTGGTAACGCTACCTTATACTTGACTGCCTCGGTGGCGTAGTTGTACTACGGTACGACTACAAAGCTCGGGTTCGAATCCCGGGTCGGGCAAAGTGATATTGGGTTTTTCTATTCATTATCCATCTCGGAGTCAGGAATTTGTGCCCCATATGGCGATAGGATCGCCCCCTATCACATCATGGGACGGAACATACAAGGCGAAATATGGGTGCCCTGTTGGCGCCTCTGCCTACCCTTTCTGGGATAAAGGCGTGAGTTTATGTATGTGTGTATGTATGCTACCTTATAAAAAACGGAATGAAGCTGCAGCTTTGCTCGTGCCTATTGTTTGCTAAGTGAATTTACCCGAAAGCCTAAAATGCCTATGCCTATGTTAGGCTATATTAAGTTCAGCCTGTGTAGGTCCGACTTCGACCAGGCATAATGGTGTCAGCAGAGAGAAATAATGACCTATTGCCGAAGATACTCCATTTTGATTGCACTACAATGTCGTAAAAACTTCTTTTACATTATATACTTGCCTTGAGGCTCTTAGGTAATAGAAGGGTATTGGATCTCAGTAAGTCGCTATGTTTGACTTAGTGCATAGATTAAATTCATTACATTTGTAGTCTGTATTATTAATTCAATACGAAATATTTTTCACTCGAAGAGGAGGCCAGTGTGCAGCCATATGAAAATTCAATTACAAGGGAGATGTTTTGTGATCTTTCTATTTTGTTTTAGCAATATTTATCATAGTCTTCGATTCGAGTACGAGTATAAAAGACGTCCAAATAGAAACGTATCGGTGCTATTGATATCTAGTATAATATATATAAAGTAATCGATATATAGCAGAACAAACTATATTTTTATCAAAAATATACACATAAGTATATTTATAACAATAATACAGAATACAGAGAAGTATAATAAGGATTGAGATAGTACATTGGTTAGGAGTTTTGTTTTAAAGATTTTCTCTAATGATTTCCCCGTCGAATAATCATCAAAAATATGGTTGTGCGTGTCATGTACGGGACATTTGGAGTTTGGGTTGAAAATGCGTTACTCTGCTTTTTAGGGACGTCCGGAAAAGCTGATTTGAATTCAGGTTGAACAACAATGTTTGGTGGCAAAAACTTCGTGTTAAAGAAATAGGATCAACATGGCTCCTTGACGCGTATTTAAGGCCGTCGGTCGCGATTTCCGCTATTTAACTAACGCTTTATATTGGATTAGTAACAGCTTCTTAAAGTTAATACTTTAACCGCAGTATTTTTTGTGTTTGGTTTTTTATGGCTCGGTGTAGTATTTGTTCTGCACCTAATAAGTCCCTAGGTGACCTAAATGTAGTCTCTCGCTTTTCGATACAACTATGCCATCTGCTTATTTGCTTCTTCAAGTCACGGCGGAAGGACCCGTCACGCGGGATAACGTGCGCTTCTAAGGCCAGAGCTGGTTGAGCCGCCCAGCATAGGGATGTATAGAGTCTTGAGTGCATATTTTGAAATGCAGTTTCGATGATAGTATTAAATGCGAACTTTAATAAATAAAATATTTTAATTTAATTACATTTATTAAGGAATATCGTATTGTATACAAGGATTTGTGCTACGAAAAAATATGAAAGTCATGATTATATTTAAATAATATTAATATTTTTATTTAAGTTTGTGCTAAGTAATAGAAAATTATTAATTTGATGTTTTGCGAGCAAGTGAATAGAGTAGGGAGTGTTATTTGATAAATAAATACGTGTTATAAAATAAAAATGATAATTAATAATTATTTTATAGAAATTTAATATACTTATTATCAGTTTATCGTACTTGTTTGTAAGTAGTTACAATAGGGTATTGTGACCTGCGTTTATTATTTAACATTTGATCTTTTTCAGTCAATATACCTTCATGTAGAAATCATTTATATACGTATTGTAGATAGATATTTATTCTTTAAATTACCTCGTATAAATGTATAGGTACTTGTAATTCTATATTTTAATATAAAGGCTTGCCAGTTTTGATAGTTAATATATTTTTCTTTGTTTTCAGAGGCCGCTTGTATTTATGGGAGGATATAATATGTAATCATTAATCAAATATTAATTTATTTTAATTACGTATTTATTATCTTAATACATAACAAGGTACCTTACATATTTTTTAATAGAAAACACCTAATTATGCCCTTTTAAATAAACGATTTATTTTTACACGAAACATATTTAAAAACTCACCTTAAATACACCCTACAAAAAAATCCAAGTTATTGCCAACGCAATAACTGAAACAATCTTCAACTGACCGCCATCAACATCACTAATAGTTCAAAGGCTGTACGTTTTGGTTTCTTTTGCCTGCTACACGCTAACCGACTTTCCCGCCAAACGAAACGTCAAACTGTCGAACGGGCATACATCGCGCACTGAATAGAGGCGCCACTTCACTGATTACAAAATACAAACTCACGTGGAACTCTGCCGTGCGGCTATACCTTTATAACTATGAAGGGCGCTACTCTACCACTGGCAGGCGAGAGGGAGATAGCAATGCTGGAGTGTCAACACCCATTGTAAGCCGCTTACTGCGCTTAGACTGCTCATTTGTGGGACAGAGACGTCTAGCTTTTTGTGTTGCCATAATTCGCCCCGCCCATCCCTCATTTAACCCTGTGGTGGGGCGCGCGGCCAGTTTTAAATTATCTATTATAATAAAATTATTTCGTGAAATAAGGGGTTGGTTATGTTAATGATGTGTTTAATTTATGTCGATATTGTACGTCTATCGGCTTACAGACGTCACTGCTAGATACGATGGAGTTATGAATGTCGATGGCTAGAATATAAATCAACCTTCATGTTCCATTCAGTGGCAGACAATGTTTTTCAATAAAGGCATAAGCTAAGATAATATTGATATGCATCCATAAATTTTCATGTATCGTTTGAATATCTGCTTAAAAATAATGTCTTTATGTGCCATAAAAAGTTGATAGACATACAGAAATGTAAATAAGATATAATTAGTTGTATTTCTATATTATGTTTATAATAAGCATCATGCCTTCCTGGAAGACACATTAATTAGGTTTTCAATTTCACAAAAAAGATATTAAAGAGCATTAGAACTTTAAGATAAAGCAACATTTAAAAGAACTAAACTCTTCCTTCTCTAATTAAATTGTAATCTGGTGTTAATGAAAACTACCACTCAAATGTTTAAAAGCCTTATTATTATAGATACATCTTATCTATTATGATATTATATTACTGTCTTTCCATCTTTTCACATCATCATCGTCTTTTCAATTATACGTAATCTCCCAACATCAAACGTAAGTGAAACATCGTATTTCATTAAAATAATTTTAAAGGTCATGACATGGAAATGCCTAATTTTATTTAAACATCATAAGGTACGGACCTTGGCATTAACGTATTTTTATGCAAAAACCACTGAAACCCTTTAATGATTATTCGTTCTCTTTTCCACACATTACAAAAACCCAACCAAATTCAATTTCCCGTCTCGTTTCTTCACACACTTGTCATATTTCCGTAAAATTATGCGGTATTCAATGAGTGAAAATGAACTTTAAACCAATGGTATAGAGTGCCTTTCCGAATTGCAAAGTGCACTGGTACTGTCAACTTTTGCGGTCGAGTTTCGATTTATCTCCCCCGCACTGAATTGTTAGACACACAAACATTATCTTTGACCAATGGTACGTAACCACCGATCTTTTTCAGCCAATCAATGCGCTTAAATTTTTTCGGTTTCGCGCGCTTCCGTGTTTCGAGTGGACTTTTGTTCCATTTTTAAAAATCGAATACACATTTTGTTTTTTTTTTGCATCGCGTTCCATTTATACAGTTTTAGTTTGTTTTGTGTAAATACTTTTTTCGATGCGTTTTATTTTTTTTTTAAGTTTTCTTAATTAAAATGGATGTTTTGTTTATAATAAATTCCTTTATTTTGCTAATTAAAACTTAAATAAGTGTGTCGGTTTGTCAGCACAGTATGAAAGAGAACCGAAGCCGAAATATTGTTTTTGTCAAAGTGAAATTGTTACGTCCTCTTTAATGCTCAATTTGGTGAGGCAAGAGTACTATCCAAGGAGAAATGTACCGGGCTAAGTAAGTATGGAGATGGATTGAGTCTATCATTGGTTTGGTGTTACGGTCACCTTGCAAAATAATTAAAATGTATAAACGATTGAAATAGTAATTTGATTGTAATAAACTTATGCCGCGGTAATGATTTATGTGTTCGGCGAAAATTCATGTAGGTCTCTAAAGAACTATGCTATTAGTTCGTATAAAGCTTTAAGTAACACACAATAAACTTAATTATAATCTTTATCAATCCATCACATAAAAGATTTGTGAGATAAGAAAAATTCATATTAAGAAAACACAGTAAGATACTTTTTTATTTTTAGGTTGTTATTGTAGAATCACAATTCCTGCAGGGCAAAAAGGAAATTGCAGAAGTATATCCTTCTCTATAAAGTCGGTTACGGGACAGCATAATATTTGTGCACCCATTTATCTCGCAAGCTTTGTGTAACCCTTCTCACGTTAGAGCTGAGATTACATTAAATAGACGCAATTCGAGACATTTAATCACCACGCTCCCACTTTTGATCTTTTACTTCATATTATTGACCATTACCATAATTCTTAGACTCGCCCCCTATCACATTGTGGGACGGAACATACAAGGCAAAATGGCGGTGTCTCGCTACCAGGAGAACCTGTGCCTACCCCTGCCCCTATGGGAAAAAGGCATGAGTTTATGCATGTATGTATATGTTAACGGAAATGTATGTAATCCGTCATTGTATACAATTCCTAGAAAATCTATATAATTCCTAAAATCGCCCGGAAATGTGTAAAATAAATTACATTAGACACATTTCCTAGGAAATCTATACATTTCCTAAATAGTATGTTACCGGAAATGTATGAAGTCTAAGTGTAAGTAAGTAGTAAGTGATAAAAAATATTACTCTGATTTGAATAACGTGTTTTATTACAGAAACCATTATTCTTATACATTTCCTAATACGATATTGGAATTTTATACGATGCCTAGGAAATGTATACATTTCCTAGGATATGTATGTATAAAATAATTATTGAAAGAATATTTTATACATTTCCTAAATAGGTTCGGAATTCGTATACAATTCCTAAATTTCATACATTTCCGGTAACATATATACCATGATTCTTGGCCCGTGCCCTGCAGCGAGACGTACACATACGGGTTTATACGTATACAAGTACATATATTTTTTTTTATTCTCATCAAATAGAGCCACTACTTTTACTTTTTTAATGCCGTCACAGTTAACTCAATATCGTATTTCCTAGGTAATAAGTTTCCTGTATGCAACGCTATCTGGATTCCGATCACTATTATTTGTTCCGCTGACTTTCGCTTGGCAGGTGACCCTAAGCATTAAGCTAGCGTGAAATATTCTCAAAAAAAGCCAAGAAAATATTGCGCCTCATTGAAGGCCAGTGCAATCCAGATCTGTTTATCTCTCGTCGGTACTTAGCATTATCGGATCTAGTGTCCTTCTCTTCAGGTCTATTGCCTCAGTCATTCTAATAAGATTTATCATAATTTTTTTCTTAAATAAGAAATTATTTTTGCAAAATGTTCAGCTGAAAAAACACGAGTTTTTGACCCTTCCAATTAACGAATACCATCATAGATGTACCTCACATTAATTATGCACCTACCGTTTGCAATGCATTCGCATGCATTGTATGGATATGTTCACGACCCAACAATGCAGTCACTGGGCAGACTTCCTTTACAAGCGTGCGATTATTATGCTAATTCAACGCACTGTGACCATATTTCGCTGTTGTTTTTTGTTTTTGTTTGTTTGCAATAATTAGAAGAATAATTATATTTAGAACTCTATACCATAGAGAGGGGGAGAGATAGAAAGGCGAGAAAGTAAAAAGGGGACCCAGGTTGAAAATGTGGTCGCATGTGATATTTTTGACAGAGGAAGAATACGATCAAGGAAGTCGGTGATGATGAATGTTCGCCAATATGTTAATTGATTCAAAAACACCTATACGGGTAGTACTCTGGACGCGTTGGCGATCTTTGTAGTAGGTTCTATGGTGGCGCAAAAATTAGACCGAAACGGTTTTTATTAAAAAAACATAAATACTATTTTTTTTATGTATTTATTACTTACTCATATTTTATTAGAGATATCGGTGAATATGAATTAATGGGAGAAAACGCTCACCCCGGAAGATCAACATTCAATAGCTAGCGTCAGTTGCGTGGTTAGGTAATCAGCCGAGCGGTCATAAATTCAAATGTCGTACCTAAAGCCCAATTTACACGGGGAAACTTTCTCGCCTCAAAGATACGATTATCGTAAGGATATAAAAAATGTTGCATCGTGTAAACATTTGTCAGAACACGATAATCTATGGCGGTTACGTCATGCGATAATCGCATACGATTCTCGGCGTGGGAAAATTAATTCCAAATTATTTGTAGTCGATTAAATAATGAATAAAAAAATCATTAATTAGTTTGGACATAATAAGACTTTACATCTTATGTCTCAGGGTGGCGAGCGCAGTGGAATGCCAAGCATTGCTTTGTAATTGGTGTTGTTTGGTTTTGCTACTGTATGAATGGCCTGCTCGTCTCGCCATTTATCACAATAAAAAAAGTTATTTTTACTGTCACCAAAACTTTACACTACGCAAATATTATACTTATTTTAAGTCCTTCGGATTTACATAGTTTATATTTTCAGATTCTCATGCGGTACGGATGCTTCATGAGAATCACCTATTGTAAGATGAATTTATGTAAATAAGGAATTTTAAAATATAATCCACAATTTTTAAATATTGTAGAGTTATTAGCGTGCGTTATTTTATCTCCGGCGCATCTTTAAAATAACAGGCGTCTAATCATGATTGTTAGTAACTGACATGTATACATAGTGTATATGAGTGTGGGAGGAAAAGGAAACTGACGAACACCTTCCTAGTCCCAAGCCAACTTCACATGCTCACGATGCAACGTGTTAGCTGACTGACAGTTTTTATCTGTCGGCCCAATATACCTACGTCCCACTGCAGGGCACGGGCCTCTACCATCGAAAGTACGATTGAGAGGGGTTAGGCCATATAGTCCACCAGGCCCGCCTAGTGCGGGTTGGCGGACTTTACATACCGTAGAAATTCTTTAAAACCGCCACGGTATGCAGGTTTTCCTTCACCGTAAAAGTGCGTGGTGATTGCCTATCAATACACAGACAGTTTTTATGACCGGCCGATGGAGGAACAATCACCGCAAAGATAACGTAATTAAAAATGACTTAAGACGGGCAGTAGAGGCTCGCTAAGCCGCCTGCCAAACATGTCGAGAACCAACAGGACCGCAGGACAGGCGTAATGGCCGCCACACACGTAACGATTTATCTGTGCAAGTCTGAGTTAGCACCAGTATACTGGGACGTGTGTGGGCAAATGACTGCAATAAATACTGGTGGTAGCGGTAGGTCTCTCTTATGTGAGAGGTCGCTTAGGTAGGTACCTTCGCAGTGTCTTTTTCATAAAAAAACAGTCCGTTTGAAGGACATTGTAGCCAGAGTAACTACTGGACATATAGAGACATAACATCTTATGGATGGCGAGCGCACTGGAGTGCCAAGCAATGCTTTGTAATTCATGGTGTTGTTTGGTCCTCTACTGTTCATGAACCGTCGTATTGCTAACCATCAGTCGAATGGCATGCTAGTTTCGCCATTTAACGCAATATAAAAAAGTACTGCGAAAACTCGTTCCAATTTTCGATTTGAGTCTGGTGCAAACTCGCGTTTGCGCAAACTCACTTGAATGTGTGTAGCAGGCTTTGGGGAAAGTCTATGTTTAGAAGAGACCTCCCCGTATCGGGAGATAACGTTGGCAATATAGTTCAATATTATAGGAATGTTTTACAACCATGAATACCAAAGAGCGGCCAAAATTGCGAAGATTGAGCAGGAAAGCGGATCCTGGCACTGGGGAATTTAAAGTCAGGTAGACTGAATGATATTCCTCATTGATACAGTGGTTTGGGTTTAAAATTGTAACATGGCTCGATTGAATAAACTTATTACTTAATGCGCCACCTGTAGCTTTAGCTACTTTTCAAATATACGCAGCTTGAAACTTCGTCACCACATAAACTGAAATGAACTTTCTTTATTACTCATTTAGGAAATTGAATAGCGCGTATGGCAAATATACAAAAAATATATCTACAACTCAAAGCTATCAACATTTTTCGTGGACGTGGCGGAATGACATATCGAGATTTTCCTCTTGTCAGTAAATATACAATTTAGAACACATTGCACTTAGTATGAAAACAGTAGTACAAATTTTACTGTTTTGCACTAGTGAAATAAATGGAGTTAGTAAGAGAAAGAGTATAAGGACTAGACTACTAATGCTCTAGACTCTAGAGTAGGCATCACACTCACTGAACGAAAGCTACAACAAAGTTGTCAAATTTCCTTGTTTTTTTTATGAAAGTGCTACTTAGTACTTTGCAAAATGGTAACTTTTTGTAGCTTATCAAATCAATCAAAATGGTCATGAAAATAAACAAGAAACGAGCGTATTCCCACCATAAAGGCCAGCAACACATCTCCATGACCTGTGGTGTTGCAGATGTTCATGGGCGGCGGGGACCACTTATCGTCAGTTGAACCATATGCTCGTTTGCCCCGTATACCTATATTATGAAAATTATAGTAATAAAGATAGTAAGAATGGATCGTGGTTAAGGTTACAACAAAATATTTCAAAATATTTATGAATCTTACGCCCGAATACTCAAACGCCATTTAAATATTAAGTTGCACTTAATCAGTACATTTAAGCGGGACTTTCGTAGTTAAGTGCATCATATTTAAAAGTAATAGAGTGTAGGTGGCTTGTAGTATATAGGCATAGTCTGGTGGTGAGTTAAGTAAGCTCATTAACTAAAAATATCAGCGTTACACGTGATCTGATTTAATATATTGGAATATTACTCCGTATACATTGTACTTACACAATACAGTACGTACGTAAGAACCAGTGTGTATTGATAGTCAATCACCACGCACTATAACGGTGAAGGAAGACATCGTCCGCCTACACGGACTAGGCCAGCGTGGCGGACTACATGGCCTAACCCTCTCAATGGTACTCCCGATTGTAGAGGAGGCCCGTGCCCTGCAGTGGGACGTATTTGGGCTGATACAGGTACATTGTACTTGATTAGACGGAAATTAAAATTAGCCTGTAACTAAACGTAGTTTCATTTGCTACAATGCTGCCGACTTCCAAAAATAAAAGTGTGATGGTTGGTTCATATACCTACGCGTAAATTAAGCTGCCATAAAACTTAAATATTCAATGTTTTGCGAACTCTACTGCCATCTAGCGAGCATTTTACTAAAATACCAACCCTCCGTAAGATGGCAGCACTAGCGGTAATCGTTATGCTACGTAGCTTACTAAGTGGCAGCTTGACAAAGTTATTTAACCACCCCTTTGTAGGTGGCGCTGTTGTAAAAGTAAATAAACGCGTATAATTATTTCGTTGTTTTGCATATCGCAGAGATGGCGACTTTAGAAATAGAATTTTATTTTCTGTATGACCTTTGACATTTCACTCTCAAATACTAAGGGAAAAATAGCGGAATCTTCCATGGAGTGTATGAGAGGAATGTATAGAAATAATATTACAAGATATAAGGAATTATCTGCTATGTTATGCAACGCTCACTGTAGTTAAAAAAGGGTTTATATTAGGGGCTGTACTGTAACTTGTAAGCCATAATATTCACAATCACAATAAATATCTGTAATAAAATATGTGCGCTGCCAGAAATGATTTTATTATTGCAGAATTGTAATTGTAGCAATACTTATGTGCGTAGAGGGAACTCTACATTTTATATTACATAATAGGTCATTCAAACCCGTATCAAGGCATTTTTTTATTTATTTTATTATTTTTTTAAGCATGCCGCTCGCTTGATGGTAAGCGATACGACCGCTCATGGACAGTAGCAAAACCAAACAATACCACGAATTACAAAGCAATGTTTGACTTTCCACTGCGCTCGCCATCATGAGACATAAGATGTTGAGCCTCAATATGTCCAGTGGTTACTCTGGCTACAATGTCCTTCAAACTGGAATACAACAGCGCATTTTCACTGCTGTTGGGCAGGAGAAATTACTTATGAACAAACATCGACACTGAGCTCCATAATTAACAAAAGGTTAATAAAAGTAAAATAGCTTTTCCCTTACTTTGATCTATCCATCTGATGTATCATTCAATGGATCTTCGCAACAGGGTGTCGTTTATTAAACTATTTGCATACATTGGCTATTTTAATACATATTAACACTGCGTGCATTTTATTAAGTTTCTTAAGGCGATGAATGTAGAGACTTTTGTCATCTAATTTATAATTTCTCTTTATTTTATAAAATGTTTTTTACATTTTTATTTACATATTAAAAAAAACATATATACGTACATATAAAAGTAAAAAAAAAAAAACTCTTCGGTGGCGAGGCTCAAGACCCAAGTCACCGGTTGTTAGGGATTAAAGTGAGGAACCACCTCACTATGCGAGCCGTGTCCAGCAACACTGCATTTTGGGTCTGGCTCTTGACCCAACGACCAATTGAGAGCCTCTGTAGATGTAGGTCGAGGCTCTTTGCTATCAACACATGAGCAGAAACGACAACCGGGACAATAATTGCTGAGTCCACATCCCACATGTCGGTAACCTCGTGTGCCAAATCTAAATATTTGTCTCTATATCAGCCCATATACGTCCCACAGCCACTGCAGGGTACGGGCCTACTCTACAATCGAGAGAACCGATTGAGAGTGGTTAGGCCATATAGTCCACCACGCTGGCCTAGTGCAGGTTGGCGGACAATAACAAATATTTGTCTAATTTATTATTATTATTCTTTGGCGCCTTTTCAGCCACAGGACGTCCACTGCTGACATTGGCCTCTTCCTTGACCTGTTGGAAGTAGTCTGCATCCAGCGGCCCCTTGCGACCCTAACCAGGTCGTCAGCCCAACTTGTGGGTGGGCGTCCTAGACTTGCTTTCACGTGGCATCCACTCCAGAAACAAATTATTTAATAATCTAATTTATTATTTTCAGGGAATAAATATGATGCGATATTATTCAATTTAAATTTTAATACTCGTATACCTAACTGATATGGGTAGGTAATTTTTTGAAACTTCTTTCTTGAATTTGTTATAATGTCATGGTTCTTACTTGTGTAAGTCTAACCTGTCATTGACACAATTAAAAAAATAATATACGTGTATATTTTTTACAATTTGTTACTTCACGACGTTTCGATAACTTAACATCTATCGTGGTCGCGGGGCGGACTGAGGTATTAGTCATTGGTTCAGTGAATTAAGTAAAAAAATGTAAAAATTAAACTAAATCCTTGATAAAATCCGTAAAAAATATTTATATTTCAATGTGTAACATTCGCGTAAATCTAAGAAAGCCTAATGTAAATATGGTTATAAGACATACAGGTCACACTATTATATAGATACAAATATTGTGATTTACAATATGTAAATTGTTACATATTCTGTATCCATACGCCGCGTCTATCGAAACAAAACGTGGGTATAAGCTCCATCTTAATCCACCCACATATGACATTATCGGCGGCAAAATAAAAAAAAATGCCAGTGCTCATAGCTCCTAAGAGGCAATCGATCCAAAATTCGACCTGACCTCGGCCAGACCTGGGTATAGTGAAAAATAGGACCTACATGAGGTTTATAATTTTACTCAACCACCGAGGCTCAGTTGGCTAGATACGGGTTGTGAAGTTGTGACACCGCGGGTGCGACCCCGCACCGAGATAAATGTTTGTGGGATCCACAATTATTTGTTTCGGGTCTGGTTGTTAAGACCGAAAAGTCTCTCGTAGTTTCTGATACCCGCGACACAAAACTTGATCTTAGTGTAGGCTAGGACTACGTATGTGAAAAAAAAATGGAATTCTCCCACCATATTAACCTATATTTTACGAGTAGATAATACCAGTCCAAAATATACCTAAATTTCGCGCAGAAGTTGTAAAGTAAACCTATCATATAACTTAAATGTTTGTTATCGTGTAATGTTCTTCGCATCTTCATACAACTTCTTGTATTTGTGAAAGCCGATTGCAGGATAAAACAGATTGTTCTATTATCAGCTAGGTAAAGAAAGTTACTTTATACTAGTATACTAAAATAAATATATTTAGTATGGAAGTGAGAGGCCTATGTCCAGCAGTGGACTGCAACGGACTGATGATGATGAAGCAAGTGTAGTCTTCAATATACCTAACTAGTAAGTAATCGTTAAAAGAATTTTGAATAAATTTTCTACCAATGTAGGGCCATTAGGAAACATAAACTGATAGATGATTGATATAATATTGTGCCTACGTAATGTATTGATGAATTAATCTTTTCCCAGCACGTGCAACATACTAAATTCTGGGTATATCAATATCATAGGAGAGCTATTGTTGAAGTTCAGCTCGGCGCGGCGTATCGATTCAATAAGGTTAAACAGAGTGGCATAATTACAATGGATGAAATTTTGCATCCCTACACTTGCCACAATTAATGGTGAAGTTTAAATTGCAAAGCGTTGTTTTATATCTCCTCTAAGTTTAGTATTATTGATTCCATTTTGCTACATGTCATTCTTTCATCCGTGTAGCATAGGTTTTAAATGAAGTTGCAAAAACATTTTATGTATAATTTTATGAACTATACCATTTGCCTCAACATTATTAGCCTTGGTAAATGTAATTTGACCAAATGTGATTTGTAAGTTTCATAAGAAAAAACCACTTGTCTTGGAAAAATAAAACTGTCTCAGCAAGAACGAAAATTAAATAACAATTACGGTATGTACTTTTGGTGTTGAAATAAATTTAAATATATACGAAAGTCTAAAAATCTTGCGAAAAGTATACTTACGTTGTACTATAAAATATATACGAAATCAAAATCTATTATTATTCATAGTGCTAAGTAAAAAAAATTGTGTCACACATACTGGATTAAAAGTCTTGATACTTTATGCTAATTATGACTCAGGTCTGACGTCAGGTCTTACGCCAGGTTTGATGCCTCATCTCCGGCCACAGAAGCCCTCTGCTGAATATCGGCCATTCCAACGATAAACATTAAAATAGAAATAAAATTATTTTTATTGGACTAGTTTTGCTTACTTATACATAGTAAGTCACTCGTGTAAGGTGTGTCGATTGTACTCAGTTGTTCAATAGTTATCTGGGCGGATAAGAATATATTAATTATGACTTTTTAGGTGTCTAAATAACATCTGCCCTGTGGCAATGGGGCGTTTAGAATTCTGCCACTGTATCCCCTGCCTGTCGTAGAAGGCGACTAGACGAGGCCTTTGGGATCACTGGATGCACTTAGAGGGCGCCCACACTGAACGTGATCCCGAGGCGATCGCCTAAAAAAGGCTAATAAGGGCGTGTAAGCGCTCCCTCTTATTCAGACGGGCAGGACAATAAGTCTGTGAACAGCATAGAGTGGCTGCGGATTGTACCGGGCGAGTCTCGCTAGCAGGGACCACAAACACCCTGATATGCGCGAAGAGGGCCATCGAAAGGTTTTGTCGGTATGCCTAGGGTTTTAGCGTTGGGGACCCAGCTCGGCATTAAAATCCGAGAGCCGAGCTGAGAGTCGGGTGACCCCGATATACCCTTACTGCACCCCTAGGGCATGAGGAAAGGGGGAGATTTAAATTTCTTACATCCAAGCTGACCTCCTCCCGATTATATATCATTTAGTACCAAAAAATGCTCCCACTATGAAATAGAGTAAAGCCGGGTGGTACTGAAACATTTAATACTACCAATTAGTATTTTTTTTGTTTTTAATTGTTTTGTCGTCATTTTAATTCATGTCGAGTATCATAATGTGAAGAAATATATCCAATATGTTTTTAATGCTTTCATTAAACCACAAATTGCCCGGATTCTTCTAAAACCAAAATGGTTTCAAGTATCAAAACGCGTCGAGTGAACAAATTGTATAATATGATCACGTATGGCATCCGGCACTCAGTATCAATTTGCAGCGACGTGTCCTAAGCACCCGCCTAAATTATTCATTGCCTCTCGAAACAAATCGTCTCACTATGAAAAACCTATGCAAATCTAATGAAAACTACTTCTTTTTACTTAAGATATTATTTGTTTTTTTCATGAGTAAGTCGCACCTGATGATTAACACGAACAACACTTAGAACACATTAATTCTAATACATGCGAATAATGCGATTGTGGTACATACGGTGTTATGCTTCATGTAGCCTTACTCATAGATTTAAGCTTTTTAGCTATCGAATTTTTTGTCTTTTTCGCTCAAACTGAATTCTAAAATTGTTGGAAAGGGACAAAACATTCGATTACAAAAATAGGTTTTAAATCTGTCTATTAATTAGTCTCTGGGCAGTCATTCTAACCAGAACACAACGGTGGTAACGGTAAAAAGAAAAACCTGTGCTTCACTGCTGCTTCACGGTAAATATAGCCAAGGCGTTGGTAATTATCCTTGTCGCTTAATTTATAATATATTGTTTTAATTATAAAAACTCTATAAATCGTCTAAAATGTAATTAAAAATATTGACATTTACCGCGAACAATAATTTGATTATACATGTTATAAGTTAAATTAACTGGAACCAACTTTTAATCGCGAGTAGAATTTAATATCGGATAAGAAATTTAGAATAACAAGACGAATTAGGGCTCTTTTTGGTTTTAAATTAATTCAGCATCTAACTTATAAAATGGTTTTATTCTTCACCTTTAACTGTTGACCTTCAGTAACGCTTATTTAAGTATCATTATATTCATAAGCCTGCACTTAAATCCAGACCGGTATGGAGTAATGCAAAAAAGTGAGGATTATAATTTTACCAATGGCTGCCGACATGCAGACGTCGGAAAAAACCTTCAAGCAACATATTTTTACAGGTCTGTCTAAATGTCCAGATTGCACCAGATATTTAGTGCAGAAGTTTCTAGATAGAACGCACAATGGTGAATAAGCCACAGGACAATAATAAGCCGGCATACTCTAAATAATTCTTTACGCTTCACTTTGTAACACGAAACGTTACAAAGCAGTGGTAATTACTTGACGTAATGTATGATACATGACCTTACAAAACACTCCAAATTAAATAAGAACGCCACTTTACCTTATACTAAAGACCAAATGACCAACATTAAAAGAAACAAAAATAAAAGAAATAAAAAAAAGAAGAAAAGTAAAATAATTTTAAGAAATCAGCTAGGCATACTAAAACGACTAGTTCTTCTAAAAGTCCCACATATCTTATCAGTGAGTCCTTATCACAAGCCGACAAAGGAGCGGAAGTGATCGAACGTAAAGAGATTACTGCACAGCCCGTCAAAGTCACAAAGTTTGCTAAAAGCCGACGCAACGGAAACAGGCCTTAATTCAATTGCGTATCGGCTACAAATACATTTTATATTTTAAAAAGATTTTACAAAGTACTTACCTTACAGTGTACACATATAGCTTTGGATTACTATGTCTGAGAACAACGTAATAATGGTCAGCCATTTGTGTATTGTTAGTCAGTTATAGCAATTTCACGGTGAAGTAATGCATTGTAAGGAAATCTGTAAAGTAAGAGCTATATTTTACAAGAATTTCTATCGTATTTGAAGTCCGCCAACCCGCTGTAGACCCGCGTGGTGGACTGTAGTCTAAGGCCCTCAATGGAGCCTTAGATTGTAATGAAGTCTTGAACTCAGCACTGAGTATACATGGTATATCCAGGCTGCGACCGAAAACGTAGCCGGTGGTAGTATTAGTGACTTCAGACACAAAACAACTAAAAATTTTCGTTTTTTTTCTCTTGAAAGCGTTGATGTCGGGTAGCCAGTCTAGCCTAGCCTAGGTATCCAGTCAAATTTTAAGCCAATTCCTGCAATAGTTCTAGCAGAAAACTCATTTCAGAATTAAATATTAAACTTAGCAAAGTATTCGCAGAAAAACAATTAATTATCATCAAAGTATGACGAACTAGGTGCTGAAATCAGAAACAGCGTTGCTATTTTGGATTAATGACTCGGAGTAACTTTTCAATAAAGTTTCGCGAGTGTTATTTGACATCAAGCGACAGACATGCGATACACATGGCGTCCTGTTATTAATTAATAAGCCTGTGTTGGGCCTGTCAACAAGCTTTTAATTCGATGTATATCATAAGTTTTTTGTTTCTAGCTCGGAAAAGGCCCCGATAAGAAGTGCAATGCCGTCTAGACATAATATCGACGACAGAAAGCCCCACGCAAATGTGTCTCGTTTTAACTTCAGCCTGTATGTATCTGGTTTCAAGCAAGACAATTGTGTCAACCGATGAGAGGTGATCTCTATAAATAGCCTTTCTATTTAGAATGTGCTGTCCTTAACATAAATAAAATAAATAAATAAATACACCCAACAGTCACATACATAGTCCTGACCCCACATTAAGATCAATTAAGTCTTGTGTCGTGGGTATCAGAAGCTACGAGAGACTTTTTGGTCTCACAGACACCCAGACCCGAAACAAATACTTGTGGGCCTCACAAATATTTGTCTTGGTGCGGGGATCGAACCCGCGGCCTCTCGTTTCACAGCCGGCGTCCAACCAACTGCGCCACGGAGGCTGTCAAATGCACATAAGTTGCATTTTGAGTTCTGTGTCAGTAAAAAATCCTCCAGCTTTTATCAAAGAACTGGTATGCGAACACTTTTCATCAGGGTGCAAATATGGAGTTCTGTATAAGCCATTGTGGACGGCCGGCGGTCACACACGGCCTCACACCTATTGGAGTATCTTCATTAACAACTGTGATTTCACCCGCATAACATTTTGGTTTTGCGCTGCGATCGTCAATGAAGAAGTTGATCGTTGCTAAAAATCTTCATAAATTGGTCTGTTTTGCGCTAGAATCGTGCCAAATAGAAATGCTTCCACAGGTCTACTACTCCTAGATCTAAAACTTTATTTCTCCAATAATTTTCTTAGCGACATACTCATACGTTTCTATATTTTTCAACTCGTGCAAAGTTCGAATGGTGAGTGTATGAATAAGTGAGCGAATCGGTAAGTGCGGGGGGCGCGGGGATCAGGGGTGGCACGTAAATGAATTATCTGACGTGATTCCGCTGCCACAAACTGCAGACGTTCCCAAACTTTTACCTGAGGTGTTTTAAGGCTGGATATTTGAAATATATTTTTAATAGAAATATAATTTTGAATATCGAATCATAAGTCAGGACATGTCAAATATATTTTTAATACGCATATCCCCTGGCCTGTTCTGGAAAATTGAGTGAAAATCGCGATTCGCGAAATCAATAAAATGTCATTGATATTTTTACGTAAAATGAGTAAATTACGTAAAGTGATATTTTTCGAGATACTTGTATGAAATTCATACATTGGTTATTTTCGGTGTTATAACAAGATTCACTAGCTTCTGAATCATGTTAATCACCAGTCATTACAACCAGTTTTGTTTTATTGGACGGTAAACTCGAAAAAAGCAATTTTTCTTTCTTTCCTATTCAATATATATTTTTTCTTCATCAAAATCTACATACTTTTGCTTCAAAATACTTTTATTTGATAAATAATTATATATAGAATAAGTGGATAAAAAACAAAGACATATTTCACATAAAATATTATCTATAACAATTAGATTTTTAAATATAAATTTTATTCATTTCATTTCGTTTCATTACATATTGAATTATTCCTAATCGTTTTTTGCATGCCATTCAATAGAAAACCGTTCATTTCTACTATTTTGTATAATTTTAAAGTATTCTCCACAATTTGTTATTTTAATACGGTAACGTAGAAATCTATAGTAGAAAATAAAGTACTTGTTTCTTAGATCATACGATATTATGACGTTATAATTAATTCAAAGTCAAATAAATCTATTGCTCAACATTATCGTTTTTATATTTTAAATGCAAATTATTTATGTACCTCACACAACCTTTCATTCGTAATAAAAAGCTTCATACGTACATGCATACATATTCAATTAATTTCATTTAATGAATAAGTTAAAGTCAGACTCATAAGTGATTCCACGGTCCAACCAAAATACGGTTACGTGGGACCTATACATAAACTTGTATAATTTCTTGATTTTAGTAAATAAATAAATACGTATTCCTGAAAATCCTGAAAAATGTTTGAGAACCATCGTCAGCCGTTGTTCCCGGCCTATAAAAGCGGGGGTTAGAGATCAGCGCACAGCATTCAGTGGCAACAGGTGGTGACACGAGGTAAGTGGCATAGCTTCCGCGAACACTCTGTGCACAGACGCGTCCTTTCGGTGTGATTTTTTTTCAAATAAAGTAATTTCGATTTTTTTTTAATGTGGTGTTATACTATTGTTTTTTTTTTAATTTTATTTTTGGTCTATGGAAAGTTGTTAGGATTTTTGGATACAAAGAAGGAAAAATACTTTTATTCTTCATTTCACGTGTCTTCTTATGTTTAATTAGAAAAATATATTTTTTAAATTTTTCTCTAATATATTTTATCTAACATATATTTTTTTCTATATTATTTAGAATCAAAAAGGTAATTTTATTTAAGATCTCGGCTTTAAAATAAGCAAGTCGTTGCTTTATGATGTTGAATCGGACACAGCTTAAAATTAATTAAACCAAGCATAAAATTTTAATTCTGTGATTAAATATCGCCGTGTGAATTAATGAATGTCTAATTAGTAATCATTAAAATCTTATCTTATCAGAGCCATTCTCGCAACTCATAGAGATATTATTATATTAAAATGAAATAATGGTATAATTATTACAATAAATAATAGATTATATTTAAAAAAATAGTTATACAATGTTATAGAGCTAGACGAACGTTGCGAGTCCGTTATAGTGGCATTGTATATAATAATCAGGTATTTAAAATAAATTAGAGCTCATCAAAATAATTTCCTATACTAATTTCAATATGTTATATTTACCTTTTATTTTTTTTAATAAATAGCCGAATTCATTTATTTTATAAACGTTTTATCTACATAAAATAGTATAACAACATTTTTTGTTTAACTCAGTTGCACTTTTAACTTTTATAATAGAAAAGTCTTAAAAAAATTTCATAATGTAAAAATATTTCCACCTTTTCAAGCCACATTGAAAGTTTTCCTTCCAGGTTAAAGTTCTTCACATAACAGTCAATGTAGTTCATCCAAGCTCTTGCACTCGGAATATTTAAATTCCAAGTTGGACTTAAGTGAAAGCTTGTAAAGAACTTATGTGGGAAGTTTGCGAATTGACATTTTATCGTAATATTTATTCTTTGTTAGAAATTTAAATCCTTTTTTGAGCTTTTTGTTTGTGGAGACTTCTGGTATTTTTCTTTGTGGTGGTTTTCTGTGAGGTTTTATTTACGTTGATTTAAAACCAATAGGTTGATGTTTATCGCGATTCTTCATCTAGACAGCATTTGCCATCAGGTTTAATAATAATGTTTTCCGATATCAGTATAAAATTCCTTTTAAAACAATATGAAGTTTTTGAACTACAATAATTATGGGGAATATTAATATTTTAAAAATATTGAACTATGTAGGTGTCACATAAAAATTCAATACCAAATATTTTCAAAGTTAATATTATGTTTCGCTAACCAGAATGTAACGATTTTTTTTAATTAATAATTGACGCGTTACACGGTGTGAAATATTCAATTAATCATCACTACAATGGCAGAAAAGAGTGACTAAAATCTATTAGTAACTTAAATTTATCATCCGTGGGCCATCTACTTTTTATTTCCAAAAAAAATCTTTCCTCAGTTCCTTATAAAGGTACTTTATCAGGAATAAACTAAGAACAGTGCATTTAAGTGCAGAAAAACATAATGCGGCCACTTCATCTATCCACTCGTCACTCGACACGGGAACGCAATTAGTTATGCTAACTTTCTCTCTCTATTAACCACTCAGCAACCCTGGCTCACTCGGAACATCTCTATTATACCTGTGAATTGAATAAATATTATAAAAATGATTATTGGGAGTTATAATTATCGTATTTTTTTTTTAAGTTTTATAGTTTTATGGCCTTAATCATAGATTTAAAACCTTTTAGCTTTCGAATGTTTTGTCACTCAAACTGAATTTAAAAGTCGTTCGTAAGGGACAATACATTCTATAACTAAAATAGGCTTTAAAATATCAATGAACAACAACCGCCTTACCGTTAGTGTTATATTTAAGATGAGATAGCCTAGTTAGGCGTAGATCATATCAGGTAGCTTTAATTTGCATTTGATGTAGTAAAAATACTTTATTGTATGTGAAAAAGCTCAATTTTCATTTCCAAATGCAGACACAGGAGTATACAAACTTAATATTTTTCATAAATAAAATACGAATTTATGCCGATTACTCAATAGATATAGGTCTTAGCTTCACCGAATAATAACAGAATAGTGATAAAGAATATGGAGGTAATATAACTGAAAGGAACAAAACAGTATTGAAAAACGATTACCGTTACACATTTAACCTTTAAAAGTTAACGATTAACACATGATACCAGTAACACAATTAAAGTGGGAAAACATTTAATAGGTCAACGGGGAGAATTATTGTTTCTGAATAAATAAAAGATTGCGGCGTAATTTATAGCTGTCAATGTGGAAAGTTGAACGTGGTGCGAACGACGCGCTGCCTCTTCATTACCGCTGGTGTAATGCCAGTTATTAAAGATAAATATTGAAATATGGATGTGAAATCGCATTTTTAACTACTTAAAAAAAATTATGAGGTGCTATGGTCGATTTTATGTATGTTTGTCATTAACACTAAACCATTTTTCTAGCGGTACACCTTAGTACCAAGTTTGAACCTTGGACTTCGGAAATACAGTAGTGAGCTTCCTAAAACTTTTCCTTAAATCGAAATTAAATGAATGTTTTTGCGTATGGTTCAATATATTTTAAATTCAACTTTCTGTATCAGCCGAAATATGTATCACTGCAGGGAACGGGCCTCCTCTACAATCGAGAGTACGACTGAGAGGGGTTAGGCCATGTAGTCCGCACGCTGGCCTAGTGCGAGTTGGCGGACTTTACATACCGTAGAAATTCTTTAAAATCACTATGGTATGCAGGTTTCCTCACGATGTTTTCCTTCACCGTTATAGTGCGTGGTGATAAACTATCAATACAACTTTGCTACAAATTAATTAACTTTGTCTCGGAGGCTGACATTTTGGTTTAGTCGTATTTCTTCGTTTATTCATTTACTAGTATGTTCCTGCGGACCAGATGATGGACACTTGGGTCCTTAATCAAAACTAAAACAGAAGAAAAATGAATTATGCAAAAAGAAAAAAGCCAAGAAAATTCAGGGGGTAGAATAACTGTTCATATTTTATATCCAAGCGTAAATAATTAAATGAGGATTGTGTGTAGCTGGGAGAATGCAGTGGCGTTTTTCAGCTTAAATTACATAAATACATAGCTTTACGTAATTGAAGAGTTAACGCCATTTAGTATTGCCTTTGTCACAAAATATTGGTGCGAGTTACGGTATTGCATTTCACGTGGTCATAAAATAACTGAGGTTAAATTCGCGGTCCATTATTTAAATGCGTATACAAATTTTCGGAGGCTGTGAACTTCTAGGATTGTTCGTGATAAATCTTTATCGTCGTCAACCATAATTGAGATAAAAACTAACTTAAATGAATTTTCAATTGAAAGTTTTGATACCAATCCCCATTCACGCTCATTCATTTTTAATCGTATGTCTCGATATGACTTTACCAGACGACCTAATTTAGGTTACACGAAGTACCTGAACAACAACAGGTCGATGTGAAGGTCCATGAGGAAGGCCTGTGTTCTGTAGTGGACTTCCTGTGGCTGAATAAATAGAAGTATCTGAACACTCGCCTCTTCACTTTGCTGTGGAGATCTAATAGGCATATGTTCAACATATCCTATAGATTAAAATAATCATGAGTACAAGTATTAAACGACACTTTTTTTGCAGGTACCATGCAATATACAATGAGGCTCATCGTATCACTTTGTCTTCTGTCTTCAGTATTAGTCGGCGCTTACCGTAAGTAAAAAAAATATTATTATATATTAATGTTTGACAGTCTCCGTGGCGCAATCGGTTAGACGCTGGCTGGCTCTGAAACGTGAGGCCGAGGGTCGAAAGCCCGCACTGAGACAAATATTTGTGTCCACAGATATTTTTTCCAGGTCGGGGTGTTTGTGAGACCGAAAAGTCTTTCGTAGTTTCTGATACCCATGACACAAAACGCGATCTTAGTGTGGGGTAAGGATTATGTATGTGACTGTTGGGTGTATTTATTTATTATTAATATTATAGGCAGTGGTTAATCATTTACAACACGGTGAACCATTTCCTCATCTGGCACTTGGCAGTCCTACGTAAAGCTTAGGAACACGCTTACCCTCGAACTTTTAACTGTCTCGGCTATTTTATCCGCTCTAACTAAACTATCCCTCGAGTACAAATAATTTGTTTAAAGGCGTAACCCACGGCTTTCCGCTCGTGTTTTCACATCCTGTAAGCCTACGAAATTGTGTTATTTACCGGATATTGCGATAACAAACTAAACAGTGGCATTTATAAATACTGAAAACGAATATCGACCCAATATTTTTTGTAACCAGGTGATATTTACATATTTTATAATTTAACCAATATGTTTCACGTTACCAAAATTTTCTGTTTTACATCCCGATGCGAAGATTTTCGGGAATAATTGTATTGTTTTAACACTTATAAATGTCTTAAATTTAACAATTCACTAAATGCCCTCACTGCCCTCTCTCTCTCCTTCTTTTAAATCTATCCCATGGTTGTCTGTAAGACATTGCTTTATGCGATAAGACCGCCACTTGTACTTTTTTCTGTTTCTGTATGTTATTTTACTGTGTACAATAAAGATTTAAATAAATAAAAGGGTAATACACACTCCCTAAATTCAATATGATGGATGATTATAAAGAATGTGTTTTATTTCTGCTCGTCGACAGAATGAGATATCGCATTATTCTTTTCGTAAGTCTTTTGTTTGTAATCAATCTTAATTTACATAGATTCTAGTCTCGTTTCTTAAAATTATTTCATTGTAAATTCTACATAAATATGTTATTATGGTAAATTGAACATGCTTTTAGAAGATGTATAATATTTTCCCGAAAAATCGTTCTTATTATTACCAAAACTTAAAAAAATAATTAAGAATATGTAATAATTATCAAAAGCGAATATTGGATAAAAATTTAAGTGATGCCAAGTATTACACTATCTAAAACAAACATTAAAATACCGCAGTCATGTATTCAAATATTGCCGAAAAACAAACATTTGTAGGCAGATTAAATACGTGGATTATTCAGATTTAATACAAACAAATGAGAGAAGAGGCTTAAAAGATTATAATACTGCTTGCATTATGAATACGTAATAACCGCCTGGGGTTGTTCCAGTATCCATATTTACTCCTGTGAAACTTAAGTTCCCACTCATAGAAATTTGATCACAACTTAAGAAATTTAATTTTCAAATTAAGAATTGTAAAAAGAGTTTTGATGAAACAAATCAAATGTTTATTATTTTTAGATTGTTTTTTAATTTTATTATATCTTTATATAGTGACATATTTTTTATGGCCAGTGGTTCTGCTAAATATGTCGTGATTATTAAAATAATTGGTAATAATAGTATCAAAATAATACGAACAATCTAATAATCCGTGTATCCGTGTATGTGCCGTGTATCCGTGGCTAATAAAAAAAAAAACAAAAATACTAAAAGTAGGGCGTTCAATAAGAAGGATTTTTTTTTGTAAGTAGAAAATATTTGCACTGAGACTTTTAGCACATTTGTTGAATTATTGGGCACGAAAATAATATTTCACAATCCTGAAAACTTATCATCGCTGATACGAAATATATTCTTGAATAAAATGTTTTAGTGCGCATACTAGCAAGCCGTAAAAAATCTCAACACAAACCATTTAATTCAAGAATTCATCAAACTTTTAATATTCACGAAATATTCTATGCGAGAGATATTTAACAGAATCACAGTGTACAGTTGTTTTATATTTTATTTAAATAATTTTAATATTTTAAACATAAGAAATACTGAGGAAATTTTAATTTAACTTGCAGCACTTTTTTTATAGCTACTGAGGAATTTGTTCATCTGATTATATTTAATTATTATCTTCTACGGGTAATCCGGAATCCCTCTTTAAGTACCTAATTTAAAGATTATTTTGATATCAATTCGTTCGGGGAATTTTCCACGTAAAGGCAAATTTAAAAATTCACCAGCTATACTCAACTAGATGTAGTATAACATATACTACATCTAGTTACACTACAGTACATATACTATGTTGTTTAATAATACACTCAGTAATCCATCGGCTCTCTGGTTTGCAACATGGCTGTAAAGCGTAAGTTCTTAGGTTCACATCCTAGGTTGGTAAATCAAATTAATTGATGAGATATTTCAAACTGGTTTTCAGTTTGAAATATCTCAGGAATTTGCCAGCATTGGATTTTGCTCTCGACATAAGCTTACCTCCAATCATATTTGGGAGGATATAATCTCGGCAAGCTATGGATCGTTGAAACATCATCCTTGCCTAAAAGCCGTATAGATGTTAATGAAACAGAAAATTTTATAAAACGTAATTTAACTCTTTGATTTTCAAATCGTAATTAATCAACAAATTACCTTCAATATGTTTTAATTATCGATTGATGAGAACACTTTATAATGAAATGAACAAAGTTTGTATCATATTAAGTTTGAACTGTAAACTATTCATGGTCAATTAGAGGGCGTAAGTTTCATATCTTACTAAATTACTTTTTGGCGACAAACTAATAATAAGTAAAGTTTTCTCTTATCGATCCTATGTTGTCTGTAAGAGATCGCCTCGAGCGATAAGACCGCTTTTTTATACGTCTTTTTTTTTCTATTGTATTCCTTTTGTATGTCACAGGTGTAAAATAAAGTTTTAAATAAATAATAATAAATAGGTTTCATATTCAAATTTATATTGGGTGTATCATTTGAGGTAGTGAATAAATAATTTCAAAGAGTATTTGATAATAAATCACGGTGCAGTATGTCATTACATTAGTTTTAAAAACTGATTAGATTCTTTGAAACTAAATCGATTTTTAGAATGTATCTTTACTTTGATTGAAATTACTTTGGCTAATACTTTGACTTTTTGTTATTTTCAGCAGTGGGCGATAAATTATAGTATTCATTAAAAAACATATCTTTAACTTATTATATCTCAGATCTTTTATTTCATAATTGCGCATTATGTTCATCTGGCGTAATTCATTGATTACCTTTCTGGTTTACTACGGTATCTAATCTCAGACAGTGCAGACTTGTATGGTGTTATTAAATTTATCAATACACCATGTCATATTGATCACATTGGTAAGCGTCGGATTATAGTAACACTTTAATTAAGGAACGGCTTTTGTCCATCACTGGCGTGTACTGAAATTGCAGTCAGGTCAGTAAATCCTAAGCCTTGGTATTAAACTACGGCCTTTCAGGTATTCTATGCGTCTCGTAATTAGAATAATCGGACTAGTATGCCGATACTTTAATTAGAAGACTTAAGTCTATCTACACTTGAATTTGAGCTATGAGTGTACTGTTTACTAATAAAAATTCCATTAAAGCTACACACTATGACATTTAACAAATATTAAAAAAAATATGAAAATAATTAGTTAATTACTTTAGGACAAATGTAATGATATAAATATCAAATGTACATAATATAATATCCCGCATATTTTTTTTTTATTCAGATGATGTAGAGAAGAATAAGTCTCATACAGATCCACGATTCATGAGGTTTTCCCCGTTGTTTAAATAAATAAACGCGGATAACCTTACGAGAAAACAAATGTATTAAGATGAGCAATTTTCTCCTCCCGACAATTAATCCAGAACATCCGGGGCGAGTTGAAACAAAACCACATATTCAGTTGATAATCCTTAGAATTAGCGTATTTCCACGCATCGGTACTCGTTGTCGAAACAACAAACATTGTTCAATTTCTAGTTCTTCAATACTTCTTTTTTTACCGAACATATTTTTTCTTTCAAAATAGAATTTTATCCGAGATATAGAGCATAGACAGTGATTTTTTGTAAAAGTGTACTTTCTCCGTTCGTGGAATTGATAAAACCTTATTTAAATGAGTTCTAGGATTTTTTACACAGCCATAACAATTCTGTATTTTTAAATATCGAGTTTTATTTTTTCTAGAGGATTTTTACAACTGGCTGTAAAAACAATATTTGCGTTCGATATTCAAATGCGCTAACTTTTCCACTTGTAAGGATAGTGTAAGAAGAGTTGAAAAACTTTGATTGAAATATATTGCGCCGTGTTTCCTATTTACGAGTATAAGCGAGTGCTGCGCTATCCGTCTGTCAATTTGTGCTTGGGGGCACAACTCAATAAAGTTCCGTGGGTTGTGTTCTCAATAATATATTGGGCTTGCGTTGAATTGAAATGCAACTTGGAGTAAGTTTGGAAAATGTTTATCAGACTTTTATAGATTTGTAGTTGGTTTTTCACGGAATATTTATACTTGCTACATAGTCTAGGAATTGGTAAATAGGTATTGAATATTAATAAAGCCATATGTCAGTCCAGGGTAAGTGAGCTTTTCAATGACTCCAAGTAAGCCGTAGCTAGGATATTTCAATATATTCATATACACCGCACACTCGTGGAAATTCCGTAACCTACGCAAGTGACATGACGCAACGCAACGCACATGACGTTTCATGATCCGACTGTAAATATCTGGTTTCCGGTTTCGTACAGACCGGCATTTATGTGTTGGCATTCATGGATTGCAATTTGTAATGGAACTTCTGGGTCTACTCGCTTTATCGTGCAGTATAATGAAAGAAAGAACTTAATTTTTGTGTCTCTTATAGTCATCGGCCTCCCTTTATCACATCCTAGATGATGAAATTCAAAATACAGGGTATATCATCACGTATCATAAGACCATCACGCTTATTTCGTCTAATGCGGTCGGAAGTGACCATGTCAGCCGTAATATGATTCTTCCTATCCTAGACGAAATCCTTCCTATAATCTCCCACATCCTCAACCATTCCGTTTCCACAGGAATATTTCCTACCTCTTGGAAAGAGGCACACATTATTCCTATCCCTAAAAAACCTAATGCCTCTGCACTTTCCGAATTTCGACCAATATCCATTCTTCCATTCCTATCCAAAGTTCTTGAACGTTTGATCCATACCCAACTGAATAATTTCCTTTCCAAAAATAATCTCCTTAATCCTTTCCAATCGGGATTTCGTTCTGGGCATAGTACAACCACCACTCTGACGCATATTACGGATGGCATGAGATCTGGTATGGAAGAGGGCAAGCTGACAGTTCTAGCGTTGCTGGACTTCAGCAATGCCTTCAACACCGTCGATTTTGACGTACTACTCAGCGTGATGTTTTCCCTCAACATATCTCCAACGGCACTTGACTGGTTTCATAGTTACCTGTACGGGCGCCGGCAACGCATCTGCATCGAGGAGAATTTTTCCTCTTGGTGCTCAGTGTCTGCTGGCGTACCACAGGGCGGCGTGCTTTCTCCTCTACTTTTTGCTATTTTTATTAATTCTATCACTAATCACCTTCATTCTTCCTACCACCTCTACGCTGATGATCTCCAAATTTACTCTCAGGCCCCTTTGGACAGGATGGTTGATGCAATCTCAACGATTAATGTTGATATCCAACACATTTGCGATTGGAGCAAACGGCATGGCTTGACGCTGAATCCAAATAAGACTCAGGCAATTGTTGTTGGCAGTCCCAGGTTGATAGCAAAACTTAATTGGGCCCAGCTGCCGTGTGTTGCTTGTGATGGTGTTACCATCCCCTACAGCGACACTGTAAGAAATTTGGGGCTGAATATAGACAAAGGCCTCACCTGGGGTCCGCAAATTCGAGATGTAAGTCGAAAGTTGTTTACTTCAGCTCGATCCTTGCGAAGGTTACACAATTTCCTACCCGTTACCACGAAGAAATCGCTTGCGCAAACACTCCTCCTCCCCATCCTTGATTATGCCGATGTCAGCTATCTAGATCTCACCGAGGACCAGCTAAATAAACTTGAGCGTCTTCAGAATTTCTGCATAAGATTCATATTTGGTCTACGTAAATATGATCATGTTTCCGAGTTTCGTGCTAAGCTCAAGTGGTTACCTATACGACTTCGCCGGAATACTCACATTCTTTCTCTTCTTTACAATATTTTGTTTAATCCTCTCACCCCTTCTTATCTTAAAGAACGATTTGTCTTTCTTCATGACTCACATACGAGGTCCTTGAGGTCGTCCGAGAACTTAAAGTTGAGAATGCCCGCCCACACTACAACATTTATGGACAAATCTTTCGGTGTCGTAGCTGTTCGCTTGTGGAATGCACTACCCGTTGTGGTGAGGCAGGCTCAAACTCTGTCATCTTTTAAGAAGCTAGTAAAAGAGCACTACCTTTCTTCTTAAACAGATTTACTGATTAATATTATTTCCTTTATTTAAATATATTGGTAATATATTTATATATGTATGTTTATTTACATATAAATGTATTTATGTATGTCTATATACATTAATTATGTAGTTTTTGTAAATTTATGTATAAATAGTATTATTTATTTGAGCTTTTATTGCCTTTATCATACACTGCCCTTTCTTTCTCCCTCTCATAAATCCATCCAATGGTTGTCTGGTAGAGATTGCCTTAGTGCGATAAGACCGCCATTTGTACTTTGTTGTTTTGTTGTCTATATATATCTGTTGTTACATTTTTGTGTACAATAAAGAATATAAATAAATAAAATAAATATATCCAGACCGCGACCGAAAACGAAGCCAGGTGGTAGTATTAGTGACTTCAGACACAATGCAACTAAAACTTTCGCAAAAAGAAATTGACAACTTTTTACTCGTTGTATTTGAGTGATAAATACATCGTTTATCTAAAATAATTACGTAAACCTTTTTATTTTTAAAGACGCAATGGTATGTAAGTGTTTAAATTACTATTATCCCATTTACCACCCAAACGGTTTTCGGTCGCAGTCTTGATATACCCGGCCGGTATTTCTACAATTTAACTTCTACGCTGCCTTTTAGCTGCACCAGTATAACAATATATTTGTTCGCAGAGAGCGGCGCGAAGCTTCGTCGCGATGGTGTGCTTAATCTTTACCCATTCCCGCGGGTGGGACGCGCCTCGCACCGCACCTGGCAGATACCCATCAACGACCTCTATTTAGGTAATAATATATTAAAACACTGCATGGAATTCCTTACAAAGAGCTCTTAAAAAACCTATAACGCGCTACAGCGAAGTAAGCGGTCGGCGGTCCATGACCATCATGAACAAAGAAAAAACAAAATTTTATCCAAAAACATTATATATTAATCTTTTTTTTATATAACCTTTAACTGAAAATAACATGCTAACTTATCAATTTCAATTTTAATTTTTATAAATTAATTTCAATAATAACAGTATACATGGGTAATATCTTCCCATAGGTACATGAGGCTTCCCATAATACTTGAGGAAAAGTAGGTACTTTTCCTTAAGTATTATGATACCGGAATTGCGTGGTGGCCTGTTGGTAACGGACCAGATGCGGCTACCTACATGTTCACGGTGGTCGCGGGATCAAATCCCAGGGCACACCTCTGACTTTTCGTAGTTATGAGTGTATTGATAGTCAATCACCACGCACTTTAACGGTGAAGGAAAACATCGGGAGGAAACCTGCATACCGTAGCGATTTTAAAGAATTTCTAAGGTGTGTAAGTCCGCCAACCCGCTCTAGGCCAGCGTGGTGGACTATATGGCCTAACCACTCTCAATCGATTATCTCGGTTGTAGAGTAGGCCCGTGCCCTGCAGTGGGATTCGTTTCATTCCTATAAATCCATAATTTGTGTTCAGAATACGAGCCCGTGGACAAACGCCAGCTCTACGCGTTCCCACGGGTGGGCCGGGGTGAGGCGGCGCTCCTGCGACCCGAGCAGCGCCTGGACGTCCAGCCGGTCCCGGGACGCCGCAGCGACAAGCCCGGTATGTGGTTCGGTCCCAGGCTAGGCAGGTCCAAGAGCAACGAGGATGGTAAGTCATCACCAACCCGCCGGGTCTGATTTACGAAGCAATGAAACGCAGGCAAAAGTACCGATAATTAAAAAAAGAACAAAAATACTTTTTACAATAAATTTTTCGAACACAAGAATGTGGGATATTTGTTTGCGTTCTATTATTTCGTATCTCGGATGTGGTGTGCATTGCCAGAACCCAAAAACCCGGGTCTCCCCTCTCTGGTCATGTCCTTTTCGATACATTTAAAGGGCTGTCAACGCATTTATAAACCCAGGTGTCCAGGGTGTATTGGGCGGCGGTGATCACCTACCTGCAGGTAAGTTACTCATTACTGTGTATATTAATAAAATAAATAGCATATATTAGCAGAAAAAAATATTTTGTCATTATACGACCTAAAAAGTAAGTCGGGCATAACATATTATGTAGTGTAGAAAATATTTTACTAACGCCTGCTTGACATGACAATTAAATTAATTATTTCCCTGACAACCCCTGGTTGCTCTCACAGATCATTTATCATATCATTCACTTGACCTTTAGTTCGAATTATAATTTCATAAATAAAGAAAAGTTGTATTTCAAAACTATCAATAGTTTAAACGTTGCCCAAGACACATGAGATAAAATAAATTATTTCTTAACACAGCCTTAATTTAGCCTGTGTAAATCTAGACCAGTGTAGACCTAGAGGTTCAGGTGATTTACCACATCTTA
Source organism: Deilephila elpenor (assembly GCA_949752805.1). Lineage (NCBI taxonomy): Eukaryota > Metazoa > Arthropoda > Insecta > Lepidoptera > Sphingidae > Deilephila > Deilephila elpenor. The sequence goes on from OX457114.1 coordinate 4,734,154, forward strand.
CAGAACTCCCACTCTCACCTCGTTCTTTCAAATTTTCTAATCCATTTCAAAAGCTGGCATGCCAACAATAGTTATTTATTCTTGGTTGTTTCATGGGCCGATGATTACTAATTATTACTACTAATTGAATGATCAAGTGTATACCATAAAAATACCCATAAACAAAAAATATTATAAGTTGACAGATACTCTACATTCACTTATTTTCCACAGAGATCGAAATCCAAAATGAAAACATGGACCGCAGCGAGCCCGAACTCATGGAAAGGAAGAAAAGAAACACCAAATTAAACTAATACACAGACTAGAATATAAATAGAGCTGCAATACCACGCCTCTTTACAAACAAACATAGATTAAAAAAGAGACCCGACACTACGGTCGGTCAAATAATGCCTACTTTTATTAATCTTCTTGGATGTCACGATTGTAATTAAGTTCGCAAATAAATGTTATGTATAAACATGTTAATTATTGTAGATAAGGTTGCCAAATTTACTTCTAAGACTGGGTGGATTTATTATCTAAACGGAGTATTCCTTTTAGTTAATAAATCCTTGGGATAATTTTGGCACGTATTTTAAGGTTATGTTACCATTAGTTGTTTGTAATTGCAACAATTTATTGAAAATAAAAGAATTAATCTTACATCGATTTTAATTCCATTCCATGTATTTCCAATGAATGTAAACGTCCTTTTTTTAACGCCTAATTTGTTTATTTTTAACGACTAAACCCTGCCTACTGCCTGTATCTTTGGCTTATTGAAATAAAATTATGTTTAAAACATTTAATAAATTGTTATTAAAATTATAAAATATGAATAAGTTACTCTTTAATTTCTTTAAACATAATTTATTTCGATTAGCCAAAAAGACAATCATAAAACAATAAAACTGCCAAAACATTACAACCAATTAAAACAGCTTTTACAAACCATCCCACATATTGCAAATAGAAGTTAAACAACGCAAATAGAGCAATTAAATTAAAATACTTGAGTCCACAATTCATAAATATTATATTGTTTGAGCAGTGTAACGAGATGAGGCAGATTATCCCGCCTCGAGCGATGGACGGCAAATTAAAGTGGCGCCACTTGTGCCAGTTCTGTTGGATTAACAAGTGCTGAAAATATAAAATTTTCGTGGGTGTCTTCTAAGGTAAAAGTCTGTGGTAAAACTCAATAATACGAATTACTATTTATTAACTTAAGTGAGTTACAATATACACAATATGGACTAATGACTATTGACAATAATAATGTTTTATATGAAAAGTGCGTGTGATCGCGACGCGGCGTCATTCCGGAAGGCGGAAGGAAGAGGGAGTGTGAGGTGAGGTGAGGCGCGGGAGCGGGGACGGAAGCGTCCACGGCTGCTTTCATTATACGGCATATCGCCGTGGTAGCCGTCCCCGAGTTAGGCGAACGCGGCGGTTTGCTACATGCTCCCCCTCAAGTTCAGGAGAACGCCCTCGCTCCTGAACTGGTAATCTGACAACCCTAACGGGACGACCTCTTTTCTTCTTAGGAATCACCGGTTCTGGTGGTGATTCTTGATTGCCCTGATACCGAGTGATGTCTTCTACGTGATACCTACCAATAGGTTCGTTTGAAGAATTGACATGCGCGAGTTTAAATGTCGTTGGACTTACTTTTTCGGTAATACGATATGGGCCATCGCGACGTGGAACAAATTTGGACGTAAGATCTTTAGAAGTATTACTTAGAACGTGAGACTTTAGGAGGACTAAGTCACCTACCTGAAATGCATCAGCAGGTCGGCGTGAAGCATCGGCACTCTCCTTACTTTTGTCTTGCTGAGTCTCCACACGTTCGCGAACAGCTGCTAGGGACTTAATAAACTTTCGAAGGTAAGGCGTTATTTGAGGTATAAAATTTTCCTTGTCTAAAATAGAGCGAATATCATGCGTTACTTCTGTGGGAGACCTCATTTCCCTTGCAAAGGTAAGATAAGCAGGTGTTACACCGGTAGTGCGACACGGGGCACTATTTAAGGCAAATCTAATAACCGGCAAGTGCTTTGGCCATGACGTATGGTCTTCTTCCACCAGCTGGGAAAGCAATGCTTTTAAATCGCGGTTCTTTCTTTCCGCAGGGTTTGCTTGAGGATGATAAAGTGGAATTAGATTCTGTTTGATGTCTAAAACCAACATACACTGACGCATCAGTGCGGATACAAATTGGACTCCATTGTCCGATATTATTCTGCGCGGTAAGCCGTACCTCATAAAATATTCCTCGATGAGAATCTTGGCACAAGCTTCGGCTGAGGCTTCCTTCAAAGCAAATAGCTCTGTCCAACGAGTAGCAGTGTCTTCTATTAGGAAAATCCACCGCTCCCCCTGCTCTCCTTCTGGCAGAGGTCCGAACAGATCGATGGCTAGTACCTCATTGCGTTGGTTCATCACTGGCGTTTGTAGAAGTCCGGGTGGTTTAGCATTTGCAGCTTTGTACCGTTGACAGTGGATGCAGGCCTTTACATAATTACTGATGATTCTACGCATCCCTGTGAAATAAAACAATTGGGCTACCTTTTGATAGGTTCTATCGATCCCAGGATGGCCGGCAGTCGGTGAGTCGTGTAGGTCTTTTAAGATCTCGGAAACTTGATCAGCAGCAACGACAAGTTGAGGGGACTCGCAATCCGAATCTGGATTATGGCGGAATAGGACTCCTTGGTCCATAAGAAAACCCCTTTCTGACCACCTTTGAGCCGCAATCTCATCTACACCTTCAAGCTCATTAATAATCTTCACCAGGTTGGAATCACTTACCTGCATTTGTCGAAGATCACTTGGCTTCTTATTAGGCAAGTCGCAAATAATAGAACAGACACCACAAGAGTCTCGAGAGTCTTCCGAACAAGCGGGTCTACTTAGTGTGTCCGCTACGACATTTGCCTTACCTGGAGTGTAATGGAACCGGATATCGAAGGACTGTAATTTTAAGGCCCAACGAACCAATCTTCCAGTTGGTGATTTAAGCGAGAGTAACCACCGGAGAGGTTGATGGTCGCTACCGACAATGACGGGTTGTCCGTCGAGGTATGCCCGAAATCGCTCCACTGCCCAAACTACCGCGAGGGCTTCCCTTTCAGTCGTGGAGTAGTTTCTCTCAGCAGCATTAAGGAGGCGGCTGGCATATTCAATAGGTCTTTCCTGATTACCTTCTCCCTGTAATAAAACTGCACCTAATGCGTAGTTACTGGCGTCTGTGCGCACGATGAAGGGATAATTAAAATCAGCTTGAACTAGTATTGGAGCTGTAGTAAGCAGTCGCTTTAGCTCTAGAAAGGCTTGCACCTGCTCTGCGCTCCAGATCCATACTTGGCTTTTTCTGGTCAAACGTGTTAATGGTTCGGCAACTTTTGAAAAGTTCGGTATGAACTTTCGAAACCAAGAACAAGTTTGCAAAAAGGTTCTTAAATGTTTTAGGTTCTTCGGCTCCTCCATATCTAGAACTGCACTTACCTTGTCTGGATCTGTAGATACGCCTTCCTGCGTTATAATGTGACCAAGGTACTTGACACTTGCTCTGGCGAAAGCGCACTTATCTCTGTTCACGTGGAGGTGAAACTCAACCAGGCGTTTAAAAACTGCATCAAGGTCACGGAGGTGTTGCTGGAATCCCTCAGAAATTACTAAGAGATCATCAAGGTAACCCAAGATAGTTACATCTTTAAGGGCTGCGCAGGAGCGTAGGCGATCGATGAGTCGCTGAAATGTCGCCGGTGCGTTCTTCAGACCGAACGGCATTCTCTTAAAACGGTAAGTACCTAGAGGGCAGACAAAAGCAGTTTTGTCTCTATCATCCTCATGAACACTTACCTGCCAATAAGAAGACTGAAGATCCAAGGTGCTCATGTAACAATTTCTCTTTGTACTTTGCAGGAGCTCGTCGATGTGCGGCATCGGGTAAGTATCAGATTTTGTTATTGCATTTAAGCGTCTATAGTCGACGCAGAAGCGGATACCTCCATTGGATTTCGGCACGAGCAGTGCCGGTGAACTCCAAGCGGATTCACACTCTTCGATGATCTCATCGTGCAACATTTTGTCGATCTCTTTCTTCATCACATTTTTCTTTGTGGGGTTCAGGCGGTATGGGGGTACAGATATGGGAGGATGCTCACCTGTATCAATCCTGTGTTCTGCAAATGGCGTAGGACCTCCCCCTGCTCTGAAGACATGTGAATATCGTACGAGGGTGTCAGCCAGTTCTTTCCGCTCAGCTGGCTGAAGATGACTGCCCTCGTCATCCCGAAGAATTTCAGTGGCAGCACAAGCTATATTATTATTAGACATCGGTTCGAAATGAAGTTGATATTTAACTTTAGCATTCCTACTAAAATACCAATTTTTCTTATGAAAATCGATACCTACTTCTGCTGCGGAGATAAAATCGATGCCTAATAAAGTCTCGTTATTGGTCGCTTGTGGGAAAATTAAGAATGGTATAGTAATAATTTTATGTACTAGCTTTACGTTAAGCGTCGTGGTCAATACTTCCATCTCCCGAACTATCCCATCCGCGAGTTTCACAACCCTAGTAGCGGGCACGAGAGGGTGTCCCTTACGTTGAAGGAGAGCATATAACGTGTAACCGGCAATACAGTGTTTGGCGGCTGTATCAATTAAAGCAGTACCCGAAATACCCAAAATCTCGATTTTTAATATTGGACGTCGATGTCCAAGGTCATTCGGTGTACCAGGTCGGTTACCACGCATTAAACCATTTTCATAATCATAACAATTATTACAAAATACAATATTATGAGTTGTACATTCATTCTTAAAATTAACATTTTTGTAGTTACGCACTTTAGCACTACAGTTCCTAATTTTGGCCTTCAAATTATTATTTGACGAACATCGCGTATTCGACACGCAATACGATTTAATGCTACAAAATCCGTCACTGAATTTGTTCGACGCATCCGCGGCACTATGCGTATAGGAACTATGCAAACCTTGCTCACTCCGCGATAACTTACGGCACTGGAGTTTCGAATGTCCGTACCGCTTACAGTACGAACATATCGGACGCTTGTTGACAGGTCTCTCGGCGTCCTGGTCAGGCACGGCGCACGATGGGCGTGCGACGTGATGAAGGGCGGGAACACTAAATCGCGTCGGCCTCGACGCGGGTGATGACGTAGCAGGTTCAGCGCCGGAATGGGTTGCTATGCGCTGCGGCAGCGGCGGCGGCGACGGCGGCATCGTCAAAGGAAATGGCGCGGCAGCGCGGGCGCGCGCCGGCTCGCTTGAAGGACACGAATCGTTTTCATTTAGCGAATCTTCAATATTTCGATCGTGTCGAAGAAGTTCTGCAAATGCACTAAAATCATCTCGTCGAAGACATTGTCGAATACGGCCATTTAGTAAGCCGTATGTGATGTCTAGTCTCGCTTTTTCAGACAAATCTTCTTTAGGTAGCCTAGACATTAGGGCTCGTATTCGCGCCACAAATAAATCTGTTTTTTCGTTTGACTTGTGTGGCGAGGAAAATATTTCCAAGTAAATGCGGTGTGGAGGCCGGCGGTCGCCATAGGCACTGATAAGATTCTCTTTGGCCTGCGGCCAGGTAGATATGGTGTCTTTAAGGCCTTGCCACCATGTTGCAGCATCGTCAACTAGCAACATTGACAGTCCGCGTATAATATTCAAATCAGATACCTGAGCGCAATCGGCGTAGCTCTCCACGGCGTCTATAAAAGCATCCACGCTTTCGTTGGCACGGCCCCCGAAGGTACTTTTGCATCGCGCCAGGGTGCCTGGAGAGGTAGCTTCGCTTGTTCCGGGTGTCGAGCATCGTTGCTGCGCGACGACACACTGCAGCGCGTCCCTGAAGGCTTCCGTTTGAGACTGAAGGAAAGCACTAAAACTTTCTTGCGTGAACGTAAATTCCGGCGCACGCGGCAATTCAAGCGCATGCGCATAGGCCTGCGATGGCGGCGGCGACGGCGTCCGATCGTCTACACGGGGGGGTACGCGCTGGTTTTCGGCTGCGCTCCTTGTAGTAGGCATTGTTCGTTTTGCTTCCAAACTGTAAATGTATTACAGTACTGCCGGTCACTTCACTTATCACTACTAATAGTCTGCCATCTTTAACACAAACACACGTTGAGCGCCAGTTTCGTGGGTGTCTTCTAAGGTAAAAGTCTGTGGTAAAACTCAATAATACGAATTACTATTTATTAACTTAAGTGAGTTACAATATACACAATATGGACTAATGACTATTGACAATAATAATGTTTTATATGAAAAGTGCGTGTGATCGCGACGCGGCGTCATTCCGGAAGGCGGAAGGAAGAGGGAGTGTGAGGTGAGGTGAGGCGCGGGAGCGGGGACGGAAGCGTCCACGGCTGCGTTCATTATACGGCATATCGCCGTGGTAGCCGTCCCCGAGTTAGGCGAACGCGGCGGTTTGCTACAAAATGTATTTATAAATCATCTGGGACATCTACGCCTTTAGCGGTCTTGTCTTTGCTCTTTGCTCAATATTGTAAATGTTTCTGCATTTCGCTAAGTATTTACTGTTTGCGCTATGGTAAATTATGGTTAATTTTATTTAACACACCTAACATTCAAAGTAGTAGTCTAGTAGGGTCAACCCCAATTAAAATTGATACGTGTCTTGTAATATGGGTGTCAAAGATACGAAGAACTCGATTAACACTGATATATTAGTTTAGCTTTGGAGATGATCGATCTAAATATGCAAAACAACAACAAATAAAAATTGGACCGCGACTCCTGTTCATTTCTGGGGAACTGAGCGGTCGTCCATTGTTTACGCCATGAGCGCTGAACTGAGAATGATTCATACATCATAATATAGTTCTTGAAATAACATCATATATTGTTAGGTTTGGTAAATCCAATACAAATCAACAGTTTTTTTTATTGCAATGAATGGCGAGACGAGCAAGCCATTCGCCTAATCGTAAGAAATACGACCGCTCATGGACATTACTCACAGTTTTAGGGCTTTCTATAAAGGACGAAAATATACACGTCATACTTACCTATATAACTACACACTGTTTTATTTATTGTATGGGACTGAGAAACGAGCTAACCTGATGAAAATATCTACAAGAGTTCAATCCTAAGTACTTATACTCTGTAATGAGAGAGATAAGAAAGATTTTTCACTCTTTCTTTTTCCTTGAAGTGGAAAAATAAAAACACACCGAATACAACAAAGCGGTTATTTTATGACAGTTTTTTTTAAGATGCTGGATCTCTCCGACCAAACCACCCGTACAATAGTCCAAGATAACTGCAGTGTGGTTAACAAGCATTAAAGTACTTTTAATAGAAAAAATTAGCACATTTTGCCAACTATTGGCAAACAAAATCGATAAAGAGATAGTCTCGTTTCTTTCTTTCTGCTGCCATACAGAACCAAGAGAACCTAAGGAATTGACCAGCATTGTGGCCGTCTTCGTAAGTAAGTACCTAGTTTTGTCTAACATGTGGTAACAATCGACAACATTGTTCCATGTTGCTCCACAAAAGGTAACTACGATGTGGATGCACTGTTATTTTACCAAATTAATCAGAAATAAATTAATGTCCAACACAATGACAAGACATGACGTTCAATTCCACAAAAACCTTAATTCATTTTACGATTATTGTGGAGGTAGTACTTAAACAAAAGTCCAAGACCCACTCTTTTTTGCATGTTCCCTTGAGAGCATTATTTTTAACTGTAACTGTAAAGTAGAAATACTACCTTACGTTGTATTTTGTTTAAGTTAATTTAATTTTGAATCTGGAATCCATCCTCCATCGTAAAATTCGAGTAACTATTTTGTATTTTAAAAACCAACTTTTTTTTCAAAAGTACTGCCTCGGCGGCGTATATAGTTGTACTACGGTACGATTACAAAACTGGGGTCGCGGGTTGGAATCCCGGGTTGGGCACAGTGATATTGGATTTTCTATTCATTATCAGCCCGGAGTCAATTTGTGCCCGATATGGCGATAGGTTCGCCCTCTATCACATCGTGGAACATACAAGGAGAAATGTTGGCGTCCTGGTGCCGTGAGTTTATACATATGTTTGTATGTACATATTTTTTCCTGGTGTGACTGACAAGAAAGATCGTATCTATCCCAGTTATGAATCTAAATCCACCGATGTGAAACGATTATCCTGCGAGTCGGCACAATTATGCTGTCCTGGTTTTTATCTCTTTATTTTAAACAGTCTTTGCGTCGCTCTGCAACTATGACAGACCTATTGTACACTAAAATAATACAACTATCTATATGGTAATTGCAAAGATTGTAGAATACAAAATTTATTTTGCAACGTTACACATTGAATCTGTCAATACACTCTGAGATACTCCTGTATCCAGTGGATTCACATGAAATTCTTCTGTCATAATTGTGTTCTCATAAACTCAGTTCGGGTGCAATCACATAGAAGGAAGACAATTCTAATTTTATAAATTAATTGTAATTTTGTAAATTAATTGTTGTTTTCAAATTTATTATTATTTTTGTTTACTATTGTATTGCAAGCCATGGTCACCTATAAATGTAACCGCATTTAGCAAGCGATATAAATATTGTATAATTAAATTGTTTTTATGTATGCTACTCGGTGATCCAAATAAAATAAAAACAAGTTGGTGAACATCTTATGTTTCTCCGTTTGTATCCGGTTTTACCAAGGATGAACCTGAAACGACCACTAGAGTCACTATGATCGGTTCTTATCCACACGCGTACTGTCACGAGTGTTGCCTTCAATGTACGGTAGACATCCCGGACGATACGATTTTCGACATTTCTAATATCAGGTATTTTCATTACTTCACAATTCAATTATATTTTATTCCAATGCGCAATTCCGACACGTGTCACAAGCTTTAGGATTACATAAACCTTTGTAAAAATAAACAAGGTTCATCCGTCGCAAAACATTTGTTTACTCGCCTAGGTACCGATGCACCCTTTTGTTTACAGTTCCTATAAACTATACATATAGGCGGTGGTCCCAGTGACAGCAGTTTTTATTATAATATGTACTATGTAATATTATAGAGAGGAAATGTTTGTTTGTTGGTTTACAGTGAATTGGCTTCAAAACTACTGAACCGATTTGAAAAATTCTTTCACTTTTAGGAAGCTACACTATCCCCAGGTGAAATAGGCTATATTATTTATTCAAAAAAATGAGGTGTCCTTACTAGAACTCCAATAATGTAACCCAAGGTGTAAATAATTACCTAGTATTTTCTTTACATCGCGTGCGCTGGGAAAACTATAATATATTGTTGATGTGGACTGAACTCAAAAACTATCTGCACCCGGGGGAAGCCGGGCCGAGCCTCTAGTTGTTTTTATAATATAAAATATTGTTATCAGTAGCAGCGGTGTTAGGTCGCCCACACCGCCGACCTGAGATTCGGGGGCGTAAAAATTGGGCATACTGCGGGTTCAGTGCGCCCATAACGAGATGTTTTGGAACGTTTTATCATTTCCATATTCTTTTATAACTTTTTCAATAAAAACACATCATTATACATTATACAATGACTACACTGTGTTGTGGTGCAATTTTGTAAATGTCACTGTTATTGTTCCACTATTTATTAACCTACCCTAATTTTTTTTTTTTTTGTTATGTCAGTACTCTGTTTTAATATGACATATTATGGCTAATAGGAATGATGCGTTCCGAAACGAAATGTATTTATTTTTTAAAAATTAATTTATATTTACACTTTTATTTTTTTCATTCTTATTTTTGTAACTCATTTTTCTTGTTTAATTTATAGTTTTTTTACTTATACTGTGTTAGAGTGTGTTAGCTGGCAGGTGGTGCAGATATTATTTGGTGCTTTTATATATTTTATAAAGTAGCGTTAAAATTAGTTTGTAATAATCTATGTTTATATGTATATTTTGTTAATATTTTAGTTTTGCTTAGTTGTTTGTCAATATGAATTCAGATAACTCATATTATTCTGCCAATGAATCCAATTCCACATGTAGTGATGACAGTTTCTGTTCAGCTACTGATGAATCTGCACAACTGGTACGGCAAATATTTAACTGTCAAGGTCGTCTTAACTTTCATGTTTGCCATATCAACGCGCAAAGTATACCGAGTCATTATAACGACTTGGTGGTAACTTTCAGTGACACTAACGTTCATGCCGTTCTAATATCCGAGACCTGGCTCAAACCTCACCTTCCTTCGGCCATTTACTCTCTCCCTGGTTTCATTTTGATTCGAAACGATAGAACTGATCGAAGGGGGGGAGGGGTGGCCATTTATCTCCGTAGCGATTTTTCTTATAAAATTTTAGCTTCTTCCTCTTCCCTTTCTGATAATTGCGCTGAGTATTTGTTTCTCGAGGTTTTGGTCAAGGGAGTGAAATCCATACTTGGAGTGGTTTATTGCCCTCCTTCCACAGATTACTTCTCCAGTCTTGAACTAGTTCTGGAATCTTTGGGGTCAGATTACGTACATCACATCATCATGGGAGATTTCAACACCAATCTCCTTGTCCAATGTTCCACACGTTCCCGTAAACTCCTTGACATCCTTGAGTCTGCCAGTTTGCACGTCCTGCCTCTAAAAGCCACTCATCACAACATTGACGCAGAGGATACCTGGCTTGACTTAATTCTTACGTCTTCCCCTGACCGTGTTTATTGTCATGGTCAGTTTCCCTCTCCTGGTTTTTCCCACCACGACCTAATCTACATTTCTTACACCCTTAAACCCCCCAAATCCCTACCTAAGGTATTGTTCATGCGTTGCTTTGGTCGCATGGATCTAAACACGTTGTCTAAGGACGCTGCACTCCTTTGTTGGGATGAACTGACGGCAGCTACTACTGTAGATGATAAAGTGGACATGTTTAACACCCGTGTTCAAACACTGTTTGACATCCATGCTCCCGTCAGGAAAGTCAAATTGAAGCGAACTCCAGCCCCTTGGATGACGGATGAAGTTCGAGCGGCAATGAGGCGCAGAGATCGGGCCTTTCGAAAATTCAAGCGGTGCCGTTCAGATGACAACTGGAGTCTGTATAAGGCCGTGAGAAATCGGTGCAATCAGGTGATACGCAACACTAAACGCCGACATATCCTCGATAACATCATCTCCACTTCATCTGCTAATATCTGGAAATTCCTCAGGACGCTAGGTATTGGCAAACAGAACGACACTAACTTCCGGGGAACCATTGGCTTAGATGATATTAATCGTCACTTCACCACATCCACACCGATAGATCATCAAGCTAAATGTCGGACTTTGGAATTTATTGCCAATCTCCCCCAGCCGGATATAGATGACTTTAAGTTTTCTCCAACTACGCCGGATGAGATAAAAAAGATAATCATGTCCATAAGGTCTAATGCTGTAGGCTGTGATAACATAACCCGTCGTATGATAACTACAGTATTGGAACATCTCCTCCCCCCTCTTTCCCATATCATAAATTTCTCTTTTAGCAGTGGTGTTTTTCCGTCCTTGTGGCGGAAAGCCTATGTTATTCCTCTCCCCAAAATTCAAAACCCTTCTCTCGCTAGTCACTTCCGACCCATATCCATTCTTCCCTTCCTATCCAAAGTGCTAGAGGCCTGTGCCCACAAACAACTATCTAAATTTGTACACTCTAATAATTTATTGAGCTCTCTGCAGTCTGGATTTAGACCCGGCCACAGCACTACTACCGCACTCCTTAAAGTGATTGGCGATATTAGGGCAGGCATGGAGGACACCAGAATCACGGTGTTGGTACTGGTTGACTTCTCGAATGCCTTTAATAACGTCAATCACGACATCCTTTTGTCCATCCTTTCCCATCTTAAAATCTCACCCGTAGCGTTGGAATGGTTCTCATCTTATCTTCGAGGGCGCCAGCAGCTGGTGCGCATCAATGACTCTTCGTCTAGTTGGTGTGACCTTGAATCTGGCGTGCCTCAAGGCGGTATTCTTTCCCCTTTATTATTTTCATGTTTTATTAACCTCGTAACCCAGAAACTTCAATGTTCGTATCACCTCTACGCCGATGACTTACAACTTTATGCTCAATCTGCTGTAGACTGTTTGTCCACAGCCATCGACAAAGTTAATAGGGACCTGGGGTATATCAAGAAATGGTCGGACGAGTTCGGCATATCCGTGAACCCACTCAAATGTCAGGCTATTTTGGTTGGTAGCCAACGTTTAATGAACAGAGTCGATTTGACAACTACACCGGCGGTTATCTACGATGGGTCACCTATCGCTTGGTGTTCTGTCGTGAAGGATCTTGGGTTACTAGTAGATTCTACACTAAGCTGGCGACCCCAAGTTACTTCTATATGTCAGAGAGTCACTAGTATTCTCCGCATGCTTTATCGCTTGAAGCACTTTCTGCCTTGCAAGACCAAAGTAATGCTTGTCCAAACCTTAATCTTCCCTGTTATCGACTATGGTGATGTATGCTACTATGACCTGAATGCAGATCTTCTCAATAAACTCGACCGGCTTCTCAATAACTGCATTCGATTTATTTACAATCTTCGTAAGTACGATCATGTATCTTCTTATCGCTCCCAACTTCAGTGGTTACCCATTCGTCAACGTCGCAGCCTGCGCGCTCTTACTACACTCTTTTCTATATTAATATGTCCCACTGCACCATCCTACTTAACTCCTCACTTTCAATTCTTAGGGTCCAACCACGATAGAAGTCTCCGCTCGTCTCACAGTCTTCTTCTTCAATGCCCAACCCATCGCTCTGATTTTATACATTCCTCCTTCACGGTGCAATCTATTCTTTTATGGAATGCCCTCCCACTCGAAATTAGAACGGCCACCAACCGTTATGTATTTAAACTGAGAGTTCGGGAACTGTTTTCGGAGAACAGAAACTAAATTGACATAATAAGTTAGTTGTATATATATTGTGTATGTTTGTATATGTATGGATACTATTGTATGTATATATGTATGTATAATTGTATATATATTTTTAAGTATGTGTATTTGTTTATAAATAATGTTTATTTTTAATTTTTGGTCATCTTAATTTTGCATAAACCTGCTTTGCTCCATTTCTGCTTCACCCAAAGGTAGACTGTAATAGAATGCCTCTGGCATTAAGTCCGCCTGTATACAATTTTGTATATAAAGCAAATAAAATAAATAAAATAAAAAATAACTATAGCGACTCTGAGATGGGCGACAGAGCGCGTGGCCTTGTATCATAATTATAATCCCATGGGTGTCGCGTTTCAGGCTCGTCCTACGAATATCCAATTATAATCAAGTGGGCACATTTGTATCGACTGGCGAGAAATTAACACCTCAGGTTGGTTGTCACTCTTTCTGGACAGCACTGCGCTTACCATTAGGCATAGTGTATATTGTCGTGTCAGTATTTAAAAAAAATCCATTAATGGCAAATATACAGGGTATATCAAGACCGCGACCGAAAACGAAGTCAGGTGGTAGTATTAGTGACTTCAGACACAACGCAATGAAAAATTTCGCAAAAAAAAAAATCGTCATTTTTTCATACATAGTTTTCCTAAAATAATGATGTACACCTTTTTATTTTTTAAGACGCAATGGTACGATAGGGTTTAAATTACTATTTTCGCAATAACTAGGTATTTGCTACCCAAAAACAATGATTTTCAAAAAATTGCAAAAAAAAAAACCGTCGCTTATTTTTATTTGCATTGTGTCTGTAACCACTAAAACTACCACCCGGCTTCGTTTTCGGTCGCAGTCTTGATATACCCTGTATAAGCAAATTACGGCATGACATTTTTTTCTACGTAAATTGTTTTGAATAGGGTCGATTAAGCCCTTCAAATCGCTATCACTAGTACCACAGACCATGCTTTAATAAATACGTAATGAGTAAACAAGTGGGCGTGTGGATGCCGTCCGGCGAGGGCTTTAGCGACCCACCTGCGTGCACTAACCCTACTGATGGTTTAACCCTACCGATGATGGTTTTTACTATCGATGTTCTATTTCCGACTAATTCCGGGTTAATTCGAATGCATCATTTAATTTGCTAATGATTAGGGCTTTCGATTGTGTACTGTTTAGGTTAATCCTTATTAATGTTATAATAGCGAAAGTTTGTTTCGATGTATGGATGTTTGTTAATCTTTCACGCGAAAACGGCTGGACTGATTTTGATCAAATCTGGTATAGGGGTAACTGACTCCCTTGACCCTATATTAACATGGGCAATTTTGATGCCGAAAAAATGTAGCGTGCCCGTGTGACGAGTAAAGAATCCAAATATACATCTTTGCTACTCTTTCAACCCTGAATGGATAGCAAGAGTCAGGAGAGGACAGGATTGGATGCTTTTTGTCATGGGATAGAATGTGATGGGATAGAACGGGACGGGAAAGCAATATAGTCGACGACGGTCACATTGAGTGTAAATATTAAACAGTTAATAAGCGAAAAAATATAAATAAATAAATACACCCAACAGTCACATACATAGTCCTGACCCCACATTAAGATCAATTAAGTCTTGTGTCGCAGGTATCAGAACTGCGAGAGACTTTTCGGTCTCACAAACACCCAGACCCGAAAGAAATATTTGTGTGCCGCACAAACATTTCACTTGGTGCGGGGATCGAACCCGCGGCCTCTCGTTTCACAGCCGGCGTTTAACCAACTGCGCCACGGAGGCTGTCAAAATATGTTGTTGAAGTGGACTGGACTCAAAAACCAACTGCACCCGGGCGAAGCCAGGGCGGACCGCTAGTAAAATTATAATTGTATGTGTGATAAGTTGTTTCATCGGATAAGCCGGGATTGGTCAGTATTGAAATAGGATATAAACCAATTCGACCTAATTTAGGAATTCACATTTAAACAATAGTAGAACAGATATAGATTGCATAAATTGATTACATATTATTAGCTTATATAACTAAATAAATAAATACACTCTACAGTCACATACATAGCCCTGACCCGACACTAAGATCGAGTCTTGTGTCGTGGGTATCAGAAACTACGAGAGTCTTTTCGGTCTCACAAACATCCAGATCCGAGACACCTGTGGATCACACAAACAATTGTTCCGGTGCGGGGATCGAACCCGCGGCCTCTCGTTTCACAGGCGGCGTCTAACCAACTGCGCCACGGAGGCTGTCAAAATGTATAAACAAATATCAACTTTCATTGAGTGTTAATTAAGTTGATAATTCTGCTAAATGCTAATGTTGATAAAGCTGTCAACTCAGGAAAACTAACTGGATTTTATTTTAATGAAAATAGATTTCTAAATCTTCTACTTTGATTAAAAAGTATACTTCAAACAGTATTACGGCAGATAGTAGCTTCATAACATGAAAAGGCACGAAAAATATAAAATAAAGAATGAAACTATTTCATTACACTGCATTGTAACTAAAAAAAAGGCGTTTCTACTACGTCTTATTAATACACTCCCGCTTTTTACCGGAAGTTGCACCACAATTGAATGAAAGCATTAATTATTACTTCCTGTAAGATGAGTCTTTACTTACTTGAACATTGTATTTTTAAATGATTATAAAATATGGGATATAAATAACTGGTTTATATGTAGTTTTATATTTTCAATGCTGAAAACCTTCTTTGTAATTGTTTACAATTATTACTTAATCAATTTTCGCCATTTCACCAAATAGGAAGAGACCTATGTCCAGCATTGGACAGCTATAGGCTGTGATGTGTGTGTGTGGACCTTGTGGGTGGATGTCCAATACAGAGCGTCCACTAAAAATCTTTTCAGCTTTATTACTAACATAATAACTTAAATAACAAAGTAAGAGAGATGGGCTCACAAAGGCCGATATTATATTCAAATTATAACAACAAGAACACTATCTAGATTACTCAACACTTATTATATACACTAAAGTTAAAATTCTACCAAACATTTCAATTTGTCTGGCAGATGTCTTCATGTAGTTAGTGATAGAAGTACAGACAAGCTGCCAGCGCCAGGAACAGGACAGTGTTGGTGGCGGGGTCGAGGTGGTCGGCGCTGTTGCAGTAATCAGTGAAGCACTGGCAGGCGGTCTCGAGGTGGTCGCCGCTGTCGGCCCTGTAGCACGGCTGGGGGTGTGTGACCCAGCCGCAGCCTCGCGTCACACGGACCTCCGACTCCTTGTGGCTGTGGAATACTGAAAACAAATACAGTCATACGTTATGATCACAGTAATATGTCGAGGATATTAGATATAGATCAATTCTGAAATACCTAGACATGCTGTGGTATCAGACACCTTTATCTAATTTCATGCCTCATAGTTACTTAAAGTTCATTGACCTCTAGAACTGTATGAGTGAGGTCTACGATATCCTAGTTACAACTCAGTTGGCAATTAGATATTGTGTTTTTTAAACCGCGTTTTGCTCTGGCCCGTCTCGTCAAAAGGTTGATGTCATTCAAAAGATCGCTCATAAAGATATTTTAAAACCCTATATTATGTCATCATGATCAAACTCCAACCGAAATCGGACCATAATCTAACTTTAACAGCTATTGAATGCAAGTTCCAACCCAAGAGTAAAATAGTAAAATAAGTAAAAGACCTAGCATTCAAACTTACTAGTCTGCACAATCTTCCTGCAGAAGAACTGCGTGGACACCGGCTCTGGTATGGCGAGATCGCAATTCACTATCGGAACAGAGCTGGACATCACATCAGTGTCGTACATCTTGACGTCCAAACACGCAGAGTTCTCGGCGCTGTTGCAGTAGTAGCAGTGGATGCTCACACCTGGAATATATCAGAGGGTATGTTAACCATAATAACCCATCATATGACAAACCGCAGAATCAGGCCAGAGTCCGCCATGGTGGCCTAGTGCCAGTTCATGGACTTCGCATATCGGAGAAATCTTTGTAATTCTCCATGATGTGCAGGTACCCTCATATTTAACCTTTACTGTTTAAGTGCGATTAATAAATAAATAAATAAAATAAAAATATCTTTATTACTTTTACAAGCATTTCATCTTATTTTCTAGGAGTGGTAACCTCCTTTTAGGCATAGGCATGCCTGTGTTAGGTTAATAGCTACATATTGACGAAAACATACGTAGGTAATGAAGTTACTATTGGTACTGTATCACTGGACCACAGAAGCATAAAATGTCTTGGTTTTGTTTGGTCTTATCCGTTTCACACGCTTTAACCAAGCTTCGCAAATCTCCCGGACGCTAGATTGTATTGCATTCACAACAAAATTAAACAAAAGAAAAAAAAGATACACATAATTGACTACTTCCTCCAAAAGTAAGCAGACGAATTATTAAGGTAATCGCCAAAACCTTTAAAATACCCTTTAATAACTTTTAAATCATATTTTAATTTATATTAATCTTAATTTGGAAAACAGAACTATTCATTTACAAGACGTCTCTTGTTATCGATCCTATCCCTGGTAGGTAAATCACTTTGTAGATAAAAAAAAGTGGCATAAATCACGTTATCATTTACGAAATATTCTTTCCTCTTTAATAACGTGTTTTTTACTTACATCTGCCGACCAGTGATAACAGGGTCGCTACTACGTAGATTACTGCGTTAGATGAGGCCATTTTATCTGAAATTGATACATCGCTTTTAACATTACATAAAAAACTTAAAAAGCAAACAACTACCTTTTTTATTCTCATATAAATATTGCTAAATGATACGATTTTGAAATCAGCAAAATGAAGAAATCTACAAGCATAACTATTAATACAAATAAATAAATAAACAAATAACATTATAAGATTCGTGACTCAATTGAACTAAAAACAAATGAATTGGTACTAATTATTATCACTGTAAGCATTGTTTAAAAACATGACGTATGCCCCAAATCGATATCAGACGTAACCGCATTCAACAATTAAAACTTAAAACGATTATATTAACATATCGTGCAATAACAATATATTCTAGAGTACCATTTCGACGCCTTTCTCTGCAACTCCTGTAAGCTAGGGTTAATGACACTCAAAAGATGTTAAACTCGTCGAGTCTGAAAGCCACTAGCATTACAACTTTACGACCAACTTAATTATTTAAGAATCATTAGACCAATTGAAATTGGCAAATGTATTTTATTTTCATATCGCTGAGCATAGGTGTTTTAGGAGTTTTTTATTTTTGTTTTTATTTATTATTTATTTTAGAATTTCTATGGATACATAAGCGTCAGTAATAAACATTAAGCTTAAATATACATATACATATTAAAATATAAAAAATATATATTGGAAAAGCACATTTACAATTTATGATATTTAACTATTAATCTCTAGTAAAGGAAAATATATAAAATACTTTTAGATTCTACGATATCCGTATGCCGTAGTACGTGTTTGTACTTAAACATAATAAAAAAACTAAATACAGAATTAAGTACTCACAATTTTCCTTCGCACTTCAATAGTAATCATCCAGTAAAAATACAAACTGTTTTTAGACAACGTAATATTAATAAAATACGACGCAACACTCGACCACTCGCTCTTTACTATTGATAATAACTGAACAGTACTGGAATTACACAACACAGTAAATGTTAATGTAAGCAGTACTACAAGAGAGTATAAAAAAGCTACCTTACAGAAAGCTCACTGACTTTTTTCTAAATTTATTAAGATAAATTTAAAGTATGATGATATCATCTCATTTCATGTGAAATGTTGCTTTTAGAATAATTACATAAAATCAATACACCTAACAGTAACATACATAGTCCTGACCCCACACTAAGGTCGCGTCTTGTGTTGACTTTTCGGTCTCACAAACACCCAGACCCGAAAAATATACCTGTGGATGACACAAACATTGTCTCGGTGGGGGGATCCAACCCGCGGCCCCACGTTTAACAGCCGGCGTGTAAGCAACTGCGCCACGGAGGCTGTCATAATTTAATGAGATTGGAGTTTTGAAAAGTCATATAGATAAAGTTGGTTCCAATGCTATTTCGGTATATTTCTTATGAATTTAATTACCTACCGATATATAAAAAGTCAGAGTCTCTAAAAGACTCTCCAAGTTTAGGTACTTCGTATTAATTATTTGCAGTGGTACATGAGTGGTTCAGATATGCTTTAAAACTTACAATATTCAATATAGTAATACGTACAAAAGTGGCTATTTATAACTTGTGTTACCAAGAATGTCTAACCATAATTCCCAATCAAAAATCAAAAGATATGTTGTGACGTAATCCGTGATTGGCAAATAAAAGCAAGAATATAACTATTAAATTAAAGGAAAATGTTAATTTTACTTAATGGAGCTATGAATATAAATGGTATTTTTTAATAAATTTCTTGTGTTAATTAATCCATCTGTTAGCACTGTGTGTTGTGGCGTACAGAAGATAACGTAAGAACAGTCTTGACCATTGCATTTCATTCATG
The DNA here is from genome assembly GCA_949752805.1 of Deilephila elpenor. Taxonomy (NCBI): domain Eukaryota; kingdom Metazoa; phylum Arthropoda; class Insecta; order Lepidoptera; family Sphingidae; genus Deilephila; species Deilephila elpenor. The sequence goes on from OX457114.1 coordinate 4,753,613, forward strand.
TTGTTAAATTACGCGCCATTAAAAATGAATGTTGTTGATATTTTTTTACATTACTGCAAACAATGGTATTAATTCATTCCACGCCCCACGGTGCTTTCTTTCTATACTATTTATACTTCTGCAAATGAAGTTTAAAGTAATTCCTCATTAGTATGTAACTTGGTCTTTCCCTATGGCGACTTGTGTGATAGACGATAACCACTGAAAATTAAGTAAGTGTAAAAAAAATATGTAAATTTAAAAATGTACACTCATTTAATACACTTAAGACTCGATTGGCTAAACACCTTATCAAAGACAAATCTGTTTAAACAAATGTAAATGTATTAGATGGGTAATTTAACGACTGCTGTGATTGACAACTTGTAAAATTTGTCATCTATAATTAATTTATACCTAATATTGTTCTCAAGTAAGTGACTGTACCTGTCTTATTGAAAATAAATATCTTTGAACCTTATTACTAGTACAAATTTTACTCCGAACTAAATTAATTATCAGTTGTTATTTGTTACGAATTCGTTGTGTTCAATGATCGGAGTTGAACTTTGACATTTCATAGTTTTTGTACACACATACGATAACTATGTTTTATAAATTAAATGATAGAAGTCCGCTGATGTTACCGAATCACTCTATTACCACGGAACGATTTTTTTTGTTTGATTTCTTATACGTTTAGCAACAATCTAAAATACGATATCTTAATTTAATAAAAAATAATTATTCTTTCCCGTTGACGATGATTACTTGTATTACACAAAAAAATGTAAGTAATAATGTGTTAGAACAAATCATACTACCCGCAAAGTCTATTTCTCCCGCCAAACAGCAGTGTAAATGCACTGTTGTGTTACGGTTTGAACGCGTTGTAGCCATAGTAAGTACTGGACATTGAGACTAAAATTGTGAGCGCAATAGAATGCCAAGCATTACTTTGTAATTCATGGTGTTATTTCGTTTTGCTACTGTCCATGAGCGGTCGTATCGCTTACCAGCAGGCAATGGCATGCCATGGTCTCGCCATTCGTTGCAATGAAAAAACAAGCATTTATTTAATATGGATAAAAACACACACTGGCTATGCATTCCTTTATCTGTATCCTGTAACATTATCCTTCGTACTGTAAGGTTTCAGGACGTTGCCACGTGTCTAGAATAAACATTCTTGATATTTTTTAAAAAGTATTGTGGTTCAGGTATTCGAAACAATATTACATTGAGTAATACTAAAAACTTATAAAAATAGAAATACAAATAAAAGAAATATCTTAATAGTTCTCAGAATATTTTACATATTATAAATATTATGTTTATAGATATGAAAATCGGTAAAAACGACATCCAATCATTTGAATGGAAATTTTATAAGAATTTAGAAGTACAACCGTCTAAATTCTTATTAAAATAGGATATTCGTGTTTAATCATAAGGATCAAATGAATCAATCGAGGGAGAGATCAAAAGGCAATCTTCTCCAAATGAGAGTATTTAAAAAAATATAATAATCAGAATTAATTAATATTAAAAGTAATAAAAAAGAAATGACGGGATAGGATTGGACGGAAACATGGTATCAAAGTCTTGAAAATTCATAAAAAATACGAAATATCACTTTTGTAGTCAAAACGACAAATCCAGTGATCAATTGAAACTCAATTTATAAAAAGTTAAAAGGTATAACTTCTTTCGAAGACAGCGTAATTAAAAATCAAAGGGTTTTTTCCACAAACTTGTTTGAAACGTTTTAACATTCAAGTCTTGTAAAAATATTTGAAAGCACGGATTCGCTTAATAAAGTTTAGTAGTTGATTTTAACTAGATTTTTCTCGAACTGAGTCTGAGAATTGAAATGAATGATAGTTCACTTCTGTCTGGACTGGACTGCATAAGTAGAAAATATCGTGGGTTCGCAGTTCGAATCCAGGATTAAGCCATCACTAAATTAAAATAGATACATTCTAACTTAATTGTATTTGTCCTTGGCCCTTTTTTCCTGGCGATATGATATTTAAATAATATATATTTTGATGTAAAATTGTCTGGGTGCAGGCGTCTTCCTTCACAGCTGGCTCTGAACCCATTGCGGATTGTTTGTTAACCAACATCGAACTCCTAAGTCCCTCGTCCCATCATCTGTTCTCAGCTTTCCAATACTAAAAGACATTAAATCAACTTATACATTGTTGTTCCAATACTCTTTAAAGGAAGGTAAAACTCTTTATTCGTGGTAGAGCCACGCTGTTGTCAGTCATGACTCAGCATGAATGGGCAGGCTCGTCCGGGGCGGTACACTGTCTCACAGAAAATGGACGTGAAGCGACAGCTTATCTGTCGCGTTTCATTCGGTGAGTGAATTACCGGATGCCCAATACCAATTTCTTCTTGCCATCCTTTTTCCTTAGAATAGAATAGAATAGAATAGAATAGAAAAACCTTTATTTGTTCATTAAAGCACACATACACTGATACAAAACTAAAATAACTAAATTCCAAACCTACTATTACAATTTACAATGGACAAAGATTAAAGATAAAAGAAAAAAAATAGTAATAATAATAAATACAAAAAAAGTGTAGCAGCATAATGCATATTCCTTCCCGCTCCCGATTTAATGGGCCGGCAACTCATCTATGATTCAAATGTGTATGTTCATGGGTGCCAGTGATCACATACCATCAGATGACCAGTTCAATCGTTTGCCGGACCTATAAAAAAACGAGGATTATATTTTATATTCGATTTATACAGAAACTTTGAAATAACTTTTCCATTTACGAGCCGTCCCAAGTTGTTGCTATTTCAATTGTGAAGGCGCTATGACATTTACAAATACAATTAATTTTTAGGTTTTCGTGTTGCGGCATGAGTGGATATTTTTTACTGAACAGCGAAGGTAACATATCCAACCTATATCTTATAATAAACATTTTTATCCCCATTTTGTCACCAGGTATTGTTAAAAATACGAGATTTCAAACCTAATGTCACTGACTAACGAACAAAGTATAAAGGACATGCCAAACAAAGTCTTGAAATTGCGGCGACAATCACGAATTTCAAATCTCGCCAAGAATGACGAGACAAATATGTATTTGCGCGTAATTTTCTACATCGTACTTGTAAAACATTGTTGTTTCCATAAATCCTGTTCTGAAATCGGTTAAAAAAATTTATATTGCACCTAAAAAAAACAACACTTTGTTATTTACACGGAATCGTGTCATACCTAGCTACTCCTACAATTTTATATCCGCGAATCAGCATATTTTTTCTCCATAACATATATTTATTTTGACATTCGCCTACTGTTAGGTGAAATCCTTCATCTTTTGCCGATTTATAAAAAATAAGCGGTAGGCCCAGAAGGAGATGGCGGGACGAACTCGAATCATATCTTCCGAACTTTCCGAAATTAGCATCTGCCCGCGACAAATGGAAGGGAAGGAGGGAGGCCTTTGCCCAGCAGTAGAAATAAAAGGGCTGATAATAAAAATAATAAAAAATAGTTAAATAGAAACGAAGAATTTAACTTCGTACATACGTAAAATCTATTCGGCTGTTAAGTGAACTCGACTAATAATATAGAATATAGATGATAATATAGGAAGATAAGTTCTCGGGATGGACTATAGAACACATACTAATATAATTATATTAATTAGGACGCAGAACCCTAAAGACTTACTTTACAAAATTAATGAATTGAAATGCACTCAACTGTCAATAGAACATTAAATAATCATCGATTGGCGTTGCTTGATCGGCAATATAGTTAAGTGCATCTAACGACGTTGTTAGTGCTACAAACTTAATGGTTACAGCCCTAACCTTTTAGACACTAGGGTTTGCTCCATACCTCGCTTTCGAAACCCTTACATTAAAGGTAATTATTTTCTCACACAATAGTTTAATGTCACAGTAAAATGGATTCGCATAAAGAAATAATTTATTATTTTTTTGTTTACGAGTATATTGTTTCTGCTATTTGCGACTAGATCTGATCTAACCAATTAAGATATTTTCAGAACCGATTCTGAGGCTGTTATCAGTGAGGATGGTGATGTTATATTTCAATGCAATTCGAAAATACAAGTAGTTTTGTATTTATTTTCAAGACCGTACAAACAGACATATATACCTTGTAATACCTAAAATGCTAACTCTAATTAACACAAATAGACTAACACTTGCAATACTATTAGTTCCGGCACAAGCCTTTGATACCTAGACGCAACTTCACACACTGCCATGTTCAACATGAAGAGAAACAAAATTAGAGACATCATACCAAATAAAATATCAATAGAAGAAAGCATACCAAATAATCTGTATCTTAGAGATTTTTATCTAAAAGATTTTAAGTATCTCAGTCCAGATGTAATGAAAGTAAAGAACAGGCTAAGAAACAAAGAAATACAAGACATCAATGCTGTTGAAAGCGAGGAATCTCTTGACATGTCTCTGCTTCAGAAATGGTTTAATGAAGTTATAAAGGGAGTCCGGCAATTTTTCTACGGAGGTTCCTTGCATGGTGTTAAGTAAGTGTTAATAATTGATATTTATTGTAAGTTATATCACTATTATTATTACCATCAGCTACAAAACACCCTGATTGTAAAATTCCCTCAAAAAATCCACCACGATCTGTTGAAAACATGCGTTCATCGATTTCCTACGACCATTACTAAGTCATCTACTACTTAATGAGTAGATCTCCAATACCGCGTTACCTGATTATAAATCATGTTTACTTTTTATCAAAATGTTTACTTGATCTTTATTAGGTTCGCCACTGCATACCTTTGTACTATTGTTTTTACTTACCATACTATCATCTAGTTATGTTTGTAGGTACATCTTCGAGCCAACATTCAGCAGCAAGGAGAAAGCAGCTTGGATCATCATAATGATTATCAGCGTCGCAATTTGCGCCATCAACATCATTCAGTTGTTTTGCAAGTGGACTTCCACGCCTTTCGTCAACGTCATAGACTCCCTGCCTACTCCTATCTGGGCGATACCATTCCCTACAGTCGTGATATGCCCTCATATACACGTTAAGCATTCTTATGCAAATGTTTCTGAGCTTGGTGGGTAAGTAATAGCAAACAACAGTCCACAGACATGACACCACATTAAGATATAAACGTTTAATCGTGGGTGTCGGATAGCGAGAGGCTTTTTGATCTCGCCACACCCAGACCTGTTAAGTATCACAGTTCACATTGCCACGATGCGGGGGTCGGACCCGCGGCCTCTTTTTACATAGTCCCCGTTTTCACCAATTGTGCCAAGAAGCTACAATTGTTAAAGTAATGAGCTTGTAAACGCGTGTATGTTGTTGGACAATTTAACATTCCGGCCCATTACTAGGTACCTATTTTTATAAAAAATCATATCAGTCTGATGCATCCTGGTATATGAAAACAAACCAATTACCGATTCATATTATTACTATGATTAAAACCTGTATGTGATATTCATTGATTGATTTGTTTAGCTTGGAGAAATTCTTCGCTTCGCTAGTGTGCCCGAGATTACACAAAACGTCATCAACTAAAACAAAAAGGCTTAATCCAGAAGAGTTACTTAGGTTGCAAGAATTTCTAGTGGAAGTAAGTTTTACACGAATATTCTTGATTTTTTTTACATCATTCTTAAAATTATAGCTGGGACAGGCCTATGTTCTGCAGCGACCAAAAAGAAAAAACTATTCCAAGGATTATGACCACGGATAATTATCACAATCATACGCATATATGTAGGTGCCTTTAATTATTGTGATCTGATCACGTTTTAATATCGCGTTATAATTTTAAATATATTTCGGCTCCTCCTCATCCGTCGAATATCCTACATATTTTACCATGCATTACATGATATTAGAATTTTTTGATGTTACGCAAATTTCCTTCTAATATTATTTTTGTCGATTTCAGAGCTCTCTTCAATGCTCTGACGTCGTTAAAACATGCAATTGGCCGGCAAAGCACGATTCTAGTTACGGTGGGTCGATCGATTGCTGCGAGATGTTCCAGCCCGTTTTCACCAATTATGGACTATGTTTCGCCTTCAACAGCTTACCTTTAAATGGAATGTGAGTAAACCATTGGGAAGTCTAACATGTTCATAGAATAAATATCGTATTGCAAGACAGTGAAGGTAGTGGATGTTTGATGGGCTTAAATATAATGTTACGAGCTCATTTTCGGGTAGGAAAACTCAGATTAAAGTCATATTTCATATCGAACACTGTAAAGAGGTTACTGTTACTTGTATATATAATCTTGATAGAAATACGAAAATTCACTTCTTGTTTTCGTGATTTCGTAGAATAGCTATAGCTGTCAGTTGATACTTTTAATTAGTTAAGTTTATACGTTGTCCTTTACAATATGTCTCCAAAGCCTTACGTTAAAACAACAGGCACTAGAATGAAAAATATGGCTAAATTTTATTTAAATAATTGTATCGATAATTTTCTCCCAGGACAAACGAAACCCTACCCTGGCAAAAATCCCTGAACCCTGACTCTACATCAGTTGGTCTTCAATGGGGACTGGATATAGGGTATCCCAAGGTTTTCCCGCCTGACCTGTTGATGCAGCCACTAAGAGTAATGGCTGCGGGAGAAGCCAATGGACTCAGCTTGGAGCTGTACCTAAACAAGAGCGAACATCAGTTTGCTTGCGATGGGACCAGCTTGGGATTTACGGTAGGTGTTTCAGTTGTTAATGTTGTTGCTGATCTTGTGGTGCATGTGCTTAAAATGATACTGTTACAAGTTTGAGTACCGGGTAGGTGAATCCGATTACCTTCGTTGTATATCCGGCTTCGAGCAAGCCGGCATAATTGTGTCGACTGACAATTATTAAATATTTCACATTACCCTCAGGCATCTGGTGAATACATTGCGAATTGTTTAACATTATATATCACGGATTGATTCGCTTTGGAATAAATATGTTCCAAAACACTAATTTAACGCAATCTACACTGAGAATATTAGAAACATTTCAGCATATTTATTTTTCCATAAGATATTATGACCACTGTAATATTTGAATAGAAAAAAAACATTGTATAATATCTTATCGTTATCATTGTAGCTATTAATTAACGCACCAACAGACCACGTGTACACCAGCACAGTTCTTCGTCTACCTATGGCCAGAATGACCACCATTGAGGTATCTCCTATCACGTACAAAACTGATCAGTCTCTAAGAGCCCTGGCACCATACAGAAGGCAATGCTTCTTTCAAAGCGAAAAAAAGCTGGAGTATTACGACGTCTACACGGATACCAATTGTCAACACGACTTTTTGATCGGAGAGGCGAAGAAGACGTGCGATTGTGTTCTTTATAACTGGCCTAGTAAGTATCTGGAGAGTAGTCTCATTGCTTTTCATAATTTGCTCATGTTACTAAGAGTTTTCAGCGATACAGTGATACCAAACTGTTCGAGCCGATCCTTTCGTACTGTAGTTTTAGTTTTTGCGTGACGTTAACACTGCTACTAGCCAACGTGCTTAAGGAACCCATAATGTACAGTCACCAACAAAAGTAGCTGAACACATTTAAAACGCCAAAAGTCATACACACATTAGGCAACAGAAGTCGGTGACGAGTGTCGGCCACAAAATTTCATGAACACCTTAAGGTTACAAACGTTGATGAACAGCAAAAGCAACAAAAGTTTATGAACAACAAAAGCAACAAAAGTTGATGAACAGCAAAAGCAACAAAAGTTGATGAACAGCAAAAGCAACAAAATTGCTGAACACTTATAAAAAGTAAGATTGCCGTAGATGTGTTCACCTACTTTTGTCGCGTTGTTATGTATTTATTTTTAAATTTTATTTCATATTTTCTTTTTTGGTTTTTCTCTGCACTGACATATTGTTTTCTATTTTGAGAAATTATTACGTTTGCAGAGTTTGTCGTGTTCATCTGTTATTGGCAAGTGTACTTTTATTGAACAATAAATTTTTAAACATCTAATAATACGTACCTAATGTTATTGATATCGTGCTGTTGGTGTTCCAAATATAGTAAATACATGAAATAAAACACATAAATATTTATTTGGGGTCTTGTTCCGTGTATAATAAATAATAATGTATAACAATATTGGCAAAAAATTGTGTATGTTAAGTGTTATTTCAATTTTGTTTGTACCGACTTCGTGTGTACGGCTTGGGTACTAATTTAAAAAAGTAAATGTATAAATATTTCTTTAATTGACCTACTTCATCCCACTACTGGGCGAAGGTCTCCCCCCTGTTCCTCCACAATTCGCATTCTAACGAGATTTCGGGCCACATGGGCTCGAAAGCATCCAGGTCGTCTCGCCAGCGTTTTTAGGTCAGGTTTTTAGGTTTTTAGGTTACGTTTTATTGGGTAACGATATTTGCCCAACGCTCTGGATGCATTCGAGTCACATGGCCTGCCTAGTTCTATTTAAGGAGTGCTGTTTTGCTTCCCACGTCTGCCACGCGGGTTTTTAAGCGAATTTCGCTGTTTCGCACTCTGTCAGTCCGCCTTATTCCCAGGATGCTGTGCTCCATAGCTCTCTGACAAACCTTGAGCTGGGACTTTTGTGATTCGGTCAAAGACCAAGTCCGATCTCCGTAGGGTAGAATAGTCAAGTTATAAATGTCGATGAGTTTCCTTTTTAAGGATATTGGAAGGTTCCAGTAGCTCTTCTAGGCATTTTCCATCCAGCGATGAATTTCTAGATCTTGCCGGCCTTGGAAGGAAACTAACTGGCCCAGATAGATGTACTCATCGACATAGTGTATGACCTCTCCATCCACTTGGATGTGGACTTTTGTTTTATTTGTCATGACTTTTGTCTTTGACCGATTCATCATTAGACCCACCCCGAGGCTTGCCATATTTAACGTTTCAAGCATGCATTGGAGGTCTTGCGCCGATGATGCAAATAGTACATCTTCGGTATCAATAGTACATAGTGTCATCGGCGAAGTGCAAGTTGGTAAGTTTCTTACCGCCGATATTGATACCCTTACTCCTCTTTGTATATGGTATGATGGACCAGTACGTTCAAGTTGAATAGTGGCTGTGCTGTGATCATAAATATGCTGGAGTAAATCTATGTAGATTTTATTTATTCCCTGTCTACGTAGTGCTTGGAATATGGCTGAGTGATATACGCTGTCGAAGGCCTTTGTATAGTCTACAAAGGCGAGGTATAATAGTTTTGATATTCCAGGTGTTTTTTCTATAATTTGATTCAGAGTGTGAAGGTGGTCCGCGGTGGAAAAGTTTGGGCGAAAACCGGCTTGTTCTGGGGGTTGGAGTAAATCAAGTGTGTTCTCTATTCGATTCTGTATGGTTTTTATGAACGCTTTATTCAAGTGTGATGTTAGGCTTATGGGTCTGTAATTAGCGATATCAATTTTGTCTCCCTTTTTATCCAAAAGAATGATGTTGGACTGGCACATTTGCACATGGCCAGAATGCATATGTCGGAGCCGATACACTTCGTCTACAACAACAGCCCCGTGCATAAAGCTAGAAGATGTCAAACATGGTTCTGCAATAATGAAAATGCGATTATTGGGATACCGTTCCCACCGAAGAGTCCAGACTTGAATCCCATAGAAAATCTATGGGGTCTCATTGTCTAAGCCTGAGAGCCCGACACGCCACGCACAAAGGAAGGCATTATAAGGCACATGGAACGTATGCGGGATTCCTTCAGAGGAGGTGATGTATGTGCAAATATGGCAAATTCTATGCAAAGCCGACTACAGGCCGTCTTCGAAGCAAATGAAGGCCACACAATATGTTTTTTACATTACAATATTTTTACCATTTTTATTTATATTGTTGATTTTTTTTTTTATTTAATAAATTTTATTTTTATATTTATAAATTTACTTTTATAAATTATTACCCAAGCCGTACACACGAAGTCGGTACAAACAAAATTGAAATAACACTTATACATACACAATTTTTTGCCAATATTGTTTATCATTATTATTTATTATACACGGAACAAGACCCCAAATAAATATTTATGTGTTTTATTCCATGTATTTACTATATTTGGAACACCAACAGCACGATATCAATAACATTAGGACTACGTATTATTAGATGTTTAACAATTTATTGTTCAATAAAAGTACACTTGCCAATAACAGACGAACACGACAAACTCTGCAAACATAATAATTTCTCGAAAATAGAAAACAATATGTCAATGCAGAGAAAAAGCAAAAAAGAAACTGTGAAATAAAATTTAAAAATAAATACATAACAACGCGACAAAAGTAGGTGAACACATCTACGGCAATCTTACTTTTTATAAGTGTTCAGCAATTTTGTTGCTTTTGCTGTTCATCAACTTTTGTTGCTTTTGCTGTTCATAAACTTTTGTTGCTTTTGATGTTCATCAACTTTTGTAACCTTAAGGTGTTCATGAAATTTTGTGGCCAACACTCGTCACCGACTTCTGTTGCTTAATGTGTGTATGACTTTTGTTGTTTTAAATGTGTTCAGCTACTTTTGTTGGTGACTGTATCTTCAGCGTGTATAAAAAATATATATTAAGAACAATAGGTATCCAATGATCAGTGGGTATTCTGTTGAATATAATTTAATATCTCTTGGAATATGAACTGCTGAGGCGGTAGTATATTTGTATCCAAATAATGTAGTCATTTCTCCACAATTGTATAAATATACCGGTGTATTTATACCAGTACATATAAAGAACTTCTGCATTCCATGGTCGACAATTGGCAATCATACAATGAACTAGTGTTATTGAATCAATTGGACGCTTACATGCGCCAGTGTGGTTCCAACTCATTAAATAACAGTGCTTTTTTCTCTTTTAAAATGTTTTCTTACATACATATATACATAAACTCACGCTTTTATCCCAGAAGGGGTAGACAGAGGAGCCACCAGGACACCCACATTTCGCCTTGTATGTTCCGTCCCATGATGTGATAGGTAGCGAGCCTGTCGCCATATCGGGCAGAAATTCCTGACTCCGAGCTGATAATGAATAGAAATAGCCATTATCACTTTGCCCGACCCGGGATTCGAACCCGAGACCTCAGCTTTGTAGTCGTACATCTAAAACATTTTGATGGGCATTAGTTACAGTTGGTCGGTATACGCACACAAAAATGCAGACATACCAAAATATTTCATATAAAAATATTGTGAGATAATAAAGCAATAATTAACGAAGGGAATTTTAGTTAAAAATAAAATAAATACAATTTTTATTTGAATGAATACGGTGACTTACTATAGGCTCATTTTTTTTCAAACAAATATGTTTACATTTCCATGATCGTAGCGTTTATGCCGAAATATAAATAACTAATTAGTGTACCTATAACAAAAAACTTTCCGACGTCGATCCTTCAAAACACTTATTTTATCTTGCCAGGGAAAAACATTTGGGAGCCGATATGTTCCACAGACGCAGATTTTCAATGTATTAATGAGGTAAAAGGTAAATATTGTTGTTATTAAAAACATTTAAAAAAACTTCATTGTATTTTTTAAATATTGCTTTACAATAGTGCGTGGTGGCCTGTTGGTAACGGACCAGACGCGGCTGCCTACATGTTCGCGGTGGTCGCGGGTTCAAATCCCAGGGCACACCTCTGACTTTTCGGAGTTATGTGTGTATTGATAGTCAATCACCACGCACTTTAACGGTGAAGGAAAACATCAGGAGGAAACCGGCATACCGTAGCGATTTTAAACAATTTCTGCGGTATGTAAGTCCGCCAACCCGCACTAGGCCAACGTGGTGGACTACATGGCCTAACCACTCTCAATCGATTCTCTCGATTGTAGAGTAGGCCCGTGCCCTGCAGTGGGACGTATATGGGCTGATATAGATATAGATTGCTTTACAATGCTATGGGTAGTATATTCGTAATTATAAAACTGCAGCAGCTACCAGCTAACTTCAATTAACTAATGATTGAAATAAATTATTTTTAACGGATTTTATCGCGATTTGGTTTAATTTATACATTTTTTAACTTCTCGACGTTTTGATTGCTTTACAGCTTTCGTGGTCACGGGGCGGTCAGTCCGTAAAAAATAGTTTTATTTCAGTGTGTAACATTCGTATGTAGTGTATAACATTAAATCTAAGAAACCATTATTAACGAATGATGTTAACTAATTAGTATAATTAGGATGTCAACACCCAATTGTAAAACTGTAATATATACTCCGCTCCATATATTCTTCAGCAAAAGTGGAGGAGCAGTTAATCTACTCGTACTACGAGGACAGTGAGGAGCAGAGCAACCCTGGCAAGGCCTCCAAGTCCTGCCACCCTTCCTGTAATGATATCTTGTACTACAGCCAGGTGTTTTACTCCGACCTGATGCAAAAGCCAGGAGACGGGTCGCCGTACTGGGGTAAATCTGGGCAGTAAGTTTTAGCTATAATTGTAATGTATGAGGATATTAGCAGAATATAAATTGTAGATTTTCCTTGATACCAAAATCTAGGCAGCAAGTTCTAAATACAAAAACGAGGGTTTTTATTGGTTATAGGACTTTTTAACCTTTTGTAGTGAAATGGATTTGCATTTTTTGGGATATGCTTGTAATTTAGAGGTACCTTAGGTGTTTAAAAAGGTGTGATTTAAATCTAGTGCGAAATATTCCCAGTCAAGCGTAAACTTATTTTGTAATTAAGCGTTAATTATTACAAATCAAAATAGTTCTACGAAATAATCACAAAGCCAAGTAAATAATATTATTTTTATATATTTTGAAGACACAGTATACTACCATCCATATTTGGTAACTGGTACGCTAATAATTCGTAATAATATAGTATTGAGGGAATACAAATTTATCGTTGTCTGATTTGAAATGCCTCCCACAGCGGAAAGGGATAAATTATTGACAACTTACCTGAGTAAAGGTAATGTAAATTCGAAGCTATATCGCTTTTTTATGAATACAAGCTGCAGACACAATCTTTTTTCTTTTCCAGAGGAGATGTGACCTTAATAAATGTTCACTTCTATGACGATTTGTTCCTGGGTCAACATCGCCACGCACAGTACGACGATTACTATTTTGCAGGTTTGTAATATTAGTTACCGTGGTAGGTAGTAACTTGCATTTTCATTAATAGGTATTAATACAAGTATTTACCCACAAGCGAGAACAATTTTGGGCGTAGGTACGTGATGTGGACAGTGGACAAACAATCTTAAGGACACGCGCCTCCTTCACAGTCGAGAGTACGATTGAGAGGGGTTAGGCCAAGCCCCTACGCTGGCCTAGTGCAGGTGGTAACAAGTAGCAGAAACTCTCCGGATACCCGGCCTTTTTTGAAATGTTATTTTGAAAATATTTGTGAATGGCCTGTTTTCAGCGCTAGATCATTTTCCCCAAGAAACAGACCTGATTATACGAGTATCTATTATGTAATAAAGTAACGAGCTATTGTTTTCTTTGCAGGTGCAATCGGTGGACTCCTGAGCCTCTTCCTTGGTTTTAGCATCATAAGTGTTGCTGAGCTGGTTTACTTCATAATTCTACGTCCCATATTTGTTATACTGAAGGAAATTCGACGACGTCAACTCTGATCATATCTTACACAAATACCATTCAGTTTATCTAGATAGCTTTTTCTTTTTATAATAAGTTAGGAATATTATTAGCATTTTAGCCATAATGGGCTAAAAAAAAACACAGAATAATCCTTTAATTTTAATAGAATTAAGTGTTAACTCATCACACTTGGATCTTTGCATGGCTAGTCGACTGGGCGACGTCATATGCTTCTTTTATACTACATCTGTGAGCTAAACTTATATTTCAATGAAACTGACAATTTCACTATTTACTGTCCAATGAAATTGTCATGTGATGTCAAAACCTTTTGCATTTTAGAAACCTATTTATTTTCATTCAATTTTAAAACAATGTATTCCCAAGAAGATTTCATCAGCTGCCCACACGATGTGGAGAGCTTGAAGGCTCTGAATGACAAACTCAATGAAAAAGTGGTGGAACAGATAAATTACACACAAGAATTGATTATGATGAATGGTTTTGCTCAAGAGAGCAACGAGTACTTATTCAAGAAGAGCTTGCAAGAAAGGTAGGTTTATATCCGTTCTGAAGCTGAGTTTGAAGATCGGTTACCTATCAGTCTTTCTATAACGTAAAAGGACCAAATATATCGCTCATCCAATGGAACAACGACGTAATTACAAAAAGTCGAAAATGACTTTTGAATGTCTTATTGAAAAGTTTTCTTGAGTTTCTCATGAAGTTATTGTAAATTATCATTGATAGTACAGTTACTTACATTAATATTAAAAGAATTTCATCAGAATAATTGGAAATACATTATATTTTAAATCTCAAACTTTTAAAAAGTTCTCCTGAAAAATAGCTAAGACGTAATTACGTCATTGTTCTATTGGATGAGTGATATATCAATATGGTACAAATTATAATTCATCCGCTGTAAACCATACGAATCCAATAATTCTTACAGCAGCTATCAAAAGCTTGGCGGGCTCTGGAATTGTTTGTGTTTCAATCTTTTCATTACTCTAATGTCTGTCGAAAGCAGACTAGATCTACCCAAAAAATATACCAAGAATATTGTCTAAATAATTTAACACTTTATAATATTCAACTTTCTAAATTAATGTATTTAGACCCTAATCTTTTAAAGGACGTTAAACTAGATCCTCATAACAGGATGTCAGACATAACTTCATGGCGTTGGGTCCTTGTGGATCTCTCCAAGCGATTAGAAGAAGCAGTATGCGCTCTTAACCATGAACACAATGCATTAAGAGTGGTTGTTAAAAGGATACAAGGTGAAGTAGATGGACATTCCCGGGACGCGAGCCAGCCTGGAGCCCTCAGTCCGTTGTCAGATTGCGTGGAAGACGCTATTGTACAGGTAATAATCGTTGAATTATTGTATTAACAAGATAGTCAACAGTCAATATAGTCTTTTACTAAATACGGAAATGTTGAAGGTGTAAGCCAAATTGAAGAGACTAATTTTAAAATTGCGTTTCTAATAAGTGCTCTTCAAATTAAGATTTAATTTTCTGTGGATATCAAAACTTTCTGTTTGCAGGAGTATAATTTTCTACGGGAGCAAAAAAAGAAATTTGAAAAAATGATACCCGAAATAGACAAGTGTATATTGTCCCTAAATAAAACAAAAAAGCGAATAGAAGCTGATGTATTGAATAAACAACAATCTCTTTCTATTGACGAAGCTTGTTGCAGCAATAACTACAAATCTTCTTCTACAAACAGATTGGAAAATGGAAAGAAAAAGAAAAGAAGGTATATCTGGGTCTGCTACCCGTAGTATTGCTCCTTTATTGTAGAAGTAGTAAGTAGTAACATACCTAACAAAAATAACTCTTATATTTTAGAGGTTCTACACTTGCTCGATGGAACCACAGATGTGAATGTTTGAAAAAATCTGGACTACGCATATTGAGCAAATCTATTATAACTAGACAGCAGGTTCGTTGCTGAAGAATGAGACAATCATTTAGCACTCTTTATATTTATTATTTAGAATACGTTTCTTCCACTGGACTACCTTACACGTGCACATTAACAAGTTAGGTGATTTATAATTTTCGTATCGCATATTTGATAGTAAAGCATGCACAATTCTATAATGTAAAATGCACTCAATGATAATTATCGCCAGGCTCGCGGTGCCAGAGTTCATTTATCAATTGCCGCCCAAGCTTATGCAGCAAGAGTAGATTCCGCTTTGCGAAGACGGCTACGCGCTAATAAAGTGAAACTACAGGACTTGAAGTGGCAAAGAGAAGAGGTAATTGAAAATATGTAATAGAATACAAACCCCCACTATATATACAATTTAATAAAGATAGAGGGTGATAACTATTAGCAAGATGCTTGCAACAGGTCTTTTTAAAATTAAATGGGAAAGGACTGTTAGCACAATCTTGTAATAAATTGATTTGTACCAATATTTCTCTGTAATAAATTATACACTTGTTAGCTTACTAAGAATTATTATCATTTAATTTCAATTACAGGCTGTTCGAGATTACAACACTCTAGAGGAAGAATTGACAATGACGGAACAGAATCTCCTAGAAACATTAGATCAAGAGCACATAGTGGAATCAAGACTAGCAGATCGCACTCTCAGGCCCGGTAGTGAACTCACGAAAGACGAAGTGAATAAGAAATTGAGAGAAGAACTGTGTAGACTAAGAAGCTTCAGCAAACAATTAAGGATCAATCTAGATAGGATTACGTAGGTGTAAGCAATACTTTAAAATTAGAGACGTGTTGGTCTTATATTAGGTATAGGTATCATCAGTGTAAAATTCAGTCCAGATTTTTTTTGTGAAACGTAATAAGGCAAGATCAGTGATATTTGGCAAGGGAAAATCTTAAATCGCGTAACCAACATCATCATTACACATTTTTTTTAAATTTCACATCGTATCGCCACGGCTGCCTAGCTTTACAAATCGTTGCAGCTTTTACTTAAAACTCTATTTAATTTTCTCGATATTGCGTAGACCGGTTTAACGAGTTAGTTACTAGTTTGATGGAAATTGATAATATGCACGAATTTTCATATTTTTCACAGATCTCTACAGAATCACCTAAGCAATAACATAACACGCGGAGACTGTTATATAGAGGATCTCGTACGTATTATAAGACTAGACGAGGAAAGAATCCATTTCAGACTTGGAGAAGAACCCCAAACATTGCCCCCAGAACCAAAAACATCATCTAAAGCAAAGCCAACGTCTAATCATTCGGAAGTTGTTTTATCCGCTATCCGAGAAGAGGAAGAAGATGACTATCCGTTCGATCATTGAGATTAGATATATTTTGGTAATGTTGTTCTATTTTCTAGTGATATATCATTTTGTAGCTATTGATTTTAATTTAGAAACAAACATGGAATGGAATAAAATTTCCAAAATACCAAATGAAAATGTAATTTTTAGTTGTTTTTATTATGCTTTAGCCTTATTTTAAAATTGTTCATAGGTAATTAGTGTTTTTAATTAATTTTGTACATGTTTTTAATTCATGGATTTATTACAATAATGTTTTAATTTTGAGATATTCTGTATAAGGATCTACAAACAAAATCGTTAAGGTTTTAATAGCGTTTATTTCAGAAACAAATCATTCAAGAATATTTTAACAACATCACAAACTGAATGTGACCCAACGCAAAGTAATTTTCTAAACAGGTACAAAACTATATTGGTTTTTAATAAAAAATGAAATTGCACTAAAGCCACTCATTTCTTTACATAAAACGATTGGGCCATTATAATTTTTTGCAATTCAAAAATTAATTATTATAAGCATATTACACATAGATAATACATCAATTGAATATTTATACATTACAGCAATTATCTGATTATGAATAAATAGATAGTATTTTTCCATCCAACTCTTTAAAATTACAGGTTAAGAATTGTTTATGATTAAATTATTTATTCTTTCATGTATATTACTCCAATTATAATCATAAAAACACACACAAATAGTTATGGATTATTGGTATTTTTTCAAAGAATTGGACAAAACAGTATTTCACATTATATGACTATATAGAATCTGTTGGTTGCAATTTCTATATACAAAAAGTTACGAAGTTTCAAATAGTACTGCAAAAATAAAATAGGCTTTCTAATTGCAACTAACAGTAAATTTTTATGTATGGTTAAATACATTTTCTACTGACAAATCCTTGCGGTAGTTTACACACATTTATATATTTGTAATGAATATGTCTTATAATAAAATTGTCATGTCAACACATAAGCTATTCTTTCAATAAATTATGTCTATATCTATAAATAACTACACAATAAAATGAGAAATATAATGAAAATGGACAGTTTAAGTCAAATTATTTAATACTATATTCAATTTAATTTAATCTCACTATCATATAAATAAAAAAACATGAGAAATTAATTTTGACAGATCTATGATAACTAAAGATACAAATTATTTTAATCAGAGTTTATTTTATATTATACACATAATTAATGATACTCTATTAAACTATGACTAATTTACATTTATGACCATAGATAATAATGTTTTAAACATTGAAATATACAGCCACAATCACTGCTTTAGTTCTTCTCCTTTATTAGAACTTGATAAAAGTAATAATATTGATATCAATCCTCAATGAAAAGCAATAAATATTTTAGTATATATGTTTAAATTGCTTGTAAGTTGTAACAATTAATACAGATACTTTGTAATATAAATAATGTATTACAGTTAATTGTGAAGAAGTTCTTTATTTATGTATAAAAACAAAATGTGCCATGTGGACAAAAATATCATACAAAGTGAACACAAGATGGTTTATACAAAATAGGAATGTAGGAATATTATGCTCAGAAACAACATTTAGTTTTAAAAGATAATAAGCCTCTAAGATGCTTTCTTAATCATATACATCAAAAACATACAGAAAAATACTGGCTACATAAAGAAAAATGTTTTTCGATCTTCAAAGCTTTTGATTTTCATTGCAACATACCTTCAACTATGTTAACACACATATAATATCATATAATATACTACAGATACAAAATATTGATTAATATTGTGCCTTATCTAAACATATTCTCAAACCAGCTGAGACAATTCGCAAAATAAATCTAGAAACCAAACAAAAAAAATCAAAACAAACTTTTTTAATTTCACTTAATTAGGAAAAGGATATGCTTTAATAATTACTCTTACTTAAAAATATGATTTTGAAGAGTTTCTGCCTTGCAGATTAAATAATGGTATTAGACATGAAATTATTCATTTTCAAGGGAAATATAATTGGATATAAAAATAAAATTACATTCCAGTCTTAAATTGAAATAAATTTCGTTTACATATGAAAAAAATGTGTCCATATCCAAATAATTAGTTTATTGATGATAAATATGTTTTTAAATATTTAAAACTTATAAATGGTTACAAAGAATCTTTTAATTAAAACAGTTTTTCAGTAGAAATGCTAAAATAATAAGTATGGATATGGACATGTTGGCAACAATGAGAATCACGATTAGCCACTGCCACGTGGGGCACGAGGCGGACCCATTCCCTATAAAACAAATTGGTTCAAATGCGCATCACTGTTGACATGGCTTTCTATAGTCTGCTCAATGCAAGGGAACTCCAGGTCACATTTATTGCAGTATGCATTCAGTTCATTTTCATCACTCAGGTAATTATCTATTGTAACCTCCTGGTTGTCAATGAGATCTTCGATCTTAGCAAACCAGTCCATGTGATCATCATCATCATCGATGTGCTCAAGAATAGTCATTACGGTGTTCTCTATGTATTTATCGCACACCTTGCACCATACTTCCTGGTTGTTTACTGATGGGAATATGCCGTTGAGAGGTTTAAGCCTTTCCACGATGTTGGCGCGGTGGTCGTGTGCATTGACATGATCCTGGATATTTTGTAACGTGCAGAAAATCTCGCAGGAGCAAACGTCGCAGTACGCATTATCGCTTTCAGAAGCTAGATAGTGTTCTAGGCTAATAAACTCACCGTCGGTTAGATCGTCGACAGCAGCCAGCCAGTTGCCGTGATCATCGCCTTCAATGTGTTTCGTTACAGCGTCGTCGGTAATATTCCTGTTGCACGGCCTGCACAGCAGAGTGTCTTCTTCGAATACTATGCCGTTTTCAGACATCAACTGTATGTTCTCCTTGTGTTTTGCGCCGTTGGTGTGTTGTTCGATGCATCTGTTTGCTTTCGGTATGTGGACTCCGCAGAAAACGCAGCGCACTCGCGTTTTAGAGCACGCCACTATCCCATAAGTCCACACTGTTTTCATTTTGCAGCTGCCAGTGGCCCTTTATTGAGATGGGGTAGTATAACAAGAGATTTTACGAATTACAAAAGAATTTTTCCAGAAGATCGCAAAATATTCGGAGATCAATTTCGTTTGACATTAGCAGTTGCGGACTTATTTTGCGGCTTTTGAATGAATGAATGAACGGAAACTAAAAGTTATTTATGCCAAAGGCAATTGGCTATTTGACTAATTTCTGAAAAGTGTTTTAAAGTCTAGATATAATCACTCTATACCTCTTCAAACTATTAATTTATTTTTAAAGAGTTGTTTATAACGAATAAACATATTTTTCAGTTTTATCATCATATATGTCATCAAAACGGTAGGTCACGTGACTTTGAAAAAGTTACGTCACGCTTTATAAATGGTGAATGAACTTAGTGGCAGAGATGAATGAAAATTGTAAATCGTGACATCACACACTGCACAATGACAGCTTGTCGTGTTTTGTTACATTTAATCAACAGATAAAAAATGGCAAACTTATTTTAGACAATTTAAATATTTATAATTTAGATAAATGTAAATAAAAATACCTATAATTATTGTTTACCAAAAAGCTATCATATGCAACACATTTTATAATTTATTGCCACAACAGTCAAATACCCAATTAATTAATTTCATTCGAAACACGCTTGAAGTAGTGTTTATTTCATTAAACTTATCAATATTTTTATTTAATATTATTATCCTTATATTTTGCAAAATACATCAGCATTATATAATCTGCGTAAAGCGCTCTATTTTTTTTAATCTGTATTGATTCTGGGAACTCCCTGCACGTTTTGTACTTTTGCCATTATTTCTTAGGGCGTCTGTCCACTACAACGTAGTTTATATTCTATGACCTACATACATCTTTGGACCTATACAACTGAGTAGCAGCAGTACCTACTCATCTGACTGAGATAAATTTATAGTTCATACATTTGAGTATAAATTCCACAGAGGTAGGCAAAGGTGACGCTAGTGTTACCCATATATCGCCAAACTTATCTTCTTAGTTTATATTATCATAACAGGGTTATCAGTGGTGGTGTTGGCTGGATCATCACTATCCTTCGACAGACAACAACTCATAAGGGATTCTCCAAACCGCGCACAATATGAGAATTGCCTAGTGAGCTATACGTTTATAGCACACTTAAGACTAGAGATGAAACGGATAGTAGTTTGGCCGGATACCGGATATTCGGCCAGGTACTTTATTGCGTTGACGCGATCAGTTTGATTTGAATATTGGCGCGGTGAACGAGATCGGAAATATTCAGGCGCATTCGGGTCGCACGTAAGCGGAGATCGGGTCGACTCGGGGGCGTTCAAGTGTTATCGCGCGTGTCATTTTGTGTTTGTTTCTTAGTTCGGTTGTTGTTTATTTCATTGTTTATGACTTGTCGTCGTGGTTTTATGTTTGAATTCTGATAGATTAACAAGAAATGTCAATAATTAGTAAAACAAACATTTTTGATGTGCGATTATAAAAATAAACGGTGTCCATAACCTATTGGAGTATGATTTGCCTTGTGTAAAATAATGAGATTTTTTAAAATTTTACTATCCGGTATCCGACCGGATAGGCCGGATACCGGATAGTTACCAGATATCCGTTTCATCTCTACATAAGACCCATGGCATATCTTGTAGTGGACACATCACTTTGTTTAAGCAGAGGCAATGGCCAATTGTTATTTATGTAAGAATACTTCTAATGTAAAATTTAGTCCATTTTACAATTATAAAACGTCAATTAAATATTAACAAAACATATACCTGATAATTAAAATTATAATCATTATAAAATGAAGACAAGTCTTATAGTTTAAACTAGGATAAAATAAAACAAAAGACAGGAATAATTATTGTTAATATAATTCAAGTCATATTCTACAAAATAAATAAGTTATTTTATTGTTATCATAAATATTAACTTCAGACTTAAAAAGTGAAAATAAAATATGAATGTGCTAGACTATAATTTAAAAGTAAAACATATTGTTGTTATATCTTATTTCATCTAGTTATTTACTGTTATGCTTTTTTCCATTAACATGAGCTTCAATATTATCTCCACTACATGGCACTTTAATATCACATTTCCTGCACAGTGCCTTATCCTCAGAAGCAATTGTTAAATAGTTCTCAATTGTAATGTTCTGTCCTTCGATTAATTTCAATATCCTATTGAGCTTCTGCAAATGTTCTACATCTTCATCAACATGCTCCAGTATTACTTCAACATAATTCTGAATATAAACTTGGCAAATTTTGCACCAAAGGTCATCTTCACTTTGTTCGACAGAGAATATGGCATTAAACGGCTGGACTGTTATTGAACGAGCCCTTTTGTGTCTTGATGAATCAAGGTGGGATTTTACATCTTCAAGAGTGAAGGCAATGTTTTCATCACAAATCATACAATAGATGTCCGATCCTCTTTCAGTAATGTCCTCCGGTAATGCAACAAAAGCCCCATCTTTGTCCACCATGTTCTTTATAGACCTTAATAAGCTCTCATGAATTGATGATATAATATGAGGATTTATTTCAGAAGCATTTTTAAGCTTCTCTTTGCATAATAAGCATACTATACTTCCTCCTTCTACAGTTATGTTATTCCTTATCATCAATCTTTTAAGATACATTCCTCTATGGACTTCACCATTCAAGTGGGACAGAATAGATTTATTTTCATCAGATGTTAATGTCTCACACAGCAAGCACTCAACTTCACCAGCACATCGCACTACCAAGTCTTCGTTGTATGCCATATTGACGGATCTTTTAATATGTTCAACCTTTGATCAACAACAAACAATATACCACTAATCAACAATTATCGAAATCAGGAATGTACAACAATTAACACCTAGTATTTAATAATATTTATTCTTGCTTGAAATAGACACGACACGATCCCAAGGAGTCAGCGTACAATTTAACACCTCAGACCTCACTCGTCAAGGAGCTAAACTGTTTTATTTTCTTGATTTGCATTCCTGTAATCCCCCTTAACAAAGCCTAAAAGACAATAGCAATTAAGAAATGAAACTAGGAAATAAAAACTAATTTTAATAAAAGCAACTGGGAAAACAAGTTGCCATAATAAATTATTTTAAATGTAAGCAGAAGTATGTAATTTATTTAATCATTGTTACGTCAACATAAAGTGACTGACTGCGGAAGTGACCACCAATTGTTAATAGCTGACTTCAGACTCCGTTTGAAAACCACTAAGCCAAAACCTCCAGTGAATATAGCTCTTAGTAAGCCAGCTCTAATCCATTTTCAAAACACTGTAGACGTGAACATCCGGTCAATGCAGTGGGATCCCTTTGACTCGAGTGAGGCAGACTGGTATAATCTGAAGAAGGTTGTACTGGATACGGCAAAAAAAAGTAAAGATCTACACAAATCGGTTCCAAAACGTGCAGAATGGATTAGCAAGGAGTCCTGGGCGTTAATTGAAGAAAGGAAAATACTAAAAGAACAAGGCATAACAGACGATAGTCAAAAAAGCCGCTATAACCAACTACATGCAGAGATTCAAAGATCTACTCGGAGAGATAGAGATGAGCACATCAATAAAATATGCGAAGAGATTGAAAGTCATGCTGATAAATCGCAAACCAAAGACCTCTTCCAGAAAGTAAAAAGGCTTACAGGTGTCTACAAACCGAAGACCTGGGTTATCGAAGACAGCAGAGGTAACACCTTGACAGAACTGGAACAAGTCTTGGAGAGGTGGAGAAACTACTGCTGCGAATTATTTCGGGATGAACGTAATTTCTGTACCGAAAGGAGATGGGACGATTACAAAGAAGAGCCCAGTATATTGTTGTCTGAGGTTGAGTGTGCCTTACAAAAACTTAAGCACAAAGCTGTTGGTCCAGATGGCGTTTCAGCAGCGATGCTTCAACATCTGGGTTCAGCTGGGATCAAGATTATACACCAAATTTGTGCTAAGATCTGGAAGACAGGCCAATGGCCTACAGATTGGACTCAATCAGCAGTGGTGCCACTTCACAAGAAAGGTTCCGTGAAGAAGTGTGGAAACTATCGAACCCTGTCGCTCATGTCCCATGCGAGTAAAGTACTTCTTAGCATAATAAACAACAGACTATCAGCCTTTATAGACCACCAGATACCGAGAGAACAATCAGGTTTTGTAGCCGGAAAAGGTACTCGAGAACAAATTTTAAACATCCGACTGCTCATAGAGAAATATCGTGAGTTTAACAAACCTCTGGTGCTGTGTTTCATAGATTATGCGAAGGCATTTGACTGCGTTCAGTGGAGTAGCATGTTTAATGTGCTTATTGATATGGGTGTACCTTCTCATCTTATATTTCTGATACAGAATCTGTACCTTGACAGCTCTAACTTCGTGAAATTGGATAGTCGGAGATCTAAGCCTTTTCATCCAGAACGAGGTGTGCGTCAGGGTTGCATTTTGTCGCCTAAATTATTCAACCTTTACGGTGAATATATTATGAGGAGAGCACTTGATGGCTGGGAAGGTGGTATTTCGGTGGGTGGTGAAACACTCACGAACCTTAGGTATGCTGACGACACTACCATAATTACATCAAGCGAACAAGAAATGGCAGTTCTGCTAAAACGAATAGAAGCTGAAAGTGCTAAGTTTGATCTTAAGATAAACCATTCGAAAACTAAAATAATGGTGATAGATAGAGCTCAACTTCTACCACAATCGGATGCACTCAGCGGCTACGAAAAAGTAGAGGACTTCATTTATCTCGGATCGCAAATAACATGCGAAGGTAGCTGCTCTGGGGAAATACGCCGAAGGTCCGGTATGGCTAAAAGTGCGATGACCAATCTCGAGAGGATCTGGAAAAACCGAAGCATACGCCGTGAAACCAAAGTGCGCTTAATACGGGCGCTAGTTTTTTCCATATTCCTTTACGGAGCAGAGACATGGTGCTTGAAGAGCTGCGATTTGAAGAAGATTGATGCCTTTGAGATGTGGGTGTGGCGGAGAATGCTCCGTATACCATGGACCGCCATGAGAACCAATGAGTCTATTTTAATCGAACTAAATATTCAAAAGAGACTCTCTGCCATTTGTCAGGAACGTGTTTTGAGCTTCTTTGGACACATCATGCGGTCTCCCAGACATGAATTAGAGAAGCTCATAATATTGGGACGAATAGAAGGCAAGCGCGCCAGAGGCAGAACACCAGCCAAATGGTCGGACATTGTGAAGAAGGCGGTTGGTGGTAGCCTATACCACGCGGTCCATGCCACCCAGGACCGAACACGTTGGAGGAACATCACATGTGGTCGCGATCCTCAGTAGTGAGGGAACGATGATTTATTTTATTTACGTCAACATAACAATATATCAACATATTAAAATGTGATGTAGGTAATCCTTTTCAGTGTTATATATTAGTCTATGGGTAATCCATATTATAATGGATTTAAAATTGATATTTAGTAAAAAATTAAGAAAGATAGAAACTCCAGTTATGAGTCCTGTTGTTTTGACATTTCTAATTTCTAATTTCTATTGCCTAGTTTTCTATATCTACTGGTTTGTAGCTTAATGTATAAGCTATCCTTTTCACTCTTCTTAGAGAGTTCATATCGATATCCTTCTTTTCAGCTACATCTGATGTCAAATATATCAATGTGTTTTCTGGACCGCTTGGTGATTGACTTTTCTTTGAAGTGTTGTTTTTGTTGTCTCAATGAAAACGAAAGATTTTGAGGTATTATCGGTATATTATTAATTTTAATAAATACAGTGGACCATCTACGATGTCTGTCGATTCAGACGCTGAAGCTGACATAATAGAAAATGTTGCAGAACTATTGGAAGGGCTGTCGGTAAGTCGGTTTCTTATAAGAACATCTGGTGTTAAATAGTAATTTTTTCTATTTTGCGATGATAAAATGAACTAAATATTGACTGGTAGAACATATTTATTCGTCTAGATACATTGTGATGTTACATACGGTCGTTAATACACTACGAAAGTGTCCATATGTTGTAGTGATATATTTTGTGTAATTTTCAGAAAGAACTGCAGGAGTTATATACGTTTAGGGATTTGTTCTTTGAAAATCATCCTATAGAGATGGCGTCGGATAAGAATAGGATAGTGGAAGAAAAGAAAGAGGCACTTGTTGAAAAATTTGAGTCTATTGATGGTATGTCAGATTTTTTTCTTATTTCGTAGTCCACAATACCAAATATAGTCTGCTAATAAAGAAGGATGTTGTTGTTGAATAAAGTATATACCCAACAAATTACTATAATAAAGGATAATGCCCATTTTACTATGAAACTTGGTATTGGTGCAAAGATTTTGGACCTCGATGAAACATACTTTTTTGTGTAGGGAAAAATATATATTAAAATAAAAATAATCGCGACCCATGCTCGGAGTTCTTGAAGAAACGAACTTGAAGACCAGTCACTCTGGTAGCCCCATTTATAGTAATGGCTGATGTATTGTAAAATGTTTTGATAAGTAATTATTTTATTTTATAAAAATCTGTCGCCCGGGTTAAAACAGGAAAATGTTTAAGGACAAATAAAATAAAAAAAATGAATTTTAAGCAGTATCGGTATCGGGGTCAATGATATTTTGTACAATGCCATGAATGAGCATTCCCCCTTTTTAATATGCTAATTAGTTTCCAATTGGCTTCTATCTCATTCAGAAGATACAATTTTTGTATATATATCCAATATACTTATGTGGATCATAACAGATTTTTGGCATTGTGTAAGGTTTTCCCTATTCAGAACTGCTAAATTATTATATTTACTGGTGGTAGGTCACCCATGTGTGAGAGCCTGCTTAGGTAGGTACCACCACAATGTCTATTTCTCCTGCCAGTATCATGCCCCTAAATAAAGGATCTCTAGAAACCTCACTCACCCAAATCAAACAGTTTCTTCTTGTTGGATTTCTGCGAGATAGTGGTCCCCCAGTCAAATTGACTTATTGATAGTGTAGCTATTTATAACAACAAAAAGAGTCCCAACACCGTCATGCTTTTCAGATGCACAAATCCCGTTCTCCCAAAGAGCTCAGTTCCTATACATGAAAGGGAGATGCTATAACATAAGTATAACATATGACAGCAGAGCTTCCCAATGCCTCAGCAAGGCTGTGAAACTCAATCCTCATCTGGTGGATGCATGGAATGAACTCGGAGAATGCTATTGGAAAAATATGAATATTATTGATGCTAAAGCCAGCTTTGAGGGTGCTCTTAAACATGTGAGTTGTCAAGTTTTATTTTTTGGTAATGGCAGAATATCAGGGTTTACTCGTATGAGTTAACATATACTGGGTCATCACCCTTTTTTTCTGCTGCAACACATATGCTGCTACACTTTTCTAGTATTCATTGTTATAATTTTTTCTCTCAATTATTTGTCCATTGTAATTTAGTTATTTTACTTTTGTATCAGTGTATGTGTACATTAGTGAACAAATAAAGGTTTTTCTATTCTATTCTATTATATCCACAAAATATGTGAAATTATTATGTGTTAACACATTTTAGTCATTTCTAAGTATTTTCAATGCCTTATAATTGTATTGTAGATTTGTCAAGTCTTCAAAACTCAATATGTAACAGACCTATTGTTAATTACTTGCAAATTTAGCACAATGAGTTCTTTTCCTTTTTTTTTTTGTTTGTGTACAGTAGATCTTATATTTTGAATTGTCAAAACTAAATTGAAATGTTTTTATTATTTCAGGAACGAAACCGTCTCGCACTACGAAGTCTGTCAATCATTTTGCGACAAGAAAGTGGCAATCAAAACTATGACTCAACAAATTCAGTTCTCAAAAGTGTGGAACTTGCAAAGGAGGCAGTAGCTCAGGATATAAAGGACGGTGTTTCTTGGACTGTGTTGGGCAATGCGTATTTGTGTCAGTTCTTTACGGTGGCACAGGATCCCGCTACTTTGAAGTTGTCTATGAGTGCTTACAGACAAGCCTTTAATGACCCAATAGCTAAAGGACAGCCTGATTTGTATTATAATAAGGGCATTGTAAGTCATATTTCTTTTGTCTGGTTATGTGTTTTAAGCTGGTATGGATTTCGGTTGAAATTTCAGGGTAATCTCAGTGATTGATCTGTAACTTCTTTAATAAAAATCATTAATGTATATCCCACAGTAGCGGTTAATTAAATTTATTTAGGATAAGGCAGTCTTTGTCACTATGGTCCATTAAATGAAAAAAGTATTTAGACCCTTCCGTTGGTTGTTTCGTTGAAAACGATAACACTTACAGATCTATAATATCCTAAAAGGGAATGCCTTTAAAACTTGCAAATGTTCTTTACCCATATTGTATTACTTCTTTCACTTTTTAATAAAACTGGATAACACCATTTAATGAAATCTCACTGCTCAATCCCCAGGCGTTAAAATACGAGGAGTCGTACAGCGAAGCTCTAGAGAATTTCTCGTACGCGTGCCGCCTGGATCCTCCGTGGGAGCCGCCGCGCGTGGAGCTGGCCAAGCTGCAGCACTACCTGGCCGCCACGCAGGACCTGCTGCGCACCAGGGGCAAGGTCAAGCCCAAGAGACTCGCGCAGATGGTGCAGGTGCCTGTCTCCCATATCAAATATTGACAGAAATTCTTGGAGCTAGACTTTTTAAATTATTAATTATTTGTTATTCCAAACTTAGAAGATTATAGGAAGGAGAGGATACATGGCTGGTAAAACTGTTTCACACATTGCACACACACAGTGGTGCAGCAGGTATAGTAATTTGCGTTTGGAGTGGACTAATTTAGTGGCTTATCAAGAAAGTAAAAAATCAAACCTCAGTGATATTAAATATTGGTTCAGTAAACATGCATTACACTAAGATTTCCTTTATTGGATGTAATTTTTATATGTCCATATTCTAAATATTTTTTTTGTCATCACAGTCCATAGACAAGAAAATGCTGGGTATCTACAGTCCAGACTGTATGAACACGTTTGGGTCTCGTCGCAACGTGGTGCTGGAACTGACGAGGCTCAACCAGCTGCAGGAAGGCAAGAATGAGGGCAAAGTCGTGCTGGGACGAGTTGTTGGATCCATACATAGTGATAGCGCTGTGCCTTTGTAAGTTATCCTAATATTTCAATGAATTATTATGTGTTAAAAGCAAAGTTTATTTATTTAATTATCTATTCTTAACTGCACAAAAAAAAAGGAAAAACACTTAAAGATATTACAAATTAAGTAAAAGTACAGATGGCGGTCTTATCGCTCTAGGCGATTTCTTACAAACAACCTTAAGTTTCGTATTTAATTGGAAAGAACTGTGAAGTAAAATTAGTGGAACAACCCTAAACTAAAAAAATGTTTTTAATAAATGTATCACTTCGTGTGAATTACCTCTCTACTAACGACGTCTTACATCTTGACGTTTTTTTGCGTTTCAATGATTTTTACGCGTGGACACACTTCCGCGCATTTCTCAGTAAGTGAGTCATGTAACAGAAAAGACAGGTCAAAGATTGATTTAGAAGGGGTTTGTTGTAAGGGCCGTAGATACCTTACCGCATGTGTGTCTAGTATCCGAGAACAATGGATTACAATAATTAGATATGTACAAAGCAAACACTAATTATCAACCTAATTAATAATACATGAAAACACGAGAAGTGCTTGACACAGACTAACTTTATTTTCATAGACAACATAGAATTATAGAACAAGTAATTTCAATGCATACTTATATTATAACACCACCACTCATTGAAATAAACCAATAATCTAAATATAATATAAACCTAAGTCTAACAAAAAATTATAATGTTTTACTTTCGACAAACTTTTAGTAAGAATGTCCGCTGGCATGCTTGTGCTAGGCAAATATAAAATTGTTATTAAATTATTTGATACTGCTTCTCTTATGAAATGGAAACGAACGTCAATATGTTTACTTCTTTTATAAAATATACAATTTTCAGTCAGTTTTTTTGCACTCTGGTTGTCATTATACAATATAATAGGACCTACATCTTTTCCAGTTAGATAAAAAATCAAATTTTTAAGAAATATTGCTTCTTTACTAGCTTCACAGATCCCCATATACTCAGCCTCAGTGCTGGATAGTGCCACAGTTTGTTGCTTTCTACACTCATGAGATATTACAGCTCCTGAAAGCTTGAAGCAAAAGCCAGTATAAGACCGTCTGTCAACTGTATTAGAAGCCCAATCTGCATCCACATATCCAACTATATCCAAATCATCTTTAGTATAAGTTAAACGGTAAGACTTTGTGGTTTTCAAATATTTTAACACTCTCTTGGCATGCTGCCAATGTACTTTATCAAAACAATTATTGAATTGACTCAAGAAACTAATACTGAATGAAATATCAGGTCTTGTAAGTAATGACAGATACATGAGACTCCCAATTAACTGCTGGTATGGGTATTTTTTATTACATTGTTCACTTTTATCTAATTTTAAATTAATTTCCATAGGGGTAGTCACTGTTTCATTACAATTTTCTAGACCAAATTTAATTAACAAACTGTCAATGAATTCTTCTTGATCTAACCTTAATCTATTGTTACAAATCTCAACTCTCATTCCTAAGCATTTCCTTAATTGACCTAAATCTTTCAATTTAAATCTAGCACTTAGCTTACTTTTTAAATTACTCACTTCAATAGCAAAAGTTGAAAAAACAAAAAAGTCATCAACAAACAATGCTATATAAGTTTTCTTAGTTTCACTTATAAACAGACAAGGTTCATGTTGTGATTTTACATAGTTTAATTCCTGCAAACATTCATCCACCTTCATGTACCAAGCTCGAGCAGATTGTTTTAGCCCATATATAGCCTTTTTTAGCTTCAAAACTTTACCCTTTAGAGCCAGGTTTGGAGGTGGCTGCATGTATACAGTTTCTTTTAAATTACCATTAAGAAATGCAGTTGTAACGTCATAATGGGTAACATTCATATCCAATTTTACACTCAAGGCAAATAATAACTTTAAAACAGAATATCTAAGAACGGGAGAGAAAGTTTCTTTATAATCTACACCTTCTTTCTGTGTGAAACCCTTTGCCACCAAACGTGCTCGGTATCGCACTGTATTATCACTATTAAGTTTTTTCTTGTATACCCATTTACAACTCACAATGGTACAATTATCTGGTTTTTCAACTATTTCCCACGCATCACACTCACTAAAAGACTGCATCTCCTCCCTCATAGCACTACACCATTCTTTTTGTTCTGGTCCATTCATGATATCCGCATATGTTAGATTTTCTTCACCAATACTTTCTACACACATATTTCCAAAACCAAATCTTTCTGGAGCTCTTCTCTGTCGTTTTTCAGTAGCTACATTAGGTATATTTTGGACATCTGCATCACAGAGTGTGTTGTAAAATTCATCAGAGCTTGAAGTAGAACTTCCAGTGTCATCTGGCACATAGGTCATGTCGAAACTAGAATCACCTTTAACTGATGTGCGTGTCAGATCAGATGAGGCCATGATGTGTTCTGTTTCTTCTAAATTATCACATTTTTCCTTTATTATTGCTTGAGTCATGTCAGAGGTACTCTGAGCATGTTCCATGATAATAACATCTCGACTGGTAATAATTTTATTATTCTTGGGATTAAAGAGTCTGTAGCCCTTCACATTATTATCATATCCCACTAGAATAAGTTTCTCAGCTTTTTTATCCCATTTTGCAGTTTTTATTTTGGGGACATGGGTCATTGCAGTGCTCCCAAAAACTCGAATGTGGCTGACATCTGGCTTTCTGCCTGTCCAAAGTTCGTATGGTGTCTTTGTCAATCCTGATGCTATGGTCCTGTTGCGCAGATATACAGCAGTGTTTACTGCTTCTGCCCAAAACTTTTTTGGCATATTAGCATCGAACAATAAACACCGAGCTCTTTCCACAACTGTCCGATTGAGTCTTTCACACATCCCATTTTGTTCCGGGGTGTACGGATTCGTCTTTTGATGTGCAATACCTGCTTTTTGCATAAAACATTTCATTTCTGAAGAGCAAAATTCGCCCCCATTATCTGTTCTCAAAACTTTCATTTTCCTGCCAGTTTGCCTTTCAACAAATGCCTTAAATTCTTTAAAATATTTGTAGACCTCATTTTTGGCTTTAAGGAAATGAACAAATGCCATCCGGCTAAAATCATCGACAAAGAGCAAAAAGTACCGTGATGATCCAATTGAGACTTGCTCCATCGGTCCACAAACATCAGCATGAACCAGCTCAAGCACAGCTTCACTTCTGGTACCCTTGTGAGTAAATGGCAGCCTAGCCTGCTTGCCTTCACAACAAGTTATACATTTTGATTTATCAATCACTGCTCTGTCAGGGTAACTAATACCTTCTACTACACCATTCTTCATAGTGTTAAGGTCTTGACTATTAATATGTCCCAATCTTCTATGCCACAACTCACTTGTTGCAACTATCGCTGAGCCAACAAACGATGTCTGTGACTTGATACATAACCTATAAACGCCATTCACCAATTCTGCTTTACCAACCAGTTTATTCTGTCTATTGCGTATATAGCAAACTTCTTCTTCAAAACTCACATAGTTTCCATTTTGAATAAGCTGACTTACTGAGAGTAAATTGGTAGTCAGGTCGGGTATGCATAACACATTTTTCACGGGAATATTAAATTCTGAGCCGTCAATCACTGTCGTTATTCTCGTATTTCCTGCGCACAGCACGGGTATTGTTTCTCTATTTGCGACTACTATATTCTTCACTTCGCTGAGTATAACATTCTCCAGGCAATTTTTGTCAACAACCATATGTGAACTCGCTCCCGAGTCGATGTACCAGTCCGAAACTCGAAACTGATTTTTTAGGTTCAAGAAGATGGCACTAAAAGCATTTTCTGTCCTTTCACGACTGTTCTGGGGGCATTTATTCATATAATGTCCTTGTTGTTTACAACGATAACACCGAATAACTTTTGTTTTTTGGTTTGACGTTTGCGCTTTTGACGTATTGATATTGAAGTTTCGCTTTTTGTTACGCTGCTGCCAACTTTTTGACAAAAATGCTCCGTCAGTACTGCCAACTGCACTCGATTCCATGTCGAGTAACTTTGCTTTGATGGCGTCGGTGCTTATCTTCATGCCGGAATGCTCTATAGCCATTATCATTGGCGCAAATTTTTCGCTCAGTCCTGCCAATAATAAAGAGCCAACCCACTCATCCGTGATTTCAAATCCTGTGCCTTTCAGTTTTTGAGCCGTATCAACCATCTGGGTTACATATGCCGTCATAGTATCACTGTCTTCCAATCTTATTGATATAAGTTGACGTAATAATCCAATTCTGCGCGTGAAGCCAGAGTCATCAAAGAGCGTTTTCAATCGGTTCCATACTTCCTTCACTGTCCTTTCGTTCTTGATATGAACAAACAAGGAACTATCGATGGTCATGATGAGCTTTGCTTTGGCCTTTTTTAGGTCTGCCGAAGCCGCATCGCCTGCAGATTCTTCATTAATGTCTACACCATCGAGTAACAGGAAATTTTCAGCCGCAAATGCCCACTCGTCATAGTTTTCCCTGCCTTTTAGTTTCGGCACATTCACAATGTAACTGCCGGCCATTATGACTGTTCAAATACGTTGCTCAGTTTTATGAAAATACTTGTTGTAATCACTGTATAACTATTGCAATTTGAAATATTAAGTGAAATATTAATAGTTTACGATAAATTGTCCACAAAATAAGGAATAACTAATAAGAAAACCTGGGCCCATAACCTAATACATGAAAACACGAGAAGTGCTTGACACAGACTAACTTTATTTTCATAGACAACATAGAATTATAGAACAAGTAATTTCAATGCATACTTATATTATAACAATTAACACTCCATGAAAGTTGATATTTGTTTATACATTTTGACAGCCTCCGTGGCGCAGTTGGTTTGACGCCGCCTGTGAAACGAGAGGCCGCGGGTTCGATCCCCGCACCGAAACAAATATTTGTGTGATCCACAGGTATTTGTTTCGGGTCTGGGTGTTTGTGAGACCGAAAAGTCTCTCGTAGCTTCTGATACCCACGACACAAGACTCGATCTTAGTGTGGGATCAGGACTATGTATGTGACTGTTGGGTGTATTTTATTTTTTTATATAATACTGTTTGTTCCAGTACATTCGCCCTGGTGGACGAGAGCGTGCAGTGTGCGCTGGTGACGGTGTACAACTGGGCGGACGGGCGCGGCGCCATCATCGGAGACGTGGTCGCCATACCAGAACCCAGGTTCACCACGCACAAACATGACTCGCCGCTCGCCGTTAGTATTATTTCCTTTTTTTTTATTCTAACATGACCAACTTATTGTATCGGACCTGATGCAGTGCCGAATCAGTACCTACCGAGACGACATGGCTAGCTCTTATAGGTCCACATATGCCGACCTAATTGTGTACGGATTGATATAAGATGATCCCGAAATGCGACACACTTGCGTTTATCACTATGGCACGTCTTTACCATCGTGTACTGTTAATATTTTGCCACTGACCTTAAAAATAATGATGAGCTTTGAACATAAAAAAAAAATCCATACAAACATCCATAAACTCACGCCTTTATCCCCGAAGTAGTAGGCAGAGGCGCCCCCAGGACGATGTGATAGGCGTCCCACGATGTGATAGGGGGCGAGCCTATCGCCATATCGGGCACAAATTTCTGACACCGGACTAATAATGGTTTAATGGTTTAAAATACTTTATTTCTCAAAAGAATTACAAATTCACTTAGATGAGAAATTACATTTGTATTCTTAAAATGAATAGAAAAATCCAATATCACTTTGCCCGACCCAGGACTCGAACCCGAGACCTCAGCTTTGTAACCGTACCGTAATACAACTACGCCCCCGAGGCAAAAATTCCAATATTTGTCAATATATTTTGTCTATTATTTTCAGAAATACAGCTTCAAATCGATACGTGTGAACAATCCAATGATGTTGCTGGTGAACGGCAAGAAGGTGGGTCGCAACCAGTTTGCGTGCACGCGAGTTACCAGCACCTACGAGATACACTGAACCAATGTGAGTTACATATATGTTACATGTTACTGAGGGTGATTTTGGACATTAAAATCGAAAATTAATTTAATTTGTATCAAATTCAGCCTGTGTTCAGTAGTGGATTTTGTGTGTTTGAAGAGAGAATGGTTATTAAAAGTCTGCGAAGGATTATTAAGGGTTATGGTGCGCTATGGGTGATTTGGCCTTTAATATTTTAATAAAATTCTAAATGACAAAAATGATTTAATAAAAAGTACAATAATTAATGTGGCTAATATTAGTTGTAAATAATACGTAGACGTGTGAATGAATGATAGAAGCGAACTTGCTTGAGTGTTGACAACTAAAAATGTTGAGGAGTGAATTTGGCCTTTAAGAAACTTGCGTGTGATTGAATTATTTGTTGGACATGTTTGTGGGATGAATTTGAATATTAACACGAATTAATATAAGATAATATGTATTGTTTGTGTCTCTTGTAAATGTTGAGTTTGACATTGTTTCTTGAATTGTTTTGATTCCACTAATTCCAAAAAATATATTGGAGTACTTGTAGGCGCAAATTAATGTCTACTGCTGTACGGTACCAAGGCATGAGATAAACTTTCCTTTTTACTTGTCATTTATATAAGGAATTAAAACCGTGAGGAGCAAATTTATCGTCAGATAAGTAATATAAATATAAATCACACATAATATAAAGAAATATTAATCAACTTTGTAAAACGAACAAAACAGATTCGGTCACATTGTCCATTTATGGTCTATGTAGGAGTGGCCAATTTTAACCTATTTTAATTTCGTTTTTCGGTTTGTCTTACTTTTTTGAAGAGCATTCAAGTGGTGTGACAATATTCTGTTTGTGTATGAATGTCGATTTTAATATCCAAAATTATGGTTGCGTAAATTAAAAATTGACTGAAAATTATTGAAAACGTTTTTGTAAGTTAGCAGGGTTGTAAATTTGAGTGATGTGTAACATTAAAAATAACTATTATACAACATAGCACAATAGTTAATAATAGGAATGTTGCCACGATCTCAATTTTAATAATTATTTTATACTGGCAACATTCTTATGTTAGGAATATAACGCAGCAATAAAAAAAAAATTTACTGATTTATTATATCGATATGTTTATTATGAGATTATGTTGTTTCCTAAGGTCGTAGCTCAAATTATTTTAGTTTTGAGGTACCGGTTAAGGATATTTTTTATGATATCGAATATAAATCGTTCATCAGATTTATGAATTATATTCCAATGGAATAAGGTGGACCATGTTTGTAACATCTTTTGCCGAATTTACATAGTTACTAACATTCGAATAATTCTGCGTGTTCCCTATTTAAATAACCTGTGTTGCCCTCGTAGTGAAAAATGCAAGAAATATTTTTTTTTAGTATTGGAGTCTTGAAAAATTAAATCTGTTTCGTGAGATAATTTCGTTTCTTTTGGGTTATATTTTTGCTAAAAATGATAATTGAGTTAGAACTCTAGAAGAGGCTTATGTAAAACATATAGTATTAAAAAACATAAAAAAATAATAATTTTTCATTTACAAATTTAAGTACTGCTTTTTCATTACGAGTGGAATATTTTATTATCAAACTAATAATGCCTTCAAAATGTAATAATTTTGCTACTTTTAATACAGTAATTGATGTATGCTTAGTATTTTTAACTTGTAATATGAAACTGCCGTATCACGAATTTTGGCAGGTTTATGCGAGTTACACACTATAGTGCATTTACATTGATTCGATATTTTAATTACTAAGAAATATCGATTCGTCACGTATTCAATTTATTCACTTCGTTGGTGCTAGACCCTTATTGTACTGGGAATATTTTATTTAAATATATTTTTTCATGAATATTGTATTTGATCGATTATTTAAAGCAGTAAAATACAGAAGATTATGTTCTGTCCAATTATATTACGCCATTATAGTCAGATTCAGTTGATATTATTAATTGTTTTTTTATTGCCGATATATTAATTTGTTTTGTATTTTTGTGCCTTTTCGAATATATTATTGTCCGGGCTGATAGCAATTTTCATGAATATTTCAAAATCGCCTTTAAATGGAATTAAAAATGGTAAAAAATCATAAAGGAGGAAAGATTAACATTTTCATGAGCCATATTACCTGATTTTAGAAGTAGTCTTATGAGCTCATATACGAACCACTGCAGGGCTCGGGCCTCCTCTACAATCGAGAGTACGATTGAGAGGGGTGAGTCTATAAAGTCCACCACGCTGGCTTGGGCCAGATTGGCGGTATTTCCATACCATGGATTTTTTTTACACATCGTTATGGTATGGTCACTTGGAAGTAATATTGATGTATTCTTAATGTCAGCATACTGTTTTTGCACTATAGTGCGTATCGTTATTTTAAGGTCTAAACGGCGATGAAATCGTCATCACATCTCATTGTGACAATTAAAACGTTAATTAATATTTTAATGAATAAAATAACTTTGTATTGTAAAATTTGTTTCATTTAATGTTGATGGTAGGTGGGAGTAAAATTATTAGAGGTAACCAAGAATATATTAAGCATGTTTAACCTACAATTATGTAAAACTTGTCATAACTAAGTATCAATTGTGTTTAAAGAAATAATGGCGAGATGTAATTTTGTAGTATTGTACTTTTATTTAACGTCAAGAATAATGTTTATTTATAATTAAAAAAATAATATGTTGTGTATTCGAGTAGAACTCTTCGAGTAGTACTAACAATTAGTTTAAATATATCTAAAAGTAATTTTAATGGAACATTAAAAAAATTCCGTTTTTTCAGGAATTGAAATTGAAATTACAATAGTCAATAGTACAGAAACTGAAAAATTTAGACAAAAACTTTAAAAGTATGCGTTAGTACTAAGTACAAGTAAACTACTGTACATCACTGTACTGTGTGTTCGACACAATTTTGCCGGCCTGCTTAATTACTTTAACTATCTAAGCGTTAACCTCCCACAGTTGTAAATCGTTTTCAACAATTTCAGCGAATTTCTCCGCCTTATATCCATCTCTGAATAGGGGCCTCAAAGTTTTGAGACCCAGGCCTAAAAGGGCCCCATTGTCCAACAGAGAATTTAACTTAGACACTAATATAGGGTTGTAGTGAAGTCTGAGTAAGCTAGGTCTTGAGTAAAGGTACTGGCTGTCTCGTAGGTTTCTCTGAGCCCATGTCTCTATTGTTTTGTTTCCACTAGCTATCTGAAAAACAAAATGTAGTTCCTATATATTAAAGTTAAATTCAGAGGGCGCTTTTTTGATCTTTCGATCACACTTCATGTTTGAGTTTTAGTTTATCAATCATATTTCTGTGTGAAATTAAAACCCACTACAAGTATGAATTTTTGTTGCTGTATTTCATATCGAAATAAAACGAATTCGATTGGTTCTTAGACTCGTCTATCCACTAGCCATAGAAAAAATAACATTAAGAGACAAAGCTTTTTGAACCAATCCTAGGAGCCGTTAGTAGTGATTATACGGCGGGTTTTTCATGCTGTATGCCTCCTTAATATTTATTTCCTATCCTGTCTACTTACTTTGATATCGCCAACTTGCTTCAAGTAGTATGATGAGAAATAGAACCTCAAGTTGTCCGGAATCCACGGCCTTAGGTTACGTATTCTTATGTATGCCCGTAACATGTTGTAACCTCCTCTTTTGTATTTAAACACCTGGAAATTATAAAAAAAAAGTTAGTCGGTGAAAGTAAACTATTCTTCCTACCTATCAATAACCAATTGGAAATGGTTATAAACATTCGCCACAATAGAAAGTGTTTTGAGGTATCAAGATATTTTAGCCTGCGTTGATTTTACCGATAGAACACAAGTAACAGTAAAATGGCAAAATATTAAATTTTGATAAAAAAATAATGAATTCAATCTATACTCTACATTATCTTTAAAAACACATATGAAGTTGCGGACAAATGCTAGTGTCTTATAAATTCGGCAAGTGCAGGTACCTGACCCGCAACATAACTGGGAACTACGCTCTACGCAAACCCGGCGCTGGTATGATATCTTTAAGAAAGATAATCATAGAGTTAAATTGAGGACGCTGAAGATAGGGCGAAGTGGAAGAGACAATGTAGGTAGGTAGAAAAAGACAACATATTCTGTACCAACTATTGATAAACCAACCTGATAGATACTATTCCCAGTAATATAAGACTCGATATAATGAGTACCGTAGCTCTTCATAAACCTTCTCACTTCACTAGCGTCGGTCACATTCAAATCGTTTATAGCTCTCGCAACATAGTCTTTGACCACCGCTCCATGAAGATTGTCCTTAATTTCTACTGATTTGTGCTTTTTATTTAACTTTACAAGGACAAAGCAACAGTTGTCTGGATTAGCGTCGTATTCAATGCCGAATGTTCGCATAATTTCGTCCTGTATCCAGTCTCCCATAAATGCTTTCCATGGTTTATTCGTACTGAAAATGTATAAACGGTTTGATGAATATTAAAAAAGCGCCATCTATGTTTTGTGTATGTAATTGTCTCGGGATATTTAGCCTGTAGAATAAGCGTGTGGTAAAGAGTAATTGAAAAAATCTTTATTATTTTCCATTTGATATCAAGACTTAATGGGTCAGTTAATTGACGAATTGAGTAATTTCATAACATATTATAAACACTAATGACCTGATTCATAAACAGTTTTAAAACCTGTTTTAGCTATCGAATGTTTTGTCCCTTTCGAAAGACTTTTGAATTCAGTTTGGGCGAAGAAGACAAAACATCCGATAAGGCCTAATGGGTCAGTTAATTTACGAACCGGTTAATTTATTTTATAACATCTTATAAACAACAACGGCCTCACTCATTCTATTGAAATTATCGACAGTCTTGTCCCTTTCGAACGACTTTTGAATTTAAAATAGGTCTATTAACTATCTATGAATACGGCCATAAATATTTGTTTAAGGGCATTACTGTGAAGAGAAACAACACAACAGCCTTACTTACCCCTCTATTTTAAAGTTCTGAAAGTATATACTGAGCAAATCGTCAAACGTCTCGCAAAGAAGCACTTCCATTCCGGTGATTCCATCTCGGTCGCCCAGCGTGATCGTGCTCTTCAAGTTTGTGAACACCCTCAGGTTTTTCTCACTGAACGGCACGATGGCATCTCGCGTGTCCTCCCCTTCATAGTCAGCTGATACCACTTGCGTGACTTGGGATAGGTCCCCATAACTGAAAATTATTTGAATATTTAGAAGTTAGCAATTTTTTTTGTATCGGATTTGAGAATGAGACGTTACTCCCTAACTTGTAGCACCTCAGACCGATTTTATTGCTGGACACTTTATCCTCAGGAAGTTTAAGCCTTAATCCATCTTGCTAACTCGATGCAGCATAATGGATGCTTTGAATAAGATTAGTTAGCATAGACCCTATTAGAAGATTATTTAAGTCAAAAAATAAATGTGGCTTTAATTTCCTTTCAATAAATTGTATTTATTATAACGTTCCTTTAACAGTATCAAATTAAATGTATCTAATTGCGCCGGAATTAAAAAATGAAACAACATCGAGAGCTCAGGAATCACACATCGTAATCACGCTTGCAGTGAACTTCGTTTATAATAAATATAGTGAGTGCACTATCATCGACACGAGCATATCACCTATTTTTATCGCGTACAACGAGCCGGAACTGTCAGTGAAGTAAAACTTACTTGGCAAACACGTCGATTGCGTTTCCTATGTTCAATCCGTAGCCGAGGTCCCCTTCCTCTCCTCCGCACAACGCGACACAAAACAGTACAACAGACACGCGGACAAACATTATTCCCTTCCATCACCACATGCCGACAAAGTAGTCGCGTGCTAGCGACGTATCAACTGAGGTTTTTTTCACATTTTGCTAATATTAACACGGAGTAAACATCGTCTGAACTTGACCTAAGAGATTAGGATGGTATTTATCAGCGTCGGTTATACTGTTTCCTCTTTGCGTGAATCGTAATTATTGGCTAATTTATTTTCCATGTTTTATATCGATTCGTTATAATTGACATTCGCTTTCTTCGTAATTATCAATCATTTTCGCGTTATCGGTAAACGCTGGTTAAAACTAAGATTTATTTATCTGTCAACAATGTTTATTTTCCATAATTCCTAGTATTTATTGGCTATCAGATCTGTGTTCCCACACTTAGTAAATCGGATAAGACGAACTCTTTGTTGTGTATCTTTATCCTAACTGAAAAAAACGTTAATAATTTTTGGTCCTTCGAGTCAGATAAAGAAATTGATAATGTATTTACTACTTACATTGTCAAATGTAAATACGTCCTGTATTTTTTATATTAAGATCTTTATCTTAAGAAGTCAATAAGTTGTTCCACTTAGCCATAACCTGTATCATCTTAATAAATAACGTATAGGTACCTGTTCGAATATTGCTTGACATGGCGTCCTTTTAGTAGCTGCTCGCATTTAGCTATTCATTGCGGTTTGGTAATCATGGGGATCATACCTTGTTACAATAAAGTTTACTCCTTAAGTTATAGCAAAAAGATATTGTACATTCAATACTTTCATCTTAATTTATAAATACTTACTATTAATCGTTATCTTTAGCCACAAGGAGTGTACTGCAAACATAGACAATATTGAAATCTATTAATAAACTCATTATTCACTATATAGCCGGATTTGTGTCCTGTATTTATAACTGTGTCAAGGGTCGAGTCAATATCCCAGAAACGGATAATTTACTAAATATAAACTGCCATGCAAACAGATTCTAAGTATGGGTTTTCTTTTATGACAATTATTATGCAAGGAATGTAAACATTACTTAATGACATTAGTAGTCTCAAAATAATTCTAGTTAGTGCAGTGGTTTAGTGGAAACGAGCCTGGATGGTGAATTGTGATGTCCCCAGTTCAATTACCTACCCGGTAAAATGTTGATGTCCACATAATTTAGTAGTTTATGTAATAAAATGTGTAGCCGAGGTACATAATCAGGCTCGAAATAATAACCAAATCACTCTGGTATCCAAAATAAAAATCTACCCGATACCGAATCGGTATCGGATACACAATTTTCGCATAATTTCGAGTTTAAATAATATTTTTGCTAGGTTTGTGTATGTATTGTATGGTAATGTCTTTGCCTTTTCCACCCGTTCGTGTAAACTGCTTCTTCAATATTTTTTTGAAAATAATAGAGTAATTTACCATCTCGTGTGGATTTTTTAAGATTATGTGTCCTAAATAAAATTTGTCAATCGTCAAAGAATCAAGGTCTGGTAAGGCACAGACGAACTCGCGCCACGTTCTCGTGATAACCTCCTTGAACTTATGTGGAATCCATAACACCTAATTAAATTAATGCATTGACGTTGGTGCAAATGTCTTAGGTTTTCTGAGAATTTTAATGTATGTACAAAAGTGCTGAGTAATTTTCAAGCAATGTTTCCTTCAAGATAATCCCGTGTATTAAAAGCTTATTATCCAATTCAGAAACGATGATGGGTAGTACCCAAATGGCAATTCATAGAACAGTTAGGTCATATTCATAGACAGGTTTAAAACCTATTTTAGTTATTGAATTCGTCTCTTTCGAACTTTAGAATTCAGTTTGAGAGGAAGACAAAACATTCTATAACTAAAATAGGTTTTAAATCTGTCTATGAATAAGGCCGTTATAATATAATTGCAATTGACTTTTATTCCATAATTAACGTGTATTTGATTTACAACCATATTAATATACCTGTAAATGTTAGCACTGTTGGTAGTAACATTTAAATTACTGGAATAAAATAAAATATTTGGTACAGATAAGCCTTTTCTAAACTTTAAGCATTAGGTTCCTTTGTATAATGTTTATGCTCGGTGGAATCTCAAGTTTCACATGAAATAGAGAGGAGTTTAACGACACGTTATCGGTCGCCTCTATGTTCTTAAAGATAATAGTGATTCGAACACCGACCTCAATTACATTGATAACATTTTTCATGTTATGGCAAGGAATTTGTTTGAAGAACTTAACCTGAATTGCTTGTTGATTTTTCGTGGGATCTGGGCTAAGATAAAGAATGAATTTGCGTCATATTTTTAAGAGACGACCAAAAGAAACAACGAAAAGTTCGCCAACCTACACTAGGCCAGTGCTGGACCATGGCCTAGTTCTTTACAAACGTACTGGACAGTTTATTTTTGTATTATACTGTATGATATAGGCTAAAGGATCCGCCAGTTGAAGTGATACTTAAAAGGGCAGCGAAAAACTAAGAACCCACGGGGCCAAAAGTATTTGAAGAGGAAACCCTGTACCGGTAAGCGTTATGTTCACTCCCAATTGTGGTGATCTTTAAAAGGAATATTATCTTGTAGTGGAAGATTCATATTTTTATAATGACCGCCTGAATACTTTTCTTTATGGACGAGTGTTTTAATACATTGTTAATGGTATTACGAATAAAGATGGGTTTCAATTAAAATGCGAGCTAAAGTCAAAAAACTGTAT
The DNA here is from genome assembly GCA_949752805.1 of Deilephila elpenor. Taxonomy (NCBI): domain Eukaryota; kingdom Metazoa; phylum Arthropoda; class Insecta; order Lepidoptera; family Sphingidae; genus Deilephila; species Deilephila elpenor. Next base: position 4,797,161 of record OX457114.1, read on the forward strand.
TTTATCACAATACCTTTAAACAATTCACAAAATATTTACATTATTTCAATTTTATATTTCAAATTAAATGCATTACCAAGTTTGATCCCGCATTATGCGTAGGCACATTAATAGCTTATTATATTTCAACATTATATTATTGCACATAATACGAAATTCCACAATAAAAAAATGAGCTTACATTACACTCCCACAGATGGCGCGCATTTAAAATTACCAACCAGTTTTTTATTTATAATCAATTCCATTATACTAAAACAATTAAATAGATGTCATACTAATCATAAGATTAATAAATAAGGCACTTATTTGTTTAAATAATATAAGTAGTATTTTTATAAGATTTAAGAATTTTCTATTGATTTATTTGATAAATATGTCTTTATTCTTAGCAATCTTTCTTTAAAAATTTTGAAATGTAGTTTTTTTAAATATGGATACCTTGTGCGATATTTTATATTCAGTGTTTTCCCACTAGATGGCGCTACTGGCACTACTGTATGTATTGTAATTGAGTAGTGTTCCTATTGGTTGGCCTTCGATGGTGATATTTTATTACATCTCGTCTACCATTGAATGAATATGTGAAGAATCCTCCCCGTAAAATATTCATTTACATTCGACCAAATTGAAATAAGCAACAAATTATTTTATTTCACAGGTCCAGTCGTTTGTAAATATCCATACTTCATTCATTCAAATCATCAATCAATTGGCCATATTGTTTCATTTAGGAAGACATTTTCTTGGCATTTTGTGAATCAATATTATAAGATTATAGACACCTAAAATCACATTCATTTTAAATTTATAATAAAAATCATTATCAATAAGTTTTGAAAATACAGGAAAAACTATTTTTATGTATGATATTCAAAGAAATACACAGATTTATTCCAGGATACCATTAAGATCATACGCAATTCTCTTCTCATCTTCATTGTTTATTTTATACCTTTTAAATCAGCACTCACCACGTGGCAATCATTTGGACGTGTCATTAAAATAATTAAAACTAGAATTAATCTAAACCTTATTCCACTATCACATGTTACTCTCCCACAATTTTAAATAATTGTCTATGACTTCTTCGAACCACTTTTTCTTCTTACTGTCTTTGAAGGCGGGAGAAAGGGTTTTTAACTCTAATTGTAGTAATGCTTCATTGCCTAGTAATGAGTCAAGATTTCTGAGTAGTGTGGGCTCTCCATGCAATTTTAAAAGGCTTGGATATGAGAATATGTAATAGTGTACTCGAAGGCGTTTCATGGCCCAGTTTTCTACGGTTTTGTTGCCGCTTGCCACCTGAAAAAATTACAATATATTAGGGGAAAACTTTAGGTTTGTTTTGTGGTCATGAAGCTGTTTTTTGCAGCTGGACACTATAGGAGAGACTTCACCAAGCTCCAAATATAAAAATATCCATTGCTCAATCGTCAAGGGCCAACTTTGTGCTTGCTTTAACGATAAAGGAAGACATCGTGAGGAAACCTGCTTACCTAGGAGTTCTCCACGAATATTTCCATCGTATGTACAGTCTACTAACCGTATGAGGCTAGCGTCGCTGCCTAAAACGCCTATTTAAAAAGCGTTGATGCCAGGCAGGCAATAGATTTTAAAATTATAAGCAAAACATTTGTGCATATGACTGAAACTTTATGTTGCAGCAAAACAAGATTATAGATGCATAATCTGTGTGGATTGCATTACACTAATTACCATCAGATGTAGTGACATCACTTAGTGAAATTACTAGTATAAAAAACCATGTTTTATTACATCGTAATAGCTGTGAAACATGTTTTCTTTGATTTAATCATTCCATTATCGTTGCGTCATAAATTGATTCAGAAAACAAGTAGCATTACAATTTGAAATAAAAACTTGTTATGGTAAAAAAGCGTTTTTTACACACAGACACAAACATGCTATGGGTGTGCAAATGACATGATTCAACGATGCATTGAAAGGATTTTTAGTAGAAATCGTGGAAATATTAAACGAGTAAAGGTTCAATAGAAACAAACATGATTTTCATAACACATAATGTGACAGTAGCACCATCTAGTGAATAAATGTAGCAAAGTCAATATGAATGGAAAAAATATGTTTAGTTACTTCGTAAGACAGTTGAATAAAATTATTCTGTGTAATATCTTTATTAAAATCTATTGAAATATCTTTATTTATAACGATTATCATCACAAAGAAGTATACTAGCTAGATTTTAATTACATCCCTGTATTGTTAGTAAAAATGTAAATACATTTCATTTTAATCATATATTTCCTTTTGATTATAATGTTTTACCTTGATTTGTCCTATATGTTTAGCGTGCCACGGAGAGAAGTAACCCTCCAGTTCTTTCGCTGTGATATCCGCCACACCTTTAGTCTTAAGTCTCTCTTTGATCATAGAGTATGCGGTTCTAGAGAACACAAATACCTGGAGTGAGAGCATAGACAAAATTCACGCTTTTTATTTCATAATTTATTAGCGTGTACTCCAGGCAGTAAGGTGTGGACTGTCGAAAAACTTCTTTTATAATATCGCATGCTCCATTTATATATTTTTAACCAATTAATAAATATTTTGTCTTAAAATGTTCTTGTTTTTGGTTTTTGTGTCCAATGTGTGACCGTGAAATTGAAATGGAGAGGATGCAAATGAATAATGTCGTGACCATAGACATAGAACATAGACAGCCGAATTCTGTACTCTGTAGAGCTGTCGAATATAAGTGGTGTTAAAAAACCGGCTCGAAAAAAAAGTTGGTACGTTGATCCTAACTAACCTTAGTAGTATAAATTGTCCAATCAACCATGTAAGGACAGTACAAAATAGAAGAAACTGTTTTTCATTAAAATCCATTGATAATGCAAAATGAACCTTACTTCCGAAGCTTACAGTTGATTTTGCTCTGTTTTTAAACTGTTTTGGTGCTATAGCGTTGTCTACCCTCTATGTGTACGGTCTTCGTGATAATGGTTTAGAAAAGAAGTTTTTGTATGCACGATGCAAAGGTGACATCCATGTACTAGTGGATGTTTCATGCATTAGATGGCCTGATTCTACTTTTGGTTCATGCAAGATGGGCAACTAATATGCAGACTGATTACAACTAAATATTATGATTAGTCTTATATAGACTCAATTATGTTAGAGAACAAGCAGTAGAGGTCGATACATTCAGTTTTTATAATAATAGAAACATAATCCTTTATTTAAAATTGTTAATGTTTTTTCTATAGTCATAATCTTAGTCGAATCTTGAATCAAAATTAAAATCATTAGGCAATAACTCATTTCTTGGATTATGGAACCATTTTAATTTTAGTCGTACTAGACATTTGTACCAATGTTTGTAAAATCAGGCCACTATAGAAACAGTCCAAACCTTAATGGCGCCAACGTGTTCGGCAAACATCGGCGAGAAGTATTGGTTCATGTCTGCCGGCGGAATATCCGTCACGCCTTTAGATTTCACGCGCTCTTTGATCCTGGCGTACACGCTCCTTGAGAATACGAATACCTAGTAATAATAATCAGTATAGTGTAAAATCATATAAACAGTGTAAATACAACCTCATCGGCCAATAACCATCGATCAGAGGTTTTCTTTGATTTCGGTTGATCACACTAAAATTGATCTGGGAATCGAACCCGCGGCCTCTCGATTTGCAGATAACTGCTCGCTCATTGTGAAATTAAAGAGGTTTAAAATATTTTTACTTTTAAGGCACTGCATTTCATTTATTTCGAACAACCTCGTAAACATTAATCAGATATAACATCCTTTAGAGCCTCGAAGATCTAAGGTGCTAATTTGCCATCAAAAGACGTCCTGATGTGAATACACTGGAGTAATTTCATCCAATAAGATACTACAAAAATTCCACACTCCGACGTAGAAACTAAACGTGGATACCATTTAAAGATCCTAGGTTTTAGCAACAGGTGCCTATCGATAAGGTGCATCGATAAAAGTTCAACATATTCTTTAAACTTCACCTCACTGAGATTCTTTGGTACAACGACACCAAGCTACATCTAAACACCCTATTAAAAGCACAAATTCTCGATATATATGTCAACACCAAACAATGTCTCTTTATGATTGATCCAGCAACCCCGGAAAATGGTAACCTTAGCTTTTAATCATTACAAATCAGTCTTTGAAAAATATTCTCACCTGATAGAGAGAGTTACCAGTAATGTAGGACGCGATGTAGTGGGAGCCGTACTTGCGGATGAAGTCGGCTATGGTGGCCGTGTCTCCGATGGTAGACTCCTGGATGGCCTCGAACACCACGTCTTCCACGGGGATGTTAGTTGGAAGGTCGCTGAGCTTGGCTGTCTCGCGGAACCTGAAGTTGGGGAACAGTAAAAAATATTGTGTGAGCAATAATTATTTAATTATATGTAATTTATCCAACGTGTTTTATTGTCGTGTCAGTTTTAATTATTGTCAGTAGCATGTGTATCTAAAGGAGAAACGTAGATATCTTTATCTTCATAACATTAATTTACAAGATGTTTAACAGCCTTCCAATTTATAACTTCAGTAAAATTATACAAACTGGACACACTTAATGGTTTCTAGCAATAGAATAGCATGAAGTTACGGGAAATAAAATAAGATAAATATTACCTAGATACCCTGACGAGCACATAACAGTGATCTCCATTGATAAATGAAGAGTTAATGCCTAGGTTCCGCGCCATTATGTCCGTGGGCCAGCCAGCTGTGAAGGCGCGCCATGGACGCTCTAATCTGAAATATCAAATATAATATTATAAAATGGTTGCAGGTAGTTATTTTATACAGGCCATTTTCAACAGGTATTTGGAAATCTTTAGCGACGGCTTATGTTCAGCAGTGGACTTGTTGTGGGTAAAGATAATATTAATTACTTAGGTCCTGCATTTCATTGGTGAGCACAAGTTTTTACAGCATCAGATAAATAGACTTGAGCTTTATTCCACTGTTCTGTTTGTGTAAAGAGACCTATGTACAGCTGAGCACTAATAATATTTCTCACCTCTTAAAAGTAAAATCACAATGGACTTTTATTAAGTGTAACTAAAATATTCGCCACCTTTCAAAAGTGAAATCTCTAAAGTAAGCCTGCAGCAGCTGCTTCAGGTTATCGCAGAACTCCATGTGGAAGTCTCCGTCGAATAGAGTCTTGGGCTGGCGCGGCTTGGGTGCCACCGCGAACCGCTCCACGTCGCGGAACACGCTGACGGTCGGCTCGCGGAACACCCAGCCCTCCGTGTCGTTGCGCGGCACCACGCGCATGCAGATGCTGAGGTAGCCATATCTGAAGACATACCAATTAATTAAGAACTGAGATCAATCAGCAAGTTGCTTTGTCTGATAAGAGATGGCGTTATGAAAGAGATTTTTCCTGTGATAATAGATGGCGCTATTAAAGCGAGTTTCTTATAAATAATAATAGAGGGCGCTATTACACAATAATAAGAAAGTTTTCTGTTCGAACTAATAGATGCCGCTGATAATTGCTATTGAATAAAATAGCTGAGAAAGGAAAAAAAATTTTTGCAATTTATGTGCAGTTTGTATCTTAGGGCATAAGTGTTAAGCAATGTGAATTGTAAATTGTGTGATAAACTTTTTATAACAGTGTTTTAAAAACCATTGACGGCATTAGACTTAATGACACTACAGGTCTTGAGCTACTTTGTAGGTTCAAATCTCGAATTCCATGTTTAGTAGCAAACATAAATAAAGTATTAAAAGGTGAAGTAAAACAGCCGGTTGCACCTATTGCCCTTCTTAAATGTTAGCTGATCACATCGCTCTGTAATACATTTATGAATTTCATCTGTCTACGAAGCCGCATTAGGGCAATGTGGTTGATTGATTTTTTACCTCATGCAAAATACTCGAAGGACGACTGGGTTAATATACGTAGGTAGATATATTTCACCACATTCAGTACAAAAGTTTACCCAAGCAAATCTAACTAGTTACGATATTATTTACTTTCGCGTAAATCATAATATTAAAAATGTTTTCCGTAACAAAACACGTGACATTGTTTACAAAAATATTCCTAAAAATAACAAAAACTCAGATGTCTATTTAAGATAAAGCGTGACAGTACAAATAAGTCACAGTATGTAAATACCTCATAAATATGTTTATGGCTTTGCCGACGCCGAGCTCCGAGTCGAGAGTGGTGGCGGCGCGGCACAGTGCTACCGCGAGCAACACCGTGGGCCAGCGCACCATCACTCGTACACTCACCACCTGGAAAAGCCACACCAATGAGTACAGGCGAGGAAAAAATACATCAATTTACAGGCTTCGTAGCGCTGACTAACATTAGTAACAACTGTAATGTTTCAGTCCAAAACGCGATTTAGGGAGACATCAGACAACAGCATTGGAAAATTTACAGAGGGGTTAGCACAGAAATACACCGATATTCTCCGACACGACGACGAATGTTCGAAGGTCGTACGTAAAACTGTACCACTCTATCGTACCACAGAATTAGTATTCTGTGATCGTAGGTAGTAACCATAGACTAAGTTTGGAGTTGATGTTAAGTTTCATAGAGAAGAATTTTGATTTTTAGAAGTGGAAAACTTTTATCCTAACCATTCGAACTTCGTGTCGGAAAATAGTCAATAGATACCCCAGGGGGTCAGACCATAATCGTATTAATGTAGAACACAGAATTCCTCTAACATCGGTAGATCGTTTTGACATAAATAAGCAAGGAAAAAAGACACACAAGAGCCGCACTGAATAAAAAGTTTATGTTCCATAAATTTTTGTTTTGGGTTTCGGTTAAGTCTCTAGTAGTTCTTAATAACCATGACTTAAGATTTGGAATTTTTCTGAAGGCTAGGCCTATGTATTTGTTTATTTTTATCATCATCATTGCTTTACAAAATCACAGGAAGTCCTCCTGAACACAGACCTCCGGCCTTGTACCGGCGCGGCCATAGAATAGGCAATATGGTACATAAACATAATTTAATTGAAGGTTGAGAAAGATTTAAATGATAATAATTTTAATAGTGTATTTGTATCGCCGCTATAACATTTTCAGTGATTCGAAATAAAATGAAAAAACAAAAAGATTTTGTCAGAAGTGGGATTCGAACCCACGCCCTCAGAGAGGACCAGAACAACTCAACCTGTCGAACAGGCAAGGTAAACCTTGAGTCTGGCGCCTTAGACCGCTCGGCCATCCTGACAATTGAGCGTGGTGTCGAAATAGTTGTTCCGTTACGATAAGCTACTGTTTACCTCGCTGTTCACAGATGGCGTTATTTACATAGCTGAATTCTGGATTTGATAAGTTGAATATATTTTAAAACATTTGCATTAATAACGAGGAATTATACCACACCTAAAATATTTTTATTTTACTTAATAATTGCGTTTTAATATATAATAAAGCTAATAATAATGTTTTTTTCTAAAATGTGTTAGAATCGTAAAAATAACAATATCATGCCAGTTTAACATAAATCACTGATGGGATTTTAAAATTATAAACACGGAATTTAATCGTATTTTAAAATGTGCTAAGATTAGCAAAACACGATCAATTTTATTGTTCTTAAACTTTTTACTAACCGCAGGGATAGTTTATACACGACCTAATTAGGTACAGCTATTTCAGCCATTTTCCAGCACAAAAATATAATTTCACCAATAAATGTTGTATTATAACTTGGCTTACACCATTCTTTGAAACCGTTGTGTCCTATGACCTATGCGATGAAAATTAACACTATTCATTTAAAGTTGACACCACAGATAAACAAAAGTATTCTGAGATGTTATGCCTTAATGGTCCTTTGACTATAGAGCATGTGTTCTATAGACTAATGGCCTTATTCGTAAACAGTTTTAAAACCCATTTTAGTTATCGAATGTTTTGTGTTCTTCGCTTAAACTGAATTCAAAAGTCGTTCGAAAGGGACAAACATTCTATAACTAAAATGGGTTTTAAAACTATCTATGATCAAGGCGTACGTATTACATGGTAGAGTTCTGGCGGAAATTCTACTGGTGTTGACGCTCAAATCCTTATTTTCAATGTTTCTTATACTATATTAGAGCTATTTTCTTCCAACTGCCCTTATCCAACATCTAGGTAGGGTCAGCGCAACACATATTTTTTCCATTTTGATATAAGTAGATACTTAGTTTAGGTTTATACGAGCATAAGTTCTGATATCAGACCAGGCATCATGTCAGATCTCCCAAAAATATGTGTTTAATACTTAAAACACATATTTGTCTGAAAAATCTGGCTGGCTACATGTTAAAAAACCGAATATTAGGGCTATGAATGTGAATTTATAAAACTACAATAAACAATGATGAACAGTTTATAGAATTATTGAAATTAGTGTTTCGTGATGAATTTTCGCAACAAGTAGATAGTTTGTTCTTTATAGAACTTCACTGGGTTGATTTGCGAAGGGTTTTCAGAGAGTGAAGTCAAAACTCTTCCTAGAATACCAAAGTACATTTGTGTTTAATTATTTGTACACACAATAACATTCATATAAACTATATCCATCCCAAAAGTTATTAATAAATAAATAAATACACCTAGCGGTCACATACACTAGACCCCTTACTAAGATCGAATCTTGTATCGTGGGTATCAGGAACTACGAGAGATTTTCGGTCTCACAAACACCCAGACTCGAAACAAATACCTGTGGATTACACAAATATTTCTCTCAGTGTGGGGATCGAATCCGCGGCCTCACGTTTCACAGCCGGCGTTTAACCAACGGCGCCATGGAGGCTGTCTTTCGTAACCTTTATTATTTTTAAAAATTTTCGAGCAGTCGTCAATTCTGACAAGCAAGCAATGGACTGCGAAGATTGCTCTGCGTTGCCCAATTACACGGCAAAGTAGAGCAGTATACACGTTACGAACAATTACGTGCACTTGTAATTATTCTAATGCGAGAATTACATCTGGCGCGTAACGTTTCGTAATGTTCGAGAAGGATGTTGTTTTAATTGTAATTCTCGTTAATTTGTTTGTTAACACGCATAGCTAATGTAGTTCTATTGTTATTATGTAATTCTTCTGTGTAGATGGTTGGAGATTTTTTAAATTTATGTGTTCTAAAATGTAATAACCTACTAAATACGCACTTTTAACCGTATTTATTCTTATTATTCAGCTACTTATTTAAGTTGACAGTGGTTTCAAGTAGGTTTCACTTAGTCTATTTTTTTATTGCAATGAATGGCGAGACGAGCATGCCATTCGCCTGATGGTAAGCGATACGACCGCTCATGGACAGTAGCAAAACCAAACAACACCATGAAAGCAATGTTTGACATTCCACTGCGCTCGCCATCCTGAGACATAAGATGTTAAGTCTCATTATGTCCAGTAGTTACTCTGGCTACAATGTCCTTCATACCGGAACACAACAGTTCATTTACACTGCTGTTTGGCGGGAGAAATAGTCATTGCGGTGGTACCTACCCAGGCGGCCTCTTACTTTGAGAAACCTACCACCAGTAAAATATACAATAAATAAGGAAAATAAATAATTTTATTTTTCCATTGTAACCGGAACGGACCGACTACTTAGCGTATAATATTAAGATGTCTCTATCCCTTTTTTTGGACGTCTAAAATTGTACTTGGAATAAAATTCGGTGCAATAAAATCCATCCACAAATTGGATATCGAGAAGAGCGTTGTTTTGTACACAATTCAAGAGTTTCAATGGCCCTTGACATGCTTTAGCAATGCAATTACACTTAATTCTATTAATAAAACGTAATTCACTTGAAATTCGCTCTTCGGCAACCTTACTACGGACTTTTGTGGTATTTCATTCATGTTTGGTGTTTGTGTACTTCAAACTTTTCTGATAGATGAGAAAGGAATTAAAATGTAAATCCTTGCTTACTTTTTCAACTGTTTAATATTTTTAAATTTAGAATAGAGACTTTTTATTAGATGCTTAATATTTTAATTTTCGAAGTATGTTTTACATTACATAACTTGTGCTTCTTTCACACGACAATTCTATTTTATGTAAAGTCTATCTTTTTTAACACATAAGTATGTGTTATGTCACAAACCCGTCGCAAATTCTTTCGAAGTAAAGACCCTTAAAAATGCAGATTTTTAGCAGTTAACCTTGTTCGACGTAAACAGAACCACAGATATCGTGCGTTGATCTCATAACACGAGCACGAGTGACCGTAGATTAAACAAACCCGTTTGAACGCAACTCGTATTAAATAGTTTATAAACAGTTACATAATCCTTGTGAATTCATTTCTGCTTTTATAGCTTGATGTTGTACTAGAAATGATGTTGAATAGAGTATGCAGTTTAAAGCGAGATATTCATGTTTTTTAAAGGTTAATGCATTTTATAAAGCAATGTTTATTAATAGCGGATTAGAGACAGCTTAAAATTATCAAATGGAAATGGAAAAAAATAATCAGACATCACGTTTAATGGTTTAAGTATTTCCCATACTAACTTAATAATACGTGATAAAACAAAAATTGCAGGTTTAAATCCAAGATAAATCTATGACTTCGATTTTACTAGAGTATAGGTAATTACCGTACACTACGGTGAAGGAAAACTTCGTGATGAAAACTGTATACCATAGAGATTTTACAAGAATTTCTATGCTATGGATAATCCGCCATCGCGCAATATGTCTGGGTGGTGGGCTAAAGTCTAATTTTTTCAATCACAAAAGAGGCTCATCCCTGCAGCAGTCCAAATACAGGTGATTTAATTTTAATAACATGCAGAGGATAACGGTTATTCAAGTGTATGAGCCGAACAATGTACCAAAAAAAAGGGCAAGTCCTCGGTATTTACTTCCTTAATTATTTGCAAAATCAAAAAATATCTGCGCATGTCCGGCGTGGTGTTTACTTACTTAATAATTTGCATAATAATTAATTTAATTAACAGATGTGTAGTTAAATTATCAATAGCGGGTGTGCAAATTGTGTGCGATGACCTTGCTCCGCAGTTGACCTGCGTATTAATGTCAATGTAAATCGAGTTAGTAAGAGCAGTGATGCGTTCCACCGTGCTCTTTGATTATCAAGGCTTTAGCCTTTAATGGCAAACGGTATTTTAAGGTTATTTTCTTTATTGTGGTAATGAATTAACGGGAATGTTTTAGAAATTAAAAGGTGAACATTAAACTAATTATTAATTAACATAGTCCAACGTATACATGCAGCAGTTTACATGGACCAGAAGTTAGCTGGGTAAAATATGGATAAGACTTCGACCTACCCATTCGGGAATACAGGCCTTTATCATGTGTATTAGTACTTATGTGTAAATAAATAAAATCGGTTGCCAAAATAAAAATCCGTAGGCCTTTCACATTGCAAAAGCGGTATCATTAATAACTATGTTACAAGTGTAATAATTAAACTCTTAATATCATTAACCCGAATATTTCAAGTGGCGCTCTTGAAATGCACTCGAGATTTGTACAAGTAAAGACGAACGCACATCAGTTGCAACATACCCATGCTAAGCGAAGCTATAGATTGTTAGGTATCGTTTACGGATAAATGTATCTGTAGTCTGTACCAGCCCATATACGTCCCATTGCAGGGCACGGGCCCCTCAACAATCGAGTACGATTGAGAGGGGTTAGGCCATATAACCACCACGTTGGCATAGTGCGTGTTGGCGTACTTTACATACCATAGAAATTCTTATTGACTTACTCACTATAAACTGACTCATGCAGGTGTATTGTTAAGATTGTCGACTACACCGAGAGACATTACAAGGAGACATTAGGTCTAAGTTTCTTAATATCCAAGAATTACTATGTCCTTACATATTGATGGTAGAAAAGAACACATTGAAGCCAGACGGCTCATTGAAAATGGGAGACTTACGACCCATTTTAATCGACCTACAACTTTTCTGAATTTTTGATGTTCATAAGCCATGATCCTACATTAACAATTAATTGATTATTTGCCAATTATACTATGAAATATAGCTTGATATTTGTGTGCGAAGCTATACTGAATTAATGTGTGATGGACCGAATGATGCAATATGAAAAGTATTTAACGATCGAGCGCCGCATCTGTGCAAGTAATCAGACTGCTGCGATTTTGGTCAATCTCATTTGTGTGGTGAAGGCATTTACTGTTTTGAATGACTGTATATAGTAGACATATTTTTTTTAATTTATTATTATATTTAAAAAAAGTACAGTAAGTTAACATTAGGCCCGGCCCGCAAAACCAAGTACTTGGTTTGTCTGCGAGTTCTATTTTTTTTTTCTTTTTACAACATGTGTCTAATTATATTATAGTTGTTAAGAGTTACTTTACAATGTGTTTAATAGTGGATCCACAGGCAGTATACATATTTTATTGTTAAATTATTGAAGTTAAATGTTAAAGTAATCACTGCTCTTTAGGATTGATAAATATGAGGTACGTTTTCAGGTATTTCTTTTTTAATATTCTTGTGAACGAGGTAACCACGAACTTATAGGTCGTTAAACCATGAAAGTTAATTGACCATGCAAATATTTATCCCGAGATAATGATTGATCCCACGACAATTGCAATTGAAATAAACGCCGCTTTATCTAAGTTTATTTTAAATTATAGAATGTCCAGATAATACTGTAATTTTTCCCTCATTTTATAATCCTGTCATATTTTTTACTATTATTATGTTTAAGGTCAATTAGACCATAGAGAAACCAGTATCAATAAAACACGGTCACATTGTCTATGTTTACCGGAAAACTGGCTCAAGGAAAAATATAGCGAAATGTAAAATACGCGTTATGAAAAACCTGTCACAGTACCTCGTGGATCAGGATAAGGTTATATTTTATACCAAGTATAAAGTATTACCACGTATTACTCTTGCTTCTTAGAATTTGTTACCGAGCCATTGCTTTGAACAGGTATATTACTGATTGTATCAGTCAGTATATCAAAGGGTTTTATAATAATCACACTTAGTTTAATATATTTTTAGAAGTAATTGTGTACTATTAAATAACAGTGTAATAATTTTGGTGAAACAATAAAGATAATAAAAAATAGTAGTGCATTGGTATACCTACTGACAACGGCTGATGCAACTGTGTCCCATTTTGGGATTTACTACCGTCATTCTCCCCTTTTCAAACATTATAGTAGACTCAGCGTGACATAATTTTAATTTAATTTGGCTTCTGTATTATGTTGCTAATTAGTTTTTACCTAACTTGTATCCTGTCAGTGATTTAATACACAGTAACGAGTTGTATTTTTTTAATAATATAAATCAAAAACGTATTGCCTGGTCTTGGACTTCAACCTGAATAAGTTACGAATAGACATATCTAGTTCACCTTACACAAAACTTAAATATTAGTTTTATCTAGATAAGTTCGATCAAAGACACTATGACTCAGGCGTGCAGATATTCATGGTTTGTGAATTCCATATAAATCATTGTGGTACAAATGTTGATACATAAGTGAGCATTTGCATTCCCGGAGCGGGTGTGATGTATTTATAGATACGACAACAAACGGAGCCACTCGGCCGCCGCGGGAACGACAGCAGAAAAGATCAAAGCTAAGTTGAAAGGAAACTAAAGATCAAATATCAATGATGACACATAACATTTAGTGACCTCAGATGATTATTATACCATGCATATGAAAACAAAAAAGAAATGCACGGAAGGTAGTAATTTGACTGTGCCCTGGTATTAAAAACTACTCAAGTAATTAAACTGAAGTGGAATTCCTTCTACCAATCATATGACAAAAAAATATCCATGTATTTTTTGTTTTGCTTTGTGTGTCAAAGTATATTTTTTTGAAGTTATAAAATCACGGAATATTCCGTCTAACCAAGGTCGTTGGTTTAACATTACTCGCCTCTGTTGAGATGACAAAAACTAAAGATCATAGGTGAACAGCTTTGTAGAGCCTTCTTTAGGGAAAATATAAATATTTGTTGAAAATATTAGCACGACCAAAACTACCTATTACAAACACAAACATGAAATATTAATCGACAAATATTGATGGTGCTAAAATTGCGTATCATGAACAGAAACTTTAAATATTAGTAGAAAAATATTTGCGGTACCATAATGCCTATTACAAGATAAACAATATTTACAGAATATATTTTTAATATCTAAATTATCTACCCAAACAGTAAATTTCTATTGAACCATCTAGTCTAAGTGAAAATCAATTAAAATGTCAAGCACGGCTATGGCATGATTAAACCCGGCATAATTCGAAACAAATTAATAAACTGATTTCCTAACGTTTTGGCAACGCTGTCCATAAAATTGGGTCTTATATAAAGGGTGTTGCAAGATAGCTTGCGAAATTAACGGTCAGTTATAAGTTGCAGATTCAGTTGCCAGTTAGGCATAGACTGGCAACTGGCATGACGAATGGTCTGAGCGCGAGAGCACGTTTCATGTATTTATTTAAATAACTATTTGTGTTTACGCCTTTATGTTTGTTTGATTGTGTGGGTAATGGAAAATACTTGGTTTCCATTGGTTATTCAAGTAAGTAAAAAAAGAAAGTTTTGATTTTTGAGAGTATAATGTATTAATTCATAAATAAGGAGTTGTAGAATTTTGAAAAATAATTTCTTGTATAGAGTTGCTAACTCGAGTGCTTGATAATTTGTCAATTGTACTTTACCTTGGAAGATTTGAAGTGTTATTTTTTAAAACTAATGTTTTACCCATATTTCTTTAAATAAACTCAAGGAAAAAAACATATTTATTGAAATAAAAAAACAAAAGAAACAAAAAGTGTTTTCTTTTTTTTGCAAACCATACTTTGCACCCAGGTTTTGACGTTTTAACATTCGTCTCCTAATTGGGTTCGGAGTAAATATGGCTGCGTTCAGTTAAAAATACACGTTTAACTATACTGATGACATAACGATTACGAAAGCGAACTAAACAGTGACCTGCTCCAAATACTACCGCGTTTGTCAATCTTATCATTCATAATAGATCAGCGTACAATAAGTATAGTAAGACTGTTGTTATGTGAAAATTGGAGTAAGATAAAAAATTGTAATGACATGTTGCGAAAGACGTAGTAAAACATTTTTCCAGTGAATATAGTGCTGAATATCTTGAAGCCAGATGTTGCAGAAAAGTTTGAAGTTTCAATAAGACGACAATATAGGAATTAAGTAAGAAAAAACAAATTATAATAATATTCCATCTTAATAAAACATGTAGTTTATTTAACTGCAAGCCAATTATCTCTTACAAATGTGTGCCGTAGATCTCTGTATAAAACTTAAACGTAGTACGGTTACTAATTTATAATTATTTTACAGATAATTCGATAACAGTGATTAGGTCTCATCACATGTAATGGGTAGTATTCGAGATATTAAGAATTACTCAAAACTCCTTAAGCCGCAGCCCACAAGGTAAATATATAAATATGATGTGGTGCAAAAGAAAGAGAAACTACTTGTTAGATTTGCTCTTATTGTGGGCCAAATAAAAAATTACTCTATTTCTAGGACGATAGCCGTCGACCTAAGTACAGGTAAGGTTGCTAAACATTTCCGACGCAATCAACCATCTAAAATTGTCTCACAAATGATGCAAGCCAGATTCCTGTCGACAATCGCCGATTCTGTTTTTCCGAGTTATTGCAAAATCTTGTACTTAGTAGTATATTAGGATGAAACAAAATACCACGTAAATCTAGTTATGTATAAGCCGTGGTATAAATGGTAATTTTTCGGAACGGAATTTTATATTGAATATATTTATATTTATTATATTTTAGTCATAAAAGACGTTCCTTTTTAATTCCTATCGCTGGAAACTAACTGAGGAGAGAAAGGTAAGTGTGAAAACGCAGTTCTATTAATTAAAGAATATTTGACTTGTTTCTCAATCGCAAATGTAGAGTAAATTGAGCTCAAAATTAACACGAAACGCTGAAACAATACTTCATAGGAGGTATCTTTTGACAATGTTTTTATTACACTTCGGCTGCTAATCACATTATAGTTACATTTGAAGTTTCTATTTCAGTGTCAACACAATTAACTCAGAAAATTGTATCCATAGAAACATTTGCATGATCATTATCAACCTGATTGACTGATTGGTCAGTGCTACCTTCATTGTACTTACGTGTTGTAAACTCGTATTGAATGTCTGTTCGTAAGCTACCGTGCATATTGCCAGTGACTAACAATGGATCTGTCAGGCGATTCGATACGTTTATGTTCAAATGCTGTAAATGGTTTTTGATCGGTATCTTGTTCAAGTTAAAGAAGCTTCGTACCTTATTATTTTTGCGATTTTGAAAATTAAGATAATTTGCTGTTAGTTTAAAGTTTTTAATAGGTATTTGAATCCAATCGAAAGCAAAATAGCTTCGACACGCGTCCTGCAAATTTTTATGTAGCTATGACTGTGCTAGGCTTTAGAATAAAATATTTTTCAGGTTTTGTGCACTCATCTATGAACTAAAATAATCTTTTGTCAGTTCAGGTCAATGCCATGTACTTATTAAGTGAAGGTATTCCTTATTTGTATCTTAGAATGTGGCTAGGGCTTCAGATTAGTTTCCTAATCGTTATTATATTAAGTGAAGTGGCGTAGTTGTACCACGATACGATTACAAAGCTGAGGTCTCGGGTTCGAATCCAGGGTCGAGAAAAGTGATATTGGATTTTTCTATTCATTATCAGCCCGGAGTCAGAAATTTGTGCCCGATATGGCGATAGGCTCGCCCCCTATCACATCGTGGATCATAGAAGGCGAAATGTGGTTGTCCTGGTAGCACATCTGCTTACCCCTTCTGGAAAAAAAGCCGTGAGTTTATGTATGTATGAAGATATAAACACGATAAAAAACTTGTAGAATTTCGATTAAGACCTAATGACATTGCATTTTCATTTTCGCCTTCTTATGTAGGAGTTTTATTGCAATTGTAAACTAGACCGGAACAGTATTGTTAGCTAATAAACGATATTATGTCACCGCTATTCGTACCTTGTTACGTTATTTTCATTCATCTAGAAATAAATCGACACCTTTATAAAAGTATACCTAAATATAGAAACCATTTATTTCACACGTAATTTATTGTAATAGAGTCAACTAACAAAAACTAACTTTTTATAATAATTTTTCCGCACCATTCTGTAGTATTTTTAAATTATAACATAAAAGGTGAAAGTAAAGAATAATTTTGAAATAGGCAATGTGATTACTAAATGAGAATAAACGCCTTCAAGGGACATTAATACTTTTGAAGAAATTGTGAATCATTTTGCTTCATTGTTCTGAAGAAACTCAATTTACCGAAAGTCGGCCATTAAATTCTTGCTTCCAAACGTACATTTGTCAATGAAACCAGAGATACCGATACTTGTATTGGAATAGAAACTACTGGTTATGAATGAGTCACTCTGGCCGCAAAACCCAAAGCGGAATCAACACAAAACTGTAAACCAAATTAAATTTTATAAAAGGTAGTTTCAAGTTATCTTTTAAGGAAGCACCTAACGGTATTCTGTTTTGATCGGACGTATATGCCTTATTTTATTGTAAATATATTATAGTTGTTATGGATATCGAGACAAGCCCTGGTATAGATGGAGCGTGACAGTTATTAGCACTTGGCACTCCTTATGGAATTCATAGCCACGCCATGAGATAGGAAAAGTGGTTCATAACATAAATGGTCTTGATCCTTTTAGAGTGGAGAATCGTAAAATTCATATGCAGCAAGATATTGTATGAATATTTTTAATGTTCACAAAGACGCCTCATGTCTCAGTTTTGTCTTTAAATTGCTAATAATGGCGTAGTAAGAATTCTAGCTATAAACAATCCAGTAACACAAGGTTATTTACGCCTTAATAAAATAGTTCTACTAGATATGATGATTAGCAAAGATATGCTAATTATCAACGATGACACTCTGCAATAACACATAACTCTAGGCTTACATTTTAAAACTTGTAGCTAATAGTTCAACAAAGTAAGACATTCTAAAGTCTGAATAGTATTGCCGAGTATGGCAGCCCTATAACACATAAACTGGTGCATTTTAAAGCCCCGCATTTTGAGTTTAATAATACGATTTACATCGTTATAAAAGGATGAAAACATAATTTCAAGTCCGTACGCGTTGTGAATCACCGACGTTTCCTGCGTGGCAACTTGCCTCTTACAATTTAAAATCGGTTTGTGGTCTTATTTCTTGGACGGATGCAGGAATTCTTTTGGTATACTTATTAACTATTTTTTAACAGAATACTGACTAAGGACTACGTCGTGGGACTGCATTAGGATCTTCAAGCATAGTGACTGCATTTTCCAGCGATTCTGGCAAGATATAATGTTCTGGGTAAAGAGGTGATTGGTTTACTCTTCGTAAATGTTAAAGTTGAATGTTTCCACTCTAGAACCTTAAAAAATATCTTTCAAATTTTAATGCAGCAGTAAATACTTTAGAGGCTATTGCTGATTGTGTGATAAACACATGAGAAGTCTAGAGATTCTACTTTTTTATTCTTAAATTAAATCTCTGGCCAGTGTGTCGAAAAAGATAAGGTGAGTAGAGATAGTGGAGATAGCAGACAGCAGTGTTATTGTCATTTAGCCCCTACCTTACAGTTCTGAGTACGTCGTTGTTACAATGTAAGTAATAATGACCGTTAAAAATTTCCATTTATATTGAATTCACTTAATTTTATTTCTTTGGAGGGCATAATTATTATGATATTTATTTACAACCTATTGTTGTAAAATGTTTATTAATTTGGCTCCCTGTTCACTTATTTTTAATATTATGAAACGTATATTTGCGATAGCTTCTAATTTAGTCAGATATAATGAACTATTACCACTTATATGTGATGTAGTTACGGTGAAAGTTTTTAAATCTCGGGGACATCGCAAAATTCTGCCTCCGCTACCGGCGCTACGTCGAACGATTAACTTTGTGTGTTGATATTATATTAATATGAATTTTTATAAAGTGAATAAGGTAACATCTAGTACAGGCCAGATATATTTTCCTGGCACTATCTGGCACCACTTTCCGTATTAATCCTTCGGGTGTCCAGGTATTTACAGATGACCTTTGACAGATGCGCCACAATGGAGAACAATTGGAGAACAATGGGGAACGTCATTAAATTTGACAGCGAGCCCAACATTACTTGATGAGCTTTTTGGACACCCGAAGAGTTACGTGGAATCGATCTGTGACGCCTAATATGAACCCTATGTAAAGCCCACGGGATAAAACGAATAGTATTCTTTGTAGTTGTATAACTAGTAAAAAAAGCGTGAAGATCGTGTACACATGTCCTGTCTAAACACCATTTACACAGGGAGAGTTTCTCGCGGCGAGAATCGTATGCGATCGCATGACATACCACCATAGATTATTGTGTTCTGACAAGTGACAAATGTTTACATGATGCGACTTTTTTATATCCTTACGATAATCGTATCTTCGAGGCGAGAAACTCTCCCCCTATAAATGGCGTTTTAAAGAACCCCACTAAACGCCAGGCAGTTGTTTAACAAACACAGGTGCATGTGGACTGTGAATGTTATCAACGCTAGCAACACAAAAACAAGGTTTATTTACAATGCATTAGGGCGCGTGGTTTCCTCGTTTCGTGTTTATATTTAGTGCAATGTTAGCTGTGACCTGTTTTGGTATAGATGAAGCGTTAGGATGAGTAGGTCTGTTTTTAGTTGACTTCTTGTGTCTTTCAGTGTAAACCAAGGGTTTTTACAGCACGCAATACGCAGGGATATAAATTTAATGTCATTCTTCAGTTTTCAGTGGGATGGAACACATAAGGTGAAACGTGGGTGTCCTGGGATACCAGGTGATAACCTGTGCCTGCCTCTTCTGAGAAAAAGGCTTGATGTTTATGAGTATGTACTAATATAAGTGAAAATTTGTGTGATTTACAGGTATCTTGACTGGTTAAGACTATGACCATGTTAAGTTGCAATGATCATGGACAGACAGAGCAGCAGATCATATTTATAAGCCAATTCAGGAAGACGGATTCAGTGTGGGAAAAGGAAGGCAAATCATAAACTATTTCAGTTCCTATACATTCAGAGGTTTATTCAAATGTTTTTGCATAAAATATCCTCATTCTACGCTGAGTAATCACGACCAATGTAATAATAACTCAAGGTAAAGGCTAGCAATTTTAACATTATTAATTACTTTAGCAAATACGAATGATTCATACCATAAGTTATAACTTGAAACATAAGTTAAAGTTGCAACTTAATACTAACTTAATTATGAGTTATGCGATAAAGTTATCAAGTTGCATGTTTCAGACGGATTAAAGTATGAGGTGCATATCTGTAAAAAAAAATTTTTTTTTGTTTTGTTATTTTTGATTATAAAACAAGGCAACCTTAACGCGAAAGTATGTATTAATTAGACTTTTATTAAATGATTTTTCTTACTTACACTTCTTCAATTTAAGGTTTTTTTACATAAATAGCAAGCACCTCCAAAATAATTTATTATTATCGAGCACAGTTTAAACTGGTTATGATGGATTTGAGTAAGTCTAAATATAATTTTTCTGAGGTATTTTTTCATATTTATTCTTTGAGTGTCTGAAGAGGTGAATGTCTTTAGCAATTGCATTAGTCATTAGCATACAAAGTTTCACACGAGTTCTTACATAATAATGAGAATTTAATGAAAAAAACTAACGAGTGACATTTCCTGCCGAATTTCCGTAAAGATGAAAGTGTTTATTAATAAGTGTAAATCTATTTATCTATCTATTCAGCCACAGGAAGTCTATTGCTGATCATAGGCCTCCCCAAGGATCTCTACAACCTGTTGGGAGCGGCCAGCATCCAGCGTTTTTCTGCCACCTCCGTGGCGCAGTTGGTTAGACGCTGCCTGTGAAACGAGAGGCCGCGGGTTCGATCCCCGCACCGAGAGAAATGTTTGTGCGGCTTACAAATATTTATTTCGGGTCTGGGTGTTTGTGAGACCGAAAAGTCTCTCGTAGTTCCTGATGCCCACGACACAAGACTCGATCTTAGTGTGGGGTCAGGATTGTATGTGTCAGTTGGGTGTATTTGTTTTATTTATTATTTATAACCACAACCAGGTCGTCCAACACCGCTTGCCTGTCCGTGGCGTCCACTCCAGAACAATAAGTATAAATATTTTTCAGTACCTAATAGATAGCAATAAATACCTGTTTATCTCTCCTCAGTTGACACACAAGTTCCCACGGGAAATTAGAACCGAATTTCTCGGTAATTGCATGTTTATAAAATATATGAGTAGATAAGTTGTCGGAATGATAACATACTCGGAAGCCTCAGCGTAACTTGATGCGTGTTGACCGTTCCGTGCCATGGGCTTTGTGTGTATCCTAGAATATTGTAGATGGAAAATGCTATGACTGCCTCGGTGGCGTAGTTGTACGGTAAGATTACAAAGCTGAGGTCTCGGCTTCGAATCCCGGGTCGGGCAAAGCAATATTGGATTTTTCTATTCATTATCAGCCCGGCGTCAGGAGTTTCTGACCCATATGGCGATAGGTCGATAGCGATAGCCTTGAAATGTGGGTGTCCTGGTGGCACCTCTGCTTACTCTTACTGGGAAAAAGGCGTGAGTTTATGTATGTATGGAAAATGCTAGTAATAATTTTGTAGTACCATGATTTGCGAAACTTTTGGTTGCATTGTGTCTGTCGCTAAAATATATGCATTCTTTAATAATCCTTCTTATATTAAGGCGAATCTGTGTTTATTGGTTTGTCCTTCTTTCAAGCAGCAAGGAATCGACATGATACTGATAATTTAGGAGTCGGAAAGTGATACAGCCTACTTCCGTAAAAAGTTCAGTATAGAATAGATGACTAATACCTCAGTCCGCCCCGTGACCACGAAAGCTGTAAAGTAATCGAAACGTCGGGAAGTTAAAAAATGTAAAAATTAAACCAAATCGCGATAAAATCCGTATAAAATAGTTTTATTTCAATGTGTAACATTCGCGTAAATCTAAAAAACCATTATAGAATAAATTTCAACGAAAAAGGCAAAGGAATTGTGGAACATACAGCCATGCTCGTTTTTAACTTTTTTCATTTAAATGACTTATCAGACTTGTTTTTTTTGCGATTCAGAAAGAAGTTGAAACATTAACATATATTTTAATGTTGTTAATCTATCTCACCGATTAATAGTCTATTTAGATTATACTGCGTTTACAAGATGGAATGTATTACGAGTACATTACCCACTCTTATTAGAGCTGTATATAAAAAAGCCGATATATTGCAGCATTTTATTGCAGTTCAATAAACGAAGGATACGTCTAACGAACTTCATTATCGCAGATTATACGAACGTAAACTATTTCATGCGTGTTTGTTTGTTTATCTTAGAAATAATTGCCAGTATTGTGTCACGTATTACTAATAATGTTTTTATTGTTTTTCTACATACCTACGTACTGCTGACTTATTATGGAATTTATGTATACAGAAATATTTGATTTATTTTTTTAATAAGCTGTCTAATTGATTTCATCTTAATCCAGACCTTACATACATAGCATAGGTACATAGCATAAGCATTGTTTAGTACACAGAGCTTAGGTACATAGCATAAGCATTGTTTAGTCTTTCATATTTATTTATATAAACGACACAAACCAAGGACGTATTTTTCTTTTGTATTTTTTTTATAATTACATGTATTTTGTAATTGTGATTTTAATGAAATGTTTAATTTTTCCAATTTTGAGAACCTTTAAATATAGTAACCGCAGCATCGATCCTAATTTCATGGAGCCTTTCTACGATTTTCTGTAAATCGATACAGTTCAGTAATCGAGAGATCATCTATACATCTTCTTCTATACATATAATAAAAATGTAAATGGTCGATGTCTGTACATGGAAGATATTTGAGAAATTTTAACGCGAGGGGTCTTTATAACAGCAACAGAAGCCAAAACAATTGTTTTAGAATTTTTGTCTGTCTGTCTGTCTGTCTGTCTGTCTGTCTGTATGTTTGCTTGCGCATCACGCAAAAACTACTGCACCAAATGAGATGCGGTTTTCACAGTTGTATTGCTGCAGGTTCAACTTAAAAACTGGTATATGTTGCATTTGCATACAGGCTGTTTCTTTTTGTTTGCTTGCACATTACTCATAAACTACCGCACCAAATGAGATGCGGTTTTCACAGTTATAATGCTGCAGGTTCAACTTAAAAAATGGTATATGTTGCATTGACATACAGGCTGTTTCTTTTTGTTTGCTTGCAAATTACTCATAAACTACCGCACCAAATGAGATGCAGTTTTCACAATTACATTGGTGCAGGTCCAACTTAAAAACTGGTATATATTTCATTTACATACAGGATGTTTCTTTTTGTTTGCTTGCACATTACTCAAAAACTACCATACGAAATGAGATGCAGTTTTCACAGTAATATTGGTGCACGTCCAATTTGAAAACTGGTATATATTTTATTTATATACAGGGTGTTTCTTTTTGTTTACTTGGGTATAAAAAAAAAACTACAAGACGAAATGAGATGCGGTTTCACAGTTATATAGGTACAAGTCCAACTTAAAAACTGGTAAATGTCTTATTTATATACAGGATGTTTCTTTGCATTATGGAAGATAAATGAGAAAAACTAATATTCCCCATATTAACACTGGATTAACACTTAGGCTACATTTTATCCAGATAAATTAAGTGTTCCCGTGGGATGAGGAAGGAAATCCGATATATTTGTTACTTTTTATACTCAAAGGGATGCGATGGGCGTAGATTACATACCTTGAGTGTGAATGAGATAGGACGGGCGGGATCGATCCTAATTTCATGGAGCCTTTCTACGATTTTCTGTAAATCGATACAGTTCAGTAATCGAGAGATCATATTGTAATAAAAGTGGCCGATCATACACGAGAAGCGGGGTCAGCGCTCGGAACAATAGCTTGATCGCCAATATCCCGAGTCTTAATTGCATTATGTTCACCCCGTGGCATCGTAACGGTGTTGTGCTCCATTATTTGCTCCACAAAATGGGTATATGAGTGGATTATGGACTTGGCAGCTTGGACGCGTAATTCTATTTAACAATTGCGAGAACAAAATGCTGATCAATTTCGCTATATCTTTGGGTCCAGAATTTTCACGATGAAAAAGATTTTTTATTTTATTTAGCTAATATGATGATGGTTTAATATCGCACATATTTACAACACATATTTGTTTGTCAGTAGAAAAATACGATATTTTTTTTGTAACTTTACTAAAATTTAGTTCGTAATAAGTGTAGCGCAAAGTAAATAGCACATCAATCAAAGAAATGGTTAACTAATACACGACATAATTAATTGCAATAAAAAATCCTATGAACGGTGGTCGCTACACGGAAGGTTACAGATATCGCACCACCAGCTTTATGCATACATATACATATATTATATTATCATTATAAAGTGTATTTAATCTTGTACTAATATAATTAAAACATATTTTTATTATTTATAATATCAAAGTGATTTCATTACACGTGATTCAAAGTGCAGAACAGTTCAGATAGAATATCGATTGTATGGTAGTACATTCGGCTTTTTCGAAATCGCATTTAAAATACCTTAGTTACAATCGGAGAGGTTTCAAGTTCTACATAACATTTTGGTAGGCCTAATGTGGTTGCAATAGAAAAACCTAAATATCACTGAGACGTTATAACAACCAAACCCGCGTTACTTTGGGATTAAAGCACTTCTAATTTAGTTATGGTGATCATTATTTATCAAACTATACCCGTTATTATTAAAATGTGTTTTCACATATTGATATCGAAATATTTCCCATTACGCGACCTTACATTGCGTAAGCTGATGCATAAAAGATGCGCGGGCCACATAGCAATGCCTTGACAAGGTTATAAATAACGTAAGGAAGGTTGTCCGTATGCAATAAAGACGCATGCTTATCGACTGCCTTTAGGGTTTACTTTGTTGAAATTAAATATTGTATAAGTAATGGAAATAACCTTAACATACGGCCGCTACAAGTTTATCAAACTTTAAAACAATGAAATTAGGCGACGGATAAATAATTAACAATTTCATTTCAACTTCTTCCTCGTAGTCCCAATACGTCCTGTATTTTTCTTCTCCCTGTTTGTTTCGCGTTTTATGAGGCTGGTAAGGAACTGTCGATATTGATGTTGGACTTCATGGGTGGCGGTAATCACTTATCATCTGACATCTGGTTAGCCATTTGTTTGTTTGCCAGACCCTTGCCAAAAAAATAACCTAAATCAGACGTGTCTTATACAAACCTATTTAAAAAAATATTGATTGATTCTATGATCTATCGTTAAATAGATACATATTTAATACATCCATAAACGTCACGCCCGTATCCCATGGGGGTAGGCAGAGACTATGGGTCTTTACTTTGATCGATCTTGACTTACTACTTTCGCTTCGTCTTCTTTCATCAATCTCTTCATGCATTCTCGTCGGTTCAGGGCACTTTTAACCTGGCCGTTGAATACAATTAAATATTTTTTGGTATATATTAATAGTATTTTAATTATTATCACCTATCCCCTCGAGGATACGTGACCATTTCATTTCATATTAATATAATCGATGACTATTACTGAATCGAGTGCACTGGCACAGCACTAAGCTCACGTTTGTCATTACCGGGTGTGACCAATCGATTATTGTATTTCGTCATAGGTTACGTTATTCATGTGTTTCTTAATAACACGAGGCTTGAGATTAATGCCGCTATAATATATCGACTATGACCAGGCTGTGATGACTCAGGCAAGACATTGGCAATGATTTTTGTCGATTATTGGGTCAATAGTATAAGGAAAATACTGGCTTTTGTCTGCAAAAGGCTCACACTCTGATAATGGGCAGTCATGCACTTTAAAGTCATATTTCGATACTGTATTTTTTTACAGTGAATCATAGTTTAATTTGATGTGGTAGAGCCAGGAGTGCAACCGAGCCGGCTCTATAAAAAGGTAACATGGATTGTAAGCTTTAAGGACTGAAGTTGGGAATGGAAGGGATGAGACAGGAAAAGACCGTCGTTGGGGTGGGTATTTAGTGCACCCAGCTGTCTCATAGATTAAAGTTAAAACTCACTGCAACAGCAAACCAGATTCTCTAATTTGACTACGTTTTTAAACCGCAGAATCAAAAACAACACTCAGTATGTCTTGCAAATTTTGTTAAAGTTTTACTGATCATGACTACTGATGAAAAATCAGAGTAAAATTGTAATCTGAAATGCCGTGGCCCGTGATAACTAACACCAAACCATCATTTGCATAGTGGACCGGTTAGGGCTGGTCCGTCATTATATCACTCATTAATTTACATGGATCATAATTAATTTGCCGACTCAAGTTCACGATCTTGTTTCATATTAATGGCTTAGATAAGTTCGCCAGTTTCTTGTCTTGTTATCATGCTTTAGGGTTTTATGGTGCGTGGTGGCCTGTTGGTAACGGACCAGATGCGGCTGCCAACATGTTCCAGTTGGTCGCGGGGTTAAATCCCAGGGCACACCTCTGACTTTTCGGTACCATGTGTGTATTGAAAATCAATCACCACGCATTATAACGGTGAAGGAAAACATCGTGAGGAATTCTACACACTGTAGCGATTTGCAAGAACTTCTATGGTATGTAAAGTTCGCCAACCCGCACTAGGCCAGCGTGATAGACTATATGGCCTAACTACTCTAAATCGTACTCTCAATTGTAGAGAAGGCCCTTGCCCTGAAATTGGACGTATATGGGCTGATAAAGTTCAGGGTTTTACAAATTGTTTGTCGGTCTACCAGCGACCTCCCGTTTCACACAAGCCTCTCAATCAATTGCCATAATAAAAGGTCAATATAATATTAATAAAGATTATCATGCAGAAAACCACATCGAGCATATATTATGGGCTTTGGTGATGACAGTACAAGGGAAGGACTGAGGAAAACAAGCGAATAATATTCAGAACAATAGTATTGAAGAATAAAATAATTTATTTAAATGTCAACACGATATTACCGGGTGTATATTTAATTAAATAACTTAATAGCATCATTTGTAACTTGTAAATCCTTGAGGAAGGTCTATGTTCAGCATTAGACTTCGAACGGCTGAAGAATTATTATACATACATACACAAACACACGCCTTTTTCCTAGAAGGGGTAGGCAGAGGTACAACCAGGACACCCACGTTCCGCCTTGTATTCTCCTTCCCACGATGAGATCGGGGGCGAGCCTATCGCCATATAGGGCACCAATTTATTACAGATTTATTATAACTTATTATTTATAGTGTCTTACACACAAGCGGATACCTACAATGAACAAAGGGATTTAGAAGGATTTAGGCGTTTTATCATAGAAATATATCGGTATATTTCTGTGCGTTTTATAGTGCTGAATGACGTGATGATAACTTTCGCTGTTCAGCACTCATCGAGACAATTCTGTGCTTACCATTAAATGCAGTACAGTCAATTTCCAAGGTAAATTAAAAACAACATTACCCTTCCCTCCACATGCTCAAACATCAACGAAGCTTTTGCGATTTCCTTAATCACCATCCAAAGAACTGCTTGTTTGTCAGACTATAAAACAGTTTTCAGTAGCTTACTTCTCGGTTCAAAAGTAACCACCTGACATTGAACCTTGTATCAGCGAGGCCACTCAAACTTTGTCCAACAACACTTGAGCACAAATTACATATAAATATACTTAATGGACAAGCCTCAGTGCATCCGTATTTGTTTTTGCCACTTATACTATTTCTTGTGTAATTCTAACGAGTTTCCGAAGTGATGCTTACCGTTTGTCCATTACTGGACAGGTTTTTGTCAACTTCCCGATGTTGGTTTAATATCAATATCTGTATGATGATGAAAACAGTTGATTTTGTTTGACAATTAAATTACCTGTGTGAAATATAATCGGTAATATTTTAGTTATTGGATACTTTAAGCAGAAATACATTGTAAACATATTCTTATACACGGAAATTATTGTCTCCACAAATACTTTATTGTACTTGTACTTTAAATGTGTATTATTAATACGATTTATTTGATTTGAAAGAAATTGTACCGTATTATACGTATAAGTACTTCAAAAAACTTTACGTACGAACAAAAAAATCTCAGGACGTGAATCACAAAAAAAATATAATAAGTAGATATGAAGAATAACAACACGTATCGCATCTTACGTAATCCTTTTTATTGCACTACAATATATTAAGATGTTAGAAGGCTACAATGCCTTGGTCACCGAGCCACGGTCAGCGGAGCGTAGCGTATTGAGCAGCGAGATGGCTCGACCATATAATTAGCTTCTTATTACTGTGGATTCGACCGACAGAATCAAGGCAAATAATATTGCACAAGAAACTAATGGGTAATAGAACAATGAAAGAAAAAGCTCGGGTGTAATAATAGCTCAAGTGTAAAATATCAGCCTCTATACGGCCATTGCTGATTACTCTTGAGTTCTTTTTCAAGAGCTTAGTCCCTTAGTCACAAGTCTGTCTTATTTATAGACAGTTTTAAAACCTATTTTAGCTATCGAATGTTTTGTCCCTTTGGAACGACTTTTCAATTCAGTTTGAGCGCAGAAGAAAACATTCGATAACTAAAACAGGTTTTAAATCTGTCTATGAATAAGGCTGTAACAGTTTGCCCTAATGCACGTTAGCGGACATTATACATCATAGAAATTCTTACAAAAAACTTTATGGTATGCGTGTTTGGTAACAATATTTTCCTTCACTGTTAAAGTGCGCGGTAATTGAGTGACAAAACGTGAACTTATTTTATTTATTTTTTATACTGTCCCACAAAGCTGGACTGTACCTGCAAGTATACTCCAGCCTAGATAGAAGATCGTAAGATCATCTTCTGAATTGGGAGGGCTAACTATATGGCCTAAACCCTCTCAATCTTACTCTCCTATTGTAGAGGAGGCTCGTGCCCTGCAGTGGAACGTATATGGGCTGATACAATACAATCTCCTGAGTAAATATGATGTAGCGGACTTCCGAAACACGATGCACCTGCGACAAATTACGTCACCCTTTATATCCTGAATGTAGTCGTGGCTATCCGGACGGATACGATATTTTACGCAACAAAGCTATTGAGGACCCCTATATGACACACGCATAAATTAAAATAACCGTAGAATCATTAGAATTCCGTATCAATCAGTGTCAGAGACAAGGTTGAGCATCTGTGTCAAGACTATGTTTGTGATCTCTGATCATTCTTTTCTTTAAAAAAATACGACATTGAAAACTTTACTTATTTCACTTATTGCTTATACGTAATTGTCCGGCCTTGTAAGGTGTTGTAATTTGTTTGAAAATATCCACTTAGTTTAGTATAGCCGCGAAATAACAATTAATTGGTTACATCTGTTGAATGTTATCGATTTGACGGTGTAGTCGTAGGAGACAAAAACATGGTTGCAAATTATTTAATATCTTCTTTTTTCTATCGTAGAATTTTAGTACTTAATCTTCGGCATCAATTTTATTTTAACATTTTTACATGTAACCGGGTAGTTTGTTAATTCGTAAATGAAATGAAGAATAATTAAATCAACATCTAGAAGAAAAATCGTCACGCCGCTAACCAACAGGAGTAGAAAGATACAAAAGGCGGAACCAGTGGAACTTTACGTCGCTTAAGTTTTCTGTTGCCAAGCTGACAAAAATAACTTACAAATATTTTCCAGTTTCTACACTCTACCCAAACAAGTAAAACACGTGCAAGTCGACATTCATATGCGGTGATTGCAACTTGCAACGCGTGGAACTTGATTTCCGATTCATACGGCTTCCTAGAACGATCAATCAAATAGAATAATGAATATTCATAGTATTATAATTTCAATGGTATTATGATTTATGATCACAGTGCAAGTTGCTGATAGACAGTAGTGACAGGTATATTTTGAAGCGAGGACTTTGCAGGGCAACAAATACGAATTTAAAAATGTTGAATTGTAAAGAATTTTGATTTAATGTATAATTACAATGTATAAAGATATATTTTGGCTTCATCAGGCAATCTTTCAAATGCTCTTTGAGACTTTTGTAACATAGCACTAAAAGATAAATAATTACATTTTAGGCTATTATGAAGCCCCAACCACACATAAATTACCTTAACAGTTTTAATTACTTATACAGTTGAAGATCTACCATCTCTACCAATCTTTACTCAATAAGCCTTACCAAAGCCCGTTGGTAAAGCATTTCTGTCAAAAAACATGTACAATTAACAACACACACAAAAAGAACAAAGACGACCTTTAGTCATTTGTGCGCTCGTCTGTACACGCGCCGGATGCGGCGGCCGTGCGCTCGTGACATTTGCATTGTTACCACTTACCACTTACCATCCATTACTGCATTACCTATTTCTATTACCACTTCGCTGATCTAGTTGCAAGTCGCTTCAAACATCTTGACACTGGATGTCATTTATTTCCATGAAATTCCGACCATCGAGTAAAATCAAGCCGTACTGTAACGTTCTATAATGTGAAATCTACAAGTTGTCGATCCTAATTCCAAACAAATGAAATCGAATATCAACTAGGCCAGCTGGTGGCTGTGGAAAGCTTTAGGAGAAGCCTATGCTCAGCATCGGACTTCCTGGGGGACCTGAATGAAGATTATTTGAATTTATTCCTTATATAAAGTTATATACGGTGACTGCCTCGGTGGCGTGGTTGTATTGCGGTACGACTACAAAGCTGAGGTCTCGGGTTCGAATCCCAGGTCGGGCAAAGTGATATTGGATTTTTCTGTTCATTATCAGCCCGGAGTCAGGAATTTGTGCCCGATATGGCGATAGGCTCGCCCCCTATCACATCATGGGACGGAACATGCAAGGCGAAATGTGGGTGTCCTAGTGGCGCCTCTGCCTACCCCTTCGGGGATAAAGGCGTGAGTTTATGTATGTATGTATGTTTAAAGTTATACTATCTATCCTGACAAAGGATCTCAAATCCCACATATAGTAAAATTAAAAGTTTATAATGTATTAATGAATTAACCAAGATTAGTCGGAAGTCATTGGTCTATTTCACACATCATTGATACTTGAGAATTCTAATGCAGGTCACTGGTTGTAATCATACCATCTTAGTTCTATTATCACCTGTTTACACGTATTTGTTACAGATAAGTATTAATTTGCGACAATTCGCGAACCTTCATGTTCCATATGGTAATCATTGCAATGAAGGTTATATTAGTGGTCATTTAGCTCTATACTGATAACTGATAATAGGTCAGCCTTCAATACTAATATGTCATTTCTCATACGTGGTAATCTATTGAAGGTTTTGTTAGCGCCTCATCGATATATGTAACATCTAACAAGTCTATATTGTTGCTTCCAGTTTGGTCCCAAATTGTAATCATAATATTATCGAGGTTCCGTTATAGCCTTATTACAAATGTCATGGTTTCTTTAGGCATAAATAAGGTTTATTTATTTACTCTGTAATTTTATTATGGTGTATTTCTATAAATAAATGTAGTAAGCGCCTTGGCACCGGAATAATGTTAGATAAAAGAAGATAGAAGATATTTGATATTCATGATGCATCTGTTTAATATAAAATTCTCTAATGTATTTGTCGACTGCACCCAACTCAATGCCAAACATATCGTAATAAAAGTTTAAGGCGACATAATTTATGATGGTCACTTGAGTTTTAAAGAAATCATAATATTTAATACATTTTTACAATACACAATGTACAGGACCTTCACGATTGATATTATGTCATCAATATTTTGGTACCACTAAGTAATCAAATTTTTATTACTTATTGTTGCATATTTTTTACTGCACAAAATGATCTCAGAATATTTTTTTATGTTTTATTAGATTCTTCTAATTTGTCTTTATTGCTCTTCATTAGATAAAAACAAATCACAAGGTCTAGTTGTGATTTTATTGATGGCCAATATTTTTTTTTACCATCCTTTCGAACTGCTAAGGTCATATTGTATCAAGTTTAATATTTAGATCTATTGGAAAGGCTCTTAATATGCGACCTCCGTTCTATAATAGGTGTTTAGGTAACTAAAGTAAGAGGTCATAACGATTCCCATTTGGACAGGTCATTTTATAATTTGAAGGCTAATGCTTTGGTTAAAGATATTACTAAAGCTTACGTAGATATGTAAAAGGTATAAATAACATAATACTTTATTTAGATTATTTTCGAAAGATTAGGCGTTAATGAATCTCTTTGGTAGTCAAGATTTCATGAATTTTACTACAGAAGTATATATTTCTGTGAATTTTACTTATTCCTATAGATAACTTATTGCATTATTACAATGATTTCCTACATTTTATAATGCCTTCGAAAGGTTGTCATATAACCAGAGATTGAACCTGATACCTCGTACTCGGTATTCCATTCAATTCACAGCTAGCTGAACGCTCTGTAACTGTTCATACCAATGAATGTTTGAATTTAAATGATGATGTATGAAACAAGTATGAAACTCATATTATTTCTTAACAAAACGACTTTTGTATACGAATTACTCGCTCACAATTTTAAAACAGCGGTAATGAATTGTAACATAATGCAAAGTTTCTTTAGTATCTATTGTCATTCACATGTAATGAACCTTTTGTTCAGGTAATGTTTAAAGCACTGAAGTTACTCTAAGAACTCACTTTAAGTTACTAATAAGTAGTCACTTACGGCCTTATTTAGACAGTTTTAAAACCCATTTTAGTTATCGAATGTTTTGACCCTTTTGAACGACTTTAGAATTCAGTTTGAACATTAACTCACGCCTCCCTCCCAGAAGGGGTAAGCAGAGGTGCAACCAGGACACCCACGTCTCGCCCTGTATTTTCCGTCCCACGATGTGGCAGTGGGCGAGACTCGCCATATCGGGCACAAATTCCTGACTCCAGGCTGATAATGAATAGAAAAATCCAATATCACCTTGCCCGACGCGGGACTCGAACCAGAGACTTCATATTTGCAATCATACAGTAGTACAACTGCGCCACCGAGGCAGTCAATATTACATTTTATTATCCACATTTCTAGCTGGCATATGCAATATTGCCAAATACGGACCTTGGGTGTTTATTGTGTTTATAATAACACACGCGTTGGTAATGAAATAAATGATTAAGCGCTTGGAAATAAACAAACGCAACTTTATTACCTTACTGCGAAATCAGTTGCATTGCAAAGGAATTTTAGTTTTTTAGAGGCCCGTGTCCTTATGAAATTATTACAACATTTTTAATTAGAATTAATAAATACACCCTACTGTCACATACATAGTCCTGACCCCACATTAAGATCAATTAAGTTGTCGTGGGTATCAGAACTACGAGATACTTTTCGGTCTCACAAACACCCAGACTCGGGACAAATACATGTGGGGCTCCCAAATATTTGTCTCGGTGCGGGGTTCGAACCCGCTGCCTCTCGTTTCACAGCCGGCGTGTAACCAACTGCGCCACGGAGGCTATCAATTAAGCTGTCAACATGTAGTTCTGTGTTTAAATAAATATATAATTATCTATCTATCTATCTATATCAGCCCATATACGTCCCACTGCAGGGCACGGGCCTACTCTACAATCGAGAGAATCGATTGAGAGTGGTTAGGCCATATAGTCCACCACGCTGGCCTAGTGCGGGTTGGCGGACTTACATACCGTAGAAATTCTTTAAAATCGCTACGGTATGCAGGTTTCCTCACGATGTTTTCCTTCACCGTTAAAGTGCGTGGTGATTGACTATCAATACACACATAACTTCGAAAAGAATCCGATACCTGCTCGCGCGGTCATTGTGACCAGCAATTTTTTTATGGAATATGCCAACCTGTAGGTTGTTTTAAAATAGCGTACATATCAGTCTTGCTAAGAAATATTAAAACTAAATTAAAAAATAAATAAAATAATTGAACTACGGAACCACCAACGCATACACCATACGCTGTCTTAATTTATTTGGCGTAAGTTCACGGTATCGCACAGGGGGCCAGTGCTAATTTGCATACAGATTAAAATTAACGCAGGTAGGAATGAAAATATGTTTCACGGGAACTGTACCGGGGATAGGAGTTTTCAGAACTCTGTGATATTTAAACGTACTGAGAATTCTTGGAAAGTTAATTATAAGCTCCGTTTTGATTGATTTTTGTATGATTGAAATAAGATTGATTTGTTTAGATTCTTTCAGTTTAGTAAGTTTAAGAAAAATAGAAAGTGAAATATAGGCATGTGAGATTAACCGTAAACATATTTGACATAGACATATTTGATTTATAATTTTAATTTGACTGCCAGTGTGATGTCATCAGGGAAATGTATGGTATAATTTTGATTAGAAGGATTTATATTTTATACCACTGTGTAATGGACACAAAAAGTCATGTTTATAATCTAAGTAACTTATCCATACCACGATCCAATTACACTACACATTTTTTTATTTCTTTTTTAACATTAGCCATCACTCACGACTCACGTAGTTTTTATCTAGCATCTGGGTCAATCTCCAAATTGGGCGTATTCGTGTGATCGCTCTGGTGCTTTTCAGTTATTGATATTTAATAGTAATTATGTATCTCATTAAAAATAATGATATTCAAATAGCACATTTTTACTATTGGCCTTCAATTTACATATATAGTTACTGAAATATTTAAGTTCAAAAAAAATCGCGACCAGAGCAATCATAATTGGTGCCAGAGCAATCATAAATGGTGAAATCAGTGAAACAAAATATAAATATATTGATAAAATATTATTTATTTAGCCGTTTTATTTATTCAGGCTTACAAATAAAAAAAAATGAAATATTTGGACTTATTTAAATCACTTCTAGGTTAATGAGACAAAATTAAAAACCTTTTGAAATCAACCTTTAATACCTACAGACTTTTATAGTTATAAAATTACTTAGACTCATTAAAATTTAATTTAAAGTATTAAATATTAGTTTTTAGGAAGTATTTAAAGAAAACTAAGGTTTATAAAAAACTAAAATAAAATTCTTAAAAATAAACATTTTATAAAAAAAAAAACAGTCTTCAAGATTATTACTGATTTGTAATAATTACATTTCCCTTAACTATATTTTTAGTGGAAAGTAAAGAATTAAATAGAACAACACAAAGTACAATGCAATTCAGAATATGATCAGATCAGATTGAATTATTGTTTGCAAATGATAATGATACAAATTTTAACACCAAGTAAAAAAAAAATACAATTTCTTTATGGCTTAGTAGATCAACAAACTAAGAATATAAGGTTTATTGGAAGCTCTGAAAATTTAAAAGTCATCAGAGTCGGAGTCGGGTAAATCTTCTGCTGCAGCAACCTTTGTCAAGATGTTATCGTTTTTCAACGAAGATAAAACTACCTCGGAAACACTTGGAGTAATTAAATTTTCATAGTCAATAGATGGAACTTCATCCAAAAAACTGTCCGGCAGGTCCGAGTTGTGTAATGATTGTTGACTTTGATTTGGAGTTATAGTCTGTCTATTATTAAACATTTGTGGGAGTTGAATTTGCTTCTCTTGATTGTATTCTTTTGAACGCTTAACCAGCGAAGGTCGGCTTGCCTTCCTTGGTGCCCGTGACATGTTTGTCTTTGAGGTGCTTTGGTTCGAATCGCTGTTAAGTTGGTAAAAGCCTAAGTGTTTGCCGTGCGGACATTGTACAGCCTCTTGTGGGCAGTTGTCTAAATCACAGCTTATACCCTATCTAAACTAAGAAGTTCCATTTGACATTGGGAAATAGGGATGCTGTCAAATAAATCGGTTCTTACAATATCCGATTATATAGAGATATCGATAATATTTGTTTGTATTTCTTAATCGATTAGTTTATATTTTCAGTTTACATCATTTCGTTTATTTCTTCGTGAACATTTTTATTCTAATGAGACATCAACAATTGCATAAGTCACTTTACTATTTAGGAACAAAAGGAGTGATTTATCTATTACTAGCGGCCCGGCCCGGCTTCACCCGGGTGCAGACACTTTTTGAGTCCAGTCCACATCACGCACATGCTTATGAACACATGATACATACATACAATACAATACATATACTCCAAAGTGAGGAACCTCCTCACTATGTGTATCGTATCCTACAA
Organism: Deilephila elpenor; assembly: GCA_949752805.1. Classification (NCBI taxonomy): domain Eukaryota; kingdom Metazoa; phylum Arthropoda; class Insecta; order Lepidoptera; family Sphingidae; genus Deilephila; species Deilephila elpenor. The sequence goes on from OX457114.1 coordinate 4,833,490, forward strand.
TACTGCCTTCATTTCCATTGTAATATCCAAATCTATTATTTAATAATAAATTATAAATAATATTATTATTTCATTATTTATTGATGTATGTTCGTTGACAGCATACCTATTATTAGCTGCAAGTTCAGTATTTTTAAAAATTAAAACACAACTGTTTTATATCTGCTCGATTATTTAAATATTTTTACCGATTATGCGTATACAAATGCGTTTGAATAGTCTCGACTCTACCGGTAAAAGACCTAACGAGGTGACTTTTTAATGACGTCTAGAAAAAAAAAAATGTTGTTTAAAATGGTTATTTTGCTTTATTTAAAGGATTCTAGTTTAAATTTAGTGATGATGGATTGTAAGTCTAGTGATAAAATATGAATAGCTTCATAATTCCATGGATTTACGGAAAGTGTTATTGAAATTGTGTGGGTTACGTCTGCACAAAGTTATTTACGTTAAAAGTATGAAACGTCAAATGGAACCTGTTAGCTTAGATAGACTATAGTCGCCTCATAGCCAAAACGTTTTTAGTATTTGTTGAAAAATAGATTTATAACGTACAATTAATGCAAAATATCATCGCTCTGGTCTTTTTGGACAGAGCAATCACAGTCATAGCGATCAGAAAAAGTCACAAAATCATAAATATAGCCGAATTTAAAAGCAGTAGAAAGTTGTGATTACGTCTCATAAAAAACATCCTAAAGATCACTTAATTCACATAAAAAAACACATTCACAAGCTTATTATTTAATTTAAATAGCATGCCATAGCAATCATAAAATTCGAGAACCAAATCCAGAGCAATCATAAACTTACCTTCGTAATGTTGGAGCGCGGGAACGTGGCACACAAATATACTCCTCGGCGGTTAGACGACCACTGGTGTTACCCCGCAGGAGGGGAATAGAGTGTCTATAACGCGTAACCAGGGATGAGCGCGATGTTTTACCTCAGCGCAGAGCGATGAGATAAAATGCCCGGTCACGATTTTAAGTTCAAATTGTGGCAAAAGTATTGTTAATATAACTAAAAATATTTTATTACCATGAAGATTAACTATCTGTTATGTAATCTAAATAAGTTGTTTCATATGAACCTTCTCATTAAAAAGTTAAAAAATCTTTTTGTCATTCAATCGGGAGTTCGGTCAACCCAGAGCGATCAGGATTTTAGGGTTTAAGATTTTTTTTTAGATATTTATAATAAACTTATTCATAATATTAGCGTTGTATCACGTAGATTAGGCACCGAACTATATATAAAAAAATATCTTGAAAACGTTTTTCGATTTTAAAGGGGGCTTATTCAGCCCGACACGAAAAAAAATGCCTTTGGAGATCGACCCATCTACACCATATCCTTGCCATACAGGGTAAACAAGCAAAAACATTGAAGAGTTTTTGCTTGAATTTGACTCACCTTGAGGCATTGAGATACATCGGACATCGCAGACAAAATCTGTGCTAACGGAAATTACCAACCAGGACTTCGGGAAGCTAAAGAACGAGAGGAAAGATAGCAACTACCTAAGACTGAAAGAGATGAGAACAGTTGGTTAGACGCTTGCTGCGAAACGGGAGGCAATGGTTTCGATTCCGTAGCTAGAAATATTTGTGTGATCTACAGGTATTTATATCAGGTCTAGTTTTTTTATGACCGAAAATTATCGTAGTTTCTGATACCCAGTACACGAATCTCGATCTTCGTGTGGGTCAGGACTACGTATGTGACTAATAGGCTTATTTATTATTATTTATTTTTGTCACATTTGTTGTCGGTTTCCTCTCTATATCTTAATGTTCGTTTTTGCGTCAATTTGACTCACCTTGAAGTTAAACAGAAGGAAGTCACGGAAACCTTGCTCTAGTCGACTGTATGTCACAAATTATAGTTTTGTCACGTAGCTGTTACGTCATTCTGGCGCGTACCGCGTACGTAACTCATTATTGGCAACCAAGCGACAAGGTTACTGGGTTCTGTCCACTCCATTTCCTTTATGGTATTTTAGTCTGCATAAGCCTGTGTTTACAAATTTTGTTGAATTGTTTGAGTTTGAATATGAATGCTGATAGATAACAATTGTATTTATTGTTTTTTAGAAAGTAAACATGATTATAACATACATAGCGTGGCTGGCAAATTCCCTGAAAGGAGCTGATGCGCATAAAAAATGGAATACGAATCATAGGCATTGAAGGGTTAAGATGCAGCTATAATTCGAAATTAAAAAAAATGTTAATTTAAAAACAATGAAATCTTTTTTCTGCCTTGACATTTAAGTGAAACTGGCCAGATACATTGCGGAAATAAAAAAAAATACTATCCTACATTTAGTACTAAAGTACGCCTATAAATATTTTACGGCGATTATAATAATTATAATCGCCGTAATTAAGCGCAGATATGATATGAATTCGATTAATATTACTCCGCATTCACTCGGCGTTACTGTTGGCAGTCTGGCGCGGTTCCTTGGTATGACAAAAAAAAACAATAGCAGTGTTTGTTCACACGATTGTTTCCTCGGTACACGGTAAATCAATTTCCAACTGCATTGCAAATAGTTCGTACTATACAGCTTGGTACTCCGTAGTTTATGTTGAACCAGGTTTAATCTAGTTTCTGGCTGTTTTATCGCTTCCTCATTCCCACCTACAGGGTTTATGGAGTTCGCCGAACAGACCTCGACTTTCGAATTTCGCGGAAGGCTTTGTTCAATATTGGGCTTATTAGGTCGTAAAGTGTTATTTAATTTTTACACGACAGATGCTTCACCTTAAGGATTACTAATATATGGATAGTATTTGTAGTTTTAAAGCACAATAGATTTTGTCTTGTTACCCTCGCCGTACCTTCTGATTTAGAATAGACCCCATGACTTCATTAATTATGTATAATTTTTGCAAATTATTTTATTTCACGGCTTATTTATGATATAAGAGAAATGAAAAGGAAATAATAAAAATCACATTCCAGTAAAATTAGACGTAAAACCGTAAATGTATGTAATAGGAAGAGACTTATAAATTAGAATGTTTAAGTTGTTCGAAAACTTAGCCCAGTTACTTGAATAGCCGAGCTCGTAAATATTACTAAGATTTATCTTAGCAGTTTCTCAATAGGGAAAGAGACAAAATGTAGCTACTTCAGTTTGCATAATTGCTAACTTGATATACAAAGTTCTGTTTTAATATCACAATAAGATATTAAAACGACTTAGATTTTCGTCCATTGGCCATGTCGGCTCAATCGGTCAATGCAATTGGTTAAGAATGGTTTTAATGAATGGGTAAAGTAGTTTGAATTACGTTTAATCTTCTGATAGGGTTTATGAGGCGCCTTAATCGTGAAGGGTAACAAATTACTCTCCGGAACATTACATACTATCGACGCATTAACATTGGCACAAATTGTCACATATCGGGAATGCCTTCATAATATAACATCTTTTATCTTTCTATGGTATGAAGGTCAACTCGCAATAGGGCGATGTGTGGGACACAGCTTCAAAACCTCAAATCTCAAGCTCTCGATTGTAGTCTCGTGCTCAGAAATAGTTGTGTAAAGCTTTTAATTGGCATCTAGAAATTTAAGATATTGTTAAAATGTAAAATTAGCTGTAAGCTTCCCAAATAAATTAAAGTAAAATAAAAATAAAATAAATAAATAAAATAAAACCCAATATACGACTTTGTCCTATAATACATCAAAAATTATCTCAACAATTCAGGGCCGCTTATATTTGCTTTCTAGATAAAGTGACCTTCAAATAATCCGGTAATTAAATTCCGTAGTATTTCGCCATCGGTGTCACCTGCACTGGACATGCTGTGGTCACCGCTGGTGATCACATTTTGGCCGGCAAACCGATCGGTTTCAAGTCCTTTCACTAGTTGGCCAATGTACGCTGCCGGTACAAACGGACTTTGTTAACTTCTTGGTTATTTATTAAGTCTCCAATGTACATAATATAATATCGATATTTTCTTTATAGAAGAGAATGATGAAACGAGTAGGTCGCTTGCTAAACGTAAATCTGCTTAAAAACAGAACCAACAAACTCTTAATTTGTTATTACTGAAGGCAAGACTTTAGATTGGGCTCATCACCCCGACATATAAGGTGTTAAATCGTGCAGAACCAATACAATTTATAATACTTATAAACAGTAGTGTGTTCGATAAGATTCCTCACGAATTCTTGTAATAATGAATTCTTTGTAGTCTATTGCATAAAAATTTGTATCACAAAATTTGTATGACAAAAGTAATAACTTGTTGTTATTGTTTTGTAATGAAAAGTGGTAGGTAATAATAAGGTATTATCCTGTTTGTAAAACTTAAGGGTTTTCCAAATTACAAGCATCACATATTATAAGTAAAATACACAAACAAGGAAAGCACATTTTGCAAAGTTGCTGTCAAAATAACTATTCTCGCGGTGTAGCAACGATGTATCATCAATCTCAGGACATAGGTCAACTTGCCACACATTCTAAGGCCTACAAGTCTAGACTTGTAATACACGACTCTATTCGGTGTCTAGTAAAAACTGGTACGGACATCGATGGTGCAGATGTTTGAGAGAGACTATGCATGCGGCTACATTTGTCTTCCTTAATAGACCACACAATCGCACCACCTTTCTTGAGATATTAGACAATAAAAATGTGGATTATAGTGACTTTTAACATTTGTTTACAATTCCAGAAATTACATCAATGTATTTCCAAATGGGTAAAATTACGATAAATATTTAATAAATATCATACATACATACATAAACTCACGCCTTTATCCTCGAAGGGGTAGGCAGAGGCGCCACCAGGACACCCACATTTCGCCTTGTAGGTATGTTCCGTCCCACGATGTAATAGGGGGCGAACCTATCGCCATATCGGGCACAAATTCCTGACTCCGGACGGATAATAAATAGAAAAATCCAATATCACTTTGACCGACCCGGGACTCGAACCCGAGACCTCAGCTTTGTAACCGTACCGTAATACAACTACGCCAGCGAAGCAGTCAAAAATATTTACCAGTAAGGCAGAAACCAAAAATCTAAACATACGCAAGCAAGAACATTGGCTTGGATTTAGCTTCGTTGAGAGTTGAGACACAAAGAATATTTTCTATAGTACATCTAAATATCAGAAAAAAAATAAAAACAATCAATCCGTTTGCCAACTATTTATGTAATTCTACTTGGTTAAATGAAGCAACGCGTTGCAGCGGGTCGTGGGTAAAATAATGCTTATTAGTCTATGAAGCAAAAATAGCGCTCTAGATTTTTTATGTGACATTGCTAAGCACAATGGTAACTTGACTCGCATGGGAAAATGTATCGGCAGAGCGACGTTGGTACAATTCCTAGAACCAAGTACTGTGAACTGTGAAGCAAGTCTTGCTGTTTATGTAGCAGGTATTTAATGTGTTCATTACTGGTTATATGAACAATAGCTAAATGGTTCAAGAAAAACGGACTGTCTCGGTGGCGTACTTGTACGGTTACAACGTTGAGGTCTCGGGTTTGAATGCCGGGTCGGGCAAATTGATACAGAATTTTTCGGAACATACAAGGCGAAATGGGGGTGTCCTGGTAGCACCTTTGCCTACCCCTTCTGGGAAAATAGCGTGAGTTTATGTATGTGTTCGTAAGTTCAAGACAAAAATAAATTAGGATTAAACATGATGTATGTGTTGTTTTTAAGTAAAATAATAAATGGATCTATTGATGTATTTTAAGAGTAATTTTCGACACCGTTGAAAAGCGCCACAAAAATGGTTGTAATTTTTGCAATGGAGTATGTTCTTATGATCTCCGTTAGTAAGACTTAATAACATTAACCCTATTCTCGCGAATCACCTTTGAAATAATTTCAATATCCATGCCCTTTAAAATGTTATAGCCTGAGATAACTGTATCACGAGTGTAACATTCAGAAACTGGTACGGTCTTACAAAAATCGACCGAGTTGTCGATTTATTTGTAGTGAAATCTCCGGAGTTCTATTAATCCGTATCCTTCCTTTATCCCTCCCATCCTATATCCTCAAAGCACAATAATACATAGGTATTTATAAGTAATACGTGTTAATGTAAACCATTTATCGCTTGAACTGCTAACTCGAAGTCGCTTCTTCCATTAAAATCCCTCATAATGAGAAGCATTTATTCTATTCACACAATTACCGTAATCTTCGCAAACTAATTAAGAAACAATAAGTCGAATAGTTGAACAGTAAATTATGTAATGTCATGTCTAACAGTAGTTAAGCTAATCAAGGTTGTAGTTTGTTTAGCTTTGTTTGCAAAACGTGCCAATAAATTGTTTTGTTATTATCTCAATGAAAATTATGACCCAAAAATCACGTACTCATTATGAAATAGTATTTAAACTATTGATGTGTTTATTTCATAATTAAACCTATATATTAGGCAATTTCAATGATACCTTTTAAGGGGCACGTGTCTTTTTAGTCACTAGCTGACGAATACAAGAGTTACTAATTTACTGTTTAGCTACAAGCGGCTCGGTCCGGTGCAGATAGCTTTCGAGTCCAGTTCACGTCAACAACATATTACAGTTTTCGCAGCGCACGCAATGTAAAGAATATTTTAGGTAATTTTCAAACCTTGGATTACATTATAGGAGTTTAAGTAAGGACCTCAATTGTTTTGAAAATATAATATAGCCTATGTCACCCGGCGATAGTGTAGATTCCCAACAGTAAAATATTTTTTCTAATCGGTTCAGGACTTTTGGAGCCTATTCAATGCAAACAAATAAACAAACAATCAAATCTTTCCTCTTTATAATATTAGCATAGACTACCATATGTAATTCGGTACTTGCTGAAGTAATCCAAAAATTTGTAACAAAAAAAAATGAATCCGTTTAGAATTAATCATGGTCGAATCATTTTAAGGTTAGCAAAGGTAATTGTCAAATCACAGAAAAGAGATAAACAAGAATAGTGACGTCACCGCCATTACTGTGCGGGCGTGCGAAAGAGATACCATGACGTTTTTAATAAAGGTCACAAGAAGTCGCTGGACGCAAACCTCTTCCAACATTTTTGCTGACGTAATCCTTGGAAATATGATCAGCAGTGGATTTCCAATGCTCAAGATGATTATGAAATCATTTAAAATAGAATTGACAATAATAATATTATCAGATTTAGGTCCAGTTTTCATAATGACGTTGGGAAACAAAGATATTTCAATATTTAAAAACGCTTATAGGCGTGTCCGATCAGTTTAATTGAATGTAGCAACTTGATTTATTCGCATCAAACTCGTGGTAAATCAATTCTCATCCATGAATAATAACTATGCTTGGTATCGCCAATTTGGGAATTGCCACAGATAATTTTAAAGATGCTCTAGCTGTAGTTGAATATTATTGTTATTCAGGTTTCGTATATTTATTCTAAGATAAAATAAAAATTGGTAAATAATCACATACAATAGTAGTGCTTGAACGATTAGACTTATTGTTTCTTATGCTATTTTGTTGTGCTAAATTCAAAACCGATTCAAAAAATGCATTCCATCACGTAAGTTTTTTAAATAGCCAAAAACCACTTCTATATTCCAATTGTGTATAGACTGTATTTTCCATGAGCACAAATTCTACTTATTTTGAGAAGACTGATCCACAAAGACCAAGAAGACTCGACAATTAACCACAGAAGAAGCTCGCAACTTGGATACAGATCTACGCAATACTCCTAAATAAGTAAAGTATCGTAAGTTATTAAACAGGATTTTCAAGCCAAGTTTACATGTATGTCAACATCAGGCAGTTGAGATAAGCTTAAGCTATGCACACATTGCAAAAGCAGAGCCGTGTATTATTATCGTGGAAATTTTGTACACAAACCGGTCTAGTTAGGCAATATTTGGACATTATGGACAATGACCAGATAATGTTTGGAAACCAGGCTTCGTATAGGTACCTTTTCTTATGCTTCGGTTCATGCTACCAGGTAAAACATCTACAAATCTGATAGTCTTTACTATAATTTCACCCTTCTTTCATTTCTTCTATCCCAGTTTCCGTTTCTTTATTTCTGTTTGTTTTATACGCCGCACCCGTCAGGCACTGGTAGTACCACTACAAATTTATGTAAGCCACTGATATAGTAATCATCGAAGATAGCGATCGTGTTGATATATAAAACCTACTGAAGTGACTAACGCAAGTGCGAAATATTAAAAGATCTGCTCATTGATGGACATCTGATGGAATTTTTTTTAATGAATGGCGAGGCGAGCATGCCCTTCGCCTGATGGTAGCGATACAACCGCTCATGGACAGTAGAAAAACCAAACAACACCATGAATTACAAGGCAATGCTTGGCATTCCATTGCCCTCGCCATCCATACACATAACATGTTAAGTCTCATTATGTCCAGTAATTACTCTGGCTTTTTTTTTTTTTTTCTTCTCGCGGGGAAAATCCCTTTACGGACCATCCCACCCCCGAAGGGGCGAGGGTGTGTCGGACTCACCGGCGCCTTCCGAGCCCAGCGAGATGTTGTGCCGCCCGTGATATGGACGGGCGGCCGCTGGGTCGGGTCCCTACCGTGATTCTACGCGCCGAAATACCGACTAAAAACCCCGCGTCGGCCACCATCGGTGCACTTGAGAGACGGCCCCGGGATACCGATTAACAGACGCGCCAGGACCGCCTCTTTGTGCACCGTCGCTTAGCGACGCGGCAACAGACGCGTGTTGCGTCACGTCTCGGGGACCGCCAAGGTAGGGACGGCGGCCCCGCGTGGCCTCTGCGGCGCCGGGTTAGTTGGCGTCCCGGCGCCTCCTACGTCTCCTGTGGCGACGAGCGGGATCGGTCTGCTCCCGATCCCGCTCGGCGCTCTCCTTCTGCGACATGACACGTTCGCAGAAGGAGAGCATGGCTCGCCACGAACTCCGGCTGCCGACCATGGCGGCGACCACGGCCGGCAGCGAAAGGTCGCTTCCCACGACCGCGACGAGAGCGCTGCGCTCCTCGTCCCAGGCTGGGCACTCTTCCAGCGTGTGCTGGGCCGTGTCCTCACGGCAGTTGCCACAATGGTGGCACACGGCGGACTCCTCGGCTCCGGCTATGCGACACAGGTACGCACCGAAGCAGCCGTGCCCGGTGAGCACCTGCGTCAGCCGGTATGTCGGCGCACCGTGGCGCCTGTCCAGCCACTGCTCGAGGACAGGTCGCACTGCCGCGACGGTCCTCGTACCAGCACTAGGGTTCACCAGCCTGGAACGCCACTCCTCCACGGCGGTCCTGCGGAGGGAGGCCAACATGGCCTCGACCTCACGGGGGACCAACCTCTGCCCACGCCCGGACGCCTCCTCTCGCCGGAAGAAAGCCGACGAAAGGGTCCTCGCGTCCAGCACCCAGGGCAGAGTTCCCGCCAATACGCAGGCCGCCTCGTGCGAGACCGTGCGGTAGCCCCTGATTATTCGCTGCGCCACCATGCGCTGCGGACGATGCAGCAGGCGGACGCAACGATCGCCCAGGGACTCGGCCCAAACGGGACACCCGTAGAGGGCCATGGACCGCACGACTCCAGCATAAAGGTTTCGGCAAGGGATGCCAGGACCATCAGTGTTGGGCAACAAGCGCCCCAGTGCGCCCGCCGCCCTCACCAGCTTCGGCGACAACTCCTCAAAATGCGCACGGAAATCCCATCGACTATCGAGGACGAGACCGAGGTACTTCATCCTCGAGCCGACGGGAATCCGCACGCTCTCCACCATGTTGTGGGCCCCTGGCGGTGGCCCACACCGAGGACCGTGGAAACACACGGCCTCGGTCTTGTTGAGGGCCACCGTGAGGCCCAGTCGCCGAATCCTGCCCACCACCAGTCCAGTACCGAACGAGGCGAGCAGGGCGGACCTCTGGAATGTCCTGGCCGTCGCTGTCACCAGTGTGTCGTCCGCGTAGCAGACGACAGCGACGCCCCGAAGGTTGGTACCACGTAGCACCCAGTCGTAGCCGATGTTCCACAGGAGCGGCCCAAGAACCGAGCCCTGTGGAACACCGCACGTCACTTTCCTGCGGTGCCACCCGTCGGCGCCCGGATACACCACGTACCTGTCAGACAGGTACGAGTGCACCAGACGCCGAAGGTAGGGCGGAACCTCGTGGTACCGCAGTGCTTCTTCGATGCAGGCCCAGGGCATGGTGTGAAACGCGTTGGCGATGTCGAGAGACACCGCCACCACGACCTTACCCCGGGACACCGCACGCTCCGCTTGTGCCTTCACCCGCAGAATCGCGTGGACCGTCGACCGGCCCCGCCGGAACCCGAACTGGCAGTCTGCCAAATCCGGGCCCGTACTCTCCAAATGCTCGACGAGGCGCGCGTGGACTATGCGCTCGAAGAGCTTGCACGCCTCGTCGAGCAACACGATCGGCCGGTAGGCCGACGGCGAATCTGCGGGTTGCCCCTCCTTGCGGAGCAGGACAAGCTTGCCCGTCTTCCACCGCGACGGGAAGATGCCCTGCTCAAGGCACGCGGAGAAAAGGCCGCGGAGCCTCGTACCCAGCGACTCGACGGCCAGCACCCAGACACGACCCGGCACCCCGTCGAGCCCCGGGGCCGAGTTCTTGCTCCGCAGCCGAAGCACTGCCGCCTCTAGCTCTTGCGGCGAAACCTCCGGGATATCCCTTACCGAAACCAACGACGATGACGCCGGTGGACGTGGCGCCATCGGTGGAGGAGTGAACTCCTCAGTGGCCGGAAACAAGGCCGTAATTACTCTGGCTACAATGTCTGGCTACAACCATTAATAACCTGTATAAAACTCTTAAGGTAAGGAATAGTGTTCAAGAACTTATGCGATTACTTGCTATCTAGCCTCACTTGCTTTACTGGTCTTGTAATGAAAATAAATAGAACTTGTGTTATAATCGTAACATCTTAGTTAACTGACGACGAGTCGAGAAGCATGGCAGCGTAAAAATCCATCTCTTATTTGTTTTATACCAGGTGGTTTTAAAGCGAATCCGTGACGGATGGAAAACATAATGCAGTTGTAATGTATCGTATGTTAGACATTAGCTACAATGTTCATTATATTCAAGAAAATAGGTAGGTTTTTTTAAGAAGCCTTAATTGCGGTATTAAAAACTGTGACGAAATCTGAACGTTACTAATTACAAGACCGAGCGTAACTGGCTTTCGATACGGGTGAGGATCATATTAATTACGGAAAAACTAGGTGGGTTTAACGGTGAAATTGTTATGAACGTTACTTAGTTACAAATACAATATTCCACGATACATTTGGCGTCGAAATATGAAAGACCTTTTTGCTTCCATATGAAATTCTAATCACTTACATACATACATACATAAACTCACGCCTTTATCCCCGAAGGGGTAGGCAGAGGCGCCACCAGGACACCCACATTTCGCCTAGTATGTTCCGTCCCATGATGTGATAGGGGGCGAGCCTATCGCCATATCGGGCACAAATTCCTGACTCCGGACGGATAATAAATAGAAAAATTCAATATCACTTTGCCCGACCCGGGACTCGAACCCGAGACCTCAGCTTTGTAACCGTACCGTAATACAACTACGCCACCGAGGCAGTCTAATCTAAGTCTAGTCTAATCACTTACAATTACAAGTATTTGACCAAACATTTAGGAGGTATAAACATTTTGAAGGCCTCTAATACACATAGCCTGTCGTACCATTAGGCCTGGTTGGTGCTATTACAATCAAGCTTAAAACCTACATAAAACTGATTTTATAACGTTAATAATCTGACTTATCAGACAAAAAAATGAATATTAATATTTTCCGCAAACAAGTGTCATTCAAGATCAATAGCAGTAATTTTATTAAAAACAACTTTGCAAATTTGTAATTATTATCAGTCTAGGAATTTGTATAAAGTGATTACCTAATTGAATAAAATTAGATGTGCTAAATTAAAACATTAAATTTTAATACTGAAATGTCATAAAACGAGTCTGCAACGTGACTGGTGGGCACGCGGAAGAGCGCACATCTTCTAAGCAAAAAATAACGTGAGACGTGAATAATTTAATAACTTGTGTGTCTTCGAGAATTGCTTACGTTAATTTACTGCGAAATTAATGATTAGATTTCGATTGGTCCTGATTTTATTACAAATATTTTCAATATAAATGTGGTGTTCATTTTCTGTTTTGATGGTTTCAGATTGGTTGGATTCGATTGGAGGAGAAGCGGTGTGGATAATATTAGATGACTAATTATTTTTGACTCCCAAAAACTACTTTCTATCTGGGCTATGAATAGCTCTTCTAATATGAAGAGATTCATGTTCTTCAATCAGTATTATTTTACCAATTGGATGTAATTCTTTTCATATGAATTATGTTTTTCCTCAGCTGTCCACGTCATATGTGTTGATTTCCTACATATTTCTTACCATAACTGCCTTTAGGAAATAACTCTATAGAATTAACGACAAAAATAGTTTTGGAACCAAGAATTGTTCTTTTACCACAGGTTCCTAAGTACACTTATCTTATTTAAAGCAAATCACATATTCGCTTCTTCAACTTATTTATTTTTTCTGCTATCAATGATACGAGTTTTATTACTCACGTTTCAACGTATTAGTTTTATTATAAGTTATAACTACTAGAACTGTCGACCTTGGGGTAAGGTCGGACGTCAGCCTGAGGTTATTAATTAGCCCGGGTTTAACCGAATTGAGAGCTGGTATTTGTATGTGGCCTCTATTTAGATTAAAAGGAAACATTAAGCTTTTATATCCATTCTTATAATAATCTGGTTATAAAAATTGTATTAGTATATCTACATCTATTAGAAGCGGTGTGCATCCAGTGACTTTCCGCGACCTTTGTCAGATCATCTGTTCACTTTATGACTAGACGTCTGATGCTGCGCTGCATTGCCATTATTTTTTGATAAATTGTTGATCTTGTTTTAGTTTCTATAATAAAGAATTAAAATTTTTAAGTTGTAATATCGAAACATAACTTCGTTAAGTTCCTTTAATCTTTTTTTAAATATCACCTCGCTATAGTTTTAATATCGAAGCATTACACAAGTGATTTCAAGAATATTAAAGAGGTCGGTCATTTGTTTCAACGTTTTACGGTTCGTCGGGGTTAAATCCGCCAGTATCTTCTAAATAACCTCACAGAAGATCACTGCACCGCCTTGAATGAAACACGAATGTATTATTTAGCTCTTTGCAACAAAGTTCCGACACAGATTCACGTATAAATAACCCTGAGTATTCGTGTATATTCTGATGTTCTATCTATTTAGGTTTTTATATATCTTTCTGCATAGAACACCTGCTTATTAAAGGTAAAGAGATGAAGCCCATAGTCCACGGGACGAAATTTGTCTTTGTGGACTGACGCAAAGACTATTGTTTTTAAAACAACGCGGTGATCGAAATTACCAATATCAAAAGACCAAATAGAACGTGTATTATGAATGCGGTCCCCTTCATTTTGTTTTCTGACGTCAGTTTAACGTCCTGCCAGTGTAAGAATTGGTCTAAGAGCCCCTTGGTCTTCACTGACTGTAGTGCTTTGATATAGGCCAAAGTAATAACATTGATTGACCGCATTTATTTGTCCTACTCTACCCTGGAATCAATTATTGATATTTTACGATGCATCAAGTTTCGATCGTCTGATTGGTCCAGTAGCGACGTATTTGATTTTGAATTAAGAGCATCTTATTTCGATTGGCATGCTACGCAAATGCGATAGAAATTTTAGGTTTTTAACTTACATAGGTTATACTTAGGTGTGGTTTCATGTCACTTAAATTTGTAAGTTCACTTGTTATTTGTATTTTTGCTTTGTGGTGTTATTGGTCTAGCTGCGAGCATGAATTATTATGCTCTGGACTTGATTCGAAGCACGGCCATCATAATTTTTTTATTTAAAAAAACATGATTTTATTAGAATTGTTCGATTTAAAAAAAATGGGTTAACGTTAGGCAGAGGACTGATTGAAAAATTCAGTCTAATCATTCTGCAACATAAAAGCATGTTTCGTCGATCCTACTTAACTGTGGGATAAGGAGTGGCAGAATGCAGTCCTTACTTCGCCAACAACTGAAATACCAAGTCGAAACAATCACAATAGGCCAACGAGTAGACAACGGCGCTGTTTCTAAACCAGCAGAAGAGCTAAGCCTCATTGCAATTGCATTACTTAACATCTCACAATCAAGGACAATGTACGAAACCAGTTATTTGCAAACGTGATCTGACTGAAGCTAGTTTTAGGTTAATGTTTACTTATATTGTGATCTGGGTTCAATATCTGATTTGAGACGAAATTTAAAGAGTAAATTTTCTGAGTCTAGTATTCTAGGTCCCGGATAATTTAAATTAATAATTATTAAAACTGAATAAGATCATTGCAATTTTTTGTACGTGATTTTTGCCAAATTGTGCTTGTGATGTGTAATAACTAATAAGTATGTAGAAATGTCATTTTTATTGTTTGTTTCTTTATAAATTCTTTCATAATTTTAAATAACACTTTTTTCATTATATGCATTTAATTATATTTTTTGTTTTTAATACCAGCTTCCATTTCATACACAAAATGTCTAATGTCGTTTTCATGTCTGTCTAGTGTTACGTACATGCATTATACCTACTGAATAACGAGCTCCTGGTGAATATAAGTATCAAATAATGACATAACAGCTCAAATCGTGCTATTCAGTCAAGGACATCGCCTTTTACTGTCGGATCCACTGACGGACATGTGGATTGAAATGTGTACATGCAAGGTCGCCTGTCTGGTTATTATCCGATGTAGGCGGTGGCCGCTTACTTTTATTAGTTTTCTCTATCCTACAGCAGTGTAGGATCCTATACTTTTACTACGAAATATTTAACCCATACACGCAACCATCCCCCGTTCAATTTTGGAAATATAAATGGCGAGTGAAATAATGACAGACTACATTAACATCTTAAAGTTACCAAAATAAACTTATTAAAAATATCATACCTGATTAACTCTTTGGTTTTAAGATTGCCTTCCGCAACCTTTTCAGAAAATATTTAATTTCAGGCAAAACACATACTCGAAATCGAAAAATCAATAGTGTAGCTACATCATCTAAGAATAGTATTCAGGACCTTATCACAGTCCATGGCTACACCAATGAGGTAATAACAGTAAGTCATCAGAAATAGCCACCGTTGTTTAATTACCGTTCATTAAACTCGACAAGGGTCACAATATGCCACCAATGCCACGAATGTTAGCTCCATATTTGTTTTTTTTTATTGTAAGTATTATGCGGTTTTATTTCGATATTTTATGGTATTAATTTGGTCTCGTTTTGCTTTTATTTAACTTGGTTAATTTGGGTCTTTAGCACTAAAATTCATGAGCAGAAATCGTCTTATTTAAAAGTGTTGTATAAGCTTGTCGTTACGCTGGGCACAAATTCTAGACCTGGGAAACTCATATTACACTTCCTCAACCCAGGAAACTCATTAAAATTGCTTGGGATTAGATCCCACACTTTGACAGCCTCCGTGGCGCAGTTGGTAAGACGCCGCCTGTGAAACGTGAGGCCGCGGGTTCGATCCCCGCACCGAAACAAATATTAGTGTGATCCACAGGTATTTGTTTGGGTCTGGGTGTTTGTGAGACCGAAAAGTCTCTCGTAGTTTCTGATACCCACGACACAAGACTCGATCTTATTGTGGGGTCAAGACTATGTATGTGACTGTTGGGTGTATTTATTTATTTTATTTAAAGAACACACGGTGGAACGAGACCAATAAGGCAATATTAAAAATATAAAACATTTAATTAATGTGTCTTAGGAGCACGGCATTCTAACTAACGGCATAAATGTAAACAACAAAATTGTGTAACCTCTCGTAGATAAATTATTGATGTTTTGTACACATGGACATTACTCACGTTATAAATGCGTGACTCTGATCGTTTTGTAAAATCGTGCTATTACTAATACACACACGCTTGTGTTTCAACAAGGTGCACAGATATTATGAGCGTGAAATACTACGATTTTGTGTTTTTTTTCTATTATAGAGTGCAAACGAGCAAATGGTTCACCTGATGGTAAGTGTTCACCGCCTTCCATGAACATCTGTACCACCAGTGCATGGAGGGCATACTCCTCTTTTTCTTGAAATTTTCGGAGTACTTTGTTTTTTTCCATACTTTATTGAATTGTGAATATCTCAGTAATCTTTATATTATGTTATTTTTAGGTTTAATTATTCATCCTGTGGGCACTTAAATCTTAATAAATAATTTTAAAGTTATTTTGAAAAATTATAGACATTTAATTCACAAACAAACATTATCGCCATCATTCATACGCGGCAAAATGCAACAAACTTTTTACCATAAACAGTAAAATTGCTAGTTGATATTCCGATGGCGGCCGGCGGCTCGGTTGTCATCGGATCGGAAGACACGATGTGTTTATAAAACGCCTGTTTAACCTCATAACAAGGTTTTTAACATTCACAATACCAGGAAAGCGAGGCGCAACCGGCTCAGTGCATAGTGTTTGAAGATTATCTGTTCTAATATATTTTTACGGCTACAGTAAAATGGCTGCATAAGGACAACATTAAGGCAATATTAGTTGCATAACCCTTCTGGTGTCCAAAAAGCTCATACGAAGCTCGCTATCAAAATTTATGTGACGTTCTCCATTGTTCTCCAATTGTTCTCCCTTGTGTCACATCTGTCAAAAGTCTATTGTCTATACATGGACACCTGGGGCGCGTTCCATTAAGCGTTCACGGCGCTAAAAACACTCATTTCGCCGTTCCATTTGACGATCACGATCGTCGTGGTCGCGGTGAAAACGTCACTGATGACGTCATGACGTACGCTCACGACGACCCATGTCAAGAGGTGGGTCGTGGTGCGCGTTGAGAAAATTGGCGGGATTTTGAAACGTCAAAACAAGAAAAATGTCAACAGAGAAAATTACATTATATGATACGGAGGGATATTTTTGTTACTTCGAACGTAAAATGGGTTTTTTCAACATCAATAAATTTATCTAATTTTATTAATGCTTATCACAGAATACAAGACGATAAAACTTTAATGTTTTACCGTCAAGATTTAACCCATAATGCAACCTAACTCTTTATAGCTTTTTTAAAATAGGTATTTGTTACTTAAACGCTCAAAACGCCTCATAACCCGTTCCACTTGGGTTTGCGATCATAACGCTCACGAGCAAATGGAACGGGAAATATCGCGGTCGTGAGCGTGGTCGTTGCGATCGTCAAGTGGAACGTACTGCTGAAGTGATAAACTAACTTTGACAATCACTTTAACTTTGACAATGTCATCGCTAAACATTTGTGACGTATTTGACATTGCTAATGTATGGGATTGACGTTTTCAATGTCAAAGTTATGGGCAAAGTTAGTTTTTGCAATTGGCCCTAAATCTACCCAGATAAAGAATAAAAGAAAAGATAAAGAACCCCATTTTAGAAATGAATTTCATACACTTAAAGGATAGATTAGTACTTGGCAATCATATATACATTTCATTGTCCAAGTTCCAACTTGCAACAAGTCATAAATTTCTTAAAGCGTAGATAAAGTTTAGAAGAAATCACAATAGATCGTCATTTCAGTCTCTGTCATCATCATCAGTCATCTGGGACTTGAAGACACCTGCATTTAGAGTTGCGAACAGAACATGATGTTGAATAGATTAGTATGATAAGTCGAAACACAATAACTTTATGCCATTATTTACATTTCTATATTAGTTGCAATGTTTAACAGTAGATTACCCGCGTCTGAAGATTTTGATATCAATTACCTACTGGACATAACATCTTATGTCTCAGGATGGCTAGAGCAGTAGAATGTCAAGCTTTGCTTTGTAATTCATGGTTTTGTTTGGTTTTCTACTGTCCATGAGCGGTCGTATTGCGTACCATCAGGCGAATGGCATGCTCGTCTTTCCATTCAACGCAATAAAAACATACAATTGGTCCAACTAATGGCTTTGACAGCCCTCGTAGCGCAGTTGGTTAGACGCCGGCTGAGAAACGAGAGGTTGCGGGTTCGACTCCTGCATCGTGACTAATTTCTGTGATCCCACAAGTATTTGTTTCGGGTCTGGGCTTTTATGAGACGAGAAGTCTCTCGTAGTTTCTTAGTGTGGAGTATTTATTTTTAATTACTAGGCTTTTAACCCTATTTTGTACTCAAGATCACCCGCCTGAGTTCACAAATCAGAATGGTAGATGGAAATATTTCATTAGACAATTATGTATCTTAGAAATAGAATCATGAAGCCGTCGACGTTTTTGACGTAGTGTTATTTACATTTAACTATATAAAAAGCTGTAATCAATTACTCGTTTGACTTTAAGTATGGATAATGATCGTCAATGTTTTTCAAACGTTTGCGAGAACTGCAGATATTTTCCTGTTTTGGGTATTTAAGGAACTTCCTTCTATAACCAAAAAACTTTAGAACACAAAATTTTAGTTTGGAATTACTTGGTAGTAATGATACACAGTCACTATTTTAGTTTACTGGCAATAAACACCATGAACTGTAAGTTACTGGGTTTGATTTTCAAGTTGGACATTTTGTGGATATATTTAAATACGAAACCGTAGTTTTGAATAAGAACAGATTGAAATATAAGTATCGTGAAATAATCTGCAATTATGTCATTTGAAGCTAAATGTTATCCTTAATATTAAACCAAAATATTGAAACCCAAAAATCTGATTTTACAAAAAGGAAAAAATATCAAAATTATTTCCATAACCACGTTGTTTATTTAAAATATTGATATTAAATTTGCGTTCCGAAGACTCATTAGACACCTCAGGCATGAATAAAAGATGATCCGAAAATATTGCAACACCCGACAACTGACCTTTAAATGCCTAATGGCGGTTGCGCGGTTTTGAAGAATTATCCGATATAATATGATATTCCTCCGATTATGAAGAATTATCACAATTACACAGGACTTCACTCAATTACGATTAAGTAATATAATCATCGGAATTTAAGGTAAAATTTAATGTTAATAACAATAATTGTCTGTTTACAGCGGACTCGTTTTATTATCTGATAATAATGAGTTAAGTAGGTTTAAATTAGTTTTGTTTAACCTGTGGTTTAACGCTTATTGCAAGAAAAAATGAATAAAAACACACAACATTTTAATAACAATGTTTTAACTACATCAATTAAGACTTGTTTTAGATATTTACGTAAAAATAGTCTTGTAATATGTAAATTAACTAAAATACACAAAATATTTAAATATGCACTATAATATATTGGAAATATAAATATTAAATAGTAATAAAAATGGAAATATAATTTAGTGTTGCTAAATCAATCCATACAGTCATATATCTATTCTTAATTTAAAATAATATAATGATTAAGATGTCCAATATTTTTTCAACTTTATTATTTTCATCACACAAAGTTTATTTTATTGAAACACATCAACAGTCAGTAACAATAAACTTTATACGTTGTCCGAGATTTTACATCTGTCAAATTACTCAACGACCGGCGACAATTGACCTAATATGATCCGAGCTCTTAAATTGGTCCTTCCCGTTTGTCAGACTGAGTAAGTGCGAAATATTGGTTGTTGATCTTTTAACCTACATTACTGGTCGCCCACAGAGGGGTCTATAGCATTTTTATGAGGTTTTATTCGAAATGAAACGAGGATGTACGTGTTATGCCTCGTCAATTGTAAACAAATGATGAAATGTGTGCATTTGCGCGTTGATCAATTGACAAGTTGTCTGGGGGAATACGGCTTTTGTTGAACCCATTCGATGAAACGCAGTGTTATTTAATTTTGTAAGGTTTATTTATATTGTGTTGGGCTACATCGTAATAGTAGTTCGTAGGGATGAGAACGTAAACTCGCATGAAATGTAGGAGTTTACTTTCTAACCCCTTTCATCCTTGTATTACTGTGTTACCCCAACGCACCCTATTTAATTTTATAACTATCGCAGCACTATTAATTAACAAGAACTTCATGTTTAAAATATTAGCTTTGTTTGTTTAGTAGTGTGGACTTTAAGACATTATTGATAAAATAATTTAAAAGGAAAAAATAATTGTTTATTATCATAAGTATTGTCTCTTCGATATTTTCGCGCCAGTTTTCACTTGACAGTTGTAGATATACTTCTAAATTAGCGGATTGCACAAGGCATACGACATCATACATCCTAATAAAAATCTGGCTATATTTATATAGGTGCCTTTGTCTAATTCGTTTTTTATGCATTTTATTACCGATGCACACAATGTAGTCACGTCAATTTATATTTGGTGGTCACGTTTATCGAATAAACTTTGGCATTTTATTGTTATTTTTCTTTAATAAATTATAGTCGATAAGGTAAATACCTACTTAGCTATGTATTTCTTTTTTGCATTTATACGCCCGTATTAATTTGCTTATGTTAATTTTGCTTTTATTGAACATGGAAGAACAAATTAATTTGTTAAAGTAGACGTAAGAAATTTATATCAACTTGAAAATAATTACTTAGAAAATTATTAATTTATCCAGTATCAGAACATTGAACTTAGAAGCTATCCAAAAGGATTTTTAAAGAAAGAACTGATGTCATTGACTAATGAAATGATTCAATAATATTTCGTTGTCTACTAGAGATATATTACACGCATTGGATCATGCACATCATCCTATATTGATAAGAAGAGATATCTTGTTCCTCTTGATTTTTTTATTGCTGTTTTTTTGGTTGCTTGGCAATCCTTTCCAGAAAAAAATTCTTCGGTTTAACTACGCAAGTCAAAACAAACGCTTTAAATCGTGGCAATATTGTGAGCTGGTTTTGTTTATTTCGTTAGTTCGAGTCGTGACTGTGTTGATGGAACATCGTGGGCACGAATTCCTTACCATTTGATGTTCCCTTTCAGAAAGACAATGGAATAAGAAGGGAAGGCGGATTAATGTCATTTATCGTTTGTTTCATACTGGCAGTTGGGAGGGCAAACTTACTTGGAAATCAGTGCAAAGAGCAAGCATTGAAAATCTATCTATCTATCTATATCAGCCCATATACGTCCCACTGCAGGGCACGGGCCTACTCTACAATCGAGAGAATCGATTGAGAGTGGTTAGGCCATATAGTCCACCACGCTGGCCTAGTGCGGGTTGGCGGACCATTTGGCATTGAAAATAGTAAAGAATAATATTATTTATAGGTATTTTTACAGTAGTACGGCTCATTGCCTCTGACTGCAACTGACCATAAAGGAATCGGAGTCATACAGCCTTCGTGGCGCAATTGTTTAGACACCGGCTGTGAAACGAGAGGCCGCGGGTTCGACCCCCATACCGAGACAAATGTTTGTAAGGCCCACAAATTTTTTTCTTGGGTCTAGATGTTTGTGAGACCGAAAAGTCTGTCGTAGTTTTTGATACCCACGACACAAGACTTAATTGATCTATTTGTGTGGTCAGGACTATGTATGTGAATTGGGTGTACTCATTTACTATACAGCATAATTATTATATTCAACATGCTGCGTAATTTAGGCAAAGACCGCAGATCAAAACCTAGATGTAGGACATTCCTATTCCCCCGAATAGTGCCCGTTGCCGACCGTAAATAATGATGGAAAATCCGTCAAACCATGCCAATATGTGGCGTTTCGGATCCAGCCTGTGTATATCCACTATAGAAAGTATGAAAATAAGATAAAACGTCATTGTAGCCATCAGAGCATATAAATAAGTCAAAATAATATAACTTAATAAGACCATGTACCCAATACATAACAAAAAATAAAATTCTGCAATGAATTCCTACCATCGCGATCAACCGTCATATTCGAATAACTTGCGGAGGATTATTCTCAACAAAGAATCTTTGATCCATAAATTATTTAAATTTATTGTTATTCAAATATGCAGTTTTATTCGAATATTGGTCTCGTCACGTGTTCTCTGGTATTTGCATGAATTATATAAATGCGTCAGAAGATCCATTAAAGTCTCATCCCATTATCATGTGATAAATGGAAACAATAAATTGATTCTAATATAACTACGATCGATTTTACACCCTAAGATCATACTGGCATGGTTCAAATAATGTTAAATGTAAATCTTAGTAAATATTTATTTATCAACCAGAATTGTATATTATCATTTCGTATTGTTTTGCGTATTACCAATGTAATTAAATTGCATTAATGATGCGGGAATTAAGTGGGAATTACCTTATAATGAATTGGAAAGAGGGAATTACCCATTGGAAATTAAATATAAAAAATTGGGAATGGTCTGATATTCAGGGGTTGTTCTTCGTTTGTTCATCCTCTGCAACTAATTTTGAAATAATCGGTGTAGAATTAATTTGTAAGAAATTAATCATGTCATTCGCATTCCGGTTGCATCTTGTACATTTCTAGATAAGATCTAGCCGCATAATTGTGTGAAACTGTGAAATTTCAGCGCATAAATTTAAAATAGCTCAGATTATGAAAAATGAGAAATGACAGGTCGGAATATTACGTATTCTCGCTCTACTTAACTTAAAAATCAAAGTAACAAACCGTTCAAATCACAAAAGCGTTAAGTTGGGTTCATTTGTGGTAGTACAACGTTCAGTTGTTTTTTATTGTCAAGTGGTTTCGAAATTGCCTCGGTCTGAGCGAATTCTTATGAAAAAATCAAGTAGGTTTCTTTGTCTTTACGACTTTTGCAGTCAAGTAGGATAAGTGTTTTAGCGATTTAAGGATGTCGCTTGACGATGGATATCCATTTTTGCTATTATTTTTTACTACTGAAAATACATCTTACTTGTGGTAAGTTTCTGATATGTGAGAGGCCGTGTGGGTAGGTACTGCCGCGATGTCCATTTCTCCCGCCAAACGGCAGTGTAAATGCACTATTGTGTTCCGGTTTGAAGGATATTGTAGCCAGAGTAACTACTGGACATAATGAGGCTTAACATGTTATGTATCAGGATGGCGAGCGCAGTTGAATGCCAAGCAATGCTATGTAATTCATAGTGTTGTTTGTTTTGCTACTGTCCATGAGCGCTCGTATCTCTCACCATGAGGCGAATTTTCACTTCATCACATTACTTTTTTTTAAATGCAATAGTTGATTGTTTCAGAAGATAGAATATAATATGACGAATTAGCAAGCTGAGCTGAGGGATACTCTTTTAAATAATGCGTCTTGACCCTTCGATAATGGAATCGGTGTAATGGAGCGAGGAGAGAATAATTACCAAGATTGAGAAGAATGAGAAGGCAAAAAAGAACTGTAGGGGGCCTAAATTATTTATTTAACATGAATGCCTATAGCTCGCAGTGGGATGATATAGATTCCTTTATTTAGTAACAATTAAAATGTCAATTCTAATTAAAATAATAAGATATTAGGAAAAAAATATTTTCCTTGTTCACAAAATAATTAGAAGCTATTATACAAAATTAGACATTCAAATAGCAGAACATCAATACAAAAGTTGTTTTAAATGTTAAATACGTGTTTTGAGCGGGTGTAACTCGTTTGACTATCGATTATGTTTAAGCATCTATTTATACATAGCTTGAGCTTGAGCTTGACAACCTCCGTGGGGCAGTTGGTTAGGCGCCGGCTGTGAAACGAAAGGCCGCGGGTTCGATCCCCGCACCGAAATAAATGTTTGTGAGCCCTACAAGTATTTTTTTTCGGATCTGGGTGTTTTTGAGACCGAAAAGTCTCTCGTAGCTTCTGACCGGTGTGTCGGGGCGGGGATAGACCCCGCGGCTTCTCGTTTAGTCGGCGTGTAACCAACTGCGCCACAGAGGCTGTCATCACGGAGGTAATTATAATGTGTATTAATAGCTACAAGCCAAAATACCGTGCATTTCTTCATCATAGTTATTCAAGCCATAGCATATCTATGGCTGAACAAGGTTCCTTTATTAATTTTTAGAATTACCAATAGGAGATAGCACACAACAGTTATGTTCGATGGAGCAGAAGAGACTGAAGATAGTGTAATTTGCACAACTCCCAACAGAATGATGAAAAATTCAGTAGTAAGGTTAAAGATATTAACCAAGAATCTGTTCGTTAATTAAGTGTAGTAATATGTGATCATTAAACCCGTAGCCGGTCTCACACTGTTTCATAAACGCGTTATTAAAGAAAATTGCGGTATTTGTGAACAAGAGGCCAGCAATCCACATCAAAGGTGTTAAGAATTGAGTGCGGACGGCACGACTATCTTGCGAAATATTAGCGGATTCTAAAGTTACTATACCGCATGAATTGGGTGATTACGAAATATGTTCTCAGGTAATAATAAAGTAGGTATATTAGTGTTGTTCTATTCATTGAAATTCCTATGAATTTAATCCAAGCAATTGTATTTTTCTAGGCCTAGTTTATGTAATTCGTTTTCGTTTTTAGATGTTGTGTATGTATGTTTCCTTTTCTTTTATCATACACTAACACGCGGTCGGCGCAACAGGACTTTATTCTTCCAGTTGTATGATTTGCCTTATAATTTTTTGACTGGATGTCTCTCCGATATCAAACTTTTTTGGTAATGGAGCTTCACATGGAGTTTTTAGTCAACGAAGTTGTGCACTGAAGTTGTGTGTCCACCTTTAAAATTATTGTAACACTTGAAATATTATGTATGTTGGTTGTCTGGTAGAGATTGCCTTAGTGCGATAAGACCGTCATTTGTACCTTGTTCTTTTATTGTCTCTATACGCCTTTTCTTATATATATTGTGTTACAAGAATAAAATAAATAAATAAATAATATGTTATTATATATAATGCCTATAATAAATTAATAAGATGATTAATTAAGCTTCTCCGCTTGGAATATAAAGTAATAAACAAGTTTTAAATTAGGATAATAAACCGGATATTGTAGTGTGTAGGATTAAGACCTTAAATATATTCATAAAGTTATTTTCAAAGCACAATTATTGAATGTAATTTTATGACTTAATTAATTTAAATATGTATATTATTACGTTCCAGTTATGAACATAGTATATGCTTGGTATGGTTTTATAAATATGTTTCTTTTGTACCCGAAATAAGAGAACATTGAACGAATAATTCATGGTCAGATTTTAGCAGATGATAATACACTGTAAAATTAATTTAATTCTCGTAAACAGAGGAGAAATTATTTTAATACAAAGATACTGAACTGATAAATTCTTCATGAATATTCAGTTGCATTTTTGAGTTGATTATATTACATAAATATAAATTTAAATTATACAACTTCGAATACAAAAAATAATCAAACTGCTGTTTTATACCTCAGAACTGCACAATGTGTCACATTATTTTATTGAAGTGAAACTTCTTTATCGGGGTTGGAAAAATTTTTTCGTTACGCGTCACATTCTTCCGTTACGCGCCATCTTTTTTTATTTAGTAAATTAGTACCCACTTCAGTAAGCCACACCCCCAACCGTTTCCAAGCCCCACCCAAAATTTTAAGTCCCACCCACTTTTTTGTAATTTGATCCTTACCCCCCCTCTGGCCTTCCCCCACCCTAAATCCAAAACAGTGCCCAATAGCCTCCCCACGAAACCTCCCCCCCCCACTTACCCCCACCCAAAAAATTGTACCTCACCCCCCTACTCATATCTCCGGCATTATCCATCGTAGACCCACCGACCTTGGGTTCATTGGAACCGGCTCGGTGAGGGCTACAATCCTGCCCCAACAGAATTCCCGAATTCCCCCTCCACAACTTTCCCCACCCAAAAATATTTTAAGGTGCCCAATAGCCTTCCCACGAAACCTAACCCCCCCCCGCCCCTACCCCCACCTAAAATTTTTACCTCACCCCCCTATTCCTATCTCCGCCAATATCCATCGTAGACCCATCGACCCTGGGTTCATTAGAACCGGCTCGGTGGGGCCTACAATCCTGCCCCAACAGAATTCCCGAATTCCCCCTCCACAACTTTCCCCACCCAAAAATATTTTAAGGTGCCCAATAGCCCCCCCACGAAACCTAACCCCCCCCCGCCCCTAACCCCACCTAAAATTTTTACCTCAACCTAAACCTATCTCGGCCAATAAAGGTCGTGGACCCACCGAGCTTGGTATCCTCGGAACCGTCTCGGTGAGGGCTACAAATTGGCCCCGATAGAAATCCCAAATTCCCTCAAAAATTTCCCCCCTCCTAAACTTAAACTTTATTTAATTTAGCTTTATTTTACCAATTGGCTATTTGACTAATTTCTGAAAAGTGTTTTAAAGTCTAGATATAATCACTCTATACCTCTTCAAACTATTAATTTATTTTTAAAGAGTTGTTTATAACGAATAAACATATTTTTCAGTTTTATCATCATATATGTCACCAAAACGGTAGGTCACGTGACTTTGAAAAAGTTACGTCACGCTTTATAAATGGTGAATGATCTTAGTGGCAGAGATGAATGAAAATTGTAAATCGTGACATCACACGCTGCACAATGACAGCTTGTCGTGTTTTGTTACATTTAATCAACAGATAAAAAATGGCAAACTTATTTTAGACAATTTAAATATTTATAATTTAGATAAATGTAAATAAAAATACCTATAATTATTGTTTACCAAAAAGCTATCATATGCAACACATTTTATAATTTATTGCCACAACAGTCAAATACCCAATTCTGTAAATTTGTAAATAGTAGATCATTTTTCGAAAAATGATGTCATAAAGAAGTTTCACTTCTTACGTGTGTACACTAATACACACACACATTTTTTTTATTATTCTTTACATCTATATCGTGAAGAAGCATAGTGGCAACTCATATGAGATAACTCAAACCGAAAACTTGGAAACGGTTAATTACTTGACCTGGGAATCCAACCCAAGACCTCACTCACCCAGCCCATACACACATTAGCCTAGTTACAATTTCACAAAGCACAAGTCTGAGAATCGAGAGAAAAATTGCAAAAACAAGTGTCCACACAGCTGGTTTTGCAAGTGCCGATTGAACCGTACAAGGTTTCGACCGTGATCTGCCGTGAAACGTGGGGTACATGGTTCAATCGATAAACTCAAGAAATATTGGATAAATTCTCGCGATGGGACGATTATTCTTGTTAGAGTTCATACTATAGAGTGACCTCCAAATAGGAAGATTTTTCCAGTGGAATAACACCATCGAACTCCTATGATATTGTCCAAAGCATATTTTTTGCCATCAAAAAAGCCTGGAAATAATCTAACAGTATTTTGTAAGATTTATTTATTACAGGAGCGTTTTTATGGGAAAACAAGGATGAGGTGTGTTAAATTATATAATTACATCTTCAAGTAATTGTATACATATTGGAATCTAAGTAGATATTACAGTTATTCTTAAAAGACATGAAGAAGTACTCAATTGAACAATGATTCAAGTTCAGCATGCAACAGAAACCAACGATATTTAAGAGGCTACTATCGCGCATAGCAACTTAACTATAATTAGTATAAAAATATTACGTGGCAATTACTATTCTATACAGCAGTAAAGTGTCATATAAAATCCGGTGTTAATTAGGCGTAATAGCAATCAATCATCGAGTCGCCAGTTTTGAACACCTCGGCTGCGGAAGTAATATTAATTACAACGGATGGACACTGCTTCAACGGCATAGAGTTAGTCGCATATCCGATAGGAATATGGATAAAGTAGTACTCATAATTTACAGTGCTTAAATATTTTTTGTTAACTATGAAATCATAATACGAGGAACCACAAAAAACAATAACAGTTAAAAACAATCGCCAACGAAAATTTGAGTTAAAGTACGGTATACATCAACATTCTTAATGGGTACTGATCTGATAAAGCCATTAATTTGATTTCTATACCCCAATCATTAATTGCCTTTTAATATCCTCTTTACTTTGTTTCTTATTGTAAATTAATAGCGAATGCAATTAGTCCTGATTAGATATAAGATCCTGCAAGAAATGAGTGGTATTCTATGTAGGTATGTACAATCTTAAGATATATAGACACTGCAACTCATAAACCAGGTCCAATAATGGTGCAATGAATGGAGAGACAGTCGACACTGAGAAGGAAAGATCAGCGAGTCCTTTGTGGCAATAGCTCACCTTTTAACCGCGAAGAAATTAATCAGAAAGAAACGAGGTAGAAATAAATTAATAAATAAATACACCCCAGTCACATATATAGTCCTGACTCCACATTAAGATCATTTAAGTCTTGTGTCGTGGGTATCAGGAACTACAAAATAATTTTCGGTCTCACAAACACCCAAACTCGAGACAAATATTTGTGGGTCTCACTAACTGCACCACGTAGGCTGTAGTAATGGCTTAAACATGAGAATCACTCAATGATTAAAGAATAATAGCTAAAGGCATCGGAATCCACTATCCAGTAAAATCGCTCATTTTACAATTAACGCGATGTTTCTCACGACTATGCGGTTGTTGCCCGACCTTCGCAATTCAGTGCGATCTGATCTAAAACTGTTTATTCAAATATAATTTATTGGCATACAATACGTTACTATTACGTTTGTTATTCAATTAAATTTGTGTTGCGTTGAATGTTTGGGTGCTAATTTCGACACGACATGCAATCGTTTTGTAAGCCGTATTCAAAATTGAGCTAATCGTATTTTAATTAATCTTTTATACGTTGCAACTTGCAGATATGTTTGTATGTATATTTTTTATAATGTATTTGTCTATTAATAAATAAAATTTTAATTGATTAATTAGAACACCATGACGAATTTAAGTAATTAATAAAAATTAAAAATATATAATATATTAATTTTTATTTTTATTTTGCTTTGTTTACGATTAGGTTAAAAAAACATTTAGAAAATATTGGGTGTTTTATTTTCTAAAAAACCATTGTGGAAAAATGTAATTCACAACGAAACTTTATCTTAGTATAAATGCGGTAGATATTGTGAAATATTATTTACATTAAGATAACATTGCAAAGACGTAATAAATAAATTAATTGAATGGTAATATCAATTTCTTAATGGTCCATTTGACTTAGATCGTAAATATTGTCATTTTGTAAGACACATATTAGAATTTAGAAATTTAAATGCGAATACGATTGCTATTTGTAAACGTATATTTTCTGCAACTTTACGTATCTACCTACAAATACATTTTATAAATCTATGACATGTTTTAAGTCGGAAAAACTCACTTACCTCTTACAAAATTCCATTAAATTCCAAATTTGTTTGCTAATAACATCCTCTCAAAGGAACAACATTGATAATCCATTCACAACACAAAATTTACCGCGAATTCACAAGATAAATGGTTAAACTAGAAAAAACTTATTACTAATTTATTACCAATATTGGTCTCGCATAAAATGTTTAAGGACGAGTAATGTTCACTACAAAGCAGTTTGCATTTATTGTCATTGAAAACTCAAGTTATTTTGTACGTTTTGAAACGGGCCAATCGAGAGAATTTATTTTTAGAGCGAGTCAAGTCACTCCCGCTACAATCTCGCAGTGACTAGTGACTTGATTTTGCATTTAGTTGCTTGACTTGTTGAATGTTGTTTTGAGTGGTTGAACTTGAGCGCACATCTTATGTTTCTTTTACTTACGCTAGATGTCACTAGCTTGTACATCCAAGTTATCAATAAAGTTATTTTAAAGTATATGTTCCATGTGATTATATGTTCACTTTTCAATTATTTTTCATTTAAAAATATTTACTCTGCCTAATTTACTAATAGCTTACAACACTACCTAGTAAGTAAAGTAAATAACTAAGTGTCTTTGGCGCCCTCTACATAGTTTACATGTGTTTTGGTGGTATCAATTTAGTGTTTCGTTTAAAATATAGATGGCGTGTTTTGTACTATAACTTGTTAACGTTTCGTATGCTAAGCACCATCTAGTGATTCCATACGTATTCAAATTCACTTGAGCATTATCACAAGCACAATGATTGTATTAGTAAAGTTTAAGATGGCGTTCGTGTCGTAACTTTAGATATACAATTATTGATCTGGGTAAATGTAACATTAATACAGGTAAATAAAACAATTAGTTTGATTGATGCTGAAACCCAAATATATTTAATTCCCCTTTCAGAAACCTTTGTACAAGCTAAGTCGTCTTTAAATCACAAGTTGTAAATAATAAGAATATACATAATCATGTTTAGTGTTTACTGATATGCTGATCTGCCTCTGCTACTAACTGGGGTACCACTGCCAGTAGCAGCACTGCCGCCCACAATTCTAAAATCGGGTCCTTCTTCAATCGGAGCAACATCATAAGGTGTCTTTTTGTCCCCTCTACTTGATTCATCGTTGATTAAAAGCTTGTAAATATTATTCAAAACACCATTTAAAATCGGAATACCTTTTGAGTTCTTTTGGCTTCGATAATTTTCTACATGTTTTACATTGATCAAGTTCAAAGGATTCGTAGGGCCGTGGTAGATTTTCATGTGCACCTCGCGATTAACAGGCTGTTGGGCTGCGCGATCCTGAGATATTTGTGCATTTCTGTTTATTACTTTCTTGTGATGCTTGCCTGATCTAAAGGCTAAATTTTCAGGTAGCGAACTCGACAAACATTCATTATTGACGCACTGTGTTTTAAAACCAGAATAAGACACGCTAGGAATCAATTTTTTTACATGCATTGTAGTGTAACTCATCCGAGCAGGAGTATAATCTTGGCTGATAGGAATGATACCAAGAATTTTGTATGGATGATCCATAGACAGGACCATAGCGTCATATTGTGGTCGAACAATTTTACTGGGAACTCCGGATAACGGATAATTGTAGCCCAAAGAGAGACCAACAACAATTGGTTGGAGTTTGAGATTTGAAAGATTTATGGCTTGTCCTTCAGGTGTTTTTATGATTCCGTCGTCCATTAAAATTCCGTTCTGGAAAAGATATTTGTATACGAGACTCTTTAAGACCTCGTCATCTGGATACTTCATGTCGCTTTGAGGGTGCGTGTTTATTGCGGAGTCCATTTGCTGCTGGAACCATTGATCAAATTTCAAAAAACGCGCTCCGTCTATATTGCGAGGATTTTTAACTGGATGGTCATAAATATTGTTGATCTTCCTATAAATACTATTTATTGCATTTGTTTGCCATCCATCCGGTACAACGTTTAATGGTATTTGATTAACACCTTCAATTTCTGGGATGGAAGTATGAACAGGTAGCAAATGTTGTATAATATCATTTGCGTCGGATGTTCCTAGATTAAGATTATCTATCACTTCAACGTTTCCGTTGGAATTTATATGCACGTCTGCGTTATTTTCAGGTGATAGGATTTTATTGGCTTCTATAATACCAGGTACATTCAACGGAATATTTAGGGAAGCGGTTTCGTCAACAGTTGGAACATTAATAATCTGATGTGGTACACCGACATCAATATTTAAATCTGATTCGGATATGGAATTTTTAGTAATTTTATTTTGATTCAGTATAACAAGGTTATCTACGCTTTCACTGGGAAGAAGTGGTACCAAATCATCACCTGCTTCAAAAGCAAGATCTGGGAATACTTGTTGCTTTTCTACATTAGGCGTGTAAGCAGTAATTTTTTGTGTTTGGGCATCTATGTAGAAGTAAACGACAAGTCTATCTGGGTTACTTCCGCTAGTGTCAATTAAGTCGAGAACTGGATGACCATTCTCGGCTTTTGGCAGACAAATGCAGTCAGAGTTTATAGGAATAGGATCTCCGGAGCGATCGGTGATGTGGTGACCAATAAAAGAACGTCTTGTTGCATTGCTGAAAAAATAACGGATTATATAGCAATTGAATTGAAATAAATTATTGGAAGAAATAAAAATTTTAAATCATAAAAAAATGTATAATAGTTAATGTTTGCGGGAATAGAAATATAAAAAATTGTAGTACAAATATTACTCACCAGTAAAATACGAGTGAAAGGGTTAAAACAAGTAAGGATATCTGCAACAATAAATAAATAACTATAAGTAAATATAAGAAACACAGCTTTTGTAGATATAATTGGAATTAAACCTATTATATTACTTTAGAAAGATCCATATCTGCAAAGTTAACACTTCTAAAAGATGTAATTCACGAAGAAAAAATTACCAAAACATATCGAATCAAAATGTAGTGAAATTACGGGCTTCAATCTGCTTCTTATATACAAAAAGTGCAAACAATTAGCGCAGAAACATTTAATTGGGCACAATGGATAATGCACCACGACTAAAGGGCTGAAATTTAATTTGAAACGTTGAAAATGCTAATTATAACACTAATGATCTATGAACAAAAAAGTTGGGACAATGTGGTTGGTATTTGTTGTTCCAGTTTCTAGGAAGTCAGCAAGTCTTGGAGCCTGACGAAACATCCTGGCGCAAAAAAGGTATAATATTTGTTCTTATATACAGGGTATATCAAGACCGCGACCGAAAACGAAGCCAGGTGGTAGTATTAGTGACTTCAGACACAATGCAAGTAAAAATTTCGCAAAAAAAATCGACAACTTTTTTTTTGTAATTTTTTACTTATCGTCGTATTTGAGTGATTAAACATAGTTTTTCTAAAATAATAACGTACATCGCTTAATTTTTAAACACGCAATGGTACGTAAGGGTTTAAATTACTATTTTTGCAAAAACTAGGTATTTACCCTTTAAAAATGATGATTTTTAAAAAATTGTAAAAAAAATCCGTCGCTTATTTTGCAAAATTTTTAGTTGCATTGTGTCTGTAGCCCCTAAAACTACCACCTGGCTTCGTTTTCGGTCGCGGTCTTGATATACCCTGTATTTTTTTATTTATAGACTTGATAGGTAGTTCATTAATAAAAAATATCAATTCGAATAATAGATAACTGTAAACAACAATCAAACCACATTTTGTCAAAACTTGCCGATTGTATCAAAACGTTGTCAGAAATTACAAAATAGTGCAATAATAATAATTATAGAACATGAAAATCCAATTAGATAAATAATAGTTTAAAAAACTAAAATACATGCTTTAAGTAACTAACAGGTAAAAAAATTAAAATCATTGGAC
Source organism: Deilephila elpenor (assembly GCA_949752805.1). Taxonomy (NCBI): domain Eukaryota; kingdom Metazoa; phylum Arthropoda; class Insecta; order Lepidoptera; family Sphingidae; genus Deilephila; species Deilephila elpenor. Next base: position 4,866,628 of record OX457114.1, read on the forward strand.
TATTGACTATAAAATTTAAAAAGTTGAAGATAATATTAATAAAATTATCAGTAAATTAGAATCACATTTACATTATGAAAAATATAACTTCTACTTATTTCCCAGTATTCTTCGGTCCAGTGGACGATGAAGAGTCAGCTGTCACTTTATCTTTCTCCTCTTTAGCCTTCCTCTTGGACGCCTGCGCTATGTCGTCAAATATATCTGACACAGTCTTCCTTTTCTTCAAATTATCCAAACCTGGCTGCAGCACTGCTAGTTTGAGTCTGTAAATGAGACAAGAATTGGAATCATATATATCACCCGTTTCGTTAGGAAGCTTAAAACATATTTAAAAAATAATTTGTACTGATCTATTTACCTATTGCGGTCTTTATTTGCCGTCATTTTCATGTTGCTCAATGCTTCTCTCAGCTGTTTCAATTGTTGCTTTTGCTGTTCGCGGAAGAAGATTTCTTCTGAAGCATGGCCTTGCTTTTGGACATCCTTCCCGGATCTCTTTTTAAGGGGCTTTTTGCTCAGCCTGCCGTAATCTGAGTTTCTAGACCCTTTGTGTCTTCTACTCATTTCTGTCGACGTAGTTATACTTCTTGACGAGGCAATTCCACGGATAAGATGCTTTCCACTAATTTGTGTTATGTTAATTAGTTTTGGTATGTTCATTTTCACTATATACCTACTAGGCAAAATGACATTGAATATTGACGACATGAGTCGTACATAGATAATATTTTTTACACTCGTCCTGTTTCTGAAAGAAGAATAAGTACTACATATTTTATTCTGGATAATTTGGTGGAAAGTATTGGATATTGTTTTCCTCAAATAGGTGTACTTTATTATAGTATTTTAAACAAAGTTACAATCATAGTTACTTTCGTAGACAGAGAAGTTACTATATAATTTATAGCAGCCTATTGACTTTTATAATATGTTATGAGGATAAAGAAACCTCGTTTTCATACCTGCTGTCAGAAAATAATCAAAATGAAGTAAATTGCTAAAATGTGATTAAAATCAAATCCGCTCTCAACCAAATAGCTGTTTCGGTGAAAAAGTTCTTAAAAAATATTTGCCATGAGTATCTATAAAACACAAGGAATTTTGATGCCGAAACTCTTGCAATGCACGAATCCACGCCACGTTTCGAACAACGAACATACTTACATCAACAGGAATAGGAAGAGTAATTCTCCCGTCCGCAGGTTGACACCAGAGCATATCATTCAAACGTTTCCTGTACCAAACGGGATGTCCAAGAAGCCTTTCTCCAGAGCAGGACCTTGCAGGATCGGCATGGTCCAATACTGCCAAAGAGCTAAACGATTTGTGGAGCCAATAGCAAGATATCCAGTCTACCCTGGGATGGAAAAATCTCCTTTATCCACTTACGTCGCTAACTGGAGATGGTACGCTCAACCCAAAAAAGCTCCTGAGAGGAAAATTACTCTAACCCCTGATATAAGAGGAATAGGAATGGATGGCTACTTGCAAGGAAAGAACAAATCAGGATTACAAGAATTACAGAAGCTTCTGCGAGAAAAAACTGCCAACAGACCTACAGAAGTAAATAGGGGTAAAGAAGTATACAGAGGTTAATATGGTCAAAACGTTAAGCCTTACGCACTAGTTTTGTATTGAAAAAAACATTTTGTAAAAGTATATTGAAAAGTAAAATATAAGCGAAATTTTATATGTTAAATGTGTTTTTTGTCGTATAATCGTGTAGGTTACAATCAAGTCAATTCTTTAGCTGAGCTGCACTGCAGTTACCATCAGGTGCACTTTATTCACTTTTTCGTGGCAGTATTTTAACAAGGTTAAAGGAGTGATTTCCTAATTTCGATTGTGTGGCTGTGGTGTGCTGTCACTGGGTGCAAAATGTTTCCATCAGGTCACTTTGGAAATCTTTGAACCGAAGTCTTTGTTCACTTCTTGAAACTGAAGTTGTTACATGATGATGAATTTTCACACTCCTATCTACATTTTAAATTGCATTTTTATAGGTAAAGTATATATGCGTCACGTGTAACATCGGGTCCGTATGCACCCATTGTCAGTACGAGGTAGACAGAGAGATTATCTTCACAAACAGATTGGCCCCTCGCTGCGCTCGTCAGGCTCCCGTGCGTTTGCGCATCTCACCGTCGGCAAAACAAGCTGTAATAGATTTATTCTTTTAATATTGTTTGTATGGTAGCGCAAATATTTACCAGCTCAGTAGATTAAAAAGAATCTTTCGAAAAGGTTCGTATCAATTATTGTCATTCTCATCGCAATATTTTTTTCTGTAATATCATTCGGTGGTGCATTTGTACTACGGTACGATTATACAGGTTATATCAAGACCGCGACCGAAAACGAAGCCAGGTGGTAGTATTAGTGACTTCAGACACAATATAATGAAAAATTTCGCAAAAAAAATCGTCAACTTTTTTTTGGTAATTTTTTACTTATCGTCGTATTTGGGTGATAAATACATAGTTTTCCTAAAATAATGATGTACACCTTTTTATTTTTTAAGACGCAATGGTACGATAGGGATTAAATCACAATTTTCGCAATAACTAGGTATTTACTACCCAAAAACAATGATTGCAAAAAAAATCTGTCGCTTATTTTGCGAAAATTTTATTTGCATTGTGTCTGTAACCACTAAAACTACCACCCGGTTTCGTTTTCGGTCGCAGTCTTGATATACCCTGTATAGCTGAGGTCTCCGGTTCAAATCCCGGGTTGGACAAAGTCATATTGGATTATTCTATTCATTATTATCGTGTTGAAATCAGGAATTTGTGCCCGATATGGGGATAGGCTCTACCCCATCTCATTCTTGGGACAGAACACGCAAGGCGAAACGTGGGTGTCCTGGTAGCACCTACCCCTTCTGGGAAAAAAGATGTGAGTTTATGTATGTCTGTTTCTTTCCTATTTTAAGAAACTGGCGAATTATCCACGATCCAAGATTTGTAGATGTTCATGGGCGGAGGTAGTTACTTACCATCTGTTGAATCGGTTTTTCGTTTAAGTCCTGTAAATTGCTGATTGTTGATTTAAAAAATCGCTCAATAGTCATGTTAAAAAAAAAATGATTGATTTTATTTAAATAAACAACACATATGCCACAAAAATATATCTTGATGCTGTTGCTGTCGGTACCGGCCGCATTCAGTGACAGTCGTGAAGTCTCGGGTTCAAGTCCCTGTCGAGAGCGCACCGGTCCAATCTACTGAGTAGATGTACCTTTGGAATGTGAAAAATAAAAATAATACGTGAATGTTAATTAAAATGATTGAGTTTTTTATTTGTACGCTAAGCAGATGTTTCAGAAACTGTGAAATGCTGATAGCGATCTTTAATACTTTTATTACCGTTTTTAAGTTGGATGTTTACTTGTTTTATTTTTTAGTGTAATAATATGATGCGCAGTTATACAGGGTATATCTAGACTGCGACGGAAAACGAAGCCAAGTGATAGTATTAGGGACATCAGACACCATGCAACTAAAAACTTCGCAAAAAAACTAGTCTATTTTATTTTTGGAAATTTTGCTTATCGTCGTATATGGGTGATAAATACATAGTCTTCCTAAAATAATTATGTACACCTTTTTATTTTTAAAGTTGCAGTTGTACGTAAGGCTTAATATTACTTTTCTTCGCAAAAACTAGGCATTTAGCACCCAAAAACGATGTTTTTTTTTAAGTTGCAAAAAAACTCGCGAAATTTTTAGTTGCATTGTGTTTGTAAGGTCACTAAAACTACCACCTGGCTTCGTTTTCGGTCGCAGTCTTGATATACCCGGTACTTGGTTATTTCAGGTTTGTAGAGTATTCAGAATTTAAATCGTGAGAGTTTTGAACTAGCTTAACAAACCGACTATAATTTGCGTGGTAGTAAATTGCACTCCTGAATTATTCTCTGACATGAGATGGTGATCTTCTTCCGATTGATATTATGTCGGTATAATGTATTTCGACCCGGGATTCGAACCTGAGACCTCAGCTTTGTAGTCGTACCGTAATACAACAACTTCAGATTTTTCAACAAAATAAAATTTCAGATTAAACCTGAAATTTTATTTTCGGTAGCCTCTATAAACATTGATTATCCGTGGGTAACAGCAGAATACTCAATTATCGTGGTGCAAGCTACGATATTATTTGTTCTGTCATAAGTAATAGTTAAATTTTGAATCTTTAAATATACCTATTATCCATTTTAGAAAACCTTATTACTTTTAAGTTTTAAGTATTTAACATATTTTTTTCAATGGATGAAAAAACACGGCACGTATACAAAAACTAAAATTCGCAATCTATTCAATTAGACACTCATTTAAACCCAACACTAGTTATTTCGCATCGTACACCTATTTTTACCACAATAAAAACTGTGACCTTTTCATGTTGTTTTTGTGCACAGTGAAGTTAAAAAGTCCACATGTCGGCTCGTATTAAAAACCGATATGATGGTCAAAAAGAGAATGGTAACATCTTGACCACTATCGTTGCTCTGGCGCAGCATCAAACGCACCGCGAATGATAAATAACAAATGTACAGTATGGCAACTCGTGTACATCACACACAGCCAGCGTATGGAAGATAAAATTAATGTATCAGTCCATATACGTACCACTGCAGGGCGCGAGCCTCCTCTACAATCGAGAGTACGATTGAGAGGGGTTAGGCCATATAGTCCACCACGCTTGCCTAGTGCGGGTTGGCGGACTTTATATACCATAGAAATTATTAGAAATCGCTACGATCTTCAGGTTTCCTCGCGATGTTTTCCTTCGCCGTTATAATGCGTATGTAAGTTAAAATTAATAAGGAATTATATTCTATAGAAGTAGAGTCGTGTAAAAAAGTCTATTGTATTTAGAAACATGATAGTGTGATGCTTCGGACATGGCTGTGAAAGGATAGGTTTTGAATTAGATCCACGGAACTAATAGTTTATGTGTTTTGAATATGTGTATTTTTTAGATATTTGTATTTCAGTTCACAGGATTGAAAATTCTCTTTCAATATTAAATATCCATAACATAAGACAAGGCTTACTGAGGGGTTTAAGATATGGATGGATTTCAAGTGTGTTTATTTCTTTTGTATGAATACGACATAGGTACTTTTCAGATCATTCTAGGCAATCTTCTCTTAAAGAATGGATTATACGCACTCTTACGGAGCCAATGAGACACAGAAGAAATATATTTTTAAAACATTACTTATGCAATTGTATAAAAATATGAGAATTTTTATGATAAACTTTATAATCTTTAGTTCGCACTCTGATGATTCCATATTATAGGGGAGCAGGATGCGTCACACATCCACTATAATACAAAGTTGCCTCGAAAATATAAGTTTAAACAATTTTACATTTATCTGCATAAACTATCTATAGTTCTAAAAATGAAATTCAAATTTCGAATTACTATCAAGCTTTACCATCCGGAACTGGGATGCTAATGTGTGCTACTGTACGTTTAGTGTGCGGCGGCCAAATCGTTTGACGTGCCGCTCCGTGAGCTACCGAATAAGGCTCCCGCACACTATACAGCATCCATTACGAGATTTTCAATTGATAATTAAGCTCGCGTTACAAACGTACTTTCTACTGATGTATGAAAGAAATTCTTTAGCTCGTAAAAAATGTTAGTGAATCGATTTTTTTTGTTCGCATTCTCTGTTAATGAGCATATTCAATGTATTATTTTCCAGGAAGAGTTACTCCTTGCATTGGTTACTTATAAACTTACGTCTGCTTTATATCAAAGAGTATGCAGCCCTTAGAACAAAGGCTAAAGCATCCTTGTTCTGAGATGGAGACGTTCAATAATGTTAATAGGGTATACCACTCTGTTTTGAAAAGTATTTTAAGTTGTTTTAAATCACCATATTATTATTGGCAAATGCTAATGATGTTGATGATGAATCGAAAGTGGACATCCATTATCCCTGCCTACCCCTATTAGATGCGGGCGTTATGCATCTATAAACATTTCTAACAACCTTATATAGTACATAACATATAAATATAAAGATAAATCAAAAGCGTCGAAGGTTTATATATTTTTTTTCGCGAAAGGTATCGGCAACCGATCTGTAACAAGTCCCCGACAATAAGGTTGCGGACAATACGTCGGGATACAGTGGGATTATCCCACAAAGCGCCCGCAAACCTCCCAAGACGGGATGGTGAAAATTAAAAAATATAAAAAGGGTATTGTTGTCGAAGTCTATGTAGGTATGTATACGTTGTATGTAAAGACTTATTTAGTACGTTATGTATTTTGTTTCAAATAAATAATGAATGGAATGATAAAGAATATAATGAAGTGCCTCATGAAGTTGCAGGATGAATGGAGTCGCGGGATGTCGATACCTTTCAAAAATCGCTGTGGAAAACCCAAAACAAGAAGGAATTTATTATAGTTGAAGATGGTGCCATGATGAAATATTTAATTAAGGTAATTATTAACAATATAACACAATCAAAACTTAAAATAATTTCAAATACACGGGAAATAAATGTATCATGTAGCATTACCACACATTAATCGATATCATACACCCATACAACCTTTAAGAACGTCTTCTTTTTTAGTCTACGCTTTGTACTGTATTCAGAAAAGAGGACGACTCTTGATTTAGTTGGTCTACAAATACATCCACTAAATTAATAAACCAGCATTCTTATTGTGTATGTGTGTGTGTGTTTTCTTATATCATAGACTGATAAATATTAACTATACTCACTTTTGTTTTCATAACGGCTCCACGATGACAAGCTATGCACAAACGCTTCCAAATTCAAACGCACCAATGGTCACTTAGAATTCGGCGCCGCCATTTTTTTTTATAACCGTCGGCAGACCTTAGGAAAACCTACCGAAGATTATCCGTAAGTACGCAATTGTTAGTTGTAATTGATACGCAACGGAGCATGAGTGTTTGGTGTGCCGGCATTATGAATCATACAGTAGTAGCCGCCGCGGTGTGACAAAGTAAAGGAATAGAGGTAGTGAAGCGTGCTTGGTGTTTAGAAGTAAGCTTAAGCATGGCGGAGGTCCACATGAATATCTTGTAGAATAAAGAATAATGCTAGCGGAATGAGGTGAAATATTTATAGTCCGCCATCCCGCAATAGGCTAGCGTGGCGGCCTAAGCCCTTTCTATTGAACTCTCGATTGTAGAGAAGTCCTGTGAGCTTATATTATTATTGTTTAATAAATTATGTTACTTTTTTATACTAGAAAGTCGGTGAGTTTTTCCGCCACCAGCAGTGAAGAACACTCACAACACTCGAAGTACTGCGGCTCTGTACTGATATTTTATATTGGATCATGAAAGGACTTATTGGGATTTCGTATTGTTTGGTTGTTTGAAATAATAAAATGAGTTATTATGCCATCTTCCCACTATATCGTGACACTAAATTATATTATTAGACTGACAGTAATTATAATCCTAGTTGAAAATTCCGAGATTGACACTGATCTTTGCGTAGAAATATTAATCAATTTTATCTGCGTTCTTCTCTCGGGTCTAAGTTCAATGACCCATTATTGTAAATAAACTCGCTGTGAAGAAATGAAACAATTAATACAAGTGTTCACAATTCATAACGGGCGTCTGTCGAGCGTATCGTGGTAGCTCCTATTGTACGCATCAACGGTTCTCGAATTACTTCATATTATAAGGCAGTGAGTTATAGGTAGTAGCTAGGTATGTATATACAGGGTATATCAAGACTGCGACCGAAAACGAAGCCAGGTGGTAGTATTAGTGACTTGAGACACAACGCAAGCAAAAATTTCGCAAAAAAAATCGATAACTTTTTTTTGTAATTTTTTACTTATCGTCGTATTTGAGTAATAAATACATAGTTTTCCTAAAATAATGATGCAGACCTCTTTATTTTTCAACACTCAATGGTACGTAAGGGTTTAAATTATTATTTTCGCAAAAACTAGGTTTTTAACCACCCAAACAAGATGATTTTTAAAAAATTCTAAAAAAATATCTGTCGCTGTTTTGGTGAAATTTTTATTTGCATCGTGTCTGTAACCACTAAAACTACCACCTGGCTTCGTTTTCGGTCGCGGTCTTGAGATACCCTGTATTATTATATTGGATGTACAATGAGTTTATTTATGTTATATTACATCTATGTACTCAGAAATAATGGAATTATATATTTTAATGCATATGCGGCTAACAGGTGACTTGAGTGTAGAATATTGACATCGATGAACATCTACAATATTTGGATCGTAGATGCGCTGCGAGTCTCAAAATGAGAGGGGTAAATTAAGAAAAACAAGGAGAAAAGAGATATTTCTACTCACCGCACTAAACACCTTGGCTAAACCGTCGTTTGACATCAATTTTCCACATACTAGTCGCCTCATTCGCAGGAAGTCGCAGGATGCAGGCCATTTCCAACAGGTCAATGAGGAGAACCTTGGCTTCCTATGGCTTAAAAGAGGGAATGAGAGAGAGAAGGATGCCTCATTTTCATAGTATTCTAAATTAACGATAGTGTGACTACATTTTCACCTATCCAAAAACATATTTACAAATATGTACACATGTAACTCGTTAAGTATTGGAGAGCGATCTGCGTAGCAATCAAGTAGTGAATGTAAAAAGGTTTCAAGTGGTGAATTAATTGAATTACAATTTGACCTTTGCTACCGAGCGACGGGAGGGAGCGCACCGAAATTAGTTTGTTCAATTTTGTGTGGTCACACGCCTCTTGCCTGCTCTTGGATGCTGTTGGTACTGGATGGGGACTATTTGATAATTTGTTTACCCTCTTTTATTATGTAATTGGGTTTACGATTAAATAATTATTCGCGCTGGATATGGCCTTCAGACTAATAGAGTATTTAGTCTGAGCGTTGGCCAAATAGTAAGTATTTATTTTTGACTTTACGAATTTGTAGGATTTGAACAGTACAAAAATATACATGGAATAAAAGTTACACAAGCAAAGCATAGTCATCATAAGTAGACAATTGAAAAATAATAAAACATCGTTGTCACCTTTAACCACAGACATTTTACACGGGAACATGGAGGTCATTCCCAAATCCCCAATTGTTACAAGAAGATACACTGCGGCGCATAAGGTATCTCTTTCTCTTAAGGTATACTTGGTTAATAATATTTGATGATGAAGAAAATAATAATAAAATCTAGGTATATAGTTGCCAGTTAGACTCTATTTGACTTATTTTTTATTTACAAAATATTTGCTATAATATTATTTAAATTAAATCAATTTTTTTTCGGTAGTATTAGATTAGTGTTTTATGGTAATATCATTTTGTTTTTCAAGGAAATGCATTATTTACGTTAATCAGTGCCTAAGTGGATCATGAGTATTATTAAAACGGTGCGTAGCGGTTTAATGTTACCACCGGTTTAATGTTAATGATGTTAGAAACTACAAAAAAGGGAAATAAATGCAACAAAACTTCGATCACTCCGAATATCCAATTTGCCCCTGTTCTATAAATCTAACATTACAGTGTATTCCCTGTACAAAACATTTTATTCACCACATTGCATGCGTGTTTAACCCAGGTTCAATCCAGCACCACTCTGCTTCTAGTAAGCTGTCAATCACGAGGTGTCGATAGATCATTCACGCACTGACAGGAGATGCATCGTCCGCCCGACGCGCGTATTACTATATTGTTTTTTTGTGTACTAACTCGCTTGTCTACTGCACGGTAGGAGTAATTGCGAAATGGTTTCTAATCACATTGGATGGGTAAATTAAATATTTCAATTCAAAGTTGTAACGTCGCTACATGAATTTAAATGTTTTTTTAAATTATTGGCAATATTTTAGATACTTGTCTTACGTACACAAACAAGGTCAGGTTGATGTCCCTTAAAGAGGTGCCACTTGAAAGTCGCCCAGTTTGTTTCCGTCCTGAAAAGCGCACTTTTTTGAGATTTTTAAATCAGAAAACTCGCACAATGTGGATTTTCTGATCTGGGTGTCGAGTTTAGTACCACAGGTCACGGCCAAGGGCTAGTGCTTAAAAATTAAAGGGATCATTCGTATTTGATTTGACACAAACCAGTAAAATATTTTTGTAAGACATTCCGATCCGATATCCAATATCACGAAGGAAGTGCATGATGAATATTATTATTATTTGATATTTCTAAAATTTTAATTGAAAGTTGCTTTAGAATATTAAAGTAGGATGGAATTTAGTAACGGTTAACATCTTGTTTTTCGTATCTCGTAGTTATTATAGAATATAGATAGAGGTGCAAAGTAAGTACAGATATTTAAGCCGTATTAAAGCCTTAATCGTTTGTCTTTTATTATTGAAATTGACCGTTAATAACTTTGTTTTTTAATCTTTCTTAAGCGCATTTTAAAATGCACTTTTGAAGCACTTTTTACCGAATACTTCAGTTAAGCAGCTTTTAAAAAATCCAACTTCTATTCAGTCGGGAACAGGCGAATTTTTTATAAACAACATACAAATAGCTTACGAAACCCGAAAAGATTAGCATAATTGCATCCATTGTCACTAAAATCCTTAAGTCGTTTGCCAAAACTTCAAAAATGACCCTTGCGTGCAGATTGCAATCCAAAAAGCGAGACAAAAAATATTGTCTATGGTCGGAGTTTTTGCGAAAGACAAAAATAAATTTTCGCTTCTAAATATTGACAAAGGCAGGTTAATATGGCGTGCCTTTGAAGGCTACTGGGCGGTCTTGGAAAAAATGTTATGATTTGTCTATGACAAAAGGTATCGCCATCGATCATTATCTTTGCCAATAACATTAGTAAAATATTGCATGGTGCTATATCGTGAAATGGTGTGTTTTTTATATGTAATGGCTTTCGAACTTGATTTTAAAATGTTTTTTTTAGTTATAGTTGCATAATTTTTGTCTATTTTCTAATTTTAGTTCTCGAATGGAGGCCACGTAGCGGAAAGCGCAGCTTAGGACGTCCAGCCACAAGGTGGTCAGACGACCTGGTAAAGGTCGAGGGACGTCGCTGGATGCAGGCTGCCTCCAACAGGTCACTGTGGATATCATTGGGAAAGGCCTACGTTCAGCAGTGGACTTCCTTTGGCTGATGGATGGATGGATGGATGAATTTATGTCTATGGGTATCAGAAACTGCATCGAAAAATCAAGTATACCACCTTGACCCGAACCAAATGACGACCACACGAATATACTAGGCGTATGTCAATTATATTATGACTTTACCTTTAAATCCTCAAATTACCCTTTCTAACACCCACAATAATCGAGTTATGTGGGTAACCGAGCAGAAGGCGTAGGTACTGTGGGGTTCAACCTACTTATCCAACGGGCCGTGGGATAGGCCGGGCTCGGTCGGGCGGCGCACACGGTTGCGCAGGCGCCGATCACAGCTCAGCGACGCGACAACATCTCTATTTTGTGCGATTCTTAAACTTTGTTAGAAAAATGTTAATTATAATAAATATATGTATTGTACTGTGGTATTTAGAATTTGATTAAAAGTCACAGGCAACCCTGGATTATTGCGTGTTCGCAGACTTTATATACCACTGAATTTCTTGCAAAATGGCAATTTCTGGCAATATGGTATGTTGGTTTCCTCACGACGTTTTGCTTCACCGCTAATGTAGGTGGTAATTGAATACTAGGTATACCATATGAGTATTGAAACGATTTTCTGCGTTTGTATGAGTATACTTAGGTACATTATATTGTTGGGCAGAAGCTCTCCAGAGCCTATAAAACTATAAAATTGACAAACACACCATGTTTCGTGTCAGAATAGGAGAATTTTATAAGCGATGCGTTAGTGACACTTTCTCAGTACACGCATGTTATTTCCACATTTATCTAGTTAGATATATAACATGAACTATTGAGCGTTTAATTAGTATTCATTATACTAATCTGAAATTATTAGTGAGCTGTGAACTGCTGTCAAAAGACCAATTTGGAGGCATTTTTAAACAAAATGGAAAGGTAGAGAAATAAGCTGTTCTATAGACAATAAATATTCGCCGTTTTATAAATCCTAGGTAGTTTTTAATCCTTTAGATAAGTGTTAGAACAGATAGGGGAGAAAAGGGTTGATGTATAAAGAACGGATATAATAAATGTAAAAATGTGGAGCGCTTACGTCGTTAACAATATATGTGAACTTGTAAATCCTTGTTGTTGCTTAATAAGCTAAGCTATATCTTTTTATGTAGGTACTGGGACAACAAACTTACTACAATCTCTCTCTCTCTCTCTCTCTCTCTGCAGGCACAGGAAGGTCACTGCTAATCATAAGCCTCCCGCATGGATCGCCACATAGAACTGTGCCCCTAGCCGGAACATTTTGCAGTATCGTAATAGAAAAGTAATAGTAAAATTTTGTATGGGAATTTAAACAGCGTCATTGTGAGCGTATTTGGAACTAATATTTCACAGCGGGAAACGTTTACTTTAGTATACGAGAAATACTATACGATACTTCAAAATGTTCCGGCTAGGGGCACTGTTGGAGGCGGCCTGCAAACGAACACTACAATGTACGAGGGTAAGAAAAATGCCACGAAGTTGGAGCAGCACTTGGAAAATACTTGTCGGTCAGTATGAAGAGTAATGGAGTATCCATCAGCGAGATTTGTTTATTACTGATACTGTCTTTGAGAAACGGGATGTGAACAAGCTTTGCCCGAAAGCCAACTTATTGGCGTAGGTTACGACGTGTTTGTAACCACAGTGTAGTGTAAACGCCATCTGGGAATATACAAATATCTTTACACTAGCAAAGAACTATCTTTGTACTGTTATTCTGAAAATTCTAAAACTTGATCAAACCTAGACATTAATGAAGTCTGTCTTATTGTAAAGAATTTAGAAAAGCAGATTTACACTCTGAAGTCGATGCCAAAAGTCAACTCGATTTAAAATAACGTGTAAACAGATTGTCGTGGCGCACATAAAAGCGGGTCGAGGGAATCGATTATTCGATAAGGAATTAATATTCGATTACAGAAATGTCGGCGTCCGGCCGACACCTTGTCCGCGCGGGCCCATCCATCATCGTGCGCGTGTAAACGGTGCTCAAACTTTTACTTACAATATATGCATTTTAATATCATATACGCATCATTTTCTGGCACGGAATTCAAACGGTATGGAGCCCCTTGTTTCTAAAAAGCATGTACTTAATAGTATTGCCAGAAAAATTGTATAAGATGTGCTGAAAAACTAAAATTACACAGATTTTAATGGATTCAAATATACACAATAAACATCAAAGAAAGCTTCTTACTCCTTTAAAGCTAAATTCTTGGTTCGCGAGGCTATGGGCGGTCGTCTCTATAACTCACACCTTGTGTCATTTAAGAGCATACTCATGTGTCCCATATATCGCTGCTATTGAACGTCAGGACAAATGAAAACAATGTTTTTAAGAGGTGGTCACATCTGTAGTCTATAATAGGCGAAATAGGCACAAAATGACTAAAATGCAGCGAATTCTAAATGCAGTTTACTCCAAAAAGACACATTTACGCCGGCTTACTCGAACTGGATATACACATGTAATCTGACTGAATTGTAAATTGAAAAGAGCTACACTAGAGTTTCTTTCCCCTTTTTTCCCTGGTGAACACTACTTTGTCCACCGGATGATAGAGAAAAAAAGTTACTGCATCTAAATACGCTGTAAAAATTTACATATTCAATAAATTATTTTGATTTTCATTTCATTTCACAGGCTGAATCGCGCGTTACCGATTCAGACACTTGTATATAAGGTCATTAACTGGCGGTAGGTCTCCTATATGTGAGAGGCCGCCTGGCCGCCAAACAGCAGTGTAAATGCACTGTTGTGTTTCGGTTTGAAGGATATTGTAGCCAGTATAACTACTGGACATAATAAGGGTCAACATCTTATGTCTCAGGATGGCGAGCGCAGTGGAAAGCCAAGTATTGCTTTGTAATTCATGGTGTTGTTTGGTTTTCTACTGCCCATGAGCGGTCGTTTCGTTTATCATCAGGCAAATGGCACGCTCGTCTCGCCATTCATCGAAATAAAAAGAATCTATCGTATATGATGATACGCGTGTGATGGCGGATGTTGTCCTACGACTAGTATTTAAGTGTGCAAATTCACTGGTAAAATGATAATAGTAATTTATTAAGATAAGATGCGAAAGTTTGAGAAGCGCGGTGGTCGCGGGCGGTCGCGCGACACACTCGTCGCGGCTAATTATCGATACACGACGATTATTCCAAATAATTAGGCCTCGGACACACCATACACCTACATACATGTGACTACAGATGAACGCACAGTATTAAACATCGTCTATAAAGTATTGAAATTGCGGCGTTTCTTCGTTTCGGATTTTAGTAGTGGATCATAATTCTTCATGTTTAAATTTTAAAACAATATTGGTATTTATATTGGCGTACCTTGGGAGAGGCCTATGTCCAGCAGTGGACTGCAACGGGCTGATAATGATGATGATGATTGGTATTTGGTATTTCTCGCTAAGAAAAGGGTTCGAAAAGCTAAACAATTCGACTGAAAAATGCAATTCAGATAACACAAACATTTATTTATAATTAAAGAAATATTTTGTAGGCAGTGTAACAATTTTTTTATCATATGTTTTTGTCTGCATGACCAATTAATGACACTCAATTTATAAATGCATGTATGTATAGTATTATTTTATACCGGATGTATCAAGGCTCCGATCGACAACGATGCCAGATGGTACTTTTAGTTGTTACAGACACATTGAAACTAAACATTTCGCAGTGTACTGACTACTTTGCGTTAGCAATCACAGTGAAAGTTTAAAAAATATTAAGACGCTTAATTTACAATATAATTTGGTATTTATACATGAACGTTAGATGTTCCCGATACTAAATCCATTGTGAATTGTGAAGTATGGCATAAGATCCAAGAACATTTTAACAAACAGATTTAAATTCGTATGATATTTAAAATCACATTTGCCATGTAAGTTTACCTAAAGAATGTTTTCTCATTATGTACAAAGCTATATCGATCAATTCCAGTTATTGACTTTATATTGCTTTTTAATATTACATAACATGACCTCCAATTAAAAACGAAAGGGTCGTTTAAAAATAAGTCACAAAAATCTTTATGGCTGAGACACTTATTGGCATCCCATATTATCTCATGATCTTGGGTTTTTGTCATATTCAATCCCAAAATGACCAAACATTTCAAAAAATAAACATCAAAGGATTTTCAACCTTACATCCTTGATATAGAGTTTAACAAATGAATGTAGGTGAGTTTATGGGTGGTATAATGTAGCGTGGTTAGGTTGTCATGATCAGTTGGACGTTTCGACAATTTTGTACCCCAGGAAAGTGTCAGAGCCTTACGGGGGACCACCGGGCCGCACCTCGCGCCAATACCGATCGTATTTACGATAAAAATAGTTTAAATTACAATCAGTGACGAAATATTTTCAATTCCCACAATTGCGGGTTAAAGACAAGTTAGATATTCCCGGAGACTCGCTGAGCTTCAATGCTCAGTGTCATTAAAATGCGTGCCACTGTTGATCCTGGCTTACAGGAGTTGCAGTGGCGGGTATGAGGGCGGGACAGCCTCCAAAAATTCCCACAATATGTGACTCGAAGTGTGTTAAAGGTGGTAAAAGCGCGGAAAAAATTAAGGATATATTTTAGGTGTCGAATTGAAATAAAACTATTTTACGTGGTCACGGGCGGACCACGAAGCGGCGGTCCGCCCCGTGACCACGAAAGCTGTAAATCAATCGAAACGTCGGCAAGTTAAAAAATTTAAAAATTAAACCAAATCGCGATAAAATCCGTATAAATAGTTTTATTTCAATGTGTAACATTCCCGTAAATCTAAGAAACCATTATTTATTATTAGTTAAGAGGTATCATCCTCCGAAATAAAGGTGTTCACGCGAAGAAGCTATTGAATGGGTTAGGGAAATTATTCTATTTGATATGCACGACACAGTGACTAATGCAACTGATGTACAATGTCATCCAAATAAAGTACCATTACTTGGTCAATTCAATTATACCTTGAAACCAAATATAAAGAGATTGTACCCGGAATGCTTCGCACTTGCATGGCTCACTATGGCGGCCTTTTTCACAGAAAAGTTCATAATAAACAGTTCTGTGCATTTTCCTACCATTGGTTTTTATTATTTACTTATTTTCCGGTAATCTCATAGACCTGACGAAAAGTTATAGTTCACTTTTAGTTCGGTTAGACTATTTTGTTAAAATTGTTGTTCGTACCTTAATATTAAGATTTTTTGATTGTACATACCTACAATAAAAATATTAACTTTTCCAAAATATCCAATAAAAAGATATTTCACAAAACACATATAGGTAAAGTATTTACCTTTTTCAGTCGGTTTCATAATTAATTTTATTGTTTGACAGGAGAGGTTTCATCCTTTGTTATCCTGAGACAAGTAAGCATTAATTTGTATTTTGAAATGTTTGTATTATTATATAATGTTCAGTATCAAACCTTACCATATATCCTAACCTCTTTTGTCATTGGGATCATTCGTTACCTTCTAAATCCAACGTCTACAAACAACACATTCGGAAACATTAAAAACCGATCTAACAAAAAGTCAAAGCGACGCCGACGGAGTGAAGAAGCTTTGAAAAAAATAATAATCCGCCCCAAAGTATCAAATAATAAACTTGGTAGCAAGTGAATTTTGGAGATCGGGTTGCGCTTGCGTTCCGTTCCTCGCGGCGGTAAAAAAAGAATTAGTCCTTTTTTTTTAAAAAATAACCGGCCGCGTGTTCGAAATTCAAACATGACGGGCAACGTCAGCGGCCAGCACGAAAGAGGTCGGATGCTCTTTAACCCGAAATATGACGACATTTTTACTCAGTTCATTAAGACATAGCGGATGATTATTCATCTCTGAATTCATTTATTAGTTCATAATACTTAATCATATTCTTTCAAAATGAATATCAAATTATTTTCTGAAAGAAATTAAAATCGAGTTGCGTGGTTTATCCAATAAATTATATTGAATAAGCAAATAAAAGTTTAATCTCCCTTGTGACATAATACGACCTTCTTGGATTAACCAAATCATAAAAATGCTTCCACTTAATTATGCATTCATCGCGTCCGATGCACGAGACGAAACGAAATACCCCACAACAGGTTATCGAGATAACAGACTATTAAAAATTATATCCAATATTTTCGGACACATTTCAAGCGATATGAAACCTTTTCGATGCGGGTTTAAAAATTAAATTAAGGCAACACCGGCTGCTAGATTGAGATTGAGATAAAGAAGTTAAAAATAAAAGGCGGGCTGTTTGAATATGGAACGTCACGTCAAGTGAAACGTCAAATTGTGACAGTTTCCGCGCGGGCGAGCCCCACGGTGGACACAGTGTGAGATCGTTGCTCCTGCCTTCTTGGAAGTATCATCAGTGTTTTGAGGTTGTTTTACAGTTAATTTGATATAATTAAATACAATTATGCGCACATATTTTGAATGTTTATTTGAACATATTTCATTTAGGTTTGTAAGATTAACGACTTGTGGAATTCGATTGTACCTAAATATAAAACAGACGCCAAAAAAACATGCAACACCGGATACATTCAATTAAATGTGATGGGTTTTTTATGGATTGCGTATTCAAATCTCAAATGCAATTTTATAATTTGCAATGAAGTATTATTGGATCTTCTTCAGTTGATTAATTTCCTTATTTATTGGCAAGATGTCAATTACAATAAAGTTATATTATTTTTTTATTGACTTGAGTCACGAATTGAAGCCTGCCTTAGTATTTCACGTTTACATCTGTTTCAGACTACCAATAACCAATGCAAATATCATGAAAAAAGCAACTGTCAAATATGACATATGGCGACTACCCTAATTACATAACAATAGCAACAATATTTTTTAGGCGTGCACAATCGATATGCTAACGATTATTATCGATTAGCGAGCGGTCGGATGGTTGGTTAGATAAGCAAGGACACTGGACAGGCCCGCCAGACGCGACCGAGTGCCAACTGGCGGAAAGCACGAATTATGTTATCAAAACGATTATTTACGGCCAAATGGAGATTTGACGAGTATTGTAAGGTACGCGTGGGCTTGGATCGGTTTATGTGGACAATAGTTGATATTTTTTTATAAAAAAGGATGGGTACAGGTAATGCAGTTCTTATGCGAGTTATGAAGTTTGTTTATTTTATTTTCACATAACTCGTGACTTTTTCAAATTGCGTGGAAAACCTAAAATTAAAATATTAAATTTTCTTTCACCGAGCCTTTTGACGTGGTACAGGGGTTGACCCAACAAGTCTTATTGGCTGTTGCAAAAAGGAGTTTGTTAAATGTTTGTAGTCCCAGCTGTTAAACTTATTCTTGTGTTAAGAGCTAAACGCTCTTTCCTTGTGCTCTTTGGCTCAAAAACAGAACATTTCGATGCAGTTAATATCCATCAAAATATTAATTGTAAAAAAATAATTCGTAATAATTTCAGAAATTGTCATCTGAAGTTCGGTAGATAACATTTTAAATCTATAGATAATTTTTGAGTGTAGATTGTTACCTAACCTACACTCACAGTACAGTGCAATCCAAATTGAGTCCCATCGGTAAGAGGTGGTATATCTCTTCTATTACTCTAGTCTGCTGGTGTACCCGAAACGAAACACTCTCACATGGAGCATTATGATGCACAGAAATCGTAATAATATAATAGCTATCACGATTTCTATGGTGGTCGACATAGAGGCGGATACCTGTATTCTACCAACTAGTCATCATCATCCATCCATACATCAGCCAAAGGAAGTCCACTGCTGAACCTACGCCTGAGGCCTACGCCTCTCCCAATAATTTCCACAGTGACCTGTTAGAGGCAGCCTGCATCCAGCGACGTCCCGCGACCTTTACCAGGTCTTCTGACCCCCTTGTGGGTGGACGTCCCACGCTACGCTTTCCGCTACGTGGCCTCTATTCGAGAACTTTTTGGCCCCATCGACTATCAGTTCTCCCCGCTATGTGCCCAAACTAGCCATACTTAACTATAAACGCTTTATGTGCCTATATTACTAATAACCTTTAGTAATATTTTCCACATGAGCACAGCGCATTGTACCTACGTCTAATGCTATGACTGACGTAAAGTCATACAAATTATTTAAGTAAAACAGATGCGATACGTTTTCAGATCATTTAGTACAGATTTAGTTTAACTCGATGTAACAACTAAAATGTTGTGCTAATGGATCTATTAAATGAAAATGGCATGTAGGTTTGTGAATGGTTTGAAGGTAACCAGGTATGCCTCTGCAGATTGTAGGCAATTTTGATTCTAACTTAAGAGTGTGTTTATTTTAGAGGAACGGCTAAGGAAACGAATGTAAATCAGATAGAGTCATTCCTCCTCCAGCATTATCATCTACAGCAACAACATCTGGCTCCTTCAAGGATTTAATTCTGGGGGCCTTTACACGGTGGCGAACCAAGTTCATCAAGTAGGTGAAATATATAAAGTGAATCTTTTTAATAGCGTAAGACTTCTTATTTTTCCTTTTTAGCTGTATGAGTCACATACGCGTGGACTTAGAGCCGCGAGGCCTTCTGACACGCGAAGCCTTAGGTGGACGCCCACAATCGCTCTTATGTAGCAAAGCCTCTGAGTTTATACTCAAAACGCTTAATAAGTGGGCCAGAGAGCGCAAACCACGTTTCTCGCGTTGTTGACGCTGCCACCCGTTATCAGTCATTTGGCTGCACCAAAGTTGCGATGGACCTTCTATTTTTAAGTCGCCATAGCCTAGTTTTATAGACAGAAAGCACCATAAGAGGATAAACTTGGCTTGAACCCCAGAAGGTGTTGGTGGAAGCCCCTCTCAATATATAATCGACCCTAAAACAAATTCAACCCACTTCCAAAACACTAAGTACGTAACAGCTGACGTCAAAGTTGTGAAGTTGAGAGAAAACCGGCGTATTGTGTGGATATAATCCATAAGCAGGTCGGGAGTTTGTTGGAGTGTCAAGGGAAACGGCCGCCTGCCCGACAAGCCTCCTGTTTAAATTGAAAATATGGAATAACTTTGTAAACATCTAAGACGTTTGTACTGCCCACGAAATTTTTGATACTTGATACTGAGTAATATATTTTAAATTCGGAATTCTGTTCGAATGGTTCTGTGGTAATTGTAGAATGGTATTAGGTAAGTACATTGGGGCTTGCCGTGATATTGAAAAATATATGGCTACTGTTGGATCTATATCGGGAATATTCGCTGTATTTTGATGCTAGAAAATGTGAAAAATAAAGTATCTTTACCGAAGCGAGTATGAGGTGTCTTGCAATAAATCTGCAGACTATGGATGCTTGCCTTAACATAATCTAAGTAGTTGTGATAACACATTTTTTTATTCCTCTATCAAGAATAAAGTATTTCATTACTATGACTGGCTTTACCGCATGGTCACAAAAATATGTCGTTATGTAAAAAATAATAGTGTATTGTCACGGTCCTATTAAAATATATTTTATACGTTAGAACTATTTTAACTGCCTAACATCTTGTCAAGTATCAAACCCATCAAATTCGACTACACCAGGAGCCAAATGCACTGATGCGTGCTAACAAAATTACGGCGGTTGGTTAAGTGAACTATGAAAATAGGATTTCTTTCCCGAACCCCCCTCCCTCGCGCACCCCTCCACAATACCCCAGGTGACGGGGTGGGATTAAAGATTATCAGAAATTGATATGCGGCACAGCTAATTATGTTTTTTATATTTTATATTATTTAATTGGTTTGGCGGTTGGAATGTTAATTATGTTTACAATGGGGTATTCTGGAAAGCAAATCGTTGTAGGGAAAAGGTAATTTAGAATAAAGGTAAGATGGTCAAAGACATGTCTTTTGCCATTCATCACGATGCTGGCTGGTGACCAAACTAAAATTGAGTATACGATACTCCACCGAGACAATTTATCTTCAAGTGTAATTAAGCATCCAATATTTTATTCAACAATCTATTTTGGAGTGGTAGAGCCAGCCGTCATTTAACGAGGGCATGAATGTAGAATTATCCGGGGCAATACCACTGACTTACAGGAGACTGCTTGAAAGCTCAACAGTTGTGAATCGTTCGGTGAGTAAGATAGCCCGAGGCCCAACGACTCCTCCCTTCCTCCTCTCCTCCTTTGTTCCTTCTTCCCTCCTTAATAGGCAGCGGTTTGTGCCCTGATATTGTAGAGCTCATGCGATGCGGCAGCCGCTCACCATCAGGCAGGTCGCTAAGCTCTTCTGCCTACTACAGCAAGTCAAACATGACCCAGATGAAGGCCCAGCAAAAGTAGGTACAGTCCTTCCATACATTAACGTATCAGACACTATCCCGAAACAGCCTGTTTTCAACCAGAGTTGTTGTGGTTCACATTGTTATACATGTGTTCAATACTGAGCTGACTAGCCGCTAGTGTGTTCTAGTCTTCGGAAAAGTATGCGAACACTTATTTATATATTTATTGTACTCAAAAAAAGAAACTTACAGAAACAGAAAAAAAAAACAGAAGTAGATGTAATTTTTTATCGTTAAATGCATATTAAATTTCTTTATAAAATTTTAGCTACTGTTATAACGTCACAATGTAAAGTTATCCAAATAAATTAAAGCTATACAATTATCAGTTAGAGTTAAATAGAAAAATAATTTTCAATCGGAATTACTCTGATTTTTTAAACGGTGAATATTTTCCTGCCAAAAAATGCCTTGAAGTTTTTACATCGCTTATTACACAGACTTCGAAATATTGCAAACACTTGTTTTGTGAAGGGATGAAGGTTTAGTTGCGCAAGATTATCTCCACAAAGAGAGCCGGCCGGCGTAACGCCGACAAAGGCGGCATGTTTTAACATTTCATAATATACCTTTGTTATTGATATACTGCGGCTCCTTTTAGAGGATTCTACGAGAATTTGTATATAAACAGTGTTTTCTTTCTCTTGTGTGCGAATATAATTTAAGCAATATGTTATATTATATGAATTTGGTGCAGAAAACAACAAACTAAATTTTTCTGGTAGACAATCTTTTATAATGAAAAAAAATAATAGTAGGAAAAAATAGCTACAAAAATAAATACCTACGTTAATTAGTACAAGTAAATATATCCCATTTCGTATAATGTAAAAAAATAAAATTGAATATTCTCGGCCACCTACGTGACACAGTTGGTTTATCATGCCGGCTGTGAAACGAGAGGTTGCGGGTTCGATCCCCATGTGGAGACAAAATATAATCCAATCTCAAGTATTTGTTTCGAACCTGTTTTTCAGAGACTGAAAAATCTTTCGTATTTTCTGACATCCACCATACAAAATCCATTTTGATGTAGGTTATTACTATATTATAAGTAACTATTTTATGCATTTATTTATCTTGCATGCTTTGTATAACGCCATCTGTCGCGGGGTAGCGGAACACCGTGCGTGCCCTTTGACCTCCGTCGCGAATCAACAAACGCGACCCTCCCTTTGCGAAAATATCTTTAGTTTTTGTTAACAGATGTCTATACTTGTATAATAATTGTATTAATTGTGTTAATATGAATTTATATTAAAATAATTGTATCAATATTCAACGGTAAAAATAATAAATAATTCGAGTAGGTATCAAAAACTATCTATCTATATCAGCCCATATACGTCCCACTGCAGGGCACGGGCCTACTTTACAATCGAGAGAATCGATTGAGAGTGGTTAGGCCATATAGTCCACCACGCTGGCCTAGTGCGGGTTGGCGGACTTACATACCGTAGAAATTCTTTTTAAAATCGCTACGGTATGCAGGTTTCCTCACGATGTTTTCCTTCACCGTTAAAGGTATCAAAAACGCAAACACTAAATTAAGAATTTCATTCCTGAGTGTTCATCTTTTACTAAAAAACTTCTAAAAACTGTTTAAACGGTTTACTTTTCTACGCAAATTAAAACATATTAATACATATGTATCTGATATAATAAAATTTTATTTTGTTGTTTCTCAATACGGCAAACGCAGATGATTGTAATGTAACACCTAGATCTATTTTTGTTGTGACGTAAATAAAAATAATTTCACACCGAGCAATTTCTCCTACGTTTTATTAAATCAAAGACTAAGTTATCATTGCCTGGGCAGTCAGGCTTAACCACAATATTGGCTTGACACGGTCTGGGCGGTGTCACTGGCTTGCAAAAAAACTATGAGAAATAACACCTATGTCGACGCCCATGTTTATGATCCGTGATATTACCTTCTGTACTAACCTATCTTTTATTTTATAAACTGGTATTAGTGAATACAATGTATGTGATGGGAATTTATGTGAAATTCAAATAAATACCCTATTTTTTCCTTGAAGGCTGGCAACGCATCGACGATACCTGACACCGGTGTTGTGGGTGTTCACGAGTGACATGGATAACTTCCCATTAGGTCATTGCTTTTTTGCCTGCTATTCCATATCAACATGAAAATGCAAATAGGCGACACTCAAAACGCGTCACACTTCATCCTAGCCCTACATTTCGTCATCAGAGTGGAAACACATTTTATTGGTGATAGGTCTCCCATATGTGAGAGGCTGCCTAGTACCACCGCAATGTCTATTTCTTCCGCCAAATAGCAGTGTGAATGTACTGTTGTGCTCCGTTTTGAAGGACATTGTAGCCAGAGTAACTACTGGTCATAATGCGACTTAACATCTTATGTCTCAAGATGGCGAGTGCAGTGGAATGCCAAGCATTGCTATGCTATGTATGGTGTTGTTTGATTTTGCTACTGTCCATGAGCGGCCATATCGCTCACCATCAGGCGAATGGCATGCTCGTCGCGCTTTGAATGAAATAATAAAAATAACATATTTTGCGACAAGCAAATCTTAGGTCTTACATTGTCAAAGACCGCCAAAGTAAGTAAGATTGCCTGAACATCGCTATGTTCGTGTGTTCATAGAAAGCGGTGATCATTTTTCATCAGGCGATGGGCTAGCCCAATTGTCAATTCTAAGCAAAAATATAATAACTCTTTTTTTATATAAAACAACTGAAAACTTAAATATTACGTGGCTTATATGTATTAGTTTTTGGCACCCGCAGACTTAAAAATCTGTACGACGCGACATGTTAAAAATCACCGTAGATGCTAACTTTAAACAACATTGTTGTAAATTCACTTGAGTCCTTCACACCAGGATAAAATCCCCACATTATACCATCGAAAGTGTAGAGCATGTATGTATGTATGTATGTAAGCTGATACGGAAGTATTCGAAAGTTTTTCAAGGTAATGTAAATTTTTTGGCTAAAGACACGGCACGCAACATTTTCACGCCTCGCTAATGGTGTGGTCGGATGGATGTGTCCATAAAAAAGTGTTTTGAACACTGTCTTTACTGGGGAGATACTTTTAAAAAGTTCTCGAAGCAAAATTGAGTACTGTGTAAGACGCAGTAATATTATAGATTATTTTTCTATCTTGGATTGAAAAATCAATAAAATTATGCTCAGTTATAACATAATATAGATTGAATATTGCTATGATCGAATTAAAAGAAGTAAAAAAAATCTATTTTTTTTCCACTTAAAAACATTAAAACCCATCGCAATTTGCACAAACCATTCCAAATATTTTACGACCGGCCTAGGCCGATCATTAAGCAACAATTATAACAATGGCCGAAAGAAAATAAAAATAAAACGATACACAACAATAAATAGGCACCCTTGGCTTACCGCGGGCGGCCCCCGGGTAAATATAGTGCTGTGACACGCGCCGGTTGTCGATAGGGGAGGGTGAGAGGAGAAGAGGAGAACGGGGGAGGAAACTTTGCCTCTAAGCCCACTCAACTGTGTGCTACAGAATTAGATTCCACGTTGGAGTAATGGTATTTATAATGTATACTTTAAAGTTTAAACAATATAAGGCTTTATTTTTTTTAGTAGGTAATCGTAATTACAAAAAGGGCTGGGGGTCATTTTAAAATCAAATGCTTGTGTGATTTAGGTAAGCTATGGAACCAAACGGATGGATGTAGCTACGATAAATGAGATCTTGGGTTTAATTATTATTTCTGACAAATACTTTTAAGGGTAAGACACTAGACAGGTCTATTGATAAAAAGTAACAAATATTTGTACTAGAAGTCGTTTTGGAGCAACCCGAGTATTTTGAACGAGAGAGTAGCTGTTGCGCTCTATTCGGTGCCTCAGGAGTCAGGACTACGCCAGTCTCGCCAAACTTCTAGCCTGACACGCTTTTTTTTGTTTTTTTTTTGTTATCGCGGGGAAAAACGATTTATCGCTACCGCTGCCTGGGGGGGGGGAGGCGGAGCGGTGATGTTGGTTTCACCGGTCTTACGACTCAACGTTGAGCCACCCGGGAAAGATGTTACCATCCGGGCGACCGTTGAGTCGAGTCCCTACCAAAATACCTACACCGGCATACCAACCAAAAACCCCACGGTGGTCGTCTTCTGCGCATTGGAGAGGCTCCGGGATCCAGAAGCAAAAACGCTATACCCCCGCCGGAACCGCTCCTGCGCGATGCCGCACTACGGCCCACCCTACGTTCCTACACCTCGTAGTCGCTTTTCATGGGCGCTACGCAGCCCCCGCTGCGTGACCGCGACTACCATTGCCCCTATTAGTCGCCTCTTACGACAGGCAGGGGATACCGTGGTGGAATTCTAAAAATAGCCCCCAATCCACAGGGCGAAGCCTGACACGCTTGCTGATGTCCTCCTTCTTCCTTTGCAAACGGAACCATGTACCATGGGATAACAAACAAAATCTATAGTGTTTTTAAAATTAGTCGATTTGTATAATAATTATGTGATTTAACTCAAAATAAACATTTGTTAGTAAAAATATTATTATTAAATTGTGTAAACTATATAATTTACATCGGTTTCATAATAGTAGGAGTATATTTTAGATTATATATTCGATTATTTTTATCATTTTTTTATGCATTTTGATATTTCGGACATTCCTTATCAAGAGTTTTTTTAGAAATATAATTTATTTACAAAATAAAATACATTGTATTTTGAATATAAATTACGATAATTTATCAAAAAATCGACATAATCCCGACACTACTACTCGCGGGTCGATCCTGATCCCCGATACAATTACATTCTGTGTGTAGACTCGTTACTGCACAATCTTCTCAACACTACGATACTTCCTTCAGACAACCCAAAAGAAACCCTAACGACACCATTATAAAGTTTAATTTCCATCAACAAAAGCACCCCCAAACTTTCACCTCTTTCAATAGGAGTTTAAACCTAAATACCTTGCGTAGGAAACCTTTCACTTTTCAGGAATTGTTTTAAACATTTTCTTTAAAGGATTTTGTGTTTAATATACATCGTAATAGGGGCGAATTTTCAATGATAGAGCTAGTTTTTCCGAAGGCGGTAGGCTTAAAACTCTCGAAACCAATTCTCGAGGGTCCCGAAAGCTTAAAGCTTCCAAACAATGGATGGAACAATTCGATATTTAGCCGATTATAAACGTTTTCCGTAATGCTCTTAGGAAGGTGTGATTTTTGTTAGGATCCTATAGAAATTCGTGCTTAGTTTTGGAATAAATTAATGTTTTAATTACAAGTTTATTGTTGGAGTTTGAAACTATTTCATTATTTTAATCGAAAAGTTGATGAGGTATTTGGTATATTTTAATGTATGCCTATTTAAAATAATCATTTAATAATCATCGATGTTCATCTTTGGTTTAAAAAGTAGAGACCAGGGTATTCGATACCCATTTTTGAACGGTTTTGGCTGTTTTTTTTTGTGCGATCAGATTAATTACAATTTTTACAAATTTATGTGTCTAATTCACAATGAAAATTCTTAGAAATATTGTCGCTTGTCTTATTCCGAAAGAAACAATTTTGAATAATCAGCCAGCTCTATCAACGATGCATAAAACGTTCCTCTAAGTCAATATCTAATGTATTTTTACAATCTTGTGAGTAAAAAGCTCTCAAGTTTCCAGAAAAAACTATGACTAATTGAAGAAAGAAATATAATATTACAGACACTGGTATATTGTTCTAGATGTTAGGGTCACGCGAGCTTTACTTTTATAGTGAAATCCTTAAAATTAAGGATGACAAATATAGGAATGATATCAGGATCCTTTTTCTTACTTAATTTCCCCCAAAACTTGAATTGTAAGTTCTTTGAAATTCATATATATATAGTTTCCTAATCTATGTGCTCAAAATGGTGTGCTTCAAATTACTTTGAAGACAAAGAATCATCAAATCAAAAAAATCATCAAAGTCAAATTTTGACAGCCTCCGTGGCGCAGTTGGTTAGACGCCGGCTGTGAAACGAGAGGCCGCAGGTTCGATCCCCGCACTGAAACAAATATTTGTGTGATCCACAGGTATTTGATTCGGGTCTGGGTGTTTGTGAGGCCGAAAAATCTCTCGTAGCTTCTGATACCCACGACACAAGACTCGATCTTAGTGTGGGGTCAGGACTATGTATGTGACTGTTGGGTGTATTTGATTTATTTTTCATAGAACAAATTAATTGTCGGTAGATCAGATAGGAGGGTAATAAATCTACTTCGTTTAGTGCAATAATTATATTGATGCTTATATATACATTTATTAACACTTAGTGCCGCAGTTATAGTGTATCGTAGTATACAGATATGTGTTGTGGTACACATGTTTTAGTGGGTGCAATGCGTATGCCATTTTCTGCCTAATCAAAGGTTTGTGGAAATGAATTGCATATTGTGATCAAATTGTCTTCGAAATATGCATTATTACAGAGCCATGGTAAACTTTATTTTATTTATGTGGAAAACTAAAACATGATATAATAAAAAAATATAAATTAATTAAATATTATAAATTAAAACATAAAAAATAGATGAGTGCTTGACCAAGCGTCACGAACACTATAATAATTCAAATACGTGACGTCAATAAATGAGTCTCAAGGGCCACGTTGTTCAGTTCATAAGATGCATTACGTTCAAGGTATGTGACACTTCTATGATATAAGTAACCACGATGTAATAGTGACCAATTAATCATAACATAATAAGACAAAAAAGCAGATGTTTTGTGTTCTGAGGGATTTTCTGCGCCTTCGGGTACTACAGCACATTACGC
The DNA here is from genome assembly GCA_949752805.1 of Deilephila elpenor. Classification (NCBI taxonomy): domain Eukaryota; kingdom Metazoa; phylum Arthropoda; class Insecta; order Lepidoptera; family Sphingidae; genus Deilephila; species Deilephila elpenor. The sequence continues at coordinate 4,894,899 of OX457114.1, forward strand.
AGCGATATAAGTTTTCATTAATGATTTAAAAGATCACGAAAGATCTTTTTTTGGTTATGGTCTTCATTTTGAATTCAATGGCTTATAAACTGACTTTCTACGAAAGTAGATATTTATTCCACAGCCTCCGTGGCGCAGTTGGTAAGACGCCGGCTGTGAAACGAGAGGCCGCGGGTTCAATTTCCGCACCGAGACAAGTGTTTGTGAGGCCCACAAATATTTGTCGCGAGTCTGGGTGTTTATGAGACCGAAAAATCTCTCGTAGTTTCTGATTCCCACGATACAAGACTTAATTGATCTTAATGTGGGGTCAGGACAGTGAAAGTTGGGTGAACTTATTATTATTTTTTCCATTCCATACCTAACCATCTAAATGTTCAAAAGATATTTACCCTATTCAGTGTCTGTGAATCTGATAGTGTTACATGTGAAAGTAAGTGTAAATAATAACCATAGGTTTTGATACTAGTACAACAAGGTGACTACCCCCGGTGGTAAACACAGCAAAGTCCTATAAAGTTTCACTAGTATAGGGTTTCCATAAATATTTGTCTTACAAGCGAGTTTTAAAAATGATACAGATTAATTATGAAGACGATACGGCTACAAGCTCGAATCGACGAGCATGGGATAAAATTGCTATAGTGTGGGTTCATATCTTTCTGCCTCGGTAGCGCAGTTGCACTACGATTACAACGCTGAGGTCTCGAACTGGAATTCCGAGTCGGCCAAAGTGATATTGAATTTTTCTATGCATTGTAATCAGCCCGAAATCAGGTATTTGTGCCCGATATGGCGATATGCTCGCCCCCTATCACATCGTGGGACGGAACACAAGGCGAAACGTGTGTGACCTGGTAGCACCTCTGCCTACCCCTTCTGGGAAAAAATGCGTGAGTTTATGTATTTATGTAAGTGAAGTACCGTGTAAGTGTGTTTTTTTTTATTGCCGTTATAGGCAGACGAGCTAGCGGCCCGCCTGATGGTAAGCGGCTACCGCTGCCCAGAGAACTTCGCAGTGCCAGGGGTCCAGCACAACAAAGTCGCTGCCTAGAAGTGAATTATAGTGTTTTTGTATTGATTTAAAAAGACTGACGTAATTTTAACGTCCTACAAAAATATGTGATGGTTAGTACTTGATTTTTAAAAAAGGCAATAACATCTAACGTGTTTCGTCTCAATTAGGTCATTATTTATTTAAGTAGGATAGTTTTATTTTTATTCCAATAAGAACTTTTTGTAATAATAGTTTTCATAGATATTTATGAATTTATATATTGTTTTTCATACTGTACAATAATTTCTCAGTAATTATGATACATATAAATGATTTAATAAGTTTTTCCCTACTTCACTAATTTAATGATATTTGAGACATTAGAAGAGAAAATAAGATTAAAAACGAACATCAAAATATTTTGTTTATACATAAATCGTCATATTTCATTACATTTGTGAAACGACACGAGTAATTGATGACTATCACCTTTTTCTTCTACTTTTCAAAATTACACATAATATATTGACTAATTATATAGTTTAAATTAATAAGTATTTAACAAATAGCACATTTAAGAACACTTATTTGCAATATTTTTAATTTTTAGCATATTTTCCTATCAAAACATAATTTCACATATTCACGTAACCTGTTGTTTTAAAACGATTTAAGTGTGACAATCGGCACTCGTTAAAACCAAATATCGATTAAATAAGATCACAAATTGAAAATAAAACTGGCCGAACAGAAAATATCTTCACACGGCTTCAAATTTTCGATTTTCGAATGCGTTGCGTCGGGAAAATGCCGACGGGAGGTTGCCGTCGGGCGCCGCAGCCGGCGTCTCTCCCCTCCACCAATCACAGAGCAGTACCCGCCCCACGCCAAATGAGACCGACCTATACGGGAAAGCTGTACGTGCGCAAGAGAAAGAAGTCATGCGTGTGTTATACACCGACGGGGGAAATATGATGCATCGTGTTGTTTTAGTATCGGTTATTGTTCGATTTATTTATGTAATTCGTTTTTTAAGCTAAGGTGCGGATTAACATGGAATTATGTATTCCGAAAGCTATGAATAGACATTTTATAATTAACTTTACATTTATTTTAATTCAATTATTTTCTTAATAATTTTTTTCTAACACGTATTCATGATACAAAATTGTTAAAACAACCTTAGAGCTTTAGTTACAAAGGACGGCCGTTACAAGGAAAGAAACTGTAAGCACTAAGTACGAGCTATCGTGGTGTGTTTGTGTAGTACAATGTAAGCGTCCTACATGTGTGCGTGTGCGTTTCCACAGAAGGGGAAAGCGCGCCGCACGCACGCCGGTGCCGCGGTGCATTTTGAAAATGGAATGTGCCTTTTCAACTTTTCCAATATGTAGATGGCGCGTTTCTATTTCAAAATGGAATTCCATTTTCGTTTTTTTTAAACTGTTTAGAGAAAAAGGTTTTATGTTTCGTTTTTTATTTTTTATGTGATACAACCTTTTAAGTTATTGACACGTTTGAATGCAACGTTTCGTTAGTAGTGGATGTGCTTTTGTGTTAAACGTACTAAAAATTGTACAAAAATAATAATTCTTGGCAGCAGCATAGCCATAATAGACGTTGTCAATAGAATGCAATTAATATTTCATGTTTAGATAGACCAATCATCAAAATATTAATGTCAATTCATTCAACATTCATCTTAAGTGACAAGAAAGTCAATCAAGTCACTATAGAGTGCAATTCTCAATTTTAAATTCCCAAACACCCTCAAGTACTCTATCTCAACAGACCTCAAATTGTTTTCTCGTCTGGGAAATATTATAACCCATACAAAAACAAGGAATTAGCATTCTCACTAATTATATGTACCCTTAAATTTAACAATGAATTCGTAAACACAATTGTGAATGTATAATAAGTTGCATCTGGGATGGGGGACATAACGCCTCGAGATATTAATATACATTATATTCTATGTAAGGTTATAAGCAGTTTGAAGGATAATTAAGTATAACAAGCATAAGGAGTTGGGTTTGATTCTAGGCAAGGATGGCGTGTATACATATTATCTATTTTTTACTCCCATAGTCCGTAGTTGTTGGTAATGAACCCGACGCGACCTGTCGAGACGCTGTTCTTATGTTTGAATTCCAGAAGCTCTATCAGGGATAAAATTGTTTGGAAACGTGCTTAAATAATTTTACAAAATTTATATGATTTTTTGAGTCTGCTCGCAATAGGTTAGTGTTGGACTGTACCTTAGACTTCTCGATTGTACTTGCAATTGAAGAAGTTCGATCAGTGGTCGTAAATTTTATTCATTTTTTTGGAATAGAGGGCTGTGACTTTGAAATAAGAAGCTGTTAGTTCAAGCCAGTAACCAGACGAATGTTTGAGTAATTACTGCATATTTGTTAATGTTGTAGGATTAAGGATCCTCTTATAACATAGATTTTATTGACCGATAATTTATGATGCGAGTCTAATATCACGTCTTATGGTATATTCATAAACAAATTAAGTTCTTGGAAGCGTCCTTTGTTCATTAACGGATTTCCTGCACCTGAAGAAGAAGAAAAAGAAGGCGCAAATGGTATTCCGATGGGAGAGTAGAACCCATGACCGCACGGTTCACAGCCCACGAATCACCATCGCGCTCACTGAACGAAGGACAACGACGTTAATGCTACATGTCGGATTTCCGTGAGACAGACGTATCTCTCTTTGGTCGGCACATTTCTCCAATAGTCCAAGGTAAATTTCGAGTAGCTATTACAAAATGTTCCAATTTGCGAAGAACTTTACACAACGACATCGGCTACTAAATTCTCCGAACGCAGGTATTATAAAATTGTTGAACGTTACATTACAAAACTCATCAATACCTAATACATCAAACTTAACCCTAAACAGCATACATTAGAAGTGAAAAACCGGATAAAATCCAACAAGACGCAGTTAATTGTAAGCCGACACGAATTAACCCTTACGTGTCCGAGAGCGCGCCTGTGTAACTCAAAATACCGCAAAAAAGCGCGGCTTGCGGAAGACGCCGTGTCGCCTCGATCCCTTCTAATCTGTAACCTATCGGTGAAAAGAAATCTCCTTGTTTTTTAATGTAAACTCGCGGCGCAAGCGGGGAGATGTAGCGGGTTGCAAAGTATGCGGATATTAGGCATGTGATGGATGGATTGATGGATAAAAACAAGATGGAAAATCTAGGTTTTGATATTTTAGAAGGAATGTGTCTATGTTAGCTGTTTTGGTTTAATGTCAAGAAAATATTTTTTAAGAAGACAGTGGAGCTTGGTGCTTTCCACACAGATTTCGGAGGTGAAAAAGACTATTTCCTCAAGATACAAATTAGCTTGTGTTTTCTGCATGTCAAGTTGGTATTTCATATATCCAAAAACCAATAAACTAAAACGCAACAGATTTTATAAAAACACTCTTTTTAGTGTTATTTTTATTTAATTACCTTATATCAATCACAAATAATAAAAAAAAAAATCTCCATACACTATCAAAGCGATGCAAAAATAAAACTACCTTGGGCCGGAGGGCTAATCTATCGGCATGCACAAAGCATTCGTTACTTAAAGCCGTGGATGCTGGGCCGCACTGATGCGTGTAAGGCAGCTGCGACATCCCGGCGCTGATTTATTATTTTTTTCGCTTTCAATTCATTAGGACCAATTTTTGCAAATATGGCTTTTAGCTGTTTGTGTTATTGGTTATGTGGGTTTTAAGTAATACGTATTCGTCTCAGATTTATATAATTGGTAGTGTGATGAGCCGTCAGCTGTAAGGTCCTGGGTTTTTTAAAACAGAATTTAAAATTGGGCATGAGTATTTTGATAAGAGATATCAAATTCTTTAGAACAGGCATCAAGTAAGTAGTTGTAAAATATTCAATAAGTTACTTCTATGAGAAATGTCTTTAGTGCAATGGAAACAAAAATTACTAATACCGGAATTTTCGATATTCTTTGATTGTGGACACTACTTTAGTATAATAATGAATTTCGGATAGAATAATGAATTTTAGTATAAATAAAAATTAAGTAAAAATCTTCAGTATGTACCTATATTTAGTGCATCAGGTAGCAAAAATATGATATTATGTAGTCATCGCTCATCGCTTTGTCCTAGAGAATGAGTCGTTTGTTTATGGTTTAGTGGCCTCGCTTAAACTATCTTTACGAAAGCCTCTCATTGCCTTCGAAAACAACTGAAAATTGACTTTGTCACTTCAATTAATTTTGAAGCTAACGGGTCTACAATATTGAGGATAGAATATAAAACCATACTTAAATTTAGGTTGGCTGTTTGCGCGTCTTTTACGTAGATTATTCATGTTTCTGATAATTTTATTCATAATATATGCCAGATCCTAATAAAATCTTCAAGAAAATTGAAACATAATTCAACATCACCGAAGTAGCTAATGTTGACATCAACGGTTGTAATGAAGCTTGTACTTAAGTGCATATTGGTATAAATAAAGCTCCAGGTACATTGCACAATAGATTCGCGTTCGCCAATGTTACAAAACGCACCAAGAACAATCCCTCGCTCAATGCGAAACTACAAAATAAGTGTATCGATGCGTAAATTAAGGATCCGACGCTATTCACCCAAGGCATGAGTGCAAATAAAAAAAAATGTAAAGAAAATGTTTTAGCCCCGTATCTAGATGTCCCGCTGCGGTGCCCCGCATTGTTCTTAGACAAACACTTTCCTTATACAAGAAAAAGCAGCATTATTTTTTAGTAAATCAGCCGCGAACGCCTTTGTGCTGCACAATACTTAATGCTTGAATTAATGCGTTGAAATTTTTAAATTAAGCGCCCAACCGACGCATTGTATCCAAACTTACGCACTACTGGTGGAAAAAACATTTTTTGTAATGCACCCAACGTTTGACCTTAAAAAATGACGACTCAATCACACGCAAGTAACCAGCCGGGACGAATACCGTGACATATCGCGAAATCTCACAATAACTAAGAGCGAGCGTGAAATTAGGCCGGTATAAATTAGGGCCAAGTTATTCTTCGGCCGAGCGGCGTGTCGGCCGCGTGTCGCATTGTTGGGACGCGGCGTGCGAAACCGTTTTGTAGATTTTTATACTTAACGCGTTTTGTCTGCCGGCCGACGTGTGGACGCAAATTAATTGCCTGTGACAATTCGTGTTGGCTTTTAATGTTTGTTATTGTACCAGATATGGCTCTATTAGTGCACCGAATATTTTAGCTGGTTTGTACGACAAGATCGTGTGTAGGTCAGTTACGTTGCTGAGTTAAATAAGTTGTGACGAACTAAATACAATGTCACGAAGCAATTTTATTTATTTTACGGCGAATATCAAATTCATAGAAACATCTGAACATTAGGTATTTATATTTGTGGTTAAAACTTTTTTTCAACTAAGATTTACATTATTGTATTTCAATAACAAACCACATCCAAATAATTTTTAAAAAATCACCCAAGCAGAAAATGCTCCAGAAGTTGAGCTCAAATGCGGCGAACAAAATTGATTCACACATCCTACACCAAACGTAAAGTACTAAGGTAACTTTACTACCCTTTTTGCTTATCCAGTGAAACCGTTTTACGTCCACATTACAATACCTAAAGTCGTGAACATAAACTTTAGGGTAGCCAGAGCTGTAAAATATTTTATTCACTCTTTACGAGTACCGCGGTTGGGTTACTGAATTAGGTAATGCTGTAAAAGCACTAAATTCACTACAATTAGGCCATATGTGCTGGATATTTAGTGCGTCGCGGTTTGTGTTGTTTAGTTTTATGGGATAAAACATGATTAATCTACACATTTGCAACAGTCATAATATTTATCTTTATTATAATGGAAAATATTTTTAAGAATGTGCTTCAAGCTGTGGGTTTCATCTTAACAACAATAAAAAAAAACTATTTTTTAGTATAAAAGTGCATTTAACAATTTAAATAAAAATTCCAAACACCAAAAACTCCAAAAAACCCAAAAAAAATTGTAAACACCAAAAAACCTAACCATTCACAATATCATAATCGTAATAAAAAAATGTCATGTTAAACGCAAAACAACAAACGTGCGACAAGGCTCGCTGTGGGCGTCGACACGGCATACATACAAATACGGGGTGCCGGTGCTAGTGTGCGCGCCACCCTGCCCAGGCCCCGCCTCCGCGATGCTCACACGGCTGACTTGGAATCAGATGGCTTGGCCAGTCGCAAGCGAGCCGTGTCGACGTGAACGGATCGCAGCTTCCAAACGCGCCTCTCTCAATACTCTGTATTCGATGATTACGCGCAACACTGCCCAACTGGTCACAGTTAGAAACTTGTCAAATTAAAGAAATCGTTACATTACTCGGCGGACTGTGGGGTTTTTTTTGTTTATTTTTTTTGGTTCAGTGCATTAGTGTTTGGACTTTGTGATTAGTGCCGTCGGTTGTCGGGTACGTTGGTTTTATTGTTTTTATTCGATCGGAATTGGTACAATTGATTGATTGGTATTGATATAGGATTCTAAGAAAATCGCGGGTTGAAATTTTTGCGCGGTTTGATTTTATGACGGCAACGATGGCTTTCTTTAAAGCTTTTTTCTATTTTAATCGTTAATGCTACAGTTAAAACAGCCTCTAAAAATACAACATACAAATAATTATTATTGTGCACATATTACACTTGTAGAATCTTTACTATAACAGTTACTTAAACTTAAATAACTGTTAAAGCTCTTTTAATATTTTTAATACGTAATTATTAAGATGGTTCAAAGTTTAGATAGCCTTAAAAATAAGTTTACTACCGAATGGTTATCCTACTTAGGATATATAATATATTCCATATCTCATTATAGATGTTTGGAAAAAAAAACAAGCATTTAATACACGCACACAATATTTTTCGGGATGAATGTAAAAATCATTACACCGGTTGAAACTAATGACTTACATTTTAATATCTTTATTAAGACCATTTTACAATACTAACTTGTGAATTTAAATATTGGAACCAAAATAAAAAACAGTAATTTTGTTACAGCAATTTTGTTTCATATTCAATCCTTTATAATTGGAGAACAAACATTTATGTATTATAAATTAGAACTTATTATTTAATTCTAGATCTAAACAAGTTAATTTATTAAAAAAATAAGTCGCATATAAAAACATGTCTTAATTTAATCATGAAACAACAAAAACGTTTTGAAAAAATAAATCTATTTCCTATGAGGAATGAAAAGTATTCTACCTGTCCATCCCATACATCCCTCAGTAACATGATATCCTCCATCTTTGAAATGCAATTGAATAATCCAACATAATTGTTGTAGATAATTTGTTATAGTAAACAGTTGGTCCGCTTTGTGATTTTTTTGGGGGTAATTTGATAGTTTTGTGGCAAAATGTTTAGGATATATGATCGTTTAAAGAAACTGAGCCTGATGTAGATTAAAAATGAGAGGTACGAAGCGATGTAGATTTCATTTTATTTTATCTTTACTTGATTTTTCTATTTTTCTGTACCTTAGTATTTCTAAAACAAACATTAAAATATGCAATATATTTTGTTGCTATAATCAATAAATCAAGAATCATAATTGATTGGTGAAACGTTTATTTCAAGTCCCTTAAAATAGTTGTTAAACAAGTAAATAAAAGTTAAAACATCTTTTAAATGCATTTACCAAAATCATAAATTTACATTTCATATAAAATTTTACGGCTTATGATCTTAAAATAAAATTAATTACAATGTATATAGGTATCGATTTGACAACAACATGTAGTAAGTATTTAATATGGTTAGTTGTACATATGTCTAAAATTACTCTATAATGGATTTTCAATTCTAATGTTTATTAGGTAGTAAGCACGGTTGCAACGTGAAGATAGAGTAATAGGCATAATTTTAGTGTCATACACAATTTTTCAGTTATTTTGTTTAACTTAGGAAGAAATATATGTTATTTAAATATGGAATACTCAACAGTTTTTATTTCATTCTGTCAAGAAAATTGCATACAATTTATTACATGTTAGTTAGTGTCTTCTTCTATCTTCTCTCATGTCTAAGCTCCTGAGAAACCGTATGTTTTATATTTATTTACATTACAATTCTAGTTTATGATTTCACATCCGACTGCCTTACTCCTACTTTGATTCTTAGACATTTTACTCAAAAATGATCATTTTCCCGGTTATACTCGGTAATACTATTAACGTCAAAATTCCTTAAACATGTAACATTACACATCAAAATCCTACATCTAAAGTATCTACAAGAATGCAAACAAATCGTCACCGTAACTTTGAACTAGCCGCTCTATTGTAGCAAGTAAAGAAAGGTAATTTCGTTAAATAGAGATATGTGTGCATTGTGCTTTGTAGTCGGCGAATAATATCTGCGGTAACCGATACTTGAGGCACAATGCTCGACGTTGATGGACTGTTTGGGACTAACTTATGTTATTGATAGAATATTTGCTATAGCTCGGCTTGAGTATACGTATAATGTGTACTATATCTGTCCACATTACAAAGTTGAAAAATCAAAGTAGGTATTGTTATATGTTCTGTGTTGGTATATGTTCTGCATATTGCAAATTATTTTTTCTTATGAATTTATCGCTACTTTGATCAGCATTTAACTGATAAAACATTGTTTATTATAAAAAATATACACATTAAAATTACCTATCCTATACATATTACATTAAATTATCTTCAGTCATGTTTTATCCTATACTATCACGCTACACACATTGTTGATTTAGCGTTCCGCGATCATCCAATCTCAATATATGAATTCTTAAAACAATCTTGGGGCTAAGCTACAAGTCATATATAATTCATAATAAGATCAAATTTAAGAGCAACAAACAAACTTTTCAATTCCTTTATAAGAAAAACCTACAGCAATTATGATAAACGTTACGTTACAATGTATGTAAAAACAAGAAAAAATATGATTGCGTGTTGTGATTTACCAAGTCGATTTGAGCTGTCACGATCAAACTAATTAATAAACATTAATTAATTAACGAACACTTTAATTCCTTGGTAATTTATTTGACTAACTTTATAATTAATTAATCATAAATTATTTGACTACTCTAATCAACATTTACTTTACTTTCGATGTCGTGTAAGTGAATTGACATATTAAACAGTGTTTAATGTTTTAAAGTAGTTTAATAGATTAGTACACATGTCGTATCGCATTAAACTTTTTAAATTTATATTTCATAATACTCTTTTACTAATATTTTAATGGTTCTATAAAAAAGTAACGTATCTTTTGAAAGAAGTGGTCACCAAAAAAATACTGTAATATATTACTGATTTTTAAAATAAATATGAACCGTGTTAAATGCCGTCTATGTGTTGTTTATAAAATCAAAACGCAGTTTGCGCTAGAAAGCTATTTTTAGTTGAGCTGTAATGATTACACGCTCGGATTTATTGTGCACTGGAGTCGAAGTGACGGGTGAAATAGGCCTATGTCCAGTCAGTGGCCGGGATGTGCGGGAAAAAACTAGTTGCTGATTTAAATATATTATCTTAATAATATTATTTATCAATCGATTCTCTCGATTGTAGAGTAGGCCCGTGCCCTGCAGTGGGACGTATATGGGCTGATATAGATATAGATAGATAGAATATTATTTATCGCGAAATAGTATAATTAATTAACTATTTCGATAGCGTTGTAACGTCTGAAATTAAAAAAAATAGTAAAGTCCTAAGTTACTATAAAATTGAGTTTTTATAAGAAATATTTGTATAAATAGTTATTTAAAAAAAATAATGAAATAAATCCAAATTTATTTTGTAATTAACAAGATTAAAACGTCGAATGGAATTAAAAAGATTCACCAAACATTCCACAAAAATAAACAAGTATCAACAGTATTTATAATCAAATTTAATGGAAAAATTATAATCGTTAATTAACATATTAATTTAATGATAAATAAACATGTTCGTTATAAGTGTACATTTAAAAAAATTGAAGTAATTAATCGAATCCGTGGATTTAATGCGTTTAAATGTCAAAAATAAAATGGTATCGATGTCAAAAATATGACGTATTTTTTGCGCGTGAATTGGCGAGCGGTGCCGACAAAGACGCAGTTGTTACGTGCAACTATTATTTACACTCAAAGCCATCTTGTTGGAGTGTTGACACGCTATTATGTAATATTCCCGGGGGACACTTCGACATTTTTTTTCATCATTACAATAGAGATATAACCATTGACATACGCTGTTCTCACATGCTGTCATTACACGGTGTTAACGATTTTACCTTTTTGTCGGGGTAATTTATGATGAAAGTGGGATTTGGAGTGTTAAATAAAGTTGAAGTGATGTTGGAGACTTGAGTGTTGTAATGTGCGTAAGGTAATATTTAAATTATTTGTATCTGTCAGAATAATAACCGTACATGGTGGTAGAAAGTGGAAAACCCATAGTCACACATGTAAGTATTTCGATTTTGTGGTTTAGAATTTTATCCTATTATCGATTTGGTCGGCAAAATTATGACAATTGATGTAAGGTGACAAGACTAAAGACACGTGATAAGAATATATTTTGCCTTTAACAATTTACTTAATTTGTTGCTCCAAATAAGTAAAAACATATTTAAAATCACTGTATCATGAAGTGTAATTTTAATCATTACATAACTTTTAATAATAAAGTCACGTAATTTAAAATCTCGTTAACGACAAATAAGGCATAAAAATACCATCGAATAAGTGAGATCAATTTTGAAGTTTTAATCTATCTATATCAGCCCATATACGTCCCACTGCAGGGCACGGGCCTACTCTACAATCGAGAGAATCGATTGAGAGTGGTTAGGCCATATAGTCCACCACGCTGGCCTAGTGCGGGTTGGCGAACTTACATACCGTAGAAATTCTTTAAAATCCCTACGGTATGCAGGTTTCCTCACGATGTTTTCCTTCACCGTTAAAGTGCGTGGTGATTGACTATCAATACACACATAACTCCGAAAAGTCAGAGGTGTGCCCTGGGATTTGAACCCGCGACCACCGTGAACATGTAGGCAGCCGCGTCTGGTCCGTTACCAACAGGCCACCACGCACTTAATAGTTTAAAAGTTTTAATAATCTTATTTAATACCGACTTCCAGTGTTACGGTATCAGGTTTGGTGAAACAAAATAAAATTAAAGAAATATAATCTTTAATGGTCTCAAAATAACACCTCGCGGTCTCAATACCATCACCCTTTATACGATGAGGCTTAAAAAGGATTAAGATAGAGGCTTTTTCAAAGTAAAAAGCTTTCGATGTACCACGATTATGTTTTTTTCTCCTACCAACATGTCCATTTGAGTCCTTTGGCGATAGGATTTGGTATTATGGTTATTTTTTTATACAAAGTATAAAAAAATAGATATGAGTAATACGTTTAGATACGGTACGAAAAATCGAGAAAAGAATTGATAGAGTCGTCTTATTGAGTAATTGAAAGATGTATTTAAAATTATAAAGATGTGTTTTATTCAGCACTCATTGATTTTTTATGACATTAATTAAATTATGATTCAGTTTTTTTTTAATGATCAAGTATATATACATATTTTACTTAATCTAAAAAGCTCTTTACTACTGCCTCGGTGGCGTAGTTGTATTACGGTACGACTACAAAGCTGAGGTCTCGGGTTCGAGTCCCGGGTCGGGCAAAGTGATATTGGGTTTTTCTATTCATTATCAGCCTGGAGTCAGGAATTTGTGCCCGATATGGCGATAGGCTCGCCCCCTATCACATCATGGGACGGAACATACAAGGCGAAACGTGGGTGTCCTAGTGGCGCCTCTGCCTTCCCCTTCTGGGATAAAGGCGTGAGTTTATGTATGTATGTAAAAAGCTCTTTGCGAGAATGTGTTCCAAAACTGAATTACGTAATTAAAAATATCAAAACAAATGTTTATTCACTAAACAAACCTCTGGAAGATCCGGATGTAGCCATCACCGCTGGGATCAAAGGCGTAATGCCGCGGTTTAAGTCTGATGCAGTGATCACTCACACGCATACTCATACAATATATAATTTTATATTATATAATTTTTTCTTATAATTTTATATGACCGGTTCATATAAAATTATAAGAAATCTAAGTGCCAGCTTTATTAGTATTTCAACCACCAGTTTATTAATATATATGATAAAAAGCCTAGAAGTATTAAATATAAAAGTATTCAAACCCGCTCCCACAGTCACACAGACAAAAGATTTAAACGCACAATATTATTTTTCTTATGTAGCAGTCCGCCAACCCGCACTAGGCCAGCGTGGTGCACTATACGGCCTAACCCCTCTCAATCGTTCTCTCGATTGTAGAGGAGGCCTGTGCCCTGCAGTGGGACGTATATGATACAACACAAATAATTTTCTTATATTGGTTGTTGCAATAAAATACAATTAATTTTCTCTAAACATCTTGAGATAAAAAATCCTCTTCATAGACACAATCACGTAAGTCTATCTAGTCAATTCTTTAATTCCATAACCCCTGACTCACACAAAAAGCGCAACATTTGATATATCGCCACTTATTTTTAACACTCAAATGTTTTGTATGGTTAGTATGAGGCACAATCGTTCGTTGGTAGCGTTTGAAGACGCTCGTGCTCGTCACAATAGTGGCAGATTGATTTATCGTGGCCAGCATTGCTGCCATAACCTACTGTTGTGTGCGGTTGTCGAATCATGTACGGTTAGAAGAGAAATCTGTGAATTGAAATGGTTGGACAACGATTGGTTTGAATGTCATTGGCGCAAAATTAAAAATAAATCAGTGTTAAAAATAAATCAGTGTTAATAAATTCTTTATTCAAATATCACAGTATTCATTATTCAAAAAGGCTCTTAGAATATTTTTTGGATTGTTAAAATTACCACTTCGAAACATGCAGTTGTGACGAAGAATCTCTTGCAACCTATTCTTTTCATTTATATTGTCGACAAATTAAAACTTTCTCAATTGTTCCATTTCTTATGTAATTGTTTATATTAGGTTTTTTAATATGAAAATGAATGAATATATTTTTGTAAAATATACTCTGGGGTTAATAACACTCGGTACTTATTTCAGTTTACGCCAAAAAGAATCAAATAATATTTAAATATACCATCAAAATACCTTTTCACAAAAGCCAACATCCCAGATTTATCAACAAAACACATTGAAAAATGACCACATACATGCCGCTGCTGACGGTACCCATCAGTTTTAAATCAATGTAACAAATCGGCGGGCGCTTTGTGCCGACCGTACAAACGGGCGGCGCACTCACAGATCGTAATTTATTTCTCTTCTGACAGTGCAGTACAGCCGACTCCTTTCCACTGCACTCGGCGGCTAAATAATTTGTACTGCACGTAAACGAAATTATAAATTGTGGCTCGGTGGATTTTGGGACTAAGTGCTGTTCGAGTTTAGGGGAATTATAGTGCTAGAAGCTGGAATATTTCTATTGAAAGCTGGTGGAATGATCATTGTTGTTGAAACATCTTTACATAGTATTGCGGTGTAACGTGGTACAAATATAGAGGTTTCAAATAATCTTATGACACTGATCTAAAAATTTGGTTTTCGTCCTCTAGCTATCCTAATGCGGTATATTGAACTTAGCGTTACTTTGAAAACAAAGTGTTTCCACATTATCATAGACCGCAAAATCTGGCGCAAAAGTGAATGTAGGCAAAATAATCTTATTTTTATGGTTATCATGGACGTAAGAATAAGTACTGTAGCTTTCCTCCCAAAATGATTCTAATCGCTACCTAAAGATCGATTTCGAAAAATTAAAAAACACAAGACAAATGCAAGGGTATTGACATATTTTACCCTATACTTTTACTCATTGGCTCTTAGGAATCTATATAGTTAATTATTGTTATATGAATGAATGAGCAGCAAGAGCCTGAAGTCCTAAGATTTGGACAATTTCTTTTCAGACTCTAAGTAATATGTGTATTGTAACCCTATCTTTATCGCATTGACTTAGGTAATATCCTGAAATTATTCGGCATTCGTCAGTGCATTGCCTATTTTACACCGCGTATATAAAGCGGCATATTAACGTTATCACAAGCACGATGAGTCTTGAAAATTCAAAGTGCCCACTAAGTGTTTCATTCATTTGTACTAAAAAGCATCACTGTTAATTATATACGTGTACTGGGAGCGTGCCGACAGGGTTTTTTTTATTTATTTTTTTCAATTCAGTGAAAAGGAAGAGGTTTTAGCTTTGACGTTGCAGTTAAGCACACAAGGGCCCTCCGCGCTGTGCCGTGTGTATGAAATTTTTGTGGTCGAGAATACACGTGCGTTGTGACGAGGCCTTTGATCGCTGGCAACTATCTTTTGTGAAACATTTGATATGGAACGAGTGCATGTTTTGTGTGCTAAATTGATGCGGATTTGTATAGAATCGTTATGGATATAGTTTATACATTTTTGCAGATGCAAACAAGTGTATTTTTAATGCTTATGTATGACAGAATTGGCTCTATAATTATTAAAAATGTAAAATATATTTGATTGACATCATTTTATGCAAAGAGTTAATTTATGGATCAGAGTCATATAAGCTTGTTATATGAAACAATTTGGAAATATATTTAAAACTTATCCATGAACCTTTTTATCTATTTTAATGATGTTCTCAAAATCAGATATTAAAAAATACTTTAAAAACAAACATTCCAACAAACAAACGAAACATAAAAACCTGAAACGTGATAAATAAAGACCGAGTTAACATTAGTATTTGTAGTAAAGAGGCGGCATTAGCGGCACCTGCGCCTGAATCAAAGCGGGTCTAATGAGGTGTGCGGAGCCTAGACATCCGATCCTTGAGAACTCTATGGTAATGCCCTAGTGAGGAGAAATTCAACTGTCGATGGAGTTGTTACAAGGAATATTATGGGGATTTTTACTATACTTTACTTACCTACATACTTTATTATTCACCACATTAAAAGAGAGTAACACAATAACAGTTAAATCACTTAAAGCTAAAGTCATGGTTTTTTTTACTGCAAAGATAAGGCAAAATTCATAAGCTATTTAAACGCCACTCAAAATAACTGCAACGTTAGTATTGTAGATGTGTTGTTGCTCGCTAAAATTTAAAAAGGAAAGAGTAGGTAAAAAAAATGGAGGAGTGAAGAGGTATCATTTCGCATCGCTTCTCTGTGAGGCATTGGTAGTGTAAGAGAAGTACTAAAACCTCTACATCTTTTAGAGCTGTACTTTATGCACGTTTAAAACATCTTCTATCCGTACATCCTGTAGAACCGATTACTGACTTAAAATTCTTGAAAATTTGCTGTGAAACGTAAGTAAATAAAAGAACGTTTAGGGTAGCTTATCTGGCATAAATTGTTATTTAGTCTTGGATAATTGGCAATTAATAAAGAATATTAAAAAATGAAATAGAAAAAAAAATATGACCTAAAAATCCAATTTATTAAACTAACACGAAATATTCCCATCCCTTAACCTGTTAAATTCCAAACAGATAGTTCTTACAGCATCCGGTGCCTGGCGATACGATACCAACGTGTTTTGCAAGGAATCATCTTCCTAGCTTTTTTATTTTATATTATAAGCTATAATATACTTACGTTTACTCTTATGTAAGGATTTATGATGATATTAGTCCTAGCATTAATTTTTTTACCTTACCTTTCAAGCCTCATTTTGTTTTGCAGGTATATTTCTTAAAGCATATAAACTAACTGTATAAAAACCTTTACGAGTTTTATTAAATAATTCAATCCATTTTTGTGGCCACTGCTGGGCACGGAGCTCCTTTACGATTGAAGACCATAGTCCACCACGCCTGCCTATTGTTAGTTGACAGACATCACATACCAATACAAATATTTCTATAATATACAGATTTCCTCACATTATCCTCATAGTCACAATTCGTGATGATTCACTAAAGACTAAGTAATGCATATCCTTTAAAATGTTCCAAACGCTATTTTTACACTCTTTTATGCTTTTAGAGTAATCGCACTGAGCTCGGCAAGCATGGCATTAATATAAACGTAACAGCGCAAAGGGAATGACAAGTTATCGACAGGGCAACATTATCTCGGGCCGGAGCTAAGCTAGAATTTAAAATGGTTGCCGACTTTACCCGTTTAGAGTGCTTTGCATGCAGCCGAGTAGCAGCCTTTGACGTGCTCAGACGGCCACTTACAACGAAAAACTGTGTTTTTTTAACATTCCCGCACATTTGCGTAGTTTTTTCCCTCGGTATACGTAGTACTTTTGCGTGTCTGAAAAGTTTCAAATGAGATTTTTGCCTGGCCGTGTTGTTATTGCACTTGAAACTTGGACTGCGTTACATCGCGTGCATCTTTTGTATCCTGTTGTTATTTTATCATCCTGTAGATTATTGGCCTAGTTTGTTTTTAAAATATGCTGGAGGACTGAGATGCCTTACCTCCCCCGGTCCTTTTGCCTTTGTTTTAAGATCACTCCCGTATCCCTAAAGGGGTATGTATAGGTGCTACCAGTATGACTCGTAATTTGCTAAGTTAATTTCCGCTTTAAAATATGATAAGCGACGACCCACAACACACAAATAATCCAAATCGAAAACCTACGAATTTCCGATCTGGAATGTAAACCCAAGTCTTCAGTATTCAGGGCCAATTTTCCAAAATGTTTAATATAAATACATTGCACAAACAGCGTTATCTGTAAAGAGATCGGCGGCGTACAGTTAGCTGTTAGTTGTTATGTCGGCGCGGCTCGGATTACACTGCTGGTTGCTTCTCATTACGATAATTACTTGCACAGGGAAGTTAACTCCATGCATCTTGGGAATTCCTTACTGAATGCCTAGTCCAAGCTAATATAGTAGATGGCAGATGTCATCTTTGAAATCCCTTAGAAGAAACTCTAAGGTGTGTAGGTACCTTTAGGGTGTTTTATTTTAATGTATTAGAAGTATATCGACTGTCAGTTTCGCGTATAAACAATCTAACATAGACTTTAACTTTTATTCTTATTTCATATTTAAGTTATGTGTTGATAACGTGACAAAGGAAACAGCTGATGGCTGAACTCACGACGCTTTCAAGACTGTAGTTATCAATGAACAACCGTTCGCTGATAATGATTTATACACTAAACAAATAGTTTCCAGTCTGCGCAACTTGTTATTAAATAATCAAAACTGCCCACGTCATTCCTAGATCATTAAACCCATTTGAAGAGTTGATCGAGGGCTCACAAGTTCGGCAAACCGCATAGGTACCATTACTCCGATCTTGACGAGTTATATTAGTCACCACTCTACTTTGACTAGACTCAAAGTGAGATTTTCAATTTGGCGGCCCTCGCGTTGCCTCCATTGTGCTGTCCTTGGGGTGTATATCAAAGTGAAATCACTCGATGGCGGCTTGAAAAGATCAAATACGCCCGTACGAGTACCTGTGACTTTTGTAACGCGCGCGTGGGTTTGAATGTTGGAAAATTAATATATTAAAAGAACGTTTGGTCGGGATTGGTAATGCTGTAGAGGAATTTTGGTTCGCCAGAGGACATATTGATTTTTATGAAGTTACCGGTGATAAATACCTGTATAATTATGGTTAATAATTGTGAAAGAACCATATCGTGAGGACTTCTGCTAAGAGTAATCTAAAAGATAAAATATAGGTAAATTATAATGGGATAATGGCCCAGCAAGCATGAATGGTGGTGGAAACGCAAGTATGTTTCCCTAGACAGGTGAACGACCTCCGCATAGGTCATGGTTTCTTGCCAAAACAACGTAACGTTCTCACAAAACATAACGTCTTAGAAAAGGTCGTGTTCAAGGGCACTAATGTTTGATATCATTGTTATTAACGAAAAGTTGTATAAGCAAAATAGTTATATGTTATGTTTGTACATTAACAATCTTTCAATATCTTTTAATTTAATTAATTAGCAAATCCACCTTCACATTAAGAAGCTCTGAAACTTTTTTCCCCAGAGCACACTAAAGTATCATTATATATTTTATAACAACTATTAAGTACATTTTCATTAAAAACGAATAGCTAAACTGAAGCGATATTACACATCCCGACATTCCCAAACAAGACATTACATACAAATTAAATCCAACACAAATCAAAGATAAAGAACCTCACAGACGCAACAAATGTATCACAATGACCTAATCACATCGTGGAATAAAAAAGCGAAACAAATCACTCGACAGGCCGACATACGGAATCGACTACCGTTCGGTTGCGATCGCTATGGGTGGTACCCAGTCAAACGTATCGCTCATCTAACTTCATTACAACTATCGATCATTATCGCTCACGACCCACCAACTATTTCTACTATGCAACAATAGATGGCGTACCAACTGGCACAATTCGGCACCATCATCTACCAATTAGCATCGACTCGTCTCGTTCTTTCTTGGAGTATTGTCTGCAAGCGAGAGCGGGACAAAAGACTTAAACTTCAAAGGAGTATAATGACGAGCCTGATTGTAATTGATGATGCGATTGTCTAATGCTGCATCGGGGTCAATAAATTTCTTTAAACGTGAATTTCTTTCTCCAGAGGTCACGATGCGACTTTTTGGGTGCGCACGCGCATCTTGATATATATAAATTGCAATGTACCGTTTTTTAATCGTATTTCTAGTCATTTACTAACAAAGGAAGCAACTTTTAAACCTTTGTTCTATTTTGCTGAATCAGAATCAATTTAAAGTGCTAGATATTCGTTTCAATCTGTTTACAAACATTGTTATGTTTTAAAACAGACAATTTTAAAAGTTGCTAGCTTATTTTTAACATTCTAAATTTCTTCTCTTTTTGTTGCAGGTTACATCGTAACAGTTTTGGGGCGATATTAATAACACCAAAATTACTTTAAAACGCTTTCACTTTTTTAATTTGAAAAATCTCTTCACCTCTTGTTACATTTTCAACTTTTCAATCTCTGCTGTAAGGTGCAGAACTAGTTCTAGAGTTCGATAACGGATAGCAATAGCACCTTACTGTCCAGTAATTTAGACTCTAGGGGTAGCACTTGTACCTAAGCGTGCAGAGCTATCATCAAGGGTGATCTTCCCGGGGGTGGTAGGAGGTGGTCAGTAAACCCGCGGGGTGGCGCTGCACGGGGGCTGGGGGCGGCCGGCGCCGGCGCCCGCGCACGCCGCCACCACGCTGGTGGGCGGGCTGGTGGCGCCGCCGCGGGAACCCACCACGGCGGCCGAGGCCTTCTGGAAGATGCCGCATAAAGGTATGTCGAGTTTTGAAGTATGTTGTAGGATAAGTGGATCTAGTATTACAATGAAGTGTTCCTTCTGGACAGCCTAAGCGGTGCAGTTAAGTAAGAACAGCTGTGAAATGAGTGCGGGTTCAATCCACGCACAGAGACGAATGTGTGTGTGATTCATAGGTATTTGTTTCGAGGCTGGGTGTTGTGAGACTAAAAGTCTGTCATAGTTTCTGATGCCCATGACAAAATACTTGTATCTTATTGTCTAGTGAGGCCTGTCTGTGGGACTGTTAGATTAAGTGTATTTATTCAATTTATATTATTTTATCCTTAAGCCTGAATCACGTCAATTTTACAATCGTTTACCTTCAGGTACGCGGATAGTCGAAAAATTATAAACTAGAAAACTGCAAAATGTTTAATAATCGTGTTGCGCCTACCCAACGGAACTATAGCCAAAGTTCTAAGTAGTTTTATGATACATACTCATTTGGTATTTTAGTCAGGTCTTATGATCAGCGCGCAGCGGATACTTATTGATGTAAAGCACAAAACGAACAACTTTCAAAAATGGAACTTTACTGAACAAAGCGACATCTCCTAGCACACGCAAGAACTACCTTCACACTTTAAAGACCCACAAACAATGGTTCCAAATTCAAAATTATGATAGTAATCTGAAAGGTATAGCACAAACAAGCTTACTAACAAGCCAGTAAGCAACTTTCTCAGCACTTGTTTACATCTATACAAATGTTGCCACTATACAAGTTACAAGTTACGCGCAGCCAACTTGCCGGCTTCCTAACACCGTCTTGGGATTTGGTTTTCCATCCCCCTACTAATGGTTCTCGATTGAATTTCACTTTAAATTTTATATTTTTGTTCGCAGATTATTCTGAGACTTACATAGGTATTTTGAACATTTATTTATGCATGCTAGGTATTTTTAATGGCTTCATGAATTACTCGTATATTGCTGAAATTTTTTATGTAGATATTAACCGAATTTTATAACATGCATATATATTTATACCAGTTATGGTAACTTTTTATAGATAATTAATCATGTTGTAATGTGTTGAATAACATTAAAAAATCACTAGTAACATTGAACTTCATCACGCGATTTAGTTTTTTAGAAACAAAAACTCTTTTCCTTTGGTAGATTGTATTTCCTTGTTCAGCATAGTCAAAAATCTTGGTATCAGACTTTCCAACCTCGAGCCACAATTTTGTTTAAACTCACTTCCCCAATTTCGACTCACGATCGAGAACCATTAGTACCTAGTTTGGCCTTTGCTCCTAGCGTGGGCGCTAGTAGTAGCGAGGCGTCCACACTGGACTTTCTTCGCTCAGCCAGTTTAGCGCTTCCGATATCTAGCACACTTCTAGAATACTTCTATTGTATACGTTCTTTGAATACAGTAACTACCTTCTGATAGTAGTACCTAGCAGGATAATGGCGTCTCATATAAAGTTAGACTCGGATTTGTGCCCGGTGGGGTGATTGGCTCGCCCCCTATAAAATCATTGGGTGAAAGTAAATTCTGTGAATTTTAGGTACCTTTAGATTGCAGCATCGCCTAGACATCTACAGGCGCGTGCTTTTAGGATAGTGGAACCCACTGCAATACCAACTCTAAAGAAGGTATAAATTAAGATTAATTGAATTCCGAAATCAGACCATAATTTTGCGCATACTGACATAATAGAATCGAATGATACATGTCAAGTATCCATTTAATTTCGGTGAATTATAAATATCAATCGCATAACGCTACTTGTATTTCTATCAGAAGCAATGTACTGACCATCTATTAAAAAAGAAAACAAAAAAATTAAATTTATTTTAGCAAATTTTATTAGAAGTGTACTGTTCGTAGTTTTGTATATAAATCTAAGATGGCAGTACTTGGCGGCGGGGCAAGTTTACAAGTTGTTAGTAACGTTACCTTTTGGACAAACACGGCAGTCTACGCCTCGCAATGTTGACATTTAACTATGCACCGTTACAATGTATTCATGTACTCTTGCTTATGAATTACACAGCATTAAGTGGTATGTCTGAAGACTATAATTTTTTGTATGTTAACGTGCTGATTCGAAATTCAAAAATTGATTCCATCGTGTTTATATGGTAATTTTTTTTTTAATTTCGGTTGGTTTATTTGGGGTTGTATATTTCTGTATTACGTAATTTTATTTATCGCTAATTTATAAAAGAAACAACATGTAACTCAAATACTATGAAAATCATACAAATTCTTTTGTCTCTTAAGCCTACTGGCGTATACAGGCGGTGAACTGTGAAGTTCGATTCCAGATGAAGATTTCCACTTTGATCCATAGGAGTTTTATTGAAATTCGACGAAATAAACTCAGCCAACATTTAGACTTACCAAAATATGTGATAATTAGAAAACATAAACATATGAAAACATATGAAAATAATGTTAATACAAAGTAAGTCTCCGTTGCGCTTACTTTCTTTAGAAATCGTTCAATAGTTATTTTCAACTCAAATGAAACTTATAATCGAACCACTCTTTCTCATCAATGAACGATCTATAAGGAAATGAACGCCGCGAACTGAATATCTAAAACACACTTATATTCAAACGCGTTCTCACAATGCACATAAAACCATTAAAACTGGTGACTTGGCTCTAAGCATAACAGAAATATAATTACGTTCCGCCATAGCCAAGCCAACCAAACGGAGCATGCGACAATTGTGTCACATTAACCGTCAGATAAAGACAAATAGACCGGAAAAACAGTTGTTGGAGTGGGATAAACAGCGTTTTCTTTGTTACTACACTGGTGGAATTTTAATGATTGAGTACTCGCCACGGCTTGCTCGCTTGTCTGGATTTGGTGCGTCTCAAATTATTCCAAATTTGAAATTCGTACGTTCTAATTTTAAATGATATTTTATTAATGTTTACAAAATGGAGCATGGATTTTTATCATTTTTAAATTACACCCATCGATTTTGTAAATAAATTTGTGATCATTCGCCTTTAATAAAATTCATATCGCCGACCTGTTAATAATAATATGTTTTATACCTAATTTAATAACAAAGATTAGTATACCCATACCGCTATTTATCTTTTAAAAAGCGTTAAACATTACTAAAGAACGTTTCTGTAAGCTACTTTTGATATCTTAAAAATGTATCGTTATTGTGTAGAGAAAAATTCTCTTTTGAACTAGTGTTATTGTAATTTAATCCTCATCTAAAAAGAGTTCAATGTTTATTTGTTTTTTAATCTTCAATTGTCTTTGTCCGCTTTTAAAAAGTAGAAATCCTTAAAACAACTGGAAATTTAAAAACAGTTATATGCATTAATCACATGACAATTATTGCTTTTTATTTGCCTCATGAACCAAAACATGGGAATTATTTTGATCATAATTTCTTCGATCGTATAATTTCAGGTAGAGAATTAAAATTACTTATAAATAATATACAAAGCTTCTTATTTAATTATTGTTATTCTTTTACTCATTCAATTTTTACTTCATTCTCGCAAGTTGTCTTTATTACGCTTATTATCAAGTAATTGGGTTTTATTCTGTAATATAAAACGTATAAAACATTAATCTTAAGAAATTGGAACATATTTATTTATTTCGGCACTTAGTGTATTATTATTAATGTATTATTATTGTATAAGCCTTTAAACTGCTTTATTTTCTTTTTATCACATTTATTTTTTAAGGGCGAACAATATTTTAGAAAGGAAATTATTACGTACAGTCTATTAGCTCCTGATTAACTGGATATCCTGATTGAACTAAGCTATCAATTAACGTTCATTTTATTTATATTTTCTTGTAATTGATCTTGCGTAATGCTGCAGAAAGATTGAGAATTAGATAATTATTATATGATAAATAGAGAACCTTCTTCTTTTCAAAACTTGATTAAAAGTGTTAGGAAATTAAGAAAAACATATTGATAAGACAGGTACTAGCTATTTAAGCGTTTTAGGTATTCTGCATCTATTGTAGTGTAGTCATAAAGATACAATACTGGTGGTAGGTCTATGTGGGAGGCCCCCTGGGTAGATACCACCACAATATCTATTTCTCCCGCCAAGCAGCAGTGTAAATGCGCTGTTGTGTTCCGGTTTGAAGGACATTGTAGCCAGAGTAACTACTGGACATATTGAGACTTAACATCTTATGCCTCGGATGGTGAGGGTAGTGGAGTGACAAGCAATGCTTTGTAATTCAATGTTGTTTGCTTTTCTACTGTCCATGAGCGGTCGTATCGCTTACCATTAGGTGAATAGCACGCTCGTCTCGCCATTCATTGCAATAAAAACGAAAAAAAAAAAACAGTATCGAAAAAACACTCAAAAAGTCACACTCGTATTCTGAATATAACTGTGAATGATTTTTTTCTCGGTAGGCGTGGTCGATGTCTCAAATCAATTATATGAATGAGACTAATGACAGCTATTGTTGACGACCTTTTGAAGGAACTTTATCACAATTTTTTGTACGGTGAAAAAAGCACGGTTGAGTATTATTTATTGTGTAAAAAGTGACTTTAGTGGTGTAGTAGACTTTAGTAACTCGTCTAAAGGTTCCAGGTTCGAATTTGCGACGAATTCGCAATTTTTACCGACTTAAAATTCAAAGACGAAAAATTATGGTTACTATGCACGATGCAACGGAATTAACAATACAATTAAATACGAAAAAAATACATTTCATCCGAACAAAATTCCAAAAACCGGATCTAACCAATCACAGCTTAACGATTTATTTTTATAAAATAAATAAAATGTAAATCCCGCAGACCCCAGGCGGCCATGACAGTTTCAAAACTCGAATTAGCGCATTCAAAATGGCGTTTACCATACAATTAATCTCCCCTACGGATTAATTCAGAAACAGATAGAAATAATAATAAGAAGTTTGGCGGGGGTCGGCCAGGTGTTGCGACCCCTATATATCTGTACATGAAGTGTTTGATTAATGCGATGGGCTTATGTACCACAGATACTTTCATCCCCCTGACTACATTTTTTAAATATCCCAGTCAATATTATCTTCCAAAATGTCCGTAATTTAAAAATGGTTTTGGTAATCAAGAATTGCTGTATTTTTAACATAATTATGTTATTCCTTTAACGCATAACAATGCCTTGACATTGATCCTTATCATTGACAAAATATATCGCGCACAGACATTTTGTATTCTATATTTTGAGTCCTATTTTGCCCTTTTTTTGTTGCATTTGTTATAAGATATGTGTCTCGAAATAAAAAAAAACCTTCGGATATAAAATTATAAAATATATAGTAATCTAGTTTTAGTATCTAATGACTGCCTCGGTGGCGTAGTTGTACTACGGTACGACTACTAAGCTGAGGTCTCGGGTTCGAATCCCGGGTCGGGCCAAGTGATATTGGGTTTTTATATTCATTATCAGCCCGGAGTCAGGAATTTGTGCCGATATGGCGATAGGCTCACCCCTTATCACATCATGGGACGGAACATACAAGGCAAAATGTGGGTGTCCTGGTGGCACCTCTACCTACCCCTTCTGGGATTAAGGCGTGACTTTATGTATGTATGTAATCTTGTTCATATCGGTTCTAATACATGATACGGTCCTCCTACTGAAACTTCGACTGAAAGGACAGGTCATATTCCGTCATGCTGGCATAGTGCGAGTACAAAAAGGGAGGAGGAAGAACTATTTTAATTTAACACGTAGACAGACAGAGATTAATCAATAATACAAAATTGTTTTCAATTTTTATTAAATAAAATTGAATTTATTTTTTACAATGAAACCGATTTTATATTAAATTATTTAATGGCACAAATACAGTGATTTACTTGGACGCGATAATGAACAGCGATGCAGGGCCCAATGGCGCGCCCATTCTTCTTGCAATAACATTTCGGTTACGTTTTACGCAATTCAGAATTTTCGAGCAGAGAATTTTAAATATTATTCGTTTGACCCAGTCATTAATGTAATAGTATATTTTACTTTATCTATAGCAAAAATATTTTTAACAAAGCGATAATAAAATTCGTTTAAACTGATTTGGGTATTTTCCTCCAAGTTATTTATTTGTGAAAGTGTGCATGTCTTAATATGTTATGTTAGTTCAATAGAGATAGGTAGATTAAAACATTTTGTTTCAGTATGAGTCTATACACAAACACTTTTTTATTTTTTTCAAATGATTTCTTATTTACTAATAGAAAAGATAATGTTGTAATGTAAAACATCATTATCTTGCTTCAAAAACCTTCACCAAAAAAACATACTCTCAAATCGAACCTCCTCCTACCCAGTCCCCACGTGTAAGCACAGCAATAAATGTAAAACTATAAAATAAACACAACTAAAGATGAAATTTATAGCGTGGCGCCCATAAAAACGGGGATTAAAAATAAATCGCTCGAATAAATTGCACCTCTGAAATTAAAACACTCCCTCACACGCGACACGCGTACTTGCGATAGTAGGTGTTGTGGTGTGAGGCATAGGCGGCAGCGGGGGCGGACGCGGGAGCGATTTTGATAAGTAAGGGGTATGGGAAATAAGATTGGGTGGGATATAAGTTGAGCAGTTGCGTTAAATTATAGTTTATAAAGTGTGTGAAACACCAATTTCAAAAAATCCGTTTCAAAAACTTACTGTTCCAACTATTTGTATGGTTTTCTTATCTGTTGTTCATCTGCTTGTTTTTATATCAAGCAAGTAGGAATTCGAATTTAAACTGTCTCTATACATTTTCCAAATAAACGTATATTCTTTAACGACCGACTGTATGTCTGAATAAAAATAACAAAAATAATTGACTACAAAATCCAAAAACACTATAGCACTCACCCGCGGTACTCTCCTAACTTGTCCATCACTTTCCGCGTGCTGTGAGGGTGTTGTAAGCATTGTCCATTGTTCTTTTAACAGCCGTCTGCTTGTTAGCCGTCGCACCGGAGGCGACCAATAGGTGTGATTAACGACCAGAGCACAGAACCCCAGACCCCACACTCAACGCGCGACATTTAATTGGCGAACTGTGCAAATTAATACGCTATGCAGCGCCAAACGTTTGTTTTGCTGTTAAATGCACTCGAAACTAATAGATGCTTAATTGAATAGTTGAGGACGCGGCTTGTCTATGACATTTTTTAATATTTGTGTGTAACTTATAATGAAAAGTACTGGGTCAAACGATGTTAAATTTTTATGGGACCATATGCCAACTATTCCGCATCAAACTAAAGAAGAATCACGTAAATCGGATCATAAATCTCAGCGTAATCGGTGTACATACATAAAAAACAATCGAATTGAGAACCTCCTCCTTTTTAAAGTCGGTTAAAAATATATAGATAATAAATGCAGTATATGAGCTACGTTGTATATGAGTCAAAGATGCAAGGATACGTTCATGAAACGATCTAGCCTATTATTTGTTATACTCGTACACATATTAAAAAAACAAAAATATAATATTATATTTTAATATACAGGGTATATCAAGACTGCGACCGAAAACGAAGCCAGGTGGTAGTATTAGTGACTTCAGACTCAATGCAAGTAAAAATTTAGCAAAAAAAAATCGACAACTTTTTTTTGTAATTTTTTACTTATCGTCGTATTTGGGTGATAAATACAGAGTTTTCCTATAATAATGATGTAGACTTCTTTATTTTTAAATACTCAATGGTACGTAAAGGTTTAAATTATTATTTTCGCGAAAACTAGGAATTTACCACCCAAAAAAGATGATTTAAAAAAAATAATTAATAAAAATTGTCGCTGTTTTGGTGATTTCTTTATTTGCATCGTGTCTGTAACCACTAAAACTACCACCTGGCTTCGTTTTCGGTCGCAGTCTTGATATACCCTGTATATTTGTGTAATCCATAGGTATTTGTTTCGGGTCTGTGTGTTTGTGTGACCGAAAACTCTCTCGTAGTTTCTGATACCCACGACACAAGACTCGATCTTAGTGTGGGGTCAGGACTATGTATGTGACTGTTGGGTGTATTTATTTATTTATTTATTAGTATGTACGAATTTTGACATAAAACAATATTTACATATTGTACTCAAATACATAACATTAACTGTAGGTATCAAACAAATCCCAATCTAAAACCAAGATAAGCCCCATCACATTCCAATCCAATACCCGTAGTTGATTCAAAAACAAAAGAAATCCATTCGTATTCCGCGCGCGAACTGCGAAAATTATACGCGGAGACGCCGCGCCGCAAAAAAACCGCCTGGAGGTCCAAAACAATGTCCCCTACCCTTTGGACCTTAATCAAGGGGCCAAACTCGTCCGCAAATTGCATCCAATTGTTCACTTTTTACCACGAGGCGTGTTTTAAAAGGGCCGGGATGGTATTATGTGGCATTATCTCCCGTACGACCTAATGCATTCCATTCAAAGCTATTGGCTTGCATATAACAGGAACGGTTATAATTGGGTGAACACGGGACCATCTGTAATTTTGCGTTCGATTAAAGGATTGATTATATGGAAGTGGATAAAAATAATAGGATAGTTTTGAAGAGGTTGGCTTCAATATGTTCGGTTGTAACATTTAATATTGTTTTGTATATGTAATTAAGTAATTGCGATCATAAATGGAAAGTTTGACTTGGTAATCTAACACAGAATTTGTATACTACTGGCCAATAAATCACAGACTTCCTAAATTGTTAACATGGTGAGCTGTCCTACTTCCTCGTTAAGTTTAACTTATATCTCAATCTGGAACGATATTTCATGGACACCAACTAACCATGTCAAAAAATAATTATATACCACGTCCAAGATCGGAGGGTTTAGTGCAAGCCAACATAACAGAGTAGACTAATGAATACTCAAATTAGACGTCACTTTCTTTACCAAAGCTGAACTTAGTAAAGATGAAAAGCCCTAAAAGGCTTATAGACAGATATGATACAATAATCTTAAAACAACGTGTCAATGTCTTAACAGTTATCCGAACAAAATCTCCAATATCTGTCTACAGATTAGAAAAAATCTTGTGGTTGTCTATCACCGCAAACCCTTTGTGCAGTTTTTTGGCAAAGAGGATTATTTTTTTAAAGGGTTACTTTTTACTTTTGCACGCTATGCGTTGGATTTTAAATAGATATTACGGGGATGAAGATGCTTTAGAAATCAAAGGGTCGGCTATTGTCGTGTGGATGCACTTGAGCTTAAAATTGCGGATGATAAAAAATCAACGATTTTAGAATCTCTTTCATCACGATTATTGCCTCGCATTAAAAATGTATCTAAGAATATGATTGAAAATAATTCTATAGTTACTTCAGCATGCGTTCATAGCGCAGTTGATTGAAACGCCGGCTGCGTTACGCGAGTCTATAGGTTCGATACATGAAACAAGACAAATATTTTTGTGATGTATGATTTTGGAGTCTGGTCAGCCGCTGCGGGTCTCGTAATTACTGATACAACACAAGCCTCGGTATCGTACTGTAGTGTCCGAACTAGTGAATATTAGATAAATTGATTTATGCAATACATACAACTCTAATTGATTGAGCTAACAAAATACCAAGTAAAAAGTAGGTAAGGACCCCACAAGCATGACACCCAAATCCTTGTTCCAGACGAGCTAATGCACAGTGCGGCGATGGGCGGCGGTGCCTTGTTCGGGTGCTCATCGGCCGGCCACAGCGGCATCAACCAGCTCGGCGGCGTGTACGTGAATGGACGCCCGCTGCCGGACTCCACGCGGCAGAAGATCGTGGAGCTGGCGCACTCCGGCGCGCGGCCCTGCGACATCAGCCGCATCCTGCAGGTCTCCAACGGATGCGTCTCCAAGATACTCGGCAGGTCAGTTGGTTTGGATATCATATTTAAGATTTAAATGCATGCTTGGTATTAAAGTGATCGAAGAAAAAAATTAAAGTCTCAACAATATTTTTTGCCATTTGAGCAATCAATTGTAAAATGAGAAGCCACGGTTTCCACGCGCGTTTCAAGACAATAATGTTATGGACCTATCCGTTAGGGTCTGGTTGTTGACTTGAAGGTCTCTCGTGGTTTCCGATACCTTCAACACAAAACTTGGAATCAGAACTATCTGTGGCTGGGCTTTTTTGTGTATTTATTTGTCGTATTTCAATTTGGTCACTTTAATACTAAGCTAAGATATGATAATTTTGCATGTTTTCCCAGACTAGGCATTCCACTTTATTCGAAGGTTAATTTCGAAAAATTCGCTCATCTAGCATATTATCCTGTTCCTTCTTATACAAAAAAAAAGTATGTTGCATTTTTTTATATTATAGGTTACATAGTACATCGCAATGTCACTCTTAAAATGTGTAATAATAGAATACGCTATTTAAAAATGTAAAATTAGGTCTCGACCTAAGCCGGTCGACTATCGATAAGCTATAATCTATCAATTTCTGACACTTTAGTCGGATCTAAAAGTATTTGAACAAAAATAAATCTATTTTTCAGATTCGCCTATTTAATATTATCACATACAAGACAAGTTTGATAAATGATGCATCCTTTTAAATATTTTTAAGTATATTTACTTTTTTTGGTTGTTCAATCTAATTTTTGATTGACGAATCCCAAAGTATATAATTAATGCGAGATCAATTAGTTCATTTTTTATTATTATTTTTCAGATATTTTATTTTTGCTACCGATAAGTACAAGACACTTTAAAATGGCTATTTTCGTGTAATGAAAAGTATCAGACATGTTTTCATTATAAAATTCGTATTGAATCTATACACATTTTACGATTTTCAAAAGCTTACTACTATACCCACATAAGAATATTATTCTAAAGAAAGAGAAATTCCATTATGTTGCTAAGTCCATTTAATTCTTTTCTTGGCATAATTCTTAACAATAAAATCAATGAGTTCAAGTCAACGAGTACAAAACAGCACCCATAAATAGAGCCGAGTACAATTACACGACATGGAAACGAATTATTTAACGCGGCCGTACAAAAGTGAATGGATCGATTATGTCTATCTCAACACGGGGGTCAAATTCTTGTGACACGCGCACAAATTGAAGGAATTCCCATAGCGCCGCCCAAGGAACCGCACAATGCGCCCAACAATACGTCGCGGACAAAATTAACGAATATTTCAATGAATTAATCAATACAATAGTTCGCGTTTGCATTCCCATAGTTTATTGTTTTTTAGAATGAAGGGCGCGCACTGCGGGAACACTTGGGAATTTTCGAATCGACATCGGGTGCGACACTATGGGGTGCCTCTAATTTCGGTTTTATTGTTTGATTGCGATTTTATCTGGAGATCACTGAGGATTCCGGCCCTCGCGACTAGATCGAGTGCTTATTGAAACTCCGCGAGTGTTGCTTAATCGTAATGGAGTTAATAAATCTTGATTTGGCCGCTTGATAAGTGTGAAAACATTTGTCTTGCGAGTCCGTTTTATCCCAGGGATGTAAATATCTAGGCTTTGGTTCGATTAATTCACTGCTAACACGACGTTGATGTAATTAAGATTATTAGGAATAATGGTACTTACTCTAAATCATATCGTACTCTAGAAGAGTAGATGATATTTGGATTTTTATCGCTAGCTAATTGGGTATTTGACTGTTGTGGCAATAAATTATAAAATGTGTTGCATATGATAGCTTTTTGGTAAACAATAATTATAGGTATTTTTATTTACATTTATCTAAATTATAAATATTTAAATAGTCTAAAATAAGTTTGCCATTTTTTATCTGTTGATTAAATGTAACAAAACACGACAAGCTGTCATTGTGCAGCGTGTGATGTCACGATTGACAATTTTCATTCATCTCTGCCACTAAGATCATTCACCATTTATAAAGCGTGACGTAACTTTTTCAAAGTCACGTGACCTACCGTTTTGGTGACTTATATGATGATAAAACTGGAAAATATGTTTATTCGTTATAAACAACTCTTTAAAAATAAATTAATAGTTTGAAGAGGTATAGAGTGATTATATCTAGACTTTAAAACACTTTTCAGAAATTAGTCAAATAGCCAATTGACTGGTCCTTTTTTTATATTTTTTTCTGTTTTCTATTTTTGATACATTATGTAGCGGTAACTAAAATATTAATAACTTATCTAAACTCATTGTTTCAGTTTTAGTTTCCGTGTAATACAAAGCTATTTTCTGTTTTAATAGAGTGACAACTAATCAAAACAAATCACCTTTGTACTCCACAATACTTCCTTAAAACGTGTGAGAACAAATGACGTTAAAAGTCAATTCCCAACAATAAAAACATAAAGAATGTCGATCAAAGAAACTAGACTTATTTTAATATAGGGTGTACCTTTCAGGGCTGTCCCACGACCGCCCTAAATAAAAATCAAAATAAAACATTATTTCCCAGTAATTGGCACCCCTGCCGGGGCGACTGCTTGACGCCACTTCAAGAGATCTTATAGGAAAATAATTTTGCCAGGCTACCCCATGACGGAGCCCACTGTGCACATGTTGTTATTTTGTTGTGTTTTGCTTGTTAAGTTGGCGAAACTGGTGCTTTTCGAAGCAAAATGCTTTCTAATAAAGGATTGTATTTTTTATTGTTCATTGCGAATTCGGTATTGTTGGTTTACTTTGTTGTAAGTTATCGAAGTTTGCATAAGGTCATAAGGTTAATGAGTAGTTATTGTATTGATAGAGTTAGAATCTTTATATAAAAAAAAATGTACAAAAATGTTTTTGTGGACTATGAACATCACAAAAATACCTAATTTCCGTTTTCAGTATTTATGTTTTATCTTCCAATCAAAACATCCCTTATTTTCCAATTAACCTTTAAAGCATGTGTTTAGTTTCCTTAATTACAATTTTCACAGAATTGGTACACTATTGCATTACTTTTTTTGCAATACGAAATAAACTATTTGATATATTAAAAACAAACCTAAACAGTTTTCAGAATAAGCCAATTTGGACGTTCACCAAAAATAATCGTCCAATTTCGATAATCCATAGACAATCTACCCTCTCCTGCAAGTGCTGCTGAGTACGCGATTCCCACACACCCCTGAATTCTTATCGTGCCAATTACGAGAAGGGTTCCGTAGGGTTCCTTAGGGCTTATAGAAAGGGCAAGCGTGGCATGACTCCTAATTAAGATGGCTTCCCGCTGCTCAACCGGTTACGCTTTGGTGAAATTTTTCGTGGCTATTTTGTGAAGGTAATAAGTTTAATATGGTAAGTTTGGCCTGTTAGAAATAGTCTAGTGAAATATTCTATGAAAGTAGGTGCTCCTTACTGCATAAATAACGCCTCTATTTTCTTGTAAGTTTGTTCGATGCAGTTGTCGAAGTGATGCTTCTTGAAAATCCGCTTTAATAGTTTCGTCGTACTGCATTAAAAGTATGTTGGAATCATAAAGTAAAGAAAACATTATTTAATTATGTATAACACACAAAACGGAAATCTACAAACTTGAAAAATTTTAAAAGAACTTTAAACTCAACTCAGACAAAATATTATTACGACTCACTAATGTTCGGGAAAAATGTATATAAAAATAAAAACAAATATAAAAACATTTAAAACACTCCACGATATAAGAAAATCTCCACTACAATTTTCAAACACTTCAAAAGACTATTCTGTACCCAAGTGTTATAACATCATCATCGCTAACTTACTTACGTTTAAATAACCACTTCAAAAACAATCTGTGATAAGTACCCATTTGACGTTGGCCCCCCAAATCTGCCATCTTCGACCCCCTGAGGGCTCGACCCGGGAGCCGCTACCTATTACATCGACTGTGTAACTGCGAGCTTTGTCACCGTCCGTTGTTATCACGCAGCAATGTATGTTAAAATCCGTAGTAATTATACATTAACGGTTGCGTTAGTGGTGCGTCGATTTCCATCAATTTGCTATTGTTTGGCGCAATTTGCTCGGTTGGACGACAATTTGTTTTCGATTTCGTTTGTTAGTGGCTAGTCGGGTAAACTTTGATGTGGTAATATGTTATTATTATTTTATATCATATATTAATGCGGTCGTGGATAACAAAATTGGAAATTGCGTCACGATTATTGATTATAGCTGACTTTTTTCGGTTTACTTTACAAAACATGACGAACTTATATACGGGCAGATGTATTTTTAATATTTTTTTAAGAACATGACCAGTTGATTCAAGTACTAAATTGATAACTAAAAATATTTTTTCTCA
The DNA here is from genome assembly GCA_949752805.1 of Deilephila elpenor. NCBI lineage: Eukaryota > Metazoa > Arthropoda > Insecta > Lepidoptera > Sphingidae > Deilephila > Deilephila elpenor. The sequence continues at coordinate 4,929,464 of OX457114.1, forward strand.
AGTCTAATGTTGTCACCCAAAGCACCTTAATGTTCAAATATTTTGGAGAGGTTAAGTTTAGGAACTTTCCAAAATTCGCCCCGCAAACAACTTTCGGAAAAATCTAACTTTTAACGACTGCCGGCACATTTTTAACTTTAAAGGGGTTTTATACATGATACTGATTCGAAAGTTGAGGCTGGAATTAAATAAGGATTAGCAGATATTGCAGGATGAGGTACCTCCGAGGTTCTGAATTTGATTGTCAGGTCGGGTAATACCTTTTTTCAATTTAAAACATTATTTTCAGTAACGTCATTGGGCTTTTAATAAAGAATATTTAATGTTACATAACCAAAAGAAATTGGTAACTCTACGTAAATCCGGGATTGGTATATAAGAAAATCAATGAATTAAACCAAATTATAAAATATGAATAATATTTTTATTGATGAAAAAATCGGTACCTGTCAAAAGTTCATCGACCTTGTGTCAAAATGGTACTCAATTAAAAGGTAGTGAGCACGCCCTTCTTCAGCCCGCCCTTTTTGAGAGCCGCCCAGGGCGAAAGCGATTACCAACCCCCACAGGCTGCCCTCGCGGTAATAACCTTATAAATAATACACAGGGTTGCAATAGGAAGCTATGAAATGCGAAAAAACAAGTTTCTGATATTGTGTTTCTTTTAGCGGATATATGTAAGTTTACGCGAAATACAAATTACTGGTTGAAAATTTTGTATTATTTTCAGGTATTTTTAAGACTTTTTATACCCGTTGAAATATTATGAGACAAATTGTTGTAATGTTCCTATTTTTTAACTATAATTCTTTTAACTATAGCCTATTGCGTCATTTAACAACAAAAAAAAAATAACTTACTTTGTTTTAACCAAACAAGTTGGCATTAAATTTATTAACACTACTTGAATATTTAATAAAACACACGATATTTAAATCTGAATATAGCTACAATAAGATACGAGTCAACCACCGGGGCCCATAGTCCCCACATTACCTCCTAAATACATCCCTGTACAATGATATCCGCCAATTCCTAAGTAAACAAGTATCGACAGATGACAATCTTGATTTCCGCACGATAATTCTGTTTATTTGGGGTCGACATAGTTATGTAACCATTTGCAACGGTTATTTGTAACTCATTCAACTATAAGTACAGCAGATGTACACTTTTTGTTATTTAAACGGTAACATATGCTAAAAAAACATTGTCAAAATACAAGATATAGGTTAAAAGCTTCGGTTACTTTGTTCTTCTCTATTATTGCAGCGTCAAAGTTTATATCGGATCTGATGATAAATAATATGTGGTCTTGATAGAGTTTCGACTTGCAAAAGAAAATGAATTCTGGCGATTTGACATAAATATGCCGGCTTAGTTAGCTACTTTTTTAAGCTACAGTAAAGGACTCAGGAGTGTAGAAAGGGGGTAAACGTGAGCCGAAAAATGCCCCATACATTTATGAAATAAAGATAACCGAATCTCTTGGTTTTAATCCTTTATATTTAACGGGTCAATTTACGATATCAGTCAGTTCACAATGAATCAACCTATACAATTTTAAGCAATACGGATGTCGGATCTTCATTACCTTATCCTTATTTGATTTAAATATTTATGTCCACGTCGTTTCAGACCACTTGCTTCCGTAGGTTTAACATGATTTTCATGCATGTTGCAGATAAAGTTGGTGTCATAGATGTCTGTTATACTACATATAAGGTCGGCGATGATTTTACGATCGTCCATTGCAAGAAATGACAAACAAAGTATATGATTACTAATTAAAAAGTCAATTAACAGTAGATATAGCAAAACTGACAATCAAGAAAAACATATACTGCCCACTCCTATGTCACAAGCGTAACCGTATAATTATATCCAAATACCTCCAAATCCCTATCGAAATCGCATCGAAATGATTACAGCACTAATGTCCATTGTACCGGCATCTGCAATCTGTATCCGTGGATTGTTGGTCCAAATATCGACACATGTCTATCTCCCAACAATAGCCCAGCATCAGTCCACATCCTGTATCAACAATGGCATATTTAACTTTACCACCCTGTATACACCGAGGACCTTATTACAAAGCGATTAAGAGGTAATTTCGTTTGGCAATCTCGGTAGTGAGAGCAAATGTATGTTTGCGGTGTTTGTATAGGCACTCCAAGTTAAGGGGATAGCGGGGATTATATTTTTGTAATTTAGTTGTAATGCTTTCTCGAGTGGTATGGGAAGATGTGGTTTGTTTGCACGGCGTATGTTACTTTGATATTTAAGGGTAATTTTAGGGAATATTTAAAAAAATGTTTATAAGCTGCTAAGGGATGATGTATTATGTCGGTTTATATTAAGAAATAAATAAATCTATAATTGGATTTAAGTACGGTTTTTCTAGCTTTTATTTATATGCATATGGAATATATTCACGCTAAAATCGTGAATGGGGAGGTACAAGAAATATTTCTGTTTTATAATTTGCCTGAGACTAAATTTGTTGCACCAATGTACAAAACTAATTCGTATCAAAATAATCCAGATTAAAGTGGAGTGCCTGTCATGGTGATCGAACCTAGTTCCTCACTATAATAAGCTGAATACACCATTAGTCTAATGACCCCATACAATAGATCAATTCTATATAATTAATGTATATTAATTTTCTTTTGTCTCTACGATAATTACGGTAATGAAAACCCATTTCACTTAAAAATGAACTCTACCACCTCAGACATAGAGTACAGGATCACTTATATTATCATAATGGCAACTTAGCCTTTAAAAATGGACTTTGTTATAATAACTATACAGTATAAATTCGGTTGTAACGCCATACATAGACCTAATACGATACCACCATATTCCACAATCCAAACTAAGTTCAGCTTCGCACGCAGATATTACGAGACGGGGTCAATCAAGCCCCGCGCCATCGGGGGCTCCAAACCTAGGGTTGCCACCACGCCGGTGGTGCAGAAGATAGCGGACTACAAGAGAGAGTGCCCCTCGATCTTCGCGTGGGAGATCAGGGACCGCCTGCTGAGCGAAAACGTGTGCAACAACGACAACATACCTAGCGTGAGTATTTGACTTTATTCATTTAAGTGACAATCCTATTGATATTGTAAGGAAAGTATTATTTATTTGTAGTCGATAAACTGTAGAACCAATGGAGGATATTTACTTATTTTTATCAAATCCAAATACAGTAATCATTCAAAGTGAAGTCTATCACTTAATAGCAACAACCGTGATGTATCGTAGGTTTGCGAAACAAATATTCTTTGATAAACTTTTGTCTTGAACCCAGGCCCTCTCGCCTCACAGCCGGCTTGTCATTCAGTCACAAGGCACGTCACAACACAACACAACACTCGTTACTTTTCTATGAATTTAATTATAACAGCCCCAAACACTCTACAACACAATGTGACAATAATCAAAATAAGCCGAACAAAATTCCTTTTTTTTTCTAAATCCAATTTCGCAATTTTCGATTTCCACGTTTGACCATATGTCCCGATGCCGGCCCATTGTCCACCAAACCTTTTGATCCAAGTCCATGGGTTCTATTCTGTTATAAAATTTTGTTATAGACTACATTTTTTTTGTGAATCTATACACAAATCCGTGTCTATTATTAACTGGAGAGTTCATAAATCGTTGTGCTAATAAACTGTCGTCGAAAACAAACTTTTTTTACAACACATTTGCGCGAACGATAAAATATAATAAGATATATTAGAGACCTTTTGTATTGTGATTGCAGACACATTTTTTTGCACGTTGGAATAAATTACTTCAGTCGCCGCGTAATGTCACCTTTTGATGAAGTGTCAGTGTGCATAGGTTGTGATACCTGAGGTCTAGGGTTCCAATCCCAGATTGAGCCATACACCTTGATGAGTTTAAAAAACCCTATATGAATAAGCTGGCACTGGAATTTGTGTCCGGCATTGTAGTATTGTCACCAGTTATCAGTAGATATGGTTTCACCAGCATCTCTTATTTGTAATATGATAAAGAATAATATAAATTAAAAGTTATTAATGCAAATCCTCACTGTTAATATAACGCTACTACACCTATTCAATTGCATTATCCAACAACACTAAAAGGTCACCTTTAGCAATGACACAATTAATTATTCAGTATTTAAAACTTAACATTATTAATCACATATTTGACACGTATCCGATCGAATAATTAATCCTTACTAAAGACATGGATATATATCAATCCACCTCGAACAAAAAAGGTAATTACAACACCATACGTAGTAACGAAATACATCTAGCAGTTAATGAATCGAGTGAAAAATAAAAAAGGATTCCGCGTCCCCGTATAAAATATATCGCGTACATATTAAATAAAGCCGTGGGTAAACTGACGCGGCCGGTAATCGAACCTGACGTGCTGGAGCGACATCTGCGCGGTACGTACGCAAAAAATGACAAAAGCTAAAATTGATAATTTTTTTCAACCGCCAACGTCATTCTCCAGGCCAATTTTTCTGTTAATAATGTCACAACTCCAAAAATTGTGTTTTTGCGACGCACACTGGTGCACAATGAGTGATGTGCGGACAAAAACGTTTTGTACTTTGAAGTGTTGAAATTACGGTTTTGTGGATTGTACGTGTTTAATATTGATATACAAGTATTGTAAAGGCAATTGCAGTGGAATACTCTTCGAGTAAAAATTAATTAATTATCTTTGCCTGATTAATGCTCGGCTTGAAATATCACTGGAAGTTCTTGTAATTTATTGCTATTTATCATTACGATAATCATATTCTAAATGTATAATTACAGTTAGCTAAAAGTGTTACAGGTAATATATTATTAATTATACCTGCTTATAAACATAAAGGCTAAAGTGCATTGCACCGATCTAAAATCCTTGACGCTGTCTTATAAACGTTGCCCTTTAACAGTTGAGGATATGATTGAAATAACAGATTATTAACAAGTTAGAAAAATATCGTCCCCAAAACTTGAATCTCAAAGATTCATTAACATGACCTTGAAATCGTTTCGAAACAACTTATTATCGTCTATTCTGGGTACTGTTATTCTTCAAACTAGTCAAGTCACTGAACCCTGTTTAAAATTTCAAACTATTGGTACGCTACGAACTCAATCTAATTCATAACAATTTACCGATTCATAGATACGTCTATAGAGACAGTGATTCAATGTAATATTTATAAAATACATTTATAGACCACAGCTCGACATAAACATCGACACGAAAACAACATAAACATATTTTAAATCCATCTGCCAATATTTTGCGAAACATAAAGGCAATACATAGAGTAAGGTGACAGAACGGGAGGAGAGCGCCACACATCCATAACTATTCATAAACGTACCACCCTCTCGTAACAAGAGGACACAAAATCGAAATACCCAAAGCCCCTAGAAGATTCGGCGCCAAAGGGGCTATTTTTATGACTGTCGTACCTACGCACTCGGCCCACTGTGCAAATAGGTGAGCGGAACGGATGATACATTTACACACGTGGTAGAAAGAGACGGTTGATCACCGTGGGCTCCGTAGCCTAGTCATAACGGTCGAATGGGCGTGATGTTTCTTACCAACTGAAAGCGGACAAAAATACGTGGAACAATCGATTATTGCTTGGAGGCAGAACGTTCTAAGTGTTGGCCGGGTCGGTTGATGCGAGCATCACTGCGCGACATTGTCTGTCATTGTCCACTTAATATCTTAAAAACAAGATAATAATTCAAGAAAAAATGCTTTTTGTCATTTATTAAATGATTTATTTCCAAGAAACGAAACGACTCGAAAAATAAAGAAATTTTATTTGTACATACTTAAGTTTAATAGTACTATTACTGGTATATTGCCCTTCAAATTCTGACTACCAAAAATCCACTGCGAATACAGTGCGAAGCGCGAACTCCAACAACACAGACATCCAGCGCGAGCACGACTGTACGTAAACAACCGTCTGACGGTTAAGTCGTTTTTCTTCCGCATCACATTCACAATTTACACATGGATGCACAGAATATTTGCCATCACTTTTACACACACAGGGCCGCCGTAAAGATCTGCATCGACTCATATTCGCTGGCCTTGTTGCGTGGATTAACGTCAACCGCTCATGATGGCTCGCCAATTGACAGTCGGGACCTTTGTGGATGTGTTAAAGAAAATGAAATTGTTGTGGTACAAAATTACAGCTTTTAGATACCGTAGGATCTTTGTGTTTTGTCCTAAGCTGTGTTTGATGTCAATCTTCTACAATTGTTTGAAGTATGGTGTTAAGATATTCTCTTTATTAATTATAAAAGTTTTTTTGCTTTAATACAATCTAAATTATTTGTAACTGTATCATTCCATGAATGTTCTACTGCTTATTTTAGCTTGGTATTATGACTTGGGACTCGTGTACAACAAACTTTGAGGAGCAGATTTGACTAGGATAGAGGTTAGTGTACGAATTGTATAAAGTGTTTATATGGCTTCTCATAGAGTTTACCAACTTGTTATGACTAATGAAATAGTCTGATTCAATATCTAAACTGGCGTTAACATGATATAATCGCACCTAACACCCCAAATCAGACGATAATTCCGTTGATTGTTTACATCATATTCGGGAACGGCAAATTAAATCAGCTAATCGGGCACGTGGCGTCGAATCGTTAGCAAATCCAGTGTTGCCAACTCAAGCGGAGTTAAATACGATTTGGAGACATATAATTTGACGGCACAGCACGGGCCAGACACCCGACACCGCCAAAACGCTACCGGCTTGCTTTACAAGGGCTTCTCGCGACACTTGTAGCCTTATTTCAACGGGGAACTGTTTTTATCACGGTATAAATGTTGCTTTAAATGTTGCGGTAGCGTGCACTAGAATGTCTTCCTCCAAACGGTGTGTTTGAATTGATTGTGGTGTTTTAGATTGGTAGAGAATGGAAGATGGAAGAGAATAAAAGAACAGACTAGGAATGTAGTCTAAAGAAGGAAAGAGATAGAGCAATAGCTACAATAATGGATAAGTGATTATAGCATCTCTGAGAAGAATTGGACACCAGAGGAATGATATAGACTAAGAATAGGATCGCATGTGCAAGTGAAATGTCAGCATATCAAGTAAAATGAATATGTAGAGTCCCTGCCTAGTTTGAGATACAGACGTAATCATACAGTCTGTATTTATTTTTTCTTTTTATATAAGCATTCATATGATAGAGCTACATATGATTCTGAGCTGCGTTTTAGACCTTTGTGGTCTCCAAAAGCGCAGTCTGATTTAGAAGGTTCCTTAATTATTGGTTCAAAATATCTCTAAATGAGGGTTGATTTTCAATCTGTGATTGTCTCTACCTCTCAGAGTCTTATCTTCTAAGACTGAATACACAATTGCATGCTTATTTGAATAACAGGAATATCTAATACTGATACCTTATACTGATGTCCACAGAATCGTGTAATAATTTTAATTAAGTATTGGTAATTACTAACTAATTACCTCAGTGGCTGTTAATTAAGAAGCCGGCTACGAATTGGGACAAATATTGGTGAGACTAACAAATATTTGATTTAAGTCTTGGTGTTGAGAAACTAAAAATTTTCAGGTTATCCACTGCTGTAGTTAGTTCTTCTGTAAAGATTTTCGCGGCTACTTGTTAAAAGTGGTCTGGTCTAACGACATTCTATCATCTCTCTAAAATACATATACAAGGCACGGGCCTTCCTACGATCGACAAGAAGTGCGGTTTGGCAGCTTTCAAACACCGTACATATTCCTATAAAAATCTCTATGGTATGCAGATTTCAGATGAATTTAAGTACCCAAAACAAAATTCCTACAACACGTTTGCATCATAAGTACATTATTCACAAACGCTAAGAACTTAAATTGTTATTATGCGGAGGCATTCGGAGGTATTCGGAGGGTGGGGCCCTCGGTCACGCGATGTTACTCTCGCTTAATCGCCACGCACTGTGACATATTTGTTGGGGAGAGGCGGACTCGCGGTATCGATCGGGCATCGCGCCCACCATCGAGTTTTTATTAATACTGGGTTCTTGTCTTTTAGTTTGAAAGGACTCGTCTTGAGATTACAGTAGAATTGTTTGGTAATAATTCAATTTAATAGTCAGTTATGTAGTTTCAATTTTATCTAAGATTCGTTTAATATTCGATAGATGTGAATAGATCTTTGTGTCTTTACTTCGGTTCAAATTCTAATCAATTTTGTGTAAATTATGTGGGCTCAAGTAATTAGGCTCAAGTATTTAGGCATAACCAATTCCAATTCACCGTTTAATTTTTTCATGTTCCAAATTAACTTCATCAAAAAGAAAACTCCATAAAAACCCGATCTCATCTGAAATCACCGACAAATTTAACATCAATAATGAACTCGGCGGGCGCGCCGACAAACTATCCAATCTCATCGCCCTTTGGGAATTGCAAAAAACCATCCCCTAACCGAGCTACCCTCAACCGCTTTCCACCGGGGAATCGAACCCGGGTCTCCGCGGGTTAAGCGTGTACGTTAAAATGTTTACAGATAATGCTGAGAGGTAATAGTTCTAATTCGGCCCCCTCTGTACCGGAATTCGTATTGATAAGGTCCTTTTGTCGGCAGGAGGTGAATAGAGATTTAATGTGGGGACTCGGTATCTCTTTAAGTTACATTCGCCTTTTTCGGCCGACTCCTTTGGATAATGAAATGCGTTTGGTAATTTGTATTTTTCGTATGGCTTTTCTTTCATGATGATACTTTGGGATTAAGAAGTTTCCGACGGTAAAATTATATATTGATGGATAAAAAATATTTATTATCGTGTTCTACTTTTTATCGATGACGAAAGTAGGTACATTGAAACTTGGTTAAGTGGGACGTGGATACGTGAAAAACCTCCATAACTTGAACTCATGCTGAGGTCCCAAAACTTTGGCACTGAATTACCTCTGCTAGTGGGACGAAGCAAACCTCTATATGGGATTCGTTCTTTCTGTTTTTCGTCATAGTTACCTCTTTAACAGTGACTGTAATTGCCATGCAGTTCTTAGAAATTATAAGTCTTAAGTGGTGTTGTTCCTATTTATGCGTAGATGTTTTTATCAAACTATTGAATGAATCAAGTAATTCGCGATATTTAAAAAACCATTAAAAGTTTAGCAAAAGTATCACGATCAAAACGAAAGCCTACCTATATGCTTTCCAATGACCCCGATACTAAACTCGGCAAAAAAAAACGCGGCGTCCACGACACATCTAATGCGCTCTACAAATTCGTTTAACCGCGTAAACGTCGCTTTTGCTCGGCGCGTGTTTTTGAAAGACCACCGGCGCGCACCGATCTCTAACACTATCGCTCGCAAGACGATCTATCTCACTAACCATATAGGGCTGCCTTGAGAATTTCCAATTCTAATGCTTTTGTTTTAATTAAGGCTACTTTTTTTCGAGAAAAAGATTGTAGAACTTGAATAGGATCTCTGTAACGTGTGATTTTCTATGAAAAGAAAAAATATTTCCTGTTGTTATTATTAAAGTAGAAGAAACATTAATTAAGTGGCATTCTGGTTTTCAAAATTATCGTAATATTTACAATTATCTTTAGGTTTTAAAAGAAGGATGTGATTAAGTGATTAAACTTAAAATGTTAAGCACGGTTCAATTTTTTCAATAAACCTGAAAATATAGCTTATATAGCATAAAAATTTTAGACATAATTTAACGTAAAATATTATTCATTTTTCAAAAGAACATTCGATCATCATCAACAACAGAACCAAACTCGACACACAATACCAAAAGAATATAAAAACCCTCCGACCTCCTTAGTAATTGTCAGTTTTGTGGCAACCCTAACCGGGAGGTGCGCCGGCGCATCCGACGTGACACCTGTCAACTGTCATACTGACGCGGCGGACGCCCGCGCGTCGTTCAGAAATGATCTATCGGCGCCCTATCGGTGACATCGCGAAACACGATACACACAGTTCGCTTCTAATTAGATACTACGGACGTGATTTTATCTCTATACGGGGCTATCGTATTAAAAATATGATGTACCTATTTTTTTTTAAATGTTTTTTAGGTAAATATGCTTCAGTTTTGTAGTAAAGTAAGTTAATAATAGGTGTTGGCAAGTTTTACACTGAATATGCAGCCTTCATTCAGTTTTGTTCCTCATTATGCAGGATATAATCCATTTTAAAATATCAAGTAATGTTTTGCGGTTAAAAAGCTATACATTCTGTAATCGGAATTGTTTCCGTAAATTTATAGACAGTTGTTTTACTTACGGAGAATTTACGACGCGGATTCAGTTACACTTAAACCAAACAAACAGCGAATGAAACACTTTTCGGCGTAAATATTGCAATTTAAAATGAAGTTTAAAAACAATATTAAATGTGCCCTTTCGCATAACAATATCGTTTTACCGCTGTTCGGAACGCACGCTCGGCGCTCGGCTGTCATGCAGTTGGAACACTGTCCGTCGTATCGGGTTTCAGAACGCCACTCCATGTACAGTAGTTGCATTATTTCAGGCATCACTTCACCTATTATTGCGAATATAATTAAGCCTTTAATAAGTTTAAGTTCGACGTTGATTGACAAGTGCGAAATCGTGGCGATAAATGTGTTGCCAGCTCTAAAGGTGGGAATATTAGGTAGAGTTTGTAATATGGCTCTTTTTGCTTTGGCCACTTATCTTCTCAGACTCGATTGCATCGTGTAACTTAAACGTTAATTAACGTCATTCCGGCTGTCAAAACCGAACCTACATTTGGCCGCAACAATGTTATTGTCTAAGTTACTAGGTGCAATAGAAACTTAGTCCTTTAAAAATTCAAACTTTTTATGTGGAATTTTTCATTAGTGTTTATGTTAAATATACCTCTAAAAATACAATAAAATAGTCTTACTACGAAATAATTTTACGTATTTACAAAACTTTTTTATATTTTTGTATAACAATTTCCAATAAGACTTTCTACAGGCAAATGCATCGAACTTGGCCCGTATTTACTGCCTTTCTGCTCTGAGCACCACGAATTAGTGACCAGCGATGTGTGTAAAGGGTCTAAAACTTTCGGCAGGCTTAGAGTCGCGGTGCGTGTGCGTGCACGGGGGGCTTTAAACGAGATTTAAAAAGGTGCTTTTAGTTTGGATGCGATGCGAGCTACGCGCCGGCGAACATTCAGCCTTTTTAAATAAAACACGAGCTAAACCGGTCCGTTAGTTATTTTTATAACAAAATATGATGCGGAATTTGTCAGCGTTTAGGCTTGGATTTTGTGATTTGTCAGGCAAATTATGAACGTGAACTGAAATTATTGACACATGAAAATATTTTAAATGTCGAAATCTTTTTTAGTTATATTGAAATAATTTGCTTAAAACGATTTGCATTCGAGTCATTTTAAGATTAATAGCAACATTCCATGTGGTACAGAACACTTTGGTAATATCTGATATCTTAATCAATACATATTTGTGACATATTTTTTAAATTGTTTTAAATGATGAATTTATTTATTGAAATCTACAAAACATATAAAAAGTCTTATCGCTGTTCATAACATTCTTAATGCCATTTAACTAATTAATCCACGCGACTTAGTAAAATTTTAAAATACTCTACAATAATTTAAAATACGACAACAAAAATGAAAAACCCATTAAATGATGGCATAAAAAAGATTTGTGACAAAAACGCTACAGCTGCGTGCAGTGTGGCGTGATAATGTGAAAACACGCGATTACCCGCCAACTCTTCACATAATGACATCTGAACAAATATGGCGGTCGATCGCGCTCCACCTTGTCTACTATGGACACGTGCCGCCCTGTTCAACTATCTTTTTTAACAATAAAACTTTTTACAATTAAACCTTTTTTATCTCGAAAACCGATCCGGAGTAACGTTTGTCGGAAAATAATTAGTTTTTTAAATGTTACATTTTAACGTTACTGAAATAGCATTTCTTATTACTATTCTTAGCTCGATCGTAGCTTATCTCGTGGTGAAATCGAAAGTTGTTCTTATTATCGGCGTCTGTTCCTTCTGGTACTCAGGGTTACATTTTTTTAATTGAATACTTTTTACTCGTTCTTTTATACTGAAATGTACAAGTATATAGAAAAAATGAGTCACTATTCTAAATTCTATGTCTATCATATGTATTGCTATAACCCCTCAACAAAATAACATACAAAATGCTTTAAATTCTAATAGGAATGTATACCTTCTTTAATCTTTCCTACGTATCTGATTGGCCGGGGCGCTGTCACAAACAGGGTTCGCTTTTTAAATGCACCTCTCTTATTGGATCGTTTCATATTCGAAATTTAAAATGTTTTTGGCGTTGAAGAGGGGTTTATCTTATTGGGAAAAAATTGCTTGTGGTAATAGATTTTATCCTCTCTGTTTTCAGATTCTGTGTTGTGTTAAAAGGAAGTTTATGTTAGAATTCGATTACCAATCAACGAAGTCTTATTAGTTTTAATTTTTTAATCCTATTATTAATTGGTAGGTATGTTTTAAGTTTATAACAACTGATAATATCAGAAGTTTAATAAAGTGTAAAACAGAATTTACGGAAAAATGGTTTTTGTGCATTTTTGTTTTCAATTTTTTTTGCGTTAATGCGATATTCTTTACCATTAGTAAATTTACTAAACTCGATTTATATGAAATCAGGGTCTATGAATCTTCACAAGTCTGTATAGTTACGTTTGCACTGTAGAGAAGTCTTCATAACTCCACTCTCCCAACATGTAGGTACATTTTACGAAGGTGCTCACACGCGCACTCCGCGCAGCATTATCTTCCATTAGTGCTACACCGGATTAAATCACGAGCTCTAACATTTCGCTAAATGCGCTGTTTTATACACAAATGATGCAATTATTTTCTGTATGATAATTTAATACTTTACAGTAATAATTATGTATGCGTAATAAAAGAAAGCTTTATGAAATACGATAAATATAACGTGCTATTTTACTGTTTAATACGTTATGTTATTATTGTAAACAAATATCTTCGTAATCAAACTTTAAATGAGTTGTAACATAAATGAAACACAAAAGTTGAACATAATCCAAAACTGAGCAGTTTATCAGATGATTCCGTGTTCATTAAACGATAATTTGCAAGCTAACGCGACGGGAAATAGCCGAATCCCCGGCAGCCTTTCATTATCAAAATATCCGAAGGAGCCATAAAGAACATTCGCTGTTTTGCAAACGCAATCCAGCCCCAACCTCCCCCGAGCGAGGGAAAAATACCGTTTCCCCGTTGCCAATGGCAACAAGAAAACAGATAGATATTATACCTAGGGACCGCTCGCCTGTACATAACTATAACATTATACAACGTGTTAAAATGGGCATACATAGAATTTTATATTTGTGCGCGTGTGTGGGTAGGCTTTTACGCATGCGTGCATTTCGGTGAAAGTAGATAGATATTGGGGTTTTTAGGGCCTTCGAGGGGGTGCGGCCGCCGCCCGGGCGCGGGGGTGTAGGGATGCCCTAATCTGTGTCCCTTTGAGGCTCCCGATTGGAATTTAGTAATCATATTAGATTTTAAATTACACGTGTCTGTAAGTTAAAAGGGCGGGGCGCGCGCCATTTTGTTTCCTATTAGATAGTTCGTTGCAATGGTTTTGTTAGTGTTGCCAACTTACGAACGACGATAAATGCTTAACATAATATATCGAATAATATTAATTAGCATAAATACTTTAAAATATATACAAATTAATGTAAGTACAAGCAAAGAAAGGAATTGTTTAATTTATGGATATCATTGTTGAATGGAAAATCGTAATTGTCTGTTTCCAATCAGTATTTATCTAGAGGGCATTGCACTCATAAAGAAATTCAGTGCTTTACCCACACCTATCAAAATTCTTATAGTCCTCAATCTCCTCCAGGTATCATCAATAAACCGCGTCCTCCGAAACCTGGCGTCGCAGAAGGAGCAAGCGGCATCAGCGCAGAACGACAGCGTGTACGAGAAGCTCAGGATGTTCAACGGGCAGGCGGCGACGGGCTGGTGGTACCCCGGTCTCCCCACGGCCCCGGCGGCACCAGCGATTCCCGCGCCTCTACCTCCTCAGCTCAATAGGACTGGTGCTACTGAAGAGCATAAACGAGGTAAGGATAGATCAAATGATTCCATACTTTAAACAGAGATGGCTTGGCCTTGGGAAAAAAATAAGAATTTCTGTATTCTGCAGACATTATATTTGAGAGAAAGATATTCATATTAGTTATAAATGAATGCTATGGTTTCATTCACGATTTGGATATAGCGTTTAATGAAGAAGAAGAAAGATGAGGAAAACGATGGCATACCCATAAGTAAATGGTGTCTGAAAAATAAATAAGCGCCCGCCCTTTAGAATCTGTCTATATTAACAGTCGATGTAGTTATAATACTTTAAAGTAATAATTAATAACATGACAAACAAAAGTGATAAATCAATTAAGATGCGTTTGCTTAACTTACATACACCATGGGCCGTCTAATAAGACCATTGACGACACATTTATATTGTCTAAATAGACTTCATTCTCATGAAATTTTCGCCTTGTTCGAACACTTTCCAAGAGCAACATTACGTAAAATAAACAAAATTTGAGCCGGTACAGATAAGGTGGTGAGACGTGACAACAATTCCTAACTATGTACTCTTACCGTTGCACTTTGAGTTCGCGACCCGCGCCTTTCCGCGCGCCAAAGGAATCGAAAATGTAGGGCTGTCGCGTGCACTTTTTGTATTGGCAAAGTGGGTACACTATTCCTCATAAGAAGAGTACCGTTTATGTAGAGTTCTTTTTTAAAATTACAAATGGTTCATATGATAATGTTTAAGTATATGTGTCTGTTGATAGATCAAATTACACCCAACACTCCCAATCTTATAGTAAGATTTAACAATGAATGCCTTGGCTACCCGAGTACGCCTTCGCCTGTCACCTGATTGACTTTACTTCAAATCCATACAATAACAATTTGATCATGATAAACGTTGACATGCTTTACTATATTTAAATTCAATACAATTATCATTATATAAATGTTATCACTAGAAAAGATCTTTTAACACACTAAGTGGTGTATCTTTGTAGGCCACCCTAAGAGGGGGATGGGTAGTGAAAGGGGAGGGGGCGTTGTTGCCGCGTTTCTTTGCAAATACCTCGTGCCAGTTGCGGCGCGCTAGATTATATGCCTATTATATGATAGTAGGCACTAGGCAGCTTTGGGGCTATACGTAATATATTTTCGACTCTAATCTGCTTTGGAAGAGAAGTATTTTTTGGCTGTGAAAAAAGAAATCGCGGGTACAAAACATTTTCTTTATAATTCATTGTCACAGGTCTCGATGACCTCGTGGTATTAGATATTACAATTATAAATGTGTAGATTATACTGTATGCAGTATTTGAAAAATCAATCTGAAAGTACAATCAATTTCACACAACTCAGTGGCACAAAGTTACCCGCGTCGTCTTGCTACGTGTCCACTTGGTGTTGGCACCGACGCGACGTATCTGTTGGGATGAGCGCGTGGCGGTAAGGTCAACCGTCGTTAACCCTTGACTCGCCGCTTTGAAGGAAAACTCCGCTGTCGCCTCCACAGCCCGGAATTTCCTCACTTTTCACGTGTGCTAGGGTTGTCGCGTGTAGTAACATTAATATAATATTGTATAATATAATAAAATTTTATTTGGCACATAAAACATACATTACTTAATTACATACATTTTTATATAAAAAGTATATTGTAATAAATTAACGACTTGTAGTTCTTTATTGCCATCAATCATCAGCATTAGTTGTTAGAAATCTATTTGTGGAGGTATGACTCCGCTTTATATGTATCCTCGGTAACCTGCTGGGGGTACATGTACTGAGGCTTCTCTAGTGGCTTTTGATAAATTTGTTTACATAAACACATATTATCATCAAAGCAACCAAATTTCATTTTTACTTGCCTGCAGTTCTAAAAACATTACAATAGTTAAACTTGTTATATATATTTGGCGTAGGTATCATCTACTAAAATACAAATGAAATATGATTTTTCTTAGTTTAACACCTTAAACAGCAACAACAGTTTATAACGCAAGCGAAATTCTTTCCTTAGAGAAAATGTTCACCTACAAGTTTTTTTTCTTGAAACCCTCAGTTGGCAGCCCTAAAATAGGCGTTGTTTAGCGACCCACTACGTGACCTGAATAGTAGCAGTTCCGGCAGACCGCGTCGCGAAAAAAGACGAGTGTTGCCTTCCGACAGAAGCGTCACATCCGCCTTTTTGTTTTATTCCCGCGTCACAGTCTTAAGCTGAAAATGTTAACGTGCCGCAGTTTGAGATTTTTTTAATGTCGCCATCGTTTGTGTGTCGCGTGTGATTTTATGACATACTTTTGTTTCTTGTTGATGGAACTTTACTGGACTTTTTTGCAAGTTGCTTCTCTGTCTCTATATCTTTAGCCTTAGGGAGTCCGCTGAATTTCTATATCTTTAGCCTTAGAAAGTCCGCTGAATTTAGATCTCCAGTTGGTCGCTTAGTTAAAATTATACAACCAGATAGTTTTTCTTAAATCAAACAAAATGTTAGTAACATCATTTTAAATCGAGTTGCTGCTCAATTGTTTATTAAAAAACGGGTATAGAAATGGCGGGCACCGTTTCGGCTCTACCACGAAAGACGAAATAAACATTAAATTTTTGAAAAACGCCTTTGTCTTGATGTGAATATCAAAATCGTAGTCTTTCGTTTCAAACTCACCTTTCCACCGACTAAAGTTTTGTTTACCCGGTGTTACTAGACCGGTGCCAAAGTTGCGCCATCCTGAAAAATCCCTACCACTAATCTAATGAGACCGATCTTTGCTATTATATTTTACGACCATATCAAGACATCGATTTTTTATCCAATTAAAATTCGATACCACAGCACCCCAACATTGGGATAACGGAATCAAACACAGACATAAACACTGATTCGTAAAAATGTGAGAGAGGGCTTTTTAACTTTTTACACTTTAAATATTACTGTAGTGTTTATGTTTGTCGAGTCGAGGACGGGCTTAATTAACTTTGGTCCCGACATTCACTACTGAAAATTCGATTCTCCAAAGATGTTGCCACTGCAAAATGGACCTTAGTGGACTCTACCGAGAACATCTTAGAGGCTTGAGTCGTTTGCAAGTTTTGCGAGTTCAATTGTTACAGTCGAGATTGTTATAAAAATGACTGTTTTTAAATATTTGTAAGGAAGAAGTTTAAACCAGCGCACAATGCATATATGTACCTAGTCAAATCAACACAATAAGATAGAATTAAACATAGAGCAGATCTTTTGATACCATAGCTTTAATGGGCGATGGCTAAACTCTATCATTTCAATGCATATGTTAAACGAATCTAATCCGTATTATTTAAAACCAAAATGACTTAAGTAGACAATAAATTCCTTAAATTCAGTATTTTTTATTCATACAATGTATATTACGCATCCACATCTTTTCCGAATAGTTCTAATTTCAAACCACTTCGACAACCAAACAACCATTTCCCTCCGAACATCCACGCATCCAGCAGTTTTTAATTAATATGCTGAAATTACGTTAACCATACGTCGAGGCTTTATTTTACTATGTACAAGCCTGCCCGCCCTACGGTACTTTTATTGCTGGCCGGCCGGCTACGTCGCTGTTTTTTCCAAATTTACTCCCAGACCCGCCCTTTAATTGTATTACCAGTTTTTCAGTAGCAAGTAATTTTGCGACCTATAGTGGTTATTTTTTTTATTATTAAGTAATCAAGTATTCTATTAAAGAGGCCTTAAAGGCTTCTGAATTAAGTAATCGAGATATTTTTGGTTTACGAACTTATTGAACTCACGAGGATAATTTCGTCTTGTCCTAGCAAAATATTTTTTACGAGATGTTGACTTATTCCTATGAAACAGAAACTGTTAAAATCGGTTCATTGTTCTATACTTGGAGGACGAAGAATTACGGCTAAATTATTCACATTATATTCTAATTCTACAAAAACACATAATGCACAAAACATTTTACTATACTTATTTTTAAAATAGTTTTCACTAACACCTACGAATAAAGTCAGTATATTTTTGAATATTTTTCAGCTGTACAAAGTTTATTCGTAACCAGTTCGACGGCATCGAGTAACAAACACACAAACTTTTCTCATTTACATAATTAATGTAGAATTCGCTTAACAAAAATTCCAAAGTTACTGACCTTTGTTACGTAGCGATAGTAACACAACACCATTCAAAATAAATTCATTAAATATAAGAGTTTTTAATAAACATTACATATTTTTAATTAAGCAAGGTCATTGTCAATTGGTAAAAATTTATTCATCATCATCGCTTTGGCAAGATCAGTAACCAATTTTTAGATATAATAAGAATACATTAATGATCTCTAGGCTCGATTTCATAAAAGTAAGATGACTATACAAATGTTAATTTTGCTCTTTGACACACCACTTTCGTTCCATATCATACATTAACAAACATAGAGTCGTTTCAGACTTATAGCTTTTAAAAAAAAAAAAAAAAATATCCGAACTGTCATCCCAAAAATCAATCTTTATTTCCCCGCCGCGTCATGCGTTAGCCGAAACATTTTTAATATTCAAGCCAGTGTTTAGTTCACGGGTCGATAGCGCCAGCCAATGTTTCGGAAGCTACGCAAAAAACTAAAAAATCCATACATAACAAAATAGCCAATACACTTTGCTACAAAAAGTCCGGGCCGTGATGCGTTTCCATAGCGCTTACATATATTGTACGCACAGTGGGCAATTTTGAATGCGCGTTGGATAAAAGTGAAAGTTTAACGTTTTTATTTTGTGCGGGTAGAATGAATTTTGCTGCTGTAAAGGTATTGTTTTTGTTTTTTTTTGTGTATACACTGTCTTACATTTTGTTCTGTTGTATGTGCGTCAACAATATGAATAATGCCACTTCAACAAACATGAGACCGCATTTAGAGGTAGAGTCGGTAATTTATTACAAATTCTTTTTGTTTATCTTAGTTGTGTACTGATTCGTTTTCAATCAAAACAAAGCTATTGACAAGTTCCAAGTTTATTCCTAACCGCAACCATCACATTGACGCCAGTCACGATTTTCTTTACAAATCTAATAAACGGTTGCTAGAATAGAAAGCATGGTAAGTGCAATTTAACAAGTCCCATTTTAGCTTCCATTACAAAAAAAACATATTTTTAACGTTATTTCTTATAATAAACTAGGCTTAAATTTCTGTAAGCCCATGTATACAAATTCCCCCTAAAACCCACAAAAAGATAAAAGCAATACGTTTTTAAATAAAAGGCCCGGTGGCTGTAATAGAGCGCAGGCCGCAAATTCAGTTCCGGCCAATGTTTGTTTGTTAACAATATATTGAGTCCTAAACTCACCTCGACAAGCGACATTACCTAACATTTGCACAGTGGAACACACTACAAATAATTGCACAAATTGTTTGTGTACACTTGTCTAGGATATAGACACACAGTGGGCACAGTGGTGCAAATGTGATAGCGGTCAGGTTAAATTGAGCACTAATGTGTTCCAAACAATACGCAATATTTGCTGAATGATTTGAATATTTTTAGGTCAATTGCATTTGTGTTAATTTGCTGTAGTTTTGACTGTGATTTTATTTTTAAAGCTACGTTGTTCGTAGTATCTTTAGATTGAGAAGTAACATTATTATGCCCCGTATTACACTGTTTTAACATAATTATGAAATAAACTTTTAGTTAAGTGATTAATCATCAATAACACTGAAAAAATGAGGATTGATATTTGATCATTTCCGCAAAAATCACTACAATGATAAGAGAATCAAAACTTAGCAATGCAAATGTAGCGCTGAAAGATGAGTTCCCGCCGTACAAAGCTGACGGAATAGTTTAGTATGAAACTGGGAAACAAATATTTGTTTAGCGGCTAGTCCGTGACGCGGTGTGGTGGCACGCAAATCATCCCAGTTTAGATTAGATTGTACCTGTGGCGCGGCCTGTTTGTAGCGCGGCTAACTCAATAAAATTCAACTGCATTGTTTCCAATTAGTAGCTTAACAGCGAAATTCAGTATATGCCGGGTATATCAAGATCGCGACCGAAAATGAAGCCAGGTGGTAGTTTTAGTGGTTACAGACACAATGCAATTAAACATTTCGCAAGAAAAGCGACAGATTTTTTTTGAGATTTTTTAAATATCATAATGGTTGTATGGTAAAAACCTAGTTTTTGGGAAAATAGTATAATATAAGGCCTTGCGTACCATTGCGTCTTTAAAAATAAAAAGGTGTACATTGTTATTTTAGGCAAACTATGTATTTACCACCCAAATACGACGATCAGTAAAAAATTACATAAATAAATTAACGATTTTTTTTGCGTTATTTTTAGTTGCATTGCGCCTGAAGTCACTAAAACGACCACCTGGCTTCGTTTTCGGTCGCAGTCTTGATATACCCTGCTTTTTGTCGATTATATTATAATAGAATCGTTTTATGAAAAAACATCATTTGTGTTCTTTTTTTTTATATGATTTTACAAGTCTAAAATGTTTTAGTAGTATTCGATAATTATTGTCAATATTAAATCGAGTAGAATGGTTAAATAAATATTTAACTACGAACTACGTTCTTAAGGTTTTGATACTTTTTTGTCGTTTCTCAAAAACCGTAAAGAAAGGCTCATTACACAGAAATCGAAAGAGAAAAATACCACAAAAATAACAACAATTAGAAAGCTCAAAAATATTAACTGTTCTAATAACAGCTGTATAAAAGTCAATAAGTAGAATATTTATTGAAGCTGTATCCCTCAGGTGTTTGCCAAGTTGGCGCCAATCGGAAACTTTTAAAGTGAAATCAGAATCGATCTGAACCGACAGTGCTCGAGTCGAGAGTATTCGACGTCACAATGCTATGTTTTTTATTGCGCTAAGTGCAATTAGCGCATTGGTTGAATGAAAAAGATTTTCATGCTAGCGGCACGTGTTTACTGTTTAGTTGTAATTGATCGGTTGGGGTTATGGTAAATGAATTTTATAAAGTGTGTGTGTTCTTTTATTGTGTTTAAATTGTGTTTAAATAAGATCAATTTTAGAAACACGTCTACTTAGATAAAACGGCTACAGCCCCAAGATAGCTCATTATCAAAAGTTTTCTGATTTACATAAATTGTTCACTATAAATAAAATACTATTGATAAATAGTTAAATAATCATATTTAAAATATTTAATAGTTAACTTTAGGCACTTTTATTGACCATATTTATATACTTTCAGACAGCACACAATTTAATTAACAAACAATTGATATCCCAAGCCTAATATCAAAGACCTCCAGATGACATTAAGTTTCAAGATGTCAGAGATGTCAATTGGTCAAGACACGGCAATAAAAACGTCCCACCCCAGCGAGCCGACCCCGCACATTAAGCGAATGCTTGATTACAAACAACCAATTTGTCTGTAGCCCCTCCTAGATTAGCTACTATTACTTATACTTATATGATGGCTATTAGGTGATATTAATTTTGTTTTGTAACTATTGTGCTCGGTTTAATTTAATGTTTTTGTAAAGTAGTGAGCTAATTGTATTTTTTAGGACAAAGTTTTAATCTTATTTTTTCTTAGTACCTTTGAGATATGTTTAGTTATAAAAATTACGCTTATAAGCGTTTTTTTATTATATATTTTGAAATCCAGTTAATTTGGCGTGTCAAGTTCAAATAATTTGAATAATTATACTGGTACTAATTGATGCACATCTTACGTAAAAACCACTCCAACAACTCTAAAAGTCAAGATTTTTGTATCCAAACCATCCAATTAAGAGCGAGTCTCGTTTCCTTCAATTCCCAGACGTGTACAACTCAAAGAATGTGCCCAAAAGTGGGCCAAAAGGGGTGTTTATTTAGTCTCAAGTGGCAGATAGCAGACACAGTGGAACATTTTATTCGCGGAAGCGTACCAAATTGGGTGGATCGCGCCTTGTCCGGCCACAGGCCGCGCCGATCTTACTCGCGTTGACACGTTGCATAGGCGGTCGCGATTTGAAATTTTTCAAACAATTATTGGGAATATCTTGAAGTGATTATTGTGAACTGGTCTGATATGAACGAAAAATGAAAACAAATTTATCGATTAAAATTGAGGCCAATTAAGTTCTCTTGAACAACTTTCATGACAATAAATGAAGAAGCAAAGACGGATATTTATGCAATAAAGAAGATATGAATAAAATAAATTCGATCACAATTTTGTATCCACACTTCTATTATTGGTATTGTATTCGCCGTAACTGATAGAAGATTTAATTGACTACAGCGAATAATTTGTTTTTCACCTTAGCTTCGTTCGTCTATTATTTCTAAGCCCCCACAGTTGCCTGCTTGTTGTCAATGAAATGCTTGCGGTCAGGTTGGCAGCGAGTGGCGATCGCGTGCGCCCGTGCCTCGCGCGGCGCAGCGTTGAGTGACAGTATCGATCTCACATAATCGCGCTCCGCCAATCGGCCCCCACCTACGACCGTCGTGTTCGCCCCGATAGCTCCAATTCCGCTTTATCTCCCCGACTTTCTTCGGTCCCCTTTGTGCTTATTTTCTCCAATTTTTTCTTCCTCCACTTTTATTTCGTTCCTTATTTTCTTACTACTATTATTTTCTCTTATGTATTTTTCGTGTTTCATCCCGCCCCTCGCCGACCTTATTGAGGAAAGGAAAAAGTTTTTTGCCGATCATTTTGTAGGTCGTTATTGGTGGAATTGTGGGTAAGTGCGCTCGTCTAAAGAATTGATTTTTTTAATGAATTCTTCCTTTATGCCGCGAACGATAATAAATGAAAACGGTGATTGTTAGAATGGAAATAATATTCGTGTATAATGAGAAAAGAATTTTACTCAGTTTTACTCGTGTTCCTACGTTCTCATTGTACCTACTTTGTTTAATGTTTCTGAAGAAAATAAACGTTTCATTTATGCGTGGCAAGAACAATGAATAATAATTATATTTGTGGAATATTAATCCCACACTTAAGCAATCTTTTTTCTTGATATTAAATGTAAAAAAATCGAAACATGTCACTAGCCATAACCCATGCACAACATTCATATTTTCAAATTTGGAACAACAATTCTTCGACGCACGGAGATCTCATTAGAAATGGTGTCAGGCGGTAAGGGCGTGTGCACACCGAAACAGGCATTGGCGTCGGGCGATCAATCAAAATTGTCAACCGATTGGAAAGTCCGCCATGTTTCGCCGAGCGAATGTCGCGCATCAATCATGTTTCAAAGTGAAATGGAATGTGTCTCGGTCGTGTCGCATCAAACGATGAACTAGAATTTCGATGTTTTCAGTGCGTACGGACAATTGGAGTGGTTCGTGTGAAGATGTAACGTGTAGCTTATGTACGAGTGTACTACAAAGACTATCTTGTTTAGTGTATACCCGTCCTTATCATTCTATGTTTAAAAACGAGGCATTATGGTTGAGTGAACTTAAAAAAAATGGCAATAATTTTCAGTCAAATATTTCGGCTCCACTTTTTTCATGTTGCGCTAAATTTCCTAGCATTCATTTCATTAAGCGATAAAAATAAATCTAACGCAATTTATGATACAAATAAATACACCGTAACATTTTTTTATTCTCGTATTTATAGTTCTCCACAAAAATGGTCCATTACGTATATTACTCCGGTTCTGGCAACATCAAACGTGACAGATTGCATAACAGTCGCGTCATTCAGCGGGGCCATCCGGCCGTGCGGTCATTACTCGGGAATCGAACCCCGACTCAAGTGGGCCGACCATAAAGCAAATTAATCAATTAGCTGGAGGCATGTCGACAGCATTACGGCGATCGTTTAATATCGCCCTTACTGAGGGTAGTAAACAACCAGTGTAGGTTGAACCCAGTTCACCAACAACTAGTATAGGGACATGGGTCAATGTAATTGGAAGTATAATTTTTGTCTGTAATTCTAAGGGTTGTAATTTTGTAGTTTTGCTGACGCATCTGGTTGATAGTCGTGGAGTGCATCGCGAGTGCTTTGTTGATAGTTTGTGATGAAGAGGCTGGTCCCCTCGGCTTTTAAACTTTTTGTTAAAGTTAAACGCTCTGTGAACAAAACGGTGCCTCTTGATACATGATAGCCGCGTTTAACTTTTGTAAATTAAGTGATTTAATACACTTACAGTTATGGCTGTCAGTTTAAAATGATTGCCGTTGTTTGTGAATGGATTGTTATTAAATAAAAATTTGTGAACGTTTTAGTTGACATCTTAACCATTAAAATTGAGCCTAACTTTACAATATGTATTGGTGAAAAAATGAAATATGTATGATTTATTTAAAAAAGCTTCTGTCATCATACAGAATTATTCCGGAATGATTTTGTTACATTATTGTTTATTTTAGGTACTCGTGTATGCTTAAAAATTAAAACAAAACATACATGTACATACATAAACTCACGCCTTTATCCCCGAAGGGGTAGGCAGAGGCGCCACACAGGACACCCATATTTCGCCTTGTATGTTCCGTCCCACGATGTGATAGGGGGCGAGCCTATCGCCATATCGGGCACAAATTCCTGACTCCGGGCTGATAATGAAGAGAAAAATCCAATATCACTTTGCCCGACCCGGGACTCGAACCCGAGACCTCAGCTTTGTAACCGTACCGTAATACAACTACGCCACCGAGGCAATCATTAAAACAAAACTGTTCAATAAATTTAATAAATATAAATTAAATAAATAAAAACTATCTCTTGTATCCTTTGACTTCGGAACGTTAAAGTGTCACAGTTTCTAACAACATTATTTCTATAGCAGATCCCCTACAATCTGAAGCGGGGTCGGACGGGAATAGCGAGCACGCGTCCTCCGGAGACGAGGACTCGCAGATGAGGCTGCGGCTGAAGCGGAAGCTGCAGCGGAACCGGACCTCCTTCACCAACGACCAGATAGACAGCCTTGAGAAAGGTCAGTTTTAATACGAACAAATGCTTATTCGAGTCATCACTTTCGGACCTGTAGGGTACCACTTTCAGTTACTCAGGAGCAATATCAATTTAATAATAATAATAAATACACCCCACATTAAGATCAATTAGGTCTTGTGTCGTGGGTATCAGAAACTAAGAGAAACTTTTCGGTCTCACAAACAATCAGACCCGAGACTAATACTTGTGGGCCTCACAAATGAAAATTTACATTACTTCTTCGCATAAGTACGCTTGCAGCTGACCACTTGTAGGCCAGCGGATTTTACATATCTACATACCATTTATAATCCCTATGCTTTACATATTTCCCCACGATATTCAACAACTTATTCTATCAAATCCATACATCACCAAAACCTCGAAAAAATCAGAAACAACTATGAGAAATCATTTTCACTCGGCAATAAATCGCGGACCATAAGAGGTCCCAGGAGGCTTCATAAACCTATTTCCGAATGTCCCTTTCATCTTATTTATTGTTTGCAACGGTTATTAGTAAATAAATAAATATTGTCCCCCGGTGTTTGCCGAGCTCTCGACCGGGCCCAATTACGATGGCGCGTTAATCTTGCTTTTTACTGTTTGCTTGTTTGTATGGCTGTTCTGTATTGAGTTATTGGTTTGTTTGTCGTTTATTGTTTATTAGTTTATTAAGTTTGGGTAGTGGGTAAATTGTTGTTTTTAATATTGACAGGACTAAGTAACTGAGGGTATGCGCAGTGCAATCTTAATGGCGTATTTTTTTTTATCACGGCATAGTTACTGCATTGCACCTGGTAAGTACTGATGCCGTCCAGATAGAGTATCGAATGGTATCAGACGGTAGTGATATGTACGGTATTGGTAAAATCTAATCCGGTGTCAACCTACCGGTGTATACAATTATGTCAGGCTGGTCAAGACCGGATAAAAGGAAAGCAAACAATAAAGAAAAACACATTTAAAATTAAACACATACAATTTGTATGAATATAGACGCGAAACTAGACTCACTTGCGTACTATCGGGGTGTCTACCATTGTGTATTATAGTTGCTACAGGTCAGATACAAATATCAGGAGCTTAGGGAACATTAATCAACACGCAACAATACTTCACATCATTTTTCTATAAGGTTGTAGCATCATCTTCGAACCGACCAATTTGCGCTGTGTTCAATCGTGTTGCTAACTCTTAAGATCGAGTAGACAACCTTCATAGACCCCCTCCTGACACAGAAACTTCCAGAACACCATATACATAATTGTATTTAAGTAGACAGCCTCCGTGGCGCAGTTGGTTTAACGCCGGCTATGAATCGTGAGGCCGTAGGTTTGATCCCCGCAGCGAGACAAATATTTGTGTGATTCACAGGTATCTGTTTCGAGTCTGGGTGTTTGTGAGACCGAAATGTCTCTGGTAGTTCCTGATACCTACGACACAAGACTCGACCTTAGTGTGGGGTCAGGACAATGTATGTGACTGTTGGGTGTATTTATTTATTATCAATTGTACATTTTGTCGCAGAGTTCGAGCGGACCCACTACCCCGACGTGTTCGCGCGGGAGCGGCTCGCGGAAAAGATCGGATTGCCTGAGGCACGTATCCAGGTAAAACAACATCCAGTTTACACCGGTAAGGTGGCAATACTAACCGACCGACTAACTGTGCGGTGAATGGCAGATATTAATCAATAATAACTTGTAACAGTCACCTTGCCTTAGCTTTGGGAGCTGTGTTTGTGTTTTATTTTATTTATAACAATAGGATAAACTTATCAGCTAGTGAAATATCCCACAAAACATTTGTATTTGACTACAAATGTTTGTTAGTTAACTGTTGTATTTAAATGCGGTAAGAAGTAACAGTACTAATCAAACTTAGATATAATTTTACATGATACATGATACATCAGCCTCCACTGTCCCACTGCTGGGCAAAGGCTTATCTACCCTCCTTCCATTCAGGACTCGATCCTGCCAGTCCTCCCACCTGTCAACATTTTATATAAAAAATAATCTAGGCATTATACGTTCCACTGCAGGGCACGGACCATGGCTAAAATCAAGACCTGAATTGAGAGGCCTGATATTCAACAAGTTGGAATTAAACTGAAAAGCTACAAATGTATACCGTATTATAATAATGACGAGAATGTCGGACTCCATGAATGACTTCTCGATGCCAAAATATTTCTGATTTCCAGCGATGCCACGATCTTAATATGAAGATTAAGGGTAAAATGATAGTAATGTCAAACCTTATACGTCCATTTCAAAGCGGACCTCATAAGATCGATTGGCATTTAGGCCTCAGTCCACAATACTGGCCTAGTGAGGCTCAGTGACTCTACATACTTTTGAAATCCATTTAAGGATGTCCTAGGTTGCATACCTCGTGATGTTTTCTTTCACTGTTAATGTGCTAAATAAAGCTAAAGCTAATAAAACTACGAATATTCATATAAATTTGAATATTCAGAGGTGCTCTTTTGAACTGAATCTCTTATTTTGTCAAATCTCTACCAATTGGGTTACGTAAGGTTTTAAAATGTTTTATATATCCGTTGACTGTGTTAGTTAATAATTTATGTATCTAAGATTGTGTTGGTGAAAGAGAATAAATATTTAATGCCAGTTTTAAGATGACTGAAATGACTGACATATCAATATTATGTAGACACATGATATAGCTAATTACAAGAGCACAAAAAGCTACTTTAGTAGTTTATAGCACATCTATAGACATAATTTATACTAATTTTCTTGAATAATTATAACTACCATAATTGTTCTTAGAACTTTCATCATAGGTGTCGTTGAAGTAAAACTACGTGAATCTTGAATCTTATGTTAGATTGGCGTATAGAAGAAGTCATTAATACCTTTAATATTATTACTAACTACTAGTACTTCTGGCTAAGAGGCAGATATCATTAAGACCTAATTTTGGTGACCAAACCTTTATAAGTTACATTACACATGTCGTATACGACAGCCTTCCAATATCGAAATACCAGTTAATCGATAAACCGTTAAAAAAGGTTTTATCACGTTATTAAAACAATACTGCGTTGGCTCTCTCGCAGGCCGGCCGTACTTAATTTATTCCATTTATATAAAAACCAACTAAAATCGAACAAGGGCGTGTTTTAATAAAGCAGTGAATGCGTTCATAAGGGCCTGTTTACTCTCTCTGTTGACATAGGCGCGGCTATCGTGTGGATATACGTCTTCGACAAACACAGTAAAAAAACAAGGGCTATATTACAACGCGCACGAACCCGCGCCGACACATATGTATATTTCATTACATAGATTAAACAAATAGGGTTGCTATAGAACAATATTCCCAACTTTATTTTTGTTGCATGTAATTTTTGCTCTGGCAACATTCACGCTCGGTTTTTGTTTGCTTTGCATTAATTTTGCTTAATTGATGTGCCGGGTAAAAATTATTCATATATTAAAAATTTTAACATGGAGATTACATTTGGATTGCCGAGTGCGGAATTGTAAATATTTATTATGTTGTGTTTGCGGACTTTAATTTCATTACATCGGAGGTGAGTGGGCGGGAAAACTACCGAAATGATGGCGACGCAACATTACTCATTAAGCCCGCGTTTTATATTAAATAAACTACGTTGTACAGGCATTATTTTAGCCTTTATATATTTTGGATACCCGTAAGGTACCCAAGATGAAAAAGGCGGCGCCTTTAAGAAGAGTTGTAATTTATACATGGCTAGCATAGATTCAATGCTAAATTATTATAATTTCCAAAGTTCTTTAAATAGATCTCAACCAGTCTCTTACAGACGGTTATTAAATAAATAGTATTATGCTCTAACTCCTGCCAAACGCCATATAGAGCCCAGAAGAGCCTAAAGAAACAGCATTATATTTTTAATAAAAAAAACCCCTAGATTTAAAAAAATCACCGCATTTGAAACACAAGCCCTGTTTTAAATTCATACACCATTAAAGTGTGTTGTTGGCAACAGTTTAAAACATCGTTTGTCACGCAGCAGAAATGTTGTAATGGAGCGGGGTTCCACTGCATACAATTTTTAACTTCATAACACTTAGCGATTTCAGATAATCGAATCTGTTTTTTAATGTGATTTGAATGCTTTGAGAGCAGGGATCGTGAAAAATGCAGCAGTAAAATTACTTAACTAAAATGTTTTTGTTTTGTAATAGCATGGTTAGCACCTACACGTTCTGGAACTAGCGACGAAACTCTAATTTGTTTACTCCTTGGGTGCAGTTATATCCATCAATGATCGTACTAAGGTTAAATAAAATTATAAATCTTCTTCAACATAATTCTCAGGGTTGAAATCCACTGCTATATACAGATCTCCTCAAGGATATCCATAGTGTCCTGTTAGAAGCGACCTATAAGAACATTACTGTATGTCGATCACATCTCTCACAGATCTCACTCCAAATTACATCTCGAATCCAAATATCGAGGCCTGTTAACAATGAAACACCAGTGTAATTTGAAATTATGAATTTCTACTTAGCACTGAGCATTTTTTTTATTCAGCACTCAAGAATAATGCAAAAACACAGCTGTATGTATGCTGTATCTAAAGTATTGTTGCCCTGAAAACCCGGGTGTAAGCTACATTGTTCCACGACGGAGCGGGCTTAGCTCTTACGTTAACCTCTCGATGTCGACGCCTGAACATGCTTCCGACATATAGTCTCAGAACAGAAGCTATTTTATGAAAACCTTAATAATGCAAGCTGCTTCTTTTGCAGTAGAAATCCTTGGAGATTAATGATCATGCAATGCAATGCTATCTAATGTATTGCTCTCGTAGCAAATGATAATGATAATTATGAACCGTATTTTAATATCTTATTTGATCCTCATTGACTCTACCATTGCAAGGGTCTACCACTCCAAAAGCAAGTAGATGAACCTATTCTATAAAATTACTCGCAAGAAAACCATATTTCTTCAGCCAGTAACAAGTCTGTAATAAGGAGAACTTCCTTACTTATCCCCTTAACTTCATTATAACCGTAAGATCATTCAATCTTACCTCATTCAATCCTTTGAAGTATCTTCAATATCTTCAAGTCTCTTCAATTCATTCAGTTACCCTACGTATGCCACATTTAATTTACGTGGAAACAGTACTGTAGAAGTTTTCGTATTAGTATAAAAAGCTAGGCAAGTGCGACATTGTTCGGGCGACAAAGAGGCTAAACTCTCGCATTAACCGCTTCGGCCGTTAGTTAACAATTTGTGCCGTGTGCTTTAAACCTAGTGTTTTCAACTATTGCTTGTTTTTAGGGTTGATATTACGTTATATAATTGTAAGTTAGAGCAAAGCCGTCTTGTTAAAAAGGGTAGTAGATAGTCGATAATCGGACTTTTTCAAAACTGACTTATCAATATTATGCCAAGAGAATAAATGCGTTGAAACAAAGATTTGTAAAGGTTTTCGATGATTAACATGTTTATTTATTATGAATACAAGCTATATAACACCAGGCAGCAATCGCAAAGAGCTGGGCAGTTACAGTAAATTAAAAACCCATGTGTAATTGCGGAGAAAACCTGATTATAAAAACAAAATTATGACAACCAAAACCTCTTTTCGTATGTTTACGAAAACAAAAATAAAGCTAACCGCGTAAATGAGGTAACTCAAGCACAAAGTAAACACCTTAAAATTAAGCAATATTTTTAACTTGCAACACTCGACGAAACACATGAAGAAAATGGAGGGCCGGTCGTCAGCCCTGTAGCGAATTCGCAGGTTGCCTTATATGGGACAATGCATTCTAACTGATATATGTTAAAGCTGAATTTAGCTTGTAGTGGAGTGGAATTAGGCTGCAAGAAGTAGCGTGAACATCATTTGGTATTCTAAGAGACGCGCACGTGTTAGGTTCAAGGCTGTGATGACGTAGGTTTAATGATGATGTATGATTTTTACCCGCCCTCTTTGTTTTGAGGCGTGATGATAATTTTTGGGTAAACAGTGGATTATTTGGAAAATATGATTAGCATTTGCCATTTACGGTAACGAAAGAAGAAGTTTATTCTAAGATGTTTAGATCAACAAGTTAGTTTACAGACAGTATTATAATGGTTGGATATTAGGTAGAGCTTAAGTATTTATGAAATATAATTAATATTGATACTAGATAAATTATAAGATTTATAAATAAATGTTTTATGGTTATGCTTCGTCAATTAAAACATATTAATATCACCATGTTTATTTAATATATCTTGATACTTTATTAATACTAGTCCTAAAAATACATATACATATATTTTTATCAACCGCCAAATCTGATTGTATTTCAACAATAACTTGCAAAATATTCCTAGCATTTCCCTATAAATCACGTCGTAAAACCAAACAGTTACGAAAAGGGATTCCAACACAACATCGGGGAAATATTAAAATTATCCATAATATTTTCTCCAAAGTTATAGTCATAATATTGGGAGGGGTGAGGTATTGATCCCCGAGCCTACAGGAAGCGGGGGCGCGTTTCCGCCGCGAGAGGAGGGGGCTGTTTTGAAAAATTGGCACCCACCACGTACAAACGTTTACGGGACAATATACGCGACTTTGAACCTTATCCCCTCGTAACAACGCGCGATGAGAGAGATTCTTTGAAAAAGTACCGAGATTTTGTGGTGTTAGAATTGTGCTCAGATTTATCGTGTTTTTCTGTTTTTATACAATTTGATGAATGGCGGGATTTCGACGTAAATATTTTTCCTATGATTTATATTTTTGAATTACTTTTTTATGTTTCAAAATCACAACAGTCTGTGTTATTGTAAAAGATCTGTTTACTCTGACCAATATTGGTTAAATGATAATTATGATGTAAACATAGTGATTAATATTAAAATTTATTGCAAACAAGATCTGTATATTTCAAATGCTATTTTATAACCACAATGAAAACCATGCTATTCGTACATTATTATGAACTTAAATAATACAGGTACGCTATTCATAGAATCATGTTAAAGAGAAATTGTAATCAAAATTTCAATTTTCATAATATACGTATAGTAATGTATTTTGTCAGGCAAATAATTTGAGCCTGGACACAATATTGTGACATTGAGTTGCGTAAAACGGAACGCACTCCCGGAAGCGACGCTCACGTGCGCGTCACTTCCGGCGCCGGCTGTCACGGCGTTAGTAATATGGCGCCCGAAACCTTTCTGCGCCCTGGAAAATCGTATGGATTATATTTTACTTCTTATTTCTAGTATTGACATCAAATTTTATTTCACCAACTGGATATAAATAAGGAAACGAAGTAACATATCCTTTGTATTATCCATAATCATAATTATTCAAATTATCCACGAAATTAGGACGCAATCTCTAAAGGTATGCGACCCTTGTCGTCTATTTAAGAACTTTTCTCGTATCTGTTTAAAATTCATTACTAAAATGAGATAAGATACTCTCTAGAATACTAGATTTTATGTATCTTGTGTTTTACTGGGTGATAACAAGCCTAGAACTAAAATAATAATTTACCATTATTTTTGTATCATGAAGTAGGAGTTCCCACACCAAGCGAACAAGGAACCTCCCATGGCGAGCCTGAAAGGTGGCGTGAGGCAATACGTCATAATATTATTGCCCGGCCCTGCGAAGGAATCGGCACAATGTTGCCGACAATATTTTATCCCGACCCTCGCAAAAACTTACCGAGGAACTCGAAGGGTCAAGTTAGGCGGCGTGCATAACGCCCACATCACTAAAACGTATGTGTGTTGGGAAGATTAATATTAAGGACATGTGTGGTTATGTAGACAGAAGTTTGAAGAAATCCTTATTCGGTTTAAATTTGGAACGCAAGTTTAGCTACAAGTGACGTCTTCTTTAATAGTGACGCTATCACAAATTGATGTACATTCTGTGGTTATTTTATGCATTTGCAGAATGACTTTCGATTTGATTATGAAAAAATTTGTAGGGTTAATCTTTAATAGCTACGAAAGACGCTATTAAAGAACTCTAACTCAATCTTTAATTTTCTTATGATGCTTGATACTTACTTGATACTTGATAACTTATTACAAAATCGTATTTTACAGTATATTTATAATACTTTGTTAATTTAAATTCAGGTATTTGTAAAACGCATTAAATCCAAAAGTAGTAAAATAATCCACTGTACACGTGTGTCAGCGCCCTACGCGATGCTAAAATATTGTGACAGCTCTCATTTTTCCCTTTGCGTCTATAGATATTTCTTCCGTGACAGCGATGACAGGTCTTTTTGCCGCCCCTATTCTCGCAAATTATGCACCTACCCTTACAACCTACCCTGCCAAATAACGTTTCATCACAAAATGGTTTTGCCATAATTTTATTATATGAATTGCGTGTGGTGTAATTGTTTTGGCCACCAAAATGGCGGGTATCGAGCACGTTTCAGTTGTTTTTACGAAAGTTACCTCGTTAGCTAAATGTGGATTTTTGGTTGGGTTTTCGTTTTAATCAGGTTTTAATGCAGTCTGGATAAATCGGAGTTGTTTTGATAACTGCACTCATTGCATGAGCAACAAAGTTGTTTAAATTATAATTTAATTTGTATATTTTGACATTTCATACTTATTTTAATACTTAATAACCATTGTATTATTCATCATTTTATGATACAAAGTCGTGATGTTCTCCATTTCAAATATAACTTTAAGGACTTAACATGTTTACACTTTCCAAGTGAGGTTAGTGTGAAAGTTTTCACGGTGACCGCTAGTAGTCAAAATGTCGAACCTTTCTTGCATCGAAGAACACGTTAATCCCTTCATCCCTAAACGTCAAGAAGCAACTACCAACCTTTAAATAGAACTATTTCCATGAGTAAACTACATTTTATGTTATTTTTTCTTAAAGGTGTTATCATGAGAACCGTCAATTTCAAATTTTGTTTAGTTTTATTAAATGGTTATCATGTATAATTAATCTATTTTATAATTATTTTCGTTTGCATTCGATTTTTCGTATTGAAAAGTGTATGGATAATATCTTTGACATTTACGTCCTTACAATGTTTTTTCTCGCCATTACTTAACGTGGTCATTGACTACGAATACACACATGGCTCCCCAAGATGTCAACTCAATTAAAAACAATAAGTCTATTAAATTGATTAATATATGTCATTCGCCTTCTTTTCTTCGCAAATGTAACGCAACTTTCGGTGCAGGTGTGGTTCTCAAACCGTCGCGCGAAGTGGCGTCGTGAAGAGAAGCTGAGGAGCCAGCGGCGAGACGCCCCCGCGGCGTCGCCCCCCGCGCCCCCCACGCCGAGACTGCCCCTCAACGGGGGCTTCAACTCCATGTACAGCCCCATACCGCAGCCTATTGCGACCATGGGCGATTCTTATAGGTAAATATTTTCTAATAAAAAAATGTATTTCCAATCAGAAAATGAAAAAGGTTATTTTTTCTTGATATGAACTTGGTTATTTTATATTTTTATTTTATTTTTCTAAGAAATAATAACATTCAATACATAAAACTAAACCTTTCAATATTTTTTTATCAATGACAATAATTTAAGAAAAATTTAAACTATGCGAAACTTAACATGCTCCTAACGCCATCTATTACGGAGGAGCGGCACTAATTAAATTGCGCGCCAAATCGAGCGGCAAAGGTCGCGGCTCCTTGCGTTTCCCGCCATTGCACTGACTACCGAGACGTTCCGAAGTTTACCGCCGAAGGTCGCCCGACTTTCCACTTGAATTGATTTTTAATAGTGAACTACGGGTTTTAGCTTTTGTCGTCGAGCAAATTAACTTAGTGAAATGAGAACTTCCTCTTTTTAGTTTAATCTATCAGCCATAAAGGTGTAGGTTTTGTGTCACCTTTTTGTCTCGATGTGCACTTTTGCTTTAACTTTTCGTTACTTGAAAGATAGCCGAAAGGAATAAACTAAGTAGTTTATTCTGTTTTAAATTAATTTAAATTGGAAACAAATTGAGTTAATTATTTATTTTTCAAACCTCCTTACTCCTTCGAAGAAACAAACGAAACGAATTCTCTAAAACTATCGTTAGTCTGGTAACAAGCAATTATCAAAATAAATTTAGATACAGCTTCTTAAACCTCGCATATTTATAACCTCACTTTTTTAGTCTGTGCGTGTGGCTGACAGTGCGCTTGGTTCCGACAGCTCGATGTCAGGCGGGCTGACGTCGTCGTGCCTGCAGCAGCGCGACGGCGGGTACCCGTACATGTTCGGAGACGTGCTCGGCAGCGGCGGATACTCGCGAGCGCCGGCCGCGCACCAGCAACACGCGGCGTACTCGCAACCGCAAGCCGCTGCTAGTACTGGTGAGTTAATAATATTATTATGTTTTTAGGTTACATTATTTTGAACTTCAATTTTTAATGGTAATATACAAAATTCGCAAAAACAAATATAAAAATTCATTCAATATTATTAAATGGGAAAGCTATGAAAGACACGTTAAGAAAAATATAATATATAGGTATGTCTTATTTTGAATATTATTTACATAATATCATTATTTTGGCGTAAATAATTCTTCTGTTTTAACTATAGGTAGATTTTTACTGACAATTTATTTTTGTTGAGTAAAAATTACTCAATTCATTTAAAATACCACTTACCTACAAGGGGTTACTGATTTTCCGAGCGTTCTATTTAGGGTTAAACTTTTCAATACGCTCTTACGGTTTTCTCAGTTACTGGTTCTAAAAGTCCTTTTATGAGTCTCTGATCACCAAAATCCGTTTAGATTTTTCAAATACGTATTAGCGAAATTGTTTGACACTCACGTTTCAAAAAGGTTCAGAGCTTTTATTATAATTAAAAATTGTCACTACTCTTATTCTGGTAGTTAGATGGATATTATTAACAGTAGAGTTTTGTTTAAGTGTTGAAGTAACATAACTCTAATGGTTTCTTAGATTAACGCGAATGTTACACATTGAAATAAAACTATTTTTACGGATTTTATCGCGATTTGGTTTAATTTTTACATTTTTTAACTTCCCGACGTTTCGATTACTTTACAGCTTTCGTGTTCACGGGGCGGACTGTCAGTCTGTCAAAAATAGTATTATTTCAAAACATAACTCTAAGTTGTTAAGTAGAAGAACGATTTATTTTCAATTGTCCGCCATCTTGAAAGCATTACGAGCAAAGGCGTGAAAGCTATACGTACAATTAAATAACAAAAAACACACCCAATGAAATTAATATAAAGCGAGACGTTACAAACCGCAAAAACCCAGATGAGAGCCTTTGGAAAATATTTACCAAGTTGGTAATAAAATATAAAAAAAGCTGAGTCAAGAGCAGGGGCGTCTAGCGCACAAGACCGCGACATGACGGGGGAAACAAAAAAAGGAAAATAGGAGCTCACGGCCTCGATTGGATTTGCCGTTGTCTGTTCCTTACAAATGGTTTTTAAATTGATTTTGAATATTGAACGATTTCGTTAACAAATAGTGGAATTGCGGAATGCGGAGTTACTTCGCGTTTTTTCTTATTAGATTTGAGTTAGCCTATTGTTTTGGTATTGTTTTCTCCATAATAAAACTTAAGTAGGTATTCAAGATATGGCTTATATTTTGATAATATACAAAATTAACATCATCTAATCATAGGCGTAGAATATGAAATGACCAAAACTGCACATTAAAAAGCAATATTGTATATAATTTAGACGTAAGCCTAAAAATTTAAAGAAAAGATTGTGCAAGAAAGTAGACCGCGGCCGCGTGCTGGCAGTGTCGGCGAAGGCGCCACGCAGAAAAAGTAACAAATAGCTAAACATAAAACTTGCAGATTTATTGCACAAGTCGTGCCGGGCTGGCTTCGGCATTGTTTTAAAAAGCCGTAACTTTTCCATTTGATATTATACATGGTGCGGCGGACATTTTTAGCCGTAGGTGGCGGGAAGCGGTATGAATTATTGTTGTTTGGGGAGTTTCGCGGCATTGTTCAGCTGCCGAGTTTTCAACGCCAACCGCGAACAAAAGAGTTTTTCACAATTCAAAATGCACGCTCTCGTTTCATTTACTCTTTTGCGCTCTTTCCACGGGTGCATTTGCAGCTTGGTGCGGTATTAAATAATGCGGATTTGTTCTACTTTTCGCTTTTTGGCTCCAGTTCTTTTGCGGATACCGTGAAGGGATGTTTTTCATTTCGCAAGATTAAAATTTTTAATGAAATGTTTCGTGGATATAGTAATGTCTGGCTATTATGTTGTATTTTTAGAAAAGGTGTGCAATAGTAGTTGTTTTGATATCTGCGTATCTTTCATAAATTTCAATTACTATAAAAAGAGCACTATCTGAATTCTGACTGAATGCTAAAGGAATCTTTTATTCAATACAGTATTGTTAATGTCTTCCATCCATAATCTAGATTTCTCTTAGCTTACTAGGCAAGATAAAAATATTGATTTAGTAAAAAACATTGTTCTAAAATACCTTTTCTCATAAAAGTCAAGTAGCCTAGTGTAAGCTACATTTTGTAAATATCATTTCCTCGCAGAAGCTTAAACATGAAATATAATTTTTCACTATACTGAATTCAGCGCACGTATAACAAAATAGCAGCGGCGCTATCAACATCGCTATAAAAGCGATTTAAAACGTCCGTGCAGCGTATCGGGCGTCATAAACAAGCAGCGGGGTAGACACAAACCATTGACTAAACGAGTCTCGCAGGAGCTCTGTTTAGAGTCGATAATAACGTGTAATGAATGTAAACGTCGCCCCCTCGTCGGCGGCGGAACGGAAAACTGTTATCGCCGGGCCACACGCGGTCGGGGGTGCGCGTACCATCGTATACACCCCGCTACACCTAAATAATTATAGCTATTACGCTATAGACGCGGTAAATGCGGAATTGTTTATTGAATTGAATTAAAGGGTTGCTTATGTGAGGTGAGAATCGAGTAAAAATAATTGAATACACTTTATTATTTGCGGCACCATTTATAAATAATTGCTGTCAATTAAATAAATGTTGATGTTTAATTGAACTTTAGAAGTTCAAATTTATTTTTAAAACTCAATACATGATGCAAATCTTTTAACACAATAAAAAATATTGCAAATTCATCTAAGAACACCTACTTTTAAACTCTTGCATACGCTACAATCTTCTAAAATCAAGCTTTCTAAAATCAAATTCCATCGGAAATACGTTACGAATCGTGCATGATACGACGTCATGGATAGCTTTCTGACCGTTGCGACTGTACATAAATCAAACCGTGCACACGGCACATACGGCGCAGATAACGCGATTGTGTGTAATAAACGGAACGCAATCGGAATCCTATTAGACATATGGCCGGTCCGATACTGATACATGACGTTAATAGGTTTCACGTTAGAACCGTGTTAACATGTGCCCCCGTCGGACAACACTTGATTGACTTGCAATTATAGGAAAACGCTTGCGCTTCCCTAAATAATTATGTCTATTTATAGTGCGCTGGTGGTTAAGCGGTTACAGTATGCGTATTGGATACATTTTCTCTGTGTGCTCATGTGTTAGGTGTTAATACTAAGACAAATTTGCTGTAGGTTAGGTTTTGACAGGTTATGTTACATTTTGTTTCGGGCGGAGGTATCGCATTCCGAATTTGCGGTTATTAATTTCTCATGGGTTTTTATTTAGCAAATGCTAATGCAATACAACAGAACTTATATGTGTATTGGAAAGCAGGAAGAATCTAATTTGAAAAAGAATATTTAGCTTAGAATTTCAAAAATGCTTATTAATTTTATAAATTGATTTGTTTCTCAGATTTATAAATAAAAATAATAACTACGGAGAGCTTTGTATACCCTAAAGATAATTACTGATGAGGGCCGAGGGGTAGTATTTGTAAACATTAAACATCGCAAGTAACAAAGAGGTTTAACGACACAAAGAGTTTTAATCATTCACTAAATCCTTTTCCTTTGTTCCATAGGTGTAATATCGGCGGGTGTGAGCGTGCCCGTGCAAATACCCTCACAGGGGCCGGACCTCGCGTCGAACTATTGGGGGAGGCTTCAGTGATCTCAGCTATTCGGGTTCCCGCATCGGCTTTTGTCGATGCCCGAGAACCCGACCAACGTACCGGAGTCGCCATCTAGCGGCGAGATCGCGCATAACTACGCCGACTCGCATCTCAACATGAACGCGGCGCTCAACATGACCGCCGGACACGACAGCGTCCTGCCCTCTGACATGCAACAGGAACAAAACAATTCAGTGTCGTAAGCGAAACATTCACCGGTATTAGTGATTCTTCATTTCAACGATGGTGCAAGTTGTTTTAATGTTTTGTACAATACATTCTCGATTTTAAACGTTAAATGTTAAGAAAGCAACTGATGATGTTCAAACCTAGTGGTAAGCGACCTCACACAATGACGTATGCCTCGAGGGGTTTGTTTTTAATTATTTGCTTGCCCGTTGTATATAATATAATAATGCGGCATGAATCATTGCGTTTGGTCAATAAAATAGGAAGCTAGTAAAATAGCATGTAAATGTAGATAAAGCGCCATCTACTGTCAAGTAGAGGAAGCTTCCACGTTGAAGCATCGTTCCGCGGCGAGAATGAAAATGTAAATTGTTTGTGCCAATGTTTGTTATAATTGAGTGTAACGCGCCCTCCGCGCTCGCAACCCTTTTATTTCTTTGATGTATTCCACAGGGGTGCGAAATATTAATGCAACACACAAAAATAAGCTTCGTTACATCGATTTGTTTCACACCCTTGCGAAACAACAAATTGTCATATCCCAACTAATGATGTTTGTATTGTGACGAGCGACTCTTGTGTAATAAAATAATAGATGTTGTGTAACGTGTTCTCAACTACATTATAGCACACGCCACGAAACGAATTAACTTATATTATTTATTACTTGTAATTAATTAAGGAGATCAAATATTGCTGTGATTAAAATGTAGCTATAGATTTAATTTAAATTTGGTTTTTAAAGCAATACTGTATAAAATGGTGAAAAAGTACCAATTTGATATTGATTCTCAAAGTAATAGTTAACTTTTAATTGCTTACGTTTTGTTCATAAAAATGGTGCTGGCGAACAGCACAAAGTATGTTAAGAAAACGAATTGTACATTATAATATTTATATATTTTCATTGAGAAAAAATGCAATATGGACGAAGTGTAGGCGTTACAGTAAAGTGTATGTAATGTAATTTAGTTTGGAGTTAAAGTGTAAAATAAATTATTACTTGATATTAAGTGCATATAGATTGAGGAGATAACAGTGAAATTTATTAATAAATATTGCATTAACCAATTACCTGCAACTTTTATTCAATACCAGCCGTTTTAAATTAAAACTTCAGTTTTGTATGTTTTATTCCTCTTTACTAAAGTATACAAATATGCCATGCCGTCGCTATATGATAACTACCATCA
Source organism: Deilephila elpenor (assembly GCA_949752805.1). Classification (NCBI taxonomy): domain Eukaryota; kingdom Metazoa; phylum Arthropoda; class Insecta; order Lepidoptera; family Sphingidae; genus Deilephila; species Deilephila elpenor. Next base: position 4,970,024 of record OX457114.1, read on the forward strand.
AAAGTACATCAACAATAATTGTGATATTAAAAGAAACAATAACCGCACCCATATATTTACAATCATTTAAAAATAACCATCAACACTCGAGTATATCAAATGACGCAACAATAGCCTAATAAAGGATACAATATTATTAATAATGCCGCCAGATGGCATTACTGTGCACGCAATATTCAACCTTATAGATAGTGCTGCCACCCTAAAATTGAGAGGAAATTATGCCGTTAAGTGTATTTGGGCGGTACATATTAATTTTGCGTGTTAGCTCTTTGCAGTGTACAAGCTTCGCCCCCAGTTTGAAACGAGGGTCCCACAACAATAGGATGGGATTATGCGTGTTGCATTGTAGGCATTATAGTGATCTGCGCTTTGTCGATACGGCTACGCGTTAACAGAATGAGTAATATTTTGAAGTGTATCCAATTTTATACAGTTACTTTAACATATAAAAATGATTTATTTCAATTTGTGGGCTATTATTATTAAGTTGTCCTAGACGTTGTCCTTAAAGTGTTTTAAAATGTGAAACTACCTTCAATCTCCTGAAGATGACATATTTTATTTTCTATAGTCACAGTTACCGTCGGTACGTGGCGAAACACAGTCGTGCTTATAGCGATAAATAAAAGTGTTTTTAGTACCGCGATAATTATCTCGGAATAACATAAAAGTTACTATTCATGGATGTGGTCCATCATGGGCCATCATCTTTAGCTGGAAGTAATATGAGTAAAGAAGATTTATGTGGAGATGTTGACCTACAATGTTCGAGTGGTGAAGAGTTAAATAGTTATTTACCTGATTCCGTGTCGCCCGATTCCGATATTCTTATCAGTAATCGGCGTCCGTTGAAAAGATTGCGTAATAATAGCTACGAGCGCGATGACGAAGGATTTACAATAGTTCAGAAGAAAACACACAATAAGATGAATAAAAATAATAATAGCAGTGAAAATGACCAATATGAGGTATGTCTGGCGTCCCACCAATTATTACCCAAACAAATAGGGTTGGCAAAAATATTAAAAGACGAAAATATTCAAAATATGACACAAATTAAGTATAAAAACCCTTATAAAGCATTATTAAAATTTGAAAAGAAAGATGATGCAGAAAAATTAATCAAAAACGTAAATTTAAAGGAGCGTGGTTACCGCTGTTACTCAACAAGTGAAGTCGACATAACATATGGTATAGTAAAATACTTGGAGCTTGATGTAAAAGATGAAGAATTACTTAAATCTTTTCGATGCGATCAACAGATTGTTTCTGTTAGAAGACTAAAACGAATAGCAGAAGCAGGGGAATGGGTGGATAGTGAAACTGTTCGTTTCGGTTTTAAGGGCTGTACTTTACCATCATATGTTTATGGTTATGACTGTAGATTTAAAGTTGAGTCGTACACCTTCCCCGTGACTCAATGTTCAAAATGTTGGAAGTATGGGCATATAGCTCGTAACTGTCCAGCCAAATCAATATATTGTCCCAAATGCGGCGGAGAACACAGCAATTGTGACACAAAGAATTATCGATGCATAAATTGCAGAGCCAAACATTTGGCATTTAATAAAGTATGTCCTATATACATAAAAGAAAGGGAAATACGAGTTATCATGTGTAAAAATAACTGCACGTATAAAGTAGCCTTGACAAAACTAAGAGAAAATACAATACATGTGTCAGGTGATATCAGCTATATAAATAAACTACATCAAGATTCAAGCTCTCAAAATACTCAATTAAATGGATCCTATAGACAAATATTAGGTACAAAATTAAAACAAACTGAACCATTAAACGACCAAGTAAACAAAGAACGTGAAGAAGATAGCGAACCTGAATCAGTAGATAGTAACGAAGCTAATATAACTGCCACCCAAAATGAACAGCTAAGAAACAGTAATTCTAAAAAACGAAAGAGGAGGAGGAATAAGTCTAGTCAAAACGAAAATGAAAACACGAATAAAAATAAACTAAATAATTCAGATATGCAGTGTGAAGAAAATAGAAATATTTTACCAAATATATTACAAAAGACGAAGGACATTATAGTGTCAGGTAAAAGTTTTGAGGAGAAAGTGCAACAAGTTCTAAAATTATTGTTTGAGGAAATAATATTATTCTTTGTGAAGTCAGTAAGTTATAGGGAAATGATTACTAAATTACTAGGACTTTTTTACAATGGATAATATAGATTTAAATCTAAATGTTTTACCTGGTTCGAACTCTTCACGATTTAGCGAGCAAATATTAAATATTGCTCAGTGGAACGCGCAGAGTCTGACCCCAAAAAAATGTGAGCTTGAATTATTTCTAAGTCAAGAGAAGATAGGCATCTGTCTTGTCAGTGAGACTTGGCTGAATGTGGAATTAGGTATAAAAATTAAAAATTATAACATCTTTAGGAGAGACAGATCTGACTCTTATGGTGGTGTAGCTATCATTATACATAAATCTATTAGAGCTCAAGTACATAATATTGATGTAACTAATAGAGGAATAGAGGTGGTGTGTGTTAAAGTTTTAAATTGCCCCCATTTGGAGTATGTGGTCTCTATTTATTGCCCTTCATCGATACGAACTTTACAAAGTGATTGGGAATACATATTTTCTCGATTTACGGTTAAGACCTTAATAGCAGGTGATTTTAATGCCCACCACACAAATTGGTCAGTGAAGTGTGATCAAAGAGGGTTGCAAGTACTTGATTCATCTTTAGAACATAATTATATACCACTAAACAGCGGGGAAATAACCAGAATTAAATTAGTGAACGGTCTTTTACAGGAGTCTGTGCCAGATATAACCTTTGTAACATCAGACATAGCAGTTTATTTTAAATGGCAAGTTACTCGAGAAAGTTTAGGCAGTGATCATTTGATCATAAAATATTCAATGCAGTATGTTTCTTTTAAAAAGTTTATTAAATGCCGTAATTATAAGGTAGCTGATTGGAATTTGTATAAAAATACACTATTAAGTAGGGCGGACTTTACAACTATTCACGAAAAAAATATGCAAGCAAATTACGATCTCTTCATAGATAATATTAATTATGCCGCTGACCGTAGTATACCTATGATTAGAAACTGTAGCAATCCAAATCAGAACTTTCAACCGAAACCTTATTGGACATCAGAATTATCTTTGGCAATAGCTGAACGTCGATTAGCTTTAAAAAAATTTAGACGGAACCCTACACCCGATAATTTAGTCATATTACAAGGAAAGATTGCGCTTGCACAGAGAGTACACAGACAGGCCAGAGCAAAAAATTGGAAATTATTTTGCGAGAACATAGATGGTACATTCACCTCATCAGACATGTGGCGTCGTATGCGTTGGATGAAAGGCCTTAAGAGAGAATATGTTTATGCGCCGAAGGATAAAAAAGAAGAAATATTATGTTCGCTAGCTCCTGATTCTGTACATCCTAGAACGCCATATTTTAAGTCTAAGAATAGCAAACTAGAAAGTGAATTCTCTATCCAAGAACTAATAAGCTGCATTAAAAAGAAAGATACTGCTCCAGGAGACGATGGAATTACATATTCGATGATTTACAACTTACCACATGTTTATAAATTAACCCTACTCAACTTTTTTAATGTAATATTTAGATATGCTCTAGTTCCTCATCAGTGGCGTAATATTAAAATAGTTCCTATTCCAAAACCAAACTCTAATAACAGCACATATAGACCTATATCTTTAATGTCTTGCATATGTAAGATTTTCCATGTAATGCTATGTAGACATATCGAATGGTTTGTTGAATCTAACTCTATTTTGGCTCAAACTACAAGTGGATTTAGGAGGAGTCAGTCTTGTATCGATTGTCTGGTTCGACTTACTTCAAGTGCTCAAATTGGCTTCTCTAAAAATATCTCGACTATGGCTGTCTTTTTAGATGTACAGAATGCTTATAATAATGTTCTAATTAATGAGCTTGTTACTATTCTAGATAATCTTAACCTAGGAGCTAAAATTTGTCAATATTTGTGGTCATACTTAAGTTACAGGTGTTTAAAAATTAAAGACAACACAGATGATTATGCAATGATTAGATGGACAGGAAGAGGATTAGCTCAGGGAGACCCTATTTCACCACTCCTGTTTAATATAGTTACTCATAAAATAGGTAAGTCACTTCAAAATGTAAACATACTCCAATACGCTGACGACTTTGCTATTTTTACACAAAATCGCGATGTAAATGTAAGTATCTTTAATATTCAAAATGGCCTTAACATAATAATTAAAGATTTAGAATTATTGGGTTTAAAAATATCACCGGCAAAAACACAATGTTGTATATTTAGACGGGGTAAAAGCAGGCAGCAAATTACTTTAACCATTAATGATTTTATTATAACCCCGGTAGACCATGTGAAATATTTAGGTGTGTGGTTAGACAAATCATTGTTATGGACTAAACACATTAACGAAACACAGGCAAGCGCAACAAAATCACTGAACATCCTTAAAATATTAGCAGGAGCCTCTTGGGGCGTACATCCTACACACCTTCGACGTTTATATATCGCCTTAATACGCAGCAAGATAGACTTTGGTAGTTTTCTTTATGATGCAGCAGCAAAAACGCACCTATCTAAACTTGACAGAATACAAAATATAGCAATGCGCACTATAGGAGGTTTCATTAGAACCACCCCCATAAATGTAATGGAGTGTGAGCTATATATTCAACCTTTACATTTCAGACGCCAGTACCTGGCTACTAAATACTGTCTTAAATCACAATCTTTTGCTAATAATGTAACTATATCTCTATTGAAAGAACTTTCAACGTTATGTGTAACCAGATACTGGCAAAGGAAAAGGAAGCCACTTCTTGTAGAAATTTTTGATCAAACAAAAATCGAGAATGTTAACAGTTGCAAACCTTTAAATATGTTTAAACTAGATACTTGGGTAACAAATATTAATTTAGATTTTATTAGAACCGAAGTAGACGATGCTCAATTATCAAAAAAAAATGTAGATAGAATGATACTTAAATCTAATGTAATTGAAATGTTTAATTCATTATACAAAAACTGGCACAGACTCTTCACTGACGGATCGAAAACAAATAACGGCACGGGAGCAGCTTTTTACGATTCCATATGTAATGTCCAAGGATTATTTAAAATTGTATCGAACTTTCACTCAATAATTTCGGTGGAGCTCTTTGCTATCTTAGAAGCTGTATCCTATATTATGACTTCGGATATTAAGAAAGTAGTTATTTTTACAGACAGCCGAAGCGCTTTGCAGCATATCGCTCGATGTGCCTCTGGTATTAGAGGTGCTTCGGTAGCGTATGCCATCTTGGAAAAAGTGTTATTTCTCAAGAGAAAGGGTGTGGAGCTAAGATTGCAATGGATTCCATCACATATTGGTATTCAAGGAAATGAAATTGCTGATAAATTAGCAAAAGATGCGATATTAAATGGTTCACCTATTTACATATTTTCTGAATATACAGAAATTCTTAACAGTTACAGATATAAAATTTTCGAAAAATGGAAACTTTATTATAAATCTATTGCTACACAAAAAGGGGTTTGGTATAATACAATTCAGCAAGAACCTCTTCGGATACCATGGAGTACTAATTGTAAATATAAGAGAAATCATATAGTCTTAGCACACAGACTTAGATCTGGGCATTTACCGTTAAGTAATTTTAAATACCTAATGAGACAAGCAGATTCTCCTAATTGTTTGTCATGTGGAGTTCCAGAGGATTTGTACCATTTCCTAGTAGAATGTATCAAAACTGAACCGTTAAGAATATCCTTGATGAATCAGTACAATGTTATCCCTCTCAACGTAGGAATATTTCAAAGCATATTATCTGAACCAATGTCTGATATAGCCAAAACAATGTATACGATTATTTGTAACATAGATACTTAATTGTAATTAGTCTGTTATTTAGAATTATAAGGTTGATTGTAAGTTTATTATGTAATCATAGGGCTGGCATAGTCGCAAAGCGACTCAAAGCCCTGAAAAAAAAAATAAAGAGAAAAAAAAAAAAAAAAAAAAATTTCTATAGTGATATTCAGGGTCCGCCAATATGAACACTCTTGGCACCGTGTTGAACGCCGATCTGTGATTCTCTGCTGTTGAAGAAAACCACAAGCCACGATTCTTCTGAAACATTTTTGACAAAGGTAAGTGATATTTATTATATTATAATTATTACATGATATACTTATCCCTAATGTGTTGAGCCTTGTCAAAGGTGCCACTAGACAGTTCACCTAATTTATTTCCGTGATTGAATCAGCTTATCACCATACCAGTTGCCACACATTCGAATCCCCGACAACTCATGCAAAATTACATCAGACTAACGAAATGTATTAGTAATAGTAGTTTACTTACTCAATATCTATATATGTCTCACTGCAGGTCACGGGCCTCCTCTATAATCGAGAGTACGATTAAGAGGGGTTAGGCCATTTAGTCCACCTCACTGGCCTAGTGCGACTTGGCGGACTTACATACCATAGATTTTTTTACAAATCGCTATGGTTTGCAGGTTTATTCACGATGTTTTCCTTGACCGTTATAGTGCGTTTTGATTCTAGCTATCAATACACACATGACTCCGAAAAGTCAGAGGTCTGCCCTGAGATTTGAACCTGCGACCGCTGTGAACACGTAGTGTACCGCGTCGCTTATTTAATTTATTAAGATGTGAATAATAAAGTTAAAAAACGCAGCCCAAGCAATTTTCCAAATACCCTCGTATTTAATTCTATCAGAAACACGCGAGCATCCCCCGATAGGGATAAACAATCGTAGATTATCAACGGTTATAATTGGTTTAGATTCTGTCGGCCCCTCTGTCCCCTATCGTATTGAACGTTTACTGCGTTTGATTTGAATGGTTAATCTCTCGCTTTGACAAATATGTGTTTTGACATTCGTAGGTACATCTGTACAGTCATTGATGTTACTGTATGAAGGCAATCCCTTTTTTAACGCAGAGATAAATCGTACGTATTTTTTAAATTTAAATACGATTAATATGTAAATTTAAATGCTATTTTTGGCTAACAAAGTATGTCTATGTATTCTGTGGATTAGAGTAACAATTCGCTATGTATTATTAGTAAATTCGCAATAGGGTTATTCGCATAGTTAGCGAAATGTATTTCTAACAAAAGTAAAACTTATATCCTCATTCTTAGTGGACCAATCTAAAAAAAGTAAGCAACTCCCTAAGCATTAATGGTGAAAACATTGTAATGATTATATGGAACCCATTCTTATATATTTTCTATGTTCTGACGACATTAACCTAATAATTTTATATTGAGAGGTTAATATGAATAAAATAAAAAGACTCCATTTTAAGTACATTTTATTGATTCAAAATCGAAATACACATCACATGCAGACAGTCTTAAACAATTTTGATATATATAATATTAGTCCTAACTTTCATATTTGGCAAAATAATTTCAGGTATTTTAAGCTCCATTATTAAGCTCTTCACAAGAAGGAATTCTAAAACAGAGGAGAAATTTGGTTTAACATCTACTTAAAAATCCTATCGCTTTTATAATAACATTAATTATTATGCTATAAATATCTGCAAAAGATTACAGACAATGATATTTCAAATATGGCACATAAATGAACTTACACATTAAATGTAAGTATAAATTAATAAATAGAGAATGTGACGCTAAAACCAGGAAAATTAAAGTAGAATTGAGTAGGTGAATAATGTGACACAAGTTGAGGGTAAAATTCAGTGCAGAATAAGCTTACAACACGAACAGATCATAACATTGTAGTGTAGAAAATGAAGATTATTTAAATCACTAATGAGAGATAAGAGGATAGAAAATGGCGGAGAGGAGGAAAAAAGCCCTTTGCAAACAAAGCAAAATAGGCTGGAAAGGAAAAATATAAGTAAATATAAATCACTGGTAAAGATAATGACACGTTTAAACGCGAATAAATTAATTAGACACAACGAAATGATATGGGGCTATATAAATCAGTCGAAACTTACATATTTACTTTAAATACCATTGGCTAAAGACTTTGGTTGGTAATGGCAGATTGCCGCAGAAAAACTTTGTTCTCCTACGAACGAAAATTCTTACAACTATCGATTAATTATATTCTTAACCTCTATTTCACATCAATAAGTTAATATTTTATGCAAATCGTTAAAATCCCAACGTATTTATGCATTGGAATGTATTATTTAGGTAGTTTATAACCAGTATTCTAGGCCTCTATTTCACATAGCTTTCTTTTTTTTAGCTACTGTAAAAAAAAATGTCTTAAAACGGGGTGAATATTGACACAAGGGGTGAAATATTTGTAGTGGTTCAAATATCATTAAACTGGATATGTTGGTGGCAGGACATATTATATAAAGACTTCAACTTGCAATAAACCATCGTATCGAATTCAATGATAGAAAAACCTGTATTCCCCCACGTGGGTAATAGAAAATCGTGTTTCTATTCACCCTATTATAAGACTATAAAATTACTTAATATATATTGTAATTGTTTATTGTGTTCTTAAGGTCTGATTCACATAAATTTAACGGGAATTATTTAAAAGTAACTTTAATACACATCTTACAATAAACCATCGTATCGAATTCAATGATAGAAAAACCTGTATTCACCCACGTGTTTCTATTCATCCTATTATAAGACTATAAATTACTTAATATATATTGTAATTGCTTATGTATTTTTAACGTCTATGGATAAAATTGGGTGAAATTTGACACAGGAGTGAATAACGGGATATTACTAACAAGATAGATCTGCCATACTCTTAAAGCTTCGGAAAGATAGTATTTATAAATCGACGTATCGAATTCAATGATAAAATCACTTTGTTTGTTTTTCTATGTGTCCCATTTCACTCCTGTTTAAGTTTATTACCGATAGTAATATGAAATGTATTATTTATGACACCACATCAAAGATTTCTTATTTATTTAAATGACGGTTTATGTTATCGAATTGTGTTTGAATACCTTTATTTAACGATCATAAAACCTACAAATAGAGTCTATCAAGAGAAAATATTTTAAAAATATTTTAAGTCTTTTCAATACAGTACATAAAAAGGGAAATATCATAAAACACTTATAATTAAAATCGCCATATTAATAACAGGAAGGCGAAATAAATGGTTTACAAAATATATTCCTTATTTAGTCTCCTAGTTTTGGATAATATAATAATTCGTATATAAATATAAAAATTCACATAAAATAAATTAATATAAATGTGGACAGTCCATAGAGAGTATTCAATACCATCTAAATTCGACACGTGATGAATGATAAATGATTAAATATTATTTAATATCTAATGCGCCATCAATCTTAAAACAACACATAGTATATTCCTACAGCCTCTGATTGGTTTTAAGCATACACTAAAAGCGAATTAGATTATTATTTGCTGTATCAACAATAATATGCACGAAATTTAAACGACAAAAATTTTTTTTGTTTGTTTTTTTTTTTAAACCAACGAAGGCAGGCGAGCTGTAGAAATGCCTGACGGTAACTGGTAACTATCATTAAAAGATGTCAGTAAAACTAGGATTAGCAACGATACTGCCTTCGAAAGTTATTTTTTGGCATTCATGAGTTTCAGTACAATTGTTTAAGTTTGTGTACGTCGTTTATGAGAGTAACGGGGTCTGTTCGTTGCATTGCACCGTTCCACCGTGACGCTCGACACTGAAAAAGGTGATAAACACATTAAAAAGGTCTACGATAACTTCTGAAATGTGGGTGATTTTAAACACATGCAGAAATATACATGCAGGAAGACACAATGTTTCTAGGACATCCAAAGACTAATAAGAAGAAGAAATACAGATACTAAGTCATCGATCCGATTTATGTCAGAACCGATATAATATCAGGTGTTCTAAAGTCTCAAGATTCCATATGTAGCTACTCGCACTTGTACTTAATTCTTTATTGATTCCAACTTGGGCTTAGCTACAGGACACGACCATTATAAAATCATATCAAACCTTGTTTTTATACGCTTTCACAGACATAACACAATAGGTTTGAGTAAGGATTTAAAATTAGCTTCTGATTCGATCGGGTCCGACGTTTAACTTTATGTATATGCGAGGTTACAATCAAAATCCCGACACGACTTCCGATAAGGGGGAGTGCACGGACAAGTATTTCGTTAATAGCTCGTTAAAACTATAAGTGGAGCCAGTAATTAGGATAGAAAATATATATCTCTAAGACCAAATTTTTTTTTTTATCAAATTTACATTTCAGCTACATTTAAAGCCTACATACACACATTTCATACACACATTTTTATAATAATAGAAACACATATAATGCCATGCAAGATGAGTTGGACTGACATGAATTTTAATAAAAAAAAAAATACAACAAACATTCGAAAATAATCTAATTGCTAATACTGTATGTGGTGATTTCATGTACCTATATACACATTTAGTCCAGGTTATATAGATTACCGATTTGGACAGATCCAAGATATCGCGGTCTGTCATTCCGATACATACATGAAACAATATACAAAAGAATACAGATGTTTGTAGATCAATGTCAATGTGCAAAAAATTTTTAAATGACCATCGCTAATCCCGTGGATATAAATGAATATTCATATGCAAATTGATTTATATATGACTATATTGACACTCGTTTCTTGTGTGTTACAACTCCCAAACAATATTTGTTCATAATGCAGAGTTGAAATCAACTCTTGGTTCTCAATAGGCTTCTCGATACCATGTAACCAAATACCTCTATTAAACATAAAGATAATGTGTTCTAGAAAGGAAGAAGCTCGGGGAACTGTTGGTCCCCTATTATTTTGTTTGCTAACTCACAAATTGGTAAAATCCCAATAATTCTCAGTATAGATCAGTGGTCTTTTAACTATTGAATTACCCACACTGAATTATAATATAAGAGAATTGACTACATTTCAATATTCATGTAGAATTATTATTACAGTCTTATTTCGAATTTTATCCCCACCATCCCCCAAAAGACTCAGGTCATTCAAATCACATTTCCCTAAAGCATGATATGTAATGAAACGATGATATGACATAGAAAACATTTATGACGAACAAGTAACGACAGTTGCTGAAAAAGACTATTTCGTAGAATTAAAACATTTTTACGCCATATCACAACATTTCCTATGCATACATATAAGTATATTTTAATAATATTTACGTATAAATTTATTCCTTTCCAAATCTACACCCGCTGGCATGATGAGGTCGGTTCTCACGCGTTGGCCGCTACGAATGGCAATACACATTATATTACAAATATAATGATTATTACATATACAATTAATATATCGGCCCTTATTCGTCCTACTGCAGGACACGGGCCCATAATTGGGAGTAGTTCATAGTCTACCATACTACCCTGAAACTGAAACTTTGCATACAGAAAATAGGCTAGCAACTTAGTCCGGGGAATAGCACTGTCCCCGAGACATATGAAAATAAAATTCGTTTTTAATCGACATATAAAAGAAGATTATCAATTGGACCTGTATAGTCAGAATTGCACAGATTTTAAAGATGTTAGTCTATTACATGAATTTCCCTTCCATCCGAACCACGACCTAAATTGACAAAATTAACAATAACAATAAAGCCCCCGTCAAAAGTTAGTAGTCTTTAATTAAAATGTATGAAAATCTTACCTATTACGTGGTACTTCTCTAAACGGAAACCGAGAGGTGCAGGTGAACCAGGTGATGGTGACAGCCGGTACTTGTGGTCGGTAGTGGTGCCATAGAAGCTGGACCACCAGCCCGGATAGAGCCAGTGACGTCATCAAACCCATCATCACGATGTCTGCAAACAGGGTTGACTAGTGAAGGCAAGTTTAGGGGTACGTGATTGGTTAAAAGGTTTTGAAACAAAATGTATGAGAGGAATTTTGTATGATGTAAAACTATTTGTTCCGGTTTTTGGTAGCTGGTGCTAGGCCACTGAAGCATTTCAGTCATATTTATCTATTGTACACCATTACTAATAATAAAATAATGATAATAATGCAGCCCATTTAGGACCCACTGCAAGGCAAAGTCCCCTCAACAATTGAGAGTACGATTGAGAGGGGTTAAGCCAAAGTCGACCACGCTGCGGAATTTTAACACAAAATACTAATCCAAAACCACAAATAAAAAAGCTAGCTAGATCGAAAAAAGCTTACCCAAATACTGCATCGGTTTCATAATCAATACTTCATTGAAATCCCTCATCGTAATGCGCCGCACGACGTTAATCGCGATGAATTTAGTATTCGCCCCGGCGAAGTGGGAGATCGCGAAGACCATCATATAGGAGCCGAGCCAGGGGGTGCACAACATGCAGATGTCCGGGATCCCGAATAGTAACATGTTGGTTAATAGTATGACAACTCCGTACACGCACCAGAAATTCTGGTTCACTCGTAGGTAGGGGACATCATCTACAAATAATGCGGTTATAACTATTCATTGGAAATACAGGGTATATCAAGACCGCGACCGAAAACAGAGCCAGGTGGTAGTATTAATGATATCAAACAGAATGCAAGTAAAAATTTCACAAAAAAAATCGTCAATTTTTTTTTATTTTTTTATTTTTCGTCGTACTTGAGTGATAAATACATAGTTTTTCTATAATAATGACGTACATCGGAATGCATTATTAAACTAGCAATGGTACGTAAGTGTTTAAATTACTATTTTTGCAAAAACTAGGTATTTACCACTCAAACACGATGATTTTTAAAAAATTGTAAAAAGAAATCCGTCGCTGATTTTGCAAAATTTTTAGTTGCATTGTGTCTGTAACCGCTAAAACTACCACCTGGCTTCGTTTTTGGTCGCGGTCTTGATATACCCTGTATAATATTGGTTGAACATTAAGACACCGTTATACTGATCTACGAGGTATGTCTCTTTTTAGATCCATCCTATGAATATGGATTCAATTAATAACATTAATTATCCACCATGCAGTACAAGACATTAATGTCTAAACATGGTCATGTCAAATTCATTATTGTGTATTAAGAACACAACATTAAGTAATGTTATATGACAGCCTCCGTGGCGCAGTTGGTTAGACGCCGGCTGTAAAACGAGAGGCCGCGGGTTCGATCCCTGCACCGAGAGAAATGTTTGTGCGGCCCACAAATATTTCTTTCGGGTCTGGGTGTTTGTGAGACCGAAATGTCTCTCGTAGTTCTGATACCTGCGACACTTAATTGATCTTAATGTGGGGTCGGGACTATGTGTGTGACTGTTGGGTGTATTTATTTATTTAGAGTATTTAAATTTTAACAGACAGTTCCAAATCATGAATGTTGAGTATAATTTGATAAGGATCTTTTAAAATGGAAATAAATGAATTATTATTTGAATATTTTCCACCATGCTTATCATTCCCTTGAGTTAAAAAAAATGCAGTCTGAAAAACATACCATATTTAAAACCACATAAGAAAATACATATAAAATATAACACATACCGAAAACACTTTAGTAATTGGAAAAATAAACTCACACATAATAATGATAATAATTTACCTCCAATGCCATAGTAAACGAAGGCTCCGACTAAAGACCCAACACTGGTGATGCATATCAACAGAGAGAAGGAGGGAGTGCGGCCCACATACCACGTCCATACCCAGTACAAAGACATCAGGAACCCATAGCAAATCGACACCACGTACACCACTAAAACGACAGTTATTTACTTTAAAATCAATAATATGGAAATAATTTATTTAATCCATTACATTTTAAACATAATGTTATAGAATTATTTGGTATTTTACACCCTTAAAGGAAGACAAGGAAAAATACAAGAAGCTGACGGCTAACCTTCAGCACTGAAAAGGCAGTCGAAGAAGAAGAAGACCCTTAAAATAATGCATTTTAATTTTACAATTAATATTTATTTACTTTAATTTTCAAATATCTGTTCTGTTACAATCCTAAATATGATATAGAGAGGCAGGAAATATATAACATTATGACAGGGAAATATGAGGTTCTTTTCAATGTTTTTAGTATAAGTAAAAATATTCTTACCTGTTTCATCTTGATAATGCAGTCCAACAATAAACGAGTACATAATAGTAAACCCGATATAGAAAGTAATAAGGAAGAATGACATGTAGAAATACCGACGTCCTAAATAGCAAAGAAGAAATCCGGCGAGGAAAGTCATCAGGTACATGTTCACGAAGAAAAAGCCACCTGAAAATAATTGCTACGTTAGGAAATTGAATAGTAAAATAACTTTTCGTAGCTTCATTTTGCTGATGGTAGAAAATAATTTAGAACCCGTCATAATGACCCATGTAAACGGGAGGACGGCATAATGATATCGACTTACAACAGCTAACCATCACGGCGCTTACCGTCAGGCGCATTGAAGTCACTTTTATTTGCCAGTAGGGGAGACTAGGTACGGTTGATACAAAGGACGGTTGAAACAGAGCAAATATCTCATAAACGGTTACGCGGGGACCTATGGGTGCAAAGGGAAAACGAAGCGGACGACAGGTCCGAACACGAATACAGTGTCGCACCCGTTCCCGCGCGTTGTTGTTGTGTGCAGGACACCACATTGTTTTGTATTACCCAAAAGTAAGTATTTTTCTTCTGACATTAACGCTTATATTATCTGTTCTTTTTAAATGAATGTGTTAAGTGTGTGTTTGCGATTATTACGAAGCTTGTAGAATAAGGGATAGTGATTATTTTTAATGTATTATCATTACTGTTAAAACTATAAAGTGTATTTTACAAAAAGTGGGGTTGGGGACAGTTGAAACATTTTTTGTGGGTACAGTTGAAACAGAATATATATTTATTTCTATTATTTATAGAACCCCGGCAGGGTTCGGGTTGGGAAGACTTCCAGAGGGAATATTGACTTATCGAGCTATAGTCACGCATATGAGGAGGTAAAAGCTGAAGATCCACTACGGAAAGCGGCGGAAAAACATGGTGTAAACCAATGTTCCCTGTTAAGAAAAATTCGTAAGAGAGATGCGACCGGCAAAGATGATACAAGTATGGGTTATAAAACACACAATCGTGTTTTTATTTACGTAATAAAGGGCGAAAAACTGTTATACTGATACACCAGAGAAAGAAGAGATAAGAAAAGAGCATGAAGCAAAATTAAAACGGACCAAAGTTAAGCAAGTTAAGAAAAGGGTAAAAGAAGAAAAAGGTAAAAGAGAAGTTTCAAAAGGAGAAAGAAGAAATACTAAGCAGGAATTGTCATCTAAAGCATCAGAAGAGGAATGAATCTTTTAGAAGTATTAAAATCTTGAAGAATGATCAATGATGTCATGTGGTGCCATAATTATTAATATATTTAGTATTAATGATAAATAAAACATGTTTCATTAGTCTTAATTGTATTATTTGTATGTGTTTCAACTGATCCCAATCGCTGTTTCAACCGCCCCTGGCATGGGTACGATTGAAACAAATTATTGTTTTTTTTAAATTTCATATATTTCTAAAGATAGTTATCCGAATACTATAATGATACTGTTATATCGTACCTAAAACTTCAAATTTGAATTTCACGCATCATTATCGTCAGTTGGTTCGTAAACAACAACATTATAAACGATACAAGCTAAATTGTTTCAACCGTACCCAGTCTACCCCTACAGAGAATAAAAAATAATGCACATAAAATGAGTTGTGTTGAAACTGGATGGTGAAAAATAAACATGTGGCCGAACTATTAGTCTCAGTCCACATACTATAAACCAACTGCTAAGCGCGGGATCCACAATCGAGAGTTTGATTGAGAGGGTTTAGGCCAGGTCCACCACACTGGCCTATTTCGGGCTGGCGGACTTCACATGCCATAGCAATTGTTGTAATATTTCTGTGGTGTGCAGGTTTCCTTTCGATGAATTCTTTCATCATTAAACGCACAGTTACATCGTACATTGTACTTTATAACCAGTTTATGATGACTTATCGATCCTTATAAATGATCCAGAGCGTCTACAGGTGGACGCTCATAAAAGTTAACAGAAGACCTGATAAAAGTTTCAGGAGATCGCTATATGCAAGCTATTTGTGAAAGTTCGCTGTAAAAATCCTTAGGAGACCTTTTTTCAGCAGTGGAATTCGGATTGCTGGAGATGATGATGATAAAGTATCTCGACTACAGTATCTTGCTCCCCAAATGTTCTTTGTACAATTAAAAGATCAAGCAGGCTGGTGAAGATAATAATGAATAGTATTTTGTCCATAGTATCTTGCTCTCCCAATGTTCTTTGCACCTTTAAAAGATCGAGTAACAAATTATATCTAAACTATTATTCTAAGTTTACCTATGTAACAATCATCGTAGTTGCAGCCATGTTCGAAAATAGGGGCGTATATGGAATACCCTTTGTTAGTTCTTGCGACAGCCACATAGACTCTGCTAGTGCCCTGGTATCGACTGACCTTTCGCCGAACTCGCCATAATGTTTCAGGTACCTAGCATCAATATAAGTTTGTATGAAAAGTAATAACCAGTATTATATATATCGGCCAGGTATGCGTGGGGATTTAGAATAACCTATGTCTAGAAATACTTGCCCAAAACTAAGAAAAATAATACTAAGACATGCAGTATACAAGGAGTAAGAAAATGTAGTACTTGACAATGCGGAATGTTTCCAAATGTTTTGGTTTTTATCCATAAAGTGTGTCTTGATATTTTTATCTTTACTACGTATTATATTTAGGAATGTCAAGTGACATTGATTTGATCATGTTTTAAAAATAATTCAGATATCTTTTCGTGGGCTCACACATTGGGTTAACTATTAACTATTTTAGATCATCGATAGAATACTCGTACAAAAAATAACTCAAATTACCTCAATAATTTTAAAACAGAGTATGTAGCATTCCAAATTATAATTGTAGTAGACAGTTAGGCTAAACGCGGGATTTATTGTTCAGCAATAATACCCAACCGCAACAGGAAAATGAAATGGTTAGTCCTATATGCGCATTCATTTCAAGGCAATGACAGTTCAACTAAATGGCAGCAACGCAATTATATCAAATGCTAAATTTATATTCATCCTATCTATTGTATCCTAAGTGTCTCAAAGTAGTAAGAAATTAGTTAGAGCGGTAAAAAATTAAATGAAATACTACCAAATAATCTGCCAAATGAAACCTTGAGTTACAATATTTCGTACACACATTCATTGCATTCTCTTCACATCCTATCAATAGAAACGCTGCTGACTAGTGTAATTTTATAACAAAAAATACTTACCAACATTCCCTTTTCCTCAATGCCTTCCCACGTCAACATTTGTTTAATACTTTTGAGGTATGATTCAGCGTCGTGAGCCAGTCCAGGTAAATACAGAACATAGAAGGATATGCTTGCTCCTGTTGGAATCAGACAATTCGGATCCAGTGGGTTCTTCGGCGGAGGTGCCGCTACCTGTACGTAGTAGTCGAAGTAATCTATTTGCATGAACGGAGCTATTGGTACGGATTGTTCCATGCTGCATCCACCGGGTATGGGATCTAAAAAATCAGTCATCATCAACATCATCATCATCAACAACATGTGGTATCTAACTCTCAGGACAGCTTGAGATCAAAAAGCAATAAAGGTTTTACAGAATTACTTTGAAATCTCAACATATGTTTAATAATTTTTATTGGATTACTCCTCATAAACATATTTGAATCTGTATTCATCTACGAAATACCATTGCTTGTAGGAAAGGGAATATTATTGAAATATGTTACTGTAACATAATCTCACATAGTTCAGTTGTAGCTAATGAATTCGTGAACAATTGCCAAAACAACTAAAGAACTATCACTAAACCGCGTGACTGAAACGCTGCTTTGGATATTACAATAAAAAGAGGGAAGATATTGGAATATTAGGCAGCCCATACGCCTACGATATATTTTTCACTGTTATTTACGAATTGCCATGCCTAGTCAAGCGTGACAATAGCTCCCTAGCGCGCGACAATCCAACGATGCCTTGTCTCCGCGCCTCTGTGATACCCAAAGCGATGTTTCAGTTACACGATCAAGTTATACACCTAGTTATCTTTTTTACAGTATCCTGCATTAAACAAGGAAAAATACATACCGTTCTGTCCATAAGCGTGCACAGACACGTAGACATCAAATGAAAGTTCAGCAAAATTGTTAACTATGAAGAAAGGTTCCATAAACGTTTCGCTGTAAATCGCTATGTTGGTGCCCTGCACACTAGCATTTTTTAACAGCAGGCTTTCCTGATACAACTCTATGGGATGATACTGCGAATGCACTTGAAATATCACGTATGCTACATCATCGCTCACATTTAGCAAATTAACTTGATGATTCTGTTGATTTTTAAGGTGCATAAACTCGGAGTAAATCTCTTTGTTATTAGGAGAAGGATGTCTGGCAATAATGTCGGATTCAGTCAACACTAAAAAGAATAGATCAATAAATAAATTATATATTTGATGGAAATTCTCCATTGATTGAACAAAAGCATTCAACGGATTCTACAGATATGCTAATGCTTGTAGTAACAAATTGTACTAATACTGTGTTGAGCTTATTCCTAGACAGAACATCGAGGAGGAAAGTAGAACTAAAGAGTGTAGAATTCAAATTAATTTATGAATTAATGTCAATGAACTCAAAGCTTTGGTAGGTCCCTCGTACACAAGGGGCCGTTTGGATAGATTTCACTATATGTTTGCCACCACGCATCAGTGTGGAAGCATTGCTTCGTACCCATTTAAAGAAACTTGTAGTGTTATACTAATTACTATGAATGAGAGGTAACATCCAGTACCTCTGAGTGCCAAGCGCAGTGTACTGGTAACTGGTTAACGGTCTTGAGTAGCATTGCTCCTGCTTATGAGCAGGCGTGACGCATATACCTATACCTATTTACCATTAACAGGGTGACTTGTTCGTCAGTCTTGCTAATAAAAAAATAGTTATCCAATTTCTTACATTGGAATAACTATGCTAACTTATAGTATTTATTAGCCAATGATGTTGTGGTTAACCTTTAAGTTAAGCATTCACGGTTCAGTTCAGTGATACAGATTTCTATATTTATGTAGTACAACCCATTCTCATAGAATTGTCAAATGTATGATAAACTTATGGGATAAACTTGCCACTTATAAAATTGCCATTAAATATCAAAGCGTTTTCGAAAGCTAACTATTCATTGGTAATAATTTCTTCGTATTTTTCTCGATTGACTTCTGTCGTTCTAGCCTGGCATACTTGTGGATAATGTGACTAGTCTAGGTTCCTTATGAATTCTACGACGGCATACTGGCTAAAACCTATTGGGAAGCATTACGCGGATTATTGGCGACGCCAGATAAGCCAGGGAAAGGAATACCCTGATTTTCTTCTTCATGGCCGTCCGGCGCAAAAATCCCGCATCGCACGTGCCCTCACAGTATTTCCTTAATATAATTAGACTTAGACAGCCTCTGTGGCACAGATGGTTAGACGCTTGTTGTGAAACGAGAGGCGTCGCGTTCGATTCCCGCACCGAGACAAAAGTTTGAGTCAACCACAGGCTATGGGTCTGGGTGTTTGTGAGACAGAAAAGTCACTCGTAGTTTCTGATACTCACGACTCAGGACTTGATCTTAGTGTGGGGTCAAGACTATGACAACTTTTTAGTCAGTGTATGTATGTGACTGTTGAGTGTATTTTTTTACTTAATTTGTTATAAAACGTTCACATCTAAAGGTAATTTGAACACTTATATGGAGTACCAGATATTGCATAGTGGTAGACACTACCCTTTCCTCTATCTATCTATCTATATTGGTCCACATCCACCCAACGCTGGGTATAGGCCTCTCACCCTTTCCTAGGTCATTAAACTCCTTACTGAATTCCCATAAGGAGGTATGAGTGTCAGTAAGTGATTGATTAGGACTACAGTATAAAAAGGCTTAATGTCTATCATTCTACTATGTTTAAACTAAAGGTACAGTTTATGTTTCAATTGTAGAATTACCAGCAACAATTTATTCTACTCTTACTTCGTCTTCTCATGAGCACTAGACAACATTTCTGTAATTTTCCAGAAACAAGGTGTTCATGAGTATTGATGAATACTTTTATCGTTTTTCTATATCTTTTCTTCCTATATCCCACCATTTTTGAGGCAGACAATGAACCCATAATACATTTGTTGAAGATATTTATGGTTGGCGGTAATCATTTACCACATTGTGAATTGGTTTTTTGCCAGACCTATACATTAAAAACCTATGTTCAGGACGAACAATTTGTATAGTTCTAATTCTATGTTACTATTTGTTTAATAAGTTGATACGGCACACTATTGCTATAAGGAGAATGACTTGTTAAACTTTTAACTAAAATGTTGTAGTTATGCGTTTTAAACAACTTTATAAAAGCTGAAAATCATGTTAAAAAAGTGTTTGGAGACTGTCCCGCCCACACACCCGCCACTGCAACTCCTGTAAGCCAGGATCAACAGTGGCACGCATTTTAATGACACTGAGCATTGAAGCTCAGCGAGTCTCCGGGAATGTCTAACTTGTCTTTAACCCGCAACTAAATCAATCAAAAAGTTAAATTAATAGGAGTTGGAAATAAATTATTGTCCACTTCCCTCCCCAATAAAAAAGTGTTATTAATTGAAGCACATTCACTTATTTGTTTAATTTATATGATGAATATAACTATAACATTGTATTCCTTAACTATATAAACTACTAACCATAATCACCCAATTCGGTTTCATTGACGGTCCTGTGCACAAACCCTATAAAAAACACATTTTATTACACACAAATAAATAAATCAAGGTGGACGGCTGACAAAGTAGAGGTTTCAGGAAGTCACTGGAACAAGCCGCTTTCAACAGTTCACTGCCTTGGTCCTTGGAGGTACTTGGGAAGGCATATTTTCAGCAGTGGACTTCTTGTGGCTGAAGATGATGATGAAATAAATCAGCACATAATTTACAGTGTGGGCCATCAGCCTCCTGTACAATTGAGAGGGACTTAGACCATAGAAATTGTATAGATCTCTAAAATTTGTAATTTTCTTCATGCTTTCCTTCATCATCAAAGGTAATTGATTAAGAATACACACATGACTCAGAAAGGTCGGAAGTATGTGTGTGTCTTCGGAGTTGAATACGCGACCATAGTCTTCGCGGTTTCCAACCGGGCGATCATACACTTGCATATAAATCGCATTTTTTAAATATATAGGTGACCTACATACCAAAGGTTCGAAGTAAATCAATAAAGCTGCGGCCCGGATAAATCTCGCGCATGTCAATTAATATAATGTCTTGTATATTTTCTATGCAAATGTTCTAAATATATGACGACTGATTCATTTTTTGTTTGAATTGTACTATTTTATTATACTTAATTTAAATTTCAGACTAAAACAATAAACTATATCGAGGCAACATACGCTTTAACTTACCTTGTTGTGTGCCATTTTCATGAGCTTTGCGCCCATGAACTATTGAGCCCTGCGCCGATGTTAATATTACAATCAATGTAATATAAAACAACGAAGAAAACATTTTTCTTTATCTCTGAAATAATAAAAATATAAACAGGAGCCGTCACTGAGAAAAAATAATGTTTACTACTGATAACTTATTTCATACTATAAACATTTATTTAAAAACATTTATCAATTTTTAAAACAACCTTTAAAAAAATTAATATTTTGCAACGTTCTTCTGAGGTATATACGTTAATACATAGTCCCGTTTTAAAAAAAACTCACCCTAAATGCACCGAGCACAACACATTGCAAAACACATCAAATCCGAACTGCTCCCTCCACTCACTTGACAGTTGACGTTGTCACTATTGAGTGAGATAAGGAGTGAACAGTATAGCGATTGACCGAGTCACGGAACGAATAGCTCGTACCGTACAGCAAGTCAATACAGCAGTCAATACAGTAAAGGCGTTTTCAAGCCTGTTTATGTAATCGAATGTTTTGTCCCTTTCGAACGACTTTTGAATTCAGTTTGAGAGAAAAAGACAAAATATTGGATAACTAAAATGGTTTTTACAACTGTCTATGAATAAGGCCATAAAGAGTAGAATATATCTAAAGTTTATTGAAAGGGTTCCTTCTTTTCTCTTCGGGTAGGAAGTCGGAAAAACCATTACAAAGTTTATTGCTATTAATATGGATCGTACAATACATAGTATGTATCTTTTTAGTCATTTAAAAACAAAAATAATTGCAAGTATGCAATTATTTTTGTTTATTTGTTTAAACATTAACAATTATGGTTTTGAAATAAGAGTTGAAACGTCTTGAAACTGGATAATTTTCTTACTACCGGATCAACGCACAGCCGAAATAGAAACGTAAAATTTTGCGTAGAAGTTCCTATTGGATATTCAACCCCTAAGGGAGTAACAAGAGTAAAATATTGTTGTATCGAAAACAGCAACCGTGGAAGTTGCAGATATCAAACTTAGCTCTATAACTACTCATCTAAAAGAAAAACTCAGTGCGTTCTCTTAGCATTAATCCCAATGGGGTGAAAATAACTGATAATAAAATCCCTTAAGAGCTATAAGTTTTTCCAAAATAATGCATACTATTATTTTTCGTCTGTAATCAGTATCTAAAATATAATTAACTTTCGAAAACCTCCAGTATTTTAGATTTTACATACAACGTTCCAAATGTTTTTTTTTTTATCTTTTTTTTTAAGGAGTTTTTATCCTTAATGGACATGCCAACCCCATCATAACATTTAATCGTATAAAAACTCTTATGTAATCAAACGGCAAAATTCTATTGCCACTTCCGATTTTGGATTTGATAAAATTTCCTGAATGAGACCTAAATCGTATCTATTCAATTTCCATTTGCTCAGCAGTAACATAAGGGATGAAATTTTGTAGGGTAAATCATAGCCGCTGTAGCTATATGTATGAACATTTATATTTTAGATACTTATTACAAACGAAAACTAATGGCGGGCATGAATTTTTGCAAACTTATAGCTCTTAGGGGATGAAATAAAGTTTAGTATTGAAAATCAAAACCCCTCAAGTTGTTGACGTAAAATAAATTAAT
Organism: Deilephila elpenor; assembly: GCA_949752805.1. Lineage (NCBI taxonomy): Eukaryota > Metazoa > Arthropoda > Insecta > Lepidoptera > Sphingidae > Deilephila > Deilephila elpenor. The sequence goes on from OX457114.1 coordinate 4,993,227, forward strand.
ACTTAGCCAATCGTAGTAATGAGAAATAATGTCATTCGTTTTGTTTTGGCTCTGATGGGTAGAAGATTATATCTCTGTATGAATTCGAAGAAAGATTAATTACTATTTTTCTTTTCTTTATGCTCAAAAAGACTAAATTGGTAGTTAGAATTGAAAATTGTGTGTATTGGTGTATTTTGCGTTGGCATTAAAAACCCATGAAATAGATAATCTTATTTGCTATTATAGACATAAGCTACCCCACAAAAGTAAATATTGAAAAGTATACAACATACAATTTCGATACATTTACTATTTTGAATGAATATTACAAGGTAATCGTATTCGTCATTCTACTGTATCGATTCCCCCACCAACCGCTAGAGTGCACTCATGTCAAAATTTTCAAATATGGCGGCGCGATCAATGAAGTTGTAAAGTGTAGTGAGTGGAATCTAGCGTAAAAAATGAGAAATATTGTTTTTAGTGTTATTTTTGTGTGTGATTGTAACTGTTGACCGGTCATGGGAAGAGGCCAGGAGTTGCTGGACGCGGCTCGGGAAGGAGATAGGCGGACAGTAGAGAAAATAATCGGTCAAATCACTAAAAGGAGTGGTCCTTTTACAAGGTAGGTCTTCATTATGTTTTGAGGAAAATATTCCTAATATATATATCTGAGTAGAACATAACACTATTATACACTCTGTAAACTTTTGTTCATGTTGTTACTTTTGTGAATGTAGTAAAAATATTGTTATCTTTTATCAACAATCGGCTATTGTTATCGGGTCAGTTTTTTGTAATGTTTACGTACTTATCGGCGTTCCTTGACAGATGTTAGTCTTATTCGTCTTAATGAATTGAGTGCAATTAATACATGGTTAAATTTAAAAGTTTGCCCATTAGTTAAAAACCAAAACAATTCTGAATTTGAATCTGAATATCTTTTGTCAATGCATAGATAATAATGTTATGTATGATATCTTATTTCTATATATTGGATGGCATTAAAAGACATCAAAATAAGTATCAAGATTAACTTAATTCGAAGACTTTTAATATTCCAGAAAGTATGACTTGAAACAAGCCCTAGTAGCGAAGAATAACTTAAGACATTCAATAATTGTTGTATTATTGCTATATAAATTGTGTATGAAACTTAATGAAACTAAAGTGAAGTGAGTATTAACAAATATAATATAATAGGCAATAGTTAGAACAAAATTGCCACAAATGCTTAAATTTCCGGCAGATAATGTGGTCTCTATCGGGCTTTGTCTTTCTTTTTTCGTTGTGGATTACAATTATAATTTGACAATTTGATATAATACTGTCATATCATGGTTTTATTAAAAATTTCAAGTCCATTGTTAATTGATGACCTTGGCAATGTCTAGACATAGAAAAGTCATGGTGAACAACCTTTTATTTAATAAATACAAGTCTAAACTATTGATTTGTTTTATAGTAATATTATATTCTATATATTCTGGATGTTAGATGGAACAGTTGAATAAGAATATTCTGCATATTATTAAAATCCTCCTTGGTACAGTAGGTTGTACGCCGGTTGTGAAACAAGAAGTCAAGTGTTTGATTCCCGCATCAAGACAAATGATTGTGTAAACCACAGGTATTTGTGTCGGGTCTGGGTGTTTCTCAGACCGAAAAGTCTAGTAGTTCCTGATACCAACAACAGATCTTAGTGTGAGGTCAGGAATATGGATATGACTGTTAAAAATGAAAAAAAATACTGGTATACCTCTGATTGTATCATCACTCTATTAATTTATAATACAGGATTCATCTTGATATTCTTCAATTAAATATCTTTGAGATACTGCCCAAATTTGTTTGGAGTGATAGGAAGGTATACCTACATATTGTGGATATAATTAGACTTTCGTAGCCTTCCATAGATTAATGTTACTAATCTGGAATTTTAATCCAGATGAAACAATGAACATAGTTTTTATACCTGACTGATTATTGTACACGAACAATCATTAATGCAGTGAATACACATTATCATCATAATTCTACTTTGGTACTCATATATTTTATTCTTTAAATGTTTTCCTGTTTGTTTGATTTCAAAGCTTATGATATCACACTAATAGTTTTTATGCATGATTAAATAAAAATACTTGTTTAAAGGAAAAATCCTTGACGGACTATACATAATACACTCATAATTAAATAAATAATGTGTGGTAGGTTTTCGTCTGTAGGCAATATGAATAGGCTAGCTTAGCCAAGATGGTATTACAGTAGCAATGAAAATTGATATGAAGAAAAAGCTTTGTGTTTCATTTTGTCCATAAGAATTCTGAATACTCATTAATCCTTATTCTTGCTTCATTTATTAATATTATTATTATAAGTAGTTGTTGTTTCTGGATCTCGGTAAGTATTTTTTACAACTTGAAATAATTATGCCTCGATGGTGTAGTTGTGCTACAGTATGATCACAAAGCTGAGGTTTCAGTTTTGAAGCCCGAGTCGGGCAAAAGTGGTATTGGATTTTTCTATTAATTATCAGCCCGGAGTTAGGAATTTGTGCCTGATATAGGCTCGTCTCCTATCACATAATAGCACGGAATATACTAGGCGAAATGTGGGTGTCCTGGTAGCACCTATGCCTGCCTCTTATGGGAAAAAAGGCGTGAGTTTATGTATATGTGTATGTTAAAAAATTATGTTATGGATGCAAAGTTCTTTTAGTTTCTACTGCTCATACAAGGTCTACCTCATCAAGGTTATGTTAACATACATGATTCATGTACAATCTAATAGATATATTATATTCATTGCTATTGAAAGAGAGTGTAAGCATTTCGAGAGCGATTTATTGATGTAATTTTTTAATAATGCCCTCTCGGTTATCTATTTAAGGAAGTAGGATAAACTGGAACCGTTTAAGTGGTGTTTTTGGCCGCGGGCCAGACGCCAATCGTTTGGGTACGTCCGTTGAACTTACGTCTGATCGGCCGTCTATACATCTGCTACTTGTTTTGTATTAACGACATACGTTTGTATGCACGACTCGCTTTGCTGAGCTTTGACCAACTTAGAATATGGTTTGCGAGTTGCGATTCGCGTGTCGTTAATTTTTTACTGTGACGATTTACTGGTGCTGGTTTTAATTTTCAACAATGTTTTTGCTTTTTAGAACATGGTTTTGCTTTGCTTTACTCGGTTTTACACCACTCCCCTTCATGTGTTGACGCTGGTTTTAATTATTTCTGACCAAAATACACATTTTCTATACTAGCAATTTATCATTTGTTCGGCTCCTGAGGGTCATAGCATAGCTGCTGAACACCAATTCAAAAGAAATTTTTGGGGCCCTGGGCTAGTGCTGCTAGGTAGGTAAGCAGCACTAGCCCAGGGCCCCACAAATTTAAGATCCGCCCCTGCCATTGACGGATATATTCCAAAAGCGCAAAACAATCTGTTACATGTGGCCGAGGTGATGATTAACGTGTTCCACAAGCAACACGTGTTACCAAAATTATCGAAATCTAAACAGCTCTGTTCATGGAATGGAACGTCACGAGCTCGTAGTCTATGTCGCGTGCTTGAGGTCGTTTCGTCCTCTTAGCTACTTTATAGTTTCACTAATCAGCTAATGGATTCACGAGATCCAATTCCGATGGTAGCAGTAAATTGTATTAATTTGAATCTAGGACATTTTAATAAATAAAAACGTTTCTAGAAAAAAAGTCTATAGGAGTTTATCACGGAATGCCATTTCCATCGAAATATTTATCGACGGTGGATGGAAAGAACATTAAACTTATTCAGCATTCCTATCTAATATGTTGATCACCAATCAATCAAACTACAATCTTATCTAGAGTTAGACAACATAGCTCGTTTCAGGCAATTAGGCGAAACATCGTCAACTGATGTAGATTATCATGTAAAGAGTGGATCGTTAATAAAAGTCCTGCCGATTCAAGCAGATTTAAAAAGCAGTGATATCACAGTGAGTCCTGCGCTCTTCAACCCGCCTGCTATGCTTGATGAGTATTGGCAACACTACCTTAAAAAGACTCTTGGAGAAACCTATTTTTGTAGTGGCGAATATTTACTTTTAAAGACTTTTGAAGTATCCAACTCTTACCACGCCTATAAAATGAGGTAGGCATATTTCTCCGTGGCGCAGTTGGTTAAACACCGGCTGTGAAACGAGAGGTCGCGGATTCGATCCCCACACCGAGACAAACATTAATTGTGTGATCCACAGTAGTTGTTCCGAGTCTGGGTGTTCGAAAAGTATCTCGTAATTCCTGACACCCACGACACAAGACTTAATTGATCTTAATGTGGTGTAGGGACTATGTATGTAACTGTTGGGTGTATCTATTATATTATTATTATATATTTCAAAAATCTACAAAATCTATATTCCTTACTGTGATTTGTTACTGATAATCTTAAAGATTCTTCATCTTATCTCGTAGTTAAGGAAGTAGTAGAAATATTTCTTATCGGTGTCAACTTAAGATTCTGTCGGCAAGTCTATCATGGTTGGAAAGATGAAGTATTTACATACTTTTACCAGGTTTCTTTCTAGTCTTTATTCGGAAAATTGCATGAGGTCAATAAATAATAAATAAATAAATAGGCCCAATAATACACATTGTTTTAACATGACTGCTTGACTTAAATCCTGGTCAATTCTCAAATCAATGACTTGGTTTGAGAATTGACATCAGGAGCATACTAAGTAGCAATATCAATTTTCTTTCCTAGTACCTATTCCTATTTTTTGTGCGATTTTACTAGTTGACTAATAATTTAATATCCTAGTTATAGAGTTGTGAACACCGAATTTATTCCCACTAATCCTTTCCCGACAGTGCGTTCCTCTCCCAACTGTTACAGCGTGATGATAATTAAAGAATAATGTTTGTTTCCAACCCATACTTATGCGTATTGTACTAGTGTTACGTACCTTTCATAATCATAAGTGTATGATGAATGTTTAGAGATGCATTTGCACTCAAGTCACGCGCGAGAAAGATCAATGCGAAGGTAAGGGCCTCGTTTGAATGTAAGTGGACGTGTTGGAACACATTCAGATGCTAAAGGGCTAATAAATACAGGAATGTAATGATGATTGTTTATAAATTATGAGATTTGCAAATTTTAACGCTCGTTATTTTAGTAGTAGCTGTAAAACATAAAATCTAAGTAGGAAGACGTTGCGTTCCTCCTATTTTGTGTTTCAATGCAAATTAGGGTCCCTAAGGTTCTAATATTTTCGAGAAATGTTCATGTCGTACAAATCCATTATCATGGTCCAGCCGGTGGGAGGTAATCTTGGTAGCAATATTCTAATTGAACTTGTTTGTAACTATGCGTGGGACTAAATCGCTTAACTTATGCAAGGTGAATGCACGTAATATCAAGGGAAATATTCATATAATAGATTTGTATTACCTATAGCAATAAATCTTCATTAAAATTGATTTCGTTGAAATTGTAAAATGGAATAAATTATTGGATTCACAATTTCATATTTTATTTCTTCACGGTAATTGCATTCAACTGATAACGCATACCAACCTTTTTTATTTTAATACGCAATGCAACAATATGTATTATTAATAACCTTAATATTTTTCGTTACAAAAACCTCACCATTAACGTTCATTTTAATATGAATATTCAAGAGAGTGCTGCGAAGGAAATGGATGCTATCATTAAGGAAACCGCCTAGTGTACACTTCGGATGTTTTTGCTTTAATTTTGCCTTTTGCGGACTTCTGATATTAAGTTAAATGACGAATTGTTTTGTTCCATGACACTCGTCATTAATTCAGTAGGCATTGACGGAAAGTCCATTATTCTCATTTTGTTCGTTGCGTTCTGGGGAGAATAATAAGTTCAATTTTTATTGAATAACATTTGATTTGCATTATGTCCTCCAAATTGGGTGATTTCTTTGTCTTGTTGTTCTAGTTTCGTATATAATGACATAAATCAACCTTGATTGTTATTGATAACATGCTTAAATTGCAAAGTCATGAAAGACGAAATTGTTATTCGACAGCCTCCGTGGCGCAGTTGGTTAGACACCGCCTGTGAAACGAGAGGCCGCGGGTTCGATCCCCGCACCGAAACAAATATTTGTGTGATCCACAGGTATTTGTTTCGGGTCTGGGTGTTTGTGAGACCGAAAAGTCTCTCGTAGTTTCTGATACCCACGACACAAGACTGGATCTTAGTGTGGGGTCAGGACTATGTATGTGACTGTTGGGTGTATTTATTTATTTATTATTAAAAATCTTGTACACTTCGTACTTTTTAGCAGTAAAACATTTTACTGCCTTGGTAACGTGGGTTGTAAAGAGAGTGGCTGTGACACAAGAGCCTATAGGTTCGATCCCCGCTCTAAGGGATTTTTTTCTGCGACTCACAAGTATTTGTTTTATGTCTAGTTCTTGTGAGATCAAAAATCGTTAAGTTATTGATATATAATACTTGGAACCTAACTGTGCTTGGAACCTTAATATTGTATTGTAATTAGCGTCTATATCAACGAACTAAAGTGCACCAGCTAAATTCACGATCTAATTAGATGGCCAAAAGCGAACCCCGAAACAGTTAGGCGTAAAAAAATACCGCAATAAAAAAAACCAAGTGAAGCGGCCCGACCTGTTGGTCCTATGATTCATTCAGTGCTCTGTTAGTCACTTGCGTCGGTTTGTTCGTCCACATCGGTTTCTTGTAAATATTTAAAAATATATTTGACTAGAGAACGATCATGATAAACTCGGGGCTGTGTCCATTCAACGGATTTTTGTGAATATGGTTTAAACTGGTGGTGTAGATTGTGAATCGAAAATGAAGTTCAGGCTGCCTTGTTTCGAACGGAACGGCAGTATGTTTGGAAAGATCAAAAGGAGGTTTAGGTTAGTATCGTGCATGTTCAGAGTTATGATCTTTATTGTTTCTGTCACGTTGCAATTGATTTCAAGGCTGTTGCGTGCGCGCGTGCTGGCAATCAGCTGGTTTTATTAATTTATAATAATACACTGTGTAGAATTTGAAGATTCCACGTGCTCATAAATATCTTTATTTGTTTATGAGGTCAATATATTAATATCCTTAGTTTAAACGATAATTTAATATGGGAAGTGTTACCTAAACAATGCTGTTTTGAAATGTTCCATTTGATTAACAGTTACAGTATTGTTCTGACCTGATGATTCATTGAATGAGACGTTTTACAGTTTTAATTAACACTCAGATTAATTCGACGGCCAATTTAAACAGCAGCTTTGGAATCGTTTTGAGCAATTTTCTTCTTGTTTGGTTCTACGATTTTCTTTTTCGAGAGTTATTTTCTTGTGTTGTCTTTTTACTTTTCCCAGATATATCAGTATTTATTTTTAGTTTGAATTAGGGTGCCAGAATTCACCTGTAATATACTGAATGCTTTATTGCACTCCACATGTTAATAAAATGTTACAATTTATTTAGTACAATGTGGACCCTGTAGGGCACGGCAAAAAAATACAATTTTAGGAGAGAGGAGGAAGCCATTGTCTTTATATTCAGTTATGTATGTAGTTAAATCAGTCTTTATTTATTTAAGTTTACCTTTGCTTATATTAAGATGTCTTATTTATTTAATAGTAGGTAATGGTATTGCGGGAATATAACAGTAAACACGGGATTAGTTCATCAATTTGAAGAATTGTGTGTATCTAATTGTGTGACATTTATTTTTCAACGCCCACTATCGACACATGGTGGTGTCATTTAATATTAATTATATGCTGCGGTGACGGATTACAAGAACTTCTATTATCGTGTGGTTTATTTGCATTGTACCACATAGTACATACAAACTTCATATTTCTGAAATTGAGTTTTGAATATCAGATTTGCAGAACATTTGCTGTAAATTGTAGTGTTGCTCACTTTGAGATCTTTTAGACGTTTTTGTAAGCGAATAAATTTGTAAGCTAATAAAATATATAAATAGTTTATTAACTGTAGACTTGGACTAATACATTAAGAATTTACTCCTCTTTATTGTTGGCCGTCTCAGAGTTTACAAATGGGATACGTTTATGACACATTACATATTTATTATCACTTAACCTTTAAGTTTAATTAAACCGCTGTGGCATGGCGGTAATATAAAAGGGTATGCGACTAATTTCCAATACATATTTCTACGATAGCTAGTTACAACCAGTCCCAGTTTTATCCTGCCCATGACTCACAGAATATCTTAAGCTCCGGAACCTGTTTTAGCTATATGGTGCCACTTGGAGGAATGTTTCATTTTCCTATGAACATTAATTTGTGCCTGCATTATGCATATTTCTGTAGATACCTGAATCCAACGATCTGGTCTTAAAAGCCGAGTTAGTTTATAATTGGAATGAAATAAAAATGTTTCTTTTCGATACTAATAAAATATTTACTTTGCTCGGGGTAACGTTTTTTTATGCATGTCGTAGAAGCATTTGACTTATTTATTTTTCGTTCGCCTGACAGCAAACCTTTCGGGAAATTGCTCTATGTTACGTAAATCACGTTTTTTTACTAAAAACTAACTCTTGGTGTGTCAGTTACGGTACTTGGCATTGGAATCAAAGGCATCACGGTTTATAGTACACGGAGTATGATGTTGTTATTTAGAAAAATAATATAGTATTTTATTGTCATTATGCAATTGTTTCCAAACTTTTGGACCCGTCGAATATCATTAGATCACTTTTTTGTGTATTTCAATATGTTTTTATATTCTGGCTAGTAACATCCATATTTAATTCAACTGCTTTAGAATACATTGTTATAATTAGTTTATGGCTCTGGGTTATTTTCATCATTGAGTTATTTTGTAGCAACACAGTTACCCATTGTGTTAGGTGCATTTCACACGCTCTGGTTTTATTTAAGTAATATTGCGTTGTGTGAATTTAATTTATTTTTACAGCAATATTGAATTATGAGAAAGGATATGTTAAATTCAAAACAACCTGTGTGCATTACTGGTGGCTCATAGCAGGCATGGGGCATTTTTTAACTATTAGGGTAGGATGTTACATACCATACATAAACTCACGCCTTTACCCCAGAAGGGGTAGGCAGAGGCGCCACCAGGAGACCCACAATTCGCCTTGTATGTACCGTCCCATGATGTGATAAGGGGGCGAGCCTATCGCCATATCGGGCACAAATTCCTGACTCCGGGCTGATAATGAATAGAAAAAACCCAATATCACTTTGCCCGACCCAGGATTCGAACCCGAGACCTCAACTTTGTAGTCATACCATAGTACAACTACGCCACCGCGCCGGTAGGATGTTGGGTGTATTTATTTATTCACTCGTATAGTCCACCCCCCTGGCCTACTGTGCGTTGGTGGATTACATACACAATATGATGAAGTGCCTATATGTAAAAAAGTTCAAGGTGCTATTGTTTATACACTGCACAGGAACATAACATGTTAAAAGCCCCTTAGATTTATTTTACACTTATCAAATCACAGCTAATCCGTAGTGACCTGTATCTAGCGGGGTTTGGGTAATGCGTTATGGAACCTTTCATAATTATTTCGTGAAATTACGATTTTATGCAGGCATTAGCCACACCTGGTTAATAGGTACGATGTTGTTTGTGTTGTAGTTAGTAACACGTGTAATGGAATTTTCAGTTAATTAATTATTACGCTTACATATACTATCTACATATTAAACTGAATTGCCTGTATTAAATTCAGTAATAAATTATAATTCATCGATTTCAATTTGCTATTTATAAATTGCAATGAGGAAGGAAATCATTTGGTAATATTTTCATATTACGTACAAAGTTCACGTCGGTACATAACCCCGTGAATTTAGGCAGAGGTGCCATGTGTCACTAGTGTTGCAAATATTCCATCTTTATTATAATATCTTCATACCGACCAAAAACAATATTTGACAAATATATTTTTTTCTATGACACATCGTTGTTCATCTGTCATAGTCATCTTTAGCAAGGTGTTATGTATGCGTCTGAAGGACATGTAAAATCTTTAGCAAGGGCAGGTTTAAGCCCAGTTGCATAAACTAACTTTGACGATAAATTTAATTTTGACAATGTCATCGCCATATGCTGCCGCCCGTAATTAGCTTCTTATTTGACCCTGCCATATATCACTTCGATGGTTATATCGCAAATTAAGTCGCCAAAGATTTGGCCGGAACCTAGCAGGTGAACGGGAGTTGGTGAAATCGGCTTTAGCTCCAGAAAATGGAGGGTGAAGCTGGAGCCCTCTACTTTCTAGAACAAAGATATTAAGTAGGCAAATAGGTTAAAAACACGATAGAAACTTGTCTTGTGGAATATACCCTTTGTTTTTCATAAGAAATAGGTTATTGAATATTTATTTAAGAAAATCGATCGTGGCCATAATAAAATAATTTTTAATAAAAAATAAAAACCGACTTCAAAGTGCTACTACAAAGTAACAAATAATATATATTTCATCGTGCTAGTACACAATGATTAATGTTCTTATTGACTTGACTAGCTAACAAATCTTAAATACGTAATATTTTGAAGGCGGGTCGCTAAGTGCCGAACATGTACCTACGCCTTACGCTTAACATTAATTTGTTAAAGAAATTCTAGCGAAAAACACGCAAGATTTACACGGAATATTAATTTGTCTTAATATATCAGGCCGTAATCGTCCACTGTTGAGCATGGGACACAACATACCCTTTCTTGTACTTAAATGCCTTTATGTCATGCAGGTTTCCTGACTATGATTTAAATATATCACTATTAAAGAGTTTGGTAATTGAATATCATCAACACACAAGTGACTCCGATAATTCCGGAGGTGTATACCCTGGAATTATAACCGAGACGGTGGTCAACCGTCTCGTGGATCATATCTAGATAATTATCAACAGGCTATCACACACATATAAGACACATAGAAATTCTATCAAAACTTCAATAAATTTACACGTTGGATTAGCACATTATATTCATTTTTGTTTAATTTACTTACGTGCCTTTCTGAGCCAACATTGCAGGATCTACATGTAATATAAAATGGTGTAACATTTGCTTAAATTTATACGTGTTTGTTATTTAGCGACCCGCCTTCAAAATATTACGTATTTAAGATTTGTTAGCTAGTCAAGTCAATAAGAACATTAATCATTGTGTACTAGCACGATGAAATATATATTATTTGTTACTTTGTAGTAGCACTTTGAAGTCGGTTTTTATTTTTTATTAAAAATTATTTTATTTGTCCCTTTTTAGTTTTCATAGGCATCGTAATGATGAGAAAGGTGATCATAATATAATCAAAACGTAGTCTTTATAATTTACGAATCCTTCAGACCAAACATGATATTATTGCTGTGAAATTATGAGAAGATTGTAAGTCATTATAATCATGATATCCGCTATTGTTAGACACTGACCAGGTCGGATTCTCTTAGTTTACGTCGGTAATTTACGTATCTATTTCTCTCATTCTCCCTCTTCTTCACCTACTGTTTATAGTAAAACTTTTATATTGAAAACGGAAATTAATTGTATCTTTTACCTACCCCCCCCCCTACACGCCTTTCCCCTTTTAACCCCCCCCTTTGTAGTAATACACTTATACTGAACCAGGTGCAAAAAGAATTATTGCCGTACCGTTCAATTTTGAGGAGTTCTGTTCTTCAGGTCCGAAGATATTCATCAGGTCATCACCATTTTTTAATGACACCAATCTAACATATCATACTTGTCGACAAAATTATTATTTTTTTAATCGTTTAAGTACTGCCACAGATATTGAGTATTTACATTAGTATCTATTTTCTCCCCCCCCATACACCCCTTTCCCCTTTTAACCCCCCCTTTGTAGTAATACACTTATACTGAACCAGGTGCAAAAAGAATTATTGCTGTACCGTTCAATTTTGAGGAGTTCTGGTCTTCAGGACCAAAGATATTCATCAGGTCTTCACCAATTTTTTATGGTACCAACCTAGTATATCATGCTTTCCGACAAAAAATAAATTTTTAAAATCGGATCCCAAATACCAGCGTAATCGAGTAACAAACATACAAAAAAAAAAAAAAAAAATTCAGTCGAATTGATTACCTCCTCTTTTGAAGTCGGTCAAAAAGATATATAGGTATGTCTATTTATAATTATGAGCACAAGTCATTGTTCGCTAAAACAATACGCATACTTTATTTTATTACGAGTTGAGTGGTTATTCCTAGTATCACCTTATCTAGGATTAACCAATGAAATAACTATTAATTTATCATGTAAGTTCTATCAAGTTAAACCAAATCAGACTCAATTGTAGTATGTAGTTATAAGCAATTAATCAATCATTTAATGTAAGAAAATTACCTCCATACAACAATTAACTCTTATTACTTGAACATAGTTACCCACTTCATGTTGTTATTCGCGACAACAATAGTTAACATATATCATAGTTGTTAACAACAAGTGCGTGGTGGCCTGTTGGTAACGGACCAGACGCGGCTGCCTACATGTTCACGGTGGTCGCGGGTTCAAATCCCAGGGCACACCTCTGACTTTTCGGAGTTATGTGTGTATTGATAGTCAATCACCACGCACTTTAACGGTGAAGGAAAACATCGTGAGGAAACCTGCATACCGTAGCGATTTTAAAGAATTTCTACGGTATGTAAGTCCGCCAACCCGCACTAGGCCAGCGTGGTGGACTATATGGCCTAACCACTCTCAATCGATTCTCTCGATTGTAGAGTAGGCCCGTGCCCTGCAGTGGGACGTATATGGGCTGATATAAATAACAACAATATATATCATAGTTTCAAGATTACAATTAATAGCTAATCTATACACGCACAGATTTTCGTAGACAAATCTCGAATCTGATGCACGAATCTACTTCACGGTCTCGGGCTGATTCTGATGCCCGAATCAGCCGCGATACTGATTTCATTAAAATTATATAAAGTTTGACTCTCAATCGTACTCTCGATTATAATGGTACGGGAGCTAGCAACGTTTGGAAAGTAAGAATTTTAGGTCAGCTGATTTTGTGATATGTCGTCCTTCTTGCACTTTCGGTTAGAGTCTGGGCTATCTGGCTGGCGGTAGCGGTTGCGTTCTTTAGTGCGCATCCTACCTGTCCAGGTAATAATCCTGGATTTTAAAAACATTTTAGAAGGCGTAATTTTTAATTTTTTGTTTTTAAATAAGTCTACCTGACATACTTTTTTTATTGCCAGACATTTTTGACAATGCTAACTATGTGCCATACGCGATTTATTTTTTATTTTTTATAAAAATTTCAAAGTATTTTATAATGTCTGTAATTTTAATATTATGTTATTTAAAGATAAGAAAAACTTAAAATAAATTTGCCAGACATTAATTCGATTGTTAAGTCTTGAATTAAAATGAAAAAGTCATGAAAAGTATTGCAGTATAATGCTAGTAGTCCGAGAGAGTCAGTTGCAGAATAAGTCGAGAATGATACAGAGAACCATTACGACAGTAAATGACTTTTCATTGTGCATATAATAAAAAAAAAAAAAATAATAATAATAAGCCCCCCAAAATCCTACATTACGTCCGTGTCGAACACCAGACCACGTGGGGGGCGGGCAATGTGTATAACTTAAACCTACACCACCTACCTTGACATCCTCCGTGGCGCAGTTGGTTTTGACGCCGCCTGTGAAACGAGAGGCCGCGGGTTCGATCCCCGCACCGAAACAAATATTTGTGTGATCCACAGGTATTTGTTTCGGGTCTGGGTGTTTGTGAGACCGAAAAGTCTCTCGTAGCTTCTGATACCCACGACACAAGACTCGATCTTAGTGTGGGGTCAGGACTATGTATGTGACTGTTGGGTGTATTTATTTATTTATTTATTTAAACAAGGCAAAGGTAACCCATTAATATGGAGACTCGTAAAAGAAATGTACGTATAAGGTCGCTACCCGAGGGTGATCGTCGGGGCACGTCTGTAGCTGGCCACGGGCGTGACAGCATGCTAGCCAGTGACTCCCGGCTGGACGGCTGGGCGGGAGTCGGGGACGCGGGGGGTAGGGGAATGTCCTCAAGGACTACAGCCGATATTGTAGATGTACAAGATAGTAGGAGTAGCTGTGATGGTGCAGCTACACCACCCGAGAGTGTTTCGCAGGAGGCTCAAGCTATTCAACCTACGACCACCAAGGCTGGTAAGCCAAGAGTGCGCATGAAATGGAGTGATGATATTAATGTTTTTATCATGCACACATACTTTTATGTTACCAACTTAAAAACAGATAAAACCATGTACTGCAAGAAACTACACGATCAGTTTATTTTAAAATATCCACAGTTAAATGTATCCGCTCAAAGAATCGCAGATCAAAGAAGAGTCATTATTCGTAATAAACTATTGTCTGACGAAGTCATAAACAGAATAAAAAAGGAAGTTTCGGAAAAACTAAAAGAAGAAATGAGAGACAACCAGCCCCCACTAATAGTTAACAATTGTACTTCTGAGTCATTAATATCTTCTAATGTTGATAGCACCGAACCCATAAACACCGATACGGAAAATATTGGATCAGGCCAAATCCTGAAAAATAATATGTTAACCGCGCAGGGTTCCACTCATGCGTCAACACAAACAACCACACTACCTAGCATAAACTCAATAACACAACAAATAGAACAAGATCAAATCACTGATGATGCTAATACTTTCATGACTTTTTCATTTTAATTCAAGACTTAACAATCGAATTAATGTCTGGCAAATTTATTTTAAGTTTTTCTTATCTTTAAATAACATAATATTAAAATTACAGACATTATAAAATACTTTGAAATTTTTATAAAAAATAAAAAATAAATCGCGTATGGCACATAGTTAGCATTGTCAAAAATGTCTGGCAATAAAAAAAGTATGTCAGGTAGACTTATTTAAAAACAAAAAATTAAAAATTACGCCTTCTAAAATGTTTTTAAAATCCAGGATTATTACCTGGACAGGTAGGATGCGCACTAAAGAACGCAACCGCTACCGCCAGCCAGATAGCCCAGACTCTAACCGAAAGTGCAAGAAGGACGACATATCACAAAATCAGCTGACCTAAAATTCTTTCTCGAAAACGTTGCTAGCTCCTATACTATAAAGGAGGCCTGTGTCATGCAGTGGGACGCATATGGACTAGATTATAAAAAAGGTTTCGAGCACCAGCAGCAGGTAGGCATCCCGCAGGTTTATGTGCTTATAGTTGGTATATATATATAAGCAGATTTGCCCTCCAGGCATGATTGCCAGACAGTTCTGTCCGTCGGGTAAATCCGCGCGTTTGTGGCAAGCAAATGGTGACGCCATAATCGTTATTTCTGACGTAGCCGAATCAACCTATGACGTTACACTACTTAATAAACATTAAATAATTGCAGTTTTATTTAAAATATTTTTGCTAATGTACTGAATATACTGAACTATAGTTCTCCATTAATAATTGTATCTTTAGTTAAATGATTATTTTTAATATCACGCGTCTCGGTCTTAAATAAAATTAAGTATTGACAATTATTATTGATCAAAATGACGATTTTCATTCGTTACACGTCGTTCAAAAGTAGTTTTGCCATGTTATCTTAAATTTATTACCTAATTATAAAAGAATAAACTATGTGTTTCTAATTGATTGAATTTAAAAATACTAGGACAGACGCGTGTCGCCACATTAATTGTATCCCGGTAATTTATAAAAAAAATCTTATTAATTGGACTTCACTAACCATGTAATGTTTGAACCGGAATAATGACGTAATTTATAAACGTCAATAATTACTTTGTGCATCAGCATATTGAATAAAACATAAATATGATCCAAGTCTTGTATTACCCAACAGTAAATTCCGCCAGGGATTTGCAAAACGGTTTTTTCGTGACCCGTGTACAAAACAAGATAAAATGAATATAATACTGGTTTATTGGCCTTTATTATTCGTGTGAGATATCAAATTAATGGCGTTATTAAAATGGATAGATGATAATACTAAAAATCAACGAATAATGTTATACATAAGTTGTATCATGTCATTCATTTTATTTGCAAAAAATTCACAAATTGCAATAAAAAAATAAAAAAAATTGTTAGTTGTGCATGTTAATTTATGGTATTTCGGATTTTGCTTACCCTAAGTATATTTTTGTATATTAATCGTCATTATTAATTATATTTAAAGGTAATTTCGGCATTTACATTTCCTACTTCACATACTGTTTCATGGCTATGTTCAGAGGATACGGACGTTGCCTTCATGCTTCGGATAATTTCGGTTATGTATATTCGTAATTAAACAACCCAGTATATTGTATAAATAATTAAATTCTACTCAGAAGGTATGTTATAATTATTGCTCCCAGTAGAACGTGGAAATTGCGCATTAATCGGTACTAAAATAATCGTTGTCTAAGTTTACGATTTTGCATTTCCTTGGACCACTTCGTGTATCTTATCAAGTAGTATCTTATCGATACGCTATACATACAAATTATATATGCATACGATAGTACATTCACTTGTATTCTAGATTTGTTTTGGAGTGTCAATTGGTTTCTGTTTCGTTTGTATTTGTAGTGTTAGTTTATATGTTGAGTCATAAGTTTGAACATTCAGTTACATGTCCTCTTTTCAAAGTGACGGTAAAGAAATCTGTGGTGATGTTACAATTGCTAAAATGAGTGATACAGTGAAGTGCTGTGGTAGGAATTTAAGCTTCAAAATACCCGATGTGAAGTATGGCGTTCAGAGAAACTGGGTGAAGACGAAACGGTTCGGTGCTAAAATTTTTACCAGGGATAAGTGAGTGTTTTTGTATTATTTAAATAGTGTCTTTGTAACGGATTTCAGAACTTTAACTTTATATTGTGACAGGTATGATTTTTTTTAAATTGTAATATATTAAATTATACACCTTTGGTCACAAATCACAATATTTTCATACTCGGTCCCAATTAGCTTTACATATTACATTACTTAATTATTTGAGTTACTATTATAACTTAATTTTTTATAGTTTCGTTTTTGCTGTTTTGTTTCTTTTGGAATGTTGTGGTTGCGTTCCTGGCCAGTCACCAACTATGTTACGATCCTTGTAAATCACTTTGAAATCAACTAGTGCTATGATTCACGCTGCTAACCGACCTTCTCCGTATCGGCCTGTGGTGCCAGTGTCCAACCTCAATTTCCGTTTCTGGGAATACCCTAAATTTGCATACATCATCAACGCTCATCGGATACATAACAAGAACCGGTTAGGATGCCTAGTTTGTTGCGATTTTTTACTGACGTTGGAGTTTTCTGTGCCGGCCTTGACACTGATCGTTGATGCCTCTAAATATTCATGAGGATATGTATGGGCATCGTAGTAAAATTAACATAATTTTTATATTTTAATTTACCACTATTGAATGGTTTATCGTAGCCATTGGCTGTGAAAAGTTAGGTGTTCCCAGTTCGCGTTAGTGAATTTTCACTTGGATTGGGAAACGGGATTGCTTTGGTATTGAATTTGATCCTGATATGATGATACAGTCGCATCATATTACATCACAAGTCTGTAATAGAATTATGGTAGTCTGGGTATAACCGTTCGACACAGTCTACGAATTTTGTCGTGAAACCAAACAAACGAAACAGACGTCGGGTTTTTTGTGCTTACTGATTTGAAAGTTGTTGATATCATAGTATGTGGGTATCGGAGTTGAAATAGCTGTGACGAATCTGGGTTTTTTATGATATGATTAAAGTTAGACCATATTTTGATTGTCCACTAGAAACGCATACGTGTTAATCTACTTTTACTATAATTTATTTGTTTGTGTATCAAAAACTATATAGAACCCATTACAAACTTAAATGTATGATCGAAGTGTATTGGTATACGAATAATAACCACCATATGTCGTTTTATATTCAACCAAATTTCGATTATTATTATTATTTTTTCTGTCCTGGGCAAAATAGATTTTGAATGTTTTCGTAAGTAAAAACAAAGAATAGAACTAAACATGCTGTGGCGATTCTTAGATACATAATGAGATACGAGCTACAAGCACATAAATTCAAATTCAGTCGGTGTTGTATTGTATGTAAATTGTCCAGTTAGGTAACAGGGGGTCCGACAAGCTTTAGATAATATTCAACATTCGTTGAACAATGTAAATGTAATAACTGAAAATAGCATCGATGTTATTGCCAAGGTCAGATTATACAACAACAATGCAGTAATCTTTCGGTTATGTTTAAATTGTAATACGCACTGTACCGTGACCAAGCCATCATTAGGTTATTTTAAATTTTATTGATCAATGAAATATTATAATAGATACTGTAAGCTGTCATTGCATGAACACGACAGCACTAGGTAGCATAACGTAAGTATATTAACATGCAAAAACAGGCGTGTAATTTAATTCCATGCCTGCCGGGTAATCTATTTCCCTATTTTCCGGTTACTTTCTTGACCAAAATGATATAACTGTAATAAGCAATGAAATTGTAAATTGATGGGGATCAATATTCAAAATTATGACCTTCGCCGTTGACAACAATTTTAATTTAATTCAACGTTATTTAGCGGAAACTGTAAATATATTTTTAATTTTCCTTTCTATCAAAACATGTTTTGTCCGGATGACGAACAAAAGTCGGAACCCACTCATATGACGTGGAAAAGGCCAATTCGAACGCCTCGTGTCATAAATCTCACTCAAAATAATTTCGTAGCAGGATGGTGCAGGTTAGTGCAAAAGCGACCTCGATTCTTTATCTCTGTTTCATTAGTAATTGTAGAATTTGCGTACGTGACTTTTAAATGCCTATGAAATTTACCAGGGTTAAAAAGTATTTTGCCAATACATATTTGTTTTTCCTCATTATTTATCATTGCTATATTCCGCGGATGACTAAAATGTCACATTGCTGTTATGTAAAATTATACCGTTGCCGTTTCACATCATTATTTATTCAGACTAGTAACGGTTGATCCCTCCACACTAACTCCTCTTATTTTACATTCATCTTTTCGAAAGGCTCTAGTGTTTAAACAGCTGAATTGTTCACAAGTTAACAATGTCGTTTTGTTTTAATTAGAACCTTATTGCGCAGTGTAAAAGTCTTATTCCGTTTGTGTTTTGTTATTTCTCTCGGTAAACTCTTGTACAGTTCGTTGACCACTCATTTGATGTCAAGGCTGATTGTATTAGTGTGATATTTTAGGTAATTCCTTGATTATTAGAGAAGTGTGATTTTGTGCTTGAATTTTTAGTTTATCATAATAAATTACGAGATTCTATTTATGTAGAAGTTATCCCGGTGACTCATCTTTATATGTCATTGGAGAACCCTTATCTAGTCGCTAGATGTAAGCTGACTATTATTGTACATTGGTGTTAAAAATTTAAAGATAAAAATATGAAGTTATGTTCAAATTGGGGTAAATATATATTAATATTTAGATGGACTGAATATATAAAAGGCGTTTTAACATTAACATTATTATTTTTTTCATTCAGTACGGAAACTATAAAATATATAGGTATACTCAATTTTTTACTAAAGAGTTTATGGCAGCCGATATCGTACGCTATTTTCGTCAACTCTCACATGGCAGTCGTGGCCGAGCGGTTAAGGCGTCTGACTAGAAATCAGATTCCCTCTGGGAGCGTAGGTTCGAATCCTACCGACTGCGAATTATTTTTTTTCATTTTTGTTTTTTTTTTGTTGCAGCTTATTGAGAGGCGCCGGCGTCAACGTACAAGATGATAACGGTTACACACCACTACATCACGCGTGTTTGAATGGTCACAAGTAAGTTTTTTAGTACTAAGTATTAAGTACATAATGTATTTTTTGTAATCTATTGTCTTTTGATTAATGATTTTGTACAGATTAAATAAGGAATTATGATATTTCCAAAATATTTGCTAATATATTTTATCGCTATAACACAGGAAAGACATCAGATAATAATTTTTAAAGTGATAAATTTGATCTTCGTGATTTTACGAATCACGAAGATATCTGATTAAGTTCTTTGAATCGTTATTCATTTTAGAATGTGTAAAGATTGATAACAATCTAATACGAGTAGGTAATTGACACCACACATTTTTTTAGGCAAATTAGTAATCAATTTAAATTGGATTGTGTGTAAGCATTTGTATGTTAATCTATTAATATTGAGTTCGTTTCCATGTAACACTCAAAATTGTATAAAAGTGTCAGTATGATATGTAGAATTAAGAAAAAAATTGTTAATTTAACCGAGCGAATTTACTAGCTAGTTGTCCAGATAGTGTCGACTGTCGGAAATTACGCCAATGTTCTCCAATTGATGAATAGTGGCATATATAGGCATAATACGCCTGTGCCGGCATATACACCGTGTGTTTTCTCATTATCTAGATACTCAAAAACTCTAGGTCTTCAAATAATACTTAACACATATTTATTATTTAGAGAAATAATCCGCCTCCTCCTATCCGTGGACGCGTCGCCATGCATCGTGGACAAGAAGGGTGCGACGCCGCTCCACCTGGCGGCGTTCAAGGGAGACTCGGAGGCGGTCCGGTTACTACTGGCGCACAACACCACGCCAGTCAATATAGACCAGCAGGTAAGTTCTATGACTATATCAAATAGAAGAGTTATTTACACGGGAACTTTTATGTTTTTGGTCATAAACGCGTCACCATGGGGACTGTTGCATATCGTCAATTTTCGAGTCCTATAATTATTACCTAACAAAGTAGAATTAATCTGTTGCAACTGTGTTTCGAACTTAAGTAAGGCATTAAATGCCGTATTTCTTTGGCTTGTACAATAATTCCAAGTTGGTGGTTATACGTTTTAGCGTGATACAAATATTGTCGATGTAACTTATTTGAATAATACGTATACGCGCCCATCTTCCTCCAATGCCTAAGAGTGTCTACTGTCTCATTGATGTTCTTAGAATTATATTAAATTACGTTTACTCCATACTTGGTTTTAATTACATCTGTATGGCTAAGCCAGAATATGATTAACTTTTTAAAATTACTTACTACGTCATTTTATTACAATACAACGAATTATTATAATACCACTACGATAGAATTACGGGAATTGTATCTAGAAATTTTGACACTGCTGAATGCAATTTGGCAATGGAGGCACTTGATTTTTTTCAATAGGAATTAGACTACTATGACGAATTTATATCCGCTATTAGCGTCCCTGTTTCGTCATAATATACGATGCCCAATGCTTAGCAAGGAAACATGTGCATCCCAATTTTCAAATTCATTATATTGCTATAATGATTTGTTCCCTAGACCTCGGACCACGAAACAGCCCTACTTATCGCAGCCCACTTCGGCTACGTGGACGTGGTAGCCCTGCTCATAGAGAAGGGAGCTGATGTCACCATCAGGAACATCAGCAACGAAAGCGCGTTGGATCTAGCAGCGCAGTATGGCAGGTGAGATGTATACTTTTTACTATTCTGCTACTGGAAATCCATTATTATGGTAACATCAGGTGGTGTAATAACCATCAGGTGATTGGATTGAGAGGATTGAGGAGATTGAATTGGGTACGTTTAATTTTCATCGTGTGTTTATAAAATGCTCTCATTTTAATCATAGAAAAGTGCATTACAAAGTTTAATGGATCTTGCTAACGGCCCTATTCATAGACAGTTTTATCAGACTGAATTCAAAAGACGTTCGAAATTGACAAAACACTCAATTACTATAAAAGGTTTTAAAACTGTCTGTGAATAAGGCCGTAAAACTGATGCAATTAAGCAATGATTTCTCTATAATGAGTAGGAGTGTAACGTTATATATTTTTTGGGTTCCATTTAATTAAAATATCTAAAGCCTAGTATTAATTTAACTCTAGATATTTTTCATAGGTAGTGTTTGTTTTATTCAGGTCGCAATATACATTTTTGAATTTGTTTTCGGCTAGTGCATGTTGTTAATATTCTAGCGACACACATCTAGCTACATTAACGTGCGGTGAATGTTCTTCCGCATCCTTTCTCCTATTGTTATATAACACTTGAAAGTATTGCATGTGTTTTAGTTTATTTTATTTGCAAATAATTTTTTGTACGTTTTTCTATGGTGAATATTAAGACGAACGGTTTTAAATGTATCTATGTATGTTGTAAGTTGGTAATACTCTCTATTACAAGATATTTTACGTGGCTTGATATATTTAATATTTTGTTTATTGCGTTGAACAGGCGTGTCTGTCCTATGTCTTAAAGTTTATATGTAGAGCGAAATTTGTTATTTTTATATGGTATATTAAATTTAAACCATAATATTATCTTTCATATGTAAAGGTGTAAGATGGAGAACAGTGTGGTTCGAAATTAAGCCAAACAATTTGTGGGTTAAGTTTGAAACTTAAACATCCGAGTAGGAACATAAACCCGTCAAGTCTATCAAGTTTAAGCCAAAAAGCATAACTTGTGTTATACTTAGAAAAGTTGCGTGACTTCCGCGTGCTTGTGTAGTCTGTGTTGTGTTATGAAGACAAAAAGCAAACAGTAGGTACTTCAGCGAAAAATTTCGTCGCCTTAAATGTATTAAGTTTGAATTTATGTTACTTGCCCTTATGGATATTATAGGAACTTTAAAATAAGAATTAATAAAAATAACAATTAATGTAGTTTGTAGACATAAAGCGATGTAGGTAACATACTCTGATGCATATCGACTATATTACCGAAAGGGGAGCTTAATAGCATTTCCTCTTGGACACAAAAAAAAAAAAAAAAAGACATACACGCATATAGGTGTCCGTAAAACACAATAACGTGTCTTCTAAAATTTACATTATTTTAATATCTCCACGCATTTTTGGGTTCCCGTTGTTTAAATTACCCTAAAGCCTAAAACCATGGAATTAGAATTATTTTATGGAATTATTTTAAAGGTTAAACATTAAAAGCGACATAACAACATAAATTTAATTGCGATAATATCTCTGGAAACAAAAATTAAGTAATTATAGTCATTACAAGTTGTGGATAGTGCCCGATTCTATATAATTTTGATGACATTGTATAATATGATGGAAGGAAGCATTATACCAAAACGGGCTACGAACTAATTTATTAGGTTTTTCCTTGTAACTACAATGATGCGTGTATTTATATTTAACTCTTATGTAAAATGGGACTGTTTGTAGCGTATGTGCGTGCGTGTGTGTATGGTGGTACCTACCGGCTACCTAAAGGGTACCAATATCCATCTATACCAGTGACTGTTGGGTTTATGTCCTACAATCCAAGGTCTTTCTGCCACATTTGTGTCGAGAAGCAAACCAAAATAGTTTGTTTATAATCCAGAACTCTTCTAGACGGCATCGCATATCAGTGCGGTGAAGTCAATGCCATAAATATAAATGAACACCTTATTTATCATCAGGGTAAAGACAGTGGAACATTTGCACCCTGTCTTGTCAGGGTATAAGATATACAATCAAAATCAAAATAATTGTTTTTTTGATGACAATTTATTCCTTGTCCACAGGTTGAAGACAGTGGAACATTTGCTCAAAGTTCGGCCGCAGCTGGTGGACCCGTACAAGGCGCCCGCTTGCAGAGGGAAGGTGTTTCCCTCCACCCCTCTAAACAGAGCCAGCAAGCATGGACGCAAGTGAGTATCTTGTTATGAATAGGGATTTAAAGCCATGTGTCTAGTGTAGAGGTTTAGTTAGTATTAGTTGTCCCACAGTGGTCGGAATTGACCGTGATTTTTTTGGAGTTTTACTTTTTTAAGATTTTATGTCGAAGATTATTTATTTATTGTTGATATTTTTTATTTCAACACGTTACTATTACGGTAGGAAGCGACCCGGTTGTGTTAGACCCCATAGCACTGCGGTGGCCGCTTACCTTTAGATGGGCCGCATGCTTGTCTGCCTGTTTAGGCTAATAAAAATAACTTCGATCAGCAAGTGGTATTGTTGATCGAAGGTAGTGCTGTGCAGTCAGGGAAAGCCAAAACTCGAATACATGTACCACTGTTGGATTCACCTAATCATTTAATTATTATATAACTGTGAATACGAGACACAATCACCCAAATTCCTTCCGTCAAATCATCTAAAAGTAACATTATACATTTGTTTAGTATAATCCCGATTTCCCTACAAACTACAACCATTAATGCATGGTAATGTGAAGGCGTATACACGGCATTCGCTTCATATTCATATTCATTCGTTCGTTATAACGCACCGGTAGCTTTCGTGCTTGCGAATTTGTGTTACAATGTACCAGGATTATGTGTGGTTTGGATGTGGTGGTTTGAGCACAGTCATTTGGTAGATCATTTTATTGGCAGTGTTAATCTGCCTGCCTGCCTCGGTGGCGTAGTTGTACTACGGTACGATTACAAAGCTGAAGTCTCGGGTTCGAATCCCTGGTCGGGCAAAGTGATAGTGGAGTCAGGAATTTGTGCCCGATATGGCGATAGGCTCGCCTCCTATCACATCGTGGGACGGAACATATGGTCTTTCTTTACTCAGTAATAGGTGCAATGAAAATTGGCATTTTGTTTTATGAACTGTATCAGTTAGTAAATTAAATAGTAAAAGTATTTTAATTTTAAATACATATTTATGCTCTTGACTTAGTTATTACGAAGTTTTCTAGAAACATTGCGCTAGATTGACTGCTCTTGTGTAACTATGTTGCAGGAAGTTACACCTTACACCAGTTACGTATTTCCGGTTTAAATTATTAGCTAATGATCATTTAGATCAATGCCATTACCAACAAAAAATGTTACATGTACATAATTATAAATCTGTTATAAGTTTTATGCGTAAAAGATAAGTGTTAAGTTTCATCATATAAAGTAACCTTATGACCTATGGATCTTGTATGTCTAATGCTATTAAATAATTCATACTCCAATTAACATTTTCCTACAACGCAATGTTATCAAAAACGGCCGAATAGTCCAATAATTCTTTGAAATATAATTACAAACAATTAAAATATGCGTTTAGGTTTATCAGACGGTATTCGTCGCCGTCACTTAGTAAATTAATGTTATGATCGTGTATGTGTGTGTGTGTGTGTGTGTGTCTATGTGTCAATTTTCCGCGTATATTGTCGAAGGGTTAAATTGGTAACGCGTGCCGTCCCGGTCTTATGCTTGTTGACTCCACGCGAACAAGATAGGAGGTGAGGCGATATTAATAGAGTAATATCGAGATTTGAGACATTGAGGGAAAGATAGCTTGTAAAAAAACAACCACAATGGCTAGATGGCAGTAGTTCCACGTTGGATCACGTGCAGTATGTATGAGCAATATTTTGCTTGGATTCGGACGCAAGAAAACCTTAAATGTTGATACTTTATTCAGTATTTTATATACTTTATATATATAATTAAAAATTTTGCCAAATGCCTCGGCCTCTACTGCATATTCTTATATTTTATTTCCAGTTTAGTATCGTTACGTTTGGTAAAAAATCAGCGATTGATATGATGACAAATGGTCATAGCCTTTTAACACCAGTACTGAATTGAAGGTTCCTAGCATGATATTCGCTAAATCAACGAAAGCCCAACACTGGATAGTAATGGAAGATAAAGTAGCAAAAGTATTTTTGGTACACGCTATGAGCTCATGATTTACGCCAAAGCGTTTGTTGCGTGTGGTGTAGTCATTATTATATTTAGCGAATTGGGGTTTGTTAGAATACTAATCTTGCTCTTTTGTCGTTTTACAACAGTAAATTGGAATTATTTTAATTTTATGTATTAAATTAACGTGTTAGCCCTTGCCACATGATGCTAACTAAATTAACAATAACATTAGTTTAGAATATTGAAATAAAAACTTTTCTAAAACTAACGCCTGAATATTCAAACGCCATTTAAATATTAAGTTGCACTTAAATACTCAATCGGTACATTTGAGCGGGATTTGCGTAGATAAGTGCAACGTAATATTTAAGTAGCGTTTGGGTATTCGAGCGCAAAGGTCTTAAATTAAGTATCGTACAATAAATGAAAGGCAAAACCATAAATCAATTCGACTGTTCATTCTTCACTAAATTTGAAACGTTTTCATAGGTCAATATTTCTTTTGTTTTTTAACCAAAACGTTTTTCATCGGATGTATGGTGTCCGACAATTGTGCAACAAGGCTTTAAAAACTGTGATTGAAAAAATACATCAAAATGCACGCGACGCCGATTGTATTCGTTAGTACCAATAAGCTCATGAATATTTACGAAGCGATTGATTTGTGAATTTCTACCGATGTTCGCGTTTGATATTGTATTTCATTTGTTGGTTGGAAAATATTAGCCGGTTGAAGGATTGTAGGTTTTAAGAGTTTTGACTAGTGTTCGGAGAATTATCAACAGCAGCCATCTTTATATCGCTATGATAGGTTACCGCGTGACGGAATAAAGATTTATTCTTCTGCTAAGACAATTATTAGGCCAAAATTTACTTCATTACGAGTATTAAATGATGCAACTCTGGGCTGATAATTTTTGCCGGAAATATTGCTTAGTGTTAAATGTGACCTATTTCAATGAATTGTGGGCAAACCGCTAAAGAAATGTTTGCAATTTGGACTTTGATTGTTTATGTGGACAATGTTACAAGATGACTATTATCTGTTTTTGTTTTCAAGATAAAACCGTATAAGATGTAATTATGTAATAGATAGTGTTAAGATAAGGATTATT